>CM066032.1:854677532-857223568 GCA_033557465.1 Ichthyophis bannanicus
GAAACAAAAGAACTGTCGCACAGAAAAATATCTTTTCCTTTAGGCACCATCAGCTGGCTGCTTTGCACACGTTCAACATAAAGATACGATATCGTCAGATAAACAAATTGTACAATCCATGGGCACAGGGTCAGAATTATAGCTGCTGTTCTCCCACTGCATTAACTCAGAGTCACTTACGACTGCATATGGGTCACACTCTTCACAGCTGCTGTCTTCCTTAAAACTCTCCTGTGAGTCATGGGCTAGCTTTTCTAGAAAGGGCTCTTTAAATCCAGGGCTCTGAATGCCTGGTATATTAAAAGCTTCCTTCTGGCTTTCCCTTCTTCTCCACGCTGGTGGAATTACTGTGTAACTTTCAGTGTCAAAGTTACTTCTGGTGTCACGCCCTTGCCTTTCAAACCAAACAGAACTTCTTGCCTTTTCTTTAGCAAAGTTAGGTTCCCACCTCTTAGCTGTGGTTCTGTCTCTTATATCTGGGCTTCTGGCAGCTCTCTCCTGGGCTCTCCAACTACCAGGAATCCTAGCAGGGTCCTGGGCACGATGCTGGCTGTTTCCTGCTCTGCTGCCACACCTACTGCTTCCTTCCCTCAGTGGATTTCCTCCAGCATGACGTGTGTTCACTGGATGCTGGCTTAGTCCTCCCAGGTCGCTGCCCCTACTGGCCTTCCCTGGTTTCTACCCTGCAGCTTTTATCCTTGTTCTCTTTGCATGCTGCCTGGGTTTCTGAGAACAGGTGTTCCTGATTAGCCTTCCTGCTTCTAGCTACGTCAGGACTAGTGCAAGGACATTTTACTCTAATGCCTTTTTGCTTTTCTTGTGCTGAGTTTGTTTGCTGCTCAGCTAATTCTACATGAGCTGGGTTTGTTTGCTGATCAGCTAATTCTACATGAGCTGAGTTTGTCTGCCGCTCAGCTAATCCTACATGAGCTGAGTTTGTTTGCTGCTCAGCTAATTCTACATGAGCTGAGTTTGTCTGCTGCCCAGCTGCTTCTAAGGTAAGTTCCTTACTTTCCCTTAACTCAGGGGTGTCAAACTCAAATACACAGTGGGCCAAAATGTAAAACTTGAACTAAGTCGCGGGCCAGCATTGAACAAATGAACCTTTTAATATGGACCCAAACAAGATTTGCTTTAACATTGAATATGAAGCAACACTTATTACTATACAATTTATAACTTAATAGTTCAGATATGCAAAAACCAATTTCAAATAAAAAAAAACATCAATGACATTCATTTATTAAATAAGATTTAAATAATAATAAATAATAATTTTTAAAATAAAATAACAATAATAAAATTAATCAACCATTCAAGCCCATGTCTTGGAGTAGCAAGAAAAAGTGCATAAAGAAAACGTTAATTATTGCTCAGTTTGCTGCACACTGATCTAATCTGATGTGCCCAAGCCAGATACCTGGCATCTCTTCTTGGATGATAGTTCATCAATGTCTGGGCTCAGGCTTTGAGCTGAGGAAATCCTCAGTATCGAGCGAAGGTGTTCATCAGTCAGACGTCTCCTGTGAGATGTTTTGGTCATCTTCATCGAGGAGAAAAGTTGCTCACATAGATAAGTGCTGCCGAACATGGAGAGCATCTGAGCAGCTTGGGTGCGGAGCTGAGGCATTGTGTCAGGGATGAACTGTGGAAACTGGGCGGCGCCCACAGCATCATACTTTGACTTCAGCGTGTCATTACACTGGAGTTCAATTAGCTCCATTTGGAGGTTGGTTGGTGCGTTTTCCACATTAACTGCAAAGGGATTACTGAGCAGTTCAAACCTACATTTCTGGACATCAAAGTCGGCAAATCGCCGGCTAAACTCAGCGCCGAGTACACTGAGTTTTTCAGCAAACTGTGCGCATGGGAACAAGTTGGTAAAGAACTGCGTTTTCATGGTTTGGCAGCAGGGAAAATGGCCAAGGTTTCCTTGCAGCATCTGATTCTCCCACAGGCACAGTTTAGTTTTAAAAGCCCTCACTGCAGCGTACATGTCTGTGATGATGCGCCCCCGCCCCTGAAGCTGCAGGTTCAGCGCATCGAGATGGCTCGAGATGTCACACAGAAAGGCCAGCTCACACAGAAACCTTTTCTCCCGAAGCTCTGCTGTGTCCTTCCCTTTGCTTTCCAGAAACTGACATATTTCCTCATGCAGCTCAAAACATCTATTCAGTACTTTTCCTCGGCTTAACCATCTCACCTCTGTGTGATATGGCACGTCTGCGTATTCCGAACCACACTCCTCCAGAAAAGACTTAAACTGGCGGTGATTCAGACCTTTGGCTCTTATAAAGTTAACTACTTGTGTTACTGTGGTCAGGGCCGGATTTACCTTGAGTGAGGCCCTACGCCAACAAAAATTGTGGGCCCCCAGCAGGGGCGGCCCAAGGGGGGTGCGGACCTCATTTGCATAAGGGGCCTCATTTGCATAAATATTTGCATAATGTTACCATATACTAACTTTTAGTAAACGTGCCTCTTAATGAGTGTATGGATAAAGAAAGACTAAAAGATTTCTACATTACTATAATCCAGTGCCAACTGCCAGACACATTAGGAACTACTACAAACACTGCCCATAGTAAACCCGCCGTATCCTAACAGCACTACCAGGACTCACAAAGCACCATACTCTACCAATCAAAAGGCAACACTGCAAATATTAAACCAATACATTTCAGAGAACAACAATACATGACCTACTGGGGAAAGAGAACAAGTGGCAATGTCAAATAGGAATTATATAAACAGAACACCTCAGCTCAGTTACACATGCAGAACATAGACCATCACCAAACAAGTAATCACAATTTAGAAATAGGAAGACAATAATTAAACTGGGAATCCCAAAAGCCAAACTTGGAATGTACAACACTGTAGAAATAAAACTATACATTAATTTGCTCTTGTACTAAACAAAGCGCAGATGTTAATGATGCACATTTACCAGAGCTGACATATTCCAATTAATAAATTCAAAATAAAGAGATATTTTTCTACCTTTTGTGCATTTTTTTCAGCTGCAATTGCTCCAGCCACTTTCTTCTGGTTTCTTCGTGTCTTCTGCTAACTCTCCATCGTCTGCTGTCCATTTGTCCTTTCTTCTCTCTTCTAGATTTTTTTCCATTCTCTCTCTACATCTGCTTTAACATACTAATCTTTCTCCTTTTGCTCTTTCCTCATTCCTATTTCATCCACTCAAATTTTACCCCTCCATCCTCAATCCCCACTTACTCTCCCAATACCCGGCCAATTGTAGATTTTTTATCCCTCCCACACAAAATATTTTTCCCTTCTCCATTTTACTCTTCCAGCCCCATCCCATTCTAATCCTCCCCCAACATCAGCTCCCTTCTAGTTCCAGCCTCACCCAGCATCCATTCCCTTCTAGTCCCTGCATCAGCCCATTTCCAGTCCTAGCCATCCATCAGCCCATTTCCAGTCCTAGCAACCCCCCAACCCAATACCAGTCCTAGCCCCCCCATCACCCCACTTACAGTCCTTAACCCCCATCACCCCCATTTTCAGTTTAAGCCCCCCCTATAACCCCTTACCAGTCCTAACCCCCCATCAGCCCACTTCCAGTCCTAACCCCATCAACCCATTTCCAGTCAGCCCCCCATAGCCCATTGCCAGTCCTACCCCCCCCCATCAGCCCACAGCCCATTACCAGTCCTAACCCCATCATCCCACCTCCAGTTTTAACCCCCCAGCCCATTTCCAGTCCTAGCCCCCCATAGCCCATTACCAGACAACCCCCATCAGCCCACAGCCCATTACCAGTCTTAACCCCCCCAAAGCCCATTACCAGTTCTACCCCCCCCCCCAACAGCCCATTACCAGTCCTAACCCCATCAGCCCACCTCCAGTCTTAACCCTCCAGCCCATTTCCAGTCCTAGCCCCCCCCCATAGTCCATTACCAGACAGCCCCCATCAGCCCACAGCCCATTACCAGTCTTAACCCCCCCCCCCAAAGCCCATTGCCAGTTCTAAGCCCCCCAACAGCCCACAGTCGATTACCAGTCCTAACCCCATCAGCCCTCCTCTAGCCTTAACCCCCCCCAGCCCAGCCCAGCCCAGCCCAGCCCATTTCCAGCCCCAGCCCCCCAATAGCCCATTACCAGTCCTATCCCCCCATAGCCCATTACCAGTCCTACCCCCCCCCATAGCCCATTACCAGTCCTACCCCCCCCCCCCGGCCTAAAGTAAAATTTAATTTAAAAAAAAAACCTGGTGGCTGCCGCCGCGGGGCCCCCTCTGCTGCCGCGGGGGCCCCGTCTACAAGCTGAAGCCGTCCCGTCGGGTCGGGTCGGGTCGGTCTGTCTCTCTCCCTCCCTCCCTCGCTGCAGGCTGCAGGCTGCGAGAGACGCGAAGGGAGAGCGTCTCCTCGCGTCTGAGTTAAGCCCGCAGGGGCTGATGGGAAATCCCATCAGCCCGTGCGGGCTTAACACAGACGCGAGGAGACGCTCTATCTTCGCGTCTCTCGCAGCCTGCAGCGAGGGAGGGAGGGAGGGAGAGAGACAGACCCGACCCGACCCGACGGCTTCAGCTTGTAGACGGGGCCCCCGCGGCAGCAGAGGGGGCCCCGCGGCGGCAGCCACCAGGTTTTTTTTTAAAATTCTGTTTAAAAAAAATTACCTGGTTCTTTTTTTGTGGGCCCCTGCCGGCTGTGGGCCCTACGCCATGGCGTACATGGCGTATAGGTAAATCCGGCCCTGACTGTGGTCATAACATGTTCCATCTTTAGGGCTTTGCCACACAATGATTCCTGATGTATGATGCAGTGATAAACAGTTAGTTCACCTGCACAGTTCTCTTCCTGCATCTTCTCCCGGACCCTGCCCACCAGTCCACTTGTTTTACCGCACATCGCTGGCGCACCATCTGTCGTTAATCCCACGAGTTTATCCCACAGCAGCTTTATTTCAGTTACGCATTTGGAAACCTCCTCAAAAATTTCCTTTCCTGTGGTTGTGCCATGCATTGATTTGAATCCCAATAGCTCCTCCGTAACACACATATTTGAGTCCACTCCATGGATGAAGACTGACAGCTGAGCAGTATCAGATGCGTCGCTGCTCTCATCCACAGCAAGGGAGAATGCAACGAAATCTTTTCCCTTTTCCAAAAGCTGGTCATACAGATTGGTGGCAAGATCACATGTGCGATCAGCTACTGTGTTTCTGCTCAGGCTCACGTTTGAAAAGGCTTGCTTTTTCTCTGGGCACACGATGTCACAAACTTTCAACATGCACTTTTTCACAAACTCTCCCTCATTAAAGGGCCGGGCTGATTTTGCGATCTCTGCTGCCACAATATAACTAGCCTTTACAGCAGCCTCACTTTGTGATGTGGCTTTTTTGAACATATTCTGTTGTGAAACCAAACTTCTTTTCATCTCCTCCACTTTCTGGCTCCTTTGAGTCATGTCCAGGTCCTTGTACTTGTCATGGTGTTTTGTTTCATAGTGTCGTCGAATGTTATACTCCTTAGTTATAGCCACGTTGACTCCACAAATCAGACAAACAGGTCTGTCTTTTACATATGTAAACAAATATTCTGTCTCCCACCTGTCCAGAAAGTTCCTGTTGTCTGCCTTTCTTTTTGCCATTTTTGGGAAGGGGTTCCACAGTGACAGTTGTAGCTTGAGATCGCTATGACTTCTGTCACACAGGAGAGGGCGTTTCTGGGACCTGTCCTGATTGACGCGCCAAAACAACAGCAAGGCATTATGGGATTTGTAGTATTAGCGATGAATGAATGCGCTGTATAATACCGGCGGGCTAGCTCTAGTAGTCATTTGGTATAGCCTCGCGGGCCAAATATAATTACACTACGGGCCAAATTTGGCCCGCGGGCCAGAGTTTGACACCTATGCCTTAACTCCATGGGCTCTGTGTCCGCTGCTGTGTCACACCATATACATAGTTTTAATATATCATATCCTTAATTGTAACCCTGTGTATTAATGTTGTTCACTGTAAACTGCCCCTGATCACTGGAAGTGGCGGTATAAAAATAATACCAAATAAATACAAATAAAATAAATATGTAACACAGTAACATGGTAAATGATGGAAGATAGAGACCAGCATGAGCCATCTAGTCTGCCCAGCAAGATCTTTAGTATTGGATTGCCACGCTATGCAGATTACCCCTGCTCTGTACTTCTTTGGATTGTAACTACTGCTTTGTGCAGGTTACCCCTACTGTATGCTTTTCAGATGCATTTTGCTTAGGCATAGCACCTGTTGTTAAGGGTTCAGATGGCTGGGCAAGTTTGTTTGCATATGCTAGCCCAGTGCTCGACGAATCCTGTGTGCCAGATTGCATGGCACCTAGAAATTTCACCCTGCTACCTGGGATTTCATGCCACTCACTGAATAGTAGGTGAAGGCTTTGAAATATCAGCATGATTTCCCTTCACTACAAGGATCCAAGAGCAGGAAGGTTGACACCTTGTCCTCCTGCTCTCCAAAGTGACATCATCAGGATGAGAGTTCAGTCTCCCATAAAGAAGCTGAACTGCATCAGTCTCCAAGGATCCAAACTGTTGTCATTGATACTTCTCCTTTAGTTATTCCTATTGAACTCCCTGCAGTGTTGACATCAACATTTAAAATAATATATTCAGGAAACTCCTGAATCAGAAAAGAAACCATAGATGTTTTTTAAACAAAAAATACATATTAAATATAAATAAGAAAAATATCATAAGGACGTATATACTACTACAACTTATCATTTGTATAGCGCTACAAGATGTATGCAGCACTATAGATGTACAAGTAAGAGACAGCCCCTGCTCATCAGAGCTTACAATCTAATCAAGACAGACCACACAACAACTAGGGACTAGGATAACTCAAGGGGAATGGCAAGATGCAGATAGGTGATAAGCAGGAGAATAAGGGGTTCGGGATCCAAACGCAGCCTCGACAAGGTGGGTTTTAGCCTGAATTTGGATAGGGCCAGAGAAGGAGTCTGGTATACTAACTCAGATAGTTTGTTCCAAACATATGGAGCAGCAAGATGGCATCAACAAAGTCTGGAGTTATCAGTGGCAGAGAAGAGCACAGATAAAAGTGTTCTGCCAGAGGAGCAGAGTTCCCGAGGGGAGGTGTAGTGAGTAATAAGAGAGGAAAGGTAGTGAGGAGTTACAGAATGAATACACGTATAAGTCAGTAGGAGAAGTTTGAATCAAATGCAGAAACGGATAGGGAGCCAGTGAAGTGACCTGAGAAGAGAGGTTATGTGAGCATAATGAGATTGGCGGATTGGCCGTGCAGCTTAGTTTTGAACAGATTGAAGGGGAGAAAGATGATTCTGAGGGAGATCAGAAAGTATAAGGTTGCAGTAGTCTATACAGGAAGTGACTAGAGAGTTGATAAGGGTCATAGTGCGTTCAGAAAGGAAGGGAAGAATTTTACTGATGGTTTTAGCTATCTGTTGGATGTGCTCAGAGAAGAAGAGAGAAGAGTCAACCAAGGTTGCAAGTTGAGGAAACAGGGAGAAGTAGAGTGTTATTCACAGTGACAGAGAAAGAAGGAAGGGAGAAGTTGCTTTAGAGAGAAAGATAAGGATCTTGGTTTTAACCATGTTCAATTTCAGACGGTGGTGGGGCATCCAGGGAGCAAGGTCAAATAAGCAGGCTGAAATACGAGCCTGGATTCCTGGAAAGATTTCAGGTGTAGAGAGGTAGATTTGAGAGTCGTCAGCATAAAGATGATACTGAAAACCATGGAAGCAGATGAGTGCACAAAGGGACTGAATGTAGAGAGTGAGAATACATTAATTCTCCTGAAACAAGCAGGAAGTCAGTCCTTGCATATGGGTGACGTTGGTGCCGACGGAGCCCTTGTGTGGAGCAAATCCACAGCTTTCAGAGAAAGCCTTTGGGAGTTGCCATCATGGGTGCTATCTTGCTCAGTCTCCTTTTTTCCGCGGAGCCCTTCAGATGTAGTCCTTATGGTCCCCCTTAAAAAAGTTGATTTTTTTTTCTCTTTTTCTCGACCGGTCGACACCAGTACCTCTTTCTGCCTTCGGCTCAGTACGTCGGTATCGAGTCCTTCTCTATTTTTCAGTTTTTGTCCTTCGTGACTGGCGTTCACGCCTTTTTTTCTTTTTCATTGGCAGCCCAAGTCTTCGACCTTGCAGGGGCCATTTTTTCTCCGGTGGCTTCCAGCGGGTTTAAAAAATATGATCGGTGTGTGAAGCTGATGTCGCTCACCGATACGCATGACTGCTGTCTCTGGTGCCTCGGGTCCGACCATGACCCGTCGGTCTGTGGCCCATGTAGGAAAATGTCCTCGAAGGCCCTGAAGAGCTGCCAGCAGCAGCATGATAGGATTATTTCCGTGTCCTTGCCTCCAAGAGCCAGGACCTCATCCGAGGCCTCCACGTCTCAGGGAGAGCTGTCCGAGCCCGAGCAGCATCGGGGTTCCTCAGAGACAATGTTCCCTCTAATTTTCTGTAGGCTGTGTGCACATAAAATATCAGCTGTGCAGCTTTTGAAGGACGGTTAAATTTTTATGCGCCACATAATGACACTCGGAGTTATATACTTTAAAATTTGAATACACGTCAGAATACAGTATGTACACCACATTGATTTTAATCAAATTAAATGAAAATAGACGATTACTAAATGAAGCGGAAAATTTCTAGTAATTACAATCACAAATGCGGTATTATTTCAGTTAATTTTTATTGAAAGTCATTGTTATTTCATGTAAATGGAAGAAGAGAATGAACTTACTATTAAAAGTTCATTCTCAAAATTGATGACTCTTAAAATGCATCAGCATTTCCAAATGTTCTAACTGTAAGCGATTCTTTATTTTGGTTTTTAAACTGTTCATCAAGCTGAAACCACGCTCACAATCTGCACTAGAAGCCAAACATGTTCCACCAATATCCATCAAATTTGCTAAATCTGCAAAGTGAGCATTCTGAAACGCCAAAGTCACCATATCCGGAAAACTGGTTATCAGTTTGATTTTGATTTTTTTCTGCGACTAAGAACTTGAAGTCATTGTACTGCTGAATAACAATATGTTCCTCCAGAAGAAATTGTTTGTACTTTAAGCAGAATGATCAGACATTTTCAATTCCAAATTCATAATCACGCTGTGCTATTGCTGTCAAGTCAAAAGCAGACCATTCCTCAATTTCATTTTCAGGAAATCTTTCCCCTAAATGCAGACACAGCATATTAATGAAAATAAGTGTGGAACCAGTATCCAATGAAACGTCTCCAGATATCTTGTCGAGAAGATTTTTAAAATTATCACTCCATTTTACTGTGTCACCCAAGTATTGCATTCGGATTTTGTTCAGCTTACCCTGTGCAAGATGATATGCTTCCAGTGGTGTTTTCCCACGTTTTTGAAATGCCATTGTTAATGAAGCTAGTTCAGATAAAACATCATTCAAAATTTGCAGTGTTATATGGAATTGATGGCTGTTTAACTTTTTATAACAGTACTTTGCAATGGGATCATTATCCTTCTCTTCTTCAAAGTATTTTAATAATGGATCATAATTTCGAATAATTGCTTGAAGAGCAGAATGTCTAGATAACCACCACACTTCGTTCAGAGGTCTAAAAGCAATTGACTCGCATTCAGAAGCATCTGCTAATTCTTTAAATTGTGACCTTTTAGTAGAAGATCGAGAAAAGGTTGTGTAAACAGTTCTCATGAAAGTTTCAACTTCTTTCATCAACTTTACTTCCTTCCATGATTCAGAGATCCCCAAATCTTCACGATGGGCAACACAATGCTGCTGCCTAAAATGTGAAATGTTTTTAGCTGCACAGCAACTCCATTTATTCTGCCTGACATGACAGAGGCACCATCCGAAGTAAACATGACCATTTTGTTAAGATCAAGCTTGTATTTCCCATAGAATTCCTGGAGTGCACTGACTATTGATGCAGCATCACATGCTTCCAACTGTAGCATCCCACCAAATGAAGTTTTATACAGACATGAATTTACTGGCCGATATTTGAAGTACAGTATTAAGTATTTGTTGACAGAAATGTCTGTGCTTTCATCAGTAGTTAATGCATGATACACTGGTATGAGCTTATCTTGGACATTGATGTTTAGTTAGTTTAGTTTAACTTCGGTGGTGAGTAAATTATTGGAAACGCTGCTGAAAGAGAAAATAGTGAGGTTTCTGGAGTCCAGCGGATTACAGGATCCGAGGCAGCATGGATTCACCAGAGGCAGGTCTTGTCAGACAAATCTGATTGATTTCTTTGACTGGGTGACCAGGGAGTTGGACCGAGGGAGAGCTCTAGATGTGGTGTATTTAGATTTCAGTAAAGCCTTTGACACTGTTCCTCACAGTTGACTTATAAACAAACTGAGCACCCTAGGGATGGACCCTAAAGTTACTGCTTGGGTTAGAAATTGGTTATCTTTATCTTTATCTTTATTTAAAATTTAATATACCGCTTAAACCAAATTGGCATACAGCGGTTCACAATAAAAACAAAACGGAGCTACTGGGAAGGAAACAGAAAGGAACGCCATTTAAGTAGAGTAAAGGACAGTGCTGAGATAAAATATAGAAAAAGTAAAGGAGAGATAAAAAAAAACAAAAAAAAAAACAGACAAACAATCATACAGTCACAGGGGGAGGGGGGAAAGGGAGGTCAAAAGCTGTGCAGAAAAGGTAGGTCTTGAGACAGGCTTTGAAAGCAGAGAAGGAAGATTCCAATCGTAGCGAAAGTGGCAGTGAATTCCAAAGACGGGGACCAAGGTGGGAGGCGACAAAGAGTACAAGTAAATGGAGCTCACTCTGAGGAGAAAGATGTTACCAGTGGTGAGCCCCAGGGATCTGTCCTTGGTCCGATTCTTTTTAACACCTTTGTTAGTGATATAGCGGAAGGGCTGTCGGGTAAGGTTTGCCTCTTTGCGGATGATACCAAAATCTGCAATAGAGTAGACACCCAGGAAGGTGTAGATAACATGAGGAGGGATCTAGCTAAGCTTGAAGAATGGTCTAGAATTTGGCAGCCGGGATTTAATGTTAAAAAATGTAAGGTCATGCATTTGGGCTGCAGCAATCCAAGGGAGCAATATAGTATAGGGGGTGAAGTACTTTTGTCCACTAAAGAAGTGCGGGACCTAGGCGTGGTTGTGTCTGATGATCTTAAAGTAGCTAAACAGGCAGAAAAGGCGACGGCAAAAGCTAGAACGATGCTTGGGTGCATACGGAGAGGAATGGCTAGCAGAAAAAAGGAGGTGATAATGCCTCTCTATAAGTCTTTGGTGCGACCTCATTTGGAGTATAGTGTGCAATTCTGGAGACTGCACCTTCAAAAGGATGTGAACTGGATGGAGTCGATGCAGAGGGTGGCTACTAAAATGATTAGTGGTCTTCATTATAAAGCATATGAGGACAGACTGAAGGATCTTAATATGTACACCTTAGAGGAAAGGCGGGATAGAGGTGATATGATTGAGATGTTTAAATACCTCCATGGCATAAATGTTCAGGGAGAGAGTCTCTTTCAATTGAAAGCAAGTTCTGCTACGAGGGGACATGGGATGAGGGTGAAGGGAGATAGATTCAGGAGTGATATGCGGAAATATTTCTTTACGGAAAGAGTAGTGGATCCGTGGAATAGTCTCCCAGTGGAGGTAGTAGAGATCAGGACAGTAACTGAATTCAAAAAAGCATGGGACAAACACAGAGGATCTCTAAAGGTAAAAAGGGGACTCTTGTAGTTGTTATTATGGAAGGACAGACTAGATAGGCCATGTGGTCTTTTTCTGTCATCATATTTCTGTGTTTCTATAATTTCAAGAAATTCAAACAAATAGTTTTTGCTTCTCCAGCTTTCAGGTATAGTTATGTACTTGGACATGTGTTCATTAATATCTTGAACAGAGAGCATGGAAATATTCATCCGAACGTCAGCAAAACACTATCAATTAGAATTTTAATTTCTTCTGGTGTAGAATACTTCCGTTCATTACTAATTTGCCTTTTCTGTTTTTCAGCGGTGCTCTCAAGCAACAAGTTAAATAATCCTCCTCTTAAATTTGGATTTTTAGCTCTAAGTTTCTTAACACTTTCAGTATGAGACTTACTAGACAGATGTCGTTTCAAAAAGTCCAGTTTCCACACATCATCCCAAAATTTGCCACTCGAAAACTCTCCGATGGTTTTTGCATATCAGCAGTATAAACAGACTACTCCGTCATCCTCTTCGTAAGTGAATATTTCACGCAGTTGAATGCACGTTTTATCCTGTGATTTTGGTGTCTCCGTTTCAACAATTTCTTCAAGCCATTCAGGCTTAAAAGCTCCGGCCATTCTCTTACGTTTTGTACCTCTCATCGCTATCGGTTTTGACATTTTAAAAATTAACTTCTTTCAGTTTTCAATGTAATAAAAAATTTAATAATGCAATTCGAATTACAGATTACAATTGGACTACTCACGCGTCTCGCAAGCCAAAGTACGGAAGCGGAGGTTTCTCAACGCGCCAATTAAAGTTTAAGACAAAGATCTTATATCCTGACGGTCTATAAGATTGCACTAGAAAATATTGTAGAACTTGTGAAAACCGTAAATACACAACAACTTTTAAATTTTAAGACATCTGTGTTTTCTATCAGAACCGTGATTTTTGTGCGCTCTGTTGTAAAGTATGTGCGCTCGCTTGGCGAGGTGTGTGCGTGCACACATGCGCACAGCTTAGAGGCAACAGTGCTTGGAGAGGGGGTCTCCCTCGAGGGAGCACAAGAGGAAGAAGAAATCCTCAAAGGCAGTGTTTCTGGATAGCTACAAGCAACCCGGCTCCTCCCAAGGCCGGTCGCGGAGCCCCAAGCACCGGCCGGGATCTTTGGAGACGGAGCGTCCGACGAAGATGCTTCGTCGAGAACTGGATCAGCCGAGGCAAGTACCAACTGTCGTCATCGAGGACTCTCCTCCGGAGGGAACTGGCATCGGGCCCAACCATGTCGGGGCCCAAGCCAGTGGCTGCGGAGCCTTAAGGACTTGAGCTCAGAATGGCGGCCTTGGAGCGCAGTTTCACTGCCTTCATGGAGCAGCAACGGGTGCTGATAGCCGGCCTGTCCAGTTCCTCTCCCCCGACCACCGGGCCCTCGAAATCGAAGTTGACCCCGGAGGCTGAGTCGATCCTCGGCTGAGGTCTCTTTCGGCCTCCCGTTCAGGACCGAGGTCGTCGTGGCCGAGCCTGCCGGCACCAGGGCCCATGATGCCTGAGGAGCCCCCTGATTCCTCTTCGGAGGCGACGACGTGGGAAACTGAGGATGAGGAGTCCCCACATACCTGCCGCATAGGGATGTACCGTCTGATTCCCCGGTATCCGAGCCTCGGAGAATGTCCCCCCCACCCCGGAGAACATGAGATTCTTGGACTTCGTGCGGGATATGTTCAAGGTGTTGGTGTTCCCCACGGAGTCCGAGGATGATCCTCGAGCCAACGAGCTCGAGATCCTCCTGTATGAGGCCCCCCTCGGGAGGCCCTTACTGTACCCATGTATCCGATCCTGGAACGACTGATGCTCCACATTTGGGAGACACCGGCGTCAGTGCTGGTGATCAGCAAGCAGCTCGACTCGATGTATCGAGTCCGCCGGAGCCCTGGGTTTCAGAAGTCGCAGCTGCCGCACAACTCCATGGTTGTGGAATCAGCCATGTGCCGGCTGAAGAGCCAGAAGATGCACTCCTTGGTGCCTCCCGGCAGGGAGGCCCACAACTTGGATGCCCTGAGCAGGAAGTGCTTCCAGGGCTCAATGCTGAATTGTCGGATCCAGGCCTACCAGCTGTACATGGTCATGTACATGAGGGACCTACATAGTAACATAATAACATAGTAAATGATGGCAGATAAAGACCAGCATGGTCCATCTAGTCTGCCCAGCACAATGTCAAGAGTAGGTACACATGTCGCTCCGTGCAATCCCCCCCCTCCCCATGTCTTTGCCCAGGGGTGAACCCACCACTCCATGTAGGACATCCCTATTTGTTGAGGAATTTGATGATTCAGTATATTTTGATATTTTCTTGTTGCTGTAAAGGGATCCACTGTGTCTGTCCCATGCCCTTTTGAACTCGGTCACTGTGTTTGCCCCCACCACTTCCATCGGGATGGCATTCCAAGCATCCACCACCCTTTCAGTAAAAAAGTGTTTCCTGACATTGCCTTTCAATTTACCCCCTTGTAGCTTCATGTTATGCCCTCTAGTTTTGCAGCTTCTCCGTCTTTGGAAGAGGTTTGTTTGTTCATTATTTCTCTTTAAGTATTTAAAGGTCTGAATCATATCTCACCTGTTCCTCCTCTCCTCCAGAGTGTACATGTTTAGGTCTTCAAGTCTCTTTTCATAAGGCTTCTGACATAGGCTCCAAATCATTTTGGTCGCCTTCCTCTGAATAGTTTCCAGTCTTTTTACATCCTTTGCAAGATATGGTCTCCAAAATTAAACACAGTATTCCAAGTGAGGCCTCACCAGTGACTTGTACAGTGGCATAAGCACCTCTTCCTTTCTGCTGGTAATTCCTCTTCATATGCAGCCCAACATCCTCCTGGCTTTTGCCACCGCCTTGTCGCACTGTTTTGCCACCTTGAGATCTTCAGAAATAATCACTCCAAGGTCTTTCTCCTGATCCGTGCACACCAATCTCTCGCCCCCTATCGTGTACATTTCTCTTGGATTTCTGCTACCCAAGTGCATGACTGCACTTCTTCGCATTAAATCTTAACTGCCAAGCATCAGACCATTCTTCCAGCTTTTGTAGATCATTCCTCATGTTAACCACTCCCTCGGGGGAGTCCACTCTGTTGCAAATTTTCGTGTCATCTGCAAAAAGACAGACTTTACCATGCAGTCCTTCAGCAATATCACTCACAAATACATTGAACAGTGCCGGGCCCAGGACCGACCCCAGGGGCACCCCGCTAATCACCTTCCTTTCATCCGAGTGAGCTCCATGTACCATCACCTTCTGTCGTCTGTCAGTCAACCAATTTCTGATCCAATTTACCATCTTGGGATCTATCCTCAAGCTACTGAGTTTATTGATAAGCCTCCTATGAGGAACAGTATCAAAGGCGTTGCTGAAATCCAGGTAGATGACATCCATCGCATGCCCCTGATCTAATTCCCTGGTCACCCAGTCAAAGAACTCAATCTGATTTGTTTGTTAAGATCGTCCTTCGGTGAAACCATGTTGCCTCGGATCTTGCAACCTGTTGGCTTTGAGAAAGTTCACTATTCGCTCTTTCAGGAGCGCCTCCATTACTTTTCCCACCACTGAGGTAAGACTCACAGGCCTGTAGTTTGACACTTCTTCCCTGTCACCACTTTTGTGTAGAGGTACTACATCAGCCATTCTCCAGTCCTGAGGATTCTCTCCTGTTTCCAAGGATCTGTTGAAAACATCCTTTAACGGCCCTGCAAGAACCTCTCTGAGCTCTTTCAGTATCCTGGGATGTATCTCATCCGGTCCCATAGACTTGTCCACTTTCAGTTTTGCAAGTTGTTCTAACACTTCATCTTCTGTGAATGGTGTGGTATCTACTTCATTCCCATTTTTATATTTGGGAGTCACAGGTGGTCCTTCTCCAGGACTTTCTTAGTAAAAACAGAGCAGAAGTATTTGTTTAGCAATTTCGCTTTTTTAATGTCACTTTCCTCTAGTGCATTCCCAGCACTTCTGAGTCCTGCAATTCCACCTCTGATCTTCTTCCTTTCCCCAATATACCTGAAGAAAGTTTTGTCGCCACACTTCACATCTTTAGCCATCATTTCCTCTGCCTTTGATTTTGCTATCCTTATTTCTCTCTTTGTCTCTTTGAGTTTGATCCTGTATTCATTTCTGTGTTCCTCTGTTTGCAAGCTTTTGAATTTTGTGAAAGCTGTGTTTTTTGCCTTTATTTGAGCAGCCACTTCTTTGGAAAACCAAATAGGTTTTCTTCTCCTCTTGTTTTTGTTTACTTTTCTTATGAATTTATCTGTTGCCCCTTTTATTGCCACCTTTAGTTTCGCCCATTGCAATTCCACTTCCCTTATCTCCTTCCACCCTGTCAGCTCCTCCTTTAGGTACTCGGCCATTTTATTGAAGTTGATGTTTTTGAAGTTTTGGACTTTGAGCTTGCTATGATTGGCCTGTACCATGGCTTTTATCTCAAACCACACCATGGAATGATCGCTGCTGCTCACAGGGCCACTCACACAGACATTCGACACGCTATCACTGTTGGTGAGCACTAAATCCACCGTTGAGCTTTCCCTGGTTGGTTCCATCACCACTTGTCTAAGTAATATATCTTGGAGAGCATCCACAATTTTTTTGCTTCTTTCCAGATTTGCAGAAGGACTAATCCAATCCACATCAGGTAGATTAAAGTCACCCAATATGATCACTTTTCCCTTTATGGCTATCTTGGCAATATCTATAATCAATTCATTATCTATCTCTTCAATTTGTGTCGGAGGTCTGTATACTACAGCAGTATGGATAACAGTGCCATCTCCTCTTTCCAACACAATCCAGAGTGCTTCTTGTTTTCCCCATGCACCCTGCATTTCAGTAGCTTTAATATTGCTTTTGACATACAAGACATACAAGGCTACTCCTCTTCCTCTTCCATTTTCTCTATCTCTTCTGAATAGATTATAGCCAGTTATGGCTATATCCCAATCATGCGATTCATTAAACCAAGTTTCTGTAATGGCCACAATGTCTAAATCCATTTCCACCATTAGGGCTTCCAGGTCCGGAACTTTTTTGGCTAAGCTTCCAGCATTTGTGCTCATTGCTTTCCAGGATTTAACTGGCTTGTGTGTATTTTGCATTGCTTTTGTTCTGTCCACATTTTCCCACTTGTTTTTGATGTGTGGTTTAAAAGTGTGGCTGCTTCTGATGTTGTTCTGCTTTTGCAGGGGGTGACGTCCAGAGCTTGATCTTCCATATCTGTGTTCACTTTCTGCTCTAAGTACTTCAACATCTTGATTTGTATTCCTGCTGGCTGAAGAGTCTGGGAGGCACTTGAAGGAACTTGCCGGGTTCTCGGCTGGTCTCTCCGAGGAACCCTTGCAGCACTTCAAGGGCCTGTCTAAAAACTGTCCGTGAGTGCTCGAAGTTTATCTCTCGGGCGGCCTATGATGGGTTTGAGTCGGCGGCCTGGGTAGCCGCAGCTGTCATCGGTGCACGCCGCCAGACATGGCTGTAGTCGTCAGACCTCGAACAATGGGTTCAGGACAAGTTGGTCGATGTCCCATGCCAGGAGGAGAATCTCTTTGGCAAACCCATGACCGACAAGGCTGCAGAGTTGGAGACCGAGTACATGATGAGGTCACGACTCTCCAAGAAGACCTCTGCCCCTTCTCGCAAGAAGGGCTTGGGTAAAAAGCCCTTTTACCCGAGGAAGGATGCTGCTTACCGAAGCTACCCCCATTTTCAGGCCTCCCGGCTCCCCAACAGGGGCAGCAGGCCAAAGAACAGGGGCATGGCCCGCGTAAGCAGAAAAGCCCCAAACCCCAGGCACCAGCTCTGGCCCAGCCTGGCAGTGGCTTTTGACTCCTACAGCATGCCCACTCTTCCCACAGGAGAAAGGCAGATCACACGGGGCCAGCTTGCTCTGTATGCCCACAGGTGGACAGCCATTACCACTGATTCCTGAGTCCTACAGGTAGTCCAAGAGGGCTATCTTCTTCACTTAGCCCAGGTGCCTCTTCACTATTTTCCAGGAGAGCCCATCAGGTCTCCACTTCACCCGGACCTTCTTCTGAAGTGGTTAGCAGGTCTTCTCAAGGATCAGGCGGTAGAACCGGTGCCCCACCACTTGCAGGGAAGGGGCTTCTACTCCAGGTACGTTCTGGTGCCAAAAAGGATAGGAGGCCTCAGACCCATCCTCAACCTGTACAACCTCAACAAATTCCTGGTGAGGGAGAAGTTCAAGATGCTCTCCCTTGGAATATTGCTGCCTTACCTCCACCAGGGAGACTGGCTGTGCTCCTTAGACCTGAAAGATGCGTATACACATATCCTAATGCACCCAAGCCGCAGGCAATATCTAAGCTTTGTGGTGGGGGGCAATCACTACCAGTACAGAGTACTCCCCTTCGGCCTTGCCTCGACCCCCAGGGTGTTCACAAAGTGCCTAGCTGTGGTTGCTGCCTTTCTCAGGCTCCAAGGGGTCTTTGTATTCCCCTACCTCGACAACTGGCTCATCAGATGTTCCTCGGCCACCGAGGCCCACCAGGCCACAACTCGCACCATCCAGGTGCTGCAGCACCTAGGGTTCGTGATCAACTACCCCAAGTCCAGCCTCACTCCAACTCAGCAGCTAGAGTTCATTGGGGCCAGCCTCGACACCCTTTAAGTGAAGGCCTATCTGCCTGCAGACAGGGCAAGCAGACTTATGGCTCTGGCAGGGCAAGTGAGTCGCAAGTCTGCAGTGTCAGCAAGGCTTTTCCTGCGCCTCCTCAGGCACATGGCTTCCACAGTCTATGTGACCCCAGATGCCCGCCTCCACATGCGGACCTCTCGGTGCCTCAGGGGATCAGTGGTCTCAGGCTTCAGGATGCCTTCGGGACAGGGTCAAAGTATCCAGGCGTCTGGTACGGTCCCTAGCCTGGTGGCTCCAACTGCATCACTTGGAGGCGGTTATGCCTTTCCAGGTCCCTCTGCACATGAGTATCCTGACCACGGACGCATCCCTGCTTGTCAGGGTTTCCGTACTCGGGGACTATGGTCCCTGAGCAAGAAGACCCAACAAATCAATTTCTTGGAACTATGTGCCTTCCGCCTAGCACTATAAATCTTCAGGCAGTTCCTGGCCCACAAATCTGTCTTGGTGCAGACAGACAACCAGGTGGCCATGTTCTATGTGAACAAACAGGGTGGTACGGGGTCCCGCCCCCTATGTCAGGAAACCCTGGACCTATTTTCAGCCTGGCATGGCATTCATCTCCAAGCAGTCTACCTGCCAGGCCAGGACAACTGGCTAGCAGACAGGCTAAGCAGGATTCTCCAACCCCACGAATTGCAGCTGGACTATGGGATAGCCATTTGGCTCTTTCAGACCTGGGGGCGGCCGGTGATGGACCTGTTTGCGAATCCGGACAATCACCATTTGCCCCTTTTCTGCTCTAGGCGACCCACCCACACAGGGTGGCTGCTGATGTGTTTCTGATATCATGGTCCGGGGACCTTCTGTATGCGTTCCCCCCGACACCTCTGGTGGCCAAGATGCTGTTCAAGATTCTCCAGGACAGGGCCTCCATCATCCTTATTGCCCCTTGGTTGCCCAGGCAACTCTGGTTCCCGCTTCTTCTGCAGCTAGCAGTGGAGGCCGTAATCCCCTTGGGGTCCTCCCCACATCTCCTGTCTCAGGAGGGGGGCTCTCTTCTGCACCCCAATCTCAGTTCCCTCAGCTTGATGGCATGGCTGCTGAAAAGGTAATTCTCGCTCCGTTCCTTTTTCCAAAAAATATTGAGGAGGTCTTACTGGCCTCGCGGAGGCCGTTGACCAGACGGGCATACGCTTTGAAGTGGCGTAGGTTTGCGGCATGGTGCAAGGAGTGGGAGGTAGATCCTCTCTCTTGCCCAGTAGGGGTGGTTCTACAATACCTTCTCCAGCTCTCTGATTTGGGCCTCAAGTCCAACTCTGTCGGGGTGTACCTCAGTGCCTTTGCGGCGCATTACTTTTGAGTGGATGAGAAGCCTCTCTCTGCCCACCCTTTGGTTTCTTGGTTCCTGAGAGGCTTACTTCTCTTGAAATCCCCGGTCCACCCCCTGGAGACTGAGTGGGATCTCAATGTGGTGTTAGGGCAGCTTACTATGCCACCCTTTTAACCAGTGGCTACCTGCCATCTACCCTGTCTTTCTTGGAAGGTGGTTTTCCTGGTGGCACTCACATCTCCTTGGCGGGTGAGTGAGCTCCAGGCTCTAGTGTCGGAAAGACCCTACACCAGTTTCTGTAGGAACCGGGTGGTGCTTTGCACGCACCCCAAGTTTCTTCCGAAAGTGGTCTCCTCATTCCATCTCAACCAGGAGGTGGTTCTGCCTGTCTTTTTTCCTAGGCCGCATGCCAGCCGGGCAGATTCGGTCCTGCATACCCTGGACTGTAAGAGGGCGTTGGCCTTCTATATCCAGCATATGCAACTGCATCGGAAGGCTTCCCAGCTTTTAGTTTCTTACGACCCCAGTAAGCTTGGGGTGGCGGTATCTAAGCATACGCTGTCCACCTGGGTGGCAGGCTGCATTGCTTGGGCATATAGGGCAGCCGAGCTTCCAATGGAGGGTCGGGTTACGGTCAGGGTCATGGCGGCATCAGTGGCTCATTTGTGCTCTGTTCCTTTGGCAGACATCTGCTGGGCCACCACCTGGTCTTCGAGTCAGACTTTCGCAACCCATTACTGCCTGGACAGGGAGTCCCGGTGGGACAGTGCCTTCGGCCAGGCTGTACTCCATAACCTTTTCGAGGTCTAGGCAACTCCTGCCCTCCGATCCTTCTGTGTTTTGGCTACCGGAGTGCTATTCCCTTAGTTTACACTGCTATTGTGGCTGTTTGCGGCTCTCATAGAGGGAGCCTTCTTTAGCTATGGGTTCTTGGTAGCCTATAGCTGGGGAGTCCTATATGTGAGGACTGACTTCCTTCTTGTTCCTGGAGAAAGCGTAGTTACTCACCTGTAACAGGTGTTCTCCGGGGACAGCAGGAATCAGTCCTCACGACCCTCCCTCCTCTTCTTGGAGTTGCAGTCCTATTGTTATTTTTGCCTTCTTTTTAGCTATGTCATTTGACTGAGCAAGATGGCACCCTTGGGCGGGAAGGGGACCGTGCATGCGTGATGGCAACTCCCAAAGGCTTTCTCTGAAAGCTGGGGATTTGCTCTGCACGAGGGCTCCATCAGCACCGACGTCGCCCATATATGAGGACTAATTCCTGCTGTCCCCGGAGAACACCTGTTACAGGTGAGTAACTACGCTTTACCCACAGTATGGGGACCCAAGGCATAACAGATTGACTAAAGCTTATCAAATATGAAACTTCCTGATTTAGAATTTTCAGCTAAAAACCTAACTGGTTAGGTTCGGCTGAAAATTCACTTAAGAATAACTGTAAAGTTATCTGATTATGTTAGCTGTTCAGCAGCTATTTGAATAATGACTTCTCAGAGACCAAAAAAATGCATTTGTGCCACAGTACAGTTTTTAGATTCCTTGGGACATGTTTACTACCATTCAACATGTAGCATGAGACAAATGTACATTTAGCGTAAATTTTTACCTTGGTGGAGGCATAGCAACCACAGTAGATGCAGGCAGCGTTGCCAAGGTAAGGGCGTACTGCAGTGCTAAGCAGGTTACTATTATGGTATTTGCAAATGCATGGTCATAGTGCATGTGCACAGCACACACAATCGCAATGCATGCCCAGCAATCATTAGCTACAAATGCGTTATCAGAGCAGCAGTAATCTACAGAGCTACTGCAAACAGTAATAAATAGGCCCTACCCACCTACAGGACAGCAGTTACAAGCCAGTGCAAAATAGAGAGGGATGATTGGGAATAGGCACAACTGGCTGCACAGCTCAGCAGTGGGGCTAAGTATAAGAGGTCAGGGCATGCAAATCAGAAAAGTAAATACATGTAGAGAGTCTGTACTGCACCCCCTAATTGTGGGAGATAGAGTGCAAACGTGGCATCTGAATATGCAGGGGGCCTTGTATGGGATCAGGAAGGGGATCCGCCATGTGTAATGAGTAAATTAACTCCCCTTACCCTGAGGTGTGCAGGGTGCCTGTTTACCTAGGCTGCAGGGAACACAGTTTAAGGTGTCTGGTGTTGGGATCCCCTTCTCTGTCACTCCTCTTATATGGCTTGGACAGCACTCTAGACATTTGGAGTGTATTCCCTCATGTGGGGGAAGGGGGTACTAGAGCCAGCAGATCTGGAGGCTAGACACAATGGGCACACAGATATGAGGGGAGAGAAGACATGGTCTAGGCACTCTGCCAACCAGCACCTCTATAACATGGGGTCCAAAGTGTCCAGAAACACCCCCATGATCCACTATATAAGACACTCACCCCTGTTGCATGACAAGTCCTGGGAATGGGGGAGGCAGTGCACATAGGGCACCCATACTTCCCCCATTGGGAGAGCTCTGGGGGAATACCGCACTGCGACCCACACACCTCCCTGGAGATGGCCAAAATCAAGCAGCCCCCAGGATGAATACCCCAGCTGTCAGGGAACCAAAGATCCACAGAACCTTGGAAGCCCACAAGAATTCCCCAGGACCATAGAATGCCTCATCTCCTGTGCATGGGGGCCAGGGGAGGGAACACTGAGCTCCAACAAAGGAAGCCAATATTCATTGTTGGAAATGTTAAGTTTCTGCTCAGAGCCAATAAGCCTAAACCATATCCTCCCATGGACAGGATGAGGGACCATCTGCCCACAGGAACATGACCCATGGCTCATGACAGCAGCATGGCCACCGTGGTGCATCTATGGACTGCTTCATGCCCCCCTCCCCCTCCCCCCCCATGTAAGGGAGGTGGGAGTCTGACGGCACATTTTGATGCCAAACTGTCATGTTGCCAATATGTTAAAGATCTTATTTGATTTGCATGATTCCCCCCCCCCCCCCCCCCCCCCCCCCCCGCTGTACTGTGCTGGCTCCAACTCTGGCTATGTTGCCAGTTCTAACTGAAACACAGAGAAAATGAAAATCATTACTGGCTGCCCTGACACTATGAGGGTCATTTTCAAAGGATTAGTCATGATTTGGACGTCTGAAAACGTGCACATGGACATTGAAATCACGGACACGCCTCTGTTGCCATTCCAAAAATGACATTCACAGATGGTGCAGGGATGTCTAAGTCGGCACAGGGGTGTGGCGGAGGTGTGTCTGGCGAGTGGCAATGTACTGACATGTCCCCGTTTGATCTTGGAAATGTCGGAGATATTTGTACGCATACCGATGTTTATACCTGCTCCAAGCAATAGGCATCATGAAAATGCTTGTTTTCTCCTTAAAATATCCAGAGACTATAAAGAAGATGGAGAATTAAATGACTAACCTTAGATCACAAAGGGTCTACATTGGGATTTGAACCCTGACCACTCTGTTCTTAAGCCACTACTCTAACCATTATGCTATTAGACATCTTGGTTCTGAAATGCTATCCTGGGAACATCTAAATAGACATTTGATACATGTGCATATCGAGCATGTCCACGTTTGTTGAATTGTGCCTGAACTTGTACATGCCTGCTTTTTGTTCAGACGTTCTGGCTTTGTCATCCCAGATTGCACTTGGACGTCCCATTGTGAAATGTGCCTCTATCTGTATAGTGATGGTGTGGACAATGGGTAGTCCAGGAATGCATTTTATTTATTTATTTATCTAAACATTTTTATATAAATCTTTATAACAGAGTTATTCAAAATGGTTTCAATATAAATAACAAGCATCAAAAGTGGTTGAGTCCTATAAAAAAAATAAAATAAAGCATTCCACTTGTAAAATCTAAAAATTTGTTTACCTTCTCTGTCCCCCATCCCTCAAAACTGAACTGCCGGCAGTCTCCAGTCCCTAGTTCTCCCTACAGATAGTGGCGATATTCTTTCCATTGGATAACCGACTAAGGGGTTATTTTAAAAGTCTTAGTCGTAATGTGAACATCCAAAGAAGTGCACGTGGACGTTGAAATCATGGAGATGTCTCCGGAACCATTTTACAAATCATATTTGGAGATGTCTCTGGTGTTGGGATGTCTAGGTAGGCAGGAGGCGTGGTGGAGGCATTTCTGGGGAGTGCAATGAATTTAGACACAGCCATTCAATTTCAGAAATGCCAGAGATGTCTGCAGGTATATCCATATTTAGACCTCCTCTAGACACAAACAGGCATTAGGGAAGTGCATATTGTGGCCTTAAAAACACCACAAAGGGTGTAGAGAAGATAGAGAATTAAGTGACTAGCCTAAAATCACAAAGACCCTGGTCATCCTGCTCCTAACCCATTTCTTTAACCATTAGGCTATTAGATGTCCCCATTGTGAAATGCTATTCTGGAGACATCTGTATAGACGTCCATATTGGGCACGTCCATGTTTCTGAAATCATGTCTGAACTTGCACATGCCTGCTTTTTTTTCACATTTGACATTCCAGATTGCACTTGGTCGTCCCACTGTAAAATGTGCCTTCATACATAGCTGCTATCTGAATACCTCCAGTGCTCACTGTACTATATTTATATTACCATCTCTTAAAAAGGATATAGCAAAAACTGAAAAGGTACAGAGAAGAGCAACCAAAATGAGAAAGTGGATGAAAGGATACCCTTACGAGGAAAGGCTTAAAAGGATAGGGCTCTTCAGCTTGGAAAAGAGACTGCTGAAGGGAGATATGATAGAGGTCTATCAGATAATGAGTGTCATGGAGAGAGTAAACATAGATCGGTTGTTTACCTCTTTAAAAAGTAGAAAGACTAGGGGGACATGCAATGAAGCTACAATGTAGTACATTTAAAACTAAGCAGAGAAAATATGTTTTCACTCAGAGCATAATCAAACTCTGAAATTTGTTGTTGGAGAATGTAGTAGCTGGGTTTAAAAGAAGTTTGTTCAAGTTCCTTGAAGAAAAGTCCATAAACCATTGTTAAAGTGGACTGGGGAAATCCACTGCTTATCCCTGGGATAAACAGCATGGAATCTGTATACCTTTTGGGAACCTGACAGGTACTTGCGACCTGGATTTGCCATTGTTGGAAAAAGGATGCTGGGCTCGATGGACTTTTGATCTGATCCAGCATGGCATTTCTTCTGTTCGTATGTACCTTTTCAGAATAATCCTCACCATCATGTTGTAGTAACACATGCTGTCATTGTGGGCTGTGGAGATGATACATAGCGTTCATATTTGGGGCCCTTGTTCTGTTCAGGAAAAGTATGATCAAATTTCCTAGAATTTTGGGTTTTCGCAAACACTGTAAAATTTTTAAGAGATAAGGTGGCCAAACCAAATGGTCTGTATACAGACAAAATGGTAATCATTTTCAATCTGAATAGGCATGGAGGATCCAGATCACCCTTTTAAAATGGGGGCTTTTGAGAAATGGAACTGGGACAGTTCTGAAAGAACAACTTTAAGAGACATATATCTGACAGGAAAAGATAACTTCCTGACTAATTTATTTTTTATTTTGTTTCTGGATATTAGGCCGGAGCATATAAGAGATGTACAATACAAGGACTGCAAGCAGAGGAAAAGGAAAAGAACGCAAATTATCTGACAGGACAGTAGAGAAAAAGGATAAGAGAGGATATAAAACAAGGAGAAGGGAAGACAATGCAAGATATTAGGAAATGAACAAGTGAAACTGAGCATAGCAGGGCAATCAAGGTGGGGGAATGGATTTATTGAAGGCTAACTGAAAGAGGAGGGTTTTCAGGGCAGCCTTAAACCTGGTGAATGAAAGCTCAGAACGAAGAGTGTGAGAAAGAGAGTTCCAAAGGGCGGGGTCTAAAAAGAAGAAGGCAGCACCCCATGTGCGTTCGAGGTGAGCCCAGGAAACAGAGAGACGAGCCAAATGGTGAGTGTGAAATGAACGCAGGAGGCGGTGTGGATTATGGAAGTGCTGGAGGTTGGCCAAATACTTGGGGGTTGAGGTATGAATGACCTTGTGAATAAATGTGAGTATTTTGTACTGAATTAAAAAACGAATAGGTAAGCAGTGAAGGTGAGCGAGAAGTGGGGAAACGTGGTCGAAACGAAGCAAATTGAATCTGCTACCTGCATCATCCTGGACTAAGAAATCGTTAGTAAGATATTTTTTAAGTGGGATATGTCTGAGATAGATTTATTTAGGACCTCACTCAGCAGATTTCCAAGCTTCTGCTGCAGGAGAGAATAAGAAGGCAAACTAGCATCAACCTTCTTAACATAGTAACATAGTAAATGACGGCAGATAAAGACCAGTATGGTCCAGCTAGTCTGCCCAGTAAGATGGCAGGAGTAGGTGCACCTGCCAGTCTGTGCAGGCCACCCCTCCCCAGGCCTTTGTTTAGGGGTGAACCCACCGCTCCATGTAGGACACCCCTATTTGTTGAGAAATTAGATGGTTCAGTTTATTTTGATTTTATCCTGTTGCTGTTAAAGGGATCCAGTGTATCTCCAGGAACAAGCAGGAATGTAGTCTTCACATATGGGTATCGTCGGTACCGACGGAGCCTGCGTGGGAACGCTCCCCAGCATCCAATGGGAACGCTTTTGGGAGCATCCCTCAGCACATGCACGCCGCCTTCCCGCCTTTCAAACTGTCCCTCTTCAGTTCTTCGTTTTCCGCGGAGCCGACAGGATCCATACCCTGTCACCGCAGAAAATTCCGTCTTTAAAATTCTATTCTTCTGGTTGCGTTTGCCTCCGCACGATGCTTACTGGTACCGCCGGTTCTTTTCTTTTCCAACCCCCCCCCCCCCCCAAAACCTTATACTTTGAACTGTTTCTCTTCAGAAATTTTTCTTTTTCGGTGCTAGGCGCCATTTTGGGCACTAGGGCCTATATTCCTGAAAAACATGGAAAAATCAACTAGTGGTTTTAAAAAATGTACTAAGTGTGGCGGTACCATTTCCATCACTGACACCCATGATTGGTGTCTTAAACATTTAGGGCCTGAACATTCTCCATATGAATGTCTCTCCTGTATGGGGATGACTAAAAGAGGAAGACAGAACCGGGCTGCAAAGCTCGGCACCCTCTTTTCTTCAGATGCCAGATCCATTGCATCGACATTTTCAAGGGCCTCCTCGTCCTCCCATGGATCTCAGGTAACTAAACATAAAAGCCGGTCCTCAAAGTGTAGCTCTCCTGCTAAGCATCGAGAGGCCATTGGCATTGCCCTTGAGGGAACCACACCGGCAAAGCAGCCCCGGCGGGAGGCTTCAGCTTCCAAAGCATCAATGGAGCTCCAGGATGTTCTCGAGGCCTCGACCTCGCAAGAACTACCTGTGCCATGCTCAGGGGTTCCAGCCGTTTTCACTGGTACCAACACCCGGGCATCGGCAGCGTCGATAGACCAGAGGTTCCTCACTATCGAACGCAGCATCGCAGCTCTTCTCTCAGCTACGGTACCGTTGGTCCAACAGGCACCGGCACCGACATCAGCACCGATGCCGGTACCTACACCGGTACAGACACTGGTACCGACGGTACCGGCCCCGGTGGGAATTCTTCCCATGCCATCTTTGGCTGGAATCGACAGATCGGTACCGGATCAACTCGGTAACAACTTCGATCAGTACCAGGACCGTGCTTTGCTTGAGCATCGTGGTCAGGAATACTTCGAATCCTCCGATTCCAAAGACTCTGACAATTCTGCTGGTACTAGAGGGTTTCTCCCAGAAGATCCCTCTTGTCCCCAACATAGAATGTCACCTCCAGAGGACATGCCTTTTCAGGATTTTATTTGTGATATGGCCAAAAGCCTTTCAATCATGGTGGCTCCTGAAGAGGGACCCAGAGCAAAGGAATTGGAAATTCTCCAATATCCTAAAGCTCCAAAGGAGGCAGCCACTCTGCCCATCCCTGAAATTCTGCATAACTTGATGCTCAGAATATGGGAGACACCTCTGACTACATCTCCTCACTCTAGGAGACTTGATACTATGCATCGAGTTCCGCCATGTCCTGGATTTCAAAAGACTCAGCTGCCACACCATTCAATGGTGGTGGAGTCAGCCATGCGTAGGATGAAAAGTGCAAAGAGGCATGCTTCCAATCCTCTAGGTCGTGAATGCAGGACTCTGGACGCTTTTGGGCGCCAAACGTTTCAGGCTTCAATGCTTTCAGCTAGGATCAGTTCATATATACTATATATGGGAATGCTCCTCAAGAAAGTTACAGGAGACTTGGAGCTTATGAGCCCATTTCTCCCAGATGACAAGAGACAAGACTTTCTTGCTGTAGTTAAGCATGCTGAAGATGTCTCCAAATTTGTAAATTGTGCAGCGTTTGACTGCTTTGAATGCATCAGCAGAACCTCTGCTATTGCCATTGGCACATGACGGATTGCCTGGCTTCAGGCATCAAACTTGGAGACTTGGTACAGCACAAGTTAGGCAATATTCCTTGCACAGGAGAGAATCTCTTTGGCAAGAACTGGCAGGAAAAGGCTAACGAGTTAGATGCTGACAATGCTACTCTAGATAGATTGTCGAAATCTACAGCCACTCCAGACAAAAAGAAGCCTTATAAAAAACCCTCTTTCAGAAAAAGAGGAAATTATATCCTTCCTATACCCAGCAGAGTCAAACTCAGGGTCAGGTTGCCCAAAAGGGACAAACTAGACAACAAAAGAAGCCAAAAGGCCCCAGAGCCCAACCAGCTCTGCAGGTTCAGCCCCCTCAAGGGCTCTGACTCCTTCCTAGAGAGCTTAGCCTTCCTGCCTCTGAGGGGTCCCCAACCCCCCAATATCCCAGGCAGGTTATGCCACTTTGCCAACAGATGGCATCAAATAACAGCAGAGATTGGACTCTGTCCATTGTAGGAGAGGGGTACAAGCTCCATTTTTACAGCATGCCCCTTCCTACAATTCTAAAACAATTCAATTCTCCAACCTCTGCAGACGATCTGTTAGATCACGAGGTCTCAACACTTCTTGCCCAAGAGGCAATAGAAGAGATACCCATTCTTCAACGGGATGCAGGGTTCTACTCCCCCTATTTTCTTATTCCAAAGAAAACAGGAGGACACAGACATTTTAGACCTCAGAGAATTGAACAAATACCTGTTTCGAGAGAAGTTCAAAATGATTTCTCTAGGAACTCTTCTGCATACCTTCAAAGCCAGGATTG
Source organism: Ichthyophis bannanicus (assembly GCA_033557465.1). NCBI lineage: Eukaryota > Metazoa > Chordata > Amphibia > Gymnophiona > Ichthyophiidae > Ichthyophis > Ichthyophis bannanicus. Next base: position 854,706,405 of record CM066032.1, read on the forward strand.
GCTTTGCTCTCTAGAATTAAAGGATGCTTACACTCAAATTCTGATCCATCCAGATCACAGGAAATTCTTATGATTTTTTTTCAGGGGAAAACATTTCCAGTACAGGGTTCTTCCCTTTGGTCTAGCTTCAGCACCACGTTCAGCATGCCAAGCGTGGTATCCCCTGCTTCTACGTCTCTCTCAAGCTGCACCTCTGGAGTTAGGGCATGCTCCAGATCTCTTTTCCCAAGAGGATGGGACACTATGGCACCCGAATCCCCAGTCCCTGCATCTCAAGGCCTGGTTGCTGAAGGCTTAGACCTCCAGGATTTCAACCTGTCCCAATAGGTAAAGTATAGCCTTCAGGCTTCTAGGAAACTTTCCACAAGAAGATCTTATGCCTTCAAGTGGAAACGTTTTACTATATGGTGCTCCAAGAAGGGATTAAACCCTCTTGTCGTACCTTTAGAATTGATACTAGAGTATCTCCTTCACTTATCGAATTCTGGTCTAAAGACCAATTCGGTAAGAGTCCATCTTAGTGCAATTGCAGCTTCTTATAAGCCTCTGAATGGACAACCAATTTCCTCTCATTCACTCATATCCCGATTTATGAGAGGTCTTCTATTAACCAAACCTCCCAATAAGCCACTACCGGTGGCATGAGGTCTAAATCTAGTTCTCGGGCAGCTCATGAAGCCGCCTTTTGAGCCTTTAGCCACCAAAACCCTTAGGTTTTTGACCTGGAAGTTCATCTTCCTAATTGCAATCACCTCTGCACGTTGCATTAGTGAACTGCAAGCTTTAGTGGCTGATCCTCCTTATACTAGATTTCATCATGGTAAGGTTGTTCTTAGAACTCATCCACGCTTTATGACAAAGGTGGTTTCGCCTTTTCATTTGAATCAATCAATTTATCTTCCTGTATTTTTTCCGAGGCCTCACGTCTCTAGTGCAGAAAGAAACCTTCATACTTTGGATTGTAAAGGAGCCTTAGCCTTTTACCTACAGAGAACACAGCAACATAGAAAGTCCTCGCAACGTTTTATACCTTTGACCCTAGTCATTTGGGACTTCCAGTCTCCAAAAGAACTTTGTCTAAATGGATTGCCCAATGCATATCCTTTGCTTATGAGAGTAAGGGTCGTCCTCTTCATGGCCATGTCACAGCTCATAACGTGAGGACCATGGCAACTTCCATGGCTAATCTCCACTCTGTGTCTATCGATGACATTTGTCGAGCAGCCACCTGGGCTTTGGTACACACCTTCACAGCCCACTACTGCCTGGATAAAGCCTCCCGTCGGGATGCCTTCTTTGGCCAAGCTGTTCTTCAAAATCTCTTTCAGACCTAATACAACTCCTACCCACCAACCCTGGTGGAATGCCAGAGATCCATGGGAGGAAGGATTCCCACCTTTCTAGGGTGGCACCTTCCTGGGGCTATCTCCTTGCATCTTCAGCTAGGGAGTCCTCATATGTGAAGACTACATTCCTGCTTGTTCCTGGAGATAGCGTAGTTGCTCATCTGTAACAGGTGATCTCCGGGAACAGCGGGAATTTAGTCTTCACAACCCACCCACCTCCCCTAGGAGTTGTCTCTCTATCTCTTTGTCTCTTTCCTCTCTCCCTCTATCCTTTCACTCAGCTACAAACTTAACTGAAGAGGGACAGTTGGAAAGGCGGGAAGGCAGCGCGCATGTGCTGAGGGATGCTCCCAAAAGCATTCCTATTGGACGCTGGGGAGCATTCCCGCGCAGGCTCCGTCGGTACCGACGATACCCATATGTGACGACTAAATTCCTGCTGTTCCTGGAGATCACTTGTTACAGGTGAGTAACTATGCTGTCTGTCCCATGCCATTTTGAATTCCGTCACTGTGTTTGCCCCCACCACGTCCATCGGGAGGGCATTCCAAGCTTCCACCACCCTTTCAGTGAAAAAGTATTTCCTGACATTGCCTTTCAATTTACCACCTTGCAGCTTCATGTTATGCCCTCTAGTTTTACAGCTTCCCTGTCTTTGGAAGAGGTTTGTTTGTTCATTATTTCTCTTTAAGTATTTAAAGGTCTGAATCATATCTCCCCTGTCCCTCCTCTCCTCCAAAGGGTACATATTTAGGTCTTCAAGACTCTTCTCATAAGGCTTCTGACACAGGCTCCAAATCATTTTGGTCGCCTTCCTCTGAACAGTTTCCAGTCTTTTTACATCCTTTGCAAGATATGGTCTTCAAAACCGAACACAGTATTCCAAGTGAGGCCTCACCAGTGACTTATACAGTGGCGTTAATACCGCTTCCTTTCTGCTGGTAATTCCTCTTTGTATGCCGCCCAACATCCTCCTGGCTTTTGCCACCGCCTTGTCACACTGTTTTGCCACCTTGAGATCTACAGAAATAATCACACCAAGGTCTTTCTCCTGTTCCGTGCACACCAACCTCTAGACCCCTATCGCGTACATTTCCCTTGGATTTCTGCTACCCAAGTGCATGACACTGCACTTCTTTGCATGAAATCTTAATTGCCAAGCATTAGACCACTCTTCCAGCTTTTATAGATCTTTCCTCATGTTAACCACTCCCTCAGGGGAGTCCACTCTGTTGCAGATTTTCGTGTCATCTGCAAAAAGACAGACTTTTCCATTCAGTCTTTCAGCAATATCACTCACAAATACATTGAACAGTGCCGGGCCCAGGACCTACCCCTGGGGCACCGCGCTAATCACCTTCTTTTCATCCGAGTGAGCTCCGTTTACCATCACCTTCTGTGTCTGTCAGTCAACTAATTTCTGATCCTGTTTACCACCTTGGGACCCATCCCCAAACTACTGAGTTTATTGATAAGCCTCCTATAAGGAACAGTATCAAAAGCTTTGCTGAAATCCAGGTAGATGACATCCATCGCATGCCCCTGATCTAGTTCTCTGGTCACCAAGTCAAAGAACTCAATCAGATTTGTTTGGCAAGATCCTCCTTCAGTAAAACTATGTTGCCTCAGATCTTGCAACCTGTTGGTTTTGAGAAAGTCCACTATTTGCTCTTTCAGGAGCGCCTCCATTACTTTTCCCACCACGGAGGTAAGGCTCACGGGCCTGTAGTTTGTCACTTCTTCCCTGTCACCACTTTTGTGTAGAAGTACCACATCAGCCATTCTCCAATCCTGAGGAACTTCTGTTTCCAATAATCTGTTGAAAACATCCTTTAACGGCCCTGCAAGAACCTCTCTGAGCTCTTTCAGTCCACTTTCAGTTTTGCAAGTTGTTCTAACACATCATCTTCTGTGAATGGTGTGGTATCTACTTCATTCCCATTTTTATATTTGGGATTCACAGGTGGTCCTTCTCCAGGATTTTCTTTAGTAAAAACAGAGCAGAAGTATTTGTTTAGCAATTTTGCTTTTTCAATGTCACTTTCCACAAGTCCGTTCCTAGCACTTCTCAGTCCTGCAATTCCACCTCTGATCTTCTTCCTTTCCCCAGTATACCTGAAGAAAGTTTTGTCACCACACTTCACATCTTTAGCCATCTTTGCCTCTGCCTTTGATTTTGCTTTCCTTATTTCTCTTTTTGTCTCTTTGAGTTTGATCCTGTATTCATTTCTGTGTTCCTCTGTTTGCAAGCTTTTGAATTTTGCGAACGCGGTGTTTTTTGCCTTTATTTGAGCAGCCACTTCTTTGGAAAACCAAATAAGTTTCCCTCTCCTCTTGTTTTTATTTACTTTTCTTACATATTTATCTGTTGCCCCTTTTATTGCCACCTTTAGTTTAGCCCATTGCAATTCCACTTCCCTTATCTCCTTCCACCTGCCAACTCCTTCTTTAGGTACTTGGCCATTTTACTGAAGTCAGTGTTTTTGAAGTTTAGGACTTTGAGCTTGCTATGATTGGACTGCACCTTGGCTTTTATCTCAAACCACACCGTGTGATGATCGCTGCTGCTCACAGGGGCACCCACCTACACATTCAACACACTATCACCATTGGGGAGCACTAAATCCAGTGTTGAGCTTTCCCTGGTTGGTTCCATCACAGTTTGTCTAAGTAACGCATCTTGGAAAGCATCTGCAATTTTTTTGCTTCTTTCCAGATTTGCAGAAGGAGTAATCCAATCCACATCGGGTAAAGTCACCCAATATGATTGCTGCCGCCTTTGTGGCTATCTTGGCAATATCTATAATCAATTCGTTATCTATCTCTTCGATTTGAGTTGGAGGTCTGTAGACTACAGCAGTATGGATGACAGTGCCATCTCTTCTTTCCTACACAATCCAGAGTGCTTCTTCTTTTCCCCATGCCCCCTGGATTTCAGTAGCTTTAATATTTCTTTTGATGTACAAGGCTACTCCTCCTCCTTTTTCATTTTCTCTGTCTCTTCTTAATAGATTATAGCCAGCTATGGCTATATCGCAATCATGCGATTCATTAAACCATGTTTCTGTAATGGCCACAATGGCCAAGTCCATTTCCACCATTAGGGCTTCCAGGTCTGGAACTTTGTTGGCTAAGCTTCGAGCATTTGTGCTCTTTGCTTTACCAGCATTTAACTGGCTTGTGTTTATTTTGCATTGATTTTGATCTGCCTACTTCTTCCCACTTGCTTTTGATGTGTGGTTTAAAAGTGTGGCTGTTTCTGATGTTATTCTGCTTTTGCAGGGAGTAACGTCCTGAACTTGACCTTCCACATCCGTCACCCTCTTTCTTGATTTCATTGTTGAACAGTTCTTCTGTGTATGTACCTTCCCAATATATCTGGTTGTGAAGACCATTGATAAACCCAGAAGAGATCAAGGAAATATGCTTCTTGTAGCTCCTCCTTGGCAGGAACAGATTTGCTTTCCAGGCCCTTAGGCATTATCCCTCAGAGACACTATCAAGTTAGGCTGTTCACCAACTCTGATCATGCAAAGTTGAGGGATAATTTTTCATCTGAGGATCTACTGTCTGATCCTCACAGTCATGATGTTGAAAGGGAATTGATTCACTCCTCTAGGTTCTCTGTTGAAGTATATTTAGTTCTTCTGGCTTCTTGAAAAAAAATTAGCAGAAAATCTTAATTGGTTTAAATGGAAGAAGTTTGTCTTCTGGAATGAGGGTAAGGCATCTAGATCCTCTTTCTTTTATCTGGGATCAAATATGTGATTTGAACTGTTATATTTTTAGTTGTGATCACTTTGCCTCACATATTTATTTTAGTTTATTAGTCAATTCAAGAATTTGATATGCTGCCTTTTGACAATGTGATAGCAAAGTGATTTACAAAGATAATTAAGACAGTCAGTGAAAAGATGCTGACAACAGGTAAACAATAATTGATAAGGGGGGGGGAAATTAAAACAGAAGCTTATGCCACTGGGTTGAAAGGTTCTTGAGAGAAAAGGGGATTATGAAGCAGGAAAAGTTAGGGGGGGGGGGGGGAAGATTTTAAGGCCATACTTAAATTTACTTCTGGAAGACTCCATCCTAAGAAATGCTGGTAAGGAATTCAACAGAGTGAGTGCCAGTTAAGAAAAAGCAGAATGAGAAGTTGCTTCCAGACACATGATGACAAGTTGTTGGGATAGTAACCAGCTTATCATATCATGAAGAGGACAAATGGGTTAATGGGGAACAAGGAGGGTTAAAAAGATAGAACGGCATATGTAAGTAAAGAGCTCTGTGAGTGAGCAACAGGATCTTGAAATGAGATAGGAAGCAATTGTGCAGCTGGAAAGGGGAATCACATGATCATACCTACTAGCCTTAGACAGAAGCCCAACTGCTGTATTCTGCAGCAACTGTAGACAACAAAGGGAAGTAACAATACCACCATATAAAGAGTTATAATAATCGATACAACTAAAGAATATGTAGATCATTGTGATCAATAAATTGTTTCACTGAGCATATAGTTCTAAAGGCAAAGAAAGATATCAGATGTCAAGTAGGAGTCACTACATAGGCCTAAAATAGTGACAAAGTTGCACAAAGAGATGAAAAGGCTGGGTAGTTTGGAGGGGACAAAGCTCTCTAGTTAGATTAGTGTTGTGTGTACATCCCTAATTCCTTTCTAAAGTGGTGTTGGATTTCCATCTTAACCAGTCAGTTATCCTGCCAGCATTTTAACTCAGCCTCATGCTCCTAGATATGAACTAGTCCTGCACAGTTTGGATTTCAAAAAGCTTGCCACTTTTCATCTAGAGCAAACAAAATATATAGATGATCCACCTATCTTTGTTTCTTTTGACCCCAGTCAATCTGGGATTGCTCTCACCAAATGAAAACTTTCTAATTGACTAGCACACTGTGGGATATGTTTACTAAACCGTCTTAATTTGCGCTCTGTGATGTTATCACGCGATAATGGTGCTTTACAAGGTGCTCAGGTACCTTATCGCGCGATAACGCGCGCTGCGGCGCAAACGAGCGCTGAAGGTGGGGAAAGGCTCCCGGAGGGCGGAGGAAGGCTCCCCAGGGGCGGAGAGAAGGGGTCAATGGGTGGAGAGTGGGAGGGGAGAGACTCCCCATACACTAATGCTGTGAAATCCGAGGCTCAAAACTAACGCCAGTGAAACCCTGGCGTTAGAGCTGATTTAAAGGGAAGAGAAACCATTTCTGTCAGCAATGTACAGCAAAACCAGGGAAACCTACAAAAAAGTGATAAGTGTGATACATGTGCACAGAACAAAAGGGCAAATAAACAGTGAAAATGAACAGAAGAAAATGGAAAAATAAAATAACCAAGCTGGGCAATAGTGATCTCAATGGGAAACATCAAAAAACACTCCCAAGAATGCACCAAAAAAAGGATATGAATTCTGGAAGGGTCCATACTCCGTCCCCATACAAGGTGAATGAGCCCACAGTGAAATTGCGCTGTGCAGGGTTTTCCTCTCCATCGGACAGGTTTCCTATGGCGTGCACATGTGCGGCAATAGCAGGGCAGGCATGTCGGAATGGCCAACTGGACAGATGCTTGAAAATGGGATACAGAGGGCTGCAGGCGGCACATGCTGTGGTGCAGCTGGGGCACAGTGAGGACTAGGCAGATGCCTAGGTGGCACTTAGGAATGCTGAAACTGTACAGCAGCCAGACAGCAACTGATGAGGGCCCAACATGGGCACGAGTGTGTTTATCACAGTGTCACAGGGGATAGTACCCAGCAGGTACCTCCAAGGGCACAGAAAATTGGCAGGCGGTGTTGGGGGGGAAGCGTGGACGTCTATGCAGGCACCCCTACCGCGGAACACGCACCATAGGCAACCGCCTACCTGCACACTGGATGGCCTGAGACTGCGCACCACCAGCAGAAGGGCATGTCAGCATGGCGGCAGAGGGGTACTGGTGGTGGAGGGGGGCAGTGGCAGCTGCCCAGAGCAGACCATGGCCTAGCCCTGTGTAGGTGGGTGCCATGCACTGCAACAGACAGGCCCTGCCGGACGAACAGTCATGGTATCACCAGGGAATGCCCTGTCTCTGTGGCAACACGGTGGTGCAGTGCACACAGCCAGTGTGTTTAGAGGCAGAAGGTCACAGGTTCAAGTCCCAGCTGTGGGTCCTGCCAACCCAGTCCCCATATTTTACCCACTACTAAAACGTGCTAATACAGCCAGAACCTTTAATGCAGATGATGTAAACATGCCCAAAACACCTACATTTTACCCTACAGAGCACAGACACCCTAAACAGGCGCATTACCTAGAGCAGAGTCCCCCAAATGCAGTCATGGAGGGCCAAACACCATTCAGGTTCCATGCTGCCTCTACTAAAGATGCCTGTGCTGCATTTCTATGTGCCGCCCCCATGGTATGCAGATGTATCTCATGCATATCCATGAGGGACAGCATGAAAACCTGAACAGTGTTTGGCACACCAGGACTGGAGTTGGGAATCTCTGCCATAAAGCAGAAGCAAACAGGGGCAGACAAACCCGCACCCACAGGCTCCATTATCCAATGCCTCCTGGAGCGGCAGGATATTGGGCCCTGCGTGCATCTCCCAATACTAGCACTTGCATACCTTAGCAATGCCACCCTAAACCCGGGGATACGCTACACAGCTATCAAAAGGTTGCTATGATTACTGGCAGATAGCAATTCTGAAGTTAAGTACAATTTTCTGATTGAGCTGCATCATGGCAACCTTTCTGATGTCTTTGGAGTATGCTACAGGTCTTGTGTCTGACAGTGTTTACCACCCTGGGGAGTGACCCCAACAGTATTGCGTACCATAGCCATGCCTGCACTGTGCCCAGGACTGGAGCGGTGGCCAGGGCTGCCAAACACCTCTATAGTTGTACAATGCTGGCATAGGTGTGGGAGTGTGTCTGTCTATCCAGTGTGTGGCGGCTGCAAACACCCTCCACAGCCCACACTGCCAGCACTGTTGCCAGTATTGGCCTGCCAATGTGCATAATGAGGGGCAAGGTACCATGGGTATAGCCCAGACAGGGTGGCCTGGCCAGGATGCATCTGCACAGGGCATAGGGCAATGGCTGGGACATTGTAGTGCCCGGCCACCACCTGCACAGACAGGGTGGCTACAGCATGTCCTGCTGGGAGATCACTCTCACCCTGACTGAGCAGTGACCATGGCATGGCTAGGTTCCTCGAAAGTGCTCTATAATAGTTCTCTCATGTGATATTTATGGGTTCCCTTTTTGGGGCCCAATCACTGACTTTATTTATTTTATTTATTTATTTATTTCAGTTTTTTATATACCGCACTATTTATAATCAGCGCGGTTTACAGATGAACACAAAGACCAGAACAACAGGCTGTTCGGTATTACATATAACAGGAGTATAAACTTGGATAACATGGGAGAACTATATACATAGAATAAATAATCAATTAGTTCGATAGCATGAAAGAACTATTTACATAAAATAGCAGTAGCGCAAGGGTCAGGAGGAGATTGTGGTTAAGTTTGTGGTAATGCTATTCTATTGAACTTTATGTAGGGTAATATTTGATAAATAGGTTAAATTTGAGGGCCTTTCTGAACTGGGCTAGGTCGGTTAAGGTACGTATGTCAGGTGGTAGGGAGTTCCAGTGTTTTGGGGCGCAAAACATGAAGGCTCTATTCGCTGTTGATCGGCTGCAAGTTGTTATGGCCTTTGGCATTATTAGAGTGTTTAGTGATAATTGTCTTCTGGATCTTGTTGGTGGTTCAGTTTGTATGAGATCAGTTAGTGAATTGGCTGACAAGCCATGGATGGCCTTGTACGTGAGAATCAGTGTTTTGAATATGAGCCTGGCTTGTATTGGGAGCCAGTGAAGCTGTTTGAGGATTGGTGTCACATGATCATTCCTGGACGCTCCTTGTAGAACCTTTGCAGCAGAATTCATAGCAAGTTGTAGAGAACTTAGGGTGGATTGTGGGAGACCTTGTAGAATTGAATTGGCGAAATCGAAATGCGGCAAGACGAGTGCTTGGAAGATGGTTATCTTATCTGCTTGGTGTGTATGCTGACATCCCAGTTCTGGGTGCATGCATCTCCTCCAGGAACATGCACTATGGACTAGCTAGCAGACTGTCTGCAGCTAGTATGTGTCTTGCTGGAACACCTTGCAGGGTGCAGTGGCTGCAGGCTTGCTGCAGGAGAATATCAGATAGTGGTGGGGTGCAGCTGAGCATTTCCGGGCCTAATGTCTGTCTGCTATTGCTTTATAGATGTGTACAGAGCTGCATTGACTGCCCTGTAGGGTATCTGTTCCCCAGCAGGACTGTGGTTGATTTTCCCCTCTACTGCTGCCATTGCAGGGAGGTAAAATTTGGATCTGTTGGTGGGAGACCCTGTTTCCCACCCTCAGCCGCAGAGGGTGGGTTGGTTGGTAGTACATAATCCGCCTATGGGTCCATAAGGGCTAAACCTGACTGAGAAACACAGATGTATCCAAAGTGTGTCTGCAGGAACTACCTATCTCACACACTAGCACTGCTGAGGACCTACAGCATGGCCTATTTCTGCCATGGAAGGTGCTGTGGACCTGGTGCTGGGCACCCCACTTCACCCTCAGGGTGAGCACAGTACCCGCACAATGTGACGGTGTGTAGCTACTCTGTGCCAGTAACACACACGGTCAGTTCCCCCTACCAGGCCGATGTGCTGTGGGGGTGCATACCCCATCTTGTGTTCATCTTTGGACTGCTGATTTGCATGTGCAGTGCATCATGGGTGCGGGTGGGTTAACCCTATCCTGGTGATCACAGCAAACTGTTCGTGTGGTGACGTGCAGTCCTTCTGCAGCCAGCCAGGGGCTTGTCAGCCGCTATAGAGCTGTAGCCCACTGGTTACTTCACTGCCTGTGGAGCCAGAGGTCATGGGTTCAGACCCACAGTGGGGTTATTTGATAGGGCTGTCCAAAGCATTATCTATTTTTAATGTACATTAGTGCTGCCAGCAAAAACACCCTCAGCGTACTGTAACCATAAAGTGCCTCAGAAGGCGCTTCATAGGGCGCCTTCTGAGGCACCTTATGGTTACCGTCCATATAAGGTGCCTTATAAGGTATCCTATGGAGCGCCTTCTAGGGTGCCCTATAGGGGACATTATAGGGTGCCATGGCAGACCGTGCACTTTATAATGTGCCCTGTGGAGTGCCTTATATGGCACCTTAGGTTACGGCACGTGAGGGTGTGTTTGCTGGCAGCAATGATTACAATACAAATAAACTGCCTCAAGAAACAATACTTACATGTCAAAGCTGATGCCTCAGCCAGCCTTATGCATTAGGCACACTGGGGGATTGAACTCATGACCCCTGTATCATCAGTCAGTGTATTAACCATTGTGCTACACCTCTGTTTCTAGGTTTGCATCTCTGGGCGCCTACTTAAGATTATCGCGCGTTAACGTGCTTAGCGGCGCTTCACCCGATAAAGTGCGCAGCAGCGCGCGTTATCGCGCAATACTCCCGTTTTGCTGCTTTAAGACTGAAACGCCCACTCCTTTTATGGCAGCCTGCACACTATCGCCGGGCGCACGTTAAGACGGTTTAGTAAACATACCCCTGTGTCTTTTATTTTCTACCCTCAAGGTGGTCTGATTTTAAAAGGGCACATCAAGAAACAAAATGTTGGAGCCATGGTTGTATTCAAGGTCCATCTGAGATCAGCCTCCAATGAAGTGATTTATAAAGCCATGGATTTCAGTCTGCACATTCACTTACCATTACTGATCAGACACTGATTCCCAGTGCATTAGTGATCAGTGTATCTTCCTCGGGCTTCTTTAAAAGATAGAATCCAATGTCATCCCACCTAGAGTCCGTTTATATTATTATAGGTTGTTTCCTGGTGTTAAAGAAAAGACAATAAAGTTTTGCCAGTAAATGTTATGTTTTTGTTAGCTAGAGATTCCCACTTGTGTGGCTGACTCATCCTGCTTTTGTCCTCAGAGAAAGCAAATTTGCTTACCTCTAACAAGTATTCTCCAGGAACAAGCAGGAAGTCAATCCTCACATATGGGTGACGTCGGCGCCGACGGAGCCCTCATGCGGAACAATTCCCCAGCTTTCAAAGAGAGCCTTTGGGATTGCATTGCGCATGCGTGGTCCCCTTCCCGCCTAAGGGTGCCATCTTGCTCAATCTCCCTTTTTCCGCAGAGCCCAGTGGACAATGTCCTTAATTCCTCGCAGAAAAAGTGCGTCAAAACTTTAGAAGAATTTTTGATCTTTGACCAGTTTGACGCCGGTTTCCCTTCCCGCCTTCGGCTCGGTACACCGGTATCGAGTCCAGTCATTTTTTAAGTTTTTGTCCTTAGAGACTAACGTTCGTGCTCTTTTTTATTTTCACTGGCAGCCCGGTCCTTCGACCTTGCAGGTGCCCTTTTTTCCCCGATAGCTGCCAGCGGGTTTAAAAAGTGTGATTGGTGAAAGAAGTTAATGTCCCTCACCGACACACATGACTGCTGTCTCCGATGCCTTGGGCCCGACCATGACCCGAAGGTCTGTGGCCCGTGTGGGAAGATGTCCTCTAAGGCACTTCGAAGTAGGCAGCAGCAGTGTGAAAGGATTTTCTCGGAGTCCGCATTCCCCCGGATCTGGACCTCATCAGAAGCCTCGACATCTCGGGAGCTGTCTGAACCCGAGCAGCGTCAGGGGTCTTTTGAATGGGGTTCTTCCTCCCGGGAACATCAGAGGAAGAAGAAGCCCATGAGGGCGGCTTCGTTGGATGCCTCCGATCGCCCTGGGCCAGGGGTTCTCAACCCTGTCCTCGGGACCCACCTAGCCAGTCGGGTTTTCAGGATAACCACAATAAATATGTATGAGAGAGATTTGCATACACTGCCTCCATTATATGCAAATCTCTACCATGCATATTCATTGTGGTTATCCTGAAAACCCGACTGGCTAGGTGGGTCCCGAAGACAGGGTTGAGAACCCCTGCCCTGGGCCCTTGAAAGCCAGGTCGCGGAGTCCTAACTGCCGCCCCAGGTCCTCGGAGTCGGAGTGGACTGTGAAGATACCTCACACAGAGCCGGAGACGCCGAGACGGGTAAGTGCTGTTGTCCTTGTGGACTCCCCTCTGGGGGAGCCAGCGTCGGGGGCCCGAGCCAGAGGCTGCGGAGTCTTCTGAGCTCGGTCTCAGGATGACGGCCCTGGAGCGCAGCATGTCTACCTTCATGGAGCAGCAGTAGGCGCTGATAGCCAGTCTCACCGGTCCATCCGCCATGACCACCGGGACCTCGACGTCCAAGTCGACCCCGGAGGCTGAGCCGATCCTCGAGACTCTTCGGGCTCGAGTCGATCCTCGGCCAAGGTCTCCCTTGACCTCCCGCTCGGGACCAAGGTCATCGACGCCGGTGCTCACGGCGTCGGGGCAGTCGAGTCTGAAGCCCTCGCTGCCAGAGCCCCTCGATTCCTCCTCAGAGGGATCGGTATGGGAGACAGAAGATGAGGAGTCCCCAGACACCCTTCGGACCCCGTATGTCCCATCAGACTCACCGGGTTCGGTGCCTCGGAGAAGGTCTCCTCTGGAGGATACCTGGTTCTCGGACTTCATCAGGGACATGGCCAAGGATTTGGCATTCCCGGCAGATACCGAGGAGGAGCCTTGAGCTGAAGAGCTCGATGCCCTCCAGTATAACTTTCCCCTGAGGGAAGCTCTTACTGTGCCAGTTCCTCCGATGCTGGAACGGCTGATGCTCCGCATGTGGGAGTCACCGGCCTCGATGCCGGTTCTCAGCAAGCGGATCGATTCCATCTATCGAGTCCGCAAGAGCCCTGGGTTCCAAAAGGCACAGCTGCCACACATCTCCATGGTTGTGGAATCGGCCATGCACAGGCTCAAGAGCCAGAAAATGCACTCCTCGGTGCCTCCTGGCCGGGAGGCCCGGAACCTGAACGCCCTTAGCAGAAAATGCTTCCAGGGCTCGATGCTTTCATGCCGTGCTCAAACCTACTAGCTGTACATGGGCATGTACTTGAGGGACATGGCAAAGGAGATTGCCGGGTTCTCGGCTAGCCTCTCTGAGGCACCCTTGCAGCGCTTCAATGCCTTGTCCACCGGGATTCAGGAGTGCTCAAAGTTCATATCTCGAGCAGCCTGTGATGACTTCGAGGCTTCGGCCCGAGTAGCCGCGGCCAGCATCGGTGCATGCGGCCAGGCTTGGCTAATGTCATCAGATTTGGAGCCATGGGTTCAGGACAAGTTGGTCGATGTCCCTTGCCAATGTGACAACCTCTTTGGCAAACCCATGACTGAGAAGGCTGCTGAGCTCAAGTCAGAGTACTTGACTTGGACAAGACTCTCAAAGAAGACGTCTGCCCCTTCTAAGAAGAAGGGCTTGGTTAAAAAGCCCTTTTTCCCGAGGAAGGGTACTGCTTTCCGCAACTACCCCACTTACCAGGCCACCCCAGCTCCCCAACATGGGGAGCAGGCCAAGGAACAGGGGCATGGCCCGTGTAAGCAGAAGGCCCCCAAGCCCCAGGCCCCGGCTCCTACCCAGCCTGGTGGGGGTTTTTGACTCCCAATGCATAGTCCCTCTTCCGCCAGTGGTAAGGTCATGCACAGGGGGCAGGCTAACCCTTTACACTTACAGGTGGCCAGCCATCACCTCGGATATCTGGGTCCTGCAAATAGTCCAGAGGGGCTATTTGCTTCACTTCAGCCAGATACCATCCTCCTTCTTTCCAGGAGAGCCTCTCAGACCCCCTCTTCATAGGGACCTCCTCTTGCAGGAGCTGGCAGGTCTTCTAGAGGATCAGGCAGTGGAACCGGTGCCCCACCACCTGCAGGGCAACGGCTTCTACTCCAGGTATTTTCTCATACCAAAGAGAACAGGAGGCCTCCGACCCATCCTCAACCTAAGAAACTTAAACAAGTTCCTGGTGAGGGAAAAGTTCAAGATGCTTTCCCTTGGAATGTTGCTGCCTTACCTCCACCAGGGAGATTGGCTATGCTCCTTAGACCTGAAGGATGCCTATACATACATCTTCATACATCCAGACCATAGACAATATCTGAGATTTGTACTGGGAGGAAAACATTTCCAATACAGGGTTCTACCCTTTGGCCTAGCCTCTGCTCCCAGAGTGTTTACAAAATACCTGGCTGTAGTGGCGGCCTTTCTCAGAAGTCAGGGAATTTTTGTCTTCCCTTACCTGGACGACTGGCTCATCAGGGGCCAGTCGCCTCAGGAGGCCCAACAGGCCACTTATCGCACTATCAACCTGTTGCAACGTCTAGGCTTTGTCATAAACCACGCAAGGTCTACTTTGCTCCCCACTCAAAACTTAAAGTTCATAGGAGCAAGATTGAACACCCTTCAGGCGAAGGCTTACCTGCCGGAAGACAGGGCACAGAGGCTGCTAGCACTGACACATCAGTTCAGGCACAGGTCTCGGTTCTCAGCGAGACACTTCTTATGTCTCCTGGACCACATGGCCTCCACGGTGCATGTGACACCAAATGCCCGTCTCCACATGAGAACAGCTCAGTGGTGCCTCAGGGATCAGGGACACAAGCCACCGGCAGCCTCAGAGACAGGATAACAGTATCCAGGTGAATGGCAAAGTCATTGCAGTGGTGGAGTCAACCACCCAATCTGCTCGAGGGTGTGTCTTTTCAGATCCCTTCGCACACAAGAGTGCTAACGACAGATGCCTCCTTGCTGGGCTGGGGAGCCCATTGCCAAGGATCATGCACTCAGGGATTATGATCTTCTCAGGAGTCTGCACACCAAATCAACCTCTTAGAGCTGTGGGTGATTCACCTAGCTCTTCAAGCCTTTTGTCATGTCCTCTCACTTCAGTCTGTATTAATACAGACGGACAACCAGGTAGCAATGTTCTACGTGAACAAGCAGGGATGTACGGGGTCTCGTATCCTATGTCAGGAGACACTGGACCTCTGCTCCTTTGCCATCAGGCAGGGTATGTCTCTCAGAGCAGTATACCTGCCTGGTCAGAAGAACTGCCTAGCAGACAAACTAAGCAGGATTCTCCAACCTCACGAATGGCAACTGGATCCGGTGGTGACCCAGCAGATTTTCGACCGCTGGGGACATCCGTCCATAGATCTATTTTTCAGTCCGCAAAATCACCAGCTGCCCAGATTTTGCTCCAGACAGCCACATCCCCTGAGGGTGGCTGCAGATGCTTTACTGATCTCCTGGTCAGGGGGCTTCATGTATGTGTTTCCTCCCACGCCCCTGGTGGCCTGGACTCTGTTCAAATTCCTTCGGGACAAGGCCTCGCTCATCCTGTAAGCCCCCAGATGTCCAAGACAGCCTTGGTTTCTGCTTCTCCTCCAGCTGGCAGTGGAAACCCCATTTCCACTGGGGACGCAGCCCGACCTCCTTTCACAGGAGCAGGGCTCTCTCATGCACCCCAACCTCAGGGCCCTCAACCTGATGGCATGGCTGCTGAAAGGGTAGTGCTGGCTCCTCTCCTCCTACCTCGGAATGTAGAAGAAGTGTTACTGGCCTCGAGGAGGCAGTCCACTAGGAAACTCTATGCTTTCAAGTGGCGTATATTTGAGGTGTGGTGTAACCAGCACAATGAAAACCCTTTCTCTTGCCTTGTACCAGTGGTGCTGCAGTACCTGCTTCACCTCTCAGAATTATCTTTATCTTTATTCGTAAGGTTTGATAGACCGCCCAAGCCATAGCGTCAGGGCGGTGTACAATACAAAAAAAAGCAAGGCTACTGAGAAATAAAGTTGGAAAAGAACGCCAATAACAACAGGACAGAGGACAGAGAAAGGCAGAGAGAAGATAGAGAACAAAGGAGGTCCATAAAGTGGAAAGGAGGGTAGGGGACGGGAGAGACTTCGAGGAAGGGCTAGTCAAAAAAAAATACTTGCGGGAAAGCTACGGAGGGTGGGGGGGGGGGGGCGCAGCCGGGGGCAGAGCACCATCGGCGTTGGGGAAGAGATCAAAAGCTTGACAGAAGATATGGGTTTTGAGGAGTTCAGTGCGGAGAGAGAGAGAGGAAGGGAATTCCATAAAGCGGGGCCTAGGAAGAAAAAAGCGGAGTGACGAGTGAGTTCCAGACGTTCGTGAAAAGGGGAGGGGAGAAAGAGACGATTGCCATGTGCTGAGCGAAGAAGGCATGGAGAAGGTTGAAGATGAATGATGTCCGCCAGATACTGGGGGGTGCTGGAGTGAAGAGCTCTGTGTGTGATGGTGAGTAATTTATAAACAAATCTGAACTTCACCGGAAGCCAGTGGAGGGCGAGAAGGCAGGGAGTGACATGTGAACGGGCGGGGGAGCAGGTAACGAGACGAGCAGCGGTATTTTGGACGAGTTGGAGATGACGAAGCTGAGAGAAAGGAAGACCAGCATAGATGGCGTTGCAATAATCCAGACGTGTGATAACCAGTGACAAGACCAGAGTGACAACAGATGAAGGGGGGCGAAACGAGCGAACAGCCCTAATTTGATGGAGGTGGAAGAAGGAGGAACATACTACAGAGGAAATGTGTTGATGAAAGGAAAGAGAAGAGTCCAAAGTGACACCCAGATAACGAAGAGTCGAAACCAGGGGAATAGAACGAGAAGACATAGAAGGTGCCAGGGCGGGAGGGGAAAGTCCGAAGGAAAGCCAGTTTGCAGACGACTTAAGGGGGTTGAGATCGAACCATGAGGCGACGGAAGCTAGACAGAGATTAAGTGGCGAGAGATCAGGGGAGGAGGGAGAGGTATGATGAACCAGAAGAATATCGTCAGCGTATATGTAAACGGAGATACCAAATTGCTGAATGAGCAAGGCAAGTGGGGCCAGAAAAATGTTGAAAAGCAACGGGGCAAGGATAGACCCCTGGGGAACACCACAGGTCGAGGGAAAAGGAAGAGAGGCAGAGGAGCCAGAGTGAACAGAAAAAGTGTGGGAAGACAAAAAGGAACGGAAGCACTGCAGGACGGTGCCGTGAACACCGAAGTCAGACAGGCGGGTGAGAAGAGTGCGATGGTCGACCATGTCGAAAGCAGAAGAGAGATCCAAAGACACCACCAAAAGAGAAGAGAAAAGTCACCACGGTCGTGAGCACGGTGGAGTTAGGAGAGTAAAGCAATGAGGATAGTCTCTGTGCTATGTCCAGGACGGAAGCCCGATTGATGTGGGTGGAGTGCAAAGGTGGAGTCCAGGTGGGAAGTGAGTTGAGCGAAAACAAGCTTTTCAAGAATTTTAGAAAGAAAAGGGAGGTTAGTGACTGGTCGCCAGTTGGCGGGGATGACGGGGTCAAGGGAAGGTTTCTTCAAGAGAGGGCGGACGATGGCATGTTTCCAACTGGACGGGAAATGACCGGAGGTGAGGCTGGAGTTGAAAATAGAAAGAATGAATGGGGACAGCCCGAGATCCGAATTGAGTAGCCAGGATGAAGGCACGGGATCAAGAGGGCAGGTGGTCTGGTGAGCAGATGAAATCGCTCTGGTGAGCTCAGGAGAGGAGACAGGCGAGAAAGAGCGCCAAATATGTGGAAGGGCGCGGGAAGGGGGTGGGGAAATGACAGCAGGGGAAGTAGGGGAGTCGGGAAGGGGAGAAAGGGGAGAAGGGCAAGATTGGAAGGAGGAGCGGAGGGAGAGGACTTTATCAGAGAATAAGGATGCGAGGGTAGAGGGACTAGGGAGAGAGTGGGGGGGACAAGAGGACGTGGAGGAGGAGGTGGAGGAGAGAGATCTGAGGACATGGAACAGACGCCTAGAGGAGTTAGAAGAGGTATCAATGAGGTGAGAGTAGTATGAGCGCTTGGCCGAGGCTATCATGGAGCGATAGGAGAAATGTGCTTGGCGGAAGGCCGACTGAGAGGCTGCCGACCGGTGCTTCCTCCACAGGCGCTCTGTACGACGAAGGTGAGTGCACTGGAGATAAAGCCCGGGGTGATACCAAGGGTTATGTGAAGAGGAGCGGGAGGACACAGGACAAAGGGGGGCTAGTGTATCGAGGGCAGAGGAAAGAGTGGAGGACCAGGTGTCCACTTGTTGGTCAACTGGGAGCGAGGAAAATTCGGAAGGAAAGCGGGAACCAGCCGGAGGGAAGGAGTGTAGAGTGTGTGGGGTGATGTGCCGCTTGAGAGGAGGGACTGAAGGAACAGAGGAAGGGGGACCTACTCTCCTGGGAGAGGGAAAGGGAAGGGAAAAAAGGAGACAGAGGTGGTCAGACCAGGGGACAGGAAGTGAGGTCTCAAGTCTAACTCTGTCAGGGTCCACCTGAGTGCTTTGTCAGCAAACCAGTCGCCCGTGGAGGGGCAACCTCTTTCGTCTCCCCCCACCTAGTGTCCAGATTCCTCTGCTTCGGCTGAAAGCCCCAGTTCGTCCTCCGGCAACTGTGTGGGATTTGAATGTCGTTTTGCAGCAGCTTACTCGCCCACCTTTTGAGCTAATGTACTCTTGCCATCTGCGCTTCCTCTCCTGGAAGGTGCTCTTCCTGGTGGCACTCACATCAGGCAAACATGTGAGTGAGCTGCAAGCTCTCGTAACTGATAAACCATACACAAGGTTTAATAGGAATAGCGTGGTCCTCCGCACTCACCTGAAGTTCCTTCCAAAGGTGGTCTCTTCTTTCCACCTCAACTAGGAGGTGGTTCTTCCGACCTTCTTTCCCAGCCCGCATTCCAGCCGGGCAGAGGCAGTCCTGCATACCCTGGATTGTAAGAGGGCGTTGTCCTTCTACCTGGAGCATACAAAGGGACATCGAAGGGCTTCTCAGCTCTTCGTCTCGTATGACCCCAGTAAGCTGGGGTTACCTCTTTCTAAGTGTACGCTATCCACCTGGGTGGCAGACTGCATTGCCTGGGCGTACAAGGCGGCCGACCTCCTGTTGCAGGGTTGAGTCACGGCCCACCACATCAGGGCTAAGGCCGCATCAGTGCTCACTTCCACTCTGTTCCGTTGGCAGACATCTGCCGGGCCGCAATTTGGTTTTCAAGACAGACTTTTGCAGCCCATTACTGCCTGGATAGGGAGTCCCAACGGGACAGTGCTTTTGGCCAGGCAGTTCTCCGGAATCTATTTGAGGTTTAGGCAACTCCATCCCTTCGACCCTTTGGTGTCAGGCGACCAGGGGTTGTTGCTTTCTCGGTTGAATTCCTATTGCAGCTGCTGCGACTTTTCTAGAGGGAGCCATTTTTCAGCTATGTGTTCTCGGTAGCCTTTAGTTAGGGAATCCCATATGTGAGGACTGTCTTCCTGCTTGTTCCTGGAGAAAGCGTAGTTACTCACCTGTAACAGGTGTTCTCCAGGGACAGCAGGAATCAGTCCTCACGACCCTCCTCCCCTGGAGTTGCAGTCCTATTATTGGTTTTTATTCATTTTGCCGTCTTTTTAGCTATGTCATTTGACTGAGCAAGATGGTACCCTTGGGCGGGAAGGGGACCGTGCATGCGCGATGCAATCCCAAAGGCTTTCTTTGAAAGCTGGGGAATTGCTCCGCATGAGGGTTCCGTCGGCGCCGACGTCACCCATATATGAAGACTGATTCCTGCTGTCCCTGGAGAACACCTGTTACAGGTGAGTAACTACGCTTTCTCCAAGGGCAGCAAGTTAATTAGCCTCACATTCCCCCTCTCCTTCCACTATGAAATTGTTCATATTAGTTGTTATATGAGATTGACCAGGATCTGTAAGGTTGTACAGTATGTGTAAAGGAAATCATCTGCATGCCCATGAAGGCCTTTTCAGACTTTTTTAGAATTCGCTGAACACCATCCATTTTGATTCCTTTAGATGATGTCCCTCAATTCTGTGGCTGATTATCTTGCTGTCCTTTAGGAATATATTTGTGTTTACCTTGCAAAATCTTTTGAAGCACTATGTGAGACAAGATTATGCATTTTCTTTTTCTAATAGCATCTAGGACCAAACTCATGGACTGAAAATGTTTGCTTTTTGAATTTCTTTGTGATGTTAATCTAGGTGGATGGAACTGACCTCAGAGATGCTAGCCATGAGCAAGCTGTGGAAGCCATTAGAAAAGCAGGCAATCCTGTAGTCTTTTTGGTGCAAAGCATTATAAACAGACCAAGGGTAAGGTTTTAAAGAGTGGGTTCCATACATCTTAAAAACATAGCACTGCTGAATTTTGCTTTTTGATTCTGAAGTGTACTGTACAGTTAACTGTAGCGATATAGTTGGCTATATATAAGTAAGGAATAAGATAGCCCAAATGTGTTCATATTCCTTGGCCACTCAAGAGTATTATCTATAAGAAATGGTTTGCCTTATACATATTTAAGGTTCTGAAAAAAAGACACTTATATAAACATTATCAGCCCAAAGACAATTCATTACAGTATTTATTTTCCTTTGAGTGTAGTATTGCTGATTTCTGAAGTCATTAACTGCTATAATAAAAGCAGCTTCATGATTGGCTAATGCCAAAAGCCAAATGAATTCATTTGTAAATACTAATACATTTAGGAAAGTGTTTGAATGGATAATTGAGTACCATTTTGTATAGAAAATCTATTTTTTTAATTAAAACATTTTGTTAACAAAGAGATTCTTGAGCAAAATTGCTACTTAGTAGAGCCTTATGTTTAAATTCAATTTTAGGAGCCTGTTTACTATGCCTGTTAACTGTTAACAGCACATGCTAACAATTAATGTGGTACCTTAACAGCACACATTAATTTCCTTATTTAACACTCTAATGAAAGAGGGTAGAGAATGTGCTTTACAGTTAACGCAAAGATAGTTACTGCACGGTAAGTGTTAATAAGGCAGATAATGTGGTACAGATAACGTAACCTGAATAGGTGTAGCTAATTGCATCGCTTTATCTTCCATTTGGTTATTTGCATTAACAAACTCTTCTCTGTGTTAAGGGACTGCCCCAGTGGTTAACACAGAGGCTTTGGAATTGCCAGATTTGATTGTTAATGCACAGTAACTGCAAAATCTTACTACACTTTTGTGTATAAGGCCCTTGAAACTCCATTTTATATAAGATCTCTTGTCAGGAAGTTCTCAATTCCCTGAGTTTTGTATAGTATTTATAATGATGCTGGCAAATACAGTTGTGATCAACATTACTAGTACACTTGCAGATCAAAACACCTTATTCCATATCGCCCTGCTTGACCAGTCCAGACAAATGGGTTGTGTTCCCCCTTCTAGCAGATTGCTGGAGACAAAGAACCAATGAAAAGCCCAGGTTTCAATGGTATCACTCTTGTGCCTCTATTCACTTTAGCCACCAGAGGTCCTTTCAGTATTTCTTGTCTCCAACAGATGGTGGATGGATTTTCTCCTCTCTGTAGAAAATCTGAGGATTGAGAGGAAAAGAGATTGATTTAACATTTGTGAACAACCAACCTGAGCCCTAAAAGGGGGACTCGCTCACTAGACTGCAGTCTTTTTGGTAGCCATAGGAGGAGAGAAAATTGATAAGGGCTTGTTGAGCAGCCACAGATTGGAAGGATTTGGAAGGATCTGGAAGAATACTGCAGCCTCTCACAACCTCAGCGCCCCCTCCATTCCCCACTGCTCTCTCCCGAAGTTTGCAGAAGGCTCTCAGAGGGATCTGCCTGCCAGTCATCTTTCACACAGTGCTGTAAAAATAAAACCAAACCAGCCAGTGAAGCAGTCTCAGGGGAGTAGAGCAGAGGGTGAATACCAAGGCTTGACCTTGTCATTGTCCTTGTTGGGGGCTCCCGGTTCCGACTCTGAGGGATGCAATTTGAGGTGGACTGCTAGTGACAGCGCTGTGTGGGGGTTTCCCGCTATTTTCTGCATGCATTAGTAATGCTTTTACCTGTTGTGTGCCTGGGAGTCATGCAGTCCTAACGCACGTTTCGCCCAAGCAGCTCCAATGTATGTTCCTTCCCTAGCGCCTTTAACATGTGTTTCGTAAAAAGCAGTTAACGCACACTTAAAGGCCGACGCAGCCTTAGCACACACTCTTGTGATACCCTAACTCTCTATGTCTTCTTCCAGGAAATGATGTTTGACCTATGGCAAGTGAGGGGCGTCATCCTTGGATTCTGGACTGTGCCTTTCCTGCATGACAGCTTCTGATTCATCCCTGGAGGGCATGCTTTCTCCCTCTCAACCAGGGATGGGGTTAGTCCATCTCCACCTCTCTCAGGGCAGGAGATGCAGGATGCCACTAAATGTAAGGATGTCCAGCTGGCCAGAGGCTCCGGAGACCATGCTGTGAGTCACTCTAGGGGGGTCTGTGGCGGCTATGCCCTCTAGTGTTGGTGAGCCTTATCCAAGAGGAGCGCTTCCAGATTTCGGATTGTCCTCCCTGGAATTCCTTTCCTTTTTGCAGCAAGTCTGGTCCTTCTGGCATGGAAATTTAGACTCTGTGGCCTCTAGGTATCTCCGGATGCTGTCTCTTGCTGGACAGGCTGAAAGTAGAAGCCCTGTTCGATTGCCCTTGCCTAAGCGTCCCTAGCACCGGACACTCCTTGGAAATTGAAAACAGTTGGGAGTTGTCCGAGATGTTGACTATGCCTCATATTCAAATAGAATGCTAGGTATCATAAGGAAAGGAATGGAAAATAAAAAAAGGATATTATAATGCATCTGTATCGTTCCATGGTGCGACCGCACCTTGAATATTGTGTGCAATTCTGGTCGCCTTATCTTAAAAAGGATATAGCGTTATTAGAAAAGGTTTAGAGAAGAGCCACCAAAATGGTAAAGGGGATGGAAGAATACCCCTATGAAGAAAGGCTAAAAAGGTTAGGGTTCTTTAACCTGGAAAAGAGACAGCTGAGGGGAGATATGATAGAAGTCTATAAATTAATGAATGGAGTGGAACGGGTAAACATAGATCGATTGTTTACATTATCAGAATATAGAAAGACTAGGGGACATGCAATGAAGCTACAGGGTTAAACTATTTAAGACAAATAAGAGAAAATATTTTTTCACTCAACGTGTAATCAAACTCTGGAGGATGTAGTAAAGGCTGTTAGTGTAGCTGGGTTTAAAAAAGGTTTGGACAAGTTCCTGGAGGAAAAGTCCATAAACCATTATTAAAAAGGGACCCAGGATATCACTGCTTGACACAATACAAGCATTGTGGAACCTGTGTCTTTTGGGGGAAACTGCTAGGTACGTATGAGCTAGATTGGCCACTGTTGGAAACAGGATACTGGGCTTGATGGACCTTGGTCTGACCCAGTATCGCATATCTTATGTTCTTATGTTCTTAATCGGTATTGGGCTCTGATGTGGATGAGGGCATGCTGTCACATTCAGAAGATTATACAGAGGCCAGTGTGATCCACCTATTCCGGAGGGAAGAGCTGGCGGCATTGATTACCAGGGTCTCATCTGCCTTGAACTTGATGGATGCTTCTGGCATGGAGCAGGAGCCGAAGGTACACCCGCTCCTTTCAAGGGCTACAGAAATCCACTCTTGTCATCCTGTTCCTGGAGGTGATCAAGGATATTATCCAGTTGGAGTGGAACTCCCAACTCCCTGTGTTTATGTTTATGCAATTTCTTGATATACCACCCAGGCTGAAGGCATCAGAGTGGTTTACAATCACTATAAGCAGGTACTGGATACATTCCCTTGTCCGTAAAGGGCTCACAATCTATGTGTACCTGAGGCAGTGGAGGGTTAAGTGACTTTCCCATGGCCACAAGGAGTGCCTAGAGGACTAGAAACCCCAGTCCCTCCGGCCTGAGATTGCTGTCCCCAGGTGGGAATTGAACCCTTGGCCCTCTTAACTAAAGGGTTAAGGGTGTTTAAGAAGCTGTATGCCCTCCCAGAAGCGGAGTGTGGCTAGTGGTTTGCCATTTCCAAGTCAGATGCACAGGTCACAGCAGTTACCAGATGGACCACCATTCCTGTGAAAGGCAGATCGGCCTTAAAGGATGCTCTGGACCGCAAGATAGATTCCTTGCTGAGGAGCCAGTTTGCTGTGGCTGTGGCTATCTTACAGCTGGTGTTTTGTACCAGCCTGAATGTCTCAAATCCTTCTCCAGTGGATTCGGTCTCTCCTGTCTGATGATAATACCTCTCTTTTGGAGTCTGCTACGGTTTTCCTTTCTGATGCTATGTATGACCTGGTAGATTTGGCAGCCAGGGATGTGCCCTGATGACAGTGTCATGGCATTGGATTTGGCTCTGGCACTGGGCACAGACACATCCTCCAAAGCCCGATTGACTCAACTGGCTTTTAAAGGGAAGCTTCTGTTTGGGACTGATTTGGAAAAGCTGGTGAAGGCCTTAGGTGAGATGAAATCTTACCACCTCCCAGAAGACAGGTCCAAGGGGCCTGGTGCAGTGGGCTAGTGCCACTGTTTTGTCAGCCTCTGCCTGACCACCAAGGGCATGCTGGCTGGATGTCCAGGGATCTTGGGACTGTCATCATTACTGACCTGGTAAACCTTTCTTCCCCTCTGCTTCAGGGCCTCAGGCTCATTCTTAGTTCTTTTGTAGAGTGCATGGGCCCAGGGATCCGGTCCCCTCTGGAGGAGGACCCTCCCGGGCTGCGCAATGAAGGTTTGGGGGCCCATTCCCTGGTGCCTCCAGTGGGCGGCAGACTTTGCCTCTTCTTTCAGGAATGGGCCCAGGTTACCAAGGATCACTGGGTGCTAGACACTATTCAGTTTGGCTATGTCCTAGAGTGCAAAGAGCTGATTTCCGATGCTTTCATCATATCCCCATGTGGGTCTGCAAAAGGAGCCGCTGTGTGGGCCACCTTGGACAAGTTGCTATGCGTAAGGGCGGTGGTGCCCTTCCCCCTAGAAGAGCAGGACAGGGACAGATACTTCATCTATTTTGTGAAACCAAAAAAAGAAAGGTTCCTTCTGACCCATTCTGGACTTTTGGATGGAAACCTTGCACTCTGTGATTCAAGCAGCGGGCTGAGGGGAAGTCTTGGCTTCTGTGGATCTAGCTGAGGCATATTTTCATATGCCGATCTGAGTAGAACAGCATCTTGCTAAGCTTGGCTCTCACTATGCGTTTGCTGCCCTTCCTTTTGAGCTCTTCACCACCCCATGGATGTTCTCCAAAGTCATGGCGGTGACGGCTGTGATGCTGCGGTGCCAAGGAATCTGTGTCCATCCCTTTCTGGATGACTGGTTTATCCTAGCCCATTCCCTGTCAGAAGCATCTCGGGTGATGTTCCGAGTGGTGTCCTCTGTGGAAAGCCTCAGCTGGGTGATCAGTCAGGAAAAGAGCCAGATTTTGCCTTCCCAGTCCTTGGAGTTTCTGGGAGCACATTTCGATATTCGAGTGGGCAGAGTTTCCCTGCCAGAAGAAAAAACAGAAAACTGTTGGATTGCCTGGCGCTGTTCTGTGTGCAGCAGGATCCCAGAGTCCGGGATTAACTTTAGCTCCTCTGATTGATGGCGGCAACCATAGAGATGATGCTGTGGGTGCATGCTCACATGCAACTGCTCCAGTGGTCCTTGTTGATTTGATGGTCCACAAGTTCTCCAGTGTTCGAATGCAGTTTTCTGCCCCCTATTGATGGTGAAGGCCAGCTTGCGATAGTGGTGGCAGCCCTGTCATTTAAGGAAGGGCGTACCACTGGATTATTTCTCCTGGATCCTGCTGACGATGAATGCCAGTCTCTCAAGCTAGGGAGCTCATTGCCAATACTGTGTGGCTCAGGCCATTGGAATTGTAGGGTAGGGGTATGGTCCATCAACCACCTCGAGGTGATGGTCATTAAATTGGCTCTTCTGCGGTTCCAGCCCCTGGTCGAGGGCTGGGCAGTTTGAGTATTCTCAGACAATGCCACGGCAGTGGCTTATGTCAATCAGCAAGGCAGCACAAGGAGTGCCATAGTGGCTCTGGAGATGGATCTCCTGTTTGCCTGGGTGGAGGAGAACCTCCTAGCCTTGTTGGCCCAATACATTGCTGGGGTGGACATTGTGAAGGTGGAGTTCCTCAGTCAGCATTCTCTGAATCCCAGTGAGTGGGAGTTGAGTCAGGAGAAGTTTCAGTTGATTTTGCGCTGCTGGGATAGCCGTGAAATGGATCCGATGGTGACTCACTCTAATGCCAAACTTTGCCATTTCTTCCGTCGCTACACGGAGATGAGGTCCAAGTGTGTCAATGCCCTGACCCAGCCTTGGCCAGATCAGTGGCTGCTGTACATGTTTCCTCCATGACTCCTGGCAGGGCGTGTGATTCGGTGTATAGAGCGCCACCTGGGCAGGATTGTTCTGGTAGCGCTGGATTGGCCATGGAAAGCGTGATTTGGAGTCTTGATATGGTTCCTGCAGGTGCCACCTCTTTGGTTGCCTCCATCTAGGGAACTATTGCGGCAGGGACCGATTGCCCTGAAAGATCCGGCTTCCTTTTCACTTATGGCATGGTTCTTCAAAGGAGACTGCTAGCACGTAAGGGCTACTCTCCAGCAGTAACCTCTACTATGCTTAGTGCCCAGAGGAGGTGTACCAAGCTAACATATGTACGAATATGGTGCTTCTTTTTATATGGCCTTTCTGCAGGATTGTCTGGAAGAGGGCTTTCACTTAGATCCCTGAAAGTTCAGGTGGCAGTTCTGGCCTGTTTCCATAGTCCAATGGTGGGCACCTGGATGTCTCATGTTTTCTCCAGAGGGTTTGGTGTCTGCATCCATCCCTTTGGTCAGTGATTTCTTCCTGGGATCTATATCTGGTGCTCATGGCCCTTATGGCAGTCCTTTGAGCTGTTGCAGCACAATGCCTTAAATGATTTGATGCTCAAGACTGTCTTCTTGGTTGCGATTTGTTCTGCAAGGCGGATCTCTGAGTTGCAGACTCTGTCTTGCTGACATCCTTATTTGTCCTTCTCAAAGGAGGCCGTTTCCGTTTGGCCTGTGTCTTCCTTCTGGCCTAAAGGGATGTCTCTCTTTCACGTGAACCAGGTGGTTTGCCTTCCCTCCTTTTCTAAAGAGCAGTGTCGATGGAAGGATAAGGATCTCCGCCTTGTGAATGTTCAGAGTATGATTCTCCGGTACTTTGCGGTTACGAATTCCTTTCATAAGTCAGGCCATCTTTTTGTGCTGTTTGCTGACCCGCGGAAGGGTGAAGCAGTGGCCCAGGTGACTTTAGGTGCTGGATTAAGGAGCCCATTGTCTCGGCATATCTGTTGTGGAAACGGCTGGTTCCTAAGGTTTTGCACGCCCATTCTACCTGAGGACGAGCATCTTCGTGGGCAGAGCAGAGCTTGGTAGCCCCTGCAGACATTTGTTGGGCAGAAACTGGGCATCACTTTTCACTTTTGTCAGGCATTAATTCTTGGATGTCCATGCATGGGCGGACACAGCCTTCAGCTCAAGAGTTTTTTGAGCTGCTGTGTCTTCTTCCCACCCAGTGGTGGTATAGCTTTGGTGCATCCAACTTGTCTGGACTGGTCTAACAGGACAATATGAAAGGTGATATTTTACTTAACAGATAATGTTCTTTCCTTGAGTCCTACTAAAGCTGTCCAGGGCCCACCACTAAGACTGGATTGCTCTGTTCTTCTGCTGCGGTACCTTGGGTCTGCCATAATTTTATATTTGGCTCTGCAGGCTCATCTTCTACTGACAGCCTTTCTGTACATAGTTCTTTACTGTTGATTACTCATTGTTGCCAACATTTAAGGTTGTACGAGGCTTGCTTTATATCTCCCAGATGCTTTGGGACCAATACTGAAGGGGACCTCTGGTGGCTGAGGTGAATAGAGGCACAGGAGTGATGTCATTGAAACCTTGGCTTTTCATTGATTCTTTGCCTCCACCAATCTGATGGTAGGGGAACACAACCCAGTTGTCTGGACTGGTCTAGCAGGACTCAAGAAAAGGATATTATCTGGTAAGTAAAATGTCACCATGTCCAGTATCTCCTAAAAATAATTTGGCTAGTGAAATGGCTTTGAACTATATATGAATACATATTGGGCCCATAAAAGAATCAAATAAGACCAATTAAAAAAAGAAATAATAGAAAATAGTATATAAACTATGTCATTACCAGGACATGATTTTTGGCACCCTTTTAAACAATTCAAATCAGTTTGAACAGAAGAACCATATTCCCATTGCAGTAAAATTAACCGCACTTGTGATCAATTGTCAGTACTCACATGACTTGAATCAACCAATGAATGATAGCTGTAATGTTTAAAATGGTCATATTCACTCCCTCTTCCATTTTCACAATGGTCAAGACAAGAGTTCTGCCTGAGACTGTCAGAAAAGCCATTATCACCAAGCATCAAACTTCAAAGAGGTACAAGACCATCTCCAAAAACCTTGGGATTCTTGTTTCACAATGTTATTAAGAGGTTTTCTCCCAGGATGTGGCGGGAACAAGAAAATGAATCCAAGAAGTCTTGAAAGGTTAGTGTAAACTGTTGTAAAAACACCACATACAACATCCAGAGAGCTTAAGACTGACCTGGAGCAATCTGGAGTGGTGGTTTCAACCTGCGCCATGCCCTAAACAAAGAAGGACTTCATTGGTGAAGGCCAAGAAGGACCCCACTGCTCAAACACAGACATAAAAAGGCACACCTGTGATCTTTGTTCAAACCCACCTTGAGATACCACAATCCTTCTGGTAAAATGGACTGATGAATACCAAACTTGAGCTCTTTGGAAATGCAGACCAGCGATACATTTACAGGCAAAGAAATGAAGCTTACAAGGATAAAAGCCACCCATCCTACAATTAAATATGGAGGAGGTTCCATAATATTGTGGGGCTGTTTTGCTGCCTCAGAAATGGGAAGTCTAGAATGTATAAAAGGAATCAAGAAGTCAGAGGACTAATAAGCTATTTTGGAGCAAAATGTGCCAGCTAATGTCAGAAAGCTAGGTGTGGATTGAAGATCATGGGTCCTCCAGCAGGACAATGACACAAAAACTACAAAAGAATGTTAAAAAGATAAAAATGGACTGTTTTAAACTGGCCAGCAAGGAGTCCTGATCTCAATCCAATCAAGAACCTTTAGAAAGTGCTGAAATCTTCCATTGGTTAAAGGAATCCTGGAAACATTAATGAGCTGGAACAAATCACAGTTGAAGAGTGGGAGAAACTACCAGCAGACAGATGTACAAAACTTATAGATGGCTACAAGAAACATTTGGAGGCTGTCAGCACTGCCAAGGGTTGTACAATCTAATATTAGTGAAGGGTGCCATTAATCCTGTCCAGGTCATATTTTGTTTTGTTTTTTTCCCAGAAATTACTACGTCTAAGTTGCACAGACATCTTTTTTTGTTGTATACCTTTAAACATACTATTAAATATTATGATGACATACTGTTGGAATATTTCCAATTATTTCTCAAGATATTGTACACAACATACCTAAAATGCAAGGGTGCCAATAATGTTGACCACCACTGTACATGTATATTTGCCAGCATGGACAGTGGGAGCATTGATTTCCCAAACCTAAATGTCCTAAGAAAACAGCAGCATCACGCAGGGTTTTCACTTACAATTGTCAGTTTTGGAACATATGCGTGTATTTGTCACACTTACTCCTGTAGGTGCTAGATTTCACAAGACTACACATATAAGAGAAGCCAGTCAAGGAACTAAGTGAAATAGCTGTTTATTATTTAAATTTGGAGGTAGTGTTAAGCACTAATGAAATAAGTCCAATTGCCCCCTTACTTGCTTAATGGATACATTAGGTCCAAACAAGCAGGTAGCTGGCATACATGCTCACAAGCAGGTATAAATGCCAACAAGGAAATTTTCTAAAATATATATTTATGTTGCCTATAGCTTTTAGGACTACCTAGAACAAGTCCACTTAAACATATGCATCATATGAGTCTAATACAGCCCGTGTTACTTCATCTGCATACTGCGCTTTAAATTTCTAGGAAGGAAGGGGTATCATGCAAGGCAGTGAGTCAGAGAGAGATATGTCCTCTCTGAGCTCCAAGGCACTTTCCCAATAAACACCTGTTTTAGCTCTAAATTTGTTATAACTTCGTGACACACCTTTGTGTGCCAATTCTACATGGTAGCCCTTTGTCTTTAGGAGTGTGTTAGAGGCATCAAAGCCACCATGAACAGATCGAGAGAAGCCCAAACTAAAACAGGCCAAAAAGGCAGAGAACCAAATGATGGGCCATCACTCTCCGGGGAAGGATCCATGGCAAACGTAGCCATAGAGAGCTTTCCGGTTCGCTAAAATATGTGCCACACTGGACTCTATTTCAAAATGAATGGATGCCTTTAACACATTATTTATTATTTATTTTTATTATTTTATTTAAATTTCTATACCGCAAATTCCAGAAGATCACTTGCGGTTTACATTTGAACAACAAAGAATTGTAAACAGTTACAAATTTGTTTTACAGGGAACATGGTTAACTATGTACAGAAACTGTGTAGCATAAAAGGAAACAATAAACTATGTACAGAACTGTGTAGCTTAAAGCATATAATAAACTATGTAGTTTAAGGTAAACAATAAAACAATACGACCGTAAGATTGTTAACTTTATACAGATGGATAGAGGAGATGGAGGCATGGGTGTCCATCCTAGAAGATACCATTATGACCATGGCTGAGACTTGAAGGACACCGTGGTGCACCAGGCAGACAAACTAAATGAGATGGAGAACCATGGTAGAAAGAAAAACATTTACTTTATTGGCCTGCTGGAGAGCCTGCAAAACGATGAATTGAGGGAGTTCCTCAGAATAGAACTCCTCCTAAACTTACTGCTTGGTAAGAATCTGGGTGCCTTCCAAGTGGAATGAGCACATTCCTTATCGTCCCTCCAGTCTAGTCCCGAATCTCTGGGTTGTGCTCCTCTTCCAGCAGCTTGGAGACTGAGAAACGTCAACCTTTTGATGACACTGGTATAAATACAGAGGAACCGCTTCCTCACTCCAGTTCTCTCAGTCTCCAAGCAGCTGGAGAGTGGTGAGCCCAGAGCTTCGGGGCTCACTAGAGGAGCAATTAAGGAGATTAGGACAGATTAGGAATAGTATTGGGAGAGTTAGTTGATCAGGATTGCTTTAAATCCAATTTATTGTCTTTTAGATAGTCTGTCTCTTTAAATTCTGTTGGAGCGGTAAGGCCCCCCCCCCTCCCCTCACAGTTTGACTATACGGAGCTTAGCTGTTCAGCGCTGGAGAGACAGCCGTAAGAGGGGGAAAGGCTCCCGTTCCCGATCCCACATAGATGGGTGAGGAACAGGTGCCTTAGCTTCTGGATGCGCTGCAGAGCCTGTTTTCCTGTGAGCGCTCAGAGCCGACGTCGGAGGAGCCGATGGATAGTGGCGGCAGGGGGGTTAAGCTGAGGCTTCGCTTCGGGCAGTCAGGCCAAGCACCGGCAGAGGACCACGGGGGTCCGTAACAGCGGGGGCGAGTGAAGAGGCCCGATAGAGGTAAGCCACCGGATGGAAACACTGCGCCTCTGATCGTGTGTGTCGGAAGGCCCGACCACATGGTCTCAGCGCGGGAAGCGCCATCTACATCAGGCTGACTGCAGCATCTCTGTTTTTGGCGGGGGAGCTTCATTTCCTTAGATTTTCTTCAGAAACCGTCTAGAAGGGTTTCAGAGAGCTGAAATATCAATTTATTTAAAAAAAAATGCTCTGAAAGGGGGTGCGCAGTTGTCAGAGGCTGCAGAGGGGACTTAAGCCTTTGTGTGAAAAGGGGGGCTGCAGTGTCCATAGCTAAGGTCCATTCTGCAGAAATGCCCACTAAACCGCAGTGCGTGCTCTGCGGTGCTAGACGGGGGGCTGTCTCGGACACAGGAGTGTTCAGAGGGTGTATGTTGGAGGCGACCATGATGGAGCAAGCCTTAGAAGTGGCTTCAGAGGGTCCCAAAGGGGTGGTGGAACCTTTGCTGGAGCCGGTTTCCCCTGCTGGGTAACTGCTGGAAACCGTGGCGGGGCCTTCCTCTGCACCGGATTTTCCTCCTTCGACGACACCAGTACCAGGGGGTCTGGAGGCAATTTTTTCCCCAGAGTTCATTACGCTGATTCAGCAAGCATTTGGGGGTATTAGGAGGGGCTTCCCATCTCCGTCCTCAAATGCGGAGCTAGGGGAGAAGAGGCTGGGGATGCCTATGGCTGCAGGTTCAGCAAGGGTCCAGGCTAAGAAGGCCAGGATAGAGAAGGACACGGATCAGTCAGTGACTTCCGAGGTGGTTCTCTCCAAAGGGGGAGATCAGGACCTAGAGCTCGAGGAGGAGTTAGAGGAAGGAGAAATCGCAGAGCAGGAAGACCAAGCTCAGGTGGTTCGAATTTTCCGCAGAGAGGAGTTACCAGCGCTCATTCCAGAAACGCTCAAGGCGCTTAATATGCCGGCGATGGGGACGGCAGAGGATGCGACCTTGGAAGACCCCTTATTGCAGACGTTTCGAAAGACTCAGAGGGCATTCCCAATACACAAGGTAGTCAAGGAGATGATTCAAGGAGAATGGGATATGCCCGAGGCGGGGCTTAAAGGGTGCAGGGTTATGACCAATGTTCCCTCTAATTTTCTGTAGGCTGTGTGCGCATAAAATATCAGCTGTGTGCAGCTTTTGAAGGAAGGTTAAATTTTTGTGCGCCACATAACGACACTCGGAGTTATATACAGAATACAGTATGTACACCACATTGATTTTAATCAAATTAAATGAAAATAGACGATTACTAAATGAAGTGGGAAATTTCTAGTAATTACAATCATAACTTTTAAATTTTAAGACGTCTGTGTTGTTTTCTATCAGAATCAGAGCTGTAATTTTTGTGCGCTCTGTTGTAAAGTATGTGCGCTCGCTCGGCGAGGTGTGTGCGCGCGCACAGCTTAGAGGGAACAGTGGTTATGACCCGTCTATACCCGCTGGTGGAGCAGGATAAGGAGTTCAGTCCCCAAGAGTGGATGTGGCAGTCGCGGCGGTTACCAAGAAGACTACCATTCTGGTGGAGGGTAGCACGGCCCTCAAAGATGCTCAGGATAGGAAGTTGGATTCCTTGTTGAAGCAGGTTTTTGATGTGAGCGCGCTGTCAATACAGGTTTCTGTTTGTGGAGCATGGGTCGCTAGAGCCTGTCTTTGTTGGTCTCAACATCTCCAAGGAGAACAAGTGGGGGTAGCGACCGCAGAAGCAGCCAGGTTTGAGTCGGGGACGGCTTATCTGGCCAATATCCATTACGACCTTATCCGAGGATTATCGAACAGTATGGCTTCTGTAATAGCGATGCGGCGGTATTTGTGGCTGCGCAACTGGGCAGCTGATAGTTCGTCTAAGGCTAGGTTAAGTAAGCTGCCATTCAGGGGAAAGCTTCTTTTTGGAGAAGATTTGGATAAGCTGGTGAAGGACCTCGGCGAATCCAAAGGGGGACGGCTTCTGGAGGATAAGCAAAAGGAGGGACGATCAAATGTACCTCCTAAGACTCCTCAGAGAGAGTTTTGTCGTTTTCGTTCCCTGAGGTTCAACCAAGGTCAAAGCGGGCATTTTCCCTATAGAAACCAGGGGTTTCGGGGCTTTAGGGGAGCAGGCAGAGGATTTGCAGCCTCTTTCTCAAATCTTAGAAAGGCACAATGAAGTGAGGGGGACCCAGGTAGGCTTGGTACCTGTAGGGGATCGACTATGGGAGTTTTACCCTGCCTGGGTCCAGATTACTTCAGACCAGTAGATACTGGAGGTCATTCGAGAAGGAATTTCACCGCACGGTGACCGACTCTTTCGTACAGTCCCCCTGCAGAGCACATCTCAAGTACAAAGCCATCAAACAGACGGTAGAGAGACTAGTAGCCCTCAAAGCCATAGTGCCGGTTCCTCGACACAAATGCGGTTCCGGTCGGTACTCCATTTATTTCATAGTTCCGAAAAAAGAGGGAACTTATCGGCCAATTCTGGATCTCAAAAGAGTAAATCGCTGTCTCCGAGTGTCTCATTTTCACATGGAAACATTGAGGTTGGTCATAGTGGCAGTAAGAAAAGGAGAGTTCCTTACGTCCTTGGACTTGTCAGAAGCGTACCTGCACATTCCCATTCGGCAGGAACAACAAAGGTTTCTCAGGTTTGCAGTTCCTATGGGACATTTTCAGTTCCGAGCATTACCTTTCGGGCTAGCTACATCACCATGGATGTTCACCAAGGTGATGGTGGTAGTAGCCGCATCGCTGAGAAAGGACAGAATTCTAGTACATCCTTATCTGGACGATTGGATAATTCGGGCAAAGTCAAGAGCTGAGAGCGAGGCAGCTATGGCCAGAGTTGTCGCGTTCCTGAAAAGCCTAGATTGGGTAGTCAATACGTCAAAGAGCACATTGACTCCATTGCAGAGTCTGGAATACCTGAGAGCGAGGTTTGATACGGAGGATGGCAGGGTATTCCTTCTTCAGCATCGAGCGCAAGGTTTGAGAAGGTTGGTATGCGAATTTCTGAGCAGGTCGTGTTCCATGGCGTGGCATTATCTACAGTTGTTCGGGACTATGGCGGCAACGCTTGAGCTGGTACCATGGGTGAGAGCCCATATAAGACCATTGCAGAAAGCGCTGCTCAGGCGGTGGTCTCACCAGAACGACACTCTGTCCCGGAGACTGCCCTGTCCGGTAGAGACGCGGCAGGCGCTGCGGTGGTGATTATGTCCAGGGGGGTCTGGAGAAGGGGATGCCCTTGGAAATGCCTGATTGGGTACCTCTAACAATGGAGGCCAGCCTGTTAGGCTGGGGAGCTCACTTCCTAGGAAGATTTACACAAGGGCAGTGGACCGATCTGGAAAAGCTCTGGCCAATCAACAGGTTGGAACTGAGAGCAGTGGCATTGGCCTTGCAAGTTTTTCAGCCTTATCTGCACGGAAAAGTGATCCGAGTGTTTTCCGACAACGCGACCGCAATAGCCTACATCAGCTGGCAAGGAGGCACCAGCAGTGTGGCACTGGAGGCCGAGGCCGAGCAGTTGTTTGATTGGTCGAACTGAACCTGGGGGCTCTGTCGGCAGCGCATGTGGCAGGAGTAGACAATGTCGAAGCCAACTTCTTGAGTTGAGTGAAGATAGATCCAGAAGAGTGGATGCTTCACCAGTAATGGATCTCATGGCGACTTTCCACTTGGCAAAGGTCAGTCATTTCTTCAGTAGAAGACGGGAAAGAATGTCGGAGGGCCTGGATGCTCTTATTCAGGACTGGCCAGTGGAGCAGCTATTGTACGTATTTCCACCTTGGGTGTTGATAGGCCGTGTAGTATAACGCATTGAACTATGCAAAGGATTGGTGATATTGATCACACCGGATTGGCCGAGAAGACCTTGGTATGCGGATCTCATGAGACTGTTGGTGGAGCGGCCTTGGCATTTACCAGTCAGGAGAGATCTGTTGTCTCAGGGTCCGCTATACATGCCTCAGGTGGATCGATTCTCGCTTACGGCTTGGCTCTTGAGAGGGCAAGGCTGAGAGCAAAGGGATATTCCACAGCAGTAATTGCTAAGTTGCTGAAGGCACAAAGGAAGTCTACTTCGGTAGCGTATATTCGTGTTTGGCATATATTTGAAGCTTGGTGTGCAGACAGGAAGTTGGAAGCGTTAAGGGCGCGAATTCCGCAAATTCTGGCGTTCTTACAGGATGGATTTCAGAAAGGTTTAGCGGCCTTGTCCTTAAGAGTACAGTTGGCAGCGCTCTCCTGTTATAGAGGTAAGATAAAAGGGGACGCCATGGGGGTTCACCCAGATGTTAAGCATTTTTTAAGGGCGGTGTTGCTTTTGAGACCACCATGTCGTCAGGTAGTTCCAATGTGGGATCTTGCTTTAGTTTTGGAAGCGTTGGTGCATGATCTGTTTGAGCTATTGTCTAGGTCGTCTTTGAGGGATCTTACTCTCAAGGTGGTCTCCTGGTAGCGATATGTTTGGCCAGGAGAATTTCAGAATTGCAGGCTTTGTTTTGTTGGAAGCCTTTTTTGTCTTTTTAAGATTCGAAGATGGTATTGAGGCTGGTACTGTCCTTTTTACCAAAAGTGGTATCACAGTTTCATATGAATCAGGTAGTTTCTTTGCCAGTTTTTGGGGAAGGTCCGATTCTTCATCCGCAGGGCGGTTACATCTATTGGATGTTCGCCGGGCATTAAAGAAATATATTCAGCAGACTGCAGACTTCCGGAGGTCTGATAGACTATTTGTCCTTTTTGGTGGTACAAAGAAGGGGAAGCGGCATCAAAGGCTTCCATTGCCAGATGGATTAAGGAGGCGATAGCGTTAGCGTATCTGTTGAAGGGCAAACTGGTTCCAGAAGGGCTGAAAGCTTATTCGACTAGGGCTCAAGCGGCTTCATGGGCTGAGTACAAGTTGGTGCCAGCGGTAGAAATTTGTAAGGCAGCAACCTGGCCATCCTTAAATTCCTCTGTAAGGCATTATCTGCCTGAAAACAGATAACAGTGTAAATACAATGTATATAGTTCCCCCAGTTACTTCCAAGTTGATCTCCCTGTTTATTGTAAATACAACTCAGAGTGCCTGTGTTGTATAGTTGATGTTAAATGTAAACCGCTCTGATCTAAAATAGAGCGGTATAGAAGAACTGTTAAATAAAATAAATAAATAAATTATCGTCTGGACGTTCAGGCAGAAAGGGAAACCTGTTTTGGCACAGCAGTGCTTCAGGCTGGGCTAGCAGGTCCCTCCCGTTGTTTTATTTCACTTCTCTGTTACATCCCCAGAGGTTCGGGACTAGACTGGAGGGACGATAAGGAAGGTGAAATTAGACTTAGACTTACCTACTAATTGTTGTTCCTTGAGGAACTCCAGTCTAGTCCTGTATCCTGCCCGGGTTTTCATTTTTGGACTAGAGCCTGAAGCAAGCAATCTTTCACAGGTAAGCGGAAAATAAAACTGTATGGGTTCTGGTTCCTCAGGGGAGTGTCTGAACAGGGTGTTTATAAGGGGGTCGATTTGCTCCATAAGGGAAGGGAGCAGGCCTAAGACGTTCTAACCAGAGTTAATATGGTGTAAGGGGGATCAGGATGGGAAAGACATCTCCCTTGATAGTTATTGGTTCAGTTAGTTTACAGTTTTTTGATAATATTTACTACTTAATTGTTGCTCTGGTGAGTCTGCTTTGTCAGTAGGTTACTGGAGTGAGGAGGCAGTTCCTCTGTATTTATACCAGTGTCATCAAAAGGATGACGTTTCTTAGTCTCCAAGCTGCTGGAAGAGGAGCAGAACCCAGAGGTTCGGGACTAGACTGGAGTTCCTCAAGGAACAACAATTAGCAGGTAAGTCTAATTTCACCTTAGTTTAGGCTGAGGAGGGAAGAAGATTCATGACCACAAGCAGTTTTAGCTCACTTTTTGAACAGTACTCTAAAAGAGAATATGCCCCTGGTTGCAAGGCATGGTTGGAAAGGGGGGGGGAGGGGTGGAATAGAACACAAACAGCCATGACTGGGATGTAACTATGCCAAGCTATAATTTATTCAGAAAGACAGAGTAGGAAGAAGGGGAGGAGGAGTGATTCTATATGTAAAAAATAATATTTAAAGCTATGAAAATACAGGGAAATGCATTGGTGTGATATACAGACCTCCCTCACAGGGAGAAGACGTGGATGGATATTTAATAAAAGACACATGCAGCATTGCCAGGAAAGGGGAAGTGCTACTGATAGGAGATTTCAATATGCAGGATTGGCGCATCTCTGCTGCAGTATCCTCTAGAAGTAAGCAGATCCTGGATTCTTTACAGGAAGAACTTTTCAGAAAACTGGTAACAGAACCCACATGTGAAGGGGCCATACTGGACTTGGTGCTTACCAATGGGGAAAGTGTTTCTGATGTTATAGTGGGAGATCATCTCGCATCCAGTGATCACTAGATGGTGTGGTTCAGTATTAGGACTAGGGCTGATAAAGTCCATTCAAAAGTGAGGGTCTTAGCCTTTAGGAAAACTAACTTTGTGAAGATGAGTCAGGGAGTCATTAACAGAATGGAAACAGGAAATAAACATTCTCCTTACACAAGGAGCTGTAAAACTAGTTCCTCCTCAAGAATGGTTCAAAGGCTGCTACTCCCCCTACTTCCTCTTTCCAAAGAAGTCAGGAGGTCACAGGCCCATCCTGGACCTCAGAAATCTAAACATATTCCTGGTAAAAGAAAAGCTCAAGATGACCTCCCTGGGGACCCTTCTTCCCTATCTCCAGGAAAACGACTAGCATTGTTCCCTAGACCTCAAAGAGGCCTGTACACATATCCACAGGCAGTATCTCAGGTTCACGTGTCAAGGAACCCATTATCAATACAGGGTTCTCCCCTTCGACCTGGCATCTGCACCAAGAGTATTCACAAAGTGTATGGCCGTAGTGGCGGCTTATCTTTGAAGACAAAAAATCTATGTTTTCCTCAACTTAGATGACTGGCTCATAAAGGCAGACTGTCCTGGAGAACTCTGCTCATCTCAGCAAAAGACCCTAACCCATCTTCAATCCCTTGGGTTCGTCATAAACTTTCCAAATTCATACCTTCTCCTAACACAAAGGTTGGAATTTATAGGTGCCATCCTAGACACCAAGCAATGCAAAGCTTTTCTCACGGTAGACCACATGGAACGCATAATAACATTGGCCACAAGCATGCGACAAAGCCAAGAGGCTTCAGCACACTGCTTTCTAACCCTGCTAGGTCACATGGCCTCCACAGTGCATGTAGTCCCATATGTTAGACTCCACATGCGTCAGACACAATGGACTCTCTCAACCCAGTAGACTCAGGCCACAGGGAGTCTACGGGATCTGATCCAAATATCATCTCCCATGGCCGACTCCTTCTGGTGGTGGTGCATCCCAGCAAATCTACTCGCAGTGTCTCCTTTTCAGAGGCCCCAACTTCAGCATACACTGATGACCGATGCTTCCAAACAAGGTTGGGGAGCACACGCGGATTCTGTATGCACACAGGGTCTCTGGACAGCACAAGAGTCCCAACAACAGATAAATCTGTTGGAGCTTCGAGCAATCATGAAAGCTCTCCACGTTTTTCAACATCATCTCTCCAACAGTCCAGTCCTCATACGGACAGATAATCAGGTCACAATGTTCTATATCAACAAACGGGGGAACAGGCTCTCTTCCTCTGTGTCAGGAGGCTTGTGAACTCTGGGACTTCGCCAACCAACACCACATGTAATAAAGTGCAATTTACATTCCAGAAGAGGGCAGTCTCCTGGCACTCCACCTGAGTCGCATCCTGCAACCCCACAAATGGTCTCTAGATCAGAGGAGGGCAACAGAATTGTTCCATCTCTGGGGAACTCCATGGATAGATCTCTTTGCCTCCCCGCAGAACTCCAAACTTCCCCGGTTCTGCTCCAAAATGCCATCCAAACTCAGTCTGGCATCGGACACATTCATGATCCATTGGGGTCGGGGACTCCTGTATGTGTTTCCCCCCATCTCCCTAATCTCAAAAACCCTCTTAAAACTGAAGGCAGACAAGGGCTCCATGGTACTCATCACCCTTCACTGGCCTCGACAACCATGGTTTTCCCTCCTATTACACTTAGCACAAGCCTCACCGATCCTGCTAGGATCCAAGCCAGGTCTCCTATCACAGGATAACAGAGCACTACTCCACCCCAGTATCCGATCCCTTGGATCCTGAA
Source organism: Ichthyophis bannanicus (assembly GCA_033557465.1). Lineage (NCBI taxonomy): Eukaryota > Metazoa > Chordata > Amphibia > Gymnophiona > Ichthyophiidae > Ichthyophis > Ichthyophis bannanicus. Next base: position 854,746,306 of record CM066032.1, read on the forward strand.
AGCATAATTCTTCAGGATCTTCCTCTATCTGCGGAGGTCAAGGACATCCTTCTTTCCTCCAGAAAAACCTCCACCAGAAGGGCGTATTCCTACAAGTGGTGAAGATATGCTACATGGTGCTTTGAAAATGCTCACAATCCATTCGAAGCATCAGTGTTGACACTGTTGCACTACTTCTATAATTTTTTCTCACTCGTACTTAAATCAAACTCTGTCCGAGTACACTTGAGTGCTATTTCAGCTTTATATAACCTGGTCGATGGCAAACCCATTTCCATGGTTCCTCTCATGGCACGATTCATGAGGGGTCTACTCCACTTATTCGCCCACCACCAGTGGCATGGGATCTCAACGTGGTGCTAGCTCAACTCCTCAAACCACATTTGATTTAAACATAGGAACAAGATGGCAGAAAAAGACCACATGGCCTATCTAGTCTGCCGTTCCATATCAACCACTACAAGAGTCCCCTTTTTTCCTTAAGAGATCCTCTGTGTTTGTCCCATGCTTTTTTGAATTCAGATACTGTCCTCATCTCTACCACCTCCACTGGGAGACTATTCCACGCATCTACCACTCTTTCTGTAAAGAAATATTTTGGCATATCACTCCTGAATCTATCCCTTTTCACCCTCATCCCATGTCCCCTCATAGCAGAGCTTGCTTTCAATCGAAAGAGGCTCTCCTCCTATGCATTTATGCCATGAAAGTATTTAAATGTATCAATCATATCACCTTTATCCCGCCTTAAGTCTGTCCTCATATGCTTTATAATGAAGACCACTAACCATTTTAGTAGCCACCCTCTGTACAGAATTCAGCCTGTTTATATCCTTTTGAAGATGCGGTCTCCAGAATTGCACACAATACTGCAAATGAGGTTGCACCAAAGACTTATACAGAGGCACTATCACGCCTTTCTTCTGCTGGCCATTCCTCTCCCTATGCACCCAAGCATCCTTCTAGCTTTTGCTGTCAACTTTTCTACCTGTTTAGCTAATTTAAGATCATCAGACACAATCACGCCTAGGGTCCCGCTCTTCTTTAGTGGACAAAAGTACTTCACCCCTATACTATAGTACTCCCTTGGATTGCTGCAGCCCAAATGCATGACCTTGTATTTTTTAACATTAATCAGCTGCCAAATTCTAGACCATTCTTCAAGCTTAGCTAGATCCCTCCTCATGTTATCTATACCTTCCTGGGTGTCTTCTCTATTGCAGATTTTGGTATCATCCGCAAAGAGGCAAACCTTACCCGACAACCCTTCCGCTATATCACTAACAAAGATGTTAAAAAGAATCGGACCAAGGACAGATCCCTGAGGCACACCACTGATAACCTCCTTCTCCTCAGAATGAGCTCCATTTACCTGTACTCTTTGTTGCCTCCCACTCAGCCAATTTCTACCCAAAGCAGTAACTTTAGGGCCATCCCTAGGGTGCTCAGTTTGTTTATAAGTTGCCTGTGAGGAACGGTGTCAAAGGCTTTACTGAAATCTAAATACACTACATCTAAGGCTCTCCCTCAGTCCAACTCCCTGGTCACCCAGTCATAGAAATCAATCAGATTTGTCTGACAAGACCTGACTCTAGTGAAACCATCCTGCCTCTGATCCTGTAATCCGCTGGACTCCAGAAACCTCACTGTTTTCTATTTCAGCAGCGCTTCCAATAATTTACTCACCACCGAAGTTAAACTATCCAGCCTGTAGTTTTCAACCACATTCTTACTTCCGCTTATGTGTAAAGGGTCCACATGTGCCTCTCTCCAGTCCTTTGGTACCACTCCCGACTCAAACGAGGCATTGAAAAGGTCAGTCAGTGGAGCTGCTAGAATCTCCCCAAGTTCCCTCAGTATTCTAGGGTGTATCCCATCCAGTCCCATCGCTTTGTCTACTTTAAGTTTAGTTAGTTTCTCACATACACACAATCTTCTGAAAATTGTTCAAGATGCCCCTCGCTTCTGTTCATGTTTTGGGGTGTTTTCTGAGGTCCTGCTCCTGGTTCTTTATCTGTAAACACAGAACAGACATATTTGTTAAACAATTCCGTTTTATCCTCATCAGCTTCTACATATTCCTCCCCTTCACCCTTGAGTCTGACAATACCACTTTTGCCCTTCCTCTTCTCACTAACATATCTGAAAAATGTCTTATCCCCACATTTAATTACATTGGCTATTTCCTCCTCTTTTTAAATCTTTGCTTTTCTGACTATTTTGCTAGCTTCTCTAAATTTTTCCAAATATAGATACTTTTCTTCCTCTTCCTCTCTCCATCATCTCTTGTATCTTATGAAGGCCTCCCTCTTTTTCTTCACTTTTTCAGCTACTTCTTTCAAAAACTATAGCAGTCTCCTTTTCCTTTTCCTTTTATTTACCATTTTAATAAAAAGGTTGGTTGCCCTTAAAATATCCCCTTTCAAGTTTTGCCACTGTTTTTCTACATCCCCCAGCTGTTCCCATCCCACTAACGACTCCCTGATGTATTGGCCCATCTTGGCAAAGTTAGTCTTCCTAAAGTCTAAGACCCTCACCTTTGAATGGATTTTAACAGCCCTACTGAACCACACCATCTTGTGATTCCTGGATGCAAAATGATCTTCCTCTGTATCATCAGAAACACTTTCACCATTGGTAAGCACCAAGTCTAGTATGGCCCCTTCACGTGTGGGTTCTGTTACCAGTTGCCTGAATAGTCCTCCCTGTAGAGAATCCAGGATCTCCTTAATTCTAGATGATTCTGCAGCAGAAATGTGCCAACCAACATCTGGCATATTGAAATCCCCTAACAGTAGCACTTCTCCTTTCCTAGCAATGCTGCGTATGTCTTCAATTAACTCTCCATCTACCTCTTCCTCTTGTGAGGAAGGTCTGCATATCACACCAATGCAAATAGATTTCTCTTTCCCTCTTTCTTGTTTCACCCACAGTGCCTTCTCGCTCCCTTTTAAGCTCTGCAATTCCAAAGCTTTAATATTATTTTTTAAATATAGTGCCACTCCTCGTCTCCTTCTTCCTACCCTGTTCTTTCTGAATAAATTATAGTCTGGTATAGTTACATCCTAGTCATGGTTTTCTGTGAACCATGTTTCTGTAACTGCCACTAAATCCAAGTCAGCGTCTCCCATTAAAGCTTCAACATCTGGGATCTTATTTCCCATGCTATGGGCATTTATACACACCGCTTTCCATATGTTGTTACTTTTACCCATTTCGATAAAGGTATTTAATGTTTCATTTACCTGAGGGCTTTCTTCACCCATCCCCAATGAATCTAGTTTAAAGCCCTCTTCAGTAGATTAGCCAGTCTGCTACTGAAGACATGTTGACCTTTCTTGGACAGATGTTTGATACATGCCTTTATGCAGACTATAACTTAACCTGTTGCACTGGAAGTTGAAACTCTGTTCAGTTCTTATTATCTGTAATGCTTGTTAATAAGTTAAATTACTGTTTAAGTTATATATAAAACTTCTTAACTTGAGTTATTTGTATACCACTTTGACTTGTACCAACATCGGAGCCCTTCCCAACGCGCCGTGAGCGGCCCGCTAAAGTACTCCGATGAGGAATTGTCATTCAGGGAACTGAAGGGGTGCCGGGAATCCCTCAATGTCTCCATCATTGTGGATTCCTCTACAGTGGTGCTGGAACTGGTGGCAGAAGTCATAATTCCGGCCCCGAGGACTTCTGAGACAGCAGTCTTGGATGAACACCTTTGAACCCTCAAGGCGCATATGGCAGTGGTGTAGGCCACAAAATTGGCGGGCCCCTCGGTGCCTAGTGCATTATTTCTCCAGGACCAAGCAGGAAGTCAGTTCTCACATATGGGTGACGTCGGCGCTGACAGAGCCCCCATGCGGAGCATTTCCCCAGCTTTCATAGAAAGCTTTTGGGAATGCAGCGTGCATGCGCGGTCCCCTTCCTGCCCAAGGGTGCCATCTTGCTCAGTCTTCTTTTTTCTGCAGAGCCCGACAGATGTATATTCGTTTCACACGAGGAAGAAGTTGATTTTCTCTGCGTTAACCTGTTTTTCTTCGGTTCGACGCTGGTTTCCCTTTCCCGCCTGGGCCCGATACATCGGTATCGAGCCCGGATCTCTTTTTCGGTGTTTGTCTTTAGTGACTAGCGTCCGCGCCATTTTTTCTTTTTTCACTGGCAGCCCTGTCTTTTAACCTTGCAGGGGCCCTTTTTCCCCCCGATGGCTGCCAGCGGGTTTAAAAAGTGTGATTGGTGTAAGAAACGTATGTCTCTCACCGACACACATGACTGCTGCCTCCGGTGCCTCGGACTCGATCATGACCCGATGATCTGTGGTCCATGTGGAAAGATGTCCTCTAAGGCGTTAAGGATTCGGCAGCACTAAAAGGAAAGAATCTTCTCTGACTCCGCGTCCGGTAGGGCCCGGACCTCGTCAGAGGCCTCGACATCTCGGGACTCCGGCCCCGAGCAGCGTCGAGGCTCCTCTGAAAGGGGGTCTCCCTCGCGGGAGCATCGTAAGAAGAAAAGACCCATGAGGGCGGCATCGGTGGACGCACTTGGCTCCTTGAGGGCCAAGTCGCATAGCCCCGAGTGCCGTCCCGGGTCTTCGGAGTCGGAGAGGCCTGCAAAACAACCTCGTGTGGAGATGGAGTCCCCGGGTCACGTGAGTACTGTAGTCTTCGTGGACTCACCTCCAGGGGTGCCGACGTCGGGCCCGGCGCCACCGGGGCCTGAGTCGGGGACTGCTGAGTCTCCTGAGCTTGGACTCAGGTTGACGGCCTTTGAGAGCAGCTTGGCTGCCTTCATGGAACAGCAGCGGGCACTGATCGCCAGTCTCACCGGTGCATCTTCCCCGACCACCGGGACATCGACGTCCAAGTCGACCCCAGAGGCCGAGCCGATCCTCGAGTCCATGCGAGCTCGAGTCGATCCTCGGCCAAGGTCCCCCTCAGCCTCCCGTTCAGGACCGAGGTCGTCGACGCCGGTACCCTCGGCGTCGGGGCGGATGGCATCGCTGCCTGACCGACCGGAGTCGCTCGATTCCTCCTCCGAGGAGTCCGGCTTGGAGACGGAGGATGAGGAGTCGCCCGACACCTTTCGGACTTGGTGCGTTTCTTCGGACTCGCCCGAGTCCGAGCCTCGGAGAAGGTCCCCCCCGGAGGATACCCGGTTCTCGGACTTCGTGCGGGACATGTCCAAGGCTTTGGCATTCCCCGCAGATCCCGAGGAGGAGCCTCGAGCTGAGGAACTTGAGGCCCTACAGTATGACTCTCCTCCAAAGAAGGCCTTTACTGTTCCGGTTCCTTCAATGCTGGAACGGTTGCTCTTCCGCATGTGGGAGGCGCTGGCATCGACGCCGGTTCTAAGCAAGCGGGTCGATTCCATCTAGTGAGTCTGCAAGAGCCCCGGGTTCCAAAAGGCACAATTACTGCACCACTCCATGGTTGTGGAATCGGACATGCATCGTCTGAAGAGTCAGAAGATGCACTCCTTGGTGCCTCCCGGCCGGGAGGCCTGGAACCTGGATGCCCTCGGTAAGAAGTGCTTCCAGGGCTCTATGCTTGCTTGCCGTGTCCAGACCTACCAGCTGTACATGGGCATGTACCTTCGAGACCTGGCAAAGGAGATTGCCGGGTTCTCTGCTGGTCTCTCCGAGGAACCTTTGCAGAGGTAAAATGCTCTGTCCTCGGGTATTCGTGAATGCTCGAAGTTTATATCTCGAGCAGCCTATGATGGCTTCGAGGCTTCGGCCCGAGTAGCCGCGGCCGGCATCGGTGCACGCCGTCAGGCTTGGCTTCAGTCATCGGACCTCGAGCCATGGGTGCAGGACAAGTTGGTCGATGTCTCCTGCCGAGGTGAAAACCTCTTTGGCAAGCCCATGGCTGACAAGGCTGCAGAACTCGAGACCGAGACTCTTACCTGGACAAGGCTGTCCAGAAGAACCTCTGCCCCTTCTCAGAAGAAGAAGGGCTTGGGAAAAAAGACCTTTTACCCGAGGAAGTCATCTGCCTGTAAACAGTACCCTCATTATCAAGCCTCTGTAGCTCCCGAACAGGGTCAGCAGGCCAAGGGGCAGGGTCATGGGCCCCGTAGGCAGAAGGCCCCCAAGCCTCCTACTCCGGCTCCTGCTCAGCAGGGAGGGGGATTTTGACTGCAATGGCATAGCCTCCCCTCCTCAGCTGGCCCCTATCAGCACTGGAGGCAGGCTGGCCCTGTTCGCCCACAGGTGGTCAGCCGTCACAAGGGATACCTGGTTTCTCCAGGACCAAGCAGGAAGTCAGTCCTCACATATGGGTGACATCGACGTCGATGGAGCCCTTGCAGAGCATTTCCCCAGCTTTCTATGAAAGCCTTTGGGAATACTGCGTGCATGCCCGGTCCCCTTCCGCCTAAAGGTGCCATCTTTCTCAGTCTTTCTTTTTCCGAGGAGCCCAATGGACGTCTGTCCGTGCCACCCGGAGAAAAGTTAGATTTTTCTTGCGATTCCATCGCGGTTCTTGTCCGGTTTGATGCCGGTTCCCTTTCCCGCCGGGTTTGGTACACCGGTATCGAGCCCGTCTTCTGTTTTTTCGGTTTTTGCCCTTAGTGGCTGGCGTTCGCACCCTTTTTTTCTTTTCCCTGGAAGGCCGGTCGTTTGACCTCGCAGGGGCCCTTTTTTCCCCGATGACTTCCAGTCGTTTCAAGAAGTGTGATCGGTGCAAGAAACTGATGACTCTCACCGACACACACGACTGCTGCCTTCGATGCCTCGGTCCAGATCATGATCCTAAGATCTGTGGCCCGTGTGGCAAAATGTCCACTAAGGCACTGCGAAGTCGACAGCATCAAAAGGAAAGACTTTTTTCTGATTCAGCCTCTTGCCGGGCCCGGACCTTATCTGAGGCCTCGACGTCTCGGGAATCTGACTCCGAGCATCGCCGGGGTTCCTCGGACAGGGGGTCCCCTGATTGGGAACGAAAGAGGAAGAAGCGGCTCGCGAGGGCGGCGTCGGAGGAGGTCCCTGGCTCCTCGAGGGCCAGGTTTTGGACCCCCGACCGCCGTCCCGGGCCCTTGGAACAGGAGAAGCCATCCAAAATGCCTCGTGTGGAGCCGGAGTCTGCTGGACACGTAAGTCCTGTTGTCCTCGAGGACTCTCCTCCCAGGGAGCCGACATCGGGCCCGGCGCCGCCAGGGCCCGAGTCAGTAGCTGCTGAGTCTCCTGAGCTTGGACTCAGGCTGACAGCCTTGGAGTGCAGATTGTCTGCCTTCATGGATCAGCAGTGGGTGCTGATGGCCAGCCTTGCTGGTGCATCTGCCCCGACCACTGGGACATCGACGTCAAAGTCGACCCCGGAGACTAAGCTGATACTCGAGACCATGAAGGCTCGAGGTCGTCCTCGGTCGCGGTCACCCTCGACCTCCCTCTTGGGACCGAGGGTGTCGATGCCGGTGCCTTCGGCATCGGGGCGGGTGCTGCCGGGACCCACGCGGTCGGAGCCCCCCGACTCCTCTTCAGACAAGTCCGCATGGGAGACAGAGGACGGGGAGTCCCCCGATACCTTTCGGACTCGGTGCGTCCCTTCGGACTCACCGCAGTCCGAACCCCGGAGTAGATCCCCCCCGGAGGATACTCGGTTGTCGGAGTTCGTTAGGGATATGGCCACGGCTTTGGCGATTCCCGCGGACCCTGAGGAGGAGCCTCGAGCCGAAGAGCTCGAGGCCCTCCAGTATGACTCTCCTCCGAAAGAGGCCTTTACTGTCCCGGTTCCTCCGATGCTGGAACAGCTCCTCTTCCGGATGTGGGAGGCACCGGCCTCGGCGGCGGTTCTGAGCAAGCAGGTCGATTCCATTTATCGACTCCGTAAGAGCCCTGGCTTCCAAAAGGCACAGCTACCACACCATTCCATGGTGGTGGAATCGACCATGCATCGTCTGAAAAGCCAGAAGGGGCACTCTGCGGTGCCCCCCGGCAGGGAGGCCCGGAACCTGGATGCGTTTGGTAGAAAGTGCTTCCAGGGCTCGATGCTTGCTTGCCGTGTCCAGTCCTACCAGCTGTACATGGGCATGTACTTGCGGGACCTGGCAAAGGAGCTTGCCGGGTTCTCTACTGGTCTCTCCGGGGAACCTTTGCAGAGGTTTAAGTCCTTGTCCTCGGGAGTGTGGGAATGCTCTAAGTTCATTTCCCGAGCAGCCTACGATGGCTTCAAGGCCTCGGCCCGTGTTGCGGCAGTCGGCATCGCGGCTCGACGCCAGGCATGGCTGCAGTCGTCGGACCTCGAGCCATAGGTACAGGACAAGTTGGTTGATGTCCCTTGCCGAGGTGAAAACTTTTTTGGCAAGCCCATGGCTGAGAAGGCTGCTGAGCTCGAATCTGAGCATCTCACTAGGACAAGGCTGTCCAGAAAAACGTCTTCCCCTTCCCAGAAAAAGAAGGGCTCGGGTAAGAAGTTCTTTTACCCGAGGAAGGCGACTGCCTACAAACAGTTCCCACATTACCAGGCCTCCCCAGCTCCCCAGCAGGGTCAGCAGGCCAAGGGGCAGGGACATGGGCCCCGTAGGCAGAAGACCCCCAAGCCTCCGGCTCCTGTTCCCACTCAGCAGGTTGGGGGTTTTTGACTCCCAAAGCATAGCCTCTCCGTCTCTGCTGTCCCATCCCTGCACAGGAGGTCGACTAGCCTTGTTTGCCCACAGGTGGCCACCCATTACAGGAGACCGTTGGTTCTTAAGCATAGTCCACAAGGGCTATATGCTCCATTTCCAACAGTTGCCTCCTCCTTACTTCCCAGGAGAGCCTCCAAGGCCTCCTCTGCACACAGACCTTCTCCTTCGAGAGCTTCAGGGTCTGCTGCGAGACAAGGCGGTGGAGCCTGTGCCTCCCCACCTACAAGGTCACGGTTTCTACTCCAGGTACTTCCTAGTACCAAAGAGAACCGGAGGCCTCAGGCCTATTCTCGACCTCAGAAATCTCAACAAGTTCTTGGAGAAAGAAAAGTTCAAGATGCTTACTCTTGGAACATTACTGCCCTACCTCCAGCAGGGAGATTGGCTATGCTCCTTAGATCTAAAGGATGCGTACACTCACATCCTCGTCCATCCAGACCACAGAAAGTACCTTAGGTTCATTGTGGGAGGAAACCATTATCAGTACAGAGTACTGCCTTTCGGCCTCACCTCCGCCCCCAGAGTCTTTACAAAGTGCCTGGCAGTGGTGGCGGCCTACTTGAGGATTCAGGGTATCTTTGTCTTCCCTTACCTGGATGACTGGCTCATCAGGGGTCAGAAATGCCAGGAGGCCAGGCAAGCCACCCTCCGAACTATCTCTCTCCTTCAACACCTGGGTTTTGTCATAAACTTCGAAAAGTCCACTTTGCTCCCCTCCCAGAACCTGGAGTTCATAGGGGCAAGGCTAGACTCTCTGCAAGCAAAGGCTTACTTGCCAGAAGACAGAGCCCAAAGACTGATGGACTTTGCAAGCCAGTTTCTCAGCGTGCCACTGGTTTCCGCCAGACTCTGTCTGAGGCTCCTGGGCCACATGGCATCGACAGTGCATGTGACTCCAAATGCCCGGCTCCACATGAGGCCTGCCCAGTGGTGCCTCAGAATTCAGTGGACACAGGCCACAGGAAGCCTCAGAGACAGAGTACGGGTGTCCAAACCATTCCTGAACTCCCTATGCTGGTGGCTGCACCCCCCCCAACTTACTACAAGGGGTGCCTTTTCAGATACCTGTGTTCACAGTAGTGTTAACCACCGATGCCTCCTTGCAAGGCTGGGGGGCACATTGTCTGGGCAAGTGCACCCAGGGCCTGTGGTCTCCCTGGGAGGCCAAGCAACATATCAACCTACTGGAACTACGGGCTATTCGCTTAGCCCTCAAAACTTTCTCTCAAACCCTGGCTCACCAGTCTGTCTTAGTACAGACAGACAACCAAGTAACCATGTTCTATGTAAACAAGCAGGGCGGCACTGGGTCCAGGCTCCTTTGTCAGGAGGCACAGGACCTTTGCTTGTTTGCGCTCAGGCACAACATGTTTCTCAAGGCTGTTTATCTCCCTGGCCAGGAGAACTTCCTGGCAGACAGGTTGAGCAGAGTTCTGCAGCCCCACGAATGGCAACTGCACCCATTAGTGGTTCAGAAAATTTTCCTGAAATGGGGACTTCCATCCATAGATCTCTTTGCCAGTCCCCTGAACCAGCAGCTGCCCAGGTTCTGCTCCAGGCAACCACATCCCATGAGGTGGGCAGCGGATGCCTTCCTGATTTCCTGGTCCCAGGGCCTCCTGTATGCGTTTCCTCCCACGCCTCTGGTGGCCCGAACCTTGTTCAAGATTCTACAGGACAAGGCCTTGGTACTTCTGGTAGCCCCCAGGTGGCCGAGGCAGCCTTGGTTTCCACTTCTGCTTCAACTGGCAGTGGACACCCCACTACCTCTGGGGTTGCAGCCAGGATCAGGGTTCTCTTCTACACCCCAACCTCAAATCTCTCAATTTGATGGCCTGGAGGCTGCAAGGGTAGTGTTGGCTCCCTGGGGCCTGCCTCAGGAAGTTGAAGAGGTGGTCTTGGCCTCTAGGAAGCAGTCCACCAGAAAAAACTATGCCCTGAAATGGAGAAGGTTCTCTTTGTGGTGTCAGCTGCGCACAGAAGATCCTTTCTCTTGTTCTGTGCCAGTGGTGCTTCAGTACCTGCTGCACTTATCCAGTCAGGGCCTCAAGTCCAACTCTGTTCGGGTCCACCTCTCAGCTGTAGCAGCTCACCACTCACTAGTGGAAAGACACTCTTTGTCGGTTCACCCCTTGGTGTCCCGGTTCCTCAGAGGTTTGCTCTTGCTCAAGCCTCCTATCCGTCCTCCAGCCCCTGAGTGGGAGTTGAATGTGGTCTTGCAACAACTGACTCGCCCACCCTTTGAGCCGATGGCTACTTGTCCTCTCCGCTTCCTTTCCTGGAAGACGCTCTTCCTGGTAGCTCTAACCTCGGCCAGACAAGTGAGTGAGCTTCAGGCCCTGGTCTGTGACAGGCCTTACACTCGCTTCTATAGGAACAGGGTAGTCCTTAGGACTCATCCTAAGTTCCTCCCCAAAGTTGTCTCCTCTTTCCACCTCAACCAGGAGGTGGTTCTTCCGACATTCTTCCCTAGGCCTTATGCAAGCCAGGCTGAGGCAGTCCTGCATACCCTGGACTGTAAAAGGGCCTTATCCTTTGTGATAAGGAAGCTTATCATAGCTCAGGAAGGAGCTATAGAAAAGGAAGTGACTCTGAACAAGCAACCTGTCAGTTCTGGTAGAAATAAGAAAACAGAATTTTCCCATAAAAGACTACCAGTCCCAGAATGCACCAGGTTTCCAACAGCCATTAGAGGAGCTGAAGTGGGGAAACGTGTGTTCAATCAGGAGGGCTATGAGGTAATCCCTAAGCACTCATCTCAAAGGGCAGGGCCTGATTCAGCACAGCTGTGCTGTGTTAGGGAGGAACACTCATCTAAGCAGAATAAAGGTAGAGTTTATTCTACAGAGAATCATCCTCAGAATCATCCTCATCATCATCTTCATGATCAGCTTGAGCTTGATCATCTTCATCATCAGGAGGATCATCAGAAGCAGAAGCCAAACCGGACGGACAGAGAGGGAAAGAAACCCTTTGGAAGAAAGAGGAGAAAAGCCTTTGAGAGGTCTAGAAGAGTCCAGAGCAGTACGTATACTGGGAGGCATTCCAAGGGCCAGCATACACCATTGGACTGGGGAAAGCCAGAGGAATGGTGCTGCAGAGCTAGGAATCTCCAGACGGTACCTGTGAGGGAGACGGCTGCACGTGGAAGGGACCCTAAGACCCGTTCCAGAAGGTATGTGAAGAGAGAGCCAGTGTCCAGGGATCTGGATTGGAAGGCTGGACATAAGAACTGGACTACATACTGGCCAGGCTATATAGAGAGGAACTCTAACAGCAATGGAAGCTCAGGTATGAACACTGATCTATGCCCTAGCTATAACCTTGAAAGACAGCAGGGAAACAAGTATTCTCCTGAAAGTGCTCCATTGGGAGATTCATCTGTGCCAATCCATGATATTGAACCCATGCTTGTTGAAGAAGAGGGGGTGATAGCAGATGAAGAATCTGTTTACATGGACTGCTCTCTGTCTAAACTCCTTTGGTGATTTTCTGTTAAAGTACAGCAACCATCACAAAGAAATACAAATTTGTTCTTTAATCTACTCAGAAAAGCTCATGAGTAGGATTTTTAGCCACGCAGTAGAAAGCAAGCCAGCTAAGGGGTTTCAGCTGGATAACTGCTAGCAATTGAGCCTTACCTAATTGCTTGTGAGCTCTAAGAGAATCACTTCTGAATCTATGTGGGAAGATATAAGAAGTTTACCTGAAAAGAACAGTTTTTTTCCTTCTTTGTGGCTTTTGGTTTGTTGTTTGATACATGCTAAGAAAATATTAGCTAAGCCTACAGAAAAGACCAGTTTGTTATCAACCAGGTCTTATTTTTTTTGCTTTGATTACCTGACAAGTTCAAATGTTGTTTTCCTGTTTTTGTTTTTCCAAGTTTAACTCTGAAAGCAAGTAACCTGATTTATGTGCTACCAAGCATATCTGTGTTGGGAGAAATAACCCCATAAATAAATATCTTATTGGCTTTACCCAAAAGCACAACTAATTATTGTGAGCAGCTGTGTCTGGTGTGAATGAATTGCATTGCCCACAATCCCTTGCAAATCATATAGATATATGCACTTGCCAAGACTTTGAAGATTCTCACCCAGGCAGCCGTCTGACACCTTCTACCTTGACCGTACGCAGGGGCATAGAAGGGCTACTCAGCTCTTCATATCTTTTGACCCTAATAATTTGGGGTTCTCTGTGTCCAAGCGTTCCCTTTCCATCTGGGTGGCTGACTGTATCACCTGGGCTTACAGGGCAGCTGACCTTCCCTTGCAGGGTCGGGTCACGGCCCACCGTGTCAGGGCTATGGCTGCCTCAGTAGCTCATCTCCGCTCTGTACCGTTGGCAGACATCTGCAGGGCTGCAACTTGGTCCTCAAGCCAGACCTTTGCAGCTCATTACTGTGGGCTTTCTTTGCCCCCCTCACCAGCAACCTGCAGGGCTCTTGGAGTCACAGAAAACTACATTCAAAGCAATACGAAAGGAATCCAAAGATAGCAATAAAATACCACACACTTCTATTTAGATACACCAAAGCTTTGTGGAGAGAAACAAATAGAAACGAGTTCTCTTTGTTTACTCTAACTATCAGCCATGGTTTACTTTATTTATAAGGCTCTTTTGGAGGATACAGCATAATTTCACTTTATTATTACACGTCCGGTATTACATATTCATCACATCATAGGTCAATTTCTAATCAGCATAGGTCAGTATGAGGAGACATACATGTATTCCAAGACATAACTGTTTACTGCTGACTGCTTGGTATCTAATAACCCTGAGACTGCGAGGCTAGAGGACAGCCTGCCCCTTTTCTTATCTACAGGACTTGTACCGCTTCACCTACTTAGTAAGCAAATATATGAAGTTTATTTCTAAGCAAAGTTCTGATCAGAATTAACTCTTTCTCAGGTTTAGACAGTCTGATAGTGTACACCGCCCTGTACAAACAAGCTTACTTTCAGTTCCTCCTCTGATCCTGTAAAGAATCATTCTCAAAGTAAGGGAACTCAGACATTGCCATTGAAGTGGAAATAAAACTAGTTTCTGGGTCAATCTGTAACATCATTGTAGGGGTCAGTGATTCTACTGATTTCTTACAGCAAGCTAATAGTACACAGAGAATTAATGCTCCTAAAATGAGAATCCCCAAAATGCCAAGCAATGAAGCTAATAAGCCTTGCAAAGGCCTGGATAATGAATTCCAAAATGAAGAAACAGAATCAAATTGAGCTGAAAAAGAACTTACATAATTATCACTTGAAACAAAAGTACGGTTTCTAACTTTATCCAATAGGCCTTTTACTATTTTTCCATTATTATCAAGCATACTACAACAAAAACCAACTATTACTCCACACACACCATTTTCCTTTGCTAGGAGATAGTCTAAAGCCATTCGGTTCTGGGCTGCATAAGCTGACACTTTGTTTACAGCACCTTGCAAAACACTAATTGCCTCAGTGAGGTCTAGGTCTGTGAGTTCAACCACTGCCTGTAATCGCATAATCTGGGTGCCATATTCTCTAATGGGTGCTATAGCTCCGAGGGTTGAAAGCCACACAGTACCTGTGAATGCATCTATTTGAGATTTAGTCAAAGGCTTTGTAGTGTCTACCAGGTGTTGAGCAGCCTCTATGGCCTTATCCTGTGAAGAAACTTCCCTTTTTCTTCTAACAAAATTATTCAGGGTTGATAATAAAGTAATGTTCTGGTAAGGTACAAATCGCCACGGGGTATCTAATTGGGCTATATAACAAGTACCTGACCAACCTCTGGGAAGCTCTGTATATGCAAACGTACCACACACAAAATAATCTCCTTCTAAAGCCACTAAGCCATCTTCCCAGACTGTCAAATTCTGAGGACAGGATATATTCTAGATACAATTATTCAAAGCCCACTGAGTCATGACCATTTCATTAAGCCCTCCAGACAAATTCCGTTTCCAGGGATGATAATACCCTAATAAAGGGAAACTCCAGTTAGGTATGCCTAGGTCTGAACTAGAGGCATTCAAAGGGTAGCCAGAACTGTTATATTGTAGTAATTCATAATCATGCACCTGGTTCCCTTGAACTGACATTAATCGTACCACTGAAATATAAGAGTTTCCTACAAGAGATTTCTTATACCAGATAGAAGAATTATGCAGCATTACTATTCTACAAACATTCCATGGAGTATCCCCTACCTTTTTTCCCTTACCCTGAGCCATAAAACATATTGGAGGATGTTGCAGAGGCATAGGACTAACTATTCTAGGTTCTGGGCCTGTATGAGACCATTGTACAGAAGTTAGATTAAAGGCTATGTCACGAAACTCCTCAAAGGTCTTAGGCCTAACCCTAGGTAGAAATCCATGATGAGTAGCTGTCACAGATGGAAGACACACTGCACAATCTGATAAATTGAAATGCTTTGTCACTGAGTGTACCTGTGACTCGAAAATATTTGAATATTCATCATAACATTCCCAAGGTTCTAACTGCAGCACCTCTTTACTACTACTAATATACCCCAGCACAACTAAGATCAGATATAAAAACATTTTTAGCAAAACTTTTAAATATCTAAAACTATAATTGCTTCAAAATATACTAAATCAAAACTGAAATTATACCTACTCTTCTTAATATTCTCCTTTATATAATGAGGATATATACTGTAGCAATGATTAGCCTCTAAGGCTCAATAAATTTATGAAGTAGAGGTTAAGTACCTAAAGGTCATTACATATATAGCAGGAAAAATACTAATCTAAAATGATCTCATCCCTCTAAGCAATACTATAAATGCCAAACAAGAGCATTTTGCATGAATGGTCCATTCAGAATCTACTTGATACAATAATCTCTTTCTGTGATGTCACCATTCTTTTCACTGAAAGTACTTTAAATCATAAGAAGTCTTTTCTGCAATATCACTGTTGTCCGAGAAATCTGTGTTGTATCTCTTGAATCATGGATGCGGGGAATCTTCCGAATCTTGTGAGGGAGCCTTCATACACTGCGTAAGATGTATCCAACGAGAATGTCCTTCCACCTTACAGGCTGAATATCCCACCAGAAGTACACGAAATGGACCTAGGAATTTCGGAGCCAGAAGCGTCTTTGGATGCAAATTCTTAATCAGGACCCAATCCCCTGGTTTCATGTCCGGATGGGATGATTCTGGAGGAGCATCTTGTTGAGGATTCACCTTCAATAAAGGGGAAACAGACAGGGCTGAGTGCAATCGTGCACAATAAGTCAAGATATCACTGCGCAACAACTGGGGGTCTGGGATAACTGCCAAGGCATGTGGAGAAGTAGCTGGACATCCAGTAACTATTTCATATGGTGTCAGACCTCCTCGAGTGCGCTGGGGGGAGTTACGCAGTGCCATAAGGGCAAAAGGAAGGGTTTCTGTCCAAACTGTAGCCCAATCCTGTGTCATAGTGCGCAAGAAACCTTTGAGAGTCCTATTCATCCGTTCCACTTGGCCAGAGCTTTGCGGATGATAGGGCGTGTGGAACTGTCTTTTCACACCAAACCAATTTTCAGTATCCTCCCAGACACGTGCAATGAAGGCTGGACCCTGATCAGAAGAAAGAACAAAAGGTACACCCCAGACAGGAATAAACTGAGTGAGCAACAATTTTATGACAACCCCAGCTGTCATACTGGTAGTGGGATAAGCCTCCACCCAACCAGAGAAAAGACAAGTGATCACCAACAAATACCGCCTCCCTCCTCTGGCACAGGGCAAATCAGTAAAATCAAGCTGTAAAATCAGGAACGGGCCAGAGGGCTTGGGAAGGGCAGCAGCAACCTTCAGAAGGGGTGCCAGCCTGTAAGCACTCCAAGCAAGCAGCATACACGGTCTGTGCCACAGA
Organism: Ichthyophis bannanicus; assembly: GCA_033557465.1. Taxonomy (NCBI): domain Eukaryota; kingdom Metazoa; phylum Chordata; class Amphibia; order Gymnophiona; family Ichthyophiidae; genus Ichthyophis; species Ichthyophis bannanicus. The sequence continues at coordinate 854,762,810 of CM066032.1, forward strand.
AACAAACTTTGGGTGATACCACAATACCGCAAAGGCATGAGTCATGACTGCAGCGGATAAGTGAAGTTTATGATGTAGGAACAGAGCAAGTGGAAACAACAGAGAGTCAGGGCAAATGAGTAGGTGCTCCTTCTTCCAGTAGCCCTGAGTATCACAGGATGCACCCCAGGAAGTCCATAGAGTTTTGGTTTCAAGGGAAGTGTCTTTATACTGCTGCAAAAGAGAGGACAGGGAGAACAAAGTCATGTTATAAGGCTTTAAATACAGCAGCGTCGGTGACACTAATTCCTGTAGAGCAGCCTTCCGTGCTTCTTGGTCTGCAAAACGATTGCCCTTAGAAACAAAATCACCAGCAGAGGAATGTCCTTTACATTTCAAAACTGCAACCTGTGCTGGCAAAAGAACAGCTTGTAACAAGCGGTGGATGTGTTCAGCATGTTTAATTGGTTTATTAGCAGAAGTTAAAAATCCTCGTTGCAACCAAATATTACCAAAATCCCATAGCACACTCATTACATAGGAGCTATCTGAATATATATTTGCTAGAAGATATCTAGAGAGTTCAAGAGCACGTGTCAATGCAAAAACGTCTGCTAACTGGGCACTAGAAAATGGCAGGGAAGCTGATTCAACCACGTCATCAATTGTGGTTACTGCATAGCCCACACAAAGCTGTCCCATTTCATCTCTGAAGGCTGAACCATCCACAAATAAGGTTACATCCGGGGCTGGCAGGGGCACAGGTGAGAGATCAGGTCTAGCACGGGAAGAAGTTAAAACACTTTGAAAACAATCATGGGACCCATCCTCCTCCACCAGATCTGCCAAAGGAACCAGGAGCGTAGATGGATTGCATATGGATGTAGTATATATTTTTACATGAGACTGAGAAATTATCAATTCCAGAGTCAATAAACGTGTGGAAGATAAAGGTTGTGTTTTAGTTAAATGGAGCAACCTAGAAATGGAATGTGCCACATATACCTCAAGAGGGTGCTGTAGCACTAAAAAATCTGTACTTTCAATTGCAAATGCCACTGAAATCAAACTGCGCAAGCAGGGCGGGAGTCCCAAAGTCACTGAATCAAACCACTTTGAAAAATATCCTATCGGCTTGCGACCAGTTGGAAATGCTTGCAAAAGCACACATGTAGCAGAAATAGCTGAACTAGCCACATACAATTTAAATGTTAAAGAATAGTCGGGAAAACACAAACATGGAGCAGAGCTTAGTGCAGTCTTTAAATTTACAAAAGCTTCCCACTGTGATAATGTAGGTACAATGAGACCCTGTGGACCCTCTTTCCCAATCAACTCATAAAGCGGAGCTGTAAGGTCTGAGAAATTAGCTATCCACTGTTTACAGAAAATCAATAATCCCAGAAATCTACGCAACAATGCTGGTGTCGCTGGGAAAGATAATAACAAGATTGGTTTCAATCTGGCAGAAGTAATTTCCCGTCCAGCTGGAGTTAAAACAACACCCAGAAAAGTAACATTTTGAGATACAAATTGCAATTTAAACAAATTGACTTTCAATCCTAATTTGGCAATATGAGCTAACAGGGATAATGAGTCTGCTAAACAGATCTCATAACTTGGTGAACATAAAAGCAAACCATCCACATATTGAATTAAAGAGGATTGGTCAAGCCTCACATCTAATAACGCAGTTCTTAGGGCCTGCGAGAAATACGCAGGACTGTCTGTATAGCCCTGACATAGTCTAGTCCATGTGTACTGCTGATTGTCAAAATGAAAAGCAAATAAAAATTGATTTTCTTTGCTGATTTGCACTGAAAAATAAGCAGAACTCAAATCTACAACAGAAAACCACGTAGAATTCGGAGGTACCTGCGTCCAGATATCATGCGGATTCGGCACCAAGGGAAAGATTGGCAAAATTACCTTATTGACAGCTCGCAGATCTTGCACAAATTGATAAGTCTTTCCGTCCGCTTTCAGTACAGGAAGAATTGGGGTATTACATGGCGATGTAGTAGGATAGATGACACCTTACATCTGTAAATCTTCAATAACCGGTCGAATTCCATCTATAGCAGCTGCTGACAGTGGATACTGTTTGAGTCTAGGAAGTTGTACACCAGGTTTTACGGTAATCTTCACAAGAGGAATTGAGAGACATCCGACATTTGATCCAGGGACTGCCCACAGAGTAGATCGAAGCTGTTCGAGATCAGGGTGAATAGCTGTGACGTCCGCAGGAGACTGTACTTCAGAAAGAGAATACAACTGAAAATGTAACTTTCCACTCATCCAGGATAACGTTGCATGATGTAAAGCCAGAAAATCACGACCCAAAAGATTCACTGGTAATGTGTCTCCTACCAGAAAGTTAGTAGGGTATACAGTCTCTCCAATCTGCAAAGGCAAAGCTTCAAGTTTACGGTGAGGAATTATCTTACCTTCGATCCCTTCACAATGCACTATCGGAGCATGTGTTAAAAGAGTTTGATAAACAGCTGGCAGATCCTGTAACCGCAGCGCAGATGTCGTGGCTCCCGAATCAATAATGAATTTCACAATAGAACCGCCCAATTTAGCTTCTAACTCACCCTGAGAAGTTACATTCAGACTCAATAATAGTCATGCATCCCAAGAATCACAGTCTTCTGGGTTAGAAAAACATTGATATACAGGAGTGAACTCAGCAGGTGGGGGAGGAAGGCACGCTGCTCTCTGGCCATCTAAATTCCGATTCTGTGGACAGTCTCTCTGTAAATGGTCATACTCACCACACGTATAACAAGCTCGCATTCCTCTGGCTTGTCCACGCCCTCATTGAGAAGCGCCTTGCTGATAATTGCCATAGTTTCCTCTGAACTTGCCTCTCCCCCGCCCCCTTCCCAGGGCTGGATGCATAGAAGCAATTTGTAAATTAAGTAGTTTAGTCTTCTTTACATCTAATCTGGCTTGTTGTTCCTGCAATTCTTTGAGATATTTTAATTCACTGTACCGTGCACCCTCCAAAATTGCATCAGCTGATCTAGCAGGCCAATCTATTATTGAAGTTTCCAAAATTTCTTTTATTCTTGGAATCAAACCATTTACAAAAATACTAGTAAATCCTGAAGGTGTATCCTCTGTCTCGCCAGAATAATCTTTAAATGCTAACATACACCTAGTGTGGAAAGCTGTAACTTTCTCACTCTTTTCCTGTGTTAAAGAAGTAAGCTTTGACCAATCTCTCACAGACTTACATGCTACTTTAAGAGATTCTAACAATTTCTCTCTACACAGAACAAAACCATCTCTTTGTATCTGGTCTTGAAGATTTGTTACAGGGTCTGTCTGTGGCCATACCCAATTATCATCTCTAATTGGATGAGTTACCTTATGAAAATCAGCTAGATTAATAAAAACAGCTCTAAGCAGATTATCTAGATCTGCCCAAGTAGGATTATAACTATTAATTATTTGAGACCACAAGGATACAAATCTACCTGAATCTTCCCTGTAATCAGGAAAGGTTTTAGCCAAATCAAATACTTCTTTAGGACTCCAATTTGCAGGTACAATCATTGCACCTGTAGGTCCTGTTGGATATACACGAAAAGGATATGTAGGTACTGTATCTTCACCTTCAGATTTTGCAGATACAGAACATGAATCATTATGCTGACGTAAAACAGTCTGAAGAAAACTTATATCACTATATAATTGATCACATTTCTGCTTATAGGTAAAAAAAATGCTTATCCACATCTTTTTCAATAGCATCAATAAGCTTACTAGAAATTCCCAATTCCTTTGTAGCAGAAATATTATTACTTACTATTCTTTTTAAGGAATCTATCATATTTATTTTATTTATTTATTTAACATCTTTTATATACCGCGCTATTTGTTTTCAGTGCGGTTTACAAATAACAAAGGCTGCGCATTCAGAGGACACTTGTGTGCTTACATTATAACAGGAAACTTAAACTTGGAACAACAGGGTAAACTGTAACTATGTACAAAACATATTGGATTCTTTAGTATTCACAGGAGGGCTAAGGCAAGACATCAGAGAACTTGAGGCAGAATTACTTATGAGGGAATTGGGAGTGAGGATTGAGAGTTTGTGGGTTTAGGAGTGCTGATGATCGGATGCGTATTGGATGCTTGTGCAAAGTGGAGAAGGAAAATGTGGTGCTTGATTGCCTTGCGAAATTGAGTGAGGTCTTTAATTGCTCTTATTTCAGTTGTGATGTCATTCCAGCATTTAGGTGCATAGAAGGCGAAGGTCCTTTTCTTGGTTGACTGGGTACATTTGATGGACTCTTTGGGTATGACCAGGGTGTTGTCCGTTATTGACCTTCTCGTTCTGTTTTTTGGGGTGAGGGAGATGAGAACATATGTACAATACTTTCTATTTCACGGCTAAGAAGTGCATCCACTTCTCTAAGTTGAGAAATATTACAATTACTATAATCTCCAATCTTTGCATCTCCCAATATCTTCTGTTTATTTCTTATCTCTTCCCTTAATTCAGCTGCACGAGTGAGCCTCCCGCTTCCAGAAACTACATGACTCTCAGAAGAAACAGGGGGAGACGTTGGGGATGCACTTGGGACTATTCCAGCTCCAATTACCAATGCAGTCACATCTGCATCATATTCTGGAGAAAGAACGGCTGGGAACTTCCCTGCCCGTTCGCTATCTTTCTCTTTCTCCTGTGGTTCACTCGCTTTATCAGCATTATTTAACACAAACAAACCATTTTTCATATCATGTGCCATTCGTTGCCACCAATTAAACACTAGCCCTTCACGGGCATCACATAATTTATGTTTAGCCTGCAAGGCACATTTCAGATAACGAAGTTTATCTATAGAGAAAGTTCCCTCCAAAGGAAACTGTAAAAGCACACTATCATTAGTCACTGCATGCCAGTGTACAATATAATCAGTAGCCAGATCCCCATATTTCTCACGCATACAATAAGAAGGGCTACCTTTCTGAACAGCTAAAACCTTAGCTTTGTCATGCCATTCACGCAACTGAGATAACTCTTGTTTACCTAACAGATTACCCATTGCTGTCACCACACAATACTCACAGACACCTTCCGCCCTTGCCAGGAATGGAGAAATCTGCAGACCGGCATGGCACCAACTGTGGGCTTTCTTTGCCCCCCTCACCAGCAACCTGCAGGGCTCTTGGAGTCACAGAAAACTACATTCAAAGCAATACGAAAGGAATCCAAAGACAGCAATAAAATACCACACACTTCTATATAGATACACCAAAGCTTTGTGGAGAGAAACAAATAGAAACAAGTTATCTTTGTTTACTCTAACTATCAGCCATGGTTTGCTTTATTTATAAGGCTCTTTTGGAGGATACAGCATAATTTCACTTTAGTATTACACGTCAGGTATTACGTATTCATCACATCATAGGTCAATTTCTAATCAGCATAGGTCAGTATGAGGAGACATACATGTATTCCAAGACATAACTGTTTACTGCTGACTGCTTGGTATCTAATAACCCTGAGACTGCGAGGCTAGAGGACAGCCTGCCCCTTTTCTTATCTACAGGACTTGTACCGCTTCACCTACTTAGTAAGCAAATATATGAAGTTTATTTCTAAGCAAAGTTCTGAACAGAATTAACTCTTTCTCAGGTTTAGACAGTCTGATAGTGTACACCGCCCTGTACAAACAAGCTTACTTTCAATTACTGCCTGGAGAGGGAGTCCCGTAGGTACAGTGCTTTTGGCCAGGCAGTACTCCGGAATCTCTTTGAGGTTTAGGCAACTCCTGCCCTCCAGCCATCCGTTGGGCTACCGGTGGGGGTTCTCTTTCAGTGAAAGCCTTTCTTTGATGCTGGGACTAGAGGGAGTTCACTTGTTCAGCCTGGGTTCCTGGTAGCCCAGAGCTAGGGAGTCACCCATATGTGAGGACTGACTTCCTGCTTGGTCCTGGAGAAAGAGTAGTTACTCACCTATAACAGGTGTTCTCCAGGAGCAGCAGGAATCAGTCCTCACAACCCTCCCTCCTCCCCTGGGAGTTGCAGTTGTACATAGTTCACTTTTGCATTTTTTTGTGCTGTCTTTTAGCTATGTCATCAGACTGAGCAAGATGGCACTTTAGGCGGGAAGGGGACCGCGCATGCGTACAGTATTCCCAAAGGCTTTCATAGAAAGCTGGGGAAATGCTCTGCAAGGGCTCCATCGACGTCGATGTCTCCCATATGTGAGGACTCTGTTACAGGTGAGTAACTACTCTTTCTAAGTATAGTCCAGAAGGGCTATCTCCTCCACTTCCACCAGGTACCCCCATCCTATTTTCCAGGGGAGCCTCCCAGACTCCCTCTGCACAGGGACTTACTCCTGCAGGAGTTGGCAGGTCTTCTGAAGGAACAGGCAGTGGAACCGGTGCCCCACCACCTGAGAGGTCAAGGCTTCTATTCCAGGTACTTCCTGGTACCAAAGAGAACAGGAGGCCTCAGACCAATCCTAGACTTGCGAAACCTGAACAAGTTCCCGGAGAGGGAAAAGCTCAAGATGCTTACCCTTGGAATCCTGCTGCCCTACCTCCAGCAGGGAGATTGGCTATGCTCCTTAGACCTAAAGGATGCTTATACTCACATCCTTATTCATCCAGACCACAGACAATATCTCAGATTTGTAGTGGGAGGAAACCATTATCAGTACTGCCTTTTGGCCTTACATCCGCCCCAGGGTATTCACCAAGTGCCTGGCGGTGGTAGCGGCCTACCTCAGGGTTCAAGGTCTCTTTGTCTTTCCATATCTGGATGATTGGCTCATCAGGGGTCAATCCCCGCAAGAGGCCAATCAAGCCACCCTTCGCACTGTTGCTCTGCTTCAGCACCTGAGGTTTGTCATAAACTTCGCAAAGTCCAGTTTGCAACCCTCCCAGAACATGGAGTTCATAGAAGCTCGACTGGACACCTTTCGGCAAAGGCCTTTCTACCAGTGGACAGGGCCCACAAATTGATGGATCTAGCCAGGCTATTCCACAGCAATTCTCTGGTCTCCGCCAGACAATTCCTGAGGCTCTTAGGCCACATGGCATCCACGGTCCTTGTAACTCCAAATGCCCGTCTACACATGAGGCCAGCTCAATGGGGCCTCAGGACTCAGTGGCACCAGGCCACAGGAAGCCTCGCGGACAAAGTGAGGGTGTCCAGCCTACTACAGTCTTCTCTGCAATGGTGGCTTCATCTTCCAAATCTAGTGCAAGGGGTGCCTTTTCAGGCACCTCCACACTCTCAGGTGCTGACAACCGATGCTTCTCTTCAAGGTTGGGGTACACATTGCCAAGGGGCATGTACTCAAGGCCTGTGGACTCCTTGGGAGGCTGCACAGCAGATCAATCTCTTAGAACTGAGAGCTATCCGCTTAGCCCTGAGAACTTTCTCTCATCTCATCTCTCACCAGTCCATCTTGGTTCAGATGGACAATCAAGTTGCTGTGTTCTATGTGAACAAACAAGGGGGCACAGGGTCCCGCCTTCTGTGTCAGGAAGCGCAGAAACTGTGCTCCTGGGCAGTCAATCATGGCATTCTTCTCAAAGCAGTCTACCTCCCAGGTCAGGAGAATTACCTGGCGGACAGATTGAGCAGGATCCTGCAGCCGCACGAATGGCTGTTGAATCCCTTAGTGGTTCAACAGATCTTCCTGAGATGGGGTCTTCCAACCATAGATCTCTTTGCCAGTCCTCTGAACCGTCAACTACCCAGGTTCTGTTCCAGACAACCGCATCCTCTCAGAGTAGCAGCGGATGCGTTTCTCATTCCATGGTCTACAGGCCTTCTTTATGCTTTTCCTCCCACGCCTCTAGTGTCCAAGACACTATTCAAGGTGACCCGGGACAAGGCCTCAGTGATTCTGGTGGCCCCCAGGTGGCCAAGGGAACCCTGGCTCCCACTACTGTTGCAGCTGACGGTGGACACTCCTCTTCCTCTGGGGATGCAACCCGATCTCCTGTCTCAGGAGCAGGGATCTCTCTTGCACCCCAATCTCCAGTCCCTCAATTTGATGGCCTGGCTGCTGAAAGGGTAGTCCTAGCACCTTTACTACTGCCTAGGGAAGTGGAGGACGTAGTCTTGGCCTCTAGGAGGCAGTCCACCAGAAAGTCTTATGCCTTTAAGTGGCATAGATTCTCTACCTGGTGTACTCAACACAACGAGAATCCCTTCTCATGCCTGGTACCAGTGGTGCTGCAGTATTTGCTTCACCTGTCCAACCTAGGCCTTAAGTCCAATTCTGTTAGAGTTCATCTTAGTGCTCTTTCAGCACACCACTCACAGGTGGAGGGTCATTCTCTATCCAGCCATTCTTTGGTGGCTCGCTTCCTCAGAGGCCTGCTTTTGCTTAAGCCTCCAGTGCGTCCACCTGCCCCTGAATGGGATTTAAATGTGGTCTTGCAACGGCTTACTTGCCCACCATTTGAACCTATGGCTACTTGCCCTCTGCGTTTTCTGTCAGAAGCGCCATATACTAGGTTCTATAGGAACAGGGTAGTCTTACGGACTCACCCTAAGTTCTTTCCAAAGGTTGTCTCCTCCTTCCACCTCAATCAGGAGGTGGTTCTTCCGACTTTCTTTCCCAGGCCTCATGCTAGCCGGGCTGAGATGGTCTTGCATACCCTGGACTGTAGGAGGGCGGTGTCCTTCTACCTTGACCGTACGCACCCTGGACTGTAGGAGGGCGGTGTCCTTCTACCTTGACCGTACGCAGGAGCACCGGAGGGCGGTTCAGCTCTTCGTCTCTTATGACCCCAATAAGTTGGGGTTGGCTGTCTCCAAGCATACTTTGTCCATATGGGTAGCTGACTGCATCGCCTGGGCTTACAGGGCAGCTGGCCTCTCGTTGCAGGGTCGAGTTACGGCTCACCGTGTCAGGGCGAAGGCTGCGTCAGTGGCTCATCTCCGCTCTGTTCCGTTGGCAGACATCTGCCGGGCCGCTACTTGGTCTTCAAGCCAGACGTTTGCGGCCCACTACTGCCTTGAGAGGGAGTCCCGCAGGCAAGCAGTACTCCATAATTGGGCAAGCAGTACTCCATAATCTCTTTGGGGTTTAGGCAACTCCCCTGGTGTTGGGCTACCTTTCGGGGGCGTTATCAGAGAAGATTCCGTTCTTGCATGCTGAGGCTCTAGAGGGAGTTCATTTTTTCAGTTTGGGGCCTCTGGTAGCCCTGAGCTAGGGAGTCCCATATGTGAGGACTGACTTCCTGCTTGGTCCTGGAGAAAGAGTAGTTACTCACCTGTAACAGGTGTTCTCCAGGAGCAGCAGGAATCAGTCCTCACAACCCTCCCTCCTCCCCTTGGAGTTGCAGTCATATGATTTATTTTTGCTATTTTTGCTGTCTTTTAGCTATGTCATCAGACTGAGCATGATGGCACCCTTGGGCGGGAAGGGGACCGCGCATGCGCACTGCATTCCCAAAGGCTTTCTATGAAAGCTGGGGAAATGCTCCGCACGGGGGCTCTGTCGGCGCCGACGTCACCCATATGTGAGGACTGATTCCTGCTGCTCCTGGAGAACACCTGTTACAGGTGAGTAACTACTCTTACTGCAAGCAGTGCAGTCAAACCTCAAGATTCATGCGCTGCCCACTGATGCAGGCATATCGGGCTGCTGATCGGAGTCAACGCCGGTTCTTACAGCTTTCTCCCTATCAAGTGTATTGGATTCCGATGCCTCTGTGAGGCCAAGGAAGCACTCAATGCACATTACTCTCAGACTCTCTTCCTTTTCGCACAGCCAGAGTTGATGCTAGGAGGAGGCATGACATTACTTCGACTTCCTCTCCGAGTCAGACTCCGATGGCTGGGAGACTGAGGTGGAATTGGAGATGCCAGAAGCAGATCTCTCACGCTCCCCTTATGCCCTTCTCCTCCTTACAAGTGGCAGAAGTCACCCCTGGAGGTTATGTTCTTCCACAACTTCATGCAGGATATGGCCAAGGCCATTCCCTTCTCCCTGGAGTCAGAAGACGAGCCCAGGGAGTCTGTGATGGTGCCAGTGCATCATATCCTGCAGAGGCTGCAAATGAGGATGTGGGAGAAACCCTCATGGTACTAGTGGTCAACAGGTGGCTGGACTCTATCTACTAGGTCCAAAAGGCCCCAGGGTTTTAGTAGCCTCAACATTCGCACCTCTCTCTGGTGGTAGAGTCAACCATAAAGATGATCAAGAGCAGCAAGACGTGTTCCTCAATGCCCCTGGGAAGGAAGGTGAGAACATTGGACTCCTTTGGCAGATGGTGCTTCCAGAGCACCATACTGGTGGCTAGGGTCCTTACTTACAAGTTGTACATGGGCATGTTCCTCAAGGATATCATACAAGATCTGGCCGAGTTTGTCCCCCTCCTTCCTAAGTGCTTGGATGCCTTCCGTGCCCTGGTAGGCCACAGCAAGGACTGTTCCAAATTCATGGTCCGGGCAACTTATGACACTTTCGAGTCAGCCTTCAGATCTGCAGTGGTGGGCATTGGAGCCCTCCGACTTGCCTGCTTCAGTCCTTTGACCTGGAGCAATGGGTCCAGGATAAGCTGGCTGATGTGATGTGCCAGGGCGAGAATCTCTTTGGGAAGCAGGTGGAGGCTAAAGCTGGCGAGATTGCGATGTAACATGTCACCCTCACCAGGCTTTTGAGGAAGACAGCCAATCCTTCTCATAAGAGATACCGGGTCAAGAATATCTTTCAGTATAAGTGCCAGTACCTCCTGAGCCTATAGGGCTCTCAGCCGAGAGCGCAGGATCTTCATCAGCAGTGCCGTGAGAAGCCACAGAAGGCCCAGCCGACACTGCAACCCAAACCTGGGGCGGGGTTTTGACTGGTTCCTATGGAGCGTAGCCAAGCTGCCCTTCTCCAGTGGGTGGATGGGTCCTGTTCACTCACAGGTGGCTTCTCATCACCTTGGACATGTGGGTGCTGCAAATAGTCCAGAGCGGCTATGTGCTGGACTTTGCCAAGCTGCTGCCCTCTTCCCCCTCCCCCCTTGAGGGAGTTCCCACTGGACCCCCTGCATCTCAGTCTGCTATAGGGAGAAGTCTCTGCCCTGCTCGCGACCTCACCATTGAACTAGTACCTCTGGCTCAGGTCAGGCAGGGATTCTACAAGTACTTCCTGGTCCCCAAGAAGACAGGGATGTTTCAGTTCATCTGGGACCTCCAAGACCTCAACATCTACTTTGTGTGAGAAATGTTCAAGATGATCTCACTGGGAACCCTGCTGCCGTACCTCCTAAAGGATGATTGGCTATGCTCCCTTGATCTCAAATATGTATATATATACGTTCCAATCCATTGGCTATGCTCCCTTGATCTCAAATATGTATATATATATATATATATACGTTCCGATCCATTGTCTATGCTTCCTTGATCTCAAATATGTATATATATATGTCCCGATCCATGCAAGCGACAGAAAATGCCTCAGCTTCATCCTGGGGGCCCATCACTTCAAGTACCGGGTTCTTCCCTTCGGACTGGCATCTGTGCCCTGAGTCTTCACGAAGTGTCTTGTGGTGGTAGCCGCTTACCTGCGGATTCTAGGGGTTTTCTTCTTCTCCTACTTGGACAACTGGCTCATAAAGAGCTCCACACCGGACGGAGTCCAACAATCGGCTCAGCTGACCATCCAGGTGTTCGAGTGGCTGGGGTTCATGGTCAACAATAGCTGGAGGCCTTTCTCCCAATGGATCGCCTGCAGAGGTTGATGGCCTGGGTCTGGCAGTGACATCAGTTGACAGTCTGGGGGATGCTGAAGGTGTTTGGCCATATGGCCTTGACTGTCTGTGTCACTCCTCTGGCCTGTCTACTGATGAAACAAACTCAATGTACTCAGAGGACACAGTGGAAGCAAGCCACTAGCCACCTCTGGGACCTGTTGGCGGTTACCTTTCCTCTGGTCCGGTCCCTGTTCCAGGGATTGGAGCTGCAGAACTTTCTCAGCAGTCTTCCTTTTCAGATGTCGTCCCCCCCAGACAATGCTCACGACGGATGTTCCAAGTTCAGCTGGGGGGCTTATCTGGATGGCCTGCGCACAAAGGGCCTCTGATCCAAGCAGAAGAGCCTGCACCAAATCAATTTCTTGGAACTCCGGGCCATAGCAAATGCCCTCTGAGCATTCCAGGTTCCTTTAGCCAACCAATCTGTGTTTATTCAGACAGACAATCAAGTGGCGAAGTATTAAATCAAAAAGCAGGGCAGCACGGGGTCAATACCTCCCGTGCTGAGAAGCATTCCGCTTGTGGAAGTTCACTATCACTCACAGGATGGAGCCGAGAGCTACCTATTTGTCTGGGAAACTCAACTCCCTGGTAGACCAGCTGAGCCGCGTCCTCCAGCCTCATGAGTGGACCCTCTACAAGGAGGCTGTGGGGCGGATCTTTCGGGAGTGCGGTACTCCAGTGATAGATCTCTTTGCCACCCCATGCAACACCCAGGTCAGTCAGTTCTGCTCCAGGGTCACGCCCAGCAGCTGGCTGGCTTTGGATGCCTTCCTCATACACTGGGGAACGGGCCTGCTATTTGCCTTTCTTCCCATTCTGCTCATAGCAAAGAACTTGCTGAAGCTGCAGGCCAACAAGGACACGATGATTCTCATTGTCCCATATTGGCCCTGGCAGCCGTGGTTCCCCCTGCTGCTCCAGCTCTCTCAGACAGAACCCCTATGGCTTGTCTCTGTCCCAGATCTCATCTCGCTTGTTGCATCCTATCATCCAGTCCTTGGCCCTTCGGAGTGACTGGTTGCATATATACAAGTCCTTTGCATCCACGGAAAGATACATGCACTAGATGCTTGATTTGGGGTTTTTAAGTATCTGTAAAGTTATGCCTAGATAGCTATATAAGTTTCTATATATTGGGTTTTGACATGTGGTTATATTTGATCCTAGCACAACTATATTTCTTTTCCTTTGATACACGTTGGCTAAGGTTTTTTTAATAAAAAATTTTTAATAAAATTATTTTACAACGTGCCTGCCGCTTCTGCCATATGCTACGGCTGGTCATTACCGCACAACCCATAGAGCGGTTTGTTTATCCCGTTCGTGTTTTTTGATATCTCCATTAACTCACTCTTTTTTGCTCCCCCCCTTTTTTTACTTCGTGGTGATTGTTTGCACATATACCAGTTCTGTATATCCACGGAAAGACACATGCGCTAGATGTTTGATTTGGGGTTTTCAAGTAGCTGAAATGTTATGTTTAGATAACTATATAAGCTTCTATGTTTGATTTTAACATGTAGCTATACTTAATTTCATCACAACCATTTTTCATTTTCTTTTGAAACACGTTGGCTAAGACCTTTTTTAGAAAACAAATTTTTAAAAATTATTTTGCCACGAACCTGCTGCTCCCTTCAAATGTAAGGCTGGTTATAATTGTACAACCCATAGAGCGGTTTGTTCACCCTGCTCGTTTTTTAATGTCTCCCTTGACTCACTCCTATTTGCTTTCAGTTTTAATTCCCCCTTCTCATAGCAACCCATGATTGTGTTAGATGCATTGGCAATTTATTTGTTTGCGTATCCTGTCTTTTTTCCTCCTCTCTCTGCATTCCTTGTTTGTTGATTTGATTTGATTTAGTGTATAATGTTTTGATGTATGGTTTTATTTATTCTATTATGTTTTGTATGAATTATCCTTATGTTTTTTAGCGTTAGCATATAGTCTAAATGTCTGCACAATACAGTGTGAAGTGACACTTGATTTATGAATTACAACAGAGGTTAGTATTTTAGTTTAATTTATGCACATTCTCATCAGGTCCTGAGCACTATCATTCCCCCCTTTTTACATTTGTCATTTATGTACGTATATGATGCTATTAACTTTTTATTCCATTTTTTATGTTTTAGTTTGTTTATGTTTTAGTTTACTTTACCATATATTTATTGTTTTAAGATTTGTGCTTTATAATATGGTCATAATCTTGGTTTGTTGTTCCTTTATTATCTCTGATGCTTTATATGTTTATGTTTTTAGTTTTCTTGCCTGGCTAGCCCCTGACGAAGGGTACGAAACACGGCCTGTGTCGGGCGGCCGTTGGTTTAATAAAAGACTCTGTCTCTCCTTGTCATTCACTCCCGCAAGTCTTCTACATGAAGGGCTTAGGCGTTTAAGTCACAGAGGTTCTCCTCCTGGTGCACAAACCAGGCCCAGGATCCCTTCTCGTGTGCTGAGGACAGGTGTCTGGAGTACCTTCTGCATCTCTTGGACTCAGGTCTGAAGTCCAATTCTGTTAAAGTCCGTCTGAGCACGATTGGGGCCTACCATTGTGGCTCGGAGGGGAAGCCTATCTCAGCTCAGCCCCTGGTGGTTCACTTCATGCGGGGTTTATTCATTTCTAAACCTCTGGTCAAGCTCCCGCCAGAGGCTTGAGATTCTAACGTGAGTCTGTCACAGCTCTTGTCGGCTCCCTGTGAGCTGTTCGCTTCCTGCTTTCTGAATTTCCTTACCTGGATGGTCTTGTTCTTGGTGGCTGTCATTTCGGCATGCCATATCAGTGAATTCTAGGCCTTAGTGGCTCGCCCGCCATATACCGGGTTCCAGCATAATAGGGTTGTCTTGCGCATGTGCTTCTTGCCAAAGGTGGTATCTGCTTTCCACCTCAATCAGTAAGTCGTACTGCCGACTTTCTTCCCCAGGCCTCATGCCAGTCGAGGGTAGGCAGCGCTGCAGATGTTGGACTGCAAACATTCCTTGGTCTTTTAACTTGAGTGGATGAAGGCCCACCGTAGGTCCACCCAGCTGTTTGTCTCTTTTGACTCTAGCAAGCTGGGGTCTGTCATCTCCAAACACACTCTGTTGAGCAGGCCTGAGCCTTGATGGTCATGTCACAGCTCACATTGTCAGAGCCATGGCTGCGTTGGTGGCCAATTTGCACTTGGTCTTCACAGAGGAGATCTGCAGAGCTGCAATGTGGTCTTCGCTCCACACCTTCACAACTCATTATTATCAGGATGGGGATTCCCAATGCGACAGCAACTTCGACCAAGCCATGTTCTGGCATGTCTTTGGGAATTAGGTTCCAACTCCTTTCCTGCCCTTCTGTCTGTTCAGGCTACCAAAAAATGTGTATTCCTCAGTGATGCTGTATGCTGAAGATGCTGAATCAGTCGGGGCCCCTAGAGGGACCTCCCATGCTGTTTCCGTTGTTGTCCGGTTCTGTTGCCCCTATTGGGCTTTTGATCTCCTCCGTTTTCGGTAGTCTCTAGCTTGGGAGTCCCATATGTAAGGACTTACTTGCTGCTTGTCCACAGAGAAAACATAGTTACTTACCTGTAGCATGTGTTCTCTGTAGACAGCAGGAATAAGTCCTCACAACCGTCCTAACTCCCTGAGTAGTAGTTCTTTTGAGCTACAGCTTTTATATTCTACTGGAGAAGATGGTACCACGACAGGTGGGAAGGCATGTGCACATGCGCGATGGAGTCTTCCAAAAGCTTCCATTGGAAGCTGGGGAGCATTCCCACACAGGGCTCCATTGGGGATATCACCCATATGTGAGGACTTATTCTCCAGGAACAAGCAGGAAGTCAGCCCTCACATATGGGTGACGTCGGAGCCAGTGGAGCCCTTGTGCGGAGCAAATCCCCAACTTTCATAGAAAGCCTTTGGGAATTGCATCACGCATGCGTGGTCCCCTTCCCGCCCAAGGGTGCCATCTTGCTCAGTCTCCTTTTTTCCACGGAGCCCTCTGGACGTTGTCCAACAGTCACCGTGGAAAAAATGTTAAAACGTTAGAAATTTGTTTCTCTTCCTACTGGATCGACACCTTTTCCCGTTCCTGCCTTCAGCTCGGTACACCGGTATCGAGTCCGACTTGATTTTTCAGTTTTTGTCCTTCGTGACTAGTGTTCATGCTCTTTTTCTTTTTCACTGGCAGCCCGGGTCTTCAACCTCACAGGGGCCCTTTTTCCCCCGATGGCTGCCAGCGGGTTTAAGAAATGTGATCGGTGTGCTAAACGAATGTCCCTCACCGATACACATGACTGCTGTCTCCGGTGCCTCGGGCCTTACCACGACCCGAAGGTCTGTGGCCCATGTAGGAAGATGTCCTCAAAGGCCTTGAGGAGCCGCCAGCAGCAGCATGATAGGATTTTTCCTGAGTCCGTACCTTTGAAGGCCCGGACCTCATCTGAGGCCTCTACATCTCGGGGGAACACTCCGAGCCCGAGCGTCATAGGTGTTCCTCGCAGAGGGGGTCTCCCTCGCGGGAACATCGAAGGAAGAAAAAAATCATCAAAGGCGGCGGCGGAGTTGGATGGCTCTGAACGGCCTGGTCCCTCCCGGGACCGGTCCCGGAGCCCCGAGCGCCGGCCCGGATCCTTGGAGATGGAGCATCCAGCGAAGCTTCCTCAATGGGATACAGAGCAGCCGAGGCAGGTAACAACTGTCTTCATCGAGGACTTCCCTCCGGGGGAACCGGTGTCAGGCCCGAAGGCATCGGGACCCGACCCGATGGCTGCGGAGCCTTCTGAACTCGGTCTCAGAATGGTTGCCCTGGAGTGTAGTATGTCTGCCTTCATGGAGCAGCAGCGGGCGCTGATTGCCAGTCTCACCGGTCCTTCCGCCCCGATCACCGGGCCACTGACGTCTAAGTTGACCCCGGAGGCCGAGCTGATCCTCGAGACCATGCGGACTCGAGTCGATCCTCGGTCGAGGTCCCTCTTGGCTTCCTGCTTGGGGCCGAGGTCGTCGCTGCTGGTGCCACCTGCAGTCGGAGCAGTCGATGCCAGGGCCCTCGATGCCAGAGCCCATCGATTCCTCCTCAGAGGCATCGGGATGGGACACAGAGGAGGAAGACTCCCCGGACACCTCTCGGCACAGGGACGTCCCATCCGATTCCTCGGTGTCCAAACCTCAGAGAAGGGCCTCCCCTGGAGGACACTAGGTTCTTGGACTTTGTGAGGGACATGTTAAAGGCTTTGGCATTCCCCGCGGAGTCTTAGGAGGATCCTCGAGCCGAAGAGCTTGAGATCCTGCAGTATGACTCTCCCCCTCGGGAGGCCCTTACTGTACCCGTGCCTCCGATCCTGGAACAACTGATTCTCTGCACGTGGGAGACACTGGCGTCGGCGCTGGTGATCAGCAAACAGATCTACTCGATATATCGAGTACGTAAGAGCCCTGGATTTCAAAAGGCACAATTGCCGCACAACTCCATGGTTGTGGAATCGGCCATGCGCAGGCTGAAGAACCAGAAGACACACTCCTCGGTGTCTCCTGGCAGAAAGGCCCGCAACTTTGACGCCCTCGGCAAGAAGTGCTTCCAGGGTTCAATGCTGACCTTTCAAACCCAGGCCTACCAGCTGTACATGGGCATGTACCTGAGGGATCTGGCGAAGGAACTCGCCGGGTTCTCGGCTAGTCTCTCTGAGGGACCTTTGCTGCGCTTCAAGAGCCTGTCCACCGGCATCCGTTAATGCTTGAAGTTCATGACTCGAGCAGCCTATGACGGGTTCGAGTCGGTGGCCCAGGTAGCTGCGGCGGGCATCGGTGCACGCCGCCAAGCATGGCTACAGTCGTCAGACCTCGAGCAATGGGTTCAGGACAAGTTGGTTGATGTCCCATGGAGAGAACCTCTTTGAAAACCCATGACCGACAAGACTGCAGAAATAGAGTCCAAGTACATGATGAGGACACGGCTCTCAAAGAAGACCTCTGCCCCTTCTAAGAAGAAGAGCTCAGGTAAGAAAAACCCTTTTACCTGAGGAAGGGTGCTACTTACCCAAGCTATCCCCCATTTCAGGCCTCCCCAGCTCTCCATCAGGGGCAGCAGGCCAAGGGACAGGGGCATGGCCCACGTAAGCAGAAAGCCCCCAAACCCCAGGCACCGGCTCTGGCCCAGCCTGGTAGCGGCTGACTCTCACAGCATGGCCTCTCTCCCCACAGGGGACAGGCAGTGCACAGGAGGAAGGCTTGCCCTGAATGCCCACAGATGGACAGCCATCACCATCGATGCCTGGGTCCTGTAGATAGTCCATCAGGGCTATCTCCTTCATTTGACCCAGCTACCTCCTCATTTCCCAGGAGATCCCCTCAGGTCTCCCATCACTGGGACCTTCTTCTGAAGGAGTTGGCAGGTCTTCTTGAGGATCAGGCAGTAGAACTGGTGCCCTACCACCTTCAGGGCAAGGGCTTCTATTTCAGGTTCTTTCTGGTACCAAAAAGGACTGGAGGCCTCAGACCCATCCTCGACCTGCACAACTTAAACAAATTCCTGGTGAGAGAGAAGTTCAAGATGCTCTCACTTGGAATATTGCTGCCTTACCTCTGCCAGGGAGACTGGCTATGCTCCTTGGACCTAAAGGATGCGTATACACACATCCTAATACACCCAGACCACAGGCAGTATCTGCGCTTTGTGGTGGGAGACAATCACTACCAGTACAGGTTACTTCCCTTTGGCCTGGCCTCCACCCCCAGGCTATTCACAAAATGCCTAGCGGTGGTGGCCGCCTTTCTCAGACTTCAAGGGTTTTTTGTCTTCCCCTGCCTAGACGACTGGCTCATCAGAGCCACTTCAGCCAGAGAGGTCCATCGGGCCACATCCCGCACCATCCAGGTGCTCCAGCATCTGGGGTTTGTAATCAATTACTCCAAGTCCAGCCTTGTTCCCACTCAACAACTAGAGTTCATTGGGGTAAGACTCGATACCCTTCAGGCAAGGGCCTACCTACTGGCAGACAGGGCAAAGAGGCTTCTGGTCCTAGCACGCCAAGTGAGTCGCAGTTTCCAGGTGTCAGCAAGGCACTTTCTGTGCCTCT
Organism: Ichthyophis bannanicus; assembly: GCA_033557465.1. Lineage (NCBI taxonomy): Eukaryota > Metazoa > Chordata > Amphibia > Gymnophiona > Ichthyophiidae > Ichthyophis > Ichthyophis bannanicus. Next base: position 854,781,580 of record CM066032.1, read on the forward strand.
TCGGGCATATGGCCTCCACGGTCCATGTAACACCAGATGCCCGTCTCCACATGCAAACTGCTCAGTGGTGCCTCAGAGACCAGTGGACACAAGCCACAGGCGGCCTCCAAGACAGAATCACGGTGTCCAGACGACTAGTGCAGTCCCTGGACTGGTGGCTTCAACCATTCTACTTGGAAGCGGGGATGCCTTTCCAGGCTCCTCGACACACGAGGATCCTGACCACGGATGCGTCCTTGCTGGGCTGTGGAGCCCATTGCCAGGGGCTTTGTACTCAAGGTGTGTGGTCTGCAAACGAGAGAACACAATAAATCAATTTCTTGGAGCTCCATGCCATCCGCCTGACTCTGGGAGGGTTCTGGCGGACCTTCGCTGACGAACCTGTTTTGGTACAGACAGACGACCAAGTAGCCATGTTCTATGTGAAGAAACAGGGTGGCATGGGGTCCCGTCTACTGTGTCAGAAAACCCTGGATGTGGGCTCCTTTGCAGTGTGACATGGCATTCATCTGTGGGCAGTTTACCTGCCAGGCCAGGACAATTACTTAGCCGACAGGCTAAGCAGGATTCTGTAGCCCAGCTAGACAAGGGAGTAGTCCATTGGCTTTTCAGACCCCAGCAATGGACTTGTTTGCAAGTCTAGTCAATCACCAGTTGCCCCGGTTCTGCTCCAGGCAGCCACACCCGCACAGGGTGGCTGCCGATGCATTTCTCTTATCATGGTCTGTGGGCCTCCTGTATGCATTTCCCCCGACGCCTCTGGTGGCCAAGACTCTATTCAAGATCCTCCAGGACAAGGCCTTGGTTATCCTGGTAGCCCTCAGGTGGTCGAGGCAACCCTGGTTTCTGCTTCTACTTCAGCTAGCAGTGGAGGCCCCCATTCCCCTGGGGTCCTCTCCAAACCTCCTGTCCCAGGAGGGGGGGCACTCTCCTGCACCCCATTCTTAGCTCCCTCAACCTAATGGCATGGCTGCTGAAAGGGTAGTGCTCGCACCACCACTCCTTCCAAAAAATGTGGAAGAGGTCTTGCTGGCCTCAAGGAGGCTGTCAACTAGATGGACCTATGCCTTCAAGTGGCGTAGGTTTGGGACTTGGTGCGAGAAGCAGAAGGTGAATCCTTTCTCCTGCCAGGTTGCAGTGATATTACAGTACCTTCTCCACCTTTCGGATTTGGGCCTTAAGTCCAACTCCGTCAGAGTTCACCTCAGTGCTCTGGCAGCAAACTACTTCCCAATGGAAGGGACGCCTCTTTCTGCACATCCCGTGGTTTCTAGGTTTTTGAGAGGCTTGCTTCTGCTGAAGCCTCCGGTCCACCCTCTGGTGACCAAATGGGATTTGAATGTGTTTTTTGGGCAGCTTACTCGGCCGCCTTTTGAGCCGATGGCAACCTGCCATCTACTCTACCTTTCTTGGAAGGTAGTTTTCGTGGTGGCACTCACGTCGGCTCGGCGTGTGAGTGAGCTTCAGGCCCTTGTGTACAGAAGGCCTTATAGAAGGTTTTATAGGAACCTGGTGGTGCTCCGCACACACCCCAAGTTCCTTCTGAAAGTGGTCTCTTCGTTCCACCTTAACCAGGAGGTGGTGCTGCCTACCTTCTTCACCAGGCTGCATGCCAGTCGGGCAGAGACAGTTCTGCATACACTGGACTGTAAGAGGGTGTTGGCCTTCTATATTCAGCGTACGCAGGGCCATAGAAGGGCTTCTCAGCTCTTCGTATCCTACAAACCCAGTAAACCGGGGATGGCTGTTTCCAAGCGTACATTGTCCACCTGGGTGGCGGACTTTATCGCCTGAGCATACAGGGCAGCTGAGCTTCTGCTGGAGGGTCGTGTTACGGCCCATTGGGTCAGGGCCATGGCGGCATCAGTGGCTCATTTCCGCTCTGTTCCGCTGGCAGACATCTGCCGGGCTGCCACCTGGTCCTCGGGTCAGACTTTCGCAACCCATTACTGCTGTACTCTGTAACCTTTTTGAGGTCTAGTCAACTCCTGCCCTCCGACCATTCTGTGTCAGGTTACCGGAGTGCTACTCTCTCAGTTAGATTCCTATTGTGGCTGCTTGCGGCTCTCGTAGAGGGAGCCTATTTTTCAGCTGTGAGTTCTCGGTAGCCTATAGCTGGGGAGTCCCATATGTAAGGACGGACTTCCTGCTTGTTCCCGGAGAAAACGTAGTTACTCACCTGTAACAGGTGTTCTCCGGGGACAGCAGGAATCAGTCCTCATGACCCTCCCTCCTCCCTTTGGAGTTGCAGTCCTGTTATTGCTGTCTTTTTAGCTATGTCATTTGACTGAGCAAGATGGCACCCTTGGGCAGAAAGGCTGGGCATTTGCTCAACACGAGGGCTCCGTCGGTGCCGACGTCACCCATATGTGAGGACTGATTCCTGCTGTCCATGGAGAACACCTGTTACAGGTGAGTAACTACGCTTTCCTGCTATCCACGGAGAGAATCTGCTGCAGGTAAGTAACTATGCTAATCTGTAAAATGTATAAACTGTGATCGTGTTTGATTCCAATATGCGTTCCCTGGATCCCCTTACACCGGGAGTTGTAATATGGTTATTTGACAATAAACAGTTTTAAAAGTAAATTTCTAGGAAAGAGAGAGGAGCTAATGACAGGAAATTCTAGTTTCCCCTACCTCAGCAATTCTGATTGCTGTGCTTGACCATACCCCTTTGGTGGATGATGGCATAGGTGGTGGCTTGAAGACAAAACAGCCTCCTGAGACATTGTTCTGAAGGAATATGCCAAAGCAGCATGCCCAAGAACTTTGTGGCTGTGTTGGTGTATTTTAATTTTGTTATTGTGGGCTTATTATTTTCCCTTCTGTTTCAGGGGATGGGGGATGCAGTCTATTCTAGCAGTGGTGCTTTGGGGCCGTTATGTTAATATTAGTGGGGCTCTTTGGTGGATGGATAGAAATTTTTGAATAGCTACTAATGGAAGGCTGAACTGATGAAGGGAGAAGTTACAACTGGTATGTTCTGCCTAATGCGGTACAGACAGTACTTCTGTTTAAATTGTTACACACTCTGTTATAGCTGAAATATCCTGATTAGTTGTTGAATTATTGAATTATGCAAGTTAAGATGTTCTATGTAATAAGTTATAATGTTCAATGTTCTATGTAAACAAACTCTGCTTTGTTAACTGTTGTTAATTGTACACCGCAACTGATCGCTGGAAGATGCGGTATATAAATAAGTGTTAAATAAAAATAAATAAATAAATAAAGAAGAAAGGTTTCTGTTGGTCTAGAGCAAGACTTTGGGGTGTCACAGTATGGTCCTGAAAAAGGAGTGGAGAATGTTAAATTCAGTTAGAGGAATTGGCTATGGCCACTCTCAGAGGGCTTACAGATTTCCAAGGATGGACATTGGCACAGTTGTATGTATCTTAATGCATATGCTTTTATGAATAAGACATTGGTTGTTTATGATCTTATTAATAACAATAATCTAGATCTTCTATTGGTCATGGAAGCACAGCTTACTGACTGTGAAGGACCGATGCCCCAACTGTTAAGCCCCCAGGATATGTTTTACATCAGGATATACTTTACATCAGCCTAGAATGGCTAAATGAAGTAGGAGTGGTGACCTTAAATAGATCTTTCACTAGTTACGTTAAAGTTGCCTATGTTGCCAGGCTGTATGTATGATTTTAACATCAGTTCGCGCTCCTTGGATGAGCTCTTTGGGGCGAGTCCCACGATTCGCCTCTCTTGCTAACCTCCCGTCAACATCCAACAGCTACTCTGCTCTTTTCCTCTCCTGTCGCCTTGGCGGCTGGATCTCTCTGCAGCTTTGCCAGCTCCAAACAGTGTCAGTATACTCTATCCACCCGTACTCAGGTCTTACTGATGTTTAATTTGTTCTTGTCTCTGTTTGCTCTCTGTGCAATGTCTGCTATCCCTGTCATCTAGGGCTGGAGGCCCCTTCCCTCCCTTCCAATCTCTGCTCCACTAGGCCCTGTCTTAAGGCCGTCCCCTAATCTTGTCTCATGCCTCCCCCCTCCTCGGTTGCCCCTTTCTCCTTCTCCCTCTCCTTCTCAGCTTTTATTCCTCCAGATGGCCCTTGTGAATTGTCACTCCCTGCGCTCTAAATCCATCCTTGTCCACGACCTTGTCTTGCAGCATTATTTTGACTTCCTGTTTCTAACAGAAACTTGGCTTAAGGATGGGGAGGAGCCTCTTTTGAATCGCTGTCTCCCCTCAGGTTTCTCCTCCCTGTCTACATCCCGTCGGGGTAGGAGTGGTGGGGGAATTGCGGTGATTTTCCGTTCATCCCTCCCTGTGCTCGGGATCCTCCCTATCCCTTTCTCGTACCCAGAGACCCTTCTACTTCATTTAGGGACCACCATCCCCATTCATATCCTTCTTCTCTATGCTCCCCCTGCCCTATCTTCCCCTTTGTGGGACTCTGTTCTCTCGACTCTGTCCGAGACCTCCCTCACATATCAACATCTCTTGATTTTAGGAGATTTTAATGTTCACTTTGATTCCCCCTCCTCTCAACGTGACTTTTCTTTTCTCTCTCTGCTTTCCAATCTTTCCCTTCAGAAGTTTGTCCAGGTCCCCACCCATTCGGCCAGCCATACGCTAGATCTTGTTATCTCCCAGCAGATCTCGCCCTTTGACCCTCCTCTTTTTCTATCTTGCCTATTCCCTGGTCTGACCATTCTTGTGTATTTTTCTCTTTTCCTTTTCCCTCCCTCTCCCCCTCTCTTCCTTCAGGCCTGTCTCCTCCTCCAGCACGGTTGGCCTGCCATATCACTCCTAATACGCTTCTCCAGTTTCCATCCTCAGACATGCTTTTTCCCCCTGATTTTCATTCACTTTCAGTCGATCATCAGGCCCAATGCTGGGACGCTACACTCTCTTCTGCCTTGGACAAGGTTGCCCCTCTTTGTTCTACCTCTACCACTCGGCGTCATTCTGGCTCCCCCTGGTTCCACCCAGGTCTCCTGATCCATCACTCCTACCTCCGTCGGGCCATACGCCGCTGGCGTAAGTGTCCCTCCCCAGCCCCCTTGTCTCACTTCCGTTACTGTCATCAACACTACCGTTCTCTTCTGCACTCAGCCAAACAGGATTATTTCTCCAAGCTTATTTCTTCATCAGCCAATTTGTCACGTCAATTGTACTGTATTCTTCATTCTCTTTCTGCTTCCTATTTTCCCTCTACCTCTGGTCCCCCCCCCTTCCATCACTCCTACCTCTGTTGCATTGGCCTCCCATTTTGCTTCTAAAGTACACTCCATTCGTCATCTCTTTCCTGCCTGCCCTCCCCCTCTTCCCCCCTTACCCTTCCCCCCTCCCCCCTTGCCCCCAGCTCTCCCAGCTGCCCCGCCCCTTTCCCATCGTTGGTCCTTCTTTCAACCTATCACCCTACCAGAGCTGACAAAGGTCCTCTCCGCTACTCTAAAAACCACCTGTCCTTCTGATCCCATCCCCTCACATTGGCTTTCTGAGCCCTCGCTAGCTCTGTCCCCCCTGATTCTCTCCATTTTCAACACCAGTCTTCTATCCGGTACCTTCCCCTCACATTGGAAACATGGTCTGATTCGACCCCTTCTGAAGAAAGCCTCATTGGACCCTTCTGTACCCTCGAACTGGCGCCCTATCTCCAACCTTCCATTTCTCTCTAAGCTCCTTGAGAGGCTAGTCTTTTCCCAACTTTCTTTTCATCTTGAAGCTTCCCTGGCCCTCCACCCCTGTCAATACGGTTTCTGCCCCGGCCACAGCACCGAATCCATCCTTATCTCCTTCCTCAATGAGTTACACGTCGCCCATGACCGGGGTTCTATATCTATTGCTGTCTCACTTGATCTTTCTGCTGCTTTCGACGTCGTTGATCACCGCACCCTTCTTTCACGTCTAAGTAGCATTGGTCTATCTGGCACAGTTCTTCTCTGGTTTCACTCTTTCCTTTTCAATCGGTCTTTCTCGGTTCTTTCCAGCACTGATTCCTCACCCTCGACATCCCTCCACTGTGGTGTTCCCCAGGGTTCCATATTAGCGCCTCTGCTGTTTAATATCTTTTTGGCCCCCCTTTCCCTGCTAATCCAGCAGCATGGCATCTCTGTGTATTATTATGCAGACGACATCATTCTTCTCCATCACATTGATTCCACCACTCCTGATATTGGTCCACTTAGTGTCTGTCTCTCCACTGTAGCTTCCTGGTTCTCTGCCAATTTCTTACACGTTAATCTGTCAAAAACCTCAGCCATTTGGTTCACCGCTGGTAATCCTGCTCCCCCTCTTGTCCCGCTTCTATCAACTGCCCCTATCGCTATTGTCACCTCACTATGATATCTTGGTGTTACTCTTGATTCTGCCCTGTCCCTCAAAGATCACATTTCTTCTGTCATTCAGCGCTCTTTCTATACCCTAAGGTAACTTCGTGCAGTCCGCCCTTTCCTTTCCCCATCTTCTCTAACCACGCTGCTTCTCTCTCTTGTTGTTTCACGCTTAGATTACTGTAACACGTCCTTGGCTGGTCTCCCCCTCACTCAATTGCGTAGACTTCAGTTGGTACACAACACTGCTGCCCGTATCCTGACCCATGCTTCATGGTTCGACCATGTCACCCCCCTTCTCATCCATTTGCACTGGCTTCCTATTCCTTTTCGGATTCAATACAAGATTCTTATTTTCGTGCACAAATCACTTCACACTGGCATCCCGCTCTACCTTTTTGATTTAGTTCATTTTCACTGTCCTCCCAGAATCTTTAGGTCTATTCATGCTAATCGTCTGTTTCTTCCTTCCCCTTCCCAAGCTCACTTGGAGTCTACACGTTCTTCTACTTTTTTCTTTCTTGGCCCTCGCTTATGGAACTCCCTACTGCCTGCACTTCATCTCGAGTCCTCTTTTCCCACCTTTAAAGTTAAACTTAAAACTCATCTTTTTTTGCACAGCCTTTGAGCTCCCTCCCCCTCCTTCCCCTCTCTCCCCTCCCCCCGCTGATACTTAGTTCTTCTGTCTCTATTTTGTTTCTGGCTGTCCCCCCACTTTCTTTGGCTATTTCTTTCCTGTTTGTAATATGGCGTTCCTTTCTTTTCTTCCTGGCAGTACCTCTATGTTTTTTTAACCCGTATTGTAAGCTGCTGTATGCCTATGGTTCCGGCGGTATATTAAGTTTTAAAATAAAGATAAAACATCAGTTAGACTCAAGGCTGAAGAACTTAACATATGTACCCCCAGATGCTCTTATCCTTGGAGATGGTCGGTTTTATAATTTTCTTACTGAATTACTATCTAAATTTTTGAGGCTGTTTGTTATGGTAGATTTTGATGTATACTTGGATGATCTAGCAGTTGTTAGATGCATTGGATTTAGTCTTGCAAACTCCTTTCTAGATACATATGCAAGGTCATACCTTAGATTTGTTTCTGGTACCACAGGACCTTGAGCATAAGCTAGGTCAGTCGAAAATTAGTTCTATCTCCAGGAACAAGCAGGAATGTAATCTTCACATATGGGTGACGTCGGTACCAACAGAGCCCACATGGGAATGCTCCCCAGTGTCCAATAGGAAACCCATTGGGAGCACTCCACTGTGCCTGTGTAACTGCCTTCCCGCTTTCCCAACTCCCTCTCGTCAGTTCATTTTGGTTTCAAAAAATGTTCAAAATATGGCAGTACCATCTCGGCAACTGACACACATGACTGGTGCTTGAAATGCCTTGGTCCCAACTACCAGCCAACAGAATGTTCCCTTTGTAAAAAGATGACAAAGAGAGGCCTGCAGAACCAGGCCTCTAAGTTTGGAACGCTCTTCGCTTCGGATACCGTATCTTTGTTATCGATGTCATCGAGAACCTCATCCTCCTCATATGGATCTCAGGTATGGAAAGTGTCCATGCATTGGAAGACAGAAAATCCCTCCAGAGGTAGATCTCTTAACCAGCATTGAGATGCCTCAGACATTGCCCTGGAGGTGGATGGGCCTGCCAAATAGCTCCGGCGGGAGCACCTGCCCTCCAAAGCCATCGAGGAGCTCCAGGATGCTCCCAAGACCTCGACTTCAGGAGAGCTACTCGTGCTGTGCTCTGGGACGGTGGCAGAAGTATCCGTCACTGATACCCAAGCAGTGGCAACCTCTATAGACCAACGTATACTGGCCATCAAGCAGAGCTTAGCAGCTTTATTGGCAGCTTCCGTTCCCATCAAACCATTGCCCTCAGGAATCGGGCTGTCAATACTGGTACAGGTACCGGCACCCAGGGCCGTACCGAAGTTGAATCGCGCCCTGTGTGACTTTCACAATGGGCGTGCGCCCCCCTCCCCCATGGCAGGAGAGAAGGTGCGCCCGTTGTGTAAGTTGCCAGTGCGTAACGTCAGAGAAGTGAGGGACAGATCTGCTTAGCATGCCATGAGAAGGCTTAAGAGGCGCATTTCAGATGTCTGCCATTGCCTGCTGCCACTGAGTGAAGAAAAAGTGTTAGCGGCAGGCAACGGCAGACAGCCAAAATGCCCCTTAAGCCTTTGTGCCCTGTGCAGCTGCACCACTCACACAGGGCTAGGTACGGTCCTGCCTGCACCAACAGTGGCACCAGTGCAAGGTGCATCAGGATACATGGCACTGTCATCGCTGCCACCCATGCCTTCCCTCAAGTCCATCACCAATACCGAAGCTCGACCCAAACGGTTCCCCAAACCCGATACCGACACGCATTGGTATTGACATCTGGCGGAAGGCAAGCACCATTCCTGCCGATACTTTGAGTCCTCCGATTCTGATTCCCCTGTTTTGGATGAGGAGTAACTCGACTCCCGGGGGCCCCAAGACCTGCCTTCGGAGCCCTCCCCACCTCTGGAATGATGCATGTCTCCTCCTGAGGACATGTCCTTCCAAGAATTCATTATTGACATTTGCTAGGGGTCTCTCCATAGCAGTGATATCCGAGAAAGAGTCCAGGGCGGAGGATATCCAACAGCTCCCAGGGAGGCAGCCACCCTGCCGGTGCACCGCATCTTTCATGTTATGATGCTCCGGATGTGAGAGACTCCCATCAGGATCTCGCCTCATACTCAAAGTCTCGATACCATGTATTGAGTACCAGAGTGTCCTGGCTTCCAAAAACCACTGCTTCCCTACCATTCAATGGTGGTGGAATTGGCAGTGCCCTGAGTCAAGAGTTCCAAAACTTATTCTCTAACCCACCGGGTAGGGAATCAAGAACCGTCGATGCTTTTGGGCATCGATGTTTTCAGGCTTCCATGCTTTCAGCCAGGATTAACTCCTATATAACTCTACATGGGTTTGTTCCTCAAGGAGGTCACTAAGGACCTTGAGGCCATGGCCCCTTTTCTCCCAGATGATAAGAGAGATGACTATCTTACTCTAGTTAGACATACCCAAAATGTATCAAAGTTTGTCACTAGGGCAACCTTCAATGCATTTGAATGTACAAGCAGAGCCACAGCAATTTGTATTGGTACATGCAGAATTGCATGGTTTCAGGTCTCAGATCTTGAACAGTGGGTTCAACATAATCTGGGCAACATATCTTGCACCAGGGAAAACCTCTTTGGCAAAGACTGGCAGGATAAGGCTTCTCAGTTAGATTCAGAGAATACCACCCTAAATAGGTTGTCTAGGACAACAGCTAACCCTGCTAGAAAGAAGACAGCTACAAAGAAAGCTTTCTTCAATAATAATAAGAAATTCTACTCTTCTTATCTTTCTGCTTCTCAGTACCAGGCTCAAGACCCTCAGAAGAGGTAGCAGCCTCCTAAACAACAAGCCACGGGTGGCTAAATCTCAACCAGCTCTGCAGCCACAGTCTGCATCTGTTTTTTTTTTACTTTTTCCTAGAGAATATTGCCACTCTGTCTCTGAAGGACCCCTACCTCTTCCACATTGCAGGCAGACTGTGTCACTACATCCACAGATGTCACCTTATCACTCAGGACAGTGGACATTAACCATAGTTCGAGAGGGGTACAGACTTCATCTGCAAACTCTGTCCCCCTCGGCTCTCCTACAGGATGAGGTGTCCTCTCTTCTGTCTCAGGGTGCCATAGGAGATGTCCCCAAATCCCATCAGGGAATGGGGTTCTACTCTCCATTCTTTCTCATACCAAAGAAGACCGGAGGGTACAGGGCCATCCTGAACCTCAGAAACCTGAACGGGTTTCTGGTCGCGAGAAGTTAAAAAGGTTCTCTCTCAGGACTCTTTTTCCCTACCTCCAGAGTCAGGACTGGCTCTAGATCTAAAAGAAGCATACACACATCCATCCATCCATCTAGGACACAAGAAATATCTACGCTTCATCTTTCAGGGAAAACATTATCAATACAGAGTACTTCCCTTCAGGCTCATCTCTGTCCCAAGAGTCTTCGCAAAGTTCATGGCGGCCATAGCCGCATAGCTAAGATCCCTAGGGATATTTGTCTTCCCTTACTTAGACGACTGGCTCACAAGAGCAGACACCTCCCAAGAGGTTCAGCTTTCCTTGCATCATACCATCACAGTACTACAACACTGGATTTCAACTTCCTACCTAAAAGCCTAAATTTAGCCTCCAGAACTTCCCTACCACATTTTCCTATGTCATTGGTACCGACATGTACCAAGACAGCAGACTCCTCGCCAGCACTATCTAAGACCTTATCTAGGTGGCGCGTGAGGTCCGCTACCTTCGCACCAGGCAGGCATGTTACCAGGCGATCCTTACATCCACCCAGCTATCTACATGCCTAATGATCGAATCACCAACTATAACTGCTGTCCTAACCCTTCCCTCATGGGCACATGGCCCTGGAGAAACTTCCTCGGTGCGAGAGGGTTTTACATCACCTGGAGGACAGGTCCTAGTTACAGGATCACTTCCTGCCACACCAGGGTGATGCTCTCCTGTCACGTGACTTCTCTCCTCCATGGCAACAGGGATGCTGCCAGACTGGAGGTGGGACTTCAGGACTATATCCCTGTAGGTCTTGTCTATGTACCTCTCTGTCTTTCTTATGTTTTCCAAGTCTGCTACTCTAGCCTCTAGAGAACGGACTCGTTCCCTGAGAGCAAAGAACTCCTTGCACCTAGTGCACACGTAAGACCTCTCACCAACTGGGAGAAAATCATACATGTGACACTCAATGCAAAAGACTGGAAAGCCCCCATCTCGCTGCTGGACTGCTGTCTGCATCTTAGTTTTAAGTTTTTGTTTAGATCTTTAAGTTTTTTACTTACTAAGGGTTGCTATGGATATTTATACCAATAAAACTGTATCTAATACGTTTAATATACCTTGTTCACCTGAAGCTTAATTAATCTCAGGTCCTTAGTATATGACTGATTTGAGTAACGAGCTTCACCTGAGAGCACCTCCTGTCTTTTATGATGTGTAAGTACCTATAAAGCTACAATTATCCCAGGGGTGGGTGGGTGTGGGGAGGGAAATAACACTTATTAAAAGAGGGCTGCTACACAGTACCCTGTCCTGTGCTGCTGAGGTAAGCTATATTCTTATTTGATTTAAATTATAGCTCTTTGCTGCTGCTAGGCTCTAACTTATTATGAAATTTAAACTACAAGCTCTCTGCTGGGTTCTAAATTTAACCAGAAAGCTCTCTTCTGTGTTTTAAATTTAAACTAAAAGTACTTTGCTGATGCTAGGCCCTGAGTGACTATTACATTTAAACTACAAGCTCTCTGCTGGGTTCCAAATTTAACCAGAAAGCTCTCTTCTGTGTTTTAAATTGAAACTAAAAGTACGTTGCTGTTACTAGGCCCTGAGTGACTATTAAATTAAAACTACAAGCTCTCTGCTGGGTATGAAATGTAACCAGAAAGTTTTCTTCTGTTTTAAATTTAAACTTAAACTGCTCCTACTAGGCCCTGACTGATTTAACAAAAAATAGTGGGTTCACAGATTAATTAGCTTTAATAGAAAGAATTCTTTTCAGAAAATTCCCAGAAGTATATACTCACAATTGCAGATCTCTCTCCAGAAGTAACAGTCCCCTTTTCTAGTCCTTCAAGATCCACAGTACACCTCAGAGCGCAAGGGGTCCTTGTCAGGACAGACAATCCGGTGGCCATGTTCTGTGTGAACAAGCAGGATGGAACAGGCTCTTGGCCCCTCTGTGAGGAGGCTCTTCATCTGTGGTCCTTTGCCATTTCTCATCAAATACACCTCCAAGCGGTGTATCTCCTAGGAGAGCTCAATGTCTTGGCAGGCAAGCTGAGTTGGATCCTTCTTCCCCACTAAAGGTCTCTCCATCTGGACACAACTTCCTACATTTTTCAGATCTGGGGAACTGTACACATAGATCTGTTTGCCATACTGCAGAATGTCAAGCTTCCCTGCTTCTGCACCAGGACACCGATGTCCAGCAAACAGCAGATGGATGCCTTCCACCCATATTGGGGTCAGGGTTTCCTTGATGCTTTCCCTCCCATACCCTTCATTTATTTTATTTTATTTATTTAAACAGGTATTTGTATACCGCTCCTTCCAGCGATCAGAAGCGGGTATGATTACAAGAGAGAGCTGTCAGATCAAGACAGTAAAATTTATATGGTATATACATAGTTGATTCGGGAGGAAAGGATGGTATACAGCAAATTTAAAGGTATATTCATAATTGATGACACACAGGAAAGTATCCATTTCTAGTCTAAGGGGAAAAGGATTACATATATACATTTTTACATGAAATGCTCTCTGGGTCTTTGGATAGATGGTTTCCCTCAAGTGGAATTAGAGCAGGTTGAAATGAGTTTGAAATAGGTGCGTCTTGAGTTTTTTTCTAAATTCCGCTAGATTTTTGCTGGCTCTTAGTGTGGGCGGTAGTTGGTTCCATAGTGTAGGTGCTGTGTATGCGAATGCCCTATTGGTGTAGGTGACTTTGGCAGATCTGATATCTGCAGGGGTGTGAAGGGTATTGGAGTTAATGGCTCTTCTGCTTCTGTTGGGGGGTTGCAAGGCAATTAGAGTGGAGAGGAAGGATGGAGCAATGCCGTGGATAAGTTTGAATGTGGTTGTCAGTACTTTGTACTTTGAGCGAGCTGTAATTGGGAGCCAGTGCAATTCGATTAGTACTGGTGTGATGTGGTCGGTAAGGTTTTTCCTCATGATGATCCTGGCAGCTACATTCTGTGCCATTTGCAGGATGTTGAGTGTTTTTTTAGGTAGTCCTTGCAGAATAGCATTGCAGTAGTCGAAATGTGGCATGATGAGTGCTTGAGCGACGGACCTGAAATCGTGGGGGTCAATGATGTTCTGTATAGGTTGTAGGACTCTCAGTTTGTGGAAAACTGCCCTGTTTGTTTTGCGGAGGTGTTTTTCCATTTTTAGGTCGCAGTCGAAAGTTACTCCAAGGTATTTTATTTCTTTCTTCGTTTGGTAGGTATTGTTGCATAAGGTTATTGTGGTTGGGGGGTCAAAGTTTGCTTTCCTGGACATATACATCACTTCAGTTTTCTTATGGTTGATGGTCATGCTGCTTTGTTTTGGCCAGTGTTGCATCTCCGTAAGGCATGCTTCAAGGGGTCTGTAGTCCGGGTTGTTGGTGTCAAGTTGTGTGTACAGCATAATATCGTCGGCATATATGTGGTAGTTGATTTTGTGCTGAGTTAAGATTTCGCATAGTGGTTGCATATATACGTTAAAGAGGAGTGCTGAAAGTGCAGAGCCTTGCAGTATACCTTGTGTTTGGGGGAATGCTTCGGCTTTTTCACCATTGAACTGGACCTGTTGCACTCTGTTTGAGATGTATGATGTGAACCATTTTAGGGGGGTTCCTGATATTCCTATTGACTTGATCCTGTCTATAAGGGTTCCATGGTTAACTGTATCGAAGGCAGCTGAGATGTTGATGAATATGAGTATGTACATTTTCTTTTTGTTTTCTAGGCCTTTGAGTAAGTTGTTAAGCAGAACTAGTAATAGGGTTTCAACCCCATGATGTTGCCTAAATCCGTATTGATGGGCATCAAGGGGGGCATTGTCGTTCAGGTGGTCTTGGAGTTGGAGTAGGACTGCCTTTTCTATAATTTTTGCTAGGAATGATATGCTCGATATTGGGCGGTAGGATGCTGGGTCTTCTCTGTTGAGTGTGTTGTTTTTCAGGATCGGTCTTATAATAGATTTTTTTAGTTCGGCAGGCATGATTCCTTGTTGCAGTGATAGGTTTACTATGTGGGAGATATATTGGGCTATGTCTTGTTTCACTGCCTTGACCCAGGCTGCTGGGCATGGATCGAGGGGGGATGTGGTGTTGTTTATGCTTGTGATTATGGTAACAATTTGCTGGTTTCCGATTTTGTGGAAATTGTTCCATACCTGGTGTCACCACCAGGGGGCAGTGTGCTGCTGCTGGTGAAGAAATAGTTGTGCAAACTCGAATGGTAAAGCAAAATGTGGATTTATTCCCCTCCCGGGGTGGATTAATAAACAAGTGAACAGAACACAAGCAGAAACAAAAGTATTCCAATCTTTTGGCAAAAACACAAAAGGACATACAGCAATAACTTCTTGCTTCAAGGTAGGAACTTAACTGTAGCATACATACTTTGGCTCTGTCTAGCGCAGAGATATTCTTTCAGATGAGACTAATGTACAGTCCATTAGGTCAGATATAGATGAGGATTCACTGAGAGAGTCCACTAACATGGGTTCCTCCTCACGTTCCAAACCCTCTTGGTTGAAATATGTTTGGACATTTCCCCTTGGCAAGCCCTCACGGTAAGTTTCTCTGTTGCTATCTTCTGTTTGGGATAGAGGAACTCTCTGTCCCCTCTTGCTAACAGACTTTAGCTTGTAAGGCTTCTTTTGGGGTTTAAAGCTTACTGCCAGCTCCTCTTCTGACATATACACGTCTTCTGGCCAGTCTCTAAGCTTTTCTGACGGCTGTGAATGCTCTCTATTCAGGTAGTTAGGTTGGGAGTAGCTGCCCTGCCCCCCACTCTGGCTTCCTGTATAAGGTTGCTCTGCATTCACTCTACAAACACTTTTATTCCTTTTAACTTTCAATGGCTCATATTCATTCCCCAAGTCCCAGCTTCTTGTTACATACTTTTTAGCTACTGGCTTGCAGTTCCTCTGGTTAGGACGTAGCTTCCATGCTGCCGTGTCTCTGCAATCAGCAGGAGCTGCCCAGCTGGCCTCGGCTCTAGCAAGCTGCTTCCTCCTAGTGGATTCTGGGTATCTCTGAGGTTGAACGCTTCCTGGTTCAGACTCTGAGTCACTTCCTATACTGAAGTGAGAGACTCTTCCTGGTTCCTCTCTGGTAACTGCTGTAGGTAAGACAGGCTGTCTTCTCTTCCTACAGTGCTCACCTTGTCCCAGGTTTCTCCCTCTCAGGGTTTGTTCCAAATCTGAGCTCTCTGACAATTCCTCTCCTCCTGGCAACTCTTTGGAGGTGTCGTCCTTGTAATGCTTCCCCCTTGTGTTCCCTGCACTATCCTTATAAGGGCTGTGCATACTCTTCCCTACCAGGTGTGTGCTATTGGGAATTAGGGCGTTTCTTCTTACTACACGTTTCTCCAGACCTCGTGGCTGCCTTTGTTGTCGTTGCCACTGACAACAGCTATCCACCTGGTCTGTTCTCCTGTCAGCTTTTGCACTGACATGCTGCATGTTTTGTATTTTAACAGTGGAAATTGGGGCTTCTTCATCACATATCCCCCCCCTTAAAACCTTACGTGTTGCTGACGTTTCCGTCTGACAGCACGTAAGCCGAGATAAGTCTTTTAAGTCTTACATCACAAATAGACTAATACGTGTTCAAATAGACCAGGAAGTATCGGAAACCTTCCCCCAAGGACAAGGAATACCCCAAGGATCCGCCCTTTCTGCCCTCCTTTTCAACCTGTACCTCCAACCCATTACAGAAATATTCAGAAAACACAAAATCAGTCACTTTATCTATGCTGATGACATCATGCTTGCTCTCCCCATATCTACCAAAAACCCTACCTATGATGCCTTATCAAAATGCATGGTGGAAACCACCTCCTGGATGGAATCTAACTACCTTAGCATCAATCTCAAAAAAACAGAAGCAATGTTTGTAACAAGACCACCTATGACTGAAGACACCTATCCAACATCAATCTCAATCATAAATACTACAATTCCAGTCAAAAAAGAGGTAAAATACCTAGGTGTAATAATAGATCACACACTTACCATGATACCGCATATAAAACAGACAGTAAAAACTATATTCTACAAACTCAAAACCATACAACATCTAAGGCCCCTTCTAGACACCCAAGACTTTAGATCAGTTGTTAACACACTCATCACCCCACACTTTGACTATTGTAATAGTCTCTTAATTGGCCTACCACAAAAAAGTACATACCTGCTTCAAAGAGCTCAGAACATCTGTGCGAAAGTAGTCACTAAAGCCAGCCTAGCAGATCATGTAACCCCAATAATGCTAGAACTTCATTGGCTCCCTATAAATAGCAGAATCAGATATAAAATCCTCCTAACCACATTCAAGCTCCTGAACAACATCGCCCCTTCATATCTAACCACACTATTACATGCCCCATCTGAATCAAGAACCCGCAGACTAAACGCAACACACTCACTTGAAATACCAAAATCATTCAAAAGAACTAAAAAATCCACCAGCACCAGAGCCTTCACATTCACTGCCCCCATGCTCTGGAATGATCTCCCAATAAACCTTCGGATCATAAAAGACCTCACCCAATTTAGAAAGGAACTCAAGACATACCTTTTCTCCGAACACTTTGAAATCCCTTACCCCCAAGTCCAACCACATACCATCCCAAGACACTCAAACACAAAGCCCTAAAATTACACTCAACTACCCACACACATACACCCACCACTTACACCCATCACAGACACCCCAAAACACTCTCAAGAGAAAAAGGAAATAAATTCCTCCGCACACATATATGACCCTGACTACCGGTAAACAAGGTAGAATACTCTGATTGACACTACGATACAGAAATTTATAATTATATACAAAATGTAAATAGTTACAACAATTAATGCACAGTTATCTGTATAAAGTTAGAAAGTTATAAAGTTACTAAATATTATCTGTATAAAGTTACTAAATATTATCTGTATAAAGTTAAAAAACTATGTTCCATGTAAGGTATACATTAGTGTACAAATTTGTTTACTTTGTTCCATGTAAACCGCCCCTGATCTCTGGAAGGGGCGGTATAGAAGAATTAGATAAATAAATAAATAAATAAAATAACGCATCTGCGTTGCCGTGCAACTTGCCCGCCCTGTGTTGGACATCAAAATCAAAGGCCTGTAAGGCTAGGTACCATCTCGTTAAACGGGCATTATCGTTTCTCATGTGGTTGAGCCACTTCAGTGGCGCATGATCCGTGACTAGGACAAACTTGCGCCCTGACAGGTAGAAGCGTAATGCCTCCACAGCCCACTTGATCGCGAGGCATTCGCGTTCCACCGTTGAATATTTCCTCTCAGCATCAGAGAGTTTCCGGCTGAGATACAGAACGGGATGCTCAATCCCCTCAAAAGTCTGTGACATAACAGCACCTAAACCTGTCTCAGAGGCGTCGGTCTGCACGATAAACGGTAGCCGAAAATTAACGCCTCGGAGAACTGGGGCCTTACAGAGTTTCTCCTTTAAAGAAACAAAGGCCTCCTCAGCCTCTGGAGTCCACCGTACAACGTTTGGGGCGTTCTTTTTGAGCATCTCTGTAAACACCATACTAAGCTCCGCAAATTTAGGGATAAATCGCCTGTAATACCCTACAAGGCCTAAAAAGCTGCGGACGTGTTTCTTGTCTAGGGGCCTAGGAAAATCCCGAACACTGTCGATTTTTCCTGTGAGTGGCTTAACCAACCCATTCCCCACTATGTGCCCTAAATACTTTGCCTCCCTAGTGGAAAATAGGCACTTCGCCGGATTTAACGTTAAGCCGGCTTTTCTAATGGCTTGTAACACTGCCTCCACCCTAACCAAATGCTCGGCCCAAGTTGTGCTGTGGATAACAACGTCATCCAGATATGCAAGGGCGTACGAGTGGTGAGGCCTCAAGACCTGGTCGATGAGTCTCTGGCATGTGGCTGCTGCACCATGAAGGCCAAATGGCATACGCCTAAATTGATAGAGGCCCACCGGTGTGCTAAAGGCGGTCTTTGCCTTGGA
The DNA here is from genome assembly GCA_033557465.1 of Ichthyophis bannanicus. NCBI lineage: Eukaryota > Metazoa > Chordata > Amphibia > Gymnophiona > Ichthyophiidae > Ichthyophis > Ichthyophis bannanicus. The sequence goes on from CM066032.1 coordinate 854,799,723, forward strand.
GTCCCTGGTTAGTGGGATCTGCCAGTATCCCTTCGTTAAATCAAGGGTAGTCAGAAACCTGGCTTGGCCTAACTTGTCCAGTAAATCATCTATCCGTGGCATCGGATAGGCGTCAAACTGCGATATGTTGTTCACCTGTCTAAAGTCGATACAAAATCGCAGTGTCCCGTCTGGTTTTGGGACCAGCACGATTGGACTTGACCATGGGCTTTTGGACTCCTCAATGATGCCCATTTTTGCCATTTCTTTTACCTGGGCTATTACTTCCATTTTTTTCGCCTCAGGTAACCTGTAGGGGCGCTGTCTGACTATTTTCCCTGGCGTGGTAATGATCTCATGCGCGACGATACGGGTTTCCCCCGGTGTCGTCGTGAGAACATCTTTGAACCTATCCAGCACCTGTATCAATTCCTTCTGCTGGGGTACTGATAAGTCCGCGCCTATGCGTGGCTCTGGGTGTTCCCTCCAATCGGCAGGTTGGGGGCCTAAGTCTTCCTCCTTTTTCCTGTCTGTCATGGCCGTTAGACTTTTTACCTCCCCCACCCCCGTGGAGCCAAATCCGCCTGTACCTCGTGCTGTACTTGTTAAAGCGGAGACTTCTTCCACTAAGGGAAAACCTACGCGCTCACATATAAATTGGGCGATTCTGTCCCCTTTCTTTACTGCATAGTTTTCTCTACTGAAATTGAACAGCAGGACTTTTATTTCGCCCCGGTAATCGGGGTCCACTACTCCCGCTCCAACATCTAAGAAATGTTTTGCAGCTAATCCAGATCGCGGGGCTATTCTGCCGTAGCAGCCTTCGGGTATCTGGATCTGCAAGCCTGTATTAATAAGGGCTTTTCCCTCCCTCGGGACCACCACATCCTCTATGCTACACAGGTCATAACCTGCTGCAGCTTCAGAGGCTCTCTTTGGACTCTGGGCCAAAGGAGATAGTTTGGCGAACCTCAAAACGAACTTTTTTTTCAAAGAGGCTTCCTCCACTACCTGAAGTTTTGTGGGACCCTTGGGCCTTTTTACCTTCTCAAATAAAGGTTTTGGGACCTTTTGAGCTATGGCCTCTGTCCTCAGTATCTCGGGTTCTTCAATAAGGCCTTCCCTCATCTGTCTGGAAAATGGGGGCCAATCACGCCCTAATACTACCTCATATGGGAGATGTGGGACTATGGCTACTTGTACTTTGTCCCGAGTACCTGCTCCTTCCACACACACGCTATACAAGGGATAATGGGACGAGGTGCCATGCACGCATCTCACACTCACTCTTCCGTCAATTTGTCCTTCTACAGAAGGTTTATGGGCTATGATGGTCTGCCATACCTCCTGGGAGACCATGCTTTGGTCAGCTCCGGAATCCAGGAGCGCCAAAGCTTTTACCCCTTCTATCTGGACCTCTACCTGAATGCCCTTCTCTAGGGGGTTCTGTCCTCCCACTACTAGAGCATTACGTTCAGTACACTTTTTGTACCCATGTCCAGGCTGACCACAGTTAAAACATTTTCTTTGAATCATTTTCACCCTAGTGTTACCAGACATCTTAACATTACATGCAGTATCACCATATGCATTGCTTTTAAAAGACTTTCTCACACCATGCATTCTATCAATGCCAGCCATTTTTAAAACACCGCCTCCGGAGGTACTGGCTAATTCAGCCTCAAAATAGTTCTCCGTAAGGATGGCTGCGTCATTCGTAGAATTGCATTTTTGTAGCAATATAAATGCCTTTATTTCTTGCGGAATGGCTTCCAAATACTGTTCCAGGAGGACGGTATCAAATAAAGACTCGACCGTTGCCCTTTCTGGAACGAGCCATTTGGTCGCTAGACCTTTTAGTCGTTGTAACAAGGCTTTAGGCGTTTCCTTATCCAGGAGTTTGGCCTCTCTAAAGAGCCTTCTGTAGTGTATGGGCGTTAAACCCAGCCTATCTCTAATAGCTATCTTCACGTCGGGGTAACTGGAAGACAGATCAACGGGCATTGTTTTGTATGCGGCGAGCGCCTCGCCAGACAAAGTCATGGCGAATCTTAATGCCCACTGATCAGTCGGCCATTTAGCCGCTGCTGCTATTCGCTCGAACGCTTCAGCGAAGTCATCAAAACTATTGTATGACTTTAATTGTCCCAATGACAGAGCATTGTATTCATGTAGTCCTACCGCCCTCGGTCCTGCAGACTCAACCTCGGCTGCGGTAGCAGTCTTCTTTATCAGAGTCTCCAGCAACTCTAATAGCGGCTGCTGCTGCTCAGTCATTGCATGGATCATTCTCTCTTGGCTTTGCCGGGCCAGTTCTCCTTGTGCTTTCCACTGGACCTCCATCCAGTCTTTCATTTGCTGGGGATCCATCTTTACACACCTGTGAAGAAACAAAAGACAAGCCCACCAAGTGCGGCACCAAACAAAGTGTTTCCACTATAGGTAACTTTTTTTTTTTTTTTTTTTTTTCAGCTATTCCTCTTGCTGCTCCTAACACCACAGCTCCCCCCTTTCTCAGATCCAAATCACCCGTGCCCTCCTACCTTTACCTCAGCACGGTGAAGGATCGTGCGTTGAGAAAGCTGTAGGCTCGCTGCACTCCAGGTCAGGAATTTTGAAAAAAATCTGCTCCGGCTTTTTCTTTCTTTTTTTCTCCGGCGGCAAACTTTTCCTCCTTCAGCAAGGTAAATCCTATGTGTGTCTTCGGTGCTGTGCTTTTCATCCACTTGAAAAATCCGAAGAACTACGCCACTTTATGTCACCACCAGGGGGCAGTGTGCTGCTGATGGTGAAGAAATAGTTGTGCAAACTCGAATGGTAAAGCAAAATGTGGATTTATTCCCCTCCCGGGGTGGATTAATAAACAAGTGAACAGAACACAAGCAGAAACAAAAGTATTCCAATCTTTTGGCAAAAACACAAAAGGACATACAGCAATAACTTCTTGCTTCAAGGTAGGAACTTAACTGTAGCATACATGCTTTGGCTCTGTCTAGCGCAGAGATATTCTTTCAGATGAGACTAATGTACAGTCCATTAGGTCAGATATAGATGAGGATTCACTGAGAGAGTCCACTAACATGGGTTCCTCCTCACGTTCCAAACCCTCTTGGTTGAAATATGTTTGGACATTTCCCCTTGGCAAGCCCTCACGGTAAGTTTCTCTGTTGCTATCTTCTGTTTGGGATAGAGGAACTCTCTGTCCCCTCTTGCTAACAGACTTTAGCTTGTAAGGCTTCTTTTGGGGTTTAAAGCTTACTGCCAGCTCCTCTTCTGACATATACACGTCTTCTGGCCAGTCTCTAAGCTTTTCTGACGGCTGTGAATGCTCTCTATTCAGGTAGTTAGGTTGGGAGTAGCTGCCCTGCCCCCACCTCTGGCTTCCTGTATAAGGTTGCTCTGCATTCACTCTACAAACACTTTTATTCCTTTTAACTTTCAATGGCTCATATTCATTCCCCAAGTACCAGCGTCTTGTTACATACTTTTTAGCTACTGGCTTGCAGTTCCTCTGGTTAGGACGTAGCTTCCATGCTGCCGTGTCTCTGCAATCAGCAGGAGCTGCCCAGCTGGCCTCGGCTCTAGCAAGCTGCTTCCTCCTAGTGGATTCTGGGTATCTCTGAGGTTGAACGCTTCCTGGTTCAGACTCTGAGTCACTTCCTATACTGAAGTGAGAGACTCTTCCTGGTTCCTCTCTGGTAACTGCTGTAGGTAAGACAGGCTGTCTTCTCTTCCTACAGTGCTCACCTTGTCCCAGGTTTCTCCCTCTCAGGGTTTGTTCCAAATCTGAGCTCTCTGACAATTCCTCTCCTCCTGGCAACTCTTTGGAGGTGTCGTCCTTGTAATGCTTCCCCCTTGTGTTCCCTGCACTATCCTTATAAGGGCTGTGCATATTCTTCCCTACCAGGTGTGTGCTATTGGGAATTAGGGCGTTTCTTCTTACTACACGTTTCTCCAGACCTCGTGGCTGCCTTTGTTGTCGTTGCCACTGACAACAGCTATCCACCTGGTCTGTTCTCCTGTCAGCTTTTGCACTGACATGCTGCATGTTTTGTATTTTAACAGTGGAAATTGGGGCTTCTTCATCACACTGGTCATGGGATGAGTGGGACTCAGTGTTGAGTGTGGGTGCAGGTAGCGTGTTGCCTGGGCGGAGCGACGGATTTGTGGCCGTTAGTTTGCTCGCGTAGTGGTTTGCCAGGGTTTGAGCCTTGATTTCGTTGTTTTGGTTGTCGGTTTGAGATGTTTTGGTTAACGATTTGACGAGTTCAAATAACTCACGTGGTCTATTGATAGCTTTGTTCAGTATGTTGGTGTGATGCTTTCTCTTTGCAGCGTTGACGTCATCTTTGTATTTTGCAAGAAGAATCATGTATTTGGATTTGAGTTCAGAGGTTTTGGTTTGCCTCCATTTTCTCTCTGTTCTGCGAAGCTCTCTCTTCGCTCTAGTTAGAGCTTCTGTGTACCAGGGTTCTGAGATGGGCTTGCTTGGCTTTTCTGAGGTTTTTGATGTTGGGTTCAATGTACTTTGTATGCCTGTGTTCCATCTACTTGTTAGTTTATTGAGGTCTGTGTGATCCAGGTTTATATGTGATAAGATGGTTGTTATGAGGTGCTCCTTGTTGAATTTGTTGAACTTTCTGAGAGTGTGTAGTGTTCTTGTGTCTTTTGCGTTTTTGGGTATAGCTGGTAGGTTTATTTTGAAGTCAATTTGGTGGTGGTCGGACCATGGGACTTGGGTTATCTTTATCATAGCTGGTTCTTCAAATGGATGGAGGATGGTGGGTATGAAGACCAGATCCAGGGTATTTCCCCTATCGTGGGTGGCGCCACTTACTATCTGTTGGTAGCCAAGCTGGTCCATGGCTTCAAAGAAAGTGTTCGCGTGGGTTGTGGGAATGGATGCTAAGTTTTTACAAATATGTACAAAGTTTCCCATGGTTAAATTCCTAGTTGTATTTGCCTGTTATATGTAAACTCATTACCGTCTGTTGCGTGCAATGAGTATTCTGTTTAATGTAAACCGCGCTGACGAAAAAGAGTGCGGTATAAAAGAACTATAAATAAATAAATAAAAATAAATAAATCTCCCAAAATGATTTGGAATTTCTTGTTTTGGGTGTTGGTGATGTTTTCCAGTGCTGTAGCTAGAGCTTCGTGGTGGGGTGAGGGAGGTCTGTAGATTAGGCAGATGGATGAGGTCGCATATTCCACTTTAAGTAAATCAAGGTCTGTGTTTGTGATTGTGGACGTGTTTGTTAGCTTCAGGCTGGTTTTAGCTGCTATGAGGACTCCTCCTCCCCTTTTATTGGATCGTGGGGAGTTGTATAAGTTGTAACCGGGTTTACTTAATTGGTTTATTGTTGCGGAGTCTGTGTCTGTGAGCCATGTTTCCGTTATACAGAGGATGTCTGGTTGTTCATCAGTGATGATGTTGTGAATGATGTGCGTTTTGTTCCTTATTGACCTAGCATTGATGAGGATGATGTTACATGTGTCGAATGCTGGGTGGGTAGACCGTGTGTGATTGTCTTGTATTGGTAAGGGTTTGTTTCTTCGGTTGTTCCTTGACATGATTTTAGGATGTTTCTGTGGTTTGTTTTGCTTGGTAGAGGTGCGTCTCTGTGGTAATATGAATGTTGGTTGATTAACAGTGATGGGGGATAAAATGTGTTGGTGTAGTAAGGGCATTGAGGGGGGGTGGTAATAGTAGATTGGGGTATATGTGTGCAGTAGAAAGTAGTGTGGGTTCGGGTTGAGTCTGAGTGGGGAGACCAGTACGCACATGTACAGTATTAGGAGAGTGTAAAGGAGCTCCATTTTTGTGTGGGATACAGTACAACCAGTTGGATACGTAGGATACAGCGTAATAATTTGGTTATAACAATTAGATACAATGTAATAGATTGGTTAGAACAGTGAGGCTGGGATACAGTTTAACAGTTAGGGTTACTTGGTAGCACAGCACAGAGTCGTAGGAAATCGTGTAACAATTTGGCTAGTATAGTGAGCTAGAGTACTTCATGGCAAATTGTTGGCAGTATATAAGACTTGGGGCACCGTGATTCCTACAGTTCTATATCAATGGTGGCAGTGATTCTTACAGTTCTTATGTAAACAGAGAATTTTTTACGGTTCAATATAAACGGTAGCAGTGATTCTTACAGTTCTATTCAAACAGTTCTATGTAAACAGTGATTCTTACAGTTCTTATGTAAACAGAGAATTTTTTACGGTTCAATATAAACGGTAGCAGTGATTCTTACAGTTCTATTCAAACAGTTCTGTGTAAACAGTGATTCTTACAGTTCAATACAAACGGTGGAAGTTACCATGCGGATTATGGTAGACCATGTGCCCCACAGAGGGAAATTAGATAGAGGGTAAAGGGTGGTTGCCGTCAAGTAGTGTGACAGTTAAAAAGGTTGTGTTGAGATAATGACTGCTTGGGTGGCTTGCAGGAAAATGTTTTACCTTGGTGGTTGCGTAGACGTTGGTAGCTGGTGTTGGCGAGCTCGACCCTGCCAAGGGAGCTCAAGCCAGGTGTGACTGCAGCGTCCTTCTGGTTCGTATCTCCGGATGATTTTTCCAAGTATGAGGGGTAAGACCTGGGGTTTTTGTGCAGTTGAGGGGAGGTCTGTCTTACACGCCTAGTTTCCACCGCCTAAGGGCCAACGCCAAAGGGCCCTCTGGCGAGGCCCTCAGGCGCGGGCGCGCCCTGTAGGGACGCCACTTTTATGTGGTGGTGAGAGGTGGCTGTGAGGCTCCCACTGCCCCGATTGGGCAGGAGCACTCCCACTGCCCCGATTGGGCAGGAGCTCAACGGGGGACAGCCGGGAGGGATGGCAGGCAAAAGCCATCATTCCTAGGATGCTTTTCAAGCTACTGGCCAACAAGGGCTTCATGATTCTCATAGCCCCTCACTGACCATGCCAACCATGGTTCCCCCTGCTGCTATGTCTGGCTCAGACTCAGCCTCTACAATTGGGATCTGCACCTGATCTCCTCTTCCAGGAAGACGGGACATTGCTCCTTCCCAACCCATGGTCCCTCCATCTCACATCTTGGCTGTTGAGAGTATAGCGTTACAAGACTTTAACCTCACCCAGAAGGTAAGGAGATCCTTTTGGCTTTTAGGGAGCCTTCCACCAGACATTCCTAATCTTTCAAGTGGCGCAGGTTCTCGGTTTGGTGTTCCCAGAAGGATCTCAATCCCTTCTCTGTTCCAGTATCCAGTATCTCATCCACCTGTCCTCCGCAGGTCTCAAGACCAACTTGGTTTCACCTCAGTGCCATTGCGGCCTCTCATTATCTCTTTGATGGACAGCCCATCTCCTCATAACCGCTAGTAGCATGCTTTATGAGGGGGCTCCTGCTGACTAAGCCACCAATTGAGCTACCACCAGTGGCTTGGGATCTCAATGTCGTTGTAGCGCAGCTTCTTAAGCTGCTCTTTGAACCATTGGCTATGACCCCACTAAAGTTCCTTTCATGGAAGGTTATCTTCCTTATTGCCCTCACTTCAGCTAGATGCATTAGTGAGCTTCAAGCTTTGGTGGCAGACCCATAAGATATGCCATGCCATGCCGTACCATACTGGTCAGACCAAGGTCCATCAAGCCCTGTATCCTGTTTCCAACAGTGGCCAATCTAGATCACAAGCACCTAGCAGTTTCCCCAAAAGACACAGGTTCCACAATGCTTGTATTGGATCAAGCAGTGGATATTCTGGGTCCCCTTTAATAATGGTTTATGGACCTTTCCTCCAGGAACTTGTCCAAACCTTTTTAAACCCGGCTACACTAACAGCTTTTACTGCTATAGTAGGTTCCATCATGACAAGGTGACTCGAATTTCATGACAAAGGTGTGTTGTCTCCCTTTCATTTGAATCAGTCAGTTTACCTTCCTGTATTTTTTCCTAGACTGCATGCATCTAGAGCAGAAGCAACCCTGCATACACTTGACTCCAGGTGGGTTTTGGCGTTTTATCTCCAGAGAACTCGGGTTCACCATAAAACCTCGCAGTTGTTCATTTTCTTTGACCCTAGTCACCTGGTTCTCCCGATATCTAAACGTACGCTCTCCAGATGGGTAGCGGACTGCATTTCATTCTCTTATGACAAAGCAGCACTCTCCCTGGAAGGGAATATTACTGCTCATAATGTTTGTGCCATGGCTACCTCAATAATATCTGTTGGTCTGTTCTTGAAGTGATAATTGTGACATGCATAAATAAAGAGAATCACTCCATTATAACTTTAGGCAATATAACATTAACTCGACCTGTAGAAAATATCATTATCTTACATCACTTGTCTTGTGCTACTTCGGCCTCAGACTCGTCGGCTCTATAACTTAATTATAAAATTTTGATAAAGTGCCTGATAGCATCAATGGCCTATGTGCACTTTTTTTTCAATGTAAAGATGATACCACAGGTACATTTTATCCTTCTTTCAAAAGAAATAAAAAAACTGCTTAGCTTTTAAATATGTCCCAACGCCATCTTTTGGCGCCCTCTTCATGCGTTTCACTCCTGAACGAGTTTCTTCAGGGGATTTTTTAAAAAAGCTTTGAGCCAATCATTTAACGTTTGCTGCAGATGCTGTTCTCATTGAGGTTTTAAAAAATCACAAATTCTTTAGGAAGATGCCGCGCATGAGAACAGCGTCTGCAGCAGATGTTAAATGATCGGCTCAAGAGTGAAACGCATGAAGAGGGCGCCAAAAGATGGCGTTGGGAAAGTGCACATAAGCCATTGATGCTATAAAGCACTTTATCAAAATTTTATAATTAAGTTATAGTGCCGACGAGTCTGAGGCCGAAGTAGCACAAGACAAGCGATGTAAGATAATGATATTTTCCACAGGTCGAGTTAATGTTATATTGCCTAAAGTTATAATGGAGTGATTCTCTTTATTTATGCATGGCTACCTCAATGGCAAACCTATGCTGTGTAGCCATTGACGAAATTTGCAAGGCAGCAACTTGGTCTTCTGTCGATACTTTTTCCACATATTATTGTATGGACAAGGACTCCCGCCGGGATGCCATGTTTAGTCAAGCTGTTCTCCAGCACCTCTTTGAGAATGAGGGGCAACTCCTACCCTCTGTCCTGGGCTTCAACAATAACAGACATCCATGAGGGATCCATGACCTCTTGAAGTCTACTCCGAGGCAAACCTCCACCAGTTCTGAGGTCACTTCATCTGGGAGTGAGAGAGTCCCATATGTGAAGATTACATTCCTGCTTGTTCCTGGAGATAGTGTAGTTACTCACCTGTAACAGGTGATCTCCGGGCACAGCAGAAATTTAGTCTTCGCAACCCACCCTCCTCCACTAGGAGTTGTAGGGTTTTCTCTCTTACTCTCCTTTTTTCTCAGCTACAAACTCAACTGAAGAGAGGGAGTTGGGAAAGCAGAATTGCAGCTATGCAGGCGCAGTTGAGTGTTCCCAAAGGCGTCGGTACCGACGTCACCCATATGTGAAGACTAAATTCCTGCTGTTCCCGGAGATCACCTGTTACAGGTGAGTAACTACTCTTTCCAGGTCCCTCAGTTGAATTTCTTTTCAAATAAAATTCAGCAAAAATGGTTCATCTTCGAGTATAGACCCAGCATATCAGCAGGCCAGTGATCAGTAACTGAAATTAAATTTGAAAAATTAATCAAGGCTTTTCCCTTTGACTCAGAGGAATTTTCTGCTGATAAGAGGTTGAATGAACTGGAGCCTCTTTGCTGGATTTACTTGAGAAGGCCTGTGTTAAGGGTTCTACAGCCAAATAGAGGCAATATTTTATCCCTGGTTTTGGGGATCTTGAAGAATATAAGAAAGGTGAGTAGAATGGCAATAGCAGAATACACATGTGGAGGACAGGAATACTCTACAGCTCATTTCATGCAAGCACATAACTCCAAACATGAGGTATGTTGTGATTTATTGGGTAGAGATAAAAGAAATAATGACTCCCTATTAGAAGGATCTAGCTGTTGGGTTGGTAGATTTCTTTAAGGATTAAGTAGATAACATTTGTTTATTACTACAGAATGCACAGTTAGATCAGGAGGACTGATGGTTAACTGCTCCTCTGTGGAGGGGAAGGTAGAGGATAATATACTGACAGACCTCACGTTGTGATCAGATGGGCACTACCACAAAGTTTTCCTTGGTAAGCTTCTTGAGGGTATGGGGACATTTACTTGGGCATGTTTTCTCCGTGGCTGAGAAAGAGGTTCAACAATCAGGAGGTTTGCTAAAAGATGGTGTTTTACAGATCCATGTTCATCCTGGCACTACAGGGACTTAACGCATGCATCCAGGTACATATGTGTGACTTATTTTGTAAAGCGAAATACACTCGTACTTTACTTTATAAAATAGAGGCACAGCGGGGTGCCTGGACCTAGCTTGTGCCATTTACACCTGCTTCAGAGCAGGAGTAAATACCTACTCCTACATCATTCAGAAACGTGCAAAGGTTATAGTATTTTATAACTTACAGTCCATGCGTAAATGTAGGCCCCATCTATGCTCCACCTATTCTCTGCCCCTGTGCCCACCATAACAAAGTATGCACGATGGAACATATACCCATGCATACAGAATAGCAGCCGCCTAAAGCATGTGCATATGTGCCCATTACCCTTACCTTTGTATAACCTTGTGCTGTATTTACCGCTTTGATTGAAGGAAAAGGCGGGATACAAAACTGGTTAAATAAATAAATTTATATATATAAGTCCATTAAAACAGGGACTTGTGCTCATTTCCAGCACATTACTTTCTATGCGCACTTTATAGGGGGTCATTTTATACATTATGTTTCTGTATCTCTAAAGGAAAAAGGGGGACTATAATAGTTGATATGGAAGGACAGACTAGATAGGCCATATGGTCTTTTTTGATTTACATTTTTATTTTAGTCATATACATACATATGTAAATGGATATTTACATGTGTATCTTCTGCGGTCACTTTTCTGAAAATACACCCATTGGGCCAACTGCATATACTTTCACTGTGGGTGTGTACAGGGGCGGTGTATAGGTGGAATGTAAAGTTGAACCTGTAAATTATAAAATACTATAATTTATGCACATTCTTGAAAAAAGTAGGTATGGGCATCTACACCAGTCATAGGGCTGGCTTAAAAGCTCCATAGCTTAAATGAACATGGGTATCCTTGCACTTTTGCCTTATTTTATAAAGTCAAGTACACACCTGTTAAAATAGGCATGGAATACATGCATTAAAACACATCAACCTATGTGAGCCTCACATAATCACCTTCTAAGCTACAAGAAAACTACCAACTGTTGCTAACTTTTGTCAGTGGTTACTGAGGTGTTAGAAAGTTGTGTTAGGCAGCAATTGTGTTCTCATCTGGATTTAGTTAGGGGCTTTCATGCGGCCCAGTTTGGATTCAGTGCAGAGTTTACTATGGAAACCTTATTGACAGCACTGGAGGATGATATGAGAAGGGCACTGGATCAAAAGGATTCAGTTACTGATTTTTTAGGATCTTTCCTCAACCTTTGACATAGTTAGTCATTGGATCTTATTAGAACATCTTTGTTCACTGGGGATTTTGGGTATTGTTGAGAAGCGTTGTCTTGATTTTCTTTTGGATAGGTCATTTGTGGTTTCCACAAGGGAGGGATGTCTATATCAGTGACTTTAGGGATGGTTGTACATAGGGTTCCTCACTGCCCCTTGTATTGTTCAACATTTACATCTCTCTGGTAGTTGAGATAGTCAGATTGTTAGATTTTAAACTTATATTTATATTGATAACTTACAGATGTTTGTTTAATTTTAAGCAATGGAAAGGGTGAAAATTGATTGGAAGAATGTTAGTGGTTGTTAGAACAGTATCTGTGGTAAAATAATTAACCATTTGAATTTAAGACTGCAAGAGATTTTATGGGTTAATGAAACAGAAATACTAGACAACTTAATATTCCTGACTATTAATCGGGTATATATTCCTCATGAAAAGGAGATGCTTAGCTTGGATGTTATCTTTGATTCATCTCTTACAATGTGAACTCAAGTTGTAGCCTCCAAAATGGGTTTGGCTCCAGATAAGGTAGGTTTAGCAGCTGTGATACTTTCTGGATGTGCAGTATTTTTGAGCAGTGGAACAATCAGTAGTCTTTATTCATGTTGATTACTCCAGTGCACTTTATGTTGGTTTACCCAAAAAAATATCTTGGGACAACTTCAGTGGATACAGAGGTTGGACACAAAAATTGTAACTCATAGCAATAGATGGGATAGGGTCATGCCATTGTTGCATGCATTGCATTGGCTGCTTATTTGTCATAGATTTCAGATTAAATTGTTTTCTATTATTTTTTGGGTGCATTAAGGGATCGGTCCTAGTTATATAATTGATAAGCTTCATAGGCATACTTCTTCCCATACACTATGATCAGAACATACCATTATTTTGGCATTTCCTGGCCCTTGTGATTTTAGGCATTTTGACAACTCGGCGGTTCTCTTTTAGTGATATAGCACTTATCCTGTGGAGTGAGCTTCTAGGGTAGATGAAAACAGTCACTAACTACAAGCTTCTTCACCGCCATTTAAAAACATGGTTATTTGTCCTGCTCCCCAGGGGTTAGAGTATTGGATTTGCTGTGAAGTAGCAGAGATGGTCTGTTATTGTATGTTTTTGTTTATTAATATCTTATCTAAATCTTTTTGAAATATTTGTTTTATTGGATTGTTTATGTGAGGTGTAATCCATATTGTGAACTCCGATTGAGCGAAAGTTGTGGAATAGAAATGTTTTGAATTAAATTATATTTATCTACATACGTATATAGTGGCATTGTAAAATGGTATTTGCACATGTGTGCGATTTACGCATGTAAATGCTGTGCAGCCATTCTAAATGACCTTCTTAGTGTCAAATCACATTTGTATTAATGTCATCACATAGGGATCACAGAGTCCTATCACAAAGATCAGACCACCATAGCAATGCGGACAGCTAAGAAAAAATATATAGACTTGTTCTGTCTAGGAGGTGTTTTCATCAAACCTTGTCGGTTTTTATCACCTGTTCCTTATCGTTCCTCCAGTTCAGTCCTCTACCTCTGGGTTGTCAATCTCCTCCTGCAGCTTGGAGACTGGTATGTCAGAATTATGACATCACTGGATATAGCCTGCTGTACTCTCTCCTTCATCCCGTGTGACCAGTCTCCATGCAGCAGGAGGAACTGACGAGCCTTTGGGGAAGGCTCTCTGGAGAATCTGATAAGGAGCTTGTGGGACAGTCTACATTTAATTAGCCAAATTGTTTGTTTTTTTTTTCTGATTGGTTTTTATATTTGGGGATCTGTCTCTTTAAAAGAAAAAGAAAAAGGCACCAGGTATTCTTGCTCCCTGCCGGTTGCTGTGAGGGCTTCGTTTGGGGGGCCGACTCAGGACATCGAGTTGGTGACCCCTTCAGGTAGCCCAGAGGTTCTCTCCCCCCGGACTCTATGGGGGAGAGCCCTTCTGTCTGTGCGAGTGCCTGCCGGGCCGCTGCGACTATTTCCGAGGCGCCGGAGGCTGCCCTAGTTCAAGTCTGTGGTGCGGCCGCTTTTCAGTTTGCGGCCAGGCGTTTCGGGCAGCGGACGGTGCAGCCGGGCCGGTAAGCAGATCACCGGGGTTAGCTGCACTGGCTGAGGGGAGCATTATTTCATAGGCGCTGGGAGGCTCGCGCTCATTTTGGCGCCTTTTTTCTGGTGCAGGCTCTGCTCGGCGGCCATTTTCTGGCAGCGGGGAAGCCGCGTGGCTGCCGGGCTGTTCGCGAGCCTGCGCCCGGTTAAAGCCCGGGGAAACTAGTTTCTTTTGTTATTTTGTTTGATTTCGCTTAATTTGCTGATTCCGTTTGTTTTCTTTCTGGTAGTGGCATGTCTTCTGATTCTCCCTTTCAAGTCTGAGCAAGCAGACTTGGTGGAGGGCTTTTTCCTCTACGGGGGAGTCAGCTCCCATCATATCAAGCCCAGAGAAATAACTAGGAGGGGAATATTTAAATAAAAAAAAAAAAAAAGAAACAAAACAGAAGGGTAGCAGTTAGTAAGTTTGCGGTGCCCTTGGTCAGTTGCAGGTCTAGTTCATGGCAGCCAGACCACAGTGTCTTGTGTGTGGCACCAGGAGGGGTACAGTGGCTGATACGGGGGTGTGCCGGGGCTGTACAACCCTCTCGTCTATTGTGGAGCATCAGATGGACATCATGAACTCCCCAGTGGTGCAGGAGGCACCGGCGGGGGCAGGGGCTGCCTCTCCGAGGCCGACGGCACAGGGGCTGGCGGTAGAGGAGTTGCCAGGGCCTTCCAGGGCTGCGTTTGCGTCGCAGCCTTCGGGGCTCGGGGAATTTAGCCCTGAGTTTATATTGCTAATGCATCAAGCCTTTTGTCTGCAACGCCAAGGCACGTCGCCCGGTTCTGGGACACTGGCAGGATTGACTCCACAGTTAGGGGAGCCCGTCGACATAGGCGAGGCTCCTCCAGCACCGAAGAGAGCGAGAACGAAGCCTTCCATCCCTACGGAAGGCGACTGGTCGGAGGTCCAGGATACGGACTGGGATCAGGATGAGAATGCGCAGGACCTAGAAGAGGGAGAGATCCCTGAGCTGGCAGATCAAGCTAAGATTATTAGAGTCTTCCGCAGAGAGGAACTTGCGGCCTTGATCACGGAGTCGATGCAGATGTTGAATCTTGCTACGCAAGCGGCTGCGGAGGAGGACGTTGAGGATCCGGTCATTCAGGCGGTACGGCAAACTCAGGTGGTGTTTCCCGTACACAGAGTGGTCGAAAAGATGATACAGGACGAGTGGGACAAACCGGAAGCAGGCTTAAGAGGGATAAGGACTATGAATAGGCTCTATCCCTTGGTCGATAAAGATAAGGAACGATTTTGAGCCCCGTGGGTGGACGCGGTGGTGTCAGTGGTTACGAAAAAGACCACTATCCCGGTAGAGGGTAGTGTGGCTCTGAAGGATGCCCAGGACCGTAAGGTGGATGGGTTACTGAAACAGGCCTTTGAGGCGGACTCGCTGTCGCTGCAGGCCTCCATCTGTGGAGCTTGGGTGGCCAGGGCATGCTTGCGATGGGTCCAGCGCCTGCGCCTGTCTACGCATTTGGATCTCGAGGAGGTGAAGGAGTTGGATCGGCTGGAGTCCGGGTCCGCCTAATTAGCGGATGTACATTACGATTTGATCAGGGCACTAGCCAATAGCATGGCGTCCGTGGTGGCCGCCCGCCGGTCGGTATGGTTAAGAGGTTGGGCGGCGGACGGGCCCTCTAAGTCCCGGCTTAAGAAACTCCTGTTTAAGGGCGGTTTGCTGTTCGGCGACGATTTGGACAAGTTGGTAAAGGACCTTGGAGAATCCAAGGCAGGTAGGCTTCCGAAGGATAAGCCGAAGCAGGGCAGGTCCGGTCAGGGGTACCGGGGCCAGTTTCAGGATCTTAGGAGATTTCATACTACACAGTTTGGAAATTTCCAGAGGGGCTGGTTTCAGGCCCGGGCCCGGGCCCAGGGCTTTCGCGGGTTTCGGGGAGCGAATAGAGGTTTCTCCTCAGCCCCCGCTTCCACAACCCGTAAGTCATAATGAAGCGAGGCGGGTCCAGGCGGAGGAGTCTCCCATAGGCGGCAGGCTTCGGGAGTTTCTTGCCACCTGGACCCAGATCACTTCCGACCAGTGGGTGTTGGAAATAATTCGGCACGGCTATGCTCTGGAGTTCGCCCGTCCCGTATGGGATTCCTTCGTCATGTTGCCGTGCAGGGGTCCCAAGAAAGCACTGGCGGTGCGAGGAACTTTGGAAAGGCTGCTTCAGTTGGAGGCAGTGGTAGAAGTGCCGAAGGCCGAGTACGACGTGGGTCGGTATTCCATTTATTTCATGGTGCCAAAGAAGGGCGGAACGGTGCGGCCCATTTTGGACCTAAAGGCTGTAAATCATTGTCTGCGGGTGCCACATTTCCGGATGGAGACCTTAAGGTCGGTAATCATAGCGGTGTGTCAGGGAGAATGTCTGACGTCTCTAGACCTTACAGAGGCATATTTGCACATTCCTATCCGAGAAGCCCATCAGAAGTTCTTACGATTCGCGCTTCCTTGGGGGCACTTTCAGTTCTAAGCTCTGCCCTTTGGTCTGGCGATGGCGCCGCACACCTTCACTAAAATCATGGTGGTGGTGGCGGCCGCCTTGTGCAAGGAAGGGATTTTAGTCCACCCTTATCTCGACGATTGGTTAATTCGGGCCAAGTCCGAGGAGGAAAGTATCCGAGTGACGAACAGGGTGGTGCACTTTTTGCAGAGTCTCGGTTGGGTGGTCAACCAGACAAAGAGTCGTTTGGTTCCTTCCCAGGACCTCGAGTACCTCGGGGTTCGGTTCGACACCAAGACGGGGCAGGTGTTCCTGCCGAACAAGAGGGCTCAGACGTTGTGGACGTTGGTCCGTCGGTTCCTATCGGTGCCGGCACCATCGGCGTGGGACTATCTCCGGGTGCTGGGAACCATGGCAGCGATGTTAGAGGCAGTGCCGTGGGCCAAGGTGCATATGCGACCTTTGCAGAGAGCGCTGCTTCACCGCTGGTCGCATCAGACCGACTCGTTGAGCAGGCGTCTCCCGTGCCCGAGTGGGGTACGGCGGTCTCTCCGTTAGTGGCTGCTCCGGTCGTCCTTGGCAGCCGGTATGCCGCTGGAACAGCCGGACTGGTTCCCGTTGTTGACGGACGCCAGTCTGGTGGGCCCACTGCGGAGCCCAGTTTGCGCAGGGCCTCTGGTCTCCCCTGGAAGCCTCTTGGTCGATAAATCATCTGGAGCTGCGGGCAGTAGTCCAGGTGCTTCATGCGTTCGAGGGCTTGGTTCTGGGTCTTTCAGTTCGGGTGCTCTCGGACAACTCAGCGACGGTCGCCTACATCAACCGCCAGGGCGGTACGGGGAGTGCCACAATGGAAGAAGAGGCAGATGGCTTGTTCGCTTGGGTGGAGAGTCGATTGACCGCCATCTCGGCGGCGCACATTGCGGGGAAAGACAATGTGACCGCGGACTTCCTCAGCAGAGTACAGGTGGATGCAGGGGAATGGGAGTTGCATCCCGACGTCTTCGCGGAGATAACAGTTCTCTGGGGAAGGCCACTAATGGACCTCATGGCGACGTTTCACTCAGCAAAGGTCAACAGGTTCTTCAGCAGAAGATGGGAACGGATGTCAGAGGGCATAGACGCGCTCTTGCATCGGTGGTATACCTCCCTGCTTTATTTCCCCCCTCAAAAAAACCCTGCTTCAGCAACTGCATACGGTACTTTATAATTTCAGCTTGCATTGCATTCAATTTCGCTCTAACCGCCAATACTCGACCCCTATATGTCCCTTTTCCATCTTGCACATCTAATGCTTCAAGTACCATTAATCTTTCTCTCAGTTCCCGTTCTCTCTGCTCCCTCTCTCTTGCGTGCTCCTCATTTGAGAAGAACTCCCCTCGCTACTGCCTTGTAACCATCCCATATCCCCCCTCAAGCCACCTCCCCGTTGTCATTCCATGTAAAATATTCCACTGTCTCCCGCTCGATCTCCTTTCTAACCTTCTCATCCTCCAACAGGGATTCATTCAATCTCCAGAATTGGATTCCACCTCCTTCCCCCTCCATTGCCAACCTCACCTCCACCAGCGCATGATCTGACCATGTTATGGAATTCATATCAGCCCCTATTATTCTACCCGCCAACTCCTTTGTTACCCAAATGGTATCGATTCTGGAGTACGACCCATGCACTAAGGAAAAAAATGAGAACTGCCTTTTACGTGGATGCTGGAAACGCCAAGCATCTATCAAACAATGCCGTTCAACAAAATTTCTATATTTTCTTCTATCTGCCCTTTTACCCTGTCGTTTCCCCGTTGCGTCTCTTTCTGGGTTCCATGTTAAATTAAAATCTCCCCCACATATGAGTTTGCCATCCCCTACTTTCTGCACTTCAGCATCTAGTGTTGACCAGAATGCGCCTTGCCCCCCTGTGGGTGCATAAACATTCAGTATGCAATACCATTCATTCCGTATTTGTATTCATATCAGTATGTACCTCCCCTCTTTATCTCAAATTATCTTCTGTACCTCCCCCTTGAGCTTAGAGGCTGTAAAGACAGCCACCCCGCCCTTCTTTTTCTCTACTGTGTTTGATGCATATAGACATAGACCGTATCCTTGTAATTTAACCAAATGTTCTGTTGCCCTTGTTAAGTGTGTCTCCTGTAGAAGCACTACTAACGCTCCTTGGCATCTTACTTCTTTGTAGAGCTTCTGCCTTTTAATTGGCAAATTCAGCCCTTTAACATTCTATGTTACAATTTTTAACTCACCTTATAGATGTTCTCACCCCCCCTACTGTGCCTCACTATGCCTATTATCTCCCTCCCCCTTCCCCTTCCCCTCCCCCCGCCTCCCTTCCCCCTTCCCCCCTGCCTCCTTCCCCCCTCCTTCCCTACCACCCTTCCCCCCTCCCTCCCTACCACCCTTCCCCTTCCCCGTCTCTGCCATAGAGATTCGACTTCCATATGTTATAGCAGACAATCAGAAACCCACCTGCCCTATCCCCTCTACTCCCTCTCTTTCCTCTTCTCCCACTCTCCCCTCTTCTCCCACTCTCTTCCCTTGGCGCTTCGCTCCTCAACCTTCCCCCCCCGCCATCCCATGTCCCCCTTCCATTTATTTATATGCTCCTTATCCCAACAATGCATATAATACATCCTCCCCCCTCCCCTTCTTCCCCACCCGGCACCCACTTCCCCTTGTAATATAGGTCATGAAACAGTATCTATCGCCCCCAATCCCATTATAGTTCTTTGGCATCTCTCTGCCCTCTTCCTCAGCCGTCTTCATTCATTGCTGTAGCTCCTCTCTGACTCCCTTTGGGAAGACGCGTCAGTTGCTGCCCTGTGATTGGTTCTCGGTGCCATCTTGAACTTTCCACCTTGGATTTGGGTGGAAAAGGTGCTCTGTTTTTTGCTGGTCCCGTTACCCCTTCTGGGAGATTATTTAACCCCAAGTTCCTAAGTGTAGTCCATGCTTCCTCTTTGGTCTTCACCTTTTTATTGACGCCTTTCAGTTATTAAAAGTCCAAAGGCGTATAACCATCTGTATTGTAGCCCCTCCCTCCTCAAGAAGGCTGTCACCTCTTTGAGATCTCTCCGGCGCTGTAGCGTGCCCTGAGACAGGTCCTGAAACAATTCCACCACATGGCCCTCCCACTTGATGCACCCTAATTTTCTAGCAGCCTGCAATAAGCGTTCTTTGGTTTTGTGAGTGCTCATGCATACCACAATGTCCCTCGGGCAATTATCCCTTATTGGCCCCAGCCCCCTGTGTGCTCGTTCTATTTTCAGAGGTTCCTCCTCCAGGCCTTCCTCTTGTGCAGCATCACTTAATACACTTCCAAAGATTTTTGTAACAACTTCTTCACCCTTTTTATATTTAGCATCCTCCGGGATGCCTCTCACTCTGATGTTGCATCTCCTAGACCGGTCCTCCAGATCCTCCATTTTTTCTCTCAATTCTCCTTGAGCTAGCTTGAACTCTTCCCATCCTTTTTGTAACTCCTCCATTGCTTCCCCATGCTGTTCCACCTGCTGTTCTGTTTCTTCTACCCTGGAGTCTAGATCCACAATGTCTTGTCTTAGGGATTGCAGGGTTTCTTTTATTTCATTTTTACCCCACTAATTTCCACCTTGAGCTCTTCTTTTAGCTCCTCCAGCCTTGTTTTGATCATATGTGCTTTCTGGTCTCTCTGTCCCTTCTTCCTGCTCATCTCCTTGTTCTGCCCCCATTTTGTTTTCCTTCTCCCCCTCTTTTCTTCCTTTTGGGGTCACGTAAGATGATCTAAATTCTGCTAGTTTTTTCTTGGCTGTCATTTCCCCTCTTTGTTTCTCCATCTCTCGCTCCCCTCTTGCTTCAATCTTCCACCTGGTTCCGTCGCTTGTCTCTTTCAGTTGTGGTCTGTGAGGTCAGATACTGTCTCCTTGCTATTGCTTTCTCTTGCTGTTTTTGTGCTTTGTTTGGCAGTTTCCCTTGTAGTCTTCCTTATGTCCCCTCCTTTGCTGTCTTGCTGTCCACTCACTCTGCTGGGTCTCTGCCGTTTATCTTGCTGCACTCCCCCTTCCCTCTTCAGCCCTCCTGCAGTGTTCCTCACTCCTTCCCAGCCATGCTCCTCACTTCAGCTGCTCGGACTTACCAGCCCTAGTTTCCTGGTCAGCTTCTCCTCTGCGGGCCCGTCGGGGAGTTCATTTTCCCCCTGCTTCCTCACCCTTCATTTTCTTGTTCTCGTTCGCTTCGCCCATGCAGCTCCTCCTGCTGTCTTCCGTGCACCCTTGGCCTTCACTGTTCTCTGCACAGGCCTTCCAGCTGCTGCTCACACCCCTTCTGCTTTAATGCGGCTTGCCTTTTGCCACCCCGTTGGGGTCGCCACACTCTCCGACCCTCCAGCTGTGGTCAGAGACGCCCGGGCCTCTCCTGCCGCTCTTCTCACCCCGCGGCTCCTTGCACCGGCTCCTCTACTTCTGTTCTGGATATTTTAGGGGCCGTTCATGAGCTACGCTCCTTCCCTTTGTCGCCGGGATATATCCTGCTGTACACTTGTTTTTTATAGTGCCATTCCACTACTCCTTGTCTGCTTTTTTTTCCCCTTTGGCAGGTATTACCGGCGGAGCTCTGCTATCGCCCCGCCATTGGGTTCTCTGACGTCACCGGAAGTCCACCTTTGCTTATTTTAAACCATTCTGTTTCTCCTTGTTCAGTTCGAACTGTTGCTTCTTGATCAATGTACAGATTGTGCAAGAGAACAAATAGGTGTTCTGGTATACCCATGCTTCTTAATGTGGCCCATAGTTTCTCCAGGAACAAGCAGGAAGTCAGTCCTCACTTATGGGTGATGTTGGTCCCAACGGAGCCCGCACGGAGCAATTCCCAAGCTTTCAAAGAAAGCCTTTGGGATTGCTGCCACGCATGCGTGGTCCTCTTCCCGCCCAAAGGTGCCATCTTGCTCAGTCTCCCTTTTCCCGCAGAGCCCTTCGGATGCACATCCTCGTCCCTCAGAAAAAGTGTTTCATTTTAGGTCTGTGTCTTTTCTGGTAGCACCGGTCCTCTACACGTCCTTCCCTTGCTCTCTTTTTCCCTTGAGCGAGGGGACGTCCTTTTGTGTAAACATTTTTCCTTTTGTGGGGTTTGTGTCCTTTTTTCCCTCAACCGCTGGCCACAAAGGTCTTCGACCTAGCGGGGACCCTTTTCGCCCCAATGGCCACCGGTTTAAAAAAATGCCCCAAAAACATGTCGCTCATGAACACCCATGACTGCTGTCTTTGGTGTCTTGGGGCCGACCATGACCCGGAGCTCTGATCTCTTTGCAAGAAAATGTCCTCCAAGGCCCTGCTAAGTCGTAAGCAGAAATCCGATTACTTTTTCCAGAAGGTAGCCCCAGAAACTCCGGCAGCACCCTCGGTTGTCCTTTCACTGGTGGGATCCCCCACTTTGGCCCTGCGTTCTCAGCGACATTCCGATCAGGGGCCCCCTAAAGTGGAGAGGCATAAGAAGAAGAAGACCTCGAAGTTGCTGTCGAGGGCGCCAGAAAAGTGCAAGCTCTCCCAAGCTCGGTTGCTCAGGCCCCCCCCCCCCCAGCATTCCCGAGAGTCAGACAAGGAGTGGCCTTGAAAGGTACCTCGTACAGACACGGAGGCCTCCGGCGATGGTGCCTGGTCTCCTGAGGGTCATCCTGGTGAGGACCCCCTCCTTCTCCACGCTAGACCTGGTAACCCCAGTGTTGGCATCGCAGGGACCCACATCCGCCTGGGAGTCCAGAATGCTGGCACTAGAGCGCAGCATTTCTGCCTTCTTGGCTACCCAGCAGGTGCTTATGCCCAGCACGGCTAGCCCGTACCTTGAGACCGAGGTTCCCTCGAAAGGGATACCAAAACCCGCCCTGGAAACCCCCAAGAGACGTGGGCCTTGCGAGGGTCCTCAGAATCAGTTTCGCTCACCTTCCCATTCCTCGGGAGCAAGATCCTCCAAGGCCTCTGGATGGGACGACCAGCCCGAGTCACACCCCTTCTTAGACCTCTCGGGTTGAGAGTCAGATGGGGATACCTTCCCGGAGGCCCATCCCCACCCACCGTTCAGAGGTGTTTGGCGCCCGAGGACACATCCTTCCTGGTGTTGGTGTGGGACATGGCACAGGCCCTCAACCTGGCTAGGCAGGCTGAAGAGGAGCCTCAAGCTGAGGAGCTCGACATCTTACAGTTCCAGTTCCTTCCATTTTTGTCGAAGCTGCTCCTCTGCATGTGGGAAACTCCTGCTTCAGTCCCCATTGTGAGCAAGCGCTCTATGTACAGGGTCCAACGCGGCCTGGGGTTCCGGAAGACCCAGCTTCAACACACCTCCATGGTAGTGGAATCGGCGATGCGGAAACAAAAGAGCCCGAAGTCACACTCTTCGGTTCCCCCGGGCAGGGAGTCGAGAGCCCTCGACACCCTTGGGCGCAAAGCCTATCAGGGGTCCACGCTCACATGCCGCATCCAGGCATACCAATTGTGTATGGGCATGTTCCTACGGGACCTCGCCAAGGAGCTCAGCGGGTTCTCCTCAGGTCTTCTCAGGTTCCTCCTGAGGTCCATCATGGAGTGCTCAAAGTACCTCTCCTATGCCACGTATGATAGATTTGAGTCCTCCGCCCAGGTGGCTGCAGCCAGCATCAGGGCCCGATGCCAGGCGTGGCTTCAGTATTTGGACCTGGAGCAGTGGGTCCAGGTGAAGCTCCTGAATGTCCCCTGCCTCAGCGAGCAACTGTTTGGTAAGCCTATGGAGGATAAGGCCGCTGAGATGGAAATTGAGTTCGTGACTCAGACCCGTCTCTTGCTTAAGACCTCCTCTCTTCCTCGGAAGAAGCAGCAAACCAAAAAGCCCATTCTTCCAATGAAAGGGGCTCCCCTACCAGGGTTACCCAACCTTCCCACCTACCCCGGCGGAGGCTTCCGGCATGCAGGAGAAGGAAGGAGCGCATGGCCACCGCAAGTCTACAGGGCCCAAGGCCCGACTACTAGCACCACCTCAACTTGCCCAGGGTTTTTGACGTAGATGGCATAGCCTTTCGCCCCTGGCAGCACTTCAGCCAGTAGGGGATGCCTGTCCCTTTTTGCCCCACAGTGGGCGTCGATCACGTCGGACACCTGGGTCCTCTGAGTAGTCTGAGACGAATATTGTCTTTACCTGGACAGGCTCCCTCCTTTCTTCTCCCCAGGGGAGCCTACTCGGCTTCCTTCGCACCAGACTTACTTGCAGCGGGAGTTGTCCAACCTCTTCGCCCAGCGGGCAGTCGAGAGGGTACCACTACAACTTCAAGGCTGTGGATTCTACTCCCGCTACTTCCTCATTCTGAAAAAGACAGGGGGGGGGGCCTATGCCCATCCTCAACCTCAGGAACCGAAACAAGTTTCTGGTGCGGAAGAAGTTCAAAATGTTATCGCTTGGCATCCTGCTGCCCTTCCTTCAGCAGGGCGATTAGCTGTGCTCCTTGGATCTCAGGGACACTTATGCCAACATCCTAGTCCACCCCCAAAACAGGCAATACCTGTGCTTCAGGGTGCAGGGGGAGCACTACCAATACAGGGTGCTCCCCTTCGGGCTCGTGTCTGCGCCGCAGGGTTTCACAAAGTGTCTTTCCGCAGCCGCTGCCTTCCTCTTGCAGCAGGGCATACCCGTCTTCCCCTACTTCGATGACTGGCTTGTCATGGAGACCTCGGCCGGCGAAGCCTGACTGGCGGCGTTGCATATGATCCTTCTCCTCGAATGCCTCGGTTTCTTGGTCAACTACCCCAAGTTCCACCTCGAACTGGTGCAGACCTTGGTGCACGCCTCGACATGGAGTGAGTGACTGTCTTCCTGCTTACGGACCGGGCAGACCGTCTCCGAGCCATGGCAGCTCAGGTCCAAAACAGGGGGCAGATTACGGCATGGGCCATGCTACGCCTCCTAGGACACATGGCCTCCACCGTCCATGTGGTTCCCCATGCCCGCAAGCACATGCGGACAATCCAGTGGTGCCTAAAGGCGCAATGGAGCCAGGCCTTCAGCCACCTCAGAGACCCTATCCGGGTTTCCTGCAGTCTCCACAACTCCCTGGATTGGTGGCGGGACCCCCAAAGCCTTCTTCAAGGAATGCCCTTCCAGACCCCACAGCATGAGTTCGTCCTGACGACGGATGCTTCCCTGCTGGGTTGGGGATCCCACTGCGGCGCATTGTGCACCCGGGGGCAGTGGTCGCCCGAGGAGTCTCAGCAGCAGATTAACCTGCTCGAGCTTCGGGTGGTCCGATGGGCCTTGAAGGCCTTCGAGGGCCGTCTGAGGGGGAAGTCGGTGCTACTGCAGACCAACAACTGGGTGGCCATGTTCTACATAAACAAGGAGAGGGGAACAGGATCCTGTCTCCTCTGCTGGGAGGCGATCCTCCTTTGCTCCTTTGCTTTTCGCTGGGGGATGACCGGTCTATCTCCCAAGCCAGGAGAATGTCCTCATGGACAAACTCAGCAGGATCCTCTGCCCACACGAGTGGCGCCTGAATCTGGAGGTCGTCGACCTCTTGTTCCATTGGTGGGGGACCCCATCCATGGACCTGTTCGCCAGCCCGGTGAACGCGCAGCTTCCAAACATCTGTGGACCGGTCCCACACCCGAGCAGGGTGGCTTCAGATGCGTTCCTCTTAAGCTGGACCTCCGGGCTTCTTTACGCTTTCTTTCCCATTCCTCTCATTATGAGGAACTTCCACAAGGTTCAGCGGGAACGAGCTTCAGTGATTCTCATGGCTCCTTCGTGGCCCCGACAGCCTTGGTTCCTGCTTCTGCTCCGGCTCTCGTCCGAGCCTCCAGTCCCCCTGTGCTGTGCCCTGGGCCTGTCGGGTGCTCGCTGTCCCTTCCAGCCTGGCAGCTGAACGGGTCTCCTTAGCCCTGATGCACCTCCCGGAGGAGGTCAAAGAAGTTCTCACATCGAGGAATGACTTGACGAGAAGGGCATATGCCTTTAAGTGGCAATGCTTCTCGGTCTGGTGCTCCGAGCTCCAGATCGACCCGTTCTCCTGATCTACCCAATGGGTACTCCAGTACCTCCTCCATCTCTCGAAAGCGTGGCTGAAATCCATCTCGGTCAGGGTACACCTGAGCGCCATTTCGGCAAACCACCTCCCCGTCAAGGGGAAACCCCTCTCGGGGCAGCCCTTGGTCTCCCACTTCATGAGAGGCCTCTTACTTTCCAAGCCTCGCATCTGGCCTCCTCCGCCAGAGTGGGATTTTAATGTGGTGCTTATGCAGTTCACACGAGCACCCTTCGAGCTGCTGGAAGGTAATCTTCCTGGTGGCTTTGACTTTGGCCCGCCAAGTCAGCGAACTTTAGGCCCTCATGGCTGAGGCTCCCTACACCAGGTTCTATGGGAACAGGATGGTCTTCCGCACCCACCCCAAGTTCCTACCGAAGGTTGCCTTGGATTTCCATCTAAATCAGGAGATAGTCTTACCAACCTTCTTCCCAAGACCTCATAGCGAGCAGGCATCGGCAGTATTACATACACTCGACTGCAAGAGGGCTCTTGCCTTCTACCTCCAGCGCACCCAGGCTCACCACAAGTCTGGTCAGCTCTTTGTTGCCTATGATCCCATGGGGCAGGCAGTCACCAAACACATCCTCTCCAGCTGGGTGGCGGACTGCATCGCCTTCGCTCAGGAAAAGCAGGTGCCCCGTTGGATTGCAGAGTCACCGTGCACGGCGTCTGGGCCAAGGCGGCTCAGTGCACTCGTTGCACTCAGTGCCCCTATTGGACATCTGCCGGGCTGCGACCTGGTCTTCAGCAAACACTTTCGCTGTACACTACTGCCTGGAGAGGGAGTCCCGCCAGGACAGCACCTTTGACCAGGCTGTTCTCCGTAATCTGTTCACCCCGTAATCTGTTCACCCCTGTTCAGCAACTCCTGCCCTTCGACCCTTCTCGACGGCTACCGAGAGCTTCGCTCCAGGGACCCAAAGACTCGGGCTCCTTCAGGCATTGACTTCTGCTCACGGCCTCACGGAGTCGTTTTTGGGTTACAGGCTCGGTAGCCTGTAGCTGGGGAATACCATCAGTGAGGACTGACTTCCTGCTTGTTCCTGGAGAAAGCATAGTTACTCACCTGTAACAAGTGTTCTCCAGGGACAGCAGGAATCAGTCCTCACTACTCTCGCACCTCCCCTGAAGAGTTGCTATTTTTATCCTTCCCTTGCCAACTGCTTAGTAGAACTCTAGCTATGGGACCTGACTGAGCAAGATGGCACCTTTGGGTGGGAAGAGGACCAAACATGCATGGCAGCAATCCCAAAGGCTTTCTTTGAAAGCTGGGAAATTGCTCCACGCGGGCTCCGTCGGTGCTGATGTCACCAATAAGTGAGGACTGATTCCTGCTGTCCCTGGAAAACACCTGTTACAGGTGAGTAACTATGCTTTTTCATGGTTTACACTGTCAAAAGCCTTGCTGTAGTTGATAAAGCACAAATAGATATCCTTTTGGTATTCTTTAGTCTTTTCAAGGATTCATCTCACATCTGCCTATAAGGGGCTTTCGTCTTCCCCTACCTGGACGACTGGCTCATCAGGGGTGCTACAGCCTCAGAAGTCAGTCAGTCCGCAGAGCGTGCAACCTTCCTCCCGCAGCACCTGGAGTTTGTCATCAACTACCCCAAATTCCATCTCTCTCCAGCCCAAAGCCTGGCATTCATAGGTGCTCAGTTGGACATGTTACAGGTCAAGGCCATCCTCCCAAGAGAAAGGGCAGACTGCCTCAGGCAACTGGCAGGAGAGGTACAATGCCGCCGGTCAGTGCTGGCTTGCTGCCTCCTCCACCTACTGGGCCATATGGCCTCGACGGTCCATGTCACACCTTCAAGCCACTTACACATGCAGACAGCCCAGTGGTGCCTACGCTTGCAGTGGACTCAGGCCACGAGCAGGCTATGGGACAGGGTTACCCGCCAACTGGCTGGATCCCTCAAATGAATGCCCTTCCAGGTACACACACTGCAGAGGACCCTGACCACAGATGCCTCCCTCCTGGGTTGGGGGGCACATTGTGGAGACCACTGCACACAGGGCAGCTGGTCTCAGGAGTTGCCGTTCCTACAGATCAATCTCCTGGAACTCAGTGCAATCTTCTCCATAGGATCGCCAGGAGAAGTCATTGATTTGACGTCACACAACAACATTTGTACTAGGTGCTGTATATTAAAAATGCTTAAATGAAATAAATAAATATAAATTTCAGTACTGTGATCTCTTTCTTTTATTTTTTTCTTTAAGAAGTTATTTTTGCAAATGTATGATCCCTGATAGGATGAGCCAAGGAATTTTTCAGTCTAGTCACATTTCATGACTTTTGGCACTTTAGCAAAATGCAGCAGTGACGGCACCAATCCAACAGAATTGTTTTTTCTCTGGGAAGGGAAAGTTATTTATAACTTTGTATGTGTTTATTAATGTTACTTTAATTCTCTAATTAGGCACATAATTTGTAACTTCACATAGTGAATTATAATATCCTATTTTAAAAACAGTTTGATAAAAAAAAAAAAAACTATTGGCATTCTGGTGCAGCTTCTTCATCCTTACCTAATAACTAGCAGAAAGTGTTCAGAATGATTCACATCCAAACAAATATCAAAAACCTAGAACACTTGTTCTAATATTCATGTGTGTTTTGATTGTTTTATGAAGCATCAAAACTAGATATGAAAAGAGGCCATTCCTTATCGCTTCTCCGGGCCAGTCAAGGGAAGGTTAGGGTTGTCAATCCCCTTTAGCAGCTGAGGACTGAAGACTTCAAGTTTTCTTGAGAGGTGAAGCCACTCCCCCTGAGGTCAACCAGCCAGTCTTTCAGTCCTCAGCAGCTCAAGAGGATCGATTCTGTCTTTCTCCCTCATGAATGTATAGTGCTTGATTTCATTTATTTTCTTTATGGCAGTACAAGTTGGCTCTAGCAGAGCTGATTTTATTCTATAGTCCTGAGAATCCATTTTCGTTCCCTATTATTTAGGGACAGTAGAGACGTCAGGCACTTGTTAACATGACGGTATAAGGTAGAGCCTGCCTTTTTAACCGTCTCCGTCTCTCTGAGCAGATTGAACCTGGGAGCCCCAGTACTTCCTCTGCCGTGGACATAGCCGCGCTTGTCCATGTCCCGCTAGCAGCGGAACGAAATCTCAGCGCTACACCGTTTCCTGTCAGGGGTGAGTGTGTGTAGCTGTGCGGTGTCCGTTTTCACCAGCGCGATCAGAGCGAGCGGCGATTTCTCTGCCCTCAGCCGTAGCGCGGCCAGCAGAAGTGTTTTGTTCTCTGTTCGGGGTTAATTTCTATAGGCAGGAGTGATGGCAGAAAAGCTGACTTCGGATACAGAGAAGACGTCTTTGCCCGCGGGAAAGGCGGCCATTTTAGGCGCGCCGGCCATTTCAATGGCCGACCAGCACCGGCCTGCTAAATGGAAGGCTAAGTCCTCTAAGGACGTCTCTCGGCAGGAGAAGCCTGCGCATCCCCTGCCTGACGCGCAGGAAGGCATATCGTCTTTCTTTTCTCCAGAATTTATCCTGGCAATGCACAGAGCATATTTGATGAGATCTTCTCAGTCTGCTCCTGTGGGAACGCTTCAAAGCTCTGCTGCAGTTCCAATGGGTGTTACTGTGCCAGAGGATCCTGGAGAGGGTCCTTCCCTGCCTAAAGAGATCTTGAGGGATCCTTTGGACCCTTTTGCTTCACAGCTCTCTGTACCCCTGGGTCAGGGGGAAACGGAGTGTCTGTCGGAAGCAGGCTTGGACCTGGCTCTGGAAGAACTAGAAGAGGGTGAAATTGCACCAGGGGAGGACCCTAATATCTTTCGCGTTTTTCGCAAAGAAGAGCTTTCAGCTCTCATTTCCCAGTCCTTATCTGCCTTACACTTGCTGCTTCCTTCAGCATCCCAGGAACCTTTGGAGGATCCGTTATTACAGGGGTTTAAAGCGGAGCTCCGCTGTTTCCCGATGCACCGGGTGATAAAGCAGATGATTGAATCTGAATGGGAGTGTCCGGAGGCCACGTTCCGTGGGAGCCGCGCCTTAGCTCGCCTTTACCCCATTCCGCAGGAAGAGAAGGATTTATTACGCATGCCCAAGGTAGATGCGATAGTATCGGCAGTGACCAAAAAGACTACCATCCCTGTAGAAGGGGCGGCGGCGCTTAAGGATCTACAGGATCGAAAATTGGAAATTCTTCTCAAGCAAGCGTTCGATTCTAGTGCTTTAGCTCTGCAGGCGGCTGTTTGTGGAGCATATGTCTCTAGGGCGTCCATTCGGTGGCTACAAGGAGACATATCCGCGGATTCCGCTTCGGTGCAGGGGGCGGAAAGTGCAAAATTGGAATCGGCCGCGGCTTATATGGCCGATGCCTTCTATGATCTGCTGCGGATTGCCGCCAAGACCATGGCCTCCCTGGTCGCGGCCAGGCGTTTTTTATGGTTGTGTAACTGGTCGGCGGATGTTTCATCTAAGTTACGGCTTAGCAAATTGCCCTATAAAGGAAAATTGCTTTTTTGGGAGGCGTTAGAGAAGATTGTTAAAGATCTGGGTGACTCTAAAGGAGGGCGTTTGCCAGAGGATAAGCCCAAGCCCGGGCGAGGCGCAGGAAGTCTCCGAGGCTCCGGTTGAGACGCCCGTAGATTCCGAGGAGCGCGCTTTGCTCCCTATTCCAGAGGCCGTGCGGGGTTTCGCGGTCAGTCCTTTCGAGGAGCCAGAGGTTTCGGCAGGTCTTACTTCAGTGCTTCTCAGTCCTCAGCTAAGAAGCCACAATGAAGGTGTGCTGGTCCAGGCGTCGGTGCCTGTAGGGGGGCGCCTGCAGGATTTTCTAGCAGCCTGGACCGCAACTACTGCAGACAAATGGGTATTAGAGATAATTCAAAGAGGCTATGCGCTGGATTTCGCTTGCCCTTTGTCGCCCGCCTTTGTAATGTCTCCCTGTGCGCCAGGACTAAAGGCGCAGGCCGTCTCAGACACGCTTTTTCGCCTCTTGCAGCTTCGGGCGATAGTCCCCGTGCCTCGAGACCAATACGGTCACGGTCGATACTCGATCTATTTCGTAGTTCCCAAAAAGAAAGGTTCTTTTCGACCGGTACTCGATCTCAAGGGCGTCAACCGTGCTTTGCGGGTGCCTCATTTTCGCATGGAAACATTGCGTACCGTGATTCGGGCAGTGCGTCCTGGAGAATTCCTCTCGTCCATAGATCTCACGGAGGCCTATCTTCACATTCCCATCAGGCCATCTCATCAACAATTTTTACATTTTGCCCTGCTTATGGGTCATTTCCAGTTTCGAGCATTGCCGTTCGGACTTGCCACGGCTCCGCGGACATTCACAAAGCTCATGGTAGTGGTAGCAGCGGCGCTGCGGAAGGAAGGGATCCGTGTTCATCCGTATCTAGACGATTGGCTTATCAGGGCCGATTCTCATTTGGCCTCCTTAGCAGCAACGGCTCGAGTTGTTCAGCTTTTGGAGCAACTAGGTTGGGTCATAAATCAGGCCAAAAGTCACTTACAGCCAATAAGGCAACTGACTTCTCTAGGGGCATTCTTCGACACGGCTCGAGGTGCAGTTTTCTTGCCCGAGATCAGAGTGAACAAGATTGTGCAGCAGGTGCAGGCGTTTTTGCGAATCCCGGCTCCGTCGGCGTGGACGTACTTACAACTCTTGGGCTCCATGGCGGCGTCCTTGGATCTGGTTCCGTGGGCCAAGGCTCACATGCGGCCCTTACAACAGACATTGCTTTCCCGATGGTCGCCACAGCTTCATCCTCTATCACAGCGCCTGCTTTGTCCGGAGCTGGTGAGACAAAGTCTGGAGTGGTGGTTGAACCCTGTCCATCTCAGAGCAGGCGTTCCTTTGCAGGAGCCCTCGTGGATTTTAGTCACCACAGATGCCAGTCTCGCAGGCTGGGGAGCGCATTGTCAGTCGCAGCTCGCTCAAGGATCTTGGTCTCCGGAGGAGAGCTCATGGTCGATCAACAGACTAGAGCTACGCGCTGCTCGGCTCGTCCTTCAGCACTTCGAAGCCCTGCTAAAGGGGACTACAGTCCGGTTGTTCTCCAACAATGCCGTAACAGTGGCATATATCAATCGGCAGGGGGGGACCAAGAGTTCCTCTCTCCTCACCGAATGTCAGGAGTTGATGACTTGGGCAGAGGGCCGTCTCCTGGCGTTGTCAGCTGCTCACGTGGCTGGCAAAGAGAACGTTCAGGCCGATTTTCTCAGTCGCAATGTCCTCGATCCCGGAGAGTGGAAGTTGAACGTAGCAGTTTTTCACGAGCTGACCTTATGGTGGGGACAACCAGTTATGGATTTAATGGCGACTTTCAGTAATGCCAAGGCGAACCGCTTTTTCAGCAGACGCAGGGAATGCATGTCAGAGGGGCTAGATGCTCTGGTTCAGCCATGGCCGGTGGACACTCTCTTGTACGTTTTCCCTCCTTGGCCGATGTTGAGTCGCGTTATTCAACGCATAGCGGGACACCGGGGTTCGGTGATTCTGATTGCGCCAGATTGGCCTCGACGTCCTTGGTATGCCAATCTGATTCGGCTCCTGATAGCTCCTCCTTGGCGTCTTCCGGTCCGGATCAATCTCTTGAATCAGGGACCGGTGCTCATGCCACAGGTGGATCGCTCCTTGCTTACGGCTTGGCTCTTGAGAGGGTGCGCTTAAGACACAAAGGTTATGCGAGCTCCGTCGTGGCCACCTTACTTAGATCTAGGAGGCCAGGGACTTCCCTTGCGTATGTTCGGATATGGCGGCTCTTCGAGGATTGGTGTGGACGGCGCGACGTTCTTCCTCGTTCGTCTACCTTGCCTCAATTGCTTTTATTTCTCCAGGAGGGTTTGGATAAAGGTTTGACGCTGAATACCCTTAAAGTTCATGTGGCAGCGCTAGCATGTTTTAGAGGATTGGTGCAAAACCGCCGGCTATCGATGCATCCAGATGTGCAAAGATTTTTCGGGCGGCTAAGATTCTTCGTCCTCCACTGCGCCAGATCATGCCTCCGTGGGATTTGAATGTCGTTTTCGAGGCGTTTTCGAGCTCGCCATTGGCGTCGGTTTCCTCGCGGTCTTCGCGGGAGTGTTCCTGGAAGATGGCTTTTCTGGTGGCCTTATGTTCCGCGCGGCGGATTTCCGATTTACAGGCCTTGTCTTGTCGGGAACCTTATCTGCAATTTCTCCCTGAATGAGTTTTACTGCGTACGGTCCCTTCTTTTTTGCCGAAAGTGCTGTCTGTTTTTCATGTTAATCAGTCTGTGGCCTTACCCATTTTTTCGAATTTGTCAAGTTCTCCGATTGACCGAGCTCTCAGAATGTTGGATCTTGGTCGGGTCTTAAAGGCGTACCTTAGGGTCTCGGAGCCCTTTCGAAAAACAGACAGATTGTTTGTCCAGTATGCTGGGCCCAATAAAGGGCAGGTGGCGTCGAAGTCCACGATTGCTCATTGGGTACGCTGCGCTATTGTGGCAGCTTACCAGGCCGGAGGACGCTCTCCCCCAGCTGGGCTGAAAGCTCATTCCACTCGAGCTCAAGCGGCTTCCTGGGCGGAATTTGCTTTTGTTCCTCCCATGGATATCTGTAGAACGGCGACGTGGTCTTCATTGCATACGTTTACGAAGCATTACCGATTGGATGTTCAAGCCAGGGAAGATGCGAAAGTGGGGGCGTCGGCTCTTATCGCGGGGCTGGCGGGTCCCTCCCGAGTTTAGGTACTGCTTTGGTACTGCCCTAACCTTCCCTGGACTGGCCCGGAGAAGCGATAAGGAAGATGAAATTAGATCTTACCTGCTAATTGTCTTTCCTTGAGCATTCTCCGGGCCAGTCCAGGGTCCCACCCTTTTTTTTCATTTTTTCGGATACCTCTGCCGCAGAGCAGACATCATAGCGCAATGTGGGTGTTCGTGCGAAGGGGGTGTATCGGGGCTTCTATGTTTCTTTCTCAGAGATTGGCGTGCATCATTTAAAAAAAAAAAAAGGAAATTCAACCGCATCCTCAGAAGCACTGTTTTGTTTGTTTCCTCTTTCCCACGGGACTATGGAGCATTATCAGTTTTACAAAGTTAACCTTGTGTTTTCAGTTCTTTACTAGTTCGCTGCTTTGTCAAGAGAAGACTGGCTGGTTGACCTCAGGGGGAGTGGCTTCACCTCTCAAGAAAACTTGAAGTCTTCAGTCCTCAGCTGCTAAAGGGGATTGACAACCCTAACCTTCCCTGGACTGGCCCGGAGAATGCTCAAGGAAAGACAATTAGCAGGTAAGATCTAATTTCATCTTTCTTTGGCTCTACATCTATACCTGTAATTTCATCATATGCTTCTATTTTACAAGTGTGTTTTCAATTTCCTATATTAACTCTTATGCTCTGGTCATAGGAATTTTAACATCTAGAAATTAATTTTTGTTGGACATAATACTGAAGTTGCTATATGGAAGCGTCCTCCAACACGTCCTTTTTTTTCTAATTTAAGTGATCTTATAGTGTAATAAAAATCGAACCAACGCGTTTTGAATTTATCAGTTTTTTCTGCTTCTGGGAAAACACTTATCTGAACAGGAAAAATGTCCATTTCTTCATAACCAACAGCACAGCCTGTTTGTTTCTTCAGATCTTCCTGGAGCGCAACCCGCTTAAAGATAAAATGGCCGTGGCGTCTTTTTAAGCACGGCTGACTCCACCCTTTCAAACCATTTAAAGGAAACACACACGTATAATAAAGCATGCCACTCAATTTGTGCATTAAGACCCTTGGGCTGAAGGCTATCCAACCTGTACATGACCCATTTTGAGCAGCATTATCTGTTTGATTCACACTGGATGAACAGAAAGAACAGTCTTCTTGCAGTGTCAATGAGAACAAAGAGCAGGACACAATTCACCATGGAAAGACTGCTTTAATCAGCCAAACATGAGGTCACCCGACACATATATCAAATGGGGGGCCTTCTTCAGGGGAATAAGACCTCTACAATAAAATAATAAAAATATAATAATTAAAAACATCACATTAAAAAATAAATAAGCAACCAATTATAAATAAATCAATCATATATAAATACATGAGATAAAACAAGAGGTGCAACGTGGCATTTCAAAATAAGACAATACAGATATATAAAAAACATGCTGAACATAAATACACAGAGATACGTTAATTTTATAGTAATAAAAAAACAGTGCAAGGGAAGAGAAACCCATCAAAGAATAGACCATGAATTCCACATGCAAAGCTAAGTTGTTCATGAGAATATACTGAAAAGTGAGTAAAGATAAGATAAATTACAGTGACATTCTTGCCTCTAGCTCGAACTGAGCCATCATTCATTCAGTAAACTACCCATGAAGCCATCCTTAGGATCTGGAGCAAGGATAACCTCTATAGATAAAGAACTGTGGAGTATCTCCCTTGAGCAGCTCGACATGCTGACATAATGGTATTAGAAACATAAAAATTTAAAGGTCGATAATAATGCTAAGCATATATTGTCAAATGGTATCGCCAATTGTGCAGACTCAAAAACAAAACACACAGCTTACCCACGGGTGCTCAATATGTTCAATGTGAAAGGGCTCTTTGTTCATTATGGCGCTAAATTTAAAACGAGGTTTCTATGATGTCATGGTGCTCCTCCTCAGACTACTCTGATTAGGAGTCAGACATCGAGAAGTCCCCGGCCCACTGAGACCTCCCCTTGGATCCATCTCCTTCGGCTGCCAAGTGCCATTCCCTCCCTGAGGATACCTCTTTCCTTGAATTCATCAGTGATATGGTACAGGCTTTCTCCCTCATGACGGAGTCGGAGGAGGACCCATGTATGGAGAATTGGACATCTTCCAGTACAAGGCACCGCCAAAAGAGACCCTGACAGTCCCTGTGCCTTCCATCCGAGGCTGAGGTCTCCCACATCCGGCTTCTCCTCCAGATGTGGGAAACCCAAACCTCAGTCCCCATCATGAGCCGACAACTCGACATGATGTATCAGGTCCAGTGGGGGCTGGGATTCCACAAGATGCAGCTCCCACACACCTCCATGGTGGTTGAGTCGGCCATGCGCCGGCAAAAAAGCCCGAAAATGCACTCCTCAGTGCTTCTGGGCAGGGAGTCCCGCATACTCGATGCCCTTGGGTGCAAATGCTACCAGGGCTCAATGCTGGCTTGCCGAATTCAAACTTACCAACTTTACATTGGCATGTTCCTGTGGGACCTACCCAAGGAGCTCGGCAGCTACGCCACTGGCCTCGATGGGGACCATTTCCGACGTTTCCAGACTCTAACAAAGTCTGTCGCAGAGTATTTCAAATACCTCTTCCGAGCCACTTAAGATGGCTTTGAATCCAGTGCCAGAGTGGCCGCCACTGGCATCGGCGCTCAACGCCAAGACTGACTGAAATCATCAGATCTCAAGCAATGGGTGCAGGAAAAACTCTTGGATGTTCCATGCCTTGGCGAACAGCTCTTTGGCAAGCCAATGAAGGATAAGGCAGCTGAGATCAAGACCAAGTATGTTACTCAGACCAGTCTCTCGAGGAAGACCTCCATTCTTCCCAGAAAGAATCCACAGAGGCAGAAGTCCCCTTTCCTCTGGAAGAGTCAACACTGTCGGGGATACCCTTCCTACCCAGCCACCCAGACCCCTCAGCAGTGTCCCTAGGGCAAAGGCACAGGCCAGGGACCATGCAAACCCAAGGGTCAGAAGACCCAGGCACTGGCCCCAGCCCAGCCTGGGTCGGGGTTTTGATGCTATCAGCATAGCCCCTCTTCCTCTGGAGGACCAGCACCCCACAGGGAGATGCCTGGTCCACTTTGCCCACCGGTGGGCCCACATTACCACCGACTCCTGGGCCCTCTGAGTCATCTGGGAGGGCTACCTCCTGCACCTGGAATGGACTCCTCCGCCCTTTTTTCCCGGGGAATCCCCTCGGTGTCCCCTGCACCAAGCCCTGCTACTGAAAGAACTCGTGGGCCTCCTTAAGGATGGGGCAGTGGAGCCTTTATCTCTCCCCTAAAGAGGGCAGGTTTCTATTCCAGGTACTTCCTGGTCCCAAAAAGGACAAGGGGCCTAAGACCCATCCTGGACCTGAGGAACCTCAACAAGTTCCTGGTGTGCAAGAAATTTAAATTTAAGATGCTCTCCCTTGGAACACTGCTGCCCTACCTCCAGCAGGGAAATTGGCTATGCTTCTTGGATTTAAAGGATGCTTGCACCCACATCCTTATCCATCCCAATCACAGAAAGCTGAGATTTGTGGTCAGAGGCAACCACTACCAGTGCAGGGTTCTTCCCTTCGGCCTCGCCTCTGCCCCAAGGGTTTTTACCAAGTGCCTGGCGGTAGTGGCGGCCTACCTCTGCCTCCAAAAGACCCACGTCTTCCCCTACTTCGACAATGGGCAGGCCACCAGCTGTACTGTTCAGGTCTTACAGCATCTGGGTTTTGTGATAAACCATCCGAAATCCCAGCTCACCCCGACTCGAGCACTGGAGTTCATCGGGGCCTGCCTTGATGCGGTCCAGGCCAAGGCTTTCCTCCTCCTTGAAAGGGATGATCGGCTTATGGCCCTCGCGGCCGAGGTGCAGCTGCACCGCGCAGTGCCGCCCCGAACATTACTTCGCCTCCTGGGCCACATGAGGGTGGATCAGTGGTGCCTCCGGTCCCAGTGGTCTCAGGCCACTGGCCGACTCCGTGAGAGAGTCACGGTGTCTCGACAGCTGATGGAGTCCCTTACCTGGTGGCGGGATGCTCAGCAACTGCAAGTGGGCATGGCTTTCCAGTCCCTGAGCCTCCAGAGGATCCTCATGATGGACACTTCCCTGATGGGTTGGAGCACCCATTGCGGAGAGCTCCGCACTCAGGGAACCTGGTCCTCTGAGGAGAGCCAGCAACAAATCAATCTGCTCGAGCTCAGAGCAGTCTTCCTCGCTCTCAGGGCCTTCCGGCATCACCTGCAGCACCAGTCGGTGCTCATCCAGACGGACAATCAGGTTACGATGTTCTATGTGAACAAGCAGGGCAGCACGGGCTCCTTCCGCCTCTGCCAGGATGCTGTGGCCCTTTGCTACTTTGCGATCTGCTGTGGGATCCTCCTCAAGGCGGTCTACCTACCGAGCCAGAACAATGTCTTGGCGGACAGGCTGAGCAGGGACATCCAACCGCATG
Organism: Ichthyophis bannanicus; assembly: GCA_033557465.1. NCBI lineage: Eukaryota > Metazoa > Chordata > Amphibia > Gymnophiona > Ichthyophiidae > Ichthyophis > Ichthyophis bannanicus. The sequence goes on from CM066032.1 coordinate 854,836,958, forward strand.
AGTGGCACCTGGACCCAGAGGTAGTGCTCGGGCTTTTCCGGGCTGTGGGGCTGCCCCAGCCTGGACCTTTTCACCAGCCCGACCAATGCACAGGTGCCCTGGTTCTGCAGCCCCCAACCCCACCCCTCTCAAGTGGTGATGAACGCTTTCCTCATCTTGTGGTCGAGAGGCCTGCAGTATGCCTTCCCTCCCATACTCTTGATAGCCCAGACCCTCCTCAAGGTCCAACAGGACAAGGTGTCAATGATCCTTGTGTCCCCTAGCTGGCCCAGACAGCCCTAGTTCCCCTTGCTGTGCCGTCTCTCGACAGAATCCCCGGTCCCTCTCGGGAATTCCCTGGCACTTTTGTCACAGGAAGTGGGCTTGATCCTCCATCCCAACTTGGGGTCTCTTTCACTCACGGCCTCTCAGCTGAACGGGTCGCCTGAGCTTACCTTAACCTCTCCGAGGAGGTGGAGGAAATCCTTCTAGCCTCTTGTAAGGACTCCATGAGATGGGCTTACGCCTTCAAGTGGCACCGGTTCTCCATCTGTTGCACGGAGCACCGATTGAACCCATTTTCTTGCCTGGTGCATTCAGTCCTCCAATACCTCCTCTACCTCTCACAGTCTGGACTTAAGTCCAACTCCATCCAGGTGCATCTGAGTGCACTCTCCGGCAACCACGATCCTGTGGAGGGAAAGCCTCTGTCAGTGCAACCCCTCATTACCTGGTTCATGTGGGGCTTATTGCTCTCCAAACCTCCCATCCGGCCACCCCCTGCGGAGTGGGATCTCAGTGTGGTTCTGGCGTAGCTTACTAAGCCGCCCTTCGAGTTCTTGGCTACCTGCTCCTTATGCTACCTTTCCTGGAAGGTGGCTTTCTTGGTGGCGCTCACTGTAAGATGTGGTCAAGTTACTCTCCTGTAGGTCCTGGGTTCATTTCACTTCACAGAGGCAGTAGGGTTTGTAATAAAACAACCAAACAGGTGTGGCTTGGAGAAAGGCTTTTTATGTAGAAATAGGCTTATTACATAGGTATTGAACAGAGGTATATAGTGATTGTTACAGAGCTGTTTCAGTGTGCATCAATGAATCTGTGTGTGCATGTGCAGGTGTGAAGTGTGAGAGAGAGGCCAGAACATGTGGGTCAGAGCCTCATGGCAAGAGAGAGGGGGAGGGGTGGAAAGAATTGATTATCAGAGCCTCCTGTCCTTCATTTCCGATGAATAGTGGAAGAGAGAGAGCAAGAGGAAGTGTTTCTGTCCTTTATAGTGAATTGAATCCTCTTCAGCACTTCGCCTTGAGGTCTGCTATTGTTTTTAGCCACTCCCTTTGAGGTCTGCCATTCTTGATTTAGCAAGGCGGGGCTGCAGACAGGCCCTGGAGACTGAAATCACCAGGGGGTCAGAGTTAATCTCATCTTGTAAACTGTCCTATTACCTTTGGAGACTGAAATCACCAGAGTACAAAGCTGCATGAAATGTATGCTGACATCTCCCACACCTTTTTATTTTTCTTTATTATTTGTACCTGGAAATGGTGAAGCAAACCTGTGGTACCTATCCCAGCTGCCATTACATGATAGTAGGCAGCTTGTCTAATACCTCCTGTATTAAATACCTTGCTATGTCTAGCAGGTCCCCTGTCCTGCACAGTACTGTCTCTAGTGTTCTAGAGATAAATAAGTCTCCTTATGAGTCCAAACCTCGCGTCTTAGGTAGAGCAGCCACTACTGGGGGGAGAGGGGGGGGGGAACCCAATATGCTACCTCCGTGCCCGTCTTAGAGAGAGTGAACAGTGCATAAGGGCTGCAGGAATTTTTGAGGAGGCTAAAGCCAAAAGGTACCAGGATGCTATGAGTGAGGATAGGAAGCAATACTAGACTGCAGCTGACTCTGGTATTCAGTGTAATAGGAAATGCCAAATTAGCAGGCCAAATTAGCCTGGATGTAGGGGTGGATGCTGGAGAAGTTCAGTGTAACTACCTTAAAATGTTGTTGATGTTCTATAGGACATGCGCTGCAAGGAAATGTACATTTGTTTCATCTTACAGCACAGGAAAATTACGATAATGCATAGCAATATTTGTACAGCAGTTAAAATAATAATAGGGTGAATAAAAACATTAAAGACATGATCAGCAGTAGGTGAGTAACCAAATAACAATTCCCACACAGACACATGAGCACGTGTCCTACAATTTGTTGAATGTGTCCATTCTCATAAGCGATGGTGTGATTCACTTCAGTGGATGTTGTTTTAAGGTGATCAATATAGGCATGGAGTTCTGTAAAGTTGAGCAGTTTATGTAGTGTCTCTTCTCCCATGCCTAGTGGTAAGGGATGCACAGCATATGAGATAAAGTCTGGAATGTCCATAGAGTCATTGGTAACCAGCGGTGTGGAATAAGTTGTCCCATTAATGGTGAGGGAGACCAGTGGTGTATAACTGCACCAGGTATTGTTTGGTAAATAGTTTGAACTGTACAACAAAGTGTTCTTGGGAAGGCGAATGTCATGCATTCTGGGAGCAATCGAAAAAGAAACATTCTGGGGAAAGAACAGATGAAAACAAAAGTGTCCAGCTCCAAGGTAATACAAACTGTGTGAGGTAGTCAGGGAATATGAGAGCTTAACAGTCAGGGAGCAAAAGGAGGAATTGTTCCAGCAGGAGGTGTCAGCCTCTTTAAACTGGTGAGGTTGACACTTGAACTGAAATGTAGTCTGCTCACACAAACTGGGGTCCATCGGCTTGAATGAAGTCCAGGTGTCGTCCAGTGGCTGCACCCATGTGAGATGGTCCACAGGATACATAAGCATATTATCAAACTGCACCCCAATATTAACAATAGGATAAATAACTGTGTGTTGTCCTGACCATGGGATCAAAGTACAGATAGAGCAGCCTTGTGGTGGACAAATGGGAACACTAACTGTCCACCTATCAAGGTGAGCTATAGCAAATTCCGGTATTTTGGTACTAGCCATATGAATGAGAGATGGTGGCCAGTGTCCTAACTTAGCAGTGATCAGAATTTTCTTTAGTATAGTAATAAGCTCGATCTGTACTTGATCACAGGCAAGAGCCCAGGAAATATTCTTTCCCAATCTATATTCTGCATGTGCTAAGGTAACAATTTTCTGTTCTATAATGGGAGATATAAGAGCAAAGGTATCTACAACTACATTGGACAGTTTAGAGGAAGCTTCATTAATAATATGTTGTGAGGTAAAACCATCAGCAGCATGCTGAGCAGTGGATCCCATTTTATTACGGAGCACCTCTATATCAATTATATTAAGGGCACCCAGTGCAGTCCCTGTGCCACCTAAAATTGTATCAATTAATTCACGCTTGTGTCGAAATTGCTTGGCTCGGGGTGTTACTGACTGCATATCAAACCAAGTATTGAGCATTTGTATGTGGTTGGCAACAAACTGAGAGCAATTTGGATATTTGTGAGTAACTAGAAACAATTTGGGAAATAGATGCCAAGTAAGAAAATGGTATTCCACATCATATAAAACATCGCGTGGTGCATCATATTTAATCTGAAAGGGATGTCCTTCCTGAAATGGGTGGATATCAGAAAGGTAGAGTACAGGAGGAGCAGAAGTGGTGGGAGGGGTGGGATGAGGGGTGGTAGGTAAACAAGATACATCCAAAAGGAATGAAGTCTCAGTGATGTGCTGTTGATCACTCACAACCCATGTATAAGTTATTTTCCAGGTACCTCTGTCCTGACAGGAAATATTGTACAAAATCAAAGCAGGAGGACCTAGAAAGTAACGTTCTGGGCGTGCCCTCAATTCTTGTGTCCTTTCTAGAGAAGTGGAAACTGGTGGCTCCCACTGTACTTGAGTGATGTTTAATGAATAGAACACTGGCTTGTCCTGTACCGAACAGAAACTCAGGATGACCAGATCCTTTCCTTCCGGGAAAGGTGGGGGTATTTCTTGGTAGCGATACACTCCACCTGTGGAATTAGCCCAGCCAATCGTGCATATTCGGATGATAGTTCCTGTAATGAGACTTGAGTAGAAGAGAGCAGATACAAAAACAACAGGAAACCGAGACATAATAAAAGCAAACTTGTTTCACTCTACTAGGGAGTAAACTAATGCTCCCCACTTATACTATGTAACAACAAAGCAAAAAAAAAAAAAATTTTACTACTTATTTACATAACTATTAAACACATGTCAACTATACAGCAGGAGTAAATAGTTACCGTCCTCAAGCGACTTTTGTTCAGAAAGCAGCTGTCCATGCTGTCTTCAGAAAGCAGCTGTCCGTACTGTCTTCAGGTGGTGTCTGAAAACAAAGACTGATAAAGCACGTATTACCCATATGGTTTTAACTGGGTGATGTGTTTCCAGTACTGCTGGTTGTCAGGCATTAGGATTTGGTATAGGCTTGGGCCTAAGGTATCAGTAACTAAGTATGGTCCTTCCCACTTTGCAGTTCCAAAGGGGAGGTTTGGTCTAGGTCTCAGAATCATCACTTTACTCCCAACCTTGAGGGGTCTTAAATCAGAACCTTTTGCATGTACCTCCTGCAAATAATCTCTAGCTTTTTCTGTGTTAGCTAGCACAGAGGTCTGAATTTCTTTTAGATGTTCTTGCAGGGATTTCATCCACTCATTGGTGAGAATTACGGTCTGGTCCTCTGGAAGAAAAGGACTCAGCATATTTTCCCACCGTTGCATTGGCCTTCCCATTAAGGCTTCATAGGGTGCAAAAGCCCCCATAAAGTGTAAGATGTGGTCAAGTTACTCTCCTGTAGGTCCTGGGTTCATTTCACTTCACAGAGGCAGTAGGGTTTGTAATAAAACAAACAAACAGGTGTGGCTTGGAGAAAGGTTTTTTATGTAGAAATAGGCTTATTACTTAGGTATTGAACAGAGGTATATAGTGATTGTTACAGAGCTGTTTCAGTGTGCATCAATGAATCTGTGTGTGCAGGTGTGAAGAGTGTGAGAGAGAGAGGCCAGAACATGTGGGTCAGAGTCTCATGGCAAGAGAGAGGGGGAGGGGTGGAGAGAATTGATTATCAGAGCCTCCTGTCCTTCATTTCCGATGAATAGTGGAAGAGAGAGAGCAAGAGGAAGTGTTTCTGTCCTTTATAGTGAATTGAATCCTCTCCAGCACTTCCCCTTGAGGTCTACTATTGTTTTTAGCCACTCCCTTTGAGGTCTGCCATTCTTGATTTAGCAAGGAGGGGCTGCAGACAGGCCCTGGAGACTGAAATCACCAGGGGGTCAGAGTTAATCTCATCTTGTAAACTGTCCTATTACCTTTGGAGACTGAAATCACCAGAGTACAAAGCTGCATGAAATGTATGCTGACACTCACCTCTGCCCACAGGGTCACTGAGCTTCAGGCCTTGGTGGCCGAGCCACCCTACACCAGATTCTACAAGAACAGGGGTGTGCTTCGCACTCACCCGTAGTTTCTCCTGAAGGTGGTCTCTGACTTCCACCTGTATCAGGAAGTGGTGCAGCCTTCCTTCTTTCTACGGCCCCACACCGACTTAGCGTCGGCCGTTCTCCATACCCTGGACTGCAAGCGAGCCCTGTCCTTCTATCTGCAGTGGACCCAGGACCACCATAAAGCCTCACAGCTTTTCTTCTCCTTCAACCCCAGCCATCTGGGGCTGGCTGTCACCAAGCGGACCATTTCCTTCTGGGTGGCAGACTACATCGCCTTCGCTCACAGTCAAGCAGGTACCCCTCTGGAGTGTCAAGTCATGTTGCACAATGTCTGGGCGATGGCGACCTCGGTCACCAGTCTCCATTCGGTGCCCATGGCAGACATCTGCCAGGCCGCCACCTGGTCCTCCGTCCACACTTTTGCAGCCCATTACTGCCTGGAGAGGGAGTCCCAGTGGGACAGCGCCTTCGGCCAGGCCGTACTCCATAACCTCTTCGGGGTTTAGACAACTCCTGCCCTCTGACCCATCTTGTTCAGGTTACTGGAGCAATGCTTCTCCCTGGACACTGGGATTCCTCGAGTCTGTCATCAGGATTTGCCTGCGGCTGCCCACGGCCATGCCGTGCCCCTGTTTTCTGCCAATCCTCGGTAGCCTGGAGCTAGGGAATCCCATATGTGAGGATTGACTTCCTGCTTGCTCTTTAAAAAAGCAGTTACTCACCTGTAAGAGATGTTCTCCAAGGACAGCAGGAATCAGTCCTCACAACCCTCCCTTCTTCCCTTGGAGTTGCTATTCATTTTTGGCCATCTTCTTGGTTGGGCTCTAGCTATGGCACCTGACTGAGCAAGATGGCACCCTTTGGCAGGAAGGGGACCACGCATGCATAGTGGCATCTCCTAAAGGCTTTCTTTGAAAGCTGGGGATATGCTCCACGCAGGGCTCCATCGGCATAAACGTCATCCATATGTGAGGACATGATTCCTGCTGTCCCTAAAGAACACCTGTTACAGGTGAGTAACTACGCTTTTTCAGACGTCCAACTCACCAGTAGAGCTTCTAAAATGATCCCCATAGTACATTTTGAACATTTCCATGACCAAACTAAGACAGGACATTTTATCCAATGCCTTAAAATATGAAGAGGTTAGACTGCCCTATTTCAAATAGTTTTTATAATGGTATTATACCATGCAGTTCCTTATATCCTTAATATGAGTTTTGTCCAAAAAGAAACCAAACTTGCTAAAGAGGGCACCAGCGAGCCAACACAGCAGACTCGCAATAATGGTGACCTTCAGCTTTAACCTCCTGCTTGCTCGATCATGCCACATGAATTAGTTATGCACTACATGCAGTAGAGTGAACTCGTCTAATGTGCCTGTTGCTATTTTTTGCAAGTTGAAATATGAAGGATCTTGAAGAGCAACCCATTTTCATGTAATTCTGTGTGAAGTTGACTTTTACCGTGAGTTTTCAGATGTTGCAGCAAGCTAATGGAGAGGATTATTTAAGAAGCAAACAACGTTACAAATGGTACTGACGTTTCAGATCGGGCAGAATGTCCACCGAAGATGATCCCAAATCTGGACGGTCTTACACATCAATGGACTATGATCATGTTAAGAAAGTGCGTGCTTTGATTCTTGAATATCGTTGCCTAACTCTCCATGGAGTTGCTGAAGAAGTAGGCATCCGTAAAAGTTTGTGTCATGTAATAGTTACTGATAAACCTCAGATGCATCGTGTTGCTGCAAAATTTGTCTCACATCTGAACAGATGAGCAAAAAGTGAACCGTGTCACAATCGCTCATCACTCCTTATCTGTGAATTTTTAGGGAAACACAAGATGTCTCTAGTCCCACAGCCTCCCTACTCTCCAGATTTGGCCCCTGCAGACTTCTTTTTGTTTCTGAAGTTGAAATCCACTCTGAAAGGTCGCCTGTTATGACATGTTTCAGAAATAGCAAAAGGCACTTGAGATGAGTTCACTCTATTCATGTAGTCCATAACTAATTCATGTGGTGTGATCATGCAAGTAGGAAACTAAAGCTCCATGTTACCACTACACATCACCATTATTGCGAGTCTGCTGTATTGGCTCGCTAGCGCCCTTTCTAGAAAGTTTGGTTTGTTTTTGGACAGACCTCATAGTTTAGTTTATTAAAATTTTATATACCACTTCTTGCAGCAGCAAAGCAGCTTACAATAAAAGGCAGAGATAAATTGTTTTCTTTGAATGACATTGTTCTTTTGTTTAGTTCCTCTTATATTTTCCTTGCAGAAAAATCCATTGCCTTTTCTGCAGTTGAATCTTGCAACTAAGCCTCCATTCAGAAACACTAATCCTTTTGCTGATTCACGTCAACTGAACACTAACAAGGTTGGATGTTTTTGACTGTTTTGTATTTCATCGCTAACATTTTGTTTGTGTACTTTTACTATTCCTGTGTCTGTCATATGTTAGTGTAATAACAATATAGTCCCCTTTATTTGAAGGAAAATATATTTCCAATACATCCTGCTAGACCAGTCCAGACAAGTGGGTTTAGTTCCCCTACCAGCAGATGTTGGAGACAGAGAAAAAAATACCAGAAACTTGATTGGCTGAGCCCTGATAGATATATATAGCTGCACCCTAGAGGTTGCCTTTAGTATTTTCTCTGTCTCCAGCAGATGATGGTGTTTTCCTGTTTTTTTTCTGTTGAGGTTTTACTTTAATTGGTTAATTTTAGCTGGATATTTTCACGGCGCACAGGAAGTGCCCCATCTGGAATTCCCAGCTCAATTCCTGTGTTCTCTGGTAGGCCGGCTGCAGTGGGAGCCTTCAGTGCTCTTATAGAGCTTTTCTACCTCTGCAGTTTCATATACAGTTTTGGTTGCAGCATCTGCCTTGGCTCACCTGCTCTATTGCATATCAGGTACAATGAGTTTTTTCCTTCCCCTCCCCCCTGCGGGTGTGCCACTCATCCTTCCCTTTCCGGGGCACAGAGACTCCAGCATTCGCTAGAACAGTGGGGGGGGGGAGGTTGGCAGGCTTAACACCGTGGCAGTTGGGAGATCTGTTCCTGCCGCTAGTCTCCTCAGCTGTGGGTGCTGCTGCGGCAGCCATTTTTAGGTGGGAAACTACACAAGTGGTGCGATATTGCAGACAAGCTTCTGCTGCTGCACCGGCTCCTTCCCCGGTCACTGAACGGGTGAAGGTCATATTTCTCCCCCTTTGGCACAAAATTGAGACAAATTGAGGAAGTGGTCTGATAGTGCTGACACGCTTCGGCGGTTGCACTGGCTCCCCCCTGTCATTTTCCTCCCCCCCCCCCCTGCGAGTGTGCCACTCATCCTTCCCTTACACAAAATTGAGACAAATTGAGGAAGCGGTCTGATAGTGCTGACACGCTTCGGCAGTTGCACCGGCTCCCCCCTGTTATTTTCTTCTGCATTTGAGCAACAGAGTTGTTTCTGTTGGTCAGCAACGCACCTTGTTCAGGATGCCTTCCTTTTAGCAGAGATGCATTGTGTGTAACAGAAAGCACAAAGATCTGAGGGACAGGGTGTGCTCAGCTTGCTCTGCTCACCCAGAGGAGACCTCCAATACGGTGCTCACATTTAAAAAAGTTGGCTTATCTGCACTACCAGCTCCTGCGGATGCCAGGACCAGTGCATCAGCAGAGAACATGCTGGACCCACCGCTCCTGCTTCCCCAGCTTGCAGTCCCTTTGATATCAACTCAGCTGCCCCAGTAGGTTCCTCCTCAGGAGCAGGATTGCCATTTTCTAGCCCTCTTCAGGCAGGCTTGGACCCTTTGGTGCTCGGTTCCTACCATGGCTGCCTCAGAGTTTGTCTCCACCCACAACACAGCGATACATTCTGCGTCAGGGTCCCAGAAACGCTCTCGAGTGGATGCTACTCCTAAGAAAGGCAGCCAACCTCCCAAAGAGGTGTCTTGGGGCTCAGACGCTTGCTCACCTGTTGTCCCAGAGGAGGAAGGTTTTTCAGCTGACGAGAGTTTTGGAAGCCTCCGACTGCGAGGAGGATGAATGGTCACCCTTGGTGGCCTCAGCTGATGACCAAGACAGTACACAAAATATCCATCTGTTCCACAAGGACGAGCTGCTGGCACTCATTGCCCAAGTGGTGGACGCCTCGCTGATCCTCCCGAATAGCAACAGACCTAGGCGCAGTCTAAGGCAGATCCCATCCTGCAGGACATTTGGAAGCCCTCCAGGGCCTTTCCTTTCCCACCAGAGCTCCGACAGATGGTGTCTCAGGAGTGGGACTCACCTGATGCCTCCTTACACACGGCTCACTGTTTAGGTCAACACTACCTCTGGTTACCAGTGGATATGGACAATTGGCTCGCATATCCAAGAGTGGATGCTCTGGTGGTGGGTGTTAATAAGCACACCACCATTCCAGTAGAAGGTGGAGCAGCGCTTCGGGATCAGCAGGACCGGAAGGTCAAGGGTCTCCTCAAGATGTCTTTCTCATCCTCTACGCTGACACTCCAAGCTTTAGTCTGTGGTGGTCTGGCAGCATGTGCCCTTTTGTGCTAGATTCAGCACTTACCCGAGGATCCAGCATTGGCATTCTTGGAATCAGTCATAGCCTTCTTGGCGGATGCCTTTTATTATCTGCTTCACCTCTCGGCACCCTTGATGGCAGAAGTCACCTTAGCTCGTCGATGGCTCTGGCTCTGGCTCTGGCTCTGGCTCTGTCAGTGGTCGGCAGATGCCACCTCCAAGGCGCTCCTCTCCAAGCTTCCCTTTAGGAGTAACTTCTCTTTGGCAATGACCTTGACAAACTGGTCAAAGACCTGGGAGAGGTCAAACCCCAGCGTCTGCCAGAAGACCGGCCGAAGTTATCCACGCACCGCTCTTTGCAGCGAAACTACTCGCCCGTCTACACGACATACCGGATTTCGCAACTCCAAGCACTACTGGCCGGTAAGGCATCTACTTCAACTTTGTCTGGCCGTTTTGCTCAGAAATCACAGCCCTTTTGGGTGTCTGAAAAGGAAAGGATGTCTACGCAGCCCCGGCCAAGTTATCTGGCGCTGCCTGATCCTCCTGCTGACGAGACGAGGAGCCTATCTGGGACGCCGCCACCGATAGGAGGGTGGTTAGCACTATTTTCTCAATGGTAGGCTCTCATCACCTCCGATGAGTAGGTTCTCAACATCGTCTCCCGGGGCTATTCTCTCAAGTGTCTGCGGCCCATTCGCGATGCTTTTATCGTGTCACCCTGCGGGGTGTCCCGGAAAAGGGAGGCCATTTGATCCACCATCCAACACCTACTTCTGCTACAAGCCATCCGACCAGTCCCTCCTTCAGAGAGAGGTTCCGGTCATTATTCCATCTACTTTGTGGCACTCAAGAAGGACGGCTCCTGTCATCCAATTCTCGACCTCAAGGAGGTCAATTGGAGCCTTCGCGTACCTCATTTTTGAATGTAAATGCTGCAGTTGGTGATTCAGACAGTCTGCAAGGGGGAGTTCCTTACCTGACTCGAACTGGCAGAAGCACATTTCCACATCCCCATCCAGGATGATCAGTGGTGTTTTTTACGCTTCACCATCCTGGGTCAGCACTTTCAATTCTTCACCCTGTCATTCAGCTTGGCCTTGGCTCCATGAACCTTCATCAAAGTCATGGTAGTGGCAGCAGCAGCCTTGTGCAAACAAAGCATCTGCATGCATCCCTACCTGGACAACTGACTCATTCAGGCAAATTCTCTTTTAGAGGCCCACTGGAGAGTTTCCCAGATGGTCTCCTTCCTAGAGGACCTCGGTTGGGTGGTAAACCATTCCAAGAGTTGTCTGCAGCCTTCTCAATGGCTGGAGTTTCTGAGGGTGCTGTGCGACACCTGTCAGGGCAGAGTCTTCCTGATGTGGGAGCGCTTCCTCAAGCTCTCGTCTCAGCACAGAACGTTTCTTCTGCAGAGCTGCCCACGTGTCTGGGACTGTCTTCAAATTCTGGGGTCCGTAGCTGCCACCATTGATGTGGTCCCATGGGCCAGAGTGCACATGAGGAGTCTGCAGAAGTCTCTGCTCTCCTGCTAGTCACCTGTGACCAAGGACTACGACTGTTGACTTCCTCTAATTCCATTGACGCGCCAAAGCCTTCTTTGGTGGCTCTCGCCAACCCGTCTCCTTCAGGGCATCCTCTTGGAGGCTCCTCTATGGATTTTGGTGACCACCAATGCCAGCCTTTCGGGTTGGGGAGCTCACTACCTGGACCAGTTGGATCAGGGCACCTGGACATCACGGGAGGCACACTAGACCATCAACCGCCTGGAGTCCCAGGCAGTTTGCCTGGCCTTGCTTTGCTTCCTGCCTCTCCTCCGCGCCCAAGCAGTCTGCGTTCTTTCCAACAACACAACAGTTGTGGCCTATCTAAACTGCCAAGGTGGTACAAAGTGTCCCGGGGTAGCCAGGGAAATGGCCCTTCTTTTCCCCTGGGCAGAACGTCATTTACAGGTCCTGACAGCCCAACACATTGCAGGGGTGGACAACATCCAAGCAGACTTCCTCAGTCGTCACGCTCTAGATCCCGAAGACTTGCTCCGTGGGCATTTCTGCGGATAGTGCAGACATGGGGGCTGCCCGCGATGGACCTCATGGCATCGGTGGCGAAAGCCAAAGCACGCTCCTTTTTCAGTTAGAGGAGGGAGCATGGGTCACAAGGTCTGGACGCATTGGTCCAGCCGTGGCCGACATCAGCTCTCTTATACGTCTTTCCCCCCTAGGTGCTAATCGAGTGAATTCTCCAATGCATCAAGGCGCACCCAGGAGCAGTGATCCTAATGGCACCCAACTGCCCTAGGAGACCATGGTACGCTGACCTCATGCGGTTAGCCCGGTCATTTCCTTTACCTTCTCGGAGCTTGCAAAGGTCTCCTGCGTCAGGGTCCAATCACCATGAATGACCCTGCTCTTTACTTGCCTGGTGCTTGAACACTGGCGTTATTCTCATCGAGTGGTGGCTACCCTGTTGAAAGCACGGCGGCCTTCTATGTCCTTGGCATATACATGGGTGTGGCGTATCTTTGAGTCATGGTGTTCAAGACTCCGCCTCTTGCCATAGTGGGCACAAATCCCCAAGATCCTAGCCTTTCTGAAGGAGGGGCTTGACAAAGGCCTGGTCCTTGGCTCTCTCTGAGTCCACGTCTCAGCTCTAACTTGCTTCAGTGGTCCCATCAAGGGGTGCTCGATAGCCTCTCACACAGATGTGGCCAGGTTTCTCAGAGGCACTAGGGTGCTATGCCCTGGAATCTCACCTTGGTCCTCACGGTGCTTATGGGAGCGCCCTTCGAGCCACTCAAGCAGATATCACTGCGGGACTTGTCCCTTAAGACAGTGTTCCTCGTAGCCATAACCTTGGCTAGAAGGGTCTCCAAGTTGCAGGCTCTCTCGTGCCGAGACCCATATCTTTCCTTCTCGGCAGAAGGTGTGTCCCTGTGGGTGGTACCTTCCTTCCTACCAAAGGTACTTATGGCCTTTCACCTAAACCAGCCTATCTCATTCCCGGCCTTCTCTAAGGACCAATGTACAGGCTCTAATAAAGGGCTTCGGGCCGTGGATCTCAGCAGAGTACTCTGCCACCATCTCAAGTGACAAATCCCTTTCACAGAGCCAATCACCTTTTTTGTGCTGTTTGCAGGCCCTCGCAAGGGCCTCGCTGGTTCTGCCAGACTATTGAATCGGCCTACATAATTGAGGGTAAGCCTGTGCCCCCTGGACTCCTAGCGCACTCTACTCGGGGTCAAGCGACTTCGTGGGCTGAACACTTGCAGGTCGCTCCCCTCTGCATTTGTAGGGCGGCAACCTGGTCTTCCCTGTTCACATTCATGCATCGCTATCGTCTCAACCTCCAGGCTCGAGAGGCAGCACAGTATTGGGCCAGGGTATTTATAGCTAACTCTATCAATAGATAAGTCATTCAATATAACATACAAGTGACTTGGATTATAAACCTGATCACTTAAAAAATATTTCTCAATTACTAGTATCTTAAATGGTCTAGCACAATTTTGCAATGTGGAGAAGGTCTCAGACTCTACTCGGCACTCGACTCAAAGGCTTACGCCTACGAGTCAACGTGTGCCTTGTTTTGCATCAACGACCTTCAAGTCATAGACAAAGTATAATAACCTGGGGATCTTATGGCTTGGGTGAATACTCTATAACACTACTTGCAAATCTTATCACTCGGCTGATGGTTCACCACTGAACAGTCCTGTATTCCTCGATTCCTCGTACTATGTTGATCCCGTCATAGATGAAGTATAATAACTCTGGGGATCTTATAGCTTGAGTGAATACTCTATAACACTACTTGCAAATCTTATCACTCAGCTGATGGTTCCCCACTGAACAGTCCTGTATTCCTCGGTTCCTCGTACTATGTTGATCCCGACGCTTGCCTAAGGTACCATACGTGCGTTTCACGATCTCAGTTTCCTCAGGGGATTTATCATTGCTTTTCCACGTGCTGTTTAAAGACAAAAAATGACCCATATAACCCATATTTTCTACCCTATAAAATACTCTCTACCCCTACCTAAACTTTAAAATTCAAAAAAGTGTTTAAAAACAAGCCATAAGATTCACTCAAGCCATAAGATCCCCAGGGTTATTATACTTCGTCTATGACTTGAAGGTCGTTGATGCAAAACAAGGCACACGTTGACTCGTAGGCATAAGCCTTTGAGTCGAGTGCCGAGTAGAGTCTGAGACCTTCTCCACATTGCAAAATTGTGCTAGACCATTTAAGATACTAGTAATTGAGAAATATTTTTTAAGTGATCAGGTTTATACTCCAAGTCACTTGTATGTTATATTGAACGACTGATCTATTGGTAGAGTTAGCCCTTATCGTTCAAAAATATGGCCAACGAAGAGGGTATTTATAGCGGCTGCTTCTTCCCGACCTGGGGTCAGTTAGCTTGCGTACTTGCCGCTTGTCTAGACTAGTCTAGCAGGGTGTATTGGAAGGAGAAATTTCACTTACCATTAATTTTCTTTCCAAGAATCCTGCTAGACCAGTCCAGGACCTACCTGTTTCTGTATCCTCAAGCAGTTTCTTTGCAAGGGAACCAAGGCTCACGTTTCAAGGCAGCGGCTCTGCTGCTGCTCCTCAAGAAGGGCTGCTCCTTGTATGTAGTTAATGTTTTCATAGTTGATGGCACAATGTTATCGTGTTGGCTCTACAGTGGCCATGCGTTTTGCTTTGTCAGAGTATACTGAAAGCAGCCTCTAGGGGTGCAGCTATATATCTACCAGGGCTCAGCCAATCAAGCTTCTGGTATTTTTTTCTCTGTCTCCAACATCTGCTGGTAGGGGAACTAAACACATTTGTTTGGACTGGTCTAGCAAGCTTCCAGGAAAGGAAATTAATGGCATACTCCGAAAGAACCTTCTTGACATGCTGTTTTATGACGAAAAGCTGCAAATCAGCCCGCTATCTACAAACATTTCAAAAATGCCTTCAGAGTACTCTCTCTCACCTGAGCTGCTTGCAGGTTTCGCAACTCTGCATCAAGGATGGTGTGAAATGCAAAGCAAAAATATAGGTTATGGATGAGACATTTTATATCCAAATAAATTTTATTTTACTATATTATGTACATTTGGAATCTATTTTATACTGTATTTAAGACATTGCTGTCTGGGATTGCCTGCTGAAACTAAAAATAAGTATTCCAATCCAATTTAAAAATTAGCTCTTGGTCACTAGGGACAGGTTGATCCAGTTACGTTCATGAAATTTTAATCCAGATTTTTCTATTGATTTCCCTAAAAACAACAGAGCTCAGTGTACCAGCAGGCTCCTTTTTATCTCAGCCATGAAAGAGAAGGCAAATGCTGATGTTTACTCCTGTGGCTGTTCAGAGGTCAGCCGGGGCTTCGGGCCTCCCCGGCTCCCTCTGCAACCGGTCAGGCACAGGGTACCCCGAAGTGCAGGGCCATGTGCAGGCAAAATTCCCACACAATGGACGGGCCGGTCCTGCAAACAAAACATTTTGGGGTGTGGTCTTTAAAATAGTGGGGCTAGATGCAGAGAGTGAGAGCTTTTGAAAGTCTCAGATTTAGGATAATGGGTGGAGTCCATCGGATAATGAGGTCTGCTTTCTCCAGTTAGGTGAATCAGCAGGAAATATTTGCCCTTGAATAATCCATATAAGAAAACCAGAACAAAGAATGGGAGGGACCCAGACTTACTTATTTTATTTAATTAAATTAGATGACAAGCCTCATTAGTAAGCAGTCAAGACAAGTAACAATAAAACAATACTACTACATTTGTATAGCGCTATAAGGCATATGCAGCACTGTACATGAACACATAAGAGATAGTCCCTGCTATGCGGAGCTTATAATCTATTCAAGACTGATGAATCTGAAATAAAGAACAATGGGGTGATATTCAGCAGTGACAACTAGTGCTTGTAAAGCGCATAGCCATCTCTGCTGAATACTGACCCCAGCTATTCAATGCCGGGGCCATATCCGGCCACCAGCATTGCATATCTGGGTTGTTGCCGCAGAGTCCGTAAGTTAACCCGGCAGCATTGATATTGAGCCACTATCCGGTTAGTTCCCTTGGTCAAAGTTAGGCCAGCCTTTGCCATACCTAACGATCTACGGTCACTAACCAGGCAGCAGCTCAATATCACCGCTACCTGGTTAATGATGAGGGCTGCCTCTAGAATGCCCCAATGATACCTGCCTAGCATCAGAGTATGTAGTGGCGTTTATCCAACACAGTAATCATGTTAGTGCCACTGAATAGCCTGCTAACTGGCATTTACATAGTTTGCAGACCATGTAAATGCCTTTGAATATCCCCCCAATCTTTCTATATCGGTATTGAACCTTTATGTAATTTCTAGGCAATGGAAAAATCAACAGACACGTGAGGTTGCACCTCAAGTTGTAAATTCTCTAACAGGTAGCATTCTGGAACATCCTTTTATAGATTCAAAATAGCAAGTTACTGTAGAACAAATAAAGGAGTAGGGTAATTCTTGAGGAAAATGATTAAAAGACACGTGTGCTGAACAGGAGAATAAAGAGGTCAGGATCCTAAAGCAACCTCAAAAATGTGTGTTTTAGCCTGGTTTTGAATAGAACTAGAAATGGAGTCCAACATACTGACTCAGCTATTCTTTTCTAGACAGACGGCACAGCAAGATGAGACAGATTCTGGAGTTGGCAGTAGAAGAAAAGGACACAGAAAAGAATGATGTGCCTGATGAGTGGAGTTTCCAAGGAGGGTTGTAGGGTGAGATGAAAAGAGAGGTAATGAGGAGCTGCAGAGTAGGTCAGTAGGAGAAGTATGAACTGTATGTAGAAGTGGATAAGGAGCCAGTGAAGTGACTTAAGAAGGGTTATGGGAGCGTAGTGACATTAGTGAAAGATTAGCCATGCAGCTGGCTCCTTGAGTGGATTGAAGGGGAGAGAGATGATTTAATGAGAAACTAATGAAGAGCAGATTGCAATATTATAGATAGGAGGTGATGAGAGAATGGATAAGGATCTTGGTAGTGTGTTCCAAGAGGAAGGGATAACTTTTGCTGATGTTATAGAGAAAGGAATGACAGGTTTTAGCTATCTGTTGGATATATACAGAGAAAGGGAGAGAAGAGTTGAAGATGTCGCCAAGGTTGGTAGCTGAGGAAATAGGGAGGATGAGAATGTTATATAGACCGTCCTTTGAGCTCAGTGGTATCTAGGTCAAGTTTGAATCACAGATTTTTCTGAAAATGTTTTTTAATTTTTTGCTTTAAATTAAACTTTAGTTCCTAAGCGTCTCTCCAGTCTAGTCCCTTTCTTCTGGGTTGTACTCCTCTTCTAGCAGCTTGGAGACTGAGTAGGTCATTCTTTGATCCCTCAGGATATATAATCACTGGCACCACCCACCAGCCCCAGTATACTTAGTCTCCAAGCAGCTAGAAGGAGCATTAAGCCAGGAGGGCTTACTGGAGAGACCTTAGAGTTTTATTTTTTTTTTTATTTATAGTTCTTTTATACCGCACTCTTTTTCGTCAGCGCGGTTTACATTAAACAGAATACTCATTGCACGCAACAGACTGTAATGAGTTTACATATAACAGGCAAATACAACTAGGAATTTAACCATGGGAAACTTTGTACATATTTGTAAAAACTTTGTAAAATTTAGTACATATTTGTAAAGAACTTTTATACTTTGAGAAACTTTGTACATATTTATAAATAAGAATCTATATACAAAGGATAGAATTTCTTAGTATGAGGTATTTACAATTTTACTGTGCATTTTAGAATGATGATAATGAGCCTTGGAAATGCAGAATGAAGAGGTGATGCTTTATG
The DNA here is from genome assembly GCA_033557465.1 of Ichthyophis bannanicus. Lineage (NCBI taxonomy): Eukaryota > Metazoa > Chordata > Amphibia > Gymnophiona > Ichthyophiidae > Ichthyophis > Ichthyophis bannanicus. The sequence goes on from CM066032.1 coordinate 854,854,724, forward strand.
GCTTTTCTGAAATGCTTGAGGTCAGTAATAGCTCTTATGTTGGGGGGTAGGTTGTTCCAACATCTAGGAGCGTAGTATGCAAAGGCCCTGTCTGTAGTTGAACGTTTGCATTTTGTGGTCTCAGGTGGTGTAACTAGGGTGTTTGTCACTGCTGACCTCCTGGCTCTGATGTCGGGGGTGGGATGGAGAAGTTTAGACATTGAAGAAGGAGCTAAATTATTTATCACTTTAAATGTCATGAGAAGAGCTTTATATGCTATTCTGCAGTATATGGGGAGCCAGTGAAGTTCCATTAGGATGGGTGTTATATGTTCGCTCTTTGAAGCGCCATATAGTACCCGGGCTGCGGCATTCATTGCAAGTTGTAAAGTATTTAGGGTGTTTTTAGGAAGACCATGGAGTTCAGGGGGTTTGTTTAGTTTGGGTTACCCTTTTAATTTGTTTGGTTTGGCTTTCTTTGCCTTTGGTTTTCTCTTTCTTTATTTTGGCTGCTGGCTGGTTTTTAGGAGCGTCTTCCTGCCCCCCCCCCCTCCCCTCCTTCCTTACCGGTCAGAGGATTCGTTCCAGGAGGAGGCTTGCCTTGGCCCGGGCACGTTAAAAAAAAAAAAAAGAAAGAAAGAAAAGAGACTGGCGAGAGTTTTCCACCGCGTCTCATGGTGAGTTAGAGCCTCTGAGCTGCCTCCCGCCTCGTAGCAGAAGCCTGGGAGACAGCTGAGCACGAAGGCGGGAAGGCGTTGGGCCTCCACCTCTGCCAGGACGCCTCTTAGCGGAGGGGAGACAAGCGGAGCTGACCGCGAGGTAAGAGGAGCCGGTTCTGAGGCAGCCAGAGCAGGAAAAGCCTCGTGCGCAGGCTGTGGGGATTTTGGGCAGCAAGCAGCAAGGCCGCTTATTTTCGTGTGCTTTGCGCGCCGGGGGGGGGGGTTGGGTCAGGTGCCAGGCAGCTCAGAAAGTGTGCAATCAATGGCTGTGGGGGCTGTGTTCCCAACGCAGGAATTTTGGTTTTTTGGAGTCTCTGGTTTAGGTGTAGTTATATGGATATATATTTATTTATTTATTTATTTGCATTTCTTATATACCGCACTATTTGCGATCAGCGCGGTTTACATTAAACAAAAACAGTATCCGACAATAAACAAAAGTCAGGTCATTACATTGAACAGGAAAAAGTAACTTGGAGAACAGGGTAAACTATATACATGTGCAGGTGCCTTGAACAGGGTAATTATATACGTGTAAAAATGAGATGAAAGCAGATATTATTAGGTATTGATCATACTTGGTGATACCAGGTGATATGATCCTGTAGTGAGCACTACAATTCAGAGTACTAATAGATGATTCTATGAAGAATGTAGAGAGCATACACTACATTAAATTAGAACTAGACCAAGTAGATGAATTCTAGAACTAGACCAAGTAGATGAATTCAATGGGATATGCTAATACAATGTGGATATGAATCAACTATGTTTACGTGATGCATACATTACACTAGGAGAGGGCACGTGACACACATATATACTGAGAGAGAAATAGTTATACATATCTATTTATAGATATGCTTAATAGGTCTACTTAGATAGTTTATCGGTTATTTAAAAAAAAAATTCATTGGACAAGATGCCAGCTAGGCCTCAGTGCCTGCTTTGTGGAGCCTGCGAAAGTTTGGTCTCCGAAGCAGGAATCTGTAGGGGCTGCATCATGGAGGCGGCCTCAGTTGAGCAGGGGCTGCAGGCATGCAGCTCTCAAGATCCGGTGGCAGAGGTATCTCAGGAGTCGGTGGAACCCCTGGTAGGACTCCTGGAGGAAAGATCTGCTCTCTCTTTGGATTCAGAGCACCAGATGGAGTCTCAGCCACAACCGGGGACCTCCTTGGGAGAGGTAGGTCTGGGGGAAGGTTTTTCCCTGGAGTTTGGTTTGTTGTTACATAAAGCTTTTTGTTTGCGTTGGCAGGGAAGTCAAGGACGCACTCCAAAGTGTGAGGCACAGGCTAAGCCACTGGTGGAGACAGGGATTCCATCCAAGCAAGCTAGAAGTCTGGAGGAGGAGGACCCTTGTTCCCCTGATTCGGAAACTCTGGAAAGGGGGATTTCCGAACAAGAGCTGGGAGAGGAGGAAGAGGAGCTCGAGGAGGGGGAGATCCCTGAGGAGCAGGCAAGAATTGTAGGGGTCTTCTGGCGAGAAGAGCTGCCGGCCTTAATTGGAGAGTCCCTGAAGGTGCTTAACATGGCAGGGGTGCCCAAGCAGGAAGAGGAGTTGGAAGATTCGTTAATGCAGGCGGTGAGGAAATCTCAGAGAGTATTTCCTGTCCTCAAGGTGATGTGTCAAATGATCCAGGAGGAGTGTGACCAGCCAGAGGCAGGTTTGAGGAGCGTGCGATCGATGTCACGCTTGTACCCCCTGCCTGAAGCGGAGAAGGAGTTGTTGAAATCACCAAGAGTGGACACGGCAGTATCCGCAGTAACTAAAAAGACTACGATTCCGGTAGAAGGCAGTACAGCCTTAAAAGATGCCCAAGAAAGAAGCTGGATGCTTTGTTGAAACAGGCCTTTGACATTAGTGCATTGGCGCTTCAGGTGTCTGTTTGCGGAGCCTGGGTGGCCTGGGCTTGCCTGAGGTGGTCTCAACAGCTGAGGATGGCGGAGGAGTCTTCGGCTGGACCGCAAGGAGAGGCCACTAAAATGGAGTCCGGAGCGGCCTATCTGGCGGACAGTCAATAGAATCTTATTAGGAGTCTGTCCAAAAATATGTCCTCTGTGGTGGCGGCTCGGCGGTACCTTTGGCTTCGAAATTGGGCAGCGGGTGGTTCGTCCAAAGCCTGGCTTAGTAGGCTCCCTTTTAGGGGTAAGCTTCTTTTTGGGGAAGATTTGGACAAGTTGGTGAAGGAGTTAGGAGAGTCAAAAGGAGGCAGACTGCTTGAGGATAGACCTAAGCTGGGTCGCTTTGCGGGCCCGGGACGTTCTCAGCAGGGGGACCCCCGCAAAGTTCGTACAGCTCGGCAGACCCCTTTTCAGAGGGGCCGTTTTGCCTCGAGAGGGCAAGGCTTCCAGGGGTTTCGGGGAACGGGAAGAGGTTTTGGGGCCTTGGCTTCCGCCTCTGCCCAAAGAAAGACTCAATGAAGCTGTGGGGGCTCGGGCAGAGGTGCTGCCAGCAGGAGGTCGGTTGCGGCAGTTCCTTCCCGCCTGGGCACAGGTTACATCCGACCAGTGGGTCTTGGAGGTAGTGAGGGACGGTTATGCCTTAGAGTTTGCAAGACCAGTTCTCCCTTCTTTCGTCCAGTCGCCGTGCAAGTCTCAGGCCAAGCGAGCGGCAGTGCAGGAAACATTATCAAGGCTGTTAGCCTTCAAAGCGGTGGTCCCAGTCCCAAAAGACCAATGCAGTTTAGGTCGATACTCCATCTATTTCGTGGTTCCAAAGAAAGAGGGCTTCCTAAGACCAATTCTGGACCTAAAAAGTGTCAGTCGGTACCTGCGGATTCCCCATTTCCGGATGGAAATTCTGAAGTCAGTGAAAGTGGCAGTCCAGCAGGGAGAATTCTTAACGTCTCTCGACCTCACCGAGGCTTATTTGCATATTCCCATCAGGGAGTCGCATCAGCAGTTTCTGCGTTTCGCGGTACTGGTAGGACATTTTCAGTTCCAAGCGCTACCGTTCGGCTTGGCAACAGCTCCACGTACTTTCACCAAGGTGATGGTGGTGGTCGCGGTAGCATTGCGCAAGGAAGGGATCCTAGTCCATCCTTATCTGGACGATTGGTTGATCAGGGCCATGTCCAAAGATGAGAGTGTGAAGGCGACAACCAGGGTGGTCTCCTTCCTCCGAAGCTTGGGCTGGGTAATCAATCTGTCAAAGAGCAGATTGGTTCCTACTCAGGTTCTCGAGTATCTAGGAGCAAGATTCGACACAGTTGCAGGCAAGGTCTTCTTGCCAGCCCATAGAGCAGAAGGTCTGCGTCGGCTGGTATGAGAGTTTTTGGATCGGAAGGCGCCATCTGCATGGCACTACCTGCAGGTGCTGGGAACTGTGGCGGCGACATTTATTTATTTATATTCTCTTATATACCGCGCTATTCTGCATCAGTGCGGTTTACATTGAACAAACTGAAATTACATTGAACAGGGCATTATAACTTGGAGATAACTATTTTACAGGGAACATGGGCTATGGAGGGTTAAGTGGCTTGCCCAAGACCACAAGGAGCACCTGTGGGACTAGAAACCCCAGTCCTTCTGGCCCAAGGTTGCTGTCCTCTAGTGGGATTTGAACCCCCAACCTTCCGGCCTGAAGTACCTTGCCCCAACCACTAAGCCACTCCTCCACTCCATTAGATCTGGTTCCATGAGCCAGAGCCCATATGTGTCCCTTACAGAGGTCACTTCTACGGCGATGGTCTCATCAGCGTCAGCCTTTGTCGGTGATGCGTCCTTGTTCCTTAGCAACCAAGGAGGCTCTTCAGTGGTGGCTCTTCCCGGGGGCTCTAGAGAACGGAATGCCCCTCGAACCTCCGTAGTGGGTGCAGGTAACGACGGATGCGAGTTTGTCCGGCTGGGGAAGCCCACTGCGAGGGGAGATTTGCCCAGGGTCTCTGGAGTGCTCAGGAATCCCAGTGGCCCATCAACAGGTTATGATTTAGGGTGATGACCCTAGCTCTCAAAGCATTCCAGTTTTGGGTGTGCAGAAGGGCAGTCAGAGTCCTTTCAGGAAACGTGACAGCGGTAGCTTACATCAACAGGCAGGGAGGCACCAGCAGCCCGTTGTTGGAAGAAGAAGCGGAAGGCCTCTTAGAGTGGGCCGAGGCTCATCTGTTGGCCCTGTCAGCACAACACGTGGCCGGAGTGGAAAATGTTACAGCCGACTACCTCAGCCAGTACAAGGTGGATCACAGCAAGTGGGTACTCTGCCAGGAAGTTTTCCATCAGTTGGAACGCAGGTGGGGTCTGCCGGTTATGGATCTGATGGCGTGCTGGGAGTCGGCCAGAGCCAGCCGATTCTTCAGCAGACGGAAGGAGAGAATGTCAGAGGGCCTGGACACCCTATTTCAAAGGTGGCCCGCAGAGGGCTTGCTGTATGTATTTCCTCCGTGGGCGCTCATAGACAGAATTCTGCAAAGGATAGAGGTGCATCAGGGCTTAGTGGTACTGATAGCACCGGATTGGCCAAGAAGACCGTGGTATGCCAATCTGATGCATCTGTTGGCGGACAGGCCGTGGTGTCTGCCAGTAAGAGAGGATCTCCTCTCTCAGGGGCCGGTGAGAATGCCGCAGGTGGGTCGGTTCTCGCTTATGGCCTGGCTATTGAGAGGGCAAGGCTGCTCAAGAGAGGATATTCTGGGGCAGTGATTTCAACCTTGCTGAAGGTGCGCAAGCGCTCTACCTATCTAGCGTATGTGAGAGTTTGGCTAATTTTTGAGAATTGGTGTGAGGAGCGGCAGAAGAGGCCATTAACAGCTTCCGTCCCTGAGGTATTGGAGTTCTTGCAGGATGGTTTTCAGAAAGGTCTGGCAGCCAGTTCCTTGTGATTTCAGCTCGCAGCTATTTCCTGTTACAGAGGTAAGGTATTGGGGAAGCTGTTAGGGGAACATACTGATGTGGTCCGTTTCCTTAAGGCAGTGAGACGTTTGAGGCCGCAAAGAAGGGTGACTGTCCCGCCTTGGGATCTTAACCTGGTTTTGGATTCCCTGGTGGGGAGAACCTTATGAACCAGTGCATCTTGCCTCATTAAAAGATTTCACTCTCAAGATGGTTTTTCTGGTGGCAATTTGTTCGGCCAGGCGGGTGTCTGAGTTGCAAGCTTTGTCCTGTTCCCCGTCCTTCCTCGTTTTCTTCAAAGATAAGGTGGTTTTGAGAACAGTTCCTTTGTTCTTGCCCAAGGTGTTTTCCCCGTTCCATGTGAATCAATCGGTTTTTCTCCCGTCCTTTGCTGGTGGAGGGCAAGAAGAGAGTGACGCACGTTTACTTAGATTGGATGTGCGTAGGATTTTGAGGCATTACCTGAAGCGTACGGAGGCGTTCCGCAAGTCAGAGAGGTTGTTTGTGCTTTTTTGGGGGCCGCGCAGAGGAGAAGCGGCGGCAAAAGCTTCAATTTCAAGGTGTTCCTGAAGGATCTCCAGTCTAGTCCCTGATCCCGCCTGGAATGAGAGAGAAGTTTTCCGGTCCGAAGAAGTTGGAAGGATGGTTGGCTGGGCAGAAGTTTTCTTTCAGGTGTCGGTGCCGAAGTGGAAGAGGCAGTTACAGGGCACTGATATCACAATTGAAATTTGACATAGCTTTTGCTGGGGCAAGGCCATGTGTCAGGTAAGCCTCCTCTTCGAAGGGAGGGTTGGGAAGTCCCTTCCTGGGAGGGGGAGTGGAGTTTTTTGGTTAAAAAGTTGATAGTTTTGTTTGCTTAGTTGTCTCTCCATTAGGTCTGCTTTGTTAACAGGATACTGAGACTGGTGGGTGGTGCCAGTGATTATATACCCTGAAGGATCAAAGAATGACGTACTCAGTCTCCAAGCTGCTAGAAGAGGAACACAACCCAGAAGAAAAGGACTAGATTGGAGATACTTCAGGAACACTAATTAGCAGGTAAGGTCTAATTACTTCTTTTTCATGGTCCAATCTTTATTATATGTATTTAGTGTTATTCAATACACAGAAATAGAGAAGGGAGGAAAGGGAGGAGTATTTAGGGGGAGAGATAAGAAGCTCTATCTTGGCCATGTTTATTTTGATGGCGGCAAAACATCCAGGCAGCAACAGCAGACAAGCAGGCTAACATTTGGGTCTGGATTTTAGAAGAAATTTCTAGTATAGAGAGATAAATCTGAGAGTCATCAGTGTAAAGATGGTACTGAGAAGCATAGAAGGAAAGCAGGGTACCAAGGGAACATGTCTAGAAAGAGAAGAGAAGACAGACCCTTGAGGTACAGTGACTAAACGTGGGATTAGAGCAGTGGAGGATCCACCAGAACATACACGAAAAATGTGATGAGAGAGATAAGAAGAAAACCAAGAAAGAATAGAGCTCCAGGGTATTGAGGAGGAGATGGTGATCAGCAGTGTCAGTAGCAGCAGATGGGTCAAAAAGGATAAGGATCAAATTAAGGCTCTTGGTTTTGGCCAGGAAAAGATCACTGGAGATTTTTGCAAGGGCTTTTTCAGTAGAGTGTAGAGGGCAAAAGCCAGATTGCCGTGGATCCATAATGGCTTGCGAAGAAAGAAAATCAAGAAAGTGATGGTGAATTGCATGTTTGAGTCATTTGGATGTGAAATGGAGGGGGAAGATGTGCTAATAACTGGAAGGGCAGGTAGAACTTTACATCACAACATCCCTACACCAACTTCCTCATCCCCCTCCCCCCCCCCCCAACTTAACAAGCAAAAATACCTCTTCACCTTTCCCAGCAACACATTTCCCCACCAAATGCCAGCTGGAATAATCACGTTTTTGCACTAGCTAGGGAGCTTGAAGAAAAGTCTAGTCAGTGTCAGACAGGTGGGGTTTTGTTTTGGCCACTAGAGGCTCCTAGAAGTTTATTGGAGTTGGAAGGCTGCAGAAGAATGAGCTGTGATTGTGAGAGAGCAGTGATAAGCCAGAATGGAGTGGCTTCTCCAGATTCTGGCAGAAGTGTAACAGCAACAACATTATCAACAGCAACAACAACAATTTCAGCAGCAGTTTCAACACACCCTGCTGGAAGGGCAGCAGAAGAGTTTGCTGGCTCAGTTGGCTCATGCCCTACAGAGACCACACTTCTACCCTCCAGTGCAAATGCTACTTAAAATGACGGCTGAAGATGAACCTGATCACTTTTTGGTGAACTTTGTGCGAACCGCCCACATAGCCAGATGGCCAGAGGTATGAGGTCACTAGGCATTCTTTCTTCTTCTTCCTCGCCCTGTCATTGTGGAACACCCTTTCTGCTAACCTACATCTGCAATCTTCCCTCAGTCGTTTTAGGGCCAATTTGAAAACTTACCTGTTCAGGCAAGCATTTGACTTTCAAGGATAAGCATGTCTGCTGGAGAGGAATATCATGGGTTGCTATCAACCTGAAAGACCTCTTGAGTATGGCTGGTCTTCTTGACTTAATGCTCTTCTCTGATGGTTGCTTCTGCTGAATGTTCCCCCTTCTCCTTGTGTTCCCTGTCGTCACTGTTCTATCAGTTGGTTGTAGTTCCTGTTGTTCCTTTATTATTGTTATTTTATTTATTTCTAAACTGCTTTGTACACCCAGCAAAAGGTGGTATAGTAAATTTAAATAAAACATAATACTTGATGTAAACATTAATTAGAGGCTTCAGAGTAGAGGATTGCCATTTCCCTCTGATAGTCTTAATGGCAAACTTAGCTAATACACTCTTATATCTGATTATATCTGTGTCCCTTGGCACTCATGAGCAAATCTTAGGCTAAAGGTTCTATAGTAAAATAAAAGAATGCTTGGCATACTGGGGGGCTTCCCATAAAGTATAGAAATTCCTAAACCTTACAGTGTCATGCTCTGATCAAAGGTTCTATGATACTAAAACCATAGGGCCTGATATTCCAAAGCAAATACACTGTTTACAGACCTGTAAACCATGTACCTATCTCTAACCAGGATATTCAGCAGCACCAACACAGTTAGTGCTTCTAAATATTCTCGGATACTGCCACTGTATGCCCCGATGCTACATGGTTAGCATTGGGCGTTCCATGAGTGGTACCACTGCCAATTATCCCTCAGCGGCAAAAGTTAGGTGCAGCAAAAGCTTACTGCTGAAGCTAACCAGATGGCAGAATATTGCCGCTGCTGGTTAACTTCCACACCATCTGATACTGTGCAGCAGACCCGTATATTCAATGCCAATGGCCAGATATGGTCCTGGCCTTGAATATCCAACATGCAAAGAGAGAGATCATTAGAAAAAGACATCAGGCTTGGCAAGATAGAAGGTCACCGCAAAAGAGAAAGGCCAGCAATGCGATGGATCAATACAATAACAGCAGCTACAGGTACCAGTCTGTCAACAATGAGCCACCTGACTGAAGACAGAACACAATTTAGGACAACCTCCCAGAGGATCGCCATGAGTCGACACCGACTCGACGACACTTAACAGCAACAACAACTTCTTAGGTATTGTGATGACTGAATTACCTACAAGAGTCTATTAGAGAAGACTTTCACTCATCAAAAAGTTTATTGTTCTTACAATGAAGTAGGAGGATTCTGCAGGCCTTATTTTTAAAAATGCAGAATTGGTGTCCTTGAGTTCTATTTTTGGGGGCTCATAGCCCCTCACCCTGACCATAGGTAGTATACATGTCTGTGGCCCACTGGCTCAATGCATTTGCATATTTTTAAACAACTGAAGGAGGACTATCTCAGTTGGAGCTCCCTGGTCAGTATCCTCCCATGTTGCTTAGGGAGTGAGGTGTTCTTCCCACCTGGGGAGCATTTGTGGGCTCCCAAGGTCTTAGGGGGCCCTCAGTTTCCTGATGCAGGTGTAATTGAGCTGGGGCCTGATTGGGATGCCCTTCTTCATGGCGGTGGATGGGATGTACTGTGGTGTTCTTCCAGAGCTCTCACCAGTTTTTTGGCCATAGGGGTGAGTGTCTATCTCTTGGAATACCAGTTATTTGTGTAATGGGTGCCCTTTATGCCTGAATTAAGGGCTGTATCTGGACAACCCAGACCCTAGCTAGTCGGAGGGGTGGATGGCAGAGAACTCCTGCCAATTGTGCATCCTATATCTGTGTGGTCTCTGTGTTGGACCAGCAGATCTGGACCATTGAGTCTTCCTCACCCATATGTGGGGGTCTGTGCTCCTCCCCAGCAATAAAGATTCAGTGTCTGGATTTAACTAAGAGAAGTTTTGCCTCGCCAATCTGCTACATTTCTTTGTAGCAGATGAAGGAGAGCTGATTTATAGGATGTATCTGGATTTTCAGAAAGCATTTGACAAAGTCTATCATGAGAGTCTGTTGAAATTATAAATTAATGGGATAAGAGACAAAGTCCTATTGTGGATTGGGACCTGGTTAAAAGATAGTAAACAGAGAGTAAATCTAAATGATTAATTTTCTCAATAGAGAAAGATGAATAGTGGTGTGTCCCAGGGGTCTATACTGGACCCACTGCTTTTTAACATATTTGTAAATAATCTGTAAATGGGAACAAGTGAGGTGATTAAATTTGCAGATGACACCACAAGAGGATTGCACAAAATCTCAAGAGGTCTTAGAGAAACTGGGAGACTGAGCATCAAAATGGCAGGTGAAATTTAATGTGAACAAGGACAGAGTTATGTATGTAGGGAAGAACAATCCAAATTATAGCCACACAATGCATAGAAACATGATGGTAGAAAAAGACCACATGGCCTATTTAGTTTGCCTTTCCATATCAGCTATTACAATAGTCCCCTTTTTTCCTTTAGAGATCCTCTGTTTGTCCCATGCTTTTTTAATGCAGATACTGTCCTCATCGTTACCATTTCCACTGGGAAACTATTCCATGCATCTACCACTCTTTCCGTAAAGAAATATTTCTGCATATTACTCCTGAGTTGAAGAGGCACGTGATGCATTGAGAGCCGACAGACGTGCGCTGTCTGCTCTCCGGGATAGAACCCCTCGGAATAAGGGTGTTTTGTGCCTGCAGGGTCAGGGACGTCACCGTGAAGATCAGCAGATACCCGGGCTGTACTCTGAAGCCAGTAAAGCATAGTGCGGGAATGAAATCTGCTCGAAGGGAGCGGGAGAGGGCTCCACCAGCAGGAACCAAGATGGCGGAGGATCCTCCTTAGCCGGCGGCTTCGCACCCGACCGCGCTTGTGGAGGAAGTTGCGACTGCTGTGATGGCTGCATTAGCAGAGCGTTTTGATGTAGTTACCCAGAGGCTGGATACAGTAACCCAGACCTTAGAAGGAATAGGCGGATGCATACAAGCGGCAGAGCAACGCATTGCAAAAGTGGAGGGCGAGCTACAGGCAGCCAGTACCGAATTAGTGGTTCTTCGGAAGAAAGTAGAGCAACAGGCCAAAACGCTAGATGACATAGAGCATTACAGCCGTAGGAATAACCTACACTTTGTTGGCATTCCGGAGATGGTGGCAGATCCGGAGTTCCGTGGATTCTTGGAGACCTTGCTTGCCCTCCAGCTTAACTTGGGCAGAGACTGCGGACCATTGATCTTGGAGAGAGTACACTGTCTCGGCCCCAAATGTGGAAGTGATCAATGGCCTAGAGTGGTACTAGCCCGCTTTTTGAATTACTTGCAGAAGGACAAAGTACTGCGGGCAGGCCCCACTAACCCATGATGGGGGGGAAATCTTGGTCTTTGCAGACTATTCGCAGGCGCTGAATCAGCGTCTCCGCGCCTTTTCGTGACTGTGTTCTCGCCTGGCTGAGGCAAAAATTAAATTCTCCCTGCAATACCCATCGCGCCTCCAAATTCAACACAACAGTGTCACCCGAGTGTTTGAAGAAGCACAGACAGCTACAGCCTTTGTTTGAACAATCACAACACAGGGCGAACCAAGCTGAAGCAAGGCCCCAGCAACCGGAAGGAGGACTGGAGCTTAATGGACACGTTTAGAATCTTTAATTTTCTTTTTTCCCCTCCTTATGCTATTATTTACAAGACTTTGAAGAGAACAGTTTATACCGCAGTGTTGTTTTACCGCCATGGTAGGGAGCGGCATGCCAACCCTCCATGGCTGGTGGGGAACGATAAAGCGCAACAGTTAAGCCTAATGCCGTCAGTAGTCATGTTGTTGATGTTTGGAGCATAAAGGGAAGGTTCGCTTTAAGCAGCAACGGGGAGGTGGCAGTAGGGGGGGATGTATATGTGTTAGCACATAGTGATTAAGCCCTGGAATAAAGGTGTGATTAAGGGATAAAAGGGAGCATGGGACATGAGAGCTGAGAAGGGTGGAGGGATTTTTGAGACCAAGGAGGGAAAGCTAAGCTGAGTGGATGCAGGTCAAGGTGGAATAAGGGCGAGGGAATGGTGGTGATGAATGTGAGCATGAGTGTGACCTAATGGAGAGTATCCAGTTACGAACTGAGAGTCGAGAATCAGCGGGGCTGTGCTTAAGAATTGGAAACCAGGGGGAGGGGGGAATCCTGATATTAAGTGCCTATACTATGAGGGATGGGGAAGGAATAGACCATTTGGCCTGGGGGAGAGGGAGGAAGAGAGGGGGGGAAGGGGGGTGGGATGGGCTGAGGAGGCTAAATGGGGAGGGAATAAACTTCAGAAGGCAAGGGCTCAGAAGGTAAAGATTCAGAGGGCAAGGGTTAGGAGACAGATGGCACTCAGAGAATGAAGGACAGGTGATGAGCGGAGCGGGTCACCTAGGCTGGGGTGTGGTCTGCTGAAGAAATGTTGGTATCTCTTGAGGAAGGGAGTTATGTTGAATATTGATCTAGGGTGAGCCACAGATTTGCTGTGTAACTTGGAACGTTTGTGTATTACGGACTCCCATTAAAAGGTACAAAGTGTTAAAACATCTGAGAGACATGAAGGCAGATATAGCCATGTTGCAAGAGACTCACATGTCTTGGCAGGAACACTTTAAATTAAGGCGTTGGTGGGTTGATCAGGCCTTCGGAGCCTCGGCAGGTTCCCAGAGAGCTGGGGTAGCATTTCTATTTCAGAAGGGCTTAGACTTTGAGCTAAATAGGCAGGAAGCAGACCCATAGGGCCACTATATAATTGTGGAGGGGAAAATTGGTGGTATATTTTATACGTTCTGTAATATTTATGGGCCCAATATCCCAGACTGCACATTGTTTACTAAATTGGGCAAAGCTCTGGGGGCATACTCGTAGCAGTCACTGCTTCTGGGGGGGGGGGGGGTATCTAAACTGCGTGCTGGATCCAGACATTGGCAGGGCGCCCGCGGGAAGACCAAGGCAGGCAGGCATAAGATGTGGATGGATCAGTTATGTACAAGGTTAGATTTGGTAGATGCATGGCGGATGCTCCTCCTGCAAGAACTTGACTTCACCCACCTTTCATGGATGCTGTCAGACGGCTGCCTAGGGTGAGAACTTACACAATCTTGACGATGCATATATTCATATGATTCTTGCAAGGTATTGTGGGTATTGTAGTTCATTCACTCCCAAACACAGCTGATGACAATAATTTGAGTTGTGAAACCAAGTGGTAAGATCAATAAAATACTTCTTTTATTGATGGGGTTTAATTCACCCAGCACATGTATGCTTGATAGCACTATAAATGAGGTTACTTGCTTGCAGTGTTTAAAAATGGATAACAAAAAGTCACAAAGTAAACCAGAAAACAACCTTCAGCTTGTCAGGCAATTAGCTAATGTTTTCTTAGCAAGTAATTACCAAATACAAAGGCACAAAGTAAAGAATAAACTTTGCTGGTTAGGTTAACTTCTGCTTATTTTCCACGCCGATCTCAGCAGTGATTCTCCCTTGCTCACACACACAATCAGGTGCAGCCCTAATTACTATCAGTGGACCAGCTGAAAGCCTTTAGCTGGCTGGCTGCTACTGTGTGAGCCCAAATCCTGCTTTAAGAGCTGTTTGCAGTGGAAATAAAGAACAAAGTTAGGTTTCTTTGTGATGGCTGATGTGTTTGCTCATAGAAAACTAGCAATAGCATTTAGATAAAGAACAGTCCATGTAAATAGTTTCATCTGCTGTATTTCCCCCTGCATCAACAATCATAGGGTCAATATCATACATTGGCACAGATGAGTCTTTCATTAAGGCACTATCATGAGAATGCTTATTCCTTGCTGCCATTCTCTATTATAGATAGGGTCTGGATCAGTGTTCATACCTGAGCCTCTCCTGCTATCATTATTCCTCTCTGTATAGCCTGGCCAATATGTAATCCAATTCTGATGTCCAGCCTTCCAATCTTGATCCCTGGACACTGGATCTCCTCTCACATACCTTCTGGCCTTGGTCTGAAAGTCCCTTCCACATGCAGTCTTCTCTCTTCCAGGTAGCCACTGGTGATTCCTATCTCTGCCACTCCATTCCTCTGGCTGAATCCAGTCCAATGGACTCTGCTGGCTTTTGGAATACCTCCCAGTATGAGTACTGCCTTGGAATCTCCCAGACCTTCCAATGGCCTTTCTTCTCTTCCTTCCAGAGAGTTTCCTTCTCTCTCTATCTGCTTGGCTTGGCTTCTGTTTCTCCAGGTGATACTGGTGCTTGTAGCCATTGCTGAAGCTCTCCCCTCTGTATCTCTTCCTGAAGCTGTTCTTGAAACTGTTGCTGAAACTGTTCTTGAAGCTGGGCTGGAGCTTGTAGTAACTCTTATCTGAAGAATAAGCTCTATTCTTATCCTGTTCTAATGTGTGCTGCTCCCTAACACAGCGCAGCTGTCTTGAATCAGGCCCTGCCCTTTGAGATGAGTGCTTAGGGATTACCTCATAGCTCTCTTGATTGCACACACATTTCCTCACTTCAGCCCCTCTCATGGCTGCTGGAAACCTGGTGCATTCTGGGACTGGTAGTCTTTTATGTGAAAACTCTGTTTTCTTGCTTCTACCAGAACTGACAGGTTGCTTGTTCAGAGTCACATCATCTTTTCTATAGCTCCTACCTGAGCTATGATAAGCTTCCTTATCACAATGCATGGCACCCTATCACACTTGGACTACTGCCTAATACCTTCTGCAGCCTTGTCCAGAGTGCGTGAGGTGGATATTGCAAGCATGGCAATCTCAGAACATGCGCCGGTCTGGCTGACTCTCGGGGGGAGGAGTAGGGACACTTATGGCAAAAGGTGGCGCTTTCCCATACAGTTATATCGAGATCCTGCATTTTTACAGTTTTTGCAACAAAAATGGGACACATTTGCAATTACAAATGCAATCCATCGGGCAGATCTGGCGCTATACTGGGAAATGCCAAGGTAGTACTCCACAGGGAGATCATCAGCTATGAATGCAGTTGGAGGAAACGCATAGATGCACAAATCATTCATCTTACCAAACAGATTCAAGAACTCCGAAGAGCCTTGGGGTGGCAGCACATGGTGGAGCGGCGAGGGGAGTTGGTGGCTGTGCAGGTAGAGCTCAATGCGCTAATACATCAATGGGCTTACAAGTCCCAAATTTACTACCAATATTAAATGCACCGACATGGGAACCGGGAGGGTCGACTCATGGCATCTGTCGTGAAGCGCTGGCGGGGGTTGAGAGGGGTGACGACTAAGAGACGGAACCGTGGTAACAACAGATGAGAGTCATATCTTGGCATTGTTCTGAGAATTTTATCAGGCGTTATATGTGGAGGGGGAAGGTCAGAGGCTTGGAGATATAGCGTATTTGGACAGGGTGGATCTTCCGACACTCACAGCTGAGCAGTTGGAGAGTCTGAACCAACCCATTACTGAAGATGAAGTGATGAGCGCTATCGGGCAGGCTAAAATCTATAAGATGTATTTCCCAGATGGATTTGGGAATGAGTGGTATAAGCTGCCACAGGAGCGGGTTCAGGGCCCTCTTTGAGAATTATTTACCTATCTAATTCAAAGGCAGACCTTTCCTTATGAAACTAATGTAGCCCATTTAATAGTTCTGCCAAAACCAGGTCGAGATCTCCCTCTCGACAGCATCCTACTGTCCCATCTCCCTCCTGAACTGTGATAACAAGCTGCTTGCAAAGATCCTGGCTAGTAGGCTGGCTCCATACCTCCACAACGGCAAGCCATGCAAATAGACGAGATACTTTACTGAAAAGTTTTGACGCCGAGAAGGCCTTTGACTTAGTAAATTGGCGATTTTTGTTTGGGGTAATAGAGCAAATGGTATTCCAAGGACTCTTTATGCAGTCCATTTGGCTCTTGTATCATTCACCGAGAGCAGCAGTAGTGGTTAGCGGTCAAATATCAGAGAACTTTAAGCTGGGCCGGGGCACTCGGCAAGGCTGCCCATTATCCCCTCTGTTGTTCCTCCTGTTTTTGGAGCTGATATTGTGAGTCATCCAAGCAGATCCGCAGATTGAAGGGGTACAGGTTGGGCAGGGCACCTTTAAGATAGCAGCCTACACAGACAATATTTTAGTACATATTCAAAATCCGCAGCAATCACTGCCGATATTGTTGGAGGTGTTCCGTGACTTTGGAGCACATTCGGGATTAAAACTAAACATGGAGAAATCGGAAGCACTGCCACTGAATCAGCAGATGTGGGACAGTCCGTCTGGTCCTTTTCCCCTAAAGTGGACCGCCGATTCCTTTAAATATTTGGGGGTGCAAGTAACAGCCAACTTGCAGCAACTATATAAGATAAATGTCAAACCCATGCTGAAGAATGAGAGGGAACAATTTCTCCGGCGGGAGACCCTCCCACTGTCCCTAGTGGGACGTATAGCGCTATATAAAATGACACTTTTGCCCAAGTGGCTGTACCTCCTTCAGGTGTTACCTATACGGCTTTGGAAAAAAGATCTGAAAACCTGGCAGAAACAGCTGTGCCGCTTCTTGTGGCGAGGCCGTCAGCCCAGGATATCATTTGAATGTCTGCTAGAAGAACCGGACCTGAGAGGTATGGGGGTACCGGACCTGAGGCAATATAATCTAAGTTGTCTGCTGCGGCATGTCTGGGATTGAATATGCCAGACATATACATGTACATCTAAGCTAGAAAGGCAGCTCCTGGGGACTAACCATCCAGTGTATGTGCTGCATGCACCCCGAGATCGTGTAGAAGAATATCTAAAAACAAGCCCAATAGTGCAGTCAGTATGAGAAGCTTCATGGGTGTTATGCCAGCAATTGAATCAAGACCTGCAGAGTTCAGGTCTCTTATCACTAAAGGGCAATGCAGAGTTTCCTGCAAGAGACATGTCATGAGCCTTTTAAGAGTAGGAACAGCAAGGTTTGGTTCGATTAGCACAATTCCTAACTCAGGAGGGGCAATTTAAGTCTCAGGAAGACTTAAATAAGGAGTTCCAAATAACCCCTAAGGACACACTTGCACTTATGCAAGTTAGGCATTATATAGGGTCCAAGCAACGTGATACACTAAGCCAATCATTTATAGAACAGTTAGATGTCTTTTTGAAATCGATGTAACAAATCGGATGTCGCTCTCCCGGATGCACAAGAAGTGGGCGGAGTTGGTGAATTGCCAGTGGCACCAGGAGTTGGCACAATGGTGGAACCTGGAATTGAATACGGACTAGACTAGGGACAACCACATTGGCAACACTCCGGGAGGTCTGGTATAAAGTAGTCCTGCGTGCTTCATTTCTTCCAGTTATGGCTTGGGCAGCAGGCTTGGTCGAAATTGGGAGATGTTTAAAATGCTCGGAGATCAGGAGTACTCTGGGGCACCAGTTTTGGCTGTGTCCGGCGATGCAGGGATTCTGGGCTAGGCTACAGGCATATCTCTCTGACATACTTCAGCAAAAAGTACAGTATAAGTGCAGGGCTTAATTCTAGGTGACCCAGCGGGACTAGTAGTGAAAGGGAAAGGGGCCAGACTTCTGGCACGCAAGGTCTGCTTGTTGGGACTTCAGGGGGTTCTGAAGTCATGGCTGAATCCATAGCCCCCTGCATATTGGGTCTGGCTAAATAATCTACATAAATTGATGCAAATGGAAAATATCGCTGCCCAGGGGTCAATCCAGAAACATACATCTTTTATGGCTATTTGGGAACCATATATTCAATCGCTTTCACCTAGGGGCGTAGCATGGCCCTAAATTGTGTTTTTATTTAAATCTGGGGGCACACTGCCTTCAGGCCTTTCACACTCCTTGGCTACAGAGGGATTAGTGTCTGGTACCTACAATGGCTCTCATGGACAAAACACTGATATAAAAAGCTGGTACGCCGTGGGTTTAGTAGAGGTGCGACATTTGGGAGTTTAGGTCAATCTGTTAATATGCACCATAAGAATGATATAAAATGTTGCTTTCTGAACCTTCTGAAGCTGTAGGGGGGGGGGGAGGGAGGGAGGGAAGGGGGGAGTTGGGTGGGTGATGGGGGGGGGGGTTTTACAGGGTATGACCTAACTAAAGAAATAAGATTATAATAATGTTTGAGTGCTGGAATCCCCCCTGACTACTCTGGTGTTGTGTGACAGACGGGTAATATCCGGTATGATTTTGTACTGTTGGTCTGGTTAATAAAAATGAGTTAAACATACTCCTATCCCCTTTCACCCTCATCCTATGTCCCTCGTAGCAGAGCTTGTTTTCAATCAAAAGAGGCTCTCCTCCTGTGCATTTATGCCATGGAGGTCAGGGCCAGCCAGTCCATTGTGGGAGAACGTTGTTGGCACAGGGCCCCGCGTTTCAGAAGACCTCGCGCCAACAACATTCTGCACATGCTGTTCAGCTCCCAGTAGGCCCCAGCTCACCTCTCTACAGCTACCAAAGTGAAAAGCGACGTTTTTCTTCACTTCGGCAGCTCTATTCTAATGTAGGCTGCCGGCGCACCGGAGGTCAAAGGACATTTCACGTTTGCCAGCACTCAGCGCGCCAGCGGCCTACATTTGAACAGAGCTGCCGAAGTGAAGAAAAACAGTGCTCTTCACTTCTGCGGCTGTAGAGAGGTGAGATGGGGCCTGCCCGGCTCCTTCTAAAGCCAAGCAGACTGGGCTCTTCGGGGAGGGGGGGCTAGGACTGGAAATGGCTGATGGGGCATGGACTGGAAATGGGATGATTGGTGAGGGAGCCTAGGACTGGAAATGGCTGATGAGGGGGCTAGGATAGGACTGGAAATGGGCTGATTGTGGGGGGGGGGGGAGGCTAGAACTGGAAATGTTTGATGAGGGGCTAGGATAGGACTGGAAAGGACTGATAGGGGGCTAGGACTGGAAATGGCTGATGGAGGGGGCTAGGATAGGACTGGAAAGGGCTGATGGGGGGGCTAGGATAGGACTGCAAATGGGCTGATGGGGGGGCTAGGAAAGGACTGCAAATGGATGATGGATGGAATAGAATAGGACTGGAAATGGGCTGACGGGGGAGCTAGGATTGGAAATGGGCTAATGGGGTGGGGCTTGAACTGGAAATGGGCTGATGGGGGCTAGGATAGGACTGGAAATGGCTCATGGGGAACTAGGACTGGAAATGGCTCATGGGGGGCTATAATTTGAAATGGGCTGATGGGGGGGCTTGGACTGCAAATGGGCTGATAGGGGCTAGGATAGGATGAAATGGCTGATGGGGAGGCTAGGATTGGAAATGGGCTGATGGGGCTAGGATAGGACTGGAAAGGGCTAATAGGGAGGCTAGAGCTGGAAAGGGCTGATGGGAGGCTAGGACTTGAAATGGGCTAATGGGGAGGGCTAGGATAGGACTGGAAAGGGCTGATGGAGCTAGGATAGGACTAGAAATGGGCTGATGGGGGGCTAGGATAGGACTACAAATGGGCTGATGGAAGGGCTAGGATAGGACTGGAAATGGGCTGTTGGGGGGGCTGGGACTGGAAATGAGCTGATGCGGGGGGATTGCAGAATGGGACTAGAAGGGAGAGGATGCTGGGTGGGGCTGGAACTAGAAGGGAGCTGATGTTGGGGAGGACTAGAAGAGGATGGGGCTGGAGGAGTGAGGATGGAGAGGGGAAAAGATATTTTGTGTGGGAGGGAAGAAAAATCTACTATTGGCTGGATATTGGGAGAGTAAGTGAGGATTGAGAATGGAAGGGTGAAATTTGAGTGGATGAAACAGGAATAAGGAAAGAAATGGAGGAAAGACCAAAGGGGAAAGATCAGTATGTTAAAGCAGATGTAGAGAGAGAATGGAAAAAGACTAGAAGAGAAAAGAAAGGACAAATGGACAGCAGACAATGGAGAGTTAGCAGACGACATGAAGAAACCAGAATATAGTGACTGGAGCAATTGCAACTGAAAAATAAAATGCCCAAACAACAAAAGGTTAAAAATACTTTTTTATTTTGAATTTATTAGCTGGAATATGTCAGCTTTGGGAAATTTGCATCCTTAACATCTTTGCATTTTGTTTAGTACAAGAGGAAATTAATTTATAGTTGTATTTCTCCAGTGTTGTTGTACATTGTACACCGCTCTGACGCAATTTGCCTGAGCGGTATATTAAATCTCAAATAAAGATAAAGATTCCAAGTTTGGCTTTTGGGGTTCACAGTTTAATTATTGTCTTCCTTTTTCTAAATTGTGATCCTTTGTAACTTTGTTTGGTGACGGTCTGTGTTCTGCCTGTGTAACCGAGCTGAGGTATTCTGCTCCTGTAGTTTCTGTGACAGTGCCATTTGTTCTCTTTCCCCAGAAGGAGATGTATTGGTATTCTCTGAGATGTACTGATTTAATATTTGCAGTGTTACATTTTGTTAGGTAGGGTTTGGTGCTTTGTGAATCCTAGTAGTGCTGTTGTGATACAGTAGGTTTGCTATGGGTTCTAAATGGGCAGTGTTTATAGTACTTCCATATGTGCCTGGCAGTTGGCACTGGAGTATAATAATGTAGAAATATGGTAGTCTTTCTTTATCCAGACACTCTTTAGAGGCATGCTTACTAAGAGGGATGTTTACTAAACGGCGGTAGCGGATTCCATGCAATATCAGAGCTGCGGCCCCATTGAAATCAATGGGACTGTGGCTCCGATATCGCACAGAGTCCGCTACCGCCATTTAGTAAACATTCCCCTAAACGTTAGTGCACGTTAACATTATGCAAATATTTATGCAAATGAGCCCCCGCAATGAGTCTCCACACATCGCCCCGCACCCCCTTTGGGCTGCCCCTGACGGAGGTATTTAAATGTCTCTATCATATCTCTTCTATATCCTGCCTTTCCTCTAACATATACATATTAAGATCCTTAAGTCTGTCCTCATATGCTTTATAACAAGGACCACTAACCATTTTAGTAGCCACCCTCTGCACTGACTCCAACTTGTTCATATCCTTTTGAAGATGTAGTCTCCAGAATTGCACACAATACTCCAAATGAGGTCGCACTATTACCTCCTTTTTTCTGCTGGCCATTCCTCTCCCTATGCACCCAAGCATCCCTCTAGCTTTCGACATCACCTTTTCTACCTGTTTAACTACTTTAAGATTGTTAGGCACAATCATACCCAGGCCCCGCTCTTCTTTTGTGGACACTAATACTTAACCCCAAACACTGTACCACTCCCCTGGGTTATTGCAGCCCAAATACATGACCCTGCATTTTTTAACATTAAATCTCAGCTGCCAAATTCTCGACCATTCTTCAAGCCTAGCTAGCTCCATTTTATCTGCTCCTTCCTGGGTGTCTACTCTATTGCAGATTTTGTTACCATCTGCAAAGAGGCAAACCTTATCCGAAAGACCTTCTGCAATATCACTAACAAAGATGTTAAAAAGAATCGGATCAAGTTCAGATCCCTGCAGCACACCTCTGGTAACCTCCTTCTCTTCAGAGTGAGCTCCATTTACCTGTACCCTTTGCCGCCTCCCACTCAACCAATTTCTAACCCAATCAGTACCTTTAGGCTCCATCCCTAGGGTGCTCAGTTTGCGGACACCTGTGAGGAATGGTGTCAAAGGCTTTACTGAAATCCTAGTACACCACATCTAGGGCTCTCCCTCGGTCCAACTCCCTGGTCACCCAGTCAAAGAATTTAATCAGATTAGTCAGACAAGACCTGCCTCTGGTGAATTTATGCTGCCTCCGATCCTGTAATCCATTAGACTCCAGAAACCTCACTATTTTCTCTTTCAGCAGCATTTCCAATAGTTTCCATTTATGCAAGATTCCACATTAGGAATCACCACCCAGGAAAAGAATCTAGACATGGATATGTTGAAATCCTCTGCCCAGCATTTAGTGGTGGCCGAGAGCATATAAAACTCTAGGAATTATAAGAAAAAGAACTCTGAATAAAAGAAAGACTATCTTAAGGACTCTGTATCGCTCCATGGTACATCCACATCTTGAGTATTGTGTGCAATTCTGATCTCCACATCTCAAAACAAATATAGCAGAATTAGAAAAGGTACAGCAAAGGGTGACCAAAATGATAAAGGGGATGGAAAGGTATCCCTGTGAGGAGAGGCTAAAGAGGTTAGGGCTATTCAACTTGGAGAAGAGACAATTGAGAAGAGATATGATCAAGGCCAGCCCAAAGGTTTCTGCTGCCCCAAGTCGCTCCACTGCCCCCCTTTGCGGCTGATTCCATTTTGGGGAGGGGAGAAGGCAGGCAGCAGTATTTTAAAAGTAGTGGCTTCAGCACACATGGCTTGCTGCTTCTGACCCCCCTCTGACAGTAAGTTGCCTTGGAGGGGGATCAGAAGTGGCAGGTCATGTGTGCTGAAGCACATGGCCTGCCACAGGCAACAAAGCGGCAGCACAAAGCAGCCCACCCGGGTCGGCCACCCGGGTCAGGAGGAGTGGCTTAGTGGTTCAAATCCCGCTGGAGGACAGCAACTTTGGGCCGGAGAGACTGGGGTTTATGGTTCCACAGCCACTCCTTGTGGCCTTGAGCAAGCCAGTTAACCCTCAGGAGGACAAGGGAAATATGTACTGTACCTGAATGTACACCGCTTTGACCCGGTGAAAAGCGATACATAAGCATTGCTAAATAAATAAGCGGCCGCCTAGCTTTCCTAATGAATGTGCCGACCTTGGAATATGATATGATATAGGTTTATAAAATGATGAGTGGAATGGCAAATGCAAATTGGATGTTTACCCCTTTAGAAAGTACAAACACTAACACTAAACACACTAACTCCATGTAAATATCAGTATGTAC
Source organism: Ichthyophis bannanicus (assembly GCA_033557465.1). Lineage (NCBI taxonomy): Eukaryota > Metazoa > Chordata > Amphibia > Gymnophiona > Ichthyophiidae > Ichthyophis > Ichthyophis bannanicus. The sequence continues at coordinate 854,877,426 of CM066032.1, forward strand.
AATAGTTATTAGTGTAAATAATTTCGTAGAAAGTTACCCCAGTTAGGTCCAAGTTCTGTCTCCTGTTTTATTGGAAATACAATGTAGCCTGACTGCATTGTATAAGGTTCTGTTAAATGTAAACCGCACTGATGGGAATAGCGCGGTATAAAAGAGACATTAAATAAAATAAATAAGGGATATGTAATGAAGTCACTAAGTCATACATTTAAGACCAGTCAGAGAAAATATTTGTTCACTTGATGCATGATTAAACCCTGGAATTCATCACTGGAGAATGTGATAAAAGCTGCTGTTGTAGCTGGGTTTAAAAAAAGTTTGAATATGTTCTTGAAGGAAAGGTTCATAAAACATTGATGTGGGGATTCTGTCCACCTTTTGGGATGCTTCCAGTTACTTGTGACCTGGATTCGCCACTGTTGGGAAGAGGACACTGGGCTTGATAGATTGTTTGGTCTGACCGAGTATGACAATTGGCAAGTCTTATGTTCTTAATTGACAGTTACGTCTCTTGTATTTTCACATACAACTTGCAGTTCCATATTGTGTAAAATCCTTGTCACATATCAGTCTTTTCTATTTTTTTCCCCAAAGGATGGTTATCACATAATTTTCTTGTTCTTTCCAGGCATCCAGTAAGTCAGATTCAGAGGCAGAAAACACTTTATTTTGTAATTTACCGCTACCACCTCCTTCAGAGTTTTCAGGAATGAGCAGTGATATTGCACAGTCAGCCTCAGAAGACCCAGAAATAGAAGATGAGTTTGGCTACAGCTGGAGTAAGTGATGATTTCTGGAAGACATAAATTAACTAACACTCGAACATGCTACTAATAATGGGGGTGATTTTATAAGGAGCTGCCTAGATTTAGGTGGGAAGAACATTCACAAAGGGATAATTTAGTCATTTACATGCATAAGTGGCACCTTATTCTATAAAAACACACATATATACAATGGCGCACATTTTCACTGTAGACGTACACAGGGACAGAGCCTGGGTGAAACGCAAAGTTACATGGGTAAATTATAAAGTACTATCATTTATACGCGTTCTTTAAAATGTCTAAGTGCATGTATTTATACCAACTCTAGGGCTGATGTAGCTGATCAAGCCCTAAATGAACACATTTTCAACTATTTATGTACACTAGTATTTGATAAAGAAAAGGAGGCACCAGGTTTTCATTATAAAATAGTGCCAAACTAGGTGCCTCTTTATTAACCTTAATGTGGCTAACTTTTCAGAAACTTATAAGAGAACCATTTTAAAAAACATTTCTGTGTGTAGAAATGTTGTATGTGCAGTACTGGGCATTTATTAAATTCTGCATCCGATATGCACATAAAGTTTGCATTTATACACATACTTTGAAAATAAGTATGTGTGCATGTAAACTAATCCAGAAAAACTGTACATAGTAAAGAACAGTTATAAATATAAGCGCATAAATTCACTGGGATAATTTTCAAAACAGAAGTATGAGCAAACTTTTGTTTTGAAAATTCACCAGTGTCCATACAGTCTGACACTTAACAGTAGTACCATGAGTTGCAGGGACAGGAGCCACAGGGACGGAAGATTATTTTCTGGGAACAAGAAGGAAGTCAGTCCTCACATATGGGGTGATGTAGGCGCCGACAGAGTCTGCGCGAATCCACTCCCAGCTTTCAAAGAAAGCTTTTGGGAGATACACGAGGCATGTGCGGTCACCCTTCCACTCAAAGTTGCCATCTTGCCTCAGTCTGTCTTTTTCCGCTGAGCCCTGCAGCCATCCCGTCTGTGCACCCCGGTAAAAGCTGATTTTTTTTTTATCCTACTTGCGTTTTCTTTACCGTTACTGAGTGCTCGATTCAATCACCTTCCAAGCCTGAGTCTTGCCTAAGCATCCTTTTTTTTCGCTTGGGTGTCCCTTCTTTTAATTTTTGCTTTTTCGGCGCGTGGGAATTTTTCTTGCAGCCTACCTGGTCAAGATATCTGAGTTTGACCCCGCGGACCTCGTTTTTCTCCATGACCAAGCAGGAAGTCAGTCCTCACATATGGGTGACGTCGGCGCCTCGGAGCCCTCGTGCGGAGCATTTCCCCAGCTTTCAAAGAAAGTCTTTGGGAATTGCAGCCCGCATGCGCGGTCCCCTTCCCGCCCAAGGGTGCCATCTTGCTCAGTCTTCTTTTTTCTGCGGAGCCCGATGGATGTAGTTTGTTTTTCCCCAAGGAAAAAGTTGATTTTCCCTGTTTTTCTCTTTTTTCTCCGGTTCGACGCCGGAACCTTTTCCCGCTCGGACCGATACACCGGTATCGAGTCCTTTTCTCTCTTTTTCGGTTTTTGTCCTTTGTGAAAGGCGTTCGCGCCTTTTTTCTTTTTTCCCTGGCAGCCCGGTCTTTTGACCTAGCAGGGGCCCTTTTACCCCGATGGCTACCAGCGGGTTTAAGAAATGTGATCGGTGTAAGAAACTTATGTCTCTTACCGACACACATGACTGCTGCCTCCGTTGCCTCAGACCCGATCATGACCCGATGATCTGTGGTCCGTGTGGCAAAATGTCCTCGAAGGCGTTGAGGAGTCGGCAGCACCAAAAGGATAGGATCTTTTCTGACTCCGCGTCCGGCCGGGCCCGGACCTCGTCAGAGGCCTCGACGTCTCGGGACTCCGGCCCCGAGCAGCGTCGGGGTTCTTCTGAGCGGGAGTCTCCTTCGTGGGAACAACGCAGGAAGAAGAAACCCGCGAGGGCGTCGTCGGTGGACGCTCCTGGTTCCTCGAGGGCCAGGTCGCATAGCCCCGATAGCCGTCCCGGGTCTTCGGAGTCGGAGAGGCCTCCCAAGCATCCTCGTGTCGAGATGGAGTCTCCTGGACACGTAAGTGCTGTTGTCCTCATGGACTCTCCTCCGAGGGAGCCGACGTTGGGCCCGACGCCGTCGGGGCCCGAGTCGGGGGCTGCTGGGTCTCCTGAGCTCGGACTCAGGTTGACGGCTTTGGAGAGCAGCTTCGCTGCCTTCATGGAACAGCAGCGGGCATTGATCGCCGGTCTCACCAGTGCATCTGCCCCGACCACCGGGACCTCGATGTCCAAGTCGACCCCGGAGGCCGAGCCGATCCTCGAGTCCATGCGGGCTCAAGTCGATCCTCGGCCACGGTCTCCCTTGACCTCCCATTCGGGGCCGAGGTCATCGACGCCGGTACCCTCGGTGTCGGGGCGGAGGGCATCGGTGCCCGGCCGGAGCCGCTCGATTCCTCCTCCGAGGAGTCGGGCTGGGAGACGGAGGACGAAGAGTCACCCGACACTCATCGGACTCGGTGTGTCCCATCGGACTCACCCGAGTCTGAACCTCGGAGACGGTTCCCACCGGAGGATACCCGGTTCTCGAACTTCGTGCGGGATATGGCCAAGGCTTTGGCCTTCCCCGCGGATCCTGAGGAGGAGCCTCGAGCAGAGGAGCTCGAGGCCCTCCAGTATGACTCTCCCCCGAAGGAGGCCTTTACTGTTCCGGTTCCTCCGATGCTGGAGTGGCTGCTCTTCCGCATGTGGGAGACCCCGGCCTCGATGCCGGTGTTAAGCAAGCGGATCGATTCCATCTATCGAGTCCGCGAGAGCCCCGAGTTCCAAAAGGCACAGTTACCGCACCACTCCATGGTTGTGGATTCGGCCATGCATCGGCTGAAAAGTCAGAAGATGCACTCCTCGGTGCCTCCCGGCCTGGAGGCCCGGAACCTGGATGCCCTCGGTAAAAAGTGCTTCCAGGGCTCTATGCTTGCTTGCCGTGTCCAGACTTACCAGCTCTACATGGGCATGTACCTCCGAGACCTGGCAAAGGAGATTGCCGGGTTCTCTGCTGGTCTCTCCGAGGAACCTTTGCAGAGGTTCCAGGCCTTGTCCACCGGTATTCGAGAGTGCTCGAAGTTTATATCTCGAGCAGCCTACGATGGCTTCGAGGCTTCGTCCCGAGTAGCGGGGGCCGGCATCGGTGCCCGCCGACAGGATTGGCTACAGTCATCCGACCTCGAGCCGTGGGTGCAGGACAAGTTGGTCGATGTCCCGTGCCGAGGTGAAAACCTCTTTGGCAAGCCCATGGCTGAAAAGGCTGCAGAACTCGAGACCGAGACTCTGACCAGGACTAGGCTGTCCAGGAAAACCTCTGCCCCTTCTCAGAAGAAGAAGGGCTCGGGAAAAAAGACCTTTTACCCGAGGAAGTCATCTGCCTATAAACAATTATTATTTATTTATTTATTTATTACAATTTCTTATATACCGCACTATTCGGTATCAGCGCGGTTTACATTATAACATAATGACCATAACAACAAGCTGTTTGGTTTTACATAGAACAGGAGTACAAACTTGGATAACAGGGTGAACTATATACATGAAATATTTACACGGAACAAGAATGGGGTAATACTAACATAAGGAATGTAAGTGTTCATTTCTTAATGGGGATACCTAGATTTCGTTGCTGACTGAGTAGTATTGTATGAAAAGGTGGTATTTGAGTGCCTTCCTGAACTGAGTTAGGTCTACAATGGCCCGAATGTTGGAATACCCTCATTATCAGGCCTCTGCAGCTCCCCAACAGGGTCAGCAGGCCAAGGGGCAGGGTCAAGGGCCCCGTAGGCAGAAGGCCCCCAAGCCATGTGATAAGGAAGCTTATCATAGCTCAGGAAGGGGCTATAGAAAAGGTGAAGTGTCTCTGAACAAGCAACCTGTCAGTGCTGGTAGAAATGAGAAAACAGAATTTTGCCATAAAAGACTACCAGTCCCAGAATGCACCAGGTTTCCAACAGCCATGAGAGGAGCTGAAGTGAGAAAACGTGTGTTCAATCAAAAGGGCTATGAGGTAATCCCCAAGCACTCATTGCAAAGGGCAGGGCTTGATTCAGCACAGCTGCGCTGTGCTAGGATGGAACACTCATCTCAAAGGGCAAGGCCTGATTCAGCACAGCTGCGCTGTGCTAAGGTGGAGCACTCATCAAGGCAGAATAAAGATAGAGTCTATTCTACAGAGAATCATCCAGAGCTGGGATGTCATGATCATTGGTATCTTGATCATCCACGGGATCCTGATCTTCATTCTCATCAGAAGCAGAGGTCAGAACGGACGGACAGAGAGAGCAAGAAGCCCTTTAAAAGAAGGAAGAGAAAAGCCTCTGGGAAGTCTACAGGAGTCCAGCACAGTACGTATACTGGGAGACAGACAAGAGGTCAGCATACACCATTGGACTGGGGGAAACCAGAGGAGTGGTATTGCAGAGCCAGGAATCTCCAGACGGCACCTGTGAGGGAAACAGCTGCACGTGGAAGGGACCCTGAGACCCATGCCAGAAGGTATGTGAAGAGAGATCCAGTGTCCAGGGATCTAGATTGGAAGGCTGGACACAGAAACTGGACTACATATTGGCCAGGCTATTTAAAGGGGAACTCTAACAGCAATGGAAGCTCAGGTATGAACACTGATCTATGCCCTAGCTATAACTTTGAAAGGAAGCAGGGAAATGATTATTCTCCTGGTAGTGCTCCATTGAGAAATTCCTTTGTGCCAAGCCAAGATATTGAACCTATGATTATTGAAGAAAGGGGAGAGGTCTTAGAACCAGAATGTGAATATATGGACTGCTCTCTGTCCAAACTCAAATGGTAGTTTTCTGTTACAAAGTGCAACAACCCTCACAAAGAAATACCAACTTGTTCTTTAATCTACTCAGAAAACCTTCTGAGTAAGATTTTGAGCTACACAGTGAAAGCAAGCCAGCTAAGGGGTTTCAGCTGGGTGATTGTTAGCAATTGAGCTTACCTAATTGCTTGTGTGCTCTGAAGGGAATCACTTCTGAATTTATATGTAAAGATATAAGAAGTTAACCTGAAGAAAAGAACATTTTTCCTACTTTGTGGGTTTATTTGGTTGCTTATTGCATTGCTAAGACATTATTTGCTAAAGCCTACAAGAAAGACCAGTTTGTTGCCAACCAGGTCTTTAATCCTTTGCTTTAATTACCTGACAAGTTCAGATGTTGTTTTTTTCCTGATTTTGTTTTCCTAACTTTAAAACTGCAAGCAAGTATCCTGAGTTCTGTGCTACCAAGCATTATCTGTGTTGGGAGAACCCCTCATAAATAAAAATCTTATTTGCTTTACCCTTGAGCAAGTATAATTAATTATTGGTCACGGCTGTGTCTGGAATGAATGGACTACATTACCCACAAATCCTTGCAAATCATATAGAGGTATGCTTTTGCCAAGACTGTGAACATTCTCACCCAGGCAGCCGTCTGACAGCCACCAACACCGGCCCCTGCTCAGCAGGGTGGGGGTTTTTGACTCGGAAAGCATAGCCTCTTCTCCTCAGCTGGCTTCTCTCAGCACAGGAGGCCGGCTGGCCCACTTTGCCCACAGGTGGTCAGCCGTCACATCAGATACCTGGGTTCTTCATATAGTCCAAAAGGGCTATCTTCTCCATTTTCACCAGGTACCTCCCTCCTATTTTCCAGGGGAGCCTCCAAAACTCCCTCTGCACAGGGACCTACTCCTTCAGGAGTTAGCAAGTCTGCTAAAGGATCAGGCTGTGGAACCGGTGCCCCACCACCTGAGAGGTCACAGCTTTTATTCCAGGTACTTTTTGGTACCAAAAAGAACAGGAGGCCTCAGACCCATCCTAAACTTGCGCAACCTCAACAAGTTCCTGGAGAGGGAAAAGTTCAAGATGCTTACCCTTGGAATCCTGCTGCCCTACCTCCAGCAGGGAGACTGGCTATGCTCCTTAGATCTAAAGGATGCGTATACTCACATCCTTATTCATCCAGACCACAGACAATATCTCAGGTTTGTTGTGGGGAGAAACCACTATCAGTACAGAGTACTACCCTTTGGCCTGTCCTCCGCTCCCAGGGTGTTCACCAAGTGCCTGGCAGTGGTGGTGGCCTACCTGAGGCTTCAGGGTCTTTTTGTGTTTCCGTACCTGGACGACTGGCTCATAAGGGGGCCAATCTTCCCAGGAGGCCAATCAGGCCACCCTTCGCACTGTGGCTCTGCTTCAGCACTTGGGGTTTGTCATAAACTTCGCAAAGTCCACTTTGCTCCCGTCCCAGAACTTAGAATTCATAGGGGCCAGGCTAGACACTCTTCAAGCAAAGGCTTTTCTGCCTATGGACAGAGCTCACAGGCTGATGGATCTGGCCAGGCAGTTTCGCAGCAATTCCCTGGTCTCTGCCAGGCAATTCCTGAGACTACTCGGCCATATGGCTTCCACGGTTCATGTCACCCCCAATGCCCGCCTGCACATGCGGCCTGCTCAGTGGAGCCTTCGCACTCAGTGGCATCAGGCTACGGGGAGCCTAGCGGACTCAGTAAAGATATCCGACCTCCTAGTCTCCTCTCTGCAATGGTGGCTTCATCTTCCGAATCTGGTACTCGGAGTGGATTTTCAGTCCCCTCCGCATTCTCAAGTGCTGACAACAGATGCTTCTCTTCTCGGTTGGGGAGCACATTGCCAAGGGACATGTACTCAGGGTCTCTGGACCCCTTGGGAGGCTGCTCAACAGATAAACTTCCTGGAGCTACGGGCGATATGCCTAGCTCTGAGAGCCTTCTCCCACCTCGCCTCTCACCAGTCTGTACTGCTCCAGATGGACAATCAAGTTGCCATGTTCTATGTGAACAAACAAGGAGGCACAGGCTCCTTCCTTCTATGTCAGGAGGCACAACGGCTGTGCTCTTGGGCTGTCAATCACGGAATCCTTCTCAAGGCTGTCTTCCTCCCAGGCCAGGAAAATTACCTGGCAGACAGACTGAGCAGGATCCTGCAACCACACGAATGGAGATTGAATCCCTTGGTGGTTCAACAGATCTTTCTCAGGTGGGGCCTCCCCACCATGGATCTTTTCGCCAGTCCTCTGAACCGGCAACTCCCGAGAGTTTGCTCCAGACAACCGCATCCTCTCAGAGTAGCAGCGGATGCGTTTCTGATCTCGTGGTCCTCGGGCCTACTGTATGCGTTTCCTCCCACACCACTAGTGTCCAGAACGCTGTTAAGTCCTCAAGGACGGGGCTTCATTGATTCTCATAGCCCCCAGGTGGCCGAGGCAACCGTGGTTCCCGCTTCTGCTACAGCTAGCGGTGGATACCCCTCTTCCTCTGGGGTTTCAACACGATCTCCTGTCTCAGGATCAGGGGACTCTCTTGCACCCCAACCTCCAGTCCCTTCATCTGATGGCCTGGCTGCTGAAAGGGTAGTCCTGGCTCCCCTACTGCTGCCTCGAGAGGTGGAAGATATGGTCTTGGCCTCTCGGCGTCAATCCACCAGGAAATCCTACGCTCTTAAGTGGCGTAGATTCTCCGCATGGTGTGCTCAGCACAGCGAGAATCCCTTCTCGTGCTTGGTAGCGGTAGTATTGCAATATTTGCTTTACCTCTCCAATCTGGGCCTTAAGTCTAACTCTGTCAGAGTTCACCTTAGTGCTCTCTCAGCACACCACTCGCCGGTGGACGGTAGGCCTCTTTCCAACCACCCTTTGGTGGCTCGTTTCCTCAGAGGCCTTCTTCTGCTTAAGCCTCCTTTGCGTCCACCGGCCCCTGAGTGGGATCTGAATGTGGTCTTGCAGCGGCTTACTTGTCCGCCTTTTGAACCTATGGCTACCTGCCCTCCTCTCCGTTTTCTCTCCTGGAAAACTTTATTTCTGGTAGCTCTCACCTCTGCTAGGTGAGTGAGTGAACTGCAGGCACTAGTGTCTGATCCTCCTTACACTAGGTTCTACAGGAATAGGGTAGTCTTACGGACTCACCCTAAGTTTCTTCCTAAGATTGTCTCACCTTTTCACCTCAATCAGGAGGTGGTTCTTCCGACCTTCTTTCCCAGGCTGCATGCCAACCGGGCTGAGATGGTCTTGCATACCCTGGACTGTAGGAGGGCGTTGTCCTTCTACCTTGACCGTACGCGGGAGCATCGGAGAGCTGTTCAGCTCTTTGTTTCTTTTGACCCCAATAAGTTGGGGCTCCCTGTCTCCAAGCGTACTTTGTCCATATGGGTCGCCGACTGTATCGCCTGGGCTTATGGGCAGCCGGCCTCTCGTTGGAGGGTCGAGTCACGGCTCATCGTGTCAGGGCGAAGGCTGCGTCAGTGGCTCATCTCCGCTCTGTTCCGTTGGCAGACATCTGCCGGGCCGCTACTTGGTCTTCTAGCCAGACTTTTGCGGCCCATTACTGCCTTGAGAGGGACAGTGCTTTCGGACAGGCAGTACTCCATAATCTCTTTGGGGTTTAGGCAACTCCTACCCTCCGTCCATGGTGTTGGGCTACCGGTCGGGGGCGTTCTCAGAGAAGATTCCTTCCTTACGTGCTGACGAGCTAGAGGGAGCTCATTTTTTCCGCTTGAGGTCTCCGGTAGCCTTAAGCTGGGGAGTCCCATATGTGAGGACTGACTTCCTGCTTGGTCCTGGAGAAAGAGTAGTTACTCACCTGTAACAGGTATTCTCCAGGAGCAGCAGGAATCAGTCCTCACAACCCTCCCTCCTCCCCTTGAAGTTGCAGTCATATGATTTATTTTGCTAATTTTTTGCTGTCTTTTAGCTATGTCATCAGACTGAGCAAGATGGCACCCTTGGGCAGGAAGGGGACCGCGCATACGCGCTGCAATTCCCAAAGGCTTTCTTTGAAAGCTGGGGAAATGCTCCGCACGAGGGCTCCGTCGGCGCCCACGTCACCCATATGTGAGGACTGATTCCTGCTGCTCCTGGAGAACACCTGTTACAGGTGAGTAACTACTCTTTCTTACTATGTCCTCGACTAGTGGTTTTAAGCAGTGTGGTACTTGATGCAGGTGGAGTGACGGTCCGTGCAATCACATGCTGTCTCATATGGACCGTCACTCCACCTGCATCAAGTGCCTCAGGGCAGACCACGACAGATCTTCCTGCCCGCTTTGCCTCCTCATTTTGGCGCTGAGGACTGACCTGCATCGGGAGGTAAGTACTCTTTGACTCGACCTCGGAGCCCTCGGCACAACTCAGGTGACAACAGATGGGAGCGTCCTTTGAAGCAGCCCTGCAGGGATGAGACACCAGCATCGAAGGAGCGGTGAGTCACTCCCAACTCTTATCACCATCCGGGACTCGCCAGCCAGAGAGTCAACTCCTGCCCCGATGCAGTTGGGGTCTGGAGCAGCTGTGGAGCCCTCGGGCATCGAGGCATGCATGGCTGCCCTCGAGCGTAGCTTTACAGCTTTCCTTGAGGCACAGCTGGACCCAACTCCCGGTCCCTCCGGATCATCAGCGCCCCACACGGGAACCTCCTCATTGAGGATGTCTCCGGAGGAGGCACCTCCAATACTAGAGCACCTTGCTAGGTCAGTGTCAAAGCCCTCAATGACGCCATCAGATCACTGGCATCGGGAGTTCTTGGCATCGAGTCGGTCTGGGGACCGCGATGCTCCGATAGACTCAGGATCAGAATCGGACTGGGAGATGGATGAGGAGTCAGCCAACACCATGCTCCATTGTGACTTCCCCTCTGACCTTTCCCCACCACATCACCAGCGGCAGTCTTCCCGAAGGACTTGGCCTTCCTTGAGTTCGTACGGGAGATGTCCCAGACCTTCGCCTTCATGGCGGTGCCGGAAAATGAACCTCGTGCTGAGGACCTAGAGATCCTGCAGTACGAAGCCCCTCCTAGGGAGGCACTGACAGTGCCCATGCCCCCCATCCTTGAACGCCTCCTGTTCAGGATGTGGGAGAATCCGATGATGGTGCCAATCATGAACCATCGACTTGATTCCCAGTATCGAGTAGGAAAGAGCCCAGGGTTCCAGAAAGCGCAACTCACACACAATTCCATGGTGGTGGATTTGGCTCTGCATCGAATCAAGAGCCAGAAGACACACTCCTCAGTGCCCCTGGGTAGGGAGGCCCGCACCATTGACGTGTTTGGGAGAAAGTGCTTCCAGGGTTCGATGCTTACGGCCCCGATCAGGCCTACCACCTGTACATGGGTATGTACCTGAGAGACCTGGCGAAGGAGTTTGCCAGGTTCTCAGCTGGTCTGCCAGGTGAAACCCTTGAACGCTTTTAGACTCTGGTTTCCTCAGTCAAGGAATGCTTCAAATTTCAAACTCGATGGCTTCGAGCTGGTGGCTCGTGTGGCCATAGTGGACATTAGTGCCTGCCACCTTGCTTGGCTGCAGTCCTCCGACTTGGAGCAATGGGTGCAGGACAAGCTATCCGATGTCACTTGCCAGGGAGATAACTTCTTCGGCAAGATCACAGCCGATAAGGCTGACGAGTTGGAGGAGGAGTTCATGACCAGGACCAGGTTGTTCAAGAAGGTTCAGACCCTTCTTGCAGGAAGGCTTCGGGAAAAAAGGCCTTCCGCCCGAAGACTAAGAAGGCTTACGGAAACTACCCAAAGTTCCAGGCCTACCTCGCTCCCCCTCAGGGGCAGCAAGACAAGGGCCTGGGGCATGGCCCTCATAAGCCTAAGGCTCCCAAGCCCCAAACAGCAACTTAGCCACAGCCTGGGGGGAGCTTTTGACTCCTTGGGCATAGCCTCCCTCCCTCAGGAGGTACCAGGCCCAAGGTTCACGGGGGTCGGCTGGTCCATTTCACGCACCGGTGGCCGGCCATCACAGCAGACATCTGGGTGCTGCGCAGAGTCATGGAGGGGTACCTCCTTCGCTTCACTCAGCTGCTGCCTCTCACTTTACAGGGGAATTACTAATGGACCCCTTGCACAGGCAGCTACTCTGGACAGAGCTCGAGTCTTTGCTCAAGGACCGGTCGGTTGAGCCCATCCCACACCACCTGCAGAGATGGAACTTCTACTCCCGCTGCTTTCTGCTCCCCAAGAAAACGGGGCTTCTGGCGCATCTTGGAGCTTCGGGACTTCAGTGGTCTCCTGGTCAAGGAATAGTTCAAAATGGTATCCCTTGGAACCTTGCTGCCTTACCTCTTCCAGGGAGATTGGATCTCAAAGATACATACACACACATCCTGATCCACCCGTGGCACCATCAGTACCTCTGGTTCATTCTGTGAGGCCGTCATTACCAGTATAGGGCACTTCCCTTTGGCCTCATCTCCACCCCACAGGTGTTCACAAAGTGCCTGGTGGTCGTGGTTGCTTGTCTCAAGCTCCTCGGAGTCTTCATGTTCTTGTACATCGACGGACTGGGTTGTGTAGGCCGGCACACCAGGCAATCTGCGCAATGCGACCCAGTGCACATTGGAGCTGCTACAGCATCTAGGGTGCATGGTGAGCTTTCCAAAGTCCAACCTCGTCCCGATGCAATTCATGGAGTTCATAGGGGTGTTGCTTGACTCCACTCAGGCAAGAGCTTTCCTGCTCCTGATCTGGGCTCAGTGTCTTGCCACTCTGGCGCAGCAGCTGCAGGCAGGCATTACCGTGACTGTCCGGCAAATGCTTTGCCTCCTCGGGCACATGGCGTCCACCATCCATGTGACCCCCTTTGCCTGCCTGCGGATGTGGCAAGCCCAGTGGACACTCAGTGCCCACTGGGCACAGGCAACGAGCCACCAGGGGGACCAAATCCAGGTTACGCCCACCTTGGCAACTTCCCTGGCCTGGTGGCAGGATCTCCGCAACCTGAGGGCTGGGCTTCCATTCCAGGCCCAACCAGTTCAACACGTCCTCACCACAGATGCCTCCAAGATGGGCTGGGGAGCCTACTGCGTCCACCTCCAGTCACAGGGACCTTGGTCACTGGAGGAGAGTGCCTTGCAGATCAACTTGCTTGAACTCTGGGTGGTCTATTATGCACTGAGGCTCTTCCGGGACTATATAGAGGGGCAGGTCATCCAGGTCCAGATGGACAACCAGGTAGTGATGTTCTACATCAACAAACAAGGAGGCAGAGGTTCATACCTCCTATGCTGGGAGGCGATTCGCCTCTGGAACTTTGCAGTGGCAAGAGGCATCAGCCTCCTGGCGGTGTACTTACCGGGCCAGAACATTATACTGGCCGACTGTCTGAGCCGCGTTCTCAGACCACACGAGTGGCAGCTGAATCAGTCAGTTCTGGTGAAGATCTTCCAGTGGTGGGGTAACCTGAAGATCGATCTCTTTGCCAGCCTGGAGAACATGCAGCTCCTGAGGTTCTGCTCTAGGAGACCAGGCCGGGGCCAGGATGTGGAGGATGTCTTCCTACTTCTGTGGTCCGGGGGCTTCTTGTATGGATTCCCGCCAACACTCCTTGTTCCGTGGGCCCTTTTGAAGATTCAGGTGGAAGCAGCCTCCGTGCTCTTCATTGTGTGGTTCCCCCTACTGCTGTAGTTGTTGCGGGGGAACCCTGACCACTGGGGTGTGCCCTGGACCTGCTTTCGCAGGAGGAGGGCGCATTTTGTCACCCCAACTTCCAATCACTGGTCCTGACATCCTGGCTGATGAAAGGGTAGCTTTCACCTGCTATCACCTCCTGTGGATGGTGGAGGATGTCCTGTTGGCCTCATTTCATGACTCTGCGCGATGGGTTCACACCTTTAAATAGCACAAATTCTCCCTTTGGTGCACACAGCAGGGCATTGATCCCTTCTCTTGCGCTATTGGGAAGGTGCTGCAGTACCTGCTGCACCTGTCAGGCACGGGCCTGAAATCAAATTTGGTTAGAGTGCACCTCTGCGCTATCTCAGTGCATCAACATGCAGTGGAAGGCCAAGCTGTATCCATCCATCACTTGCAGGGCCGCTTCATGCGGGGGCTTCTCCTCTCTTGGCCCCTGATTCGCCCACTACCGGTGGTGTGGGACCTCAATGTAGTCCTAGGGGAAGCTCATGCAGGCCCCCTGCTAGCCTCTGGCGATCTGCCCTCTAAAGTACCTCTCCTGGAAGGTAGTCTTCCTAGTGGCTCTCACCTCCACCAGGAGAGTGAGCGAATTGTAGGCATTCGTGGCCCATGAGCCCTACACCAGGTTCTATAGGAACAGGGTGGTCCTTTGGACGCACCCGAAGTTCTTACCCAAAGTGGTCTCAGCATTTCATCTGAACCAAGAGGTGGTGCTGCCCACCTTCTTTCTCCAGCCTCATGCCTTGAGGTCGGAGGCCTCATTGCACACACTGGACTGCAAGTGGGCCCTGGTCTTCTACATCCAGAGGACGCAGCGCACTGCCTGTCAGTACAACTCTTTGCGTCGTTTGATCCCATCCTCTTGGGGACGGCAGTCTCCAAGTGTACTCTCTCATGGTGGGTGGCCTACTGCATTACGTTCGCCTACCAGCAGGTAGGACTCTCCCTGGAGTGACATGTGACAGCGCACAACATGTGGGCCATGGCAACCTCCTTAGCCTGCGGTCTGTGCCCTTATTGGACATCTGCCGGGCAGCCACCTTGTCCTCCATGCACACTTTCACGGCACACTACTGTTTGGAGGCGACCTCCCGGAGGGATAATGTCTTCGGCCAGACTGTTCTCCGTCACCTCTTCGGGGAATAATGCAACTCCTTCCCTCTAGGCCTCTATGTCTTGGCTACCGAGGATGGGATTGCATCTTCGATGCTGCTGCTGCAATATCAGTGTACCAGGCAACCATCATCCCCTGCTACCCTTTATGGTCTGCTTTTTGGGTCACCCGTGGCTTTTACAGGGTTTTTTCGGTAGCCTGTAGCTTGGGAGTCCCATATGTGAGGACTGTTTTCCTGTTTGTTCCTGGAGAAAGCATAGTTACTCACCTGTAACAGGTGTTCTCAGGGGACAGCAGGAATCAGTCCTCACAACCCTCCCTCCTCCCCTTGGAGTAGATAACATGTTAAAACCCTCGGCCCAGTGTGCAGTGGCAGCCAAGAGAGCAAATAGAATGCTAGGTATCATAAGGAAAGGAATGGAAAATAAAACAAAGGCTATTATAATGCCTCTATATCGTTCCATGGTGAGACCGCACCTTGAATATTGTGTGCAATTCTGGTCGCCGTATCTTAAAAAGGATATAGCAATATTAGAAAAGGTTCAGAGAAGAGCCACCAAAATGGTAAAGGGGATGGAAGGATACTCCTATGAAGAAAGGCTAAAAAGGTTAGGGCTCTTTAACCTGGAAAAGAGACGGCTGAGGGGAGATATAATGGAAGTCTATAAATTAATGAATGGAGTGGAACGGGTAAACATAGATCTATTGTTTACGTTATCAGAATATAGAAAGACTAGGGGACATGCAATGAATCTACAAGGTAAACTATTTAAGACTAATAAAAGAAAATATTTTTTCACTCAACGTGTAATCAAACTCTGGAATTTGTTACCGGAGGATGTAGTAAAGGCTGTTAGTGTAGCTGGGTTTAAAAAAGGTTTGGACAAGTTCCTGGAGGAAAGGTCCATAAACCATTATTAAGAAGGGACCCAGGATATCAATGCTTGACCCAGTACAAGCATTGTGGAACCTGTGTCTTTTGGGGAAACTGCTAGGTACGTATGACCTAGATTGGCTACTGTTGGAAACAGGATACTGGGCTTGATGGACCTTGGTCTGACCCAGTATGGCATATCTTATGTTCTTAGTTGTTTTTTTATTTTTGTTTCGCTTTTTGCCGTCTTGTGCTATGGTATTATTCTGAGGCAAGATGTCAGCTTTGAGCGGGAAGGTGACCGTGCATGCGTGGTATATCTCTCAGAAGCTTTCTTTGAAAGCTTGGGATTGGATCCGCGCAGGCTCATTTAGCGCCGATGTTACCCCATATGTGAGGACTGATTCCTGCTGTCCCTGGAGAACACCTCTTACAGGTGAGTAACTAAGCTTTCCTGCCCCTCATTAGAAACCAGAGCTGTGCTAACAGTTGCAGGGGGACACTAGGGGTGGAGAATCCAAGGGTGGATCGATAATTTTTAACAAGTTATCAAGGGTAGGAGGTATTGGGAGATGCTTTAACTTTTTTACAACAAATCAGAAAGTAGAGGGATTATCAAAGAAAATAACTGGCATATGTAAAAGATAGCAGACCTAAGTTAGGCTCCACTGTCTTTGTGTTGCTTTGGCTAGGAATGCATAAAAATATATTATGTGGCATTCACTGGACTGCAATACTGAGGGCTGGTGAATCCCATGGTAGATTGGCATGCAAATATGTTGGTTTGTAAATAAGGGCCTTGTTTGTGCATGAGACCACAGATGATGATGAAGTGGTTTACTTAAGGTCACAAGGATCATCCGTGGAAGAAGTGATATTTGAATCCTGGCTCCCCTGGTTCTCAGTGTAACCACTAGGCTACAACTCCACGTGGAAAAAATTAAGAAAAATTATGTAATTTGCAGAAAACAATGTGAAGAAAAATTCAGCTGTGAAGAATAGCATTAAGCCTCCTTGGAAAACATATATGTAGACCTCAGTCCCCCTTGAAACCAGATTGACTCAAATTTTGGGTCCATATTATTTAGACAATGTTGTCTTATGCAGAAATAAAGTTCAAGCAACGCTGACTTCATAAAATAACATACAATGCATATAAATATTATGAACGTGCAATACTTAGATCAATTTATTTTTATGTACAGTGCTGTGCAAAGGTCTTGCATAGGCTGCATGATCAAGCTATTCTCAGCTTTTCTTAACAATCTTTCCAAATTCTGTGACAGAATCTTGACTTATTATATACTGTTTTGTTGCAAATTTAACTCAACAGCCATTTCTGCATGCAAATTACTTGTCTGTGAACTTTTGTATGGCTATCATGAGGAAACGATTTTCTCAGTATGATCAACCGGATTCTGTGTCAAAGCGGGATCGAAATAAACCAGTAGAATACTGGGCTTCCTTAGTTAATAGGAAGTTATATTTGATATCCAATCAGTGTATGGTCTTTTAGCGGCCCACAGGGTTTGAATTTAAAGTGGATCAATAGTGTGCATCGCATCTGATGCTCAATGTCCTGTCATGATGAAGAGGTCACATTTTCTATCAATGGAGGACTGAGTCTGGGTGGTGGTTTTCCACGAGAAGGGGTATTCCAACCCGCAGATTTCAGCAAAGGTCAGCTGTAATCAGAGCATGGCTGTCTGCATTCTGCAGAAGCATAAGCAGATGGGAAATACACAGGGCCAACATCATAGCGGTCGGCCTAGAAAGTCAACCAAGAGGGACAACAGGGCCTTGATAGGGACATTTCCTGGCCAACTGCAAGCTAACCTCTCCTGAGCTTCTGCAGCAATGGAAGGAGAAGTGTTCTGTTGCAATTTGCACTTCCACTGTGAGGAGATTATGCTTGGAGTACCGGTTGAGAGGCTGTAAGGTGCAGAGGAAGCCACTACTAACGTTGGAACAGAGGAAGAGACACGTTGAGTGGGCATCCAAGCACTCAAGAGGCTGACTGGGTAAAAGATCTGTTCAGCCATGAAAGCACGTTCTGCATTCTGGATGACCAGGGCAAAATCTATGTGAGGAGGTTTCCTTATGAAGAGTATAAATCAGAGTATTTGTATATCTCCATAAAGCATCCAACCAAGGTCATGATCTGGGGATGTATGGAAACCAGAGGTGTTGGAAGACTCCATATCGTTGATGGGATGGTGAATGCAGCAAAATACATAAGAATTCTACAAAAGTGCATGCTGCCATCAGCTGAGCAACTCTTTCCTGGCAGATATTTCTTCCAGGATGACAATGCACCTTGCCACCGAGCGAAAACTGTTGCCGACTGGAAGAAAATAGATGGAGTTCATACCATTGACTGGCCAGCTTGATCATCTGATCTCAACCCTATTGAGAATCTTTGGCACAAGTTATCAGTTGAGATCGCCAAGAAGCAGCCATGGACCAAGTGAGAGCTGATTGAGTCACTGATTACAGCCCGGAATCGCATCATAACGCAAGAACACCTCGTCAAAGTGGTCCACTTTTTGCCAGACAGATGTCATCTGTGAGAAAGAGCAAGGGCTGGCCCATCAAGTACTAATGACCACCGACAACAAAAAACAGCCCTTTTCAGGGCTACCTAATGAAATTAAAAAGAAAACTTGCACTATGCTAAAATACATGGAACAGAAAACACATTTTGGGCACACATTGCATCTTTGTACACAGTTCACAACCAAACGAACATGCCTATTAAACAATCATAAAAGAACGCTCAAGTCATGGCAAATTTGTCAGATTTGTACAAAAGATAAAAGGGAAGAAAATGGTATGCA
The DNA here is from genome assembly GCA_033557465.1 of Ichthyophis bannanicus. Taxonomy (NCBI): domain Eukaryota; kingdom Metazoa; phylum Chordata; class Amphibia; order Gymnophiona; family Ichthyophiidae; genus Ichthyophis; species Ichthyophis bannanicus. The sequence goes on from CM066032.1 coordinate 854,895,526, forward strand.
GAAGGGATTGTAAATTGTAATACATTTTGTCCCTGTGAACCAAACAGCTAAAAACTGCCAAGTCGGCAGTACCTATAGAAGAATTTTTCATACCATTATATCTCACCAGTATTAGTTCAAGGTGAGTGAGTTACATTCTGGTACAGTTGGTATTTCCCTGTCCCAAATGGCTTACATTCTAATGTGCATTAACATGTTAACATGTCATTCTGCTTTAACAGTTGTTAATGTGATTCAAAGGCATTATTGGTAAAGAGGACCCTTTAGCAATAATGGAACTGCATTAAATGAATGTTAAATGGCACTTTATTAACATGTTAACACATACTGCTAAATAAAGCCCTAAGTTTGATAGTTACCATGATGATGAGGTTATTGGAAGTAAAATTTATTTTATAGCAAAAAAAGATTTTATATTTATTCTTAACCCATACACAAAAATCAGAATCAAATACTATGGAACCAAAAGTAATATAAAGTAGTGAATACCTGATTTTAAAAAGTCTGTAAAAACATCATGTTATACAAAATCTTTTTATTTATCACATGGTCATACACAGGATATGCATAAAATATGATAACTGAGGAAATACAAACTTTTGTTTCTTATTAAAATTAGTATAAAATAGCTTGCCACCATAAAATATACTTGCAGCAAAAGTAGATAGATTTAGATACTTTAATTATCAGTACAGGATTAGATGCATAAATGTGATTGTTTTGAAAACCTGGTAACTAAAATACATCTAAACATCATTAGACACAGTACCGAGGGTGCTTGAAAGTTTTGTTAAGCACCTAATTGTGTTATTTGTAGATTGTGATATCTTTTGTTAGACTAATATAAAAATAATCCAAAGATGTTATAGTACATGTGCTTTCACAACCACATCAATTCTTTCTTCAGATGTGACCCAACAGCAGTGTTGCCTTTGGAAAAATTAGCCCATGTCGGTATATATAGTTTAGGGGTTTGATGGTCTTTCATCTTTCTACTGCCAGAGACATTCTGTGCCATGTAATTACTACACGTTTTCAGTTTAGTTTAAGGAAATAATCCAAAACAGTAAAACTGATTATTTTTATTTCCTTTCTGAACTGTATTTCATTCAGCATTTCTTTCTTTCATTTATCTTTAGAAAAGATTTTGCAGAGATATGGAAATCTGCCAGGGGATCTGCATATGATAGAGCTGGAGAAAGGAAAAGCCGGTTTGGGCCTTAGCCTTGCTGGCAACAAAGACCGATCCAGGATGAGTGTCTTCATAGTAGGCATTGATCCAAGTGGAGCAGCTGGGAAAGATGGAAGGTTACAGATTGCTGATGAATTACTAGAGGTCAGTTTCTATGAGCAATGCCTTGAAGACATACTGAAATTAATGTAGGGATACTACCATGGTGGTTAGACAATATGTGAAGATACAAATACGATTGAATGCAATGCAATGTGTGCCTTCAAGTCGGTGCCGACTCCTCGTGACCCAGCAGCTGCTGTTCTTTTTTGGCAATGTGACCAGAAGTAGATTGCCAGGCCTTTCTTCCGAGGCAACGGAGAGTTAAGTGACTAGTCGAACATAAATAAGATGATGTGGTTGGTTATTGCAAAGAAATTACCTGTTGAGAAATTTCCTTTGCAGCAAAACATTGATAGAAATATTATTTTCCATTAATGATAGAAATAATGTCCTTTGTGGACAAGCAGGAAAAAAGTCCTCACTTATGGGTGACATCATCTGACAGAGCCCCACATAGGAGTATTCCCAGATCCCTCTAGAAGCTTTTGGAAGCACCACTGTGCATGCCTGTGTCTTCCCACCCGCCGCTGCATGCCATCTTAAGCTCAATCTTATGTTCCACGGAGCCCCACAGACGCATTTAATCAGCAGTCTTGTGAGTATACTCTTCTTGCAGTTTTAAAACAGTTTGTCACTTCAATTCCTGCCCTGCCATTGTGGTTTCACCAGGTTTCCCTCTTAGTTTCCCTAATTTAGTGTTTTCCGCAGTGCCTCAGCCCCATTATCATTGGAGCTATGGCCACATTTTTGTCATCTCTTTTTGTAAAAATTGAGTTGTTTGATTTTGCTGCAGCTATTTTTCCAGGCACTATGTTGCAAAAACTTGCCAGCAGGTTTAAAAAGTGTTCCAGGTGCTCAAGGACCACATCCATTATGGATACTCAATAGTTTGTGCCTTCAGTATTTGGGGCCCAGTCATAAGCTGTCTTCTTGTAATTTGTGTTCACAGATGAAAAAAGGGGGCTCAAGGCTTATGAGAAACAGCATGAAATTATTTTTGGCATTTCTAAGTTCGATGCATTAGCAGCACCAATATCGTGGGCATCACAGGCTGCATCAGATGCTGGTGGTGCATTGACATCGAGGAGCCCTCAAGCCTTCTCAGAGACGATCACCCATAGAACACCAGAGCATTGGCCAGCGGTCAATGTTTGTCCAAAGGTGAAGAGTGTGATAAGTAAGACTCTAGTGAGCCCATGGAAGTAGAAGAAAAGAATGATTCTACCTTTAGGAAAGGTCACAGCCCTGCAAAGCACACGTTCCAGCAGTTCTCTGGAGAAAACAAACACAGGGATTCAAAAGCTAAGCTGACACACCCAAGCCCTGATGACGTAGCAACAGGCTTGGAAACTGATTACAAACACCTGTCTAGAGAGTCAGGGAGGTTTATCAGAAAACAGGGATATAAACCAGGGCTGGAGAGTGAGTCAGAAGAGCAACACGAGAGAGAGCAGCACGAGAGGAAGCAGCCCGAGAGGGAGCAGCACGAGAGAGAACAGCACGGAAGGCAGCCCAGACGGGAGCACAGTTGGAGGAAACACAGTAGCTGGAGGAAAGAAGCCACGTGGAGGAAAGAAACTGAAGCAAGCAAAGCTGAAGGGGAGAGGACACGAAGGTGGTCTGGAGTGCTCAGAGAGAAAGAGCAGGAAAACCTTCAAACCCCAGCACTGAAGGAAAAGGTTCAGAGAGTTCAGAGGTGGGTGCCTAAGACTCAGTGCAGAAGTCTGCAGAGCCCAGCCTTGAATGGAGAACCGTGGCAGAGCTCCAGGGAGGAACCTAAGCTAAGGGACAAGGGGCTGTTTCCCCAGAGCTGGCAAGAGATAGCCGCACAGCTGCAGAGAGGAGTTTCCTCAGGCTCAGGTACTGCTTATCCCTATTCACTAGAGCTGTGTTTAAAAGACCCACAGGGAGTTTTAGAGAGAAAACACCCTGAGGCATTCGCCAGTAGTTTAAAACAAGGCAGTGCAGCACAAGAACCTGAAGCAATGCAGGTGGACTCTAAAGAGAGTGATTCCTTTCAGCCAAAACAACCTATGGATTGTACTTTGTGCTTTGCAGACAGTATTGAAAGCCTTTGCTAAACTGTATAGTATAAGCTGAGTGTAACCTAAAGAAAAGAAGATATTTTCTTTGGTAAAGGAAGCTGCCATGTTTTGTTCTTTTTCTGTATACGTGAGAAGCAGCTGCATTTGGATTGAATGAATGTAAAAGCTCAGCCAGCACACTTGTATAAAGAACCTTTTTGAACAAATACTGGAGAAGTATCCTGGTGCAACTTACTTTGAACCTTTGCTTTTGGGAGAAATAAACTTTGTTATAGTTTTGCCTATAACTCTGGCTTCTTGACTATTTTCTATCAGAAGGAAAACTACTTTTCCCAGCATGCATCACGAGAGGAAAGTTAGTTGATTTAACCTTCAATAGAGAAAAATAATGGCTATCCCAGCCCTCCAAGCCTAAGGCAGAGGGCGGGGTATGACAAGAGGGATTCAATTTCATCTTCATCGATGCTGAAGGAAAGAGACTTCATGCATCAGGTGGAGGCTTTGATGTATCGACGACGTGTATGGTGTTGAGAGCAAAGAGAGTTCACAAGGGTGCCCCTCTAAGCAACTCCAGAGGCAAGCTCATTCTCCAGGACATCAGAGGGGCAGCAACAGCCTACTGAAAGCCAAGACCAGTAAGCTGATACAACCTCTCAGATTCAAGGAAAATCGGTCGATACTACTATAGCCCTGCCGCCTTTGGAGATGGCAAGCCTGGAGAAACACCTTCTGAAGGCTGTTGAGGAAAGAATAATGATGCTACTCACTATGCAGCAAGTTAATGCTAGTGCCAGCAGGCATCCAACCTATCCTTGAGAAGCTTTGAGTGCCTGTGGGAGAGGCATTGGCATGAGGGCATCAAGGAGCCCCAACACTGGAGCCTGTCCAGCCAATATCATTGTCTAGTACATTGGGATCCAATACAGCCCCGATTGCTAGAAATGTATCCATGCATTGACACTCCCGAAGGCATTCCCATTCCCCAAAGTGCCGGCAGAAACTCAGAAGTCCTTTGACTTCCTCACTGAGTTTGAATCAGAAGGCTGGGTCACGAGGAGTCTGAGAGTCTGTCAGAGGACAGATCCACAGTGCTTCCCTCTGACCCTTCTTCTCCTCATGAGAGATGAAAGTCATCTCCTGAGGATATGACTTTCCAGGATTTTGTTCGGGATAAGTCTAAGGCCAAATCATTTTCTTTGGAGACTGAGGGCAGAAGAATTGGAGATCCTCCAGTATTCCTCTACCCCCAAGAAGCAGTGACAGTACCTGTGCACCGCATCCTTCAGAGAGTACATATGTGAATGTGAGAGACCCCTCTCTCAGTACCTTCAGGGAGTAGAAACCTTGACCCTATGTATAGAGTTCAAAAGGCTCCCAGATTTGAGAAGCCCCATCTTCCACACCACTTGTTGGTGGTTGAATTTTCATTCAAAAGATCCAAAAACTCCAAGATGCAATCCTCGGAAACCCTAGACAGAGAGGCTCAGACATTGGACTCTTTTGGGAGGAGAGTTTTTCAGAGTTCCATGCTCTCAGCTCGCATGGCCTCTTACCAGCTCTACATGGGCATTTTCTTGAAGGACATCATGTGTGGCCAAGAGTAGATGATATGTCTCAATTTCTTCCTCCTGAGAAATTGGAATAGTGTCACTCCCTGGTTAAACAGGCAAAGACTGCTTGAAGTTCATGATCCAAGTGACATGATATTTTTGATTTGGTATCTAGAGCTTCAGTAGCAGGTATTGGCACCCAGAAACTTGCCTGGCTCTAGATTTCAGACCTCCAACAATTTGTGCAGGACAAGCTTGCTGACATACCGTGCCATGGAGAGAATCTCTTTGGAGATAAGGTCGAAGAGAAGGCAGGCTTCAAAGAAAAGCAGCATATCACCCTTCAAAACCTCTCAAGGCACATGTTTGAACCGGCCTCCTACCGCAGGAGGTATCAGGGTGGTAATCAGAAGGTGTAGGTATTTTCCTGGTTCTCACTATTCCCAAACAAAACAGGCTTTTTGAGCTCAAACAAAGTGAGAGAAGCCTCAAAAGGCCCAGCCAGCTCCTCAGTCAAAACCTCGGGTGGAATCTTGATTGGTTCCTATAGACATAGCCACTCTTTCTGTAGCTGTAGCTGAGGACTCTCCTGTTAGAGGGAGGTTCACTCTTTTTACCCCAAGGTGGCCCTTTGTAACCTCAAAAACCAAAACTGGAGCACCTACTCGCAAAGTACCCTCAGGAAACACAAAAGGCGAGCGGAATTGGAGGTCACAAGCGCTTTATTGATACAGGAACGCCCCAACGCATTTCGGCACCACCTTCATCAGGGGGCTGAGAACTGCAAACAAACAATTATAAATATGACAAACTCAATATATGTGACATATAAATGCAAAACATTACAAATACATGAAACATATTAAAAATATTAAAAACAAAATGAACATAATAAAATTTTTAAAAACATCCATACATAATACAAAAGAAATGGATAAATAAATAATTACACAAATAATAAATAATAAAGAAGGGCAAACATTGACTTAATCAACAAGGAGGGAAGATAAAACCCATTAAAGTACTTACAGTTATGTGTATCAATATACTGAATGGAGCACACAGTAGAATGTGAATTCGTGGCAAAGAAACAATCTTAGAGTTGATAATGCTAAAAAAATAGTAATATCATAAATAACTTAAAAGATTAAAACAAAATACTTAATTGTAATCATTAAGAATGGGAAACCCAGAACCCGAAGAAAGAAGAACCAGACCATGGTATACATTGTATTCATTGAGATCCATTAAATAATGGTATACATTGTATTCATTAAAATCCATTAAATAATGTAAAACAATGATAAAAAACAATTTGAGCAAATAAATAAATTATATTGATAAGCCCTACACTGAACAAGAGAACACAGCCTAACATCGTTTTTTAAGAAGCAATTTAAAAACAGCACACAATCTTAAAAATCTTAAAATTAAAGAGTTGGTTAATGGATTGCCTATTAAGGATAGGATTACAAAAAACCAGGGTAACCTTGTCTCCCCATAAGATAAAATGTATAAACCCAAAGTGTAAGAATAAATAACTATAAACTAACAAAACATTACAAATGTCTGGGAAAAGGCACCTACCCTTTCGCTAAAATAAACTATTGCAAAATTCTTGAGAATGTAAACTACTATGTCAAATGAAAGCCGTGTAATCACAAACTGTATTTTATATTGGTAGGCAAACCAGAGAACAGGGACTTATAACTTATAGTTAACCGAGAATTCGAGTGAAAATTATGTATGCATTTTAGCTGAAATACATTCTGCTATATAACATAAAAACATGAAGAACCCTCTAACAGCGTGAACTTTAAGGAAGCGCATAATAAGTAACGCACTGGGAACACAGCACTCATTTAAATAATAACTTTAAAAACTTAAAAAAAAGGGGGAAAAGGAATAAAAGCCATTGCTAAAATAAATAATGTGGCATGGCTAAAAGTATATAAATTTAAAAGATCAGCACAAACCGGTAAGGAAAAAAAACAAAACCTTCAAGGCGAACCCATCTCCAGGACAGGACACTAAACCGTAAAATAAACGCCAAAATCAGGCAGCACACAGAAAAAGGAGGAGCCATCTACACATAACGGTTGAACCATGATAAAACATAATAAAATCCAAATTGTAAAAATGAAGAAACCAAATACCTTTATCACTGCGGTACAGCACTGCATAAAATCCTTGAAAAACGCTGAGAATGGCGCGCTTTTAAAGGTCAAGGGGCGCATAATGAATAAATGCATATATATAAGTAGTAAGGCATATCTTTTGAGAGTGGAGTACCCCCTTGATAGACCTTTTTGCAATCCTCAGAATGTCTAGGTAGATCAGTTCTTCTCCAGAATGGGGTCACACAGCAAACTAGCCTCAAATGCTTTCCTCCTTGACTGGGGGAATGGTCTTCTGTTCGCATATCCTCCAATACCTCTCATTGCCAAGACCCTCCTGAAACTTAAGACAGACAAGGGTATGATGTTTCTCATTGTTCCTTATTGGCGCAGGCAGCCATGGTTCCCTCTTCTTCTGGAGCTTTCCATTCAGGAGCCAATTCGATTTTGGGAAGCACCAGATCTGATGTTGCACCCCAACGTCAAATCCATAGCCCTCACAGCTTGGCTGTTGAGATGCTAATATCTGCTCTCAAACTGCCGGCCAGTGTCACCACTATTCTTTTGGCCTCTAGGAGGGCCTCAACAAAAAAGTCTTATTCGTGTAAGTGGAAAAGGTTTGCTATTTGGTGTTAAGAATGATCCTTAAATCCTTTCGCCTGTCCCATACAAACACTGAATACCTTCTTCACTTCTCTGAATCTGGACTCAAGTCCAACTCCATAAGGGTTCACATCAGTGCAGTTGGATTATATCACCAAAGGGTGGAGGGTGAACACATCTCTGTACAGCCCTTAGATGTTCGCTTCATGCAGGGCTTACTTCTGTTAAAACCTCCCTATAAACCTCCTGCAGTGTCTTGGGACCTCAGTGTGGTTCTTGTGCAACTAATGAAAGTTCCTTTCAAGCCGCTCAATACCTTTCCTCTGAAATTCTTGACCTGGAGGAGTTTGTTTCGGATGGCTGTTATCTGAAACTCGCTCACTCTGCATGCTGAAGTACTAGTGTTTCATCCACCTTATACAAAATTTCATCACAATGGAGTAGTCCTTCGTCCTCATCCCAAACGTCTTTCAAAACTGGTTATTGACTTTCATCTTAACCAATCAATCATATTTCCAACATTTTTCCCAAAAAAACATGCTCACAGAATGGAAGTTATGCTACAATGTTGGATTGCAAGCAAGCCTTAGCTTTCTACTTGGAGCAGACATTAGCCCATAGACACTTCATCCAGCTTTTTGTTTCTTCTAACCCCAATAAGTTGGGGATTGCCATCTCCAAATGCACCTTGTCAATTTGGCTTTCAGATTGCATCAGTTTCACTTATGCCCAGGCAGACCTCAGTCTTGAGGGTCATGTAACAGTGTATAATGTCACAGCCCACTTGCACTCTTTCTCCATGGAAGAGATTTCCATAGTTGCAAGGTGGACTTCTGTCCACACATTCACATCTTACTATTGTCTGGTAGGGGATTCGCGACACGACAGCAGTTTCGGCCACTCAGTATTTAGGGGAGTAGAATCTAACTCTGTCCTCCCCAGATCCATTTCTTTCAGTGCAGGCTACTTTAAAAAATATATATATGTGTAAAATGTTAAAAGGCCTGCTGCCATCAAAAATAGCTTGCATGTTGCCCGGGTTAGACTTTATTTTATGCTCTCTTTTTTGTTCAAGGTAGCCTGTAGCTAGGGAATCCTTTTTCCTGCTTGTCTGTGGAGAAAAGGCAGTTACTCATCTGTAGCAGGTGTTCTCTGTGGACAGCAGGAAAATTCCCATGAACCACCTACCTCCCCTAGAAGTTGTATTTGACTGAGCTTAAGATGGCACCACAGCGGCGGGCAGGAAAACACACACATGCTCAGTGGAGCTTCCAATAACTACTAGAAGGAGCTGGGAATACTCCTCCACAGGATTCCTTCAGATGTCGCCATCCATACATGAGGACTTTTCCTGCTGTCCACAGAGAACACCTGCTACAGGTAATAACTACCTTCTATTGAGGTCTACAATTTCTACAAGGCCATCTGTTGTCATACTAACAAATTTGTTATGTAATTTTGTGAGTAACATTCCTTAACTGTCATTTCCCAGCATTTCTATTGTACGAGTAGTAGCATTACAATTTAAGCTTCTGCAATTATAAATACTGGAGGGTCCTACTGAATCATAATATTAAGGTAGTATTTCAACCTGGCAAGCTCTAAAACTAGATATCTGCTTTCCTGCAGTTTTTCACATCCTTAACTCCAGATAATTGTGAAATGTTTTAAAATACAAGGACAGTTTTTCTTCTCTGTGGACAAGTAGGAATGAAGTCCTCAAGTATGCGTGATGTCACCGACTGAGCCCCATGCGGGAACTCTCGCCAGCTTCTATTGGAAGATTTTGGGAGGCTGTACAACACCTGCATGCCTGTCTTTATTTATTTTTATTTTTTATACTGCGCTCTTTAGAATCCCACCTTCCCCAGTCTTCGTTTTACACAGAGCACCTAGGACGTGTTTGCGGTGTCTATTGGTAAATGTATCTTTGTTGATTTTTTTCACTTGATTTTCTTCCTTGCTGTGGTAGTGTCGGCCCTGTCTTTGGTTTCTTCAAGTTCCGGCGCTCCCTTTTTTTTCCTTCGATATTTCTCCTGAGAAGCACAGGGAGTCCCGCTGAGGGAGATACTTGAGGTCTATAAATTAATGGAATGGAACGAGTAAACGTAGATCGAAGTAGAAAGACACACAATGAAACTACAACATAACCCATTTAAGACTAATAACAGAAAATATTTTTTCATTGAATGCATAATCAAACTCTGGAATTCGTTACCAGAGGATGTAGTAAAAGCTGTTAGTATAGCTGGCTTTAAAAAACGTTTGGATAAGTTCCTGGAGGAAAGGTCCATAAACCATTATAAAAGAGGACCCAGGAAATCCACTTCGTGCCCCGGGATAAGCATTGTGGAACCTGCCTTTTTGGGAACCTGCCAGGTACTTGTGACCTGGATTGGCCACTGTTGGAAACAGGATACTGGGCTTGATGGACATTTATCTGACCCAGTATGGCATTTCTTATGTTCTCTTCGGGCAGCTCACAGAATCTGCATCGTCTGCTCCGGCATCGGTCCCAATGGCCCCACTTAGACATGCTGAGGGATTGACATTGTGCGGTGCTTGAGCTGACTCGGAGCAGAGGGACCACAGTGGCCTGAAGCAGTAGAATTCAATCAAATGGATCCGAGGGGCCACTGTTCCCTCTATTTATTTATTTATTTATTTAAACAGTTTTGTATCCCGCCTTTTCCTTCAATCAAAGCGGTAAATACAATACAAGGTCATACAAAGGTAAGGGAAACACAAGTCACTTTGTAATTAATCAAAGTGAAGGAATAAGGGGTACATATCACAGGGAAGCACAACACATACATTACAATACATTAACTAAAACATATATACCAGCAGACAGAACCAATTTAGCACAGCCATTTCCTCGGTCCCGTACGGTCCAATGCCTAAGGGCCACGCCAAAGGACCCTCTGGCGAGGCCCTCAGGCGCGGGCCCGCAAGGCGCGGGTGCGCTCCTGCATCGGCGGTTTAATGCCGTTGAAGGGCACATCTGATTGATGGTGTCAGGAGGTACAGAGGAGCTCCCGCTCACTCCCTCTGCTGCCGATTCACTGTTCTTGGTCCCGGGCGCGCTCCCGCATCGGCGGTTTAATGCCGTTGAAGGGCACATCTGATTGGTGGTGTCAGGAGGTACAGAGGAGCTCCCGCTCACTCCCTCTGCTGCCGATTCACTGTTCTTGGTCCCGGGCGCGCTCCCGCATCGGCGGTTTAATGCCGTTGAAGGGCACATCTGATTGGTGGTGTCAGGAGGTACAGAGGAGTTCTTTACAACAGAGCGCACAAAAATTACAGCTCTGATTCTGATAGAAAACAACACAGACGTCTTAAAATTTAAAAGTTATGATTGTAATTACTAGAAATTCCCCACTTCATTTAGTAATCGTCTATTTTCATTTAATTTGATTAAAATCAATGTGGTGTACATAATGTATTCTGACGTGTAGTCAAATTTTAAAGTATATAACTCCAAGTGTCGTTATGTGGCGCACAAAAATTTAACCTTCCTTCAAAAGCTGCACACAGCTGATATTTTATGCGCACACAGCCTACAGAAAATTAGAGGGAACATTGCGAGGGGCCACCGTGGCCTGAAGCAGTAGCATTCAATCAAATGGAGCCAAAGAAGGAGTTGACATTGACCTCGGTGACATCGAAGGGGAATTTATCTGAACACTGGGCTAAAAGCCATGTGCATCGGCATCGGAGCCCTTCCCAACACAATGCCAGCAACGATGGCCTGCCAGTGTGACCCGGCGGGAACAACTGACTCCCACAGTACTGGAGGAGTACCATTCGTCCCCTGATGCTCATGGCCTCGATGCTTCTGAGGGGATGCTGGAGATGGTGGCCACAGCTATTCTGACCCCAAAGACTTTGGAAGCAACAGCCCTGGAGGAACAGCTCTGGGCCCTCAAGGCCCACATGATGGCATTGCTGACGCAGCAGCAAGCTGGCCCCTCGGTGCCCTTGGCAGTGTCACTGTGCACCATACAACCAGTACTCGAGACCCATGCTCTGCCTGAGACTACGACAGCATTGGGGTATCCGTCAGAGTCTGTCAATTCCCACGGCTATCTCCCTCTCGAGTATGTCAGAGTCCAATGTCCTTGTGAAACCCAAGAAACACAACATCGATCCAGTCGATGCTCTTCCTCTCTGCATAGTTGGAGGGAATGCCAGAAGGAGTCCCAATGATACTTTGACTTTCTCTCGGAGTCAGACTCAGATGATTGGCTGACCGATATGGAATCAGAGGCCCTGTTGGATGGCAGCTCTCATGAACCTCCGTCAGACCCTTATCCTTTGTACTAACACTGGAAGTTTCTTCCCAAAGACATGTCCTTCCAGGACCTTTTGAGGGATATGGCCAAGGTCATCCCATTCTCGCTGGAGGTGGAGGAGCTGGAGATCCTCCAGTACTCCACAGCCTCTAAGGAGGCAGTAACGATGCCGGTGCACCAGAGGCTGCAGATGCAGATGTGGGAGAACCATCTTACAATACCCACTGTCAGCTGGAGTATCGAGTCCATAAGGCCCTAAGATTTGGGAAACCTCAGCTCCCGCACCACTCTGTGTTGGTGGAGTCTGCCCTAAAGACATTCAAGAGGAATAAGACTCGCTCCTCGACCAGGGCCGGCCCAACCACTAGGCAAACTGGGCGGTTACCTAGGGAAGCAACTTCCAGAGGAGGGCAAAAGCAGGGCATTCAAAGCTAAATAATGGGTTTTGACAGCCAGAGGTGGGGGGAGGGGGTATTAAGCTTGAAGTTCTCACAGGGTACGAACACTTTAAACCAGCTCTAGGGACGACCCTGTCCTTAATGTCCCTGTGTAGGGAGGCACGGACTCTGGATTCGTTTGGCAGGTGATGCTTCCAGAGCTCCATATCCAGAGTTTTGTTTTACCAGCTATACATGAGTATGTTCTTGAAGGACGACATGCTCGATCTTGCCAAGCTAGGTTCATTCATTCCCCCAGAGTGACTGGACTCCTATTGTGCCCTGGTGAGTCACATCAAGAACTGTTCAAAGTACATTGTTCGGGCGACTTATGACACCTTTGAGTCAGTCTGCAGGGTGGCAGTGGTGGGCATTGGGGCCCACCAACTCACTTGGCTCCAATCTTCAGACTTAGAACAGTCTGTGCAGAACAAGTTGGCAGATGTGCCATGCAGAGGAGAAACCCTCATGGGGAATAAGTGGAGGCTAAAGCTGGTGACATAGAGAAGCAGTATATCACCCTCACCAGGCTCTCAAGAAAGACTTACAATCTCTCTCGTAAGAGGTACCAGGAGCCAAAGAAGACAGTGTAAGCGCAGGTACTTCATCAAAAGCTCTCAACAAAAGGCGCAGGCTCTTCATCAAAAAAATAAGTCCAAGGAAATATCAGCAGTAAAGTTTACAAATTATTTTTGTTGGAGCTGTATATACAAAAGGGGGTGGAAAAAATACCACCACCTCGCTGTAACTGCTCCTTTTACTCAAATTATTAAAGTGTTAAAAGTGAGAAGAAACAACACTACTTATCTGAAAAGCGTCACATGCTATCCACGGATTTTCTTTCTTTTCTTCAAAAAAACGCTTTGTGATAACTCCACAATGTGTCACATTTCAGGTTAAACTTTTCAAGCCCTGCATCAGGTAGAATAAGTACTTGTATCCCAAAAGTTGTATATGCGTTATCTTCAATACGATCTGAAAAAAGAGCAGAACTGCCAGTACAACGCTTTAAAATGGCATCTGACATCATGATTGAAGGACAAAGCCAGCCAATCAGAAATCAGTATACACGGGGGCGGAGCCTGATGCCAAGCAGAGTGGACGCTTAGTGCGGTGGCTCCGGGGAGATTTCGGCAAGAATCCTGATAAAAGTACCTTATAAGTTGTCTTAGGACTCCTGAAATCAAATACGGTACTTCTGCTGATGGCGGGCCCTAAACCGCAGCGGCTGGACTATGCGAGCGCACTGAACAGCAACGCAAAAAGGACCAAAACGGAGCCCATCTCCCCACAAAAAATGGTGGCTGCACGCGACGGGCCTGATGCCCTCCAGGAACTTCTCACAGAAATTCGTGGCGTTAAGGAGTTGGTCAAAGCCAATGGTGTGTCGCTGAGCTCCGTGCACGAAGAAATTGCAGCGCTTCACAACAAGGTCGAAGGCCTCTCGCTGCGGCAGGATAAAGCAGAGGCAGTTCTCTCTACTCATGAGGCCCGTTTGGATAAAGTCGACAGGCTCAAGAAGCAGCTTCGTGCGCTGCAATGAGAGGTGGAGGATGGTAACAACCGGGCGCGACGCAACAACGTTCGTGTGGTTGGCCTACCTGAGGGGGCGGAAGGTAAAGATATGAGGGCCTTCCTTATCAAAATGATTCCCGATGTTTTGCACTGTGCTTTTGAGAAGGACTTCGAAATTGATCGTGCCCATCGAGTCCCCTCTCACAGCGTGCCGCAGAGCTCTAGACCGAGACCTGTTATTTTTCGTACATTGCGTTACCAGCAAGCTACACAGATCATGGAGTTAGCGCGCGCGCCGGTAGAATTTGAGGGACATAAACTCTCTTTCTTTCCGGACTTGGCCAAACACACTGTCAACAGGCGCAAGGTGTTTTTGGAGTACAGACCTCGGTTGCAACAGCTTCAAGCACGTTTCGGCCTACTATATCCTGCAAGAATGCGCGTCGCCCTCCACAACCAAACCCGGACCTTTGATGAGCCTGACGCGCTCTCACTCTACCTGGAGGAAAAGGAAGCCGCCCAGATGCGATGAGATACTGAGTGTTGACGGCCTGGTTTAGTCTGCTGGAAAGTGGCCTGTAGCACAGTAGATCAGAGACTCTGAACTTATAATATATGTTTCCACAGAGGACCCTTGTTCTGCGGCCTCACGGATAGTTATATTATAGAGTGTTCAAGGCTGGGGTAGATGTCTGTAGTAATTAAGGGGGGTGGGCTTTGCTTCATTTTGATTTCATGGATGGCTGGATCTGGCTGTTGCGTGGACCCACCTATATTCCGGGTCTCCCGAGCCAGCCCTGCCGACCTGTGCTCACCGGTAATTCATAAGGGTTTAGCCTCTCCTCCAGGGTTTTTAATTATATTTCAGTTTGGTAACTTCAGAGTATTAGACAAGAGCCTCTATCACTTAAAGATATGCATAGATGCGTCATCTTGTGTATATGATTTTTTCCAGATGTGTAATGTGAACCTCGTTCGGGCCCCATGGGGTCAGATTAATCGTTGGCTTCAATGACTCCTTGCAAAGTAGTGTCTCTAAATATTCAAGGGATAAACAACCCGATTAAGAGAAGAAAGATCTTGGACTATGCACGTCGAGAATGTGCTGATATATTGTTACTGCAAGAGACACATTTAAATCAGAAGGAGTCCTTGAAGCTTGTGGGTAAGGCCCTTTGAGGTTATAGCGTATTCTCCGGCTATTAAGAAACATAATGGGGTAGCCATACTTGTTAGAAAATCCCTTAAGACTAGTGTGATGTACCATCGTTCTGATGCAAAAGGACGATGGGCTAAAGTTTTATTGAAACTGGGGGGGCTTGAAGTGGTCATTCTGTGTTTATATGCTCCCACTACTGATAACCTGGACTTTTTTGTTACTGTTGCGAAAGAACTGCGTTCAGATAGCGGGAAGCCGGTCATTGTAGGGGGGGATTTCAATCAAACACTAGACCCTCTGATTGACCGTCAACCGCCTCGGTCGACTAAGCTGTCTAAGGGGCAACTTTTTCTAGCCTCTTTGGCCCAGGAGTTAGCATTAGTAGATATATGGAGATTGCAGCATCCACAGGAGCTGGAATTCACCTTCTTCTCTGCGCCACATGCGTCCCAGTCCCGCATTGATTTCTTTCTAGTTTCTAAGGTATTAATCCCGAATATGGGTCCCACTTGTATTCACTCTATCCATATATCGGATCATGCACCTATTTCACTGGTCCTAAATGATGACTCCTTTCACAGTAAGTACCCTAATTGGGTTTTTGATAAGTCCCTCTTAGATGTTCCTGAATTTCATATGGAGATAAAAGCTACCATCTCTGAATACTTTCAGTTTAACTCTCCGCAAGCCACCTCAGGTTGGGCCTGGTGGGAGGGCTTTAAAGCCACAATTAGGGCGGCTATCACCAGCTTTAACATACGCTTGAAAAAGCAACGAAAACAACAACTGATTGATCTCGAGCAGCAGATCAAAGTCGGGGAGCGGGTCTTAACGCGGCGGACTGACCCTTGTATCTTGGTGAGGCTTCAACGCTTAAGATTCCAGTATAACCCCATATTGACTACTGAGGCCTCCCAGAGCATTAGGAGGCAACAAGGGAATTATTACCGGGAGGGTAACAAAGCCAGTAAGATGCTAGCAACTGCATTAAAGGGTAAACGGGAGGCCAAAAGGATTAGCGCCCTAAAGACACCACAGGAGACTAGTATGATAGTCAAAGATTCCGAGATTGCCGCTGTGTTCCGTGATTATTATATCCAATTATATAGCTCTGAGCGGGAGTTCTCGCAGGATGGTTTTGATCAGTTAGTAGCTGGCATACAGCGGCCAATTCTTTCAGGGGCACAGAGGGAGGAATTGGATAAGTCACTTACTGAGGAGATCGGGCGAGCAATAGCCTCTATGGCCTCGGGCAAGGCTGCAGGGCCCGATGGGCTACCTGCTGAATTCTTTAAAAGCTTTGCCAAAGACCTCATTCCTCATTTGGTGCTGTATTATCGGATGTTGTCTTTGGGATTATTCCGGAGTTAATCCATCCCGATCAATGGGGTTTCACGGAAGGTCGGTCGACTGCTGATAATGCACGTATTTTGTGTCACATTCTGGTGGGGGCAGAAGGGATGGTGAAGCCTTTAGTGGGTCTTTCTTTAGATGCTGAAAAGGCTTTCGATGGCCTGGAGTGGCCTTTTCTATTTGCGATCCTTCAGTGGTTTGGTTTTGGGGAGGCCTTTATAAGAGCTTTAGAAGTTATGTACACTAACCCCACCGCGCGAGTTTGTGTCAATGGAGCAACCTCTGCGCCATTTAATTTGAAGCGTGGCACCCGGCAGGGTTGCCCGCTGTCCCCTATGCTATTCAACTTAGCGATGGAACTCTTAGCTCTCCTCATTCGACAGTGCCCAGATATCAATGGAGCATGGGTTGCGGGGCAGGAAATCAAACTTTCGGCATATGCGGATGACCTCCTTCTTTTTACCTCGCCTGATTCCATTCCTAGGATATTGGAGCAGATAGAGTATTATTCGCGATACTCTGGTTATAAAATCAACTGGTCGAAGTCCGTGGTATTTCCATTGAATAAATGGGCACATAAAGAGAATCTCAACAAATATCCTTTTATATATGGGAGTCAGGTGTTGTAAAATATTTAGGAGTTCATTACCGTTACCCTTTTGAAGAAACGGTTAAGTGGAATGCTGAAGCGATCCTTACGTTAGTCCGAGAGCTGACCACAAAGTGGTCTCCCTTAGTGTTGTCTTGGTGGGGTCGGCTAGAGACTGTGAAAATGATGATAGTTCCCAAGGTTAATTACATCCTGGAGATGCTTCCCTGTTATCTTCCTGCCCATGTTTATCAGCAACTTGAGCGGGTGCTTCTTCAGTTTTTGTGGAAGAATAGAACACCGCGAATCGCAAAAACGAAATTAAAACTTAGTCGTGAGCAGGGTGGTGTGAATTTCCCTGATTTCCAATCTTATCATCATGCTTTCCTTCTCAAGCAAGGGTCTCGGTGGCTGGAGCCTCCGAATGCTGGGAGGCCTATCTGGGTTGCTCTAGAGGAGCGGTTGCTGGCACCTATACCGTTGGAATACGTCCCAGGGATGCAGCTCGCATGCACTTCTTCGATTCCTATAGTCATACTTGACACACTCAAAGCCTTCCAGACGCTTATTAAGGTTAGTGGACCCGATTGTTGCTCTCGGACCCGGTTGCCCATTTGGAACAACCCCCTCTTTAAAATCCAGAAGAAGTCTTTTGCCTGGAAATCATGGTACATGCGTGGGATTTGGAAGGTGAGCCAGTTGCAAGCCGCCAATAAATGGAAAGATTTCGGGGAGCTTCAACAAGAATTTGGCCTCCCGTTTACTTCTCACTTTCAGTGGCTTCAGCTCCGGCATTGTCTTGCAGGAGCGGGAATAGATCCTAAGCTGGGTCTGGTTACTGCTGGGGTCACTGAGCTACTTCGCGAAATCACACAAGCGACGGGAATAGTGTCGCAGATTTATAAAAGACTAACCCTGTCCCCGTCATTATTGATGCAAAAGGTGCAGAAGAGGTGGGAGCGGGAGACAGGGAAGAGGCTCTCTGAACTTCAGTGGAGGAAATTTTGGTGCAAGCAAGTAAGAGTTTCCAGGTCAGCCTCCCTCACTCAGACTCTTTTTTATTTTGCTCGCAATTGCTTTTATACACCGGTTAAATTAGCACGGTGGGACAACAGCCTCAGCCCTCTTTGCTGGACATGTGGTGCGGAGATCGGCACTCTAGTACATATAGTATACGAGTGTACGGGGGTGCAGACTTATTGGAATGCAGTGTGGAAGCAAGTACAACTCATACTGAAGATCAGAGAGCCTCTGTCTTGGCAGTTTATAGGCTTCCGCTCAGCAGCGGATATACCCTCTCTACCCAAAGAAGGCGCTTTTTTGCTTGATTTTATGGTAGGGATAGCAATATGCTTAATTATCAGCAATTGGAAGTCTACTGCACTTCTCAATGTTCATGAGTGGTGGAATCGAGTTTGCTTATATAGCCAATTTGAGCAGATCTCTTGTAAAGCTCAGCCACCGTCTGGGAAATTATACCTTAAATGGCAATTGTTAAATGACTTTATTAAAACTGCCAAACTGGGCTAATGCCTAAGGAACTAGGCTTTGTCTGGATTCTTAACTCAAAAGGTCTTGAACCTCAAACCCTGGAGGGGAGGGCTAGGGAGGGTGGGTGGTGGGGTGTTCTCAGGGTTTTTCTTTTCTTTATTGTAGTTCAAGAGATAGTTTGGTGTTGTCTAGTTGCTACTGTGTGCTATCTGTTTTGTTGTATTGTATGGAAAATGAAAATAAAGCTTTAAAAAAAAAAGAAATCAGTATACACTTTAGAGCCAATAGAGTGGGGCAATCCCCATTGAGAAGGGAACTCCCCTTGTTTTCACAGTGAGTGTAGAAGTAAAGGATAGCAAAGGTTCATCAAAGGAGAGTGTGCCATTCCAATGCTGCATTCAGCCCATTTGGGGTCACTGTCCCAATTGAAAAATCCAACCCTGTTCCTTATATTGAAGCCTAGAAACTCGGTCCCCCCCCCCCCCCTCGCGGGTCTGGTGACACAAAATCCAAAACACACCAACGCAGATGTTCAAAGCAATGTTCCTTTTGAAGGCAATGTTCCACTATGGGTGCAGATAAAGTTTTTGTGCGCAGACAAGATACATGTTCTGCCAAACAAATCCTAACTGGTCTGGTGGTACGACCGATGTAATAAAGGGGGCAAAGGCAACTAATGAGGTATACGACAAAAGTTGAATCACATGTATGCCACCGTGTCAGAAAGACTTCCGATGTCCAAGAGTCACACCAAGCAGCACCAATAAGTGACAATGTACAGAAACGACAATTTCCACAGGAAAAATGTCCTGGGTCCAAATGATAAGTCACAGGGCGATCGATGGTAGATGCAGAATGAACAACACGATCCCTCAGATTAGCCACATGGGAATAAGCCAGAGTTCAATTTTTATTAGCAAAGCATGTATGTAACCTCAAAACATGCCAAAATTTATGCAATATCGTTGTCACCCTTTGAATGCCAGCCACATAAGGGAGTACCCCCACTATTGTATCATCCCTGGAAGATCCCATAATGGTCCGAGATGTCGGGAACAATAACCACTCCCATTGCGTGTAACGTGCATGCTTAAAAGCCACCGTTACAATTTTAAGAGGATATCCACGGGATAGGAGATGTATTTTTAAATCCAAAGCATGGCTGTAAAATTCTCGCAAAGTGGAACAATTTCGGTGTAGCCTTAGGAATTGACCATAAGGCAAACCACGTTTCAGAGAATGAATGAAAACTTCGATATTGCAAAAGAATGTTTTGTTGTACTGATTTCGAAATAAAGATGTATGAAAACCCTCAGGGGTTGAACAAATTGTAATATCCAAAAACTGAACACTAACTTTGTTTATATGAGCTGTAAACTGTATATTTGGTTTAAAAGAATTCAAAATTGACAAAGATTCCAGTAATTCATGAGTTACAGTGCATATGAAAAAAATATCGTCAAGAAAACGCCGCCAAAAAGGTATATAGCTAAACAAGGGAGAAGTATAAATATAGAGTTCTTCAAATTGTGCCATATAAATGGTGGCTATGGAGGGAGCTACTGAGGCCCCCATAGCAATGCCAAATGTCTGCAAATAATACTGCCCCTGAAACAAAAAATAATTGTTTAAGACCAAATCCAGAAGTTTCAACAAAAAAGACCGGGGAAACCCGTAAGGGTAAATCTAAAGGAAAAAGAGCCAAACACTGTAAGGCCTCCATCTGGTCAATGTTGGTATATAGTGTCTGTACATTAAGTGTGACTAAATGCGTATATGAGGCAACATCACAACAAGTAGACAATTGTGCCAAAAAATGGCCAGTATCACGGATATAAGAGGGTACTTGGGCCGCTGTCGGCTGCAAAAAATAGATCACAAAATTTAGATAGGGGCTCTAGCAGCGAGTCATGGCAAGATACAGTAGGTCTGCCAGGGGGATGAACCAACGATTTATGTATTTTAGGGACAGCATAGATAACGGGAGCCTTAGGTGTTTTATTTACCAGGCTCTTTGTCAGCAGTGACAGGAGAAGTCACAGAAAACCCAGCCTGCCCCGCAGAACAAGCCAAAGGGGGGGGGAGGGGGTTGGCTAGTTCTGTAAGAGTGTAGCCAATCTACCAAAGTGTGCCACAAAGGGGAACCCTCTGGTGAGGGGGCGACTTGTCCTTTTTGCCCATAGGTAGCCTCTTATCACCCCAAACTCATGGATTCTGCAGATAGTCTAAAGAAGCTACATGATACACTTCACCAACCTGCCATTCCCTTTCCCCCCAAGAGAATATCTCCTTGACCCTCTGCACCTAGACTGGTTGCAAGGAGAAATCGCCGCCCTTCTAGCTGATCTCACCATAGAGGCTGTGCCTCCAGCTCAGATCAGGTGGGGGTTCTATTCCAGGTATTTTGTGGTCCCCACGACGACAGGTGGGTTCCAGCCCATCCTGGACCTCTGAAACCTCAACACCTTCCTAGTGCAAGAAAAATTTAAGATAGTTTCGCTGGGGACTCTGTTCCCTTATCTTCAGAGAAATGATTGGCTATGCTATCTGGATCTCAAGAATACACATACCGATCCATCCCGCTCACAGGAATTATCATCTGATTTGTCCTAGGAGGCCGACACTTTCAGTACCATGTTTTTCCCTTCGGCCTGGCCTCGGCGCCTCAGGATTTCACAAAGTGTCTTGCGGTTGTAGCCACTTATCTCCAAACCCTGGGGTGTTCATCTACCCCTACATGGATGACTGGCTCATAAAGATCTCTATTCCAGACAGAGTCCAGCAATCAACTCAGCTAACTATCTAGGTGCTCAAAGTGTTGGGGTTCATGATCAACTACCACAAATCCCATCTTCAGCCCCCCAAACTGCTGAAGTTCATAGGGGCCCTCCTCAACACCACTTGGGCTTGAGCCTTCCTTACGCTGGACTGTCTGCAGAGGCTGACGGTCCACGATATCCAGCAGAAACGTCAGATAACAGCTCGAGGGTTGTTGAGGGTGCTCGGTCATATGGCCTCAACAGTGCACATCACTCCCCTGGCTTGTCTATCGATGAGACAAGCTCAGTGGAGTCTGAGCATTCAGTGAAAGCAAGCCACTGGCCATCTCCAGGACCAGGTGGCCGTCACTGCTCCTCTCATCCAATCCCTGCACTGGTGGCTGGACTCTCAAAACCTGCTCAGGAGTTCTCCCTTTCAGGTGTCTCCTCCCCAGAAGATGTTGATGATGGACACATCCAAGCTGGGTTGGGGGGCACATCTGGATGGCCTTTGCATGCAAGGCATGTGGTCCGAGCAGAAGAGCCTTCACCGGATCAGCTTTTTGGAGCTCCAAGCCTTTGCAAACACCCTCAGAGCATTCCGGGACCATCTTGCCAACCAGTTTGTCGGTCTGGATCAGGACAATCAGGTGGCGATGTACTACATCAACAGGCAGGGGGGCACAGGGTCGTATCTCCTGTGCTGGGAGGTGGTCCGCTTGTGGAAGTTTGCCATCGCCCACGGTATGGAGTTCAGAGCCACTTATCTGCTTGGGAACTCATCTCCCTGGCGGATAAGCTGCACCGTGTCCTCCAGCCACACGAGTGGACTCTGAACAGGAAAGTCATGGCCTGGATCTTTCAGTCATGGGGTACGCCTTTGATAGATCGATTTGCCACTCTGAACAACATCCATGTGGATCAGTTCTGCTCCAAGGTAGCTTTGAGGGACAGGCTGGTATCGGATGCTTCTTAATGTGGCCCAGAGTTTCTCATGGTTTATACATTCAAAAGCCTTGCTGTAGTCAATAAAGCACAAATAGATAATCCTTTTGATATTCTTTAGTCTTTTCAATGATCCATCTCACATCTGCGATGATGTCTCTCGTTCCTCACTCTTTCCTGAACCTTGCTTGCACTTCAGGTAGTTCTTGTTCCAGGTATGGTTGTAGCCTCTGTTTAATAATCTTCAGTAGAATCTTGCTGGCATGTGGGATCAGAGCGATTGTGCGATTATTTCCACAGTCAGTTGGATCACCTTTCTTTAGTATTGGTATAAACACAGATCTTTTCCAGTCAGTTGGCCATGATGTTGTCTTTCAAATTTCTTGGCAGAGCCTTGTAAGTATGGTAACAGCTGCATCAGGTTTCTGTAATACTTCTATGGAAATGCCATGCCTGGTGCTTTGTTCCTTGATAAGGCTTTCAATGCTGCTTTGACTTCTTCTTTCATCACCAATGGTTCCGGTTCATAAGGTACAGGTTGAAACGGCTGTTGGTCCACTTGATCTTTATCATATAAAAACTCTGTATATTCTTTCCACCTTTTCTTGATCTTCTGGAGTAGCCTAATGGTTAAAGAACATTGGCTTGGGGACCCAGAGACCAGGGTTCAATTCCCACTAGCACTCCTTGTGGCCTTGGGCAAGTCACTTAACCCTCCATTGCCTCAGAAAAATCCAAGTTATCGATGTCCCTGTTTAATGTGCATTACCAAGTTTAAGTTTCAATGTAAACTGCTTTGATTGAAATGATAAAGCGGTATATAAAACCTGTTAAATAAATAAATTCAACATAGAACCTTCAGCATCTTGTAACATTCCAGTTCAAGGCTGGAATTTTTTCTTTAATTCTTGTAGCTTTAGGAAAGCCAATCTTGTTCGTCCTCTAATAGTTTCTGCTTGTATTTCCTTGCATGTGTCATTGTAGTACTTTTCCTTGTCCTGTCTTACTGCACATTGGAAATCTCTGTTGATTTCTGCGATTGTCTTTCTTTCTCCTCTGGCTTTAGCTTATCTGCGTTTCTGGGCAATTTTCAGATTTTCTTCCGTCATCCATTTTGGCTGTTTTTGCTTTTTCACCTTTTGTAAAGACTTCTCACTTTCTTCCAACACAGCCTTCCTGATGTCATTCCATAACTCTTCTGGCGCTCTGTCATTTGTATCTAAAGCCGCAAATCGATTTTGCAGGCAGTCTTTAAATTCCAGTGGTATATTCTCAAGGTCATATTTTGCTACATTCATGAGTGGCTTGCTCTTTTTCAACTTTAGCTTGAGTTTGCATACTAGTAGTTGGTGATCTGTACCACAGTCAGCTCCAGGTTTTGTCTTTGTTGATGTTATAGAGCTTTTCCATCGTTGACTTCCACAGATGTAGTCAATTTTATTTTTGTACAATCCATTGGGTGAAGTCCATGTGTACAGTCACCGCTTATGTTGCTGGAAGAAGGTGTTTGAGATGAATAGATTGTTGGTCTTGCAGAATTCTATCAGTCTTTCTCCAGCTTCATTTCTGTTGCCCAGTCCATATTTTCCAACCACTTTGCCTTCTTCTTTGTTGCCAACGTTTGCGTTCCAGTCACCCATGACTATCAGGATATCCTGTTTGCATGTTCTGTCAATTTCAACTTGTACTTGTTCATATTACTCATCAATTTCATTCTCTTTGCAGCTGTTGTTGGGACATATACTTGAATTATAGTTGTGTTGATAGGCATTCCTCGTAGACGAATAGAGATTAAGCGTTCACTGACTGCATTGTATTTCATTACAGTTCTTGCAAGTTTCTTCTTTATTATAAATGCAACACCATTCCTTTTTTGTCTTTCATTTCTAGCATAGTAGACCATGTGATTATCTGATGCAAAGTGCCCGATGCCAGTCCATTTCAGTTCACTGACACCCAACAGATCAAGTTGTACACCTTCCATTTCATTCTTGACCACCTCCAACTTCCCTTAGTTCATGCTTCGTATGTTCCATGTCTCAATATGTAAGACATCTTTACAGCTTCTGACTCTCATTTCATGCACAGCTACATCAGCTGTCAGACGTCCTGAGGGCTTTGATCCAACCACATCATAAATGCTGGCTTTACTCTGAAAGGTCTTCAGCTCCTCCCCAGTAGTTAGTTGAGTGCCTTCCGACCTGGAGGTCACATCTTCCAGCACTATAGTGCAATTTGTTTTGTTGTGACTATCCATTGGGTTTTCATGGCAAGATACAGAAGTAGATTATCAATTATAAGATTTATTGCTTAAACAGTGTAACTAGAGGTTGATATGATGGGTTGTCATGACTGGAAACTGCAAACCTGCTTATTGAAATTGCAGCAGCTGTGAAAAAATGAAAAATGCCTGCTGTTTTCATGAGCTTTTTCATTTATGTAGATCAATGGACACATTCTTTATGGACGAAGCCATCAGAATGCCTCCTCAATAATCAAATGTGCACCATCAAAAGTAACAATAATCTTTATCAGGTAAATCAGATATATTTAATAAACCTAAAGGGCATATCATTCAACATTTTCATATCAATGAATTGGGCAATTTGAGGTGATTAAAGAGTTGGATTTTCTCACTTGTTTTTTATATGCATATTTCGCATTTTGCAGAAACAAAGATGCTATAAATGAAATGGCCGTTTGTCCTGTGAAATCAGTGGGACCCTCATCTACTTTAGTGGCTTTTCAAAACAAGGAGGTAAACAGTATATCCTTTTAATTGTGTATTTTTTAAAGCTGAGCAAAGGAGTAGTAAGCAGTTACTAAACACTAGTGAAATGTCTCATTTTGCAAATAATTTTTTAAACATTCGATATCTTTAATGTGTTTTAAACATGTCTCGGTTAAGCAATAACGCTCATTGGGGAGCATCTGTTCATCTGTCCATCCATACGTATGCATCTGTTTGTATGCGCATGTGCAAACAAAGGCATACAGCTTCACTCTCCCAAAGCAGTGGCACAGAGAACCAATGGGAGTCCCACCAGCAAGAGGAGAGAAGGAGCAGCACTGAAAAGCTGGCAGGAGTCCTGGATCCCACCATCAGGAAGAGAAGAGGAGTGGCACTAAAAGTCCAGTGGGAGTCCCCAGGTCCTGTCAGCTCCAAAGAGCCGGCAGAAGTCCCCTGGTCCTGCCGTCAGGAAAAAGAGGAGCAATGGCATTAAAAAGTCAGTGGGAATCTTCAGCTTCAAGCAGTAAAGATTGACCCTTAATAAAGAAGGGAGGGGACAGAGCATGAGGGAGTGGTAGAGGGTGGGGCATAAAGGAAGCGGTGAGGTTAGAAGAAGAATAGAGAGAGATCCTAAGGGAGGGGTTAGAAAAGAAACAAGGAAGAGATGGAGTGAGGGAAAGGAGATGAAAGTTAGGTGGCTAGGAATGAACAGAGAGTACAAGACTGAGTTGCAGGGCAATGAGGGGAGAGAGAGTGCATGGGTAGGAGGAAGGAAGCAAGGGAGAATGCAAGAAGGGAAGAGTATTGAATGGGAGGGAGGACCAATAGTGCGAGATGGTGGAGGGGGGTTAGGAAGTGAGTGCAAAGGGATAGGTGAAAGAGCAAGGGAGAGAGAAGCCTACATGCTTCCCGAAACACATCCCCTCATCCTCACACACACACACACACACACACACACACACACACACACACACACACCCTTACTACGCATACGGAAGGTAATTTTATAAGAAGTTGCCTAAAGTTACATGCCCTCAATGCATGTAGATCGTGGTATTTTAGTGATTTACACATGTAAATGATGCAATTTCCCTTTTATAAATATGAGCATGCCCTGATGATGTGTACTTTCACTGTGAGCATGCACATGGGCAGAATTTGGGCAAAGCATGGGTGAAGTGCCCAAGTATTTGCATAAATTATAAAATCTTATAATTGACATGTGTTTACAAATCTAAGCATAGGCATTTACCACAGCTCTGGGACTGGTATAAATGATCACGATTTTAAATTAGCATACTTGGGATGTACCCAAAATGGCACCGGTTGTCAGCAGTGAACTGCAGCGGCTCCAGTGTTATCTTATCTTTCCTTAATATATTTTTGCCTATGGGTAGCACATGAGCAAATGGAAGGAGAAAACTCTGGCACTCGCTACAGACCTGGCTGGAAGCTCTGAAGGCGCTAGGTTAACATTGGATGCCTACTTGCAGCGTGGAGTAATGCAACAAGCTCCAAAGAGCAGTGTTGGCATTGAAGATGTGCCTGCCTAGAATAGTGCCGAAGTTTTGCCATGCCTGGAGCTGCTAAGTCCCCTACCTTAGCTGTGTACTATGCCAACTGCAGAGAGTCCCAATTTTCCCCTGGATATGGAACTAATTGCCAGGTCCATCAGAGGAGAGTGACGCTGCAAGAGCTGTACTCAAGTTAGGCATGAAGGGAAGTTGGAGAAGATACCAAAAATGCCAAAATCCAAGTCAGTTATCCGGAACATCAAAAACCAGTGGTGAGGCTATTCAAATCTTGGCAGTGAACTATAACTTGGTGGAGAGAAGTGTTGCGGTGAATGTGCATAATCCATCAACAGTAACAACTGAAATGTTATGGTCTGATGTATATTGACCAGCTTTGTGAAATAATCATAAAATTAGAAAGCAAAGTCCAAGCACATGACCAAAAGCCTAGGAGAACAGGCTGTTAGAATTAGTAATGTGGAGAAAAAAATGAAATTTGAAAGGAATTAGCAACAGTTGTTAAAGATCAAATCTCCATTAACAGAACGATGGGGTCCTTGGATAATTATGGTAGGGGGTTTAACCTGTACTTTCTCAACTTGCCTATGCTTAAATCTGTTAATCCTGAGACTATGATCAAGCAATATCTTGTAGAGATTTTGGGACTACCCTTGGAAATTATGCCACCATTGTAAGAGCATTTTATTTGATATTGAGGCAGAAAAAAGCAGAAGATGATGAGAATAGTCAATGTTGGAGGGCAGTTTGGATATTAGTGGCATTTTTTGAACAAGGTCTTCGTTTTGAAACTGTGAACACTCGCTCTACATAAGTAGTGACTTTTACTTTGGAGTTTGATAGAAGTTGTTTACTTAAAATATATTTCAAACACAAGAATGGTATCTTTTTGGGGAAAAAGATTTGGATGTTTTCCTACTTATTTAAGTCTACACCAAGAAGAAGGAAAGAAGGCCAAGGCCTTGGGCATTGACTTTCTCTCTGTTTTCCTTTAAGGGAGATTTCTTCATTTTCTTTGACCCTGATAAGTTTAAAACTTTTCTCGAAGCAAAGTTAAATGAATGAGAGGATAGTGCCTGGGCTTTTCCTTATTAACACTGTGATGCTACACCATATTTAATGACTACATTAGAAGGGTTTCTGTTCCTTTCTCATAACATCCACCTGTATAATTACTTGATCTTGGATTTTATTTATTTTGTGATCAGGGTTATGACTAGTTTCCGTTTCCTTTATTTGATTTTCTTTGTTGTGTATTGTCATGGGGTAGACAGCACAAAAAGTGAAATGCTAAAGGCTAGTGCAGAGAATGAGCTTAATGGCCAGGAGATAGATAGCACTAAGCCTGAAACACTAAGAAACAATACACAGGAGAAGCTCACTTGTCAGAAGCCTGATAGCATTGAGCCTGAGATAGTAAAGGACAGTGTGGGGGAAGGGCTTAACTGGCAGGAGTTACACAGCACAGATCCTGAAACATTAGGAAATAAAATGGAGGAAGAGCTTACCTTGCAGCCTCAGGGGCAAGTGAGGCATTCACAGGGCAGAGAGGCAGGAAGGAAGAAAGCAAACATTCCACAGGGTTGGTGTGACGCAGGAAGAATTGAGGGGGCTAATCAGATCCACCTGAACTCAGATTCACGTTTCACGTCAGGGGAGCTGAGAGATAAAGGCAGGTGGAAAATCTCACAAGGGCAGAGCAGGCATGGGAGGCAGTTGAAGGAGCATTGGCAGTTGGAGTCCGAAGCAGGACTGGAGCCAAAGTTTGAGTGCCAGGAGGGAAGGAAAACTCCCAAGCAAGTGCTGATAGACACTTTACCGAGGAGAGCCAGGACTGAGGGAAGACCGGCTGGCCAATCCAAGAGGGGTAAAGAAAACTGCAGCAGGGTCTTCCCAGCCAGAGGGGTCCTCCTTCCAAGGCAAGCTGCTCAGTCAACAGGAGGCAAAGGTCACATACAGGGAAGCACCCAGGAAACAGGAAGTAAGTTGCCATCAGTCAAGCAACGTAACCAGATTTCCCTCAGAGAACCAGGAGGCAAGACAGATAGAAAGTCTTGGCGAGAAGCAGAGGGATTGGAGCTTAGCTTTGGCAGAAGAAAAGATAAGTACCCAGTTTTTACTAAAGAGAGGAAAAGGAATCCCAGGGTTGGAGACCAGGCATATAGCCAAGGGGACTCCTATCTGTACAAGCCGTGGAGAGAGATCTCCCACACCTCTCCTGATATCTGGGACTTACGAGGGCAGCTCCAACCAGTGACAGATGAGGTTTACCCAGGGCAAGATACGGAGGGCAGCCTCCTAGGGGCTCAGTGTCCTTATACTGGAACAGGACCCAGCCCTATGCAATGGGAGAGCCATAGCACGGAGAATATCCCTGAAGCCATGGAGTACGAGGAGTATGTGCCTGAGGAGGCTAAGAGTCTTTATTGAAGTCAAGCAAGAAGTAGTATTTTGTGCACGGTGAAAATACTAAACTGTATTGCTGAAGGATATTGGGCACAGTGAAATACTGGACTGTATTGCTGAGAATATTGTGCACAGGGAAATTCTGGACTGTATCACTGAGAGATATTATGCACCGTAAAAATACTGGACTGTATTGCTGAGAGAAAGCAGCATTATCATTTCTGGTTTAAAACCCTTTTTACCTGGTGAATTCAACCGTTCATTTATGTTGTCCCTTATGCTGTAACATCCTAAAGGGAAGGGGAATAAAACCCATCTTTTCATTTGGACCACAACTACAGAGTCCTTATTTCTTCCACAACACAATGCTACCCGGCTCTAGGCAGCCGCCTAGGACCGGCAAGTAGTCACAGTATGTATGTTTTTACATTAACTGGATTTTCCAGTTCCAGAATGATGTTAAAATATGTAATTTTTGAAAATGGATGTAGATTTCACATAAAAGCCTTTAACTAGGTGCCCCCTTATAAAATCATCCACTTACAGTTCCGCTGCTACTTTACCGTGGCTGTTTCCATTGAGTCCCCACCCAAGGCCATAGACTAACTTGGGGCATTTTTTGTGCAGCAGTTGCCTGTTTTATGATCAATCTATGACAGGCCCTGATTGGGTGGATAATACATCTAAGACTTGCCACACGACTTGTTCGTCTGAATTTGCAGTCTACATGCTTATATGCCTTTGTTGGACACACCACACGATCCATAAAAAATTGCCCTGTGGAACATGCATCAAGAATATGCACTTCAACTCTGACGGCTTCCATTTTCTCATATTGTATTCAACATTGTCATTCTTTTCAGCATTCCGTTGGAGAATTATTGATCATGTTCCTTGAAACCCTCAGATGACCAGCCTCCAAAGATTGGAACAACATTGGATTTATTCGCTACAAACTGTCACTCCACATGGCTTAAACTTAGAACTTGACTGGTATAGCATTCTCTAAGTACCTGTCAGCCACAATCTTAACATTTTCATTGTTGTTGATCATAGGGTACTAGTTTTAGTAGGCGGAGCATGTGTCAGCAGATGTTGACTTCAGATAACACGTTACCAATATAAAAGCAAGCTAGTTTGGCAGTGATTTAACTAAATGTTATCAGCATGTGAGTTCTGCTTATCCTCAGAGTTTACTGGATTTCCTCATGCTCACCCCTGATGCATAACCCTGACTAGGAAGTTTCAGTGGGTTTGAAACGCAGTGCTATGTCGGTTGGATCGTGCATTGTGATGTGATAAGATTGCACTAGATGACATTAGTGAGGTGCTCCTTGGAATTCCTACACATGCTTCATTTCTACACAAGCTACGTAATTTTAATGAACTAATGAAATTTTGCTCAGACGCTTACTTAAATTGGAATAGATTGATTAAAAGGAAGGTTTGTTGCTAGAGGGAGTTTCTCCCTCCTTGCAAACATTCCGACAAAAAAAGGTGTTCAGTTTTGTGCATTTTGCTCTTACACACCTGACTTGGTTGTTGGGATTTTGCTATGTGTCAGTACTTCAGGATTTTCTTTTGAGGACATGATTATTGGCACCCTTATAAACAATTCAAATCAGTTTGAACAGAAGAACCACATTCCCATTGCAGTAAAATTAGACTTCAAAGGGGTACAAGACCATCTCCAAAGACTTTGGGATTCCTTTGTCTACAGTTCGCAATGTTATTAAGAAGTTTTCTGTTCATGGAACTGTCAAGAACCTTCCAGAATGTTGTGGGAAGAGTAAAATTAATCAAAGATAACGTCAAAAGTTATTGCGAACGGCTGTAAAAACATCACCTACAGCATCCAAAGAGCTTAAGGCTAACCTGGAGAGGTGGTTTTATCCACACCATACGCCATGCAGTAAACAAAGAAGGACTTCATAGACAAATGCTAAGGAGGATCCCACTGCTCAAAGACAGTCATAAATAGGCAGGCCTGATCTTTGCCCAAACCCACCTTAAGAAACCATAATCCTTCTGGGAAAATGGTCTATGGACAGTTGAAACCAAAGTTGAGCTCTTTGGCAATGCAGACCAGCAATGCATTTACAGGTGAAGAAATGAAGTTAAGGTAAGAAACACCCTTCCTGCAGTTACATATGATAGAGGTTCCATAATGTTGTGGGGCTGTTCTGCTGCCTCAGGAACTGGAGGCCTGGAATGTATTAAAAGAATCATGAAGTCAGAGGACTACCAAGGTATTTTGGAGCAAAATGTGCTACGTAGTATCAGAAAGTTAGGTCTAGGTTGAAGGTCATGGGTCCTGCAGCACGACAATGACCCAAAACATACATCCAAAAGTACAAAAGAATTGTTAAAAAGGAACAAATGGACTATTTTAAACTGGCCAGCAAGGAGTCCTGATTTCAATCCAATCAAGAACCTTTGGAAAGAGCTGAAATCTGCCATTGGTAAAAGGAATCCTGGAAACATTCATAAGATGGAACAAATTGAAGTTGAAGAGTAGAAGAAACTACCTGTAGACAGATGTATGAAACTTATAGATGGCTACAAAAAACATTTGTAGGGATTCGAAAATGGCTGGTGAGCAGGAGCAGACGTAAGTTGCTTAGCTCCGGTCCCCATCGCTCTACAGGGCCGAATAAATATGCTTTGAAACTGTTCCTGGATTCAGGACCTCTCACTTCGTTTAGCCGATCCTGGTAATTGATTTGTAGGGAGCAGATAAACCCTGATCATTTAAGGGAAGGCAGAAGAATAACGGATCACTGGTGCTGCCCCTGTTCGTTTAAGGGAAGGCAGAAGAATAACGGATCGCCATTGCTGCCCCTGACAAACAAATACCTGGCTGGTTGAGTCTCCGGTTTTCTTCCCCCGCGTAGAAGAACAATCTGTTTGGAGAGGAAATGTGCTGGGGACCTTCCACCTCGCTTGGACATGTAGGTGATTGATTTGAACAGCTTCTGTGCTTCGAGGCTGACAGAGGATCGCCGGCGCTGACAAGTGGAGTTCTGCTTCCCCCCCCCCACCCCCCTTTCGTTTTTAAGGGCAGGCAGCTGATTTTGAGGAGAAATTCCTGGACAAAACACTCTTGCTCTCTACATGATGACTCCTTGATCTCCCACATGATTAGCTGAATGTTTGTTTTTCTACCTCCCTCTCTGCTCTCCTGAACCGGCACGAGAGTAAAAACTGCCGTTGCAGCGTCTGTCAGTGACAGAGGATTGTTGCTGGAAACTTGCTCTAACGGTGAGCTCTGGCTGATCCGGGCTCTTAGAAGAGTGATCGATCTCCGGAGCTGCCTCTGTCAGGATGTGCTGGGAATAAAGGGTTGCCAAATAGATGAACTTTAACAGTGAGCTCTGACAGCTGATCCAGGGCTTCGGACCTCCCATTTCACTTTAATAAATCAGTGTGAGAAGCGCATTATAATTATTTGAGCTGTTTGGATTAGCTCTGACTCACTGATTAAAAGAACTAGTTGCTTGAAACTAACTAACTGCTCTCCTTTCATGTACCAGAGCATTTGCTAATTCCTAATTGGGGAGATTTGGCCAGGGGTGGTGTTTTGGGCCCCTGCCCCTCCCCCCTTCCCCCCCCCCCCCCACAAGAGGACTGATTGGAGCTAGGAGTACAGTGAGGAGAAGTGGAAGAGCCAAGGAAGAAGAAGACAATGGCGTCAGTGCAGAAAGGGGGGGCGCCGTGAAAAAGAGAGGTTAGCCAAGCAGCATAAAATAACAGAATATCATACACCTTCGAAAGCCACCACCACGCCGGAATTGGCAGAAGAGATCTCCTCGGCAGTGGTGGGGGCACTTTCCATACAATTTGAGGATCTAAAGGGCCGGATGGATCTTTTACAGTCCTCAGTGGAAGTTCTGGGTAGTCGTATGCATGAGGCGGAGCATCGGATTGAACAAGCGGAGGAGCATGTGCTGGAACTCCAACAAGAGGTTGTCCGTATGAGAAAGATGTTACAGAGTCAAGAGGTCAAGTTGGATGATCTGGAAAATAGATCTCGCCGAAACAATTTGCGCTTTCTAGGAATCCCGTATAATATAGAGGATAAGGACCTAAAATCCTATTTGGTGACACTGGTGATGCAATTATTGGAAGGAGACTCTGAAGGTGTTTCTGTGCAAATTGAAAGAGCCCATCGTATAGGGCCTAGGAGAGCAAATGATGGCCATCCTAGAGTGGTCCTGGTGAAGTTCCTCAGATTCCCACAGAAAGAAGCAGTGCTGAGAGCAGTACGGAGGCTGGGAGTGGTCTCCAAAGATAATGTCAAGCTACGAATAGTGCAGGACTACTCATCATCCTTGGTTCAGCGCAGAAGGGAATATGGCCCCCTGTGTCAAATGTTAATAGACAACAATATCAAATTTTTAGTTCAATACCCAGCCCGTCTTATCTTCACTCATGAGGGAGTGCGCAGGACATTCGATTCTGCCAAGGCGGCAGCACCATATGTAGAAGAGATTGAGAGGAGAGCTACGACCGCACTAGACTCACAAAGTAGAGATCAGGAGAACATGGCCTGTGACGGTAGAAACTGAGGAATGGATCTGAAGAAAGAGAAGGCCATGTTGCCTAGAGGTTTGAAGTGTTCAAAGTTATAGTATTAATGTTGTATGTTCTGATGCCTTTGGGTTTATGTTTGTATGATAAGGTTTGAGGGGTTGGATATAATGGGGAGGGGGACAAACATTGGGTGAATTGAATGGGGCTGGGGAGTGGAGGGGGAAGGAGGGGGACTGGAAGGGGAATACTCCAGGAAAAGTGGTGTAGCAGTTACGAAGAGAGGAGTAGAGGGGCACCGATAAAGGGTAAGGGAGGAAGAGTGGGAAGAAGGATGGGGGGTAGGACAGGGGAATGGGGGGAGGAGGCGAATGGGGAGGGGAGAGGGGGACAAAGTGGGGATAGAGGTTGGGAGGGAGGGTGTGGAGAGGAAGGGGGGAAAGGGGGCAGCCTAATGGGGTTTAAAGAGTTTGATTGGGGAAACATACATGGTGATGAGGGTGGACCCCAGGCTGGGGGGGTCCTTCCTCATAATAATGCATTTGCTGAATGGTTTGAGTTTTATAATTACCCATTGACCTGAAGGTCATATCGTGGAATGTGTGCGGGATAGGTAATCCCATTAAGAGACACAAGATTTTGCAGGCCTTAGCAAGGCAAAAATGTGATATTGCAATGCTGCAAGAAACCCACCAGACTGCTGAGGAACATATTAAACTACAAAGAGGCTGGGTGGGGCAAGTATGGGGGGCTCCGGCAACGGGAAGGAAAGGTGGAGTGGTCATTCTGATACATAGGCGAGTTAGATTTGTCCAGGAGAGCATTCATGTGGGTGAGGGGGGCAGATTTGTTCTTTTGTATGGTATGCTGGAGGGGAGGCCCGTGGTGCTGGGGAATATATATAGTCCAAATGTGTTAGACCGGACGCTGTATGCAAGTTTGGGATCACGAGTAGAGCAGTTGCCAGAGGCTCCTCT
Organism: Ichthyophis bannanicus; assembly: GCA_033557465.1. Classification (NCBI taxonomy): domain Eukaryota; kingdom Metazoa; phylum Chordata; class Amphibia; order Gymnophiona; family Ichthyophiidae; genus Ichthyophis; species Ichthyophis bannanicus. The sequence goes on from CM066032.1 coordinate 854,929,854, forward strand.
GATTCTAGCAGGCGATTTTAATGGAGTCATGGATGCTGAGCTAGATACATCTAGTGGGAGAAGAGATAGGGCGCGTGTGCAATGTGCTAGAGTGCTACAGAGTCTGAGGCAGAGATTAGGGGTGGTAGACCCCTGGCGTTTGCTGCACCCTCTGGAAAGGGATTTCACGCATCAGTCAAGAGCGCATGGGTCGTGTGCTCCTATAGACTATGTGCTGATTTCGGAACGGCTGGTTGCTCAGTTAGAAGACGCGCAATTAGGGCCTATAGAGATTTCTGATCATGCGTTGATTTGGGTGAAATTGGAGTGGTATGAGGCGAATACACGGGATAGAATTTGGCGATTTCCAATGGAACTTTATAGAGACCCTGAGTTTCATGGTTACCTTAGACAGAGGTGGCAGGAGTTCTTAACCAATAATGCTCAGCATCGAGATGATCCGGAACTTTTCTGGGAAGCTGCAAAAACAGTCCTACGGGGAGACATCATAGGATATGTTGGGAGGAAAAGGAAAATGTTGATGCAACAGATTGTTCGATTGGAACAGCTGGTAGGTAGAGAGCGGAGGAGACAAGCGTCATGTCCGTCAGCAGCGAATAAGAGAAGATTGTGGGAGACTCAAACAGCCTTAAATGAGCTGTTACACCAAAGGGCCAAGAAATCGTTTTTCTATTACCATTTTCAGCTATATAAATATGGGGATAGACCGGAAAAGTTACTTGCAAGATGCCTTAAAGGCAGCAGAGGGTCTGGTACTGTGGCGGCGCTGCGGGATGACCAGGGGCAACTGCATAAAGAAAAGCGGGCGATTTCTCAAGTGTTCCGGATGTTTTACCAGAAGCTCTATACTAGGAGAGAAGGATCTCAGACCGAGATGGTTGAATATTTGAAGCAAGTAAAATTGCCCAGACTAACGATGGTTCAACAATCACTGTTGGATGTTCCAGTGTCTGAGGAGGAGGTCCAACGGATTATATTGAGGGCGAGTTGTCACAAAACGCCAGGCCCGGATGGGTTTGGGGCGGAATTTTATAAGTTGCTGAGAGAGGAGTTGGCCCCCGACCTGGTGGCGATGTATCATAGAAGGGTGGATCAAGGGGGGTTCACGTGGGGAGAGAATCGGGCGCACATTATTCTGATACATAAGTCAGGGAAGGATCCTTTAAAAGCTGCCTCCTATCGGCCTATCTCCTTGCTGAATTTTGACGTGAAAATTCTGGCTAAAGTACTGGCAGACAGATTGGCCCAGGTGTTAGGGGAGTTACTGCATGATTCTCAAGTAGGTTTTGTAAAAGGGTGCTACGCGGTGCGGAACCTACGTAAAATTGTGGCTTCGCTAGAGTGGGTACGGAGAAGGAAACAACAGTCGCTTTTGATTAGCTTTGATGCAGAAAAAGCCTTTGATCAAGTGAATTGGGATTACATCAGATTTCTTTTGCCACAGTATGGACTTGGAGCTTATTTTTGCAATATGGTAGAGCTTCTATATACGAGGCCCACAGCAGGAGTGTTATGTAATGGAGTGCTGTCAGATGATTTTACTCTGGAGAGAGGAACGAGACAGGGATGCCTGCTCTCACCGTTGCTTTTTGTATTGTCCCTAGACCCCCTGATATGATGAATAGAGGATTCTAATGAAATACAGGGTATCAGTATAGGGCGACAAAACTTTAAACTGGCAGCGTTCGCGGACGATATACTGGTTCACCTACTATCTCCTCGGACGTCATTGCCCAGTTTATTAAAGGAATTCTCTTATTATGGTAACTTTGCTGGCCTTCGTATTAATATGGATAAGTCAGAGGCCATGGATGTGGCGGGTACAATAAGAGGACATTGGGGAGGGAGTTTTCCGCTTAAGTGGGCAGGTGATTCATTTGTGTATTTGGGGATTCTCTTGACTAGAGAGCCGTAGGAGTTGTATAGAAAAAACGTGGAAAGAATCCTTGCAAAAATTAGGTCACAACTCCAGATGTGGACTCCACTGCCCCTGTCCCTGTTGGGCAGGGCGGCGGCGTTGGGGATGGTGATTTTGCCTCGGGTGCTTTACTGGCTGCAGACTCTCCCAGTGTGGTTATTGAAGTGTGACTTAAATGCTATAGACCGTGAAATTAGGAGTTTCCTTTGGAGAGGGGCAAGAGCTCGCATTCCGCTGCATAGATTGAGAAGGAGCTGGAGGAATGGGGGGATTGGAATCCCAGACCTAAAGACTTATGCCCTGGCATGCCAAGCGCGGCATATTGGAGACTGGTTAGGGAATACGGAGGTGTATACCCCAAGAGCACTGGAGGGGAGGCCCTTGTGGCCCCGCACCCCCTTTTGGCAGTGCTGCACCAGGAAGGTAGGCTCTTGCCTAGTAGAGTGCTTAGTAGTGGACTTATTTGCCCGGCACGACGGACGTGGCAATATTTGAATAGGCTCTGGGGGGAACCACCAGGGGTTTCGAGCTGTTTACCAATACAGGGAAATGATAGGTTTACTCCAGGTTCAGAAACACTGGCGTTTGCACAATGGAGGAGACAGGGCATAAGGAATATTGGACATGTTGTAGATCAAATGGGGCAGTGCAAGTCTTGGGAGGTTTTGCGTAAGGAGTATGGGTTAAATAGTCGGCATTATTATGCTTACATTCAGCTTGCTCATTACGTGTCTTCCCTTCCACAGACTGCGCTATGAGTGGAAAGGTCGGCACAGATATTAGAGTTTTTTGCATTGAGTGAGGAGTTACCGCCCACAATCGCACAGCTGAAAAGAAGGTTGGATGGCTATAGTAGATTGCCTGATTATGGAGTGGAGGAGGCTTTGTGGGCCCGAGAGTTGAATGTGTTGGTGCCTCCGGGTTCACTCTTTCGGACCTTGTGTAGAATTGCAGGTCTGGTGGGGGGAGCCCGTTGGCGGGAGATACAGTTTAAATGCCTCCTACGGGCACACTTTTCTCCGAGACGGGCGTTACGATCCCATCTCACGGAGATGGGTAAATGCCCAAAATGCCCCTGTCCCTTGGCAGATTTAGGACATATGTGGTGGGGATGTCCGGTAGTTCGCTTGTACTGGAGGAGGATAGGTGATTTATGAGTAGAGTTATATTGCAACAGATTTGTTGCACGGTAGCGCTTGTGGTGTTAGATCAGCTTGGACCACTCCACCCGAAAGGGAAATGGGAACGCCTCTTAGTCAGAAAGGCATGCCTGGTAGGTAAGGGACCGATACTTCATAGATGGAGGGAAACGACTGGTCCCACCTTTTGGGAATGGCGTAACAGCTTTCACCAGCTGATGCTCATGGAGAGGAGGGGGGCTAGAGGAAGTACTCAACGCTGGGTCGTATTCCTGCTGATATGGGAGCCATATATTCAGTTATTGAGGCCCCGTGTCCGGAATGAAGTGCTTCAACTGGGTTAGGATGGGGAAAGGGATAGGAGGAGTGGGATACTTTTGGAACAAGAAGGGTGTTGTAATCATTATGTATGTTCACTGAGGGGGGTCTGATGTCAAAGAGAGAGGCTGCGGGGGTTGGGGGATTGGTGGGGGTTGGGGGGAGGGGGAAAATTGTGAATGCTGTATTTGTGTAATCTGTTGAGGTTCCTGGTTTGTATATTGTTTTGTATGATTTGTACTGTGTGGACTTTAATAAACAGAGTTTAAAAAAAAAAAAAAAAAAAACATTTGTAGGCTGTCATCACTGCCAAGTGTTGTGCAACCAAATATTAGTGAAGGGTGCCATTAATCCTGTCCAGGTCATGTTTTGTTTTGTTTTTCTCAGAAATTACTACGTCTGTTGCACAAACTTTTTTTTTTTGTTGTATACCTTTGAACATACTATTAAAATATTATGATATACAGTTGGAATATTTCCAGTTATTTCTTAAGGTATTGTACACAACATACCTAAAATGCAAGAGTGCCAATAATGTGAATCACTACTGTATTTAAAAGATGGTGCTAACAGAATAGGAGCTCCAGAAATAGAGGGAGAGAAAGGGTAGATGGAGTAGTGGATCCAGTCAGCCAGGTTGTTATCGTTTTCTTGAGGTTAAGTTTAAGATGGTTTGTTTTTAACCAGAAAGTTATCTGGGAGAGAGCTATTTAGAGAGGTGAGATCAGGGGACAGAGGATCAGTATGTAAGATCAGGGACATAAAGTGTACCCACAGTTAGCGCAAGCTGCTAATGCCCACACTAGCTGCAATTTGCCGTTAACATCTCCATTTTGCCCAGACTCTCCCAGTCCCTGCCCCATCACACGCTAACTGGTTAGCACAGGGACCCATGCCACTTTTTAGCATGACACTCAAACTGCGGGCTAAACCTCGGATACCAGATAGTACACCGGTAAATATGCTACTATATGTTCAAGCTTAGTTACCTGGAATGGCAGATTTTCAGAAACATTTACTAAATTGGACTTCATGTGCTAAATTTGCAAAGATGCCAGCATTTCAGGTTTTTGTGTGTTTTAGCAAGTAAAGCTCCATTTGTGGAAGTTCCCACATATTAGTACATCAATTGTATTTTCTGTTAGATTCAGTTATTTATTCATATTAATAGTTATCGGTCCTTGCATCCAAAAGATTTTCACAATTAACAAGACATACTGAAAATTACTATGCAATGTAATAAAACCAATAAATAAGCAAGTGACATATACATATACATATAATATACATACATATATGTATACAATATACATATAAGCAAGTTTCAGATCCTGTACCTTTATCATGCACTTATTCAGTAAGTTGAAGGCCAGCAAAACCAGTAGCATCTCGGTCTACAAGAGTCAACATATCATCTTATCCATTTGGTGTACGATGCCTATGGCATGGCAGTCCGAGCTGTAGCTACCGCTATTGGAACCCTGTGAACTGCCTGGCTCCAGGCTTCCAGCCTTAGGGAGGACCTCAATGATAAGCTTGCTGATGCTCCTTCCTAAGATGATAATTTCCTTGGGGCTAAGGTCAAGCATATAGTTTCACAAATAAAGGACGATTCCTCGATAGATAAGGATCTCTTGTCTCTCACTGATCTCTCAACAGTATCACAAGATCCAGCATTTTCAGTACCACTGTCAGTATTTTCAGCAATTTTACCTTCAAAAAGACAGTTCCATTCATATCCCAGAATTCTGCCTTCCATGTACAGCACCACAGACATATAGACAACACCAGCAACCGCGTGAATGTAAGCTACAAGCAGCCTCTTCAACTTCAGTCAAAAAGAGCAATCCTGGTTTTTGGACTATCCTGAAAGTAGACAGGAGAATCCAGGAGTTCAAGGAGGCATAGCACCAAATTACCACAGATCATTGGATCCTCAACATCATAACTTATGGATATAAGATCAGTTTCATCAAAATTCTCCCATGCAAACATCCAGTAAATTCCTTCACCTTCCCACACAATCATAAACTTCTTCTGGCAGAGGATGTTGTCTCCCTTATGCACAACCAAATGATAGAAAAAGTTCCAGCACATCTAGCCGGGTCAGGGGTTTTATTTCAGGTTCTTTCTCATGCCCAAAAATTCAGGGGGCCTCTGACCAATAGTGGATCTGCACGACCTCAGTCTTTACATAAAAAAAGGAAAACGTCAAGATGATTTCTCTTGTCATGATTTTCCCTTTCCTGGACAGAAACAATTGGTTTGCTTTCCTGGACCTCAAGGATGCCTACACCCACATCCCCCATTCACCCCAGTCATTAACAATTTCTTCGGTTCACATTCGATAGCATTACCAATACAAAGTTCTTTCCTTCAGACTCTCGTAAAGCCCCCAAAGCATCCATGAAGTGTTTAGCAGTTGTTGCTGCCCAGTTACGCAGAAAGGGGCCTTATGTCTTCCCTTATCTAGACGATTGTCTAAAATCCGGCACATCACCTACAAGTGTTCGCCATTCTCTTCAAGACATCATGAACTCCTTCAAAACCTAGAATTTCTCATCAATCTGTTGAAATCCAGTCTTGTTCCAACAGTGCATCTCATTGACATCTACGTGTGCAATTCTCAGACTCCTAAGTCATATGGCAGCTACAGTTCATGTTCTTCTATTGGCCATGCTTCATATGCGACCTCTTCAATGGCATCTAAAGAGACACTGGCAATAGAACCGTCAGCCTCTCATCAAAAAAATTCCAGAGAGGTCATGTGATGTGCTGGAAGAGACCAGACAGCTTTTGATCTCTCTCCTGGGTTTTCTCCCCTAATGCTATAAATTTAAAGGCTGTACCCCGCAAGATCTGACCCCGAGGAGAAGTAACCTCACTGGGAGCTTAGCCCAACTTCTGAGCTAGTGAATTCCACAAAAACGCTGATGAAATCAGTGAGAAGAGACCAGGAGAAATCTGCCCTGGTGCCCTCAGAAATGATGGAGTCAGCAGCATCACCTGCCTCCCCATCGCAGGCCTTTCCAGTGGAGGAGCTGACATTTGCTGAAGTCAGGGCTTTGAACTCCAAATTAGAAGAACTAAGCAGAAAATTGGACTCTGACTCAAACCTTCACTGCATTTGGGAGCCGCTTACAACAGGCGGAGCAGAGAATCTCCCAACAGGATGATGCCCTCTCTACGGCGGGGAAAGAGCTACAACATCTATCTAACCAGGCGGCAAAGCATGCCGACAAATTAGATGACCTTGAGAAAAGAAGTCATTGTAATAACTTGCATTTTACTGGTATCCCCGAGACTCTGAAAGCATGCGAGCTTAGGAGATACTTAGAGACTTATTACCACTGGTTCTGCCTCTGGTGGTCTCCAGCGGGGGTCCATTTATTGTACGGGTGCATCAGGTAGGCCCTCTCCGTCCACAAGACCAGAGGCCTCGTATTATGTTGGCGCACTTTCTTAATTTTGCACAAAAATAGGATATCTTGTGTGTGGCCCATGCAGAGGGACTGATCCAGCATGAGGAGTCAAAAATAAAAATATTTCAAAGCTACTCTCCAGCGTTAAACCAGAAATGCTGTGAATATGCTGGGGTATGCCAGCGGCTAGTTGACGCCAAAGTGAAATTTGTGGTTCTATACCTGGCACACCTCCAGATCTTCGCAAATGGTACCTCCAGAACTTTTGAATCTGTGAACCTCGCTATACCATATTTGCACATACTGCTTGGCATCTGCGCGTGAGAGAATGAGGGATAAGAGATGGAGACTATGTGGAGATTTGCAGAGGCACCTGTATTGAAGTGCTGGAATTGGACAGATGCCTCCCTCCCTGTTAGCGACAGGATGGCAAGTACGAAATGTTGAAGTTTAAATACTGTGCTTGCTGCGTCTGAAGATACCAGCTAGTGGATCTCGTCTCAGTGCCCAAGCCGAACACCTATAAGATATTGGAATGTCAAGCCAGGACAGCTGCGAAGATGCTCCCTGAGATCCCTCAAGGGCAGTTTGCTAGAAACATCTGTTTGGGATAACTGTGATTGTATTGCAGTGGGCATACCTTCTGTGCCTCTATTTGGAACTGCTGAGATTCTTGACTGGCACTCTTTCCTGGTGTTCAGACCATAACGGCACTAGACAGGTGTTCGGAGATTGCCGGGACATTTGCCTACAGCGGATGAGCATCCTGCTTTTGGGGACATGAAATACTGTAATTGCTTACTACAAACTTTATATCCGATAGACTTGCATGTGCAAATTTGTTATATTTTGTGTGGTGTGGTTTGGAGTTACATAGTTATAGGCTGCGAGCATCTTCTGCAGTAAGGCTTTGTTAGCATCAGGGAAGCTGAAGGGTGGGAAGAGGCTGGGGGGAGGGGACAAGTACTGTAAGGATGGGAGGCAGGTGATGGGCATCTGTTGGAAGTATGGAGAAGTGTGGCTATATGGAGGGGGGATACGGGTGCAGTAATGGGAGAGTGAACTGATGGGTGATGAATGGGTACTAGGAGGAGGGGTTTATGTTTCTTGCATTGCGGGGCTGGCGGGTGGGGGGCATGGGGAAGCGATATGCGAGGGAAGTCTCTGCTTAGTGAACTGGCGGCGGAGACTGCCGGATGAACCGGGGAGGGGTGCTAGCTGGGATGTAGTTGATGCAACGCTTCTGTAGCAACCTATTGGGATTTCTGCACTCGAGGCTGGCGGAGCAACGCTGATGGGGCAGGCCTGATTTATGATGGACAGTTTGGCACACCCTGTCGTGAAGTGGGGGGAGGGAGCCCTGAACCTGTGCTGCCTACCAAAGAGAGCTGAATTTGTCATGTGCTATGCCGCAGGCTCTTAGCTATCTGCAGTGTGGGTGGGGCTGCATGGTCTGGGGCTCCCCCAAGGAGGGCTCTCCCCCACTTGGGTTCCCACAGGCTCCCATTAGCCGGCTGGTATGCTTGTTGATTGGGCTCCCGGGGCATCCATGGTTGCCCTTTCGGATGGAGAGGAGTTTGGCTATACCCATCAATAATCTGGGTTTGGGCACAAGCTGTGGAATAGTTGTGTGAGAAGAGATGACCACATTGGATGACTCTCATGTGCGCTTGAATACGGGGATGATCTGGAGGGCGTAGAGGGGGAGCGAGCGAGTGAGAATGTGAGAATGAATGTGTGGATATGCAGATGAGTGTGGGTTTAGGACTACATGGGTAAACAGGATTCTGGGGAAGGGCTTGTAGTAATATGTAGGGGGGACCCTGGCACATGTAGGCGTGACCGGAAAGGGGACGCAGATGGTTAAATGAGAGGGGTGGGGGGTAGAGGGATATGGGGGAAGTGGGTAAAGAAATAACAGGTGTCTCAAGTAGTTTTGGGTGGAGAATAACTTGGAAAAACTACATCCAGTGGCACAGGAGAATGGTGGTTCTAGGCTGGGGGGACCCCCATCGATATTGGGTAAGGAGCTAGACCCCTTAATATTGGGTGGTGACCTCAGTGGTGTCCTGGATCTAGCAGTGGATGTCTCAGGCCAGGGAGAAGTGGAGTCCTGAAGAGTTATCACATGTACTCTTTTGTCATCTAAAGTGGTGCCTACACCTAGTCAAACCTTGGTGTCTTTTATACCCCCTTTTAATGAGACTACTCTCATAGGTCTCGATCCCATGGGACCAGTTCCTGTATTGACTACCTACTGACCTCTGAACCTCTATTTTCCTGGGTGGAAGACATGCGGATTGGCCCTGATGAAATTTCTGACCACTCTCCAGTCTGGGAAGACTTTGCCTAGCAGTGCAGACTGCTCAACAGCGTCTTTGGCATTTCCCCTTGTATAAAGACGAGCAATTTCAAGTCTGTCTTCGGGAGTGCTGGCAGTCATTTACCATATAATGCACAACACAAAGAGACACCAGAACTCTTTTGGGAAACCGCCAAGGTAGTCCTCAGAGGAGATATCATAGCCTATGTAGCCAGAAGATGATGTTTGCTTAATGCTAGGGTAATCAGTTTGGAGAAACAGGTTGTGTTGGAGCAGAGGCTCCATGCGAGACACTCCACTATTCTGAACAAAGGCCCAGCTTTTGGAGATACATACTGCCCTAAACGGGGCATCAGGGGGCAAATAGGTCACTGATGTATTACAAATACCAGCTGTATTGTTACAGCGATAAATCAGGACGCCTTCTGATCTGCTGTCTCAAGAAGGGCAGGGGACCACAGATGATAGCTGCTCTATAGGATGAGCCTGGCCGACTTTGCAAAGAATCGGCTGAGAATGGATTCAGTACCTGCTTGTTGTGTTTGTAAACCACTGTGATGCCCTTCAGCTTGGGTGGTATATTAAGAAATTGCATAAACATAAACATCTTGCGTCTTTTTCGTGCCTTCTATCAACCTCTGTATAATGGGTGGAGGTGTCTCCTATTGGATATCAGCCTATCTGCAAGATCTGTCTATGCTGCAGCTCACAGATAAAAAGGTGATGGTATTGGGTGCACCAGTATCAGAGACAGACGTGCAAAAGGGTATTAAGACGGCTCAGTGTTGTAAAGCGCCAGACCCAGATGGATTCAGTGCTGAATTTTATAAACCTTTGCAAAATCTGGTGATTCCCCCCTCAGTAGATATGTTTCAGGAACAGATCAAACAGGGACATATGGCTTGGGGGGAAATTCGAGCGCATATTACGCTAATCCTGAAACCGGGAAAAGATCTCTTTCAACCTGCGTCATACCGGCTGATTTCTTTGATTCAATTTTGATTTAAGTTGGCTAAAATTCTCGCGAAACGTCTGCACCTATGTTGCCGAGTTTGCTGCAGGAGCCTCAGGAGGGGTTTATACAAGGCAGATATGCATCCCATCATCTGCAGAAAATCATAGCCTCCCTTGAGTGGGTCCACAAACATCAAGTGCCATCGTTACTGATTAGCTTTGATGCCGAGAAGGCATTTGAACAGGTGTGGTGGGCCTACCTCTTTCAACTTCTGCCTCTTTATCGTTTGGGGATCAATTTATCCGCATGGTGTGGTGATTGTATGCCGAATCCACAGCAGCAGTGGTGGCAAATGGAGGGCTTTAACCTGGGGCGTGGGATGAGACAGGGCTGCCCCCATCCCCCTTATTGTTTTTTTTTTTTTTATCTCTAGATCTATTGATACGTCAGTTACTAGCCTTCAAGGAGGTGCCCGGAGTTTGGATAGGGCGGTTGGAATTCAAAGTCTCTGCTTTTGCGGATGATATGCTGGTCCACCTTATCTCACCACAGACATCCTTGCCCAGAGTGCTTGCGGAATTCACTGGTTTTGGTGAGATAATGGGCCTCCGTATAAATCAAACTAAGTCTGAAGCCTTGGATGTGCTAGGGGTCTGCGCTCATCGTGGGGAACCTCCTTTCCACTGTGGTGGGCGGATTTGGCTTTCACATATTTGGGCATTCAATTAACAGGATATCCACAGTCCCACTATAGGTGCAATTGAACAAGAGTGTTACTGCAGCTATGGACTCGGATGCAAGACTGGACCCCTCTACCACTGTCACTACTGGGGCAAGTAGCGGCATTCCATATGGTACTGTTCCCTAATTTGCTCTACATGTTACAGACCCTCCCACATCATCTTTTATGCAAAGGTGTTGTTTTGATTGAACAAGCTTTGTGGGGGTTTCTGTGGCAGGAAAAAAGAGCTAGGCTACCTCTGGTGCATTTGAGAGGCTCTTGGAGGACTTTCACCATTATGCATGGGCTTATCAACTGCGTAACTTGGGTGATTGGTTGGCATAAACTGAGGTTTATACACCGCAAGTGTTAGAGGAAGCTTTTACTTCCCCACACTCCCTGCTGGCAGTGTTACATATGGATAGCGTCTTCCTTCTGTAGCGACTAACACAGAGTATATTGATCAGCCCCATCAGAGGAGTGTGGCACCTTTTATATTCTTACTGGTGGATATCGCTGACAGTCTCCAGTTGGCTTTTCATTCGGGGCAATATTCAATTTCTGCCCCACACAGACGCAAAAATGTTTTGCTAGTGGGCGTTAAAAGGGGTATGCAATTTGGGACATGTGGTTGACGCATCAGATTTTGGCAAACCCTTTCCTATCTTGCAGGAGGAATATGGTTTGGGGAGCAAACATCTTTTTGCCTATTTCCCGTTACGACATTATGTTGGATACCTCCCGTGGGAACCGTTAATGGCAGAAACGGTGGCTCAAATTTTGCAGTATTTTGAATTGGGAGAGCAGGGAGAGTGTGTTGGTCTCCCAATACTCATATAAGCCTTCCGGACCTCTCTAGAATGGAACGGAAGTGGGCGGAAGAATTGGGGATCCCGGGTACAATATTGAGCATGATATATTGCATTCTGGGCTTAGTTCAATTGGTGAGATTGCGAGAGATACAGTTTCTGGCAGTATACCACACCCATTTTTCTCCACAATGGGCGCTGCAAAGTTGCTTGACCCAGGAGGACAGCTGCCCATGGTGCTTAATGCTGTTGATGGACCTGGGCAATATGTGGTGGCACTGTGGGGTGATTCAGGGATATTGGCCTCAGATTCAAAAATATGTCACCTACTAGCGGGCCAAAGGGTGGAGTGGACCAGGATTCTTGTGATATTTAATCAGCTGACAGCTCCCCTCCCTAAGGGATGGTGGATATGATTACTTGTCCGGAAGGCATGTGTGGTGGGCAAGCAGGCCCTTCTTCGTAGATGGTGGGAGTCCATGGCGCCTACTTTTTTGGAAGTGACGGAGCTGCTTTCATCAACTCATGCTTTTAGAACGCATTGACACCTGGGGAAATGGGAAAAGGCAGGAAGTATTTCTGCAGCTGTCGGATTGATATGTCAATACCCTTGCACTCTGAACACATAATGATCTTCTGACCCTTTAGATTGCTCCTGTCTGGAGAGTGAAACATTCAAGTTCCAGGCCTGATGACTATACTGTAGGTGGGACAATGATACCGGAATGTTGAGACTAACTAGTTGGAGCCTGATTGAGGAGGTGCATGTTTGAGCCACCATTGGACACAAGGGGGTGGGGGAGGGGTAGGAGGAGAGGAAGTTTGAGGGGGCACGGGGAACTCTGTATAAATTGAAAATATTTGTTTTATGTACTCTGTATATCAGGCGCAATGTAAGTGTACCCACTGCCCTCAGGTGTGGTCGTTTGGACAGTAAACGAGATTTAAAAAAAAAAGAATTCCAATACTGTAGTCCATCAAGTGGTCTTTGGAGTGGTGGCTCAACCCAGACAACTTCTCAATATGTCACCCCTTTACACCGTCACAGACCAACATCATTCTTACCATGGACACATCCACCCAAGACTGGGGTGCATACCTTCTCCAACTCCACACATAGGATTTTTGGACTCAGTTCGAGTGTTCGCAGCACATCACTATGTCCTGGACCTGAAAGCCATTTTCAGGCCATAACTGCCTTCAGATCCTGGTTAGCAGGAAAAATAATCTTAATTCACACAGCTGAAGCTCTGAGGAAACAAGTGGAGGAACTCAGAGAGGAGGTGGCGAGGCTGAGGAGCATTCAAGACAGTGAGAAGTACATTGATGAGATGCTTCTTGCAGCAACCAGGCTTTCCAGCACAGGAGAAGATGGGTGCCAACAGAATGTCGATGGTTGGACAACAGTCACCAGAGCCTGCAAAATCACCAATCCAACTTCTCCAGCCCTTGAATTGAAGAACCATTATGCAGCCCTGGAAGTGGAGGAGGTGAAAGCATCCCTGGAAAGGGAAGAACCAGAGTTCAAGTACCCCATAGTTGCGGAATCAGTGACCAGAAGGAAACGAAGGGTAGTGGTTGTTGGAGACTCTCTTCTGAGGGGTACTGAGGCGTCCATCTGCCGACCAGACTTGATGTCCAGAGAGGTGTGCTGTCTGCCTGGTGCCAAAATCCAAGATGTTACGGAGAGTTTGCCGAGACTCATCAAGCCCACTGACTATTACCCAATGTTGCTAATCCATGTTGGAACAAATGATACTGCCAGGTATACCTCGGAACGTATCAAAAGTGACTTCATGGCTCTGGGACAGAGGGTGAAGCAGGTAGGTGCACAGGTGGTGTTCTCTTCAATCCTCCCTGTTGAGGGTAAAGGCCAAGGCAGAGAGGCTCGCATCCTGGAGACGAATGCATGGCTGCGTGGATGGTGTCTTCAAGAGCGTTTTGGTTTCCTAGACCATGGGATGCTGTTCCAAGGGATGCAGAGCAGAGATGGCATCCATCTGTCCAAGAAAGGTCAATGCATCTTTGGTAGTAGACTGGCTAATCTACTGAAGAGGGCTTTAAACTAGATTCGTTGGGGATGGGTGAAGAAAGCCCCCAGGTAAGTGAAAGCCCCCAGGTAGGTGATACATTAAATACCTTTATGGAAATGGGTAACAGGGGTAACACATGGAAAGCAGTGTGTATTAATGCCCGTAGCATGGGAAATAAGATCCCTGAAGTTGAAGCTTTGGTGGGAGTGGCTGACATGGATGTAGTGGCAGTTACAGAAACATGGTTCACAGAAAACCATGACTGGGATGTAACTATACCTGGCTATACTTTATTCATAAAGGACAGGGTAGGAAGAAGGGGAGGAGGAGTGGCACTATATGTAAAAACTACTATTAAAACTTTGGAATTACAGAGCTTAAAAGGGAGAGAGGAGGCATTGTGGGTTAAACTAGAAAGAGGGAAAGAGAAATCTATTTGCATTGGTGTGATATACAGACCTCCCTCACAAGAGGAAGAGGTGGACAGAGAGTTAATTGAAGACATACGCAGCATTGCTAGGAAAGGGGAAGTGCTACTGCTAGGAGATTTCAATATGCTAGATGTTGATTGGCACATTCCTGCTGCAGTATCATCTAGAAGTAAGGAGATCCTGGATTCTCTACAGGGAGAACTATTCAGGCAATTGGTAACAGACCCCACACGTGAAGGGGCCATACTGGACTTGGTGCTTACCAAAGGTGAGAGTGTTTCTGATGTTGTAGTGGGAGATCATTTTGCATCCAGTGACCACCAGATGGTGTGGTTCAGTATTAGGACTAGGGCTGTTAGAATCCATTCCAAGGTGAAGATCTTAGACTTTAGGAAGACTAACTTTGCGAAGATGGGCCAATACCTCAGGGAGTCGTTAGTGGGATGGGAACAGCTGGGGGATGTAGAAAAACAGTGGGCAAAACTGAAAGGGGGTATTTTAAAGGCAACCAACCTTTTTGTTAAAATGGTAAATAAAGGCAAAAGGAAAAGGAGACCGCTATGGTTTTCGAAGGAAGTAGCTGAAAAAGTGAAGAAAAAGAGGGAGGCCTTCATGAAATACAAGAGATCACAGAGAGAGGAAGACAGGCATCTGTATTTGGAAAAACTTAGAGAAGCTAGCAAAGTAGTCAAGAAGGCAAAGATTCAAAAGGAGGAGGAAATAGCCAATGCAATAAAATGGGGGGATAAGACATTTTTCAGATATATTAGTGAGAAGAGGAAGGGCAAAAGTGGTATTGTCAGACTCAAGGGTGCAGGGGGGGAATATGTAGAAGCTGATAAGGATAAAGCGGAATTGCTTAACAAATATTTTTGTTCTGTGTTCACAGATGAAGAACCAGGAGAAGGACCTCAGAAAACACCCACAAATAAGAACAGAAGCGAGGGACATCTTGAACAATTTTCAGAAGACTGTGTTCGTGAGAAACTAGCTCAACTTAAAGTAGACAAAGCGATGGGACCGGATGGGATACACCCTAGAATACTGAGGGAACTTGGGGACGTTCTAGCAACTCCACTGACTGACCTTTTCAATGCCTCGTTGGAGTCGGGAGTGGTGCCAAAGGACTGGAGAGAGGCTCATGTGGTGCCTTTACACAAAAGCGGAAGTAAGGATGTGGTTGAAAACTACAGGCCGGTTAGTTTAACTTCGGTGGTGAGTAAATTATTGGAAACGCTGTTGAAAGAGAAAATAGTGAGGTTTCTGGAGTCCGGCGGATTACAGGATCTGAGGCAGCATGGATTCACCAGAGGCAGGTCTTGTCAGACAAATCTGATCGATTTCTTTGACTGGGTGACCAGGGAGTTGGACCGAGGGAGAGCTCTAGATGTGGTGTATTTAGATTTCAGTAAAGCCTTTGACACTGTTCCTCACAGGCGACTTATAAACAAACTGAGCACCCTAGGGATGGACCCTAAAGTTACTGCTTGGGTTAGAAATTGGTTGGGTGGGAGGCGACAAAGAGTACAAGTAAATGGAGCTCACTCTGAGGAGAAGGATGTTACCAGTGGTGTGCCCCAGGGATCTGTCCTTGGTCCGATTCTTTTTAACATCTTTGTTAGTGATATAGCGGAAGGGCTGTCGGGTAAGGTTTGCCTCTTTGCGGATGATACCAAAATCTGTAATAGAGTAGACACCCAGGAAGGTGTAGATAACATGAGGAGGGATCTAGCTAAGCTTGAAGAATGGTCTAGAATTTGGCAGCTGGGATTTAATGTTAAAAAATGTAAGGTCATGCATTTGGGCTGCAGCAATCCAAGGGAGCAATACAGTATAGGAAGTGAAGTACTTTTGTCCACTAAAGAAGAGCGGGACCTAGGCGTGGTTGTGTCTGATGATCTTAAAGTAGCTAAACCGGTAGAAAAGGCGACGGCAAAAGCTAGAAGGATGCTTGGGTGCATACGGAGAGGAATGGCTAGCAGAAAAAAGGAGGTGATAATGCCTCTGTATAAGTCTTTGGTGCGACCTCATTTGGAGTATGGTGTGCAATTCTGGAGACCGCACCTTCAAAAGGATGTGAACAGGATGGAGTCGGTGCAGAGGGTTGCTACTAAAATGATTAATGGGCTTCATTATAAAGCATATGAGGACAGACTTAAGGATCTTAATATGTACACCTTAGAGGAAAGGCGGGATAGAGGTGATATGATTGAGATGTTTAAATACCTCCGTGGCATAAATGTTCAGGGAGAGAGCCTCTTTCAATTGAAAACAAGTTCTGCGACGAGGGGACATGGGATGAGGGTGAAGGGAGATAGATTCAGGAGTGATATGCGGAAATATTTCTTTACAGAAAGAGTAGTGGATCCGTGGAATAGTCTCCCAGTGGAGGTGGTAGAGATGAGGACAGTAACTGAATTCAAAAAAGCATGGGACCAACACAGAGGATCTCTAAAGGTAGAAAGTGGACTGTTGTAGTTGTTGTTATGGAAGGACAGACTAGATGGGCCTTGTGGTCTTTTTCTGTCATCATGTTTCTATGTTTCTATAATGAATTTGCAGTGTTTTACATCAACAATCAGGGTGGATCTGAATCCCTCCAGCTGTGCTGGCAGTTGAAAAGGATTTGGTATCTTGCTTGCATTCTGAGTGCGACCCTGCAGGTCACTACCAGGTTGTCTTAACCAGTTGATCTATACCCTCAGCCATCAACTGGACCTTCATAAGTTGTCTCTAGAGCCAGAGGTAGTACATTGCGTATTCTGTACTGGGAAACCCTGAAGCTGGATCACCTCAGCACAAAACACAAAATGTGCACTCTTATGCACCATTTGGCCAGTCTGGAAAGACTAACTTACAATGCATTTGTAGTCCCATGGATGGGGAAGACTCATGTACAATTTTCTTCCATTCCCATTGATTACAGAAAATTTGCAGAGACAAGACTCATGTGATTCTGATTGTACCTTGTTGGGCCAAACAATTTTGGTTAGCCCATCTGCTTGTACTATCTTCGGCATACCCCAACCTCTAGAGCAACACCCATCACTCCTCACGCATATGACAGGATATATCTGAACCTCAACAATCTGTCCCTCACAGTGTGGAAATTGATTGGCATATGATCAGCTGCTCTCATTTGAAGAAGTAGAAGCTGTTTTACTTGTTGCAGGACATCCTTTGACAAGAAGGTTATATCAGCACAAATGGACAGGGTTTGCCAACTGGGCTTTGACTCACAACCAGAATCACTTAATTTCTCCCAAATCTAAAGAGCACACCTATCTCTTCCACTTGTCTGAATCCGATCTAAAGACCTCTTCAATTAGAAATCAGCTCTCAGCCATAGGGGCCTATCATGAACAAATTGATGGGAAATCTGTGGCATCAGATACCTGTTTCAGAGTTCATTAGAGGTTTTATGGACAAACCACTTTCGAGACTGCCTTCCCCGCTCTGGGACTTCAATGTGATCCTAAGTTACCGGTACCTCATCAGAGAACCCTTTGAACCACTCAGACTCCCGTCCCTCAAATACCTTACTTGGAAAACCATCTTTCTAATGGCTATAACTTCAGTTTGGAGAATTGGCGAAATTCAAACGCCGATGCATTACCAGCCTTACGCCCAGTTATATCACAACTAGGTGGTTCTTTGGATGCATCCCAGGTTCCTCTCAAAGGTCATCTCAGAATTTCACATCAGTCAGTCTATTGCCTTACCAGCTTTCTTTTCAGACTCTCCTAATGATGAGGTGCAGATCTCTCTCCATACACCAGATTGTAGACGAGTACTGCTTTGCTATTTTCAGGCCACAAAGGAAATCAGAAAAATATTGCAGTTGTTTGTCACCTTCAATCCTAATTATCTGGGAAAGTCAGCTTCCAAGCAACGCCTGACTGTATCAACTTCTGCTATGCGCAGACAAATCAGCCTTTCCATCAGCTTGGAGTTGCAGCTGCTACAGTTGCCAGTTTTCACTCAGCCTCCATCCAAGATAACTGCAAGGTTGCCATTTGGGCTACCCTATTCACCTTTTGCTAAACACTACTGCCTTGATCAGACTATGGCCCACAATGCAGCCTTTTAGCCAAGCAGTCCTCAAAATCCTTTTCACACATTAACCAATGGCCTATTTGTCTATCCTCCACGTGCCTTTTTCTCAGGCTGTGATGCAATATAATCATAGTGGCTGTCCTCAGCTCTGGACTTGGCATAAAGTGTGCCTGCATTTCCCTGCCTATTTATGGAGAAGGTGGGGGTTGCTTACGTTTAACGGGGTCTCCCTAGCCAGCAGGGAAATGCAGTCACATTTTTCCCTCCTGCCTTCCCCTTAACAAAGAAGAAGAAGAAGAAACCAGAACTACCCTGTCCCTCTACAGAACCAACACATTCTTTCCGCCCTGGAGATCGGGTCCTGGTGAAGCTGTTCCATAAGGCAGGACAGTGGGATCCGCCCTTCGGTAAACCAGAGGAGGTGCTGGCCGTGACCAGAACTGCCGTGCTGACAGATCAACATCCCACCTGGGTCCACGCGTCTCGTGTGAAGACGGCACCTGAAGAGATCAGCGCAGTTGACGGGGATTGAGCCGAGCTGTTCACAGTGATTGCTGTCGAGCCTGTTCCGTGGGGACCCGTGTGTTTTTCTATCGGGAATCTCTATTATCATTGTGCTTCTTATCGAAGGTTTACATCCTGATGGACAATTGAGGGCGCTCATCCAAGGACAGAAGTCTGTTTTCTGCAGCAATCCCCCACCCGTCAACTCCTCAATAATCCCCTGATCATCCCTCTTCCGTAAAAGCAGGAGCCAGAATAAAAAGGAAAACCTGTGCTCTGTTAGCTGTAACATAATATGTGCATTCCAGCCATATTAACAAGAAACTGATTTCCCCTTACAATACGTATTTTCTCCTTACACTTGTGTAACCTGCAATATGCGTGGCTCATACCATGATCTCCTAAGTTCTGGAAAGTATTGTGGGTTCTGGGAAGTGGCAGTGTTTTTTAGGGAAACGCAGGAACACTGATGCAAGCACAGAGGAGACCAAACAAAGACTTCTAATAGGCTGGAGGAGAACTATGGGTGCAGAAGGCTCCATTGGATGACATCACCATCAGGTGTGGCTGTATTTCTCTGCTGTCTACGGAGAACCTTTATTAGAAGTAAGCAGCCTTGCTATTCATGCCTCAGAGCATCTGTACATCCTGATATGAACATTTTTATTCATATACTTGGACTCCCTTTGTAACATGGGGAATATGCATGTAGATGTTTGGACTATCCAAACCACTTCCAGACGACACCTTCACCAAGCTCTCTTGAAATCTCTTTGTGGTGTAGACATCCGTATATAGTGGCTTTCTGAAATCACATTTACAAGAGTATTCCATACTTCTAAAATAACCCCCATAGTGTAATATAACAACAGCTTGTTAATAAATGAAATATGATATATCAAATAATCATGATCCTTGGTTGGATCATGTATTTATTTATTTATTTATTTTATTTATTTAGCTGTATTTATATCCCGCTTTTCACCGGGTCAAAGCAGTCAATTGGGAGATACATTTAACACGAGGGGATATGACACACATATGCTAATACTTACAGGGAACATGGGCAATGGAGGGTTAAGTGGCTTGCCCAAGACCACAAGGAGTACCTATAGGACTAGAAATCCCAGTCCCTCCGGCCTGAGATTGCTGTCCCCAGGTGGGACTTGAACCCCCGGCCCTCCGGCCTGAAGTACCTTGTCCTAACCACTAAGTCACCCCTCCCTTAATTAGTCATTAATTTTAAGTTATATTGCCCCTTATGTAGTAAACACTCATTTCAGGCCTCTAACTCTACCTTCATGTGGTAGGGTTGGTGCAAATAATTTTGCCATACTTTGGTTTAAGCTGCTGGAGACTTTTGCCTCAGAGGAAGATCCAGTGAATCTCATTGAGTGTTGGAACAACACTTTAGTTGAAACACTCTATTTAATGATCATGGTAGTGGTAAGTGATTATGTTAATAATCGTGTTTTCTGAGCATCTTAATTCAGGAAGGAGCTGAAAACAGAAAAGAGGACGCTGTAACAGGAGTATAGATGGCATAAGTATGCAAATGAGGAAACAATGCTAGAATTTAAGCATTTATAGCACAATGTAGATTAAAGTTTCAGGATATAAGGAAGATGTTTATAGCTGAGAAGATAAGAAACGACCCCAGGACCATAATCTGGAGCTTTATGTACAGTGAAACTGATGGTTCCTTTGGTAAGGAATACAGAAAAATGGAGGCCCAGAGATCAGGTTTTCTTAATAGCGGCCCTTAAATTGTGGAATTAGATTCCTTTAGGTGCACAGTTATGAGCTGGATTATAAGAGCTATCATAGGGGATTGAGGACATGACTTTTCTAGGAGGGGATGAATTAAACTGAGAATATATTTATTAATTAAAAGTTTGCTGTTAGAGAGGCTGGTGCAGTTACCTTGTGTTAGAGCAATGTACTAAAGCACAGTGCATGGTTTTCTAACACAAGCCAAACTGAAGGTTAGCTCCTCAATGCTGTAAACAAAAAGCATGCAAAAAGGCTGCATGCTAAAGCCATGAACAAACATGGGAGAGCATGTGTAGACCTATGCACGCATGCTGGACGCATGTGCACATGGATCTGCATGATAGGATGTTATCTTGCACATAGCAATTTTGCAGTATTGTTTATGCACAGTATAACAGGCCAACATATGGGCGATTGTTATGCACATGCACATGCAATTCCAAAGCGCCATACACAATTCAGCACTTCGTAGATACTTGCACATAACATCCACGCTTATGATGGAATGCTATTCTCTGCATAATAAGTAATAATAATGCAAAAACTGCTTTGTGTAGAAAAACATCCCATCTTCTCCAGGAACATGCAGGAAGTCAGTCCTCATTTATGGGTGATTTCGGTACTGACGTAGCCTGCGCGGAGCAATTCCCCCGCTTTCAAAGAAAGCCTTTGGGATTGCTGCTATGCATGTGTGGTCCTCTTCCCACCCAAGGGTGCCGTCTTGCTCAGTCTCCCGAAGCCCTTCGGATGCACGTCCTCGTCCCTCAGAAAAGGTTTTTCGTTTGTGGCCTACTGGCCTTCTATTTTCCGGTTGCACTGGTCCTCTACCTGTCCTTCCCCTGCTCTACCTTTTTAGAGCTGTTAGGGGACAGTTTTCTTTGCCTTTTTTGCCAACGGGCTTCGCGCCCTTTTTCTTTACCTAACCGCTGGCCATGTGGGTCTTCGACCTTGCGGGGGCCATTTTTGCCACTATGGCCACCGGATTCAAAAAATGCGATAGATGCTTTAAGAACATGTCGCTTACGGACACCCATGACTGTTGTCTGCGGTGCCTTGGCACTGATCATGATCCGGAGCTCTGTTCTCTCTGTAAGAAAATATCCTCTAAAGCCCTGCTCAGTCGTAAGCAGAAATCCGAAGACATTTTCAGAAAGGTCGCCTCAGAATTCCCGGTGCCGCCCTCGGTCATCTCTACTTCGGTGGTATCCCCCACCTCGGCCCTGCGCTCTCGGCGGCACACCGACCAGGGGTCCCCTGAAGTGGAGCAGCAGAAGAAGAAGAACGCCTTGGGGGGCTCCCGACAAGCGTGAGCGTTCCTGTGCTCAGTCGCTTAGCCCTCTTTGGTGTTCCCGAGAGTCTGATAAGGAGCGGCCCCGCAAGGTACCCCGCACAGATACGGAGGCTTCCGGCGAAGGCACCCAGTCTCCTGAGGGCTGTTCCAGTGAGGACCCCCTCTCCTCCTCAACACACGCCCAAAACGGTGACCCCGGGGTCGGTGTCACAAGGCAAGCGTTTCTGCATTCATCGATTGCCAGCAGGCACTCACAGCCAGCTTTACTGACTCGTGCCCAGAGACCGTGGGTCCCTCGCGTGGGACACCGAAATCTATCCAGGAAATCCCCGAGAGCCTTGGGCCTTGTGAGGGTCCTCAATGTTGGTCTCGCTCGCCCTCCCATTCCTTGAGGGTGAGGGTCTTCCAGGGCCTCCGACTCCAAGCGGACCTCAGCCCCTGGACACGGCAACCTACCCGACTCTGACTCCTTAACCGAGTTCTCGGACTGGGAGACCGATGGGGATACATCTCCGGAGACCCATACTCATCGGGATCTTCCGTCGGACCCCTCCCCACCCGCGTTTCAATGGTGCTCGCCACCCGAGGACACCTCCTTCCTGGCGTTCGTCAGGGATATGGCATGGGTTCTTAACCTGGCCACCTAGGCCGAGGAGGACCCTTGAGTTGAAGAACTCGACATTCTTCAGTATGAGTCCCCACCTAGGGAGTCTCTCACTGTTCCGGTCCCTCCCATCCTGTCCCGGCTGCTGCTCCGCATATGGGAGGCACCCGCCTCGGTCCCCATTGTAAGTAAGCTCCTCAACACTATGTACAAGGTACAACGTGGCCCTGGGTACAGAAAGACCCAACTTCCCCACACCTCCATGGTGGTGGAGTCGGCCATGAGGAAACGGAAGAGTCCGAAATCGCACTTGTCGGTCCCCCCAGGCTGGGAGTCGCGAGCCCTTGACACCCTGGGCCGCAAGGCTTACCAAGACTCCATGCTCTCTTGTCGCATTCAAGCGTACCAACATGGGCATGTATTTGCGTGACTTTGCCAAGGAGCTCGGAGGTTTCTCCGCGGGCCTCGAGGGCATGGCTCCAGTCATCAGATTTGGAGCAGTGGGTGCAGGAAAAACTCCTGCACGTCCCCTGCCTCGGTGAGCAGCTCTTCGACAAGCGATGGAGGATAAAGCCGCAGAGATAGACGGAGTTCATCACCAGAACCCGTCTCTCACGCAAGACCTCCACCCTCCCCCGAAAAAAACAACAGGCCAAAAAGCCTTTCTTTCCCAGGAAGGGCCTTCAGTACCGTGGCTACCCACCGTTCCTGACCACCCCCACGCCGACCACTCTGGCGCAGGGTAAGTCAGGCCAGGTGTATCGCAAGCTGAAAGGGCCCAAAGCCCAAACCCCGGCTCCACTATAACCCCCACAGGGGTTTTGACGCCATTGGCATAGCCCCTCGCCCTCCAGTGACGCAGCAGCCAGTAGCGGGACACCTGTCTTCTTTAGCCCCTCTCTGGGCTTCCATTACCTCAGACACTTGGGTTCTCCAGGTCGTCCGAGATGACTATTGCCTTCGCTTCAACAGGCTTCCATCTCCCCTCTCCCCGGCGGAGCTTCCTTGACTCCCCACGCACCAGGTGTTCCTGCAGTGGGAACTATTCTCTCTTCTCGCCCAACAGGCGGTCGAGAAGGTCCCTCCGCACCTTTGAGGTTGGGGCTTCTATTCCCGGTACTTTCTTATCCTGAAGAAGATGGGGGGGGGGGGTCTGTGGCCCCTCCTCGATCTCCGAAAGTTAAACGAGTTCTTGGTGCGGGAGAAGTTCAAGATGTTATCCCTTGGTGTTCTGCTGCCCTTCCTCCGACAGGGCGACTGGCTATGCTCCGTGGATCTAAAAGATGCTTACACCCACATCTTAATCCACCCCCAGTACAGGCAGTTCCTGCGCTTCAGGGTGCGGAGAGAGCACTTCCAGTACAGGGTGCTCCCCTTCGGCCTTGCGTCCGCTCCACGTGTCTTCACGAACTGCCTCTCTGCGGGCGCCGCCTGTCTCAGGCGTCAGAGCATGCCAGTCTTTCCCTACCTCGATGACTGGCTCATTATGGGATCTTCTGTCGAGGAAACCCAGCGAGCGACGTCGCGCACAATCCTTCTTTTGGAAGGCCTGGGGTTCTTTGTCAACTACCCAAAGTCCCACCTTGAGCCAGTGCAGGCCTTAGAGTTCATCGGGGCATGCCTCGATACTCAGCGGGCGACCACATTCTTGCCAGCGGATCACGCCGACCACCTCCGAGCCCTAGCGGCTCGGGTCCAAAGCACCCCCGAGTCACAGCTCGGACTATGCTACACCTCCTGGGCCACATGGCCTCTACGGTCCATGTGGTTCCCCATGCCCAACTACACATGCGGACAGCTCAGTGGTGCCTCAGCACCCAGTGGAGCCCGTCCATTGGTCACCTCAGGGACCCCTTCAGGGTCTTTCCCGACCTTCGTTTCTCCCTGAGTTGGTGGCAAAACCCCCGCAACCTCATCCAGGGGTTGCCCTTCCAGCCCCCACAGCACAATGAGGTGCTCACAATGGATGCTCCCTGTTAGTGTGGGGAGCCCACTGCGGGTCATTGTGCACACAGGAGCAGTGGTCTCCCGAGGAGTCTCAGCAGCAAATAAACTTGCTCAAACAATGGGCGATTCAGTGGGCCTTGAGGGCCTTCGAGGGCCAACCGCGTGGCGAAATTCTACGTCAACAAGGAAGAGGGTACCGGATTGCGCTCCCTCTGCCAGGAAGCGGTCCTCCTCTGCTCCTTTTCCGTCTGTCGGCAGATGTCCCTCAGGGCAGCCTACCTACCGGGTCAGGAGACTGTCCTGGTGGACAGGCTCAGCAGGATCCTTCCCCCTCACGAGTGGCAGCTGGACCCAGGAGTGGTGGGCTGGCTCTTTCTTCTCTGGGGGATGTTGGTGATAGACCTATTTTCCAGTCCCCAGAACGCGCAGTTCCCCCACTTTTGTGGGCTGGTACCGCACCCGGGCAGAGAGAGTCCAGATGCATTCCTCCTGAGCTGGTCCTCCGGCCTACTCTATGCATTCCCTCCCATCCCGCTCATTGCGAGAACCCTCCTCAAGGCTCATTGGGATCGTGCATCAATGATCCTCGTAGCCCCCTCGTGGCCTCAGCAGCCCTTGTTCCCGCTTCTGCTCCGAATGTTGACGGAGCCTCCAGTTCCTCTGGGCTCTGCCCTGGGTCTACTAAAGCAGGAGGAGGGATGGGTGCAGCACACAAACCTAGCCTCCTTATCCCTCACAGCCTGGCAGCTGAACGGGTCTCCCTAGCTTAGTTGGCTCTCCCGGAGGAGGTCGAGGAGATCCTCCTCGCGTCGAGGAAGGACTCTATTAGACGAGCCTACACCTTCAAGTGGCGGCGCTTCTCAGTCTGGTGCTCAGGGCTCCAGATCAACACATTCTCGTGCCCCATTCAATGGATCCTTCAGTACCTCCTCCATCTCTCGAGGGAAGGTCTGAAATCAAACTCTGTCATGGTACACTTGAGCGCCATCTCGGCGAATTACCTCCCTGTCGAGGGAAAGCCCCTCTCGGGGCAGCTGTTGGTCTCCCGCTTTATGCGGGGTCTTCTGCTATCCAAGCCACCCATCTGGCCTCCCCCGACGGAATGAGACCTGATTGTGGTACTCATGCAGCTGACACGTCCACCCTTCGAGCCGATGGCAATGTGCTCGCTTCAGCACCTGTCCTGGAAGGTGGCCTTTCTGGTGGCGCTGACCTCAGCCTGCCGAGTCAGTGAGCTCCAGGCTCTCATGGCTGATGTCCCTTACACCGGGTTCTATAGGAATAGGGAGGTCCTCCATACCCACCCCAATTTCCTGCCTAAAGTTGTCTCAGATTTCCATCTCAACTAGGAGATAGTCCTGCCGACTTTCTTCCCGAGACCCCCACACTGACCATGCGTTGGCGGCTCTTCACACCCTCGATTGCATAAGGGCTCTTGCCTTCTATTTGCAGCGCACCCAGGCTTATTGCAAGTCTGGCCGACTCTTTGTGACCTACGATCCCAATCGTCCGGGGCAGGCAGTTACCAAACACACCCTCTCAGTTTGGGTGGTGGACTGCATCTCCTTCGCTCACATGAAGGCGGGTGCTCCATTAGATCATCGAGGCAACGCGCACAGGGTTTGGGCCAAAGAGGCTTTGGTGGCCTCGCTGCGCTCTGTACCCCTGATGGACATCTGCCAGGCGGCAACCTGGTCTTCCACAAATACCTTCGCTGCACACTACTGCCTGGAGAGGGAGTCCCACTGGGACAGCACCTTCGGCCAGGCTGTGCTCCGTAATCTGTTCGGGGTATAAGCAACTCCTGCCCTCTGACCCTTCTTTATGGCTACCGAGGACTTCGCCTCGAGGACCCGAGGACTCGGGCTCCTTCGGGCATCGGCTTCTACTCATGACCTCACGGAACCATTTTTTGGTTACAGGTTCGGTAGCCTATAGCTGGGGAGTCCCATAAGTGAGGACTGACTTCCTGCTTGTTCCTGGAGAAAGCTTAGTTACTCACCTGTAAAAGGTGTTCTCCAGGGACAGCAGGAATTAATCCTCACTACCCTCCCACCTCCCCTGAAGTGTTGCTGGATTTTTGTCCTTACCTTGCCATCTGCTTGGTAGGGCTCGGGCTAAGGGACCTGACTGTGCAAGATGGCACCCTTGGGCGGGAAGAGGAACATGCATGCGTGGCAGCAATCCCAAAGGCTTTCTTTGAAAGCTGAGGAATTGCTCCGCGCGGACTCCATCGGTGCCGATGTCACCCATAAACTCAATGATGCTGACTACAGAAGAACAAGCTACCCTTTATGAGTCCTCAGGCCTTGTGCTTAGTCTTCTGTTTTTCTGCACAATTCTATGAATCTGCACTGCATAGCTAGTCTGCTCATTAAATGCGCTGTGCACTGCTGTCTGCTCAAGACTTTGGTCGGTTAGGGTGTGCACAGAACTTGTTCTTGCATTGCTATTGCACAGATTTGTGCACTAAAACTGAGGTTATCCAGGACCAAGCAGGAAGTTAGTCCTCACATATGGGTGACATCGGCACCAACAGAGCCCTTGTGCGGAGCATTTCCACAGCTTTCAAAGAAAGCCTTTGGGATTGCAGCGCGCATGCGCGGTCCCCTTCCCGCCCAAGGGTGCCATCTTGCTCAGTCTTTCTTTTTCCACAGAGCCCAACGGACGTGAGTTCGTGTCACCCGGGAAAAGTCGATTTTTTTGGGCTATTTTGCCTTTTTCTGATCCGTTTCGACACCGGTTCCCCTTCCCGCCTGGGCTCGGTACACCGGTATCAAGTCCGGAATTTAGATTTTCGTTTTTTGTCCTTCATGACTAGCGTTCTCACTCTTTTTGTGTTTTCACTGGCAGTCCGTTTTTTTGACCTTGCAGGGGCCCTTTTTCCCCGATGGCTGCCAGCGGGTTAAAAAAGTGTGATCGGTGCAAGAAACTTATGTCTCTCACCGACACACATGACTGCTGCCTCCGCTGCCTCGGGCCCGACCATGACCCGCTGGTCTGTGGCCCGTGTGGCAAAATGTCGTTGAAGGCATTTCGGAGCCGTCAGCATCAACGTGAGAGAATTTTCTCAGAGTCCGCCTCCGGCCGGGCCCGAACTTCGTCAGAGGCCTTGACATCTCGGGAGTCTGACCCCGAACGCCATCGGGGTTCCTCTGAGAAGGAGTCTCCCACCCGAGAGCACAAAAGGAAGAAGAGGTTTGTGAGGGCAGCTTCGATGGAGGCTCCTGGGTCCTCAAGGGCCAGGTCGCATAGCCCTGACCGCCGCCCTGGGCTCTCGGAGTCGGAGAGGCCGTCCAAGTTACCTTGCGTGGAGTTGGAGTCCCCGAGTCATGTAAGTGCTGTTGTCCTTGTGGGCTCTCCTCCGGGAGAGCTGACGTCGGGCCCGAAGCCGTCAGGGCCCGTCGGGGGCTGCTGAGTCTCCTGAACTTGGACTCAGGTTGACGACCTTGGAGAGCAGCTTGGCTGCCTTCATGGAACAGCAGTGGGTGCTGATTGCTGGTCTGACCGGTGCATCTGCCCCGACCACCGGGACCTCGACTTCCAAGTCGACCCCGGAGACCGAGCCGATCCTCGAGTCAATGAAGTCTCGAGTCGATCCTCAGCGTCAGGGCGGGTGGCACCGAGGCCCGCATGCCCAGAGCCACTCGATTCCTCCTCGGAGGAGTCGGTGTGGGAGACAGAGGACGAGGAGTCCCCGGACACCTTCCGGACCCGGTGCATCCCTTCGGATTCACCGGAGTCCGAGCTTCGGAGAAGGTCCACCCCAGAGGATACCCGGTTCTCAGACTTCCTGAGGGACATGGCCAAAGCCTTGGCCTTCCCTGTGGACGCTGAGGAGGAGCCTCGAGCCGAGGAGCTCGATGCCCTCCAGTATGACTTTCCTCCGAAGGAAGCCTTTACTGTACTGGTTCCTCCGATGCTGGAATGGCTACTCTTGCATATGTGGGAGGCACCGACCTCGGCGCCGGTTCTTAGCAAACGGGTTGATTCCATTTATGGAGTCCGTAAGAGCTCTTGGTTCCAAAAGGCGCAGCTACCGCACAACTCCATGGTTGTGGAATCGGCCATGCACTGCCTGAAGAGTCAGAAGATGCACTCATTGGTGCCCCCCGGCCGGGAGGCCCGGAACCTGGATGCCCTCGGTAGAAAGTGCTTCCAGGGCTCTATGCTATCTTGCCGTGTCCAGACCTACCAGCTGTACATGGGCATGTACCTCTGAGACCTGGCAAAGGAGATTGCCGGGTTCTCAGCTGGCCTCTCTGAGGAACCTTTTGCAGAGGTTCAAGGCTTTGTCAACAGGAATCCGAGAGTGCTCGAAGTTTATCTCTTGAGTAGCCTATGATAGCTTTGAGGCTTCGGCCCAGGTTGCCGCGGCTGGCATCGGTGGACGCTGTCAGGCCTGGCTACAGTCATCAGACCTGGAGTCATGGGTGCAGGACAAGTTGGTCGATGTCCCCTGCCAAGGTGAAAACCTTTTTGGTAAGCCCATGACTGAAAAGGCTGCAGAAATCGAGACTGAGACTCTCACCTGGACAAGGCTATCCAGGAAGATTCTGCCCCTTCTCAAAAAAAGAAGGGCTCGGGAAAGAAGCCCTTTTTCCCAAGGAAGGGTGCTGCCTACAAATCCTACCCTCAATATCAGGCCTCTTCAGCACCCCAACAGGGCCAGCAGTCCAAGGGGCAGGGGCATGGGCCCCGTAGGCAGAAGACCCCCAAGCCGCCAACTCTGGCTCCTGCACAGCAGGGACCGGGGTTTTGACTCCTACAGCATAGCCTCTCCTCCTCCGGTGGCTCCATTCAGCACAGGGGGTCGGCTGACCCTATACGCTTACAGGTGGCCAGCCATCACAGGGGATTCATGGGTATTGAGCATAGTCCATCAGGGCTACATGCTCCACTTCCACCAGCTACCCCCCTCCTATTTTCCAGGGGAGCCTCCCAGAGTACACAGGAGCCTCCTCCTTCAAGAGTTGGCAAGTCTTCTAATGGAACAGGCGGTGGAACCGGTACCGCACCACCTGGAAGGGCAAGGCTTCTACTCCAGGTACTTCTTGGTACAAAAAAGGACAGGAGGCCTCCGGCCTATCCTAGACTTGCGAAACCTAAACAAGTTTCTGGAGAGGGAAAAGTTCAAGATGCTTACCCTCGGGATACTGCTTCCTTACGTCCAGCAGGGAGACTGGCTATGCTCCTTAGACCTAAAGGATGCGTATACTCACATCCTCATTCATCCAGACCACAGACAATATCTCAGATTTGTGGTGGGAGGAAACCATTTTCAGTACAGGGTACTTCCCTTTGGCCTAACCTCTGCTCCCAGGGTTTTCACCAAATGCCTGGCGGTGGTGGCGGCTTATCTCAGGAATCAAGGAGTTTTCGTCTTCTCATACCTGGACGACTGGCTCATCAGGGGCCAGTCTCCCCAGGAAGCATGACAAGCCACTCTTCGCACTGTCTCTCTTCTTCAGCATCTGAGGTTTGTCATAAACTACGCAAAGTCCACTTTGCTCCCCTCTCAGAACCTAGAGTTTATAGGAGCAAGATTGGACACCCTTCAGGCAAGGGCCTACTTGCCCGAGGACAGGGCTCACAGACTGATGGACTTGGCCAACCAGTTCCACAGCAGTTCTCATGTGTCCGCCAGGCAATACCTACGGCTACTGGGCCACATGGCATCCACGGTGCATGTGACTCCCAACGCCCGCCTGCACATGCGGCCTGCTCAATGGTGCCTCAGAGCTTGGTGGACTCAGGCCACAGGCGGCCTTTGAGACAGAGTAGAGGTGTCCAAACCACTTTTGGACTCCTTACAGTGGTGGCTACATCTCCCAAACCTTCTCAGGGGGGTACCTTCTCAGGCTCCAGCACACACAAGAATGCTGACAACCGATGCTTCCTTAATGGGCTGGGGTGCACATTGCCAGGGCACATGCACTCAAGGCCGGTGGTCTCCTCGGGAGGCCACGCAGCAAATCAATCTTTTGGAGCTGCGAGCAATCCGCTTGGTGCTACAAACATTTTCTCATGCCCTATCTCACCAGTCTGTCCTAGTTCAGACGGACAATCAAGTGGCAATGTTCTACGTGAACAAACAAGGGGGCACGGGGTCCAGGCTCCTATGTCGGGAGGCACTGGCCCTGTGTTCCTTTGCAGTCAATCAAGGCATGTATCTCAAAGCTGTTTATCTCCCTGGTCAGGAGAATTTCCTAGCAGACAAGCTAAGCAGGATTCTCCAGCCTCACGAATGGCAGTTGAATCCACTGGTGGTCCAGCAGATCTTCCTCCGCTGGGGACTTCCAGCCATTGATCTCTTTGCAAGTCCACTAAACCGTCAGCTTCCCAGGTTCTGCTCCATAGAGCCACATCCCGTACGGATAGTAGTGGATGCTTTCCTGATCTCTTGGTCTACTGGCCTCTTGTATGCTTTTCCTCCCACGCCCCTGGTGTCCCGAACTCTGTTCAAGATTCTCCAGGACAAGGCCTCAGTGATTCTGGTAGCTCCCAGATGGCCGAGGCAGCCGTAGTTTCCACTTCTGCTGCAGTTGGCGGTGGAAACCCCATTCCCTCTGGGGTTGCAACACGATCTCCTGTCTCAGGATCAGGGTTCCGTTCTGCACCCCAATCTCAGGTCCCTCAATCTGATGGTCTGGCTGCTGAAAGGATAGTACTAGCTCCCTTACTTCTACCTAAGGGTAGTTGAGGAGGTGGTCTTGGCCTCTAGGAGGCAGTCCACCAGAAAGTCCTATGCCCTCAAGTGGCGTAGGTTTACGGTATGGTGTGCCCAGCTCAATGAAGATCCTTTCTCTTGCCTTGTGCCAGTAGTACTGCAGTATCTACTTCCCTGTCAGACTTAGGCTTTAAGTCTAACTCTGTTCTGGTCCACCTTAGTGCTCTGTCAGCGCACCACTCACCGGTGGAAGGACAGTCTCTGTCTGTTCACCCCTTGGTGTCCAAATTTCTCAGAGGTCTGCTTCTACTCAAGCCTCCGGTTTGTCCACTGGCAACTGAGTGCGATTTGAATGTGGTCTTACAGCAACTTACTCGCCCACCGTTTGACCCAATGGCTACTTGCCATTTGCGCTTCCTCTCTTGGAAAGCGCTCTTTCTGGTGGCTCTTACCTCGGCCAGACGTGTGAGTGAGCTACAAGCTCTGGTTTCCAATAGACTGTATACACGGTTCTATAGGAACAGGTTGGTCCTACGGACCCATCCAAAGTTTCTTCCAAAAGTGGTCTCCTCTTTTCACCTCAACCAGGAGGTGGTTCTTCCGACCTTCTTTCCCAGGCCGCATACCAGCCGTGCTGAAACAGTCTTGCATACCCTGGACTGTAAGAGGGCGTTGTCTTTTTACATAGAACGTACACGGGGACATCAAAGGGCAACTCAGCTCTTCGTCTCTTTTGACCCTAATAAGATGGGGTACCTGTCTCCAAGCATACGTTATCCACTTGGGTAGCAGATTGTATCGCCTGGGCATACAAGGCAGCCGACCTCCCCTTGCAGGGTCAAGTCACGGCCCACTGTGTCAGAGCAAAAGCCGTGTCAGTAGCTCATCTCTGCTCTGTTCCGTTGGCAGACATCTGCCAGGCCGCTCCTTGGTCTTCAAGCCAGACTTTTGCAGCCCATTACTGCCTCGAGAGAGAGTCCCGAAGGGACAGTGCTTTCGGACAGGCGGTACTCCGTAATCTCTTTGAGGTTTAGGCAACTCCTACCCTCCGGCCCTTGTGTTGGGCTGCCGTACGGGGGCGTTCTCAGGGGATATTCTTCTCACGAATGCTGAGGTTCTGGAAAGGGAGCCATTTTTTCAGCTTAGGGTTCCCAGTAGCCTAGAGCTGGGGAGTCCCATATGTGAGGACTGACTTCCTGCTTGGTCCTGGAGAAAGAGTAGTTACTCACCTGTAACAGGTGTTCTCCAGGAGCAGCAGGAATCAGTCCTCACAACCCTCCCTCCTCCCCTGGAGTTGCAGTCATATACTTCATTTTGTTTTTTGCTGTCTTTTAGCTATGTCATCAGACTGAGCAAGATGGCACCCTTGGGGGGGAAGGGGACCGTACATGCGTGCTGCATTCCCAAAGGCTTTCTTTGAAAGCTGGGGAAATGCTCCGCACGAGGGCTCCGTCGGCGCCGACGTCACCCATATGTGAGGACTGATTCCTGCTGCTCCTGGAGAACACCTGTTACAGGTGAGTAACTACTCTTAACCTGCGCAGAAAGCCTTGTGCACTTTTCTGCATAGTCCTCAGAAAGTTAATATTTTATGAGCGACATGTGTTTATTTATTTTATGATTTTAGTTTTTATTGATTATACACTGCTTTGGATACTTTATATATCTGGAAAAGAAGGCAGCAAATTTTCAAATAAATTATTGCTCTAATAGATTGGATAATAGAGTGCCTTCATTTGATGTTTTTAAGAAATCTTGACTGCTGGTTTGTGGTGTTTCATCTTTTATGCCTTTTCATCAACTGGCTGCTTCTTGTAAAACATGAGTCTTGAAAATCATGCTATTTAGAATAAATGCAGTTTTGTTGTCAGAAATGCTGTTACTCTTAATTTTCACAGGACCAAGAGTGTCTAGGTATTGCAATTAGTGAAGAAGATCCAGTTAATGGAGTAATTATCAAAAACATAACTGACTATGGAGCAGCAGCAGCAAAGGTAAGATGTTTTAAATTTTGCCTCAGTAAAAGGAAAGAGTTACAAAATGGCAATATCTTCTTTAATTTCTCTGTTGATTTGCTTTCACAGGATGGACGAATCAAGGTCAGCGATCAAATTTTGGCAATGGATGATGAAAGTGTTTTGGGCCATCCAACGGAAGAGGTGATTAGGAAAAACAGAAACAATGGCATATAGTCACGTGACAGAAATCATGTCATAAGTTAAGGGGTAAACAGTTATATTAGTCCTAGAACTGGTATATATGCCCATGCCTATGTTTTGTCAAATGTAAATTACAGTGTTTTATAAGCTAAATGCGTACTTGTGCATTCTACCCAAATTCCATCCATGTTTAGGCCCACAAAAAAATTACATCAAATCAATGCACATACTATGTTGGTCATTATTTTAAAAGAGGCCATTTACGCAGGCATGTGATCACATACATGCAGAAATGACTAAAAAAGCCACATTTAGACATCTACTTTCACACTTAAAGCAGTACCTCTTTATAGAATTACCCTCTTTATGTATAGTTCTTAGTGAGTTAGGAACTTCTCCTTCATATATAACAAAGCAATCAGGGACAATTTCTCCAGATGGGTTAATTTTGCGCATCAATTTAAACCAACTACTGCACCAAGGGAAAATACTAAGTCCTCCATCACAAACCCTTGACTTTACCTAAAACCTTCCCATAAAACACTCGTAACTATCAAAAAAGATCTAATGAGCACCCTCCTGTAAAGAACTATCCACTCTTACAATCTATTATATAGGGAGGAAAATGACCTCAGGTTTTACTTCTCTGTCCCTCTATGTGGCGAAATTCATCACCATAGGGGATTGCAAAGGTGTAACATCACGGGTCCAGCCACTCCCTTTTAACTTATAAACTCAAAATCTCTTACCAATATTAAAAAAGTACTTTTTCAATAATGCCTGCAATAATTTTTACTTTTTAAACACCTTATACATTTTTCAACTTGTTTTCTTCTTAACGTATACTCCAAGTTAATATTCCCCAATATTCCTGAAAAACAAAGCCAAATGGCTCTACAGATTGTCAGCCTTTATCACCATCCGAGCAGTATACAAATACTTATCTGCAAAAAGTATCCACAGAAATCTACTTACAAACTCCTGCAATTATAACTAACATTGTCTGCCTTCAGTCATATATTTCTTAAAAATCTTCGTTTATCCTTTACAAAGGCTCCATCAGGGGTATATTCTTTTCACAGTCTCCTGAGTTTGTCGTCTCAAATACCCTCCGGGTGTTTTAACACCACATCAAGGCACAACAGGTCCTAGTCATGAAATCATGAAAATACTTTTAACTGACAGTCTGGGAGATTTTTATTGACAACCATTTTAAATAACCCAGGTTTACCATTGTTGTGTATGTATAGCTGGTTCTCTGGAAACAAGCAGAAAGTCAGTCCTCCCGTATGGGTAACGACACCGACAGAGAACAGGCAGAAGCATCTCCCCAGCTTTCAAAGGAAGTCTTTGGGAGAAGCACCACACATGCATGGTCCGCTTCCCGCCCAAGGATGCCATCTTACTTCAGTCTTCTTTTTTCCGCGGAGTCCTTCAGACACTGTCCAATTTTTCCCAGAAAAAGTCTGATTTTATTCTCAAGTTTTATCCGGTTTGCGTACTGGTTCCTTCTCGCCTGCGAGCCAGTATGCCTTGGCATCGCTCCTCGGGTCCGTTTGTTTATTTTTTGCTTAATTTTTTATCGAGATCTCCCTTGACCGGCATTCGCTCCTTTTTTTTAGCCGAATGCCTCAGACCACCAATGGGAGTAGCGGACCCCATTTTTCCTTTTGGCCTCCAGTGGATTTAAAGAGTGTGACCACTGTGGCAAAATGATGTCACTCACTGACCCACACAACTGCTGCCTTCGATGCCTTGGTCCGAAACACAGCTCCGACTGCGAACTGTGCAGAATCATGACCCCAAAGGCCCTAAGGAGCCGCCATCAGCAGCATAAAAAGGTTTTCCAGAAGTCTGACTCTGCCCTGGAGTCTCTGGTGACATCACGGTCCAGGGTCTCCTCCGATACCTTGATGCCCCGCGAAGCCAGAGCCCTTTTGGGGTACTGGGCCACTGTTCCTCTGACAAGAAGTCCCCAGAGGTTGAGCATAAGAAGAAAAAAATCCTTGGAGACTGCCTCAGAAGATGGATCTGGGAAGAAGATGAAATCTCACCCCAGGTCCCTCAGTCTCAGGCGTGAGTTCAGGGAGTCGGGCAGGAGTGGCCCACCAAGATGCCCCAGAAGGAGTCGTCGACTCCCGCCAACCAGCCTCGGACCTCCGAGGCCATCCTTATCAAGGACTCTCCCTCGACAGTACCAACATGGGGCTTGAGGTCCTCTGTGCACGCGTTGAAGACTGAGGAGCCAACTGGCATGGAGACCAGAATTTATTTATTTATTTATTTATTTATTTTATTTATTAGTTTTTCTATACCGCACTATTCGGAATCAGCGCGGTTTACAATGAACAGGTTTGTACAATGTGGAACAATCAGACATTGAACTTACATATAACAGGGAATTTCAACTTGGATAACAGGTGAACTTTATACACTATTTACATAAAGAGGGTTGCATCATAGATGGATTTGTAGTACCAGCCCTGCAAGGGGTGGTTCTGTGTAATTGAAAGTTAGATTAGAGATTAGTTCGGCGGCTATGGGATGAGGGACTGTTGGGTCGTGTACTGCTGTCTAGGTAATGTTGTCAGAGTTACAGAAGTGCTGTTGAAATAGGTAGTGTTTGACGGCCTTTCTGAATTGGGTGAGGTTGTTTATGGCCCGGATTTCTGCTGGGAGAGAATTCCAGCTGGAGGGTGCAAACAAGGCAAAGGCCCTTCTACTTGTTGATTTGTTACATTTAGTGATAGCTTTTGGGAGCAGAATGGTATTGTAGGACTTGGTTCTTCTGAGTCTGTTGTCTGGGGTGGGTTGTATCAGGTCTGACAAGTTGGTTGAGGTGATTCTATGAACTGCTTTAAATGTCATGGTTAAGATCTTGAATGTGATCCGGTGTTGTATGGGGAGCCAGTGCAGGCTCTTCAGGATAGGGGTAATGTGGTCTTTGCGAGCTGCTCCGTATAGGGTTCTTGCTGCGGTGTTCATAGCTAGCTGTAAAGGATTCGTCGAGTTTTTTGGGAGGCCAAGTAGGATAGAATTGGCGTAATCGAAGTTGGCAGCCCTAGAGAGCAGTATATCTGCCCTAGTGGCCATGCAGTGGGCGTTTATGTCTGGCTTGTGCGGTTCATCCACCCCGACAATGGGATCCTAGACATAGTGCTTCCACAGACATCGAACCGGTCCTAGAGCGCCATTGGCCCTGTGAGAGCCCCCGGCTTCGGTCGAGGTCCAGATCCCATTCCTTGGGGTACCAGTCCGCCCCAGTGAGCTCCTGCTGCTCGGACCGATGATCCTCCAGAGGTCATGCACTGCAGAGAGCGGTCCTCGACTGAGGTGATCATGCAGCATCGGATTCTTACTCGGACTTCGAGTCCGAATGGGATACTGAGGACAAAGAGTCCCCAGACACGAGGCGCCACCGTGATCTGCCCTTGCACCCATCTCCCCCGGTAACATGACGCTGTTCCTTTCCCGAGGACGCGGCATTCCACGATTTCGTGAGGAATATGGCCAAGGCTCTCACTATTGAGACAGAGGCTGAGGAGGACCCGCGAACCGAGGAATTGGAGATCCTCCAATACAAGGCAACCCCGAAGGAAACCCTTTTGGTCCAAGGCCCCCGATCCTCCACCGCCTCCTCTTACACATGTGGAAAACACCGGCGTCAATGCCAATTGTTAGCTGGCGCCTCGATGCCATGCACCAGTTATGCCAACAGGACCAAAGCTTCCAAAAGACCCAGCTTCCCCACAACTCCATGGTCGTGGAGTCTGCCATGCTCAGGCTTAAGAGCCAAAAAACCCATTTGTCAGTGCCACCTGGCAGCGAGGCCCGAACCCTTGATGCCCTCTGCCGGAAAGCCTTTCAGGGCTCGATGCTAACATGCCGAATCCAGTCCTACCAACTCTATATCAGCATGTACCTGAAGAAACTGTCGAAGGAGCTCAGGGGATTCTTGGCAAGCCTTGAGGACGAACCCCTGCAGAGGTTCTAGACTCTAACCTCGTCAGTAAAAGAATGCTCAGCGTTTCTGTCTCAAGCAGCCTATGATGGCTTCAAGTCGTCGGTCAGGATGGCCACCACCAATATTGGGGCACGATGTCAAGCATTGGCTCAACTGCAATATTACTCACAAGTTTAAAGACCAACAAAGATTGTTTAAGCATGGCTACAGTCATCTGACCTGGAGCAATGGATACAGGTCAAATTAATCAATGTCCCCTGCATAGGTGTAAACCTATTTGGGAAGCCCATGGCGGATAAAGCAGCGGAGATAGAGACCCGAGTATGTGATGAGAACCAGACTTTCAACGAAGACCTTGGTGCAACCCCAGAAGAAAACCCTGGGGAAAAAGCCCTTCTTCCATAGGAAGAAAGGGGGCTTTGGTTGTACTCTGCACTTCCAGGCCTTCTCAGCCCCTCAGCAGGGCCAACAACAGAAGGGCCAGGGACATGGTCCCAGAAAAGAAAAAGACCCAAATCCATAGGCACCGGCTCAGACCCAGCCTGGGGGAAATGTTTGACTGCCTGTGCGTGACCTCCACACCCCCAGGAGGCCCTCTGCTACCCACAGAGGGGCACCTAGTCCTGTTTGCCCACAGGTGGACAGCCATCACCACTGATACCTGGGTGTTACAAGTGGTCAAAGAGGGCTACCTCCTCCACCTACATTGGCCTCCACCATCATATTTCCCAGGAGAAACATAGATCGACTGTTTACACCATCAAAATGTAGAAAGGCTAGGGGACATGCAATGAAGCTACAGCATAAGCCATATAAGACTAATAAGAGAAAATATTTTTTCACTCAACGCGTGAAAACAACAAAAGGTAGAAAAAAAGTATTTTATTTTGAATTTATTAACTGGAATATGTCTGCTCTGGGAAATATACTCTGATGTCTGTGCTTTGTCCAGTATAAGAGGAAATTAATTTCATAGTTTAATTTTTCCAATGCTGTGGTGCATTCAAAGTTTGGCTTTTGGGGT
This sequence comes from Ichthyophis bannanicus, assembly GCA_033557465.1. Classification (NCBI taxonomy): domain Eukaryota; kingdom Metazoa; phylum Chordata; class Amphibia; order Gymnophiona; family Ichthyophiidae; genus Ichthyophis; species Ichthyophis bannanicus. The sequence goes on from CM066032.1 coordinate 854,967,915, forward strand.
TCCCAGTTCAATTATTGTCTTTGTATTGTAAATCGGGATCCCTTGTTCTATATTTGGTGACGGTCTGTCTGTTTTGTATGTATGACAGAACTGTGCTATTCTGTTCATCTAGTTTCTGTGTACTAGACCCACTTGTTCTCTTTTCCAAGTAATATTTATAGTGCTACTTTTTGATAAATAAGGTTAGCTGCTCTGTGAGTCCTGATAGTGCTGTTATGATATGGCAGGTCTGCTATGGGTTCTAAATGAGCAGTGTTTTGTAGTAATGCACCTGGCAGTTGGCACTGGAGGATAGTAATGCAGAAATGTGGTAGCCTTTTTTTGTCCTCACTGTACATGCAAAAGGTTTCAGAGGCATGTTTACTAAAGGTTAATGTGCTTTCACAGACTTCAATGTGTGCTAAGTGCAGCAACACCCATTTATGTCTATGAGTACAGTGGCACTTAACATACATTAATGTTTAGTAAACATGACCCTAAGTCAGAGGTTCCCAATTCCAGTCCTGGAGGGCCAAACACCATTCAGGTTTTCAGGCTGTCCCTAATAAATATGCATGAGATGCATTTGCATGCACTGCCCCCATTGTATTCAAATGCATCTCATGCATATTCATTAGGGACAGCCTGAAAACCTGAATGGTGTTTGGCCCTCCAGGACTGGAGTTGGGAACCTCTGCCCCCTAAGTCATTGTTAGGACAAAAAAGAGGCTTGTGAAGGATTCCTTTGAAAGCCACTTAAAATTTTAGATGGGCGGCATATATATTTTTAAATAAAATAAATTAGATTTATACAAATGAGAGACAGTGGATATGCAAATATTTATGCAAATGAGGCCCTGCAATTAGACTCTGCACATTGCCTCGTAACATTCTTGGGCCACCCCTGATGTTAGGTCACAAGAAAGGATTCCCAATGCTACTAGTTTCCATTTTAAGCACAGCTTTAACATATATACTCCTCTTTTGAGCCATTGCTGAATACATAGAACTCACCTGCTGCCGGAAATTGCTTTTTGGCTGCTACCTCTGTTTTCACTTGTCTCAGGGAGCAGCAGAACTGCTTAATTCTTGTGATCTAGTCATCATTTGGAGGATGCGTCCAAGCTCACAGTCAAATTCACTGTACCTTGATTCTTTTTTTGCCTTTTTTGGTCATGCTCTTATTTATCTCAGTATATTTTATTTTGTACACTTTGATATATTTAATGCAAAGGCACATTGTAGAAAGGCCATGCAAGTGAAATCTGGAAAGTCCAAGTCACAACATCTGAAATTCCATGGGAGGGGCAGCAGTGAGGTGGGCACTTCTAAGTACCTTCTTAAAATCAATTTGTATCCACCCTAAAAGATAAACATCTCTGTCAAAACATAAAGAAACAAGGATGTACTGAATAATGGACCGGATGCTTGCAAGTGGCGGTCTAGACAATATAGATGTGTTTGCGATGGTATTTCAGAGCGGGCACATTTATCCATGCTACATACAGGTTCCGGCCTGCCAGTTTGCAAGTAGAGACGTGCAACAGCCAGAAAAAAGCACTCTTTATTTACCTGCAGTTTGTTTTCAAATAGTGAAAAGTAGTGGGAAATTGAGAGGGCTTTCTCCTGTTGACAGGCATTAAATTGCTGAAACAAGTACTTTCTCCAGGACCAAGCAGGAAGTCAGTCCTCACATATGGGTGACATCGACATCGATGGAGCCCCTGCGGAGTATTTCCCCAGCTTTCTATGAAAGCTTTTGGGAATACACGCATGCGCGGTCCCCTTCCCGCCTAAAGGTGCCATCTTGCTCAGTCTCTCTTTTTCTGTGGTCCGTCGGACGTTTGTCCTAGTTCACCCGGAAAATAGTTAGATTTTTTCTTCACATCCTTGCGATTTCTTCGTGTTTTTTTCTCCGGTTCGACGCCGATTCCCCTTCTCTTTGGGTTCGGTACACCGGTATCGAGCCCAATCTTATTTTTTTGTTTTTTGCCCTTCGTGGCTGGCGTTCGCGCCCTTTTTTTCCTTTTCCCTGGAAGGCCGGTCCTTTGACCTCGCGGGGACTCTTTTTTCCCCGATGGCTTCCAGTGGTTTCAAAAATTGTGATCGGTGCAAGAAACTAATGTCTCTCACCAACACACACGACTGCTGCCTTCGGTGCCTCGGTCCCGATCATGATCCTAAGATCTGTGGGCCGTGTGGCAAAATGTCCACTAAGGCACTGCAAAGTCGTCAGCACCAAAAGGAAAGGCTTTTCTCTGATTCGGCCTCCGGCTGGGCCCAGACCTCGTCTAAGGCCTCGACGTCTTGGGAGTCTGACCCTGAGCATCGTCGGGGTTCCTCAGAGATGGGGTCCCCCAAGCGGGAGCGAAAGAGGAAGAAGTGGCTCGTGAGGGCGGCGTCGGAGGAGGTCCCTGGCTTCTCGAGGGTTAGGTCGCGGACCCCCGACCGCCATCCCGGGCCCGTGGAACAAGAAAAGCCGTCAAAAGTACCTCGAGTGGAGCCGGAGTCTGCTGGACACGTAAGTCCTGTTGTCCTCGAGGACTCTCCTCCCAGGGAGCCGACGTCAGGCCCGGCGCTGCCGGGGCCCGAGTCGGTGGCTGCTGAGTCTCCTGAGCTGGGTCTCAGGCTGACAGCCTTGGAGTGCAGACTGTCTGCCTTCATGGATCAGCAGCAGGTGCTGATGGCCAGCCTCGCTGGCGCATCTGCCCCAACCACCGGGACATTGACGTCGAAGTCGACCCCGGAGACCGAGCCGATACTCGAGACCATGAAGGCTCGAGGTCGTCCTCGGTCACGGTCACCCTCGACCTCCCGGTCGGGACCGAGGGCGTCGACGCCGGTGCCTTCGACATCAGGGCGGGTGCTGCTGGGCCCCGCGCGGTCGGAGCCCGACTCCTCTTCGGACGAGTCCGCCTGTGAGACGGAGGACGAAGAGTCCCCCGATACCTTCAAGACTCGGTGCGTCCCATCGGACTCACCGCAGTCTGAGCCCCGGAGTAGGTCCCCTCCAGAGGATACCTGGTTCTTGGAGTTTGTTAGGGATATGGCCACTGCTTTGGCGATCCCGGCAGATCCCGAGGAGGAGCCTCGAGCCGAAGAGCTCGAGGCACTCCAGTATGACTCTCCTCCGAAGGAGGCCTTTACTGTGCCGGTTCCTCCGATGCTGGAACGGCTCCTCTTCCGGATGTGGGAGGCAATGGCCTCGGCACCGGTTCTCAGCAAGCGGGTTGATTCCATTTATCGACTCCGTAAGAGCCGTGGTTTTCAAAAGGCGCAGCTACCACACCATTCCATGGTGGTGGAATCAGCCATGCATCGTCTGAAAAGTCAGAAGATGCACTCCGCAGTGCCCCCTGGCAGGGAGGCCCAGAACCTGGATGCGTTTGGTAGAAAGTGCTTCAAGGGCTCGATGCGTGCTTGCCGTGTCCAGTCTTACCAGCTGTACATGGGCATGTACTTGCGGGACCTGGCAAAGGAGCTTGCCAGGTTCTCTGCTGGTCTCTCTGGGGAACCTTTGCAGAGGTTCAAGTCCTTGTCTTCGGGGATCCGGGAATGCTCTAAGTTCATGTCCCGAGCGGCCTACGATGGCTTCGAGGCCTTGGCCCGTGTTGCAGCAGCCGGCATCGCGGCTCGACGCCAGGCATGGCTGCAGTCATCGGACCTCGAGCCATGGGTTCAGGCAAGTTGGTCGATGTCCCTTGCCGAGGTGAGAACCTTTTTGGCAAGCCCATGGCCGAGAAGGCTGCTGAGCTCGAGACCGAGCACCTCACGAGGACAAGGCTGTCTCGAAAGACTTCTGCCCCTTCACACAAGAAGAAGGGCTCGGGTAAGAAGTCCTTTTACCCGAGGAAGGCGACTGCCTACAAACAGTTCCCACCTTACCAGGCCTCCCCCACTCCCCCACAGGGTCAGCAGGCCAAGGGGCAGGGACATGGGCCCCATAGGCAGAGGGCCCCCAAGCCTCCGGCTCCTGCTCCCACTCAGCAGGGTGGGGGTTTTTGACTCCCAAGGCATAGCCTCTCTGTCTCTGCTGTCCCATCCCTGCACAGGAGGTCGACTAGCCCTGTTTGCCCACCGGTGGCCACCCATTACAGGGGACAACTGTGTCTTAAGCATAGTCCAAAAGGGCTACCTGCTTCATTTTCATCAGTTGCCTCCTCCCTATTTTCCAGGAGAGCCTCCAAGGCCTCCTCTCCATACAGCCCTCCTCCTGCTGGAGCTTCAGGGTCTGTTGCAAGACAAGGCGGTGGAGCCTGTGCCTCCCCACCTACAAGGTCATGGTTTCTACTCCAGGTACTTCCTAGTACCAAAGAGAACAGGGGATCTCAGGCCTATTCTCGACCTCAGAAATCTCAACAAATTCTTACAGAAGGAGAAGTTCAAGATGCTTACTCTTGGAACACTTCTGCCCTACCTCCAGCAGGGAGATTGGCTATGCTCTTTAGATCTAAAGGATGCGTACACTCACATCCTCATTCATCCAGACCACAGAAAGTACCTCAGGTTCATTGTGGGAGGAAACCATTATCAGTACAGAGTTCTGCCATTTGGCCTCACCTCCGCCCCCAGGGTCTTTACCAAATGCCTGGCAGTGATGGCGGCCTACTTAAGGAATCAGGGCATCTTTGTCTTCCCCTACCTGGACGACTGGATCATCAGGGGTCAGACGTGCCAGGAGGCCAGGCAAGCCACCCTCCGAACGATTTCTCTACTCCAACATCTGGGGTTTGTCATAAACTTCGCAAAGTCCACTTTGCTCCGCTCCCAAAACTTGGAGTTCATAGGGGCAAGGCTAGACTCTCTGCAGGCAAAAGCTTTCTTGCTAGAGGGCAGAGCCCAAAGACTGATGACCTTGGCAAACCAGTTTCTCAACAGGTCACTGGTCTCTGCCAGGCTCTGCCTGAGGCTTCTTGGCCACATGGCTTCGACAGTACATGTGACTCCCAATACCAGGCTTCATATGAGGCCTGCGCAATGGTGTCTCAGGAATCAGTGGTCGCAGGCCACAGGGAGCCTCAGCGACAGAGTAAGGGTGTCCAGACCATTCCTGCACTCCCTACGTTGGTGGCTGCATCCCCCCTACTTACTGAAAGGGATGCCTTTTCAGCAACCCGGGTTCGCAGTGGTATTGACCACCGATGCCTCCCTGCAGGGCTGGGGTGCACACTGTCTGGGCAAGTGCACCCAGGGCTGTGGTCTCACTGGGAGGTCAAGCAGCAGATCAATCTACTGGAACTACAGGCTATTCGCTTAGCCCTCAAGACTTTCTCTCAATCCCTGGCCCACCCGTCTGTTTTAGTGCAAACAGACAATCAGGTAGCCATGTTTTATGTGAACAAACAGGGAGACACTGGGTCCAGGCTCCTTTGTCAGGAGGCACAGGATCTTTGCTTGTTTGCGCTCAGGCGCAACATGTTGCTCAGAGCGGTTTATCTCCCTGGCCAGGAAAATTACCTGGCAGACAGGTTGAGCAGGATTCTGCAGCCCCACGAATGGCAGCTCCATCCCTTGGTGGTTCAGAAGATTTTCCTGAGATGGGTACTTCCATCCATAGATCTGTTTGCCAGTCCCCTGAACAGACAGTTGCCCAGGTTCTGCTCCAGGCAACTGCATCCTCTGAGGCTAGCAGCAGATGCTTTTCTGATTTCCTAGTCCCAGAGCCTCCTGTATGCATTTCCTCCCACGCCTCTGGTGGCCCGAACCCTGTTCAAGATTCTACAGGACCAGGCCTCAGTCCTTCTGGTAGCCCCCAGGTGGCCGAGGCAACCTTGGTTCCCACTTCTGCTTTAACTAGCAGTGGACACTCCACTACCTCTAGGGTTGCAGCCCGACCTCCTCTCTCAGGACCAGGGGTCTCTTCTGCACCCCACTCTCAAATCTCTCAATTTGATGGCCTATTCCCTGAAGTGGAAGAGGTTTTCTGTGTGGTGTCAACTGCGTACAGAGGATCCTTTCTCCTGTGCTGTACCAGTGGTGCTTCAGTACCTGCTGAACTTATCCAATCAGGGCCTTAAGTCCAATTCTGTTCGGGTCCACCTCTCAGCTCTAGCAGCTCACCACTCACTGGTGGAAGGACACTCTCTGTCGGTTCACCCCTTGGTGTCCCGGTTTCTCAGAGGTTTGCTCTTGCTCAAGCCTCCTGTCCGTCCTCCAGCTACTGAGTGGGAGTTGAATGTGGTCTTGCAGCAACTGACTCGCCCACATTTTGAGCCAATGTCTACTTGTCCCCTCCGCTTCCTTTCCTGGAAGACACTCTTCCTAGTAGCCTTAACCTCGGCCAGACGGGTGAGTGAGCTTCAGGCCCTGGTCTGTGACAGGCTTTACACCCGCTTCTATAGGAATAGGGTAGTCCTTAGGACTCATCCAAAGTTCCTCCCTAAGGTTGTCTCCTCTTTCCACCTCAACCAGGAGGTGGTTCTTCCTACATTCTTCCCTAGGCCTCATGCAAGCCAGGCTGAAGCGGTTCTGCATACCCTGGACTGTAGGAGGGCCTTATCCTTCTACCTTGACCGTACGCAAGGACATAGAAGGGCTACTCAGCTCTTCATCTCTTTTGACTCTAATAATTTGGGGTTAGCTGTGTCCAAGCGTACCTTGTCCATATGGGTGGCTGACTGTATCACCTGGGCTTACAGGGCGGCTGACCTTCCCTTGCAGGGTTGGGTCACGGCCCACCGTGTAAGGGCTATGGCTGCCTCAGTAGCTCATCTCCGCTCTGTACCGTTGGCAGACATCTGCAGGGCTGCAACTTGGTCCTCAAGCCAGACATTTGCGACTCATTACTGCCTGGAGAGGGAGTCCCATAGGGACAGTGCTTTTGGCCAGGCAGTACTCCGGAATCTCTTTGAGGTTTAGGCAACTCCTGCCCTCCAGCTCTCCATTGGGCTACTGGTGGAGGTTCTTTCAGTGCAAAGCCTTTCTTTGATGCTGGGACTAGAGGGAGTTCTCTTGTTCAGCCTGGGTTCCTTGGTAGCCCAGAGCTAGGGAGTCACCCATATGTGAGGACTGACTTCCTGCTTGGTCCTGGAGAAAGAGTAGTTACTCAGCTGTAACAGGTGTTCTCCAGGAGCAGCAGGAATCAGTCCTCACAACCCTCCCTCCTCCCCTGGGAGTTGCAGTTGTACATAGTTTATTTTACATTTTTTGTGTGCTGTTTTTTAGCTATGTCATTTGACTGAGCAAAATGGCACCTTTATGCAGGAAGGGGACCGCGCATGCATGCAGTATTCCCAAAGGCTTTCATAGAAAGCTGGGGAAATGCTCCGCAGGGGCTCCATCGACGTTGATGTCACCCATATGTGAGGACTGATTCCTGCTGCTCCTGGAGAACACCTGTTACAGGTGAGTAACTACTCTTTTTTGGAGCTTATTCTTGCCCGGAAGAAGGTATAGACTTAGATATGTCTGCCGGTGATTTCAGATGTGCAGCAACATTCTAAAATCAGATGCACACATTTATATTTGTAGGAACGCCCCAAATACGCTTCCACTATACTCCTGTGTGACCTGAATGTGATCATGCTGGGCACATGTAAATTCAGCACTTTTTAAAATGGCTCCACGGACGTCCATGTGACTTCCATGACTGAATGGGCGTTTTTAGATGTGAAAATCATGAATAGGGTTTCTAAAATGACCCCCCCATATACTCATAATATTTCCTTCCCTATGGCTACACTTAGTTGTTAATACCATATTCATATATTACATGTATTGTAGCAGCGAAGTGCACACAATGAATAAAACCAGGAGTCAGTTGCAGGTTCCAAGCCAATTTATTGTGCACAGGCTCAGACAAGGAGTGCATCCAAAAAGGACTGAGCAATGGAGTACAGAAGCAAATTCCTTATATACAATTATTACAGTTTGATACAGGCAAACTTTCTATTGGTCCCAACGCCCCTTGCCCCTGTCCAATCGGGGACCCTCTCTGGGCCTAGCTCCTTGCTCCCCCTGCCCAGACTATTCTAACAAAGGCACATTCTTAGACATAGATACATTTCTACTTCAAGGCCATTCCTAGCTCAGAGAATGCAGGAACATGTCTGTCATCAGTACAGAGAAATTAATAAAGAAGTGCAAGCATTTCAAAAACAGTTTTAAAACCGGTCAAAAGCAGTTTCTCAAACTCTGATTCTTCTCAGCACTACTCTCAGATGGGGGTTGGGGTCTAGGCCTAGTTTACAGGCCATAGCCTACCACATTCCCCCCTTTGATTATTCTCAACCTGACTAAAAGGAAGGTGAGAAACTAATCACATATCAGACTCTTGTTAAACTGGTGCTCTCATCTTGGGGTATAGCCTGATACTGCCAGATGGCTAACACTCTGGCCGCTGCCTTACGTTCGACAGTGCTATCAAGAATTGAGGTAAACATGCGAATGCAGAGAGGCAGAAAACATGGGAGAAACAAGCACAGAGCAACCATGATAAGAACTGCAAACATAAAAGTCTTCAATCCACCTAGGCCTGAAAATAGGCTTCCAGACCATCCACTGAGGTCAAGGCCATTCCATGTCTGGACTGGGACATATGCTTGCTTACGCATATTATCAGCTATTTCTTCAACAACCTGACCTTGATCATCAATTTGCAGACAACAGTTAGATTAAACTTACCACACACACCACCCTCAGATGCTAGTAAATAATCAAGTGCTAAGCGGTTTTGGTAAATAGCTGTACGCATTTGAGTACTTTGCTTTGCTAAAAGAGTTAGTGCTCTACTAGTTTCATTAGTTATAATTTCCACAACAGCTTGTAAGCATATAATACGATTCAGCATATAAACAGGAGTGCGGTACCCCCAGGTCCCATCTTGTATCCAAGTGGCTGGGCCATAATATGAGATAATTCGCTCCGGGGGCCACTCATCACCCTCCCACTTATCCCATTGCTCTATTTTGAGAGTGTTGTGCTTGCGTCGTCCATTGTAGAGGGGGAAACCCAACTTTTCCCCTTGAGAAAGTGGGATAAGGAAGAATGAAGGTCATATGGTTCCCAAAACACAGGCCCCTCCCCAGGTATTAGGGAGTCGAGCGTATGCTCGAGCGCCACAAATCCAATAAAGTCCAGGAGGGGCTTCCCAAGTATTGGTCAGGGCGAGGTTAGTCCAGAGCTTGGCAAGATGAGTTAAAGAGATCAAGGGGTTGGAAGGTTCTGTAGCATTAACACCTGACCACCAGGACGTCTTCTTTGTGGTGGCATTATAAATTCACTGGCTCAGGCAGAGCATTTGTCCCACTGGTATGGTGAACTGTGGTCCCATGCGGACGAAACAGAGACGGCCAACAATGGTGTTGGCCAACACCCATTCACTAGCAGTCTTGTTCAAGGCAGTCTTGTTATAGGGGACGGAGTAGTTGAGTTCTCTTGCTTCCCAGGGCCATTGGTCTCCCATCTTGGTTCTGCCACAGAAGAAACAATTAGAAATGTGTAGACTCGAGGCCACAGCTCCAGCAAGCTCGATGAATAAGTTCTGCGTAGGCTTGGGCAGTTCTATCTCCGTCTGCATGGCTTCATAGAAGTAATGGTGTATTTGATAAGGCGAGGAAGTACGAGTCTTGGTGTTAAGTTGTATATGTAGGAAGGTTCCAGGGTCTACTCCTCTACCTGCTATCCGTATCCCAAATCGATATCCTAGCTGCCAGTGGCTAGGGTTAAACACGAGCAGCTTCAGGGGATTACAGGTACCCTTCAGACACTTAAGGGGTGTCAACAATGGTAGTCTCTCCAAACTGGCTCGGCGATGATCTCCATCCTGTCCCTGAGGTCCATCAGTCCAGGTAGCATAATATACACACTCCCACTTGGGGCAAAAGTAGGCGTCTTCTGATGCTTTAACATAACTAGTTGAGGTATGCGCTCCGGTACATTTTCTCCACTTGTAGGCTCCTTCAGGGCACATGTACTTCTCATCATGGTAATAAATTCGCTCATTGTCGACAGATCCACAGCTATAGTAGCCATTCCTGTTGATGGCCTCACAAGCATCAAAGTAAAGAGGGGCTGGTCTGGTGGGATCTGCGAGCTGTCGTGTAGCATTTAGGAGGGCTCCATCCTCGTTGTTCCATCGCAACTCCAGTACATGGTATGAAGGGTTTTGCTGAGGGTTAAAACAGGTTCTTACTTTCCCTTTGGTACAGATACTCAATTCCGTACCATTATATACACATCGGCTAGTCACACCAGTACAGGTGTAGAAAGAGTGATAAAGCAAAGTTTGGGTAACTTTGGTCCCGACTCAGGTTGCAGTTATACAAGCTGCACAGGGAGGTAAGGCAAAAGCTATTTCAGGGGACCCCAGGGCTACCGCAAGTACAATATAAACATAGAAGGGCAACATGATTACAATATCTCAGTGAGTCTGTCTAAGTATTGCAAAAGTCTTTACTGAAGTTCTCTTTTCCACAGCTTCCACCGTACGTTGACCTGTCAGCTTCCGGGGGTGACAGGAGTAGGGTTGCAGATTCCTCAAGCTTCTGCCGTACGTAGACCTGCCAGCTTCCAGCCGGGTGGCAGGAGTAGGGCTGTAGATTCCTCACAGTAGTGGTTGTCATCGCAGTGTGAGTCACAATGGTGATGTTGGATGGGTGGTTGAAGTCCAGGGACGAAGTTCGGTGGTCGCCGCTGGCTTCACTCGACTGTGGTGGATCCAAGGTTCCAGTTCTTTATCTTTATCTTTATCTTTATTTGAATTATTTGATGAACTGCCCAGGCCGAAGCATCAGGGCGGTGTACAGTACAACAAACGGGCTACTGAAAATAAAGCTAGAAAAGGAACGCCAAATTCAATAGGACAGGACAGGGTAGAAAGAAAGTCGGAAGGGGGAAAAGAGCCCAGAAGGGCAGGGAAGGCGAAGGGCAGGGGGCGGAAAGAGGAAAAGGGAAATGGAAGTGGAACAGACAGGGAAGGGAGGTTTATGGAGGTTGGGGGGGGCGACCAGAGGACGAGGCACCATTGTCAGAGAAAGGGAGATCAAAGGCTTGACAGAATAGATGTGTTTAAGGAGAGTTTTAAAGCGGGGATAGGAAAGTTCCAGACGAAGGCAGGAAGGGAGTGAGTTCCATAAGGCTGGACCTAGGAAAAAGAAAGCTGAGTGTCGGGTGTGCTCTAAGCGGGCCTGGGCAGGTGAAGGAAGGAAAAGACGGTTGCCGAAGGAAGATCGGAGAAGGCGAGGAGAGGGTTGGAGGTGAATGACATCGGACAGGTATTGGGGAGTGCTGGAGTGGAGGGCTTTGTGCGTGAGGATAAGAACCTTGTAGATAAAGCGAAACCTAACCGGAAGCCAGTGCAAGGCAAGGAGAGAGGGTGACACATGAGAGCGGGCTGGGGAACCGGTAATGAGACGAGCGGCAGCATTCTGTATTAATTGGAGACGGCGAAGCTGTAGGGAAGGTAGACCTGCATAGATGACGTTACAGTAATCTAACCGGGTCATGATTAAAGAGAGGACAAGGGTGGTAACAGAGGCAGGGGGGAGTGATGATTGAACGGCACGAATCTTACGTAAATGAAAGAAAGAGGTACGGATAACAGAAGAAATATGGTGGTGGAAGGAGAGAGATGAGTCCAGGGTGACACCCAGATAACGAAGAGTAGGAACCACGGGAATTGGAAGGGAAGACATTACAGGTGACAAACATGGAGAGGGAAGACCAAAGGAAAACCAGATTGCAGAAGACTTAGCGGGATTAGCATGCAGAAAGTTAGACCCAAACCATGAAGCGATAGAGGACAGACAATGGTTAAGTGGTGTCAGGTCAGGAGTGGAGGAGGAGGTATGGTGAATCAGCAAGATATCATCGGCGTAAATATAAAAGGATATACCAGATTGTTGGATGAGCAGGGCAAGTGGGGCGAGGAAGGCATTGAAAAGTAAGGGGGCGAGAATAGATCCCTGGGGAACACCGCAAACTGAAGGGGAGGGAGTGGAAGTGGAGTGCTGAGAGTGCACAGAGAAGGTGCGTGAGGACAGAAAGGAACGAAACCATTGCAGAACGGTCCCACTGATCCCAAAGTCAGACAGACGTGACAAGAGAGTGCGGTGATCGACCATATCGAAAGCAGATGAGAGATCCAGAGACACCACCAGGGAGAAATCACCACGGTCGTGAGCACGGTGAAGCTCTGAAAGAAGTGCTGTAAGAATAGTTTCGGTGCTATGGCCTGCACGAAATCCAGACTGACGGGGATGAAGAGCGAAAGTGGAGTCAAGGTGAATAGAAATTTGCGAAAATACCAGTTTCTCGAGGACTTTTGAGAGAAAGGGGAGATTAGTGACGGGACGCCAGTTTGCAGGGACAGCAGGGTCAAGGGTAGGCTTCTTCAGGAGCGGCGGACGAACAATAGCATGTTTCCAGCTGGAGGGGAAGAAACCGGAGGAAAGGCTGGTGTTGCAGATGGAAAGAATGTAGGGCATGAGAGCAAGATCGGGGGTGAGTAGCCAAGAGGAAGGCAAAGGATCAAGAGGGCAGGTGGTCTGGTGAGCAGCTGAGATAGTTTTAATGATTTCAGGGGCGGAGATAGGCGAAAAGGAGCGCCAGGTGTGGGGAAAAACGAACGATGGGGGTGGGGAGGCAATAAGGGGAGGAGCAGAAAGAGAGATAGGAGGAGGAGAAAGAGGGGGGGGGGCAGGCGGGGAAAGAGGAACGGAGGGAAAGGACCTTGTTAGTAAAGAAGGCGGCAAGCGTGGATGGACTGGGGGCTGACAAAGGGGAGCGCGGGGGGAGAGTAGAGGTTGAAGAGAGGGATTTGAGGACAAGATAGAGACGTCTAGAAGAGCAGGAAGAGGTAGAAATAAGCCGAGAGTAATAAGACTGTTTAGCCAAGGATATCTGAGAACGATAGGAAAGGTGAGCCTGACGAAAGGTGGAGTAGGAGGTGGAGGAGCGCCGCTTCCTCCATAGACGTTCTGCCCGACGAAGATGGGAACGGTGGAGAAAGAGGCCAGAGTGATACCAAGGGTGGCGAGAGGAGGGACGGATAGAAACAGGAAGAGGGGGGGCAAGAGTAGCTAGGGTGGTAGAGAGAGTGGAGGACCAGGTGAGAACCTGTTCATCAACAGGAAGAGTGAAGAAGTCCGGGGAAAAAAGTGAGTCGGCGGGGGGAAAAGAGCGTAGAGTGTGGGAGGTGAGACGCCGTCTAGACAAAACAACAGGGGGGTTGGGTGGAGGGCCGAATGAACTGGGGGAAGGGAAAGGGAAGGAGAAAAGAAGGCAAAGGTGGTCTGACCAGGGAACGGAAATGGTAGAAAAATTGGATGGGAAGTGTGGGGAGAGATCAAGGGTAAGAACAAGATCTAGTGTCCGGCCAGAAGCATGTGTGGGGCAAGCAACGTGCTGGGTAAGGGACAAATCGGAGAACAGGGAGATAAGAGTCTTATCATGAGAGCGGAGGGGGGGGGGGGGGTCAAGTGGACATTGAAATCGCCTAAGACGACCAGGTGGGAGGACAGAAGAACAGAGTCAGACAAAGTAAGTTGGAGAGAATCCCAAAGATCTGGGCGCAGGGAGGGAGGTACATAAAGCAAGAGAAAAAGAATTGGGGAGGGAGAGTCAGAGCGGACCAGGAGGGATTCGGGATAGACGGGAGGGGGCGAGACTTGCGAAAAAGAGAGGGTAGATCTAAAGATTACCGCCACCCCACCCCCGGAACGACGGAGGCGGGGGGTGTGAAACGCAGAGTAGCCGGGAGGAAGACACTGGTGGAGTAGGGCATCCTCTCCCTCCCGGAGCCACGTCTCTGTGAGGAAGAGGGCGTCAAGGGAATGCTGGGTGAGGAGGTCATGAACAAGATGGGTCTTTGAACGGAGAGAGCGGCAATTCAGGAGAGCAAATGAGAACGTAATGAAAGAGAGGGCAGAGGGGGAGATGGGTGGGTGGGAAGACGGAACCGCAGGAGTTATGCAGGAACTGCAGGGAAGAAGGCTGAGAGGGTTACGTGCCAGGGAACCAGGAAGAGAGGGAGCAAACGGCGGAAGCCGGTGGCCCCAAACAACGGGAATAGCAGCCATGCCCACAGCAGTATGGCTGTTAGTGGCAAGAACAGATTGAGAGATGATGGTGAAAGGGGCGAACCAGCAAGAAAACAGAAGCAAGACAGTAGAGAACAGGCAAATGAAAAACCAGGAGGAGAGGAAGCACGACAGCTGACGGTGCCAGTCGCTGCGGTCGTCGCCCCAAGGAGCTCGCCCAAGGAGCAAGACCTGCTCCTTGTGCGCGTGCCACCGCGGCGCAGAACGCCGCACCAGGAAGTCTTAAGTAGGGGATGGTACCTGGAGGATGACGCGGACGCGTTACACGCGTCCGCGTCAGTTCCGGGAGGCGGGACCTCGGTGCGAGGATGGGAGAGAGGCAAGCCACAGCAGGAAGCAGGTACCGGGTAAACTGCAGAGAGAGGAATACAACAGGCAGCATACAATAGTAAACAGCAAGCAGAGGTTCAGCGACACTTGAGAGGAGTAGCAACTTTGATGGCTGTAGGGGTTGATAGGATGACGAGATAGGGTCCTCTCCAGTGAGGTGCTAACGGTGTGTTTCTCCACTCCTTGACCCACACCAACATTTCAGGCTTATAGGGATGCACAGGTTCAGTCAGGTTGATTGGCAGCTGATCTTGCACCCAGGCATGGAGACTCTGTAAAACGGAACCTAAAGCCACCAGTTCTTGTCTGGTGATTTCGGACCCAATTTGACTCATATCCCCTTTTATCCCTTGAACAATGGGTGGAGGTCACCCATACAAGACCTCAAAATGGGAAACTCCTAATGACTTGGTGGGGGCTGAACGTATCCTGAGGAGGGCTATAGGAAGAGCCTGGGGCCACTTCAGGTGCGCTTCCTGACAGAGTTTGGACAGCTGGGACTTTAGGGTCCGATTCATTCGCTCCACTTTTCCTGAACTTTGGGGTCTATAGGCTGTATGTAACTTCCACTGCACTTGTAGGGCTTGGGCCAGCTGCTGAATTACTTGGGATACAAATGAGGGCCCATTGTCTGATCCTATAACTAATGGTAGACCAAACCGGGGAATGATTTCATGGAGCAGAACCTTGGTAACTTCCATGGCTTTCTCAGTTCTGGTGGGGAAAGCCTCCACCCATCCAGAGAATGTACAAACCAGGACTAACAGGTAATGGTATCCATTTACTCTTGGCATTTCTGCAAAGTCCACCTGGATATTTCCCATGGGGGTAACTCCTACTGACTGAAGTCTTGGGGATAGATTAGGACCCTGCCAGGCATTATTCTTGGCAGAGGTTAAACATCTTCGGGCTACTGAGGCTGTCAGAGGTCCTAATAGTGAGATGCAAAAGTGTGGTTTGAGAGCTTTCTCCATTGCAGTTTTCCCATAATGTGTGGCTTGGTGGAAAGCTTGGACAAAGGCAGGACCTAACGTTTCAGGGATCACAGTCGGGCCAGCAGGAAGACCATCTGTTGGCGGTGGTAGTACTATCCACCCGGTCTCTGATAACACTCCTCCTTCTGTTTGGCAATAATAATCCAGCTCTTTGGAAGTGTATCGAGGGGTCCATGCGTTGAGGGGCACTGGGAATATGGCTGCCTGGACCGTAGTACTAAAGGTAGAAGCTTGTTGTGTGGTGGCTGCTTCTCGAGCTGCAGTGTCAGCAAATCTGTTTCCTCGTGAAACTTCTCCTTCTCCTACCTGATGACCCCAGCAGTGCATCACTGCAACTTGTTTGGGGGCCCATACAGCATCTAACAATGTCAATATTTCAGGGCCGTACTTGATGGACTTGCCTCCCGAGGTTATTAACCCACGTTCCTTGTACAGGGCTCCATGTGCGTGCAATGTTGTAAAGGCATATTTAGAATCTGTGTATACATTTAAGCGGAGCCCTGTCCCTATTATCAGTGCCCTTGTGAGGGCTATCAATTCAGCTTTCTGCTGAAGTTCCTGGGGCCAAAGCTGATGACTCTACTACCATGTCCAGGGTCACCACTGCATAGCCAGCACATCTGTGTCCATTGACGACAAGACTACTTCCATCCACGAAGAAAGTTCGATCAGGGTTCTCCAATGGGACATCAGTTAGATCAGGATGACTAGAGAACACAGTGTCCATGACTTCCAAGCAATCATGATCAGGTGGGCCTGGACCAGTTGGTAACAGTGTGGCAGGGTTCAAAGCTTGACTGACAACCAACTGTAAACAGGGATTTTCACATGACATACTCTGATACTTCAACATCCAGGAGTTCATGAGCCAGTAGTTTCCATTGTGCTCAATGAGAGTTAGGACAGAGTGCGGTACTGTAACTTGGAGGTTCTGACCCAGAGTGAGCTTATCGGCCTCACCCGCCAGGAGAGCTGTGACTGCAACGGCTCTTACGCAAGGTGGCCACCCTTTTGCGACGATATCCAGCTGCTTTGATAGGTAAGCCACAGGTCGCTGCCAAGATCCAAGGGATTGAGTCAATACTCCCAAAGCAGTTCCACTTGACTCATGTACGTAGAGGCGAAATGGTTTCTGTACATCCAGCAGGCCTAAGGCTGGTGATGACATCAGGGCTGATTTCAACGTTCGGAATGCTTTATCCTGCTCTGGTCCCCATTCCAAGGGGGATCGCTCCGTGCCTTTGGTGGCCTGGTACAATGGCTTTGCCAGCAGCGCAAAGTTGGGTATCCATATTCGACAGTAGCCTGCAGCTCCCAGGAAGGCCCTCATCTGCTTCCTAGTGGTGGGGGTAGGGATGCGACACACTGCTTCCTTCTGCTCTGGTCCCAGTCTCCGGATCCCTTTGGTCAGATGGAATCCCAGATATTTTACTTCGGTTTGGCACAATTGCGCTTTGGCTCTGGAGACCTTGTATCCAGCTTCGTTCAGGAGGTGCAAGAGATCATTGGTGGCGTGCACGCATTCAGTTTCGGAGTTGGTGGCTACCAGTAGGTCATCTACATACTGAAGGAGAACTCTCTCCCCTGGAGTCACAGGATAACTTGACAGGTCTTGATTTAGAGCAGCACTGAAGAGAGTAGGTGAGTTCTTGAATCCTTGGGGTAATCAAGTCCAGGTGAGTTGGCCTCGCCTTCCTGTGGTTGGGTCCTCCCATTCAAACGCAAACAGTAGCTGACTGGGTGATGCTAAGCGTATGCAGAAAAAGGCATCCTTCAAATCCAAGACGGTGAAGTGAGTAGCCTCAGCAGGTATCAGTCCCAGGAGAGTATATGGGTTTGGTACTACTGGATGTATGGTTTCAACTGCATTATTTACTAGTCCTGCACTGGGCGGTAGTCACCTGTCCCAGGCTTCTTAACTGGGAGGAGGGGGGTATTCCAGGGCGATTGGCATGCTCTGAGAAGTCCATACTTCAGTAATTTCATTAAATGACAGTGAATTCCCTCAATCGCTGGTCGCGGGAGAGGATATTGCCTTACGTGCACTGGTTCGGCTCCTGATTTGAGGGTGACAGGTACAGGGGCTATGTTCTTTGCTAGGCCTGGTGGATTATCCTCCGCTCATACCTCAGGCAGAGCTGAGATTGTGGTGGGTATACGGGGACTGGCTGCCTTGGCCAGAGATGCACTATAGAACCGCCATTCTTCTTCCCGGGGGACGGTCAGCACCATCAGGCCAGCAGGTTTCGAGTTCACAGTCATTTCCATCTTCCCTCCTTCGACAAAGGATATTTGTGCCTGGAGCTTGGCAAGCATATCTCAGCCCAAAAGAGGAATTGGGCACTCGGGCATGTATAGGAACTGGTGCGTTATCCTCCGTCCCCCTAATTCACAAGTGCGGTTCTGCAAGAAAGGCTTCGTGGCCTTAACTCCTGTAGCTCCGACAATGGTAGTAGATCGAGAAGATAGAGGGGCCACTGGTTTTGCTACTACCGAATGTTCTGCCCCCGTATCCACCATGAAGTCCATATACTGGTCCCCAATCTTTAAACTGACCATAGGCTCCTGGGGACCTAAGGGAAACTTGGAGCCCGGTCTGGCCTAGTCTTCATCCATGCCATAGCCCTCTTCGGCTACCATGCCCTCCATAGCTGCTTCATCTTGTTGGAACTGTGCACGATTCATTCCTCCCCGCTGCCGGAATCTTCCCCCTGCTCTCCGCATACTCCCGCCTCCCCTCCAGGAGGCGGCGCTCAAGTTTGGGCATTCACTCTTCCTTCTTCTTTACAGTAGGCGCACTGATTTGCACCCAATGGAGACCGGCTATCTCCTCAGTCCCTTCCACGTCCTCAAATCCTTCGGTTAGAGATACTTCCTCCGCGTCGTTCAACTAAAGCTGCAGCAAGAAACTCAGCTTTCTTCTTCATTTTACGTTCACTTTCCTTCTGTCGTTCTTGATCACGATTCACAAACACCTTCTGAGCAACTTCCATTAACTGGGCCGTGTTCATGCCCGTAAATCCTTCCAACTTCTGCAGTTTCCATTTTATGTCTCCCTGGGACTGACTCACAAAGGCTGCATTCACCATGCGTAAATTTTCTTGAGCCGCTGGGTCATATGGGGTATAAATTCTGTAAGCTTCAGATAAGCGCTCATAAAAGGCTGCTGGGCTCTCATCTGGATGCTGGATGACTTCATCTACTTATCGAAGGTTCATGGTCCTCTGGCCTCCTCTATTCGGGCCCTGCAGTAGGGCCTGACGGAACCGGGTAAGGGCCGTCTCCCCGGTTGCACTCTTTGGATTCCACTTGGGATCGTCATTTTGGAAATCCGCGGCGGCTGCTTGACGGGGATCTAGGTCTGCGTCTTCCACAGGATTTTCTTCTAACCATCGGGTGGCTGCCTGCACAATCCGTGCTCGTTCTTCAGTAGTGAAGAGGGTAGACAGGAGCTGGCGGCAATCAGACCAGGTAGGCTGATGGGTTTGCATAATGCTAGACATTAATTCTGTCAATTCTTGGGGCTTCGCAGTGTAGGATGCATAATGCGTCTTCCAATTCAATAGATCTGTGGTGGAGAAGGGCACATAAACGAGACTGGTGGGCCCCACCACAACCTGGTCCCGATTGTTAAGGATAGGTAGCCCCGGGACCTGGCTTAACGGCATAACGTGACTATCTTTCTGACTTGCTGTTGTACTTCTGAGGGCGTAATGTAGCTTGGTTTGCTGGAATTTGCCTCCTCTGCTCCGATCTCGAGCAACAAGTGACCCTGGACTGGCAACTGAATCCCTGCTTGCTGTCTCATCAGTGGACTGTGGCTCTTCCGAGTCACTCGGGCCAGAGCTGGGACTTCCGCTCGGGTGGGAGTGCATCTCCTCCGGGTGCGGAGGGGGCGGGAGGACTACAGGCAAGTTGGGAGGAGTGGATCCTCCCGCACCAGGCTCTGCTCGGGGCTGCGGCGGAGCCGAGGGAACTGGCCTATAAAGGAACTGGAGCGGATAGGTCGGTATTTCTGGCGATTCTGGGGCTGAATAGACAGGCAGCTTTTCTCCTTCAGACTTCCGGGCCCCCCTTGTGGTCGCTACCATTATCCTACACTGTTCCTCATGGCAGCGCTTCATCCAGGAGGGCTCTTTTTCACAAATGTTTAACCAGGAATCTATATAAGGGAACTGGTCAGGGTGTTCTCTGCGTACAATCTGATGTACTCGGGATATAATTTTAACATCAAAGGTACCACCAGGGGGCCACTCGGTGACCAGCACCAGCCACTCCCTATCATAAAGTATTCCTAATCGGGACGGAGACATTTTTACTCCATAGTCACTGTCAAAACCCTTCTTAAAATTCTTGATCATACATTTTAGTGGAGTTTGCGTGGACTCCGCCCCTCCCATAATGACGTACACAACAACAGACAGTAAGGGCGGGTAGTATGGCTGCAGGTAAGGGGTCCGTATAGCCCTAGGAACAAATAGGGAGACAAACACCAAACGCTTCCTCCTTTTCGCGACCTGGACGCGGTCGCCCGGCCAGGAACTGTGCTACTCAGGAGTCCGCTCTCATGTGGTCTGTGTTTCAAGACCTCTCATTCACACACACACAACCAAACATGCTAGCAAAACGTTTTCCCAAATTTTCCCAGACCCTATCTAACTAACCAAGTGCAGCCGGTCTCGCGCATACTCATGCAAGATGGGTTCGGACTGCTAACAAACCAAGAAGAGGGCGGTAGTTTGGGCCTCGCCAAGGCTTACTCGGATCTGCCCTGAGAGGTGATCAGACTCTCGGTACCCTATACCAAATCAGTCTCGCGCATACTCATGCGAGACCTACCCAAACCTAACTGACTATTGAAGAAGGAAATTTTTACTCACCGGATCCGGTACCCGATACAGAACCAGCACTTGGGTTGAATCCTGGACTCCCCTCAGGTTCGAAGGTGTTGGCCGGTCGGACCCAGTGGTCCGCTGAGGCAAGGCAGAAGCCTCTCCGATACAAGAGGACCGGTGGCGCCTGAGATTTCCCCTGCGGTTGGTCAGAGACGGTTCCAACCGGACCAAACCTTGAGGCAGTAATATGTGGTATATTCACTTGAATACCATCCACTACTCGCACATTCCTGGCCAATGCACCAAGAATATGTAGCAGCGAAGTGCACACAATGAATAAAACCAGGAGTCAGTTGCAGGTTCCAAGCCAATTTATTGTGCACAGGCTCAGACAAGGAGTGCATCCAAAAAGGACTGAGCAATGGAGTACAGAAGCAAATTCCTTATATACAATTATTACAGTTTGATACAGGCAAACTTTCTATTGGTCCCAACGCCTCTTGCCCCTGTCCAATCGGGGACCCTCTCTGGGCCTAGCTCCTTGCTCCCCCTGCCCAGACTATTCTAACAAAGGCACAGTCTTAGACATAGATACATTTCTACTTCAAGGCCATTCCTAGCTCAGAGAATGCAGGAACATGTCTGTCATCAGTACAGAGAAATTAATAAAGAAGTGCAAGCATTTCAAAAACATTTTCTCAAACTCTGGTTCTTCTCAGCACTACTCTCAGATGGGGGTTGGGGTCTAGGCCTAGTTTACAGGCCATAGCCTACCACAGTATAAGTATGATAAGTATTTGCACCCTGATCTATCCAGATTCATAGTAGAAGGAGTGGCCTAGTGGTTGGGGCAAGTTGCCTCGGGCCAGGGGTTCAAATTCTGCTGGAGGACAGCAATCTTAGGCCAGAGGGACTGGGGTTTCTAGTCCCACAGGCACTTCTTGTGGCCTTGGGCAAATCACATTACCCTCCATTGCCTCAGGTACAAAACATAGATTGTCAGCCTTTCAGGGAAATGTACACCATACCTGAATGTACACTGTTTTTGTAGCGGCAGAGCGCAAATGATCCAATAATACCAGGAGTCTGTTCAAAAGGTCCAAATCATTTATTGTGCACAAGACTCAAGCAGAATCACATTCAAAATGGCTGAGCAATGGCTGTTAGTAAAACAACAACTTTTATACTTTTCTTTTCCAGTCTAGACATAGGCAAACTTTTCATTGGTCCTGGTAACCCCTTCTGCCCCATCTATTGGTCCCGGTACCTTTACGTAGCTATCCAATGAGGACCTTTGTCTGGGCTCAGCACCTGTTCCCCCCCCCCCCCCCCCTTACAGCCCTCATTACAATGGTCAGTTATTAGGCTCTTGATACATCTCTTCTCCAAGGTCACTAGCTGGCTGTAATATGTGTGAAAACAGGGCACTGTAACTTTTCTTTCAACAGAGTTAATTAATTCCATAAAAGCTTCTCACATTCTTATCAGTACCAATTAAAGCAGTTTTTCTATTTCTCCTAAGTTTCGCTTCTGCTTAGCTATGCTTGATTATGCTTAGTTAAGTTTCGATTCTATGGTGGCAGCATTCAAAAGGTTTTTCATTCCTCTGGCCTAGCCACAGGCTTCATTTACAGGTCAAGCTGCTTAGGCCTGCCTGCTTAGTTCAAGCAGCATGAATCATAGGCCTCTCGCCTACCACATTCCCCCCTTTGATTAATCTCACCCTATAGCTAATAAGGTGTGAGATTTAAATCACTTAATTACACTGGGGTTGGGTTACGACCAAGCGTACCAGGATTAGGGTGCCATAAGGCTAAAATCTTAGTGGCAGTCTTTCGTTCTACTGTATTTTCTATAACACTATTAGTAGAGCGCATACAACATGGGATTAGACATGGTAACAGCAGAAACAAGGCTACAAATACCAATATTATCATAGCAAAAGTAGTAAGTCCTCCCAATCCGGAGAAGATAGATTCGAACCAATTGGGTATCTTAAGACCATGCCAAGTCTGTACTGGCACATAGGCTTGCTTTCGCATGTTTTCAGCAATATTTTCAACTACTTGACCTTTATCATCTATCTTCAAACAACAATTGGTTAGATTCAATTTACCACATACTCCTCCTTCAGCTGCTAATAAGTAATCCAGTGCCAAGCGATTCTGATATATTGCAGTACGCATTTGTGTGCTCTGTCTAGCTAGAAGTGTGAGTGCTTGGCTGGTTTCATTGGTTATTAGTTCAACAACTGCTTGCAAGCGTATAATACAATTGAGCATATATACAGGGGTTCGGTATCCCCAGGTGCCATCTTGCTCCCAAGTGGCAGGTCCATAGTAGGCAATAATTCTTTCGGGTGGCCAATCATCACCATCCCATTTCTCCCATTTGCCTATCTGTAAAGCTGCTCTCTTATGTCTCTTAGTATACATTGGGTAACCTAATTGTTCTCCCTGCTCTGTGGGTAACAGAAAGAAAGAAGGTCGGATGGTTCCTAAGACGCATGCCCCTCCCCAATGAATAGGGAGTCGAGCATATGCTCGGGTTCCACAGATCCAATACAAACCAGGTGGGGCTTGCCAGGCATGAGGCTGGGCAAGGTCGGTCCATAGATCGGCAAGCTCAGGGAATTTTGCTAATGGATTGGTAGGTTCAGGTACATTAACTCCCGACCACCAGGACGTCTGTTGTGTGGTGTCATTATAAAACTTTTGACTAAGGCAGACAAGCTGTCCCACTTTCAAATTGAACTGGGGTCCAGTTCGAGCATAACACAGACGTCCAACTATTGGGTGTGCTAATACCCATTCACTTGTGGTCTTATGTAGCTCAGTGTGATTATACGCTACTGAGTAATTTAATTCTTGGGCCTCCCAGGGCCATTGATCACCCATTCTAGTTCCTCCACAAAAATAACAATCTGAAATGTGGAGACTGGATACTACTGCTCCAGCTAATTCTAAGAACAGATTTTGAGAAGGGTGAGGGATGTCAAACTTATTTATATGCATAGTTTCATAGAAGGTATTATGTATGTGGTACCTTGATGAACGATGGGCCTGGGTGTTCAGTCTAATATATACAATAGTTCCTGGATCTGACCCAGAGCCTACACTACGTAGTCCAAATTTATACCCTTGTGTCCATGCACTAGGATTGATTATATGTAACTCTAATGGATTACAGGCACCCTTCTTACATTTTTCTGGATTCTTTACATATGGCTGATGTAAGGCAGCCATTCGATTATCTCTGGTATTCTCTATCATACCAGTTTTCCATGTGGCATAGAAAACACATTCCCACTTTGGGCAAAAGTAATCTTCAACTGGTGCTGTGCTATATTCATTTGATAGAACTCGTTTTCCTGTACATGCTCCCCATCCAGTGGTTCCCTCTGGACACATATACTTGTGATCATGATAATATGCTTTTTCCCAGTTAGCACAATTAGACCGACTATCTCTATTTATAGCATCACAAGCTTCAAAATACAAAACAGCACTCTTTGTAGAATCAGTAAGTGGGGGTGTAGCATTAAGTAAAGCTCCTGCATCATTCCATCGTATTTCTAGAGTATAATAGGATGGGTTCTGATGTGGGTTAAAACAAACTTTAGTATTACCCTTAGTACAAATGTTCACTTCAGTGGTATTGTATATACACCGACTTACTGTACCAGTGCAAGTGTAGTGAGAATGATAAAGCAAAGTCTGAGTTACTTTCATTCCAGTCCGAGTAGAAGTAATGCAGGCAGTACATGGGGGTAAAGCAAAAGTGAGTTCAAAGCTCCCCATGCAGGCAACCAGAACAAAATAGAAGCAAGGGTGCATGTTGATTGTAGTCATTCTGAATCTCCGCTGGAAAATCTTGACCTCGACGTTCACTGCTTCTTGACACAGTGTTGACCCGTCTGCTAATGAAGCAATTCAACGGGTGTCAATGTTGATTGAAGATCCTCAAGTTTCCGCTGTATGCCAACTTACCAATCGTAGTTGACCTGAATAAAGTCTGTAAATGTAAAGTTATTCAGTGTACCACAAACGTACACATTGGGTCCTCTCCAATCCCAATTGAAAGAACAAGTTTTGCTGTATGGGAAACAGCAATCCTCTTCGAAAGACTTGTCAACTGTAGAACACCGTAGTCCTTGGGTGGCCCAGAAAAGTTCTAGGCCGCTGGTTGCCGCCTCAATGTGAGTTGCAAAGGAATATCAGGATGCTGCATCACGGTCCACTGATCTGGGTCTGGAACTGCTGCTGGCTTGACTCTGCTATGATGGATCCAGGATTCGACTTCTGCTACCTTTACGGCTGTTGGTATAGACAGGATGACGGTGTATGGTCCCTTCCAATGGGGTTCCAGCGATGTCTTCTTCCAGTCTTTGATCCACACTGAGGTACCAGGCTTGTAGGGATGCAGGGGTTCCGTCAAGTTGATAGGTAACTGGTCCTGTATCCACACATGAAGAGTCTGCAGAACAGAACTAAGAGCTAGGAGTTCTTGTCTGGTTATCTCTGAACCAATTTGTGTCAAACTACCCTTAACTCCCTGCACTATTGGTGGGGGTTTACCATACATGATTTCAAAGGGAGAAAATCCTGATGATTTCACAGGAGCTGAGCGTATCCTAAGTAAAGCTATTGGGAGAACCTGGGGCCACTTCAGGTGGGTCTCCTGACATAGCTTAGACAACTGAGATTTTAGAGTACGATTCATTCGCTCAACTTTCCCTGAACTCTGGGGTCTGTATGCAGTGTGTAACTTCCATTGTATCTGCAGGGCACTGGCTAATTGTTGGGTAATGTGAGATACAAATGAGGGCCCATTGTCCGACCCTATTACTGCAGGAATTCCAAATCTGGGGATAATTTCCCTCAGTAAGACCTTGGTGACTTCTCTGGCCTTTTCAGTCCTGGTGGGGAAAGCCTCCACCCACCCAGAAAAGGTGCAAACTAAAACTAACAAGTAACGATATCCACTAGCTTTTGGCATTTCAGTAAAGTCCACTTGTAGATTGTACATAGGGGTTACACCACCTGACTGAACTCGGGGTGGTGGTGTAGGATCCTGCTTGGCATTGTTCTTGGCACAAGTTAAACACTGGCGAGCTACCGAGGCTGACAGAGCTCCCAACAACGCAATGCAAAAATGTGGTCGGAGTGCTTTTTCCATTGCGTTTTTCCCATAATGTGTAGCTTGATGAAAAGCCTTTACAAAGGCTGGTCCCAGTGATTCAGGGATTACTATTCGTCCTGGAGGTTGGCTACCTTCTAGTGGTGGCAGCTCAATCCATCCATCTTTCAGTACCCCTTTTTCTATAGTACAATAATAGTCCAATTCTTTCGTGGTCTATCGTGGTGTCCACAGGTTAAGGGGTACAGGAAACAATACTGCTTGTATTGGTGTTGCTTGTGAGGAAATTTGTCCTGTCATGGCTGCTTTGCGTGCTGAGACATCAGCAAATCTGTTTCCTTGGGCGACTTCTCCTTTTCTTGTTTGATGTCCTCGGCAGTGCATGACAGCAACTTGTACAGGGGCCCATACCGCATCTAACAACATTAATATTTCTGGGCCATACTTAATTGATTTGCCTTCGGAGGTAATGAGTCCTCGTTCTTTGTACAGAGCTCCATGAGCATGTAAAGTAGTGAAAGCGTATCTTGAGTCTGTGTATACATTCAACTGAAGTCCGGCACCTAATACCAGTGCCCTCGTGAGTGCTATCAATTCCGCTTTCTGTGCTAATGTTCCCGATGCAAGAGCTGATGATTCAATGACTTTTTCCCAGGTAACTACTGCATACCCGGCACAGCGTCGTCCATTGATGATGAGGCTGCTTCCATCCACGAAGTAAGTCTGGTCAGGGTTTTCTAAAGACACATCAGTTAAATCAGGTCGACTTGAAAACACAGTGTCCATGACTTCTATACAGTCATGTTCTGGTGGGTCCTCGCTGATTGGTATCAATGTGGCTGGGTTGAAAGCATGGCTCACTTCCAGTTGTATTCGAAGATTTTCGCATAGCATGCTCTGGTATTTCAGCATTCGAGAGTTGGTGAACCAATGATTTCCTTTTTGTTCCACAAGGGCAATTACTGCGTGTGGTCCTGTAACACGTAGGTTCTGTCCTAAGGTGAGTTTGTCTGCTTCACTCACTAACAATGCTGTGGCTGCAACAGCTCTCAGACATGGTGGCCATCCTTTGGCTACAGTGTCCAATTGTTTTGATAAGTATGCTACAGGTCGCTCCCAATGTCCCAATGTCTGAGTTAACATTCCTAGAGCGTTCCCTTGCATTTCATGTACAAATAGATGAAAAGGCTTCTGGACATCTGGTAGTCCAAGTGCTGGTGATGACATTAATGCTTTCTTCAAGGTTTTAAAAGCTTCATCTTGATCGGGTCCCCACTCTAGTGGTGACTTCTCGTCTCCTTTGGTGGCTTCGTATAGTAGTTTTGCAATCTGAGCAAAATTAGGTATCCATATTCGGCAGTATCCTGCTGCTCCCAGAAAGGCTCTGACTTGCCTCCTGGTGGTTGGGGTTTGGATACTACACACGGCTTCTTTTCTTTCTGGTCCTAATTGTCGGTTTCCTTTGGTCAGCCGGAAACCCAAATACTTTACTTCTGTTTGGCATAGCTGTGCTTTTGCTCTGGAAACTTTGTATCCAGCTTCATCTAAGAGTTGTAAAAGGTCATTTGTGGCTTGTACACATTCACTCTCCAATGTGGTTGCTACCAATAGGTCATCCACATACTGAAGAAGCACTCTTTTCCCAGGAATTACAGGATAGCTTGAGAGATCTTGGTTTAGTGCAGCACTAAAGATGGTGGGTGAGTTCTTGAATCCTTGAGGCAATCGTGTCCAGGTAAGTTGGCCCCGTCTTCCTGAGACAGGGTCCTGCCATTCAAAGGCAAACAGCAATTGGCTACTCGGGGCTAATCGTATGCAGAAAAATGCATCTTTCAAATCCAGAACAGTAAAATGGGTAGCTTCAGCAGGTATCAGTCCTAAGAGTGTATAGGGATTTGGCACAACTGGATGTATGGTTTCAACTGCTTCATTCACTCTCCTTAGATCTTGCACTGGGCGGTAATCACCTGTCCCAGGCTTCTTGACTGGCAGAAGAGGTGTATTCCAAGGTGATTGACATACTTTGAGAAGACCATACTCCAGTAGCCTTAACAAGTGGCGGTGAATGCCTTCAATTGCTGGTCTTGGGAGTGGGTATTGTTTAACATGTACTGGTTCTGCTCCAGGCTTAAGGGTCACAATTACTGGGGCTATGTGCTTAGCTAGACCTGGTGGATTACCTTCTGCCCATACCCCAGGAGGAGCCATAATGTTCGTTAGCAAACTGAAATTGGTATCAGGAGCTGGCTTGGTACTGTAATATCTCCACTCTTCTTCTCGGGGAACAGTAAGCACCATTAATCCTGCAGGCTTCGAATTCACAGTCATTTGCATTTCTCCTTTCTCAGTAAAGGATATTTGGGCCTGCAGTTTGGCTAGCATATCTCGTCCCAATAGTGGCACTGGACACTCAGGCATGTAGAGGAATTGGTGCGCTATTCGCTGTCCTCCTAGTTCACATACGCGGTTTTGCAGAAAAGACTTGGTGGCTCTGGCACCAGTTGCTCCCATAATAGTGACTGCTCTTGTGGACAAAGGAGCTATTTGCTTGTCTACTACAGAATGTTCTGCTCCAGTATCAACCATAAAGTCCATGAATTGGTCCCCTATCTTTAAGCAGACCATAGGCTCCTGGGGACCTAAGGCAAATTCGGAGCCCAGTCTGTCCTAATCTGCTTCATCTAAACCACTGTTCGTTGCGGTTGCAACTCCTTCTATGGCCTCCTCTCTTTCCCGTTGGAAATGTACTCGATTTGTTCCTCTGCGATTCTGCGATTGGCCTCTCCCCCTCTCTCTCCAAGGGGCGTTCTCTCCTTCTTCGTGTGAGGCATCTTCAAGTTGCGGGCATGCGTTCCTCCAATGTCCTTCTTCCTTGCAATAGGCGCATTGATTCACGCCCAACGTGGGCCGGCTATCTCCTCGGCCCCTCCCTCTGCCTCTGCTCCTTCGGTTAGGGACACCTCCCCCTCTCCGTTCAACTAAAGCGGCAGCCAAAAGATCGGCTTTCTTCTTCATTTTACGATCACTTTCTTTCTGCCTTTCATTATCACGATTCACATACACCTTCTGAGCGACTTCCATTAGCTGGGATGTATTCATGCCCGCAAACCCATCTAATTTCTTTAGTTTACGTCTAATGTCTGGTTGAGACTGGCTGACAAAAGCGGCATTTACCATGCACAGACTCTCTGGTGCAGCTGGGTCATAGGGCATGTACATTCTGTATGCCTCGGCTAGTCTTTCATAGAATACTGCTGGGCTTTCATCTGCGCCTTGGATAACCTCGGCTATCTTGGAAAGGTTCATGGCTTTCTGACCCCCCTTTCGCAGACCTTGTAAAAGGCCTTGGTGAAACCGAGCTAGGGCTCTGGATCCTACATCGGTGTTTGTATCCCACCGAGGATCTTCATTAGGAAATTCTCTCTTTGCTGCTTCGCGATTATCTATTCCTCCTCCTCCCTCTGCTAGAGGATTTTTTGCTAGCCAATTGACAGCTGCTTGCATGATTCTCGTCCGCTCCTCAGTAGTGAATAAAGTAGACAGGAGTTGACAGCAATCTGCCCACGTAGGCTGGTGGGTTTGTATAATTGTATTCATTAACTCTGTTAATTCTTGGGACCTGTCAGTGTAAGAGGCATAATGCGTTTTCCAATTCAACAAATCAGTAGTGGAGAAAGGCACATAAAATAAACTTGTGGGTCCCGCTACTATCCGGTTTTCATCATTCCTCACGGGCACTCCCGGGATCTGCCGCAGTGGCAATAATTTCTTAGTAGGGCCTCTCTTCCTCAAATTATGCTGTCATTGCAGATGAGCCTGCACTGACAGTTGATTTTACACTGTCAGTCTCATACTGGGAAGACGATTCTTCTTCTTCATGTTCTAACTCAAGATTTTCCTCAGTCTCGAGCTGATCGGCCTCTTCAGGGGGCACATCATCTAGCTGAGCTACTGGCGAATCAGGGGGTAGAATTTGCCGGTCCCGGGGGGCTGCCGCGGGACGCGGTGGTACTCTTACTGGGCGCTGAGCTAGGGGCTGTCTAGTTACAACTTCTGGGGAATCGGGATCAACATAAATAGGCTTCTTAGCTATCCCTGTCCGCTGTGTCTGTTCTGTCAGTGCTACCATTATTCTGCACTGTTCTTCATAGCAGCGCCGGGCCCAAGGGGGCGGGCTTTCACAAATGCTTAACCAGGAATCTATATAGGGAAACTGATCGGGGTGCACTACTCGCACCTTCTGATAAATTGACTTTATGATTCCTATGGCAAATGTTCCATCTCGGGGCCACATAGGATCTAATGCAGGCCACTCCCTAGTGCACAGAACTTGCAATCGTGACGCAGTCATTTTCACCCCATAGTCTCCTGAATATCCTTTATTAAAATACTTAATCATACATTCTAATGGAGTGTGCATAGTAGACCCCGCTCCTCTCATATCGATGTGTGCGCGCAACAACAAACAGAAGGGAAAAGGAGGGCGGACCGTGGATGAGGGGTCCTCACGGCCCTAGAAACATTCAAGGGAAACAAAGAACAAGACAAGACGACGGTCGCTTCCTCCTTTTTACGACCTGGACGCGGTCACCCGGCCAGGAACTGCGTTACTCAGGAGTCCGCCTTCGCTTGGTCTATGTTACTAGACCTCTCAATCACACTTCATTCACACAATCATGCTAGCAACGTATCCCAAAAAACCCAATCCTGTCTCTTCTGACTAGGCTATACCAAATTCGTACCAAGAAGACGGTAGGTTCGCCTCGCGAATACACTATGCGAGGTTAATTGGACCGCCTTGAGAGGTGATCAAGCTCTCTTACCAAAATTCACAAGTTCACAAGTTTCAAGCTGCAGTTCTGACTCATCTGTCTAGACATTCCCAAAATCTATACTCACCGGATCCGGTCCCCGCTCCCGAGCAAGCGCATGAGTTGGAACTCGGACTCCCCTCACGGGTTCGAGGTGTTGGCTCCGACTGGGTCCGGCACCGGCCGAGGCCTGGCCCAGCTCCCTCCGATGCAACGGGACCGGTGGCGCCTGGGAGCCGAGCCCACGTCGGGAGGGCACGAGCCCGGCAGGACCAAACCTATAGAGGCGGAAAGTCGTGGTATATCAGCCCGTATACCCTCTACTAACCACACCTTCCCAGCCAACGCACCAAGAATATGTAGCGGCAGAGTGCAAATGATCCAATAATACCAGGAGTCTGTTCAAAAGGTCCAAATCATTTATTGTGCACAAGACTCAAGCAGAATCACATTCAAAATGGCTGAGCAATGGCTGTAAGTAAAACAACAACTTTTATACTTTTCTTTTCCAGTCTAGACATAGGCAAACTTTTCATTGGTCCCGGTAACCCCTTCTGCCCCATCTATTGGTCCCGGTACCTTTACGTAGCTATCCAATGAGGACCTTTGTCTGGGCTCAGCACCTGTTTCCCCCCCCTTACAGCCCTCATTACAATGGTCAGTTATTAGGCTCTTGATACATCTCTTCTCCAAGGTCACTAGCTGGCTGTAATATGTGTGAAAACAGGGCACTGTAACTTTTCTTTCAACAGAGTTAATTAATTCCATAGAAGCTTCTCACATTCTTATCAGTACCAATTAAAGCAGTTTTTCTATTTCTCCTAAGTTTCGCTTCTGCTTAGCTGTGCTTGATTATGCTTAGTTAAGTTTCGATTCTATGGTGGCAGCATTCAAAAGGTTTTTCATTCCTCTGGCCTAGCCACAGGCTTCATTTACAGGTCAAGCTGCTTAGGCCTGCTTGCTTAGTTCAAGCAGCATGAATCATAGGCCTCTCATTGCCTCAGGTACAAAACATAGATTGTCAGCCTTTCAGGGAAATGTACACCATACCTGAATGTACACTGTTTTGACCCACTGAAAAGCGGTATAGAAAACATTGCTAAATAAATAAAATAGTGATGGGAACTGCTAATTAGGAGACATTTTCAAACACTTCAAACACTAATGTTTCAGAAATTGAATCAAAGCAAAATGAAATTGTTCTCACTAGTAGTGTGGTAGGCGAAGGCCTATGATCCATGGTGTCTGAAGTGAGCAGACGGGCCTGAGTACCTTGACCTGTAAATGAAGCCTGTGGAGAGGTCTAAAGGAATTACACATTCCCCTGAATTGCTGCTACCACAGAATCGAAACTTAACTGAGTATAATTAAGTATAGCTAAGCAGAATCGAAACTTAGAAAAACAAGTTTAATTGGTATTGATAAGAAAGTACAGCTTCTATGGAATTAATTAACACTGCTGAAAGAAATGTTACAGTGCCCTGCTTTCCCACATGTTCTAGCTAGCTAAGTGACCTTGGAGGAGAGAAGTATCAAAGTTGGAAGAACTGACCATTGTAATTGGGACTAGAAGGGGGGTAAGCAGGTGCTGAGCCCAGACCAAAGTCCTGATTGGATGACTACGTAATGTTACCGGGACCAATAGATGGGGTGAAAGGGGTTACCGGGACCAATGAGAAGTTTGTCTATGTCTAGAATGGGAAAGAAAGTTATAAAAGTTGTTGTTTTGCCAGAAACCATTGCTCAGCCATTTTGAATTTGATTCTGCTTGAGACTTGTGCACAAATAAATGATTTAGACCTTCTGAACAGACTCCTGGTATCATTGGTTTGTCTGCGCTCTGCTGCTACATATTCTTGGTGCGTTGGCCGGGAAGGTGTGGTAATAGAGGGTATATAGGGCAATATACCACGACTTTCTGCCTCTACAGGTTTGGTCCTGCCGGGATCGTGCCCTCCCGACGTGGGCTCGCTCTCTGGTGCCACCGGTCCCCTGTATCGGAGGGAGCTGGCCGGACCTCGGCGGGTGCCGGACCCGGTTGGAGCCAACACCTCGAACCCGTGAGGGGAGTCCGAGGTCCAACTCATGCGCTTGCTTGGGAACTAGGACCGGATCCGGTGAGTATAGATTTTGATATGTCTAGACAGATGAGTCAGAGCAGAACTGCTGTTTGAAACTTGGAATTTGGAATTTGGTAAGAGAGCTTGATCACCTCTCAAGACGGTCCTATTAACCTTGCATGAGTATGCGCAAGGTGAAACTATCGTCTTTTTGAACCTTGCATGAGTATGCGCAAGGTGAAACTAGAACCCTGCATAAGTATGCGCAAGGTCTTTTGATTTTGGAATTTGATATAGCCTAGTCAGTTGAGACAGGATTGGGCTGTTTTTGGGATACGTTGCTAGCATGATTGTGTGAATGAGAGGTCTTGCAACACAGACCAAGCGAAGGCGGTCTCCTGAGTAACGCATTTTCTGGCCGGGCGACCGCGTCCAGATCGTAAAATGGAGGAAGCGACCGTCGTCTTGTCTTGTTATGTGTTTCCCTTGAATGTTTCTAGGGCCATGAGGACCCCTTACCCACGGTCCGTCTTCCTTTTCCCTTCTGTCTGTTGTTGCGCGCACACATCGAAATGGGAGGGGCGGAGTATACTAGGAACACTCCGTTAGAATGTATGATCAAACATTTTAGTAAAGGATATTCGGGAGATTATGGAGTAAAACTGACTGCCTCACGATTACAGCTTTTGTGTACTAGGGAGTGGCCTGTCTTAAACCCCATGTGGCCCCGAGATGGAACATTTAACCTAGGAATTATTCAGTCAGTTCATTGGAAGGTGCGGGAAGCGTACCCCGATCAGTATCCCTATATAGATTCTTGGTTAAGTATTTGTGAAGATCCGCCCCTTTGGGCAAAGCGCTGTTATGAAGAGCAGTGCAGAATAATGTTAGCAGTAACAGATCAGACCCAGAAAACAGGGACAGCTAAGAAACCTAGCCAGAAACCTGTTCTTGTAGATCCTGAGTCCCCGGGAGCTGTAATTAGGCAGTCCCGAGCCCAGCACCCAGTGAGAGTACCACCGCGTCCCGGGGCAGGCCCCCGGGACCGGGAGAGTCCACCCCCTCACCAGCCAGAAGATCAGCCAGAGGAAGTGTCCAGAGAAGATGCCGATCAGTCGGAGACAGAGACTGAGGATAAGCTGGAGTCAGAGCAGGAAGATGAAGATGTATCTTCCCAGACAGAGACAGAAAGTGAAAAATCAGTTGTCAGTGCTAGCTCATCTGTTGCAAGCGAGGCTCCCCAGACTAGGCGAGTCTCAAAGCTGAAAGTCCCCACCCAGATCTCGAAAGTTACTACTAAGAAACCGAAAGCCATCCCGAAAGTAATAGCCCCCTTGAGACAAGTCCCAGGGCTGCCTATGCGGGATGAGCATGATCAGATAGTAGCAGGACCCCTGAGTTTAGTATATGTGCCTTTCTCCACTGCTGATTTGTTGAACTGGAAGATACATTATGCTTCCTACACTAATAAGCCCCAAGAGTTAACAGAATTGATGCATACGATCATGGAAACTCACCAGCCCACATGGGCAGATTGCCGTCAGCTCCTGTCTACTGTATTTACTACAGAGGAGCGGACACGAATTAAGCGAGCTGCTATCGACTGGATGGCAGACAATCCCCTGGTAGAGAGAGAGGAAGCAGGAATAGACACTCGTGAAGCGGCTCAGAAAGAATTCCCTAACGAAGACCCCAAATGGGATCCAAATACTGAAGTAGGATCCAGAGCCCTATCCTGGTTTCGCCAAGGCCTCATGCAAGGTCTGAGAAGGGGGGGTCAGAAAGCTATGAATCTTTCTAAAGTGACCGAAGTTAATCAGGGCATAGATGAGAGCCCAGCAGTATTCTATGAGAGATTGACTGAAGCGTATAGGATGTATACTCCCTATGACCCAGACGCCCCAGGAAGCTTATGCATGGTGAATTCTGCTTTTGTAAACCAGTCACAACCAGATATTAGACGTAAGCTACAGAAACTAGAAGGGTTTGCGGGCATGAATGCAACACAGTTACTGGAAGTCGCTCATAAAGTGTATGTGAATCGTGATAATGAAAGACAGAAAGAAAGTGATCAACGGATGAAGAAGAAAGCGGATTTTTTGGCTGCGGCCATAGTGGAACAGAAAAGGAGAGGTGTCCCTAATCGAAGGAGCAGAGGAAGAGGGCGCGGCCGAGGAAATGACCGGCCCCCATTAGGCGCGACCCAATGCGCTTATTGCAGAGAAGAAGGACATTGGAGAAGTGCATGCCCGCGACTCGAAGAGGCCTCTCAGGATGAAGGGGAACACGCCCCTTGGAGGGAAAGAGAGAGAGGCCGACCCCAGAACCACAGAGGAACCAATCGAGGACATTTTCAACAAGAACGCACGGAGGCCTTTCAGGGAGTGGCAGCCGCCACGGCCTATGACTTGGATGAAGCAGATTAGGACAGACCGGGCTCCGAATTCGCTTTAGGTCTCCAGGAGCCTATGGTCAGTATACAAATAGGAGACCAATTTATGGACTTTATGGTTGATACTGGAGCAGAACATTCTGTAGTAGATAAACAAATAGCTCCTTTTTCTACAAGAGCAGTCACCATTGTGGGAGCAACTGGAGCAAAAGCCACAAAGCCATTTCTTCAAAACCGCATATGTAATTTAGGAGGACAGCAAATAACGCACCAATTCCTTTACATGCCAGAGTGCCCAGTGCCATTGCTGGGACGAGATATGCTAGCCAAACTGCAGGCCCAAATATCCTTTACTGAGAAAGGAGAAATGCAAATGACAGTGAATTCCCAGACAAAACCTGCTGGACTAATGGTGCTCACTGTTCCTCGAGAAGAAGAATGGAGATATTATAGTACTGAGCCAAGTACTGAGCCAATTATTGATACCTATTTTGAACCTACTTTGAAAAGCATTGATGCCCCTCCTGGAGTATGGGCAGAAAGCAATCCACCAGGCCTAGCCAAACATATAGCTCCAATAATTGTGAATCTCAAGCCTAGTGCACAGCCAGTACATGTCAAGCAATATCCACTCCCAAGAGCAGCAATTGAAGGCATCCATCGCCACTTGTTAAGACTACTGGAATATGGTCTACTCAAAGTTTGTCAGTCACCATGGAACACACCTCTCCTGCCAGTGCAGAAGCCTGGAACAGGTGACTACCGCCCAGTGCAGGATCTAAGGAGAGTGAATGAAGCAGTTGAGACCATACATCCAGTTGTGCCAAATCCTTACAAATCTTAGGATTGATTCCTGCCGAAGCCACCCATTTTACTGTTTTGGACTTAAAAGATGCATTCTTTTGCATAAGATTAGCCAATTGCTGTTTGCCTTTGAATGGCAGGAC
Organism: Ichthyophis bannanicus; assembly: GCA_033557465.1. Taxonomy (NCBI): domain Eukaryota; kingdom Metazoa; phylum Chordata; class Amphibia; order Gymnophiona; family Ichthyophiidae; genus Ichthyophis; species Ichthyophis bannanicus. The sequence goes on from CM066032.1 coordinate 855,003,442, forward strand.
CCTGTCTCGGGGAGGCGGGGCCAACTCACTTGGACACGATTACCCCAAGGATTCAAGAACTCGCCTACCATTTTCAGTGCTGCACTAAACCAAGATCTTTCAAGCTATCCAGTGGCCCCTGAGAGAAGAGTACTCCTCCAATATGTAGATGACCTACTGGTAGCCGCCACATCTGAAAGTGAATGTATACAACCCACTACTGACCTCTTGCAACTATTGGATGAAGCCGGATACAAAGTTTCCAGAGCAAAGGCACAGCTATGCCAAAAGGAAGTAAAATACTTAGGCTTTCGTCTGACCATAGGAAGCCGACAATTGGGACGCGAGAGAAAAGAAGCCGTGTGCAGTATCCCAACCCCAACTACCAGAAAGCAAGTCAGAGCCTTTCTGGGAGCAGCAGGATACTGCCGGATATGGATACCTAACTTTGCTCAGATTGCCAAACCACTATATGAAGCCACCAAGGGAGAAGAAAAATCACCACTAGAATGGGGACTTGAGCAAGATACAGCTTTCAAGACCCTGAAGGAAGAGTTGATGTCGTCACCAGCACTCGGGTTGCCAGATGTCCACAAGCCTTTCCATCTATTCGTGCACGAGATGCACGGAAATGCCTTAGGCATGTTGACTCAGAAATTGGGACATTGGGAGCGACCTGTAGCGTATTTATCAAAACAGTTGGACACTGTGGCCAAAGGATGGCCACCATGTTTGAGAGCAGTTGCCGCTACAGCATTATTAGTGAGTGAAGCAGACAAACTCACATTAGGACAGAATCTACGCGTTACAGTACCACATGCGGTACTTGCCCTCATGGAACAGAAAGCAAATCATTGGCTCACCAATTCTCGAATGCTGAAATACCAAAGCATGTTATGTGAAAATCCACAAATACAACTGGTCCCTTTTGAGCTTCTTTGTCTTCTTAGCCATTGTTTCCTGTGTCACAGTGGACAACTGTTGTTGTTAAAATACCGGCATATTTGAGAGACACTACAAACTTTTTATGTGTATTACGAGAACTAGATGGTTGGGTAGATAATTCTGAAGTGTTTTTGGTTACGATGGACATCACTTCGCTATATACTAATATTCCCCAACAAGAGGCTGTAGAAGTAGTGAGGGCCTCATTATCGATGAGAGGTGACCTTTCAGACAGTATGCTGGAATTTGTAATGGATTTGGCATATTTAGCCATTTACAATAATTATTTTTCTTTTGAAGGTGTTCTGTTCAAACAAATAGCAGGCGTAGCCATGGGTGCCTCCTGTGCCCCCTCAATAGCGAACCTGTATATGGCCACCTTTGAAGATCGATGGTTAGTCCATTTTCCCTTTGCTTCCAATATTATCATCTGGAAGAGGTACATTGATGACGTCTTTGTACTTTGGCGGGGGCCAGAAACTGTGTTACTTGCGTTTTTCCAATGGGTTAATCAATTGGATGTGAATATTAAATTTACGTTTGATTATCATTCTAACACTATAGCCTATTTGGATGTTAACATTACCAGAGGGCGGGGACGTTGGGATACATCCCTATTCAGGAAACCCACTGATCGAAACACGCTTCTTCATTACTCTAGTGTCCATCCTTGATCCCTAAAAGAGGGTCTCCCCTTTTCACAATATCTTCGTGTCCGTAGGAATTGTTCTACTGATGGAGAATTTAAAATACAAGCAAGAATACTTACGAAGAATTTTTTAGATCGAGGGTATCCCCCGCGGGTGGTTAAATGTGCATATAGGAGGGCCCTATATAACAATAGAGAATTATTGTTTATCTCTTCAAATCGGGGGACTCGAGCGGATACAGAGAGTGTGAATTTGATTACAAAGTTCTCTCCGATGAGTCAAGGGATTCAGCGTAGTTTGCGGAAACATCAAAACGTTTTGAGCACTATACCGGGACTGGCAGGGAAGAAATTACGGTGCGTTTGGCAACGACACCGCAATTTGAAGGAACATCTGAGTCCGGCTGTCCTTCCTACATTAGATAGAGATATCAGAATGAAGGGTCATAGACAGTGTGGAACTTGTGATATTTGCACAATAACTTTAGATACGACATTATTTCGTTACCACCTTCGAGATTATAGTATATCATCCCATACGTCTTGTGACTCTACTGGGGTAGTATATGTAATACAATGCCCATGTAACCTTTTCTATGTAGGAAAGACACTCCGCACCTTTCGGGTGCGTATGCGGGAACACAGGAGCCACTTGCGTTGTAGAGTAGTGGCAGACCCTATAGTCCAGCACTGCCTTGAGAAGGTACATAGTTTTGAACAGTTGTTATGTTTCTGTATTGATCAGGTGGAACGCGGTGGAGGGGGTAGAACACATGATCAGGTTTTAACCCAGAGGGAACAACGATGGATTTACAATTTGGATAATGTAACACCAAATGGATTGAATGCCATGACAGAGTGGTCAGCTTGTCTATAGATATAGATATTAGAGTCAGCAAGGGCATTAGGTGCTCCCACATAGTGGGAGGAGTTAGTTTCCGTCACGTAGACGTAAGCACTTTTAAATACCACTTGTTAGTTCTAGATCGCATGCGCGGCGTCTTTTTTAGTTATTGTGAGACACGATACATTTGTGCAAAGAGGAACAGCTATGTATTAGATGCGGGCAGCATTTTGTAAGTACCGTTGTCTTTTCAGGTTTTGGCTTGAAGTGTGGAGTTTTAACTTTCCTATTGTAAGAGTAGGGAATGATCTTTTGTTTCTATTCGTTTTGTTCACAGGATCCTTAACAGATCCCCTGAAGAACCCGAATTGGAGAAACGCTCAAAGGCGCTGAAGGGAAGCGTCGGGATTATTGAGCATAAGGATCATTGAATATTATAGAAGTGATTTTCAGCTTTGTGGATGGCAGTTAATAATGAGAGAGGGGTATTACATAAACTATAGTTTGGAGAAATAAATTTTGAAGAAGCCCCGGGGAATTTTGATAGTTTCTGCCATACCCGCTAGCTGTTTCACATACCAGTGAGGAGGTCGTTGATGTGATATAGCACACATATTCCTTTACAGACGATCTGTCCAGGGAATAGGTGCTAATCTGAGACCTCCGGGTAGAAATTTTTAATATGATGTACGTTGGTGAACAAGCAGAAGAGGAAAAGTTAATTCTTTAAGTACATTCCCTTAATGTGTTACATCGAACGTGTTTTTGTAGTTAATGCCAAAACAAGCAGCATTGTTTCCAGTACCCCTTAATTTATGGACGCCACGATATACCACCAAAGAATTGGACTACTACTGTAATAAAGAGGAGGGAGTACTGAAGGATGGATGGATTGAACTGCCACCTCCCGAGGGCAGTCAACCCCCAGGACGAATAGTGATCCCTGAATCATTGGGACCAGCCTTTGTCAAAGCTTTTCATCAAGCCACACATTATGGGAAGAGTGCTATGGAGAAAGCACTTAAACCACATTTTTGTATCGCTCTATTGGGAGCCCTGTCAGCCTCAGTGGCCCGCCAGTGTCTAATTTGTGCCAAGAATAATGCCAAACAGGGCCCCACGCCACCACCACGAGTTCAGTCAGGAGGTGTAACCCCATGCACCACCTGCAAGTAGATTTTACTGAAATGCCAAAAGCCAATGGATATCGCTACTTGTTAGTATTAGTTTGTACCTTCTCTGGGTGGGTGGAAGCTTTCCCCACCAGAACTGAAAAGGCCCGAGAAGTTACTAAAGTTTTGATGAGAGAAATTATCCCCAGATATGGAATTCCAGCAGTAATAGGGTCAGACAATGGGCCCTCATTTGTATCTCAAATTACCCAGCAGTTAGCAAGTGCTCTACAGATACAATGGAAGTTGCACACAGCATACAGACCCCAAAGTTCAGAGAAAGTTGAGCGAATGAATAGAACTTTGAAATCTCAGATGTCCAAGCTATGTCAGGAGACCCACCTAAAGTGGCCCCAGGTTCTCCCAATAGCATTACTTAGAATACGCTCAGCTCCTGTAAAATCATCAGGATTTTCCCCTTTTGAAGTTGTGTACGGCAAACCCCCACCAATAGTGCAGGGTGTTAAAGGTAGTTTGCCACAGATTGGTTCAGAGATAACCAGACAAGAACTCCTAGCTCTTAGTTTTGTTCTGCAGACTCTCCACACGTGGATACAGGACCAGTTGCCTATCAATTTGACGGAACCACTGCATCCCTACAAGCCTGGTACCTCGGTGTGGATCAAAGATTGGAAGAAGACACTGTTGGAACCTCATTGGAAGGGACCATATACCGTCATCTTGTCTACCCCGACTGCAGTAAAGGTAGCAGAAATCGAGTCCTGGATTCATCACAGCAGAGTCAAGCCAGCAGCAGTTCCAGAGCAGGACCAGTGGACAGCAGAGCCACATCCTGACATCCCTTTGTGCCTTACCCTACGAAGGCAGCCGGCAACTTAGATCTCATCGGGGACACTCATGAACTACAGTGTCCTACAGCAGCCAAGTCTTTCGAAGAGGATTGCTGTTCCCAATACAGCAAAGACATTTGTTTTCTTCATCGACTAACTGTGCCTTTATAGACTTTCGTCAGGCCAGCTGCACTTGATAAGTTGGCATCATCGTATAACGAGACTCTTGAGGATCTTCAATCAACATTGACACCCGTTGAATTGCTTCATTAGCAGACGGGTCAGCATCGCGCCAAGAAAAAGAAGACGATGTGGTCAAGACTTTCCAGCGGAGATCCAGAAGAACTACAATCAACATGCATCTTTGTTTATATTTTGCTTTGGCTGCTTGCCTGAGGAGTTTTAAACTGGTTTATGCTTTATCCCCATGTACTGCCTGCATTACTACTACCTGGACTGGAATGAAAGTGACTCAGACTTTGCTTTATCATTCTTACTATACCTGTACTGGTACAGTAAGTCGGTGTATTTATAACACCACTGAACTGAATGTTTGTACTAAAGGTAATTCTAAAGTATGTTTTAACCCGCATCAGAACCCATCTTATTATACCTTAGAGATAAGATGGAATGATGCAGATGGAGCGTTACTAAATGCTACACTCCCACTCACTGATTCCACACGGCCTGCTGTTTTGTATTTTGATGCCTGTGATGCCATCAATAGAGATAGTCGTTCAAAGTGTGCCAACTGGGAGAAAGCTTATGCTAATGATCATAAATATATGTGTCCTGAAGGAACCACAGGATGGGGGGCCTGCACAGGTAAACAAGGTGTAGCAGACAAATACAGCACAGCACCAGTTAAAGATTATTATTGCCCGAGGTGGGAATGTGTGTTCTATGCTACATGGCAAACTGGCACGATAGAAAATACTAGAGACAATCGAATGGCTGCCTTAACCAAGCCATCTGCGAAGAATTCTAAAACTTGTAAGACTGGTACTTGTAATCCACTAGAGTTGTTAATAGCCGATCCAGTGCATGGAAACAAGGGTATAAATTTGGATTACGCATTGTAGGTTCTGGGTCAGATCCAGGGACCATTGTATATATTAGACTAAATACCCAAGCCCATCGATCGTCAAAGTATCATATACATAACACTTTCTATGAAACCATGCACATAAATAAGTTTGATATCCCTCACCCTTCTCAGAATTTGTTCTTGGAGTTGGCTGGAGCTGTGGTCTCCAGTCTTCATATCTCAGATTGTTATTTTTGTGGTGGAACCAAGATGGGTGATCAGTGGCCTTGGGAGGCCCAAGAATTGAATTACTCAGTAATTTACAAACAGACAGAGCTACACAAGACAACTAGTGAATGGGTATTAGCACACCCAATAGTTGGACGTCTGTGTTATGCTCGAACTGGACCCCAGTTTGTCTCTAAGGTAGGACAGCTTGTCTGTCTTAGCCAGAAGTTTTATAATGACACCACATTGGACCTCACAAATTGTTGCTTAAAGATAGATGATAAGGGTCAAGTTGTTGAAGAAATTGCTGAACACATGCGGAAGCAAACTTATGTGCCAGTACAGACCTGGCATAGTCTTAAGATACCCAATTGGTTTGCATCTATCTTCTCCGGATTAGGAGGATTCACTACTTTTGCTATGATAATACTAATCTTTGTAGCTTTGTTCTTTATGTTACCATGTATAATCCCATGTTGTATGCGTTCTATTAACAGTGTTATTGAGAATACAGTGGAGCGAAAAACTGCAACTAAGATTTTAGCCTTATGGCACCCTAATCCTACTACACATGGTCGGAACCCGACCCCAGTGTAATTGAGTGATTTAATTCTCACACCTTATTAGTAATAGGGTGAGATTAATCAAAGGGGGGAATGTGGTAGGCGAAGGCCTATGATCCATGGTGTCTGAAGTGAGCAGACGGGCCTGAGTAGCTTGACCTGTAAATGAAGCCTGTGGAGAGGTCTAAAGGAATTACACATTCCCCTGAATTGCTGCTACCATAGAATCGAAACTTAACTGAGTATAATTAAGTATAGCTAAGCAGAATCGAAACTTAGAAAATATAGAAAAACAAGTTTAATTGGTATTGATAAGAGAGTACAGCTTCTATGGAATTAACACTGCTGAAAGAAATGTTACAGTGCCCTGCTTTCCCACATGTTCTAGCTAGCTAAGTGACCTTGGAGGAGAGAAGTATCAAAGTTGGAAGAACTGACCATTGTAATTGGGACTAGAAGGGGGGTAAGCAGGTGCTGAGCCCAGACCAAAGTCCTGATTGGATGACTACGTAATGTTACCGGGACCAATAGATGGGGTGAAAGGGGTTACCGGGACCAATGAGAAGTTTGTCTATGTCTAGAATGGGAAAGAAAGCTATAAAAGTTGTTGTTTTGCCAGAAACCATTGCTCAGCCATTTTGAATTTGATTCTGCTTGAGACTTGTGCACAAATAAATGATTTGGACCTTCTGAACAGACTCCTGGTATCATTGGTTTGTCTGCGCTCTGCTGCTACAGTAGCTCAATTATCTAAAATTGTTTATTTTTTTAGGCTGTAAATTGGACATCTGGAGATAAGTCACTTTATAAAAATGAACTCTCCTGATTGCCTGTGTTTGACTGCTTAGTTAATTCCAGTTTATGTTTGCTCAGTTTACATTTTCAAAGCCAATTTCTCCACAGTGAAAACTGAATACTAAGCTCAAATGTGTCTTTTTTAAAAATGATGTCATCAGACAGCTGAAACTAGCCAGATTGTGGCAATACAATTGTTGGATAACAGCTATAGAAAAAACATATGGTAACATGAGCTTTGTATTCCTGCTGCAAGTGCAGGAAATAGACGCATAAAAGACAATTTTAACCATCTAATTTATCATATATGAGCTAAATATCATATATATATATAATCCAAAGGATCTATATGGAGTATTTTTTTTTAAACTGTAATGATTTTAGAAATTAAACTAACACAAAAGCTGTGTTGCCATCTACAGAACAAATACTGTAATTTCATCTTTTCTTTGTTGCTTAACTAATGACATTATTTCATCAGGTTATTAATCTCTTGAAAAAAGCAAAGAATACTGTAAAACAGACAATCAATACAGCTGAGACAGATATTGGGAAACCCCTTCCCCCAGCACACTCAACGTTTGGCACCACCATTGCAGAGAGGAAGAATATCCAGCAGCCTGCTGTAGTGTCTTTCACAGGGCTTCCTGAAGCTGAGCCAGTCAAAAGTAAGAACGCAATTGCTTAACAATCTCTAGTCACATTAAGGAGGAAGGAGATTATTATCTGCTTTATAAACTATCCTCAACTCCAGCCTACAAGACCAAGTTGTACTTGTCTAGCGGAAATTTATTTTTCCATATCATTGCTGCTTTCATCTTCATGAATAATCTTTATAGCTATGGTATCGCTTTAGTAAGCCTAAGCAGGTTTATACATATTACCTGTAATACTCTGATAAAAAACAGAAACAATATTAGGAATTGGGCCGATATTCAAAGGATTCATGCTCCTAACTTTGAAAATTATGCTCCTAAATTGCTTCTTTGAAAATTTACTAGAGCTAAGTGCCTACATTTAGATTCAAAATTTTAATGAAACTAAATTTAGGAGCAGAGAAAATGGGTTGCAATAGAAGTGGATTTAGGGTGGGGGAAAAAGTTATAAGCTTAGTACTGATTTTCAGCACGAGGCTCATGAATTATGCTTATAAAACTAGGCAAATGAATGGCAGGTCTAAATTTATACACATAACTTTAAATCTCTTAAAATAAGATTCATTTTCAGCTGAAAAATTAGATTTGTTTGGCTAAAAGTAGGGTACAAATTTAGAAGCTTAGCTCAGTAGCCTAAACATAGGAGCTCAACTTTTTTTGAATATCAAGTCTCCTGCCTCTGCTTGTATGGTTTATGATTTCAGGTGCAAGCAGATCCTCAACTCCTGCCACTTTAGCCTCAGATCCTGCTACCTGTCCAGTAATTCCAGGATGTGAAACAACCATTGACATCTCCAAGGGACGGACAGGGCTTGGACTGAGTATTGTTGGAGGTGCAGACACTTTACTGGTGAGTTTGTTATACCACATTTGTGTCCCTTATAAACAGGCTAAAATTGTATTAAAATACAGGTAAAGAGTATATATTTTTTACTAGATCAGTCTTAATTTAAACATTGAAAAACCTTTTCTGTTCTTAATGGACAAACAGGAAGTAAATCCTCACGCATGGGTGATGTCCCCGACGAAGCCCCGTAAGGGAACGCTCCCCAGCTTTCTTTTGGAAGCTTTTTATTTTTTTTATTTATTTATTTATTTATTTAGCTGTATTTATATCCCGCTTTTCACCGGGTCAAAGCGGTCAATTGGGGGATACATTTACCACAAGGGGATATGAGACACATACGCTAATACTTACAGGGAACATGGGCAATGGAGGGTTAAGTGGCTTGCCCAAGACCACAAGGAGTGCCTATAGGACTAGAAATCCCAGTCCCTCCGGCCTGAGATTGCTGTCCCCAGGTGGGACTTGAACCCCCGGCCCTCCGGCCTGAAGTACCTTGTCCTAACCACTAGACCACTCCTCCCTTTTTGAGATGCTCCACGGTGCCTGTGCACCTCCTTCCTGCCTGCTGCTGCAGTGCCATCATCTTCAGTCTTTCATTTTCTGCGGAACCCCACGAACATGTTCCAATATGCTCTCTGTAACCGCTATCTCCCCTTTGGGGATGCTTAATTGCTTTGATTTTTTCTTGCCTTGAATTTTCCTGCCTGCCGTCGCGGTTCTTTTTCAATTGTTTTTTTCTCCTTTCGTATTTTTCAACTACTAATACAGTGGCACCATTGGTGCCCTGGTCGGGCTCTCCACCATCGAGCCGTTTTATTTTGCCACAGCTATTCTTCCAAACATGTCCCAAAATCTGACCACAGGTTTAAGAAGTGCACCAAGTGTGACTGGACCATTTCTGTCATGGACAAGCACAATTGGGACATCTAGTGCCTAGGACCCGATCATCAACCCTCTTCTTGTAATTTGGGCCTGCAGATGACAAAGAGAGCCCTCAAGGGTTGTGAAAAATAGCGAGAAGCTCTGTTGAACACTCTACAGTCTGATCCATCCACCGGCATCAAAGCTCTTCATGATGCGGCATCAAGAGCGATGGAGGGCTACATGAGTGCCCCTCAAAGGTGCCATGCAGGGAGGAGTGCTCAACTTCCAAGGGTTTGGTGAGACACTGACAGCCTCCCGATAGCTGAGACCAAGCCACCGATACCCCTGCACAGGTGCCGGGTACATCGGTCAAAGTTACTCAGTCCTCTGAGCCTTCGGAATCGACAGCCATGGCGAAACGGCTCCTAAAAGAGCTTGAGGATCACATGGCAGCCCTGTTTGTGATGCAGTGCACCGGGGCCTCAGCATCGGCATCGACCATCGTACAACCGATTCTGGAGACGCATGCTTTGCCCCCATCAGAGGCATTGACGTTGGGGCATTGAAGGGATCGAACACTGGTTCGGCTGAACCAGTTTCCCTTATTTATTTTATTTATTTACAATTTCTTCTGTACCGCACTATTCAGCATCAGCGCGGTTTACATGGAACATAACAATCAGACAGGGTACATAAGTCTGAGTTTACAATGAACAGGAGAACCAAACTTGGATAACAAAAGGTAACTATTTACACAACGGTGTCATTTAACAACATAGCATGAGATTTAATGGTCAAGGACCCCTTGCATGGTGTGGTCACCTGGCTGACCGGGTGTGTTGGTACAGTTGTCAGTATTTGGATGGGGAAGTGAATCATTGTTTTCTGTGAAATATTTGAGGAAAAGGAAGTGTTTAAGGGCCTTCCTAAACTGGATTAGGTTAGTGATTGCCCCGATGTTTTTTGGTAAGGAGTTCCAGAATCATGGGGCGCAGAGTCTGAAGGCCCTGTTTGCAGTTGTTGAGGTGCATCTTGTTAATTCTCTCGGCATTGTTAGCATATTTATCGCTGTGGATCTTCTTGGTCTATTAGGGGCTGTTGTTTGGATAAGGTTAGTTAGTGAAGAGGAGGAGAAATTGTTGACCGCTTTGAATGTCAGCAGCACTGTCTTGAAGAAGATCCTGGCTTGTATAGGAAGCCAGTGTAACTGTTTTAGAATGGGCATCACATGGTCTCCCTTAGATGAACCATGGAGGACCCTCGCTGCACTATTCATAGCGAGCTGTAAGGGGTTCAAGGTGGATTGGGGGAGACCTTGTACTATGGCACTGGAGTAATCAAAATGTGATATTATCAGAGCCTGGTAAATTGTCCAAAAATCTTCTGGTTCAAGCAAGGGGCGTAGATGTATGAGTGAACGGATCTTGTAATAGATTGCTCTTACAGTGTTAGCTATGTGTGCCTTCATGTCAAGATTTTGATCCAGTGTAACTCCCAGGTAACGAATTGTGGGTTTTACTTGTAGATCAGCTTCATTCTCCTTCAAGTATTGGGGTGGGCTAAAGTTCGGGTTCCTCGTAATGAAGAGCACCTCAGTTTTCTTATGCTGAATTCGAAGGTTTTGCGACAGGAGCCATTCGGATATCGCATTGAAGCAGTTGGTCAGAGGGGAGAGGTCCACTTATCTATGGAGAACGGCATATAGAGTAGGACATCATCAGTATATACCATACAACTGACATTGAAAGACCGGATGATATTGCAGATGGGTTGCATGTATATATTGAACATCAAGGCCGATAGAGAGGATCCCTGTGGAACACCTTGACCTTAATTAAACGGTTCTAATGTTGTTCCACCTGATCGTACGTGTTGCCATCTACCGGACAAGTACGATCTGCACCATTCCAGTGCTGTTCCCCAGATCCCTTCTCTTTTAGCGTTCCTAGGAGAAACTCATGGTTTACTGAGTCGAAGGCTGCAGCAATGTCTAGGAAAATGAGTGCAAACCCCTGACGGATGCTGTCAACGCCAGTGATTATATTATTGAAAAGGGTGGTAAGGAGTGTTTCTCCAGGACTAAGCAGGAAGTCAGTCCTCACATATGGGTGTCATCGGCGCCGATGAAGCCCCAGCGGAGCATTTCCCCAGCTTTCTATGAAAGCCTTTGGGAATGCAGGCATGCATGCGCGGTTCCCTGCCCGCCTAAAGGTGCCATCTTACCTCAGTCTCTTTTTTTCCGTGAAGCCCACCGGACGTGTGTCCTGTTCTCCCGGTTAAAATTAGATTTTTTCGGCGATTATCGCTATTTTTTTCTCCCGGTTTGACGCCGGTTCCCCTCCCGCCGGGTTCGGTACACCGGTATTGAGCCCAATTCTTCTTTTTCAGTTTTTGCCCTTCGTGGCTGGCGTTCGCGCCCTTTTTTCCATTTTTCCCTGGAAGGCCGGTCCTTTGACCTCGCAGGGGCTCTTTTTTCCCCGCTGGCTTCCAGTGGTTTTAAAAAGTGTGATCGGTGTAAGAAATTAATGTCTCTCACCGACACACACGACTGCTGCCTTCGGTGCCTCGGCCCCGACCACGACCCTAAGTCGTGCGGGCCATGTGGAAAGATGTCTTTCAAGGCACTCCGAAGTCGACAGCAGCAAAAAGAAAGGCTTTTCTCGGACTCAGCCTCCGACCGGGCCCGGACCTCGTCTGAGGCCTTGACATCTCGGGATTCCGATCCTGAACGCCGTCAAAGCTCCTTGGACAGGGGGTCCTCCGACCGGAAACGCAAGAGGAAGAAGCGGCTTGCGAGGGCGTCGTCGGAGGAGGTCCCTGGCTCCTCGAGAGCCAGGTCTAAGACCCCTGACCGTTGCCCCGGGCCCATGGAACACGAGAAGCCTGCAAAAGTTCCTCGCGTGGAGCCGGAGTCTGCTGGACACGTAAGCCCCATAGTCCTCAAGGATTCTCCTCCCAGGGAACCGACGTCGGGCCCGGCGCCGCCGTGGCCCGAGTCGGTGGCTGCTGCGTCTCCCGAGCTGAGTCTCAGGATGACAGCCTTGGAGAGCAGATTGTCTGCCTTCATGGAGCAGCAGCAAGCACTGATGGCCAGCCTGTCTGGTGCATCTGCCCTGACGACCGGGACATCGACTTCGAAGTCGACCCCGGAGACCGAGCCGATATTCGAGTCCATCGTGGCTCGGAGTCGACCTCGGTCGCGGTCTCCCTCGACCTCCTGTTCGGGACTGAGGGCGTCGACGCCGGTGCCCCCGGCGTCGGGGCGGGTGCTCCAGGGCCCCGCAGGGTCGGACCCTGACTCCTCCTCGGACGAGTCAGTTGGGAGACGGAGGACGAGGAGTCTCCTGATGCCTTCAAGACTCGGTGCGTCCCGTTGGACTCACCGCAGTCTGAGCCCCGGAGTAGGTCCCCCCAGAGGATACTAGGTTCTCGGAGTTCGTCCGAGATATGGCCACTGCCTTGGCTATTCCGTCGGAGGAGGAACCTCGAGCTGAAGAGCTCGAGGCCCTACAGTATGACTCTCCTCCGAAGGAGGCCTTTACTGTTCCGGTTCCTCCGATGTTGGAACGGCTCCTCTTCTGTATGTGGGAGGCACCGGCCTCGGCACCGGTTCTCAGCAAGCGAGTCGACTCGATCTATCGACTACGAAAGAGCACTGGTTTTCAGAAGGCACAGCTATCACACCATTCTATGGTTGTGGAATCAGCCATGCATCGTCTGAAGAGCCAGAAGATGCACTCTGCAGTGCCCCCTGGCAGGGAGGACCGAAACCTCGATGGCGTCGGTAGAAAGTGTTTCCAGGGCTCGATGCTTGCTTGCCGTGGCCAGTCCTACCAGCTGTACATGGGCATGTACTTGTGGGATCTGGCCAAGGAGTTGGCCGGGTTCTCTGCTGGTCTCTCCGGGGAACCCTTGCAGAGATTTAAGTCCTTGTCCTCGGGGATTCGGGACTGCTCGAAGTTCATGTCCCGCGCCGCCTACGATGGCTTCGAGGCTTCGGCCCGAGCTGCGGCAGCCGGCATCGCGGCTCGACGCCAGGCATGGCTGCAGTCATCGGACCTCGATCCATGGGTCCAGGACAAGTTGGTCGATGTCCCTTGCCGAGGTGAAAATCTTTTTGGCAAGCCCATGACCGAGAAGGCCGCTCAGCTCGAAACTGAGCACCTCACACGGACAAGGCTGTCTAGGAAGACCTCTGCCCCTTCTCATAAAAAGAAGGGCTCGGGTAAAAAGCCCTTTTACCCGAGGAAGGGCATTGCCTACAAACAGTACCCGCAATATCAGGCTGCCCAAGCTGCCCCCCAGGGTCAGCAAGCCAAGGGGCAGGGTAATGGACCCCGTAGGCAGAGGACCCCCAAGCCACCGGCCCCTGCTACCATTCAGCAGGGGGGGGGGTTTGACTCCTTGAGCGTAGCCTCTCCTCCACTGCTCTCCCAACCCTGCACAGGAGGTCGCCTCGCCCTCTTTGCCCACCAGTGGCCCCTTATCACCGGGGACAGTTGTGTGTTGGACATAGTCCACAAGGGTTATGCCCTGCATTTTCACCAACTGCCTCCACCATATTTTCCAGGGGAGCCTCCAAGGCTTCCCCTGCACACAGACCTTCTCCTGCAAGAGCTTCAAGGTCTGTTGGTGGACAGGGCGGTGGAGCCTGTGCCTCCCCACTTACAAGGTCACGGTTTCTACTCCAGATATTTCCTGGTGCTCAAAAGAACCGGTGGCCTTCGACGCATTCTTTACCTCAGGAACCTCAACAAGTTCCTAGTGAAGGAGAAGTTCAAGATGCTTACTCTTGGGACACTTCTGCCCTACCTCCAGCAGGGAGATTGGCTATGCTCTTTAGATCTAAAGGAAGCGTACACGCACATCCTCATTCATCCAGACCACAGAAAGTACCTCAGGTTCATTGTGGGAGGAAACCATTATCAATACAGAGTGCTGCCTTTCGGCCTCACCTCCGCCCCCATAGTCTTCACAAAGTGCCTAGCAGTGGTGGCGGCCTACCTGAGAAACCAGGGCATCTTTGTCTTCCCCTATCTGGACGACTGGCTCATCAGGGGTCAGACGTGCCAGCAGGCCAAACAAGCCACCCTCAGCACTATTGCTCTTCTCCAAAGGCCGGGGTTTGTCATAAACTTCTCAAAGTCCAGTTTGCTCCCCTCCCAGAACTTGGAGTTCATAGGAGCAAGGCTGGACTCTCTGCTGGCAAAGGCTTTCTTGCCAGCAGACAGGGCCCAAAGGTTGATGGCCTTGGCAAATCAGTTTCTCAGCAGGTCCCTGGTCTCCGCCAGACTCTGCCTGAGGCTTCTGGGCCACTTGGCTTCGACAGTACATGTGACACCCAATGCCAGGCTCCGTATGAGGCCTGCACAGTGGAGCCTTTGGACTCAGTGATCACAGGCCACAGGCAGCCTCTGAGACAGGATAAGGGTGTCCAGACAGTTTCTGCACTCCCTCAACTGGTGGCTGCACCCACCCAATCTACTGCAGGGAGTGCCTTTTCAGATTCCAGGGTACACGGTAGTGATGACCACAGACGCCTCCCTGCAAGGCTGGGGAGCTCATTGTCTGGGCAAGTGCACTCAAGGCCTGTGGTCTCCTTGGGAAGCTGCACAGCAGGTCAATCTCCTTGAACTCAGAGCTATTCGATTAGCACTCAAAGCTTTCTCTCCTACCCTGGCTCACCAATCTGTCCTGATTCAGACAGACAACCAAGTAGCCATGTTTTAGGTGAACAAACAGGGCGGGACTGGGTCCAGGATCCTTTGTCAGGAGGCTCAGGACCTTTGTTCATTTGCCCTCAAGCACAACATGCTCCTCAAGGCTGTGTACCTTCCAGGCCAGGACAACTACCTGGTAGACAGGTTAAGCAGAATACTGCAGCCCCACGAGTGGCAGCTGCATCCTTCGGTAGTTCAGAAGATCTTCCTAAAATGGGGTCTCCCTTTGATAGATCTCTTTGCCAGCCCAATGAACAAGCAACTGCCAAAGTTCTGCTCCAGGCAACCACATCCTCTGCGGATAGCAGCGGATGCTTTTCTGATATCCTGGTCTCAGGGCCTCCTGTATGCGTTTCCTCCCACGCCCTTGGTGGCCCGAACTCTCTTCAAGATTCTTCAGGACAAGGCCTCGGTCCTGCTGGTGGCTCCCAGGTGGCCAAGACAGCCTTGGTTTCCTCTTCTGCTTCAACTGGCGGTGGATTCTCCACTACCTCTGGGGTTGCAACCCAACCTTCTCTCACAGGAGCAGGGTTCCCTTCTGCACCCCAATCTCAAAGCTCTCAATTTGATGGCCTGGAGGCTGCAAGGGTAGTTTTGGCTCCTGGGGTCTACCTCAGGAAGTTGAGGAGGTTGTCCTAGCCTCTAGGAAACAATCCACTAGGAGAACCTATGCTCTCAAATGGAAAAGGTTTTCTGTGTGGTGTCAGCTACGTACAGAGGACCCTTTCTCTTGTACTGTGCCAGTAGTGCTTCAGTACTTACTGCACTTATCAAATGAGGGACTTAAGTCAAATTCTGTTCGGGTCGACCTCTCAGCTCTAGCAGCTCACCACTCACTGGTGGAGGGACATTCTCTGTCTGGTCACCCCTTGGTGTCCCGCTTTCTCAGGGGCTTGCTTTTGCTCAAGCCTCCCATCCGTCCTCCTGCCCCTGAGTGGGAGCTGAATGTGGTCTGGCAGCAACTGACTCGCCCACCTTTTGAGCCGATGGCTACTTGTCCACTACGCTTCCTCTCCTGGAAGACACTCTTCCTGATAGCCCTTACCTCGGCTAGGTGAGTAAGTGAGCTTCAGGCCCTGGTCTGTGATAGGCCTTACACCAGGATTTATAGGAACAGGGTAGTCCTTAGGACTCATCCAAAGTTCCTCCCTAAGGTTGTCTCCTCTTTCCACCTCAATCAGGAGGTGGTTCTTCCAACATTCTTCCATAAGCCTCATGCAAGCCAGGCTGAAGCAGTCCTGCATACCCTGGACTGTAGGAGGGCCTTATCCTTCTACCTTGACCGTACGCAGGGGCATAGAAGGGCTACTCAGCTCTTCGTATCCTTTGACCCCAATAAGTTGGGATTGGCTGTGTCCAAGCATACCTTGTCCATCTGGGTAGCTGACTGTATCACCTGGGCTTACAAGGCGGCTGACCTTCCTTTGCAGGGTAGGGTCACGGCCCATCATGTCAGGGCAATGGCTGTCTCAGTGGCTCATCTCCACTCTGTGCCCTTGGTAGACATCTGCAGGGCTGCAACTTGGTCTTCCAGCCAGACTTTTGCGGCCCATTACTGCCTGGAGAGGGAGTCCCATAGGGACAGTGCTTTTGACCAAGCAGTACTCCGGAATCTCTTTGAGGTTTAGGCAACTCCTGCCTTCCTGCCCTCTGTTGGGCTACCGGTGGAGGTTGTGTCCTTGGAAAGCCTTTCTTTGCTGCTGAGACTAGAGGGAGTTCTCTTGTTCAGCCTGGATTCCTCGGTAGCCCAGAGCTAGGGAGTCACCCATATGTGAGGACTGACTTCCTGCTTGGTCCTGGAGAAAGAGTAGTTACTCACCTGTAACAGGTGTTCTCCAGGAGCAGCAGGAATCAGTCCTCACAACCCTCCCTCCTCCCCTTGTAGTTGCAGTTGTACATAGTTTATTTTTTCATTTTTATGTGCTGTTCTTAGCTATGTCATTTGACTGAGGTAAGATGGCACCTTTAGTCGGGAAGGGAACCGCGCTTGCGTGCCTGCATTCCAAAGGCTTTCATAGAAAGCTGGGGAAATGCTCCGGTGGGGCTTCATCGACGCCGATGACACCCATATGTGAGGACTGATTCCTGCTGCTCCTGGAGAACACCTGTTACAGGTGAGTAACTACTCTTTCCACTCCATGTGACTCCCTGAATCCATGTTGGCACGGGTCTAGTGGAGCAGCAGAGTCGATGTGGTCTTGTAACTGTCTTTGCACCTCTTTTTCAATTAACTTTGCGAGAAAAGATATACTTGCAATGGGTCTGTAGGAGTCTACCTTTTGGGGGTCTAGTTTACTATTTTTTAGCAGTGGTCTGATCGATGTGTGTTTGAGAGCAGATGGGAAGTAACCGCTTGTGAAAGATAGGTTCATTATCTTGGTTATTATCGGACTGAGGTCACTGCGCAGTTCCTTTATCCAGAAGGCCGGACAAGGATCTGTTTGCGCAGTATTGGTATTGAGGGTCATGATAGTATCTTCGATGCATTTCTTGGAAGGGGCAGAGAAAGATGTTAGTGATGTTGTACACACTTGATCTGTGGGGGAGCCACCAATTGAAATTTTATTTGTCTGACATAACTTGGATTGTAGGTAAGTGGCAAACTCATGTGGATGGATTTCACATTGGTGCTCAGGTGTTGGCTCCTTGGATAGAGACTTGACCAGGTTAAACAGATCGTGAGGTTTATTTAGCGAGCGTTTCAGGGTGTCTGAGTGGTACTGTTTCATTTTCTGTGTGATGGCTTTGCGGTGAACGGCTAGCTGATGGATGTATGCTGTCTGGTCTCGAATGGAGTGTGACCTTCGCCAACGTTTCTCAAGCTTCCGTAGTAAGTTGAGTGATGCTTTCAGCTCAGCTGTGTACCATGGGGCTGTCGCTCTTTTCCTTGATGCCCTGTTAGGTGGTGGACGAAGTGCGATCGCACTGAGGTTATTGTTCCAGCAAGTGATCAGTTCTTCTAGGTTTAGGGTGGTCTCATTAAAGAGCGAACCCGTTTCTGCCAGGATAAGATCTCTATTGAATGGGCGGAAACTTCTAGCAGGTAGTTTAGAGGGATTACTTGGAGCTCTGTTGATCTTCGATTGTCATGAGTAAGAATCTGGAAAATGATGAGCTTGTGATCTGACCATGGTACAGTAGTTATGGACATCACGGTGCCATGGGATTGGTCAGAAACTGTCTGCGGAGCAAATACGAGATCTAGTGTATTTCCCTTCACATGAGTGGGTTCGTTTACTAATTGCTTGTATCCTAGGATATCGAGGGCTTCAAGAAAGGCAGAAGAATGGTTATTCTGAAGCGCTGGCAGGTTGAAATCACCTAGAATCCAATTTGGTGTATTTGGATTCTGGATATTGGATGCAAGGTTTATAATAGTTGGGAGGTCCTCCGGGGAGGCTGAAGGAGCTCTATAAAGTAGATTTATAGAGCAGATCTTGTTGGAGATGGAGACTGTCTCCAAGTGGTTTGTACTAGTGGAGTTGTGTAGCTGGAAATGGAGCTCTGTCCTGCTGAGGATGAGAGCTCCACCTTTTCTTTTGTTTTGTCTATGGCTTGTATATGCTGAGAAATTAAAAGGGAGGAGCTGGTTGAGTATGACGTTGTCTTCAGAGGACAGCCATGTTTCGGTGACCACGAGAATGTCGAGATTATGGCGGGATATTATGTCTGCGATCACAGGTCACTTCTTACGGATTGAATGTGCATTGATGAGGACACATTTTAGGCTTCGTGGGTAGGGGCTTTTGTCCTGTTTAGTTTTCATAGAGTGTTGGAGTGCAATGTGTAGAAGATGGGGGTGATGCAGTTGTGTGTCCCAATTTACATTATGATGGGATGTGCCTGCCCATCTTCTCCCTTGGCTCTGTAGGATCGGGATCTGATTGTATGAAGAAGTTAGGGCTAGAGCATCTTGGGGTTCTATGCACCCTCAAAGTCCAGATGGGCTTCAGAGCATTGGCATTCTGGGAGAAATTCCCATTCCCTTTGATGCAGAAAGGACCCCTGGGTACAGGATCAGAGGTATTTCAACTTTCTCTCAGAGTCTGACTCTGATGGCCAGGTAACTGATGTGGAATCGGAGGACTACTCAGAGTTCTGGCCCCTGGAGCCCCTGTCAGACCCTTCCCCACCTCATGAGTGTTGGAAGTCTCCCTCTGAGAACATGACCTTCTAGAATTTTGTGAGGGATATGGCCAGGGCCATACCATTCTCTCTGGAGATAGAGGATGAACCCAGGGCAGAGGAGTTGGAAATCTTGCAGTATTCCTTGGCGCCTAAGGAGGCGGTGACCATGCCCGAACATTGCATTCTGCAATTGGTCAGATGAGAATGTGGGAGAGGCCCATCATGGTATCTCCAGTGAGTAGACTTGACTTGACATACAAGGTGCAGAAATCTGGTTTTGAGAAACCTTAGCTCCTGCAAGCTCCTGCACCACTCCTTGGTGGTCGAATCCACCCTGAAGAGGATTAAGAGTACCAAGACTCATTCTTCAGCACCCCTGGGAAGGGAGGCTTGGACCTTGACTCTTTTGGGAGGAGATGTTTCCAGGGCTTGATGCTCATTGCCTGAGTGGCCTTGTAGCAGTTCTATATGAGCATGTTCCTCAAAGACATTATGCAAGATCTAGCTGACCTGTCTCAGTTCCTTCCTCCTGAGAAATTGGAAATTTCACACTCTAGTGGGCCATGGCAGGGACTGCTCAAAGTTCTGGTCTGGGTGACATATGACGCCTTTGAGATGGTGTCAAGAGTGACTGCAGTAGGCATTAGGGCCCGGAGACTCACCAGGCTCCATTTCTCTGACTTGGAACAGATGGTTTAGAATAAACTGGCAGATGTACCATGCCATGGTGAGAATCTGTTCAGTGAACAGGTGGACGAGAAAGCTGGCATTATAGAGAAGCAGCATATCAGACTTACCAGACTCTCCAGGTGCACATCTGAACTGGCTTACCATAGGAGGTACCAAGGAGGGGGCCAGAAGACATACTGCTCCTGTAGGCATTGATACTTGCCTGGACCCCAAACCTCCTTGCAGAAACAGTAGGCCCCTTACCAGCACAGAGAAAAACCATGGAAGTCCCAACCATCCCCACAGCCAAAGTCTGGAGCAGGTTTTTAACTGGTTCCTTTGGAGGATAGCTAATCTACCAGGGGTCGCCATGCTGAACCCTCTGGTGGGGGGAAGGTTTACTCTCTGTACCCAGAGATGGCCTCTTATAACCTCGGACTCCTGTGTACTACAAATAATCTGGAGCGCCTCTCTGAACTACTTCCAAGTGGGGCCCCGAGGGTGTTCATCTCGACCCCCCCCCCCTCCCTCCCTGCATCAGGAACTACTTCGGAAGGAAATCTCTACCCTCCTGGCTGACCTAGCTGTTGAGCTTGTTCTGCAGAAGCATGTGGGACAGGGCTTTTACTCCAAGTATTTTTTGCTTCCCAAAAGAAGGGGGGTTTCCATCCCATCCTATACCTCAGGGATCTAAACACTCACTTGGTGAGAGAAAAGTTCAAGATGTTTTCTCTGGGCACCCTGTTCCCATACCTCAAAGAGGGGTCTGGTTGTGCTCCCTGGATCTAAAAGATGTGTACACCCACATACTGATTCATCCCATTCACAGGAATTATCTCAGGTTCGTCTTGGGAGGGCAATACTTTCAGTACTGAGTGCTACCTTTCAGCCTAGCCTTGGCCCCCTCGAGTCTTCACCAAATGTTTTGTGGTAGTGGCAGCCGACCTCTGAATGCTGGGGGTGTTTGTCTTCTCTTACCTGGACAACTGGCTAATAAAAAGCATCACTCCGGAGTGAGATCAGGACTCCACACAACTGACCATTCAGGTGTTGGAGCTGTTGGGGTTTGTGATCAACTACCCCAAGAACCACCTTCAGCCCACCCAGTAGCTAGAATTCATAGGCGCCCTGCTCAACACGACTCAGGAGAGGGCTTTCCTCCCGCAGGACTGACTTCAAAGGCTGACAACCTTGGTTCAGGACATTCAATAGAATCCCCGAGTGACAGTTTGTAGGATGCTAACTGTCCTAAGTCAGATGGCCTCTACAGTGCATGTTACACCCCTGGCATGTCTTCAGATGAGGAAAACAGTCAGGAGACGTGGCAGATAAATAGGCCTTTATTATCCCACAGATCAAGCGTGCTAACCCGACACTGGCCGTGTTTCGTATTACACTTCCTCAGGGGTTTACGGCTCACTATGTATAAACACATATAAAAACCAAACACACCACAAATAAATTACTTTTTAACATTGTAAAAAACTATTAAAAAGATAAATAAAGCACATAACATATAAAATGTGTAGGATAAAGTATAAATCAACCAAATAAAATAGATTAAAACAAAACGTGATAACCAATGATAAAATTATCTCAAAATTTAAAACTATAAATACATAAATACATAAATAACATGCACTATCTAAAAGACAATAATATATGTTAATATCTAAAAAGACAATGATATGTAAATTAATAATATATAAGTTATACATGTTTATTAAAGAAGACATTGTTGACTAAAAATCACCTATTGGTGTAACTCAATTGAAACTAAAAGGAGAGAGAGGAGGACAACAGACTTAGAATCTCTAAATAAACAAATAACTAAACAATTATATAAAACTAAACGGATGAATGGATGCTTATAAAACCTTCAAGGCATGTGACCATTAAGTAAGATACAATTAAAACATAGTAAATGTGACATGGAAAATGTGCATGTTAAAAACATTATGTACTCATACCGCTATGGCTTCCCGTGCAACACGGGCGTGCTCCTAATCTTGCTGAGACACCAGAGAGTTCTGGTGCATTTACAATATGATTGGAATAGTCTAATAAAGTAAATGAAAATTTTTTTAATTATAAATATGCACATACTATATCTAATTGGTCATAACCTTAAAAAACGGAAAAATCAAATAAAGAAATAAATGAATCAACCGCCCGTGTGTTAAAACGGGATTAAATATAGTGCACCAGGGGCCTGCTTTTAGAACTTTACATCACCCGAAATAGCGAAGTACGATAAATACTAAAACTAACAAAATTGAAAAAATGTTGTATTTACAATATATTCTCTCACTTATCTCCAATCATTGTGCACAGTACACTCGAATCTACATGTAATCGTGTAAAACGATCCTCTCATTGAGTTACATCTTTAACCCGCGATCTTGAATTATTATATAAATCACTGTGCTCATGGTGATGTATTTACCCGACCTCTCGGTCAATTGTTATCTTAAAAGTGGATCTGGCCCTATGTCATGTGCATGATAAACAGTCTGGTCTAAAAAATAAATATGTAAAACACATTTATCTTAAAAAATAAATAAATATGTAAAACACATTCCTAAAAAGATCCCACGAATCCGACCAACCATTTATATATGTTGCTACGGCCAAAAAGAGGAGATGATTTGACAAGAGACCCACTCGTTAAAAAAAACTCCTCAAAACCGGCAAAGACGACAAAGCGCCTACTCATTAAAATAAACTCTTCAAACGCGGTAAAATCGGAGAGAAAACAGTATCGCTTCTATGCAACATATGATCCAAAATCATAACATCATCACACTATGCCAAATTATTTCGTGAAAGACTAACAGTTACGAACCTGTAAAATGCAAAGGGAACCCTGCTCGCAAGCGGATTGCCAGCTCATACACATTGAAACGCCCGCACATGCGCTATGGGGTTTAAAGCACAGTTTTGGCGGGAATTATAGTAAACAAAATTGTTTGTCCCATATTTATATAGCAACCATCTGCTATTAAGACTACCCTAAAAACAAATTATACTTTAGCAGTATTCAAATGAAAACTGGAAAATTGTATAAACAATGTGTTAATCTATTGGTGAATGTAAATGAATGAGATTTAAAAAATGACAGCTCTGCCAAGCGAACACGGAACAAGCACAGCTTTGGCGGGAGTTATAGTGAATGAAATTGTTTGTCCCATATTTATATAGCTACTATCTGCTATTAAGACTACCCTAAAAACAAATTATACTTTAGCAATATTTGAATGAAAAACTGTAAAATTGTATGTACCATGTGTTGATCTATTGGTGAATGTAATTGAATGAGATTTTAAAAAATGACAGCTCCGCCGGGCGAACTCGGAACAAATTATAATGACCGGATCCCGCAAACCACTATATGAAAATAAAAATACCCCTATTAAAAGATTATGCCATAATTATTAAGATAAACATGCCCTTAGTTAAAAATACACCATGATTATTAAAACCGGGCTTCAACTCACTAAAAGGGAAGGAAGAAGAAAAACACTCGTTGAACGCACTGAGATTCATGGGTCCCTGTGGAACATAATTAAAAAACATAAATTTGATCATAAGAAAACTGATAAATCTAAATCCAGATTAAGTCCATGTGGGGTCATGGTGTTAAGTAAAAAAAATGAACTTTTGTTCTAACCTAAGAGTTGTTTTAATTAGGTCACCTCCCCTCCAGTTCTGTTGGACTTTCTTTAAAACAAAAAATTTTATATCCGCTACAGTGTGGCCCATGTCCAACCAATGTTGCACTAATGGTTTTTCTACCAACTTCCTTCTAATACAGCTCTTGTGTTCGATGATACGTGTGTGTACACACCGGTTCGTTTTGCCAACGTAAAGTTTTTCACAAGGATATTTAATAACATAAATGACATTAGATGTCTCACAATTAGAAAAATCATTTATATAAAATGTCTTTTGAGTGTCTGGATGGACAAAGGAATTACGTACTGGAAGAACATGACAAACTGAGCAGTGCCCACACTGGAAGTGCCCCTTATATTTAGATAATCTCTTGCGCTCGGTAAAAGCAGAAGGAACTAGGAGATTCCGAAGATTAACATTCCTCTTATGGGCCACTATCAGTGAAATGTTACGAAACTCGGGAAGGGACTGAACAAGTCGCCATTCCCTTTTAAGTATGTTTACAATTTTATGTGATTGTAATGAATATAATAAGGGGCATATAATTTTGGATTGATCCTTCTTTTCTTTTGATTTTAACAAGTGCTCACGTAATTCATCTCGTGCTCTTACGTAAGCCCTTTCAATACATTGATTAGGATATTGGCGAACCTTTAGCCGGTCTGATAAATCTCTGGCGTGATGTTCAAACTCAGTTGAGGTGGTGCAAGCTCTTTTCACTCTAAGAAACTGTCCCACAGGTAAATTTTTCTTAAGAGCCGGATTGTGGAAACTGTTGTAATGCAAGAGCTGATTTTTATCTGTAGGTTTTCTGTATAGTGTCGTTGTGATCTTTCCCCTTTCCAATTGAACCAGGAGGTCCAGATAAGGAATATGTGTGGAATCATAAGTAATTTGAAATCGTAAATGGTGTCACATTCCCCTGCTACTGGCCGAAGGCTTTATAGTAGGGGTGACCGCTGTTTTGCTTCTGAGTGTCCTTTATACTATCTAGCAGCAAGGGTTGCTGGGATATGTAGTTTTTGGTTTCACTCTCACAAAAATGTGTTCCGGCACAAGGGTCTTTTGGAACAGATCAATTTATTATTATTGTTGGGTTTTCCCCTCACAGAGGTTCTCAGGCAAATAAGCAAAGCAATATAATTATTTTCCAGAATAAACAGAAAAACAGGAGCAAATGAAAAGCATCAAATAAAAGTGGAAAAACTGTTTTTTCACAGCAGCACAAAACTTCCAAACAACTTTGTAATTCTTCTTACCAAAGCTTGTTTAACATAAGTTCATGTCCACTCTATTACACATAGAACAGTCCATCTCAAAAGAACCAGAGGACTCAGGAACATCTGCTGCTTCAATGATCATGTCCTCGCTTTCATTCTCACAGCTCTGCCTAGGAGAACTTCTAGGCTGGCATTTTGGAATAGCCTTTTGCAGCTGCTCTAGAAGATTCCCTCCTCTACTAGCCGTGACGTCCTCTAGCTCAGGAGTTTGATTAGTACGTAAGCTTCTCTTTATGGTTTCTACATCTGCATTAAACCATTTATTCCAAGTGTTTCTGTTAGGTGGTTTTACAGCCGTGCTATCGTGGCACTTGTTAGCACTGACTTGTAGTTGTTTTACAATGTCTTCAACAAGACTCTGATTAGGCAGAAAATCCAACGTACCTTGTCTGCTATCACTGCCCGGTCTGTGCTTGGAGCTCTCTTCCCTTCCACAGGTAAAATGTTTGTCCCTGTCTTCAGGTAGCTCCCACGACGGCGTTGACTTAGCTTTAAGGTAACTGGGATTGGACCCACCAGAATCCCTCTTGCCTGGAGCTGGGTTCCAAGACTTCCTCAGTTGCTGCCTTCCTTGTTGAAGTGGTTTAGACAGTTGTAAAGGCTTTTCCCTGCCTTCTTGTCTGTCCAGTTTCCTTCTCTGCTGACAATCCTGTCGGCTGTTCTGGTACTGCGTGCTGTTCTGAAAGACTAGCCCTGAAGCTGGTTTAAAACGGCTTCCTTGTTCAGGCACGCCTTTCTGACTATCCAGGTGCACCTCGTTAGGGCTGCTTCCAGCTCTTACGTCATGAATCTGACTGAGCTGCATTCTCTCTGAAAGCTTCCTGCTGTCATGGAAACCTGGCTTGCTCTGGCTTTTAAAGGTGCAGTGCTCTCGCTATTTTGCCATTCCATCTGCTCAGGCATGCTTTCGGTACCACATATTCCCCCCCTTAAGATATTCCAGGCTGGGTCGATCTTATCATCACAGTATGGAATCCGAGATAACGCGTCCGCGTTCTGGTGTAAACGTCCTGCTCTGTGTTCAATGTTAAAATCGAACGCTTGCAGCGCCATATACCAGCGTGTTAGCCTGGGGTTACTGTCCTTCATTTGCCCCAGCCACTTTAACGGGGCGTGATCTGTCATGAGGAGAAACTTCCTACCTGCTAGATAGAATTTTAATGACTCAATGGCCCACTTGATAGCGAGGCACTCCCGCTCTATTGTAGAGTAGTTCCTCTCGGCGGGCGATAGCTTTCTACTCAAGAATAGCACCGGGTGCTCTATGCCATTGTGCTTTTGGGAGAGGACAGCCCCTAGTCCGGTGTCTGAGGCATCCGTTTGCAATATAAACGGAAGGTCAAACTCGACCCCTTTCAACACTGGGGCAGCGCAGAGTTCGGCCTTTAGACATTCCATCGTCTTGAGTGCCTCTGGCGTCCAACATAGTTGATTGGGCTGGCTCTTCTTTAACATATCTGACAATGGGGCGCTTTTCTCCGCAAATCTAGACAGAAAGCGCCTATAGTAGCCCACTAACCCCAAGAAGCTTCTAAGTTGCTTCTTATTGGTGGGCTGGGGGAACGTCTTCACGCTTTCCACCTTGTCTATCAAGGGTTTAACGGTGCCATGTCCAACACGATGTCCCAAGTATTTTACTCCTGGGCTTGCGAACATGCACTTGTTGGGGTTTAATGTCAGGCCTGCCTCTCGCATAGCCTGCAACACCGCTCTTAGCCTTGACAGATGATCTTCCCAACCCGTACTGTGGACTATAACGTCATCCATATAGGCTGTTGCATACGCCTGATGTGGTCTGAGCACCACATCTACCAGTCTCTGGCATGTAGCCGCTGCTCCGTGTAGGCCGAAAGGCATACGTTTAAACTGGTAGAGGCCTACCGGAGTGCTGAATGCCGTCTTTGGTCGGGAGTCTCTAGTTAATGGCACCTGCCAATAACCTTTGGTCATGTCCAACGTTGTCAAGTACGTGGCTCTTCCCAAGCGGTCCAGGAGCTCTTCGATGCGTGGCATCGGGTACGCATCGAATTTTGATATGGCATTGACCTTCCGAAAGTCGATGCAAAATCGAAGTGTCCCGTCGGGCTTAGGGACTAGGACTATCGGGCTGCTCCATGGGCTCTTAGACTCCTCAATTATGTCGAGGTCCAACATTTCCCGCACTTGGTTGATGACCTCCTGCCGCCGAGCCTCCGGCAACCGGTAAGGGTGCTGACGTACTACCTCTCCTGGGGGAGTCACGATCTCGTGGGCAACGAGCTGAGTATACCCAGGAAGAGGCGTTAGGACGTCGGGAAAACTCTGCACCAATTGTTCCAGCTGTTTCCTTTGGGTCCAGGATAACCCTTCTCCCATCCTTAGCTCCGGGGTCTTCTGGCAGTCACTTAATTGGGGGCCCAAGTCCTCTTCTGACAGCTCCTCTACTACGGCCGCCAATCCCTGGAGGTCAGCTCTACCTGTGGACCCGAATCCTTGGGCTCCTCGGGCTGTACTGGAAACCACATGTACTTCTTCAAGAGGTGGAAACCCGACCCTCTCACATATTAGTTGTGCTATACGATCACCCGTGTGGACTTTAAAGTCTTCAGACCCGAAGTTGAAAAGTAGGACCTTCACGGCTCCTCGGTAGTCCGGGTCCACGACGCCGACTCCCACATCAATCGCGTATTTTACGGCCAGTCTGGAACGCGGGGCGATGCGCCCGTAACACCCAGGCGGCAACTCCAACTGCAGGGCCGTGTTTATCAAAGCCTTGCCATGTTTTGGCACAGTCGCCTCTTCCGCGCTGTATAAATCGAATCCAGCGGCCTGGGGTGACGCTTTCTTAGGTGGGTGCGCATCTGGACTCATGCGGCAATACTTCAAAACAAACACAGGCTTTTTGGCTTCCTTTTCCTCTGGCAATGGTCGCGAAGGCTTTTGCATCTTCCCAAATAGAGGATTTGGAACCGCCATCATTTGTCGTGTGTTCTTACTTAGTACTTCTGGTGGATTGCTTGCAGCTATCAGGCTTTCCTTTTTCTGCAGAGCCTGCTGAATGCTTCTCTGAAACTGCGGCCAATCCCGGCCTAGTACTAATTCCTGTGGCAGGTGAGGAACAATGGCCAGCGGAATCTCCTTTCCTATTCCGCATCCTTTCACAAGGAGTTTGTATATAGGGTAAGAGGAGGACGCGCCGTGCACACAGCGAATTTTTACAGAGTCACTGGGCAGATCGGGTATGGCTTTCCCCTGGGCTTCTATCCTTTTCCAGAGGCCGCGTGAAAGCATACTCTGATCGGAACCAGAGTCTAGTAGGGCATTGGCACTTACCCCTTGGACTGTCACAGCTATGAGGAATCCCTCCTTAACCTGTCCTGGGCTAGTGGTCACCAGCGCTACCTTCGCTCTGCAGCTACGCTGTAAATGGTCACTACTGCCACATTTAAAGCATACTCTCTTAGCATACCTGGCTTTACATTCAGGTAAACACAATGCAGTTACTTTCATAGTATTTTCCTTTTCTGAGCTTGCCTCGGTTGGTCTCCCAGAAGTCATGCTTTTACCCTGAGCATTCCTCTCGGCTTCCAGGAACAGCTCAGCGAGCATGATCGCTTCCTGTGAGTCTTTACAACCTTGCAAGGTTAGAAAAGTTCAGACATTTTCAGGGACAATGTTCATATACTGTTCTAACAATATGGTATCCAATATTGTTTCAATACCTTTGCCTTCAGGCTCTAACCACTTGTTAAGCAAAGCTTTTAAGCGATAGTGTAGGGCTCTAGGCGTCTCGCCAATCATAAGCTTAGCGTCTCTAAACAAATGATGGTATGCAGAAGACGTAAGACCAACTCTATCCTTAATCGCTTTTTTAACTTCATTGTAGTTATTTGACAAATTAGGTGGTACAGTTTGATAAGCAGTTAATGCTTCCCCTGTGAGACACATTGCCAGCCTGACTGCCCATTGGTCTTTTGGCCAATGCATCAGGTAAGCAATTCGCTCTAAAGTCCCTAAATAATCGTCCAGATTATCAGACTGAGACAACTTCCCAAAGTTCCATGCCTCTTTAGACCAAAGTCCCGAAGCATGAGCTTGGCTTAAGTGTTCAAAACCTGTTGAAGATGAAGCAAGCTCGGGCTCCTTCTTCGTGGATTGGATCCATGCCTCCAGCATCTGTATGAGCGGCCGCTGCTGCGCTTCCATGCGTGCTGTAGCGTCTCTTAGAGCCTCCATGGCCAGCTCGCGTTGGCGCTCAAACTGGGCTGACATCCACGTCAAGACTTCTTTGACTTCCATTGTCATGCTGAAAAGACAAAACACAAGACACAACCACCAAGTGCGGTATCACCAGATAGGAGGTACTTCTACCTTTCACCCACTTGCTGCGCTGATACCAAACCAAGTATCCCCAGGTAACTCTGCTATGTACAAATTACCTGATACTTGTGGTGCATCAAGCCTTTGTGTATGCGGTGGTCTCTCCAGTATTAGACACGTCTTCTTCTTCTGTAGAAGCAGTCTTGCTTGAAGATTCTTTTTTTTTCCAAAAATTTTTTTTTTCCAAAACTTTATTTTTCAAAACTTTTTCTTGCCCTTTAATTCTTCTGCGCATGCGCCTTTGCCTTGATCCATAGCAACTACGCCAATTTGTCACATTCCCCTGCTACTGGCCGAAGGCTTTATAGTAGGGGTGACCGCTGTTTTGCTTCTGAGTGTCCTTTATACTATCTAGCAGCAAGGGTTGCTGGGATATATAGTTTTTGGTTTCACTCTCACA
This sequence comes from Ichthyophis bannanicus, assembly GCA_033557465.1. Taxonomy (NCBI): domain Eukaryota; kingdom Metazoa; phylum Chordata; class Amphibia; order Gymnophiona; family Ichthyophiidae; genus Ichthyophis; species Ichthyophis bannanicus. Next base: position 855,033,033 of record CM066032.1, read on the forward strand.
AAAATGTGCTGTGGCACAAGGGTCTTTTGGAACAGATAAATTTATTATTATTGTTGGGTTTTCCCCTCACAGAGGTTCTCAGGCAAATAAGCAAAGCAATATAATTATTTTCCAGAATAAACAGAAAAACAGGAGCAAATGAAAAGCATCAAATAAAAGTGGAAAAACTGTTTCTTCACAGCAGCACAAAACTTCCAAACAACTTTGTAATTCTTCTTACCAAAGCTTGTTTAACATAAGTTCATGTCCACTCTATTACACATAGAACAGTCCATCTCAAAAGAACCAGAGGACTCAGGAACATCTGCTGCGTCAATGATCATGTCCTCGCTTTCGTTCTCACAGCTCTGCCTAGGAGAACTTCTAGGCTGGCATTCTGGAATAGCCTTTTGCAGCTGCTCTAGAAGATTCCCTCCTCTACTAGCCGTGACGTCCTCTAGCTCAGGAGTTTGGTTAGTACGTAAGCTTCTCTTTATGGTTTCTACATCTGCATTAAACCATTTATTCCAAGTGTTTCTGTTAGGTGGTTTTACAGCCGTGCTATCGTGGCACTTGTTAGCACTGGCTTGTAGTTGTTTTACAATGTCTTCAACAAGACTCTGATTAGGCAGAAAATCCAACGTACCTTGTCTGCTATTGAAGAGCTTACTTAACCCTCTCCTCACCAGCAACCTACTGGGCTCTTGAAGCTACAGAAGACTACATTCAAAACAATGGGAAGGTTATCAAAAGACAGCAATAAATACAACACAGTTCTATAGAAAATACACCAAAGCTTTAGTGGAGAGAAACTGAGAGAAACACGTTCTCCCTGTTTACTCTAACTTACTAGCCATGGTTCACTTTATTTATAAGGCTCTTTTAGATGATACAGCATAATTTCACTTTATTATTATACATCAAATATGACGTATTTATCATATTGTAGGTCAACTTTATTCAATGTGGGTGAGTGTGTGGAGACATACATGGAGTCCAAGACATAACTGTTTACTGCTACATAGATCATTATGAGGAGACATACAGGATTCCAAGACATAATTGACATAATTGACATAATTGTTTACTGCTGACTAGGTTGGTATGAGGAGACATACACATAACTGTTTACTGCTGACTGCTTGATATCTAATAACCCTGAGTACTGCTTGATATCTGCTAACCCTGAGAGTATTTTAGCTAATAACCCTGAGACAGAGAGGCTAGAGTACAACCTGCCCTTTCCTTTATTTATGTAAACCTTCACTTAGTAAGCTAATATATGAGGTTTTATTTCTAAGCATGGTTCTGAACAGAATTAACTCTTTCTCAGGTTTAGTCAGTCTAATAGTGTACAGTACCCTGTACCAACATACATGCTTTCAGTCCCTCCTCTGATTCTGGAAAGAATCATTTTTAAAGTAAGGAAACCCATATATTGTCATTGAAGTGGAAATAAAACTAGATTCTGGGCCAATCCATAACATTATTGCAGGAGTCAGTGATTCTATTGATGTTTTACAGAAAGCTGTGAAAGGTGAAGAGGTGGAAAGAAGCCAGTGCTGACATAGAGAAACAACTGTCAGTACATAGAGGAGTAATACTTCTAGAATGAGACTTCCCAAAATACCAAGCAAAGATGCTAACATGCCTTGCAAAGGCCTGAATACTGAATTCCAAAATGAAGAAACAGAACCAAATAGAGCTGAAAAAGATCTTATATAACTAGCACTTGAAACAAAAGTATGGTTCTTAACTCTATCCAATTGGCCTTTTACTATTTTTCCATTATTATCATACTACAACAAATATCAACTATTATTCCACACACACCATTTTCCTTTGCTAGGAGAAAATCTAAAAACCATTCAGTTCTGGACTGCATAAGCTAACACTATGTTTACTGGACCTTGCAATACACACTAATTGCCTCAGTAAAAAGCAGAGCAGCCACTATGACTTCATCCTGAGGGGACACATCCCTTTTTCTTCTTAAAGATTCGTTCGGGATTGACAACAAATTAATAGTTCAATTCACTATGGGGTATCCATCAGGGCTATATAGCAAGCACCTAGCCAATCTCTGGGAAATTCTGCACTATAAAAATACTAACCGAAACATCAATTCACAAATCGGAGATTACAAAAACAGCACAACAAAAATAAAATACCAGAAGACTATGTTTCACAATATACCAAACAGTAAACCATGTTTGAAGAGGTTAAGAAAGAGAATCAGAAGTGCAGAGAGGAAAATTCACAGTTTTGGGAAAACGTGCAAGAACCTCGAAGTACTTGTGATCATTTTGCACATGAAAAACTCAAAATGCACAGTCCAAAATTAACAATGCAAAAACAACCTGGACAACTTGAAGAAGCGTCTGCAGCCCTTTTGCAATGGAAAAAGAAAACATGGCTGTCGTGGGGCGAGCATACAAGAACTACAGCAGGAGAACAGAGGATTAAAGGAGCTGAACAGGCATGCAAAAGGTGCTCCTACTTTTGCCAAACCACAAAAACTAAATTACCAAGCTGACAATATTGAAGAGAGGCAGATAATAGCAATGTCTGGCTTGCAAAACAAATACAATGAGCTACAGCAAAAATGCTGAACCGCTAAGATGTGAGATTCAGGAACTCACTGAGGACTAGATATATTCTGTATACAATTACTCAAAACCCTCTGAGGCATGACCATTAAATTATTTCACTTTAACGCCGGTTAGGTATGCCTAGGTCTGAACTAGAGGCATCCAAACGGGTAGCTAGAACTACACACTTGGTTCCCATTAACTGACATTACTTGTAAATTACTGAAATATAGGAACCTGTACATAGGATCTTCATACCTATATCTTTAATTATTCTAGGTTCTGTGTTTGTATTTGTGTTTGTATATGACTATATGTCACAAAACTCCTCAAAGGTCTTAGGCCTAACTCTTGGGAAAAATCCATGCTGAGGAGCTGTCACTGTTGGAAGGCAAACAACAAACTTTGATAACTTAAAATATTTTTGCCATCAAGTGTAAATGTGCCTCAAAAATATTTGGATATTCCTTCTAACATCCTCATGATTCTGAATACAATACTGCTATATTAATAATATGCCACAGCACATCTAGGACCAGATTAAGAAATATGCATAGCAAATATGCATATCAACAAAAATATTCTCAAAAATACTCTAAGACAAACTAAAGATATACCTACTTTTCCTAATACTCTTCTTAAGATGATGAAGAGATATACTATCGCTATACTGGCCCTCTAATTCTCAATTACTTTATTAAGTAGAGGTTCAGTACCTAAAGGTCATTACATATATCAGGAAAATACTAATCTAAACTAACCTCATCCCTCTAGGTCTTACTATAAATACATAAAAACATTTTAAATGCTATATAAAAGCATTTTACATAAATAGCGAATTTAGAATTTACTTAATACAATATTCTCTCTGTAATAACGCTGTTGTTCTTTCAAAAAAATACTTTAAATCGTAAAAGTCCTTTTCTTCAATATCACTGTTGTCCAATAAGTCTTTGCGTTGCAAACTCTTGATTCACTGACACAGGAAGCAACCTTCTGATCTTGTGAGGGGGCCACTGTATAAGATGCATTCGTTGAGAATGTCTTCTCACTTTACAAGCTGAATATCCCACCAGGAACACATGACATGGACCAGGAACTCCGGAGCTGGGAGTGTCTTCGGATGCAGTCTTAATCAGGACCCAATCTGGTGACTTCACTTCCGATAAAATAATTCTGCGGATCCCAGATATAAAGAACTTGTCATCTCGTTAAGGAGTCACTTGCAATAAAAGGAAAACAAACAGGACTGAGTGCAACCGTGCACAATAAGTTAAAATATCGCTGCGCAACACCTGGGGGTCTGGGATAACTGCCAAGGCATCCATTAATTATTTCAAATAGTGTCCGGGGAAACACACTCTTCCATAAGGGCTAAAAGAAAAAGCTTTTATTCAATCGGAGGCTGTATCAGAGTGACCTTTTAGGAACACCACCTCCCTCCTCTGATACAGAGCAGATACCAAAACAGGTTGCAAAATCAAAATAAAATGAATTCAACAGGCAGGCATATGTATACTGTCCCTAGACTAACCCTACAATGCCAATTCTGAAACAGTTTAAACAGACTGTACCAAAGAAAAATAACATCAAAAAGACAAGATGCATAACCACAGCGATAAAACTGCCACAGCAGAAATAAAGCAGGTAGAAACAAAAGACGATCAGGGTAAATAAACAGATGATTCGTTTCCCAGCTGCCCGGAACATCACGAAGTCCAAAACTGGGTTTCAAAAGAAGTATCTTCAAAGAAAGATGAAAGAGAAAATAAAATCATCTTTAACCAGTGCTAAATATTGCAATGTCAGTAACACTGATATCAGAAAAGCGTCTTTTCGGTTCACAAAATGATGTCCTTTGGTTTTCAAAATTGCGACGTGTGCTGGCAAAACCACCAGGAAATCAATAAGATTCTATTGCAAAAATCATTACTACATAGACATAACGGGAGATACTTCATTAAATTATTCTGAATAAGAACCCACTGGCTCACATCCAGTTGGGAAAGCTTACAAAACATACACAGATAACAGAGAAAACAAAAGTAGCCACAAAGAATTTGAATGAGTAAGGATTATTCATAGACAATAATATGGCATCTTACCCAGTACATCGCTACATATAAAACATGGCGCATTTCCCAGTACATTGCAACATTCAAAAACAAGCCTCCAGCTGTGATAATGTAGAGACAGGGAGGCTTTCCGATCCTTCTGAGCAACAGAAATTTGCTAGCAAGCATTTACAGGAAATTAATGAATCTGGAAACTTGCACAGTAACACCGGTGCTTTCAAAATAGGTTTCAATCTAGCAGACCAGAGAGTGTTAGAACAACTCCCCAGAAAGTAACATTTTTACAATACAAACCACAGTTTAGACAGATTTAACCCTCAAACCTAACGGAACAATATAAACTAATAAAGGACACAAAATCTGACCAATAACATAAGTAATTTAGCCTACATTAAAAACAAATCATTCACATAATAAACTAAAAAGGAATGGTTGAGTCTCACATCAGATAATGCAGTTCCTAGGGCCGATGCAAATATGCAAGACTAACCTTTAAAAAGAGCAGATAAAAACAAAACTGCATTTTTCTTTGCCATGTCATAGTGAAAATAAGCAAATCGCAAATCCACAACAAAAATCCAGAGAGAAATTGGCAAAATCACATTATGTACTGCACATAGGTTCTGCACAGGTCTATCAGTGTCTTACCGTACAGCCGTCCACAGACAGTTTCACCTTTAGCACAGGAAAAATTGAGGTCTTACATAATGAAATCGCAGGAAATCTGCAAGTACAGAACAACTTTCTTCACCAGCGGCTGCTGGCAATGGACACAGCTGACAGTCTAAGAAACGGAACTCCAGGTCTCACGGCGATCCTTACAGGCGGGCATCCAAAAGGCATCCGATAACTGATCCCGGCACTGTAGATGAAAGTTCTCCAAGATAAACGATACTTGCATCTGCAGAAAACAGCACTTCAGAGAAAGAATACAATGGACAATGTCCGACATTTGATCCTGGGACAGCCCACAAAGCAGATAGAAGTCTTCCAAGATCAGGGTGCATAGCTGTGACATCTGCACTACAGAGAATACAGCTGAACGGCTGGGAGGGAAATCAACTCTCTGACCATCCTCCTGCTCTGATTGCAGAGACAGTTTTGCTTGCAAATGCTCAATAAACAAACTTATCTGAACTGTCTCGCTGAGAATTCCTATGACCTTCTCTCTGATCTATTCCACCCCCTGCTCCTGGGAGAAGTTGAGCAAACGTCAGATTGAGCAATTCAGTCACTTCACATCAAATGTCAGCTCACTGCACCAGGCACCTTTTCAGACTTACATAAGCACTTTTCAGACTTACATCAGCTGTTCTAGCTGGCCAATCTATTATTAAAGTTGTAAAAAAATACCTTTACTCACGGGATTAAACCATTTACAAAAACAATTAGTGAATCCTGCCTTAAAGATGTTAATCTCAACCAATCCTTTTATAAGTTTGCTGTAAGTGTACTACCACTACTGTAAATGATTTTAACAGAAAATCAATTTTATTTTTTAATCACTAAAAATTATCTCTTTGAGTTTTCTCTTGGAAATCTATCACAGGGTATGTCACAAACTGGATAAAAAATCAGCTGGGTTATAAAACGCAGTTCTAAGCAAATTATCTAAAGCAGCCCAAGTAGGACATGAACTATTATACTGACGTAACACAGTTTGAAGAAAACTTATAGCACTATGTAGTTGAATACATTTCTCTCTATAGGTCATAAAATGCTTATTCAGACCCTTTTCAATATCATCAACAAGTTTACTAGAAATTCCTAATTCCTTTGTAGCAGAAATATCATTTCTTACTGTTCCCTTTAAGGAATCTATGATACGTACAGTACATTCTATTTCACGACTAAGAAGGTCATTCATTTCTCTGAGCTGAAAAACATTGCAAGTACCAAAATTCTTGATTTGTACATTTCCCAATATTTTTTGTTTATTCCTTATCTCTACTTTTAACCTCACTGAACGAGTGACTATCTCCCTCTCAGAAACTACATAATTCTCAGAACAAACAAGGGGAGACGACGGAAATGCACCTGGAACACTTTCAGCTTCAATTGCAGCCACCTCTGCATCATACTCTGGAGAAAATATGACTGGGACCTTCCCTGCACAGACATTACCAATCTCTTTCTCCTGCGGGTCACCCGGTTTACCAGCATTCACTAATCCAAACAATTCATTCTTCAAATGATGTGCCATTCGCCGCCACCAACCAAACACTAGCCCTTCACGGGCATTACATACTCTGTGTTTAGCCTGCAAAGCACATTTCAGATAACGAAGCTTATCTACAGAAAATGTTCCCTCCAAAGGAAACTGTAAAAGCACATTATTATTAGTCACTGCATGCCAGTGCACAACATAAGTGGTAGCCCTAACCCCATACTTTTCACGCATACAATAAGAAGGGCTACCTTTCTGAAGAGCTAAACTCATAGCCTTAACATGCCATTCACACAATTGAGACAACTCCTGTTCACCTAACAGATTGCTCATTGCTGGCACCATATAATACTCACAAACACCTTCCCTCCTTGCCAGGAATGTTGAAATCTGCAGAACGGTCATGGCACCAACTGAAAAGCTTACTTAACCCTCTCCTCACCAGCAACCTACGGGGCTCTTGAAGCTACAGAAGACTACATTCAAAACAATGGGAAGGTTATCAAAAGACAGCAATAAATACAACACAGTTCTATAGAAAATACACCAAAGCTTTAGTGGAGAGAAACTGAGAGAAACACGTTCTCCCTGTTTACTCTAACTTACTAGCCATGGTTCACTTTATTTATAAGGCTCTTTTAGATGATACAGCATAATTTCACTTTATTATTATACGTCAAATATGACGTATTTATCATATTGTAGGTCAACTTTATTCAATGTGGGTGAGTGTGCGGAGACATACATGGAGTCCAAGACATAACTGTTTACTGCTACATAGATCATTATGAGGAGACATACAGGATTCCAAGACATAATTGACCTAATTGACATAATTGTTTACTGCTGACTAGGTCGGTATGAGGAGACATACACATAACTGTTTACTGCTGACTGCTTGATATCTAATAACCCTGAGTACTGCTTGATATCTGCTAACCATGAGAGTATTTTAGCTAATAACCCTGAGACAGAGAGGCTAGAGTACAACCTGCCCTTTCCTTTATTTATGTAAACCTTCACTTAGTAAGCTAATATATGAGGTTTTATTTCTAAGCAAGGTTCTGAACAGAATTAACTCTTTCTCAGGTTTAGTCAGTCTAATAGTGTACAGTACCCTGTACCAACATACATGCTTTCAGCTATCACTGCCCGGTCTGTGCTTGGAGCTCTCTTCTCTTCCACAGGTAAAATGCTTGTCCCTGTCTTCAGGTAGCTCCCACGACGGCGTTGACTTAGCTTTAAGGTAACTGGGATTGGACCCACCAGAATCCCTCTTGCCTGGAGCTGGGTTCCAAGACTTCCTCAGTTGCTGCCTTCCTTGTTGAAGTGGTTTAGACACTTGTAAAGGCTTTTCCCTGCCTTCTTGTCTGTCCATTTTCCTTCTCTGCTGACAATCCTGTCGGCTGTTCTGGTACTGCGTGTTGTTCTGAAAGACTAGCCCTGAAGCTGGTTTAAAACGGCTTCCTTGTTCAGGCACGCCCTTCTGACTATCCAGGTGCACCTCGTTAGGGCTGCTTCCAGCTCTTACGTCATGAATCTGACTGAGCTGCATTCTCTGAAAGCTTCCTGCTGTCATGGAAACCTGGCTTGCTCTGGCTTTTAAAGGTGCAGTGCTCGCTATTTTGCCATTCCATCTGCTCAGGCATGCTTTCGGTACCACAATGGACATTGTCGCACCACCGCCCTAGTGGTCAAAGGTGGTTAAGGCAGGTCGGGTGGACATGAGTTATTTTCTAGTTTGAGTTTGGTCCTTGTATGCGGGGTCTGGGTATCTGTTCTCAGTGGCCTTCCGGGTACCAAAGCCTCAATGAACACAAAGTCCGAGAGTAGGGAAAGAAAGGCTTTTTATTTCCCTTAATGCACAATGATTCAGGTAGTGGAATCTACGTCAACATAAAGAAACCTTACTTCAGGTAGAAAAGAAACATAACCAGTTATTACTTTATCCACTGTTATCTTCACAGGAATTCATACAATAAAACACACAGTCTTTGCTTGCTGAGCCCTGCTTTACACACTAGGCAGGGATTCTAGGCTTCCTGCCTGACAGTAGCTACAATCCATGGGCACTTCAGAAGGGTCCTCATTAAATTCCACCTGCATGGGCTGTGGGTCTGAGAGCTGTGACTCTGTATCAGTGTAGTCTGGTGGAGTACGCTGAGGCTTTTCATATACAGCTTGTATCAGCCTCCAATGTTCTGGGCCTAGGTTTAGGCCTTGGTCATGTGAATGCTTGCTATGAGAATACCTTCCCTTGTCTTGGTGCCTTGTATTAAACAGTCTTTCATCTGGTAAAAGCTTGTGTCTTGTCTTACAAACAGCTTGATAAGGCGAGCACACCCTTGCACCTTGTGCTCCCTGTGTCACCAGGTTATAACGGTTAGAAGTATAAAAATGTGAATTACCTTGTTCTCTGGGCCTATCCCAGTAAGCTGAGGTTTGAGGCCTAGTCCTGCTGCAATTCAGCCTTACTCGAGTAGCAGGCCTCCCACTGTCCAGCCGGCCTTCGGGTGGAGTTATCTCTCTCTCACACCCATATCTCTTTCTCCTTGCACAAAGAGTGTTACCACCTATGGCAATGACTTCACCACCCTTCTGGTAACTTCCACAGGGTCCTGAGTCTGCTGGTACCGGTTCATCAGATAAACCTCTGACCTCTGCTTCTCCCCTGGTACCTTTCCTCCCAGTGTCTCTTTGCCAAGAACTCCTGGGGTCTTGCTGCACCAGACTCCCTGTGTCTTCTTGCCAGGAACTCCTTCCTCTCGGGTCTCTTTGCCAAGACTCCTTCTTCTCCTTCTCCTTCTCTCCTCTATTTCCAACTTCCCAGCCTTTCTTAAAAGGAACTCCCCCTTTCCTGGATTGGCTGTTGGCCGGCATCACATCACAAGCTCTGGGGTGCGGTTCTCTAGGCCCTGAAAGGTCTCTCTTGCTCCCCCTATCTGGCTCCTCGTAATGTCGCATCTGGTGTTGGAATCTTTTTTCTGTATTTAAAACCTTTTTTCCTGTTTGCATAGGCTCTGCAGTACCACAACATTAAGAGAATTAATCCATATATTAAATTCCGATAACATCTCTGTAGAACCTTTACAAATCAGAAAAATGTCATCAGTGTATCTTATCCATAAGAGGACTTCATTTTTAAATGGATGTTCTTTCAAAAAGGACTCCTCAAATTGAAACATGTATAAATTTGCAATGTCAGGAGCCATCGAGGAGCCCATCGCCACCCCCTTGATTTGTTCATAAAAAAGATCCCTAAAACAGAAAAAATTGTTGCACATAGCAATTTCAGCTAAAGTCAAAAGAAAGGAGGTAGGAATACGCTTATGTTCTTGTCTAATCATCAAGAAATGTTCTATGATGTATAAGGCCTCGGTTTGTGGAATGCTTGTATATAAAGACTCCACATCTAAAGTTACCAAAATCACATCTGGGCCCAAATCCTGGAATGAGGAAAGGATATCAATAGCATGGGACGAGTCTCTTACAAAAGACCACATCTTAGGGACAAAAGGATGTAAAATAACATCAATAAATTGTGAAAGGGGTTCTAACAAGGAGCCAATGGCAGATATAATGGGCCTGCCTGGAGGGTTAACTATTGACTTATGTATTTTTGGAATGTCGTATATAGTGGGTATAACAGGTTTATCAACTATTAAAAATTCTTTTTCTTTTTTGGTGATGTACCCTATCTCATATGCGCTCATTATCAAATTATCAATGCGACTTTTAAGGGTGTCTGTGGGATCACCATCCAATCTGCGATAAAATTCTTTGTCGCATAATTGACGGTTTATCTCCTCTACATATTTATTCGTATCTAAAACCACTATTGCTCCTCCCTTATCAGCCGGCTTGATTATTATTTTGGAATTCTGTTGTAAGGATTTTATGGCACGTTTCTCTCCCAATGTCAAATTGTGGTAAGGTAACTTGCCTCCTTCTCCAATCTCATTTATTTGTTGCAATACTATCCATTCAAACGCCTCAATAAGAGGGTCTGTTTGCGGAGGAGGAATCCATTTAGATTTTCTGTGAACTATAGAGATGTTTTCTACAGTGGTCATTTGGTTATTAAAAAAATGTTGAATCCAAATCTTCCTGAAGAATTTAAATAAATCAACACGAACTTCAAAGGGATCAAATGGCTTGTTGGAGACAAAAGATAAACCCTTGTTCAGAACTGATATTTCATCCGGTGTAAGAGTATATGATGAGATATTCACATTATCATTATTTAAAAGTCCCTCTCATGAGAGCGATCTGTTCCCCATCTTCCTTTCCCGCGTCCCCGACCTCAACAGCGACCTCGTCCTCTGTTCGTGTTGTAATTGTCCGGATATTGGCCATATCCCCTGTTCTGATCTAGAAGGTGGGGTTGGCGTGTGCGGGAAGATTCTCGACCGCCTCCCTTCCATAACTGATCGATATTCAAAAAAGATTGTTTTTTATTGACATTATTGTTCTTTTCTGTAACTTTTCCTTTAGTTTGTTCTGTCTTATCCTTATGTGTGGAAAAAAGGGGAGCAGATGCGTCACGGTGATCTGCTGAATCACTTCTACTTCTTTTCTTTTTTTGCCCCACTGGGGTACCGTTATCAACTTCATCTACTACACTATCTCTCCGATCAAAAAATGTAGACTTCCTCTTAATTCAAATTCTATCGTTCTCTACTCGTCTACACCAGTGGTAGACGTATCCATTCCTATAGTCCTCCTCATCTCTCCGAAACTTCTCCATTTTTTTGTCTTTGATGTCTTTCTTAAATTGTACTATATTACGATCATGTACTACATATGTTTTATCAAATTGGTTATCACATTTCTTCAACTCACTTAACTTCTCATCAAGTTCCACTTTATATAATTCAGATTTTTTATTTGCTGTGATTATCAGTAAAATCATCAAGTCCAATGAACATTTGTTCAATATAGCGTTCCAGCAATTCACAAACCCATGTTCACTTTGGTAAAGTCCTGGAGCCTTGTTCATCCTTAATCCTCGTGGTATGATTTTTGATTTGCAGCATTCGAGGAGGTAGGCCGCATGCATTTCCTCCTTAACCGATCTTTGTGTTAGACGTACTACATCTTCCCAAAGCGCGTGAGTGTCATCATTGTTATCTTCTCCATCAGGATTGGTAAGGGATTCTTGTGATACAAGCTTTTCCAATACATCCTCCCCGAAGCTGAGGATATCTTTCCAGGGAGAGAACATGCTGTACACTCAGGTACCACCAAAAAACAGCACTCTGCCACGTAGGCAACCAAGGAAAACAGTCAGGAGACGTGGCAGATAAATAGGCCTTTATTATCCCACGGATCAAGCGTGCCAACCCGACACTGGCCGTGTTTCGTATTACACTTCCTCAGGGGTTTACGGCTCACTATGAATAAACACATATAAAAACCAAACACACCACAAATAAATTACTTTTTAACATTGTAAAAAACTATTAAAAAGATAAATAAAGCACATAACATATAAAATGTGTAGGATAAAGTATAAATCAACCAAATAAAATAGATTAAAACAAAACGTGATAACCAATGATAAAATTATCTCAAAATTTAAAACTATAAATACATAAATAACATGCACTATCTAAAAGACAATAATATATGTTAATATCTAAAAAGACAATGATATGTAAATTAATAATATATAAGTTATACATGTTTATTAAAGAAGACATTGTTGACTAAAAATCACCTATTGGTGTAACTCAATTGAAACTAAAAGGAGAGAGAGGAGGACAACAGACTTAGAATCTCTAAATAAACAAATAACTAAACAATTATATAAAACTAAACGGATAAATGGATGCTTATAATACCTTCAAGGCATGTGACCATTAAGTAAGATACAATTAAAACATAGTAAATGTGACATGGAAAATGTGCATGTTAAAAACATTATGTACTCATACCGCTATGGCTTCCCGTGCAACACGGGCGTGCTCCTGATCTTGCTGAGACACCAGAGAGTAACCGGGTAGATGGACCCGGCGCTTCCCCTTCTGAACCCCCCCTCCCAGCACCCCCAACCCTTTCAGACCCCCCCTTCGTCCGAACAGAATCAATTGACAAGGTTCTTGGGTAACAATTGGTCGCAGCTTTATTTCCAACAAAAACTCATTAACATCAAACCATAATACATATCCCAACAAACCCCAGCGGAGCGATATGTCGCCAGCCATGCATTAGCAAAGCAACCCCGGCTCCACTCTGGCCATGGTCCCACCAACGGCCAAGTTCCTACCGCCCCTATCCAACTTCGCCATATTACTAGCAAAAGTCTTCCAGGGGCTGTCCGGGTCGAGGGGCACCCCGCCCCCGCCCCAAGTCGCCTAAGGTTCCGGACCCCGGAAACCTCCGGGATCCCGCCCGCACAACCCCCCCCACCCCACTGCGACACCCCAAGGTTGCCCTCTCCTCCTCGGCCAAACCAGAAGAGGGTGGGTGGGTGGGCTGCCGACCCGACAGCCTGGCTACATGTGCTTCAGCCACACCACCAGCGCTGAAGCACATGTATGCCCCTTCTACCCTGATTGGCTCCGCTCCGCCAATCAAGAGCGGAGACATTTCATTTTAAATTTCGCGCGCGGCATTTGCCGCCCGCGCGCTTCCCCCCCCCCCAACACCAGAACTAGCAGGGTCCCGCGCCGGGCCAAGCACCCGGTTACGGGCAGGCGCCGGGACCCTGCCCGCGCCCTTAAATTAACCGGGTCCGGGTCGAGGGGCACCCCGCCCCAAGTCGCCTAAAGCTCCGGACCCCGGAAACCTCCGGGATCCCGCCACCGGCACAGGCAAACCAACTACCTGTGCCGCCCCCCCCAACCGGAAGCTGCGACCAATGAACCTTGTCAAGAACCACCCGCTCGAGCCCTTCCTGCCAGTCGTTCAGGAGAAGATCAGTCCTCACCGGCGATAGGTGCACCCCGTCTTCCCTAAACAACCCAGCACACGAAACGTCCACCCAGGGATGCTGAATTTGGCTTCCCCCGTGCTCACAGACCCATCTCCCAATTTGTCTGTTAATCTTGGTCAGACCCTGGGACCATCTCCTCTGATCCCAGCATGCCGGCCGCGGGATAATGTCAGACCAAACCAACACTACCCCCGCCCACATGCGGAGCACCACAGCCAAATCCCTCTGTACCATCCGAATCAAACGCTTGCACGACCAAGCAGCTAGATCATTGCCCCCCAGATGCACTAGCAGAATTGCTGGCGGTTTCCTGATGCATCCATGGTGACGAAGCAAAGGCAGCAGCTGTGCCCACCGCAGCCCACGCTCGCCCAGCCATGAGATCATCACCGCTGCCGGATCCAGGCCCAGATTCAGCCCGATAGGCCACACCCCCACACGCTGTCCAGCCCAGAAAACAAAGGAGTGGCCCAACATCCAGCAGCCCCGCTCTCGCATAACCCCATCTGCAACAGAAAAAACAACATTAGCAACCCCTCCCGTCTGACCCTTCAAAGATGCACATAGCCTTCGAATGCCCTAGAACGCCACCTACCAATACTCCGTATCTGCTCACTCGACAACCCCGCAGAAGCCACGCTCATCGCCACCCCAATACGAAAGGAGTGAGCCAAAAATTGGCGCGGATCCTCGCCCAGCCGCTTCAGCGTCAGGCGCAATACTGCAGTAACCTGAAACCGCGTCAGGGGTCGAGAATCCTCGTGAATGAAAAGACCCCCCTCGCCCATGGGGCGCACATTCAAATAGCCCCTCGTGTTGGCCACTGGGCACGTAAGCCCGCCCGTTTCCCGCAATACCACCCACAACCCTCGTCCCTGTTGGTCAGTTTTTGACCTCGCCAACAATACGCACAGCTGCGCACTTTCCATCCAAAGATGCCACCTGCGCAAACAGTTCCCCAAACCCACCGCCGCCGAACTCGATGCCAACTCGCCCACGCGAAACACCCCAAAAAAGGCCAGGCAGAAGACAGCTTGAAACAGTCTCACCTCGTACGGAGAGGACGCCACCCCCGCCAGTGCCCCCCAAAGCCGCCCCAACAACTCATGAGTAATGGGGCGCCTCCGATCCCGCAAAACCGGCAGGGACCGCTCCCAACCATGAAGTAACCTCCTCGCCAAGAGGCCCCGCCCCGCGACCTCCACGCCTGCTGCCTTGGCAAAAAACCCGAACCCTGCCAACTGAATCCAAACCGCCGATCGCGTGACCCCCCGCTCCTTAGCCCAGCCCACATACTCCCCCAGCAACTGATCCGGCACCGACCCCCCCCCCCGCCCACCCATGCGCATACAAGAAGGCCTGTACTCTCTCGCAACCCCGCCGATACGCTTCCCAGGTACTTCATGCCACTGAACCCTTCAGGAGGCTTCTCATCGCCGCAGGCCAATGCTCCACAGTCTCCAAGGGACCCCAAGCCCCTCCTCGTCGACATCCGGTGCCAACTGGCGAAACCGCTTCCACTGCAAACGGGAAAGAGCATCAGCAATTTCATTAGCATGTCCTGGGATATGCCGCGCTTTGAGATCGACATTCAGACGCAAACAAGCCAAAACCACCTGCCGCATCAGAGACGCCACCCGACCACAATGTGGCGAATAACGATTAACCACGGAGACCACCGCCTCATTGTCACACCACCAGCGCACTCGACGGTTGACCACCCTATCCGGCCACAACTCCAACACCACCAAAATCGGAAACAGTTCCAGGAACGTAATATTGTTGACCAACCCCTCCTCAACCCAAGCCTGCGGCGACCTCTCGGCGCACCATGACCCGCCGAAATAGATACCCAGCCACACACCTCCGGCCGCATCGGTATATAACTGCAAGTCTTCACTAGATACCTCCAACTCCCGCAATACGGTGATCCCATTGAACTCTCTCAAGAAGGCATCCCACACCCGCAAATCATCCCGCATTCCCCGCGACACCCGAATACGGTGATGAGGCTTCCGCACCCCCGACTTCGCTGCCGACAGCCGCCGACTGAAGTCCCGCCCCATTGGAATAACCTTACATGCAAAATTGAGCGATCCCAGTAGTGCCTGCATCTCGCGCAAGGTGAGCCTCGACGAAGCCAAGGCGTTGGCAACCAACACCCTCAAGCTCACCACCTTGTCCAACGGCAGCCTTGCAACCATGTCCGTCGAGTCCAACTCAACCCCCAAGAAAACCAGCTTAGTCGTCGGGCCGACCGTCTTGCCCTGCGCCAAAGGCACCCCCAACTCGCCAGCCATGCAAAGAAACCCGTCCGACAATTCACTACAGTTATCCGAGTCGGCCCCGCCAACAAAAAGGAAGTCATCCAGATAATGAACCACAGCCGAGCTGCCCACTCTCTGCACTACCAACCAATGCAAAAAGGTGCTGAACTTCTCAAAATAAGCACACGACACCGAACAACCCATCGTCATATATTTGTCGTAATAATAAGCGCCCTCAAATTGGAAACCCAGCCACCTAAACGCCGACGGATGAACCGGCAACAAGCGAAATGCCGACTCGATATCCACCTTGGCCAGCAAAGCCCCACGACCAGCCAGGGAAACGAGCTCCACCGCCCTATCAAAGGAGGCATACCGCACTGTACAAAACTCCCTCGGGATACTCTCGTTCATCGATGCCCCCAACGGATAGGACAAATTGTGAATCAGCCGAAACTTACCCGCCTCCTTCTTGGGCAGGACTCCCAGGTGGGACACCCTAAAATTCGGAAAAGGCGGTTGCGAAAACGGCTCCGCTATCCGACCCAGCTTTAACTCGGCCGCTAACTTCTCGTGGGCCACCCCTGCCCAACAGCGCACGCTTGGGGAATTCTGTGCCACCGCACCAGCTACCACGCCTTGAACAGGAATCACAAAACCAAACTGAAAACCTAATTCCAATGTCAACCTATCCCTCTTCCTAGGGTACCCCCGCAACCAATGGCGCAACACCTGCACCCGAATCAGAGAGGGAGCCACCTCCATGCTGACGCCCCTACTTGGGACCGAGCCCAGAGGGCGACCCGGCACCTTTCTTAACGCATTTTGTCGCCGAGTGGGGACCCCCACACACGGAACACGCATGCCGGAACTTACATTCCGGAAAGGGACACGTGGACCTATTATATCTCCAACACACGTCGCCACCCCAGCAGAGGCCCCACTCCGAAAGGGGCGCCCTGCCCCACTGGCCACCCCTTGCCCTGCCTTAACCCCCCCCCCCTACTCTCCCGCCCAGCTTGACGGACATCTGGGTTAACCACAGATTAATGTCCTGTGTCCCCCAATGCAATAACCAATTCTCCTCCATTTTGTCCCGAAATGTTTCGTCGTAATTTAGCCACGACCAGCCGTCGTGCGCTTGCGACGCTTCCAGAATCGAGTCGGCATAAGCAAGCAAACTGCCATAATGCTCCGGCCACTGATGCCCCCACACACTAGCCAGCCGCAGGAACGCTGTAATCCAATTCACCACGTCGCGCGAGACCTTGCGAATCCGCCCCGCCTTTTCGTCCTCCCTGCGCTTCTTTTTGCTATCCCCCGAACGCTTCCTACCCTCAAGCAAGCGGAAAATATCAATATACTTCCTCTTCTGAATTTTCCGCCGCAATTTCTTTGGAACGCCTTCCCAAAGCTCAGATAAGGCCGCGAACGAGGCCGAACCTGCACTTGCCACACCCGACGCCCTGCCCTCCGCCGCCCCCAACCCCGTGGCACCCTCCCCAGAAGACTCTGAACTATCCGACGAAGATGAGGATGTCGAGTTGGAGCTACGTCTGTGCCGACATGCCTGCTTCCTCCATTTTTGCGCACGCGATGACCGCTCTGCACGCGACCGCGGCACCTCAAGCTCCCCAGCCCCGGCCCCCAAATACTCACCGGCCCGTCCTCCCACCACTGCTTCCGTGGCTGACTCCGGTTGCCCAGCATGAGGATCCTCCGCCCGCTGGTGCACGCCAGCTCCGTGCGCCTGTCCGTCATTGCTCGTCGCCCGTCGCCGCTCCAGGCACGCCCACCATGGACTCCATACTCACCGAACCCTGCAACTCGACGGCAGAAGGAGCCCCTCGCTGGGCTACCACAAAGGGGACCTCCGGAGACAAAAACGGGGAACAGAGAGGAGAAATCCCCGGAGACCAAGGCTGCCAGGCCCCCAACCACTCCGCCCTGGAAGATCCCTGCCCGCCTGCCAGCCACTGCTCCCAGACACCTGGCGAACCTGGTGGCACACAACCACCCGGCACCCACGCCAAACCACCAGGGGTGCCCATGCCCGCTCCTCCAGCTCCAAGCCTGCCCATATTCCAAAAAAACCCCGCAGCCGCCCCCCATCCAGGCCCATGCCCCCCCCGCGACTCCCGCTGCCACCCCCCCAACTGCCCCCCACCACTGACCCCCTCCCAACCTCCGACAGGTGCTGGGGACGAAGCCACCGGCCCCCCGCCCCCTGCTGTATTCCCCCCCTAGATCCACCAGCTGAGCCACCCCTCCCTGTTCTCCTCACCGCATCTGGGACCCCACGGCCCCTAACCGGACCCCTACCCCTCCCCCGGTCATCCTCCCCCTCCCTGAACCCGACCCCCCCTCACCGCTGCCCCATGCCCCCCTTTGCCATTCACCTGCCCCACTGCGGCCCCCCGCTTAGCCCCTCACCCCCCCCCCCAGCCATGTGGATCGTTCTTTCTTTTTTTTTTTTTGGAAACACAAAAACTGACCCCGCACAGACAGACCTGGCCGCCGACGCCGCAGGCCCTGCCTTCAGGCTTCCTCCGACCACTGTTTTTTGGTAGCTGATAGAAAAGCCTGCACCTGTACCGACTCGCCTGTTCAGCCGCCACCAACCGTGACCCGCTCCAATGGGTCCGCTGAAGACACTGCCGGACCCGCTGCCGCCGTCCAAACCAGCCACGCGATCCCTCTCGTCTCTCGAGGCCTCCGGACACCAGGCCCCAGCAACCGCCGCACACCCGCACGATCCTGCCGACCCGACAGCCTGGCTACATGTGCTTCAGCCACACCGCCAGCGCTGAAGCACATGTATGCCCCTCCTACCCTGATTGGCTCCGCTCCGCCAATCAAGAGCGGAGGCATTTCATTTTAAATGTCGCGCGTGGCATTCGCCGCCCGCACACTTCACCCCCCCAGCACCAGAACGAGCAGGGTCCCGCGCCGGGCCAAGCACCCGGTTACGGGCGGGCGCCGGGACCCTGCCCGCGCCCTTAAATTTCTGGTGCATTTACAATATGATTGGAATAGTCTAATAAAGTAAATGAAAATTTTTTTAATTATAAATATGCACATACTATATTTAATTGGTCATAACCTTAAAAAACGGAAAAATCAAATAAAGAAATAAATGAATCAACCGCCCATGTGTTAAAACGGGATTAAATATAGTGCACCAGGGGCCTGCTTTTAGAACTTTAAATCACCGGAAATAGCGAAGTACGATAAATACTAAAACTAACCAAATTGAAAAAATGTTGTATTTACAATATAGGTATTCTCTCACTTATTTCCAATCATTGTGCACAGTACACTCGAATCTACATGTAATCGTGTAAAACGATCCTCTCATTGAGTTACATCTTTAACCCGCGATCTTGAATTATTATATAAATCACTGTGCTCATGGTGATGTATTTACCCGACCTCTCGGTCAATTGTTATCTTAAAAGTGGATCTGGCCCTATGTCATGTGCATGATAAACAGTCTGGTCTAAAAAATAAATATGTAAAACACATTTATCTTAAAAAATAAATAAATATGTAAAACACATTGCTAAAAAGATCCCACGAATCCGACCAACCATTTATATATGTTGCTACGGCCAAAAAGAGGAGATGATTTGACAAGGGACCCACTCATTAAAAAAACTCCTCAAAACCGGCAAAGACGACAAAGCGCCTACTCATTAAAATAAACTCTTCAAACGCGGTAAAATCGGAGAGAAAACAATATCGCTTCTATGCAACATATGATCCAAAATCATAACATCATCACACTATGCCAAATTATTTTGTGAAAGACTAACAGTTACGAACCTGTAAAATGCAAAGGGAACCCTGCTCGCAAGCGGATTGCCAGCTCATACACATTGAAACGCCCGCACATGCGCTATGGGGTTTAAAGCACAGTTTTGGCGGGAATTATAGTAAACGAAATTGTTTGTCCCATATTTATATAGCAACCATCTGCTATTAAGACTACCCTAAAAACAAATTATATTTTAGCAGTATTCAAATGAAAACTGGAAAATTGTATAAACCATGTGTTAATCTATTGGTGAATGTAAATGAATGAGATTTTAAAAATGACAGCTCCGCCGAGCGAACACGGAACAAGCACAGCTTTGGCGGGAGTTATAGTGAATGAAATTGTTTGTCCCATATTTATATAGCTACTATCTGCTATTAAGACTACCCTAAAAACAAATTATACTTTAGCAATATTTGAATGAAAAACTGCAAAATTGTATGTACCATGTGTTGATCTATTGGTGAATGTAATTGAATGAGATTTTAAAAAAATGACAGCTCCGCCGAGCGAACTCGGAACAAATTATAATGACCGGATCCCGCAAACCACTATATGAAAATAAAAATACCCCTATTAAAAGATTATGCCATAATTATTAAGATAAACATGCCCTTATTTAAAAATACACCATGATTATTAAAACCGGGCTTCAACTCACTAAAAGGGCTTGCGAGCAATTAGATATAGTATGTGCATATTTATAATTTAAAAAATTTTCATTTACTTTATTAGACTATTCCAATCATATTGTAAATGCTCTCTGGTGTCTCAGCAAGATTAGGAGCACGCCCGTGTTGCACGGGAAGCCATAGCGGTATGAGTACATAATGTTTTTAACATGCACATTTTCCATGTCACATTTACTATGTTTTAACTGTATCTTACTTAATGGTCACATGCCTTGAAGGTTTTATAAGCATCCATTCATCCGTTTAGTTTTATATAATTGTTTAGTTATTTGTTTATTTAGAGATTCTAAGTCTGTTGTCCTCCTCTCTCTCCTTTTAGTTTCAATTGAGTTACACCAATAGGTGATTTTTAGTCAACGATGTCTTCTTTAATAAACATGTATAACTTATATATTATTAATTTACATATCATTGTCTTTTTAGATATTAACATATATTATTGTCTTTTAGATAGTGCATGTTATTTATGTATTTATAGTTTTAAATTTTGAGATAATTTTATCATTGGTTATCACGTTTTGTTTTAATCTATTTTATTTGGTTGATTTATACTTTATCCTACACATTTTATATGTTATGTGCTTTATTTATCTTTTTAATAGTTTTTTACAATGTTAAAAAGTAATTTATTTGTGGTGTGTTTGGTTTTTATATGTGTTTATTCATAGTGAGCCGTAAACCCCTGAGGAAGTGTAATACGAAACACGGCCAGTGTCGGGTTGGCACGCTTGATCCGTGGGATAATAAAGGCCTATTTATCTGCCACGTCTCCTGACTGTTTTCCTTGGTTGCCTACATGGCAGAGTGATGTCTTCAGATGAGGCATACTCAATGGACTCTGTGGACTCAGTGGACCCAGGCCACGGGTCACCTCCGGGATCAGATGTATGTCACCAGTCTCCTAGTCTAATCTCTGCATTTGTGGATGGTCCCTCAGAATTCACCCAAAGGTCTCCCCTTTCAAAATGCCTCACCCCAGAAGATCTTGACAATGGATGCTTCCAGGTTGGAATGGGGAGCTCAACTTGATGGCTTTCATACTCAGGCGACTTGTCTGTCCAAGACAGTCTTCACCAGACCAGGGGTCAGCTAACCAACTACATTGTCCACATTCAGACCGACAATCGAGTCACTATGTTCTGTATCAACAAGCGGGAGGGCACCAGCTCCTATCTCCTGTGCAGGGAGACAGTCTGGTTGTGGAGGTTTGCCATCATTCACAGAATGGATCAGAAAGACACATATCTGCTCTGGGACTAAAACACTCTGGCAGACAGACTGAGCTGGGTCATTCAGCCACATGAATGGATACTGAACAGAGATGTAGTGGTCCGCATCTTTCATTCATGGGGCACTCTCTCGATAGACCTGTTTGCCACTCCTCAAAATGCCCAAGTAGATTGGTTCTGCTCCAGAGCAGGATCCCACAGCGAACTGGTGTCGGACGCTTTCCTCCTGCACTGGGGTGAGGATCCTTCTGTATTCTCACCCTCCAATTCCTCTCATAACAAAAACCCTAATGAAGCTAAGGACAGATGGAGGTATGCTGATACTCATTGTGCTGTACTGGCTCAGACATCCCTGGTTCCTGCTCCTGCTACAGCTCTCCAGGCAGAAACCCCTCTGGCTCGCCATGCTCCAAACCTCATTTTGCAGGAAGATGGGAGAATACTACTACTATAGGCACAGCACTGTACATATAGATATAAGAGATAGTCACTGCTCATTCTAATCAAGACAGAACACATAGGTGGTCATTCGAAAAGGCGAATAATAGGCTTGGACGTCTGGGTTGGATGTCCACTCACGCTTAGCCCCAGGACGCGATTCTGGTCCTAGTGTTCCCTGCACGTACAGAGCTGTTGTGCGGGGAGCCCTGGATGTGGGCAGGAGGGGATGATGTTGGGGCGGAGCAGGTGCGAGGACACCAGCTGGGACATACAGCGGCAATTCCAGTCATGCCACTATTCATTCCCCAATATTTATTTATTTATTTAGCTGTATTTATATCCCGCTTTTCACCGGGTCAAAGCGGTCAATTGGGAGATACATTTAACACAAGGGGATATGACACACATACGCTAATACTTACAGGGAACATGGGCAACGGAGGGTTAAGTGGCTTGCCCAAGACCACAAGGAGTACCTATAGGACTAGAAATCCCAGTCCCTCCGGCCTGAGATTGCTGTCCCCAGGGTGGGACTTGAACCCCCAGCCCTCCGGCCTGAAGTACCTTGTCCTAACCACTAGGCCACTCCTCCCACCTCCCCACACTCCTCCCAATATATTCGTTGGTCTATTCTCAGAGGGTTATAGACTAGCTAAGAAAATAAAAATACGGCCCTCTATTTATTGAAGATGTTGCCGATTGTGAAATACTATGTGCTCACCATCTAAAGTAGAATATTACCCACAAAAATGAGTTGTTGGTTCTATTTAAACAACTCATTTTTGTGGGTAATATTCTACATCTTCAATAAATAGAGGGCCGTATTTTTATTTTCTTAACTATTCATTCCCCAGCAAAGGGTTAGACGCATGGCTTATTCCACCCCGAAGGTGGAATAACTACTACTACTAATACTACTACTAATACTACTACTGCTGAACATTTGTATAGTGCTATAAGACATATGCAGCGCTGCACAGACACATATAAAAGACTGTCCCTACTCATTAGAGCTTATAGTCTAGTCAAGACAGACAAAATAGTAGCTGTAGACAGGGGATACATCTAGGGGGAATGGTAAGGAAACACAAAGGAGACCAGGCGAGTCAAGATCCCAAGGTGGCAGGTGAGTTTTCAGCCTGGATTTGAAAAGGGCCAGAGAAGGTGCCTGACGTACAGACTCAGGTAGTTTGTTCCAGGCATAAGGAGCAGCAAGGTGAAAGGAGTGAAGTCTGGAGTTAGCAGTAGAAAAAAGGGCACAGACAGAAGCAATTTGCCAGAAAAACGGAGTTCCCAAGGAGGGGTGTAAGGAGAGATAAGAGAGGAAAGGTAGTGAGGAGCTGCAGAGTGCATGCACTTATAGGTCAGCAGGAGAAGTTTGAACTGGATGCAGAAACAGATAGGGAGCCAATGAAGTGACTTGAGAAGATGGGGTAATGTGAGCATGACCAGGCTGGCAGAAGATTAGCTGCGCAGCAGAGCGTTGAACAGATTGAAGGGGAGAGAGATGATTCTAAGGGAGACCAGCAAGGAGTACGTTACAATAGTCAAGAGAGGAGGTGACTAAAGAGTGGATAAGTGTCTTAGTAGTGTGTTCAGAAAGGAATGGGCAGATTTTGTTGATGTTATAGAGAAAGAAACGGCAGGTTTTAGCCATCAGATGAATGTGTGTGGAGAAGGAGAAAGAGGATTCAAAGATGACCCCAGCGTTGCGAGCGAAGGAAACAGAGAGGTGTAGAGAGTTATCCACAAAGGCTGAGAAAGAAGGAAGGGGAGAGGAGGGTTTTGGGTGAAAAATAAGAAGCTCAGTTTTAGCAATGTTCAATTTCATGCAGCGGTGAGACATCCAAGCAGTAATGTCAGAAAGGCAGGCAGAGATCCGGGCCTGGACTGCCGGAGAGATTTCAGGTGTAGAGAGGTAGATCTCAGACTCATCAGCATAAAGATGGTACTGAAAGCCATGGGAAGAGATGAGTGTACCAAGACACTGGGTATAGAGACCGAAAAGGAGTGGAACCAAGACATATCCTTGGAGTACACCAACTGAGAGTGGGATAGCAGCAGAGGAGGATCAACCAGAACAAACACTGAAGAGCGATGGGAGAGATAAGAAGACAACCACGACAGGACAGAGCCCTTAAAACCAAGCAAGGACAAGATATCGAGGAGAAGGTTGTGGTCAACCATGTCAAAAGCAGCAGAAAGGTCAAGAAGGATGAGGATTGAGTAAAGGACCTTGGAGTTTTCCTGGAACAAGTTGCTAGAGACTTTGGCAAGAGCTATTTCAATAGAATGTAAAGGATGAAAGCCAGTGTGTAAAGGATACAGAAGGGCTTGAGAGGAGAGAAAGTCAAGGCAACAGCGGTGAACCGCACCTTCAAATAGTTTAGAAACAAAGAGGAGGGATATGGGTCGATAGTTAGAAGGACAGGTAGTATCTAATGAAGGTTTTATAAGGAGAGGTGTAACCACAGCATGCTTGAAGGTTGCAGAATAAGTCACGGGTGCCCCCCACATCGTGCACCGCACATCGATCCTCATGTCACACTTTGTCCTTGCATCTACGATCCAGCCCACAGCAGTCACTGATAATGCTTGAACAGTGGGCCACAGGGGCAGATGCATGCCATGGCATTCTGAGCTGTCCTGTGGTCAGCTCATTGCCATGGTTCCAAGATGCCACAGCTCCCGTTCTCCAGCCATGCCATTCTGGCATCTGGACAGGCAGCTCCCTGTACGCCAATCACAGTGCATACGGGAATCGCCCGGATGTCCAAGTCCCTGATTCTGCTGTCGCAGGTATGTCCAGGCCCCACAATGACAGAATCAGGTCCATTTCCCACATGTCCAATTTTTGCATCGCCATTGAGGCCAGAAATGCGGGAAACAAAATGTGCCTCATAGTGAAATGAGACTAGAGTATGGTAAGATACACATAAGTAGTGGACAAGAGAGTGAGGAGCATCAGGATTCAAAAGTTGCTTCAAAGAGGTGAGTTTTTAGCCTGCATCTGAATAGAGCTAGAGAAGGAGCCCGACACAGTGACTCAGATAGTTTGTTCCAGGGATATGGAGCAGCAAGGCGGAATGAACCAAGTCTGGAGTTGGCAGTGGCACAGAAGGGCACAGATAAAAGGGATCTGCTAGAGGAGCGGAGTTCCCGAGGAGGAGTGCACAATGAGACAAGAGAGGAAAGGCAGTGAGGAGCCACATAATGAATGCATCTGCAGGTCAGCAGAAGAAGCCTGAACTAGATGCAGAAACAAATAGGAAGCCAGTGAAGTCACCTGAGAAGAGGGGTTACGTGAGCATAGTGACACTGGGGGAAGACAAGTCATGCAGCTGAGTTTTGAACAGATTGAAGGGGAGAGAGATGATTCAAAGGGAGACCACTGAGGAACAGATTACAATAGTCAAGGCGGGAGGTGACTAGTGAGTGGAAAAGATTTCTCTTTCCTGATATGACCATTCAGTGCTGTAGGAAGTGGAAATGCGTGGATTAGATTAGCCAGATGGTAATATCTGTCCTCAGATTTACTTCTGTTCATGTACGCTCCTTTGCTCTCATGGCATGGATGTTGAGAGGCTAGTCCTTTCAGAGCTCCATCTGTCTGACAACATCACTGATGTCCTGGTGGCCTCCAGGAAGGCCTCGATGAGGAGGTATTATGCCTGTAAGTGGAAGAGATTTGCTGTCTGGTGTGAAGGTCAGGCCCTGGATCCTTTTGTCTGTCCCACAAAGAGTCTGCTCGAGTATCTTCTGCACCTCTCTGACTCAGGCCTGAAGTCCAACTCCGTCTGAGTTCACCTCAGTGCGAATGGGGCATACCATCGTGGGGTAAATGGGAAATCCATCTTGGCACAGCCTTTGTTTGCTCACTTCATGTAAGGGCTGCTTCTCTCGAAGCCTCCGTATAAGCCACCCGCTGTGGCTTGGGACCTCAACGTGGTACTAGCGCAGTCCATGAAAGCTCCCTTTGAGCCGCTCAGCTCATGTTCACTGAAGTTCTTGACCTGGAAGGTCTTGTTTCTGGTGACTGTTATCTTGGCCTGCCGAGTGAGCAAACTTCAGGCTCTGGTAGTTCATCTACTGTATACTAGATTCCGCAATAATCGAGTGGTTCTTCGAATGCATCCTAAATTCCTTCTGAAGGTGGTATCATATTTCCATCTCAACCAGTCCATAGTGCTTCCTACATTTAAGCAACGTTGCACATGTTGGATTGCAAGTGGCCCTTAGCCTTCTACTTGGAGCGGACGAAGGACCATAGGAAGTCCATCCAACTTTTTGTTTCTTTTGACCCCAGCAAGCTGAGAGCTGACGTTTTCAAATGCTCTCTTTCAATTTGGTTAGCAGGCTATATCCCCTTTGCTTAAGCCCAGGCAGGCCCGAGCCTTGATGGTCATGTCACAGCTCACAAAGTCCAAGCTATGGCTGTGTCGGTGGCTAACTTGCATTCAGTCTCCATGCAGGGAATCTACAGGGCTACAACGTGGGCTTCTCTCCACACATTCACGCCTCACTACTGCCTGGAAGGGGATTTCCGACGCAACATAACTTCGAACAATCTGTACTTCAGCACCTGTTTGGGGATTAGAATCCAACTCCATCCCTACAATGCCCTCTGTCCGTCCAGGCTACCAAAAAAAAAATTAGTTGATGAGAGAAAGATATGCTGCAGCATGCAAAACAGATGTGTTGACATTTGCCTTCGTTGTACATTGTTGGTTTTGCATGTTCCACAGTTCATGTTGCCCCTATTGGACTTCTCAGCAGACTCCTCGGTTTTCAGTAGCTTGTAGCTTAGGAGTCCCATGCATGAGCACCCACTTCCTGCTTGTTCATGGAGAAAGGCTCGTTATTCGCCTGTAACAGGTGTTCTCCATGGGCAGCAGGGATAAGTCCTCACAACCCTCCTACTTCCCTGAGGTGTTGTCTTCTGCTACAGCTATATTATCAGACTGAAGATGATGGTGCCGTGGCAGCTTGCAGGAAGGAGGTGCACCGGCACGGTGGAGCCTCCCAAAAGCTTCCAATAGAAGCTGGGGAGCGTTCTCACTCAGGGCTCCATCAGGGTCATCACCCATGAGTGAGGACTTCTTCCTGCTGTCCATGGAGAACACCTGTTACAGATGTTATAGCATACATACACAAGACAAATTTGAATCCTTTTATAGCAATCACATATTTTACTGTTAAGTCATTAATTTAAAAATTCTTTATGCTGCTCATCTACAGTTCTTATTATGGGGAATAACTATGATAGGAATAGAAATGCAAATTATATCACATGCATTAGATTGAATTGATTCCTGTGCTGTGCTGTCACTATTGACATCCTGTTCTCTACATGCGCAAGATGGTACAGCAGACTCTTACTAGATAAATCCTACTTCTCCAGGACCAAGCAGGAAGTCAGTCCTCACTTATGGGTGACGTCGGCGCCGACGGAGCCCTCGCGGAGCAATTTTCCCCAGCTTTCGAAGAAAGCCTTTGGGAACTGCAGCGCGCATGCGCGGTCCCCTTCCCGCCCAAGGGTGCCATCTTGCTCAGTCTCCTTTTTTCCGCAGAGCCCTACAGACGTAGTTTGTTATCGCCGCTGAAAAAGTTGATTTCTTTTATTTTGTTTCTTGTTATTTTTCTCGGTTCGTGTGTCCTCTTCCCCGCCCGGCCTCGATATTCCCTATCGAGTCCGTTCAAATAATTTTTTTCTCTCCAACTGGCGTTCCCGCCACTTTTTCCTTCTTCCCTGGCAGCACGGTCTTTCGACCTTGCAGGGGCCCTTTTTCCCCCGATGGCTACCAGTGGGTTTAAAAAATGTGATCGTTGTGTCAAACTTATGTCTCTTACCGACACGCATGACTGCTGCCTCCGTTGCCTCGGACCCGAACATGACTCAATGAGTTGCAGTCCATGCAACAAGATCTCCTCGAAGGCGTTGAGGAGTCGGCAGTCACAAAAGGAACGAATCTTCTCTGACCCCGCGTCCGGTCGGGCCCGGACCTCGTCAGAGGCCTCGACGTCTCGTGGCTCCGGCTCCGAGCACCGTCGGAGTTCCTCTGAACGGGGGTCCCCCGGCCGGGAACACCGTAGGAAGAAGAAGCCTGCGAGGGTGGCGTCGGAGGACGCTCCTGGTCCCTCGAGGGCCAGGTCGCATAGCCCCGTCGGCCGCCCCGGGTCCTCGGAGGCAGAGAGGCCTTCGAAGCTTCCTCATCTCGAAGTGGAGTCGCCTGGACACGTGAGTACTGTAGTCCTCCTGGACTCTCCTCCGGGAGAGCCGACGTCTGGCCCGACGCTGTCGGGGCCCGAGTCGGGGGCTGCTGGGTCTTCTGAGTTTGGTCTCAGATTGACGACCTTGGAGCGCAGTATCGCTGCCTTCATGGACCAGCAGCGGGCATTGATCACCGGCCTCGCCAGTGCATCTGCCCCGACCACTGGGACGTCGACACCCAAGTCGACCCCGGAGGCCGAGTCGATCCTCGACCTAGGTCTCCCTCGGCCTCCCGTTCGGGACCGAGGTCCTCGACGCCGGCCTCGGCGTCGGGGTGGAGATCCCCGGCTCTCGCCCGCACGGAGCCACTCGATTCCTCCTCAGAGGAGTCGGGCTGGGACACGGAGGAGGACGAGTCACCCGGTTCTTTTCAGACTCGGTGCGTCCCCTCCGACTCGCCTGAGTCGGAGCCTCGGAGGCGGTCCCCCCCGGAGGATACCCGGTTCTCCGATTTCGTGAGGGATATGGCCAAGGCTTTGGCCTTCCCCGCGGATCCGGAGGAGGAGCCTCGAGCCGAAGAGCTCGAGGCCCTCCAATATGACTCTCCCCCGAAGGAGGCCTTTACTGTACCGGTTCCCCCGATGCTGGAGCGGCTACTCTTCCGCATGTGGGAGAGCCCGGCCTCGACGCCGGTGCTGAGCAAGCGGGCCGATTCCATGTATCGAGTCCGCAAGAGCCCCGGGTTCCAGAAGGCACAACTGCCACACCATTCCATGGTGGTGGAATCGGCTATGCATCGACTTAAGAGTCAAAAGATGCACTCCTCGGTGCCTCCGGGTAAGGAGGCCCGGAACCTGGATGCCCTCGGTAGAAAGTGCTTCCAGGGCTCTATGCTTGCTTGTCGAGTCCAGACATACCAACTATATATGGGCATGTATCTTCGAGACCTGGCAAAAGAAATTGCGGGGTTCTCTGCTGGTCTCTCCGAGGAACCATTGCAGCGGTTCCAGGCCTTGTCCACAGGGATTTGAGAGTGTTCGAAGTTCATTTCTCGAGCAGCCTACGATGGCTTCGAAGCATCGGCTCGAGTAGCCGGAGCCGGCATCGGGGCTCGCCGTCAGGCTTGGCTTCAGTCGTCCGACCTCGAGCCATGGGTGCAGGACAAGTTGGTCGATGTCCCTTGCAGAGGTGAAAACCTCTTTGGCAAGCCCATGGCTGAAAAGGCGGCGGAGCTCGAGTCCGAGACTCTCACCAGGACTCGCCTATCCAGAAAGACCTCTGCCCCTTCACAGAAGAGGAAGGGCTCGGGGAAAAAGCCTTTTTACCCGAGGAAGGTGTTTGCTTATAAACAACACCACCCACAATATCAGGCCTCAGCTGCCTCCCATCAGGGACAGCAGCCTAAGGGGCAGGGTAACGGATCCCGTAGGCAGAAGGCTCCCAAGCCCACCACGCAGGCCCCGGCCCAGCAGGGTGGGGGTTTTGACTATGCCAGCATAGCCTCTCCCCCTCAGAGGCCTTCGCTCAGCACGGGGGGCCGGCTGACCCACTTTGCCCACCGGTGGTCTGCCATAACATCCGATTCCTGGGTGCTGCAGGTGGTTCAAAAGGGCTACCTCTTGCATTTTCACCAGGTGCCCCCCCCCCTTCTTTCCAGGGGAGCCTCCAAGACCCCCCCTACACAGGGACTTACTCCTTCGGGAGCTGCAAAGTCTGCTTCACGAACAGGCTGTGGAGCCAGTGCCCCAACACCTGTGGGGTCACGGGTTTTACTCAAGGTACTTCCTGGTTCCAAAGAGAACAGGAGGCCTCAGACCCATTCTGGACTTACGCAACCTCAACAAGTTCCTGCAGCGGGAAAAGTTCAAGATGCTTACCCTTGGAATCCTACTGCCCTACCTCCAGCAGGGAGATTGGCTATACTCCTTGGATCTAAAGGATGCTTATACCCACATCCTTATTCATCCGGACCACCGGCAATATCTAAGATTTGTGGTGGCAGGGAATCATTATCAGTACCGCGTACTGCCCTTTGGCCTATCCTCCGCTCCCAGGGTGTTCACGAAATGCCTGGCAGTGGTGGCAGCCTTCCTGAGGCTTCAAGGCCTCTTCGTCTTCCCCTACCTGGACGACTGGCTCATCCGGACACGGTCTTCCCTAGAGGTCACTCAGGCCACTCAACGCACAGTGGCTCTGCTTCAGCACTTGGGCTTCGTCATAAACTTCGAAAAGTCCGCTTTGTGCCCCTCTCAGGATCTCGAATTCATAGGAGCACGGCTGGACACTCTGCAGGCTCGGGCCTTCTTGCCTCTGGAATGGGCCAACAGGCTCATAGCTCTGGCCGGCAGGTTCCACAGCGCGTCACCGGCCTCTGCCAGACAATTCCTGCAACTGCTCGGTCACATGGCCTCCACGGTCCATGTCACTCCGAATGCCCATCTGCATATGCGACCTGCTCAGTGGAGCCTTCGCACTCAATGGCATCAGGCCACAGGGAGGCTGTCGGACTTAATACAGATTTCCGACCGCCTGGTCTCCTCTCTGCAATGGTGGCTTCACCTGCCCAATCTGGTACTCGGCATGACTTTTCAGTCTCCTCTACCGTCCCAGGTGCTCACGACAGATGCCTCTCTCCTGGGATGGGGAGCGCATTGTCGAGGGATGTGCACTCAAGGCCTTTGGACACCTTGGGAAGCTGCCCAGCAGATAAACTTCCTGGAGCTGCGGGCGATCCGCCTAGCTCTGCGGACCTTCTCTCACCTCACGTGTTGTCAGTCTGTGCTGGTGCAGACGGACAATCAGGTTGCCATGTTCTACGTGAACAAACAGGGGGGCACGGGCTCCCTCCTTCTATGTCGGGAGGCTCGGAGGCTGTGCTCTTGGGCAGTCGGTCACAACGTCCTCCTCAAGGCTGTTTACCTGCCCGGGCAGGACAATGGCCTGGCGGACAAACTGAGCCGGATTTTGCAGCCACACGAATGGAGGCTGAAACCCGCAGTGGTCCAGCAGATTTTCCGCCGGTGAGGCTCCCCCACCGTGGATCTCTTTGCCAGTCCCCTGAACCGGCAGCTTCCCAGGTTCTGCTCTTGGCACCCGCATCCTCTCAGAGTAGCGCCGGATGCTTTCCTCATATCATGGTCCACGGGCCTACTGTATGCCTTCCCTCCCACACCACTGGTGTCCCGGACATTGTTCAAAGTGGTCCAGGACAGGGCCTCCGTGATCCTGGTAGCGCCCCGGTGGCCGAGGCAACCGTGGTTCCCTCTACTTCTACAGCTAGCGGTGGACACCCCTCTTCCTCTGGGGTTTCAGCCCGATCTCCTAACCCAGGATCAGGGTACTCTCCTGCACCCCAACCTCCGGGCCCTGCACCTGATGGCCTGGCTGCTGAAAGGGTAGTCCTAGCTCCGCTTCTGCTACCTCCGGAAGTGGAAGCCGTCGTCCTAGCATCTCGGCGTCCTTCTACCCGAAAATCTTACGCCCTTAAATGACGTCGCTTCTCGGTCTGGTGCTCTCAGCGCTCTGAGGACCCCTTCGCCTGTTTAGTATCGGTGGTACTGCAATACTTGCTTCACCTCTCCGATCTGGGCCTCAAATCCAACTCGGTCAGAGTCCACCTCAGTGCCCTCTCCGCACATCATTTGCCGGTGGAAGGCAGGCCTCTTTCCTCGCACCCCTTGGTGGCGTGTTTTCTCAGAGGCCTCCTTCTGCTTAAGCCTCTGTTGTGCCCTCCAGCTCCTGACTGGGACCTCAACGTGGTTCTGCAAAGGCTTACCAGTCTGCCTTTTGAACCCATGGCTACCTGCCCTCTTCGTTTCCTCTCCTGGAAAACTCTCTTCTTGGTAGCCCTTACCTCCGCTAGGCGCGTCAGTGAACTACAGGCCCTAGTGTCGGAGCCCCCATACACTAGGTTCTACAAGAATAGGGTTGTCCTACGGACTCACCCTAAGTTTCTTCCAAAGGTGTTCTCCCATTTTCACATCAACCAAGAGGTGGTCCTTCCGACCTTCTTTCCCAGGCCGCATTCCAGCCGAGCTGAAACTGTGCTGCACACCCTGGACTGTAGAAGAGCCTTATCCTTCTACCTTGACCGTACGCGAGAGCATAGGAAAGCTGTCCAGCTTTTCGTATCTTTTGACCCCAATCGGTTGTGGGTACCCGTCTCTAAGCGTACTTTGTCCATCTGGGTAGCTGACTGTATCGCCTGGGCTTACGGGGCAGCCGGCCTCTCCTTAGAGAGTCGAGTCACGGCTCACCGTGTCAGGGCGAAGGCTGCGTCAGTGGCTCATCTCCGCTCTGTTCCATTAGCAGACATCTGCCGGGCCGCTACTTGGTCTTCCAGCCAGACCTTTGCGGCTCATTACTGCCTGGAGAGAGAGTCCCGCAGGGACAGTGCTTTCGGACAGGCAGTCCTCCACAATCTCTTTGAGGTCTAAGCAACTCCTACCCTCCGGCCTTGGTGTTGGGCTACCGGCCGGATTCGTATTCAGAGAAGATTCCTTCCTTCTGTACTGTTGAGCTTGAGGGAGCTCTTTTAGGCTTGAGGTCTCCGGTAGCCTTAAGCTTGGGAGTCCCATAAGTGAGGACTGACTTCCTGCTTGGTCCTGGAGAAAGAGTAGTTACTCACCTGTAACAGGTGTTCTCCAGGAGCAGCAGGAATCAGTCCTCACAACTCTCCCTCCTCCCCTTGGAGTTGCAGTCATTCTTAGTATATGGTTTTGCTAACTTTTTTTTTTGCTGTCTTTTCGCTATGTCATCAGACTGAGCAAGATGGCACCCTTGGGCAGGAAGGGGACCGCGCATGCGCGCTGCAATTCCCAAAGGCTTTCTTCGAAAGCTGGGGAAAATTGCTCCGCGAGGGCTCCGTCGGCGCCGACGTCACCCATAAGTGAGGACTGATTCCTGCTGCTCCTGGAGAACACCTGTTACAGGTGAGTAACTACTCTTTCTGAAATATGGGGAAATGGAAGATAGATTAATGCTGTGAAAAAATTTAGAATGACTTCAAAGTAAATTGTTTAATGCATGGTAAGTATCGTGTGGCATGTAGTTTATCAAAATATTTCATAACATAGAAAAAGTTAATTTATTTTAAATTCCTCATGTTCATGATATCCTGTTGAGACAGAATATTCACAATTAACTCTTAACTTCTTCAGCAAGGAGCATTCTTTATATGACAGCTCATGATTGACACCTATTATTAGAATTCCATCCTACTTTCAGCTTTCTATTAATATCTGTTGAAGTAATCTTTGTGCTCTCAAAATTGAGTATATTACTGAATTTCTTTTGGTGCATTATCATGATTTACAAAGACTATTGCTCAAGGTATATTAATGCCTGATTTATGTTGTAATTATGTGCCCCCACAAGTGTTGAAATCTTTGGAGCAAACTTTGTTAGATATTATATATTTTCTCATTGTTAGGTTAACAGTAATGATGTGATTTGCTTTTAGTTGTTTTGTACCAACTGTGTTACTACCGCTGAAGGCTCACTTTACTTGCTTAGTATTTTCCAAGATAATTGGTTTTCTGTGCAAGCCTTCAGTTAATGGGAATAGAAAAACATAATTGCTTCCGAGTTTACTGTTTTTAAAGTTGATCATTTCTGTTTTTATTTAATGGTTGCTTTGTTTTCATAATTTGTGCTTAATTTTATTTATTTATTCTTTGATTGTAACCTTCTACTGTATGTGAAAATCGAGTTTCCTTATCATCCCTCCAGTTCAGTCCCTCACCTCTGGGTTGTGCACCTCTTCTCGCAGCATCGAGACTGGGCATGTCAGAAATGTGACACCACTGTAGATATCCTGCTGGCACCTCCCACCAGCTCCCAGTGTGTCCAGTCTCCATGCAGCTGGAGGTAGTGAGCCTAGGTGCTGGGCTCACTAGAGGAGCAGATAAGAAGCTTTAGGCAGCTTAGCTAGGGTTTTTAGTTTTTCTTTTCTCACTATAACATTTTTTCTTTTGATCTGTAGCTTTAAAGCTCATTAAAGCTTGTTAAAAAAAAGAAAAAAAAAAAGCAAAGGCTGAGAGGGGATTGGAAGGGATTTAGAGGACTCTCTTTTCTCCCTCCTGTTTATTTCTGTCCCCTTTGCCTGCTCTCCCCTCCTTGTTGGCACGGAGGGGAGTTCTTTAGCAGGCTTTTATTCTCCTTACCGGCACAGTTTTCTGTGCTGCAGATTTCCAGTCAGAAACTGTCATCGAGCCTTGTTTCTCTGCTGCTGCTGCCAGCTGCCAGCCTTTCTCAGCTGTGCTGCTCACAGGAAGCCCATTGTTTTTATCGGGGTGCAGAGAGGATCCGAAGGTCTCGGAAGAAGAGGTGAGTGTTTAAGTCTTTGCTGCTAGTGTCCTGTGAGCGTTTTTGAGGCCTGCTGCCGAGTGTGAATCATGTTCTGTGGGTTAGTAGAGCTCAGGATCTTGGCGGGCCTTTTTCCCGCCATTTTTCTTCAGTGCGCTTTTTCTTTGCTGACAGCTTTCTTTAATTAATCCTTGTAGTTTTCTGGTTACTTGAAATTAATTTTGATTACTTTTAATTTTCAATGTTTTGGAGCTCTTAAAGGGCCAATACAGAAAAGTAAAAAAAAATAAAATAAAATAAGAGAAGATTCTGCACGTTTTTGTTTTGTTGCCCTTTTTGGTGGTCTGCAGTCTCTCGGATCCCATAGCGCTAATGCCTACGCGGCCACAATGCCTGGTTTGTGGCGCCCGTAGGGGCTTGGTCTCGGACGCGTATTAGCTGTGCATCTGAGGCGCTTACTATGGAGCAAGAAATGCAGGATCGGTCTAAAGAAGGCACTGCTCTGGTGGCGCAGGGTGCTGCTGCTTCTACAGAAGGGGATTCTCTGCGGGAGTCTCTGTCCGCTCTTCCTACTTCAAATTTTGCTTTGCCCGGTAATTCCGCCACTCCCAAGGTGTCTGGGGCAGCTTTCGAGCATTTCTCTCCAGATTTTGTGCTGCTGCTTCATCAGGCTTACTGTTTGTGGCAGCAGGGGATAGTCGCGGATGCCTCGCTTATTGGGGCGGCAGGAGGCCAAGTGGCCACCAAAAGGTTCGGTGGTAGTGATGGTAGACCGGTTAAGAGGGCCCGGTCAGTGGAAGATCAGCTCTTGGTTCAGACTGGCCGGATGCAGAGGACCTTGAGCTGGAGCCAGAAGCCAGGATGGAGGATTTAGAGGAAGGTGAGATTCAGGAACCTGAAGATCAAGCAAGGATTATCCCGGCCTTCCGAAGGGAGGAACTGACAGGACTCATTGCGGAGTCCCTTCAGGCTCTCAACCTTTCGTCGGTGGTACCAGCGGAGGGTAAGGATTTGGAGGATCCTCTCAATCAGGCAGTATGAGAGTCCCAGGCGTTTTTTCCGCTTCACCGTGTGGTTAAGCAGATGATTCAGGATGAAAGGGATGTGCCGGGGGCAGGCTTGCGTGGTGTGAGGTCCATGAATCGTCTCTATCCCTTGGCGGATCAAGAACAGGAAGTGTTTCGTTCTCCGCGTATAGATGCGGCAGTTTCAGCGGTCACGAAGGAGACTACCATTCCAGTTGAAGGCAGTGCAGCTTTGAAGGACGTACAGGATTGGAAGGTGGACGCCTTGTTTAAGCAAGCTTTTGAGGTTAATGCTCTGGCTCTGCAGGCCTCTATTTGTGGAGCTTGGGTTGCGAGAGCATGCCTTCGCTGGTCGCAGCATTTGCAGCAGTCAGTTCAGCAAACGCAGGAGCAGTTAGCTGATGTAACAAGACTTGAGTCAGGTTCAGCATTTTTGGCCGATGTCCAATATGATCTTATTAGAGGTTTGGCGAATAGCATGGCTTCCTTGGTAGCCGCACACCGCTATCTTTGGCTCAGGAACTGGGTGGTGGACAGTTCCTCCAAGTCATGTCTTAGCAAGCTTCCTTTTAAGGGGAAGCTGTTGTTTGGAGAAGATCTTGATAAACTGGTCAAGGATTTGGGGGATTCTAAAGGAGGTCGCTTGCCGGAGGATAAACCGACTAAAACCTGTACCGAGAAAAATGAACCTTAAAGTGAAGCAAACAAATTTTTTTGTCGGAGCAGCTACCACAGAGAGGGGAAAGGAACCACCCCAAACCGCTGCAGCCAGTCCATTTTAATCATGATATAAAATAACTTATGAAAAGTGTTTTAAAATTACACTTATCTGATTGTAGTGGTGAAATCCAACACCGTAATTATTTATGGAATAACAGGCCAAAGAAGACTAGTCCAACAGCTTGAGGAACGACGTGTCACGTTTCGGGGTCACAAACAGAGCCCCTGCATCAGGTCCAAGCCTTATCTAGCCAGAATAGCAAGCTGTTGGACTAGTCTTCTTTGGCCTGTTATTCCATAAATAATTACGGTGTTGGATTTCACCACTACAATCAGATAAGTGTAATTTTAAAACACTTTTCATAAGTTATTTTATATCATGATTAAAATGGACTGGCTGCAGCGGTTTGGGGTGGTTCCTTTCCCCTCTCTGTGGTAGCTGCTCCGACAAAAAAATTTGTTTGCTTCACTTTAAGGTTCATTTTTCTCGGTACAGGTTTTAGAGGTTTTGATTACCGGGTTTGGTATATTTTTGTTTTTGGAGGATAAACCAAAGCAGAGCTGAGCCCCGTTACCTTCCCGTGGGCAACCTCGGGATTTCAGGCGTTTTCGTACCTCTCGTTTGGGAGATTTTCAAATAGGACGGTTTTCCTCTCGAGGTCAAAGTTTTAGAGGATTCCGGGGAGCGGGCAGAGGATTTCCTAGTCCCTCTTCCTCGGGTTTTTGGAAAGGACAATGAAGCGAGGTGGACCCAGGCAGGAATTCAGCCGGTTAGGGGTCGACTTCGAGAGTTTCTTCCTGCCTGGGTCCAGATTACATCCGATCAGTGGGTGTTGGAGGTCGTTTGCAAAGGTTATTCTCTCGAGTTTGCCCGTCCGGTGCTCGACTCTTTTGTCATGTCGCCATGCAGGGGGTGAGAAAGGACGATTGCGGTACGGGAGACTCCGTCTCATCTTTTGCAGCTGGGAGCAGTGGTTCCGGTTCCGCGAGAGCAATATGGTATTAGTTGATACTCAATTTTTTTCATGGTGCCAAATAAAGACGGTGCCTTCTGCCCGATTCTGGATCTCAAGGGGGTAAACTGCTGTTTGCGGGTACCTCATTTCCAAATGGAGACATTATGTTCAGTTATAGTGGCGGTTCATCAAGGGGAGTTCTTGACGTCTCTCGATCTCACCGAAGCATATTTACACATTCCGATCAGGCCACATCATCAGAGGTTTCTAAGATTTGCGCTACCGTGGGGGCATTTTCAGTTTCAGGCATTGCCCTTCGGTCTGGCGACGGCTCAGCGCACCTTCACCAAGGTTATGGTGGTGGTGGCGGCGGCTCTTCGGAGGGAGTATTAGTTCATCCCTATCTCGACGACTGGTTGATTCGGGCAAAGTCCAGGGCCGAGAGTGTGCGAGTGACAGAGTGGTAGAGCTCCTGCAGAGTCTCGGTTGGGTGGTCAGTACAGACAAGAGCTGATCGGTTCTGATGCAAATTCTAGAGTATTTGGGAGTTTGCTTCGACACTCGTGTGGGATCGGTTTT
Organism: Ichthyophis bannanicus; assembly: GCA_033557465.1. NCBI lineage: Eukaryota > Metazoa > Chordata > Amphibia > Gymnophiona > Ichthyophiidae > Ichthyophis > Ichthyophis bannanicus. Next base: position 855,071,025 of record CM066032.1, read on the forward strand.
CCTGCCGGATCTCCGAGCCCAGGGCCTGTGGTTTATGGTGCGTAATTTTTTGAGGACTCCTGCACCATCGGCCTGGCACTATCTCCGCGTGTTAGGGACAGTGGCGGTGACTCTGAAAGTTGTGCTGTGGGCCAGAGCTCACATGCGCCCCTTACAGAGATCGCTGCTCCGTCGATGGTCTCACCAGAACGACTCTCTGTCATAGCGCCTCCCCTGTACATTGCGGGTCAGGAAGTCTCTTTAATGGTGGCTTCGTCCGCAGAATCTCACGGTGGGCATGCCTCTTGAACAACCGCAGTGGATGCCAGTGTTAACGGATGCCAGTCTCGCAGGATGGAAAGCTTATTGCGGAGAGCTTTTTGCGCAAGGCTGCTGGACTGAGCAGGAAGCCAAAAGGTCCATCAATCGACTGGAGTTGCGAGTGGTAGCTCTAGCGCTTTGGGCTTTTGAATCCACCTTACGGGGTCGAGCGATTTGAGTGCTCTCGGAAAATGCTGCGACCGTTGCGTACCTCAATCGTCAAGGAGGCACGGGAAGCATGGCTCTGGAAATGGAGGCCAAATGTCTCTTCAATTGGGTAGAGCCTTGGCTTCAGGCTCTGTCGGCGGTGCACATTGCGGAAATGGACAATGTGACGGCGGACTTTCTCAGCCGGGTTCGAGTGGATCCCGGAGAATGGGAGCTTCATCCGGAGGTGTTTGTTCAGATTGTCCTCAAGTGGGGATCTCCGGTTATGGATCGCATGGCGAACTTCGGTTGGCCAAAGCCAGTCACTTTTACAGCAGATGACGAGAACGAATGTCGGAAGTTCTAGATGCCTTACTCCAACAATGGCCCACTCACGATCTCCTCTACGTTTTTCCCCCTTGGGCGCTCATACGACGAGTGGTGCAGCGCATCGAGGCTCATCGGGGAAGAGTGCTGCTAGTAGCTCCAGATTGGCCTCGTTGTCCGTGGTATGCCGATCTGGTGCGTCTGCTCAATGGGGAACTGTGGCAGATGCCGCTAAGGGAGGATCTGCTGCTTTCAGGGTCCTCTACGAATGCCTCAAGTACATCGGTTCTCGCTTATGGCTTGGCCATTGAAAGGGTTCGGTTAAGGAAGAAGGATTATTCCAAGGAGGTGATTGACACCTTGCTTCTGGCCAGAAAGAGGTCCACTTCCTTAGCATATGTGTGTGTCTGGCGTGTTTTTGAGGACTGGTGTGCTCAACGTCAGTTTCGTCCGGCCTCAGTATCTGTACCGACAGTGTTGAGTTTCTTGCAAGATGAGTTTGATAAAGGATTGGCTGCCAGTTCATTAAGGGTACAGTTAGCAGCTATTTCTTGTTATCGAGGAAAGGTGCAAGGAGTTCCTTTGGGGGTCCATGCCGATGTTTTCCTTTTCTTGAGAGTGGTATCCCATCTACGTCCTTCATGCAGGGTGGTTTCTCTTCTGTGGGATCTCATCCTGGTTTTAGGAGCCTTGACAAGGGAGCCTTTTGAGCCTTTGCATCAGGCTTCCCTAAAGGATTTGACTTTGAAGACAGTATTTTTGGTAGCCATTTGCTCTGCACGTCGAATCTCTGAGTTGCAGGCTTTGTCTTGTTGGGAACCATTCCAGACTTTTTCTAGGGAAAAAAGTGGTGTTGCGTGCCGTCTTTCCTACCAAAGGTAGTTTCGCCATTTCATGTGAATCAGTCAGTCTCTTTGCCCGTTTTGGGTGTTTCGGGGGAGACCGCATCGGACCATAGTTTGCATTTGTTAGACATTAAGAGGGTACTTCGGCGATACTTGAAGGTTTCGGAGTCCTTCCGCAAGTCTGACTGTTTGTTCGTTCTCTTTGGTGGGCCGTGTAAAGGTGAAGCAGTGGCCAAAACTTCAATTTCCAGATGGGTTCGTGAAGCAATAGCGTCAGCTTATATCTTGCAAGGTCATCAGGTGCCCTTGAAGTTGTGGGCTCATTCTTCTAGAGCACAAGCGGCTTCATGGGCAGAGCATAGCTTAGTTCCGCCGGTTGAGATTTGTAGAGCAGCTACTTGGTCTTCCTTGCATACTTTTAGTAAACATTACCGCCAACTTGTTCACGTGGCGGGAGATGCCTGTTTTGGGTTGGCAGTTTTGCGGTCCGGGTAGACAGGTCCCTCTCAATAGCTTACTGCTCTATTATATCCCAGAGGTGAGGGACTGAACTGGAGGGATGATAAGGAAAGAGAAATTAGACTTACCTGCTAATTGCTGTTCCTTGAGGAACTCCAGTTCAGTCACGATTCCCGCCTGTTTTTTTTTTTTTCTTTGGTCAGCTTCCACAAAGCCTGTTTTGTGATGCGCGGTGACTACAATCCAGTAGGAGAAGTTCAGCAAATGTGGTCTGTATTCAGGCAAAGTATACCTTGTATTCTTTCTTCTTTCTCCTTTCTGTCCTATTTCTGAAAACGGGAGGAGAGTTAGCCTCTCATTTACGGGGTTTTAGTTCAGTGTTAGAGTTAAATTGTATTTAATATTATAGCTACTTATTTGTTGCTCCTTTGAGTCTGCTTTGTCATTAGATCACTGGGAGCTGCTGGGAGGTGCCAACAGGATATCTACAGTGGTGTCACAGTTCTGACATGCCCAGTCTCCATGCTGCGAGAAGAGGTGCACAACCCAGAGGTGAGGGACTGAACTGGAGTTCCTCAAGGAACAACAATTAGCAGGTAAGTCTAATTTCTCTTTTCTGTTGCAAACAGGACTGAGTCTGGCACACAAATTGGTGACATAATCCGAAGGTGTCAGTCCTAAGTGTCCCTGGGGACAGCAGTAGTGGAGAAGATTAGAGGTTTGAATGAGAATATTACTGGATTGCCGAAGATAGGGGATATGGCTACATAGAGCATTCTTCATCTTTTTAGCAAGATAACGGAGTTGTTTATCTGTAACAGGGGTTCTCTGTAGACAGCAGGGGTATGCAGCCACAATCTGTGGTGCCATCTCCGATGGCACTGGTGTGCCAGGTTCTCCCCTAGCTTAGAGAAGCTAGGGGAGAACCCGGTAGGTCCCTGACATAATTCTCACCTAAACTAGTGCTGTTCAGAGCTGCAGTGCAATAGTTCCAAAAATGAAATATACAGTTTATACAATGGGATTGGACTTGCACAGATCCCGAAAACAAGTCTTCTACTTTTTTGAATTGAATTGCTTTTTTCCCTTCTGTTTTTATTATTGTGGGGCGGAGGGCAGTTGAGTGTGGCTGCATACCCCTGCTGTTTACGGAGAACCCCCATTACAGGTAAACAGCTCCTCTTTCTCCACAGACAAGTAGGGGTATGCAGGCACACTCCTTGGTGAGTCCAGAGCTGAGGGCCGCATGGAAAGTTTGCAGATGCACGACCCGGGCTACAAGCTATGAAGGGCAGAAGGTAAAGGAAGAACTCAAGAGCCAAACAGGTTTCAAAGGACTGCTTGTCTGAAGGCTGAGTCTCCTGCTGTTGAACAATCCAAACTGTAGTGTAGGTAAACATATGAATGGACGTCCAGGTAGACGCTCTGCAGATATCTTGGGTGGAGACTGCGGCTAAACTGGCTACTGTCGGGGCTGTTGCATGCAGTTGATGGGGCCCAACTCCACTGTGGTTGCAAGTGAATTGGGCATAACGGATGGAAATCCAGGATGAAATAGTCTTTTTCTGAAGCTGGTTATCTGGGGTTGTTTGGATTGAAAATGACAAAAAGTTGCAAGGATGATCTCAAAATCTTTGGTTGCATATAGATAATAAAGTAGTGCTCCTTTACAATCCAAGGTATAGAGGGATTATTCTGCGCAACTTGAACAAGTTCCTGGTGGGGGAGAAGTTCAAGATGCTCTCCCTTGGGACACTGCTGCCCTACCTCTACCAGGGAGACTGGCTCTGCTCCTTATTTATTTATTTATTTGTCGACATTTATATACCACCACTTCCAAAGATCAGTGGCGGTTTACAATGAACAGTGAACAAGTTTACATTATAACATCAGTGGAACTATTTACACAGAACAATCAACATAATAAAAATGATTTATATTGTAGTAAGGTGTAACTATTTACAATTGTACAAATACAATGTATAAGTTGTTTAGGACTGTGTATAGGATACGGATGCATAATCTTTAATGATGCTAGGAGATATGGTGCTCAAAATGGTTGAGTAGGGGTATTGAAGTTAAAGTATTGAATGAAGAGGAATGTTCTAAGTTCCTCTCGAAAGGACTGAAGATCTTTTATTAGCCTGAGGTTATTTGGGAGTGAGTTCCAAAGGGTGGGAGCAACATACATGAACTGGTGGTTTTGTTGGTGTTCCGAATATGTGCAGGGATTATAAGGGTATTCTAAGAACAGGTTCTTCTAGATCTGGCAGGGCCCGGAGGTGTAATGAGGGAAGAAAGATAGGAAGGGTATTGTGTAATTTGAAAGTTAACATTAAATATTTATATTTGGTTCTAGCTTCAATGGGTAACCAGTGTAGAGGTGTGATGTGGTCATAGTAGTGTCCCTTGTGAATTATACGGGCGGCTAGATTCTGTGCCATTTGGAGTTGGTGTGTGGTTTTTTTGGGGTAATCCATAGAGAATGCTGTTACAGTAATCAAATTGTGGAATAAGAGCTTGCAGAACAGACTGGAAATCGTGGTTATCCAGTAAGGGTCTGAGTAATTGAATTGTCTTAAGTTTGAAGTATATAGCCTTGGTTACAGATTTTATGTATGAGACAATGTTTTAGCGACTGGTTGAGAATAATACCTAAGTATTTGACTTCTTGTTTAACTTCAATGTCAGTATCATTATCATATTGTTAGAAGGTGGGAAGAAACTCTGGTTACAAGTTATATAAAGTGTTTCTGTCTTGTTGAAATTGATACGTAGGTTGTGTGATTTGAGCCAATCAGTAATGTCCATTAGACAATTTGGATCTGAAGGCAGTGTGGGTTGGAGATATCAATTGGGTAGTAGAACATTATATCATCTGCATAAAGATGAAAATAGACATTCTCCAGGAACAAGCAGGAAGTCAGTCCTCACTTACGGGTGACATCGGCACCGACGGAGCCTGCGCGGAGCAATTCCCCAGCTTTCAAAGAAAGCTTTTGGGATTGCTACCATGCATGTGTGGTCCTCTTCTTGCCCAAGGGTGCCACCTTCCTCAGTCTCCCTTTTTCTGCGGAGCCCTTCAGACGCACGTCCTCGTCCCTCGGAAAAAGTTTAGTTTTCTTCGCCTTAACAGGCTCTTTTCCTTTTTTTCCGGTTACACTGGTCCTCAGCCCCCTTCGGCGTTCCTGAGAGTCGGACAAAGAGCGGCCCCGCAAGGTACCTTGCAGAGAAGTCGAGGCCTCCAGTGAAGGCACCCAGTCTCCTGAGGGTCATACTGGTGAGGACCCCGCTCTCCTCCTCGATGCCTGATCTGGTGACCCAGGGCCCCACGCCCGCATGGGAGTCCCGTATGTTGGCGCTCGAACGCAGCGTTTCTGCGTTCATTGCCTCCCAGCAGGTGCTCATGGTTAGCTTCGCTGACCTGCGCCCAGAGACCGCGGGTCCCTCGCGTGAGACACCTAAATCCGTCCAGGAAACCGCCGAGAGCAATGGGCCTCGTGAGGGTCCTCAACATTGGTCTCGCTCACTTTTCCGTTCCTCGGGAGCGAGATCATCCAGAGCCTTCGGCTCCAAGCCTCCGGCTATCAGACAGGGTGAACCGCCCGACTTGGATCCCTCGACTGACTTCTCGGACTGGGAATCTGATGGGGACACCTCCCTGGAGACCCGCACCAACCGGGATCTCCTGTCGGACTCCTCGCCACCTGGTCTCCAGTGGCGTTCATCGCCTGAGGACACCTCCTTTCTGGGGTTTATTCGGGACATGGCTCGGGCCCTCAACCTGGTTACCTAGGCCGAGGAGAACCCTCATGCTGAAGAACTCGATATTCTTCTGTACGAGGCCCCGCCTAGGGAGTCCCTCTCCATGGCAGTGCCGCCGATCCTATCTCAGCTGTTGCTCCGCATGTGGGAGGCCCCAGCCTTGGTTCCCATTGTGAGCAAGTGCCTTGACACAATGTACAAGGTGCAGCAAGGACCAGGCTTCCGAAAGACCCACCTTCCACACACCTCAATGGTGGTGGAATCAGCTATGAGGAAGCAGAAAAGCCCGAAGTCCCATTCATCGGTTCCTCTGGGCCGAGAATCGAGAGCCCTTGATGCCCTGAGCCGCAAGGCCTATCAAGGTTCCATGCTCTCTTGTTGTATCCAGGCATACTTACTATATATTGGTATGTTCCTCCGCCACTTGGCAAAAGAACTTGGTGGTTTCTTTGTGGGCCTCGAGGGCGAGCCTCTCGACAGGTTCCACACCCTGTTGAAATCAGTGGCTGACTGCTCCAAGTATACCTCTCGAGCCTCCTATGATGACTTCAAGACATCGGCTTGGGTGGCAGCCACAGGTATCGGAGCCCGCCGCCAGGCCTGGCTCCAATCTTCAGATTTGGAGCAGTGGGTACAGGAGAAGCTCTTGGACGTGTCATGCCTCGGCGAACAACTCTTTGGTAAGCCGATGGAGGAGAAGGAGGCTGAGATCGAGACAGAGTACGTCACTAGGACCCGTCTCTCTTGCAAGACCTCTACGCTGCCTCGGAAGAAGCAGCATACCAAAAAGCCCTTCTTCCCCAGGAAAAGCCTTCAGTACAGCGGCTACCCGCCGTACCCGGCTACCCTCACGCCGACCACTCCTGCGCAGGAGAAGCCCAGCCAGGGCCACCGTAAACCAAAGGGCCTGAAGGCCCAGATGCCGGCTCACCAACAGTCCCTGCAGGGATTTTGACGCCAGCGGCATAGCCCCTCACCCTCCGGTGATGCAGCAGCCAGTGGGGGGACGCCTGTCCTGCTTCACCCCATCGTGGGCACTTATCACCTCGGACACCTGGGTCATCCAGGTCATCTGGGAAAGCTACCGCCTCCACTTCGACAGGCTTCCACCACCTTTCTCCCTGGTGGAGCCTCCTCGACTCCCTGCATACCAGCTTTTGCTGCAGCGGGAATTACATTCCCTGCTTGCCCAATGGGCAGTCGAGAAGGTCCCTCCCCACCTTTGAAGTCGGGGCTTTTATTCCCGGTACTTTCTCATCCCGAAAAAGACGGGGGGTCTTCGGCCCATCCTCGACCTCTGCCAGCTGAACAAGTTCCTGGTGCGGGAGAAATTCAAGATGCTATCTCTTGGCATGCTGCTGCCCTTCCTCCGGCAGGCTTCTTGGATCTGAAGGACACTATGCTCCTTGGATCTGAAGGACGCTTATGCCCATATCTTGATCCACCCCCAACATAGGCAGTACCTGCGTTTTAGGGTACAGGGAGAGCACTTCCAGTACAGGATTCTCCCCTTCGGTCTTGCATCCGTCCCACGGGTCTTCACGAAGTGTCTCGTCATGGCCGCGCTTACCTTCAGCGTCGGGGCTTGCCAGTCTTTCCCTTTCTCGACGACTGGCTCGTTACAGGCTTCTCTGTCGAGGAGGCCCAGCAGGCGATGTCGCGCACTGTCCTCCTCTTGGAGAGCTTGGGGTTCTTGGTCAATTACCCAAAGTCTCACCTCGAGCCGACACGGGCTCCTGAGTTCATTGGGGCGTGCTTCGATACTCTGCAGGCCATTGCTTTCTTGCCGGTGGATCGCTCCACCCGCCTCTGAGCTCTGGTGGCTCGCGTCCAGAGCACTCGCCAGGTCACCACTTGGTCCTTGCTACATCTCTTGGGCCACATGGCTTTAACCGTACATGTGGTTCCTCACGCCTGCCTGCACATGCAGAGGGCTCAGTGGTGTCTTAGCTCCCAATGGAGTCAATCACTCGAACACCTCAGGGACCCCGTCGGGGTTCTTCCCGATCTTCGGTTGTCCCTGAACTGGTGGCAAAACCCCCACAACCTCTTGTGGGGATCGCCCTTCCAGGCCCCACAGCATGTGGTGCTAACCACGGATGCGTCCCTGTTGGGGTGGAGAACCCATTGCGGGTCCCTCTGCACACAGGGACAGTGGTCGCCTGTGGAGGCTCAGCAGCAGATAAACCTGCTCGAGCTCTGGGCCATCCGGTGGGCCCTGAGGGCCTTCAAGGATGTCCTCAGTGGGAAGTCAGTTCTGCTGCAGACCGACAATTGCGTAGCGATGTCCTACATCAACAAAGAGGGGGGCACAGAGTCGCGCTCCCTCTGCAGGGAGGCAGTCCTCATCTGCTCCTTCGCCACCCAATGGAGGATGTCCCTCAAGGCAACGTACCTCCTGAGTCAGGAGAATAGCCTGGCGGACAGACTCAGCAGAATCCTTCACCCCCACGAGTGGCGCCTGTATCCCAGGGTGGCAGGCTGGTTGTTTCTATGCTGGGGCACTCCAGCGATGGACCTCTTCGCCAGCCCCCAGAACACACAGCTCCCTCGCTTCTGCGGCCCGAAGCCGCACCCGGGCAGGGAGGGCCCGATGCATTTCTCCTGGACTGGTCCTTCAATCCCCTAAATGCATTCCCTCCTTTCCCCCTCATTCGAGGACTCTGTTCAAAGCCCAACGGGACGGGGCATTGCTGATTCTCGTGGCCTCGACAGCCTTGGTTCCCACTCCTGCTCCTGCTGTCGTCAGAGCCTCTGATTCCCCTGGGCTCTGCCAGGGACTTGCTGATGCTGGAGGAGGGTCAGGTACTGCACCCGAACCTACCCTGTCTATCCCTCATGGCCTGGCGGCTGAACGGGTCTCTCTAGCCTCTCTGGCCCTTCCGGAGGAGGTCGAGGAAATCCTCCTTGCCTCGAGGAAGGACTTCACCAGGCAGGCTTACGCCTTCAGGTGGAAACGCTTCTCCGTCTGGTGCTCGGATCACCTGATTGACCCCTTTTCCTGCCTGGTTCAGTGGGTTCTTCAGTACCTCCTCTAGCTCTCAAGGGAAGAGCTGAAGTCGAACTCTGTTAGAGTTCATTTGAGCACCATATCAGCTTATCATCTCCCTATCAAGGAAAAGCCTCTTTCGGGGCAGCCACTAGTCTCTCGCTTCATGCAGGGCATTCTGTTATCCAAGCCGCCCATCCGCCCTCCACCGGCAGATTGGAACTTGAACGTAGTGCTCACGCAGCTCACTCATCCATCTTTCGAGCCGATGGTGACGTGTTCGCTCCAGCACTTGTCCTGGAAGGTGGCCTTCCTGGTGACACTGACCTCAGCTTGCCGAGTCAGTGAGCTTCAGGCACTCATGGCTGGCGCCCCTTACACTAGGTTTTATCGGAACAGAGTGGTCCTCCGGACCCATCCTAAGTTCTTACCTAAGGTCGTGTCAGCCTTTCATCTCAACCAACAGATAGTGCTCCCAACTTTCTTCCCGAGGCCCCACACTGATCAGGCATCGGCGGCTCTCCACACCCTCGACTGCAAACGGGTCCTCGCCTTCTACTTGCAGCATACCCAGATTCACCGCAAGTCTGACAGACTTTTAGTGACCTACGATCCCAATAGGCAGGGGCAAGCAGTCACCAAGCGCACTCTCTCTGTTTGGGTTGCGGACTGCATTGCTTTCGCCCATGCGAAGGCGGGAGTCCCTCTGGATCATCGAGTCACTTCTCGTGGGGTCCGAGCCAAAGCGGCCTCGGTGGCTTCGCTGCGCTCCGTACCCATGATGGACATCTGCCGGGCGGCAACCTGGTCTTCCACGAACACCTCCGCCGCCCACTACTGCCTGTAGAGGGAGTCCCACCTGGATAGCGCCTCTGGCCAGGCTGTGCTCCGTAATCTGTTCGGGGTATAAGCAACTCCTGCCCTCCGATCCTTCTTCACGGCTACCGAGGGTTTCGCCCAGAGGACCCGAGGACTCGGGTTCCTTCTTACTTTGGCTTCTGCTTATGGCCTCGCGGCGGCGTTTTTTTGGTTACAGGTTTGGTAGGTAGCCTGTAGCTAGGGAGTCCCATAAGTGAGGACTGACTTCCTGCTTGTTCCGGAGAAAGCATAGTTACTCACCTGTGGATAACGTTAAAACTCTCGGCCCAGTGTGCAGTGTGCAGCGGCGGCCAAGACAGCAAATACAATGCTAGGTATCATAAGGAAAGGAATGGAAATTAAAACAAAGGATATTATAATGCATCTATATTGTTCTATGGTGAGACCGCACCTTGAATATTGTGTGCAATTCTGGTCGCCGTATGTTGAAAAGGATATAGCGTTATTAGAAAAGGTTCGGAGAAGAGCCACCAAAATGGTAAAGGGGATGGAAGGATACTCCAATGAAGAAAGGCTAAAAAGGTTAGGACTCTTTAACCTGGAAAAGAGACGGCTGAGGGGAGATATGATAGAAGTCTATAAATTAATGAACAGAGTGGAACGGGTAAACGTAGATCGATTGTTTACCTTATCAGAATATAGAAAGACTAGGGGACATGCAATGAAGCTACAGGGTAAACTATTTAAGACTAGTCTCTTGAAGGACTAGAAAAGGGGACTGTTACTTCTGGAGAGAGATCTGTAATTGTGAGTATATACTTCTGGGAATTTTCTGAAAGGAATTCTTTGTATTAAAGCTAATTAATCTGTGAACCCACTATTTTTTGTTAAATCAGTCAGGGCCTAGTAGCAGCAGTTTAAGTTTAAATTTAAAACACAGAAGAGAACTTTCTGGTTACATTTCATACCCAGCAGAGAGCTTGTAGTTTAAATTTAATAGTCACTCAGGGCCTAGCATCAGTACTACCTTTTAACTTTCAAAAGGGAGACTATGATAAAATGAGGAAAACAGTTAAGAAAAAACTAAAAGGAGCAGTTGCAAAGGTTAAAGACGTACATCAGGCTTGGCTGCTTGTTGAAAAATACTATCTTGGAAGCCCAGACCAGCTGTATTCCACGCTTTAAGAAAAGTGGAAGGAAGTCCAAAAAACTGCCAGCATGGTTTAAAGGTGAGGTCAGAGAGGCTGTTGTTGCCAAAAAAGCATCTTTCAGGAAATGGAAAAAAGAGCCAAACGACGAAACCTGGAAACAGCACAAGCACTGGCAAGTCAAATGCAAGGCATTGATAAGGCAGGCAAAGGGAGAATTTGAGAAGAAGCTTGCTGCGGAAGCAAAAACGCGAAGTAAAGACCTTTTCAAGTACATTCGTAGCAAAAAACCTGTGAGAGAGTCAGTTGGTCCATTAGATGATAAAGGGGTTAAAGCAGCACTAAGAGGCGACAAGGCGATAGCGGAGAGACTGAATGAATTCTTTGCTTCAGTCTTTACTGAGGAAGATGTAGGGATGTTACCAATGACTGAAGTGGTATTTAAAGGTGCAGAAGAATTGAAGGAAATATCGATACATCGGGAAGATGTATTACAACTATTAGATAAGCTGAAGAGTAGCAAACCACCTGGGCCGGATGGTATACATCCAAGAGTGTTGAAAGAACTGAAATATGAGATTGCAGACCTGCTATTAGTAATCTATGAACTATCATTAAAATCATCTCTAATACCTGAAGATTGGAGGATCGCCAATGTAACACCAATTTTTAAAAAGGGTTCCAGGGGTGATCCGGGAAACTACAGACCGGTGAGAGCCTGACATCAGTACCGGGAAAAATGGTAGAAACCATCATAAAGAATAAAATTACTCAGCATGTAGATAGTCATGACCTAATGGGAGACAGCCAACATGGCTTTAGACAAGGAAGATCTTGTCTTACTAATCTGTTATGTTTTTTTGAAGGAGTGAATAATCAGGTGGACAAAGGTGAGTCGGTTGATATTGTGTATCTGGACTTTCAGAAAGCCTTTGACAAGGTCCCACATCAGAGACTTTGGGCAAAACTAAAGAGTCATGGGATAGGAGGCAGTGTACTATTGTGGATCAGGAACTGGTTAAAAGATAGAAAGCAGAGGGTAGGGCTAAATGGCCAATTTTCCCAATGGAGAAAGGTGAATAGTGGTGTACCCCAGGGATCTGTGCTGGGTCCGCTGCTTTTTGACATATTCATAAATGACCTGGAAAATGGAATAACGAGTGAGGTTATCAAATTTGCATATGACACAAAACTATTTAAAGTTGTTAAAACCCAAGAGGATTGTGGAAAATTGCAAGAGGATCTTGATAAATTGGAAGACTGGGCATCAAAATGGCAGATGAAATTTAATGTGGACAAGTGCAAGGTTATGCACCTAGGGAAGAACAACCCAAACTATGGTTACACGATGCAAGGTTCCACATTAGGAACCACCACCCAGGAAAAAGATTTAGGCGTCATTGTGGATACCATGTTAAAACCCTCGGCCCAGTGTGCAGCAGCGGCCAAGAGAGCAAATAGAATGCTAGGTATGATAAGGAAAGGAATGGAAAATAAAACAAAAGATATTATAATGCCTCTATATCGTTCCATGGTGAGACCGCACCTTGAATATTGTGTGCAATTCTGGTCGCCGTATCTTAAAAAGGATATAGAAATTTTAGAAAAGGTTCAGAGAAGAGCCACCAAAATGGTAAAGGGGATGGAGGGATACTCCTATGAAGAAAGGCTAAAAAGGTTAGGGCTCTTTAACCTGGAAAAGAGACGGCTGAGGGGAGATATGATAGAAGTCTATAAATTAATGAACGGAGTGGAACGGGTAAACGTAGATCGATTGTTTACCTTATCAGAATATAGAAAGACTAGGGGACATGCAATGAAGCTACAGGGTAAACTATTTAAGACTAACAAAAGAAAATATTTTTTCACTCAACGTGTAATCAAACTCTGGAATTTGTTACCGGAGGATGTAGTAAAGGCTGTTAGTGTAGCTGGGTTTATAAAAGGTTTGGACAAGTTCCTGGAGGAAAGGTCCATAAACCATTATTAAGAAGGGACCCAGGATATCAATGCTTGAACCAATACAAGCATTGTGGACCCTGTGTCCCTTGGGGAAACTGCTAGGTACATATGACCTAGATTGGCCACTGTTGGAAACAGAATACTGGGCTTGATGGACCTTGGTCTGACCCAGTATGGCATATCTTATGTTCTTATGTTCTTATCAGCAAAGTACTTTTAGTTTAAATTTAAAATACAGAAGAGAACTCTCTGGTTAAATTTAGAACCCAGCAGAGAGCTTGTAGTTTAAATTTCATAATAAGTTAGAGCCTAGCAGCAGCAGCAAAGAGCTATAATTTAAATCAAATCAGAATATAGCTTAGCACAAAAGGCAAAACAGTGTCAGTACTCTTTGAACAACAAATAAAGTCTTCTAGAGACCTTTACAAAGAGGCCTTCTACCTAGGGGGCAAGAGACCTGTAAAACCTTTTCAATAGGTGTTAACACCAGGTGGCAGGTCAAAAGGCCATTTTGAAAGACTCCTTCTATCCAAGCAAGGACTTTTAATCACCCAGGAAGTTGGTCACAGCTTACCTCAGCAGCACAGGCATAAATAGCTCAACCAGAGCTCTGTGATCCTCAGTCTTGAAGGACTAGAAAAGGGGACCGTTACTTCTGGAGAGAGATCTGCAATTGTGAGTATATACTTCTGGGAATTTTCTGAAAGGAATTCTTTGTATTAAAGCTAATTAATCTGTGAATCCACTATTTTTTGTTAAATTAGTCAGGGCCTAGTAGCAGCAGTTTAAGTTTAAATTTAAAACACAGAAGAGAACTTTCTGGTTACATTTCATACCCAGGAGAGAGCTTGTAGCTTTAATTTAATAGTCACTCAGGGCTTAGCATCAGCAAAGTACTTTTAGTTTAAATTTAAAACACAGAAGAGAGCTTTCTGGTTAAATTTAGAACCCAGTAGAGAGCTTGTAGTTTAAATTTCATAATAAGTTAGAGCCTAGCAGCAGCAAAGAGCTATAATTTAATTCAAATCAGAATATAGCTTACCTGAGCAGCACAAGACAGGGTACTGTGTAGCAGCCCTCTTTTAATAAGTGTTATTAAAATGGATGGAAGGATATGCCTATGAAGAAAAGCTAAAAAGGTTAGGGCTTTTTAACCTGGAAAAGAGACGGCTGAGGGGAGATATGATAGAAGTCTATAAATTAATGAATGGAGTGGAACGGGTAAACGTAGATCAATTGTTTACGTTATCAGAATATAGAAATACTAGGGGACATGCAATGAAGCTACAGAGTAAACTATTTAAGACTAATAAAAGAAAATTCCTTAACGTCCCTCCAGTCTAGTCCCGGACCATAGAGTTGTGCACCTCTCACAGCAGCTTGGAGACTGAGAAAACTTCATCTCTTTTGTGATGACACCAGTATAACCAGTCCGGATCCGCCTCCTCTGATCAGTATTCTCAGTCTCCAAGCAGCTGGAGGTTCGGTGAGCCGGGAGGTCCTGGCTCACTTAGAGGAACAATTAAGATTTTTTCTAGAGTAGTTGAGTTGAGGATTCTGTTATTCACTCCTTTATTATTTTTTTTTCTATTCCTTGGGGGTGTTTGTGTCAAATAGTAGAGCCGGTGCTGAGGTGTTTTATCCTCCTCCCTCTCTCCCCCTCCCCCCTCACCACTCCTCTTTATTTTCTGCTGCCTTTACCGTTGGCTCTAGTCAGTTACTCAGATAGGAGAGTTCTGACTGTGCAGCCTGGTGGGGGGGGGGGGGGTGCAGCCAGTAAAGTCGGGTTTCTAGCGCATACAGTGGGGATGCCTGTCAGCGCTTAGAGCCCGACGTCGGAGCCGAGGACTCTCTGAATTTTTTGCAGAGCAGTTCAGCAGCTTTCTCCATGCTGGGGCTTTTTATACAGCACTGGAGCCTGAAGCAGCATCGGCCGGTAGTATGAAGCGGGGGCTGCAGGTAAGGGGGACTCTTCTATGATCCCTTTTTCGCTGGGCGGGAAATCGCCGGAGGATTCAACGGCAGACAGCTCATCCTTTGTCGGGCAGGCTGTGCCGCGTGGCGCACTGCGCAGGAAACCGCTGCTCTGATCTTTCAGTCAGCGACGTCTGTTTCCCCGGGAGAGGTTTAATTTCTACGGGGGTAGTACAGCACCAGGAGCTTCGTTTTGCATTAATAATTACAGAGGCAGTCTGCCAGGCCTGTTCTGAAGCGGCGTAATCAAAAAGAAAAAGAAAAAAAAAAGCTGATTAGAGTTAGTGGGGGTTTGGAGTTGTGGAGTTAAGGTTCTTTCTTTAGGCATGCCATCTAGGCCTCATTGCCTGCTCTGCGGTTCTAAGAGAGGGACCGTTTCTGAAGCGGGCATTTGTAAATGGTGTGTTCACGAGGCTGAGGCTATGGAGCACTCTCTGCAGGACAGGGCTGCAGAACAAGGGGCCCTGGTAGCCTTGCAGGAGCAGCCTGTCTGGGAGTCGGTGTGAGAACCCGTAGCAGGGCCATCAGCCCCGGATCTCCCAGGCCAGCAGGAGGCGTTGCTGGGGGGGGGGGGGTTATCGGCAATTTTTAATCCGCAGTTTGTAGCCTTTATCCAGCAGGCCTTCAGGGGGCCCCGGGAAGACCTGGAACCGTGCCCTGCAGACAGGGTCCAGGGGAGTAAGCGGTCTGGGTCGCCCTTGAGTGTAGGGGGGTCTAAGACTTCGGCAAAGAAGGCCAGGATAGAGGAGCTGCTGGGGGATCTGGGAGGGGGCTCTGAAGATCTCCACTCAGATGATGGAGATCGCGATTTGGACTTGGATGACAACCTAGAGGAAGGAGAGATCGCGGATAGAGAAGATCAGGCTAGGGTCGTCCGGGTGTTTCGGAGAGAGGAGCTTCCGATCCTCATCGCAGAGACATTGAAAGTGCTGAATATGCCAGCGCCAGCTCCTTCTGAAGATGCTACCCTGGAAGATCTGTTATTGCAAGTCTTCCGAAAGTCTCAGAAGGTGTTCCCGGTACACAGAGTGATTCGGGAGATGATAGAGGAGGAGTGGGATACCCCGGAGGCGTCTCTTAAGGGGTCCATAGTGATGGGCCGTCTTTACCCCTTGGTGGAACAAGATCGAGAGGTTTTTAAGTCTCCCAGAGTGGATGTGGCGGTGTCGGCGGTGACAAAGAAGACCACGATCTCTGTGGAAGGTAGTGTGGCCCTCAAGGATGTGCAAGACAGGAAGCTGGATTTGTTGTTAAAGCAGATTTTTGATATCAATTCTCTGGCTCTGCACGCGACAGTCTGTGGGGCGTGGGTAGCAAGAGCCTGTCTGTGCTGGTCGCAGAGAGTGCCGGGCAACGGTGAGGAGGACGGCACGGGGGAAGCGGCCAGACTGGAGTCTGGGGCGGCTTACCTCGCCGATATCCATTATAATCTCATTCGGGCACTTTCTAAGAGCATGGCTTCCGCAGTTGCGGCGCGACGGTATCTCTGGCTCCGCAATTGGGCAGCGGATGCTTCCTCTAAAGCTAGGCTTAGGAAGCTTCCATTCCGGGGGAAGCTACTTTTTGGAGAAGAGCTAGATAAATTAGTGAAGGAACTCGGCGAGTCTAAAGGAGGTAGACTTCCGGAAGATAAGTAGAAACCCGGTTGCTCAGTTCCCCCGGCCAAGGGGCAGCAGAGGGAATTTCGTAGGTTCCACAGTCCTAGGTTTGGTCAGGCGCAGAGAGGCCGGTTTCCCTACAGGGGCCAAGGGTTTCATGGATTTCGGGGGGCAGGAAGGCGCTTTGGGGCCACTTCTTCCTCCTCTCCCAGTCTGTGAAAATCACAATGAAGTTGGCAGGGCTCAGGCGTCGGTGCCCGTAGGAGGTCAGCTGCGGGATTTTTACGAAGCCTGGGCCAAGCTTACGTCCGACTGGTGGGTATTGGAGGTCATTCGAGAGGGGTATGCCCTGAAGTTGCAACACTCAGTGAGAGACTTATTCGTGCGCTCGCCGTGCAAGGCACCTCTCAAGGCCGACGCAGTCAGAGAGACAGTGGGGAAGCTGTTAGAGCTCCGAGCGGTGGTGCGTGTGCCCCCGCTCCAATGCAGTTTAGGTCGGTACTCCATTTACTTCGTGGTCCCAAAGAAGGAAGGGACTTTTCGTCCCATTCTCGATCTCAAAGGAGTAAATCGCTGCCTTCGAGTGTCTCACTTCCGTATGGAGACTCTGCGGTTGGTCATTGTGGCAGTAAGTCAAGGGGAGTGGCTTACGTCCCTAGATATGTCCGAGGCCTACCTGCATATTCCGATCAGAGAGGATCATCAGAGGTTTCTCAGGTTTGCAGTGCCCCTTGGGCATTTTCAATTCCAGGCTTTACCTTTCGGTCTAACTACGGCGCCGTGGACATTCACGAAGGTGATGGTGGTGGTAGCGGCAGCATTGAGAAAGGAGGGTGTTCTAGTTCACCCGTACTTGGACGATTGGTTGATCCGGGCAAAGTCAAAATCCGAAAGCGTGACAGCTACAGACAGGGTAGTGACTTTCTTGCGGAGTCTCGGCTGGGTATTCAACGTGGCAAAGATCAAACTGACTTCAACGCAGGAGCTGGAGTACTTGGGGGCTCGGTTCGCTACACGGACAGGGAGCGTCTTCCTGCCGCGGTCGAGAGCAGACGGGCTGCGTCGCCTAGTGCGGGAATTTCTGCGCAGACGAGCCCCCACGGCATGGCAGTACTTACAGTTGCTCGGAACCATGGCAGCCACGCTGGAACTGGTACCGTGTGCAAGGGCACACATGAGACCGCTACAGAGGGCTTTACTCAGGCGGTGGTCTCACCAGGCAGATCCGCTTTCCAGGAGGTTGCCGTGCTTGCCGCACACAAGGGAAGCCCTGCAATGGTGGCTGCGCTCAGGCTGTCTGGAGCAAGGGATGCCGTTGGAAGCTCCGGGCTGGCTGTCCTTGACGACGGATGCCAGTCTTTCTGGCTGAGGAGCACATTTTCAGGGACGGCTGGCACAGGGACAGTGGACCGAGGAGGAGCGGTCTTGGTCGATCAACCGGCTGGAGTTGAGGGTGGTCAGGCTAGCGCTAGTTTCAGACGTACCTGCAGAAGGAAGCGGTGCGAGTGTTCTCCGACAATGCGACCATGGTGGCTTACATCAGTCAGCAAGGAAGGACCAGCAGTATCCTGTTGGAGGCAGAGGCCGAGCAGTTGTTCGAGTGGGCCGAGGTGAATCTGCTGGCGGTGTCGGCGGCACATGTGGCAGGAGTGGAGAATGTGCAGGCCGATTTTCTGAGTCGGGTGAAGGTGGACCCGGGAGAATGGGTTCTTCACCAGGAAGTTTTCGACATGGTGGTTCGCAGGTGGGGGGCGCCTGTAATGGATCTCATGGCAACCTTCCACTCAGCCAAAGCAAACCGGTTCTTCAGCAGGCGGAGAGAGAGGATGTCGGAGGGACTGGATGCTCTCATCCAAGTGTGGCCGGCGGAGCACCTTCTGTACGTGTTTCCACCGTGGGTGTTAATCGGTCATGTGGTACAGCGCATCGAGCGGCACAGGGGACCTGTCGTTCTCATAGCGCCAGATTTGCCTCGGCGGCCGTGGTATGCGGATATTCATTGGCTAGTGGTGGACAAGCCTTGGAAGTTGCCTTGTCGTCCAGACCTGTTGACCCAGGGTCCGCTATTCATGCCTCAGGTGGATCGGTTCTCGCTTACGGCTGCTTGGCTCTTGAGAGGGCGAGGCTGAGGGGGAGAGGTTATTCAACTTCGGTAATCTCCACCTTGTTGAGAGCCAGAAAGCGTTCTACATCTTTGGTGTATGTACGCATCTGGCGGGTGTTTGAGGCTTGGTGCTTGGATCGGCAGGGCGAGGCGCTCAAGGTGACGCTGCCACAGGTGCTGACTTTCCTGCAGGATGGACTAGAGAAGGGTTTGGTGGCATCTACCTTACGAGTGCAGGTGGTGGCGTTATCTTGTTACAGAGGTAAGATCGGGGGACAGCAAATAGGTGGACATCCGAACGTTAGGCGGTTTTTGTGGGCGCTGTCGTTGCTGAGACCGGCACGCAGACCGGTCGTGCCCAGTTGGAGTCTCCCCTCTGTCTTGCAGGCATTGGAGAAGGAGCCGTTTGAGCCCTTGTCTAGAGCCTCCTTGAAGGATCTTACCCTTAAGGTAGTGTTTCTCATAGCTATCTGTTTGGTGCGTAGGATTTCGGAGTTGCAGGCCTTATCCTGTAGGAAACCTTTTCTGTCTTTTTCGGACTCTACGGTGGTGTTGAGACCGGTGCCGTCCTTTTTACCCAAGGTAGTCTCCGCGTTCCATGTTAATCAAGTCATATCCTTGCCAGTGTTTACTGCCAGGCAGTGGGGTTCCCATGCGGAGCGATTTCATTTGTTGGATGTTCGTCGGGCGTTGAATAAGTATCTCCGACGGACGGAGAGTTTTCGCAAATCCGATAGGCTCTTTGTCTTGTTTGGCGGTCCCAGGAAAGGAGAAGCGGCGTTGAAAGCCTCCATTGCCAGGTGGATTAAGGGGGCCATAGCGTCCGCGTATATTCTCAACGGAAAGGCGTTGCCAGAGGGGCTCAGAGCTCATTCCACTAGGGCTCAAGTGGCTTCTTGGGCAGAATTGCAGTATGTCCCAGCATTGGACATTTGTAAGGCCGCCACCTGGTCATCATTAAACGCCTTTGTCCGGCATTATCGTCTGGACGTTCAGGTGCAGAGTGATACCTGTGTTGGATCAGCGGTTCTTCAGGCTGGGGTCTCAGATCCCTCCCGTTAATTTCTGTACTGCTCTGGTACATACTCTATGGTCCGGGACTAGACTGGAGGGACGTTAAGGAAGGATAAATTAGACTTACCTGCTAATTGTTGTTCCTTAAGGAACTCCAGTCTACTCCCGTATCCCGCCCTTGTTACCTGTTGGCCTTCTATGGCCTGAAGAAGAAGTAATCGAATAGCACTGATGACTGGTAAGATGACAGTAGGGGTCATTTTTTCTCGTTTATCTGCTGTTCCTACAAAGGTTGAGAAGATACCTCAGTGCTAGCAATTAGGGGTGTTTCTTAATTTCGGGAGGGGGCTAGAAGGACGTTAGGAGTCCCCTTCTGGTAGTTTAGCGTTGGTTGGAACAGTTTTGTTACATGGTTTATACTTACTTGTTGCTCCGGTGAGTCTGCTTTGTCAATAGGTTACTGATCAGAGGAGGCAGATCCGGACTGGTTATACTGGTGTCATCACAAAAGAGATGAAGTTTTCTCAGTCTCCAAGCTGCTGTGAGAGGTGCACAACTCTATGGTCCGAGACTAGACTGGAGTTCCTTAAGGAACAACAATTAGCAGGTAAGTCTAATTTACCCTATTTTTTCACTCAACGTTTAATACTGGTCAACATTGAAATCGTTACTGACTTTAAAAGGCCATAATCTGTA
Organism: Ichthyophis bannanicus; assembly: GCA_033557465.1. Taxonomy (NCBI): domain Eukaryota; kingdom Metazoa; phylum Chordata; class Amphibia; order Gymnophiona; family Ichthyophiidae; genus Ichthyophis; species Ichthyophis bannanicus. The sequence continues at coordinate 855,091,172 of CM066032.1, forward strand.
GTATCTTGGTGAGCTGAACACGAATATAACATTAGAAACATTTTATTGGCTATCGTTTTGAAGATATTGCATGTAGTTCATTTTTGACGTTTCACCGTGTAAATTTATCCAGTAGGACATCAACAACATCCCAAATAAGTCTTGAATGATGTAATATTGCATCACATTGCATAATACCAGCATGCACATATCATCCAGAGTTGATTGCATCATTTTCTGATGCAATGCAATACTACTGCCAGACGGCTGCTGAAGCCATCTGACGTCAGCTGTGTACTATACGCAGTCGGAAAGGAAAGTAATCTGGTATTCTGTTCCGATATTGAAAGCCTCATGAATGCCTTAAAAATCATTCATGACCCACAAGACTGGAGACTATTTATAGACTCTTCGAAACTGAGTCTGAAGGCTGTGCTTTTGAACAATGGAAACCGTCTTCCATCTATTCCAGTAGTGCATGCCGTCCACATGAAAGAGACATATGATAACTTAAAGCATCTACTGACTTCCATTAACTATAACAAGTACAGCTGGTACCTCTGTGGTGACTTGACGGTAGTTGCCCTTTTAATGGGACTGCAGCAGGGATATATAAAATACATGTGTTTCTTATGTGAGTGGGATAGCCGAGCAAGGGATTGCCACTACTTGCGGAAGGAAAGGAATCACAGACAAAATGTAACAGTTGGAGAGAAGAATATCCAGCACCCAGCTCTGGTTGAGGCTCACAAAATCCTGCTACCACCCCTTCACATCAAACTAGGTTTGATGAAAAACTTCATGAAAGCCATGGACCGCACTTTGCCAGCTTTCCGATACCTGCATGAAAAATTCCCTTGACTCAGCGAAGCAAAGATTAAAGAGGGAGTTTTTGTGGGTCCTCAGATTCGAGAGCTCTTCAAAGATGACCGGTTCAACAACTTGCTGCAGGGTGATGCGAAAGAAGCATGGAATGCTTTTCGCCTAGTGTCAACAAACTTTCTCAGGAATGTTAGGGCAGAAAATTACAAGGAACTAGTAGAAGACATGCTGATGCAGTATCAGAAACTTGGCTGCAATATGTCTCTAAAGATCCATTTCCTTGATTCCCATCTCAATTTCTTTCCTGACAACTGTGGTATGGTTAGTGATGAACAGGGCGAACGTTTTCATCAGGATATCGCAACGATGGAGCAAAGATACCAGGGAAAATGGTCCACTACAATGCTGGCTGACTACTGCTGGACACTCCCCAGAGAAGCTCCCGAACAGCTGTACAAGAGACAGGTGAAAAAAATCTAAGAAATAGTCTTTCTTTTTTTTTTTGTCATCAAATCAGTGTTGACTCATAGCAACCCAGCTACCTCTGGGTTTTCTTGGCAATGTATCACTGGAAGTAGATTGCCAGCCTTTTCTTCCAAGACAATGGAGGGTAAAGTGACTTGCCTAAAGTCACAAGGAGTGCCAGTGGGAATCAAACCCTTGATCTTCTGGGTACTAGGCAGTTGCTCTAACCACTAGGCTACTCCTCGACTCCTAAGAGGTAGTCTATGACTTGTTTTTTTAACAGGTATTAACCGAAGGCCTATTATATTTACTGTTGACATACATTTCGTGATATAAACATTAATTCTTGTAGATTACAAAAAACTAGAGCCAACTTTGCAATTTCACTGTCATATTTGTGTTCAGCATATAAAAATTGATAAGAAAGGACTATTTTTATTTCAGTAACATGACTTTTGTAAAAATTTGTTGACCAGTGTAATCAAACTCTGGAATTTGTTACCGGAGGATGTAGTGAAGGCTGTTAGTGTAGCTGGGTTTAAAAAAGGTTTGGACAAATTCCTAGAGGAAAGGTCCATGAACCATTATTAAGAAGGGACCCAGAATATCAATGCTTGACCCAATACAAGCATTGTGGAACCTATGTCTTTTGGGGAAACTGCTAGGTACGTATGACCTAGATTGGCCTTTGTTGGAAACAGGATACCGGGCTTGATGGACCTTGGTCTGACCCAGTATAGCATATCTTATGTTCTTATGTTCTAACAGGTGTTCTCCAGGGACAGCAGCAATCAGTCTTCACTACCCTCCCGCCTCCGCTGATGAGTTGCTACATTTTTGTCCTTCCCTTGCCATCTACTTGGTAGAGCTCGAGCTAAGGGACATGACTGAGCAAGATGGCACCCTTGGGCAGGAAGAGGACCCCACATGCTTGGCAGCAATCCCAAAAGCTTTCAAATAAAGCTGGGGAATTGCTCCACGTGGGTTCTGTCTGTCCCAACGTCACCTGTAAATGAGGACTGATTCCTGTTGCCCCTGGAGAACACCTGTTACAGGTGAGTAACTACGCTTTATGTTTCCTAAGGATGTTGCAGATAGGGTACATATAGATATTAAAGTGGAGGGCAGAGAGAGAAGAGCCTTGAGTGACATCCTGGCTCTGGTTGAAAGTTGAGAAAGTTGTTATATCGATCCAAACCTGTTGTGTGTGATCCTTGGACCTCAAGAATGCTTACACCCACATTCTGATTCACCCTTCCCACAGGCATTACCTGAGATTTGTGGGGGAGGGAGGGGGCAGCACTACCAGTACAGGGTGCTGCCTTTCGGCCTCGCCTCCTCTCCAAGGGTATTTACAAAATGCTTGGCAGTCATGGCCACCCATGTGCGCCTCCAGGGGGCCCATGTTTTTCCCTATCTAGATGACTGGCTCATCAGAGGCAGCACATCTCTTGAGGCTAGGCAGGCCACAAGGCTCACTATCCACACCCTGCAGCATTTGGGGTTCATCAACATCTACCCAAGTCCAGCCTCTCCCCGGCCCAAGACCTGGAGTTCATAGGGTCCCAGCTAGACACTCTACGGGTCAGGGCCTTTCTCCCTGTAGAGAGAGCCCACTGCCTGATACAACTGGCAAGGGACGTCCGGAGCTCCAGTTAGGTGCCAGCTCACCTACTACTCTGTCTGTTAGGCCACATGGCCTCGACAGTTCACCCTTAAGGTGGTGTTCTTAGTGGCTATCTGTTTGGGCAGACGAATATCGGAGTTGCAGGCTCTTTCTTACAGGAAGCCCTATCTTTCCTTCTTCGTGGCTAAGGTGGTTTTGCGGCCGTTCCGGCGTTCCTCCCGAAGGTGGTTTCGGCTTTCCATGTCAACCAGGAGATTTCCTTGCCAGTGTTTGCCGGGGACAAGGATGGTCCTTCATCCAAAACCCTGCATAGGTTAGATGTCCGGCAGGCTTTGAGGAGGTATCTTAGCCGAACGTCGCCCTTTCGCAGGTCGGATAGGCTTTTCGTTCTGTTCGCGGGATCAAGAAAGGGAGAAGCGGCGTCGAAGGCTTCGATTGCGCGCTGGATTAAAGAGGCTATAGCGTTGGCTTATGTGTTGAAAGGTAGGGTGGTGCCAGAGGGCTTGAAGGCCCACTCTACTAGGGCTCAAGCTACTTCCTGGGCGGAAGTTAGGTTGGTGTCACCGGTCGAGATTTGCAAGGCGGCTACATGGTCTTCGTTGAATTCTTTCATTAGGCACTATCGTCTGGATGTGCAAATGGCGGAGGAGGCATCATTTGGCTCAGCAGTGCTTCAGGCTGCTTTGCCAGGTTCCTCCCGTGGTTGATTTCCATCACTGCTCTGGTACGGACCCAGAGGTTTCGGGACTAGACTGGAAGGTGAAATTAGACTTACCTGCTAATTGTTGTTCCTGGAGTGGAACCAATCTAGTCCCGTATCCCTCCCAGCTTGCCTTGGCAAAGGGCAGCCTGAAGGTTCTACGTGGAGCACAGGTAAGGCATGTTTTCGTTTCGATATTTGCAGTCAAATATAAAAAAAAAAAAAAAATTGGTACAGCTGGGGGGAAGGGCTATGTTCCTTGTTTTCGGTTGGAGGCTTACTATCTTTCCTTTGGGTGAAGGAGTGGTCTGTGCATTTTCCCAGTCACAGTGTTGATGGAGTTCTGAATAGTTCCGGTTAGTTTACTGTGTTTTGACTAAATACTTACTTGTTTCTCCGGGGAGTCTGCTTTGTCAGTAGGGTACTGGTGACAGGAGGCGGACACCGGGGAGATATACCGATGATATCACAAAAGGAGGAGTTTCTCAGTCTCCAAACTGCTAGATGAGATGGGCAACCCAGAGGTTTCGGGACTAGACTGGTTCCACTCCAGGAACAACAATTAGCAGGTAAGTCTAATTTCACCTTTACATTTTTAACATTTATTTATTTATTTAACTGGCTTTATATACCGTTTTTCTACTAGGCAAAGCAGGTTACATAGAAAATTGAAAATATTTGTAGGCAACTTTAAACATATAAAACTAAAATAAAAAACATGTCTCCTTTTAATTTGCTTTGACATTGACTCTTTTAAATGTTTATATTTGTTTCTTATATGTCTTTAATCTGTTTGATGTAATATTGTTTTTAAGCAAATGTTGTTTTGTAGTGGCCAATACTCCTGAAGAAGGTGGTGCAGAAACACGGCCATGTCGAGTTTTGTGGTTCCCTATAGTTCCCTCAATAAAGGATATTGTGGTTTACAACTCACTCTGGACTGGTCCCTAGTGTAGGGTGGTCATTTTCGTGAGAAGAGCTTCCAGAGTCCGGATTGTCCTTCCCAGAATTCTTTCCCTTTGCATCAGGTCTGGCCATTCCAGTGTGGATGTGCAGACCCTGTGGCCTTTTGTTTCCCCTGTGCGCAGTCTCGGAGCAGGCTGAGAATGGAAGCCTTTTTCGATTGATGGCAACTCCGAGGATTGTATCAGCTGTGGCTTGGATTGAGATGAAGAAGTACTCTCGCCTTTAGAGGATTATGAGGAGACTGAGGTTATTTGCCTATTCCAAAAGTCTTCCCAGAGGCGCTTAAGGACCTTTTCCGACTGGAGTGGGATTACCCCAACTCCCTACTTAAAAGGCATAGTCTTTAAGAAGATTCATGCTCTCCTGGAGAGGGAGTGCATTGTGTGATTGATATTTCCAAGGTGAATACGCAGGTCACAGTTACCAGATGGACCATCATTCCTGTGAAAGGCGGATTGGCCTTAAAGGATACTCTGGACCAAAAGATGGATTCATGTTGAAGAACCAGTTTGCTGCAGTGGCTGCTGTTCTTCAGTTGCAGTATGTGTAGGCTTGAAGTCTCAAGCCCTGCTCCAGTGAATTCAGTCTTTTCCAGCAGATGTTTCTACCCCTCTTTTGGAGTTGGCTATGGACTTCTTTTCCGATACCATGTATGACCTGGTACCTTTGGCAGCCAGGGATGGTGCTCTGATGATGCTGTCATGGCGTTGGATTTGGCTCAAGCACTAGGCTGTGGATACATCTTCCAAAGCCCAGTTGGCTCACCTGGCTTTTAAGGGGAAGCTTCTTTTTGGAGCCAATTTGGAGAAGCTGGTGAAGGATCTGGATGAGACAAAATTGTATCGCCTTCTGGAAAACAGGTCCAAGGGGCCTGTGAAGAGGGCTGCTGCCCCTTTCTCATCAGCCTCCACTCATCAACCAAGGATGCTCTGGCCAGATCCTTGGAGATCTCAGGATTCTCGTCATTACTGACCTGAAAATAAAAATTAAAAATTTCCTACCCTTTGCTTCTGGGCATCAGGCTCATTCTCAGTCCTTTCATGGAGCGCATGGGCCCAGGGACTTTCTCACCCAGAAGAGGACCCTCCCTGGCTGCGCAGTGAAGGTTTGGGGGGCCCATTCCACAGTTTCTCTGATTGGAAGCAGGCTTCATCTTTTCTTTCAGGATTAGGCCTGGGTTACCAAGGATCACTGGATGCTAGACACCGTTCAATTCAGCAATGTCCTGGGCTGCCTAGAGACAATTTCAGATGCCTTCATCATCTCCCCTTGTAGGTCTGTGATCGAAAGTGCCACTGTGTGGACCACCTTGGACAAATTGCTGCACCTAAAGGCAGTGGTGCCCGTCTCGCCAGATGAGAGGGGCAAGAGCCAAAATTAAATAGGACTATTTCTTCTGGCTCATTCTGGACCTCAAGTGGGTCAACGAGCATTTGCGCGTCCTGTGCTTCTGGATGGAAACCTTATACTTTATGATTTCAGCAGTGTGCCGGGGGGAGTTCTTGGCTCCTCTGGATCTGGCTGAGGCATAGTTTCATATCCCAATCTGGGCGGATCAGGAAAGTATCTGAGTTTTGCCATGCTTGACTTTCACTATCAGTTTGTCGACCTCCCTTTTGAGCTATCCACTGCCCCGAGGACATTTTCCAAGGTTATGGTGGTGGCAGCGGTGGCACGGCAGTGCTGAGGGATCTGTGTCCATCCCTATCGGGACAACTATCTCATCCATGCTCTTTCGATTTCGGAGGTATCTTGGGTAGTGCCCCGAATGGTGTCCTTTTTGAAAAGCCTCAGCTAGGTGATCAATCAGAGAAAGAGCTGGCTGTTGCCTTCCCAGGCTCTGGAGTTTTTGGGAACATGTTTTGACATAAAAGTGGGCAGAGTTTTCCTGCCAGAAAAGAAAGTCAAATAGTGTTGGATTGCCTGACGCTTTTCTGTGTGCAGCAGGCTCGAAGAGCCTGGGATTATCTTCAGCTCTTCAGATTGATGACGGCAACTGTAGAGATGGTACCATGGCCGCATCATATACCAGCTGCTTGGTGGTCCCAGAGTAATCAGGTGTTCGAGTGCAGGCTCCTGCTCCCATTGATGGTTAAGGCCAGCCTGCGGTGGTGGCAGCAGCCCTGTCATCTGAGGAAGGGCGTGCATCTAGACAATTTCTCCTGGATCCTCCCGACGATGGATGCCAGTTTCTCTGACTGAGGAGCCCATTGCCAAGACCGTAGGACCCAGGGCCATTGGAACCGCAAGGAAGCGGTTTGGCCAAGCAACCACCTCGAGGCGAGGGCCATCAGGTTGGCTGTTCAAAGTTTATAAAATGAAGCAATCCCTCAAGATAAACTCAGGTTATGATCTTATCAGAATATGTAACTCACAATTTATTACAATGAAAGAACTTCAGGTCTCAGACTCCAGATAGGCACTATCTTGCAGACTATGTCAGTAATATATGCCACTTTTGCATCAACGACCTCAGTTCTTTCTTTTGACTGTTGATTTGAGCTGTATTATTTGACAGACAACTTAATACTCGTTTTATAGCATATGATAATAATGATTATTCTTATCTTATTGACTCCCCGACTCCTTTCGGCTGCCGTGTTGCGTTTCACAAACAGACTGGTTTCTTCAGGGGGTTAAGTTTAAGGATTCGCTGACTCCCAGCGATCCAGCTTGCTTAAATTTGTTCTGTGCGTCAAAATGACACTGTCAAAACAATTAGTTATATTAAGTTAGATTTTCATGCCTTAATGAAATTATATTAACAAGGAGATATTTCTTACTATAGCCATACTAAAAACAAGGAATCCTACCGTTACCGCAATGCTGATGGTTCTGGTTCGTGTGCCAGGCGTGTTGCCTCTGAGCCTACCGGCTTCCAAAAAAACGCCGCGCATGCGGGCCTGTCGGGAGGAGGATATTTACCTAATGGATAATTAAGCATTTATTGACGTCATCACGGCAACCAGCTGGGCTCTTCAGTTGAAGGTTTCAACCAACTGTATGTCAGAAGCTCTCTGTTCCAGGGTAATAAAAATGTCAGTTATTGAAAATATTAAAAAATGGCTGCAAGAATAAATCATAAACATGCAGTCCAATCTACAGTGTTGTTCATACCATGAGGATAAATCGTCTGTAGTTTGTAGATCCAGCGTTGTTCACAAATAACAAGTGTCTGTTCCCGGGACCTACCATTCTGCCCAGCGTTCACCATGTCAATACAAAAACATCGTAGTTGATCAAAAACGTGTTGTTTAGATAAACAATGTGCCACCATAGGAGCTTCCAACACTTTACATTTAAGCCTGCTGCGATGTTCATTAATGCGAATCCGGAAAGGCCGTTCTGTCTTGCCTACATAAAGTAAGCCACATCGACATCTAATACAGTACACAACGTATCGAGAAATGCATGTTGTCGATTGTCTTAATGTGTACACTAATCCTCTATGTTCAAATTCCTTGATCGTCTCGGAAATCAAACAAATGTTGCAACCCTCGCACGTAATGTGTCCCTGAAAATCCATTTGTATGGGATCCGATATAGGTCTTAGCACGGCTGGACTGAGTCTCTCCTTCAAATTCTTATGCCATGTCCAAACACATCTTATTTGTTTTTGCGCTAACCCAGGAAGGGTACTGATCACATTCAGATGTTTTTTAAGAATGCATTTAATTTGTGCACTATAAGGAGAAAATTTGGTAATGAAATTTCCAGTGTGGTCATCCGGTGGCATCTTTCTCTTAGTTTGAAGAAGTAATTCCCGATTATTGTATAATGCCCTCTTATATGCTGTCTTTATGATGTTGTCTGGATACCCTCTGAGTCGGAAATCTTCCATAAGAGCCTTAGATTGTATTTTAAAAGTCTGTAAGTCAGAGCAGTTCCTGCGGTAGCGAATGAATTGCGATAAAGGTAGGCTGTCCCTTAATTGTCTCGGGTGACCACTATTGTAATGGAGAAACGTGTTTCGATCTATTGGTTTTTTAAAGACCGAAGTAACCCAACCCTTTGTACTTTTTTCAACCATGACATCCAGAAAAACAATCTTATCATTATTGAAGGTATGGGTGAATTGAATATGTGAATCCAGCTTATTCAGCCAGCTGATAAATATTTCCAAAATACAAATGGAACCATTCCATAACATAAAAATGTCATCTATATAGCGACGCCACATGATGATATGATCCCTATACGGGGAAGTTGGCAACCATTTAAGTTCAAAAGCGCCCATAAAAAGATTGGCCACGGAAGGAGCGCAAGTTGCTCCCATGGCTATCCATGATATTTGTTGGAAAATTTGTTGTTCAAACTCAAAATAATTCTGGAATAGCATTATGCAAAAGTGGCACATATTACTGACATAGTCTGCAAGATAGTGCCTATCTGGAGTCTGAGACCTGAAGTTCTTTCATTGTAATAAATTGTGAGTTACATATTCTGATAAGATCATAGCCTGAGTTTATCTTGAGGGATTGCTTCATTTTGTGACTCATTAGTCTACCCTCTACAGAGTGACCAAAAAAATACGAGTGTTCAAAGTTTATAGCTCCTGTTGGCCTTTTTACAGGACAGCCTGGAGAAGGGCCTTTCCTTTAGCACTCTGAAACTTCAGGTGGCAACTTTGGCCTGTTTCTGAGGTCCAGACATCTCACGCTTTCTTCAGGGGGTTTGTCTGGACTGGTCTAGCAAGACTCAAGGAAAGAGCATTAACTGGTAAGTAAAATGTCATCTTTGAAATTACTTTGTTCAGTGGTGCAGAATGAGCTGCAGCAGTATTTATGCAGCTATCAGCCTGGGATCTGTGTATGGTGTTCAGGACCCTGATGGTGGTACCTTTTGAGCCGTTGAAGCACGCTACCTTAAAAGATTTGATGCTCAAGGCGGTCTTCTTGGTTGCGATTTGTGCTGCAAGGTGGATTTCCGAGCTGCAGGCTCTGCCTTGCTGAGATCCATATCTGTCTTTTCTAAGGAGGCCGTTTCCATTTGGCCTGTGCCATCCTTCTTGCCTAAGGTGATTTCTCAACTTCATGTGAACCAAGTGGTATGCCTGCCCTTCTCTAAGGAGCAGTGTCAGGGGAGAGATAGGGATATTCTCCTTGTGGATGTCCAGAGGGTGCTTCTCCAGTACATGGAGGTTACTAATTCCCTTTGTATGTCTGACCATCTTTTTGTGCTGCTTTATGGCCAGCACATAGGTGATGCGGTAAAGCGCTAGATTAAGGAGGCTAGTGCCTCGGCGTCTCTGTTGCAAAACCAGCTGGTTCCGGAGTGTTTGTGCAGAGTGTTTCTACTCAATCAAGGGATTTTTTGGTTGCCGCTTCTGTATTGTGGCATGCCCTCCCTTTTGTAATAAGATCTATTAAGATTATTTGGTGTTTCAAAGACAGGACAAAGCTCATTTTTTCCATGCTGTTGTTTCATGAATTTTCCTTCTTGTTAACTTTTGTTTTCTGTTGTATAGTTATGAAGAATATATAACAGATTTTTTTTAACGCTTAGAAGCTTTGTATAGGTAGATTAAATGGAATAAATAAATAAATGTTGCATTACAATAGAGTAATTGCTATTAATTTAAAATTTTCACATGTGGAGAACTATATTGAATTATTTCTATTTGCAAACATGAAAAAAAAGCCATGATGGGCAATACGGTAAAGGCCAAAAGAGTAATTATTTTCACAAAAAACACACACTGTTTGTTATGTCAGCACCAAAGCACTGTTTGTAAACTTTTTCACAATTTAGTTCATTGGCCTTATAAGAGGTAAGTTTATAAGGAGCTGTCTAAATTGAGGCATCATGAACATGTGTAAATTTAGGTATTTTAGTCATTTACGTGCATGGAGCACTTACACATATAAATGACCTCTTTTGCAATGGGCGCTATTTTATAAATACACGTGTAGTCCATTGGTGCATACTTGCACTATGGGCGTGCGCATGGACAAGGTTTGGGCAGAGAATGGGTGGGGCGCACAAAAATACAAACAGAAATTATAAAAATGTATTGTTTGGATATGTTCTATATAAATCTAGGTACAGCATTTACATCAGCTCTGAGGCTGGTGTAAATGTCCATGCCTTAACATTTTCAGCCACTTTCACTAGTATTTTCTTTATAAAATACTAGTATAAGTAATCAAATACACGCATTAATTTAAAGCATGATCACTTATATCAGCCATTGAGCTGGTGTAAATGCCTGCACCTAGATTCATAAAGCCCTTTCCTCTTCTCATACAACCACATGTCCCTCCAATCCCATCCCTTCTCACTGGCTATCTGAACCCTCTCTGGCCCTTTTTTCACATATTCTCTCCACTGGTTCTTTCCTCTCTTCCTGGACCTCATTCTTCCTATCCTCAAGAAACCCACCCTAGACCTGTAGGTCCCAGCAAATTGGTGCCCTGTTTCTAACCTTCCTTTCTTGTCCAAGGTCCTCCGAAGGTTGGTCTTTTCACAACTTTCGACACATCTTGACATGACACATGCTTTTCACCCTTGTCAATCCAACTTTCGTCCCAGGCACAGCACGAAAACTAATCTTCTTTCCTTTTTTCAATGAGGTTCACATCTCTCACAATCGCGGTGACTTCTCTTTGGCTCTTTTTAGACCTTTCTTCTGTGTTTGACTTAGTTGATCACTTCACCTCACTCGTCTGCATGATGTTAGTGTTTGGGGCTGGTGCTTCAGTGATTTCACTCTTTCCTATCCTCAAGATCCTTCTCTGTTCTCTCAGAGGTCTCCTCATCTTCTGACACCCCTTTCCTAGCGGTATTCCTCAGGGTTTGGTTCTGGCTCCCCTTCCTTTCAATGTTTTCTTGGCTTCCTTGACATTACTTATCCATAGCATTTTGCCATATTATTATGCTGACAACATAATACTTCTCCATTCTCCAGGACCAAGCAGGAAGTCAGCCCTCACATATGGGTGACGTCGGCGCTGACGGAACCCTCGCGGAGCAATTTTCCCCAGCTTTCAAAGAAAGCCTTTGGGAATTGCAGCACGCATGCGCGGTCCTCTTCCCGCCCAAGGTGCCATCTTGCTCAGTCTTCTTTTTTCCGCGGAGCCCTACAGATGTTGTCTGTGAATCCCCGCCGAAAAGTTGATTTTTTCTCTTTATTTCTCTTTTTTCTTCGGTTCGACGCCGGTTCTTTTCCCGCCCGGACTCGCGACGCCGGTTGCGAGTCCGTTCCTTATTTTTCCCCCGATGGCTGCCAGCGGCTTTAAAAAGTGTGACCTCTGTAAGAAACTCATGTCTCTTACAGACACTCATGACTTCTGCCTCCGCTGCCTCGGACCCGATCATGACTCCATGATCTGTGGTCCGTGTGGCAAAATGTCCTCAAAAGCGTTGAGGAGTCGGCAGCATCAGCGGAGCGTATCTTCTCTGACTCCGGCCGGGCTCGGACCTCGTCAGAGGCTTCGACGTCTCGGGACTCTGGTCCTGAGCATCGTCGAAGTTCCTCTGAAAGGGGGTCTCCTACCCGGGAACATCATCGGAAGAAGAAACCCGCGAGGGCGGGATCGGTGGACGCTCCTGGTCCTTCGAGGGCCGGGTCGCATAGCCCCAATTCCCGTCCCGGCTCCTCGGAGGTGGAGAGGCCGTCAAAACATCCTCGACTCGAGGTGGACTTGCCCGCTCACGTGAGTACTGTTGTCCTCGTTGACTCGCCTCCGAAGGACCCGACGTCGGGCCCGACGCCGTCGGGGCCCGAGTCGGGGGCTGCTGGGTCTCCTGAGCTCGGACTCAGGTTGACGGCCTTGGAGAGCAGTCTGACTGCCTTCATGGACCAGCAGCGGGTATTGATCGCTGGCCTCGCTGGTGTTTCTGCCCTGACCGCCGGGACGTCGACCTCCAAGTCGACCCCGGAGACCGAGCCGATCCTCGAGTCCATGAGGGCTCAAGTCGATCCTCGGTCGAGGTCTCCTTCGGCCTCCCGTTCGGGACCGAGGTCGTCGACGCCGACTCCCTCGGCGTCGGAGCGGATAGCATCGGTGCCCGCCCGACCGGAGCCGCTCGACTCCTCCTCCGAGGAGTCGGCCTGGGAATCCGAGGACGAAGAGTCACCTGGTTCCTTTCGGACTCGGTGTGTCCCTTCGGACTCCCCCGAGTCCGAACCTCGGAGACGGTCCCCCCCCGGAGGATACCCGGTTCTCGGACTTCGTGAGGGATATGGCCAAGGCTTTGGCCTTCCCCGTGGATCCCGAGGAGGAACCTCGAGTCGAAGAACTCGATGCCCTCCAATATGACTCTCCCCCGAAGGAGGCCTTTATTGTACCGGTTCCTCCGATGCTGGAACGACATCTCTTCCGCATGTGGGAGAGCCCGGCGTCGTCGCCGGTGTTAAGCAAGCGGGTCGATTCCATTTATCGAGTCCGCAAGAGCCCCGGCTTCCAAAAGGCACACAACTACCGCACCATTCCATGGTGGTGGAATCGGCCATGCATAGACTTAAGAGTCAAAAAATGCACTCCTCGGTGCCCCCTGGTAGGGAAGCCCGAAGCCTGGATGCCCTCGGTAGGAAGTGCTTCCAGGGCTCTATGCTTGCTTGTCGGGTCCAGACCTACCAGCTCTACATGGGCATGTATCTCCGAGACCTGGCTAAAGAAATAGCCGGGTTCTCTGCTGGTCTCTCCGACGAACCTTTGCAGAGGTTCCAAACCTTGTCAACTGGTATTCGAGAGTGCTCCAAGTTTATGTCTCGAGCAGCCTATGATGGTTTTTAGGCTTCGGCTCGAGTAGCTGCGGCCGGCATCGGTGGACGCCGCCAGGCTTGGCTTCAGACGTCCGACCTCGAGCCCTGGGTGCAGGACAAGTTGGTCGATGTCCCCTGCCGAGGTGATAACCTCTTTGGCAAGCCCATGGATGAGAAGGCTGCACAAATCGAGACAGAGACTCTCACCAGGACTCGTCTCTCAAGGAAGACCTCTGCCCCTTCTCAAAAGAAGAAGGGCTCGGGGAAAAAGCCCTTTTACCCGAGGAAGGCGGCTGCCTATAAATACTACCCTCAGTATCAGGCCTCAGCAGCTCCCCCACAGGGAAAGCAGGCCAAGGGACCGGGTAATGGGTCCCGTAGGCAGCAAGCCCCCACGCCTGCACCACCGGCCCCTGCTCAGCAGGGTGGGGGTTTTTGACTTCCTCAGCATAGCCTCTCCCCCTCAGCTGGTTTCTCTCAGCACAGGAGGCCGGCTGGTCCACTTTGCCCATAGGTGGTCCAACATCACCGCAGATACCTGGGTACTTCACATAGTTCAAAAGGGCTATCTTCTTCACTTTCACCAGGTACCAACCTTCTACTTTCCAGGGGAGCCTCCCAGACTCCCTTTGCACAGGGACTTACTCCTTCAGGAGTTAGCAAGTCTCGTTCAGGAACAAGCCGTGGAACCGGTGCCCCACCACCTGAAGGGTCAAGGGTTTTACTCCAGGTACTTCCTGATTCCAAAAAGAACAGGAGGCCTCAGACCCATCCTGGACTTGCGAAACCTCAACAAGTTCCTTGCAAAGGAAAAGTTCAAGATGCTTACCCTTGGAATCCTGCTGCCCTACCTCCAGCAGGGAGACTGGCTATGCTCCTTGGATCTGAAGGATGTGTATACTCATATCCTCATTCATCCAGACCACAGACAATATCTCAGATTTGTTGTGGGAGGAAATCATTACCAGTACAGAGTACTGCCCTTTGGCCTATCCTCCGCCCCCAGGGTGTTCACCAAATGCCTAGCAGTGGTGGCGGCCTATCTAAGACTTCAAGGTCTTTTTGTGTTCCCATACCTGAACGACTGGCTCATCAGAGCCCCATCTTCAACAGAGGCCGCTCAGGCCACTCATCGCACTGTGGCTCTGCTCCAGCACTTGGGTTTTGTCATAAACTTCGCAAAGTCCACTTTGCTCCCCTCTCAAAATCTCGAGTTCATAGGCGCCAGGTTGGACACACTTCAGGCGCGGGCCTTCCTCCCTCTGGACAGGGCCAGGCGGCTCATGGATCTCGCCAGCCACTTTCACAGCAATGCGCTGGTCTCCGCCAGGCATTTTCTGCAACTGCTCGGCCATATGGCTTCCACGGTCCATGTGACCCCCAATGCCCGACTGAACATGCGTCCTGCTCAGTGGTGCCTTCGCACTCAGTGGCATCAGGCCACGGGGAGCCTAGCGGACTCCGTACAGATCTCCGACCAGCTGGTCTCATCTCTGCGATGGTGGCTTCATCTACCAAACCTACTGCTGGGGGTGGCTTTTCAGCCCCCTCCGCATTCTCAGGTCCTAACGACCGATGCTTCCCTCCTGGGTTGGGGAGCACATTGCCAAGGGTCATGTACTCAAGGCCTCTGGAATCCCTGGGAGTCTGCTCAACAGATACATTTCCTGGAGCTCAGAGCCATCCGCCTAGCGCTCAGAGCCTTCTCTCACCTGGTGTCCCACCAGTCGCTGCTGATACAGACGGACAACCAGGTTGCCATGTTCTACGTAAACAAACAAGGCGGAACAGGCTCCTTCCTCCTCTGTCAGGAGGCGCAACAACTATGCTCTTGGGCAGTCCACCACGGCATCCTCCTCAGAGCTGTCTATCTCCCAGGTCCAGAAAATTACCTGGCCGACAAGCTCAGCAGGATCCTCCAGCCACACGAGTGGAGGCTGGATCCGATGGTGGTTCAGCAAATCTTTCTCAAGTGGGGTCTCCCCACCATGGATCTGTTTGCCAGTCCTCTGAACCAGCAGCTGCCCAGATTCTGCTCTCGACAGCCGCATCCTCTCAGAGTAGCGGCGGATGCTTTTCTGATTCCATGGTCCACCGGCCTCTTGTATGCCTTTCCTCCCATGCCACTGGTGTCTCGGACGCTCTTCAAGGTTCTCAGAGACAAAGCATCGATGATCCTAGTGGCTCCCCGGTGGCCGAGACAACCTTGGTTCCCGCTTCTGATGCAGCTGGCGGTGGACACTCCTCTTCCACTGGGGTTTCAGCCCGACCTCCTGTCGCAGGATCAGGGGACTCTCCTACACCCCAACCTCCGGTCCCTTCATCTGATGGCCTAGCTGCTGAAAGGGTAGTCCTTGCTCCTCTGCAGCTACCTCCAGATGTGGAGGAGGTCGTCTTGGCCTCCAGGAGGCCCTCCACCCGGAAGTCCTACGCTCTAAAGTGGCGTCGGTTCTCCGTCTGGTGTACTCAGCAGTCTCAAGATCCCTTCTCCTGTTCAGCATCAGTGGTCTTGCAGTACTTGCTCTTTCTCTCTAACCTGGGACTTAAGTCCAACTCGGTCAAGGTCCACCTCAGTGCTCTTTCTGCGCATCACATGCCGGTGGATGGTAGACCTCTTTCCAGCCACCCTCTGGTGGCTCGTTTTCTCAGAGGCCTCCTTCTTCTTAAGCCACCTTTGCGCCCGCCAGCCCCGGACTGGGATCTCAATGTGGTTTTGCAGCGGATTAACTGTCCGCCTTTTGAGCCTCTGGCTACCTGTCCACTTCGTTTTCTTTCGTGGAAAACCTTGTTCTTGGTAGCCCTCACTTCTGCTAGACGTGTTAGTGAGTTGCAGGCCCTAGTGTCTGATCCTCTTACACTAGGTTCTACAAGAACCGGGTAGTCCTACGGACTCACCCTAAGTTTCTTCCCAAAGTGGTATCCCCTTTTCACATCAACCAGGAGGTGGTACTTCCGACCTACTTTCCCAGGCCACACTCCAGCCGAGCTGAAATGGTCCTGCATACCCTGGACTGTAGAAGGGCATTGACCTTCTACCTTGACCGTACGCGGGAGCACCGAAGGACTGTTCAGCTCTTCGTGTCTTATGACCCCAACAGGTTGGGGCTCCCTGTCTCCAAGCGTACTCTGTCCATCTGGATTGCTGACTGTATCGCTTGGGCTTACGAGGCAGCCGGCCTCGTGTTGGAAGGTAGAGTCACAGCTCATCGTGTTCGGGCGAAGGCTAGGTCGGTGGCTTACCTCCGCTCTGTTCCATTGGCAGACATCTGCCGGGCCGCTACTTGGTCTTCAAGCCAGACTTTCACAGCCCATTACTGCCTGGAGAGGGAGTCCCGCAGGGACAGTGCTTTCGGACAGGCAGTCCTCCGTAACCTCTTTGAGGTATAGGCAACTCCTACCCTCCATCCCGGATGTTGGGCTACCGGTTGGAGACATATTCAGAGAAGATTCCTTCCTTCTGTGCTACTGAGCTTGAGGGAGCTCATTTTTGTGCTTAGGGTCTCCGGTAGCCTTAAGCTTGGGAGTCCCATATGTGAGGACTGACTTCCTGCTTGGTCCTGGAGAAAGCGTAGTTACTCACCTGTAACAGGTGTTCTCCAGGAGCAGCAGGAATCAGTCCTCACAAACCTCCCTCCTCCCCTTGGAGTTGCAGTTCTATGCTTTCGTTTTTTGCTAATTTTTTGCTGTCTTTTAGCTATGTCATCAGACTGAGCAAGATGGCACCCTTGGGCGGGAAGAGGACCGCGCATGCGCGCTGCAATTCCCAAAGGCTTTCTTTGAAAGCTGGGGAAAATTGCTCCGCGAGGGCTCCGTCGGCGCCGACGTCACCCATATGTGAGGACTGATTCCTGCTGCTCCTGGAGAACACCTGTTAAAGGTGAGTAACTAAGCTTTACACCAGTCCATCTGTTCCCAATCTGGCCCCACTCATCCTCTGTCTTACTCAGATCAGCCCTGGATGTCCACTAACCTCTTGCATCTTAACCCCTCCAAAACAGCAGCCATATGGTTTTTCTTAGTGGCCCCTGTCCTACACTTACCCCCTCACTCTCAGATACCCCATCCCATTGTTCTCCTCTCTCCATTACCTAGGTATTACACTTGATTCTTCTTTGTCGTTTTGGGAACACCTCTCCTCTCTTTTTCGTTGGTCTTTTCATTCCTTAAGACACATTTGTGACGTCTATTCTTTTCTGCCTTTTCCTTCCTTAACCACGCTCCTTCTCTTCCTTGTCACTGCATACATTGACTATTGTAACGTCACTCTTGCCGGCCTTCCTCATTACCAGTTACACCTTCTCCAACTGATTCAGAATACTGCTGCCCATATTCCTAGCCATGCCTCACACACAAATCATGTCATCCCCCTGCTTATTTACCACCACTGGCTTCCATTCAAATTCTGGATTCAATTTAAAAAACTCATTTTGATCCAAAAATTCATCCATACCGGCACGCCCCACTATATCTTCAATCTCATTCAACTTCATGTCCCCCCCCCGCATCCTCCGCTTCATTCACACAAATCGTTTGCATCTTCCCTCCGTCTCTCAAGCTCACCTGGAAACTACCCACAATTCTGCATTTTTCGTCCTTGGCCTCGCCCTCTGGAACTCCCTTCCATCCGCAGTCCACTTGGAACCCTCCTGCAATAGGTTCAAATCCATGTTAATGACCCATCTGTTTCACTATGCCTTTAATCTCCCTCCTCCAGAGCTATATTCCATATCCTTCCTTCATCTCCTCTAGTCCCCCCTCCACTCCTTGCTTCTCCTTCTATGCCTCCTTTCGACAAATGGCGTCCCTTTCCTCCTTGGTTTTCTGCAGCAAAATGGTGCGGTATATCAAGTGAATAATAAAAGAACGGCCGATGGTGCATATCTTAAGGTGGCTCCTTATGAAATCACCTCATTGTGTGTAGTGTTTTAATAATATGCTTTTTTGCTGTAAAATTCCAGGGTGCAATCATTATTCATGAGGTATATGAAGAGGGAGCAGCATCCAAAGATGGAAGACTCTGGGCTGGTGATCAGATCTTGGAGGTAGCGTATACTATTATTAACTAATTTTTCTATAAAGGGATTTATGCAAAATCAAAACACAAAAAAAGCAAAATAAGAAGCAAAACGATGTAAGTATATCTTTTTTTTAAGAAAAGCTCCTGATGATAGGGCTAATATCTTCCATCACTTGTCATTGATTTTTCTAAAACTTAAGCAAAAGATACATGTAACAGTTTTTAAAACCGGCATCTTTCAAGCTGCTCTCATTTCTAAGGATGTTGTGTTCAAGACCGGCAACATTTTTAATCATTAGCATTCCAAGTACAGAATTGGTACAACTGAAAAAACATTATCAGTTCATTCTTAAAAGTAGTCTCTCTGAATATTGGTGCTGATCAGATAAAGTTTAATTGCAGCTTGGAACACCTTCAGAATTGACGAGTGGTAATCAAATTCAATAAATATAAACCTAATCCTGTTTATGCAGGTAAATTTTGTGTGAACATTTGTTCAGACAAGATTTACCTAGGGCGGTGAGTGGTAGGTTTAAACCATGCCAATTGGTCTGGCTAGTTCTGGGTTAGATGAACAAATTTTTAAATGTTGACTTCCTGAAGTAAACACAATGAGGAAGTATTTATAGGTCCATACTATCAACACTACTTCAGTCATCTGAAAAGAGGAGCTTGTTTCCATCCTTAAACTTAATTTGACCAGAGGTTCTGAATGATAATCAGCATTCTGGTAAAAGTTTGCTACTGTAGTGAGGGCACACTGATACCTCAAAAATGCATGGTAATCAACACTCATAATTCCCAATTCTAAATGAAACTCAAAGAGAAAAAAACATTTCTTTGAATTCACAGTGAGGGAATCCCCAAATCTGTCCCAAGCTACCCCAGTCATCTTACTAATATTCAAGTTCTAAATTAGGAAATCTGTTAAACTGATATTCTGCTGTTTGCATCAAATGTCAGATGTGTTTCTTTAAGAACTCAGTAAGGAATTTCCATTGAAACATAGAAAATGATGTCAAATAAAACACGGAACAAGCACAAAAGATTTCTGTGGGAAAGTAAGGGATTGTAGAGCTTAGAATTTGGTGTGGATAAGCAGACTGGATAGGACATCTGGTCTTTCTTGAATACCCTCACAATAGATGCTTCCTTCATCAGTTGTGGATCCCATCTCAGCTCTCAGTTTAATCAAGGAACCTGATCGTAATCTGAATCTTTGCTCCATATCAGTCATCTTGAGCTCCAAACAATATTCTACTCTCTTCAGCTGTTTGCACATTTTCTTCAATATTGATCAGTGCTTGTTCAGATGGACAATCAAGTTGCAGTGTTTTATTTCAAAAAACCAGGGGTGAACTCGTTTTGTCACTTATGCTGGGAAGCAGTTAGAATTCTGGACTGTTCCATATATCCACCACCTTTTCTGTTAAGAAATAATTTTTTAATCTACCACTTTTCACCATCATCTTATGACCTCTCATTGTAGAATTTTATTTACATTAAAATAGGCCCGATTCCTATGCATTTGTACCTCAAAGATATTTAAATACCTCTGTCAGATCTTCGGTATCTCATCTGTCTTCCAAAATGTATTGTACATGCTTAGATTTTGTCTTGAAGGAATACTAAAAGGAACTGCTACAGCTGGAAAAATATCTGCACTTGTAATTATTTATCTTCTGGGAAATACTCTAAATCTTAAGGAAAAGGGAATTCTTTGTGTTCTTAGGGAGCAAGCAGGAAGTCAGTCCTCATATATGGGTGACACTGACGCTGGCGGAGCCCTGCGTGGAAGCTTCTCCCCAACTTTCAAAGAAAGCCTTTAGGAAATGCGCCACAATTGTGTCGTCCCCTTCCCGCCCAAGAGTGCCATCTTGCCTCAATCTCCTTTTTTCTGCGGAGCCCATCAGATGTGTGTCTATTTTCCCCCAGAAAAAAAGCTAGTTTTTTCTCTTGGAAGTTTTTCTTTCCTGGTCGAGTACTGTTTCCCTTTCGCTCCCCTGAGCTCACTTGCCTTGGCATCACGTCTCGGGTTCATATTTCTTTCCCTTTTCTTGGTTTGACCGACGTGGTTTCATGTTCTTTTCACTGGCAGAGACCTGGGTCTTCAATTTCGCTGGGGCCCTTTTTCCTCCCATCGCCTCTGCCAGTGGCTTCAAAAAGTGTGATTGATGCTCACAGACCATGTCCCTCACCGACACACATGATTACTGCCTCTGTTGTCTCAAGGCAGACCATGACCCCCTGGATTGTGGCCTCTGTAAAAAGAAGGCCATTAAGAGTCGTCAGCAGCAACATGACAAGATCTTCCAAAGGTCAGACTCTGCCCCGGAGTCTCCAGCAATGTCACGTTCCAAGGCCTCTTCCGGGACCCTGGACCCTGAAGTGACCCTGCTGCCTCTGACCGAAGCCGGGGGGGTCCTCCAACATAGCACCCCAGAGGTGGAGCACGAAAAGAAGAAGAAATCCTCGAGGGCAGCATCAATGGATGAGTCGGGGAAGGCAGGTAAGTCCCACCCTCGGTCCCGCAGTCCATGCTGCGAGTCTGAGGGATCGGAGCTGGAGCAGCCTACCAAGGTCACCTGAAAAGATTCATCGGCCTCTGGTGACCAATCTCAGACCCCTAAGGCCATTCTGGTCGCGGACTCCCCCTCATCGGAGCCGGAACCAGGCCCAAGATCCTTGGTGCCTGCACCAAAGGCTGCTGACCTCCCTGGATGTTGAGCCGATCCTCGTTTGCCATCGACCTCGAGTCAATCCTGGTCCTGATCCTTGGGACCAAGGTCTTCCCCGATGAGTGGCCTCAGCTCTGACGCAGAGCCTCTGAGGGGCATGGACGGACTCAGGCCTGACCTCAAAACCCGGCCCAGCCTCAACTCCTCCACTGACTATGTTAGATTGGAAGACCAAGGATGAGGAATCCCCGTCGCCACCACGACATGCGCTCGGACCTCCCTCCGAGACCCGGTTCAGGTCTCTGCCCGAGGATATGACTTTCCTTGACTTCATGCGGGACATGTCAAAGGTGCTGTCATTCGACACTGAGTCAGAGGAGGATCCTCGCATGGAGGAGCTCAAGATCCTTCAATATGTGGCCCCTCTGAAGGAGGCACTTAGTGCCCATTCCCCTGATCCTGGAATGGCTGTTCCTCCGCATGTGGGAAGCATTGGCATCAGTGCCCATCATGAGCCGATAGCTGAACTTGATGTATCAGGCCCACTGGAGCCCAGGCTTCCAGAAAGCACAACTGCCACACAACTACATGGTGGTGGAGTCTGCCATGTACCTTGGATGCCCTGGGCAGAAAGTGCTACCAGGGCTCAATGCTTATCAGCAGGGTCAGCAGGCCATGGGACAAGGGCATGGCCCTCATAAGCAGAAGTCTCCAAAAAATTGAGGCACCAGCTCCAGCACAGCCTGGAGAGAGCTTTTGACTCCTTGGGCTTAGCCTCTCCATGTCCAGGAGGCCGGCCACCCAGCAGCCCACAGGGGACGTCTGATCCTGTTTACCTATAGGTGGCCAACCATCACCACCGACACCTGGGCTCTCCAGGTGGTAAAGGAGGGTTAACTCCTCCACTTGGAGAAGACTCTTTCCCCCCCCCCCCTTCTTCCTGGGAGAGCCCACCAGGACTCCCCTCCACCAGATCTTGCTACTGCAGGAGCTCGCAGGCCTTCTCAAGAATAAGGCGGTGGAACCTGTACCCCCACACCTCTTGGGCAGAGGGTTTTACTCCCAGTACTTCCTCAAACCAAAAGGTAGTAAGGCCCATCCTAGTCGTGTGGAACCTGAACAGGTTCCTGATGAGGGAGAAGTTCAAGATGCTGCTGCCATACCTCCAGCAGGGCAACTGGCTATGCTCCTTGGACTTAAGGGATGCATATACACACATTCTCGTCCATCCCTGCCATAGGCAATACCTCAGGTTTGTGATGGGGGGCGCCCACTACCAATACAGGGTCCTACCCTTTGGCCTGGTCTCTGCCCCAGATGTCTTCACTAAGTGCCTAGCAGTTGTCGTGGCCTACCTCCGTCTTCAGGGAGCCTTCATCTTCCCCTACCTGGATGACTGGCTCATCAGAGAAGGCTCAGCCGCTGAGGTGCAGCAGGCCACAGCCCACACCATCCGCATTCTACAACATCTGGAGTTCATCATAAACCACCCCAAATCTCACCTCCTGACACAGTGCCTGGAGTTCATAGGAGCCCGGTTAGACACCATCCAGGCCAGAGCACTCCTACCCCAAGGTAGGGCTGACCACCTCAGGGTGCTGGCTGCAGACGTACAATACAGATGCACTATGTCTGTTTGCCTCCTGCTATGCCTGCTGGGCCACATGGCATCCACAGTCCATGTCACCCCGGATGCCCACCTCCACATGAGGGCAGCCCAATGGTGCCTCCGCTCCCAGTGGACTCAGGCCACAGGACAGCTGCGGGACAGGGTGACGGTGACCCACCAACTTGCAGAGTCCCTCAGCTGGTGGCAAGCTTCGCAACACATCCAGGCGGGGATGTTCTTCCAGGCCCCCAATCCCTAGAGGATCCTCACAACCGATGCCTCCCTGCTGGGTTGGGGTGCACACTTCAAAGATATCTGCATCCAAGGCAGCTAGTCCCAGTCAGAAAGCCAATTGCAGTTCAACCTGCTGGAACTTCGAGCCATATTCTTAGCTCTCCGAGCCTTTCGCCACTGCCTGCAGCACTAGTCAGTGCTGGTCCAAATGGATGATCAGGTGACAATGCTCTACATGAACAAGCAAGGGGACACAGGGTCCTTTGCCCTCAGTCAGGAGCCAGTGGCTCTCTGCTCCTTTGCACTCCGCAATGGGATGCTCCTGCAGGCGGTGTATCTACCGGGCCAGCTCAACGCCTTAGCAGACAAGCTGAGCAGGGTCCTCCAGCCGCACGAGGACCGCAGGGTGGCCTCTCATCTCTTCCGACTGGGGATTTCCACTGATGGACCTCTTCATGAGTCTGACCAACACTCAGCTGCCCTGCTTCTGCTCCCACCAATCTCAACCCTCATGGGTGGCAGTGGATTCGTTCCTCATCCTGTGGACGGAGGGCTTTTTCTATGTCTTCCTTCCCACGCCACTGATTACTAAGACCCTTTTCAAGGCTAAGCACAATGGAGCATCGCTGATACTGGTTGCCCCCTGGTGGCCCAGGAAACCATGGTTCACTTTGCTCCTCAGCTTGTCCTCAGTGGCCCCAGTCCCCCTGGGGAGTGTCCTGGAGTTATTGTCACAGGAGGAGGACTCCCTCCTACCCTCCAACCTGGGGTCCCTATCGCTAATGGCTTGGCTGCTGGAAGGATCGCCTTGGCCCCATTCAACCTTTCAGGGGAGGTAGAAGAGGTCCTCCTGGCCTCCCGTAGGGTCTCCACGAAATGAGTCTACACCTTCAAATGGCACAGATTATCAGCATGGTGCACAGAATAGCAAGGTAACCCGTTCTCATGCTCTGTGCAGCTTGTACTGCAATATCTGCTCCACCTGTCATAGGCAGGATTGAAGTCCAACTCGGTTAGGGTGCACTTCAGTGTTCTAGCAGCGCACCTCCACCTTATTGAGGGCAAGCCCCTCTATGTCCAGCCTCTCGTAACCTGCTTCCTGCATGGCCTCCTGTTATCCAAGCCCCCCATACACCCTCCTGCAGCAGAGTGGAACCTCAATGTGGTGCTATCCAAGCTCTCTGGTTCTCCGTTCGAACCCCTGGCCACCTGCCACCTATGATACCTCTTACAGAAGGTCGTCTTCCTAGTGGCACTCGTGTTCGCTTGCAGGGTCAGTGAGCTTCAGGAGTTAGTGACAGATCCACCATACAAAAGGTTTTACTCAGGGTAGTTTCTCCTAATGGCTTAATTTTGCTCATACCATGGCAGTCGTGAACCTCACTTCTAAGCCAAGGTATGTAGAACATTATCTTAATCTCTAAAATTTACTGCTAATGCTCAGCATAATACATGCATTGTGCCAAAGAGAGCCTCCTGCTGGATTTCATAAGATGTAACATGTATGGGTAGTTTGTCAAGATGTGCTTGGAAATTCTTCTTTATCAGGCCTGTGGATCCCAGTACAATGGGAAATATTTCTGTATCTTTCTGCCACATTTTCTTGGCCTCTGATTGCATTTATTGATACTTCAAGATCTTCTCCCTCTCCACGCGATTCACAGAATAATCACTCGGTACCGACACTTCTCACTGTTCAACAGCCAAAATGCTTCAGCCATGAAAGCAGCTGTTCTAAACTAATTTAAGGCTGCTGAACACAGAAATCATAATAAAAATGGCTAATTAGGTCTAGTTGCTAAGCAGGGCCGTCCTGTCCATTGAGCAAGAATGTTTTTTGCACAGGGCCTCGTGTTTCAGGAGGCCCCCCGCGCAAAAAACTTTCTACATCAGCCCAAGAAGATTAAATAAAAACAAACCGGCTGCCGCTGCCGCCGTGGCAGCGGCAGAATCAAGCATCCCGCCGCAGGGCCCCCCCCCTGCCCGGCAGAGCCTTCCTGCAGCATCAGCTTCCAAGTCCCAAAGTGCGGGCTTTAATTCAGAGCCGCGAAGGGAGAACTTCTCTGACCTCTCGCGGCTTTGTTAAGTCAGCCCCGGCGGGATTAACAGAGCCGCGAGAAAGGGAAACTCTCGCGGCTCTGAAAGCCCACGCTTTGGGACTCGGGAGCTGATGCTGCAGGGAGGCTCTGCCGGGAAGGGGGGGCCCCGCGGCAGGATGCTTGATTCTGCTGCTGCCACGGCGGCAACGGCAGCCGCAGCCGGTTTGTTTTTTTTTAATCTACCTGGGCTGATGGGGGAGGGGGGTTAGGACTGGTAATGGGCTATGGGGGGGGCTAAGACTGGAAGTGGGCCGATGGGGGGGGTTAGGACTAGTAATGGGCTATGGCGGGGGCTAAGAGTGGAAGTGGGCTAATGGGGGGGTTAGGACTAGTAATGGGCTATGGGGGGACTAAGACTGAAAGTGGGCTGATGGGGGGGTTAGGACTAGTAATGGGTTATGGGGGGCTAAGACTGGAAATGGGCTGATGGGGGGGTTAGGACTGGTAATGGGCTGATGGGGGGCTAAGACTGGTAATGGGCTATGGGGGGCTAGGACTGGAAATGGGCTGATGGGGGGGGTTAGGACTGGTAATGGGCTATGGGGGTGCTAAGACTGGAAATGGGCTGATAGGGGGGGTAGGACTGGTAATGGGCTGTGGGGGGGGCTAACACTGAAAATGGTGTGATGGGGGTTAGGACTGGAAGTGGGCTGATGGGGGGCTTAGGACTGGTAATGGGTTATGAGGGGGCTTAGGAATGGTAATGGGCTATGGAGGGGCTAGGACTGGTAATGGGCTGGGGGGGTTGCTAGGACTGGAAATGGGCTGAGTGGAAGGAGGGCTTGAACTGCAAATAGCTGATGGGGACGGGGGCTTGGAATGGAAATGGGCTGAGTGGAAGGGGGGCTTGAACTGCAAATAGCTGATGGGGAGGGGGGCTTGGAATGGAAATGGGCTGAGTGGGGGGGCTAAGACAGGAAATGGGCTGATGGAGGGGCTAGGATAGGACTGGAAATGGGCTGTGGCAGGGGCTTGTATTGAAATGGACTCATGGAGGTGCTAGAACTTGAAGTAGGCTCATGGGGGGCTTGGACTGGAAATGGGCTGAGTGGAGGGGAGCTAGGATTTGACATGGGCTGATGATCTTTATCTTTATCTTTATTAAAACACTTGATAGACCGCCCAGGCCAGAGCATCAGGGCGGTGTACAATCATAAAAAATGACAGCCGCTGGAAAAGAAGAAAGAAAGGAACGCCAAAAATAACAGGACAGGAAGAGAGACAGTAAAAACAAAGAGAGAACAATAAGAACGCAAGAAGGGCAAAAGGAAAATGAGGGGAGGAGGGGGGAAGAACATGGGCAAATTTAAGAGGGATGGGAGGCGTAACTAGGGGGATAAAACACCATCAGTGGGGGGAGAGCACGGGAAAATTAAGGGGGATGGGAGGCGCAACTAGGGGGAAGAGCACCATCAGTAGGGAAGGGGATGGGGCTAGGAAAGGACTAGAAATGGGCTGATGGGGGGCTGGGATTGGAAATGAGCTGATGGAGGGACTCGGATAGGACTGGAAATGGGCTGATGGTGGGGCTAGGATAGGATCGGAAATGGGCTTATGGGAGGCTAGGACTGGAAATGGGCTGATGCGGGGACTAGAAGGAAGTGGATGCTGGGTGGGGCTGGAACTAGAAGGGAGCTGATGTTGGGGGAGGAATAGAATGGGATGTTGCTGGGAGAGTGAAATGGAGAGGGAAAAATATTTTGTGTGGGAGGGAAGACAAATCTACAATTGGCCGGATATTGGGAGAGTAAGTGGGGATTGAGGATAGAGGGGTAAAATTTGAGTGGATGAAATAGGAATGAGGAAAGAGCAAAAGGAGAAAGATTAGTATGTTAAAGCAGATGTAGAGAGAGAATGGAAAAAAACTAGAAGAGAGAAGAAAGGACAAATGGACAGCAGACGATGGAGAGTTAGCAGAAGACTCAAAGAAACCAGAAGAAAGTGGCTGGAGCAATTGCAACTGAAAAAAAATGCACAAAAGGTAGAAAAATATCTCTCTGTTTTGAATTTATTGAGTGGAATATGTCAGCTCTGGGAAATGTGCATCATTAACATCTGCGCTTTGTTTAGTACAAGAGGAAATTAATTTATAGTTTTATTTCTACAGTGTTGTTGTACATTCCAAGTTTGGCTTTTGGGGTTCCCAGTTTAATTATTGTCTTCCTGTTTCTAAATTGTGATTCCTTGTTTGGTGATGGTCTGTGTTCTGCATGTGTAACTGAGCTGAGGTATTCTGTTTATGTAATTCCTATTTGACATTGCCACTTGTTCTCTTTCCCCAGTAGGTCCTGTATTGTTATTCTCTGAAATGTATTGGTTTAATATTTGCAGTGTTTACTTTTGATAGGTAGTGTATGGTGCTTTGTGAGTCCTGGTAGTGCTGTTACGATACGGCGGGTTTGCTATGGGTTTAAATGGGCAGTGTTTGTAGTAGTTCCTAATCTGCTTGGCGGTTGGCACTGGATTATAGTAATGTAGAAATCTTTTAGTCTTTCCTTATCCATACACTCATTACGAGGCATGTTTACTAAAAGTTAGTGTATGGTAACATTATGTAAATATTTATGCAAACGAGGTCCCTTATGCAAATGAGGCCCCGCACCGAGTCTCCGCACATGGCCCTGCACCCCCCTTGGGCCGCCCCTATTGCTAAGATATATGCTATTAATTAGTCATTAGGGGCCATTAACTGTGTATTATGCAACATTTGCGTGAGATTGCATAATCTCTTTGCAACCAATAGAAATATCTGTCCAAAACCAGATGATGCAATCAGTATTTACATTTGCATCACTTGACAGTATAAATCTTAAGGTGTATCAGTCACAGAAAAATTAAAAATTAATTATTTTGCATTATTTTATGACGATAGGTCAATCACAGCGTATTCGGCGATGCATCGTACTTGTGTTAATAATGCAGATAATTTCTGCTATATTTGTGGTGAAGCGACTTTTACATCACAAAAATGGAATATGACTGTGGCGGTTAAGAAAGCCTACAACTTATATTTTGGCTGCAGAATAGGAGATCAGGATAAGAGTTGGGCGCCACACATATGCTGCAATACATATGCAACAAATCCCAGGCAATGGATGAATGGGAAAAGGCAATCAATGCCTTTTGCAGTTCCAATGATCTGGAGAGAGCCCACGGATCACGTCAGCAATTGCTACTTCTGCATGGTTCCTCCAATTCAGAAAGGCATATCCAGAAACAGTAAGTGGACTGTGCAATATCCAAGCATTCCATCTGCAATAAGCCCAGTGCCTCATGGAGAAGGGTTGCCGATTCCCAAAATGTCATAATCATTATCATTAGAATCAAGTGAGGAAGAGGAAGAAGTTTGTAATCATGAACCGTCAACCTCTCGTGACCCAGAGTTTCTTCTGGCCACTGCTAATGAGCCACACCTCATAACACAAGGTGAATTGAACGACCTTGTCAGGGATTTGGATCTCCCGAAGAATAAAGCTGAGCTTTTGGGTTCCAGACTACAGCAGTGGAATCTTCTGGCTGGTGACATTCAAATTTCTTTTTTCTGGGACCGTCAGAAAGATTTGGTGTCATTCTTTTTCAAAGAAGGTGATCTTGCTGCATGCAACAACGTAAAAGGTTTAATGGCAGCTCTCAATATCAATTACAGTGCAGATGATTGGAGGCTCTTCATTGATTCATCCAAAGCAAGTCTTAAAGCTGTTTTGCTGCATAATGGCAACTTGCTACCATCAATTCCTATTGGCCATGCAACTTTTATGAAAGAGACTTATGACAATATGAAACAACTTTTGAAATGTATAAACTATGATCAACATCTATCGTCAATCTGTGGTGACTTCAAAGTGGTTGCCCTCTTGCTTGGTCTTCAGGGTGGATACACCAAGTACTGCTGCTTCCTGTGTGAATGGGATAGTCTTGCTAGAGATTGTCATTTCATCAAAAGGGACTGGCCATTTCGTCAGTCACTGGATCCTGGAAGCAAAAATGTTCTGTTTCCAGCACTTGTAGACAGCAACAAGATTTTGATGTCTTCCTTGCACATCAAGTTGGGACTAATGAAAAACTTTGTCAAGGCGATGGATAAAACTAAACCTGCTTTCAGGTATCTTAGTGGTAAATTTCCTAGACTGAGTGATGCCAAAGTTAAGGAAGGCGTTTTTGTTGGCCCTCAGATTCGTGCACTTCTTCAAGATGACAAATTTCTTCGTTTATTGTGTGAAAAGGAAAAGGCTGCATGGATAGCATTTGAATCAGTGACACAAAATTTTCTTGGAAGCAACAAAGCAAATAATTACCAAGAGATTGTTAAAGATCTTCTCAAGGCATACAAAAACCTTGGTTGCAACATGTACTTAAAGATTCATTTTCTACACTCTCATCTAGATTTTTTTCCTAAAAAATTGCAGAGCAGTAAGTGATGAACATGGAGAACAATTTCACCAAGACATTGCAGCCATAGAAAAGAGGTATCAGGGTAAGTGGAGTCCATCAATGCTTGCAGACTACTGCTAGACAGTGACAAGTGATATAACATTGCTTCAGTACAAGAAACAGATCAGGAAGAGTCGTGAAGCCACTGAATGAGAACAAAACTTGCTAGAATGTACTTACAAATGTTCTTAATGAAAGTTAAATTGCAGACATAATTACTCCTCTGTTTCTTCTAAGTACGTTTATGAACTTTATTATCTCCAGGAACAAGCAGGAATGTAGTCTTCACATATGGGTATTGTCGGTACCGACGGAGCCTGCGCAGGAATGCTCCCCAGCTTCCAATAGGAACGCTTTTGGGAGCATCCCTCAGCACATGTGCGCTGCCTTCCTGCCTTTCCAACTGTCCCTCTTCAGTTCTTCATTTTCCACGGAGCCGACAGGGTCCATACCCTGTCACCGCAGAAAATTCCGTCTTTAAAATTGTTTTCTTGTGGTTGCGTCTGCCTCCACACGACGCTTACCGGTACCGCCGGTTCTTTTCTTTTTCAAAAAAAAACCCAAACGTATACTTTGAACTGTTTCTCTTCAGAAACCTTTCTTTTTTGGTGGTAGGCGCCATTTTGGGCACTAGGCCCCATATTCCTAAAACATGGAAAAACCAACTAGTGGTTTTAAAAAATGTACTAAGTGTGGCGGTACCATTTCCATCACTGATACCCATGATTGGTGTCTTAAATGTTTAGGGCCTGAACATTCTCCATCTGAATGTCTCTCCTGTATGGGGATGACTAAAAGAGGAAGACAGAACCGGGCTGCAAAGCTCGGTACCCTCTTTTCTTCGGATGCCAGATCCATTGCATCGACATCTTCAAGGGCCTCCTCTTCCTCCCATGGATCTCAGGTAACTAAACATAAAAGCTGGTCCTCAAAGGGTAGCTCTCCTGCTAAGCATCGAGAGGCCATTGGCATTGCCCTTGAGGGAACCATACCAGCAAAGCAGCCCCGGCGGGAGGCTTCGGCTTCCAAAGCATCAGTGGAGCTCCAGGATGTTCTCGAAGCTTCGACCTCACAAGAACTACCTGTGCCATGCTCAGGGGCCCTGGCCATTTTCACCGGTACCGACACCCAGGCATCGGCAGCGTCAATAGACCAGAGGTTCCTGGCTATCGAACGCAGCATTGAAGCTCTTCTCTCAGCTGCGGTACCGTTGGTCCAACGGGCACCGGTGCCAATACCGATGCCGGTACCTACACCGGTGCAGACACCGGTACTGACGATACCGGTACCAATGGTACCAGCCCCGGTGGGAATTCTTCCTACGTCATCTTTGGCTGGAATCGACAGATTGGTACCGAATCAACTCGGTACCGACTTTGATCGATACCGAGACCATGCTTTGCATGAGCATCGTGGTCAGGAATATTTCGAATCCTCCGTTTCCGAAGACTCTGATAATTCTGCTGGTACTAGAGGGTTTCTCCCAGAAGATCCCTCTTCCCCCCCAATGCAGAATGTCACCTCCAGAGGACATGTCTTTTCAGGATTTTATTCGTGATATGGCCAAGGGCCTTTCAATCACGGTGGCTCCTGAAGAGGAACCCAGCGCAAAGGAATTGGAAATTCTCCAATACCCTAAAGCTCCAAAGGAGGCAGCCACTCTGCCCATCCATGAAATTCTGCATAACTTGATGCTCAGAATGTGGGAGACACCTTTGACTACATCTCTTCATTCTAGGAGACTTGATACTATGTATTGAGTTCCGCCATGTCCTGGATTTCAAAAGACTCAGCTGCCACACCATTCAATGGTGGTGGAGTCAGCCATGCGTAGGATGAAAAGTGCAAAGAGACATGCATCCAATCCCCCAGGTCGTGAATGCAGGACTCTGGACGCTTTTGGGCGCCAAACGTTTCAGGCTTCCATGCTTTCAGCTAGGATCAGTTCATATATACTATATATGGGAATGTTCCTCAAGGAAGTTACAGGAGACTTGGAGCTTATGAGCCCATTTCTCCCAGATGACAAAAGACAAGACTTTCTTGCTCTAGTTAAGCATGCTCAAGATGTCTCCAAGTTTGTGAATCGTGCAGCCTTCGACTGCTTTGAATGCATCAGCAGAACCTCTGCTATAGCCATTGGCGCACAACAGATTGCCTGGCTTCAGGCATCAGACTTGGAGTCTTGGGTACAGGACAAGTTAGGCAACATTCCTTGCACGGGAGAGAATCTCTTTGGCAAGAACTGGCAGGAAAAGGCTAACGAGTTAGATGCTGACAATACTACTCTAGATAGATTGTCAAAATCTACAGCCACTCCAGCCAAAAATAAGCCTTATAAAAAAACCTCTTTCAGCAAAAAGAAGAAATTTTATCCTTCCTATACCCAGCAGAGTCAGACTCAGGGTCAGGTTGCCCATAAGGGACAAACTAGACAGCAAAACAAGCCAAAAGGCCCCAGAGCCCTACCAGCTCCGCAGGTTCAGCCCCCTCAAGGGCTTTGACTCCTTCCTAGAGAGCTTAGCCTTCCTGCCTCTGAGGGGTCCCCAACCCCCCAATATCCCAGGCAGGTTATGCCACTTTGCCAACAGATGGCATCAGATAACAGCAGAAGATTGGACTTTGTCCATTGTAGGAGAAGGGTACAAGCTTCATTTTCACAGCATGCCCCCTCCTACAATTCTAAAGCAATTCAATTCTCAAACCTCCGCAGACAATCTGCTAGATCACGAGGTCTCAACACTTCTTGCCCAAGAGGCAATAGAGGAGGTACCCACTCTTCAGCGGGGTGCAGGGTTCTACTCCCCCTATTTTCTTATTCCAAAGAAAACAGGAGAACACAGACCCATTTTAGACCTCAGAGAATTGAACAAATACCTGTTTCGAGAGAAGTGCAAAATGATTTCTCTAGGAACTCTTCTGCCATACCTTCAAAGCCAGGATTGGCTTTGCTCTCTAAACTTAAAGGATGCATACATTCTGATCCATCCAGATCACAGGAAATTCTTACGATTCCTTTTCAGGGGAAAACATTTCCAGTGCAGGGTTCTTCCCTTTGGTCTGGCTTCAACACCAAGGGTATTCACGAAATGCATGGCAATAGTAGCTGCATTTCTGGGAATCCTGGGGATATTCGTCTTCCCTTACTTAGACGATTGGCTCATTCGAGCCGCTACAGTTGCAGAGGCTGGCATTGCACTGTCTCGCACAATGCGAATCCTCCAATATTTGGGGTTGGTAATAAACTTCCCAAAATCCCAACTTGTTCCTTCCCAATGCCTGGAATTCATAGGGGCCTGTCTAGATACCAGACAGGCAAAGGCTTTCCTTCTACAGGCCCGGTGTCTTCGCATAATGCAACTAGCTTCTCAGGCAGCGGGGAAATCCTCCCTAACTGCTCGAGAGCTAGTACAGTTGCTGGGACATATGGCATCCACAATTCATGTAGTTCCATATGCTCGCCTCCATATGTGAGCAGCTCAGTGGACCCTATCCACACAGTGGACACAGGCCACAGGTCATTTATCAGACAAAATAATAAACTCTCAATGTCTAATTTTGTCCCTCCAATGGTGGCAATCACTAGAAAATCTGACAGTGGGGTCTCCTTTTCATCAGCCCCTCTTTCAGGCCACCCTAACAACAGATGCATCACAGGTGGGTTGGGGAGCACACCTGCATCATCTCTCTACCCAGGGCACCTGGACTCCACAGGAGGCTGGTCTACACATAAACCTCCTGGAATTAAAAGCAATCTATTTAGCTCTTCGAGTATTCCACGGCCAGCTCAGCTAGAAGACAGTCCTAGTCCAGATGGACAATCAAGTAGCCATGTTCTATGTGAACAAGCAGAGTGGGACAGACTCTCTGTCGTTATGCAACGAAGCTTTACGACTGTGGGCCCTCGCCAGAGAGTATCAAATTCACCTTCTAGCGGTATATCTTCCAGGCATTCAAAACCATTGGGCAGACAAACTCAGTCGAGTACTGCTGCCTCACGAGTGGTCCCTCCACCTAGACCAGGTGGCAAAGATAGTTAATCTCTGGGGCACTCCAGACATAGACCTCTTTGCAAGTCCACGGAATGCCAAAGTTCCCCGGTTCTGTTCCAGGATTCCGGCTCACAATTGTCAGGCAAGGGATGCCTTCCTCCTTCACTGGGGTCAGGACTTCCTTTATGCCTTCCCACCCATTCCCCTCATCCCCAAAACACTCTTCAAGCTTCAGAGAGACATGGGTCACATGATTATCATAGCGCCACGATGGCCACGCCAAGCGAGGTATCCCCTGCTTTTACATCTCTCTCAAGCTGCACCTCTGGAGTTAGGGCATGTTCCAGATCTCCTTTCCCAAGAGGATGGGACGCTATGGCACCCGAATCCCCAGTCCCTGCATCTTACGGCCTGGTTCTGAAGGCTTAGACCTCCAGGATTTCAACCTGTCCCAACAGGTAAAGGATATCCTTCAGGCTTCTAGGAAACTTTCCACAAGAAGATATTATGTCTTCAAGTGGAAACGTTTTACTATATGGTGCTCCAAGAAGGGATTAAACCCCCTTGTCATACCTTTAGAATTGATACTAGAGTATCTCCTTCACTTATCGAATTCTGGTCTAAAGACCAATTCGGTAAGAGCCCATCTTAGTGCAATTGTAGCTTCTTATAAGCCTCTGAATGGACAACTAATTTCCTCTCATCCACTCATATCCAGATTTATGAGTGGTCTTCTATTAACCAAACCTCCCATTAAGCCACCACCGGTGGCATGGGATCTAAGTCTAGTTCTCGGGCAGCTCATGAAGCCACCTTTTGAGCCTTTAGCCACTACAACCCTTAAGTTTATGACCTGGAAGGTCATCTTCCTAATTGCAATCACCTCTGCACGTCGCATTAGTGAACTGCAAGCTTTAGTGGCTGTTCCTCCTTATACTAGGTTTCATCATGATAAGGTTGTTCTTAGAACTCATCTACACTTTATGCCAAAGGTGGTTTCGCCTTTTCATTTAAATCAATCAATTTATCTTTCTGTATTTTTTCCGAGGCCTCACGCCTCTAATGCAGAAAGAAACTTTCATACTTTGGATTGTAAAAGAGCCTTAGCCTTTTACTTACAGAGAACACAGCAACATAGAAAGTCCTCGCAACTTTTTATAGCTTTTGACCCGAGTCATTTGGGACTTCCAGTCTCCAAAAGAACTATCTCCAGGAACAAGCAGGAATGAGTCTTCACATATGGGTACGTCGGTACCGACGGAGCCTGCGCGGGAACGCTCCCCAGCGTCCAATCAGAAAGCTTTTGGGAGCATCCCTCAGCGCCTGTGTGCTGCCTTCCCGCCTTTCCAACTGTCTCTCCTCAGTTTTCGTTTTTCCGCGGAGCCAGCAGGATGTCCTCCTGTCACCGTAGAAAATTTTTTCTTTATTTCTTTAATTCTTGTTTTCTTGTGGTCGCGGTTGTTTCCCCGCCTCCACCGGTACCGCCGGTGGGTTTTTTTCTTTTCTTTTTCTCAAACTCAGGGAGTATTTTTCCCTCAGTTTCTGTCTTAGATTTTTGGGCCTGTAGGCCCCTCCATCATGGAGCCTTCTTCTCCTAAGAAGTGCCTTAACTGTGGAAATACAGTTTTCTTTTTAGACTCCAATGACTGATGTCTAACCTGTTTGGGTCCTGACCCTTTTCCTCTGGAGCCATTAGGCTACAATTTTATGAGAAGAGATTTTCCATTTCGAGTTTCCCTCGATACCGCGTTCCCTTCCAGTGTCAGGGCACCGACCATTTCTTCTCTACAGGATCAGGTAACCCACAAACAGTCTGTTAAGACTAGCCAATCCTTGAGTGGTAGGTCTCATGCCAAGCATGATGACGGCTCCGGCCTTGCCCTCAAGACCCTATTGGCTTTTAAAACCCCGGCGGGAGTCTTCGGTCTCCAAAGCCTTTCAGGGGTTTCAGGTTGTTCCTGGGGCTCACCCCTCACAGAACATACCTGAGCCATGCTCGGTGGTGGCATCCGCTTCAAGTGGTACCGATACCCCGGCATCGGCACTGGTGTTGAGTGATCCACTCTTCACCAGGGATCGTCATCTGGCGTTCTCGGTACCTTCGGGACCGATCGATACGTCCCAGATTGACTTTCCAGTATCAGCAGCATCGCCGATATGACCACCGACGTCGGTACCCTCTAGACATGCATCGATAGACTCGCTTCCTTCGATGCCGAGTCTGGAATCGATATCTAGTCTGGAAGACTGGGTACCGACACGTCTCGGAACCGACGCTTACCAATTCCGGATGCGCGGTATCGAGGATACTCACCAAGGGTTTTTGGTTGCCTCGATACCGCTTGAGCAGCCTCCGATGACTGCTTCGATGTCGGTATCGCCTCCGATTCCAGCACAGATACCGGTATCGGTATCGATGCCGGTTCCTGCAGTACCATCGGGACTAAATACTTCCATGCCTTTTTCACCAGGATCGCTCCTTTCTATACCTAGTTTGGAGTCGATACCTGGCATGGACGATGCAATACGGACTGTCTCAAGTCATAACCGCCAGTACCAATATCCATCCATTGGGGCTCCTTTTCTGCACCAGACCAGTACATCCTCCGGTGCCCAGGCTAGTTCTTCAACTTTAGCCTGTCCAGGGATGGTTCCCATTGGAGATCCTTCTTTTCAGAAATTTCTCCTTGACATGGCAACATTCCTTGCTATTCCTATCCCTGGCTATGATCCTACACAAGGCTCTTCTGGGGAAAAGGAGAATATAATGCTTCCTTTACATCATTCTTTGCAGGATCTTCTTCTGAGAATATGAGAAACACCCTTAAGGGTTTCCTCACCTTCTACAGCAACTGATCTTCTGTATCAGGTGCCCCCCTCTCCAGGGTTTCAAAAGACTCAACTTCCCCATCATTCCATTGTAGTGGAATCAGCAATGAGGAAGATAAAAAGCAAGAAGAAGCATTCTTCTTATCCGCCAGGTCGTGAATCTAGAACACTGGATGCTTTTGGACGTCAAACCTTCCAAACATCTATGCTGGCAACAAGGATTCTCTCTTATATTTTTTATATGAGTCTATCCCTTCAGGAGGTCACAAAGAAATTATCTCTTTTGACTCCTTTTCTATCAGAGCCCAAGGCTGCAGACTATTCCTTACTTCTTAGTCATAGCCAAAATATCTCTTGGTTTCTTTCTCGTGCTTCCCTTGACTCTTTTGAGTCTGTTAGCAGAACCTCTGCTATAGCCATAGGAGCACGACGTAGAGCCTGGCTCCAAGCTTCAGACTTGAACAGATGGGCACAACAAAGACTGGGTAATACTCCTTGTACTGGAGAAAATCTCTTCAATAAGGAGTCTTTACGTCAGGTTGCTCATTGCTCCACTGATTTCCCTGTTTCTGAGGGCTATCCTAAGCCTTCTCCTTCCCCAGTAGGTAGGAAATGCCCTACCAAACCTTCTTTCTCTAAAAGAAGAAGGTTTTATTCTTCTCCTGCTCATCATACAGATGTTCCCAAACAAGGGAAACCTCGCTCTGATCTGAAGAATCCAAACTCAAGCCAGAAAAATTAACCCTCAATAGGGTTCTACTTAATCTTTTTATAACCTACAGTTCACTTCTTCTCAGCAGAAGGTTTTTAACTGTTTTTTCATTTAAAACTCTACACATGGATTCCTGTTTTCCAGGACATCCACCTGCTCTTAGGTAGGCTGAGCTGTCAGGAGATTCATGTCTAAGGGTCACAGGGTTTTCCTCCTCTTTCTACCATGAAGAGAGGTTTGCCAACTATCTCATGATAGTTCTCTCCTGTATCACCATGAATTTTTTCCTTCTGCAGACTTACCATATGGCAAGTCTCCCTTCAGCTCCTATTTTTCTTTGCCCTCTTTTTCAGGACCTCCCCTATAAGGGTGCTACTATACCACTGGAAGGCTTTCTTAGCCTTTCTAGTCTTCCTGTCCTTTCTAGTGTAGAGTTTTTCTCTGGAGTAACCTCCCTGCTTTCATTGGGCAGCTGATCAGACATGATCAGGATTTTTTCCTCTTGTTATGTCTGTTCTCTCTGTTACTAACAGAAGGATTCTCTCTGCTGTCTTATTCAGCAGCTGTCCATGCAGGAGTTCCAGTGATTGGACTGCTGGTACTTTTCCACAGGTTTCCAGTCTTGTCTTCCACTACTTCCAGTCTGGCCTTAGTAGTGATTCCAAGGTAATGCTTGCATCTGTCTTGGATAATCCTTATCACTTCAGGCTTATCACACTATCTTCTTTTCTTGCCATCCCCAATTCCTTTGGATTTGGCAGCATAGTATGATAAGGAGAGTGCAGCCCAGCCAGGGAAAAGTGAAAAAAGGAAGAATTTTTCCTCTTTGCGGGGGATGGGCACACAGGATCACATAGTCCACAGCAGGAACCTGGAGAGAAACCTAGAGGGCAGACCTAGCTGGAAGTCACGCCCACACTCCAGGTCAGCCACAGACAGGAGTGGGAGGTGCAGAAGGGCGGAGCCAGGAAGGGAGTTGCCCTGCTCAGTGTTTGAAAGGGAGAAAACAAACACTAGAGATAGAGTCGGTTGGAGAGTTGGTTGGAGGGCTGGTTCAAGAGGTGGTTCAGAGTGCGGTTGGAAGCATGGTTGGAGAGCTGATTCAGGAGTTGGTGCAAGTGCTGGTTGGAAGCATGGTGAGAAGCATGATTGGAGATACAGTTCCAGTTGCAGTGGCAGTTGGTGTCGGAGTTGCAGTCCAGGCCTAAGTGGGAGTTGCAGCTCAGGTTCCAGTCCAGGTTCCAGAAGGTACAGAGGGAACAGCCCTGTAGCCAAAAGGAGCAGCAGAGAAAGGAACCGCTATAAAGACAACCAGAGAAGGTACAAAGGAAGCCACCATACTCAGCACAGTAGCCACAGAGGACATAGGGAAGGTTCCAGGGGGAGAACCACCTACCCTAGGAAGAGAGTGGGAAAGTGTTACCACAGGTCTCTGCGCTACGCTGAGGCAGAGGGAGTCCTGACTGGCCAAGGCTCTAACCAGGAGAATACTGCACAAGAAGCCCAAGATAGGAGAAGGGAGGCAGCAAGGCCTTCTAAGTATGTTTATTCTTCTGACTCTGAGGAAACTGTTATGCCACAGATAACACAGCCCAAAAAGAAAGGTTGTACCAGGAAGGTTAAGCAAGAGCAACCCATAGGAGACCTGCCTAGAGCAGGGAAGGCAAGAAAGTGGGAGAGGTTGTTTAACCTGTTAAAAAGTCTAAAGCAGAAAGTGCCTGAGCGATACCTAGCAGAACCCTGCTACAGCTCAGCAGAGAGTATGGACATTGAAGTCAAGGAGGCTGAGGTAAATTCAAATGTCTCAGAGATGGAATGCGATGCCTGCACTAAGGTAAATTAGTGTGAGCCAGAAACACTTGATATTGGAATTCACTGTTTTGTTTTGGACATTTGTTACTGGAGAAGTATCCAATATTTTCTTTTGTCTGGAGAGTACATGTGTTTGGGAGAAATTGTATCCACTTACCTGCAAGGAAGCTGAATAAATTCCTGTGCGCTTTATAAACTACTCGGCCTCATCATTCCTTACACAACTACAACCCTAGGAAATAGAAGAGGTGATCACCCGTCCCTACTAGGCGGCCGCCTGGTAGAGGCGTTAGCGTCACAGGTGGCGTAGTTGGCAGGATCCAGCATTCCAGCGGTCAAGCGGAGCATCTCCAAGCCGTACCTTTGGACGGAAAGACCCCGGAAGGACGCTGACCGACCAGGGAAGACGGAAGAAAAGTCCGGAGTGGAGTCGGATCGGGAGTGCTGTGACTGGTGGTAAAGCTGAGACCTGCATCAGAATCAGGTAACCCGTAGTCTAGAAGGGGTAGGCCTGGATTCTGGTGTAAGGGAGGGCCACCAGGTACTCACTAAAAGTGGGAGTGGAAAAAAAAAAAAAAAGTGCTGCACTTTGTGTGTGGTTTTTTTTTTGTTTGTGTTGCAGAGACCGCAGTCCAAGATGGAGACCGCGGATGTGTTGTCGTGGGTGGCCGACCAGTTCGCCAAGCAGAGGGAGATGGCAGCGGTGAGCCAGGAACAAGCAGCTGCCATGCTTCGGGCTCAGCAGCAGCCCCTGCTGGAGATGATGGCACGGTGGATCCGGACCCAGGAGGAGGCAACCAAGGCAGCACAGACTGTTCCGAGGACACAGCCTGTTGGTACAGGTTGGGAAGGACTGGGTTTTGCACCTTTTTCGTGTGGACGCTTAACTAAGGAGGATAACCTTGATGACCACATAGAAGCCTTTGAGAGGATAGCTGTGTTGGCTCAGTGGCCAAAAGAGCAACTAGCTATGAGGTTTGCTACTACCCTTAGCGGTGAGGCATTAGCATCCTATAGGGAAATGCCTGTAACATTGATTGATGATTATGAGCAGGTGAAGAAGGCCATAAAGGATCGAGTAGGGTTAAGTCCCTCGGTCTATAGAAGATCTCTAAGGGCGTGTACACTGAAAGAGGGTGAAACACCCCAAGCTTTGTATCATAGAATAAGGGGCTTGGTCTGTAAGTGGCTGGTACCTGAAAAGAATAAGGTAGATTCCATTATTGATTTGATCATTC
The DNA here is from genome assembly GCA_033557465.1 of Ichthyophis bannanicus. NCBI lineage: Eukaryota > Metazoa > Chordata > Amphibia > Gymnophiona > Ichthyophiidae > Ichthyophis > Ichthyophis bannanicus. The sequence continues at coordinate 855,131,089 of CM066032.1, forward strand.
TGGAACAGTTTATTGAAGCTGTCCCTACAGTAATGCAAAGTTTCCTAGTGATGCAAAACTGTAAAAACACCCAAGAAGCCATTGCGTTGGCAGAGTGCTTTCTGGAGGCCCAGAAGTTGAGCCTAAAGAAAGAGGGTGTTTTTAGGAGGACAGGATTACAGGCAGAGAATTCAGCCTTTGTCAGACATCAGGCAGATAAGAAAAATAGGCCCATGGAGGAAAGATTTAACCTCCAGAGAAAATGTTTTTCCTGTGGTGATCCAGGTCACCTCAAGAAAAACTGCAGAATAAAGAAGGCTTTTGTAGCAGCAAATCCCAAAGAGATAGGTGAGGGATTCCTCCTATCAGTAGAGGTGGAAGGGATACCTGCAGAGGCACTTCTAGACTCAGGGGCTATCAGTCCATGTTTTCTAGCAAATTATGGAGAGAGATAGAAGCCCAGAGGCAGCACTCCCAAGAGTCCTCAAAGGGGCACGTTAAGATTAGGTGTGTTCATGGGGCTACCTCCACCTACCAGCTTCAAAAGATTAAGATAAAGGGTTTAGGTAGTGGAGGGGCTGTAGCCGTGGCAGTAATACCTAGACTTCCCCATGATATAATACTGAGCCGGGATTGGTCCCAGTTTAGGAAAGGGGTGGAGGAAGAGTTGAAAGCAAGAACAGGCTTTGTTACCACACGTTCAGGCTCTAGGCCCTCAGAAGCGGGAGAAGATTCCCAGGAAGAGCCAATCCCAGGGACCTCTTTTCATGATGACCTAATAACCCCAGCCAAGGATGTCCCCAGGAAGGGAAAGGCCGAAAAGTGGCGAGAGAGGAGCATCAGGGCTAGGAATAGGAGTCAATTGCTATCAGGCCAGGAGCTGTCATGGGTTCCTGAAGAGATAATAGAAAAGTTTCCCTCATTTCCGGAGGAGCAGAAGGCAGATCCTGCCTTGAGGCGGGCGGGTGAGTTCGCCCGGGAAGGGTCTGAGACCCTACCAAGATTTCTATGGGATAATAATTTATTGTACAGGGAGAGTGTAGACCCACGGACAGGGGATCCGAGGAGGCAACTGCTAATACCTTCCTCCTTTAAGAATATTATTTTAAGATTGGCCCACGATCACCCAGTAGGGGGACACAAGGGGGTACAGAGTACCCTGGATCAAATCCTTGCCAGGTTCTATTGGCCAGGCGTGTATGCAGAGACAGCGAGGTTCTGTGCCTCCTGCCCGGCTTGTCAAAGGGTCTCTAATGACCATCCGCCGGAAGTACCTTTGGTTCCCCTACCAGTTATAAATAAGCCAGTGCATAGGTTGGGGGTGGATATAGTGGGGCCCTTGCTTAAAACCCCCAGAGGTCACCAATATATTTTGGTCATAATGGACCATGCCACTCGTTTTCCCTGGGCTATTCCGTTAAGGAACACCTCTGCCCGAGTGATAGCTGTAGAACTAATACGCTTGTTCTGCGAAGTGGGTTTCCCGCGTGAGATCTTAACAGACCGGGGAACAACTTTTATGTCCCAACATCTGGCCCAGGTATGGGACGCATTTGGAATTAGGCATATCCGCACAGCGGCTTACCATCCCCAAACCAATGGGTTAGTAGAAAGGTTTAATCAAACCTTAAAGAACTTGTTGAGGAGAGGTTTGGAGGGTAGGTTTAGCGAATGGGATACGATGTTGCCTTTTGTGCTGTATGCTTGCAGAGAGAGGAGACAAACCTCCACAGGCACATCACCATACGAGCTTATGTATGGGAGGACTCCGCGCGGCGTGTTAGATATATTAAGGGAACAATGGGTTGCACCAGTTGATGATGTACAAGAAGTTCCCAGGTTTTTAACGGATTTGAAGAATCGGTTACGGCGTATAGCCACGGTAGCGGAGGACAATTTAAAAAAGAGTCAACATAAACAGAAAACCTATCACGACCGGAGGGCCAGGCCTCGTCTTTTAAAGGTCGGAGATAAGGTTATGGTAATAATAGCCGCAGCGAATTCCAAGTTCGAGAATTCATGGAAAGCTCCCTACAGAGTAGCAAAGCAGCTCGGACCGGTATCTTATGCTGTGGATACTGGACGAGGGAAACAGCAAGTATACCACGTTAATCTATTGCGGCAATGGCACGAGCGTGTAGGGGATGGCCAGCTAGCTCAAAAAGCAGGTGATAGTTCTCAGGCCTTATCTTGTATTACGTGCTGTTCGCAGGTTTTGGCGCCAGCCCGTAATAGTCTAAGGGGGGGAATATGTGATAAGGAGAGTGCAGCCCAGCCAGGGAAAAGTGAAAAAAGGAAGAATTTTTCCTCTTTGCGGGGGATGGGCACACAGGATCACATAGTCCACAGCAGGAACCTGGAGAGAAACCTAGAGGGCAGACCTAGCTGGAAGTCACGCCCACACTCCAGGTCAGCCACAGACAGGAGTGGGAGGTACAGAAGGGCGGAGCCAGGAAGGGAGTTGCCCTGCTCAGTGTTTGAAAGGGAGCAAACAAACACTAGAGATAGAGTCGGTTGGAGAGTTGGTTGGAGGGCTGGTTCAAGAGGTGGTTCAGAGTGCGGTTGGAAGCATGGTTGGAGAGCTGATTCAGGAGTTGGTGCAAGTGCTGGTTGGAAGCATGGTGAGAAGCATGATTGGAGATACAGTTCCAGTTGCAGTGGCAGTTGGTGTCGGAGTTGCAGTCCAGGCCTAAGTGGGAGTTGCAGCTCAGGTTCCAGTCCAGGTTCCAGAAGGTACAGAGGGAACAGCCCTGTAGCCAAAAGGAGCAGCAGAGAAAGGAACCGCTATAAAGACAACCAGAGAAGGTACAAAGGAAGCCACCATACTCAGCACAGTAGCCACAGAGGGCATAGGGAAGGTTCCAGGGGGAGAACCACCTACCCTAGCAAGAGAGTGGGAAAGTGTTACCACAGGTCTCTGCCCTACGCTGAGGCAGAGGGAGTCCTGACTGGCCAAGGCTCTAACCAGGAGAATACTGCACAAGAAGCCCAAGGTAGGAGAAGGGAGGCAGCAAGGCCTTCTTTTTTTTTTTTTAAACTTTTATTTTCATTTTACAACAAGCAAAAAGAAACAACACACCAAAGGAAACAAATACAAACATACAATAAGGAAAAAGCAACCCCAGTTACCCCCCACCCCTATGCTTCTTCTCTAAACTGATAAGTATCATCATATAAGCGCTTACAAACAACAGTAATTGTACATCAACACAAACAGAAATAGTATTTGCGATACAGAATGATCATGTGACAGAGATTTACACAGATTTAAACAGTCAGATGAGAGCATTTAGCAGTTTGAACATAGTTGTTGAGCATCTTCCATTTAGACAAGTGGTGAGGGGTCTGAGCGGAAGAAGCTAACATACGAGGTATTTGCTCATATTTACTGTAGAGACAGACATGATTCCACCATTCATTGGGGCTCAGATGGGAGCTATTTTTCCAGTATTTCGTAATTAGGGATATAGCTATGCCCAGCATAAAGTCTAAAAGGAAGTAAGCCGATTTGGAAAGAGAGGGGATCCCCGCAGCTGAGCGGAGTCCCACTATCTTCCAAGAGAGGGGCTCTTGAAAGTGCAAAATAGATTGAATACGACCCCAGACCCGACTCCAGTAATACTGTAATGCGGGGCATTCATACATAACATGAGTGAGTGAACCAATGGCCGTATGGCATGTCCAGCATCTATTGCTCTGGGTGGCGTTCCATTTGGCTAACCTGTCAGGAGTATAGAAACATCGGTGGGCTAGAAAGAAAAGTGTCTGAGTGAGTGAGGCGGATCGAGAGACCCGTGTCACCTTGCTCCAGACTAGGCTCCATTGCTCCGGGGTCAAAGTTACATGCATTTCCCGCTCCCAGGATTTCTGTGCTGTAGGAGTGCCTCTATTAACAGTATTACATAAAGTTTTGTAAAAGTTAGATGCTACACCCGATAAGCTCCCGATAGATCGGATAATCTCCGACAGTCCTTGGGTATGGGTTTCCGATGGCGGGAGCACCTTAGCACTCCGAAGACAATGCTGAAGTTGCACCAACTGAAAGTAGTGTTTCGCAGGGAGACCAAATTCAATTTGTAATTCGCTAAAAGTTTTCCAGCGACCATCGGAGAACAGCTGGTTAGGGATCCAAATGCCCCTAGTGTACCAGGGGCTCCACGCCATCGGTTTATTTTGTATTTGAAATCGAGCATTGTGCCAAAGCGGGAGTCTATCTAGCGGACAAAGTCGGGAGTCTAGAGATTGCGCAAGGGTATTAAAGGCACCTAAAGTGTCCAAGAGCATTGGTGGATAGTGGGAGTCTGATGGGAGAGTCATACCAGGGAGATAAGTAAGAGGAATTGGTTTGCAAAGGTCCTCCTCTATATCTAGCCACACTGGTCTACTCGGTGTTAGGTCTTCCAGCCAACGAGCGCCTTGTTTGAGAAGAAAAGAGTGGTGGTATTTCAGGAAATCAGGGAATCTGACACCACCATTTTCTTTATCTGCTTGTAACTTTTGTTTCGCTATCCTAGGTGTCTTGTTTTTCCATAAGTATCTAGTCAGAAGACCCTCTAAATCTTTATATGTACGTCGAGGTAGGAGACATGGCAACATTTCTAAAATGTAGTTCACTTTGGGAACAATCATCATTTTAATGGTTTCTAGGCGGCCCCACCAAGTAAGTGTTAAAGGGGTCCAGCGTTGAGTAAGCGCCCGGACCTTAGAGGTTAAATCTTTAGCATTGAAGGTGATGGTGTCTTCTAAAGGAGAGCAGTAGTGCACCCCAAGGTATTTGACCATGCGAGGCTGCCATAAAAAGGGAAAGGACTGCATATCTGCCTGATGGATCAGAGGATTTAGTGGAAAGGCTACCGATTTGGTCCAATTTATCTTATAGCCCGAGAGTTGTGAATATTTACCAATTTGCTCTAGGACAGCCGGCACTGAGTCTAGGGAGACAAAGAGCATAAGGTCATCAGCATATGCTGAAATTTTGATTTCCCTATGAGAGAAAGGGACTCCATGAATATCCTTGGATTGCCGGATTAGTAAAGCTAAGGGTTCGAGTGCGAGATCGAAAAGAAGTGGAGACAGTGGGCATCCCTGGCGAGTACCGCGTTGCAGGGGAAATGGCTGAGACTTTAAAGCATTAGCACAGATACTAGCTGTAGGCTGTGCATACATGGTTTGGAGACATCGGAGAAAGCCTTCTCCGAATCCGTACCAGCGGAGAGTTGCAAACAAGAAGGGCCATTCTAAGCGGTCGAAGGCCTTCTCAGCATCAAGTGAGAGGCCAACCAATGGTCGATCAAGATTAACTGCGGCAGTCAGTACATGACATAGGGTCCTAGCATTATCAGCGGTTGATCTACCGGGAATGAAACCGCATTGATCTGGGTGTATTAAAGTAGACATCTTGTCAGAGAGCCGGGTGGAGAGAATGGTGGCAAATATTTTATATTCTGCGTTTAGTAGGGAAATGGGACGATAATTAGCTGTTAGTTGCGGATCTCTCCCCTCTTTCTCAAAAACTACTACATTTGCCATTGAGAAGGATCCAGAAGGAGATCCCCCCTCGGCCAGAGCAGAAAAATAAAGTTTCAAAAACGGAGCTAAGTCAGCGTTAAAAGTTTTGTAGAATTCGACTGGGAGATCGTCCGGGCCTGCGGCTCGACCTGTGGCACATCTCTTGAGTGCCGATTGAATTTCTGATAAAGTGAATGGTTTGTCCATGGCCTCTCTATCTTCGTCAGATAGGGTCGGTCGTTGTACCCCTGATAGTAATCGTTCAAATGCTTCTGGCTCGAAGTCACATTCAGATTGATAAAGCCGAGTATAAAAATCACGAAAGAGTTCTAATATTTCTGTATCTTTAGTGACCAATCTCCCCCCCGACGGATTGCGGAGAGCGGTAACACGCTTGGCTTCTTTTTGACCTTTCAGGGCATTGGCTAACAATTTGCCAGCACGGTTATTTTCCCGATAGTACATCCCTTGTTGTGATTCAATATTTTTAGCAGCAGCGGTATATAAAAGCTGATTGTATTGAAAACGAAGGCGTTGTAAGCGAAGTAAAATACATGGGTCAGTACGGGACGTGAGGAGACGCTCTCCAGCTTGTATCTGTTGTTCTAGAATCAGTAAATGTTGCTTTCTTTGTTTCCCCTGTCGGATTTGATAGCTAGTTATAGTTGCACGGATAGACGCCTTGAAACCCTCCCACCAAGCCCAGCTCGCAGTGTCATGGGGTGAATTAAAATGAAAGTAGTCTTGGATAGCGGCCTTTATGTCAACCTGAAAATCTTTTTGGTCTAGTAGGGATCTATCAAAATACCAAGCACGGGGATGTTCACCTTGCGTAGTGACATGTAATGAGAAAGATATGGCAGCATGATCTGAAATATGGAGAGGATGAATCCTAGCCGTGTCCACTTGGGGTATCAGTGCTTTGGAGATAAGAAAAAAATCTATTCTAGATTGTGAGTGATGGGGGGCTGAGAAAAAGGTGAACTCTAAGTCGGAGGGGTGAAGCAGCCTCCATATATCTACTAACGCAAGATCTTTCATCAGAGCAGTAAGGGTATCAAGACTCTTGGGTGGACCACTCGTTCTAGGCGGCTGTCTATCTATCAAAGGATCAAGTACTTGGTTGAAATCGCCGCCAAGTATTAATGGTGTATTGGCAGAGGCCTGTGCCAACTGCGCAATACTTGCATAGTAAGCAGGGTTATCCACATTCGGAGCATAAATACAAATACACGTGAATTCACTATCTCCAACCTTAAGGTGTGCACGGGCCCATCTACCCTCCTTATCAGAGCTAGTATCAATTACAGTAGCTTGCAAAGACTTCTTAACCAAGATGGCTACCCCACACCGTTTGGAAACGGCGGGAGAGTAGGCAGCCACCATGTAAGGCTTAGCATTAAGTTTCAGTGTTTCAGCGGAGTTTAAATGCGTTTCCTGAAGAAACACTAAATCAGCATGCTCATGATTAAGATAGCTAAGGATTTTCTTTCTTTTGATTGGACTATTGATGCCTTTTACGTTCAGTGATAAGATCTTACATAAGGCCATTCAGAAAAGTTAAAAATTCTGAGAAAGAACATGATAACGCACATAATTTCACAATGTCCCTCATATTAACTGTATATGGCTGTACACATGACATGATAGAAAATAAGCTAATGAAAAACAAGAAAGCGCCCCTTATGAAAAAATATGCACCGAAGTGCATTAGAGAAGAAGCAGAACCCCAGAAATTACTGGCGACCATATGTCTGCGGGGAGAAACCCCAGAGAAGGCCTAAATTGAAACATAGAACCTGTATAGCTGTGCGTGTTCCGAATCCAACCGAGGTGCACATCATGGAGGGATAGGAGACCCAGAAAGTTATATATAGACAGAAAGAAAAGTCCAGGCAGTCTCTGTTCCAGGCTGTGATCACCGCGTCGGGCCATTCAAAATGGCGGGCAGATCCGGCGGATTACAGATCCAAGTTGTTGGATTAGCGCATCTGGTCTGCTTCTTTGGAATCTAAAAATGTTGCTAGTAGATCAGGATCTTCGAATGTTCTAGTTTGGTTATGGAGAGTCACTCTGAGCTTCGCTGGATACAATAGGCCAAAGCGAGCCTGTAGCTGTTGAAGTCTAGGGCGAAAAGCAAGGAGTCTCTTCCGACGGTCAACTGTGGGCTTTGCCAAGTCAGGAAAGAAGGAGACTTTATGACTTTCAAACTCCAGATGATGATTCGCCCGGGCAGCATTTAGAATTTGCTCAACTTGCTGATATCTCAGTAATCGAAAGATGATAGGCCGGGGGGTCGTCCGATTGAGCGCCATGTTGGTAGGAACACGATGTGCTCGGTCAATTTCCAGATCTCTGTGAAAAGTGATCTTCAGCAAGGAGGGAAGAGTTTTGACCAGGAATTCTCTTATATCTCCTGCTTCGGCCCCCTCCGGTACTCCAATGAGCCTTACATTGTTGCGACGGGCTCGATTATTGCTATCCTCTAATTCTTTTTGAAGATTCTGTATCTGACGTTCAGCCTTGTCCAGTTTCACCAAGCGCACCGCGTGCGAGTCGAGGACCCCCGCCATGTTGTCCTGCCGTAGTGAAAGACCTTCAAGCCGGTCCTGAAGCATACCGAAGTCTTCTCGCATGGCTCGGAGCGCTTCTCCGTTGGACTGTACCAGTTCCTTCACACCGCGTATTTCCTCCAAGATCTCCTGTTGCATTTCGGGGTTTTCCCGAAGTGGAACTATCTTTTGTGGGGAAGACAACTCTGTTTTGGAGCGTTTTCCGTGTGAAGAAGAGGGAGACCCGAAGTCTAAGCGCGCTGGTTTGTGGGCCGCCATCCCCCCCGAGGTACCCCGGTAAGTTCGGAGCAAAATATTAAGTTTAGGTAGGTATTAAGTCAGGATTCTGAGTAGGCCTCTCGGGAGCTTCAGCGCGAAGCGTCTAACCCGCTGGACATCAGGCTCCGCCCCCCCGGCAGCAAGGCCTTCTAAGTATGTTTATTCTTCTGACTCTGAGGAAACTGTTATGCCACAGATAACACAGCCCAAAAAGAAAGGTTGTACCAGGAAGGTTAAGCAAGAGCAACCCATAGGAGACCTGCCTAGAGCAGGAAAGGCAAGAAAGTGGGAGAGGTTGTTTAACCTGTTAAAAAGTCTAAAGCAGAAAGTGCCTGAGCGGTACCTAGCAGAACCCTGCTACAACTCAGCAGAGAGTATGGACATTGAAGTCAAGGAGGCTGAGGTAAATTCAAATGTCTCAGAGATGGAATGCGATGCCTGCACTAAGGTAAATTAGTGTGAGCCAGAAACACTTGATATTGGAATTCACTGTTTTGTTTTGGACATTTGTTACTGGAGAAGTATCCAATATTTTCTTTTGTTTGGAGAGTACATGTGTTTGGGAGAAATTGTATCCACTTACCTGCAAGGAAGCTGAATAAATTCCTATGCGCTTTATAAACTACTCGGCCTCATCATTCCTTACACAACTACAACCCTAGGAAATAGAGGTGATCACCCGTCCCTACTAGGCGGCCGCCTGGTAGGGGCGTTAGCGTCACAATAGTTAACGTGGCAGCTGGTTTTTCTTCCAACAGCCAGTTTTATTTCCCAATTCTCCTGCATAATGCTCTCTGCAATCTTACAGAGAAGCTTTCTACTATGGGCCCTTGCTAGAGAGCATGGGATTTTGTCTCTAACGACTATCCTATATGGTTGGAAAAGGCTTCCTCAGTCATTTTCCATGACTGTGAGGGTTCTCCACACCTTACTATCTCCTTTATAATACAGGACATAAGCCTTTTCTGTGTGAACGTCTAAAGAGTTCTCCAATTCCTACCAGGAATATGCTCTTTTTTCCTTGCAGCTTGTCCTCATGGTATCCTACTCCTTCATGAACAGCACATATTTAACTCATAACGCATGATACCACTTTGTATCCCTCCAGTGGTCAACCTGATATCTCATCCTATGCGTTTTCTGTCCATTTACCATGCGAGAGTTCTCCATGACTCAGGACTTGCTGTTTACAGACTGATATTATCCTCTGTTTTTTCACGCAACCTTCCTGGTTATTTCACTGGATAGCATTCCTGCACCATCTTAGCCAGGGGGAATAGATTCTCTATATATCTTCTCAAGTAGGATCCACCTTCTTGTTATTAGATCCACTAATTGAATCCACTAATTGTTCTAGGTGACTTCAACCTTCCCTCACTACCAATAAATGAATCCAACCTCTTTCTCGAAACAATATCTGATTTAGACTACCATCAAGTAATAAACACACCTACCCACTCCAAGGGGGGCACCCCTGATCTTGTACTACTACCCAACTTAATCTTTAAACTGTTTAAACCAGACTCCGTAGAATGCTCTCAAATACCTTGGTCCGATCATCACCTTATCAAACTAAACCTCAACTACAATACCAACTGTACCATAAAACACACAAGAAATGACCTGACAATAAAATTTAAGAAATTTAATGAAACTGAGTTTCTGGATTCTACAATCCCCTCACCTTGCTCTATCCCCAACAACCCTGGATGAAGCGGTCAAAAACTGGCATTCTACCATATCCAATGCAGCCCAAATAAATCAAATTAATAAAAAGCTAACCCACTCAAAAACCAACTGTACACCATGGTTTAATAGCACATTAAAACAAATGAAAAGAGAACTAAGAAATCTAGAACGTAAATGGCGTAAAACCAAATCCACCATTGAGAAAGAAATATATTACAACCACCTCACACACTATAAAGATGCCATAGATAACTCTAAGAAAAATTATTATGCTACAATACTATCAAAGTCTTATAATAGACCAAGAGAACTATTTTCTATAGTTAGCAACCTAACAAACAATTCTCAAGCTTCTAGCAAAGAAATCACTGACATCTCAGCACAAACACTTGCCAACTATTATCAAAGCAAAACAAAACTTTCACCAATAATCTTAGACCCTATCTACAAACCTCTCCATATTCGAAATGAATGGCCAGAATTTCACCCTATATCCAAAACATCATTAAAGAATATCATTCTCAATCTCAACACCACAACTTCTTACCTCGACCCCTGCCCAGTAATATGGATAAAAAACACACTCCCAACTCTCCTATACTTCATACTTCCTATGGTCAATCTATCACTACTCCAAGGCTACCTCCCTCCCACACTTAAACATGTACAAATTAGACCGATCCTGAAGAATAACACACTTGACAAAACCTCCCCAAAATCTTACCGACCTATCTCAAGTATACCATTCTTAGCAAAAGTCATAGAAAAAACTGTACAAATACAGACACAAGAATTTCTTGATTCTTCCTACCCTCTTGATGACCAACAATACGGATTTCGCCCCAAGCATGGAGTCGAAACATTTCTGACTGTCCTAACTGATACACTACTAAGAGGAATAGATAACCACAAAAAAGCCTTCATCCTCTTATTTATTGACATTTCTGCCGCTTTCGATAGTGTTCACCATTCAATAATGCTTAACAATTTAAGATACATAGGAATATTCTCTACAGTTCATAAATGGTTCACTTCTTATCTGAGCAATAGAACCCAAAATGTTAGAATAGGCAATCAAACATCCGAATCATATAAATTTGAAACAGGTTTACCATAGGGCTCAGCGCTTTCAGCTCTATTATTTAATATATACATAAAACCAGTTTGCAATATGTTTAAAAAATATGGAGTACTCTATCATCTATATGCTGATGATATTATGATGTACATCCCATTTACTATCCCTAACATACCGTTGCAACTCCTATCGGATTGTTTTAATGAAATAACTTTATGGCTAAATGCCCACAATCTTCAAATAAACCATTCAAAAACAGAAGTACTAATTGTCACTAAAAATCAGGATTATACCCCACCAACACATATAACACTTCAAAACCAGGAAATTAAAATAAAAAACAAAGTGAGATACTTAGGAGTTATTATAGATAAACACCTCACATTAGATACCCATATCAGAAACACCACAAAGAAAATTTACTTCAAACTCAAAATACTTAAACAACTTAGACCACTTGTATACACACATGATTTTATCAGTATAATTCAAGCCACCATAACCCCCCACTTTGACTTTGCTAATCTTATATTATTAGGTACATCAAAACAAAACATTAAAAGACTTCAACTTGCACAAAATTCAGCAGCTAGGATTATAACGAAAACACACTCTCATCAACATATAACACCGATACTATCATCCCTTCACTGGCTACCAATTCAAAGCCGGATAACATACAAAACACTAATAACTGCATTTAAAACACTATTTGATATGGCACCTCGCACATTAAGTAACTTAATTACTAAAGAACATTCAAAACCTACTCAAAGAAAAGGTCAATTAAACAAACTTAAAACCCCCAAAGATTTCACAAAAACAAATAAATCAACAAACAACAGAGCGTTCTCACATGCAGCCCCAATAGCCTGGAATTCCCTCCCAGTTGAACTAAGAATGTTAACAGAGATTAATGAATTCCGCAAAAAATTGAAAACCCACCTTTTTACAATACACTACAATAGTATAGACCAGCCCTCAAAAGATTTAGATAAAGGCTAAGCAGTTTTTGTCTAACATCTTACTATAATAGAAAAAGATAACCCTCCCCATCTGCACCTGAACTACTCATTACGATTATACCCCACATAATACGCATATGTATATAATGTATATAATGTTGCACTGTTCTGTGCTAATCTGTTCTATATTTTCTGTTTTCTTTACATTGTTTATTGTTATATGACGTTATATGTAAAACAAACTATGCTTTGTTGACTGTTGTTATTTGTGAACCGCAGCTGATCTCTGGAAGCTGCGGTATATAAGTGCTTGTTAAATAAATAAATAAATAAATTAGATGAATCTTTCCTCTTCACATCTCCCATGTGAATGTTCTTATGGACATATCTCTATCTGCTTAATTGCAGACATTTATCTTTAGACATATATATTCATGTATGTCTATATCTCTATATACTTCTCTATAGATACATATGTCTGTAAGCTACGTGTGCATATGTTATGCCCTCCAGATCTCTCTATAGACATATCTATATACCCATATATATATGTATATATACACATATATATATATATATATATATATATATATGTGTGTATCTGTCGAGATGCTTCCTTATAGGTAGATATGTATTTACATACTTATCTCTCTAACTGTCTATGCTTATAAAGGTTTTTACCTTCCTATAGGTTCCAGACAGTGGGCTTGCATATGTTCATACTGTCCCACAGTATGTCTGGGGTATAATGCACACAACCACTACTGTGGTACTGCCAGCTCTTACCTTAACCCTAGATTTAGGTATCCCTGAAGCTCCATACTCCAATATCTTTCCTATCTCTCACCAGTTGGGAAAGACAGGATGGATCTTCAGTAGATCTGAGGTTTCAACCCTTCAGACATCTGTCCTTCTTGGGAATACGGGCTTTTTTCCCATACCCCTTCTTCCCTCCAGGACTGGGCTAGTTTGTCCAAATCGGTCAGTCTTCCTCTTTTGCTCCTAACTGTGAGTAACTCTGTAGCCAAAAGAGTTCCCAGTTTTTTCCATAATGCTTTCCACTAAAGACCTACCGTTTTTATACTACCCCTGTTGACTCCTGGGTTACCTGTCACTTCCTGATTTGGACCTTCACCTTCACTTCAGTGAGGTCACCTTGAAGATTCCTCTACAGGATCCCTAGTAGACTCCATCAGCCTCTCTACTTCCTGCAATCCAGTAGGTGAGGTACATATTGTGATTGTTCATTTCAATATTTTCATGATAATTATCATACATATAAGGACTCCTTACCTGTAGTCCTATTTTAGGTTAGCTGTTTTTCTACAGCTCCTTTCTTTCAACTCCTACCCTCCATCCTCAGGATGCCTGGCCATATGAGGTGTAGCATGTTCCAATCCCCACCATGCTAGGACTCCAGGCATCTTAGCTTGGGAGTCCCCATATGTGAAGACTCATTCCTGCTTGTTCCTGGAGATAGCACAGTTACTTACCTGTAACAGGTGATCTCTGGGAACAGCAAGAATAAGTCTTCACAACCCACCCACCTCCCCTAGGAGTTGTATCTCTCTATCTATCTTCCTTTCCTCTTTCTCTCTTTTTGTCTCAGCTATAAAACTCAACTGAGGAGAGACAGTTGGAAAGGCAGGAAGGCAGCACGCAGGCGCTGAGGGATGCTCCCAAAAGCTTTCTGATTGGACGCTGGGGAGCGTTCCCGCGCAGGCTCCGTTGGTACCGACGTACCCATATGTGAAGACTTATTCCTGCTGTTCCCAGAGATCACCTGTTACAGGTAAGTAACTGTGCTTTATCTAAATGGATTGCCCAATGCATATCCTTTGCTTATGAGAGTAAGGGTCTTCCTCTTCAAGGCTATGTCACAGCTCATAACGTGAGAGCCATGGCAACTTCCATGGCTAATCTCCACTCTGTGTCTATCGATGACATTTGTCGAGCAGCCACCTGGGCTTCGGTACACACCTTCACAGCCCACTACTGCCTGGATAAAGCCTCCCATTAGGATGCCTTCTTTGGCCAAGCTGTTCTTCAAAATCTCTTTCAGACCTAATTCAACTCCTACCCACCAACCCTGGTGGAATGCCAGAGATCCATGGGAGGAAGGATTCCCACCTTTCTAGGGTGGCACCTTCCTGGGGCTATCTCCCTGGCATCTTCAGCTAGGGAGTCCCCATATGTGAAGACTACATTCCTGCTTGTTCCTGGAGATAGCATAGTTACTCACCTGTAACAGGTTATCTCCAGGAACAGCAGGAATTTAGTCTTCACAACCCACCCACCTCCCCTAGGAGTTGTCTCTCTATCTCTATGTCTCTTTCCTCTCTCCCTCTGTCCTTTCACCCAGCTACAAACGTAACTGAAGAGGGACAGTTGGAAAGGCGGGAAGGCAGCGTGCATGTGCTGAGGGATGCTCCCAAAAGCGTTCCTATTGGATGCTGGGGAGCATTCCCACACGGGCTCCGTCGGTACCGGTGATACCCATATGTGAAAACTAAATTCCTGCTGTTCCCGGAGATCACCTGTTACAGGTGAGTAACTACACTTTATAAAAACATGCTTGTTATTGTGCAAAGTTTCATTTGTAATAAGATTTTGATTTATATCTAAGGATTTAGGCTCGATTTTCACCATACATAGTGGTAAAATGTAAATTCTCCAGGACCAAGGAGGAAGTCAGTCCTCACATATGGGTGACGTCGGCGCCGACGGAGCCCTCGCGGAGCAATTTTCCCCAGCTTTCAAAGAAAGCCTTTGGGAATTGCAGCGCGCATGCGCGGTCCCCTTCCCGCCCAAGGGTGCCATCTTAGCCAGTCTTCTTTTTTCCGCGGAGCCCTACAGACGTGGTCTTCTTGTCCCCGCAGAAAAAGTTGATTTTCGTCGTTTATTTTCTCTTTTTTCTTCGGTTCGACGCCGGTCTCTTTCCTGCCCGGACTCGCGACGCCGTTGCGAGTCCTTCTCTTATTTTTCGGTTTTTCTGATTTTTCTTGTCAGTTTCGTTTTTCGGTTTTTCGCTGGCAGCCCGGTCCTTTGACCTTGCAGGGGCCCCTTTTTCCCCCGATGGCTGCCAGTGGCTTCAAAAGGTGTGTTCAGTGTGACAGAAATATGTCGCTCACTGACACACACGATCATTGCCTCCGCTGCCTCGGCCCAGATCACGAGGAACTGATCTGTGGGGCCTGCAGCAAAATGTCCTCCAAAGCTTTACGGAGTCGGCGGCATCAGCGGGAAAGAATCTTCGCAGATCCCACCCGTACCCGGACCTCGTCGGAGGCCTCGGCGTCCAGAGGCTCCAGCTCTGAGCATCGCCGGAGTTCCTCCGACAGAGGTTCTCCCTCCGGGGATCATCATCGGAAGGCGAAACCCGCGAGGGCGGCGTCGGTGGACGCTCCTGGTTCCGCGAGGGCCAGGTCGCATAGCCCCGATAGCCGTCCCGGGTCTTTGGAGCAGGAACGTCTCACGAAGCGACCTCGTTTGGAATCGGAATTGCCTGCTCGGGTAAGTCCTGTAGTCCTCCTGGACTTGCCTCCGAGGGGTCCGACGTCGGGCCCGACGCCGTCGGGGCCCGAGTCGGGGACTGCTGGGTCACCTGAGGTCGGACGCAGGTTGACGGCCTTGGAGAGCAGCCTGGCTGCCTTCATGGACCAGCAGCGGGCACTGATCGCTAGCCTCGCTGGCGCCTCTGCCCTGGCTGCCGGGACGTCGAAGTCTAAGTCGACCCCGGAGACCGAGCCGATCCTCGAGTCCATGCGGGCTCGAGTCGATCCTCGGTCGAGGTCTCCCTCGGCCTCCCGTTCGGGACCGAGGTCGTCGACGCCGACTCCCTCGGTGTCGGGGCGGCCGACGCCTCCGCCCGCCCGAACCGACCCCACCGATTCCTCCTCTGAGTCGGCCTGGGAATCTGAAGTGGAAGAGTCACCTGATTCTTTTCGGACTCGGTGTGTCCCCTCGGACTCCCCTGAGTCCGAACCTCGGAAACAGTCCCCCCCGGAGGATGCCCGGTTCTCGGACTTCGTCAGGGATATGGCCAAGGCTTTGGCCTTCCCTGCGGATCCCGAGGAGGAGCCTCGAGCCGAAGAGCTCGACGCCCTTCAGTACGACTCTCCAGCAAAGGAGCACTTTACTGTACCGGTTCCTCCCATGCTGGAACGACTACTCTTCCGCATGTGGGAGAGTCCGGCATCGTCGCCGGTATTAAGCAAGCGGGTCGATTCCATCTATCGAGTCCGCAAGAGCCCTGGCTTCCAGAAAGCACAGCTACCGCACCATTCCATGGTTGTGGAATCGGCCATGCATAGGCTCAAGAGCCAGAAGATGCACTCCTCGGTACCTCCCGGCAGGGAGGCCCGCAACCTGGATGGCCTCGGTAAGAAGTGTTTCCAAGGCTCTATGCTTGCTTGTCGGGTCCAGACCTACCAGCTCTACATGGGCATGTACCTTAGAGACCTGGCTAAAGAGATAGCCGGATTCTCTGCTGGGCTGTCCGAGGAACCTTTGCGGAGGTTCCTAGCCTTGTCCACTGGAATTTGAGATTGCTCCAAATTCATTTCTCGAGCAGCCTATGATGGCTTTGAAGCATCGGCTCGAGTGGCCGCAGCCGGCATCGGTGCCCGCCGACAGGCTTGGCTTCAGTCGTCTGACCTTGAACCCTGGGTGCAGGACAAGTTGGTCGATGTCCCCTGCCGAGGTGAGAACCTCTTTGGCAAGCCCATGGCTGAGAAGGCTGCGCAAATCGAGACGGAGACTCTCACCAGAACTAGGCTCTCTAGGAAGACCTCTGCCCCTTCCCAGAAGAAGAAGGGCTCGGGAAAGAAGTCCTTTTACCCGAGAAAGGCGGCTGCCTATAAACACTACCCTCAATATCAGGCCTCCGCAGCTCCCCAACAGGGTCAGCAGGCCAAGGGACGGGGTAACGGGTCCCGTAGGCAGCAAGCCCCCAAGCCTGCACCACTGGCCCCTGCTCAGCAGGGTGGGGGTTTTTGACTTCATCGGCATAGCCTCTCCCCCTCAGCTGGTTTCTCCCAGCACAGGAGGCCGGCTGGTCCACTTTGCCCACAGGTGGTCCAACATCACATCAGATGCCTGGGTGCTTCATGTTGTGAGAGAAGGCTATCTTCTCCACTTCCACCAGGTCCCTCCCTCCTATTTCCCGGGAGAGCCTCCACGACTCCCTCTGCACAGGGACTTACTCCTTCAGGAGTTAGCAAGTCTTCTTCAGGAACAGGCTGTGGAACCGGTGCCCCACCACCTGAGAGGTCAAGGCTTTTATTCCAGGTATTTCCTAATACCAAAAAGAACGGGAGGCCTCAGACCCATCCTGGACTTGCGCAACCTCAACAAGTTCCTCGTGCGGGAGAAGTTCAAAATGCTTACCCTTGGAATCCTTCTGCCCTACCTCCAGCAGGGAGATTGGCTATGCTCCTTGGATCTAAAGGATGCCTACACGCACATCCTCATCCACCCAAGCCACCGCCAATACCTAAGGTTTGTGGTGGCAGGAAATCATTACCAGTACAGAGTACTGCCCTTTGGCCTATCCTCCGCACCACGAGTCTTCACAAAATGTCTCGCGGTGGTGGCGGCTTATCTCTGGCTTCAGGGCCTCTATGTCTTTCCTTACCTAGACGACTGGCTCATCAGAGCATCGTCCTCTCCGGAAGTCACAAAAGCCACACACCGCACTGTGACTCTTCTCCAGTACTTGGGCTTTGTCATAAACTTCGCAAAGTCCACTTTGCTCCCCTCGCAAGATCTCGAGTTCATCAGCACAAGATTGCACACTCTTCAGGCGAGAGCTTTCCTGCCTCTCGACAGGGCTCAACGGCTCATGGACCTAGCCAGCCGTTTTCACAGCCAGTCCCTGGTCTCGGCCAGGCGCTTCCTGAGACTACTCGGCCATATGGCTTCCACCGTCCACGTGACCCCCAATGCCCGCCTGAATATGAGGCCTGCTCAGTCGTGCCTTCGCAAGCAGTGGCAACAGGCCACGGGCGGCCTAGCCGACTTAGTGCAGATCTCCGACCCGCTGGCCTCTTCTCTACAGTGGTGGCTTCATCAGCCGAACCTGGTACTCGGAATGCCTTTTCAATCTCCTCCGCCTGCTCAAGTACTGACGACCGATGCTTCTCTCCTGGGATGGGGAGCGCATTGCCAAGGGGCATGTACTCAAGGTCTCTGGACCACGTGGGAGTCTGCGCAGCAGATCAACTTCCTAGAGCTCAGAGCAATTCGTCTGGCTCTCAAGGCTTTCTCCCACCTGACTTCTCACCGGTCAGTCCTTGTCCAGACGGACAATCAAGTTGCCATGTTCTACGTGAACAAACAGGGGGGCACGGGCTCCTTCCTTCTCTGTCGAGAAGTGCAGAGGCTCTGCTCTTGGGCCGTCAGCCACGGCATTCTTCTCAAGGCAGTTTATCTCCCAGGCCAAGAAAATTGCCTGGCGGACAAACTCAGCAGAATCCTCCAGCCGCACGAGTGGCGACTGGATCCCTTGGTCGTTCAAAAAATTTTTCTGAAGTGGGGCCTCCCCACGATGGATCTCTTTGCCAGTCCCTTCAACCGGCAACTTCCTCGCTTCTGCTCTCGGCAGCCGCATCCCCTTCGAGTAGCGGAGGATGCTTTTCTACTCTCATGGTCGAAAAGCCTTCTGTATGCCTTTCCTCCCATACCGCTAATCTCTCGTACTCTTTTCAAGGCTCTCCGAGACAAAGCTTCCATCATCCTGATAGCTCCTCGGTGGCCCAGACAGCCGTGGTTTCCACTCCTGCTGCAACTGGCGGTGGAGGCTCCGTTCCCTCTGGGGTTTCAACCAGACCTCCTGACACAGGATCAAGGGTCCCTGCTACACCCCAACCTCAGATCTTTACATCTGATGGCCTGGCTGCTGAAAGGGTAGTCCTGGCTCCCCTTCTGCTGCCGGCAGAAGTGGAAGAGGTCGTCCTAGCTTCCCGGCGACCTTCTACCCGCAAATGCTACGCCCTTAAATGGCGTCGTTTTTCCGTTTGGTGTACCCAGCAGTCTCAGGATCCCTTCTCCTGCTCGGTGTCGGTGATCTTGCAGTACTTGCTCTACCTCTCTAATCTGGGACTTAAGTCCAACTCCGTCAAAGTTCACCTCAGTGCTCTTTCAGCACATCATGTGCCGGTGGACGGCAGACCTCTTTCCAACGACCCTCTCGTGGCAAGGTTTCTTCGAGGTCTCCTTCTACTTAAACCACCTCTGCGCCCGCCAGCACCTGACTGGGATCTGAATGTGGTTTTACAGCGGATCACCTGTCCGCCTTTTGAACCTATGGCTACCTGTTCTCTCCGTTTTCTTTCTTGGAAAACCTTATTCTTGATAGCCCTCACTTCCGCTAGACGCGTAAGTGAATTGCAGGCCCTCGTGTCTGATCCCCCTTACACTCGGTTCTACAAAAATAGGGTAGTCCTACGGACTCACCCTAAATTTCTTCCAAAAGTGGTCTCCCCTTTTCACATCAATCAGGAGGTGGTACTTCCGACCTTCTTTCCCAGGCCACACTCCAGCCGAGCTGAAATGGTCCTGCATACCCTGGACTGTAGAAGGGCGTTGAACTTCTACCTTGACCGTACGCGGGAGCACCGTAAAGCTGCTCAGCTTTTTGTGTCTTTTGACCCCAATAAATTGGGGCTCCCTGTCTCCAAGCGTACTCTGTCCATCTGGGTTGCTGACTGTATCGCTTGGGCTTATGGGGCAGCCGGACTCTCGTTAGAAAGTCGGGTCACGGCTCATTGTGTTCGGGTGAAGGCTACGTCAGTGGCTTACCTCCGCTCTGTTCCATTGGAAGACATCTGCCGGGCCGCTACTTGGTCTTCGAGCCAGACTTTTGCGGTCCATTACTGCCTCGAGAGGGAGTCCCGCAGGGACAGTGCTTTCGGACAGGTAGTCCTCCGAAATCTCTTCTAGGTTTGAGCAACTCCTACCCTCCATCCCGGATGTTGGGCTACCGGTGGGTAATAATTCAGTGAAGATTCCTTCCTTCTGTGCTGCTGAGCTAGAGGGAGCTCATTTTTGTGCTTAGGGTCTCCGGTAGCCTTAAGCTTGGGAGTCCCATATGTGAGGACTGACTTCCTGCTTGGTCCTGGAGAAAGCGTAGTTACTCACCTGTAACAGGTGTTCTCCAGGAGCAGCAGGAATCAGTCCTCACAACCCTCCCTCCTCCCCTTGGAGTTGCAATCATCTGCTTTAGTTTTTGCAAATTTTTATGCTGTCTTTTAGCTATGTCATCTGACTGGCTAAGATGGCACCCTTGGGCGGGAAGGGGACCGCGCATGCGCGCTGCAATTCCCAAAGGCTTTCTTTGAAAGCTGGGGAAAATTGCTCCGCGAGGGCTCCGTCGGCGCGACGTCACCCATATGTGAGGACTGATTCCTGCTGCTCCTGGAGAACACCTGTTACAGGTGAGTAACTACGCTTTCTTCAACATATCATAGAAACAGGAGCTAATTGACCAATTTCACTATCATATTTGAATTCAGCTTATCAGATTCATTAAGAAATAGCACATTTAATTTCTGAAGCAAACAATTTTTGAAAATTTGTAGAACAGTGAATGCCGTTCTGGTGTTCTTCTTTACCACTATATCAGGTTTTCTGGCATCCAGTTTCTTATCCGTCAGAATGGGAATATCCCAGGTGATCATAATTTCTTCATTCTCTGTCATGATCCCAGTGCTCCCATAATCTCTTCATCTTAGGGTCATGATCCCAGTGCTTTTCAGGGACAGTGATGTTGTAGTGTTTACAGAGTTTCCAGTGGAGGAGGCGTGCCTTGTTGTGCCTTTCCGTATAGAAATTTTCTGCCATCAGAATTTCACAGCCTGCTATTAGGTGAGTCACTGTTTCCAGCTCTTTCTTACAGAATTGGCATATGTCTGTTGTGCCAGTTTTTTCAATACATGCCGTAAACTATCTCGTCCGCAATCCGCTGCCCTGGACTGCAACTATCAATCTTTCACTCTTTGGTCTACCTTTCCTCTACCATTCATGTGTCCATTCTTGATCAGCAAAAGGTTCTTGGAGTAACACTCTGTATTTTCCACAGTATTTTTTGCATTTGTCACTTGTTTTTCCTCATCTGCTGATCTAATTCTTTGAAGAGTTTTTCCTCTTGTTTTGCAAATTCTGTTACTTTCATTTTCATGCACACCTGTGTATTCTCGCTCATTCCTTCTAATCGTCAGAACGCTTGTCCAAATTTGATGATGGAGACAGATTCTGGATGTTTACTTTCATATTTCAGGGGGTAAATTGAAAGGCAATGTCAGAAAATATTTTTTCACTGAAAAGGGTGATGGATGCTTGGAATGCCCTGCCGATGGAAGTGGTGGGGGAAAATACAGTGATAGAATTCAAAATGGCATGGGACAGACACAGTGGATCCCTTTACAGCAACAGGATAAAATCAAAATAAACTTAACTATCTAATTTCTCAACAAACAGGGGTGTCCTACACGGAGCGGTATGTTCACCCCTAAACAAAGACATGGGGAGGGGTGGCCTGCATGGAGCGGCAGGTGCACCTACTCTTGCCACCTTACTGGGCAGACTAGATGGACCATACTGGTCTTTATCTGCTGTCATTTACTATGTTACTATATTTCAGCACTTTTTGTGTATTTGGAACCGATGATGCTGTCAGATAGGCTTGGGGGGGGGGGCCTATGATAGTAGCTCTGTAAGTGTAGTCAATTTCTATAAATCCCAGCCCTCCTTCAGCTCTATGGATGTACAATCTTGGCATACACTGATTCTTGTAAATTACTTCATGAGCATGGAGGAGTTTTCTTGTTCGCACATCCAGTTTTTCAAGCTCTTTATGAGGCCAATCCACAATCCCAAAACTGTAGGAGACTGCAGGAATTGCCAGCTGATTGATGGCTTGTATCTTATTTCATTATGTTAAAGCACTTTTTAATAAGTTTTAATCTCCTGTAATATTCTTTACTGATCTTCTCTCTCAATAGTTTCTGCGTCATTCCCTCCTATATTCCGAGATACTTATATACGCCTTCCTATTCAAGGTCCTTGATGTCACAGCCCTCAGCAAGGGAGATGTTTTCGGTTTTGCTCAATTTTTCTCTAAAGAAAGTTGCCTTAGCACATTTGTCAATCCAAACGTCATCCTGATGTTGTCAGAAAAGCTTTTCACCACACAAAGCTGCTCTGCTAATTGTTGGTCACTGGAACTGTAGAGTTTCAGATCATCTACAAATAGCAGATGGGAAGTTGCTTCTCGGTTGGTACAATCTTTAGAATTCAGGTTCAATCCATACCCCAAAGAGTTGATGAGAGTACTCATTGGATTTAGTACCAAACAAAACAGAAGTGGCGACAGGGAATCTCCTTGAAATATTCCTCGCTGGATCTTAATGTTAAGAATGATGGACTGACCATCCTCAAATCTCAAAAAGAGTGTGGATTGCCACATTTTCATAGTGAACTTAATATACTCTATCAAACCAGAATTTATTGTATACATTTCAAGGCAATGTATTATCCAAGAGTGTGGAATGCTGTCAAAAGCTTTCTTATAATTCAATCCATGCTATACTGAGATTTCTGCCTTTCTTAGCACTGGCCATAATGGTCTTATTCAGCATCAACTGGTCTTTGGTTTCATATGCTCCTCTCTTATTGCCCTTTTGCTCTATCGCCATGATGTTATTGAGCTTGATGTGATCGTATATTCTGTCTGCATCTATCGCAGTAAACAGCTTATAGATTGTAGGTAAGCAGGTTATTGGTCTATAATTTTTAGGAATGTTAGTTGGGTCTCCTTTTGGAAGGAGAAACGTACTTCCTGAAGTAAGTCATTGCGGTGTTAAATCCGGTCACTCGAACAATTGATTTTTGCAGTTCACCAGGTCTTGGTGGAATGGTGTTAATTGTTTGAGCCAAAAGTTGTTTACTCCATCTGGGCCAGAGCTCTTCCAGATGGGAGCTCGTTTTAACTTGCTTTCCAGCTCTTCCTTTGTTATTAAAGGCCATTCCATAGGTTTGATGATTATTTTTTCTAAATGCTTCTTTATGCTGGGTAACCATTCTGCTTTGTGATTGTGCTGTATAGGATCCTCATATAGCTTTCTCCAGAAGGTTTCGGATTTGGTTGGAGGTGCTTTTACCATATTAATACTCTTCCCCAATTCCCTGTAGAATTGTTTTGGATTTTCTCTAAATAGTTTATTCTGATAGCTTTCTTTCCTGTTTTCTTCATATCGTCAAAGCTTTTGCACTTCTGCCACTATTATCAATTTATTGTTGGAGCATATACATTTCAGGTCTTCTTCTGTTAATGCAGCATGCTTCAGCTTGACATCTTGGATCTTCCTTAATATCTTTGATGATCTTAATCCTTTTAGATACCCATCCAGCAGGGATACCTCTGCGCACAATGATTGTATTTTTCATTTAATGCGCTTTTTCCAAGGAGGAACTGTTATTGTTTTCTTTTTCTTCTGGCCTTGCACTCTAGATGGTAGTATTCTTACAGTAATAATTTTAGCTGCAAATATTGTATTTGATTAATTCCGGTGATGTCAATAAATGATCCCCTAATACTGGGTATGGCCTTGTTCATCTTAATTATCATACTTCTAACCTTAGGTGTTAAATTTTGCTTGGGTAATCTTTCCCTTGCTTGGAACCCAGCATATTCATCTCTTTCTCCAGGACCAAGCAGGAAGTCAGTCCTCGCTTATGGGTGACGTCGGCGCCGACAGAGCCCTCGCGGAGCAATTTTCCCCAGCTTTCGAAGAAAGCCTTTGGGAATTGCAGCGCGCATGCGCGGTCCCCTTCCCGCCCAAGGGTGCCATCTTGTTCAGTCTTCTTTTTTCCGCGGAGCCCTACAGACGTAGTTTGTGATCGCCGCTGAAAAAGTTGATTTGTTGTTTCTCGGTTCGACGCCGTGTCCTTTCCCGCCCGGCCTCGATACTCCAATATCGAGTCCATTCACATTTTTTCGGTTTTTTTCCTTTGTAACGGGTGTTCCTGCCACTTTTTTTCTTTTTCCCTGGCAGCACGGTCTTTCGACCTCACAGGGGCCCTTTTTCCCCCGATGGCTGCCAGCGGGTTTAAAAAGTGTGATCGCTGTACCAGACTCATGTCTCTTACCGACACACACATGACTACTGCCTCCGTTGCCTCGGACCCAATCATGACTCGATGAGTTGTGGTCCGTGCAACAAAATGTCCTCGAAGGCATTGAGGAGTCGGCAGTCACAAAAGGAACGAATCTTCTCTGACTCCGTGTCCGGTCGGGCCCGGACCTCATCAGAGGCTTCGACGTCTCGTGACTCCAGCCCCGAGCATCGTCGGAGTTCCTCTGAGCGGGGGTCCCCCGCCCGGGAACATCGTCGGAAGAAGAAACCTGCGAGGGCGGCGTCGGACGCTCCTGGTCCCTCGAGGGCCAGGTCGAATAGCCCCGTCAGCCGCCCCGGGTCCTCGGAGGCGGAGAGGCCTTCGAAGCATCCTCGTCTCGAAGTGGAGTCTCCTGGACACGTGAGTACTGTAGTCCTCGTGGACTCGCCTCCGAGGGAGCCGACGTCGGGCCCGACGCTGTCGTGGCCCGAGTCAGGGGCTGCTGGGTCTTCTGAGTTTGGTCTCAGATTGACGGCCTTGGAGTGCAGTATCGCTGCCTTCATGGACCAGCAGCGGGCATTGATGGCCGGCCTCGCCAGTGCATCTGCCCCGACCACCGGGACGTCGACGTCCAAGTCGACCCCGGAGGCCGAGCTGATCCTCGAGTCCATACGAGCTCGAGTCGATCCTCGGCCAAGGTCTCCCTCGGCCTCCTGTTCGGGACCGAGGTCGTTGACGCCGGCCTCGGCGTCGGGGCAGAGGTCCTCAGCACTCGCCCACACGGAGCCACTCGATTCCTCCACAGAGGAGTCGGGCTGGGACACGGAGGAGGACGAGTCACCCGGGTCTTTTCAGACTCGGTGCATCCCCTCCGACTCGCCCAAGTCAGAGCCTTGGAGACGATCCCCCCCGGAGGATACCCGGTTCTCCGATTTCTTGAGGGACATGGCCAAGGCTTTGGCCTTCCCCGCGGATCCGGAGGAGGAGCCTCGAGCCGAAGAGCTTGAGGCCCTCCAGTATGACTCTCCCCCGAAAGAGGCCTTTACGGTACCGGTTCCTCCGATGCTGGAGCGGCTGCTCTTCCGCATGTGGGAGAGCCCGGCCTCGATGCCGGTGTTAAGCAAGCGGGTCGATTCCATGTATCGAGTCCGTAAGAGCCCCGGGTTCCAAAAGGCACAACTACCGCACCATTCCATGGTGGTGGAATCGGCCATGCATCGACTTAAGAGTCAAAAGATGCACTCCTCGGTGCCTCCGGGTAAGGAGGCCCGGAACCTGGATGCCCTCTGTAGGAAGTGCTTCCAGGGCTCTATGCTTGCTTGCCGAGTCCAGACATACCAGCTATATATGGGCATGTATCTTCGAGACCTGGCAAAAGAAATTGCCGGGTTCTCTGCTGGTCTCTCCGAGGAACCTTTGCAGAGGTTCCTGTCCTTGTACACTGGTATTCGAGAGTGCTCGAAGTTTATTTCTCGAGCAGCCTACGATGGCTTCGAAGCATCGTCTCGAGTAGCCGGAGCTGGCATCGGTGCTTGCCGTCAAGCTTGGCTTCAGTCATCTGACCTCGAGCCATGGGTGCAGGACAAGTTGGTCGATGTCCCCTGCAGAGGTGAAAACCTCTTTGGTAAGCCCATGGCTGAAAAGGCGGCAGAACTCGAGTCCGAGACTCTCACCAGAACTCGCCTATCCAGAAAGACCTCTGCCCCATCACAGAAGAGGAAGGGCTCGGGGAAAAAGCCCTTTTACCTGAGGAAGGTGTCTGCCTATAAACAACACCACCCACAATATCAAGCATCAGCAGCTCCCCATCAGGGCCAGCAGGCTAAGGGACAGGGTAATGGGTCCCGTAGGCAGAAGGCCCCCAAGCCCACTACACAGGCCCCTGCTCAGCAGGGTGGGGGTTTTTGACTATGCCGGCATAGCCTCTCCCCCTCCGCGGCCTTCGCTCAGCACGGGGAGCCGGCTGACCCACTTTGCCCAGCTTACCCTTGGAATCCTACTGCCCTACCTCCAGCAGGGAGTTTGGCTATGCTCCTTGGATCTAAAGGATGCTTATACTCACATACTCATTCATCCGGACCACCGGCAATATCTAAGATTTGTGGTGGCAGGGAATCACTATCAGTACCGCGTACTGCCCTTTGGCCTCTCCTCCGCTCCCAGGGTGTTCACGAAATGCCTGGCAGTGGTGGCAGCCTTCCTGAGGCTTCAAGGCCTCTTCGTCTTCCCCTACCTGGACGACTGGCTCATCCAGGCACAGTCTTCCCTAGAGGTCACTCAGGCCACTCAACGCACAGTGGCTCTGCTTCAGCACTTGGGCTTCGTCATAAACTTCGAAAAGTCCACTTTGCTCCCCTCTCAGGATCTCAAATTCATAGGAGCATGGCTGGACACTCTGCAGGCTCGTTCCTTCTTGCGTCTGAAACGGGCCAACAGGCTCATAGCTCTGGCCGGCAGTTTCCACAGCGCGTCACCGGTCTCTGCCAGACAACTCCTGCAACTGCTCGGTCATATGGCCTCCACGGTCCATGTCACTCCGAATGCCCGTCTGCATATGAGACCTGCTCAGTGGAGCCTTCGCACTCAATGGCATCAGGCCACAGGGAGACTGACGGACTTAATACAGATCTCCGACCGCCTGGTCTCCTCTCTGCAATGGTGGCTTCACCTGCCCAATCTGGTACTCGGCATGGCCTTTCAGTCTCCTCCACCTTCCCAGGTGCTAATGACAGATGCCTCTCTCCTGGGATGAGGAGCGCATTGCCAGGGAACATGCACTCAAGGCCTTTGGACACCTTGGGAGGCTGCTCAACAGATAAACTTCCTGGAGCTGCGGGCGATCCGCCTAGCTCTGCAGACCTTCTCTCACCTCACTTCTCGTCGGTCTGTACTGGTACAGACGGACAATCAGGTTGCCATGTTCTTCGTGAACAAACAGGGGGGCACGGGCTCCCTCCTTCTATGTCAGGAGGCTCGGAGACTGTGCTCTTTGGCAGTCGACCATGACATCCTCCTCAAGGCTGTTTACCTGCCCGGGCAGGAAAATTGCCTGGCCGACAAACTGAGCCGGATTCTGCAGCCACACGAATGGAGGTTGAACCCCGTAGTTGTCCAGCGGATCTTCCGCCGGTGGGGCCTCCCCACCGTGGATCTCTTTGCCAGTCCTCTAAACCGGCAACTTCCCAGGTTCTGCTCCTGGCACCCGCATCCTCTCAGAGTAGCGCCGGATGCTTTCCTCATCTCGTGGTCCACGGGCCTACTGTATGCCTTTCTTCCCACGCCACTTGTGTCCCGGACGCTGTTCAAAGTTGTCCAGGACAGGGCCTCCGTGATCCTGGTAGCACCCAGGTGGCCGAGACAACCCTGGTTCCCTCCGCTCCTACAGCTAGCGGTGGACACCCCTCTTCCTCTGGGGTTTCAGCCCGATCTCCTGACCCAGGATCAGGGTACTCTCCTGCACCCCAACCTCTGGGCCCTTCACCTGATGGCCTGGCTGCTGAAAGGGTAGTCCTAGCTCCGCTCTTACTTCCTCCGGAGGTGGAAGCTGTCGTCCTGGCATCTCGGCGACCTTCCACCCGGAAATCTTACGGCCTTAAGTGGCGTCGCTTCTCTGTCTGGTGTTCTCAGCGCTCTGAGGACCCCTTCGCCTGCTTAGTATCGGTGGTACTGCAATATTTGCTTCACCTCTCCGATCTAGGCCTCAAATCCAACTCTGTCAGGGTCCACCTCAGTGCTCTCTCTGCACATCATTCGCCGGTGGAGGGCCAGCCTCTTTCCTCGCACCCCTTGGTGGTGCGTTTTCTCAGGGGCCTTCTTCTGCTTAAGCCTCCGTTGTGCCCTCCAGCTCCTGACTGGGATCTCAATGTGGTCTTGCAAAGGCTTACCTGTCCGCCTTTTGAACCCATGGCTACCTGCCCTCTTCGTTTCCTCTCCTGGAAAACTCTCTTCTTGGTAGCCCTTACCTCCGCTAGGCATGTTAGTGAACTACAGGCCCTAGTGTCGGAGCCCCCATACACTAGGTTCTACAAGAATAGGGTGGTCTTACGGACTCACCCTAAGTTTCTTCCAAAGGTGGTCTCCCCTTTTCACATCAATCAAGAGGTGGTTCTTCCGACCTTCTTTCCCAGGCCGCATACCAGCCGAGCTGAAACTTTTCTGCATACCCTGGACTGTAGAAGAGCCTTATCCTTCTACCTTGACCGTACGCGAGAGCATAGAAAGGCTGTCCAG
Organism: Ichthyophis bannanicus; assembly: GCA_033557465.1. Lineage (NCBI taxonomy): Eukaryota > Metazoa > Chordata > Amphibia > Gymnophiona > Ichthyophiidae > Ichthyophis > Ichthyophis bannanicus. Next base: position 855,159,483 of record CM066032.1, read on the forward strand.
CTTTTCGCATCTTTTGACCCCAATCGGTTGGGGGTACCTGTCTCTAAGCGTACTTTGTCCATCTGGGTAGCTGACTGTATCGCCTGAGCTTATGGGGCAGCCGGCCTCTCCTTAGAGAGTCAGGTCACGGCTCACCGTGTCAGGGCGAAGGCTGCGTCAGTGGCTCATCTCAGCTCTGTTCCGTTGGCAGACATCTGCCGGGCCGCTACTTGGTCTTCAAGCCAGACGTTTGCGGCTCATTACTGCCTGGAGAGGGAGTCCTGCAGGGACAGTGCTTTCGGACAGGCAGTCCTCCACAATCTCTTTGAGGTTTAGGCAACTCCTACCCTCCGGCCCTGGTGTTGGGCTACCGGCCGGGAGCGTATTCAGAGAAGATTCCTTCCTTCTGTACTGCTGAGCTAGAGGGAGCTCATTTTTCGGCTTGAGGTCTCCGGTAGCCTTAAGCTTGGGAGTCCCATAAGTGAGGACTGACTTCCTGCTTGGTCCTGGAGAAAGAATAGTTACTCACCTGTAACAGGTGTTCTCCAGGAGCAGCAGGAATCAGTCCTCACAACCCTCCCTCCTCCCCTCGGAGTTGCAGTCATTCTTATCCATTGTTTTTGCTAACTTTTTTGCTGTCTTTTCGCTGTCATCAGACCGAGCAAGATGGCACCCTTTGTGCGGGAAGGGGACCGCGCATGCGCGCTGCAATTCCCAAAGGCTTTCTTCGAAAGCTGGGGAAAATTGCTCCGCGAGGGCTCCGTCGGCGCCGACATCACCCATAAGTGAGGACTGATTCCTGTTGCTCCTGGAGAACACCTGTTACAGGTGAGTAACTACTCTTTCTATGTGGACTAGGAGTTCTATCTTGAATTCCTCTACCTATGGGTCTTTCTCTTCCCTTTCTTTGTCCTCCTTTGCCTCCTCCAATTCAGTTAACTTGTTGACCCTTCCTTTATTCAGCTCACTCTCCTGCAGTTCCAAATCTCTTAACTCCCTTTCCCCCTCAACCTCTTTTTCCTTTTCTGTGTCTTCCTTTCTTTTGGTACTGTCACATAGGTCTCCTCCTCCTTATATTTCTTTGTCCACGGAATCCCTTAGTTGCTTCAAGATGTTATCATTCACATGCTTCTTTTCCTTGATCTTCAAAATTAATGATCTTAAATTTGCATCTGTTACTTTTTGCAGTTTTTCTAATGGCAAATTTCATCTTTCTTCTGGCTTTTGATGGACTCTCTCTGTATATCCTATTGATTTAAATATAGGGTTTATAGCATAAAAATAGTAGTACATTTTCTCCTCTTTATCTGCAGAATTCCACTTAACTGTAGTTAATCCTCTTAACGTTTTCATAAATTTCTGTGGTTTATCTCCTGCCACAGTGGGTCCATGAACAGGCTCACCATGGCCTTTTCTGTGGCAGGGATGTTATCTGCCTCTGCAGCATTTGCACTATCGCAACCACTATCGTTAGCCCTAGTGCTTAAGCTACGGGTGGCCACCATTTTATCCTGAGCGACGTGCGGCCAGTAGATATTTTTCTTGTTCGTTCCTAACATACTTTAATTGTAGTGTTGCCTTGCTGAGATTTGGTATAGATGTTATACAACGGGGTCACCACGTGAAGGTACTCAGCAAGACTTGAGGAGGGAACTTTATTCTCTCCACCTAAGAGATGCACATCAATCGAACAACTGCGCTGCACGCCCTTTAACCTCCTTTATAGGTTCTATAAGTACAGGGTGGTGCTCCACACGCCCCCCAAGTTTCTACCTAAGGTGGTGTCCCCATTCCACCTCAATCAAGAGGTTTTGCTCCCAACCTTCTTTCCCCAGCCTCATGCCAGTAGGGCGGAGACTGTCCTTCATACCCTGGACTGTAAGAGGACCCTGTCCTTCTTCCTTCAACGTACCAGAGACACCTCAAAGCTGGCTGGGGGAAGCAGTGACCAAGTAAAATCTGCCCACTTGGGTGGCGGACTGCATTGCCCTTGCCTATGAGAAAGCCATGCTCTCACTGGAGCGCTGGGTCATGGCACACAGCGTCAGGACCCTGGTGGAATCTGTGGCAAAACTGTGTTCTGTCCTTCTGTCAGACATCTGCCGGGCCGCCACCTGGTCTTCAGTTCATACTTTCGCATCTCATTACTCCCTAAAGAGGGAGTCCTAACAGGACAGCACCTTCAGCCAGGACATACTCCCAAGTGTTCCCCAGTGCGAGAGCGTAAGAAGAAGAAGAAATCTTCGAGGGCCTCTTCCTGGGAAGGGGACTCGCATGGCAAGTCCCATGCGAGGTCTCACACCCCCAAGGAGTCAGTGTTTCTATTTCTCTCCCTTGCCTGTCCTCCTTTTTCTTGTAGTGTGACTATTTTTTCTATCCCTTTCCTATCTGAGTATCGGTGCTTTGTTTTCTTTTCCAGATGCCTGTCTGTTGGGCGGTATATTAAATGCTTCAATAAAGATAAAAGATATATAGATGAGACCTACAGGAACATAGTACTGAAGTCTCACCTCCAGTCTCGCAGCCTCCCTGTTGCCATGGAGGAGAGAGATGATGTGACAGGAGAGCTTCATCCTGCTGTGGTCCTGTAGCTAGGGCCTGTCCTCCAAGTGATGTAAAAGCCTCTCACACTGAGGAGGTTTCTTCAGATCCATGTGCTCATGAGGGAAGGGTTAGGACAGCTGTTATGGTTGATGATTAGGCATGTAGGTGGCTGGTGTACGTGAGGATTGCCTGGTAACATACCTGCCGGGTGCGAAGTTTGCGGACCTCACGTTCCACCCAGACAAGGTTTTAGATAGTGCTGGGGAGAAGTCTGCTGTCTTGGTACATGCTGGTACCAATGATATAGGAAAGTGTGGGAGGTTTTAGAGACCAAATTTAGACTTTTAGGTAGGAAGTTGAAATTCAGAACTTCCAGGGTAGCATTCTCTGAAATGCTTGCCGTTCCATACACAGGACCCAAAAGGCAGGCAAAGCTCTAGAGTTTCAATGCATGGGTGAGATGATGGTGCAAGGAAGAGGGTTTTGATTTGTTAGGAACTGGACAACATTCTGGGGAAAGGAGGGGCTTTTTCAAAGGCATGGGCTCCACCTTAATCGGGATGGAACCCAGCTGCTGGCATTAACCTTTAAAAAGGAGAAAGAGCAGCTTTTAAACTAGATAATAGGGGAAAGCCGGCAGTCGCCCAAGAGTGCATGTTTCGGATGGATGTATCCTTGAAGGATACTAGCAAAAGAGGGAAGTTAGGGTATCTCGAAAGAGGGGTTCCCATAAAGATAAAAGAAACTCAGATTTATTTATTTAACATTTCTTCTATACCGCGCTATTAAAATCAGCGCGGTGTACATTGAACAAAACATACTGCAATGCATACAGGTAACAATGAGTTTACAAAGAGCAGGAAAAATAACACATGGGATAACCGGGAGAACTATGTACAGATTAACTTTATACTATATACTTTAAACTATATACAATACTCTAAACTCGTTTGGATATTGTAAGTGATTTCGTGTGGATGGTGCAGGTTATCATGTCCTTATGTACAAAGATGTCCTTAAGTACAAAGCAGACAGAGCTGAAATTCCTCACCCCCCTTTCTACTGATATCCAGATTAATATGAATAAAATGCAAACTCTAAAATGCCTGATTGAAAATGCTAGAAGTTTAAAAAATAAGATTGGGAGAGTTAGAATATATAGCACTAAATGAGAGGTTAAATATGATTGGTATTTCAGAAACCTGGTGGAAGGAGGGACAACCAATGGGACACTGTGATACCTGGGTACAAATTATATCGCAATGATAGAGTAGATCAAATTGGTGGAGGGGTTGCACTCTGTTAGCGAGGGCATTGAGTCACATAGGATTAAAGTTTTGCAGGAAACAAAATACACTGTAGAATCTCTATGGATAGAAATTTCATCTAAAAAAGGGAAGGCAATAGCAGTATTTATTTATTTAGATACCACCTTATCCTTCAATCAAAGTGGTCACAACACAATTGGGGGATACATTTAACACGAGGGGACATGAGGCACATACACTAATACTTACAGGGAGCATGGGCAATGGAGGGTTAAGTGGCTTGCCAAAGACCACAAAGAGCACCTGTGGGACTAGAAACCCCAGTCCTTCTGGCCCAAGGTTGCTGTCCTCTAGTGGGGTTTGAACCCCTGACCTTCTGGTCTGAGGTAACTTGCCCCAACCACTGGGCCACTCCTCCACTCCAGTAGGGATGTACTACTGTCCGCCTGGCCAGAATGAACAAATGGATGATGAAATACTAAAAGAAATCAGGGAAGCTAACAAAAGTTACAACACATTAATAATAATAGGTTATTTCAATTACCCTGGTATCAACTAGGTCAGTGTCATGGCAGGATATGCTAGGGAAACAAAGTTTCTTGATTAAATAAATGACTGCTTCTTGGAGCAGCTGGATCTTGAACCAACAAGAGGGGAAGCTATTTTGGACCTAGTCCTTAATGGAGCACAGAATCTAGTGCAAGAGATAATGATGTTGGGGACACTTGGCAATAGTTATCATAGCATGATCACAGTTGATTTAAAAAAAATGGAAGAAGGATAGCAAGGAAATCCATAGTACTACCTTTTAACTGTAGAAAAGGAGACAATGATAAAATGAGGAAAATAGATAAGAAAAAGCTAAATGGAGCAATTGCAAAGGTTAAAATTTTACATCAAGCATGGGCATTGTTTAAAAATACTATCGTGGAATCCCAAACCAGCTGTATTCCACGCTTTAAGAAAAGTGGAACGAAAGTCAAAAAACTGCCAACATTGTTTAAAAGTGAGATCAGAAAGGCTGTTGTATTCAAAAAGGCATCGTTCAGGAAATGGAAAAAGGAGCCAAATGACGAAAACTGGCAACAGCATAAGCACTGGCAAGTCAGATGTAAGGCATTGATAAGGCAGGCAAAGAGAGAATTTGAAAAAAAGCTTGCCATGAAAGTAAAAACACATAATAAAAACTTTTTCAAGTACATTCGTAGCAAAAAAACAGTAAGAGGGTCAATTAGGCCATTAGATGAGAGGGGTAAAAGGGAGCACTAAGAGGGGACAAGCCATAGCGGAGACTGAATGAATTCTTTGTTTTGGTCTTTACTGAAGAAGATGTAGGGAAGTTACCCATACCTGAAATGGTATTTAAAGGTGATGCATTAGAAGACTTGAAAGAAATATTGATAAACTGGGAAGATGTATTAAAACATTTTGATAAATTGACGGGTAGCAAATCACTTGGACCAGATGGTATACATCCAATGGTATTGGAAGAACTGAAATATGAGATTGCAGACCTAATCTGTGAACCATAATTAAAATCATATGTAGTACCTGAAGACTGGAGAATGGCCAATGTAACCTTGGTCTGACCCAGTATGACATATCTTATGTTATGTTTCCATATGCTTTATGATGAAGACTATTGACCATTTTAGTAGCTGCTCTCTGGACCAACTTCATGCAGTTTATGTTCCTTTAGGGTCCATTTCACAAGTTTTTAAAAAATGTTTCCATATCATCCTGCTAGACCATTCCAGACAAGTGGGTTGTGTTCCCTTACCAGCAGATTGGTGGAGACAAAGACCAATGAAAAATCCAGGTTTCAATGACATCTGTGTCATGCTTCTATCCGCTTCAGCCACCAGAGGTCCCTCAGTATTTCTTTGTGTACAGCAGATGGTGGATGGATTTTCTCCTCTCTGAAGACTGAGAGGAAAGGAGATTGATTAGACGCTTGTGAACGACTACCTCAAGCCCTAAAGGGGTGACCCTCTCACTTGAGCACGACGTGGGAGGCTCTACTAGACTGCTGTCTTTTTGGTAGCCATAGGAGGAGGAAAAATTGGTTCAGCTCCACGCCCTTATCATGTAAAGGCCTATTGAGCAGCCACAAATTGGAAGGATCTGGAAGAGTACAGCAGCCTCAACAACCTTAATGCCCCCTCCCTCCTCCTCTCTCCCAAGATGGTAAAAGACTGTCAGAGGGATCTGCCAGACAGCCACTTTTCACACACTGCTGCTGAAATATTAACCCAGCCAGTGAAGCAGTTTCAGGGAGTAGAGCTGAGCCCAGCATGGAGCCTATGCCCAGGGCTCTCAAGGGATGAGTTTTAAGGCTTGACCTTGTCATTGTCCTTGTTGGGGGCTCCCGATTCCATCTCTGAGGGACACAATTCGAGGTGGACTGCTAGCGACTATTGGCGCTGGGTGGGGGTTCCTGCCATTTTCTGCACGTGTTAATAATGTTTTTCCCTATTGTGCTCCTGCAGATCGCTTGGTCCTAATGCACGTTCCGCTCAAGTAGCTCCAACCTGTGCTCCTTCTTTCTCCAGGACCAAGCAGGAAGTCAGTCCTCACATATGGGTGTCATCGGCGCCGATGAAGCCCCAGGGGAGCATTTCCCCAGCTTTCTATGAAAGCCTTTGGGAATGCAGGCACGCATACGCGGTTATTTATTTATTTATTTATTTACATTCTCTTATATACCGCGCTATTCTGCATCAGTGCGGTTTACATTGAACAAACTGAAATTACATTGAACAGGGCATTATAACTTGGAAATAACTATTTTACAGGGAACATGGGCTATGGAGGGTTAAGTGGCTTGCCCAAGACCACAAGGAGCACCTGTGGGACTAGAAACCGCAGTCCTTCCGGCCCAAGGTTGCTGTCCTCTAGTGGAATTTGAACCCCCGACCTTCCGGCCTGAAGTACCTTGCCCCAACCACTAGGCCACTCCTCCACTCCTTCCCACCTAAAGGTGCCATCTTACCTCAGTCTCTTTTTTTCCGAGAAGCCCACCGGACGTGTGTCCTGTTCTCCCGGTTAAAAGTAGATTTTTTTCGGCGATTATCGCTATTTTTTCTCCCGGTTCGATGCCGGTTCCCCTCCCGCCGGGTTCGGTACACCGGTATCGAGCCCGATTCTTATTTTTTGGTTGTTGCCCTTCGCGGCTGGCGTTCGTGCCCTTTTTTCCATTTTTCCCTGGAAGGCCGGTCCTTTGACCTCGCGGCGACTCTTTTTTCCCCGATGGCTTCCAGTGGTTTTAAAAAGTGTGATCGGTGTAAGAAATTAATGTCTCTCACCAACACACACGACTGCTGCCTTCGGTGCCTCGGCCCCGATCATGACCCTAAGTCGTGCGGGCCATGTGGGAAGATGTCTTCCAAGGCACTCCGAAGTCGACAGCAGCAAAAAGAAAGGCTTTTCTTGGACTCAGCCTCTGGCCGGGCCCGGACCTCGTCTGAGGCCTCAACATCTCAGGATTCCGATCCCGAGCGCCGTCGAAGCTCCTCGGACGGGGGATCCCCCGACCGGGAACGCAAGAGAAAGAAGCGGCTCGCGAGGGCGTCGTCGGAGGAGGTCCCTGGCTCCTCGAGGGCCAGGTCTAAGACCGCCGACCGTCGCCCTGGGCCCGTGGAACACGAGAAACCTGCAAAAGTTCCTTGCGTGGAGCCGGAGTCTGCTGGACACGTAAGCCCCGTAGTCCTCGAGGACTCTCCTCCCAGGGAGCCGACGTCGGGCCCGGCACCGCCAGGGCCTGAGTCGGTGGCTGCTGTGTCTCCCGAGCTGAATCTCAGGATGAGAGCCTTGGAGAGCAGATTGTCTGACTTCATGGAGCAGCAGCGGGCACTGATGGCAAGCCTGTCTGGGGCATCTGCCCCGACCACCGGGACATCGACTTCGAAGTCGACCCCGGAGACCGAGCCGATACTCGAGTCCATCGTGGCTCGGAGTCGACCTCGGTCGCGGTCTCCCTCGACCTCCCGTTCGGGACCGAAGGCATCGACGTCGGTGCCTCCGGCGTCGGGGCGGGTGATCCAGGGCCCCGCGGGGTCGGACCCTGACTCCTCCTCGGATGAGTCAGCTTGGGAGACGGAGGACGAGGAGTCTCCTGATACCTTCAAGACTCGGTGCGTCCCGTCGGACTCACCGCAGTCTGAGCCCTGGAGTAGATCCTCCCCGGAGGATACTCGGTTCTCGGAGTTTGTCCGGGATATGGCCACTGCCTTGGCTATTCCGGCGGATCCCGAGGAGGAGCCTCGAGCTGAAGAGCTCGAGGCTCTACAGTATGACTCTCCTCCGAAGGAGGCCTTTACTGTCCCGGTTCCTCCGATGCTGGAACGGCTCCTCTTCCGTATGTGGGAGGCACCGGCCTCGGCGCCGGTTCTCAGCAAGCGAGTCGACTCGATCTATCGACTCAGAAAGAGCCCTGGCTTTCAGAAGGCACAGCTACCACACCATTCTATGGTTGTGGAATCGGCCATGCATCATCTGAAGAGCCAGAAGATGTACTCCGCGGTGCCCCCTGGCAGGGAGGCCCGAAACCTCGATGGCGTCAGTAGAAAGTGCTTCCAGGGCTCGATGCTTGCTTGCCGTGTCCAGTCGTACCAGCTGTACATGGGCATGTACTTGCGGGATCTGGCCAAGGAGTTGGCCGGGTTCTCTGCTGGACTCTCCGGGGAACCTTTGCAGAGATTTAAGTCCTTGTCCTCGGGGATTCGGGAATGCTCGAAGTTCATGTCCCCCGCCGCTTACGATGGCTTCGAGGCTTCGGCCCGAGTTGCGGCAGCCGGCATCGCGGCTCGACGCCAGGCATGGCTGCAGTCATCGGACCTCGATCCATGGGTTCAGGACAAGTTGGTCGATGTCCCTTGCCGAGGTGAAAACCTTTTTCGCAAGCCCATGACCGAGAAGGCCGCTCAGCTCGAAACTGAGCACCTCACACGGACAAGGCTGTCTAGGAAGACCTCTGCCCCTTCTCATAAAATGAAGGGCTCGGGTAAAAAGCCCTTTTACCCGAGAAAGGGCACTGCCTACAAACAGTACCCGCAATATCAGGCTGCCCAAGCTGCCCCCCAGGGTCAGCAAGCCAAGGGGCAGGGTAATGGGCCCCGTAGGCAGAGGACCCCCAAGCCTCTGGCCCCTGCTACCACTCAGCAGGGTGGGAGTTTTTGACTCCTTGAGCGTAGCCTCTCCTCCACTGCTCTCCCAACCCTGCACAGGAGGTCGCCTCGCCCTCTTTGCCCACCAGTGGCCCCTTATTTTCACCAACTGCCTCCACCATATTTTCACCAGTGGCCCTGCATTTTCACCAACTGCCTCCACCATATTTTCCAGGGGCGCCTCCAAGGCCTCCCCTGCACACAGACCTTCTCCTGCAGGAGCTTCATGGTCTGTTGGTGGACAGGGTGGTGGAGCCTTTGCCTCCCCACTTATTAGGTCACGGTTTCTACTCCAGGTATTTCCTGGTGCCCAAAAGAACCGGTGGCCTTCGACCCATTCTGGACCTCAGGAACCTCAACAAGTTCCTAGTGAAGGAGAAGTTCAAGATGCTTACTCTTGGGACACTTCTGCCCTACCTCCAGCAGGGAGATTGGCTATGCTCTTTAGATCTAAAGGATGCGTACACTCACATCCTCATTCATCCAGACCACAGAAAGTACCTCAGGTTCATTGTGGGAGAAAACCATTATCAATACAGAGTGCTGCCTTTCGCCCTCACCTTCGCCCCCAGAGTCTTCACAAAGTGCCTAGCAGTGGTGGCGGCCTACCTGAGAAATCAGGGCATCTTTGTCTTCCCCTATCTGGACGACTGGCTCATCAGGGGTCAGACGTGCCAGGAGGCCAGACAAGCCACCCTCAGAACTATTGCTCTTCTTCAAAGGCTGGGGTTCGTCATAAACTTTGCAAAGTCCACTTTGCTCCCCTCCCAGAACTTGGAGTTCATAGGAGCAAGGTTGGACTCTGCTTGCAAAGGCTTTCTTGCCAGCAGACAGGGCCCAAAGGTTGATGGCCTTGGCAACTCCATTTCTCAGCTCTGCCTGAGACTTCTTGGCCACATGGCTTCGACAGTACATGTGACTCCCAATGCCAGGCTCCATATGAGGCCTGCGCAGTGGTGCCTTCGGACTCAGTGGTCACAGGCCACAGGCAGCCTCAGAGACAAAGTAAGGGTGTTCAGACAATTTCTGACCTCCCTCAACTGGTTGCTACATCCACCCAACTTGCTGAAGGGAGTGCCCTTTCAGATCCCTGGGCACACGGTGGTACTGACCACCGACGCCTCCCTGCAGGGCTGGGGAGCTCATTGTCTAGACAAGTGCACCCAGGTCCTATGGTCTCCTTGGGAGGCAGCTCAGCAGATCAATCTCCTGGAACTCAGGGCTATTCGCCTAGCTCTCAAAGCTTTCTCTCCTGCCCTGACTCATCATTGTGTCCTGGTTCAGACAGACAACCAGGTGGCCATGTTTTATGTGAACAAACAGGGCGGGACTGGGTCCAGACTCCTTTGTCGGGAAGCCCAGGACCTCTGTTCCTTTGCCCTAAAGCACAATATGCTCCTCAGGGCTGTCTATCTTCCAGGCCAGGACAATTACCTGGCCGACAGATTGAGCAGGATTCTGCAGCCCCACAAGTGGCAGCTCCGCCCACTTCCTGTTCAGCTGTTGTGGGGAGAAGACCTGCTCTGGAGAGCTCCTGCTAGGGAGGAGTTTGCTGCTCACTAACTGTGTTCGGATGTCGGGTCCTGGGCCACCTCCAGCGGGAGAGGCCCAGGCCCAGAGGCCTACCAGGCCTGGTAGGCCTCCTTCGGTGCAGACTACTGTGGATGCTGGGACCTGTCTTCCGCCGGTGCCCCAGGAGGAGGGCTCCCCAGGTAGGACTGCACCTGGCCAGGACCGAGGGACCCACAGGTATGGAGGTATGGGCCCGCTACCCCAGGGAGGAGGCTCCTGTCTCCTCCCCAGGCAAGGTGTGGAGGCTGGGTGGCAGCGGGGAGAGGCCCTGGGGAGACCCTGGAGGACCGTGGAGTATGGTACTGAAGGAGGCGGGTTCCCCCCTCCGCCTCGGGTCCTGGAGGGGGTCTCTACCTCCTCCAGTGAGGATGAGGATGGGGGGTCGGGCCTGCCTTCCTACCAGCAGCCAGCTAGGGCCCCTGATGCAATTGTGGCGGCGGTGCGGCGGCTTCGGGGTCTCCAGGAGGAGGCGGCCCAGCTGCGAGCCCAGCTCTCCCACCTGGAGAGCCTGCAGGCCACCATTCCCGGGGAGGAATGGGTGGCCTATCAAACCTATCGGAAGGGGGTGAAGCGGGCCTTGAAGGGTAAAACCCAGGAAATAGTATACCTCAAACAACAAGGTTGTGGGTCCCTCACGGAACTCTACTATAATTATGATAAGTGGGATCGTAGTGTAGGTGCAGTCCGGGGGGGCCCCCGGGGGTGCATAAACAGGGTAGTTACCATCTCTCTCATACCCTGCCCTACCCCCATCCGTTCCCTGTGAAGAATACAGAGTGCTCTATACCACCCCGATGTGTGCAATCCAGATCCGGAGACCCTTACCTGCCGGTGACAGCTGTTGCTGGTGGTTTGGTGGCTTATCCTCCGGATCCTGAGCCCGTGGTGACCAGTGTTCCGGCTTCTGAGGTTCCCTGCTGTGCTTGGGAAGGTTCCAGAGGATCTTTGGCTCCTGCGAGGTGGCAGGATCCTGAAGTGGTCTCCCTTTCTGTTCCCCGTATACAAGTCCTGGAATCGTGCCCCGCCGAGAATGAAGGCTCCAGAAGTAGTGATGTGTCCTCTTCACCCAGTTTCCTCGGCGGTTCCGTGGGCTGCGGAGAAAGCTCAAGATGGCCGCCGGAGTTCACACACTGACGTCAGCGTTCTGCCTGATCATCCTGTTGAGAACGCTCCTTCGATGAGAAACTTGCAGCTGCTTGCAGGGCTTTCCCCGGCCGGATCGCCGACTCAAGATGGCCGCCGCGCATCGGGTGCCGTCACTTCCGGGTTCTCCCGGAAGTGTGCGGACAGCCAGTATTCCTCCTCTGCTCGGCTGCGGGAGCACCGGCGGACATCAACGGGGGCAGACTGGGATGTTTTCCAGTACCCCTCTATCGGAGGGGCTGATGATGTGGATGCCCAATCCTTGGAGGCTGTTTTCCGACGTCGGGGGTCCATGGATGTCGCTGGAGCTCGTTGGCTGCCTGCTGCAGCCCAGGAGATCGCTGGTATTCTACAACCTCTGACTGCGCCAGGAATGTTGGGGAGTTCGGCGTCTTCTCTCCGGGGTCCCCGAAGGATGCAGAGTGGACAACTCCAGTCTTCTGAGCCTGCGGTGTCCATGGAGGATCCTCGGGTGGCTGATCCTGCTACTAGGAATCCGGTTGTGCAGTGTAAGGGGTCTGTGGACTCTGTATCTGCCCAGTATCCAGCTCCTTCTCCCATCGTAGCTGCCAGGATTCCTGAGCGGGCTTTTGGGGAGAGGGAGGTCGGGGGACAGCTGTCTCCTGGTGTAGCTGTTCTTCCGGCTTCCAGACAGCTGCAGGATGACCGCCCAGTGTTCCCGGAGGTGGCTGTCTGGCGCCGGAAGGGTACAGGAAAGGGGAAGGAGCAGGGTAGGGGCGGCCTTCCATTTTCTGCAGTCTCTGGGGGGAGCCAAGGGAAGAAGGGAAAGAATGAGTTTCATTTCTCTGTGTCAGCGGAGCGGGATGAGCAGGCGCTTGCAGTTCCAGCTAGTGTGGCCAAGGGGGGCCTGGCTCACAAGGGGGCGTTCGCCCTTCCTGCTGGAGCCCTGGCTACTGGCCGAGCTCTTCTGGATCCCTGTGCCATGTCTGGCACCGACAATAAGGTAGGACCTGGGAGTGACGGGGGGCAGGGGGGTGGAGGTTTGGGGGATTTCGTTATGGGGGAACCTGCCCTACTGTCCCGGGATGGTCCTGCCTTGTTGCCGGTAGTCGTACAGGGGGTAGCGGACGGTGGGTCGGTGGAGGGTCTAGCGGGGGGAAAGGGGGAGCGGACGACCGGTCTAGTGGTAGGGAAGGAGGTAGTGGTTGGTCCTGATAGGGGGAAGGGTCCGTGTTCAGCGGGGTTAGGGGATGGGGTGGTCCCCCTGGATCCCGGGATTGGAGGGGAGCGGGGTCTGTCCCCGGTAGTGGTGGCCGAGACCCAGGAGCCTTGCGCTGGGTCGGGAACCGGGGATGGAGGTTTGGGGGGGCTTTCTGGTCCCCTGGGTGTTACCGAGAACCAGGTCCGTGACGCCCTGCAATTGGCTTTAGAGACCCCGACGGGCCCTCCCGGGGCCTTTGCTGCCTTTCGGCAGCAGCCAGAAATAACAGCAAGGGGTGCTCCGGAGGTTCTCGGTGGCACCCAGGGATCAGGACGGGATAGTATCCCTGATTCCGTGTTTGCGGAGCTGACCTTACCCAGTCCCCAGGTAGTCCCCTGTGAGGCGGTTGTGGATCCTGCAGACCAGCAGCAGGGTCCCCCGCAGGTGGATGCAGGGGAAGACCAAGGAGGGCAGGGGATGGGGGCTGGAGGGTCGGTTCCCCCCCCTCGTATCTTTGCGGAGGCTCTGAGGGGGTCGGGCATCACTCCAGGGACGTCAGGTGGGGGGAGGGGGGTTCCCAGGGGAATGATCCCGCAGGAGGGGGAGGAGGTGGGGGAGGGTCCCGAGGGGTAGGGGGTGAGGTCCGACGGCGCAACGTGGCGCAGATCCGGTGGGCTGGGGAGGGGTCCCCTCCAGCCAGGGAACAGGTCTTGAGGATGGTCCTTGGGCTGGGGTTTCTCCCGGGAGATCTCTATGCCTTCATCCACATGAACAACACCATTGAATATGATGTCAGTTTCATGCTGAGACGGGGGCTGGAGATCTTTTGGGACCGATACCAGCAGCAGAGGGGGCAGGGAGGGTGGGCCGACTTTCGTGTTGTGCCTATCTCTCGCCAGGGGACGGTACCTGTGACCATCCTATCCCGGAATGAGTCGCTCCCAGGGCAGGACATCCAGTTTTGGTTGTCGCGCCATGCGGTGCTCCTCGCACCCCTGGTTAAGGGCGCTGGGCCCCTAGGGGTGTGGGACGGGTCGTGGAAGGGCAGGATCCGTTTGCGTGAGGTGGGAAACGTGGTGCAGCACGTGCCCTCGGCCGGTTTCCTCGGTCGGGATCGCATCTTGTGCTATTACCCCGGGCCACCCTGCGAGTGTCACCGCTGTGGCTCATTCCGCCATTTGAGCATGAACTGTCCCGAGCAGGTCTGCACCCGTTGTGGTGGACGGGGTCACGCCTCGGCCGGGTGTTTGCTTATTCGGTGTAACCTTTGTGGGGAGTTGGGCCACCCCTTCGCCCGCTGCCCCTCCGCATCACACAATGGACCGGGGGGGGGATGCCGTCGCTCCACCTCGGGCTCCTGTGCGGGAGGAGGTCATGGAAGCCCCTCTCCCTCAGGAGGAGTCCGAGGGCCCTAGGGTGGAGGAGTCCATTGAGCCAAGGGAGCCACCAGGGGGAGGGGATTCGGGTAGGAAGGAGGAGAGGGTTGATGTGGTGGAGGTTAATGTATCACGACAGGATAGGGGGTTGCGGGTGGTGCCACCTGAGGAATGGACTACGGTCCCTCCCAAGGGTGGCAAGTCCAAAAGGAAGAAACGGGAGACATCCCCGTTGCCGGATGCAGAGCCCGTGTTGGACATCAACCGTTTCGTCTTTTTGGCTGCTGATGCGGCTGAGGCGGATGAGGGCTTTCCTGTGGAGGCAGGGCTTCCTGTGCGGCGCTCGGAGCGGTTAGCGGCGGGGGCGGCCCCTCTTCCTCAGCGGCGGCCTTCCAAAATAATGAAGGCGCGCCGCGGTCAGGGTCCTCCAATCAAGGGGGATACTGGCGCCCGACGGGTGAGGGAGGACGGGTCTTTGCCCCCGCAGTTGGGTGATGGGCCTTCGCAGGAGCCCCCTGCTGACCCGGCCGTCCCGGCCTCCCCCGCGGGGGTGGGCACTGGTCCGTTGTCTCAGTCTTTGTCCAGGGAAGGGGGGGAGGCACCGGTGGTGGACCCCACGGAGGAGATCATTCCTCCGACCCCTGACCTGTCCGTGCCCCCTCGCTCCATGGGAACTGGGTTAGCCCCTGCGACAGTTTTGCCTGGTGGTCTCAGGGACACCAGCACCTCGTGGGGTGACAGGGTCGAACAGGAGGAGGCGGAGATCCTCGAGGTGGTCGACGTGGACCGTGAGGAGTTGCTCCAGCTCGCGGGCTTGTCCTGCAAGAGGGGTTCCGGGGATCCCGGGTATGGTGAGAAGAGGAGGAAAGGGTCACTGCACACGAACTAGGCATGGCGTGCACTCCTGCGTTCTCGTGCGCCACCATCAACGTGGCCAGCATTTTCTCGGACCAGGCGCGGGCTACGGCCTATGATTTTCTTTCCACGAGTGGGCTGGATGTCATCTTCTTGCAGGAGACCAGGCTCACCTCGCTCGCTAGCCTTCATCGGGCGAAGCGGGAGTGGAGGTGGGGCCCTTCTTACTGGTCGCTTGTGGCACAGCCCTATGCAGGAGTGGCGGTTTTGTTCACGTCTAACCGATTTCAGGTGCAGTACGTGTGGGAACTGGAGCAGGGCCGGTGTTTGCTCTTAGACGGCTGCTGCGGGCCTCATCGGTTTCGTTTCGTGGTGGTCTACGGCCCCCAGTCTAAGTTGGCGCGGAAGACCCTGTTTGGGGTCATCCGCCCCTACTTACACACCTCCCGTTTGGTGGTCCTTGCCGGGGATTTCAACACCACCACCTTTTTGCAGGACCGAGGGGGGGATCGTCGCCCACCCAGTTACGAGGGCCTCTTTTTGGCCGAGATGACCCGGACGGCTGACCTGGTGGATGTTTTCCACCGGGCCTTTCCACGGTCGCCGGGGTTCACCTACTATCATGGGACCTGCAGGAGTCGTATCGATCGGATATATGTGAGTGCCCGGGTAGAGTGTTCCCCTCCGCAGTTGCAGGCGGTTGACTTTTCGGACCACTGCGTCCTCTCCGTGTCCTTCCTGGCTAACCACGAGGAGCTCAGCAGGGGTCCTGGCCTGTAGAGACTGAATGTGCAGTTGTTGGCAACATCAGAGGTGGTCCAGGAGTTCTTGGCCTTTCTCGCAGACCAGGAAACCCTGCTGGGTGTTTTTCCTTCCCGTGGCGCCTGGTGGGACGAGGTGAAGGCGCGTGCCCGCCAACTCTTCCGTTCTCGGGGTACCTCCATGGCTCGATCCCGCTACCTCACCTACACTGTCCTCCGGAGGTCGCTGGATCGTTTGGTATCCCGAGGGGCAGCGCGGGAGGAGGTGGAAGAGGTGCGAGTCCAGCTCCGTGGCCTGCTTTACGATTGCCATGCCTCCCTATGCTTCGAGGGGGCGGCCGGTGGGGTCACTGCTCCAGACCCCTTTTTAACTTGCAGGGAGAGGGTTCGGCGTCGGGAGGTCATGGCCCTGCGGGGCGAGGACGGTACCATTCATACCTCCCAGGAGGACCTTTTGCGGATGGTGGGGGAATACTTCTCGGACCTGTTTGGGGATCGCCCCGTGGACCTCACCCATATCCGAGAGTACCTGGGCCTTCCCCCGGTGTATTCGGCTGTGGTTCAGGCACAGGTTGATGCACTCGCTGCTCCGATTCAGCAGGTGGAGGTGGAGAGGGCGATTCGTGCCATGCCGTTGGGGAAGGTGCCTGGGCGCGATGGGCTCCCTGTGGAGTTCTATCGCACTTTCATCGCCCAGCTGGCCCCCTTCCTGACCTCCCTGTTTCAGGAGATCATGGATAGCGGGTGTCTCCCGCGGTCATTTCGCGAGTCTGTCCTGCTGCTGCTCTCCAAGGGGAAGGACGATAGCTCCTTGGACTTTTGGCGGCCGCTCTCTCTTCTGAACGCGGACCGGAAGATTCTGGCCAAGTGTTTGGCCAACCGACTGGTGGAGGTGTCGGGCGTTTTGCTGTCCCCTTCCCAGTATTGTTCCGTTCGGGGGAGAGGGGTTCTGGACGCTGTCGCCACAGTCCGGGAGGTGGTGGAGAGAGGCCGGTCGCTCCAACGGGACCATTGGTTGGTCTCCTTGGACCAGTCCAAAGCCTTCGATCGAGTCAGTCACCGGTACCTGTGGGTGGTGCTCCAGCACTTCGGCCTCCCCGCAGGTTTCCTCTTCGTCGTGCAGGCGCTGTACCGAGGGGGGTGAGCTTCCCGTTTATTAACGGGTGGCTCGGACGGCCGTTTGGTGTCGCCTCGGGGGTGCGGCAGGGGTGCCCTTTGAGCCCCCTGCTGTATGTTTTCTCCCTCGACCCCTTCCTCTGGAGATTGTCCTCAGGTGGGTTGCGGGGCCTGGAGGCGCCTGGTGCGCCCCCGGTGTCCGTCGTTGCCTACGCTGACGACATCTCAGTTTACGTGGACGGCACTGAAGGGGTAGAGGCCCTGCGGGAGGCCGTGGAGGAGTACTCGGAGGTAGCCCACTCTGTTGTCAACCACAGAAAGTGCCAGACGCTGTGGTTGGGCCCCTCGGAGGCCTCCCCGCCTTCCTGCACCCCCTTTCCTCCTCCCGTGGGGGAGGTCCGCGTTTTGGGCCTCGTCTTTGGGACGTAGGACTGTGCGGAAGCCAATTGGCACCTTTGTCTTGAGACTGCACGGTGTAGGGTGCTGCGGTGGAGGGGGTGGAGGTGTACGTACGAGGAGAAGATCAAACTCCTCGGGACGTTTCTGCTTCCTCTCTTTCTGCACGTGGCCACGGTCTTCGTCCTTCCGTCGTCCCGTCAGGCGTCTGTCTGTGCCGTCTTTTTCTATTTCCTGTGGGGTAACCGCCTGAACCCCGTCCAGCGCAACATCGTTTGCCTGGATCGGGCAGAGGGCGGTTTGGGTATGTTGCACCCCCTTGTCTTCCTGTCAGTCTTGTCTATGGCGTTCCACTTGGATAGGATGCAGGAAGGGGGTGGGGTCTGGTGGGTGGCCTCCTATCGGGAATGGTTCTCCCGCTTCTGGGAGCAGTGGGAGGGGGCGTCCTCGGTCCCATGTGTGCGCCGGAGCGGGGAACAGGCCCCATCGTACGTATTTGCGATGGTGGGGCTCATTCGGCAGCGGGGGGTGACCGACCCGCTCGCCCAGTCCTTGGGGCGGAAAGGATTGTACCGGATGGTACTCGCCTCCCACTTTCAACCACGGTGGGCCCTGCGGGACTGTCCAGCGGATGTGATGCAGCGGGGCCTTCGGCTGTTGAACTCCCCTCGGCTACCGAAGAAGGTTCGGGATGTGGCCTGGTTGTCTTTCCACGGGCGTTTGTACGTGAGGGACAACCTCAAGTACAGGTCACAGGCCGAGCGGGTCTGTCCGAGGGCCGGTTGTGAAGGGCAGACGGAGACCATGGACCATTTCCTCCGGCAGTGCCCCTTCAACGTGGAGGCCTGCCGGTTGGTGTCCGCTGCTCTTCACCTGCGCGACCTTTCCCTCCTCACGTATGCGGAGTGGGTGTACGGGGCCTGGTCCTTTCCTCTAAGGCAGGACTCCGGGACCCTCTACCTCGTCACGGCCGTAGTACGCTACCACCTGTGGCAAGCGCGCTGTCATGTCTCGACCCGGGGGTTGGTCCTGCCCCTCGACGAGGTGGTGCGGGACATTCTGGAGGAAGTGTCCAGCATGGCGCAACGTGAAAGGCGGGTGGTGGAGGCTCATCGTTGGGAGTGTCTGTGGCGTCACCTCACCCTTCGCCCCCCGTGAGGGGGAGGGGTTCCCTGGGGTTCTCATCCCTGTAGGACTTTGAGGTTTGTTTTGTTTTCCCTGGGGGGAGGGGTGTGATAGGAGGGGTTGGTTTCCCTTCCCTGGGGTTTACTTCTCGGTATGATTTTGGGGTGTTTTTCTCCCGGCAGGGGGGGGGGGTGAGCTGGTGCTCCATGAGGGGTTTGACCGGTTGTCCGCTTTCCCTTTCTCCTTAGAGGGGTGGCCGTCCCCCTTTTTTTTGTTATTAGTGTTTATGTTTGTTCTTTTTGTGTTCTGGGCATCCCGCTCCGTTGTCTGGAGTGCAGGACAGCACAAGGGTTATGTTTTTCTTTTTTTATTTAGCTTTTGATTTGTATGATTAGTTATGCTTTGTTTTGGTGGGACTGTGTTGGGGATGGGCTAAAGGGGCCCTTATGTTTTCATTTGGTTTGGGGGGAGGGGGTGGGGAGGTTTGTTTTTGAGGTGTTTGTTTTGATGGGATGGATCTGAAGGGGAAGGGATGGGGATAGGGGGCTCTGTTTCTGGAGGGTTGGGGGGAGGGAGTCTGAGAGTCAGACAGAATGGACATTTGGACTGGTGGGGGTGTTGTGTGCGGGGCAGGGGTTCAGGGATTGCAAGACGAACAATGTGTGGACTACGCTGGGGTGTTCTTGCAGGGGGAGGTTGGGTCGGGTATGGACATTGGACTGAGGGGGGGGAGGGGACATGGACATTGTCAAGGACTTTTTGGGGGTTGTTGTTGGGAGGAGGGGACGTGTGTTGATTGCTGGGGTTGGTGGTGGGTTTGGGGAGGTGGGTCACGGGGGGTTTTGTGATACCTGTTTTTGTGCTATGTCGGGGGGGGTGGGGGTTTTGGGGGGGGTGGGACTTGGTTGGGGTGATTGTTTTTGCTTTGTGTTTGTTTTTCTGTTGCATGTGTTAATAAACAAAATTTCCATCCTATGGTAGTTCAGAAGATTTTCCTGAAATGGGGACTTCCAACCATAGATCTGTTTCCCAGTCCACTGAACAAACAGCTGCCCAGATTCTGTTCCAGACAACCACATCCTCTGTGACTAGCAGCAGGTGCTTTTCTGATTCCCTGGTCTCCGGGCCTCCTGTATGCGTTTCCTCCCATGCCTTTGGTGGCCCGAACTCTCTTCAAGATTCTTCAGGACAAGGCCTCGGTCCTGCTGGTGGCTCCAAGGTGGCCGAGACAGCCTTGGTTTCCACTTCTGCTTCAACTGGCGGTGGATCCCCCACTGCCTCTGGGGTCGCAACCCGACCTTCTCTCACAGGAGCAGGGTTCCCTTCTGCACCCCAATCTCAAAGCTCTCAATTTGATGCCCTTGTGGGCTGCAAGGGTAGTTTTGGCTCCCTGGGGCCTACCTCAGGAAGTTGAGGAGGTTGTCCTAGCCTCTAGGAAACTGTCCACTAGGAAAATCTGTGCTCTCAAATGGAAAAGGTTTTCTGTGTGGTGTCAGTTACGTACAGAGGATCCTTTCTCCTTTACTGTACCAGTAGTACTTCAGTACTTACTGCACTTGTCCAATCAGGGACTTAAGTCCAATTCTGTTCGGGTCCACCTCTCAGCTCTAGCAGCTCACCACTCACTGGTGGAAGGACATTCTCTGTCAGTTCACCCTTTGGTGTCCCTCTTTCTCAGGGGTTTGCTTTTGCTCAAGCCTCCAATCCGTCCTCCTGCCCCTGAGTGGGAGTTGAATGTGGTCTTGCAGCAACTGACTCGCCCACCTTTTGAGCCGATGGCTACTTGCCCACTACGCTTCCTATCCTGGAAGACACTCTTCCTGATAGCCCTTACTTTGGCTAGACGAGTGAGTGAGCTTCAGGCCCTGGTCTGTGATAGGCCTTACACCAGAATTTATAGGAACAGGGTAGTCCTCATGGCTCATCCAAAGTTCCTCCCAAAGGTTGTATCCTCCTTCCACCTCAACCAGGAGGTGGTTCTTCCTACATTCTTCCCTAGGCCTCATGCTAGCCAGGCTGAAGCAGTCCTGCATACCCTGGACTGTAGGAGGGCCTTATCCTTCTACCTTGACCGTACGCAGGGGCATAGAAGGGCTACTCAGCTCTTTGTTTCTTTTGACCCTAATAAGTTGGGGTTGGCTGTGTCCAAGTGTACCTTGTCCATCTAGGTGGCTGACTGTATCACCTGGGCTTACAAGGCGGCTGACCTTCCTTTGCAGGGTCGGGTCATGGCCCATCGTGTCAGGGCAGTGGCTGCCTCAGTGGCTCACCTCCGCTCTGTACCGTTGGTGGACATCTGCACTGCTGCAACTTGGTCCTCAAGCCAGACATTTGCGGCCCATTACTGTCTGGAAAGGGAGTCCCGTAGGGACAGTGCTTTTGGCCAGGCAGTACTCCGGAATCTCTTTGAGGTTTAGGCAACTCCTGCCCTCCAGCCCTCCGTTGGGCTACCGGTGGAGGTTCTGTCAGTGAAAAGCCTTTCTTTTATGCTGGGACTAGAGGGAGTTCTCTTGTTCAGCCTGGGTTCCTTGGTAGCCCAGAGCTAGGGATTCACCCATATGTGAAGACTGACTTCCTGCTTGGTCCTGGAGAAAAAATAGTTACTCACCTGTAACAGGTGTTCTCCAGGAGCAGCAGGAATCAGTCCTCACAACCCTCCCTCCTCCCCTGGGAGTTGCATTTGTAGATAGTTTATTTTTACATTTTTGTGTGCTGTGTTTAGCTATGTCATTTGACTGAGCAAGATGGCACCTTTAGGCGGGAAGGGAACCACGCATGCGTGTCTGCATTCCCAAAGGCTTTCTTGGAAAGCTGGGGAAATGCTCCGCAAGGGCTCCATCGACGTCGATGTCACCCATATGTGAGGACTGATTCCTGCTGCTCCTGGAGAACACCTGTTACAGGTGAGTAACTACTCTTTATCCCAGTGGTGGGTGCATGTGGGGAGGGAGGGAGGGAGGGAAATAACACTTATTTAAAGAGGGCTGCTACACAGTACCCTGTCCTGTGCTGCTGAGGTAAGCTATATTCTTATTTGATTTACATTATAGCTCTTTGCTGCTGCTGGGCTCTAACTTATTATGAAATTTAAACTTCAAGCTCTCTGCTGGGTTCTAAATTTAATCAGAAAGCACTCTTCTGTGTTCTAAATTTAAACTAAAAGTAATTTGCTGATGCTAGGCCCTGAGTGACTATTAAATTTAAACTACAGCTCTCTGCTGGGTTCTAAATTTAACCAGAAAGCTCTCTTCTGTGTTCTAAATTTAAACTAAAAGTACTTTGCTGATACTAGGCCCTGAGTGACTATTAAATTAAAACTGCAAGCTCTCTGCTGGGTATGAAATGTAACCAGAAAGTTCTCTTCTGTGTTTTAAATTTAAATTTAAACTGCTGCTACTAGGCCCTGACTGATTTAACAAAAAATAGTGGGTTCACAGATTAAATAGCTTTAATAGAAAGAATTCCTTTCAGAAAATTCCCAGAAGTATATACTGACAATTGCAGATCTCTCTCCAGTCCCCTTTTCTTGTCCTTCAAGACTGAGGATCACAGAGCTCTGGTTGAGCTATTTATGCCTATGCTGCTGAGGTAAGCTGTGACCAACTTCCTGGATGATTAACAGTCCTTGCTTGGATAGAAGGAGTCTTTCAAAATGGCCTTTTGACCTGCCACCTGTTGTTAACACCTATTGAAAAGGTTTCACAGGTCTCTTGCACCCTAGGTAGAAGGCCTCTTTGTAAAGGTCTCTAGAAGACTTTATTTGCTGCTCAAAGAGTACTGACCCTGTTTTGCCTTTTGTGCTAATCTATATTCTTATTTGATTTAAATTATAGCTCTTTGCTGCTGCTAGGCTCTAACTTATTATGAAATTTAAACTACAAGCTCTCTGCTGGGTTCTAAATTTAACCAGAAAGCTCTCTTCTGTGTTCTAAATTTAAACTAAAAGTACTTTGCTGATGCTAGGCCCTGAGTGACTAGGTTCTCTCGGTTTCCTCCTGCCCGCTCAGAGGAGGGAGAGCAGGTGAATCAAAGTCTGGTTCAGTCCCCACCTTCTAAGTGCTCTTGGCGAATATTGGAGTCAGGAGATTCAGATCAACTGCCTTTGAGCCAGGACCAGGAGTTCAGTCCCATCGTGCCAGAAGCTGATTCTGATTTGGAGGAGGGGTGGACCTCTCTCTTTGAAGATAACGATGAGTCTGGTATTATTTACCTTTTCAGGAATGGTGAATTGGTGGTCCAGATTGCTCAGATGTCTTCTGCCCTTAATTTTGTCAATCCTCTTGCAGCTGAACAAGGGCTGCAAATCCACCTTCTCTTGCAGGGGGTCTCGAAGTGCAAGACGATCTTTCTTTTTCTAAAGGTTATCAAGAATATGATCTGCTCAGAACTGGCCTTGCCCAATTCCCCAGTGAAGGGTTTGAAAGTTTGCAGGAGGCTTTTTGTCCTGCCATAAGAAGAACATGTGGAATTATTTAACATGCTGAAAGTAGATGCACAGGCTAGAGCAGTTATGAAGCGGACCACCATTCCAGTGGAGGGTGGATCGGCCTTGAAGAACCCCATGAATCTTAAGGTGGACTGTATCTTGAGGAATCAGTTTACAGTCTCCGCTGTTATCCTTCAGTTTGCAATGGGTGCAGGTCTGAAGACTCGGGCCTTGCTCCAGTGGATTTCGTCCCTTACACTAGAAGTTATGACTCTTAGGGGCTTGTTTACAAAGCCGCGGTAGCGGTTTGCGATCGTAATCGGAGCCGCGGCCCCATTGATTTCAATGGGGCCGCGGTTGCGATCGCGATCGCGAACCACTACCGCGGCTTTGTAAACAAGCCCCTTAGAGTCAGCTATGACTTTTTTTGTTAAATACTATGTATGATCTTGTCCACTTAGCAGCTAAAGATATTGTGCTATCCACTGTGGCATGACACTGGATATGGCTCTGCCATTGGGTGGCGGATTCATCATCCAAACCCCGGTTAACTCAGCTAGACTTTAAAGGGAAGCTGTTGTTTGGGGCAGATTTGGAGAAGCTAGTTAAAGATGTGGGTGAGTCCAAACCTCATCGCCTCCTAGAAGATAGACCAAAAGGGTTCAGGAGGTATACGGGTGAATCTTCCTCTCTGCATATGCCCGTGTTCCTTGCGCTTGCTATTCAAGCACACTCTCTCAGTTTGGCTCGCAGACTGCATCTCTATCTCCAGGAACAAGCAGGAATAAGTCCTCACATATGGGGTACGTCGGTACCGACGGAGCCTGCGCGGGAAAGCTCCCCAGCTTCCCAGAAGGAAAGCTTTTGGGGCCTCCCACTGCGCATGCGCGCTGCCTTCCCGCCTTCCTGACCAACTCTCCTCAGTTCTTCTTTTTCCGCGGAGCCAGCAGGTCGTGTTCCTGTCACCGCTGAAGAAGTTGTTATTTTAATTTATTTCTTTGGCCACGTGTCTGCCTTCCCCGATTCCAGACCGGTACCGCCGGTCTTTTTTCCTTTATTTCTAAAAAAAAAAAAAAAAAATCTTCTTTTTTCCTCACTTGGTGTGTTTGTTCTGTGAGGCCTTTAGGCCTTCACAAATTCTCCCTCATGGAGAAACAAGCCTCTGGGTTTAAAAAATGCACCAAGTGCAGCGGTACTATTTCAGTCACAGACACCCATGAATGGTGTCTTAAATTTTTGGGGCCTGACCTTTCCATTCCGGATTGCCCATCCTGTTCTTTGATGTCTAAATGTGGCTTACAGAACCGGGCAGCCAAGTTTCACATGCTGTTTTCTACAGATACTCCAGCATCGACATCTTCCAGGTCTTCCTCTCCTGATGGATCTCAGGTAACCAAACATTGCTCTGGCAGGTCCTCAAAGGGCAAATGAGATACCCTTGGGCTTGACCCTGAGGACCCTGCCCCAGCCAAACAACCCCGGCGGGAAGCTCCGGCTTCCAAAGCTCCTCCTATGGGGTTACAGGTTGACATCGATGGCACGGCCTCGACCGATCACCTGTTAGACTGTTCTGGGGTACCGGCTCATTCATCCGGTACCGACATCCAGACAGTCGTGGCGTCCATGGATCAAACAGTTCAATCCATGCAGCAGGCCATTTTCGCTTTCATTAAGGCTGCGACGCCCTCGGTACCGCACCCTGCGGTACAGACTCCGGTTCCGGTACCACAACCGATACCGGTACCCAGGCCATCCACATCGACCAGGATACCGATTCCGGTTCCCGGTTCCGGGGTTTTTCCCGATACCGATCCGGTTCCGGGTACCCCCGATGTCGATACCGGTCGATACGCTTATCGATCCCTGGAAGCAAACAGACGATACTTTGAGTCTTCTGATGATTCTGATTCATCAGATGACTCTGCTGAAGTATCCCTTACTCTACCTGAGGAGACCTCTTCTCCAAAGAGGAGAATGTCTCCTCCAGAGGATTTATCCTTTCAAGACTTCATCATTGAAGTAGCTAAAGGTCTTTCTATTTCTGTATCCTCTGAAAAAGAACCTAGAGCAAAAACGTTAGACATTTTAGGATACTCTAAGGTTCCCAAAGAGGCAGTCACCTTGCCCATCCATGAAATTCTTCAAGAACACATGATGGACTTATGGGAGACTCCTCTCACCCTATCTCCACATTCTCGTCGTCTGGACACCATGTATCGTGTCCCCCCTTCTCCTGGGTTTCAAAAAACTCAGCTCCCTCACCACTCCATTGTGGTGCAGTCAGCTATGAAAAGGATAAAGAGTACTAAAAGACACTCTTCTACTCCCCCAGGAAGAGAATGTAGGACTCTGGATGCTTTTGGAAGAAAAATCTTCCAAGCAAGTATGCTTATTGGCAGAATCAACTCATACAGCCTCTATATGGGCATATTTCTGAAGGAGATTGCATTAAATATACGCCATTTTCTCCCCTTTATCCCAGAGGATAGAAAGGAGGAGTTCCTTCTTTTGCTAAAGCATACCCAAGATATTTCAAAGTTCTCCAACAGAGCAGCCTTTGACTCCTTTGAGGGTGCTAGCAGAGCCTCAGGTATTGCCATTGCTGAAGCCCAGCAATGGACAACCTGTTTCCTCTCATCCTCTTATTGCAAGATTCATGAGAGGCCTAACCTTAACTAAACCTCCCATTCGACCTCCTCCGGTGGCATGGGACTTAAACTTGGTTCTTGGTCAGCTTATGAAGCCACCTTTTGAACCCTTAGCCACTACCTCCTTGAAATTTCTTTCCTGGAAGGTTATTTTTCTTATTGCAGTCATCTCAGCTCGCCGTATCAGTGAACTGCAAGCTCTAGTGGCTAATCCACCTTATACAAGGTTCCATCATGATAAGGTGGTCCTTAGGACCAATCCCCACTTTATGCCTAAAGTGGTCTCCCCTTTTCATCTTAATCAAGAGGTATATTTACCTGTCTTTTTTCCAGCTCCTCATGCATCCAGTGCAGAGAGGAACCTTCATACTCTAGACTGTAAAAGAGCTCTTGCCTTTTACCTCCACAGGACACAGCAACATCGAAAGTCTTCTCAGCTTTTTGTTGCTTTTGATCCTTCTCATTTCGGACTTCCAGTCTCCAAAAGAACACTCTCCAATTGGATTGCTCAGTGTATCTCTTTTGCTTACCAGAGTAAGAACCTTTCTCTGGAGGGCCATGTCACCGCTCACAACGTGAGGGCCATGGCCACCTCTATGGCTCATTTAAACTCTGTGTCCATTGACCAGATCTGTCGAGCAGCCACCTGGGCCTCGGTTCATACCTTTACAGCCCATTACTGTTTGGACAAGGACTCCCGCCGGGATGCCTTGTTTGGTCAGGCTGTCCTCAGACACCTGTTCCATTCTTGAACAACTCCAGCCCACCTTCCCTGAATGGATGCCTGAGATCCATAGGAAGATGAGGAACCTTTCAGGGTCTCATACCCTTCAGGGGATCTCCCAGGCATCTTAGCTAGGGAGTCCCCATATGTGAGGACTTATTCCTGCTTGTTCCTGGAGATAGCACAGTTACTTACCTGTAACAGGTGATCTCTGGGAACAGCAGGAATTAGTCCTCACAACCCACCCGCCTCCCCTAGGAGTTGTATCTATCTCTCTCTTTCCTTTCCTCTCTCTATTGTCTCAGCTTTAAACTCGAACTGAGGAGAGTTGGTCAGGAAGGCGGGAAGGCAGCGCGCATGTGCAGTGGGAGGCCCCAAAAGCTTTCCTTCTGGGAAGCTGGGGAGCTTTCCCGTGCAGGCTCCGTCGGTACTGACGTACCCCATATGTGAGGACTAATTCCTGCTGTTCCCAGAGATCACCTGTTACAGGTAAGTAACTGTGCTTTCTCTTATACCCAGGAGGCCTAAGCCTTGAGGGTCACATCATGGCTTTTAGTGTCAGAGCCATGGCTGCATCAGTGGGTCACTTGTGTTCAGTCTCCATGAAAGAGATATGCAAAGCTGCAATGTGGACTTCAATTCACATTTTCACCTCTCGCTAATGCCTGGATGGTGATTCCCAATGTAACACAAAATTTAGTCAATTAGTACTACAGAATCTTTTCAGGGAGTAGAATCCATCTCCACCCCTCGAGGCCAATTTCTTTATGTTCGGATTGCCTTAAAACTTTTTACACTGAGGCAGCGCAAGAAGAATTAGCCCTCCGGCAAGTTCTGCTCCACTCGGTCATTGGGTATGGCTTCAGCAGGTCCACTGAATTCCACAGCGTACCTGAGTAGTGACAGGGTGGAGTTTAACCCCAAAGTAGGGCCTTGCCACAGAAACCTGGAAGTGACAGTTGAATGAAGCTGAGCCACTACATGGAGCTTTGGGGGATTGTTACCACAGCACATCTGGCTTGGAGGATTGCCTGTCCCATACATCAGCTGTCCACTGGAGAGGTAACTTGGGGGGTGGGGGTGTTTGGAGCTTGTTGGAGCTGCCTCTCTTTTTGTGCCTTCTACTGCAAATATATTGGGTCAGCTTGCTTCAGAAGACAGTAGGCTGAAAAAATGACTCATGTAACACTGGATAACTTGTGGGACGCAATCACCACCCTCAGTAGCTCTCTCTTATCTGTGGTGGATCACTGAATGAAGAGGTCTCTTCTTTAAAATCTACTGTACAGGCTTTCAATTGGATCAGATTCAGCAGACTGCCCAGGTGACTCATTTGGAATCTCACTTGGGAGACTTGCCAGTGCTCAGGTTCAGAGAGGAACAAGGGAGAACAAGCTTAGAAGGAACAATCAACACTTTCTGAAATTTCCTAGATCTCCTTTGCTTATACCCTCAGATTTGGTTCGCAAGTATTTTCTTGAAGTGTTAAAGATGCCTCAAGAAGCTTTGCCTCCTATTGTTCAGTCTCAGTATGTTTCTGTTTCTTCTGAATCTAAGGGTTCTTCTGGCCTTGGAGATCAGGCCGAGCAGGCTGGCCTTGATCTCACCTGCTTCCTGGAAAGTTCTCTTGAAGTGGGGACTAGCAGGGCCTCACTGTTGGTGTGTTTTGCTTTTGAATCTGACCAAAATTCACTGCTGCGATTATACATTAAGAGCATGACTGTCCAGTTTATGGGAACAAGAATATCTGTTTTTATTGATTTTTCCAGAGAGACTCGGAAGTGGAGGAGAGACTTCCTGACTTTTTGCCAGAGAGCCACCGCTCTGGGGGCTACTTTTCAGTTGAAATATCCATGTAACTTTATTATTTTGTATGAATCTAAGCAATTTCTTTTCTTTGAACCCAAACAGCTGGGAGAATTTTTACTTGTATGAGAGAATGTTTCTGAGGGCTAGGAGACGAGTCTCATGCCAGCTGCTGTGTGATGATGCCATTTAGCACCTGTTATTTTCTTTTTTGTTATCTCCAGGAACAAGCAGGAATGTAGTCTTCACATATGGGTGAATCGGGTACTGACAGAGCCTGCGCGGGAAGCTCCCCAACTACCAATAGGAAAGCCTTTGGGAGCACTCCACTGCGCCTGCACCTCTGCCTCATAACTCTCCCACCTCCCCTAGGAGTTGAATTCTCCTCAGCTTATCACTGGACTAAGACTAAGTTGACACTGCAGCAGTAGATGGGAAGGCACGCACAAGTGTGGTAGAGCTTACAAAAGCTTCTAGAAGGAGCTGGGAATGCTCCAGTGCAGGGACTCCATCAGAAGATGTCACCTGTATGTGAGGACGTTTCCCAATGTCCACAGAAGACACCTACTACAGGTGAGTAACTATGCTTTCTCCATGGACATGCAGGATAGGTCCTCACATATGGGTGACATCTCCAACTGAGCTCCTTGTGGAAACTTCCTCAGCTTCTTTTAGAAGCTTTTAGGAAGCTCACTGCACATGTATACCTGTCGCCGCCATACCTTTTTATCTGTGTTTTTCTGTGGAGTCATTTGGACATTGTTTGGTCTACGAGTCACTTTAACCCCCCTCTCTTCACTGTTTCTGCAGTAATTCTTGGTCATTTTCTTGGTGACGCGTACTTTGGCGTGCAGTCAGCGAACTGCAAGCATTGGTGGTGCATGCACCCTATACCAGGTTCTACAAATACAGAGTAGTCCTCCGTACTCATCCTAAATTTCTGCCCAAGGTGGTTTCACCTTTTCATCTCAACTAGTCGGTGGTACTCCCCACTTTCTTTCCCAGACTTCATGTGAACAGTGCAGAAGCCTCTCTCCATACTCTGGATTGTAAGAAGGCATCGGCTTTCTATCTGGAACGAATGAAAGCCCATCACCTATCCTCCCAGCTCTTCGTTTCCTATTATCCAAACAGACTGGGCATAGCAGTTTCTAAACGCACCCTTTCCATTTGGGTGGCTAACTGTATCTCCTTTGCCTACGCCCAGGTGGGACTTTCCTTACAGCACTATGTCATAGCGCACAATGCCTGTGCCATGGCAGCCTCTGTGGCTAATTTGCAGTTGGTCTCCTTGCTGGAGATCTGTAGGGCTGCAAAATTGTCTTCTGTCCACACCTTCGCAGTCAATTACTGCCTGGATGCAGATTCCCGGTGTGACAGCACCTTCAGCCAAGCCGTACTCCAGCACCTTTTTTTTTTTTTTTTTTTTTAATTATTTTTTATTTGCATTTCATCAACTTACACAAAGCAAGAATTAAGCAAAAAAGTGCCATTGCATACATAAAAAACAAAATATATGTATCCACATTCCATAAAAATATAGCATACAAAGTCATTAACAAAGAACACTACTACTTAGCCCACAATAATGAGGAGATATAAAAAAGAAAACAAATTTAAGAAATCGTAAGAGTAACAAACTCTAAACACATAACAGCATTTAGTATATTTCTCCTACCACCTCCTATATATTACCATGTCCCTCTTTACTATTCAAAACAACTCTAACTGAGAAGGATCCAAAAAAATAAATTTAGAACCCTGAAATGTAATTAAACATTTACAAGGGTATCTAAGAAAAAAAGAAGCTGAAAGGGCTATCACTCTAGGTTTCAAAGCCAAAAAGGCCTGTCGCCTAACTTGCGTAGCCCTACAAACATCAGGAAACATCTGAACTTTAGCACCACAAAACAGAGAGCACATATTTTTAAAGTAACTACGAGATACAAGAACCTTATCCTTGTCTGAAACAAAGGTTACTACCAAAGTAGCATGAGATGGAATATTATCTTGAGAGTCCTCGAGAAATTTAGTCAGCTCAAGGTCAGTACGGCCCTGGACCACATCAAACTCCCCAGAGGGACAAGTAGAAACCCCTCGTCCTGTCAAGTAATACAATTTTGAGATAGCAATGGAGTCAGCCGAAGCCAAGCCCAAAATCTCTCTAAAATATTTTTGAAGCAAAATCTCCGCTGAAAGCAAATGACAAAATGGAAAATTTAACAAACGAATATTCCTGGCACGAAACATATTGTCATACAATTCCATCTTGTGGTGAATAATTAAACTATCTTTAACATTAGAGGAATGTACTGCTTTAAATGAAAGACATTGGGTTTCGCAATTAGAAATTTGAGTAAGCATACTCCCCACCCGCCCTTCCACCTCACTAAGTTTAGTGGAGGTCTCCGAAGAGAAATCACACAACTGCTTAACAGTGGGAACCAAAGAATGTTCAATGCGACTAACAACTTTCCAGATGTCAGCCAAGGTGACCTGAGCATCAGGTACTTCCTCGGCCACACCTGAAACAGTTGACCAAGCAACAGGTTTCAGCTTTTCCCCGGATTCAGCCGGAGTACTCTGCTGAAACTGTCCACCCACTGAGGCAGATGCAGGTGGGGAGATAAAACATGGTGGAGAAGGAGGAGAATGATCCGGGGAACTCAAGGACGCAGCAGATGAATGCAGAGTCAGAAAGTCAGGACCTAAAGAGACATCAGTGCCAGATATTACCTTAACGTGTCTGTCCATAGGACCCACCGTTGCATCAACCGGTACCGCAGATGTAATCTTTTTCTTCCGTTTACCCATCTGAACACTGAATCCCCTGGAACCTCTACGGCCTGTTCTCCTACGGTGCTCCAAGGGGCTCCCAAGGGGCCTAACACGCCCCTTGTATCTAGCCCCTTCTGTGAGAAAACAAGGGGGCACAGGTCTTACCGCCTCTGCCAGGAGGCAGTAGCACTCTGCTCATACACGATCAGTCTGGGAATGCTCCTCAGAGCGGTATACCTTCGGAGCCAGGACAATGCCCTAGCAGACAGGCTGAGCAGGATTCTCCAACCACACGAATGGTGACTAGATCCCAAGGTGGGACAGCGGCTCTTCCGAATCTGGAGCAACCCGAGTCTGGACCTCTTCACCAGCTTGGCCAGTGCTCAGCTGCCTCACTTCTGCTGTTGCCAGCCACACCTGTCCTGGATATCGGCGGACGCCTTCTTCGTCTCATGGTCAGAGGGCCTCCTGTATGCCTGGCCTCCTGTATGCCTTCCCTTCCACGCCACTAGTCGCCCAGACTCTTCACGGTCCTGCAAGACAAGGCTTCCATGATCCTGATGGCCCCGCAGTGGCCCAGACAACCTTGATTCCCTTTGCTGCTCCACCTCTTGACAGAGCTCCCGGTCCTCTTGGGAGCACCCCGGGGCTACTCACCTAGGAGGAGGGCTTCCTTCTTCACCACAACCTGGGGTCCTTGACATTTACAGCATGGCTGCTGAATGGGTAGCCTTAGAACCTTCAACCTCACAAGGAAGTCGGAGGAAGTCCTCCTGGCCTCTCGTATTTATTTTTTATTTAACCAGACTTCTATACCGCCTTATCCTTCAATCAAGGCGATTTACATTGTAACTTAAAACTTGAACTGGGGTACAGTGCAGTAGAGTAAAAGGGGGTTGGCATTCAAGGGGTTAACAAACTATAATCATTTATAGTCGGGTTGGTTAATTTATGGTATTTACAGTATGGACAGGTTATTTACAGTTTGAGTGGTATTTTCAGTATGAGTAGGTTATCAAAGAGCAGTCCAGTTGGCCTGATGTGTTCGGAATGTGGCCGATCAGTGTATTTGCTGGTGTACGTGATGTTTCCATAGTGCTCCACGAATAGGAGGGTCTTGAGATTCCTTCTAAAGTCCTTGATATCTCCAGAGGCTTGCAATTCATTGTGAAGGGTGTTCCATAGGCTCGGTGCAACTAGGGAGAACGCTCATCTGTAAGTGGATTGTTTGCTTTTCTAGTAATCGGAGGTACAGTAAGCATGTGTTTGTTATTATTTTGCCTGGATCATGTGCTTGGGTCTCTTATGATCATATCCTGTAAAATGTCTGTTGAGGAGTGGTGCATGATTTTGAAAATGTTCAGTATCACTTTGAACTTGGCATGAGTCTGGATCAGAAGCCAATGTAGTTGAGAAAGAACTTGTAAGAACTCGTAAGAACTCCACAAGACAGGTCTACGCCTTCAAGTGGTGCAGATTCTCAGTGTGGTGCGCAGAGCATCAGGTTGACCCATTCTCTTGACAGGTGCACCACCTCTCACAAACTGGATTCAAGTCCAACTCCATCAGGGTACACCTCTCGGCGCATCATCATTCTATGGAGGGTAAACCCCCTTCTTCTCAGCCCCTCATTACTCAGTTCATGCAGGGCCTTCTGCTCTCTAAGTGGTCTTGACGCAGCTCACCAAGCCGCTGTTTGAGCCTCTGGCTACCTGTCATGAATTACCTCTCATGGAAGGTTGTCTTCCTAGTGATGCTCACCTCTGCCTGCAGAGTCAGTGAGCTTCAGTCCTTGGGGGTCGAGCCACCCTACATGAGGTTCTACAAGAACAAGGTCATGCTCCGCACCCACCTTAAATTCCTTCCGAAGGTGGTATCTGCGTTCCACCTCAATCAGGAGATGGTGTTCCCCACCTTCTTTCCATGGCCCACACCGACAAGGCGTCAGCTGCTCTCCATACTCTGGATTGTAAGATGGCTCTGACCTTCTACCTGCACTGTACCCAGAGCCATGCAAAGCCTCACAACATTTTGTTTCAAATGACCCCAGTCGCCTGGGGGAGGCTGTTACCAAGCAGACCATGATCAGAGTGGGCTCTCGTTGGAGCGCCAGGTCACAGCACACAACGTCAGGGCTATGGCAACCTTTGTTGCAAGCTTGCGCTCTGTCCCTATAGCAGACATTTGCCGGGCCACCACCTGTTCCTCAGTCCACACCTTTGCAGCTCACTACTGCCTGGAGAAGGTGTCCCAATGGGACAGCTTCTTTGGCCAGGCTGTACTCCGTAATCTGTTTGGGGTCTAGTCAACTCCTACCCTCTGACTGTTCTGTGTTCAGGCTACTGGAGTTATGGTTCCCCCTGGACTCTGAGGTCCTTAGAGTCTATCCTCAGACTCGCTTGCTTCTGCTCACGGCTGGGCTGTGTTTTCTACAGGTTCCCGGTAGCCTGTAGCTGCGGAGTTCCATATGTGAGGACTGACTTCCTGCTTGTTCTTGGAGAAAGCTTAGTTACTCACCTGTAACAGGTGTTCTCCAGGGACAGCAGGAACCGGTCCTCACAACCCTCCCTCCTCTCCATGGAGTTGCTGTAATTTTTGCCATCTTTGTCAGCTCTAGCTATTTCATCTCACAGAGTAAGATGGCACTCTTGGGCGTGAAGGGGACCACGTATGTGTAGTGGCATCTCCCAAAGGCTTTCTTTGAAAGCTGGTGAGATGCTTTTGCGAGGGTTCCATTGGCGCCAATGTCACCAATATGTGAGGACTGATTCCTGCTGTCCCTGGAGAAGAATACCTGTTACAGGTGAGTAACTACGCTTTTTCTTTCCTTACTGCTCGTTGTGGATTTTCTTCTCTTTTCCTTTTATTAGCATCATTTGTTTTAAGTTCTCTTTCTTTTTCTGGGGCACCTCTGCCCTCTCAGGCACCAGTGCTGCAGTCGTGGGTCCTTCTTTTTTTTTTAAGGTCAAACCGTTTGATTTCACCACGGCTGTTTTTCTGGCTGATATATCCCAGAAATGGCCAGCAGGATTAAAAGGTAATCTCCAGGAACAAGCAGGAATGTAGTCTTCACATAAGAGTGACATTGGGTACTGACGGAGCCGTCGTGGGAAGCCCCCCAGCTACCAATAGAATAGCTTTTGGGAGTACTCTGCTGCACCTGCGCTACTGCCTTCCCGCTCTCCCAACTCCCTCTCCTCAGTTCTTCTTTTTCCATGGAGCCAAAACGTCATCACCCTCTCACCGCAGAAAAGAACTTCAAAACCTTTTTTAAAACCGCTTCTTCCTAACCACACCGGTATCAGGCCCGATACTTGTTTCCTTTTTTTTAAATTTTCTCTTTTCAAATTCCTTTTCTCTCTTAAAAAAAAAAAAGATTTTCTTTACCACAGGGCCTCGTGCCCACCGGGCCTTGTCCATCCATCATCTTTACAATGGAGAAACCGTCCAGTGGTTTCAAAAAATGCACCAAGTGCTCCAGCACCATTTCAGTGACAGATAAACATGATTGGTGTCTGAAATGCCTTGGGCCCAACCATATACCCCAAGAATGCTCCCTATGCAAACAGGTGATGAAGAGGGGCCTAGGGAACTGGGCCAAAAAGTTTGGAGAGTTCTTTCCATTGGACTCAGTGTCACTGGCTTCCACTTCCTCCAGGGCATCCTCATGCTCACACGGTTCCAAGCATTCAAAGAGTCGAGACACTCGGAGAAGAAGACAAAAAAGACCACGTCTCCTTCAAAACCTTCAGAAGACAAAGTCAAGCTCTGAGAGGCCTCAGAGAAGTTGAAGGATCTGAAGGAAAAATCCAAAGATTCCTGAGGCAAGTCTCAGGAATCGAGGGAGAGATCCCGCTCTAAGTACTGGGACTCATCCAGGACTTCTTCCGACTCTGGACATCGGTCTAGGCATCTCCGGCAGGAGGACTTGTCCTCCTTTAATGGGGAATCGGGAGGCACCCTAGGCCTCAGCCTCCGGAAAGCCCCCGATGCCTTGCACCCAGCCCCGTTCTTTCATTTATTTATTTATTTATAGTTTTTCTATACCGCACTATTTACCATCAGCGCGGTTCACAGGTAACAAAACTCGCACAGCAGGAAAAGCCACACTGCGTTTTACATTGAACAGGGTATTGAACATGGAACACAGGCTAACTATATACATCATGGAACTATATACAACATGGGACTATATACAGGTTGATAACAGTAGTAAGATATCAACTAGGCACTATTCATCGTGAACATGGCTTGAGGGATAACGTCATACATTTGCGTGTTAAAGGCTAATTTGCTGGGGGCACAGGGGTGATATTAACGGAAAAGGGGAGAAAGGAGGAGTGAACAGTGGTTGGTTATGTGATTTCATCAGAGTTGAGGAAGTACTGAAGAAAGAGGTGATGTTTCAGCTCCTTCCTGAACTGAGAGAGGCTGTTTATAGCTCGGATGTTTGCTGGTAGCGCGTTCCAGCAATGGGGGGCATAAAGTGCAAAAGCTCGATTTCCTGTAGCCTTATTACATTTGGTGAATACTTTTGGGAGGCACAAGGTGTTGGAGGCAGCAGATCTTCTCAGTCTAACGGGGGGGATGAGCCGGATAAGCTCGGAAAGGAAGCTAGATGTGCAGTTGTTAATGGCTTTGAATGTCATTGTCAGTATTTTAAAAGTGATCCTGCAGTGAACAGGGAGCCAGTGTAGAGCTTTTAGGATAGGGGTAATATGGTCTCTTCTGGATGCTCCGTATAGGGTCCTAGCTGCAGTGTTCATTGCTATCTGCAATGGAAGGAGTGAGCTCTTTGGTAGACCATGCAGAATGGAGTTGGCATAGTCAAAGTGAGGCATCACCATTGCCTGGAACACTGTTCGGAAGTCTTTTGGCTCTAGAAGCTGTCTCATGTGTCGCATCATCCGGATTTTATGGTAAATAGAGCGGGCGTTTAGGAGGGCACATTTAAGGTCGGGAGGTGGGGAGTGAGAGTCATCCACCTGAGAGGCTTTGGACTGATGTAGTGCAATGTATATGAGGTGAGAGTGTGGTAAATGGCCATGTCTGACAGATTGATGGTTTAGGTAGCTATGGGGTTGCCTCCAGGCACTGCGTAGAATAGAAATGTGGTTAAATGTGGGGGTGAGGGCTTGGGAAATCTGTGTTAAAGTGATCACTATGAGGCAGCTGAACAGAGCATAGAAGTAAGTAGTTGTGGTGAGGGGAGGCATGGTTGGCTAGGTAAATTCAAGGGTCCGTGCAGGAAAGGTGTAGGGTAATATTTTAGGAAGTAAGCTTGTAACAGAGAATTAATTACAGGTGGGGGTGCAATTGCCAGAACAGAGTAGTGTAATGTCAAGCACAATAGTATCACTTGCACGAGGAGCTATTATCAGTTTAGTTTAGAAATAAGGATACAATGTAGCAGTTACCGTTAAGTTGTACAACTGCAGGATAGAGTGTAACATCTACAGGCACAATTGTAACACTTACAAATAAAGCTAGAGTCACGGGGTATGCTGTTTTGTTCAGACTGTCCACAGCATGTGCGGCAGGACACAGTGCTTAAGCAGGATCGCCTCACAGTGGCCTCAGTTGCTGGGTATATTCAGAGGATTGTAGGACCCCGCCTAAGGGCCACGCCAAAGGGCCCTCTAGCGAGGCCCTCAGGCGCGGGCCCGCAAGGCGCGGGCACGCCCGATGGCGCTTCTTTAAATAGTCTGCGATCTGCCCCGATTGGGCAGTACTTCCTCCTGGGGACTCCCTCGCTGACCGCGTTGCTCCGGCAGCTCGATCCCCTCCTGGGAGAGCAGATGGACAGCCGGAGAGTTGCAGGGGCTGAAAGGAGCGTGCGCCCGATGGCGCTTCTTTAAATAGTCTGCGATCTGCCCCGATTGGGCAGTACTTCCTCCTGGGGACTCCCTCGCTGACCGCGTTGCTCCGGCAGCTCGATCCCCTCCTGGGAGAGCAGATGGACAGCCGGAGAGTTGCAGGGGCTGAAAGGGACCAGATGCAGTCAACCTCCCTATATCAGTGCATGCTGTCCTTGAAGAGAACTTTAGTGGCCCTCCTCGAAGCTTCAGTTCCTCTTGCACAGACAGTTGCGGGGCCGCAACCAGGAACATTGACTTTGATGTCTCCATTGACTCTGGTGCAGATCTCGGCATCGTTACTGCCTTCAGGCTGATGCACTCTGCACTGAGAACCAAAGCCTTGGTACCGATACATCCGTGCAGATAATACAAGTTATCTGCTATATCGGTAGCAGATAACCTGTGGACTACCCCAACTGTAGACCCCGCTGACATTACCGAACAGCGACACTGTTCATGCCACCGTCAGCATTGTTGATACTCGCCAGTGTCAGATTTGGATTTCTCTGATTCCGACCACCATTCTTTCAATTACACTGAACTCCAGGACATCGCCTCGGAACTCTTGCCTATGTCCAT
Organism: Ichthyophis bannanicus; assembly: GCA_033557465.1. Lineage (NCBI taxonomy): Eukaryota > Metazoa > Chordata > Amphibia > Gymnophiona > Ichthyophiidae > Ichthyophis > Ichthyophis bannanicus. Next base: position 855,196,764 of record CM066032.1, read on the forward strand.
CAGTACTCTATGTAAATCCCCTCCTGAGGACATGTCATTTCAGGAGTTCATCCGAGATATGGCGGCTGGCCTATTGATTCCAGCAGCATTGGAACGAGAGCGGAGGAGCTAGAAATAATCCAGTATCCTACTGCTCCAAAGGAGGCTGCAATCCTCCTGGTACACTGGATCCTCCATAATTTGATGTTGCGGATGTGGGAAACCCCTCTCACAGTTTCCCCAATCAGTCGCCGACTGGACACAATGTACAGGGTACTGGAGTGTTCTGGATTTCAGAAGCTACAGCTTCCACACCACTCCATGGTGGTGGAATCAGAGATGTGGCGCATAAGAACTGGCAAGAACCATGCCTCGATTTCTCCAGGATGGGAGATTCCTACACCAGACGTTCCTTTCAGGCATCCATGCTAGCCAGCACAATTAATTCTTACATCCACTATATGGGGCTGTTCCTCAAGGAACTCAGCAAAGACTGGGAAGGTTTTCTTTCCTTTCTTCCTGAGGAAAAGAGGCCTGCCTTCCAGGCTGTTTTGGCACATAGCCAAAATGTTTCACAATGTGTATGGGCAGCATTTGATGCCTTTGAGTCAACCAGCAGGGCCTTTTCCATTGCCATTGGTGCAAGACAGCCAGCTTGGCTTCAGGCTTCGGACCTGGAACAATGGGTCCAAGATAAACTGGGCAATATACCTTGCACTGGGGAGAACCTTTTTGGAAAGAACTGGAGGGAGAAGGCTGGAGAGCTCAAAACGGATGATACCACCCTAAAAAGGCTCTCTAGAAAAACTGCTGACCATACCAAGAAAAAGGCAGCAGCTAAAAAACCTTTCTACTCTGAAAAGAGAAAGCTCTACCCCTCATATTCCCAACTGGCTTATCAGACCCAGCAAAAACAACAGGGTCCTAAATTTATTTTATTTATTTATTTAGCTGTATTTATATCCCGCTTTTCACCGGATCAAAGCGGTCAATTGGGGGATACATTTAACACGAGGGGATATGAGACACATATGCTAACACTTACAGGGAACATGGGCAATGGAGGGTTAAGTGGCTTGCCCAAGACCACAAGGAGTGCCTATAGGACTAGAAATCCCAGTCCCTCCGGCCTGAGATTGCTGTCCCCAGGTCAGACTTGAACCCCCGGCCTTCTGGCCTGAAGTACCTTGTCCTAACCACTAGACCACTCCTCCCTAAATAGGCAAAAAAGGCCAGATTAGCCAAGCCACAGACAGCCACTCAAGCACCGACAACACCAAGCTTTTGATTCCCATATAGGGAGCACAGCCAGTCTTCTCCTGCACATTCAGGAGCCCACCACTAGTCCAGGGAGACTGCCATTTAGCACATCGATGGCATTCTGTCACCACAGAAGAATGGACTCTTTCCATAGTTCAAAAAGGTTACCGATTAAATTTTCAGGAAATTCCCCCTCACCACTTAAGGGGAGATTTTCCCACCCACCCTCTCCTGAATGCCCTGCTCAAGCAGGAAGTCAACAGTCTTCTTGCCCAAGGAGCCATTGAAGCAGTTCCCCCAAACCATCTTTTAAAAGGCTTCTACTCCCCCTACTTCCTCATTCCAAAGAACTCAGGAGGCTACAGGCCTGTCCTCGACCTCAGGGAACTAAATAAGTTACTTGTAAAAGAAAAATTCAAGATGATCTCTCTGGGATCCCTCCTTCCCTACTACAGGAACATGACTGGCTCTGTTCCCTAGACCTCAAAGAGGCCTACACTCACATTCTGAGTCATCCAGACTATTGACAGTATCTTTGCTTCACCTGTCAGGGCACCCATTACCAGTGCAGGGTCTTGCATCTGCACCATGGGTCTTTACAAAGTGCATAGCCATGGTGGCAGCATATCTTCGAAACAGCAAGGTCTTCATCTTCCCTTACTTAGATGACTGGCTAATAAAGGCAGACTCTCCTGGAGAACTCTGCTCACCTCGTCAAAGAACTCTTGCACTATTGCAACATCTGGGATTTGTAATAAACGTCCCAAAATCCCATCTCGCTCCAACCCAAAGGTTGGACTTCATAGGAGCCGTACTAGACACCCAACAGTCCAGAGCCTTTCTTCCTATGGAACAGATGAGCAAGCTAGTGGGCGTAGCCACCCACATGCACCAGCAACAGACTGCCATGGCTTGAGATTTCCTGTGCCTCTTGGGACACATGGCCTCTACAGTACATGTAGTACCTTACGCGAGACTCCACATGTGACTAACACAATGGATTCTCTCAACCCAGTGGACCCAGGCCACAGGGAATCTACGGGATATCATACAAGTAATATGTCCTCTGGCAGAATCTCTCCTATGGTTGTGCACCTCAACAAATCTTCTCGTAGGGTTACCTTTTTGGATGCCCCAGCCTCAGCATACCCTGACCACAGATGTGTCCAAGCTTGGTTTGGGAGCACATCTACTGTAAATTCCATCTCCACACAAGGTCTGTGGACAGCCCAAGAACCAACCCAACAGATAAACCTCCTCAAGCTTCAAGCAGTCACAAATGCCCTGAGTTTTTCAACACCACCTCTCCAACACTCAGATCCTGGTCATAACGAACAATCAGGTGGCAATGTTTTACATAAACAAACAAGATGGGACAGGCTCCCTTCCTCTCTGCTAGGAAGCCTGTCACCTATGGAACTTCGCCATTCTCCACCACATGCACCTCCGTGCAGTTTATATTCCAGGAGAGTGCAATCACTTGGCGGACAAACTAAGTTGCATCTAACAGCCACACGAGTGGACCTTACATCCCAAGACAGTGGCAGACGTCTTCCAAGCCTGGGGAACCCCAGTTATAGATCTCTTTGCCACTCCACAGAACTTTCAACTTCCAGAGTTCTGCTCCAGGATACTATCCAAATTCAGTCTGGCATCAAATGTCTTCACGATTCACTGGGGTCGGGGACTGCTTTATGCATTTTCCCCCATACCCCTTGTCCTGAAGACCCTCCTCAAACTCCAAGCAGACAAGGGATCTATAATCCTCATAGCCCCTTGCTGGCCCCGTCAGCCTTGGTTTCCCCTCCTGCTTCAACTGACACAGACTCCTCCGATTCCATTGGGATCCAACCTGGGTCTTCTGTCTCAGAACAATGGATCACTCCTCCATCCCAATCTGCAGTCTCTCTGCCTGACAGCGTGGATGCTGAGAGCATGATTTTTCAACATCTGTCACTATCAACAGCTGTAAAGGATATCTTCCTTTCTTCCAGAAAGCCTTCCACCAGGAAGACGTACTCTTTTAAATGGCATAGATATGCCTCATGGTGCTTTCAAAATAATCAAAATCCTTTTGAAGCATCAGTACCCATGCTTCTTTTGCATTTGTCCTGTCTAGGGCTCAAAAACAAATTCAGTACGAATGCAGCTCAGTTCTATTTCAGCTTTTCATAAACCAGTGGATGGTCGACCCATCTCCACAGTTCCTTTCATGGCACGTTTCATGAGGGGCCTTCTCCTCACCAAGCAACCCCTTCACCCCCCCCCCTCCCCACGTAGCGTGGTATCTCAATGTAGTATTGGCTCAACTCCTGAAGCCTCCGTTTGAGCCTTAGCAACCATATACCTGCGCAGGCCTTAGTGGCACATCCACCGTATACAAGATTTCATCATTATAAGGTCGTACGTCATACACACCCCCACTTCCTACCGTAAATGGTTAGTCATCCTTCTGGTCTTCTTTCCAAGACCTCACGCATCTCGTGCAGAAGCAACCCTGCATACATTTGACTGTAAGAGGGCTCTAGACTTCTATCTTCAAAGAACGGAAGACATTAGAAAGTCCTCCCAATTGTTTGTTTCCTTTGATTCTAATTGCCTGGGTCTTCCTGTATGCTTTCCAAATGAATAGCAGATTGTATTTCTCTCGCATATGACAAAGCGAGACTTACCCTCACCGGTCAGGTCACTGCACATAATGTCCAGGCAGTGGCCAACCTACATTCAGTAGCCATCGATGAGATTTGCCGAGCTGCAACATGATCCTCTATCCATATCTTTGCTGCCCATTACTGCTTGGATAAGGACTCCTGCCGGTATGCAGCCTTTAGCCAGGCGGTCCTTCAACATCTCTTTGGAACATCGAAACAACTCCTATCCCCTGCCCCACTTCTTGCCAGATCTCCTTGGTGGGGAAGTCTAGATTCAGATGACCTCGTCCAACTTTCTGACCCGGTTCAGCTCTTCAGAAATCTGGGAGCTAGGGAGTCCCATATGTGACGACTACGTTCCTGCTTGTTCCTGGAGATCTCCAGGAACAGCAGGAAATTAGTCTTCACAACCCGCCCTCCTCCCCATGGAGTTGTAGGGTTCTTTTTTTGTTTTTCAATTTTTCTCTTCAGCTACAAACTCAACTGAGGAGATGGAGTTGGGAGAGCAGGAAGGCAGTAGCGCAGTGGAGTGCTCCCTAAAGCTTTCCTATTAGTAACTGGGGAGCTTCCCACGCAGGCTTTGTCAGTACCCGATATCATCCATATGTGAAGACTAAATTCCTGTTCCCTGAGATCACCTGATCTCCAGGAACAAGCAGGAATGAGTCTTCACATATGGGTACATCGGTACCGACGGAGTCTGCGCGGGAACGCTCCCCAGCGTCCAATCAGAACGCTTTTGGAAGCATCCCAACACGCCTGCGTGCTGCCTTCCTGCCTTTCCCAACTGCCTCTCCTCAGTTTTTCGTTTTTCTGCGGAACCGGCAGGACATCCTCCTGTCACCACAGAAAATTCTTCCTTTATTTTTGTTTTTTCTTGTGGTCGCATCTACCTTCCCTCGATGCACCGGTACCACCGGTGTTTCTTTTTCTTTTTTTCTACAGATATTTCCTTTTGTGGGAACTTTTGTTCCTGTTAGTGCCTGACAGGTTTCGGCCTGCTAGGCCTCTTCACTTTCCCTCAGGGAAATGCTAGCCACTAGAATGTGTTTTAACTGTGGCGCTTACAAATTAATTTTAGACACCCAAAATTTTGTGCCTTCAATGTTTGGGACCTGAACACCATCTGCTGGAGTGTCCCTCCTGCACTACTATTTCTACAAGAGGTTTTCAGCATCGAGCTCAATTCGATACGCCGTTCCCCTCAGACCTGAGGGTACCAGCTACATCTTCTTTTTTGCAGGATCAGGTAACCAAACAAAAGTCTGTAAAGACTAGCCAGTCCTCGGGTGGTAGATCTCATGTACTTCATAGAGATGCCTTTGGGCTTGCCCCCGAGGACATTTTGGCTTTAAAACCCCGGCGGGAGGCTTCTGTCTCCAAAGCACTAACGGGGTTTCAGGCTGTTCCTGGGCTTTTTACCTCAGTGAACATGCCTGAGCCATGCCTGGTGGTGGTATCTGCTTTGAGCGGTGCCGGAACCCCGGCATCCGCAATGGTGCTGGATGAAACATTCCACTCCGATGATCGCAGTCGAGCGCTCTCGGTATCCTCGGTGCCGCTAGAGCCGCTACCGACCGGTCTTCCCACATCGGTCCCGGTACCGATGCTGGTATCCACGTCGGTACCCTCCAGATATGCATCGATAGACTCGCTTCTTTCACTACCGAGTCTAGAATCGATCTCTAGTCTGGATGACTGGGTACCGACTCATCTCGGTACCGACTGCAGACGGTACCGTGGACATTCCACCGATGATCAAGGTCTGCCACATTCGGTTTCCATGGTGCCGATAGTGCCATCACGGACTGATTTTCATATATCGGTGTCACCGACGGTACCGATCCCGGTACCGGTATCGACATCAACATCGGTGTCGGTACCTCCCATGCTCCTTTCAGCCTGCTCGCTTCCCTCCATACCGAGTTTGGAATCGATCCCTATCATGGACGATTTGCTACCGACCAGTTGCGGTACCGCTTTTCAGCGGTACCGACAACTATCTTTCAAAGATAATCCGATGCTCCACCCCTCCAGATCTTCTATTCTACAGAATCTGAATGAACCGGTGGATGCTAGAACTAGTTCTTCAACAGATCTAGTTCTTCCTCCTCTTCCTCGAGGACTCCCCTCTGGGGAGATTTCTTTTCAAGCTTTCCTGCTTGATATGGCCAAATCTCTTGCCATTTCCATACCTGGTCAAGACCCTGCACCAGGGGATCCACAACCTACACAGATCCCCTGTAATCCACATTAAGTCATTATGTTTCCTTTGCATCAAACCTTGCAGGATCTTTTATTTAGAACGTGGGAAACTCCTCTAATGGTATCCCCACCTTCTAGGGCAACTGATCTCCTATATAAGGTCCCCCCTTCTCCAGGTTTTCAGAAGCCTCAGCTCCCTCATCATTCTCTTGTTGTAGAATCAGCAATGAGGCGTGTAAAGAGTACTAAGAAGCACTCTTCTTATCCGCCAGGTCGTGAGGCTAAGACTTTAGATGCCTTTGGACGTCAAACTTTCTCCAGGACCAAGCAGGAAGTCAGTCCTCACATATGGGTGACGTTGGCGCCGACGGAGCCCTCGCAGAGCAATTTCCCCAGCTTTCAAAGAAAGCCTTTGGGAATTGCAGCGCGCATGCGCGGTCCCCTTCCCGCCCAAGGGTGCCATCTTGCTCAGTCTTCATTTTTCCGCGGAGCCCTACTGACGCTGTTTGTGATCGCCACAGAAAAAGTTGATTTTCTTTCATATTTCTTGTTCTTTCTCGGTTCGACGCCGGATCCTTTTCCCGCCCGGACCCGCTACGCCGGTAACGGGTCCGTTCTTTATTTTTCGGTTTTTTGTCTTTCGTGACAAGCATTCGCGCCATTTTTTATTTTTCACTGGCAGCCCTGTCTTTTGACCTCGCAGGGGCCCTTTTTCCCTCGATGGCTGCCAGCGGGTTTAAAAAGTGTGATCGGTGTAAGAAACTTATGTCTCTTACCGACACACATGACTGCTGCCTCTGCTGCCTCGGACCCGATCATGACCCGATGATCTGTGGTCCGTGTAGCAAGATGTCCTCAAAAGCGTTGAGGAGTCGGCAGCATCAAAGGGAACGAATCTTCTCTGACTCCGCGTCCGGCCGGGCCCGGACCTCGTCAGAGGCTTCGACGTCACGGGACTCCGGTCCTGAACATCGTCGGAGTTCCTCTGAGCGGGGGTCTCCTACCTGGGAACATCATCGGAAGAAAAAACCCGCGAGGGCGGCGTCGGTGGACGCTCCTGGTTCCTCGAGGGCCAGGTCGCATAGCCCCGATAGCCATCCCGGGTCCTCGGAGTCGGAGAGGCCTTCGAAACATCCTCAACTCGAAATGGAGTTGCCAGGACACGTGAGTACTGTAGTCCTCGTGGACTCGCCTCCGAAGGAGCCGACGTCAAGCCCGATGCCGTCGGGGCCCGAGTCGGGGGCTGCTGGGTCTCCTGAGCTTGGACTCAGGTTGACGGCCTTGGAGAACAGTTTGGCTGCCTTCATGGACCAGCAGCGGGCATTGATCGCTGGCCTCGCCAATGCATCTGCCTCGGCCACCGGGACGTCGACATCCAAGTCGACCCCGGAGACCGAGCCGATCCTCGAGTCCATACGAGCTCGAGTCGATCCTCGGTCATGGTCTCCCTCGGCCTCCCGTTCGATTCCTCCTCCGAGGAGTCAGACTGGGAAACAGAGGACAAAGAGTCACCTGGTACTTTTCAGACTCGGTGTGTCCCATCGGACTCACCCGAGTCCGAACCTCGCAGACGGTCCCCGCCGGAGGACACCCGGTTCTCGGACTTCGTGCGGGATATGGCCAAGGCCTTGGCATTCCCTGCGGATCCTGAGGAGGAGCCTCGAGCCGAAGAGCTCGATGCCCTCCAGTATGACTCTCCCCCGAAGGAGGCCTTTACTGTACCGGTTCCTCCGATGCTGGAACGACTTCTCTTCCGCATGTGGGAGAGCCCGGCGTCGGCGCCGGTGTTAAGCAAGCGGGTCGATTCCATTTTTCGAGTCCGCAAGAGCCCCGGGTTCCAAAAGGCACGAATCGGCCATGCATCGACTCAAGAGTCAGAAGATGCACTCCTTGGTGCCTCCCGGCCGGGAGGCCCAGAACCTGGATGCCCTCGGTAGAAAGTGCTTCCAGGGCTCTATGCTTGCTTATCGAGTCCAGACCTACCAGCTCTATATGGGCATGTATCTCCGAGATCTGGAAAAAGAAATTGCTGGGTTCTCTGCTGGTCTCTCCGAGGAACCTTTGCAGAGGGTCCAAGCCTTGTCGTCCACTGGTATTCGAGAGTGCTCGAAGTTTATCTCTCGAGCAGCCTACGATGGCTTCGAAGCATCGGCTCGAGTAGCCGGGGCCGGCATCGGTGCCCGCCGACAGGCTTGGCTTCAGTCATCCGACCTCGAGCCATGGGTACAGGACAAGTTGGTCGATGTCCCCTGCAGAGGTGAAAACCTCTTTGGCAAACCCATGGCTGAAAAGGCTGCACAGATCGAGACCGAGACTCTGACCAGAACTAGGCTGTCCAGAAAAACCTCTGCCCCTTCTCAGAAGAAGAAGGGCTTGGGGAAAAAGCCCTTTTACCCGAGGAAGGCGGCTGCCTATAAACACTACCCTCAGTATCAGGCCTCAGCAGCTCCCCAAAAGGGTCAGCAGGCCAAGGCACGGGGTAATGGGGCCCGTAGGCAGCAGGCCCCCAAGCCCACAACGCCGGCCCCTGCTCAGCAGGGTGGAGGGTTTTGACTCCATCAGCATAGCCTCTTCCCCTCAGCTGGTTTCTCTCAGCACAGGAGGCCGGCTGGTCCACTTTGCCCACAGGTGGTCAGCCATCACATCAGATACCTGGGTGCTTCATATAGTTCAGAAAGGCTATCTTCTACACTTTCACCAGGTACCTCCCTCCTACTTTCCAGGGGAGCCTCCAAGACTCCCTCTGCACAGGGACTTACTCCTTCAGGAGTTAGCAAGTCTTCTTCAGGAACAGGCTGTGGAACCGGTGCCCCACCACCTGAGAGGTCACGGCTTTTATTCCAGGTACTTTCTGATACCAAAAAGAACAGGAGGCCTTAGACCCATCCTGGACTTGTGAAACCTCAACAAGTTCCTGGCAAGGGAAAAGTTCAAGATGCTTACCCTTGGAATCCTGCTGCCCTACCTCCAGCAGGGAGACTGGCTATGCTCCTTAGATCTGAAGGATGCCTATACTCACATCCTTATTCATCCAGACCACAGACAATATCTCAGGTTTGTTGTGGGAGGAAATCATTACCAGTACAGAGTACTGCCCTTTGGCCTATCCTCCGCCCCCAGGGTGTTCACCAAATGCCTAGCAGTGGTGGCGGCCTATCTAAGATTTCAAGGCCTTTTTGTGTTTCCATACCTGGACGACTGGCTAATCAGGGCCCAGTCTTCCCAAGAGGCCACTCAGGCCACTCATCGCACTGTGTCTCTGCTCCAGCACTTGGGCTTTGTCATAAACTTCGCAAAGTCCACTTTGCTCCCCTCTCAGGATCTCGAATTCATCGTCGCAAGGTTGAGCACACTTCAGGTGCGGGCCTTCCTGCCTCTAGACAGAGCACACAGGCTCATGGATCTCGCCAGCCACTTTCACAGCAATTCCCTGGTCTCTGCCAGGCAATTTCTGAGACTGCTCGGCCATATGGCTTCCACGGTCCATGTGACCCCCCAATGCCCGCCTGAACATGCGACCTGCTCAGTGGTGCCTTCGCACTCAATGGCATCAGGCCACGGGGAGCCTGACGGACTCAGTACAGGTCTCCGACCTGCTGGTCTCTTCTCTGCGGTGGTGGCTTCATCTGCCAAACCTGCTTCTGGGAGTGGATTTTCAATCTCCTCCACCTTCTCAGGTACTAACAACCGATGCTTCTCTCCTGGGTTGGGGAGCACATTGCCAAGGGACATGTACTCAAGGCCTCTGGACTCCTTGGGAATCTGCGCAGCAGATAAACTTCCTGGAGCTCAGAGCCATCCGCCTAGCTCTGAGAGCATTCTCCCACCTCACTTCTCACCAGTCTGTGCTGGTCCAGACGGACAATCAGGTTGCAATGTTCTACGTGAACAAACAAGGAGGCACAGGCTCCTTCCTTCTCTGTCAGGAGGCACGAAGACTGTGCTCTTGGGCCGTCCACCACGGCATCCTCCTCAAGGCGGTCTATCTCCCAGGTCAGGAAAATTACCTGGCGGACAAGCTAAGCCGGATCCTCCAACCACACGAATGGAGATTGGATCCATTAGTGGTTCAGCGGATCTTTCTCAAGTGGGGACTCCCCACCATGGATCTGTTTGCCAGTCCTCTGAACCGACAACTTCCCAGATTCTGCTCTCGACAACCGCATCCTCTCAGAGTAGCGGCGGATGCTTTTCTGATTCCATGGTCCACGGGCGTCTTGTATGCCTTTCCTCCCATGCCGCTGGTGTCTCGAACACTCTTCAAGGTTCTCAGAGACAAAGCCTCGCTGATCCTAGTGGCTCCTCGGTGGCCGAGACAACCTTGGTTCCCGCTTCTAATGCAGCTGGCGGTGGACACTCCTCTTCCTCTGGGGTTTCAACCCGATCTCCTGCCACAGGATCAAGGGTCTCTCCTACACCCCAACCTCCGGTCCCTTCATCTGATGGCCTGGCTGCTGAAAGGGTAGTCCTTGCTCCCCTCCAGCTGCCTCGGGAGGTGGAAGAAGTTGTCTTGGCCTCGAGGAGGCCTTCCACCCGGAAGTCCTACGCTCTTAAGTGGCGTCGGTTCTCCATTTGGTGTGCTCAGCAGTCTGAGAATCCCTTCTCCTGCTTGGTAGCAGTGGTCTTGCAATACTTGCTTTATCTCTCCAATCTGGGCCTTAAGTCCAACTCTGTCAGAGTCCACCTCAGTGCTCTCTCTGCACATCACGCACCGGTGGATGGCAGGCCTCTTTCCCACCACCCTTTGGTGGCTCGTTTTCTCCGAGGCCTTCTTCTCCTTAAGCCTCTTTTACGCCCACCAGCCCCTGAGTGGGATCTGAATGTGGTCTTACAGCGGATTACCTGTCCGCCTTTTGAGCCTATGGCTACCTGCCCTCTTCGTTTTCTTTCCTGGAAAACTTTGTTTTTGGTAGCCCTTACTTCTAGGCGCGTTAGTGAGCTGCAGGCCCTAGTGTCTGATCCTCCTTACACTAGGTTCTACAGGAATAGGGTAGTCTTACGGACTCACCCTAAGTTTCTTCCAAAAGTGGTTTCTACTTTTCATCTCAACCAGGAGGTGGTTCTTCCGACCTTCTATCCCAGGCCGCACACCTGCCGGGCTGAAATGGTCCTGCATACCCTGGACTGTAGGAGGGCCTTATCCTTCTACCTTGACCGTACGTGAGAGCATAGAAGGGCTGTTCAGCTCTTCGTTTCTTTTGACCCCAATAAGTTGGGGCTACCTGTCTCCAAGCGTACTTTGTCCATATGGGTTGCTGACTGTATCGCTTGGGCTTATGGTGCGGCCGGCCTCTCATTAGAGAGTCGAGTCACGGCTCATCGTGTTAGGGCGAAGGCTGCGTCAGTGGCTCATCTCCGCTCTGTTCCGTTGGCAGACATCTGCCGGGCCGCTACTTGGTCTTCAAGCCAGACTTTTGCGGCCCATTACTGCCTAGAGAGGGAGTCCCGCAGGGACAGTGCTTTCGGACAGGCAGTCCTCCATAATCTCTTTGAGGTTTAGGCAACTCCTACCCTCCGGCCCTGGTGTTGGGCTACCGGTCGGAGGCGTTTTTCAGAGAAGATTCCTTCCTTCTGTGCTTCTCAGCTAGAGGGAGCTCATTTTTCCACTTGAGGCCTCCGGTAGCCTTAAGCTTGGGAGTCCCATATGTGAGGACTGACTTCCTGCTTGGTCCTGGAGAAAGAGTAGTTACTCACCTGTAACAGATGTTCTCCAGGAGCAGCAGGAATCAGTCCTCACAACCCTCCCTCCTCCCCTTGGAGTTGCAGTCCTATCATTTCGTTTTTGCTGATTTTTTTGCTGTCTTTTAACTATGTCATCAGACTGAGCAAGATGGCACCCTTGGGCGGGAAGGGGACCGCGCATGCGCGCTGCAATTCCCAAAGGCTTTCTTTGAAAGCTGGGGAAATTGCTCCGCGAGGGCTCCGTCGGTGCCGACGTCACCCATATGTGAGGACTGATTCCTGCTGCTCCTGGAGAACACCTGTTACAGGTGAGTAACTACTCTTTCCAGGCATCCATGCTTTCAGCAAGAATCCTTTCATATATATTCTATATGGGATTATCTCTTGAGGAGGTCACAAAAGATTTATTGTTTTTGACCCCTTTCCTCCAAGAGCCTAAAAGAGCAGATTTTTCTATGTTAGTCAATCATGCTCAAAATATTTCTAAGTTCCTTACTTTGCTTCCCTAGACTCTTTCGAGTCTGTTAGCAATACGTCTACTATAGCCATAGGAGCACGACGTAGAGCCTGGTTCCAAGCTTCAGACTTGGACAAATCTGTACAAGATAAACTGGGAAATGCTCCTTGCACTGGAGAGAATCTCTTTAATAAATAGACTTTACTCCAGGCTGCTCAGTTAACCACTGACACTATTGCTTTTAGAGGCTTGTCTATGCCTTCCTCTATCCAAGTTTGTAGAAAGTCTACTAATAAGCTTTGTTCCCTTAATGGGAGAAGGTTTTATCCATCTTTTACCCATCATACAGATCCTCCCATGCAAGGGAAACAATCAACCAGGCTCAGGAAATCACAACTTCAACGGGTTCAGCAAACCCAGCAGCCTCAGGGTTGCTAATAGACTCTTCCCTAAATCCTTTTTCCTCTTTGAGGTTTGGATCCTGTAGTTTGCTTCCTACCACTACAAGCATCTACATCAATTCCATCCTAACTTTACATATGTCCCTCTTAAGGGGACATCCTGATTATCAGCTCCAAGAGCTTCTTAAGTTGATTATGCTTTACAGGTTATACAGTTACTCCTCATCCTCTGAACTACTCAGAGGAGTAACAACTGTCAATAAGGTTGCCATGCCTTTACCTTTGACTTTTTCTCCTGTATCAGCATATCTCAAATTATTTCAAAGATTTACTCCACCGTAAGTCTTCTTTTCAACTCTGCCACTCTTACTAAGACATTTCGTCTATAAGAGTGATACCACTTCACTGAGGGCTTCTCCTTAAGCCCCTAGATTTTCTTTCAGAATTGTCTCCCCCATGCATTCTTAGCTTTTCTGGCAGCTCTCAGACAATAGTGGAGTCTTACCACTCCTACTTATGTCTGTATTTCTTTCCCAATCTTAGGACATAAGATTTCTACTGCTGCCCTATCAATAATTAGAACTGCAGGGGCCCTTACTGGTTAGACCACTGACTTGCTCACCAAGTCACCAGGGCTTGTTCTCCAATTTCAATGGTTCTGACCTTACCTCTAAGTTCCAAAAGGTTTTAAAACCTTTTTCTGGCTATTGTTGCAGACACATCACCTTATCTTCTATCCTTAGCCTTCCCCAATCCTTGGGCTTGGCGGAGTAGTTCATGATACCTACTGGCTCTTAAACACCAGTTTTTCTTCTGATTAACCTGCAACATGCTCTCTGCATCTCTACGGAGCAGCTCTACACTATGGGGCCTTGTTAGAGAGCACATGATGTCAGATGGTTAGGAAGGGCTTTACCTAGTCATGCCTGCTGGGCTCTCCCTGCCCTTACCATTTTCCATTAAAGGCTTCTTAAATAAAGGACACAGGCCTTTAATTAAGAGAATACTTAAAGTATTATCCAATTCCCTGGGTTGCTTCCCATCTGCAGGGGACCCCTTCACCAGGGATGGATTTTCTATTAGTATAGACAATCCTTGTCTTGTCTTTCCTTCCATCCTCAACTCTTCATGGCGTAATCCATGTTGAGCACAAGAATGCACCCTACCCTTTTTACCCTCATTTTTTCTCCAGCTACCCGCTGGAGTTATGGAAGGATTCAGACTTACTATCTGCAGATTTACAACATCCTCTGCATTTTCCAGGTAGGTCTCCATTCCTGGTTATCCCTAGACTAGAGTTCTTACAGGACTCTCGACTTCTCTTGCCAGTGAGAGAACTCCCTGGGCTCCTATCCATACCCGGGAAGTACAGATTCTCTAACTATCTCCTCAAGCAGGTATCCCCCCTTCTTGTGGTTAGATTAATTTTTCTCTCTCCACATGCCCTATGTGCGGACATGGGTATGTATACATATATATATATATGTTTACATGTATATGAACATCTGCATGTTTATGCTCATATATATATATATATATATATATATATATATATATATATGAGGGATATATCTGTATTTTCCCTATCTATCTATATATATGCTTCACAATATATGATAGTGGGTAGATATATGTCTATATACTATTTCCATCTGTCAGCCTAGATAGATATATATATATACTTATACATATATATATATATATATATATATATATATATATATATATATATTCCCCTACGGGCTCGACAGATACTCTCTATCCCTTTCCATGCTGTTCCAGCATGCTCAGGGTTCTCAAAAATCAACCACTTCCTCTAGTAGTTGAGGAGGGTTTTGTACCATGACTTTCAGTTAGGTACATCTGAAGCCCTCCATATACTTTCCTTTCCAATTAGGAGGGACTTTCGGATTCTTCAGAAGCTGAGCGGCTACAACGACTCATTACTTCTGTCCTTCTTTGTTATCAGATATAGGGATCTTTGAAGCTCCCTTCTCTTATAAGAACTTTGCCCCTTTAAAGTCAAAGGAGCTTCAGTTTTTATCTAATAGGGACTTCCACGTTTCCGCAAAGTCCTACCTCACTGAACTACCCCAGTTCCACTGGGATTGTTTCTTCTCACCCTAAGGGTTCTAACCTCAACCTGTTTTTTTGTACAGTTATCTACCTCTCCTTAATTTGAGGTACTCCCTGGGGATATTCTGTTGGTTCATATCCACAAATCCACATGAACCTCCATATACCCCTTCTTCAATATCACCAGGTGAGGTCCACGTTGGTTTATTGCTCTCAATATTACCACTAAACATCACCTGCACAGAGACTCCTATCTGGGCATTCTGTTTGGTCCTGCTGTTCCACAGCACATCTTTTTAGTTCAACTCCTACCCTCCATCCCTAGGATGCCTGGGGTTTCGGTAAAATAGCATGGCTCTCAGATTCGCAACATGCTGGCACTCCTCCAGGCATCTTAGCTTGGGATCCCCATATGTGAAGACTCATTCCTGCTTGTTCCTGGAGATACCACATTTACTTACCTGTAACAGGTGATCTCTGGGAACAGCAGGAATAAGTCTTCACAACCCACCCACCTCCCCTAGGAGTTGCATTTCTCTATCTCTATCTTTCCCTTTCTCTCTCTCTCAGCTTTAAAACTTAACTGAGGAGAGGCAGTTGGGAAAGCCGGGAAGGCAGCATGCAGGTGTGTTGGGATGCTTCCAAAAGCAATCTGATTGGACGCTGGGGAGCGTTCCCGCACAGACTCCGTCGGTACCGACGTACCCATATGTGAAGACTTATTCCTGCTGTTCCCAGAGATCACCTGTTACAGGTAAGTAACTGTGTTTTACAGGTGTGTAATTATGCTTTCCCGGTACTCAAGGACCATGACCATCACAGATACACACAATTGATGCCTTCAGTGCCTGGGACCCGATTATCTACCCTCTTGTAATTTGTGTTTGCAGATAACAAAAAGAGGCTTAAAAGCTGAGAGAAACAGCACAAATCACGTTTTGATGCTCAGATGTCCGATCAGTCATCATCAGCATTGACAGCATGAGTCTCAATGGCTTTGAAGACTGCATCGGATGCTGTCGGTGCTTCGACATCAAGGAGTTCTTGTGATCACTCGGATCCAAGCACCCATAGTCCCATGTATCATTGACCATCGATTGATCTCCACATAAGGATGAGGAAGGATTTGGCTTCATCTTTGTCAGCAACACAAGTTGATCACACACAGTGAATGCTTTAGTGCACCGCTGTCAAAGCCCCTCGAGGCACAGCATCAAAAGCGAAGAGCGTCTGCAAGAGTGCCCCTCCAAGCTGCCCAGAAGAGAGAAAAGATTATCCTCCAGGACCTCAGAGGGGCAGTGAAACCCTACTGAGAGCCGAGACCAAACCACTGATAACCCCTCACAGATTCCAGTTACATTGGTCAACGTTATTGAGGCACCACAGCCTTCTGAGTCAGTAGCCATAGAGAAACACCTTCTGCAGGCTCTCAAGGAATGGTTTGCAGCCCTTTTGGTCATTCAGCAAGCCGGTGCCTCGACGTCAGCTGCATCAACATCAATGACCGTCCAACCAATCCTTGAGACACATGCCTTGCTTGTGGGAAAGATATCAACATCAGGGCATTGAAGGGCCCCAACACTAGTATCTGCCCATCTGATATCACTTTGTAGCATTTCAGGGTCTGATGCACCCTTGAAATCCATATGAGTATCGGTGCATTGTCGCCCCCAATCCCTGAAGTTCAAGAGAGAGATCAAGGCAAAGACTCAGAAGTACTTTGGCTTCCTTTCTGAGTCGGTTTCAGAAGGCTGCGTATCTGATATTGAGTCCAAAGACTTGTTGGAGAACAGGTCTCCAGAGCTTCCATTGGACCTCTTTCTTCATGAGCAGCGCAAATTCCCTCCTAAGGATATGGCCTTCCAAGATTTTGTCAGGGATATGGCTAAGGCCATACCATTTTCTTTGGAGACTGAGGATGAGCCTAGAGCAGAAGAGTTGGAGATCCTTCAGTACTCCTTTGTCCCCAAGGAAGCAATGAAAGTGTCCGTGCATCGCATCCTTTAGAGAGTGCCGATGAGAATGTGGGAGAACCCCCTCACTGTACCTCCAGTCAGTAGAAGGCTTGACTCCATGGATAGAGTTCAAAAGGCTCCTGGATTTGAGAGGCCCCAACTTCCACACCATTCTTTGGTAGTTGAATCTGCCCTGAAGAGATCCAAAAATTCCTAGACTTCCTCCTCAGCATCCCGGAAGGAGATTCAGACATTGGACTCTTTTGGGAGAAGATACTTTCAGAGTTCCATGCTTATGGCCCACATGGCCTAACAGTTTTACACGAGCATGTTTCTGAAGAACATCGTGTGTGACCTCGCTGATCTATTCCAGTATCTCTCTCCAGAGAAATTGGAACAGTATCATTCCCTAGTGGCTCACGGCAAGCACTGCTCGAAGCTCATAGTCCAGACGACCTATGATATCTTTGAAATGGCATTGAGAGCTTCTGCTATAGATATTGGTGCCCAGAGATGTGCCTGGCTCCGGTCCTCAGACCTTGAACAAACGCTGTAGGACAAGCTTGCTGACATGCCGTGCCATAGAGAAAATCTCTTCAGATAACAGTCGAAGAGAAGGCTGGCTTCATTGAAAAGCAGCATGTCACCCTTCGCAATCTCCTATTACAGAAGTTACCAAGGTTGGGGCCAGAAAAAGACCTATTACTCTCATAGGTTTAGGTACTTTCCTGGGTTCCAAACCTCCCAACTGAAACAGGCCCCTCAACCACATGCACAGTGTGAGAAATCTCAAAACCCTCAACCTGCTTCTCAGCCAAAACCTGGGGTGGAGTTTTGACTGATTCCTTCAGAACAAAGCCATTCCACCTGTAACCTCAGTGAAAAACTCTCTGGTCGGGTGAAGGCTTACTCTTTTTGCCCAAAGCTGGCCCCTCATAACCTCAGACACTTGGGTTCTTCAAATCATCCAAAGCAGTTAAAGATTTAATCTATTCGACCTACCTCCAAATTGCCCCCCTGAGGGTGTATCATAGCGAACCTCTACATCAGGAAGTGCTTCAAAGTGAAATCATCACCATCTTGGGGGATCTTGCATTCAAGCTTGTGCCTCCAGAGCAAAGAGAGCAAGGATTTTATTCCAGGTATTTCCTGATCCCTAAGAAAACAGGGGGGTGCCATCCCATACTAGACCTAAGAGATCTGAACACATACTTTGTAAGAGAAAAGTTCAGGATGATTTGTCTGAGCATCTTGCTTCCTTACCTTCAAAAAGGAGATTGGCTATACTCCCTGGATCTGAAAGATCCGTACAGCCACATACAGATACATCCCACTCACAGGGAGTATTTCAGATTTGTCCTGGGAGAACAACACTCCCAGTACCACTTATTGCCCTTTCGCATAGCTTCAGCACCATGTGTTTTTACAAAATGCTCGCAGTATTAGCAGCTTACTTCTGAATGTTGGGAATGTTTGTCTTCCCCTCTTTGGATGATTGGCTGATCAAGACTACCATGCAGGAAGGAGTTTGAGAATCAACACGATTGATCATTCAAATTCTGGAACTACTAATTTTTGTTGTTAAGTGCCATTGAGTCTGTGTTGACTCATGGCAACCCTCTGGATAGCTGTCCTAAACTGTATTCGGTCTCCAGTCAGGCAGCTCATTGTTGATAGAGTGGCATCCATAGCTGCTGTTATTGTATCGATCCATCTCATTGCTGGCCTTCCTCTTTTGACCTTCAACCTTGCCAAGCATTATGTCTTTCTCTAATAATCTCTCTCTTTGCATGATGTGTCCAAAGTATGAAAGTCAAAGGCGTGTTAGCTGAGCTTCTAAAGAAAGCTTTGGTTTGATCTCCTCTAGTACTGACTGGTTTGTTCTTTGGGCAGTCCATTTGGGTGTTGGAACTACTAATGTTCACCATAAATTACCCAAAATCCCATCTACAGCCTACCCAGTGATTGGAATTTATTGGAACCCTGCTCAACATTACTCAGGTGAGAGCCTTCCTCTCACACAACAGACCCAACAGATTGACAGTGTGGGAGACTCAACTGAGTCAGCAAGTAAAGGAAGATGTTAACTGTATTTGGTCATTTTAAAAGCTTTAGTAATGATATGTGTGAAGACTTGCACATAGAGGTCGAAATCATGGACGTTTGCAGAGGTCTCCGGTGCAGGGATGTCCAAGTAGGCATGGGAGTGTGGCAGAGGTGTGCCTGGGGAGGAGCAATGGACTTACACATCCCCGTTCAATCTCAGAAACAGCGGAGACATCTGCAGGCATCTCCATGTTTATACCTGCTCCAGGCGGGAATAAGTATCAGGCCAGAGCCTGTTTTCACCTTAAAACATCCAGAGAATGTAGAATTAAATGACTAGCCTTAGACCACAAAGATCCACACTAGGATTTGAACCTTGGCCACCCTGCTCTTAAACTACTACTCTATCCATTGTGCAATTAGATGTCTTGGTTCTGAAGTGCTATCCTGGGGATGTCTATATAGATGTTTGATATATGTGCATATCGGACATGTCCACATTTCCGAAATCATGCCTGAACTTGCTTTTTTTTTTCCCCAGACGTTCTGGCTTTGATGTCCCAGATTGCATTTGGATGTCCCATTGTGAAATGTGCCTCATTGCCTCTACGGCACACAAAACACCCATTGCACATCTCCATATGCGACAGGGTCAGTGGACTCTGAGGTCTCAGTGGGCTCAGGCCATAGGTCGACTCAGGGATTGTCTGTATATCAGCAGACCACTCATTCAGTCATTGCAATGGTGGACAATCCATCACAAATTGCTCAAAGGTCTTCCTTTCCAAATTGCTCCACAGCAAAAGGTTCTGATGACAGATGCATCCAAACTGGGTTGGGGAATATCCCCGTCTAAGTTCCCTACGCACCCCGATGCTATCCAGTTAGCATTGGGGTGTGTTGTGGGTGTTCCAGAGGCGGAGATTGCTGCTAACTGGGTAGCGGTGATGTTGGACCCCACTACCTGGTTAGCGATCTGTGCCTAAAACTAGGCCAGCTTTTGACTCGCCTAGATTTAGACAAGGATGCTAACCAGGTAGCGGTGTAATATCGCTGCTACCTGGTTAGCCTCAGTGGCTCCTGGGCTTTTGCGTCGACCCCAGATATTCATTGCTGTTGCCGCGGCATTGAATATCCAGGTTTAGGGGTCAGCAGGCAGGGCTATGCACCATAGTGGCACATAGCCTGCCCAGTTGAAAATTGGGCCCATAGTTTATGCTCACAATCCTCTCCTTGGGGGTCATAAGGAACACAGTCTATTACCCTCCATTGTAAATCAGAGAACGTGTAGTGAAATTGGATGCACTTACAACTTTTGTATTAAGTCTGGACAAATGTCATGTAACCGAGACTTCAGAACGGATAGTGCGCCCAATGTATTTTAAAAACATGGGCAAAGTATCATATATGCAGAGTGTGAGCTTGGATCTGCATAGCTTGACTTTGGCAGAATATTGTCGTAAGGAGGTAATTCCTAAAGGCCTCCGAATCTGGAAGGCACCACATATGTTTCTTGATGATGAGGCATTTGTTCATCGATGGAATCGGATTCTTAATAAATGTTCCTTGGATTTAATGTTGCTCATGATAGAAACTGCTCAAGTTAAAAATGCTACGTTGGTAAAAGGATTAGATGCAGATTTGGATAAATTAAAGGTTACTGAGAATTTTGACGTATGACATGCTGAAATCCTTAAGCAAATTGAACTGTATAAGAGTGATTTGAAAGCTTTGAAGATTAAGAAATTATTGAAAG
Source organism: Ichthyophis bannanicus (assembly GCA_033557465.1). Lineage (NCBI taxonomy): Eukaryota > Metazoa > Chordata > Amphibia > Gymnophiona > Ichthyophiidae > Ichthyophis > Ichthyophis bannanicus. The sequence continues at coordinate 855,217,232 of CM066032.1, forward strand.
ATGAGAAGAGGATGAAAGAAGGTTCAATATATAACTAGTCTATGAGGAAAAATAGGAATGCGGATGGTTATCATAAGAATATTGGAGGGGATATGTCTATGTATTTATCAGACTCTAGTACTGATACTGGTCAGCATGTTTTGCCTCCCAAATCTGCAAGACTTGCAGAACAAGATATTGAACGTCCTGTTAATCGTAGCAACTTTCAGGGAAATTTTCAAGGGTTACCCACGTGCACTCGCCGCAAGAAAGGGATAGTAACATTTCGTTAAAAGATACGGTGATTAATCTCTCTAATGTGGCATTAACACCAGCGCAGACTGCTGTGCTATCTCCTGGATTATCTTTTATTAATGGCCCGCGGAATGATGGGTTTCAAAGTAGAGTGGTGATTGAACGGTTAATAAGGTCTTTACAGTTAAAACTTTTCTTTTTGGACCAGCCATCTACTTTTGATCCTTCATTGATTAGTTTGAAATCTGATTGGATTCCTCCAGGTCCATTGGGCCCCATTGTATATACATTTAAACATCTAGTGTTATCAGATTTAAGTAAAATGGAATTGAAATATAGTAATTCTCCTAAAAATGTATCAGCAGCTGAATTCCAAGCATTGCAAGATCTTCAAAGGATGAATGACATCATGATAAAAAAAGCTGATAAAGGAGGTGCTGTACTGGTTTTGAATACGGATGATTATGATAAAGAAGTCTTATCGTCAATTAAATAATACTTCTCATTATGTACGGTTGCAAGTTGATCCGACAGTAGAGTTGCAAGAATTATTGTATGGTATAACCACTGCAGCATCGGAGTTTGGTTATCTGACTGGGGAAGGAGAAAAAATTTCTATCTCCATTATTTCCTAAAGTACCTGCTTTTTATATTTTGCCTAAGGTACACAAGAATTTAGTGAATACCCCTGGATGGCCAATCCTTTCTAGTAATAATTCTTTACTGGAACGGGTAGGGATTTATTTAGATATGCATTTAAAGAAAGAAGTACCAAAGATCCCTTCATTTGCTAAAGACACTACACATTTTTTACAGATTTCAGTCTTGTTCAATGTGTGGGAAATGAGTCCTAGACCCCATAAAGTACCAACTAAGTTTTTATTGACTTTGGCGGAATTGGGGTTAAAAAGAAATTACTTTGTATATAAACAATAATTTTTTCAACAAATTTCTGGCACTGCAATGGGAGCCACATTTGCACCTTCTCTGGCCAATCTGTATATTTATTTTTTTTGAGAAGCAATGGGTTTATTCTTCTAACTTTGCACCTTTTGTTATGGGGTGGTATAGATATATTGATGATATTTTTTTGTTGTGGAGTGGAACCCTGGAATCTCTGAATGATTTTTATTATTATCTTAATGGTTGCGATGGGAATATCAAGTTCAAAATGGACGTTCAAGAGCAATCAATTCACTTTTTGGATGTAAAAGTCATTAAAACAGAGAATACATTTTTTACCACTGTCTATACAAAGCCTACAGATAGGAATATTATCCCGCACTTTTCTAGTTCCCATCCAGAACATTTGAAGCGGAGTCTTCCATACTCAGAATTGTTACGCTGTCGTCGCATCTGTTTATCTGATAGTGAGTTTAAAGTGCAGGCAAGAACTATGCTCTCTAAATTTAGGAGACGGGGATACCCAGATTCATTTCTTCAAAAGGCCTATAAGAGGGCAAGATTTAATCACCGGGAGTGGTTATTGATGCCTAGGAACGTTGAATAACATTCTGTCCCTAAATTTATTGAACCACAGATGACGTGTACTTCAACATTCCAGTTTATCTAGCCGCATAGCAGCGTCTGTTCGTAAACGGTGGAAGTTATTACAGACGCATCCTAGGCTATCTACTAATCAATTATGCGTGGCTTATAGTACAGGTTGGAATTTGAGAGACTGTCTGTGTTCTGCTGTTCCACGATCGGCATTTTTAGGGATGACTACGGGGCACGTGAAGTGTGGACACTGCTCGTACTGTGCAGTAATGGAAGAAGATACCTGTTTTCGGTACAAAGGTAAGAGTTATAGACTAAAAGGGAATACGACCTGTACAACTGCCTTTGTGGTATATGTTCTGAGATGCCCTTGTTCGAAACTATATATAGGAAAGACTACCCGTTCTCTTAAAGTTCATTTGGCAGAACATAAATACAGCATTGCTAAACAGAAACAGTAATGATTGCACATTGTACATCTATGCATCACGATTTTGAGGAGCTACACTGCATGACATTGGAACATGTTCCGTTTGATATTCGCCGAGGAGATGGAGGACGTTTGCTATTGCAGAAAGAACAACAATGAATTTATAAACTGGGTATACTTGATCCTAATGGATTGAATGATAAAATAGAATGGACATTGTTTTTTTGATGCAATGATGCATATCTCCCTTTATTTCCTATACAATAGGCGGGGGTCGCCCATACAGAATCTCAAAAGGGGAAACTCCTAAAGACTTAGCAGGGGCTAAGTATATCCTAAGAAGGGCTATAGGAAGAACCTGGGGCCACTTCAGGTGAACTTCTTGGCAAAGTTTGGACAACTGAGATTTCAGGGTTCTATTCATACATTCTACTTTTCCTAAATTCTGAAATCTGTAGGCAGTATGCATCTGATAATATCAATATCTCGGGGCCATACTTAATGGACTTGCTTCCTGAGGTTATCAACCCTTCTTTGTCTTTGTACAGGGCCCCATGTGCATGCAAGGTTGTAAGGGCATACTTGGAATCTGTGTACACTTTCCCTATTGTTAGTGCTCTAGTGAGGGCTATCAGTTCAGCTTTCTGTGCTGCAACTTCTGGGGCCAGAGCTGTGGATTCAACTACCAGATCAAGGGTCACCACCGCATATCCGGCACAACAATGTTCATTAATGATGACAGGGCTGCTTCCATCTACAAAGAAAGTCCGTCCAGGGTTCTCCAAAGGACATCAGTCTCATCCGGTCGTCTTGAGAATATAGTGTTCATAGTTTCTAAACAGTCATGATGGGGGGGGGTCAAGACCAACTGGTAACAACGTAGCAGGATTCAGAGCTTGACTGACTGTCAATTGTATCTGGGGGTTTTCACACAGCATACTCTGATACCTCAACATTCGTGAATTAGCTAGAAGTTTCCTTTGTGTTTCATAATGGTTAGAACAAAGTGCGGTATAGTAACTTGAAGATTTTGTCCCGGGGTGAGCTTGTCAGCTTTGCTCACTAGGAGGGCTGTAGCTGCAACAGCTCTCAAACAAGGGGGCCAGCCTTTTGCAACTACATCCAATTGTTTTGACAGATAGGTTACTGGCCGTTGCCAAAACCAAGAGATTGAGTCAACACTCCTAGAACATTTCCTTGTGACTCATGGACATAGAGACTGAAAGGTTTTCTGGACATCTGGTAGACCCAGAGCTGGTGATAACATCACATCAGAGCGGTTTTTCAAAGATTGAAAGGCTGCATCCTATGCAAGTCCCCATTCCAATGGAGACTTTTCCATTCCTTTGATAGCTTGATACAAGGGTTTTGCTAGCAGCGCAAAATTGGGGATCCATATACAACAGTACCCTGCGGCACCCAAGAAGGCTCTCACTTGTCTCCTGGTGGGATTACTGCACACAGTTTCTTTGCATCGTATTCTACTGGTCAACTGGAATCCTAGATATTTCACTTCGGCTTAACATAATTGCGCCTTGGCTCTTGAGACTTGTATCCAGCCTCACTTAGAAGGTGCAAGAGTTCACTGGTGGCTTGTAGATATTTACTTTCTGAATTTGTGGCTTTGAGCAGGTCGTCCACATACTGAAGAAGAACCCTTTCTCCTGGGTTCACATAGTAGCTTGAAAGATCTTGATTTAAAATAGCACTGAAGAAAGTAGGTGAATTCTTGAATCCTTGAAGTAATCTAGTCCAGGTGAGTTGGCCCCGCCTTCCTGTTGTGGGGTCTTGCCATTCAAAAGCAAACAAAAGTTGACTGGTGGGGGCTAGGCGTACACAGAAAAAGGCATCTTTCAGGTCCAGGACGGTAAAATGAGTAGCCTCAGCGAGGATCAGTCCCAAGAGAATATAAGGATTTGGTACCACTGGGTATATAGTTTCAGCTGCATCATTTATCCACCTTAGATCTTGTACTGGGCAGTAATCCCCTGTCCCAGGTTTACTTAACTGGGAGAAGGGGGGCACTCCTTGAGAAGTCCATACTGCAGTTTCATCAGATGGCAGTGGATACCTCCAATAGCTGGTCAAGGAAGAGGATTCTGCTTCACATGCACTGGTTCTGCTCCTGGCTTGAGGGTGACAATGACAGGGGCTATGTTTTTCGCTAGGCCAGGTGGATCATCTTCCGCCCATACTCCAGGTGGGGCTATAAGGTTGGTGGGTATACAGGAACTAGCTGGCTTGATTGGAGATGCACTATAGAACCGCTACTCTTCTTCTCGGGGAACAGTTAGCACCATCAATCCAGCAGGCTTTGGGTTCACAGTCATTTGCATTTCTCCCTTTCAGCAAAGGATATCTGTGCCTGAAGCTTAGCAAGCATATCTCGGCCCAAAAGTGGAATAGGGCATTCAGGCATATACAGGAACTGGTGCGCTATTTTCTGTCCCCCTAGTTCACACATGCGGTTCTGCAGGAATGGCTTGGTGGCCCTGTTCCCAGTGGCTCTGACAATGGTGATGCATCGAGACTACAAAGGGGCTACTGGCTTTCACCACTGAGTGTTCTGTTCCTGTATTTACCATATATTGGTCCACTATTTGCAAACAGACCATAGGCTCCTGGGGACTCAGGGTGAACTTGGAGTCCGGTCTGGCCTAGTCTTCATCCATGTCATAGCCTGTTGCAACTGCCACTCCCTCAATAGCTTCTTCCCTCTCTTGCTGGAACACTGTGCTCGGTTTATTCTTCCATGACTGTGAAATCAAGTACTCCCTCCTCCCCTCCTGGGGGTGGAGTCAAGATAAATGTGGGCATTCCCTTCTCTAGTGTCCTTCTTCTCTGCAATGGGCGCACTGATTCGCACCCAGTGGGGACTGATCATTTTCACGACCCCTTCTTTCGGCTAGGAAACCTCCTCCACGTCGTTCAACAGCAAAATGATCTATTTTGCATTCGCTTTCTCTGTCACATCCATTTTCACAATTCACAAACTTTCTGAACAACTTCCATTAACTGTGCTGTATTCTTCCCCTTAAATTCATCCAGTTTCTGCAATGTCTGGTTTATATCTCTCTGGGACTGACTGACAAAAACTGCATTTACCATACGCAAATTCTCCTGGGCTGCTGGATCACATGGGGTATATAGTGAGGGCTGCCTACGCTTGGGGCCATCAAGACTGCTGGGTCTGCATAATACTGTTCATTAGTTCAATCTATTCCTATGGTTTCTCAGTGTAGTTTAATCGCCATTTGCCGAGAAGCAGGACCTGAAGCAGGGTTAGAATTGCTATAACCCGAAACGTGGACCATGTTGTCAATCTAACTGATGAAGGCACTTCGGCGGTGCTCTATTTAAGAAGCTAAGTTCATTGCTCCATTTTTGCACTTTTGCACATTTTTAAACAAAATTATTTATAATAAAGTGAGTGGTCACAGTGGTGTCTGCGGGATGCTTCCCTGACACTGGGCTGACATACTCCGACACATGAAATGGTTTCAGCCTTGTGTTTTCCCTAATTTTATTGGATTGTGTTGTGGGTGTTGTGTATATTATAATCCAATACGGTTCTTGATTTTTACGCTTGTTCTCAGTGTAGGAGGCATAATGCAGCTTTCAGTTCAGTAAGATCAGTGATATGAAAGGTGAGTAAGCCCTTTTACTGGTAGTTGTACTTCTGAAGGTATACAGCAATCGGGACTGTCTGGGTTCTACTTCACATTTTCGGGTGCTGGCTGTGGGTAACCCTGAACTGGCAAATGAATGCCCGCTTGTAGTGTAAACGGACACTTTATCTTTTCACAAACATTTCACATTTTTTGCACAGCCAAGTCCCAAGCCCTTGCTAAACTCCTTGTCATACATTTCAACAGAATCTGCCCCTTCCCCCACATGATGAAGGGGGCGGGCTGCATTTCCCTGTGGACTAAGCACAACTGTCTGAACCTATATAAAGGCTTTAACTAAGACTGTACTTCTGAAACTGAGACTTTAAAAGACCCTTTCAAAACATAGTACACATCTTACACTTCGGGAAAGAAAGGCATTAAGATAAACAGTAGGTCTCTCTCCCGGCTCTCAAAGCAGCCGTAAATTACTAGACAAAGCAGCTGTAAACACTAAATCCTAGACGAATACAGTTACAGCTCGTTTTGTTGTTCCCGTAAGTTATGAACAAATACTTATGCAGTCAAACCCAGATATATCAGAGACAAAATTTCAAGCATTTCTTGTAGTTACTGGCTCGGGATGCCTAATAGTCCTATCAGGGGTCTTAACCTCTACTTCGTAGGTCAAAGTGAAAACATAAGCAGTCTCACTAATTTCTCTATCATTTCTTTTTGAACAGTGTTTGCTAACGACTGGAACATAAAAAATACAAGACAAGGTTAAGCCCATAAATGCATTGAGGAACTCGAACACTCGAACGGGGTTAATAAGAACGATATATAATACATGACCATAGCAGAAGGAACATCACTATTAAAACATATTGAATAAAACAGGTACAATATTCCTGAAATAAGCACAAATTAACCCAGCTGCAGAGCGTAGAATAATTGAAACCATCAAAGCGTTAAGTAAAGGATACATTCCTGTCTTTGTCTCCGGGCTGTGTGAAAGACACGCCCCCTCTCACTCTTGCAAGAGAGAGACACACGCTCAGTGAGACAGCCGTCTTTGTAGAAGTGACCCCTGAGTTGTTTCTTTAATACTATTCCCTAATCGGTAAACACGAAGATCAAACACCAAACACTTTCTCCTTTCTCGCAACCTGGCAATGCACTAGTCAGGAGCCAGCACCTCGCTTGGTCTGTATTCAAGACCTCATTCACACACGCAGACATTCAAGACAGAATAAAATCCAGACGTTCCCAAAAAACCTGACTGACTGGGGGGTTGGGTGGGTTCAGTCTCCGTTTATACCTTTAAGACTTCTGAGACTTACTAGGACCGCCCCGAGAGGGATCAGACTCTCAAGCGCTATTCCAGAATCCCGACTGACTGACAGACTGACTGATTAGCAGAACAGTTCTACTCACCGGATCATGGGTTGGATCCCGGACTCCCCTCGAGTTCGAGGTGTAGGCCGGCCGGAACCGGCCACCAGCGGAGGCAAGGAGGAGCCCTCCCCGATACAAGAGGATGGGTGGCGCCGAAGTCTCTCCTGCAATCAGTCAGGGGCGGCTCCAGGCCGGACAAAACCTTTAGAGGCGAGAAGTCATGGTATATTCACTGGCATACCATCACACTACTCACACTTCCCGGACAACGCACCAAGACATGTGGCAGCACTGATAGCATGCAATAAATAATACCCGGAGTCATTTCAAGGATCCAAACCAATTTATTGTGCACAAGGCCCAAGCATCAAAAGACTGAGCAATGGCGAACAGGAACAACTTCCTTATATACAAGCTTCACAGTTTGATACAGGCAGACTTTCTATTGGTCCCAACACCCCCTGCACCTATCCAATCGGGGACCCCCTCACTGGGCCCTGTTCCCCCTTCTCCGGCTATGCTAACACAGGCTCAGTTTCTAGACATAATACATTCCTGCTACAAAGTCATTGCATCAGCATAAAAGCATGGAATAAAGGATTAATACATACTTATCAAAAGCAGTTTAGAGCGGTTTAAGGCAGATCCTCAGCCATCACTGACTTTGGTCTTTCTCAGCATTACTATTTCTAGCAGTGGGGGTGGGGACTCAGGCCTAGCTTGCAGGCTCATACATGTACAGGCTATTATATAGGCCATAGCCTACCACATTACCAGTAGCCTGGTCAGTCCAACTAGGGCCATTAATAGAGGTATCACAAAAATGACTCAGAACGTATTTAAAGGAATCATGAAATTCAGAGGACTACCAAGGTATTTTGGAGCGAAATGTGCTACCTAGTGTCAGAAAGCTAGGTCTGAGTCAAAGGTCATGGGTCCTCCAGCAGGACAATGAACCAAAACATACATCCAAAAGTACAAAAATATGGTTAAAAGGGAAAAATTAGACTGTTTTAAACTGCAATGAGTCCTCATCTCAATCGAATCGAGAACTTTTAGAAAGATCTGAAATCTGCCATTGGCAAAAGGAATCCTGGAAACATTCATGAGCTGGAATAAATCACAGTTGAAGAGGGGGAGAAGCTACCAGCAGACAGACGTATGAAACCTATAAATGGCTACAAGAAATGTTTGGAGGTTGTCATCACTGCCAAGGGTTGTGCAACCAAATATTAGTGAAGGGTGCCATTAATACTGTCCAGGTCATATTTTTTTCTCAGAAATTATTATGTCTAAGTTGCACAGACATCTTTTTTTTTGTTATTTACCTTTTAACATACTATTAAAATATTATGACGACATACAGTTGGAATGTTTCCAATTATTTTTTAAAATATTGTGCACAACATACCTAAAATGTAAGGGTGCCAGTAATGTTGACCACAACTGTATGAGCCCGATATTCATCTGTTTAGGCTATGTACCGCTACAGCGCATAGCCCTGTCTGCTGACCCCTAACCCCAGATATTCAGTGCCGCGGTGATGGCATTGAATATCCAGATTTGGCGCACAGAGGAAACCTCCGCAGGGACTAACTGGATATGAGCGATTTTTCACTGCTACCCAGTTACCATCTGCAGATAAAACTAGGCAAGCCAAAAAGCTGGCCTAGTTTTAGCCACTGATCGCTAACCAGTTAGCGGCAGTCTCCGCCTCCGTTCCACCCCAGAACGCCTTCAACATGCCTCGATGCTAACTGGATAGGATATGGGCGTGTAGGGGACTTAGACGGGGATATTCAACAGCACTAACCGTGTAAATGCTGTTGAGTATCCCCATTTAAGGCATTTACATTGTTTACTGGGCTGTAAACCCTATAAATGCCTTTCAAATATTGGATCCTATATGTATAAAATTGCTACTTACAGGTATTTGCATGTGTCCACATGCAAATTAGCTTTTTACTCATGTATAATCACCTCCTTTATTTTCTCAATATGGTTATATGGAGAGCATATAAGAAAGCTATAAATCTTTTTCGGATTTTGATAGCAGACTTTTATGAATGGACACAGTGCTATCTCAAAACACATTTAGTTATCTTCTGGGTCTGGTTCCATCTATGAATATAGTGCCATAATCAAGGAAGAAAAAAATAGGTCTGCAAATAAGATTTGGTATTCTGTTAATCTTGCTTACCAGTTTACTCTCAACTGCGGTGAGAAGAGTCGTCTTTGGATTTCAGTGCTGCAAAATTTGTGCACTTGAGAGCCCAATATTCAACCCGTGACGGTCAGTGTTTGTAAAACGCCTGATCGCTGTGTGCAAAAGTGAAACCTAATATTTAGCACCAGATGCCGGATATCCACCAGTGCTGAATATCCATTTTTGCCACCAACCTCCATTGCTATCTGGTCAGCGGCAATATTAAGTCAGTAACCAGATAGCAAAACCACATGAAGTTAGGACAGCCATTGACCTGTGCTAACCTTATGCTGTTATCTATCCGATTTGCAGGCTGAAAATTGCTGCTGACCAGGTTGGTGCTAGGACAGCCTCACCCACAGAACATCCCAGGACTACCCAGATTGTGCCAAGGTAGTCTGTGGCACATTCAGCAGCACTGGCCGTAGTGCTAGTAAATTTTGGGCTCAGCGGATTTATGCGATTAGCAGGTCTTTCTAACCACATAAACTCTTTTGAATATGGGCCTTTAGTTCCTTTTGTTTGTCAGTAATCAGAAAGTCATCATTTTGCTGAGGCTTAAAAATATGCATTGATTTGAATTCATTTTGTATTTTCATTTTTAGTTCTTTTCCATCTGTTCAGCCGATTATGGAGAAAGACATTTCCAAAGTCATTTACGTGGGTAAATTGTTATTGTTTGAAAATTGCCCCCCTTCAGTGTAAATAAAAGTATGTAATAAGATCCATAACACTTTTAATTTTGCTGCATGTGGAGGAAGCATTCCCAGGGGACATATTTTGGGTGAAATTGGAAATCAATGCATGTAGATTTTAATTTCAGATTTGGGTCTAACTTTCCATAAAAATACTTGTAAGTACCTGCATACTTTCCCTTTCAAATTTATTGATAAGTCCACAGGTGAAAAGTACCTATCTACTCTGGACCAAAGTGAGTGGTTCAAAGAGTACCTTCTTAATGAAGATTTGATGAACAGTCAACATGTACTGTAATTACTTTGCAGGTGAATGGGATTGACCTTAGAAATGCCACGCATGATGAAGCAATAAATGTACTCCGACAAACACCACAGAAGGTCCGTCTAACTGTGTACAGAGATGAGGCCCAATATAAGGAGGAAGATATGTATGATGTGCTCAGTGTTGAACTTCAGAAGAAACCAGGCAAAGGTCTTGGATTAAGTATAGTCGGGAAAAGGTAATAATACTTAAATTGTGCATCTAAAAATGCTAAAAATCATAACTAATGTAATTTTATCCATACAGTTTATAACTTTTCTAATAATGAATGTGCATGACATGTTAATAAAAAGATCTTAGGGCCAGCCTGGTGGCTTAGTGGCAACTGCTGCTCACAGCAATGCAGGAGACCTGTGTTGATTCCCAAGCCAGCAGTCTGCATCCCAGACCAGCGATTCACAACGATGAAGATGGGGGTAATCTCATAACCAGGCACTTATGTAAAATTTCCAGATAAAGTACCTATCTTATAAGACAGCATAGATGCCTAGTTGTCTTTATAAAATAGGCTCTCAGAAATATCACTAATAGTATATATTTTGGCAGTCATTTCAGAAGCTGTATTTGTGATTTGCACATCTGAAAATGCCCATTCAGATGGGCCAATCACAGAAATGCTCCAAGAACCATTTTATAAATCACTGAATTTGCATGTGTCCGGTGTGATCGTGTCTGTGTTGTATGATGGCAGCGTGTCCAGAGTGGCAATAAAAAAGGTCCACGTATATCTCTGATTCGAAAATGGCATCACACGTTTAAAAATGCCAGCAGCCAGTCCATATCTACTGTATAGCTGCCACTTGGCTGAAACAGAAATTTGAAAAATGCTCATTTTGGCCAGCATTCAGCAATGAGGATAACAGGGGCATTCCCACTTGTCACCAAAATAAATTTTTCCCCCACATAGAATAGCAGGTGAAATTCAGTGCATCTATGAATATTGCTGTGATGTTGCACATCTTTTTTGCTAAAATGGCAGGCCAGGATGTGTATTTGGAAATATATATGCATGCGCATTCTGACATACTGTCGCGGATCCATCTACGTTGCCGACCCTGGCGACGTCCATATTTCATACATGCACATTTCTAAAACTGGCCATCTCCCTGCACATGACTGGGACCATATTCTCATATCTCCGTTTTCCTGTATGTTTGCAGAAACATTTATCTTTAGGGGCAGTGACGGATTGATTTTAAATCACATTTATGCATGTCCACCTTCGTTCTTGCCCATTTCGTGAAATTTCAGCCTTTCTAAAATGTGCTTTATTCTCTTGCACAAATTTAAAAAAGGTATAATTATGTGCATGTACTCTGTGTGCATGTTTACTTTATAAAATACACATGCACAACACAACTGTGCTCCAGCTCCCCCAAAACTATGCCCCAGGAGGGCATCCATTCAGTGTGCTTAATAAGCATATAAGTATTTATAATCTTGTTGGTGTGCATAATTGTACATGCATATTTGCCCACAGTTTTATAATAGCCATTTTCCACATATAAAACATGCTTTACATGCAGAAACTGCCTTGTAAAATTATCCCCTTGGTATCCAGAATTAGGATCCATATTGGCTGGGTTCCATAGGAAATTATAGTACCATAGCTGCAATGATTCTGTTGAATTGAGTGTAGTATATAAAAATAGATGAAAAATCCCTGGGTAATTAAAACTGAAAGCTTATGATGCAGAAGCCCTATAAAAGTCAAAAGGAAGAATTAAAAAATGGCAAGCCAAAAGAATAAAAAGTTTTGATGTCTCTTCAGGGGAGAGTCCTAAAAGAATTATTTTTGATATGCTTTATTGGTGTTCGGTGGCAGTGGACAGTATTAATAGAACTTGACATTTTTGCTCATTTTCATGGAATCCAGTTATCTACTGAATTAACAAGCTTGCTTGCTTGTTGCACATTATAATCTGCAGATTTATAATGGTCTACAGTTATTCATCTGTGAGCCATACTGTGCAGCTGTGATTTATTATATAACAAAGGATAAACATCAGACCATTATTGTGCTAGATGGTGGCATATTGCCGACAGAAGGTTTAGGATTTTGTTTTGATAAAATTTAGTTAACTGTGATCATACAGTATATTTAGAACGTGAAATTCATATATTACCCATGTATATGTAGAGAATGACAAATGACCTGAGTTTCAAATATTCCTCAGTATGAATTATGATTATTCACCGACCTTGTGACAGGTCATATAAGAATTTTTACTGCTTATAGTGATCTAGCATACAATGAAAGAAACCAGCATGCTGACTATAGGGAATCTAAAGACAGAATATTAATCTCTAGTTGCTTGCATTATGCTAAAATAATATAGAATTCAAATATGTACAAAGAATTGAAAAAAACTTAATTCGCACCAGAACCATGACACTCCTTGGTTTTAGGATCTGGAAAATGTTTTCCATCAACAGGCAGGATTGAATCAAAAATACGAGTTGGTGATGTCACTGATGGCGCTAGGATAGAACAACTCTTCCAGAGCTCAGAAGAAGTGTAAAATTCTGAGCACGGCAGCCCTTCCCACACACATCAGTCCGCTCAGTCTCCTCATTTTTGTTTTCTCCTCTCTGCTAAACAGAAGTGAAAACAAAGCTTTTCCTGAAATTTTGTTGAATAAACTCTCAATGTTTTTTTTGTCGTAGTATTCATTGTTTATTTTATGTTGTTTTACATTAAGTCTGGAAACAAAAAGCATTTATTAGTTTTCAAATGTGCTAGCTTTCTTTTCTTCAGCACAGTCATACTGCAGGCCAAACCAGATTTCCAAGACTATCCAACTCGTAACAAAAAAAATGACAAAGTACAATACCAGTGAGAAAGGTGTCTTCTGCCTGATGCCTACTCGCTATTAGGGGGATTGCTATGACTACATATGGAATGGCAGCTACTTTTGATTCTAAGAGAATTTCCATATCGTCCTGCTAGACAAGTCCAGGCAAGTGGGTTCTGCCCCCCTACCAGCAGATGTGGAGACAGAGGAAACTTCCATAGGCTTCTTTTATGATATCAACATACCATATGAGTCAGAACCACCAGAGGGAACCTTTAATAATTCTCTGTCTCCAGCAAATGGTGGATGCATGTATTCAGCTCTGTAAGAATCTGAAAAGATTTAAAGACAATTGAGAGGAAAAATTTATTTCTGTCAAGAGCAACTATCCTTATAGGTGGATTTCTCACTAGAGCGTGGCATGGGAGACTCCACTAGGGTCACCCTTAAAGCCGGTACTCTTTCCAGATTACATAGGAGGAGGGAAATGGTTTAGCTCCCTGCCCTATCCCTATCTTGTTAAGGACATGTTGAGCAGCTCGAAGATTAGAAGGAAAGGAATTGGAAAGATTCTACAGCCATGCACATAACCCCAGTGTCCCCTCTCTCCTCCTCTTTCCCCCTTGCTCTCCCCTGAAGATTGAAGAGGACTCTTCAGAGGTAGGAGACTGCACATCTGGCAACAGGGAAGTATCACTAAGCCTGGCATGGTATTTACCTGCCATGGGCTCCATGGGGGTGAGTACCAAAGGCTAAGCCTGTCTATCTGCTTTATCCATGGACAATGAAGTCCTCATGTATGGGTGATGTCATTTGATGGAGCTTGCGCAGGAATGATCCCCAGCTACTATTGGAAGCTTTTGGGAGGTTCCACCATGCCTGCACGCACCCTTTCCGCCTGCCACCATGATGCCATCTTGAACTGGTCTTCATTTATCTGTGGAGCCCAACGGATGCATTCTGGCCTTCTCTGCTTGCTAATTGTTTTTTTTTCCTCCTCTGGGATCCTATGCCTTCCGTTTTTTTCAGCATCACCCCCCATCCTGGTTTCTTCTCTTTTCCCTTTTATTTTTGCCCTTTTCTGTCATTTTATCTTTCTTTTCTTTTCTGTGGCACCTCTTCTCCTTTAGGCCCGGTGCGCTGGCTGGGCCCTCCTCCTTTAAAAATCAAGCCATTTAATTTCTCCATGGCTATCCTTCTGTGTGACATCCCAAAAACTGCTGACAACATCCATGCCATGAGGGCCAAGGACTGGATGTTGGGGTATAACATCATCCCGTCCTCCTGAAAAAAATCAGATCTGGTGCATGGCCCAGCCGGAGTGGGTTCTGACTGGAAAGCTGTAGCAGGAGAAGAAACCAAGCAGACCAGTAGGGGGCAATAAGAATCATCGTGCCTCTCTCTGTTTTGAACTTCAAGAGGGTCTTTTCAATAAGAGGGATTGGAAGATATGCTTACAAAAGACCCTCCTCCAGTGTAGAAGGAAAACATCCAAGGCTAGTCTACTGTGTGACCTTGCCCTGGAACAGAACTGGTCTGCTTGAGCATTTTGTGGAGTGGTGAAAAAATTGATTAAGGGAATGCCCCACTCCCAAAAGATATGGGCTGCCACCTCCCTGTCCAGTGTCCATTCACTTTGGTTGGAGGATTCAACTCAGTCTGTCTGCAAGAGTGTTTTGCAGGTATGTGATTCTCAAGTCCATCCTATGTGTGATGGCAAACTTCCACAACCTGATTGCTTCCCAACACAGGAGGTACGAGCCCATTCCTCCCTGTTCATTGATGTAAAACATTGCAATTTGATTGTCGGTCTGAACCAGAACAATTTGGTTGACCAGCTGATCCTGGAAAGCCTTTAGAGGATTTCTGATGGCCTGTAATTCCAAGAAGTTCTTTCACTCTGGGCTTCATAGCAGTAGTACCACAAGCTTGCTGACCAACATAGAAACACCACAGCTACTACCTTTCCATAGGATCTCCTTAGAGGTAGGTGGTCACTCTGTATTCTGGAACACCTCGGGCTCTTCTCTCTCCCCCTTTGTCTCTTCCTTCCCAGTTAAAATGGCTGACCCTGGCCACATCCTTCCCAGGTATATTCAAGCTGGGTTCCTTAAAGGGGCCCATCTTCTAGTGTTTTAAGGGGCATGTCCTTATTCTGGCTGGAGGACTATCAGTACGGGGGATGGGGAGCTTTTCATACATCCCATCATATACCCTGCCTGGGAATGGAGGCTCGGCGATAATATCCGACCATACCCAAAAAGGCCAGTATTTGCTTCTTATTCGCAGGCACCGGTATTTGGGAAATGGCCTCCACCTTCTTGACTTGCGGTCGTACTTGACCATTCTGCACTGTATAACCTAGATATTGCGCCTCTTTGCCTCCCAGGAAGCATTTGTGTGGGTTGGCCATCAGCCTGGCCTTACTCAGACTTATCAGACCAGCCTCTAGATGGAACAAGTGCGTTCTCCAGTCGTGACTGTAGATTACGATGTCATTGAGGTAGGCAGCAGCATTTCCCCATGTGGTCTTAGTAGGCGATTGACTAGGCGCTGGAACGTAGCTGGAGATCCATGCAGTCCAAAAGGCAGGACCCTGAAGTGAAATAGACTTTGGTGCGTCAAGAATGCGGCCTTCTCCCTGGCGACCAGGGTTAGGGGAATATGCCAATAGTCCTTTGTCAGATTTAACACCAAAATAAATCGGGCTCTCCCGAGGCACTCGAAGGTCATCCACCCACAGCATGGGATAAGCATCACACTTCAAAACCACATTTACTTTCCGGAAGTCAATGCAAAACTGGATACTTCCGTCCGGCTTAGGCGCCAGCACAATTGGGAATGATCAGTTGCTTTGGGATTCTTTGATCACACCCAACTCCAGCATTTCTTCTATCTCTTTCGCCACGGCTTGTCTCCATGCTTCCGGGAGTCGGTACAGCCATTGGCATACCATGACGCCAGGATCTGTGATGATATAAAACAGATATAAACAGATACAAAAGAATTATGGAAGCTACTTAAAACCACCCTATTCATTGAACATTTCAATGAAGGCCACCAATCCACTCTAACCACCCCAGCCACCATGTATGAGCAACACACAATAACTCCATCTCTCATATATACAGCTACCTTGTTCAATGTTCCACATATGTAGATAGTTTCCCCTGTTATCCAAGTTACTGCTCCTGTTCATTGTAATGACCTGACTCTTGTTTATTGTCGGATATTGTTTGTTCTATGTAAACCGCGCTGATCGCAAATAGTGCGGTATATAAGAGATGTAAATAAATAAATAAATAAATAAAATGAGTTACAGAAGACATGACATCCACAACATAAAAACAATCTATTACTCTCAATAAAATGTATATAGCCCAATGTAGATAGCTCAACCTGTATATATTGCACCCCAAATCAAGATCTACCTATCCACACACTCACCAACACTACCATCACAACCACTGCATGCCGACACCCCCGCACTACCCTACTTGATTGGTTTGCAATGAAATCTGCTTTGATTCAAGAATAAAGCGAGATATAAATACTTTTAAATAAATAAATAAACATATTGTGGCAGGCGAGGTGGGTAGAATCCAGGAGAATACATCCTTATTCCTCTGGACCAGCTGTTCTAAGACCCCTTCTGGGTAATTTTCAGTTTTTCTCCAAACAGAACTTGGCCCAGTTCAAAGGACCTCTGTATGACGGGCCTAAATTCCACTTCATGAACCATCGTTGCCAGGGCCAGAATCCAGAAGATTGATGTGGTAGATCGCCAGCTTTTTCCTTTTATCCAGTTGCACAACCTTGTAATGGACAGGGCCCATCTGTTCATTGACTTCATATGGGCCCTGCCATTTTCAAAACAGTTTACTCTCCAAGACCGGGAATAACAGCAACACCCAGTCCTGAGGCTGGAAGGTCCGCTGTACTGCCCTCCGATTATAGGTCCAGACTTGGCTCTCCTGGGCTTCCTCCAGGTGCTGTCTGGCTGATGCTCCCACTTTCTTTATGCATGCCTGCATTTGCAGAACATAATCCACTAGATTCCAGCCGGGGTTGGGTTCCTCTTCCCAGGTCTCTCACAGTATCTGCATGATTCCTTAGGGTTATCTATTGTACAGCAACTCAAAGGGGGAAAACCCAGTCGAGCTCTGGGGCACTTTCCTGATAGCAAACAGAAGGTAGGGGAGTAACTGATCCTAGTTATGTTAGTGATATAGCGGAAGGGCTGTCGGGTAGGTTTGCCTCTTTGCGGATAATACCAAAATCTGCAATAGAGTAGACACCCAGGAAGGTGTAGATAACATGAGGAGGGATCTAGCTAAGCTTGAAGAATGGTCTATAATTTGGCAGCTGGGATTTAATGTTAAAAAATGTAAGGTCATGCATTTGGGCTGCAGCAATCCCAGGGAGCAATATAGTATAGGGGGTGAAGTACTTTTGTCCACTAAAGAAGAGCGGGACCTAGGCATGGTTGTGTCTGATGATCTTAAAGTAGCTAAATAGGTAGAAAGGTGAAGGCAAAAGCTAGAAGGATGCGTGGGTGCATACGGAGAGGAATGACTAGAAGAAAAAAGGAGGTGATAGTGCCTCTGTATAAGTCTTTGGTGCGACCTCATTTGGAGTATAGTGTGCAATTCTGGAGATCGCACCTTCAAAAAGATGTTAACAGGATGGAGTCGGTGCAGAGGGTGGCTACTAAAATGGTTAGTGGTCTTCATTATAAAGCATATGAGGACAGACTTAAGGATCTTAATATGTACACCTTAGAGGAAAGGCGGGATAGAGGTGATACGATTGAGATGTTTAAATACCTCCGTGGCATAAATGTTCAGGGGGAGAGCCTCTTTCAATTGAAAGCAGGTTCTGCTATGAGGGGACATGGGATGAGGGTGAAAGGGGATAGATTCAGGAGTGATATGTGGAAATATTTCTTTATGGAAAGAGTGGTGGATCCGTGGAAATAGTCTCCCAGTGGAGGTGGTGGAGATGAGGACAGTAACTGAATTCAAAAAAGCATGGGACAAACACAGAGGATCTCTAAAGGAAAAAAGGGGACTTATTGTAGTTGTTGATGTGGAAGGACAGACTAGATGGGCCATGTGGTCTTTTTCTGTCATCATATTTCTATGTTTCTAGTCTTTCCCCTCTTCATTCACAAACTTCTTCAACATCTGTTTTAATGTTTTATTGAAGCATTCGACCAGGCCATTGGTTTGGGGATGTTATACCGATGTCCACAAGTTCTTGACCTTCAGTAGGTTGCACAATTATTTCATTATGAGGGAGATAAACAGTGTTCCTTGGTCTATGAGGATTTCAGCTGGGATCCCCAGTCGGTAAAACAACTCCCACAAAGCACTGGCTAATGTAGTGGTCCTTGATTTCTGCATGGCTATCACTTCCAGGTACTGCATGGCATAGTCCATGACCACCAGGATGAATCTATTTTCCCACCAAATCCATTGCAACTCTTTCAAATGGAGTCTCAACAATGGGCATGGGCCCAAGGGGGGGCAGGTCTAACCCTTACCAGACTGTGAAGTTGGCAGGTTTGGCAGGACAGGCAAAAGAGCTGCACTTGTTTGTAAAGCCCCAGCCAGTAAAACTGAGCCAGGATCTGCCCTTGGGTCTTGTCCATCCCCAGGTGCCTCCCCCCCCCCCCCCCGAGGGATAACTATGAGCAAATTCCATTACCTGCCAGTGATAGGCTTAGGGAACCACTAACTGTTCCAGCTCTTCTTCCTCTCTTGTTCCCTGGGTAATCCTATAAAGGACATCCTGTCATACTAAAAAGTAGGGAGAAGCCCTCAGGGGAAGGGTCCAGGCTGTCTACTGGGGTCCCTTCTAACTCATGAACTTGGTCCCAGGTATTCTTAAGGGTGTTATCTTCCCTTTGGGCTCTTTTAAATTGGCACGGGTTTCCTAGACCAACCCACCCCAGTGGGTGGTTCTTATTTCCCAGGGCCTCCCATTGGGGTGCTAGGTTCTCCCGAGACTCGTCTACAGCATCCTCTGGGGTACTCCCCTCCTCCATGGAGCTCTCATTCATAGCCGCCCCTATATTTGCGTTATGACGGGCCCTTTCCTACCAATGTTGCCTCCAGGACTTGGGGCTCTTGGAGTTCCCGACAAACAAATCCGGTTCTTCTGAGGGGAAAAGTTCTGGGAAGTCCTCCTTGGTCACCTTGTCAAGGCTGCCTTTCCTCTGGTCCCAGACATCCATGAATTTAGGGAAATCCCGGCCTAAAACCACTGGATAGGCCAGGCAGGGCACAACAACTACTTTCAGGGTCTCCGTTCCAGCGATTATTTTTAGCTCCACTTGCATCATCGGATAGGCCTGCTGATCACCATGGACGCAACTTAGAGTCACAAGGTTCTCATAATTAATTTGATGTCTGGTCCTGGTGTCCCTGCTGACAAGGGTCCTTATGCTTTTCGAGTCCATGAGGGCTTGCAGGTGAGCGCCCTCCAGTTCCACCGGTATTACAAACAACCCGTGGCTCATTAGGGATGCTTCCACAATACTGCACTCATGTGAGGCTGTAACATGTGTGTCCATGGGTTCCCCCATTTCTATGGGGCACTCATGGGTATAGTGACCTTTTCCTCTGCACCTGAAGCAAGTCAGATAGCCTGCCCCAGCTGCTTGGGTGGCTAGGGAGCGTGGAGCCCTTGCTGCAGTGGTCCTCAAGGGTTACGGTCTCAATTCCTGGCCCCCTTGGGGCCCCTCATCCTGGGTGTCTTAGTTACCGACTGTGCTTCATAAAAGCCCTCCACTATCTCTATGGCACTGTCAAGGGTCAGTTTGGCAAACTAACGCACCCACTGTCTCATAAGGCAAGACAAGTCTTCTAAAAATTGTTCAAGCAGGACGATCTTGGCTACTTCTGCTCCTGTCTTATCTTCTGGCTGTAGCCACTTCCATGCCATCTTCTTCAGCCTGTAGAAGAAATTCTGGGGGTTCTGTGTAGGCCCCAGAGTTCCCTTCCGGAACTGTTGGCGATAGGCTTCTGGCGTACAGCCCGCTCGCTTCAGTATAGTAGTTTTTATTGCCACATAGGAGGCCCTTCCATCCAAGTTGGCCTCTTGTATGCATTTTGGCAGCTTCCTGTCAACAGGTTCCCTAGGTAAATAGTCCATATCCCTTCTGGCCATCCAGCCAGTCAGGCAGTTTGTTCAAAATTTATCAGGAAAGAGTCTGAACACACTACCAAGACACTTATCCACTCCTTAATCACCTCCCATCTTGATTACTGTAACCTACTCCTTGCTGGTCTCCCTTTGAATCATCTCTCTCCCCTTCAATCTGTTCAACACTCTGATGCACGGCTAATCTTCCACCAGCCTTGTCATGCCCATATTACCCCTCTTCTCAAGTCACTTCATTGGCTCTCTATCTGTTTCTGCATCCATTTCAAACTTCTCCTGCTGACCTATAAGTGCATTCACTCTGCAGCTCCTCACTACCTTTCTTCTCTTATCTCTCCCTACACCCCCCCTCGGGAACTCCACTCTTCTGGCAAATGACTTCTGTCTGTGCCCTTCTCTTCTATTGTTAACTCAAGACTTCGTTCCTTTCACCTTGCTGCACCTTACGCCTGGAACAAACTACCTGTGTCTGTATGTTAGGCGCCTTCTCTGACCTTTTCAAAATCGAGGCTGAAAACACCTCTTCGCTGCTGCTTTTAGATCTTGACTCACCTGATCATCTTGTTTCTTTACCATTCCCCCTAGATATATCCCTGTCTAAACCTTCTGTGTTGTCTGTCTTGACTAGATTGTAAGCTCTGATGAGCAAGGACTGTCTCTTACATGTCCGTGCAGCACTGAATGCATCTTGTAGCACTATACAAATGCTCAGTAGTAGTAGTAGAGTTCAGCTCTTCACCCTCCACCATTTTTGGTAGGGGTGGCGCTGACAGGTGTGGCTGCCATCCTTGGAGTATTTGGGACATTTGTGCGAGTGAGCTTTATTGTGGTTCAAAAGTCTTTTGTAGTAATTGATGTTGCTGGGCCCCTTGCGCCTGCAAGAACTCTTGTAGCATCTGCTGCTGTTGCTGCTGGCATTGCTGCTGTTGCTGCTGTCCTTCCACCAGGGCCTGGAGTAATCTCTCCATTCTGGTTCTATTAGTTCCCACCAATTCAGATAGGAGAAGGGGGAAAGAAAATAACTCCTGCCTGTCCGGCACTAACTCTACAGAAGGTGTGCCCTAACTCCAGCAGGACTTGCCCCTTTAGCCGTATACCAAAATCCCTCTTCCACAGGGTTGAGGTCTGAGCTCTGGAGGGACGTGGGGTGTTCGAAGGACACTATGAGTGGGTCAGTACACAAACCCCCAGGGAGCAAGGCAGAGGGTTAAAGGAAAATGCTTTCTTTACAGGGAAGTCACAGCAGTGGCAGCAGAGACACAGTTCTCCCCACCGCCAAAGTTCTTTCACTGTGGGCTTCACAGCAGTAGTACCACAAGCCTGCTGACCAACGTGTAAACACCCCAGTTTCTTCCTGCTCATAGGATCTCCTTAGAGGTAGGTGGTCACTTCTCTCTCCCCCTTTGTCTCATCCTTCCCGGTTAAAAGAGCCGTCCCCGGGCCACACCCTTCCCAGGTTTATACAACTATTACTACTATTACTAAACATTTATAAAGCGCTACAAGACTTACGCAGCGCAGTACAGACATCTAACAGTGACAGTCCCTGCTCGTCAGAGCTTACAATCTAATCGAGACGAGAAGCACACAGGGTAACAATCTAGTTAGGGCAAAAACCAGGTTGGCTGTCTCCCATTACTACTACTGGTACTACTACGCATTTCTATTAAATAAGAGACAGACAGACAGACAGCCCCTGCTCATCAGAGCTTACAATCTAGTTAATACAAACATAGAGCGATCTTGTAATCTAGTTAGGACAAACATGGAGGTGTAGATAGGGGTGGATAGGGGGGAAAAGGAGATTAGGTGAGTCAATGGGTTACATTACAAGCAGTATTTACTACAGGCTATGCAGCACAACTACATACAGTGTAAATAGGTACATTACAAGCAGATTGGGCAACATGGGTTGTATTACATCACATCAAGGGTTACATTACAGGTAGGCTGGACATCATGGGTTACATTACATTACAGCATGGTTACATTTGGAGGATGCTTACATGGTGACGTTTCTTGTGGATCTGCTGCATTTGGCCTGTTCTTTGGTGGAGTTGCCGGAGTGGGGAGGAGGACACGGTTATTCACAGTGCCGCGCCTAAGGGCCACGCCAAAGGGCCCTTTGGCATGGCCCGCAAGGCACGGGCGTGCTGGGGGGTGCATGTCTTTATGCCCATCGGCTGTTGAGATGGAGGCCCCCGATTGGCTTGGGGCTGATATGCTGGGGGTCTGGCCGCGTGGTCGTCCTGCTCGACCCTGATCGGGGGAGCTATGGCGGCAGTTGCTGGTGCACCAGGAGTGATCCGTGCCGCAGAGGGCGCCTAACTTTATGCCCGTTGGCTGCTGAGGTGGAGGTCCCCGATTGGCTTGGGGCCGATGTGCTGGGCGTCTGGCCGCATGGTCGTTTGGTCGTTTGGCTGCATGGTCGTCCTGCTCGACCCCGATCGGGGGAGCTATGGCGGCAGTTGCTGGTGCGCTGGGAGTGATCCATGCAGCGGAGGGCGCCTCACTTTATGCCCGTCGGCTGCTGAGGTGGAAGCCCCCGATTGGCTTGGGCGTCCGGCTTTTAGTGTTTAAAGGGGCATGTCCTTAGTCTGGCTGGAGGTATATCAGTACGGGGGATGGGGAACGTCTCATGTACCCCATCACGTAGTTCTTGCACAGCTCATAAAAGCTTCCTTTGAGCCACTCAATTTCTGCCCTCTGAGGTATTTGACCTGGAAAGTATTGTTTTTAGTGGCGGTTACTTCAGCATGCAGAGTGAGCAAGCTTCAGGCTGTCATAGTTCATCCACCTTACACCAAATTCCATCATAATAGAGTGGTCCTCTGTACTCATCCTAAATTCCTTACAAAGGTGGTCTAGGATTTCCATCATAATCAGTCAGTTTTTCTACCAACATTTTCTCCAAGTTCTCATGCCCACAAAGGGGAAGCTGCGTTGCACATGTTGGACTGCAAACGAGCCTTAGCCTTCCACTTGGAATGGACAAAAGCCCATAGAAAGTCCATCAGCTTTTTGTTTCTTTTGATCCCACCAAGCTAGAGGCTGCCATTTCCAAACACTTTCTTTCAATTTGGCTAGCAGACTGCATCTTTTTTGCTTATGCCCAGGCTAGCCTAAGCTTTGATGATCATGTCACCACTCACAATATCGGAGCTATGGCTATGTTGGTGGCCAACTTGCGCTCAGTCTCTGTGGAAGAGATCTGCAGAGCTGCAATGTGTTCTTCTGTCCATAAGTTCACATCTCACTACTGTCTGGATGAGGATTCCTTATATGACAGCAACTTTGGCCAATCTGTACTTCTGGATCTGTTTGGGGATTAGAATCCAACTCCTCCCTCCCCCCCCCCCCCCCGGCCCATTCTATTTTGTTGAGGCTACCAAAAAGAAAGAAAGAACCTTTTCTATTGTATATAGTTCTGTATCTTGAGTAAATATGGCCTATTGCCATTAAGCAGATGAATTGTTGCCCCTGTTGTACTTGAAAAAGTAGTTACTCCCCTGTTTTAGGTGTTCTCTGTGGACAGCAGAAATAAGTCCTCACAATCCTCCCACCTCCCCTGTGAGCTGTATTTTACTATAGCTATAGTAACAGACTAGTTCAAGATGGCATCGCAGCGGCAGGCAGGAAGAGGGCGTGCAGGCTCCATGGAACTCCCAGAAGTTTCCAATAGGAGCTGGGGAACGTGCCTGTGCAGGCTCTGTCAGATGACATCACCCATATGTGAGGACTTGTTTCTGCTTTCCACAGAAAACATCTGGTACAGGTGAGTAACTACCTTTTCTTGTGAGGGCATCTAACTTTGACCATTGCTGGGGCGCTCAGTTGAGTTTGGGTCGCTCAGGGCATCTGTTGGAATAGGCTCCAGTGTTTTCCTGCCTTGATTGTCTGCAGGTTTTTTTGTGCTTCCTGTGTTTTGCCACGCCCATTACACCACTTCCTGGAATGCCTGTGGTACACAGTGTCTGTGTGTGCGGCCCCAGTGTACGCAGCTTGTCTGTGCGGTATCTGTGTGTGCACGTGGCTCTTCTCCACATGGCACTAGCACACATTATCTGCACAAGCAGCATTCACATGCATTGCCTGCCCATGCAATATTAGCATGCATGATCTGTTCATGCAGATTTGGCACGTATTGCCTCATGTGGCCTAAGAATGCCTTCAGACTGCATTGCCTGACTATTTGTGGCACTTCTCATTCTACCTTCTAAGAAGTGCTGCCTTGTCCGTGGAAGATGGAGAACCTCGTGACTGGATTCTGGTATCTGCTCTACTTGTATGGATGCTTTGAGCACATACTCGGAAGGTTTGTCTCTCCCTCTGCTGCCAGAAGATGAAGTGCACTAGCCTTATCGTCTACCCCTAGAGAAGGATGATCATCAGGCTTCCTGATTTTAGCACCTTCTTTTCTGGATATTTGCCTTTGTGGAAGGGCTCATCACCTGCTGTGATGGAGGTCATCTTGCCAGTGGGGAGTACCCGGGTCCCGGACTATCCTCACCATAGTTTCTTTCTTCTGCAGCAAGTTTGGGCTTCAGGCATGACATCGCCGACCCTAGAGCTTCCGGGTTCCCTCCAGTTCTTCTGCCTGCTTGGAGGAGGATTGCAGGGGTGGTAATGCCTGGAGTCCGAATAGCACTGGAACATGCGCCCTTATGCCTGCCAGGCCCTCTTCTGCTTGCTTGTTTCCTTTGTTCATCTTCTTTTTTTTTCTGGGCCTACCTTCTGGGAGGCAATAAGGCATGCACCCTCCCAAGTCCGTACTCATCTCAAAACAACAGCCTGCCTAAGGGAGAGCTGAAATAATCAAATAATGGAGAATGAAACTGTCACCCAGAAGTGGAATCATATCCAATGTTGTGCCACAGTCGACAGAACAATGCCTTAAGTCATCCCAAACTGACTCCTCAATATGGTGTCTATCGTTCAATCCAAGGGTCG
The DNA here is from genome assembly GCA_033557465.1 of Ichthyophis bannanicus. Classification (NCBI taxonomy): domain Eukaryota; kingdom Metazoa; phylum Chordata; class Amphibia; order Gymnophiona; family Ichthyophiidae; genus Ichthyophis; species Ichthyophis bannanicus. The sequence goes on from CM066032.1 coordinate 855,242,540, forward strand.
GAGTTTGGCTCAAATTCTGCCTTCTAAGCGCTCTATAGCAGTTGGGCTTGGAGTTTTAGATTGCTTGGTTTTTAGTCAAGATGAGAAATTCAGTCTTGATGTTGCAGGCACACATTCTGCTCTGGTTAACGAATGGTCATCTGGCACTGCAGTGCACGAAAAGTCCAGAATTATTCACCTGTTAAGGAAGGTCGAGTTGGCAGTCCTGATTGTTCAGGTGTCCTCCGCCCTGAGTTTGTCTAACCCTCTGGTAGCTGAACCAGGGCCACGGGCTCACCCCTTCAGTGGGGGGTTTGAAAGTACAAGATGTCTTTTGCTGTGCAGATTGTCAAGAGCATGCCGAGAGTTGGCAGGAGGACTTTGCACTGCCACAGGAGGATCTTACCAAGTGGTTTAATCTGTCACGACTGTATGCTCAGAGCTTTCTGGTTACATTTGGAACCGAGCAGAGAGCTTGTAGTTTACATTTAATAGTCACTCAGGGCCTAGCATCAGAAAAGTACTTTTAGTTTTAAAACACAGAGGAGAACTTTCTGGTTACATTTCATACCCAGCAGAGAGCTTGTAGTTTAAATTTAATAGTCACTCAGGGCCTAGTAACAGCAAAGTACTTTTAGTTTAAATTTAAAACACAGAAGAGAGCTTTCTGGTTACATTTGGAACCCAGCAGAGAGCTTGTAATCTAAATTGAATAGTCACTCAGGGCCTAGCATCAGCAAAGTACTTTTAGCTTAAATTTAAAACACAGAAGAGAGCTTTCTGGTTAAATTTAGAACCCAGCAGAGAGCTTGTAGTTTAAATTTCATAAGAAGTTAGAGCCTAGCAGCAGCTAAGAGCTATAATTTAAATCAAATCATAATATAGCTTACCTCAGCAGCACAAGAGAGGGTACTGTGTAGCAGCCCTCTTTTAATAAGTGTTATTTCCCTCCCTCCCCACCCCCACCCACCCCTGGGATAATCGTAGCTTTATAGGTACTTACACATCTTAAAAGACAGGAGGTGCTCTCAGGTGCAGCTCATTACCCAAATCAGTCATACACTAAGGACCTAAGATTAGTTAAGCTTCAGGTGAACAAGGTATATTACACGTATTAGGTACAGTTTTATTAGTATAAATATCCATAGCAACCCTTAGTAAGTAAAGAACTTAGATCTAAACACAAACTTAAAACTAAGATACAGACAGCAGTCCAGCAGCGGGATGGGGGCTTTCCAGTCTTTTGCATTGAGTGTCACATGTATGATTTTCTCCCAGTTGGTGAGAGGTCTTACGTGTGCACTAGGTGCAAGGAGCTCTTTGCTCTCAGGGAACGAGTCTGTTCTCTAAAGGCTAAAGTAGCAGACTTTGAAAGCATAAGACAGACAGAGAGGTACAAAGGCGAGACCTACAGGGATATAGTCCTGAAGTCCCACCTCCAGTCTGGCAGCATCCCTGTTGACATGGAGGAGAGAGGTCACGTGACAGGAGAGCATCACCCTGGTGTGGCAGGAAGTGATTCTGTAACTAGGACCTGTCCTCCAGGTGATGTAAAACCCTCTCGCACCGAGGACGTTTCTCCAGGGCCATGTGCCCATGAGGGAAGGGTTAGGACAGCCGTTATAGTTGGTGATTCGATCATTAGGCATGTAGATAGCTGGGTGGCTGGTGGACATGAGGATCGCCTGGTAACATGCCTGCCTGGTGCGAAGGTAGCGGACCTCACGCGCCACCTAGATAAGGTCTTAGATAGTGCTGGGGAGGAGTCTGCTGTCTTGGTACATGTCGGTACCAATGACATAGGAAAATGTGGTAGGGAGGTTCTGGAGGCTAAATTTAGGCTTTTAGGTAGGAAGTTAAAATCCAGAACTTCCAGGGTAGCGTTCTCCAAAATGCTTCCTGTTCTACGCGCAGGACCCAAAAGGCAGGCAGAGCTTCGGAGTCTCAATGCGTGGATGAGACAATGGTGCAGAGATGAGGGTTTTGGATTTGTTAGGAACTGGGGAACATTCTGGGGAAAGGAGGGGCTCTTCCGAAGGGATGGGCTTCACCTTAACCGGGATGGAACCAGGCTGCTGGCATTAACCTTTAAAAAGGAGACAGAGCAGCTTTTAAACTAGATATTAGGGGAAAGCCAGCAGTCGCCCAAGAGTGGATGGTTCGGAAGCATGTATCTTTGAAGGATCCTACCAAAAGCAGAGAGGTTCCACAAAAGAGTAAAGTAGCCCAAATGCCCTCAAGTATGGAGCAGACAGAGCTTAAAGATCCCAAATTACCCATGTCTAACAATAGCCAAATTAATATGAATAAAATACATTCTCTAAAATGCTTGTATGCAAATGCTAGAAGTCTAAAAAATAAGATGGGAGAGTTAGAATATATAGCACTAAATGAAAGGTTAGATATGATTGGAATATCAGAGACATGGTGGAAGGAGGACAACCAGTGGGACACTGTGATACCTGGGTACAAACTATATTGAAATGATAGAGCTGATCAAATTGGTGGAGGGGTTGCTCTCTATGTTAGAGAGGGCATTGAGTCAGAAAGGATTAAAGTTTTGCAGGAAACAAAATCTGCTGTAGAATCTATATGGATTGAAATTTCATGTAAAAGGGGGAAGGCAATGGCAGTGGGGGTGTACTATCGAGCGCTTGGCCAGAATGACCAAATGGATGATGAAATACTCAAAGAAATCAAGGAAGTTAACAAACGTTGTACAGCGCAGTAATAATAATGGGTGATTTCAACTACTACGGTATCGACTGGGTCAGTGTCACGTCAGGACATGCTAGGGAGATAAAGTTCCTAGATGAAATAAATGACTGCTTCTTGCAGCAGCTGGTTCATGGGGAAGCCATATTAGACCTAGTCCTTAGTGGAACACCAGATCTAGTGCAAGAGATAAGGTTGTTGGGGCCACTTGGCAATAGTGATCATAGCATGATCGCCTTTGATTTAATTAGTGGAGGAGGGATAGTAAGGAAATCCACAGTACTACCTTTTAACTTTCGAAATGGAGACTATGATAAAATGAGGAAAACAGTTAAGAAAAAACTAAAAGGAGCAGTTGCAAAGGTTAAAGACGTACATCAGGCTTGGCTGTTGTTGAAAAATACTATCTTGGAAGCCCAGACCAGCTGTATTCCACGCTTTAAGAAAAGTGGAAGGAAGTCCAAAAAACTGCCAGCATGGTTTAAAGGTGAGGTCAGAAAGGCTGTTATTGCCAAAAAAACATCTTTCAGGAAATGGAAAAAAGAGCCAAACGACGAAACCTGGAAACAGCACAAGCACTGGCAAGTCAAATGCAAGGCATTGATAAGGCAGGCAAAGGGAGAATTGAGAAGAAGCTTGCTGCGGAAGCAAAAACGCGAAGTAAAGACCTTTTCAAGTACATTCATAGCAAAAAACCTGTGAGAGTCAGTTGGTCCATTAGATGATAAAGGGGTTAAAGGAGCACTAAGAGGCGACAAGGCGATAGCGGAGAGACTGAATAAATTCTTTGCTTCAGTCTTTACTGAGGAAGATGTAGGGATGTTACCCATGACTGAAGTGGTATTTAAAGGTGCGGAAGAATTGAAGGAAATATCGATACATCGGGAAGATGTATTAAAACTATTAGATAAACTGAAGAGTAGCAAATCACCTGGGCCAGATGGTATACATCCAAGGGTGTTGAAAGAACTGAAATATGAGATTGCAGACCTGCTATTAGTAATCTATGAACTATCATTAAAATCATCTCTAATACCTGCAGATTGGAGGATTGCCAATGTAACACCAATTTTTAAAAAGGGTTCCAGGGGTGATCCGGGAAACTACAGACCGGTGAGCCTGACATCAGTACCGGGAAAAATGGTAGAAACCATCATAAAGAATAAAATTACTCAGCATGTAGATAGTCATGACCTAATGGGAGACAGCCAACATGGCTTTAGACAAGGAAGATCTTGTCTTACTAATCTGTTATGTTTTTTTGAAGGAGTGAATAATCAGGTGGACAAAGGTGAGTCGGTTGATATTGTGTATCTGGACTTTCAGAAAGCCTTTGACAAGGTCCCTCATCAGAGACTTTTGGCAAAACTAAAGAGTCATGGGATAGGAGGCAGTGTACTATTGTGGATCAGGAACTGGTTAAAAGATAGAAAGTAGAGGGTAGGGCTAAATGGCCAATTTTCCCAATGGAGAAAGGTGATTAGTGGTGTACCTCAGGGATCTGTGCTGGGTCCGCTGCTTTTTGACATATTCATAAATGACCTGGAAAGTGGAATAACGAGTGAGGTTATCAAATTTGCAGATACACAAAACTATTTAAAGTTGTTAAAACTCAAGAGGATTGTGGAAAATTGCAAGAGGATCTTGATAAATTGGAAGACTGGGCATCAAAATGGCAGATAAAATTTAATGTGGACAAGTGCAAGGTTATGCACCTAGGGAAGAACAACCCAAACTATGGTTACACGATGCAAGGTTCCACATTAGGAACCACCACCCAGGAAAAAGATTTAGGCGTCATTGTGGATACCATGTTAAAACCCTCGGCCCAGTGTGCAGCAGCGGCCAAGAGAGCAAATAGAATGCTAGGTATGATAAGGAAAGGAATGGAAAATAAAACAAAAGATATTATAATGCCTCTATATCGTTCCATGGTGAGACCGCACCTTGAATATTGTGTGCAATTCTGGTCGCCGTATCTTAAAAAGGATATAGCGATTTTAGAAAAGGTTCAGAGAAGAGCCACCAAAATGGTAAAGGGGATGGAAGGATACTCCTATGAAGAAAGGCTAAAAAGGTTAGGGCTCTTTAACCTGGAAAAGAGACAACTGAGGGGAGATATGATAGAAGTCTATAAATTAATGAACGGAGTGGAACGGGTAAACGTAGATCGATTGTTTACCTTATCAGAATATAGAAAGATTAGGGGACATGCAATGAAGCTACAGGGTAAACTATTTAAGACTAATAAAAGAAAATATTTTTTCACTCAACGTGTAATCAAACTCTGGAATTTGTTACCGGAGGATGTAGTAAAGGCTGTTAGTGTAGCTGGGTTTAAAAAAGGTTTGGACAAGTTCCTGGAGGAAAGGTCCATAAACCATTATTAAGAAGGGACCCAGGATATCAATGCTTGAACCAATACAAGCATTTTGGAACCTGTGTCCCCTGGGGAAACTGCTAGGTACATATGACTTAGATTGGCCACTGTTGGAAACAGAATACTGGGCTTGATGGACCTTGGTCTGACCCAGTATGGCATATGTTATGTTCTTATGTTCTCAGGTTGCAGCGGGTGAGAAATGGGCTGTCATTCTGATGGAGAGTGGAATGCCACTAAAGGACCCTTGGATCAAACGAAGGACACCATATTGAGGAGTCGGTTTGCAGCCTCTACTGTCATTCTTCAGTGGCAGTGTCTGCAGGCCTGATGTCTTGGGATCTGATTCAGTGGTTTCAGTCCCTTACGTAGAGAATATTACTCCTCTCTTGAAGTTGGCTGCAGCCTTTTTGTCGAAGGCTATATATATATATGATTTCATCCTTGGGATGACTTAAGACATTGTTCTGTCGACTGTGGCGCAACATTGGATATGATTCCACTTCTGGGTGACAGTTTCATTCTCCATTATTTGATTATTTTAGCTCTCCCTTAGGCAGGGTGTTGTTTTGAGATGAGTAAGGACTTGGGAGGGTGCATGCCTTATTGCCTCCCAGAAGGTAGGCCCAGAAAAAAAAAGAAGATGAACAAAGGAAACAAGCAATCAGAAGAGGGCCTGGCAGGCGTAAGGGCGCATGTTCCAGTGCTATTCAGACTCCAGGCATTACCACCCCTGCAATCCTTCTCCTGCCTTCAGGGTTCCGGGCTCAGATTCAGCCCATTCATGGATCATGAGAGTCCCTAATACCTCCTGAGGTGCCTCCTCCCAGCCAGTGTGATTATGACCAGAGGATCCATTCTGGGAGGTGGGGGGTCACCAAGGATTGCTGAGCATTAGTTGCTGTTCCATGTGGCCATGTTTTGGAATATCAAGGAGCCCGGAACCAGCTCTTGTATCTCCTTGCAGCTCCGTAGCCAACAGAACAGCAGTTCAATGAAGGCTCTTTCAGCAGGTCCTCAACATCAAATGAGTCAATGCCCACCTGCACACCTTTTCATTGCTGTGGGAATCTTTTTAGTCAAGGTTTCAGGCAGTCCACCGCTGAGAGTTCCTTGCACCTCTTGTCTTGCACAAGGCTTACTTACATGTAACTATCTGGGAGGATCAACTGCACTGTTTTTGTTTTGCTATTCCTGGCTCATTTCAGTTCTCTGCTCTCACCTTCAGCCTCTCCACTGCCTCAGGGGCATTCTCACGAGTGATGATGGTGGTGGCTTCCATGTTTAGGCACCAGGGGATCTGTGCATGCCCTATCTGCAAGACTGACTTGTCTGGATCAGATCACAGTCTGAAGCAGCTTGGGGTCAGCCCGAGTGGTGCAGTTACTAGAGAATCTTGGTTGGGTGCTTCATTGAGGAAGAGCCATGTGGGGTATTCCTATTCTCTGGAATGCCTAAGAGTATCTTCAATGCTAGGTTAGGCACAGTCTTCCTGCCTAATGAAAGGCTTAATGAATTTCCGGCCAATTGGCAGTCTCTCGGTCTTAGCAGGCTCCCAGATAGGGTTCTCTTCAGCTTCTTGGTTTGATGATAGCAGTGATAGACCTGCGGTCTTGGATGCATGCTCCTATGAGGCTTCTTCGGAAGTCCCTGCTTTCTCAATGTTTTCCCAGCTCTGGAGTTCAAGGTCAAATGGCCCTCCAGTCGAAGGTGGTCTCCAGCTTGCAGGGGTGGCAGGTTCTGCAGTATCTGAGAAAATGTTATGCCATTAGAGGATCATGTATAGCATCATCTGCTGTCAGATGCCAGCTGATTTGACTGGAAAATATTGAGACCCAAACAGCACAGGCCCATAGGGACACTGTGAGTAAGCATGATCCGTCAGCCACTTCGAGGCAAGGGCCATTGTTTGACCCAGGGCAAAATTGTCCATGTTTTGTTCATGGATGTGGCTATGGCAGTGGTAGTTATCAATTGGCAAGTGGGCATGAAGAGTGCTGGAGTGTCTCAGGAGATGGCTTTCCTGTTCTCCTGGATGAAGAGACACCTATTAGTTTGGTCGGCGTATTTCATTGCCGGAGTTAACCTCATGGTGATGGTCTTTCAGTCAACCTTCTCTTGATTCTCAAGGAGAAGAACTATCAAAACTGGTGGATTCTGCACAGATGGGGTCGTACTGAGATGGATCTGATGGCGACTCGATCCAATGCCACGGCCAACTGCTCCTTAAGTCTCTGCAGAGAAACAGATTCTAGAATGTCGACATCCTACTTTAGTCCTGGCCGATGTGTACCTTGCTGGGCATATTTCCTCCATGTTCACTTAGACACATAGAGCAACATCTGTGCTGGATGTTCCTGGTGACAATGGATTGATTTGGGAACCTGATGAGACTTCTGCAGGGTCCTCCTCTCTGGGGCCATTACATCAAGGACTGGTTCTGCTGATGATCTGGCTCAATTCTTATTTACAGCTTGGCCCTTGAGAACAGCCTCTTAGCACATAAGGGTTAAGTACTCCTTCAAGGTTAGGAGAAGATATTCTAGTCTGGTGTATGTGTGGTGTCTTGAGATTTAGTGCCATCAGCATCGGGCTAGACCTGATATGGCAGACTTACTGTCCTTGCTTGCTTTTCTTCATGAGGGTATGTAGAAAGACCTTCCTTTTTATTCTCGAGGACCAAGCAGGAAGTCAGTCCTCACATATGGGTGACATTGACGTTTATGGAGCCCCCATGCGGAGCATTTCCCCAGCTTTCTAAGAAAGCCTTTGGGAATACACCCATGCATGCGTGGTCCCCTTCCCGCCCAAAGGTGCCATCTTGCTCAGTCTTTCTTTTTCCCTGGAGCCCAACGGACGTGAGTCCGTGTCACCCGGAAAAGTTTGATTTTTTTCTGCGATTTTTGCTCTCTTTTGTCCGGTTCGACGCCGGTTCCCCTTCCCGCCTGGGTTCGGTACACCGGTATCGACCCGATCCCTATTTTTCGTTTTTTTGCCCTTCGTGGCACGCGTTCGCACTCTTTTTCTTTTTCCCTGGAGGGCCGGTCTTTTGACCTCGCGGGGGACCTTTTTTCCCCGATGGCCTCCTGTGATTTTAAAAGTATGATCGTTGTAAGAAGCTTATGTCTCTTGCCGACACACACGACTGCTGCCTGCGTTGCCTCGGCCCAGATCATGATCCCAAGGTCTGTGGCCCGTGTGGAAAGATGTCCACCAAGGCACTCAGAAGCCGGCAGCATCAGAAGGAGAGGATTTTTTCTGACTCTGCCTCCGGCCGAGCCCGGACCTCGTCAGAGGCCTCGACGTCTCGGGAGTCTGACCCCGAGCTTCGTCGGGGGTCCTCTAAGAGGGGATCCCCCAGTCGGGAGCATAACAGGAAGAAGAAGCTCGTGAGGGTGGCATCGGAAGATACCCCTGGTTCTCCAGGACCAAGCAGGAAGTCAGTCCTCACATATGGGTGATATCGACGTCGATGGAGCCCTTGCGAAGCATTTCCCCAACTTTCTATGAAAGCCTTTGGGAATGCAGGCACGCATGCACGGTCCTCTTCCCGCCTAAAGGTGCCATCTTGCTCAGTCTCTCTTTTTCCTTGAAGCCCGTCAGACGTGTGTCCTAGTCCTCCCGGAAAATAGTTGGATTTTTTTGCGATTCCTTCGCTATTATTTCTCCGGTTCGACGCCGGTTCCCCTCCCGCTGGGTTCGGTACACCGGTATCGAGCCCGATCTTATTCTTTTGGTTTTTGCCCTTCATGGCTGGCGTTCACGCCCTTTTTTTCTTTTTCCCTGGAAGGCCGATCCTTTGACCTCGCGGGGACTCTTTTTTTCCCCGATGGCTTCCAGTGGTTTCAAAAAGTGTGATCGGTGCAAGAAACTAATATCTCTCACCGACACACACAACTTCTGCCTTCGGTGCCTGGGTCCTGACCATGATCCTAAGATCTGTGGACCATGTGGAAAGATGTCCTCCAAGGCGCTTCGAAGTCGTCAGCACCAAAAGAAAAGGCTTTTCTCCGACTTGACCTCCGGCTGGGCCTGGACCTCGTCTGAGGCCTCGACATCTCGGGAATCTGATCCCGAGCACCATCGGGGCTCCTCGGACAGGGAGTCCCCCGACCGGGAACGAAAGAGGAAGACGCGGCTCGCGAGGGTGTCGGAGGAGGAGGTCCTTAACTCCTCGAGAGCTAGGTCTCAGACCCCCGACCGCCACCCCGGGCCCGTGGAACAGGAGAAGCCTCCAAAAGTACCTCGTGTGGAGCCGGAGTCTGCTGGACACATAAGTCCTGTAGTCCTCGTGGACTCTCCTCCCAGAGAGCCGACGTTGGGCCCGGCGCCGCCGGGGCCCGAGTCGGTGGCTGCTGAGTCTCCTGAGCTGGGTCTCAGGCTGACAGCCTAGGAGTGCAGATTGTCTGCCTTCATGGAACAGCAGAGGGCGCTGATGGCCAGCCTGTCTGGCGCATCTGCCCCGACCACTGGGACATCGACATCGAAGTCGACCCTGGAGACTGAGCCGATACTCGAGACCATGAAGGCTCGAGGTTGACCTCGGTCGCGGTCTCCCTCGACCTCCCGTTCGGGACCGAGGGCGTCGACGCCGGTCCCTTCGGCGTCGGCGCGGGTGCTCACAGGCCCCGCGCGGTCGGACCCTGATTCCACATCGGAAGAGTCTGCCTGGGAGACGGAGGACGAGGACTCCCCCGACACATTCCAGACTCGGTGCGTCCCGTCGGACTCACTGCAGTCTGAGCCCCAGAGTAGATCCCCTCCGGAGGATACCCGGTTCTCGGAGTTCGTCCGAGATATGGCCACTGCGTTGGCTATCCCTGCGGACCCTGAGGAGGAGCCTTGAGCCGAGGAGCTCGAGGCTCCAGTATGAATCTCCTCCGAAGGAGGCCTTTACTGTTCCGGTTCCTCCGATGCTGGAACGGCTCCTCTTCCGGATGTGGGAGGCAGCGGCCTCGGCGCCGGTTCTAAGCAAGCGGGTTGATTCCATCTATCGACTCCGAAAGAGCCCTGGGTTTCAGAAAGCGCAGCTACCACACCATTCCATGGTGGTGGAATCGACCATGCATCGCCTGAAAAGTCAGAAGATGCACTCCGCGGTTCCCCCTGGCAGGGAGGCCTGGAACCTGGATGGTTTTGGTAGAAAATGCTTCCAGAGCTCAATGCTTGCTTGCCGTGTCCAGTCCTACCAGCTGTACATGGGCATGTACTTGCGGGACCTGGCCAAAAAGCTGGCTGGGTTCTCTGCTGGTCTCTCCGGGGAACCCTTGCAGAGGTTCAAGTCCTTGTCCTCGGGGATACGGGAATGCTCCAAGATTATGTCCCGCGCTGCCTACGATGGCTTCGAGGCTTTGGCCCGTGTTGCGGCAGCCGGCATCGCGGCTCGACGCCAGGCGTGGTTGCAGTCATCAGACCTCAAGCCGTGGGTTCAGGACAAGTTGGTGGATGTCCCTTGCCGAGGTGAGAACCTTTTTGGCAAGCCCATGACCGAGAAGGCCGCATAGCTCGAAACCGAGCACCTCACGAGGACAAGGCTGTCTAGAAAGACTTCTGCCCCTTCTCACAAAAAGAAGGGCTCGGGTAAAAAGCCCTTTTACCTGAGGAAGGGCACTGCCTACAAACAGTACCCACAGTACCAGGCCTCCCAGGCTCCCCCACAGGGTCAGCAGGCCAAGGGTCAGGGTAATGGGCCCCATAGGCAGAGGACCCCCAAGCCTCCGGCCCCTGCTCCCACTCAGCAGGGTGGGGGTTTTTGACTCCTTAGGCATAGCCTCTCCGTCCCTGCTCTTCCAACCCTGCACAGGAGGTCGACTTACCCTGTTTGCCCACAGGTGGCCACTCATCACTGGAGACAGTTGGGTGCTAAGCATCGTCCACAAGGGCTATATGCTACACTTCCAACAGCTGCCTCCTCCATACTTTCCAGGGGACCCTCCAAGGCCTCCCCTGCACACAGATCTTCTCCTTCAGGAGCTCCAAGGTCTGTTGCGAGACAAGGCAGTGGAGCCTGTGCCTCCCCACCTCCAACGTCAAGGGTTCTACTCCAGGTACTTTCTTGTACCCAAAAGAACCGGTGGCCTCCGGCCTATTCTCGACCTCAGAAATCTCAACAAGTTCCTTGAGAAAGAGAAATTCAAGATGCTTACTCTTGGAACACTACTGCCCTACCTCCTGCCGGGAGATTGGCTATGCTCCTTAGATTTAAAGGATGCATACACTCACATCCTCATTCATCCAGACCACAGAAAGTACCTCAGGTTCATAGTGGGAGGAAACCATTATCAGTACAGAGTACTGCCTTTTGGCCTCACCTACGCTCCCAGGGTCTTTACCAAATGCCTGGCAGTGGTGGCGGCCTACCTGAGAAATCAGGGTATCTTTGTCTTCCCCTATCTGGACGACTGGCTCATCAGGGGTCAGACGTGCCAGGAGGCCAGACAGGCCACCCTCCGAACTATTGCTCTTCTTCAAAACCTGGGGTTTGTCATAAACTTCACAAAGTCCACTTTGCTCCCCTCCCAGAACTTGGAGTTCATAGGAGCAAGGTTGGACTCTCTGCTGGCAAAGGCGTTCTTGCCAGAGGACAGAGCCCACAGACTGATAAACTTGGCAAACCAGCTTCTCAGCAGGTCACTGGTCTCCGCCAGACTCTGCCTGAGGCTTCTTGGCCACATGGCTTCGACAGTACATGTGACCCCCAATTTCCGGCTCCATATGAGACCTGCACAGTGGTGCCTCCGACCTCAGTGGACTCAGGCCACAGGCAGCCTCAGAGACAGAGTAAAGGTGTCCAGACCATTTCTGAACTCCCTCCGCTGGTGGCTGCACCCACCCAATCTACTGCAAGGGGTGCCTTTTCAGATTCCTGGGTTCACAGTGGTGCTGACCACGGATGCCTCCCTGCAAGGCTGGGGGGCTCATTGTCTGGGCAAGTGCACCCAGGGCCTGTGGTCTCCCTGGGAGGCCACACAGCAGATCAATCTACTGGAACTCAGGGCTATTCGTTTAGCCCTCAAGACTTTCTCTCAAACACTGGCTCATCAGTCTATCCTAGTTCAAACATACAACCAAGTAGCCATGTTTTATGTGAACAAGCAGGGCGGAACTGGATCCAGGCTCCTTTGTCAGGAGGCACAGGACCTTTGCTTATTTGCTCTCAGGCACAACAAGCTCCTCAAGGCAGTGTATCTACCTGGCCAGGACAACTACCGGGCAGACAGGTTGAGCAGGATTCTGCAGCCCCACGAATGGCAGCTCCATCCCTTAGTGGTTCAGAAGATTTTCCTGAAATGGGGACTTCCAACCATAGATCTGTTTGCCAGTCCATCGAACAAACAACTGACCAGGTTCTGCTCCAGGCAACCGCATCCTCTGCGGCTGGCAGCAGATGCTTTTCTTATTTCCTGGTCCCAGGGCCTCCTGTATGCGTTTCTTCCCACGCCCCTGGTGGCCCGAACCCTGTTCAAAATTCTTCAGGACAAGGCCTCGGTCCTGCTGGTAGCTCCCAGATGGCCGAGACAGCCTTGGTTTCCACTTCTGCTTCAGCTGGCAGTGAATCCCTCACTGCCTCTGGGGTTGCAACCCGACCTTCTCTCTCAGGATCAGGGTTCTCTTCACCCCAATCTCAAAGCTCTTGATGGCCTGGAGGCTGCAAGGGTAGTTTTGGCTCCCTGGGGCCTACCTCAGGAAGTTGAGGAGGTTGTCCTAGCCTCTAGGAAGCAGTCCACTAGAAAAACCTATGCCCTGAAATGGAAAAGGTTTTCTGTGTGGTGTCAGCTATGTACAGAGGATCCTTTCTCCTGTGCTGTACCAGTAGTGCTTCAGTACCTGCTGCACTTATCCAATCAGGGACCTAAGTCCAATTCTGTTCGGGTCCACCTCTCAGCTCTAGCAGCTCACCACTCACTGGTGGAGGGACATTCTCTGTCGGTTCACCCCTTGGTGTCCAGATTTCTTAGAGGCTTGCTCTTGCTGAAGCCTCCAATCCGTCCTCCAGCTCCTGAGTGGGAATTGAATGTGGTCTTGTAGCAACTGACTCGCCCACCTTTTGAGCTGATGGCTACTTGTCCTCTCCGCTTCCTTTCTTGGAAGACACTCTTCTTGGTAGCCTTAACCTCGGTCAGGCGGGTGAGTGAGCTTCAGGCCCTAGTCTGTGGCAGGCCTTACACCCGCTTCTATGGGAACAGGGTAGTCCTTAGGACACATCCAAAGTTCCTCCCAAAGGTTGTCTCCTCTTTCCACCTCAACCAGGAGGTGGTTCATCCGACCTTCTTCCCTAGGCCTCATGCAAGCCAGTCTGAAGCAGTTCTGCATACCCTGGACTGTAGGAGGGCCTTATCCTTCTGCCTTGACCATACGCAGGGGCATAGAAGGGCTAATCAGCTCTTCATATCTTTTGATCCTAATAATTTGGGCTTAGCTGTGTCCAAGAGTACCTTGTCCATATGGGTGGCTGACTGTATCACCTGGGCTTACAGGGCGGCTGACCTTCCTTTGCAGGGTCGGGTCACGGCCCATCGTGTCAGGGCAATGGGTGCCTTAGTGGCTCACCTCCGCTCTGTACCGTTGGTAGACATCTGCAGGGCTGCAACTTGGTCCTCAAGCCAGACATTTGCGGCCCATTACTGTCTGGAGAGGGAGTCCCGTAGGGACAGTGCTTTTGGCCAGGCAGTACTCCACAATCTCTTTGAGGTTTAGGCAACTCCTGCTCTCCAGCCCTCCGTTGGGCTACCGGTGGAGGTTCTTTCAGTGAAAAGCCTTTCTTTGATGCTGGGACTAGAGGGAGTTCTCTTGTTCAGTCTGGGATCCTTGGTAGCCCAGAGCTAGGGAGTCATCCATATGTGAGGACTGACTTCCTGCTTGGTCCTGGAGAAAGAGTAGTTACTCACCTGTAACAGGTGTTCTCCAGGAGCAGCAGGAATCAGTCCTCACAACCCTCCCTCCTCCCCTGGGAGTTGCAGTTGTACATAGTTTATTTTTACATTTTTGTGTGCTGTTTTTAGCTATGTCATTTGACTGAGGTAAGATGGCACCTTTAGGCGCGAAGGGGACCGCGCATGCGTGCCTGCATTCCCAAAGGCTTTCATAGAAAGCTGGGGAAATGCTCCACAAGGGCTCCATCGACATCGATGTCACTCATATGTGAGGACTGATTCCTGCTGCTCCTGGAGAATACCTGTTACAGGTGAGTAACTACTCTTTCCTCGAGGTCCAAGTCCCGGACCCCTGACCGCCGCCCTGTGCCTTTGGAGCTGGAGAAGCCGCCTAAGGTGCCTCATATAGAGCCGGAGTCCGTTGAGCACGTAAGGCCTGTTGTCCTCAAGGACTCTCCTCCCAGGGAGCCGACGTCGGGCCCGGTGCTGTCGGGGCCCGAGTCGGTGGCTGCTGAGTCTCCTGAGCTGGGACTCAGGCTGACAGCCTTGGAGTGCAGACTGTCTGCCTTCATGGATCAGCAGTGGGTGCTGATGGCCAGCTTGACTGGTGCATCTGCCCCGACCACTGGGACGTCGACGTCCAAGTCGAGCCCGGAGACCAAGCCGGTTCTCAAAGCCTTGAAGGTCCGAGTCCGGACTCGGTCACGGTCTCCCTCGACCTCCCGTTCAGGACCGAGGGTGTCAACACCGATGCCCCCGGCATCGGGGCGGGTGCTACCAGAGCCAGCACGGTCGGAGCCCCTCGACTCTTCCTCAGATGAGTCTGCGTGGGAGATGGAGGACGAGGAGTCCCCCGATACCTTTCGGACTCGGTGTGTCCCTTCGGACTCGCCGCAGTCCAAGCCCTGGAGTAGTTCCCCACCAGAGGACACCCGGTTCTCGGAGTTCGTGAAGGACATGGCCAAGGCTTTGGCCGTTCCTGCGGATCCCGAGGAGGATCCTTGAGCTGAGGAGCTCGATGCCCTACAGTACGACTCTCCCCCCAGGGAGGCCTTTACTGTGCCGGTTCCTGCGATGCTGGAACGGCTCCTCTTCCGGATGTGGGAGGTACCGGCCTCGGCGCCGGTTTTGAGCAAGCGTGTTGATTCCATGTATCGAGTCCAAAAGAGCCCCGGGTTCCAAAAGGCACAATTACCGCACCACTCCATGGTTGTGGAATCGCCATGCATCGTCTGAAGAGTTAGAAGATGCACTCCTCGGTGCCTCCTGGTAGGGAGGCTCGGAACCTGGATGCCATCAGCAGAAAGTGCTTCCAGGGCTCGATGCTTGGTTGCCGTGTCCCGTCCTACATGGGCATGTACTTACGGGACCTGGCTAAGAAATTAGCCGGGTTCTCTGCTGGTCTCTCCGGGGAACCTTTGCAGAGGTTCAAGACCTTGTCCTCGGGGATCCGGGAGTGCTCCAAATTCATCTCCCGGGCGGCCTACGATGGCTTCGAGTCTTCGGCTCGGGTAGCGGCGGCTGGCATCTTTGCTCGATGCCAGGCATGGCTACAGTCATCGTACCTCGAGCCATGGGTGCAGGACAAGTTGGTCGATGTCCCGTGCCGAGGTGAAAACCTCTTCGGCAAGCCCATGGTCGAAAAGGCTGCTGAGCTCGAGACCGAGACTCTGACAAGGACAAGGTTGTCCAGGAAAACTTCTGCCCCTTCTCATAAGAAGAAGGGCTCGGGGAAAAAGGCCTTTTACCCGAGGAAGTCATCTGCCTACAAACCTTTCCCTCAATATCAGGCCTTCCCAGCTCCCCAGCTGGGTCAGAAGGCCAAGGGGCAGGGACATGGGCCCCGTAGGCAGAAAGCCCCCAAGCCTCCTGCTCCTACTCATCAGGGAGGGGTTTTTTGACTCCCAATGCATAGCCTCTCCACCTCTGCTGGCCCATCTCAGCACAGGAGGTCGGTTGGTCCTGTTTGCCCACCAGTGGCCGCTCATCACAAGCGATGCTTGGGTACTGAGCATAGTCTGGAAGGGCTACCTGCTCCAGTTCCATCAGGTACCCCCCTCCTACTTTCCAGGGGAGCCGCCAAGGCCTACTCTATATTGAGAACTACTTCTCCAGGTACTGCAAAGTCTCCTTCTAGACAGGGCAGTGGAGCCTGTTCCTCCCCACCTGCTGGGTCAGGGCTTCTGCTCCAGGTACTTTCTTGTGCCAAGAGAGGACTGGAGGTCTCCGACCCATTCTGGACTTGAGAAATCTCAACAAGTTCTTGGAAAAGGAAAAGTTCAAGATGCTTACTCTTGGAACACTGCTGCCTTACCTCCAGCAGGGAAATTGGCTATGCTTCTTAGATCTGAAGGATGCGTACACTCACATCCTCATTCATCCCGACCACAGACAATACCCAAGGTTCGTGGTGGGAGGAAACCACTTTCAGTACAGGGTACTGCCCTTTGGCCTAACCTCCGCCCCACGGGTCTTCACAAAGTGCCTGGCGGTGGTGGCGGCCTACTTGAGAAACCAAGGAATTTTTGTCTTCCCCTACCTGGATGACTGGCTCATCAGGGGTCAGACTCTCCAGAAGGCCAGGCAAGCCACCCTGCATACTGTCTCTCTCCTTCAGCAACTGGGCTTTGTCATAAACTTCGCAAAGTCCACTTTGCTCCCCTCCCAGAACATAGAGTTCATAGGAGCACGCTTGGACTCCCTGCAAGCAAAAGCTTACTTGCCAGGAGACAGCTTACTTGACAGAGCGGGAAGGCTGATGGACTTGGCCAGTCAGTTTCTAAACAACCCACTGGTTTCCGCCAGACTCTGTCTAAGGCTCCTGGGCCACATGGCATCGACAGTGCATGTGACCCCCAATGCCCGTCTGAATATGAGGCCTGCACAGTGGTGCCTCAGAACTCAGTGGAAGCAGGCCTCAGGAAGCCTTAGAGACAAAATAAGGGTGTCCAAACCATTCCTGAACTCCCTGCAGTGGTGGATACACCCGCCCAACCTTCTACAGGGAATTCCTTTTCAGGTACCTGTTTCCACTGTGGTAATCTCAACCGATGCCTCCTTGCAGGGCTGGGGTGCACATTGTCTGGGCAACTGCACACAGGGCCTGTGGTCTCCATGGGAGGCCACGCAACAAATTAACCTGCTGGAACTCCGGGCGATACGCTTAGCCCTCAAAGCCTTCTCTCACGTCCTGGCCCAACAGTCTGTCTTGGTGCAGACAGACAACCAGGTAGCGATGTTCTATGTGAACAAACAAGGGGACACGGGGTCCAGGCTCCTGTGTCAGGAGGCACAGGCCCTATGCTTTTTTGCACTTCAACACAATATGTTGCTCAGAGCAGTCTATCTTCCTGGCCAGGAAAATTTCCTGGCAGACAGATTGAGCAGGGTTCTACAACCTCACGAATGGCAACTGCACCCTTTGGTGGTTCAGAACATTTTCCTGAAATGGGGACTTCCATCCATAGACCTCTTTGCCAGTCCCCTGAACCGGCAGCTGCCTCAGTTCTGCTCCAGGCAACCGCATCCCACGAGATTCGCAGCGGATGCCTTCCTGATCTCATGGTCCAAGGGCCTTCTGTTTGTGTTTCCTCCCACGCCCCTGGTGGCCTGAACCTTATTCAAGATTCTACGAGACAGGGCCTCAGTCATCTTGGTAGCCCCCAGATGGCCGAGGCAGCCCTGTTTCCCGCTTCTGTTACAGCTGACGGTGGACACCCCACTCCCTCTGGGGTTGCAACCCGATCTTCTTTCTCAGGATCAGGGTTCCCTTCTGCACCCCAATCTCAAAACTCTCAATTTGATGGCCAGTAGGCTGCAAGGGTAGTGCTGGCTCCCTGGGGCCTGCCTCAGGAAGTTGAAGAGGTGGTTTTGGCCTCTAGGAAGCAGTCCACCAGAAAGACCTATGCCCTGATGTGGAAACGGTTCTCCTTCTGGTGTGACCAACGCCAGGAGAATCCTTTCTCCTGCCCTGTGCCAGTGGTGCTTCAGTACCTGCTGCACTTGTCTAATCAGGGTCTTAAGTCCAATTCTGTTCGGGTACACCTTTCTGCTCTGGCAGCCCACCAGTCACTGGTGGAAGGGCACTCTTTATTGGTTCACCCCTTGGTGTCCCGGTTCCTCAGAGGCTTGCTCTTGCTAAAGCCTCCTCTCCGTCCACCAGCCCCTGAGTGGGAGTTGAATGTGGTCTTGCAGCAGCTTACTCGCCCTCCCTTTCAGCCGATGGCTACGTGTCCTCTCCACTTCCTTTCTTGGAAGGCTCTTTTCCTAGTGGCACTGACCTCGGCCAGATGAGTGAGTGAACTTCAAGCCCTGGTCTGTGACAGGCCATACACTTGTTTGTATAGGAACAGGGTAGTCCTTAGGACTCATCCTAAGTTCCTCCCGAAGGTAGTCTCCTCTTTCCACCTCAATCAGGAGGTGGTTCTTCCAACATTCTTCCCTAGGCCCCATGCCAGCCGGGCTGAAGAGGTCCTGCATACCCTGGACTGTAGAAGAGCCTTGTCTTTCTACATTGATCGTACTAAGGGTCATAGAAGGGCTACTCAGCTCTTTGTCTCCTTCGACCCAAACAACTTGGGGTTGCCTATCTCCAAGCGTACCTTGTCCATATGGGTGGCGGACTGTATCACCTGGGCTTACAGGGCAGCAGGCCTTCCCTTGCAGGGTCGAGTCACAGCCCACCGTGTCTGGGCAGTGGCTGCATCAGTAGCTCATCTCCGTTCTGTACCGTTGGCAGACATCTGTAGGGCTGCAACTTGGTCCTCAAGCCAGACTTTTGCAGCCCATTACTGCAGCACTCCGGAATCTCTTTGAGGTTTAGGCAACTCCTGCCCTCCAGCCCTCTTGTTGGGCTACCGGTGGGTTCTGTTCTTAGTGAAAGTTTTTCCCTGATGCTGGGGCTTCACAGAGGGAGCTCTATTTTTCAGCCTGGATTCCTGGTAGCCCAGAGCTAGGGAGTCACCCATATGTGAGGACTGACTTCCTGCTTGGTCCTGGAGAAAGAGTAGTT
The DNA here is from genome assembly GCA_033557465.1 of Ichthyophis bannanicus. Lineage (NCBI taxonomy): Eukaryota > Metazoa > Chordata > Amphibia > Gymnophiona > Ichthyophiidae > Ichthyophis > Ichthyophis bannanicus. The sequence goes on from CM066032.1 coordinate 855,261,498, forward strand.
TATCACCTGTAACAGGTGTTCTCCAGGAGCAGCAGGAATCAGTCCTCACAACCCTCCCTCCTCCCCTGGGAGTTGCAGTTGTATATAGTTCATTTTGTTTTTGTGCTGTCTTTTAGCTATGTCACCTGACTGAGCAAGATGGCACCTTTGGGCGGGAAGGGGACCGCGCATGCGTGGGTGTATTCCCAAAAGCTTTCTTAGAAAGCTGGGGTAATGCTCCGCATAGGGGCTCCATCGACGTCGATGTCACCCATATGTGAGGACTGATTCCTGCTGCTCCGGGAGAACACCTGTTACAGGTGAGTAACTACTCTTTCTCTGAAGGTTCAGGTGGCAGCCTTCCTGATTCAGAAGGCAAGAGATAGGACAGTCCATTGAATTGCATCCTGATTTTCCCATTTTCTCTAGGGGGTATCTTTATCTTTATTTCACATTCTCTGTACCGCACCTTTACGACATCAGGGTGCTTTACAATGGAATTTACAAAAAAATATAGGAAATTGGCATCACCAAAGGAAAAGGAAAGGAACTACAGGGTGTACAGTCACACAGCTTAAAGAAATAGAAGAAGAGAGCAGAGTGTAAGAGGAGAATCAGGGAGGGAGGGGAGATCATAGGCAGCAAGAAACAGTTGAGTCTTAAGCATGGACTTGAACTTTGTGAAAGAGGATTCTAGTCTGGGGTCAATTGGTAAGGAGTTCCATATGGAGGGGCCCAGAAAGAAAAAGGCTGAGTGGTGGGTGGGTTCATAGTGCGCACGGTATGGGGAGGAAAGATGCAGCCGGTTGATGTGGGTGGAATGGAGACTGCGGGATGGGGTATGAACTGAAGGAGATCAGAGAGGTATTGTGGAACGTGCATGTAGATAGCCTTATGAACTGTGGTAAGAATTTTGTACTGAACCCATTGTCTGATAGGAAGCCAGTGGAGGTCAATGAGTAGTAGTGTGATGTGATCATAGCGGGTGGCATGTGAAATGATCCTTGCAGCAGTGTTTTGAATAAGCTGAACATGGCAGAGCTGAGAATAGGGGGGACCTGAAAGAATAGAGTTACAATAATCAAGACGCAATATAACCAGAGATATGAGAAGAGTGGTGAGAGAGAAAGAGTTCAGAAAAGAGCGTAGGGCTCTGATCTGTCTGAGGGAGAAAAAGGAGCGACAAACTAGGAGGGAATATGATCATGAAAAGAGAGGACAGGATCCATGGTGACACCAAGATAGAGAAAGGATGTGAACAGTGAGATTGGGGAGCCAGATAAGAAGGGGGCCAGAGATGGGGGGGGGGGGGGGGGTTTGAGGCTTAAGATGGGGGAAATTAGAAGTAAGCCAGTCAGAGACACAAGTGAGGCAGAAATTTAACAGAAAGAGGTCGGGTGAGATAGGAGAGGTATGATGGACTATGATAATATCATTGGCATAATAGGAGCCAGGTGGAAGGAATCTGATATGTACGACATGTGGTCTTTCTGGCAGAGGATAGGGATTTAAAGAGTTCAGCTTCAGAAATCATTGAGAAGGTTGACCAGGTATGAGTCAGAGAAGGACGTGGTGAGAGAGGAGGAAGGTTGGAAGAAAAAGCAGCAGAGAAGGTAGAATGGAGAGATTGCATCTTCCCCATAAAGAAGGTAGCCAGCTGAGAGGGGCTGGGAATAGAGGGGGTGCGATCGACAGAATGGGTGGGATGAATGGAGGAAAGGGATCTCTGGACTTGAAGCAGTTGATGAGAAGATTTGGCTGAGGTGGAAATAAGATGAGAGTAATAAGGCTTCTTTGTGGAGTGAATAAGAAGGCGATAGTGCTGGTGACAGGAGTGAAAGTACTGAAGGGCTGCTGGGGAAAGGTGTTTATGCCAAAAGCATTCTGAACACCACAGGTAGGTGCGATGAAGATAGAGACCAGGTGGTACCAGGGTTGCTTGGAAGGGCGGAGGGGTGCTAGATGATCAAGGGCAGTAGACAAACAGGAATTTCATACTAGGACCTGATCGTCTGAGACAAACGTGAAAAAATATTGTGGCAGAAGTAGATCACTGGATGGAAAATTGGGCCAGAGTAGAAGCGGTAATATGACGCTTCAGAAATGGTAAGAAGCAGGTCCTTCCAGAGAGACGAGCAGATCAAGAGGGATGAGTAGATGAGAAGAAAATGCGATGGTGGAAATGAATAAAGGCAGAGAAGCAATGCTTTCAGGTAATGAAGGGTGGATGTGTGTAATTCCGTCAGGGCAGGGATGACCGGAAAAGGACCACAACCCCTCCGCCCGAGCAGCCTAGGCAAGGGGTGGAAAAGGCGGAATAGCCTAGAAGGAGGCAGTGAGTTAGGAGGGAATCCTCCTCCTCTCTCAACCAGGTTTCTATAAGGAAAAGTATGTCGAGGGAGTTCTGGACGAATAGATCATGGGTACATAATGTGTGTCCCTCCTGCATTCGCTTGTTGCTCCATGGGATCTCTGTTTGGTGCTGCAGGACTTGATGTCGGAACCTTTGAGCCCTTGAAGTAGACTATACTTGAAGTTCTGACCCTCAAAGACTATTATTCTGGTCACTATATGTTTGGCGAGAGGTAGCTCTGAGTTGCAAGCCTTGTCATGCAGGGATCTTTACTTATGCCCAAGGGAAGGCCATGTGCATTCCACCTGGTCCTTTCTTCTTTCCCAAGGTAGTATCTGTCTTCCATGGGAATCAGGTAGTCTGTTGCCCTCCCTTTCGAAGGAGTAGTTCCAGGGAAAGGATGAAATCCTCCACCTGGTGGATGTCCAGAGCATGCTTCTCTAATGCTTGGAGGATGCTTACTCCCTTCACAAGTCAGGCCATCTATTTATTTTGGTTGTGGAATCGCGTAGAGGTGATGCAGCGGCTTATTCTACTTTAGGGCACTGGATTAAGGAGATGATTGCCTCCATGTATCTGTTGCAGAACCAGCCAGTTCCAAGAGGTTTATGTGCACATTTCACTTGGGCTCAAGCATACTTGTGGGTGAAGCATAACTTGGTAGTGCCTTAGATGTTGTTGAATGGAAACATGGGCATCACTTTCCACTTTTGTCAATTTTGTTTACACTTGGATGTCCACATGGCCTTGAGTCAGAGGTCTTGAATGCTGTTGTGCCTTTTTCCTGCCAGTGGTGGCATAGCTTTGGTACGTACCACTTGTCTGGAATGGTCTAGTAGGACAATATGGAAGGTGACATTTTTACTTACCAAGTAATGTCCTTTCCTTGAGTCCTGCCAGACCAGTCCAGGGCCCACCCTAGATAACTGTTTGATCTGCTGTTCTCTGTAGTTGGCCCCGTGGACTTATACCCTTCTGACAAGCCTTCTCTTGAGGCTGATCCTTTGCATAGTTCTGGTTATTGTTCTGTTGAGCCATGTTGCCTTCACTGAGTTTGTGTGCATTCTGAAGTTCCTCTCCATATGTTTTGATTTGAATATTACTGAAGGTTCCTTCTGGTGATTCTGGTTCATATGGCATGATGATGTCATAAAAACAGCTTATGGACGTTTCCTCTGTCTGCCACATCTGCTTGTAGGGGGACACAACCCACTTTTGGACTGGTCTAGCAGGTCTCAAAGAAAGGACATTATCTGGTAAATAAAATGTCATCTTTGAGGTAGCATAATGGTTCTTGAAGATAGTCATCATCTATGATGCAGAGGTTGGCCAAATCTGCAGAGTCCAGCAAGTGGTCTTCACTGGTTATTGCCTTCATCATCTCATGCAATGGCCTAAAGTGCTCTGCCATGAAGAAAGGAGTGCACTGTACCTCTTTGGAGCAGGTGCATGTCTCATCCGAGACATCTTCACTGTCAGCACACAGCATCTTTGTGTTGATCCAACAGTCTGAGCAAGATGCCAAAGCACACACTTTCAAGAAAGTCACTAAATGGTGCAGAAGACCATAAGCATGGCACAGCACCAAAGTGAAAGAAAGTTCCTTAAAATCTCTGTGCAGTCTCCAAATCCACAAGGTCATTCTTACATTAAAAGGCTACTGTCATCAACTCCATTTTTAGTTATGATGATAGATGACTTCTTCCTTTTGTATCCTTACCACTTCCTGAACCACCACCACCTTTTTTTTCAGAAAATGTTTAATGATTTTAAGAAAGGATATTGCAAGGAAATACCAGGAGTCTATAATCAGAATCTTCCTCAACCTGTGCCACAGCTTTTTCAGTCCATTGAATTATCGCCGATGCAAAGAGGAGCCACAGTCTTCTCAAGCTTCACTGATTTCCCTCCTATCTGTATTGTATTAGATTCTGAATCAAAAGAGGATCATTTTATGCTTCTATCTCCTCTCTCAGAACACTCTCAGGCTATTCTGGAAGCATAGTCGACAGCTTTTGATTCTATCCCTAATAGGGATGGACCTATGATACAAAAGGAAGTACCTTTTCAATTGCAACAACAGCTGGGCTGAGATCTGTTGTCTTTGTAAGCTCTGATGAGCAGGGTCCATCTTTTACATGTGTCTGTGCAGCGCTGCATACGTCTTGTAGTGCTATACCAATTTTCAGTAGTAGTAGTAATAGTATGTGCAATTTCCAGTGTCTTTAGAACCTTTGTCTAAAATATTGAACCTTAAATATAAAGTCTAGCCCCTACCTGGATTTGTTAAAATGAAAGTTCCCCATGGTTCGGTAATGGTAAAATCAGAAAGTTCAGATTATATCTAAGGATTTTCTTCCACAGACTCAATTCTCTCTGAAACTGACAAGCATGATACTCAACTTATTTGTTCAGTTTGCAGTGCTTTTTATACCACTTCATAGCTCTTTGCCTCAGCCATTGCTGTCAGGAGGTTATCATAGTTAAGAGCATCTTGACTTGAGAAAGGTTGCCCATGCCAATTAAGCTGGCCTCCCTTGTACTGGGGAAACCATTTTGGGGGAAAACGTTAAAGATATGGTGGATATCAAAGACCATCACCCAATATACATCTTCTTTCGACATTAAATTCTGAACTCATATCAGCCTCTAGACAACTCAATATAGGAATTATTTCTTCTTAAAAAGAAGCTTCCTTCTATTCCACAGCAGACCAACAACCCCAGCATCAAACTTACACGAGGCCCTACCAAGAGAAGAAGGCAGCCCAAGCAGATGGTTCTGATCCAGCCAAACCAACCCTCCTCTTTTTGACTGAATCATTTCCATACTGTCAGTTGCCTTGCAAACCCAAATCCTGCCCTACTTGTGGAAGGTTGGGTTGAGTTCTTCCTCAAGGAATAGAGGAACCTAACAACAGATTCATGGATGCTAAGCATCATCAAATCAGGTTATTGCCTAAGAAGTTGGAAAAATGGAGAGAAACAGAGATCAACCACCACAGCTCCATCTACAACACTTTCCGGACAAAATTAACTACTTCTAGAAGTCAATGCAATAGAACCTGTTCCATTTCAAGAAAAGAATCTAGGGTTCTACTTTAGGTACTTTTTCATCTCAAAGACGTTGGGGAGACTATGATACATTCTGGATCTTAGGAACTTCAGCCTTTTCCTCCAAAAGCGAGAGTTCAAATGAACACCCTAGCCATCATTCTCCCCTGTTTAACCACAGTGATTAGTTGTATTTATTGATCTCAAGAATGCCTATTCTCATATTCCCATCTTTCTCACTTGCAGGCAATGTTTTCCATTCATCTTCCACACCAATCTTTATCAGTACAAAGTCCTTCCTTTCACACTTTCACTGTCACCTAGATTGTTTACCAAATGTCTGGTGGTAGTGGCAGCTCAAAAGATTACTAGGTCTTGTCCAGGCTGTTCAGATGGTTCAATACTCCATTTCAGTCACAGTCTACTTTGAAATGCTGTGTCATATGGCATCTACAGTACATGTAGTTCCTTTTGGTTGTCTCAAGATGAGGAAGCCACAATGGGATTAAAATTCCAATGGCATCAAACTCTCTAGCTCTTGTTTTCTAATATATTTCCTTTTGTTCCCCTGCAAGCTATACAACAATGGTGGACTGCAGAGTACTCACTTTTATGTCCCCGTAGCATCATTGTGTACTCACCACAGATGCTTCCAATATCAGGTGATATTGTCACACACAAGGCATTGGGCTGAGACCCAGCAACAACTTCACATCAGCCATCTAGGATAAAGAGCAACATTTTACTCTTGGAAAATATTTGTTTACCATCTTTGCATCAGTCACTACAGATCTAACCTGATAATCAGGTGGCAATGCTTTATATAAACAAGCAAGGAGGAGCAGCATCTCTTCAACTTTGTTGAGACACAGCACAAATGGGATTTCATGATCCTAAATCAGATATGCATCCGAGCCACCTACATCCCTGGAAAACAAAACCAAGTAGCAGACAGACTCAGTAGAGGCCTTTAAGTTCATGGGTGGTTGCTAGACTACAGTCCATCTTCCAACAGCTCAAAGACACCTGGCCCCAGCTTGTCTCGCACAAGATAAACTGACAATAGAATGGGTTTGACCTCACCTCTCTGTATATCCACAAATACTCCTCTAATAGCAAATGCTCTTCAGAAGTTTCAAAGAAGGCCAAGCATGATTATTCTCATAGTGCCTCATTGGCTTTGAGAAAACAGATTCCCCTTTCTCAAGACTCTGTTGGTTCAGATTCTCACTATTCCCAGCTCCGATTGTCCAAAATAACAGCATGCACCTGCATGCATATCTCTGCTTCCTAGTACTCCTGGCCTAGAAGTTGAACAGCACCTAGTGGCTTCCTTAGGACTACTACATCCAATCCAAGAGATTCTAGCAGTAGCAAGGAAACCTTCCATGATGAAATCTTATGTCTTTAAATGGTAGAGGTTTTCCATTTGTTGTGCTGTATAAAGTTTAAGATTTGTTCCCTTACTCACAAGATGCTATCCTACAATACCTGTATCAACTCTGTCAGTTGGGTTTTCAGACATCTATTATCAGCACTTTATCAGTCTGTCATGCCTTGATAAATCAGGCTTCGGCTTTGCACTGTCTGGTTGTCTGCAGATTCATGAAAAGTCAAATCCTTTATATCAGACCTCCATTTCAGAAACTATCAGTGTTATGGGACCTGAATCTTGTTTTTTCTTCTCCATGAAACAACCTTTTGAACCTCCAGAATTCTCCTCACTAAAATATCTTATATGACAAGTACATTTCCTAGTAGCAGTTATTTTGTCTAGAAGGGTCAATAAACTTCAAGCCCTCATCATGTAAGAGCCCTGCTTCATTCTTTCCATATAGGGTAGTCTTTTGCACACATATTAAGTTCTACCAAAAGTAGTCATGCCTTTCCACATGAAAAGATAGTGTTTCCTACCTTCTACCTAAGACCTCATGTCACACACACATGTGAAAACTTTCCATACCCTGGACTGTCAATGAGCTTCCGCTTACTACTTGGAAAAGGGCAGCATCCTTCAGGAAATATAAGCAGCTAATCATCATCTTTGACTACAAAAGATATGGTTGCTCTAGCATTCTCTAGCTAAAGGCTGTGTTATGATCTAGAAGTTCTCCAGGAACAAGCAGGGAGTCAGTCCTCACATACGAGGGGGTGACTTCAGCATCGACAGAACCTACATGGAATCACTCCCCAGCTTTCAAAGAAAGCCTTTGGGAGTTAGGCCACGCATGCACAGTCACCTTACTTCAATCTACTTTTTTCCACGGAGCCCAGTTGACATCTTGTCTGTTGTCTCCGGTAAAGGCTGATTTTTCTATCCCTTTTCTCTTAGCGTTTTTGCGCTTCTTTTTACTAGTTGGTTTCTGATCACTTTCTTGCCGCCCGAGTCCGCTCTCATCTTGGCATCACATTTTATTCTCAGGTACATTTTCCTTTTCTTTTTGATGCGTGAGTCTTTCTTGCACCCTCCTTGATTGAGACTTCATTTTCATCTTGCGGGTGCCATCTTTCCTGCTATGTCTTTGGTCAGCGGTTTTAAGCAATGTGGCAAATGCACCCATACCATGTCCATAAAGGACCACCACAGTTGCTGTATCAAGTGCCTTGGTGTGGATCACAACGATTCCACTTGCCCACTCTGCCTACAGATGTCGAGCAAGAGCCAGAGGAATTGTGAGAAGCAGCGGGGGGAGCTGTTTGGCTCAGTGGCCTCTGTTTGGCCATAGGGCTGGCATTGAGTATGGAATTGCTGCCCTCGGAGACTGTGTCAGATGACTTGGCATTGTGCACATGCTCGATCTGAGCCCTGAGGTTGCAGAGCCTTGGACCGGGGATCATCCTTGGAGGACCTCCCCTGTGGGTCCAAGACATCGTCCAATTCAAAGTCTGATCCCAGAGCCGGAGTTAAGACCTGCAGTACCCAGCCTCGGAGCCTTTGACCCAACGCCGAGAGCATTGGCTGAGAGCGGCCCTCAAAGCTGCCTTGGCAGGAGGAGACTCCTATTGCGTCAGGGGATTGGGCTCAGTCCTCCGACACAATAACCATTGTTGATTCCCCTTCAAGGGACCCGGTTCTGGGCTCGATACTTTTGAGACCCGAACCGGTCACTGTGGAGCCTACTGGCATCAAAACCAGGATGCTGGCCTTGGAATGTAGCCTGGCTGCCTTCCTCGAGGCACAGCGGGCCCAGAGCCTCTGGGTCATTTGTGCCGACAATGGAACCCTCCACTTCAAGGACCTCCCCGGAAGATGTCCAACCTATGCTGGAATGATTGATCTGCTTGGAGCCATGCCGGTTGGCCTCCAGCTTAAGGTGTGACTTGCTCTCAAGTACCTCAGGGTCAGCGCGTTGGGCCCTCGCTCCCCTTCGGTGCCAGCAGCTTATCGATCCGATGACTGTCTGGGACTCGAGGTCTCATCCGGCTCCTAGTCAGGCTGGGAGACAGGCGATGAGTCACGATGAGTCACCCAACACCATGTTGCACAGAGATGTCCCCTCTGAACCTTCTCCCTCTCTGGAATGCTGAAGACCTCGCCTGAGGACCTCGCATTTCTCGACTTTGTCTGGGGGATATTGATGGCCCTGGCATTCGTGGTGGAACCGGAAGACGAGCCTCGTGCCAAGGACTTACAGATCCTCCAGTACAAGGCCCCTCTAAAGGAGTCACTGATGATGCCAGTTCCCCCTATCCTGGAGCACTTGCTGTTCAGGATGTGGGAAAGCCCGGTGACTGTGCTTGTAGTGAGCCGGCGACTTGATTCCCAGTATTGAGTTGGCAAGAGCCACAGCTTTCAGAAGACACAGCTGCTTCACAACTCCATGGTGGTGGAGTCAGCCATGCATCAGATAATGAGTCAGAAGATGCACTCCTTGGTGCCCCCTGGTAGGGAGGCCTGCACCATGGATGGGTTTGGCATTAAGTGCTACCAGGGCTTGATGCATGCATCCCACATCCAGGCTTACCAGCTGTACATGGGCATGTACCTAAGGGACCTGGTGAAGGAGCTCACTGGGTTCTCAGTTGGGCTGGCAGGTGAATCTCTCGAGAACTTCCAGACCTTCATCTCCTCGGGCAAAGAATGCTCTAAATTCCAGACTCGAGCAGCCTTTGATGGCTTTGAGTCCATGACCCATGAAGCTGTGGTGGGCATCAGTGTCCACTGCCTGGCTTGACTACGGTCCTCAGACTTGGAGCAATGGGTGTAGGACAAACTGGCCGATGTCCCCTGCCATGCAGAGAACCCTCTTTGGCAAACCCATGACGGACAAGGCGGCCGAGTTGGAGTCAGAGTTCAAGAAGACAGCTCATCCTTCCTGTTGGAAGGCTTCAAAGAAAAAGCCCTTCCACCTGATGGGGAAAAAAGCTTACGGAAAATACCCCCAATTTCTGACCTGTTGGGCTCCCTAACAGGGTCAGCAGGCCAAGGGCCAAGGGTATGGCCCCTGTAAGCAGAAAGCGCCCCAGCCCCAGCCTCAGCCTGGGGTGTGGACTTTTGACTCCTTGGGCATAGCCCATCTCCCCCCCCCCCCCCCCGGGGAACCGGGCCCATGGCACACAGGAGGACGTCTAGTCTTCACAGCTTCCAGAGCCTCCACACAGCTAAGCTTTCAGCCTTCTATCTTTTGCCTCTTTTGTTGTTCATAATATAGAATTTAACTGTTGGTTATACATTCATTTTTGGGAATATTCTGACTGCCTACATTCCTTGTGTAGCCCTTAAATAAGATATCTGAGTGTGCCCTCAGTTCGTGTAAAGCCTACTGGCCAGGGACACTTGTGATATAAAGCTACTTGGAATAGAAATACTTAGATTTGCACGGACCTGGTCTTTACCTGAGTTTCCCACTTACTTTAGAAGCAAAGGTATCATTTAAAGTTACAAGAACCTTTGCACAGTAGGCAGATACATACAAGTAAAAAGTTCAGTTTGACTGGTTCTGCTTCCCTGGAAGAATGGTCTAATGCTTGGCCGTTAAGATTTAATGCAAAGAAGTGCAGTGTCATGCACTTGGGAAGCAGAAATCCAAGGGAAATGTACGCGATAGGGGGCGAGAGGTTGGTGTGCACGGTCCAGGAGAAGGACCTTGGTGTGATTATTTCTGAGGATCTCAAGGTGTCAAAACAGTGGACAAGCCGGTGGAAAAAGCCAGGAGGATGTTGGGTTGCATACAAAGAGGAATTACCAGCAGAATGGAAGAGATGCTAATGCCACTGTATAAGTCACTGGTGAGGCCTCATTTGGAATACTGTGTTCAGTTTCGGAGACCATATCTTGCAAAGGATGTAAAAAGACTGGAAACTGTTCAGAGGAAGGCAACCAAAAAGATTTGGAGCCTGCGTCAAAAGCCTTATGAGAAGAGACTTGAAGACCTAAATATGTACACTCTGGAGGAGAGGAGGGATAGGGGAGATATGATTCAGACCTTTAAATACTTAAAGAGAAATAATGAACAAACAAAGCTCTTCCAAAGACGGGGAAGCTGTAAAACTAGAGGGCATAACATGTAGCTGCAAGGGGGTAAATTGAAAGGCAATGTCAGGAAATACTTTTTCACCGAAAGGGTGGTGGATGCTTGGAATGCCCTCCCGATGGAAGTGGTGGGGGCAAATACAGTGACAGAATTCAAAATGGCATGGGACAGATACAGTGAATCCCTTTACAGCAACAGGATAAAATCAAAATAAACTTAACTATCTAATTTCGCAACAAACAGGGATGTCCTACACGGAGCGGTGGGTTCACCCCTAAACAAAGACATGAGGAGGGGTGGCCTGCACAGAGTGGCAGGTGCATCTACTCTTGCCATCTTACCGGGCAGACTAGATGGACCATACTGGTCTTTATCTGACGTTATTTACTATGTTACTATGTCTAGGCTACTTCACCTCTGGCTGTGCATCGCCACCGATGCCTGGGTGCTGCAGGTGGTGCGGGAAAGTTACCTTCTGCACTTCGAACAGACACCTCTCTGTTCTTCCCAGAGGAACTACCCATGACCTCCTGGCACAGAGAGCTCCTGCAGAAGGAACTCGTTCCTACTCGATGATCGGGCGATGGTGCCAGTACCTCAGCCATTCTGGGCCATGGGGTTCTATTCCCGGTACTTTCTTGTCCCAAAAAAGACAGTCTACTTTCGGCCCATCCTGGATCTATGGGACCTAAAGTGCTTTCTGGTCAAGGAGAAATTCAAGATGCTATCCCTTGGAACACTGCTGCCCTACCTCCTCCAGGGAGACTGGCTGTGCTCCTTGGATCTCTAAGATGCTTATACCCACATCCTGATCCATCCTCGGCACCATCAGTACCTCTGCTTCATCATTGGAGGCTGCCACTACCAGTACAGGGTGATCCATTTTGGCCTCTCTTCGGCCCCAGGGTGTTCACCAAGTGCCTGGCGGTAGTTGCTGCTTACTTCCGCTTACTGGGAGTCTTTGTCTTCCTCTATCTGGATAACTGGCTTCTGAAAGCCAGCTAGCCAGAGGAGGTGCTTCAAGTAACCCACCACACCATAAGGGTATTGCAACATCTGGGGTTCGTGATCAGCTTTCCAAAGTCACATCTGCTTCCGATCCAGCACCTGAAGTTCATAGGAGCTTTTCTGGACTCGACCCAAGCCAGATCCTTCCTCCGTCTTGACCAGGCGCAGCGTCTGGCAGTCCTAGCAAGAGAGGTACAGAGTTGCTTATCGGCATCCGCCTGTCTCCTGCTGCGCCTTTTGGGCACATGGCCTCGACAGTTCACATAACTCCACAGGCCCATCTCCGCATACAGTGGACCCTCAGCTCTCAATGGACTCAGGCCACTGGCTGACTGGAGGATCGAGTCCAGATCACTCAGTCTCCGGCAGCCTTTCTTGCCTGGTGGCAGAGTTGACGGAATCTCATGGCCAGCCTACCCTTCCAGGCTCCTCCGACCCGATGCGCTCTGACCACGGATACCTCCAAGCTCAGCTGGGGAGCCTGCTGCACCAGTCTGCAATCGCAGGGCATCTGGACTCCAGAGGAAAGTGCCCTCCAGATTAACCTCCTGGAGCTCAGAGCTGTGACAAACACCCTTTGGGTGTTTCAAGCCCACCTGGCAGGCCAGTTTCTGCTCGTTCAGATGGACAATCAAATAATGATGTTTTAAATCAACAAGCAGGAGTGAACGGGCTCGTACCTCGTCTGTTGGGAGGCAGTTTGCCTGTGGACCTTTGCTACGGAGAAGGGCATGAACCTCTGGGCAGTCTACCTGCTGGCTTAGGACAATCTGCTCACAGATCAACTCAGCAGAGTCAGCCACATGAGTGGTGCCTTAACCCTGTGGTGGCCAACTCCATCTTTGAATGTTGGGGGACCACAATGTTAGATCTCTTCGCCAGCCCCAAGAACACACAGCTGCTGTGCTTCTTTTCCTGGAGGCTGGCCTCAGTACAATTGGTGGCAGAGGCCTTTCTACTGTCTTGGTCCAGGGGCCTGCTGTATGCATACCCGCCTACTCCCCTGGTTCCCAAGACCTTGTTCAAAGTTCAGTTAGACCGGACCTCCATAATTCTCATTGCCCCTCGGTGGCCCCGGCAGCCATGGTTCCCTCTGCTCCTGCAGCTGCCCCATGCATCTCCTATTCCTCTGGGCCAGGACCCGGATTTACTCTCACAGGAGGATGGGACCCTTCTCCATCCCAACCTCCAGTCCCTCGCCCTGATGGCATGGATGCTGAATGGATAACCATAGGGCATCTCCACATCTCCTGGGAGGTGGAGGACATCCTACTGGCATCACACAGGGACTCAACACGGTGTGCGTATACCTTCAAATGGCGTAGATTCTCTGTCTGATGTTGCCAGGCCTACGCATAGGAAAGATTTCTTGCAGTTGCAGTCTAAAGTCTTGGCTATCAGAACCACATTCTATCTCCGTTTCCCGTGAAAGTGTGTGGTTACCTATGCTGGAAATAAGTTTGTTTTCACAGATGTTTCCCATTTGGAAAATTTTCTTCGGGACAAATCAGTGTATACTCTTGACTCTTGAAAACCCAGTCCAAAGGCGTGGTATGAAGGAAGGAATACTTTATTAATTCTGTTTATAAATAGAATTAATAAAATATTCCTTCCTTCATACCACGCCTTTGGACTGGGTTTGTAATCTACGCGTGGTAACTGTTTTTTTCTTGGTGGTTCTACTCTTGACGCTTGTCCTGTTTTTGACTAGGGTAGTTTTAGGTATTAATAGATTTGTTCTCTTCTGCTTCTCTCCCATGATGGGGGCTAGAGCATCTCTTGCTATTGGGTTTATTTTTTGCATATTTTCCTAATTGCTAATGGTAGCAGGTTATCCTTTTCTTATATACATTGTGTATGTATTTTGGTTAAAATTGTAATTTAAAAAAAAAGACTCTCTGTCTGGTGCGCAGACAGGAATCTCAACACTTTCTCTTGCTCGGTGCAGGACATCATGCAATATCTTCTGCACCTATCCTAGACTGGTCTAAAGTCCAACTCCATTAGGGTGTACCTCAGTGTCTTAGCAGCACATCACCATCTCGTTGACTGCCAGCCCATTTCTGTGCACCCTCTTGTTGGCCACTTTATGAAGGGGCTTCTCCTCTCCTGGCCCCCGGTTTGCTCGTGGCATGGGACCTGAACATCATTCATGGGAAGCTGATGTCTTCCCCTTTTGAGCCTCTGGCTATGTGCCATCTCAAGTTCTTGTCATGGAAAGTAGTGTTTCTGGTAGCTCTCACTTCAGCCAGGAGAATTAGTGAGCTGCAAATGTTGGTGGACCACAACCCCTACACCAGCTTCCACAAAAAAAGGGTCATTCTTTGGACTCACCCGAAATTCCTGCCTAAGGTGATGTCTGCTTTTCACATGAACCAGGAAGTAGTCCTTCCCACCTTCTTCCCCAGGCCTCACACATCCCAAGGGAAGCCTCGTGCACACCCTGGCTTGCACAAGAGGGCATTGTCTTTCTACCTTCTGAAGACACAGCTTCATCGCTGTTCATCGCAACTGTTCATCTCCTATGACATCAGCAGACTTGAGGTTGCGGTCTCTAAATGCACTCTTTCTTCCTGGGTGGCAGACTGCATCTCTTTCACCTACGAACAAGCTAGATTCTCCAGGACCAAGCATCAGTCCTCACATATGGGTGACGTTGGCGCCTACGGAGCCCCTGTGCGGAATATTTCCCCAGCTTTCAAGGAAAGCTTTTGGGAATGCAGCGCGCATGCGCGGTCCCCTTCCCGCCCAAGGGTGCCATCTTGCTCAGTCTTTCTTTTTCCGCGGAGCCCAACGGACATGAGTTCGTGTCACCTGGGAAAAGTAGATTTTTTTCGGCTATTTTGGCTTTTTTTCTGTTCCGGTTCGACGCCGGTTCCCCTTCCAGCCTGGGCTCGGTACACTGGTATTGAGTCCAGAGTTTTGATTGTCCTTCGTGACTAGTGTTCGCGCTCTTTTTGTGTTTTCACTGGCAGCCCGGTCTTTTGACCTCGCAGGGGCCCTTTTTCCCCCGATGGCTGCCAGCAGGTTCAAAAAGTGTGATCGGTGCAAGAAACTTATGTCTCTCACCGACACACATGACTGCTGCCTCCGTTGCCTCGTGCCCGACCATGACCCGCTTGCCTGTGGCCCGTGCGGCAAAATGTCGTCGAAGGCGCTTCGGAGCCATCAGCATCAATGTGAGAGAATATTCTCTGACTCCGCATCTGGCTGGGCCCGGACTTCGTCAGAGGCCTCGACATCTCGGGAGTCTGATCCCGAGCGCTGTCGGGGTTCCTCTGAGAGGGAGTCTCCCACCCGGGAGCACAAAAAGAAGAAGAAGCTCGTGAGGGCGGCATCAGTGGAGGCTCCTGGATCCTCAAGGGCCAGGTCGCGAAGCCCTGACCGCCGCCCTGGGCTCTCGGAGTCAGAGAGGCCGTCAAAGTTACCTCGTGTGGAGCCAGAGTCCCCGAGTCACATAAGCGCAATTGTCCTCGTGGACTCTCCTCTGGGGGAGCCCCCGTCGGGGCCCGAGTCGGGGGCTGCTGAGTCTCCTGAGCTCGGACTCAGGTTGATGACCTTGGAGAGCAGCTTGGCTGCCTTCATGGAACAGCAGCGGGTGCTGATCACCGGTCTGATCGGTGCATCTGCCCTGACCACCGGGACCTCAACGTCCAAGTCGACCCCGGAGACTGAGCCGATCCTCGAGTCAATGAAGTCTCTAGTTGATCCTCAGTTAAGGTCCCCCTCGACTTCCGGTGCGGGGACAAGGTCATCGACGCAGATACCCTCGGCGTTCGGGCGGGTTGCACCAAAGCCCACATGGCCGGAGCCGCCCGATTCCTCCTCGGAGGAGTCAGCGTGGGAGACGGAGGACGAGGAGTCCCTGGACACCTTCCGGACCCAGTGCATCCCTTCAGATTCACCGGAGTCTGAGCCTCAGAGACGGACCCCCCCCCCCCGGAGGATACCCGGTTCTCGGACTTCATGAGGGACATGGCCAAAGCCTTGGCCTTCCCTGTGGACGCTGAGGAGGAGCCTCGAGCCGAAGAGCTCGATGCCTTCCAGTATGACTTTCCTCCGAAGGAAGCCTTTACTGTACTGGTTCCTCCAATGCTGGAACGGCTGCTCTTCCGTATGTGGGAGGCACCGGCCTTGGTGCTGGTTCTTAGCAAGCAGGTCAATTCCATTTATCGAGTCCGTAAGAGCCCTGGGTTCCAAAAGGCGCAGCTACCACACAACTCCATGGTTGTGGAATCGGCCATGCACCGCCTGAAGAGTCTGAAGATGCACTCCTCGGTGCCCCTTGGTCGGGAGGCCCGGGACCTGAATGCCCTTGGTAGAAAGTGCTTCCAGGGCTCTATGCTATCTTGCCGTGTCCAGACCTACCAGCTGTACATGGGCATGTACCTACGAGACCTGGCGAAGGAGATTGCAGGGTTCTCAGCTGGCCTCTCCGAAGAACTTTTGCAGAGGTTCAAGGCTTTGTCAACAGGGATTCGAGAGTGCTCGAAGTTCATCTCTCGGGCAACCTATGATGGCTTCGAGGCTTCGGCCCAGGTAGCCGCAGCCGGCATCGGCTACAGTCATCAGACCTGGAGTCATGGGTGCAGGACAAGTTGGTCGATGTCCCCTGCCGAGGTGAAAACCTTTTCGGTAAGCCCATGACTGAAAAGGCTGCGGAAATGGAGACTGAGACTCTCACCAAGACAAGTCTATCCAGGAAGACTTCTGCCCCTTCTCAGAAAAATAAGGGCTCGGGGAAGAAGCCCTTTTCCCGAGGAAGGGTGCTGCCTACAAATCCTACCCTCAATATCAGGCCTCTCCAGCTCCCCAACAGGGCCAGCAGGCCAAGCGGCAGGGGCATGGGCCCCGTAGGCAGAAGACCCCCAAGCCGCCAGCTCCGGCTCCTGCACAGCAGGGAGCGGGATTTTGACTCCCACAGCATAGCCTCTTCTCCACAGCTGGCTCCACTCAGCACAGGAGGTCGGCTGACCTTGTACGCCTACAGGTGGCCAGCCATCACAGGGGATACCTGGGTCCTCAGCATATTCCAGAAGGGCTACATGCTCCACTTCCACCAGCTACCCCCCTCCTACTTTCCAGGGGAGCCTTCAAGACTCCCTCTGCACAGAAACCTCCTCCTTCAGGAGTTGGCAAGTCTTCTAAAGGAACAGGCGGTGGAACCGGTGCCTCACCACCTGGGAGGGCAAGGCTTCTACTCCAGGTACTTCCTGATACCAAAAAGGACAGGAGGCCTCCGGCCTATCCTAGACTTGCGAAACCTAAACAAGTTTCTGGAGAGGGAAAAGTTCCAGATGCTTACCATTGGGATACTGCTGCCCTACCTCCAGCAGGGAGACTGACAATGCTCCTTATACCTAAAGGATGCTTATACTCATATTCTCATTCATCCAGACCACCGACAATATCTCAGATTTGTGCTGGGAGGAAAGCATTTTCAGTACAGGGTACTTCCCTTTGGCTTAACTTCCACCCCCAGGGTTTTCACCAAATACCTGGCGGTGGTGGCGGCCTATCTCAGGAATCAGGGAATATTTGTCTTCTCATACCTGGACAACTGGCTCATCAGGGGCCAGTCTATCCAGGAGGCCAGACAGGCCACTCTTCACACTGTCTCTCTTCTTCAGAATCTGGGCTTTGTCATAAACAGGCAGGCAAAGGGAGAATTTGAGAAGAAGCTTGCTGCGGAAGCAAAAACGCGAAGTAAAGACCTTTTCAAGTACATTCGTAGCAAAAAACCTGTGAGAGAGTCAGTTGATCCATTAGATGATAAAGGGGTTAAAGGAGCACTAAGAGGCGACAAGGCGATAGCGAAGAGACTGAATGAATTCTTTGCTTCAGTCTTTACTGAGGAAGATGTAGGGATGTTACCCATGACTGAAGTGGTATTTAAAGGTGCGGAAGATTTGAAGGAAATATCGATACATCGGGAAGATGTATTACAACTATTAGATAAACTGAAGAGTAGCAAATCACCTGGGCCGGATGGTATACATCCAAGGGTGTTGAAAGAACTGAAATACGAGATTGCAGACCTGCTATTAGTAATCTGTGAACTATCATTAACATCATCTCTAATACCTGAAGATTGGAGGATCGCCAATGTAACACCAATTTTTAAAAAAGGTTCCAGGGGTGATCCGGGAAACTACAGACCGGTGAACCTGACATCAGTACCGGGAAAAATGGTAGAAACCATCATAAAGAATAAAATTACTCAGCATGTAGATAGTCATGACCTAATGGGAGACAGCCAACATGGCTTTAGACAAGGAAGATCTTGTCTTACTAATCTGTTATGTTTTTTTGAAGGAGTGAATAATCAGGTGGACAAAGGTGAGTCGGTTGATAGTGTGTATCTGGACTTTCCGAAAGCCTTTGACAAGGTCCCTCATCAGAGACCTTTGGCAAAACTAAAGAGTCATGGGATAGGAGGCAGTGTACTATTGTGGATCAGGAACTGGTTAAAAGATAGAAAGCAGAGGGTAGGGCTAAATGGCCAATTTTCCCAATGGAGAAAGGTGAATAGTGGTGTACCCCAGGGATCTGTGCTGGGTCCGCTGCTTTTTGACATATTCATAAATGACCTGGAAAGTGGAATAACGAGTGAGGTTATCAAATTTGCAGATGACACAAAACTATTTAACGTTGTTAAAACCCAAGAGGATTGTGGAAAATTGCAAGAGGATCTTGATAAATTGGAAGACTGGGCATCAAAATGGCAGATGAAATATAATGTGGACAAGTGCAAGGTTATGCACCTAGGGAAGAACAACCCAAACTATGGTTACACGATGCAAGGTTCCATATTAGGAACCACCACCCAGGAAAAAGATTTAGGCGTCATTGTGGATACCATGTTAAAACCCTCGGCCCAGTGTGCAGCGGCGGCCAAGAGAGCAAATAGAATGCTAGGTATGATAAGGAAAGGAATGGAAAATAAAACAAAAGATATTATAATGCCTCTATATCGTTCCATGGTGAGACCGCACCTTGAATATTGTGTGCAATTCTGGTCGCCCTATCTTAAAAAGGATATAGCGATTTTAGAAAAGGTTCAGAGAAGAGCCACCAAAATGGTAAAGGGGATGGAAGGATACTCCTATGAAGAAAGGCTAAAAAGGTTAGGGCTCTTTAACCTGGAAAAGAGACGGCTGAGGGGAGATATGATAGAAGTCTATAAATTAATGAACGGAGTGGAACGGGTAAACGTAGATCGATTGTTTACCTTATCAGAATATAGAAAGACTAGGGGACATGCAATGAAGCTACAGGTTAAACTATTTAAGACTAATATAGTGAATAGTGAACTGCGTTGATGCTGAATAGTGCGGTATATAAGAGACTGTAAATAATAAAAAATAATAATAAAAAAAATATTTTTTCACTCAACATGTAATCAAACTCTGTAATTTGTTACCAGAGGATGTAGTAAAGGCTGTTAATGTAGTTGGGTTTAAAAAAGGTTTGGACAAGTTCCTGGAGGAAAGGTCCATAAACCATTATTAAGAAGGGACCCAGGATATCAATGCTTGAACCAATACAAGCATTGTGGAACCTGTGTCCCTTGGGGAAACTGCTAGGTACATATGACCTAGATTGGTCACTGTTGGAAACAGGATACTGGGCTTGATGGACCTTGGTCTGACCCAGTATGGCATATCTTATGTTCTTATGTAAACTACGCAAAGTTCACTTTGCTCCCCTCAGAGAACCTAGTTTATACAGACAAGATTAGACATCCTGCAGGCAAGAGCTTACTTGCCCGAGGACAGGGCCCACAGACTGATGGACTTGGCCAACCAGTTCCACAGCAATTCTCAGGTCTCTGCCAGACACTTTCTGAGGCTCCTGGGCCACATGGCATCCACGGTACATGTGACGCTGAATGCCCGTCCGCACATCCGGGCTGCTCAGTGGTGCCTCAGAGCTCAGTGGGCGCAGGCAACAGTCGACCTCCGAGACAGAGTAAAGGTGTTCAAACCACTTTTGGACTCCCTGCAGTGGTGGCTACATCTGCCAAACCTTCTGAGGGGTGTACCTTTTCAGGCCCCAGCACACATAATGGTGCTGATGACCGATGCTTCCTTGAAAGGCTGGGGTGCACATTGACAGGACACGTACACTCAAGGCCTCTGGTCTCCTCTGGAGGCCACACTACAGATCAGTCTTTTGGAGCTGCGAGCAATCCGCTTGGCTCTACAGACTTTTCTCATGCCCTCTCTCACCAGTCTGTCTTAGTTCAGACAATCAGATAGCAATGTTCTATGTGAACAAGCAAGGGGGCACAGGGTCCAGGCTCCTATGTTAGGAGGCGCTGGCCCTTTGCTCCTTTGCAGTCAAACAAGGCATGTTTGTCAAAGCAGTTTATCTACCTGGTCAGGAGAACTTCTTAGCAGACAAGCTAAGCAGGATTCTCCAGCCCCACGAATGGCAGTTGAATCCATTGGTGGTAGGGTTGCCAACCGGCCGGTTTTCTGCCGGCCTGGACAGTTTTTCCATGGCCAGGCCGGCTGCCGGCACAGATGTAAAACCGGCCATTGAAAAGCCTGTTTTTTGCTCTGGCCGCAAGATTGGGAGCGGCTAGAGCAAAAAACCGGCTTTTATCCCGACTCCCGAAGTCTGCAGCGTGAACGCGAGTCCCCATGGCAGTGCAGCCACTGCTTCTGCTTTGTAAAGACAATCTGTGTGAGGAGCCCTCCGGTCATCGCAGCGCCCAAGGAAGTGATGTCATAGGGGGCAAGCTCCTCACAGGTTGTCTTTCCTTTTCAAATTAACTTTAGCTGCAATAAAGTTAATTTGAAAAGGAAAGACAACCTGTGAGGAGCCCGCCCCCAATGACATCACTTCCTCGGGTGCTGCGATAACCGGAGGGCTCCTCACAGGTTGTCTTTACTTTCCAAAGTAAGTGTATTGCCGCCGCTGCACTGAACAACGCAGTAGCAGCGGCTTGGGCGGGGGGGGGTTGATGTGAGTGAACCAGCAGTGGAGGGGTGTGGTGGTGTGAGTGAACCATCAGGGGAGGGGGGGTTGGTGTGAGTGACCCAGCAGGGGAGGGGGGGGGTGAGTGAGTGACCCAGCAGGAGGGGGTGAGTGAGTGACAGGGGGGACGGTGAGTGACAGGGGGGAGGGTGAGTGAACCAGCAGGGGAGGGGAGGGGGTGAGTGAGTGACCCAGCAGGGGAGGGGAGGGGGGCCGAGTGAGTGAGTGACCCAGCAGGGGAGGGGGGGGGAAAGTGAATGACCCAGCAGGGGGGGGGGGGGGCGATTGAACCAGCAGGGAGGGGGGTGGGGTAGGTGAACCAGCACTGAGAGGGGTGGTGGGCGAGTGAACCAGCAGGGAGGGGGGGGGCGAGTGAACTAGCAGGGAGGGGGGGCGAGTGAGTGAACCAACACTGAGGGGAGGGGGGGTAAGTGAACCAA
Source organism: Ichthyophis bannanicus (assembly GCA_033557465.1). Lineage (NCBI taxonomy): Eukaryota > Metazoa > Chordata > Amphibia > Gymnophiona > Ichthyophiidae > Ichthyophis > Ichthyophis bannanicus. Next base: position 855,282,790 of record CM066032.1, read on the forward strand.
CACTAAGAGGGGGTTGTGAGTGAATCCTCGGTAATTTTTGTGGGTGGGGCGGGACAGGGGTGGGACTGGGGGCGGAGAATGGGTGGAGCATGGCGAGCCACAGGTGTCGGGTTTTTCTCTGTGAAAAAGTTGGCAACCCTACCCAGCAGGAGGGGGTGAGTGAGTGACAGGGGGATGGGTGAGTGAACCAGTAGGGAGGGGGGATGGTGTGAGTGAACCAGCAGGGGAGGGGGGTTGGTGTGAGTGAACCAGCAGGGGAGGGGGGGTGAGTGAGTGACCCAGCAGGAGGGGGTGAGTGAGTGACGGGGGTGGGTGAGTGAACCAGCAGGGAGGGGAGGGGGGGCGAGTGAGTGACCCAGCAGGGGAGGGGGGGACGAGTGAACCAGCAGGGAGGGGGGTGGGGGCGAGTGAGTGACCCAGCAGGGGAGGGGGGGACGAGTGAACCAGCAGGGAGGGGGGTGGGGTGGAGTGGGTGAACCAGCACTGAGAGGGGTGGTGGGCGAGTGAGTGAACCAGCACTAAGAGGGGAGGGTGAATGAATCCTCCGTAATTTTTGTGGGTGGGGCGGGGCAGGGGTGGGGCTGGGGGTGGAGAATGGGTGGAGCATGGCGAGCCACAGGTGTTGGGTTTTTCTCTGTGAAAAAGTTGGCAACCCTAATTGGTTTTCCAGCAGATCTTTCTACGATGGGGACTTCCATCCATTGATCTCTTTGCAAGTCCACTGAACCGTCAGCTGCCCAGGTTTTGCTCCAGACAGCCACATCCCCTGAGAATGGCAGCAGATGCTTTTCTGATCTCTTGGTCTACGGGCTTCCTGTATGCGTTTCCTCCCACGCCCCTGGTGGCCCGAACTCTGTTCAAGATTCTCCGGGACAAGGCCTCGGTGAATCTTGTAGCCCCAGATGGCCGAGGCAACCGTGATTTCCACTTCTGCTGCAGTTGGCGGTGGAAACTCCTTTCCCTCTGGGGTTGCAACATGATCTCCTGTCTCAAGATCAGGGTTCCCTGCTGCACCCCAATCTCAGGTCCCTCAATCTGATGGCCTGGCTGCTGAAAGGATAGTGCTAGCTCCCTTGCTTCTACCTAAGGAGGTTGAAGAGGTGGTTTTGGCCTCTAGGAGGCAGTCCACCTGAAAGTCCTATGCCCTCAAGTGGCATAGGTTCACAATATGGTGTGCTCAGCGCAATGAAGATCCTTTCTCCTGCCTTGTGCCAGTAGTACTGCAGTATTTACTTCACCTGTCAGACCTAGGCCTTAAGTCTAACTCTGTTCAGGTCCACCTCAGTGCTCTATCAGTGCACCACTCACCGGTGGAGGGACAGTCTCTGTCGGTTCACCCCTTGGTGTCCAGCTTCCTCAGAGGTTTGCTTCTTCTCAAGCCTCCGGTTCGTCCACCGGCGACTGAGTGGGATTTGAACGTGGTCTTACCGCAACTTACTCGCACACCATTTGAGTTGATGGCTTCTTGCCATTTGCACTTCCTTTCTTGGAAAGCGCTCTTCCTGGTAGCTCTTACCTCGGCCAGACTTGTGAGTGAACTACAAGCTCTGGTTTCTGATAGACCATACACACGGTTCTATAGGAACAGGGTGGTCCTACGGACCCACCCAAAGTTCCTTCCAAAAGTTGTCTTCTCTTTCCACCTCAACCAGGAGGTGGTTCTTCCGACCTTCTTTCCCAGGCCGCATACCAGCCGGGCTGAAACAGTCTTGCATACCCTGGACTGTAAGAGAGCGTTGTCTTTTTACATAGAACCTACGCAGGGGCATCAAAGGGCTACTCAGCTCTTCATCTCCTTTGACCCTAATAAACTGGGGTTACCTTTCTCCAAGCATACGTTGTCCACTTGGGTAGCGAATTGTACCGCCTGGGCGTACAAGGCAGCCAAACTCCCCTTGCAGGGTCGAGTCACGGCCCACCGTGTCAGGGCGAAAGCCGAGTCAGTAGCTCATCTCCGCTCTGTTCCGTTGTCAGACATCTCACATGCAGCTACTTGATCTTCAAGCCAGACCTTTGCAGCCCACTACTGCCTGGAGAGAGTGTCCCAAAGGGACAGTGCTTTCGGACAGGCGGTACTCTCTAATCTCTTTGAGGTTTAGGCAACTCCTACCCTCCGGCCCTTGTGTTGGGCTACCGTATGGGGGCTCTCTCAGAGGATATTCTTATCACGGATGCGAGGCTCTTGAGAGGGAGCCATTTTTTCAGCTTTGGGTTCCCGGTAGCCTAGAGCTGGGGAGTCCCATATGTGAGGACTGACTTCCTGCTTGGTCCTGGAGAAAGAGTAGTTTCTCACCTGTAACAGGTGTTCTCCAGGAGCAGCAGGAATCAGTCCTCACGACCCTCCCTCCTCCCCTGGAGTTGCAGTCATATACTTCATTTTGCTTTTTGCTGTCTTTTAGCTATGTCATCAGACTGAGCAAGATGGCACCCTTGGGTGTCAAGGGGACCGCACATGCGCGCTGCATTCCCAAAGGCTTTCCTTGAAAGCTGGGGAAATGCTCCGCACGGGGGCTCCGTCGGCACTGGTGTCTCCCATATGTGAAGACAGATTCCTGCTGCTCCTGGAGAACACCTGTTACAGGTGAGTAACTACTCTTTCTCCCTGGAGCGTCAAGAGTAACTACTCTTTCTCCCTGGAGCGTCATGTTACTGCGCATAATGTGCGCGCCATGGTAGCTTCGATAGCTCACCTATGTCCAGTCCCTCTGCTGGACATCTGCCGTGCTGCCTCCTGGTCTTCGGTCATAGCTTCGCAGCGCATTACTGCTTGGAGGAGAGTTCAAAGCACAATAGCGCCTTCAGCCTGGCAGTACGTCATCACTTCTTTGGGGAACTTCTTCCCTCCTGCTCTTTGTGTCCAGGCTACTGGACAAGCATTCCATCATCAATGTTGGGGTTGCATCACTGGACTTCAAGCCATTCAGTGCTCCTTTCTGCACTTCACAGTTCGCCTTTTGGGTTGCCCATGGCTCCTACAGGTTTTTTCGGTAGCCTGTAGCTTGGGAGTCCCATATGTGAGGACTGACTTCCTGCTTGTTCCCGGAGAAAGTGTAGTTACAGGGATAGCAGGAATCAGTCCTCACAACCAGTGTTCCCTCTAATTTTCTGTAGGCTGTGTGCGCATAAAATATCAGCTGTGTGCAGCTTTTGAAGGAAGGTAAAATTTTTGTGCGCCACATAACGACACTCGGAGTTATATACTTTAAAATTTGACTACACATCAGAATACAGTAGGTACACCACATTGATTTTAATCAAATTAAATGAAAATAGACGAATACTAAATGAAGCGAGAAATTTCTAGTAATTACAATCATAACTTTTACATTTTAAGATGTCTGTGTTGTTTTCTATCAGAATCAGAGCCGTAATTTTTGTACGCTCTGTTGTAAAGTATGTGCGCTCGCTCGGCGAGGTGTGTGCGCGCGCACATGCACACAGCTTAGAGGGAACAGTGCTCACAACCCTCCCTCCTACCCGTGGAGGTTTTTTTTTTATTCTTTATTAAGCTATGTCATCATACTGAAGTGAGATGACACCCTTGTGCGGGAAGGTGACTGCACATGTGCGGGCTAACTCTCAAAGTCTTTCTTTGAAAGCTTGGGAGTGAATCTGCACGGACTTTGTCGATGCCAAAGTCATCCCATATGTGAGGACTGATATCTGCTGTCCCCAGAGAATATCTGTTACAGGTGATTAACTATGCTGCATTTCCATGCTCAGCAGTCAAACCTCACCAGATAATAACCACCACTGTAACTGTAACTTTCTTGAAATCTGTTTCTGGAAAATATTTTAAAATCAACCACCTGGTCATCATGGAATGTTTATACAGTAGTTCACACTACTGCTTCAACCAGTCTTCAGTCAGAGACAATGTTTTTGTTCAAACGGTATGGAGCAATGTGTTCATGTAAGCTTTTCAACTCTAACATACATACGGTATATGAGCAGGTTGTTCCTCAGTAGTGAGACAGTTTTCTCAGACATGGGGCAGCCCTGATCTTAAGGAGTCATCCACTTGAGTGCCATAATTCAAACTTGCTTGTTGACAGAGAAAAAAAGAGTTGCATATCTGTAGCATATCTTCTTCATAGACAGTAGGATTAATCAGGCACTCATTCCTATCCACTTCCCCGAGAGTTGATATGTGATATGTGATGTCCACTGCCAGGTTAACACAGTTCTCCTCTAGCTGTGAGTGACATTTCCACATACAGTCAAACCTCAGTTTTCATGATTAATCCGTTCGAAAAAGTCTGACTAAAACCGAAACGTATGAAAACTGAAGCAATATTTCCCATAAGAAATAATGTAAATCCAATTAATCCGTTCCCGACACCCAAAAATATTCACAAGAAATACATTTTATAGAGAATAACTATATTTTTATATACAGAAAACAATGAGAAATAAATATAAATGACTAATGAAATGGATAAATGAACATTTAGCATCACTGAAAGCAAGCTAAGTACAGTACTGTACAGTACAGTATGTTAACATCTGGCCTTAGCCACCCCTGACAAGCTGCTGTGCCCAGCTCTCTTCGGAATCACATTGGATTCAGCCCATTAAAATACCTTTACATTATCTGCTCAATGCTTCAGAATGGCAGAAAATCTTAATAGTATAGCTTCAGACGTACCCTGCAAGAAAACTGCCTTCCACATTCATGCAACATCTCCTGCTTACGTTGACAGCTTTTCTTCCCTGCTACCTCCGAGCCTGAGGGGGCGCTCCAGAGAACGGGCAGGCGGTGGACGAGATCGGGGCCTTCCTCTCTGCGCAATCCTTGCCTCTCTGACTCTGACCAGGCTCGAGGATGTGTTTCATTTACGTGCTCAGCTGGCTTTCGCTTCTCATCACGCTGGCGATCGGTGCAGTGCTGCCAGGACCGGGCGGGCGTTCCGGCAGTGTATACAGACTGGTGTGCAGCGCGAGGGTGTATGTATTTACAGTACTGTACTTTACGAAAACTGAGGCGATGTATGAGAACCGGGACAAAATCTCAGTCAAAAAAGACGTTGAAAACCGAAGCGATGTATGAGAACTGGGACAAAATCTCAGTCAAAAAAGACGTTGAAAACCGAAGCGTATGAAAACCAGGGCAAATGAAAACCGAGGTTTGACTGTATTGGGAAATGCTGCCCTGCAAAGCAGATTTCCTTCCTATCCATCCCCAAGATAATAGCAGCCCCTCCACAAAACTTTAAACTAATTGAAGAGACTAAAAGGGCTACTGCACGCGGGAAGGGTCATACATGCTCAGAATTTTACACTGTTTTGAGCTCTGGGAGAATTAGTTCATCCTGGCACTGTTAGATGATGTCACCCACTTGTATGCCTGATTAAGTCTGCTGTCTATAGAGAACACCTCTTACAAGTAAGCATCTTTGCCTTGAGGAATATGAAAAGAAGGATATATTATATCTTATATGTGCTGCACTGTTAGAACAATTAGCTTTTGAAACTAAGCTGTTATAATTCTCAGAAACTAGAATTTATATGACTAAGATTGAAAAACTAGGTTGTATAAAAAATAAAAACTGTATATTTGCAGAAATGATACTGGGGTATTTGTATCGGATATTGTGAAAGGAGGAATAGCAGATGCTGATGGAAGATTAATGCAAGGAGATCAGATATTACTGGTGAATGGAGAAGATGTTCGAAATGCCACTCAGGAGGCTGTTGCTGCTTTACTAAAGGTAATAGAAAGATGGTGATGTGGTTAATGCCACATTGTGTTTAGTGATAGGAGACTCCAGTGGCGGTTCTGTTTTAGGGATTTATTTACTAAGGAGTATTAAAAAAAGTACTTTTTAATGTGCTTTAGGGCCAGCCCATCCATGAATGCAAGATTCGGTAACGTGACCTCCTGGGCCATGCATGTTACACAGGCGGCCAACCCCAAGCAATATCTCCCCTTACCACAGACTGAATAAAATACCTCACAAAAGGAGATCCCTCCTCCCACTCATACCTCCAGGTACATCTCATAGATACCAGTTGCAAAGCTAGCACCAAGCTCAGAACCCATGCTTCCCAACCAATAGGCAAAACAAATTGTCATCTTCTTCCATCCTTGCTAACCTCCCTTGTCCCATGCCCCCCTAGGTCATAGTTGGTCAAGAGCAGTCCCCAATCACTCTTGCCCTGCTGGCTCTAAAATCCAAAATGGTGTCTGCTGACCCAGGTTCCTATATTTTCCTTTTACCCTTCACATGTAGGGCAAAGTGGAGCCTCAGGTCAGCTGTTACCATTTTGACCCTGGCAAGGAAGGAGAAATAGTAGATCATTTCTAACTAATTGTGAACCTGGAGACTTCAACAGGTAAGGAATGGTCCAAAGAACAGCTTGGTGGTGGAGCAGGGTTTTGTGGAGGGGCTGCTATTGTCTTGGGGATGGATAGGAAGGAAATCTGCTTTGCAGGGCGGCATTTCCCAATATGTGGAAATGTCACTCACAGCTTGAGGAGAACTGTGTTAACCTGGCAGTGCTCTCTGGAAATGTTACTTGCACCTCCTGACATGTGGTTAACTTTCCAAGGCTGCTTATGGATTACTAAATATTACCAGTAATGTGTTAACATAGTTTTAAAGCTTTAACACTGCTTAGTAAATAGACCCCCTAGTGGTTAATAGAAATGAAATTTAGCTGAGGTATCATTCTTTAAGAACACATTCACAAATTAACTTTTTATGTTGTATTTGTTTCATATTTCACTGTCAGAAAATACGTTTGCAAGGTTTTTAATTTTATGGACCTTTTGGTTTTTAATTATAGGGACCATGTGATTTTTTAAAAAATCTTTTGCAATATCACATATACTAGTTAATCTGTGCTTCTTAAAGGGCAATGATGGTTTTTATTGAATAAATAAACGAGCAGACTATCCTTAATCTTTCCTAGTGACTCCACAGTTAGCTTTTCATGCCATGCCATGCCATAGGAAGAGGAATCAACACAAATAAATTGGTCACATTTCGGAGCGAGTAGTACTGGTCACAATACTTAATTTCTCACGCTCACAATTCACCAATAGAAACACTGGTGCTATATACTATAAATGGTTCACTTCCCATTGCAGTAAGGTCTCAGACAAATTTATAGCACTTTGTCATGAACTGTACTACAGTCCTTACGGAGTGCTTCCTTTGCATCAGTGACCTTCTCCCTTGGTTTTTATAATTTATATTATGTTTCAATTTTGAAAAAACTCTCATCAGCCCATATGCCGCTGTACATTCTTAATCACTGTATGTCACTTTCCAGTTCGTATAAGTTGATGAAAACTTTTACTTCCATATAGTCTCGCGACTAGAAAAGTAAACACTTAGCTTATATGAAGCTGATGGTCTTATTTGCAAAGTATGTCTTTCAGTCAATTCCGACGCCGTGATGAAGGCGCCCAAAGCGTTTCACTATCATTCGTTTCTTCAGGGGATTGCCACCCTATATTGCTCTCAAATATTCACTAAAACAGAATAAGAATTAAAACTTTTATTTAGCTTCTAATGAATATCACAGTTTTCATCAAAACTTTGTAAATTATTATGTCATCGACTATACTCAAAAACCAACCTCTTGCTGCCCACGTATCTACTTAGGAAACTGAAAACCTTATTGCTGCTTACTACTAAGGAATCAGCTGTTTCTTCTTCGATTGAAAAAACGCCGCGCATGCGGACTCCAGAATGCACCGCGGTATTTAAAACCCCACCCCCTGCATGATCATTACAAGAGGACCAATCGATCCCTCTGTTCAAGTCTTCCATGGCCCGTCGCAATCTCTTCCCCTCGTTACCAAAACCTGTTCAGAAGGGAACGTGCAATGTCATGTGAAACCACTACGATTTATGCTGTACTATTCTCCCGATGTGTTCTCATAAATCTATAAAAATCTCACCTGATCATTTCTAAAAACAGACTGACCAATCGATTTTTCCATTCAGGCCCGCAGGGGTAACTGTATTTAAATTAAAAATCCACTGTTGTTCTCTAAGAAGTAACAGCTGTTCTACTGACTTGCCTGCTGCACTCATTTCGACTTGGTCTATACAGAAGCACCTCAATTGTTCGAATATATGTTGCCTACTTAGACAATGCTGTACCAAGGGTGCTTCCAGAGTCTTACATTTTAACCGACTCCGATGTTCTGCCATTCTAATCCTAAATGGTCGAATGGTTTTGCCAATGTAAAGCAACTCACATGGGCACCTTATAGCGTACACTACGCAAGATAATGCACACGATGTGCGCTTCTTTAGCCCATAGGTGATTCCATTCTGAGTAAAATGTTGAATTTCCATAGTAATATCACAAATATTGCAGTGACCACATTTTTTATGGCCTGCAATATATTCAGCCTCTGTCTCCGGGGTTATCACTCGCAATACGGCTGGACTTAATTGCTCCTTCAGATTTCTGTTTCTACTCCATACACCTCAAATCTTCTTGTTCTTCAATCCTGGAACTGTTTGAATCACATTACTGTGTCTCCTAATGATTCTTTGTATCTCCGCACTCATTGGTGAATATTTAGAAATCAAATTAACATGGTCATCTTCCACATCTTCCCTTCTATCCTGTCGACCTTCCAACAACAACCCCCACTTGTTATAAAGGGCTCTCAGATGCACTCGTTTAACAACCTGAGCTGGATACCCATGCTTTTCAAAACTCTTCTTTAACTGTCTAGACTTGTTCTTAAAGTCAGTAATGTTCGAACAATTTCTCCTATAATGTAAAAATTGTGATAATGGTAAACCATCTTTCAAATGCTTAGGATGTGCACTAGTATAGTGTAGAAACGTGTTCCGATCAGTTTCTTTTCGATGAATCAATGTCTCCCACGCTGTACTGCCTTTACTTATTGTTAAATCTAAAAAAATAATGCTCTCCATACTTGATGTATACGTGAACTTTAAATGCGGATCACACTGATTGATCCACTGAATAAATACCAATAAATCTGTCTTAGTGCCTTGCCACAACATAAACACATCGTTGATATAGCATTTCCAAGTTAATATGTTGTGCTTATACGGAGACGAAACAATCAAATTCTCCCATATAAAGATTTGCTATCGACGGTGCGCAGGTGGCCCCCATTGCTACTCCCGATACCTGTTGATACAGCACCCCCTCGAATGTGAAAAAATTGTTATAAATAGCCAGCCGTGCCAGTTTTAAAAGAAAGGCTATAAGAGACTCTCCAAGGTTCCCACGCTGGTGTAACGTTTGTTCCACTATTTGTACTGCTGCCATTTGTGGAATGCTCATATATAAAGATACTACATCCAAAGTTACCAACCATACATCCATTACAGATACCCACTGAGTTAAACTTTCCAAAATATGCAGAAAGTGGGTCGTGTCCTTCACATATGACGGAATGGTCTCGATGAGCGGGCGTAAAAATGAGTCTAAGAAAGTTGAAATGGGTTCCAACAGAGACCCTGTTGTTGAAACTATGGGTCTTCCGGGAGGGTGTAGTTGATCCTTATGTATCTTAGGCACAGTATAGAATTTTTCTATACTTGGTGACAAAACATTCAAATAGTGAAATTCCTTGGCATTTACTAAATGATTACGTAAAGCTTCTTGTGTAATCATTTTAATATCACTTTGGAGTAATTTAGTAGGATCTTCTGTTAAGATTTTATATGTCTGACGATCATGCAATTGTCTCAAAGCTTCTTGAAGGTAATAATCCCTGTTTTGCAGTACCACAGCTCCTCCTTTATCTGCCCATCGTATCACTATATCAGTGCGTTGTTGTAGTTCCTTCAAACAACCTTGTTCTTTATAGGTTAACTTGGTGTACCGTCGTCTATGTACCTTCTCCACCTCTTGGACGTCATTCAACACAAATTCTTTAAACACCAATAACGCAGAATGGGTCAGGCCCGGGGGAGACCATGTTGATCGTAAAGGTAGTTTTGAATGTAATGCTTTATGACTTTCCAAGCCCGAGGTGACCATGCCCAATTCTTCAGATATACCAGCACTTTCACTTATATGTGTAGAAGCAAAGAAATTTTTTAAACTAAGTTTTCTCATCAAATTCTCAAAATCAATCCGAAATTGAAAGGAATCATATGTTATTGATGGAACAAACGACAAGCCTTTACTCAAGAGATTGATAGAATCTTCAGATAGCTGTTTATTAGACACATTAACAACCAAACTCACATCAAAAGCTTGTTTATCCAGACTCTTTATTTTTTCTGTTGATACCGTCTCTCTGAATGTTTTACTCTTTCCTCTCCTTTTTTCTTTTTCGTCCTTTCGTCTTTTTCTTCGGTTAAAAATCCTCCCTAGAGGATTTACTAGAATCAGAGCTAGCTTGTTCCTCCGATGTATCCTCAAAGCTAACTCGTTTTTTAAAAACTCTTGGTTTTCGATTTGTGTTTAACCATGGGTACACATACCCTACTGTGTAATCTGAAGCATCTCTCTTCAATTTTTTTTGTCTTTTTTAACATAACTTCCTGTCGAACTGTATCCAATAATTTTTGCTGTTCGCTCTGCTGCTTACTAAAATGTTCCTCAGTGGCCTTTGTTTTTAAATCTTCAGTAACCACAGCTATCTCCTCAATCATTTTTTCTACTTCGACTTTCGTATGTTCAACTATTAAAACCATAAGGTCCAAAGAGCATTTATTGAGTATTTTATCCCATTTCTCAATAAAAGTCGAATCCAAATTGGGCATCCGAGGTTCCTTATATATACGTAACCCCCGCGGGATCTGCTGTCTATTAATATATTCAATCAATGACAATCTGTGTAGTTCCGTTTTAACTTTCTTCTTTTGTAATTTCAAAAGATAATCCCACGTATGGTGCATTCCGGAGTCCGCATGCGCGGCGTTTTTTCAATCGAGGAAGAAACAGCTGATTCCTTAGTAGTAAGCAGCAATAAGGTTTTCAGTTTCCTAAGTAGATACGTGGGCAGGAAGAGATTGTTTTTTGAGTATAGTCGATGATATCATAATTTACAAAGTTTTGATGAAAACTGTGATATTCATTAGAAGCTAAATAAATGTTTTAATTCTTATTGTGTTTTAGTGAGTATTTTGAGAGCAATATAGGGTGGCAATCCCCTGAAGAAACGAATGTCAGTGAAACGCTTTGGGCGCCTTCATCACGGCGTTGGGATTGACTGAAAGACATACTTTGCAAATAAGACCATCAGCTTCATATAAGCTAAGTGTTTACTTTTCTAGTCACGAGACTATATGGAAGTAAAGGTTTTCATCAACTTATATGATCTGGAAAGTGACATACAGTGATTAAGAATGTACAGCGGCATATGGGCTGATGAGAGTTTTTTCAAAATTGAAACATAATATAAATTATAAAAACCAAGGGAGAAGCACTCCGTAAGGACTGTAGTACAGTTCATGTCAAAGTGCTATAAATTTGTCTGAGACCTTACTGCAATGGGAAGTGAACCATTTATAGTATATAGCACCAGTGTCTCTATTGGTGAATTGTGAGCATGAGATAGGAAGAGGAATGGCCGGCAGAAGAAAAGAGGTGATAATGCCTCTGTATAAGTCTTTGGTGCGACCTCATTTGGAGTATTGTGTGCAATTCTGGAGACCGCACCTTCAAAAGGATATAAACAGGTTGGAGTCGGTACAGAGCGTGGCTACTAAAATGGTTAGTGGTCTTCATTATAAAGCATATGAGGACAGACGTAAGGATCTTAATATGTATACTTTAGAGGAAAGGATGGATAGAGGTCAGGGGTGGCTCTATAATGAGGCGAAATGAGGCGGCTGCCTCAGTTGGCAAAGTTTTGAGGGCGGCAAATGCCCCCAAAACAGCCACCTCACTTCGCCTTCAAAGTTAAAAAACCCCCAAACAAACAAAAAAAAAAGCAGACAAGTTGCTGCCGCTGCCAAGTCCGCTTCTTAGCAGCGGCAAACTCACCGCCTCCCTTCTTCTTCTGCAGTCGCAGCTCCCTGTCCCTTAGGGATCCGCGACTGTGCTGGTGAAGCCGGTGTGGAGCCCTTCCCATCTCTCGAAGGGCTCCGTACAGTATTGTACCGCCCCCCAAAGGAAGTTTGTAACAACTTCCTTTGGGGGCGGGACAGTGCTCCATGGAGCCCTTCAAGAGACAGAAAGGGCTCCGCACTGGCTTCCCCAGCACAGCCGCGGTTCCCTAAGAGGCAGGGAGCCGCGGCTGCAGAAGAAGGAGGCACAGGAACTACAATGGGGGATGGTGGGGGCGGTAGCAGGCTGACATAGGGAGAGGGGAAAAGGGGGCAGGGAATTGTCAAGGGAAAGGTGAGATCTGCAACGGGGCTGACATGGGGAGGGAGGGAGGTAGGGGGGGGCTGACATGAGGGGCCCTGGAAGGGAATTGACATGAGGGGATGGTGGGGTCTGCAATGCGGATGACACGGGGAGGAGGGGGCTGGAAGGGAATTGGCGTGATGGGAAGATGGGGTCTGCAACTGAGTTGACACTGGGGGGGGGGGGGAGGCTGGAAGGGAACTGACAAGGTTTTCCTCTCATCCAGCAGGAACAACCGGAGTGCTGCCAGCATCGGACAAATCAGCGATCAGGCTGATTTGTGCGGCACTCTGGTTGTTTTAATTTTAGATTTTGCCGCCTCTGCCCTGCCTATGCCTTCCTGCCGCTTTTTTTTTTTTTGCTGCAAGCATTCTTGAGGAAAAAAGCGCAGTGGGAAGGCAGAGGTGGCAAAATCTAAAATTAAAACAGCCAGTGTGCCCCCGCCACTGCCGGATGAGAGGTGCAGGTGGAGGGAGTGGGGACAGGATTAGGACAAGGAGAGACAAAGGTGAGAGATGGGGGACAAAGGGGGAGACGGGACAAATACTGGAGAAAGGGGGAGACAAGGGGACAAGTACTAGACAAAGGGGAGAGACAGGGGGCAAATGCTGGACAAAGGGGAGAGACAGGGGGATATATTGGACAGACGGGATAAATGCTGGACAGAGGGGAGAGATAGTGCGGGTTAGGATTATAATGGGCTAATGGGGGGGCTAGCACTGGTAATGGGCTAATGGGGGGGCTATCACTGGTAATGGGCTGATGGGGGGTAGGATTGGTAATGGACTGATGGGAGGCTAGCATTGGAAATGAGCTGATCGGGGAGGCTAGGACTGGAAATGGACTGATTAGAGTAGGCTAGGACTAGTAATGGGCTGATGGGGGATAGGACTAGTAATGGGCTTATTAGGGGAGGCTAGGACATAATGGGCTGATGGGGGGTAGTACTGGTAATGGGCTGATGGGGGGTAGGACTGGTAATGGATTGAGGGGGGCTAGCATTAGAAATGAGCTGATCGGGGAGGCTAGGACTGGAAATGGGCTGATTAGTGGAGGCTAGGACTGGTAATGGGCAAATGGAGGGGTAGGACTGGTAATGGGCTAATTAGGGGAGACTAGCACTGGTAATGGGGTTGAGGGAGGACTAGCACTGCAAGTGAGCTGATTGGGGGGGCTTCAACTGGGAATGGGTTGATGGTGGGGAAGGGAGGATAGAGATGCTTGCCTTGGAAGAAAACTGGGGGGCTAGGGCTACAAATGGGCTGATGCGAGGGAATGGGAGAATGGGACTGGAAGGGAGTGGATGCTGAGAGGGGCTGCCATTGTATTTGGACTAGAAGGAGCTGGAAAGTGGTGAAGGAGGGGGACTGGAAGGGAATGGACACCAGTGGCAGTCTTGGGAATTGAAGTTGACATTGCAAAGTACCGGGAGGGAGGACTGGAAAGGGGCTGATACTGGGAAGGGTTACGGGGACTGGAAATAGGCTGATGGAAAGAAGTGAAGAAAACAAAAGAAGAGATAAGAAATGGCAGATGGACCATAGACCACAGAAAGAGAGCTAAGAGAAGACAGGAAAGCAGAAGCCTCAGATTGGGACCAGCATGATCAGAGAATAAAATGGTCAGACAACAAAGGTAGAAAAAATAATTTTATTTCATTTTAGTGATTGGACTTTGTGCTATATTTATATTTTACACAGAATTGGGGAACTGCATCTCTTATTTATTTGATGTTGCACTGCATGTGGACTCTGGCTTCTTGGGGTTTCAGTTTAAATTTTGTCTACATATTTTTATTTTTACTTTAGATTATGGTTACTTATTCTGTACTTGGTGAGGGTCAATGTGAGTGTGTGACTGAGGCCAGGTGTTCTGTTAACATTGAGTTTGTATAGAAAGATCTATACTGTACTGTAGTAATTTGACTTGTTCAGCTTTTCAGATAGGTGTATGGATGTTCCAGGGCTCACTGTAGTATTTACAATGATGCTTTTTTTGGATGGGCTCCTTATATGATTTTTGGAAGTTTGTGCTGATATGGTAGGTTTGCTTTTTGTTGTAGGGTTTTGTATTAGTTCACAATATGCCTGGTACTGTAGAATAGTGGTTCCTTATCGTCCCTCCAGTCCAGTCCCACACCTCTGGGTAGTGCACCTCCTCCAGCAGCTTGGAGACTGAGTGTCATCTTTTTGATGACACTAGTGTACATATGCAGCTGGCACCGCCCACCAGCTCCAGTAAGCTCAGTTTCCAAGCAGCTGGAGGAGGTTGTGAGCCAGGGTGCTGGACTCACTGAAGAGACAACTAAGGAGATAGGATTAGTTAGAGTTTGCTTTTATTTCCCCTGTTAAGGTGTGGGTTTCTTTGTTTTTAAAGGCAGAAGTGTAAAAAAAAATCTGAAGGAACAGAGAGAACCGGGGGACAACAGGGCTGAGGGGAAGATATTCAGATTTTGGAGGGGGGGGGAGTTCTGTGGGGGTCTTCCTCAGTCCGAGACTTCTGGCTGCTTCCAAACCCATTATCGGTGAGGAGTCGCTGCAGTTGCTTGACAGGAGTAAAAGCTGGCAGCACTGAGTCATCCTCCTCAGCGCCGAAGCCGGGAAGGAAGGCTGAGCACGAGGGGTAGAAAAGCCATGCAGCAAAGAGGCTCAAAGGTAAGAGTGGCGGGGGGAGGACAGCAGGAACTCCTAGACACCGCCAGAACATGAGGAGACAGAGAGCGGCCTGCAGCCGCATGTTTGGGAACCTGCAGCAGTGTGGGAAACTCCTCCTGCTGCATTTAGGCGTGATTTCTTCTTATTCAGACCCGCATGTGTTTAACCCCCTGCTGTGTTTTGGATGCCAGGGAGAGGCAGCCACCGGAGAATAAAGCAGGACAGAGCAGCCTCTTTCTAGGGGGCCATTTGCAGTTTCTTTTTAATTTCAGTTTCAGTTAATTAGATTTTGGTTTGGTTTTATTTTATTTTAGTTCAAGTACTCTAGTGCTCTGTGCCTGAGCCTGTGGAGGTGCACTGTGCTGGGGATCCTTTTACCTACCCGGATACAAATTGAGGGCATTCCTGGGGAGTGCCTCTAGCCCTTCCCAACATGCTGGCCAGACCGCAGTGCCTGGTATAGGATGGTATCAAGGGGCGTGAACCCCACTTAATCCTTAAGCATTCCTTGTGTTATACAGCTCAAAACTGATTCAGTGCATAATGACTTGATGCAGACATGTGGGAAAGGCCTCATCAGATAGGCCATTGTTTGTTGCTGGGCAGATTTTCAGAGGGCTGTTGTGCTTCTAGGTCAGATGATGTAACTGGCACTTGGTTGAAACATTGTTGCCTTTTCCTGAGAAGGGTCTGATAAAATGTCAGACACCGAAATAAAGATAGGTGTTAAAAAAAAAAGGAGTTGCATATAGGTTAGTAGCAGCTACAGCTCTGGAAAACAGGAAGTACCTGCATACAAGAAATGTATGTAATTTTGAAAGATAGTCAGTCAGTGGATTGGACAGAAATGAAATCCTTACATCTGTCTATGGTCAGTGAGTAACCTAACATGATCATCTCTTGTCGCTTAGCCCAGATTATGTACCTATTAAATCTGTAATATTGCTTGTAAGGGAAGCTGTACTCCCTTATAGCCATTTGTAGTATTAGAAGAAAAACGTAAACTTTACTCGGAGAACGTGTCAGTTTGATTGGATCAGGGCAAGGTCCATTACATATCTTTAAGATACAACAGTGCAGCGCAATCTAAAAATCCTCAGGATATGCAGTCCCCGATGTGGTGTGGTCTCGGAGGCAGGCGTCTGCCTAAAATGCACACAAAAGGCTGTCATGGGAGCAGGACCTGCAGAATGAGATGAGACAGGAGAGTCCCTCCCGGTTGCAAGAGACCCTGGGGGTGGGGGGCGCCACAGCGGATCTGGCCCCATGTCCCTGCACGATGCCTGGACCTTCCACCCCTTGAGCCCAGGAAGCAGTAGGGCTCCTGAGGGAGTTCTCACCGGAGTTTTTCATACTTTTGCAGAAGGCGTTTTGCCTACCAAGTGGCTGCTCAGCCTCAGAACACAGGGCTAAGAGGATGTCAGATGCAAAAGAGCACGTGTCAGGAGCAGTGGCGTCTAAGTGGGCTAGAGGCTTAGAGGAGTGAGGAAGACCTTGATATGGAGCTAGATCTGCAGGAGGAGTTGGAAGAAGGAGAGAGCCTAGAACAGGAGGATCAGGCGCGGATTGTTTGGGTTTTCCGCTGGGAGGAGCTACCAGTGCTCATCTTTATGCTTATGTTTATGCAATTTCTTGATATACTGCCCAGGGCCATTAGGGCGGTTTACAATCACTACAAGTGGGTACTGATACAGTTCCTCGTCCCCAAAGGGCTCACATTCTATGTGTACCTTGGAGACCCTCAAGGCCCTGAATATGCCTGCTAACCTCCCGGCAGAGGAAGAGGCACTGTAGGATCCGCTATTCCAGGCGGTACGGAAATCACAGAAACTCTTACCAGTACATGGAGTAGTAGGACAGATGATCCAGGATGAGTGGGATCTGCCGGAGGTTGGCCTTAAAGGGGTGCAATCCATGACGTGCCTATACCCGATGCCGGAGCAAGAATGAGCTCCTTTGATCACCCAAAGTGGGTGCAGCGGTGTTGGCAGCAGTCAAAGAGACCTTGACTTGTCTCCTGCAGCTGACAGACGTGGAATTGGTTCCGTGAGACCAATACGTCTGCGGTCGATGCTTCATGTATTTCGTGGTGCCCAAATGGAAGGTTACTTTCACCCAATTCTTGACTTTGAAGGCATGAACTATGGTCTCTGGGTACCGCATTTTCACAGTAATAATGGCGGTAGGAAGTGGAGATTTTGGGTGAGACTCGATCTCTCAGAGGCGTATCTGCACATTTCCATCCATCCAGAACATCGGTAGTTTCTCCGCTTTGCGGTGTCAAGGGGCCATTTCAAGTTTCGAGCATTGCCCTTCAGTCTGGTGACGACCCCTCATACCTTTACCAAGGTCTTGGTGGTGGTGCTTTATCTGAACATTTTCGCCTGGATGTCCAGGCGGCGGGGGACGCTCAGTTCGGCTCGGCAGTGCTTCCGGCTCGTTGTGCGGGTCCCTTCCATTAGTTTAACTGCTCTGATACATCACAGAGGTGCGGGACTGGACTGGAGGGATGATAAGGAAAGGTAAATTAGACTTATCTGCTAATTGTTGTTCCTTGAGGAACTCCAGTCCAGTCCCAGAACCCTCCCTGAGTGCTTTCTGTGATAATCTATGCACACCCTTGCCCTGAAGCTGGTTCCCTTGGTAGAGGAAGTGGCCAGGAGAAGCCGGAGAGTGGTGTGTAATCAGTGTTTGGGGGAAGGGCGGACCAGAAGAGCTGTCGGTTGCTCTCTTCCCACTGGTTGGAGTTGCTCAAGTGCTCAACAGGTAGGCCTCCCCATCCTGGAGGGGGGGACAGGGTATCCTTTCCAGGGGATGGAGGGGGTACTAGTTTATTTAGACGTAGAAGTGTTTGCTGCATGTTTAACTACTTATTTGTTGCTCTTCTGAGTCTGCTTTGTCAATAGGTACTGGGACTGGTGGGCGGTGCCAGCTGCATATATACACTAGTATCATCAAAAAGATGACACGCTCAGTTTCCAAGCTGCTGGAGGAGGTGCACTACCCAGAGGTGCGGGACTGGACTGGAGTTCCTCAACGAACAACAGTTAGCAGGTAAGTCTAATTTCTCTTTATTGTTGTTGTTAGTGAGATGATCAGAATCAAATTTTTTTTTTTAAATATTGAGTTCTGCGGTTGAATGTCCTGGTTCTGTTCTGCACCCACTATGGATGCAAAATATATGTTAAAAAAGAAAAAGCAAGAACCATAACGCAGTTTATAACAACAAAATAAAAATAAGTTATAATTTAGTTTTATAAACTGTGCTGTTGGTTCTTGCTCTCTTTTAGCTCCTTGGTGTGCAAACAGGACCGTTCCTAGCCCTGTGCAAGTGGTGCAACTGCACAGAGCGCAGAGGCTTGGGGGGCGCATTTCGGCTGTCTCTGGTCCCTCCGTCCTACCAGCAGGGAGGGACAGATCTGCTTAAAGTGCCGGCGCCTTTCAGATCGGGTGCATGCCCCCCTTCTCCTCCCCATACCTCCGTCCAGCGCTGCCTGCTCTTTCCTTGTTGCCAGTGTCGTCGTGAAAAAAACAGAGGGCAGCAGCAGCAGGGAAAGAGCAGACAGTATTGGGGGGAGGAGGGGGGCGTGCGCACAAGCTTCAAGTCGCACAAGGTGCGATTGCAGCTTGGTACGGCCCTGTGTGCAAACATCTTACATTCCCTCCATATAATCTAATCGGCTTTTTAGTTTGGTTCAGTCCCTGACTGGAGTTCTGAAAAAGCCCCGCTCCCCTCTAAGGGGGTGGGGGCGCCATCTCATTCTTCGCCTCAGGCAGCAGATTGCCTTGAGCCGCCCCTGATAGAGGTGATATGATTGATATGTTTAAATACCTCCGTGGCATAAATGCACAGGAAGAGAGCCTCTTTCAATTGAAAGCAAGCTCTGCTATGAGGGGACATAGGATAAGGGTGAAAGGGGATAGACTCAGGAGTAATATGCGGAAATATTTCTTTACGGAAAGAGTGGTAGATGCATGGAAGTCTCCCAGTGGAGGTGGTAAAGATGAGGACAGTATCTGAATTCAAAAAAGCATGGGGCAAACAAAGAGGATATCTAAAGGAAAGGGGACTGTTGTAGTGGTTGATATGGAAGGGCAGACTAGATAGGCCATGTGGTCATTTTCTGCCGTTATGTTTCTATGATATCCACAATAAATATGCAGAAGTTGAATTGCATGTGGTTGATTTATTTCATAATTTATCATTCACATCTTTATCTTTTCCCCAAAACACTGCTCAGCATAGTACACAAGTTACATAAGATAACACAGGTCTGCGTCTAAAAAGCTGTTTGATTATTTTCATCTAATTTCCATGTATTTTGGTGTGCTGAAAACAAATAAAATATTGAAAAAACTCCTAGATGTCATGATTTGCCACAACATGCAAAATTCAAATTTATTAAAATTTTTCAAATTACTATTAATTAATTCAAATTACTATTAATTAATTCACATAAGTGCATTTAAGATATAAAATTTATTTATTTATTTATTTATTTATTTATTTAACAGTTCTTCTATACCGCTCTATTCTAGATCAGAGCGGTTTACATCCAACATCAACCATACAACACAGGAACCCTGAGTTGCATTTACAATAAACAGGAGATCAACTTGGAAGTAACTGGGGGGAACTATGTACATTGTATAACATATCTACATCTTATTTACACTGGGGGTCCTAAAATGCCAAAAAAAACCTTAAAGGGGTTGTCCGAGTTATGTAAAAAAAAATATAGCACTGTAAATCTGATGGTCAGCAATATATACATAAGCTAAGCAAGTTTTAAGTCCGTGCTTCTAATGGTAGAAGGGGTTAATCTTTCCTGAAGAATCCAGTGGGAGGGAGACACAGGGCAGATAGCAGCAGCTCTGGTCAGTGCAGGGGGGCGTGGCCAGCACTGTGACGTCTCATGTACAGACACAGAGCTGCTCTCTCCTGCATGCCACACTTGTGCACGAATCATCATCAGGCTCTTGGTTCTAGACCGTTCACACTTTTTCATCGCAATTCATGTTAGCTCGTCATTCTTCAACCGTTATGGTATGGCTCTGCGAAAGTGTATTAATTCGCCAGACAGTTTCTGTTTCATCTGTGGTGAATATACAGTGTTGAAGCAACAGCAGAATATTACAGACTTTGTGAAAAAAGTATACTTTGCATACTTTGGACTAAAAATTGGAGATCAAGATAAAGTCTTGGCGCCTCATAAAGTGTGCAAACAGTGTGTTGAGGACTTCTGAAACTGGTTCAAGGGTAAGAAAAAATCTTTCCGTTATGGGATTCCTATGGTATGGCGAGAGCAAAAGAACCATAGTGATGACTGTTACTTTTGTTCATGCGATGTGAAAGGGTTTAATTCCAAATGGAAGCATTCCATTTCATACCCCAATCTTCACTCGGCAATTCGTCCCATCCCCCATGGCACAGATATATCAGTACCCAAGCCCCCTGCTACCTTGGAAGAGATACCTAACACCGATGAAGGTGAAGTCATATCTGAACCAGATGACGAATCAAGTTCTGACTTTGAAGATGATACAAGACCAAAATTGTTTTCTCAGGAGGAGATGAATGATTTGGTAAGAGACTTGAATCTTCCCAAAGATGCTGTTGAGTTACTCGGATCAAGGCTGAAAAGCAGGAATTCATTGTTGCCAGGAGTGTCATCTTCATGGTTCAGACATCGTGAAAAGGAGTTCGTTCCTTACTTCGCCCAGGAAGACAAGTTGGTTTATTGCATCGATGTCAAAGGTCTGATGGGTCAATTTAAAATCCAGTATGATTCAGAGCAATGGCGTCTTTTTATAGATTCTTCAAAAAGAAGTCTCAAAGCAGTTTTACTCCACAACGGATTTTACGCTGCCATACCTGTAGGTCATTCCGTACACTTGAAGGAAACCTACGAGAACTTGGAATTGGTTCTTCGTAAACTTAAATATGAAGACCATGGTTGGCAAGTGTGTGGGGACTTGAAGGTCTTGTGCATGCTGCTCGGGCAACAAACTGGGTATACCAAATATCCTTGTCTTCTGTGTCTATGGGACAGTCGAGACCGACAAAATCACTGGACCAAGAAGAGTTGGCAGCCGAGGGTGCTAACAGTCAGTGAAAAAAATGTCCTCCGAGAAACTTTGGTACCTTCCCATAAAGTTCTTCTACCACCTCTCCACATAAAATTGGGATTGATGAAGCAATTCGTAAAATCACTTCCAAGAGATGGAGAATGCTTCAAATACTTGGTCACCAAGTTTCCAGGCCTGTCGGAGGCAAAATTTGAGGAAGGTGTGTTCGTCGGACCAGACATTAGAAGGCTTATAGTTGATCAAGAGTTTGTCAATACCATGACGGATCCTCAAAAAGAAGGGTGGATTGCATTTAAAGAAGTCGTACAGAAACTTTTAGGCAATAACAAAGATCCTCACTACAAAAAGATCGTCGGACGAATGCTGAAAGCATTTCAAGCTTTAGGTTGCCTGATGAGTTTGAAAGTGCATTTCCTCCAGTCCCACCTTGACTACTTTCCTGAAAATTTGGGAGCTGTGAGTGAGGAACAAGGGGAACGATTCCACCAAGACATTAAAGAGATGGAAAGGAGATACCAGGGAAAATGGAGCATTACTATGATGGCAGACTACTGTTGGATGCTTCAGAGAGACATTCCAGATGCTACTCACAAGCGTAAATGCACCAAGAGGAGCCTCACAAGGAAGAAGAATCGAGTTTAGTGTGTGTAGGTGAGCTCATTTCAGTTCAAAAAAGGATTTTCATGAAAATATTGTAATAAAACTTTAATTTTATAAGTCTATTTCCATTTATTTTGAGGTATTGCCTTATTTAACATAGTTACCTAAATTGTCAAGAAACGTGATGTCCTATGACAAAATGGAGGTCATTTTCGGATTCAGCGCACCAAAAAACATAAAGATTACGTGGAATAACCAAAACAGCTCTCGAAAAAAGATTTTTTGCAGACCTGTGTAATTAAAATATATTTTCACAATATACAATGATTGGATATTACAGTATACAAATTAACAATTTCAAACTGAGCAGGGAGAGCTGGGAAGGCAGCTAGACAGGTGGAGTGTGATGCTCCCAAAAGCTTTCCTATTGGACACTGGGGAGCATTCCTGTGCGGACTCCATCCGTACTGATGTCACCCATATATGAAGACTAAATTCCTGCTGTTCCCAGAGATCACCTGTTACAGGTGAGTAACTACGCTTTCCTTATCATCCCTCCAGTCCATTCCCACACCTCTGGGTAGTGTACCTCCTCCAGCAGCTTGGAGACTGAGGATGTCATTTTTTGATGCCACCAGTACTAATACTGCTGGCACCACCCACCAGCTCCTAATATGCTCAGTCTCCAAGTAGCTGGAGCAGGTAGTGAGCCAGGGTGCTGGACTCACTGTAGGAGCAAATAAGGAGCTAGTTTAGTCAGGGTTTTTTCTTGTTGGTTTCACGTTTTGGCTTGTTTTTCTTCACTTTGGTTAAAGTTAAAAAGAAAAAGAAAGAAATGTAGAGGAAAGAAGAGGAGAAGACGTTGCGGAGGAAACCAGCCTCGGGAGAGGGAGATTTCTGTGGCACTGTAGAGGAGGACCTCTTCCCTCCCCCCCCCTTGGATCTCCGGAGTGATGCTGGAGCATCTGCCGGCATCTCGGGACTTTGGCGGCTTCCAATCCCGTGAGCGGATGAGGAACCGCTGCTGCTGATGCAGCTGCCTGAGAGGTGAACGTTTCCTGCTCGTCTCCCCTCGGCGCCGAAGCTGTGTGCAAGCTGAGCTCGAGGAGTGTGGACTGCTTTCTGAAAGTACAGGAGGCAGCCTGGTGCAGTCGAAAGAGTCTCTCCTTCCTTCCAGCGCTGTTTTCATGTTTGGTGGGGGAGGTTTCAACGGTGCAGTGGGACTCGGCATGGATGGCCTAGCTGGTGGGGAAAGCCTAGCGCCTCGTGGTTTCAGCGGCTGCAGCAGCGTGGGAAAACAGGGTTGCAGTGTTTATTCCCGTGCTTTCTCCTGGCAGTTGGGAGAGCCCGGCCAGCTGCTTGGGGAGCATTGCTTGCCCTACAAGTTCTGTCGGTGGCCTTTCTCTCTCTCTCTCTCTCTCTCTCTCAATCTCTCTCCTTCTTTTGGTCTTTCTTCTAAAAAGAAAGAAAAAGAAACAAGGAGATTAAAGGGGATTCGTAGGGGGAATATAGTAGGACAGGCAGCAGCCCTAATTTCTTGCTTTGGCTTTTGTTATACCCCCTGCGGTTCATGGCCTCCTATTGTGGGGTACTCTGAGAGGGCTGGGGCACATTGTAGCCAGGGAGCAGTGCTCTTGCACCCATGCCTGCGCGAGGGACCATGCCAGATGTGGGCGTGTGCTGCGGCTGTGTTGCAGAGGCTACCAGCATGGAGCAGGCGCTGCAGCACAAGGCTCGGGAGCCCATGTCTCTGCCAGTGCAGGAGGCTCAGGCCTCTATAGAGCCCCCTCCCTCTCCACTGGGAACAGCTTTTGTGGTTCCCGGTCCCTCTACTTCCCAGAGGCTGGTGGGTAAGAGGGACCCTGGGGGGATTCTCCCCAGAGTTTGTGCTCTTATTGCATCAGGCTTTTTACTTGCATCGGCAGGTATCAGTGGGAGATTCCTCCATGGTGGGGGCCGATGCGAAGCGAGTCTCCGCAGTGAAGGGGGATGACCCAAGTGCGCTGCCGGTCAAGAAGGCCAGGCCCTCGGAGGAGTGACCAGGGCAGTCTTCCTTGTCCGAAGGGTCGGAGGCAGATGACATGGAGATGGAGCCGGACTTGGAGGTTGAAGAGCTCGAAGAGGGGGAGATCCCAGAACTGGGAGACCAGGCTAGGATTGTTCGGGTCTTTCAGCGAGAAGAATTGCCTGCCCTAATCGTGGAATCTCTGAAAGCCCTCAATTTGCCCAGTAACCTGCCGACAGAGAATGAGTTGCTGGAAGATCCTCTGATACAGGCGGTGCGGAAGACGCAATTAGTCTTCCCGGTGCATAGGATGGTCAAGCAGATGATCAAGGATGAGTGGGACCTGCTGGAGGCAGGTCTTAAGGTGGTAAGGACTATGACGCATCTCTAACCCCTGCCGGATCAGGGGGGCAAGATGTTAGGTCCCCGCGAGTGGACACAGCAGTGGCTGCGGTTACGAAAAAGATGACCATCCCATTTGAGGGGAGCGCGGCTCTGAAGGATGGGCAGGACAGAAAGTTGGACACCTTGTTGAAGCAGGCATTTGATGTCAACGCCCTATCCTTGCAGGCCTCCATTTGCGGGGCCTGGGTTGCGAGGGCCTGTCTGCAGTGGTTGCAGCGGCTGCAGCAGCCGGGGGACCCCACACTGGAGCAGATGGCAGAGGTAGCCAAGCTGGAATCGGGAGCAGCCTACCTCGCAGAAATATATCCACTATGATCTCAGTCGCGGTCTCGCTAGAAGCATGGCGTCGGTGGTGGCGGCCCATCGCTATCTTTGGCTGTAGAATTGGGCAGCAGACAGCTCCTCCAAGTCCCGTCTTAGCAAGCTCCCCTTTAAGGGGAAATTTCTGTTCGGGGAGGACCTCGATAAGTTGGTCAAGGACTTGGGGAATTCAAAAGGGGGACGTCTGCTGGAGGAAAAGCAGAAGCAGAGTTGCAATATGTCAGCGTCTCGGGGTCAGGCGCAAGATTTCTAACATTTTCGTGTATCCCGCCTTTGTTCCTTCCAGAAGGGTAAGTTTCACACCCATGGGCAGGGATTCTGAGGTTTCTGAGGGGGGGCAGAAGTTTCTCTGTTGTCCCCACCTCAGGTCTTAAGAAGCCCCAATGAAGCAAGGGGGTCCCAGGCTGCGGTGCAGCCTGTGAGGAGTCGGCTATAGGAGTTTTACCCTGTTTTGGCCCAGATCACGTCCGACCAGTATGTTCTGGAGATTATCCGTGAGGGCTAGGCCCTCAAGTTGGCCCGGCCAGTGGGTGAGTCTTTCATCCGGTCCCCTTGCAAAGTCCCAAGCAAGGCAGTGGTGGTAAGGAACACCCTATCGCGGCTGCTTCCACTCAGAGTGGTGGTCCCCATCCCCCAAGAGCTGTATGGCTGCGGTCGATACTCCATCTATTTTGTGGTTCCCAAAAAGGACGGTTCCTTTTGTCCGATTCTGGATCTCATTTTCGCATGGAAACGTTGCGGTCCATGATCGTGGCTGTGAGGAAGGGGGAGTTTCTGACATCCCTCGATCTCACAGAGGCATATCTCTACATCCAGACCACAAGCACTACTTGCGGTGTGGTGCGGTTTGCGGTGCCAATGGGACACTTCCAGTTTCAGGCTTTGCCGTTTGGCCTGGCAATGGCTCATCGAACCTTCACCAAGGTCATGGTAGTTGTAGCGGTGGCGCTTCGCAAGGAGGTGGTGTTGGTGCACCCTTACCTTGATGACTGGCTGATTCAGGCAAAGTCCAGGGACAAGAGTGTGAGGGTGACATCATGGATGGTTCAGCTTCTGGAAAGTCTTGGCTGGGTGGTCAATGTGGCCAAGAGCCATTTGGTCCCGTCTCAGGTGCTGGAGTACTTGGCAGCACGCTTCGACACCCGAGTGGGAGGAGTCTTCCTACCAGATCAGTGAGTTTGGGGGATATGCCTGTTGCTGCGCCAGTTTCTGCACCGGCTAGAGCTTATGGCCTGGCAATATCTGTGGAAATTAGGAACCATGGTAGCTGCCCTAGAGATGGTACCATGGGCGAGAGCACACATGCACCCATTGCAAAGGGCCTTGCTACGTCGGTGGTCGCACCAGACAGACTCCCTATCCCAGCGGCTCCCCTGCCCGTTGGGGGGTCAGGAAGGTGCTCCAGTGGTGGCTATGTCCAAGGAACTTGGCAGCGGGCATGCCCCTGGAATCGCCACAGTGGATCCCGTTGATGATTGATGACAGTCTGGCAGCTGGGGGCCCATTGCAAGGGGCTCTTTACTCAGGGGAACTGAAGAAAGCAGGAGGCCACTTGGTCAATCAACAGACTGGAGATGCAGGCAGTAGCCCAAGTGCTTAGCGCCTTAGAGTTGTGCTTTTATGGAAAGGCGGTCAGGATCCTTTCGGACAATACGACTACGGTGGCCTACATCAACCATCAGGAAGGCATGGGCAGTGCGGCTCTGGAAGAGGAGGTAGAGCTGCTGTTCAGCTGGGCAGAGCCTCGCCTCCAGGTGCTGTTGGTGACGCACATTGCGGGAGTCGACAATGTGATGGTGGACTACCTCAGCCGGGTACGTGTAGATCCCGGGGAGTGGGCACTCCACTCAGAGGTCTTCGCACTGGTGGTGCTGCACAGGTGGGAAGCACCAGTCATGGACCTGATGGCAACGTTCGAGACCGTCAGGGCGAGCCGTTTCTTCAGCAGGAGACAGGAAAGGATGTCCGAAAGCCTGGATGCTCTGTTGCAGCAGTGGCCCTTGGAGGCCCTTTTGAATGTCTTCCCTCCGTTGGCGCTCATAGGCCGAATTATGCAGCGGATTGAGGCTCACCAGGGGCGGGTCATCCTGATTGCCCTGGATTGGCCGCGACGTCCATGGTATGCCGACTTGGTTCGGCTCCTGGTGGATCAGCCATGGCGTCTACCGTCTCTGGAAGACCTTCTGGTGCAGGGACCAGTGCTTATGCCTCAGATGGATTGGTTCTCGCTTATGGCCTGGCCCTTGAAAGAGTGCGGTTGAGGAAGAAGGATTACTCGGGACTCGTGATCTCAACCTTGTTGAAGGCGCGGAAGAGATTTACCTCTCTTGCCTACGTTCGTGTATTGCGTATTTTCGAGGCTTGGTGTGCGGCAGGGCAGGCGCGACTTGCCTCGGCCTCCATCCCGGAGATCTTGATCTTTTTGCAGGACAGTTTTGATAAGGGCCTAGAGGCCAGCTCATTGCAGGTGCAACTGATGACGATTGCTTGTTATCAAGGGAAAGTTCAGAAGGTGCCGCTGGGGGCTCACCCAGACGTTTTACCTTTCCTGAGGACGGTAGCCTGTCTACTCCCTCCATGTAGGGCAGTGGTTCTGCTGTGGGACCTCAATATGGTTCTGTCAGTGCTGGCTAGGGAGCTCTTCGAACCTGTGAGCCATTCTCACTGAAGGACTTAACTCTGAAAATGGTTTTCTTTGTGGTGATTTGCTCTGCACGCAGGATCTCGGAGCTGCAAGTCTTGTCATGCCGGGAGCTGTTCCTTTCCTTCTCATGGGAGAAGGTGGGTCTGAGGCCTGTTTCTTCCTTTCTGCCTAAAGTGGTTTCAGCATTTCATGTGCATCAGCCCATGTCCCTGCTGGTCCTGGAGGGCTCAGGAACTGATGCCGTCAGCTTCAGCCTGCGCTTGTTAGATGTAAGAAGGGCCCTCAAGCGTTATTTGAAAGGGGTCAGCAGGCTTTCGTAAGTCAGATCGCTTGTTTGTGCTCTTTGGGGGTCTGCATAGGGGCGAGGCGGCAGCAAAGGCCTCCATTTCCACTTGGATTCAGTAGGCGATTGCCTCAGCATATATCTTGCAGGTTTGATAGGTGCCTATAGGGTTGCATGCCCATTCCACAAGGGCTCAGGCGGCCTCATGGGCCAAGTATAATTGGTGTCTCCAGTGGAAATCTGCAGGGCGGTAATCTGGTCTTCTCTGTATACTTTTAATAAACATTATTGCCCGGATGTCCAGGCTGCAGGGGATGCCTGTTTTGGTTTGGCGGTGTTGCGTGCCGATCTTGATGGTCCCTCCCGTTAAGGTTACTGCTCTGTTACATCCCAGAGGTGCAGGACTGGACTGGAGGGATGATAAGGAAAGCAAAATTAGACTTACCTGCTAATTGTTGTTCCTTGAGGAACTCCAGTTCAGTCCCAGATCCCACCCGGGGTTTTTTGGTATGGCCAATTTGACCGATTTTTTGACCAGTTGCTTCTGGCATGGGTAGAGCCGGGGCAACGAGGAGGCACTGGTGCTTCGGTGTTCAGGGGCAGACCAGAACATAAGATAAGATATGCCATACTGGGTCAGACCAAGGTCCATCAAGCCCAGTATTCTGTTTCCAACAGTGGCCAATCTAGGTCATATGTACCTAGCAGTTTCCCCAAGAGACACAAGTTCCACAGTGCTTGTACTGGGTCAAGCATTGATATCTTCGGTCACTTCTTAATAATGGTTTATGGACCTTTCCTCCAGGAACTTGTCCAAACCTTTCTTAAACCCAGCTACACTAACAGCCTTTACTACATCCTCCGGTAACAAATTCCAGAGTTTGATTACACGTTGAGTGAAAAAATATTTTCTTTTATTAGTCTTAAATAGTTTACCCTGTAGCTTCATTGCATGTCCCCTAGTCTTTCTATATTCTGATAAGGTAAACAATCGATCTACGTTTACCCGTTCCACTCCGTTCATTAATTTATAGACTTCTATCATATCTCCCCTCAGCCGTCTCTTTTCCAGGTTAAAGAGCCCTAACCTTTTTAGCCTTTCTTCATAGGAGTATCCTTCCATCCCCTTTACCATTTTGGTGGCTGTTCTCTGAACCTTTTCTAAAATCGCTATATCCTTTTTAAGATACGGCGACCAGAATTGCACACAATATTCAAGGTGCGGTCTCACCATGGAAATATATAGAGGCATTGTAATATCTTTTGTTTTATTTTCCATTCCTTTCCTTATCATACCTAGCATTCTATTTGCTCTCTTGGCCGCCGCTGCACACTAGGCCGAGGGTTTTAACATGGTATCCACAATGACGCCTAAATCGTTTTCCTGGGTGGTGGTTCCTAATGTGGAATCTTGCATCGTGTAACCATAGTTTGGGTTGTTCTTCCCTAGGTGCATAACCTTGCACTTGTCCACATTAAATTTCATCTGCCATTTTGATGCCCAGTCTTCCAATTTATCAAGATCCTCTTGCAATTTTTCACAATCCTCTTGGGTTTTAACAACTTTAAATAGTTTTGTGTCATCTGCAAATTTGATAACCTCACTCGTTATTCCACTTTCCAGGTCATTTATGAATATGTCAAAAAGCGGACCCAGCACAGATCCCTGGGGTACACCACTATTCACCTTTCTCCATTGGGAAAATTGGCCATTTAGCCCTACCCTCTGCTTTCTATCTTTTAACCAGTTCCTGATCCACAATAGTACACTGCCTCCTATCCCATGACTCTTTAGTTTTGCAAAAGTCTCTGATGAGGGACCTTGTCAAAGGCTTTCTGAAAGTCCAGATACACAATATCAACTGACTCACCTTTGTCCACCTGTATAAGGTTATGTCGGCACCGACAGAGCCTGCACGGAGCAGGGGTGTTCTAACTCTCCTTGGCAGCTCGTCGGCTACTGGGGATCCCTAAGGTAGGCTTCTCTCTCTCGCTCTCTCTTTCTCTTACTCTTGGTGGGGAGGGGAGAAGGACTTCCTTCTTGGGTGCGGGCGTTGGGGGGGAACGCCAGTTTAGTTTAGTTTAGCCTAGGTTGTTTTTTGTCTGTTTAACTGCTTATTTATTGTTCCTGTGAGTGTGCTTTGTCAATAGGTTACTGGGAGGTGGTGGGTGGTGCTAGCGGTATTGGTACTGGTGACATCAAAAAATGACATGCTCAGTCTCAAGGTTTCTGGAGGAGGTACACTACCCAGAGGTGCGGGACTGGACTGGAGTTCCTCAAGGAACAACAATTAGCAGGTAAGTCTAATTTTGCTTTCCTTATCATCCCTCCAGTCCAGTCCTGCACCTCTGGGATGTAACAGAGCAGTAACCTTAACGGGAGGGACCAGCAAGACTGGCACAATATTTATTGTTATCTGCCCTGATTTATAGTGGAATATAAATGATTTTAATAAATAAATAAAATAAAAAAGTCTAATTTTGCTTGATATGTATGTAACTTGTGGGCAAGGGTAACTGCCCAGGTAGTTTCCTTTTGAAAATTAGATACAAGTATTTGCATACTTTGCACTATGCAGGCTATTGAAAAGTGTTGTAAAAAGTATAACTTCCTGTAATTTGAGTATGTTTGAAAGTTTTAATATAATAATTCATACAACATATATTTTAAATATAAATCAGTCTATAGTGGTATACCCTAGAAAGTAGAATCTGTATAAAATGTGTGCCTTTCTTTAGTGCTCATTAGGTTCAGTGAAACTCGATGTTGGAAGAATAAAAGCAGGTCCATTTCATTCTCAGAGGAGGACGTCTCAGAGTAGCCAGGTTAGTAAAAAGATGTGAAATAAAAGTGAAAATTCTTCAGGGGAACAATATACACATTTTATAATGAACAGTGTTTTAAAGTGCTCTCCGACATCATGTGTAACCAAATTAACAAGCATAATAGACATTATGAGGGTAACCTAATAAGGGGGCACATTTTAAGATGCCTATGTTAAGCCTGTTTTAAAAAGACAAGAAGGTACCTATTTGTCTTTTAAAATACTAGCATAAGTGGCCTAACACACGCCTACATTGCAAGCATGGACATTTACACCTGCCCTAGAACTGGTGTAAATGACCATACCTATATTTTTTAAGTACTCACATATTTGAGTGCTTTGCCCAAATTCTGTCCATGTGTACGCCCATTGACAGCGTAATGCCTTGTTGACAAAGTGCATACTTTTATACCAGTTGCTGTTTTTTAAGAGGTCATTTACGCATGTATGTGGCCATGAAGGCATGGAAATTACTTTATAAAATTATCTCCTATGGGGTAATGTTATAAGGGCATTTTTGTGTTCATAATAAGACTTTTATAAAATTATCTCAGGAGATATATACAGAAGGCATGCACTGTACTTAGACATGACCCACATGCTCAGGGGTGGAAGTTGGACAGAGCAGGGGCAGAGTGGTAGTTTCTCCAGGACCAAGCAGGAAGTCAGTCCTCACACGTGGGTGACGTCGGCGCTGACGGAGCCCCCGTGCGGAGCATTTCCCCAGTTTTCAAAGAAAGCCTTTGGGAATGCAGCGCGCATGCGGGGTCCCCTTCCCGCCCAAGGGTGCCATCTTGCTCAGTCTTCTTTTTTCCGCGGAGCCTGACGGACGTGTTTTGTTTTCACCCGAGGAAAAAGTGGATTTTGTTCTGTGCCTGACCCGTTTCTTCGGTTCGACGCCGGTTTCCCTTTCCCGCCTGGGCCCGATACATCGGTATCGAGCCCGGTTTTCTTTTTTCACTGGCAGCCCTGTCTTTTGACCTCACAGGAGCCCTTTTTCCCCCGATAGCTGCCAGCGGGTTTAAAAAGTGTGATCGGTGTAAGAAGCTTATGTCTCTCACCAACACAAATGACTGCTACCTCCGGTGCCTCAGACCCGATCATGACCCGATGATCTGTGGTCCGTGTGGGAAAATGTCCTCAAAGGCGTTGAGGAGTCGGCAGCACCAAAAGGAAAGAATCTTCTCTGACTCCGCGTCCGGACAGGTGGTCAGCCGTAACAAGAGATACCTGGGTACTAAGTATAGTCCAGAGGGGCTATCTCCTCCACTTCCACCAGGTACCCCCCTCCTATTTTCCAGGGGAGCCTCCAAGACTTCCTCTGCACAGGGACTTACTCCTGCAGGAGTTAGCAAGTCTTGTAAAGGAACAGGCAGTGAAACCGGTCCCCACCACCTGAGAGGTCAAGGTTTCTTTTCCAGGTACTTTCTGGTACCAAAAAGAACAGGAGGCCTCAGGCCCATCCTAGACTTGCGAAATCTCAACAAGTTCCTGGAGAGGGAAAAGTTCAAGATGCTTACCCTTGGAATCCTGCTGCCCTACCTCCAGCAGGGAGATTGGCTATGCTCCTTAGACCTAAAGGATGTTTATACTCACATCCTCATCCATCCAGACCACAGACAATATCTCAGATTTGTAGTGGGAGGAAACCACTATCAGTACAGAGTACTGCCCTTTGACCTAACCTCCGCCCCCAGGGTATTCACCAAGTGCTTGGCGGTGGTGGCGGCCTAACTAAGTGTTCGAGGCCTCTTTATCTTTCCATACTTGGACGACTGGCTTATCAGGGGTCAATCCCCACAGGAGGCCAATCAAGCTACCCTTCGCACTGTTGCTCTGCTTCAGCACCTGGGGTTTGTTATAAACTTCGCAAAGTCCACTTTGCACCCCTCACAGAACATGAAGTTCATAGGAGCAAGAATGGACACCCTTCAGGCAAAGGCCTTTTTACCCGTGGACAGGGCCCACAGATTGATGGATCTAGCCAGGCAGTTCCACAGCAATTCTCTGGTCTCCACCAGACAATTCCTGAGGCTCTTAGGCCACATGGCTTCCACGGTCCATTTAACTCCAAATGCCCGTCTACACATGAGGCCAGCTCAATGGGGCCTCAGAACTCAGTGGCATCAAGCCACAGGAAGCCTCACGGACAGAGTGAGGGTGTCTACACTACTAGAGTCTTCTCTGCAGTGGTGGCTTCATCTTCCGAATCTAGTGTACATGGTGTTTTTTCAGACACCTCCACACTCTCAAGTGCTGACAACAGATGCTTCTCTTCAAGGTTGGGGTGCACATTGCCAAGGAGCATGTACTCAAGACCTGTGGTCTCCTTGGGAGGCCGCACAGCAGATCAGTCTCTTAGAACTGAGAGCTATCCGCTTGGCCCTGAGAACTTTCTCACATCTCATTTCTCACCAGTCCGTCTTGGTTCAGACGGACAATCAAGTTGCTATGTTCTATGTGAACAAACAAGGGGGCACAGGGTCCCGCCTTCTATGTCAGGAAACACAGAGCCTGTGCTCCTGGGCAGTCAATCACGGCATTCTTCTCAAAGCGGTCTATCTCCCAGGTCAAGAGAATTACCTGGCGGACAGATTGAGCAGGGTCCTGCAGCCGCACGAATGGCAGTTGAATCCTTTAGTGGTTCAACAGATCTTCCTGAGATGGGGTCTTCCAACCATAGATCTCTTTGCGAGTCCCCTGAACCGTCAACTTCCCAGGTTCTGCTCCAGACAACCGCATCCTCTCAGAGTAGCAGCGGATGCGTTTCTCATTCCATGGTCTACAGGTCTCCTATATGTGTTTCCTCCCACGCCTCTACTGTCCAAGACACTGTTCAAAGTGATCCGGGACAAGGCCTCAGTGATCCTGGTGGCCCCCAGGTGGCCAAGGCAACCCTGGTTCCCACTTCTTTTGCAACTAGCGGTGGACACTCCTCTTCCTCTGGGGATGCAACCCGATCTCCTGTCTCAGGAGCAGGGATCTCTCTTACACCCCAATCTCCAGTCCCTCAATTTGATGGCCTGTCTGCTGAAAGGGTAGTTCTAGCACCCTTGCTACTGCCTAGGGAAGTGGAGGACGTGGTCTTGGCCTCTAGGAGGCAGTCAACCCGAAAGTCTTATGCCCTTAAGCGGCGTAGATTCTCTACCTGGTGTGCTCAACATAACGAGAATCCTTTCTCATGCCTGGTACCAGTGGTGCTGCAGTATTTGCTTCACCTGTCCAACCTAGGCCTTAAGTCCAATTCTGTGAGAGTTCATCTTAGTGCTCTTTCAGCACACCACTCCCCAGTGGAGGGTCAGTCTCTCTCAAGCCATCCTTTGGTGGCTCGTTTCCTCAGAGGCCTGCTTTTGCTTAAGCCTCCAGTGTGTCCACCTGCCCCTGAATGGGATTTAAATGTGGTCTTGCAACGGCTTACTTGCCCACCATTTGAACCTATGGCTACTTGCCCTCTGCGTTTTCTCTCCTGGAAAGCGTTGTTTCTGGTAGCCTTGACCTCAGCAAGGCGAGTGAGTGAGCTTCAGGCCCTAGTATCAGATGCGCCTTATACTAGGTTCTATAGGAACAGGGTAGTCTTACGGACTCACCCTAAGTTCCTTCCAAAGGTTGTCTCCTTCTTCCACCTCAATCAGGAAGTGGTTCTTCCAACTTTCTTTCCCAGGCCGCATGCCAGCCGGGCTGAGATGGTCCTGCATACCCTGGACAGTAGGAGGACGTTGTCCTTCCACCTTGATCGTACACGGGAGCACCGGAGGGCTGTTTAGCTCTTCATCTCTTTTGACCCCAATAAGTTGGGTTGGCTGTCTCCAAGCGTACTTTGTCCATTTGGGTAGCCAACTGTATCGCCTGGGCTTAGAGGGCAGCCAGCCTCTCATTGCATGGTCGAGTCATGGCTCACCGTGTCAGGGCAAAGGCTGCATCAGTGGCTCATCTCCGCTCTGTTCCGTTGGCAGACATCTGCCGGGCCGCTACTTGGTCTTCAAGCCAGACTTTTGCGGCCCACTACTGCCTTGAGAGGGAGTCCCGCAGGGACAGTGCTTTCGGGCAGGTGGTAGTCCATAATCTCTTTGGGTTTTAGGCAACTCCTACCCTCCGGCCCTGGTGTTGGGCTACCGTTCGAGGGCGTTATCAGAGAAGATTCAGTTCTTGCATGCTGAGGCTCTAGAGGGAGCTCATTTTTCAGCTTTGGGTCTCCAGTAGCCTTAAGCTGGGGAGTCCCATATATGAGGACTGACTTCCTGCTTGGTCCTGGAGAAAGAGTAGTTACTCACCTGTAACAGATGTTCTCCAGGAGCAGCAGGAATCAGTCCTCACAACCCTCCCTCCTCCCCTTGGAGTTGCAGTCATATGATTTATTTTGTTATTTTTGCTGTCTTTTAGCTATGTCATCAGACTGAGCAAGATGGCACCCTTGGGCGGGAAGGGGACCGCACATGCGCACTGCATTCCCAAAGGCTTTCTTTGAAAGCTGGGGAAATGCTCTGCACGGGGGCTCCGTCAGCGCCGACGTCACCCATATGTGAGGACTGATTCCTGCTGCTCCTGAAGAACACCTGTTACAAGTGAGTAACTACTCTTTACACACAAACATTTATGTTTGCTTCCAAGCAGGTGTACATATCCATGGCTTCAGTCTAGCCATGATTTCTTTCAGTTTGCCACCTAGTATTTTATAAGGACACTTAGGGGCATGTTTACTAAAAACCGCTAATTTGCGCGCCGCAAAATAGCGCACTAAACGCCCCGCAATCGTGCGTGTCACCCCCGCACAGGTGCGCGGCACAATAACGGGCCCCGCACAAGTACGGGCCCGCAAATGTCCGATAGAGGCGTGGAACGGCTAACGGAGGGCGGAGGAAGGTTCCTGAGGGGCGGAGAGACGGGTTTAATGGGCAGGGAAGGGGAGGGGAGAGGCTCCCCGCACATTATCGGGGCCGAATCCCAAAGCAAAACTACCGCGAGTGAAACACTCGCGGTAGAGGGCATTTAAAGGGAAGAGAAACCATTTCCGTCAGCAATGTACATCAAAATCGGGGAAACCTGCAAAACGTGAGCAGTGTGATACATGTGCACAGCACAAAAGTGAAAATAAAAATAGAAAGTGACCACAACAAAAATATCACAAATAGTAATGCAGCTGGGGAACAGTTATAGTAATGGGAAAATATAGAAAACACACCCAGGAAAGCTCCAGAAAGAAGAAATGAATATTGGAAGGGTCTACGGAGCGGAGACTCATCCAAAACAAATGTCCTTTTTGGAGCTTTCCTGGGAGTGTTTGCTATGGTTGCCCATTAATATCACTTTTGCCCAGCGTGGTGATATATTGTCCCCCAGTGTCTGTGGTCATTTCCGTGGTTTATGTGCATGTTTGTCACCAGACAGAGTGCATGTGCCCACAGTAAAAATGCGTAGAGCAGGGTTTGTGACTCCATCCTGCCAGGTATACTACCTCCAGGGGCTGCATTGTCTCTGTGGCCATAGTGTGGTGCAGCGGACAGAGCCAGTACCTCTAGGACCAGAGGGTCAGAGGTTCAAATCACAGCTGGGGCACATGCCAGCCCAGCCCCTATATTTTACCCACCACTAAACAAAGATAGCGCAGACACCCCTGTATTGCAGGGAACATAAGCATGGGGAAAACACCCATATTTTACACAACACTGCAAAAACACAACAACAATGGGCATTACCTACAGCCAAATCCCCCAAATGCAGTCCCGTACTGCCACATTGCAATCTGGTCATCTGCTGTTTCTGAGAGAAGCTCATGCCAGCATGTTGGCGGACGAGTACATGTGGTGCAGGGGGCAGTGGCTGCTAGCCACAGAAGACAGAGGCCTAGCCATGTGCAGGCTGGCACAGTCCACTGCAACAGACAGGCCCTGCCGGATCCACAGTCATGGACGTTCCAGGGAAACCAGCCAATCTGTGGCTACACGGTGGTGCAGTGCACACAGACAGTGCATGCAAGAACAGAAGGTCACAGGTTCAAAGCCCAGCTGGGGCTTCCGCCAATCCTAGCCACATATTTTTCCCACACCTACACAGTGATAGTAAGGACACACCTTTCGTGTCGAGGACATATGCAATGGTAATACGTCTATCTTTTACCCCACTGAGCACAGACACCATGAACAGGGGCAGTACCTAGAGCAGACTCTCCCAAATGGTCCTGGAGGAAAGGTCCATAAACCATTATTAAGAAGGGACCCAGGATATCAATGCTTGACCCAATACAAGCATTGTGGAACCTGTGTCTTTTGGGGAAACTGCTAGGTACGTATGACCTAGATTGGCCACTGTTGGAAACAGGATACTGGGCTTGATGGACCTTGGTCTGACCCAGTATGGCATATCTTATGTTCTTATGTTCATGGCCAATTCTCCCATGATTCTTCCTCCTCCTTCCAGGATTCCAGGAAGGCTAGTGCATTTTGCACACTGCTGGTACAGCATCACTCCTGAGCCCTGGACTCTTCATCTAGTCAGTCAGGGCCTACAACTAAAATTCCAGACTCGTCCCCCCCACTCATTTTGTAGGACAACCCACCCTGGATCCTCTTCACTCCTTGCTCCAACAGGAAATCCTCTTACTGCTGAAACAAGGAGCCATAGGAGAGGTCCCCTTTGGGCCTGGGATTCTATTCCAGATATTTCCTAATTCCAAAAAAGACAGGAGGTCACAGGCCTATATTAGGTCTCTGAAATCTCAAAAAATTTCTCATCAAGGAGAAATTCAAGATAATTTCTCTAGGCACCCTTCTGCCATACCGCCAACAAAATGATTGGCTATGTTCTCTGGATCTAAAGGATGCTTACACGTACACCCTCATTCACCCAGACTACAGAAGATTCCTCAGGTTTGTTTTTCAAAACAAACACTATCCATACCGCGTCCTCCCATTCGGTCTGTCCTCAGCACCCAGAGTCTTCACAAAGTGTTTAGTCGTTGTGACAGCCTGCCTTCGAACTTTGGGGATCTTTCTGTTGCCCTACTTAGATGACTGGCTGGTAAGGGCAGACTCCACTTCAGCAGTCACCTCTGCCCTAAATTAAACCGTTTATGTCCTCCAGGAGTTGGGTTTTGTGCTAAATTATCCAAAATCACATCTCAACCCAACTCAGGACCTCGAGTTCATAGGAGCTCGTTTGGATGTCTTTTTTTCATTGCCTTAGCCGCACAGGTGCAGCAACAACCATCCGTTACTGCCAGAACATTTCTATGCCTTTTAGGTCGCATAGCTTCCACAGTCCATGTTGTGCCCTACGCACGTCTCCACATGAGGATCACACAGTGGACGTTCTCACACCAGTGGAAGTGGTCCATGGGTCATCGCTCAGACACTATCATCATCACTCTGCAGATGAAGGCAGACCTTCAGTGGTGGGTCACACCACAGAATCTAGTTGAAGGGTGACCTTTTCAGAAGTTTGCACCGCAGTCTATCCTAACGATTGATGCTGGGGAGCCCATCTCCATGGCCTCACAACACAGGGCCTTTGGTCCACTCAGGACAAGCTCCTCCAGATTAATCTTCTGGAGCTCAGAGTGGTCTTCAATGCCATCAGAGTCTTCTCTCTCCAACTCAGGAGGCATTCCCTTCTTGTGCAGACTGACAACCAGGTAGCTATGTTTTATATAAACAAACAAGGGGGGGGGGCAGGCACTCAAGCCCTATGCAAGGAGGTTATTCACCTTTGGAACTGGGCAATTCCCCAAGGAAGTCACCTTCACGCAGTCTGCTTTCCAGGAGCACAAAATCAGTTGGCCGACAGACTAAGTCGGATCCTCCATCCACACAAATGGTTGCTGGATCCTCAAGTAACCCAACGTTTGTTCCAACTCTGGGGTACACCACTAATTGACTTCTTTGAGTTTCCCCTCTATGCCCAACTATCTCATTTCTTCTCAAGGATTCCCTCTCCCCACATGAAATCATCAGATGTCTTCTTCATCCATTGGGGTCAAGAGCTCCCTTATGCTTTCCTTCCACTTCCGCTCAAAGCAAAAATGCTCTTCAAGCTCCAGGCCAAATGGGGACAAATGATTCTCATTGCCCCTCACTGACCCAGACAACCATGGTTTCCTCTCCTTCAACTTGCTCAAGCACCTCCCCTCCAACTCGGTTACTCACCGAGGCTTCTCTCCTAGGATCAAGGGGGACCCTTTTGCACCCCAACCTCAAGCTGATCCGCTTGATGGCCTGCAAGCTGAGCACTTTGTCCTCTCACACTTAAATCTCCAAGAGGATGTGTTGCATGTCCTTTTATCATTAAGAAAGGATTCAACCAGACGCTCTTACGCCTTTAAATGGCACAGGTTCTCCATCTGGTGTTCTCTTAAAACACTGGATCCTTTCACATGTCCAATTCCGGACTTACTTCAGTACCTGCTACATTTGTCTTATTCTGGTCTCAAGACCAGTTTGGTGAGAGGGCATTTATTCACTATTGTGGCTTCCCACTGTAATTTAGGGAGCCACCCTATCTCGGTGCACCCCTTAGTGGCCAGATTAATGTGGGGTCTTCTCCTGACCAAGCCGCCTTTCCATCCACTTTCCACCCCATGAGATCTAAATATTGTCCTTGCACAACTCATGCACAATCCTTTTAAACCAATGGGGTCAGCTCCATCAAGGTTCATCACATGGAAGCTTCTCTTCCTCACAGCAGTTACCTCAGCTCGCAGAGTCAGTGAATTGCAAGTGTTAGTAACCTATGCACCTTATACCACTTTTCATCATGACAAGGTGGTCCATCGCACACATCCTAAGTTCTTGCCGAAGGTCATCACCTCCTTCCACCTGAATCAGTTGGTCTTGCTACTTACTTTCTTTCCAAGACCCCACGCCTCTCCAGCTGGAGCCAAACTTCATACTCTCGATTGCAAGAAAGCATTGGTATTCTATCTAGACCGCACTAAGGACCATCGCCAGTCCTCTCAGTTGTTTGTCTCCTTTGACCAAAGTCATTTGAGGACACCAGTAACTAAAATAACTCGTTCAAACTGGTTAGCAGATTGCATATCCTTTGCTTATTCACAATCTGGGCAGTCTCTACCACACCGGGTCACAGCTTATAGTGTCAGAGCCATGACAACTACTGTAGCAAACCTTCGCTCTGTCCCTATCTCAGACATTTGTCAAGCGGCAAGATGGTCTTCTCTGCATACCTTTGCAGCTCACTATTGCCTGGATAAAGACTCCAGAGTTGATGCTCAATTCGGACAAGCTGTTCTGTGAAACCTCTTTCAAATTTAGACAACTTGCGCACTGCCCATCCAACTACCTCACGAAGAGTGCTCTGAACGAGCTGGGTCTGTTGGATCCCTGCTGCAAATTCCAGCCGTGCCGGGATACTTTTCTCGCTCAGTTGTCTTGAGCTGGGGAGTTCCATATGTGAAGACTGACATTTCCAGGAACAAGCAGTAATGAGTCTTCACATATGGGTACGTCGGTACCGACGGAGTCTGCGCGGGAACGCTTCCCAGCATCCTATCAGAAAGCCTTTGGAAGCATCCCACCATGCCTGCGTGCTGCCTTCCCAACTGTCTCTCCTCAGTTTTCGTTTTTCCGCGGAGCCGGCAGGACGTCCTCCTGTCACCGCAGAAAATTCTTCTTTTATTTTTTAGTTTTCTTGTGGTCGCAGCTGCCTTCCCCGAGGCCACGGGTACCGCTGGTGTTTCTTTTTTCTTTTCTTGAAAAATTTTTCCTTTTTAAGGAATATTTTTCCTCCTTAGTGTCTCACGGTTTCTCAGGCCTCTTAGGCCTCTCCATTTTCCTTCATGGAACCGCCAGCCACTCTTCCCAAGAAATGTACAAACTGTGGCGGTACAACCTTATTTTTAGACACTCACAATTGGTGTCTAACCTGCTTGGGTCCTGACCATTTTCCTCCGGAGCCCTCGGGCAATAGTATTGTGGGAAGAAGTTCTCAACATCGAGTTCCCCTCGACAAGCGGTCCCCATCCAACTTCAGGGTACCGACCATGTCGTCTTCTACACAGGATCAGGTAATCCAAAAACAGTCTGTTAAGACTAGCCAGTCCATAGAGATGCCTACAGCCTTGCCCTCGAGAATCCACTGGCTTCAAAACCCCGGTGGGAGTCTTCGGCCTCCAAAGCCTGTGTGGGGTTTCAGGTTGTTCCTGAGGTTCACCCCTCACAGAACATACCTGAGCCATGCCCAGTGGTGGCATCCGCTTCGAGTGGTACCGATACCCCGGCATCAG
The DNA here is from genome assembly GCA_033557465.1 of Ichthyophis bannanicus. Classification (NCBI taxonomy): domain Eukaryota; kingdom Metazoa; phylum Chordata; class Amphibia; order Gymnophiona; family Ichthyophiidae; genus Ichthyophis; species Ichthyophis bannanicus. The sequence goes on from CM066032.1 coordinate 855,323,163, forward strand.
CAATGGTGTTGGATGAAACATTCCTCACCAAGGATCGTCGTCTGGCATCCTCGGTACCTACGGGGCCGGTGGATACTCTCCAGACCGACCTTCCAGTATCGGTAACGGCACCGATACTAGTACCGACGTCGGTACCCTCCAGACGTGCATCGATAGACTCACTTCCTTCGATGCCAAGTCTGGAATCGATCTCCAGTCTGGAGAACTGTGTACCGACTCGCCTTGGTACCGACACCTGTCGGTACCAAAGGCTAGGTTCCGATATTTTGGATCCGCAACTCTCTCGGTTCCTTCGATACCGTTAGAGTTGTAACCGGCTGGCTTCATCCACCGGTATCGGATACGGTACCGAAGTCGGTACCGATATCCACATTACCATTGCTGTTGGTGCCTTCCATGCTTCTCTCGTCAGGCTCGCTTCCCTCGATACCAAGTTTGGAATCGATCCCTAGCATGGTCGATCTGCTACCGACTGGCACTGGTCCCGTCATTCCACAGTACCAGCGACCATCCTATAAGGATTCCATACTGCACCATCCAGGATCTTCTATTCCTAAAGGCTTGGATAGATCCCTCGGTGCCAATGCTAGTTCTTCATCAGCTCTAGCCTATCCAAGGGAAGTTCCCTCTGTGGATCCTTCTTTTCAGGTTTTCATCCTGGATATGGCAAAATCCCTTGCCATTTCTGTTCCTGGACAGGGTCCTACACAAGGCAATACGGGATCCCTCTATATTCCTGAGAGAGCAAAGGAAAACATCATGCTACCTTTGCATCATTCCTTGCAGAACCTCCTTCTACGAATGTGGGAAGCTCCTTTAAAGGTACCCCCAATTTCCAGAGCAACTGATCTTCTATATCAGGTGCCTCCTTCTGCAGGATTTCAAAAGACTCAACTTTCTCATCATTCCATTGTTGTAGAATCAGCAATGAGGCGGGTGAAGAGTACTAAAAAGCACTCTTCTTATCCGCCAGGTCATGAGTCTAAGACTTTAGATGCCTTTGGACGTCAAACTTTCCAGGCATCCATACTTTCAGCACGAATTCTCTCATATATTTTTTATATGGGTTTATCTCTTGAGGAGGTCACAAAGAAATTACATCTTTTGACTCCTTTTCTTCAAGAGCCCAAGAGTGCAGACTATTCCTCACTGGTTAGTCATGCTCAGAATATCTCTAGGTTTCTTACTCGTGCTTCCCTAGACTCCTTTGAGTCTGTTAGCAGGACTTCTGCTATAGCTATAGGAGCACGACGTAAAGCCTGGCTCCAAGCTTCAGACTTGGACAAATGGGCACAAGTTAGACTGGGAAATACTCCTTGCACTGGAGAAAATCTCTTTAACAAGGAGTCTTTATTCCAGGTTGCTCAGTTAACAACTGACTGTCCTGTTTCCAGGGCCTGTTCTACGCCTTCTCCTTTCCCAGTTAGTAGGAAAGGTCCTGCCAAAATTTCTTCCCCTAGGGGAAGAAAATTTTATCCATCTTCTGCCCATCATACAGATGTTCCCAAACAGGGGAAACATCACCCTGGTCTGATGAATCCACAACCTCAGCAGGGTCAACAAATGTAGCAGTCGCAGGGTTTCAAATAGTTCATCATTGCCTTCTTGGTTGGGGGTTAGAGTAGCAGTCTGCTTCTTTTCAATTGCAGTGTCTGCACTAACTTTATTCTAACCTTCCTAGATATCTCTTGTTGAGGAATCTTTTCTTCAACTTTAAGAGTCTTTATGATGATCATGCCCATACTTAAAAGGGTTTTCCTCTTCCTCTTGGAGGAAAGAGAACTAACAACTAGTAATAGACAGTTGTTTTCCCTGTACTGGCATGTATCATCTCACCTGTCAGAGACTTCCTCCATAGTCAGTCTCTTTCAACACTGTCTTACCTCCCTCTTACTATACCATTTGGTTTGTAAGAGGGACCCCTTTTACACTGGTAAGCTCCTATAGTCCTCTACTTCTTCTACAGGGGGATCCTCCCTTCTGGAGTTGTCTCCCCCCCCCCCCTTGTTACCTTAGGGCAGCCCATCAGACAATAGGAAATCCTACTAGGTCTGTTGTTTCTTTTTCCACATCTAAAAGAGGGAGAGGAAAGAGAAATGTTCTCCGCTGCCCTAGTACGTTGCTGCAGATACAGCAATTCCTAGTGTTAAGCCACTGGTTCTGTCTACCACACAACCAGGGATTCTCCTCCACTAGCAATCCTTCTAGCCTCACTGCTAAGTCCCAAACAGGTTATCAACCTCATTTGGGAAACCCTCTTATAACAGCCTGGTTGGTTAACTTCTATTCTTCGCTCCCTTGTCCTTGGCAGAATAGTTAGTTGCCTGCTGGCTTCCCACAGCCACTTTTTCTTCTAACCAACCTGCAGCATGCTCTCTGCAACTCTACAGTGTAGCTTTGCACTATGGGCCCTTGCTAGAGAGCATTAGTATCTGGCCTAACAGATAACCCCAGATGGTTAACAGGGTTCCCCCAGTCATGTTTCCATGACTGGTAGGTATTTCCTACCCTTACCATCTCATCTTAAATCTCTTTTGAGACATCAGTCTCAGGCCTTTCATTACGTGAAAACCTAAAGAAGGGCCAATTCCCTGGCCATCTCCTTTGGTCTTCTCGTCAGAGATAATCGTCTTCACTGGCAGTTAGGAAACGCCCAATACCCTTCTTGCCCTCATTGGCAAGTCACTAGGGTATCTTCCTCCAGTGGCGTCCTCTATCCATTCTCCATATGCAAATTCTGGAGACATCTGGCCTTCCTGCCTACAGACTGAAGTTATCCTCTGCCTTTTTCACGTAGGCCATCCTGGTTATTCAAAGGCTCACATTCTAAAGATAATCCAGACTTCTTCTTGTCAGGGAGACCTCTCCTCTGACTCTGCCAATCATAATCAGGAAAAGAGAATTCTGTGTATATCTATTCAAGCAGGTATTAACCTTCTTGCTGTTAGATGAATCTTCCTCCTAGGGGGGATCTGCTTCTAAAGACCTCTCTCCTTCCACATACCTGGAGATATGTGTCTATAGGTCTTCATATTCATATATATATATATATATATATATATATATATATATATATATATATATATATATATATATATATACACATATATATATATATATGTATATATATATATTCATCTATATCTGTCTGTGTGTCTTCTGCCATACATATCTCCTGTAGATATATGCATATATACCCTGTATGTGTATATATTCAATATATATATGTATATATGCATATATGATCCTGACAGATGGGCACTACCCCTATCAATGCTATGCCAGCATACTTAGGGGTCTACACTTATAACCACTTCCGGTGGTAGTTAACACCTACCATGTAGGTTAGGTACTCCTGAAGCTCTCCATGTACCTTCTTCTTTCCTAATTGACCCCATTTAGGAAAGACATTGTGGAGCTTCAGTCAATCTAAAGCTTAGCGCTCCTGAGTCTGTCCTTACTTTCTTATCAGATACAAGGGTCTCCATACCCTTTCCTCCCTACATGGACTGATTCCATTCACAGTCCAGTTAGGTCAGACTCAATTTTCCTGTTGGTCCTAAATTTATACTGTTTTGGACCTGATCAGCTTAAGCTTTCTGTCATGCTACCTTCTGCGTCTCCGCTGAAGCTCTACCTTTTATACTACCCCAGTCTTTCCCCTGGGGCTATTTCTCACCCTGAAGGATTCTGACCTCCACTGTTTTTCTCTATTATTACTACCTCTACTTCTCAGTGAGGTACCCTTTTAGCACATTCACTGGTTCTTCTAACAGATCCATATGTATCTCAGTGAACTTGTGCAAGATCAACAAGGGAGGCCCAGATTACAAAATACCCTCTATACAGGGTCTTTCTCTTTAGAAACCCTGTTCTAGCAGCTGTTCCACAGCTCCTCTTCTGTTTTCATCTCCTACCCTCCATCCCTAGGATGCCTGAGGTCTTAAGCAATAGCATGGCTCTTTCTAGACTTGCAACATGCTAGGACTCCCTCTTGGCATCTGAGCTTGGGAATCCCCATATGTGAAGACTCATTCCTGCTTATTCCTGGAGATAGCACAGTTACTTACCTGTAACAGGTGATCTCTGGGAACAGCAGGAATAAGTCTTCACAACCCACTCACCTCCCCTAGGAGTTGCATTTTCTCTATCTCTATCTTTCCCTTCCTTGCTCTCTCTCTTTGTCTCAGCTTTCAAACTTAACTGAGGAGAGACAGTTGGGAAGGTGGGAAGGCAGCACGCAGGCATGGTGGGATGCTTCCAAAGGCTTTCTGATTGGACGCTGGGAAGCGTTCCCGCGCAGACTCCGTCGGTACCGACGTACCCATATGTGAAGACTTATTCCTGCTGTTCCCAGAGATCACCTGTTACAGGTAAGTAACTGTGCTTTCTATCTCCAGGAACAAGCAGGAATGAGTCTTCACATATGGGTATCGTCGGTACCGACGGAGCCTGCGCGGGAACGCTCCCCAGCGTCCAAAAGGAAAGCTTTTGGGAGCATCCCACAGCGCCTGCGTGCTGCCTTCCCGCCTTTCCTAACTGCCTCTCTCCAGTTCTTCTTTTCCGCGGAGCCAGCAGGTCGTGTTTCCTGTCACCGCTGAAGAATTTCTTATTTTCTTTTATTTTTCTTTAGTCGCGTGTCTGCCTTCTCGATTCCGCACCGGTACCACCGGCCCTTTTTCTTTCTTTAAAAAACAAACAAAACAAAAAAACTTCTACTCTTTTCAGTGCATTTTTCTTCTGGGGCCTTAGGCCTACAGATATATTTTTCCCTCATGGAAAAACCCGCCACTGGGTTTAAAAAATGCAGAAAGTGCAGCAGCACTATTTCTGTCACTGACACCCATGACTGGTGTCTAAAGTGTTTAGGTCCTGACCACTCCATTGCGGATTGTGAGTCCTGTTCCATGATGTCTAAGAGAGGGTTACAGAATCGGGCAGCCAAGCTCAGTGTCCTGTTTCCCTCCGATGCAGCTTCTGTGGCATCGACGTCTTCCAGGGCTTCTTCTTCATCCCATGGATCTCAGGTAACCAAACTTAAATCTGGCCGGTCCTCAAAGAGTTCATCTCCCTCCAAGTATCGAGATGCCACCGGGCTTACTCTTGAGGAACCCACACCAGCAAAATTACCCCGGCGGGAGGTTCCGGCTTCCAAAGCACTACCTATGGGGTCACAGGTTGACATCGATGGCTCGGCCTCGACCGATCACCTGTTACAATGTTCTGGGGTACCGGTGGTCTCCACCGGTACCGACATCCAGACATTGGTGGCGTCAATGGATCAGAATATCCTGACCATGCAGCGTGCCATCACGGCATTCATACAAGCTGCGACGCCTACGGTACTGCAACAAACCCCGTTGTCGGTACCTGTACCGATTCTGGTACCGGACCCGATATCGGTCCCGATACCAGTACCGCTTGCATCGACATCAGCATCGAGGGCAGCGGTACGCTATTCAGTGATTCTCCAGGACCAAGCAGGAAGTCAGTCCTCACATATGGGTGACGTCGGCGCCGACGGAGCCCTCGCGGAGCAATTTTCCCCAGCTTTCAAAGAAAGCCTTTGGGAATTGCAGCGCGCATGCGCGGTCCTCTTCCCGCCCAAGGGTGCCATCTTGCTCAGTCTTCTTTTTTCCGCGGAGCCCTACAGACGTTGCCTGTGAATCCCCGCAGAAAAGTTGATTTTTCTCTATTTTTCTTCGGTTCGACGCCGGTTCTTTTCCCGCCCAAACTCGCGACGCCGGTTGCGAGTCTGTCCTTTATTTTTCGTTTTTTTGTCCTTCGTGACAGATTTCGCGCTTTTTTCCTTTTTCCCTGGCAGCCCGGTCGTTCGACCTCGCAGGGGCCCTTTTTCCCCCGATGGCTGCCAGTGGCTTTAAAAAGTGTGACCTCTGTAAGAAACTTATGTCTCTTACAGACACTCATGACTTCTGCCTCCGCTGCCTCGGCCCAGATCATGACCCCATGATCTGCGGGCCATGCGGCAAGATGTCCTCAAAAGCATTGAGGAGTCGGCAGCATCAGCGGGAGCGTATCTTCTCTGACTCCGGCAGGGCTCGGACCTCGTCAGAGGCTTCGACGTCTCGGGACTCTGGTCCTGAGCATCGTCGGAGTTCCTCTGAAAGGGGGTCTCCTACCCGGGAACATCATCGGAAGAAGAAACCCGCGAGGGCGGGATCGGTGGACGCTCCTGGTTCCTCGAGGGCCAGGTCGCATAGCCCCAATTCCCGTCCCGGGTCCTCGGAGACGGAGAGGCCGTCAAAACATCCTCGACTCGAGGTGGACTTGCCCGCTCACGTAAGTACTGTTGTCCTCGTGGACTCGCCTCCGAAGGACCCGACGTCGGGCCCGACGCCGTCGGGGCCCGAGTCGGGGGCTGCTGGGTCTCCTGAGCTCGGACTCAGGTTGACGGCCTTGGAGTGCAGTCTGTCTGCCTTCTTGGACCAGCAGCGGGCATTGATCGCTGGCCTCGCCGGTGCTTCTGCCCTGACCGCCGGGACGTCGACCTCCAAATCGACCCCGGAGACCGAGCCGATCCTCGAGTCCATGAGGGCTCGAGTCGATCCTCGGTCGAGGTCTCCTTCGGCCTCCCGTTCGGGACCGAGGTCGTCGACGCCGACTCCTTCGGCGTCGGGGCGGATGGCATCAGTGCCCGCCCGACCGGAGCCGATCGACTCCTCCTCCGAGGAGTCGGCCTGGGAATCTGAGGACAAAGAGTCACCTGGTTCCTTTCGGACTCGGTGTGTCCCTTCGGACTCCCCCGAGTCCGAACCTCGGAGACGGTCCCCCCCCCGGAGGATACCCGGTTCTCGGACTTCGTGAGGGATATGGCCAAGGCCTTGGCCTTCCCTGTGGATCCCGAGGAGGAGCCTCGAGTCGAAGAACTCGATGCCCTCCAATATGACTCTCCCCCGAAGGAGGCCTTTATTGTACCGGTTCCTCCCATGCTGGAACGACTTCTCTTCCGCATGTGGGAGAGCCCGGCGTCGTCACCGGTGTTAAGCAAGCGGGTCGATTCCATTTATCGAGTCCGCAAGAGCCCTGGCTTCCAAATGGCACAACTGCCGCACCATTCCATGGTGGTGGAATCGGCCATGCATAGACTAAAGAGTCAAAAAATGCACTCCTCGGTGCCCCCTGGTAGGGAAGCCCGAAGCCTGGATGCCCTCGGTAGGAAGTGCTTCCAGGGCTCTATGCTTGCTTGTCGAGTCCAGACATACCAGCTCTACATGGGCATGTATCTCCGAGACCTGGCTAAGGAAATAGCCGGGTTCTCTGCTGGTCTCTCCGACGAATCTTTGCAGAGGTTCCAATCCTTGTCTACTGGTATTCGGGAGTGCTCCAAGTTTATATCTCGAGCAGCCTATGATGGTTTTGAGGCTTCGGCTCGAGTAGCTGCGGCCGGCATCGGTGGACGCCGCCAGGCTTGGCTTCAGACGTCCGACCTCGAGCCCTGGGTACAGGACAAGTTGGTCGATGTCCCCTGCCGAGGTGATAACCTCTTTGGCAAGCCCATGGATGAGAAGGCTGCACAAATCGAGACGGAGACTCTCACCAGGACTCGTCTCTCAAGGAAGACCTCTGCCCCTTCTCAAAAGAAGATGGCCTCGGGGAAAAAGCCCTTTTACCCGAGGAAAGGTGCTGCCTATAAATACTACCCTCAGTATCAGGCCTCACCAGCTCCCCCACAGGGAAAGCAGGCCAAGGGACGGGGTAATGGGTCCCGTAGGCAGCAAGCCCCCAAGCCTGCACCACCAGCCCCTGCTCAGCAGGGTGGGGGTTTTTGACTTTCTCAGCATAGCCTCTCCCCCTCAGCTGGTTTCTCTCAGCACAGGAGGCCGGCTGGTCCACTTTGCCCACAGGTGGTCCAACATCACCACAGATACCTGGGTGCTTCACATAGTTCAAAAGGGCTATCTTCTTCATTTTCACCAGGTACCTCCCTCCTACTTTCCAGGGGAGCCTTCCAGACTCCCTCTGCACAGGGACTTACTCCTTCAGGAGTTAGCAAATCTCGTTCAGGAACAAGCCGTGGAACCGGTGCCCCACCACCTGAAGGGTCAAGGGTTTTATTCCAGGTACTTCCTGATTCCAAAAAGAACAGGAGGCCTCAGACCCATCCTAGACTTGCGAAACCTCAACAAGTTCCTTGCAAAGGAAAAGTTCAAGATGCTTACCCTTGGAATCCTGCTGCCCTACCTCCAGCAGGGAGACTGGCTATGCTCCTTAGATCTAAAGGATGCGTATACTCATATCCTTATTCACCCAGACCACAGACAATATCTCAGGTTTGTTGTGGGAGGAAACCATTAGCAGTACAGAGTACTGCCCTTTGGCCTATCCTCCGCCCCCAGGGTGTTCACCAAATGCCTTGCAGTGGTGGCGGCCTATCTAAGACTTCAAGGTCTCTTTGTGTTCCCATACCTGGACGACTGGCTCATCAGGGCCCAGTCTGCCCAAGAAGCCACTCAGGCTACTCATCGCACTGTGAATCTGCTCCAGCACTTGGGTTTTGTCATAAACTTCGCAAAGTCCACTTTGCTCCCCTCTCAAAATCTCGAGTTCATAGGCGCCAGACTGGACACGCTTCAGGCGCGGGCCTTCCTCCCTCTGGACCGGGCCACACGGCTCATGGATCTCGCCAGCCGCTTTCACAGCAATTCCCTGGTCTCCACCAGGCACTTTCTGAGACTGCTTGGCCATATGGTTTCCACGGTCCATGTAACCCCCAATGCCCGCCTGAACATGCGTCCTGCTCAGTGGTGCCTTCGCACTCAATGGCATCAGGCCACGGGGAACCTAGCGGACTCCGTACAGATCTCCGACCAGCTGGTCTCCTCTCTGCGATGGTGGCTTCATCTGCCAAACCTAGTGCTCGGGGTAACTTTTCAGCCCCCTGCACATTCTCAGGTCCTGACGACCGATGCTTCTCTCCAGGGTTGGGGAGCACATTGCCAAGGGACTTGGACTCAGGGTCTCTGGACTCCTTGGGAGTCCGCTCAGCAGATCAACTTTCTGGAGCTCAGAGCCCTCCGCCTAGCGCTCAAAGCCTTCTCTCACCTGATTTCTCATCAGTCAGTACTTGTCCAGACAGACAATCAGGTTGTCATGTTCTACGTGAACAAACAAGGCGGAACCGGCTCCTTCCTTCTTTGTCAGGAAGCACAGAAGCTCTGCTCTTGGGCCGTCCATCGCAACATCATCCTCAAAGCTGTCTATCTCCCAGGTCAAGAAAACTATCTGGCAGACAAACTGAGCAGGGTCCTCCAACCGCACGAGTGGAGATTGGATCCGCTTGTGGTTCAGCGGATCTTTCTCCGGTGGGGCCTCCCCACCATGGATCTGTTCGCCAGTCCTCTGAACCGGCAGCTTCCCAGATTCTGCTCGCGACAGCCGCATCCTCTCCGGGTAGCGGCGGATGCTTTTCTGATTCCATGGTCCACAGGCCTCTTGTATGCCTTTCCACCCATGCCTCTGGTGTCTCGGATGCTCTTCAAGGTTCTCAGAGACAAGGCATCGATGATCCTAGTGGCTCCCCGGTGGCCGAGACAACCTTGGTTCCCGCTTCTGATGCAGCTGGCGGTGGACACCCCTCTTCCTCTGGGGTTTCAGCCCGACCTCCTCTCGCAGGATCAGGGGACGCTCCTGCACCCCAACCTTCGGTCCCTTCATCTGATGGCCTGGCTGCTGAAAGGGTAGTTCTTGCTCCTCTCCAGCTACCTCCAGATGTGGAAGAGGTCGTCTTGGCCTCCAGGAGGCCTTCCACCCGGAAGTCCTACGCTCTTAAGTGGCGTCGGTTCTCCGTCTGGTGTACTCAGCAGTCTCAAGACCCCTTCTCCTGTTCAGCATCAGTGGTCTTGCAGTACTTGCTTTCTCTTTCCATTCTTGGACTTAAGTCCAACTCGGTCAAGGTCCACCTCAGTGCTCTTTCTGCGCATCACATGCCGGTGGATGGTAGACCTCTTTCCAGCCACCCTCTGGTGGCTCGTTTTCTCAGAGGCCTCCTTCTCCTTAAACCACCTTTGCGCCCGCCAGCCCCGAACTGGGATCTCAATGTGGTTTTACAGCGGATTACCTGTCCGCCTTTTGAGCCTATGGCTACCTGTCCTCTTCGTTTTCTTTCCTGGAAAACATTGTTCTTGGTGGCCCTCACTTCTGCTAGACGCGTTAGTGAGCTGCAGGCCCTAGTATCTGATCCTCCTTACACTAGGTTCTATAAGAACCGGGTAGTCCTACGGACTCACCCTAAGTTTCTTCCTAAAGTGGTTTCCCCTTTTCACATCAACCAGGAGGTGGTACTTCCGACCTACTTTCCCAGGCCACACTCCAGCCGAGCTGAAATGGTCCTGCATACCCTGGACTGTAGGAGGGCGCTGACCTTCTACCTTGACCGTACGCGGGAGCACCGAAAGGCTGTTCAGCTCTTCGTGTCTTATGACCCCAACAATTTGGGGCTCCCTGTCTCCAAGCGTACTCTGTCCATCTGGATTGCGGACTGCATCGCTTGGGCTTACGAGGCTGCGGGCCTCGTGCTGGAAGGTAGAGTCACCGCTCATCGTGTTCGGGCAAAGGCTACGTCAGTGGCTTACCTCCGCTCTGTTCCATTGGCAGACATCTGCCGGGCCGCTACTTGGTCTTCAAGCCAGACTTTTGCAGCCCATTACTGCCTGGAGAGGGAGTCCCGCAGGGACAGTGCTTTCGGACAGGCAGTCCTCCGTAACCTCTTCGAGGTATAGGCAACTCCTACCCTCCGTCCCGGATGTTGGGCTACCGGTTGGAGACATATTCAGAGAAGATTCCTTCCTTCTGTGCTACTGACCTCGAGGGAGCTCATTTTTGTGCTTAGGGTCTCCGGTAGCCTTAAGCTTGGGAGTCCCATATGTGAGGACTGACTTCCTGCTTGGTCCTGGAGAAAGCGTAGTTACTCACCTGTAACAGGTGTTCTCCAGGAGCAGCAGGAATCAGTCCTCACAACCCTCCCTCCTCCCCTTGGAGTTGCAGTTATATGCTTTCGTTTTTGCTAATTTTTGCTGTCTTTTAGCTATGTCATCTGACTGAGCAAGATGGCACCCTTGGGCGGGAAGAGGACCGCGCATGCGCGCTGCAATTCCCAAAGGCTTTCTTTGAAAGCTGGGGAAAATTGCTCCGCGAGGGCTCCGTCGGCGCCGATGTCACCCATATGTGAGGACTGATTCCTGCTGCTCCTGGAAAACACCTGTTACAGGTGAGTAACTACGCTTGCCCATCAGTACCGACCCGGTACCGATTACTCCCGATGTCGATACCTCCCGGTACGCGTATCGGGCTCTGCGAGAGCATCCAGACAGTCGATACTTCGATTCCTCTGAAGACTCTGATTCTTCAGAGGCCTCAATTGAAGCATCGGGGATCCTTCCTCAGGAACCCTCTTCTCCAAAAAGGAGAATGTCTCCTCCTGAAGACTTGTCTTTTCATGACTTCATTAGGGAGGTGGCCAAGGCCTGTCCATCTCAGTGACCTCTGAAACTGAACCTAGAGCCAAAAAATTAGATATCCTACAATATCCTAAGGCTCCTAAAGAGGCAGCCACCTTACCAATACATTAGATTCTTTTTGATCACATGTTGGGCATATGGGAGACTCCTCTTTCCACCTCCCCTCACTCCAGAAGGTTGGACACCATGTATAGTGTTCCTCCTTGTCCTGGGTTTCATAAGACTCAGCTTCCTCACCACTCCATTGTGGTAGAGTCTGCTATGAAAAAGATCAAGAGTACAAAAAGGCACTCCTCTGCTCCTCCAGGAAGAGAATGCAGAACCCTAGATGCCTTTGGCAGGAAAATCTTCCAGGCCAGTATGCTTGTAGCCAGAATCAACTCCTATAGTCTCTATATGGGGATGTTTCTAAAAGAAGTTACAGATCATCTGCAAACCTTATCTCCTTTTATGTCAGAAGATAAGAGAGAAGAATATATCACCTGGCTTAAACATGCACAGGATGTATCCAAGTTTTCCAACCGTGCAGCCTTTGACTCTTTTGAGGGGGCCAGTAGAGCCTCGGCTATTGCCATAGGTGCACGCAGAGCTGCTTGGTTGCAAGCCTCTGATTTGGAATCCTGGGTACAGGATGGTCTAGGTAACCTTCCCTGTACAGGCGAAAACCTGTTTGGCAAAGATTGGCAAGCAAAGGCCAACCAGATGGATGCTGAAAATTCTGCTTTAGATAGACTTTCAAAGTCTACTACTGCTCCTTTTAAAAAGAGGTTGTTCAAAAAGGGATCTTTCCCAAAGAAAGGGAAATTTTCTTCTTATGGTCCGGCCTCTTCTCAAGGTCGTTTTGCTACAAAGAGACAGCAACAACCAAAACAGGCCAAAACCCAGGCTGCGAGGACTGCTACGGCCCAACAGCCTCAGCCTCCTCAGGGCCTTTGACTTTCCACTAGAGAACTTAGCCTTTCTGGCTCTAGAACATCCAGAGCCTCTCACCATCCCAGGAAGGTTAGCTCACTTTGCTCCCAGATGGGAACAAATCACAGCAGAGCAGTGGACCCTCTCCATCATAAGGGAAGGGTACAAACTTCATTTCTTAAACCTTCCTCCTCACACCATGGTGAAACAGTTCAATTCTCCAACATCTCTCCTCAACCTTCTAGGTCAAGAGATTGCTACCCTTCTTGCCCAAGGGGCAATAGAAGAAGTACCCCTTCTTCAACAGGGCTCAGGGTTCTACTCCCCCTATTTTCTCATTCCAAAGAAAACAGGGGGCTACAGACCCATATTAGATCTCAGAGAATTGAACAAGTTTCTATGCAAGGAGAAATTCAAGATGACTTCTCTCGGAACTCTCCTTCCATACCTCCAGAGTCAGGACTGGCTTTGTTCTCTAGATCTCAAGGATGCGTACACCCATGTTCTCATCCATCCAACACACAGAAGATTCCTTTGGTTCCTTTACCAAGGAAAGCACTACCAATACAAAGTGCTTCCTTTCGGTCTGGCCTCTGCTCCAAGAGTGTTCACAAAATGCATGGCAGTAGTAGCTGCATTCCTACGCACTCTAGAAATATTCGTATTCCCATATCTGGACGACTGGCTCATCCGAGCTCCATCCCAGTCAGAGGCCCAGACTTCCCTAGCCTGCACAAGGCATGTTCTTCAGTATCTGGGACTGGTAATCAACATTCCAAAATCCCATCTTACCCCTACTCAGTCTCTAGAGTTCATAGGGGCCTTACTGGATACCACAACTGCAAGGGCCTATCTTCCCCAGGCCCGTTGCCTACGCTTGGTGCAGTTAGCCTCCCAGATTCAGTTAAAATCCCATTTAACTGCTCGAGAGATGTTGCAACTCTTAGGCCACATGGCATCCACGGTGCATGTGGTTCCCTATGCTCGCCTTCACATGAGAGCAGCTCAGTGGACCCTATCCACCCAATGGACCCAGGCATCAGGTTGCCTGTCAGACAAAATAGCAACCTCCAGTCGCCTTTTTTGGTCCCTCCACTGGTGGAAGTCCACTCAGAATTTGTTGCTGGGGTCCCCCTTTCAACAGGTGTTACCCCAAGCAACCCTTACAACAGATGCCTCTCCAAAGGGTTGGGGGGCTCATCTACAAGATCTCTCGACCCAGGGCATCTAGTCTCCACAGGAGACATCTCTTCATATCAACCTCTTAGAGCTCAGAGCAATCTTTCTGGCTCTCAGAGTCTTCCACACCCTGCTCAGCTACAAGACAGTCCTCATCCACACGGACAACCAGGTAGCCATGTTCTACGTGAACAAGCAGGGAGGGACTGGCTCTCTGTCGCTTTGCAACGAAGCTCTGAGATTGTGGGCCTTCGCCAGAGAGCATCAAATCCATCTCATGGCAGTGTATCTTCCAGGGGTTCAAAACTCTTGGGCAGACAGACTCAGTCGAGTTCTGTTTCCGCACGAATGGTCCCTCCATGGGGCCAGATAGCCAGGATTTGGGGTACCCCAGACATAGACCTGTTTACAAATCCGTGGAAAGCCAAACTTCCCCGGTTCTGTTCCAGGATTCCATATCAGGGAGTTCAGACCAGGGATGCCTTCCTCCAACATTGGGGGCAAGACTTCCTTTATGCCTTTCCACCTATTCCCCTCATCCCCAAAACTCTGTTCAAGCTTCAGAGAGACAAGGGGTCTATGATCCTCATAGCACCACTTTGGCCACGCCAAGTGTGGTACCCTCTACTTCTGCATCTCTCTCAGGCTCCCTTCCTAGACCTGGGGTCTGCTCCAGATCTCCTCTCCCAGGAGGAGGGAACCTTGTGGCACCCAAATCCTCAGTCTCTTCATCTCAGGGCCTGGTTGCTGAAGGCCTAGACCTTCAAGATTTACACCTTTCTCAGCAAGTGAAGGATATCCTTCATGCTTCCAGAAAGCCTTCCACCAGACGTTCATATGCTTTTAAATGGAAAAGGTTTTCCATTTGGTGTGCAGAGAAGGGTCTCAACCCTCTTGCAATACCTTTGAATTCTTTACTAGACTATTTGCTGCATTTATCCCATGCAGGCCTTAAAACAAATTCAATCAGAGTCCATTTGAGTGCTATTGCAGCATCCCTTAAGCCTCTCAATGGACAACCTATTTCCTCTCATCCTCTTATAGCAAGATTCATGAGAGGCCTTCTTTTGACTAAACCTCCCATTAGACCATCTCAAGTGGCATGGGACTTGAATCTGGTTCTTGGCCAGCTTATGAAGCCACCCTTTGAACCCTTAGCCACTACCTTCTTGAAATTCCTTTCCTGGAAGGTGTCAGACGGTTGCCTGGGTGAGAATCTTCACAGTCTTGGCAAGTGCATATATCTATATGATTTGCAAGGTATTGTGGGCAGTGTAGTTCATTCACACCAGACACAGCTGCTGACAATAATTTAGTTGTGCTCTTGGGTAAAGCCAATAAGATATTTATTTATGGGGTTATTTCTCCCAACACAGATATGCTTGGTAGCACATAAATCAGGTAACTTGCTTTCAGTGTTAACTTGGAAAAACAAAGTCAAAATCAGGAAAACAACAAATGAAAAGCCACAAAGCAAGAAACAAACTGTTCTTTTCAGGTTAACTTCTGATTACTTCCCACATAGATTCAGAAGTGATTCTCTCCTAGCTCACAAGCAATTAGGTAAGGCTTAATTACTAGCAGTTATCCAGCTGAAACCCCTTAGCTGGCTTGCTTTCTACTGTGTGGGTCAAATCCTGCTTCAGGAGCTTTTCTGAGTAGATTAAACAAATTTATATTTCTTTGTGATGGTTGCTGTACTTTGTAACAGAAAGTTACCAACGGAGTTTAGACAGAGAGCAGTCCATATAAACACATTCTTTATCTGCAATAATTCCCCCTTCTTCAACAAGCATGGGTTCAATATCATGGATTGGCACAGATGAATCTCTCAATGGAGCACTTTCAGGAGAATACTTGTTTCCCTGCTGTCTTTCAAGGTTATAGCTAGGGCCTAGATCAGTGTTCATACCTGAGCTTCCATTGCTGTTAGAGTTCCTCTCTATATAGCCTGGCCAGTATGTAGTCCAGTTCTTATGTCCAGCCTTCCAATCCAGATCCCTGGACACTGGATCTCTCTTCACATACCTTCTGGCACGGGTCTTAGGGTCCCTTCCACGTGCAGCCGTCTCCCTCACAGGTAGCGTCTGGTGATTCCTAGCTCTGCAGCACCATTCCTCTGGCTTTCCCCAGTCCAATGGTGTATGCTGGCCCTTGGAATACCTCCCAGTATAAGTACTGCTTTGGACTCTTCTAGACCTCTCAAAGGCTTTTCTCCTCTTTCTTCCAGAGGGTCTCTTTCCCTCTCTGTCCGTCCGGTTTGGCTTCTGCTTCTGATGATCCTTCAGATGAAACTGATGATCCTTCTCTGGATATCCAAGGTGATCATAAAGATGGTCATCTGTAGAATAAACTCTACTCTTATTCTGCTTAGATGAGTGCTCCTCCCTAACACAGCGCAGCTGTGCTGAATCAGGCCCTGCCCTTTGAGATGAGTGCTTAGGGATTACCTCATAGCCCTCCTGATTGAACACACGTTTCCCCACTTCAGCTCCTCTAATGACTGTTGGAAACCTGGTGCATTCTGGGACTGGTAGTCTTTTATGGGAAAATTCTGTTTTCTTATTTCTACCAGAACTGACAGGTTGCTTGTTCAGAGACACTTCACCTTTTCTATAGCCCCTTCCTGAGCTATGATAAGCTTCCTTATCACAAAGGTTATTTTTCTCATTGCAGTCACCTCAGCTCGCCGTATCAGTGAGCTGCAAGCTTTAGTGGCTAATCCTCCTTATACAAGGTTCCATCATGACAAGGTAGTCCTCAGAACTAATCCATACTTTATGCCTAAAGTGGTCTCACCTTTTCATCTGAGCCAGGAGGTGTATTTACCTGTCTTTTTTCCAGGACCTCATGCATCAAGTGCAGAGAGGAATCTTCATACCCTGGATTGTAAAAGAGCACTTGCTTTCTAATTACAAAGGACACAGCAACATAGAAAGTCCTCTCAACTTTTTGTTGCTTTTGATCCTTCTCATTTAGGACTTCCAGTCTCCAAGAGAACTCTGTCTAATTGGATTGCTCAGTGTATTTCCTTCGCCTACCAGAGCAAGAATCTTTCTCTGGCGGGCCATGTCACAGCTCACAATGTGAGGGCCATGGCAGCCTCTATGGCTCATCTTAACTCTGTGTCCATCGACCAAATCTGTCGAGCAGCCACCTGGGCCTCGGTTCATACCTTCACAGCCCATTACTGCTTGGACAAGGACTCCCGCCGGGATACCTTGTTTGGTCAGGCTGTTCTCAAACACCTGTTCCATACCTAATCAACTCCTACCCTCCATCCCTGTCTGGATGCCTGAGATTCATGGGTGCAGGTGGAGCCCTTCCCAGGGACTCACAATCTGGGTGATCTCCCAGGCATCTCTAGCTGGGGAGTCCCCATATGTGAAGACTCATTCCTGCTTGTTCCTGGAGATAGCACAGTTACTTACCTGTAACAGGTGATCTCTGGGAACAGCAGGAATAAGTCTTCACAACCCACCCACCTCCCCTAGGAGTTGTATCTCTCTATCTATCTTTCCTTTCCTCTCTCTCTCTCTTTGTCTCAGCTTTAAAACTCGAACTGGAGAGAGGCAGTTAGGAAAGGCGGGAAGGCAGCGCACAGGCGCTGTGGGATGCTCCCAAAAGCTTTCCTTTTGGACGCTGGGGAGCGTTCCCGCGCAGGCTCCGTCGGTACCGACGATACCCATATGTGAAGACTTATTCCTGCTGTTCCCAGAGATCACCTGTTACAGGTAAGTAACTGTGCTTTCTTGTTTTGGAGACAGCATAGTTACTCACCTGTAACAGGTGATCTCCAGGAACAGCAGGAATCAGTCTTCACAACCCGCCCACCTCCCCATTAATTTGTCTGATTTTTTGTTCTTATTCCTGGTATACAAATTTTTTTATTTTCCGTTACACACCTGACTGAGGAAACCAGGAGGGAAGGTGGGAAGGCAGCCATGCATGTGTGGAGGAACGCTCCCAAAAGCATTCCTATTGGACACTGGGGAGTGTTCCCGCGCCGGGCTTCATCGGTGCCAACATCACCAATATGTGAAGACTGATTCCTGATGTTCCCGGAGATCATCCCGTTACAAATGAGTACAAGTGGAGAATAGGCGGAGCAGAAGTAGAATTGGTCCTTCACACACATTTTATAAAATGCATCCATATTCATTGATTCTTACTGGCATATACACACACACACATAATTATGCTTGCCTTGGAGCTAGTGTAAATGGGTGCACCTACTCAGGTGTAATTTTATAAAGGCAAATTGGTACAATATATATGCCTTGACAGCATAGGCACCCTATTATAAAGTTAATCTCCAGAGGGCCTATGCACTAAAATGCATACAAAAGGGATGAAGTTACTATGTTGCAGTAGAATATCATGTTTTACGGCAGCTTAATTTACTGTGGGAGTCATTACCTGTGGTATCACAGGATAGTAACTCCTGCAGTAAATTAATAGCACAACTCGCAATCTTGCAAGCTGCATTATTTTTCTAACCAGAGTATCAGCTTACTAAAGCATGGTCTTATCCTCTTGGGAAGCCTTCTGAAAGGGGCCAGGGCTTTATAAAAAGTAAAGTGAACCCCCTTCAAGACTCCCCTACTTCTAGAACAGGCCCCATCCTCTGACTTTTCTGAATACAACCCCCCCCCCCCCCCCCCAAGAATAGACCTCTGGACTCCCGCGAAGATACTGAACCTTGTCAGAACAAACCTCCAACATTCCCCCTCTCAAAGACCTTCACTCCAGGGGCGGGGTTCCCTATTTTCTAGCAGTATAGGACAGGAGCACTCCTCGGTTGTTTCTGCACTATTTGGCTCTGGGTTCAAAATGCATCAGATGATGCCTGAAAGGGCAGAAACAACTGGGGATCAATCCTGACCTGTTCTACTAGATACCAGGTATGACAGAAGTAGGTGCGGGGGAGAGGATCTCTTTGGGAGTGTCAAAAAGAGGAAGGTTTGAGGGTTGGGGGGGTTTGACTGAGGGTCCAGAAAGTGTTTTGGGGCGATGGGGGCTCTTGGCTGAGGGGAGGAGGCAGAGTTCATATGGCCGTTTTAACCTCCAGCCTCTTTAGTGGCCTGAACAGGAAAAGTAACACCAGGTCAAAGCTGGTGTTACTTCTAAAAAATAATTAGGCTTGCGAAGTTCAGCAAAAGTTGCATTATTGAATTTGCATAATAACGAGGTGCTCTGTATGTATTAGCATCTCATTATTACATAACTTGTTTTGACTTTAACTAACATATATTTTGATAAAATCAGTTTTTCCATTTAAAGTGTGTTAAGTGGCAGATATTGTATGTTGTTCTCTTAACACACATTATTAACTACAGTACTACTACTACTGCTACTACTAACCATTTACATAGTGCTACAAGGCATATGCAGAACTATCCCCTTAAAATGGGCCATAGAGTAAGCAGTTGTTGGGCTACTGTTGAAACATTGACTTGACCCCTGCATAAAAGCCCATCTCAGGCAAGTCTCCAACTTGCCTTTTTAGGAAATGTAGTAGAGAAGGAAGTAGCACTGCTACTTACAGATTAGCTAAAAGGTTCCACACTCTCCAGAGTACGTGTAAATATACTCAAGTATTTTACAAATTATATGTGTAAAATGCAACTCCACCTGTACTCCACCCAGACAGCCTCAGAAGATGCCTACACCAAAGTCGCATACAAATACACGCATTCTTGACATCGCACATACACGTGGGAACATTTTATAAGAGGTATTTCATGGATATATACGGGCATATACACATAAAACTGCCTTTTCAAAATTACCTTTTTAAGGGTAATTTTCAAAAGTATTTCTGCAGATAAAATGTGCTTTTCTTGCAGAAATGAGCTTTTTTTAAAATTGCCCATCTAATATGTGGCTAATCTTACATGCATATAGTCTTATATGTGACTAAGCATGATAACTCTAGCTTCAAGAAAATAACAGTGAAAAAGGAAATGATAGAGGGCAAGAGGTCCAAGAAAAAAGTTATTGTATTATTTTATTTTGAGAGATTTTAGCATTTTTGAGGAAAAGGAGCAGTAGATTGGACATAAAGGGAAGATGACTAGAGAGGCAGAGGAGGAGAATAAAAAGGAGACGATTAAAGATCATGTAGTTCTTATGATATACATGTTTTTGTTTTTATAATACGATTTGTTTGCAGTGGAGAGCACAGACAGTTTAGAATATGTTCTTGGGTTTTGTTTTTCTTAGGTCAGTGAAGAAAATGCCAGTTTGTCGTCATTCAGTTTTCCAATTTCTGGATCAAGCCCACCTGATACATTTGAAAGTGGAACAAAGAAGCTTGCCAGTAAGATTCCTGCTATATACTTAATATCTTAGTGGTCCATTTATTAAGCTGATTTGAAATTGGCCATAGATGCTCATTATCAGCTAGTTTATACAGTCATTAGCAAATTTGATTCCAAAACTAATTCCTTATCGTCCCTCCAGTCTAGTCCCGACATCTAGGGTTTATGCACCTCCTCCAGCAGCTATGGAGACTGAGAAACGTCATTCCTTTGACACTGGTACAAATACTCCTGGGACCGCCTCCTCTGTCAAGTAATCTCAGTCTCCATAGCAGCTGGAGGTTGGTGAGCCTAGAAGTTGAAGGCTCACTGGAGAAACATTTAAGGAAAGTAGATTAGAGAGGATAGTTGTTATTGTTAAATATATTCGTATTGGATTGAAAAAAAAAAAAAAAGGAAGACTTTTACCTTTTGAGAGGAGAAGCTGTGCTAAGGCCCCGTTCCTGTCTCCCTCTTCTCTTTGGGCAGGCTGAAGGGGAGGAAGGTACCCTTTAAAATCTAAAGGGCCGGTCTCCGGTTCCCGAACCCACTGTTGGGTGAGGAACCGTCAGTGAGAGCACAAGAGCACGGCAGCAGTCTTCAGCGAACGTGGTGAGACCGCGCAGCAAGGCTGCTGGCTCCAGAAGTACTGGTTCCTCAGAGTGCGAGTCTCTCCCGTCACGGAAGCCGCTGTTCGGCTGAGCGCAGGGAGACTCATTAGGTGAACGCAGAGACTGCTGGATTTCAGGTAAGCGGCTTACCTTTCTCCAGGACCAAGCAGGAAGTCAGTCCTCACATATGGGTGACATTGACGTCGATGGAGCCCCTGCGGAGCATTTCCCCAGCTTTCTATGAAAGCCTTTGGGAATACTGCACGCATGCGCGGTCCCCTTCCCGCCTAAAGGTGCCATCTTGCTCAGTCTCTCTTTTTCCGTGGAGCCCGGACGTCTGTCCTAGTTCACCCGGAAAACAGTTCGATTTTTCTTGCTATTTCCTGCGATTCCATCGCGGTTTTTTTGCCCAGTTCGACGCCGGTTCCCCTTCCCGCTGGGTTCGGTACATCGGTATCGAGCCCGTTCTCATTTTTCGGTTTTTGCCCTTCGTGGCTGGCGTTCGCACCCTTTTTTCTTTTTCCCTGGAAGGCCGGTCCTTTGACCTCGTGGGGGCTCTTTTTTCCCCGATGGCTTCCAGTGGTTTTAAAAAGTGTGATTGGTGCAAGAAACTAATGTCTCTCACCGACACACACAACTGCTGCCTTCGGTGCCTCGGTCCTGATCTTGATCCTAAGATCTGTGTACCGTGTGGCAAAATGTCCACTAAGGCACCTCGAAGTCGCCAGCATCAAAAGGAAAGGCTTTTCTCTGATTCGGCATCCGGCCGGGCCCGGACCTCGTCTGAGGCCTCGACGTCTCGGGAGTCTGACCCCAAGCATCGTCGGGGTTCCTCGGACAGGGGGTCCCCCAAGCGGGAGTGAAAGAGGAAGAAGCGGCTCACGAGGGTGGCGTCGGAGGAGGTCCCTAACCCCTTGAGGGCCAGGCCTCGAACCCCCAACCGCCATCCCGGGCCCGTGGAACAGGAGAAGCCGTCAAAAGTGCCTAGTGTGGAGCCGGAGTCTGCCGGACACGTAAGTCCTGTTGTCCTCGAGGACTCTCCTCCCAGGGAGCCGAGTCGGGCCCGAGTCGGTGGCTGCTGAGTCTCCTGAGCTGGGTCTCAGGCTGACAGCGTTGGAGTGCAGATTGTCTGCCTTCATGGATCAGCAGCGGGTGCTGATAGCCAGCCTTGCTGGCGCATCTGCCCCGACCACCGGGACATCGTCGTCGAAGTCAACCCCGGAGACTCAGCCGATACTCGAGACCATGAAGGCTCGAGGTCGTCCTCGGTTGCAGTCACCCTCGACCTCCCGGTCGGGACCGAGGGCGTTGACGCCGGTGCCTTCAGCGTCGGGGCGGGTGCTGCCGGGCCCCGCGTGGTCGGAGCCCGACTCCTCTTCGGACAAGTCCGCCTGGGAGACGGAGGACGAGGAGTCCCCTGATACCTTCAAGACTCGGTGCATCCCGTCGGACTCACCGCAGTCTAAGCCCCGGAGTAGATCCCCTCCGGAGGATACCCGGTTCTCGGAGTTCGTTCGGGATATGGCCACTGCTTTGGCGATCCCCGCGGACCCCGAGGAGGAGCCTTGAGCCGAAGAGCTCAAGGCTCTCCAGTATGACTCTCCTCTGAAGGAGGCCTTTACTGTGCCGGTTCCTCCAGTGCTGGAATGGCTCCTCTTCCGGATGTGGGAGGTACCGGCCTCGGCGCCAGTTCTGAGCAAGCGGGTTGATTCCATTTATCGACTCCATAAGAGTCCTGGTTTTCAAAAGGCGCAGCTACCACACCATTCCATGGTGGTGGAATCGGCCATGCATCGTCTGAAAAGTCAGAAGATGCACTCCGTGGTGCCCCCTGGCAGGGAGGCCTGGAACCTGGATGCGTTTGGTAGAAAGTGCTTCCAGGGCTTGATGCTTGCTTGCCGTTTCCAGTCTTACCAGCTGTACATGGGCATGTACTTGCGGGACCTGGCGAAGGAGCTTGCCGGGTTCCCTGCTGGTCTCTCCGGGGAACCTTTGCAGAGGTTCAAGCCCTTGTCCTTGGGGATCCGGGAATGCTCTAAGTTCATGTCCCGCGCAGCCTACGATGGCTTCGAGGCCTCGCCCCGTGTTGCGGCAGCCGGCATCGCTGCTCGACGCCAGGCATGGCTGCAGTCATCGGATCTCGAGCCATGGGTTCAAGACAAGTTGGTCGATGTCCCTTGCCGAGGTGAGAACCTTTTTGGCAAGCCCATGGCCAAGAAGGCTGCACAGCTCGAGACCAAGCACCTCACGAGGACAAGGCTGTCTCGAAAGACTTCTGCCCCTTCTCATAAAAAGAAGGGCTCGGGTAAAGAAGTCCTTTTACCCAAGGAAGGTGACTGCCTACAAACAGTTCCCACCTTACCAGGCCTCCCCAGCTCCCCCACAGGGTCAACAGGCCAAGGGGCAGGGACATGGGCCCCGTAGGCAGAAGGCCCCCAAGCCTCAGGCTCCTGCTCCCACTCAGCAGGGTGGGGGTTTTTGACTCCCAAGGCATAGCCTCTCCATCTCTGCTGTCCCATCGCTGCACAGGAGGTCGACTAACCCTGTTTGCCCACAGGTGGCCACACATTACAGGAGACAGTTGGGTCTTAAGCATAGTCCACTCGGGCTATATGCTTCATTTCCATCAGCCGCCTCCTCCTTACTTCCCTGGAGAGCCTCCAAGGCCTCCTCTCCACACAGACCTCCTCCTTCAAGAGCTTCAGGGTCTGTTGCGAGACAAGGTGGTGGAGCCTGTGCCTCCCCACCTCCAAGGTCACGGTTTCTACTCCAGGTACTTCCTCGTACCAAAGAGAACCAGAGGCCTCAGGCCTATTCTCGACCTCAGAAATCTCAACAAGTTCCTAGAGAAAGAAAAGTTCAAGATGCTTACTCTTGGAACACTTCTGCCCTACCTCCAGCAGGGAGATTGGCTATGCTCCTTAGATCTAAAGGATGCATACACTCACATCCTCATTCATCCAGACCACAGAAAGTACCTCAGGTTCATTGTGGGAGGAAACCATTATCAGTACAGAGTGCTGCCTTTCGGCCTCACCTCCACCCCCAGGGTCTTTACCAAATGTCTGGCGGTGGTGGCGGCCTACCTGAGAAATCAGGGTATCTTTGTCTTCCCCTATCTGGATGACTGGCTCATCAGGGGTCAGACGTGCCAGGAGGCCAGGCAAGCCACCCTCCGAACTATTTCTCTTCTTCAATATCTGGTGTTTGTCATAAACTTCGCAAAGTCCAGTTTTCTCCCCTCCCAGAACTTGGAGTTCATAGGAGCAAGGCTGGACTCTCTGCAGGCAAAGGCTTTCTTGCCAGAAGGCAGAGCCCAAAGACTGATAGACTTGGCAAACCAGTTTCTCCACAGGCCACTGGTTTCTGCCAGACTCTGGCTGCGGCTTCTGGGCCACATGGCTTCGACAGTGCATGTGACTCCCAATGCCCGACTCCGTATGAGGCCTGCACAGTGGTGCCTCAGGACTCAGTGGACACAGTCCACAGGTCGCCTCAGGGACACAGTAAGGGTGTCCGGACCATTCCTGAACTCCCTACGCTGGTGGCTGCACCCCCAAAGGGGTGCCTTTTCAGATTCCTGGGTTCACAGTGGTGTTGACTACCGATGCCTCTCTGCAGGGCTAGGGAGGCACATTGTCTGGGCAAGTGCACCCAGGGCCTGTGGTCTCCCTGGGAGGCCACGCAACAGATCAACCTACTGGAACTCCGGGCTATTCGCTTAGCCCTCAAGACTTTCTCTCAAAACCTGGCTCACCAGTCTGTCTTAGTACAGATGGACAACCAAGTAGCCGTGTTTTATGTGAACAAGCAGGGCGGCACTGGGTCCAGGCTCCTTTGTCAGGAGGCACAAGACCTTTGCTTGTTTGCGCTCAAGCACAACATGTTTCTCAAAGCTGTTTACCTCCCTGGCCAGGAGAACTGCCGGCAGACCAGTTGAGCAGAGTTCTGCAGCCCCACGAATGGCAACTCCACCCATTAGTGGTTCAGAAGATTTTCCTGAAATGGGGACTTCCATCCATAGATCTCTTTGCCAGTCCCCTGAACAAGCAATTTCCCAGGTTCTGCTCCAAGCACCCGCATCTCATGAGGTGGGCAGCGGATGCTGTTCTGATCTCCTCGTCTCAGGGCCTCCTATATGCGTTTCCTCCCACGCCTCTGTTGGCCCGAACCCTGTTCAAGGTTCTAAAGGACAAGGCCTCGGTACTACTAGTAGCTCCCAGGTGGCCGAGGCAACCTTGGTTTCCACTTCTGCTTCAACTGGTAGTGGACCCCCCACTGCCTCTAGGGTTGCAGCCCGACCTTCTCTCTCAGGATCAAGGTTCTCTTCTGCACCCAAATCTCAAATCTCTCAGTTTGATGGCCTGGAGGCTGCAAGGGTAGTTTTGGCTCCTTGGGGCCTACCTCCAGAAGTTGAAGAGGTCGTCCTGGCCTCTAGGAAACAGTCCACTAGGAAAACCTAATGCCCTGAAATGGAAAAGATTTTCTATGTGGTGTCAGCTGCGTACGGAAGATCCTTTCTCCTGTGCTGTACCAGTAGTGCTTCAGTACCTGCTACACTTGTCCAATCAGGGCCTTAAGTCCAATTCTGTTCGGGTCCACCTCTCAGCTCTGGCAGCTCACCACTCTCTGGTGGAAGGACACTCTCTGTCGGTTCACCCCTTGGTGTCCCGGTTCCT
Organism: Ichthyophis bannanicus; assembly: GCA_033557465.1. NCBI lineage: Eukaryota > Metazoa > Chordata > Amphibia > Gymnophiona > Ichthyophiidae > Ichthyophis > Ichthyophis bannanicus. The sequence goes on from CM066032.1 coordinate 855,348,323, forward strand.
CAGGGGTTTGCTCTTGCTCACGCCTCCTGTCCGTCCTCCAGCCCCTGAGTGGGAGTTGAATGTGGTCTTGCAACAACTGACTTGCCCACCTTTTGAGCCGATGGTTACTTGTCCTCTCCGCTTCCTTTCCTGGAAGACACTCTTCCTGGTAGCCTTAACCTCGGCCAGACGAGTGAGTGAGCTTCAGGCCCTGGTCTGTGACAGGCCTTACACCCGATTCTATAGGAACAGGGTAGTCCTTAGGACTCATCCAAAGTTCCTCCCAAAAGTTGTCTCCTCTTTCCACCTCAACCAGGAGGTGGTTCTTCCAACATTCTTCCCTAGGCCTCATGCAAGCCAGGCTGAAGCGGTCCTGCATACCCTGGACTGTAGGAGGGTCTTATCCTTCTACCTTGACCGTATGCAGGAGCTTTCCCATAAGTATCTTCCCTAACCTGTCTCTCTCCCACGTTTGCTTTTCTGTTTCTCGCTATCCTGTCCAAATAATGGCGTTCCTTTTCCCTTTTCTTGATTTTACTGATTGATTATATTGTACACCGCCCTGATGCACCTGCCTGGGCGGTATATCAAGCAATGAATAAAGATAAAGATAAAGACATAGAAGGGCTACTCAGCTCTTTATCTCTTTTGACCCTAATAATTTGGGGTTAGCTGTGTCCAAGCATACCTTGTCCATATGGGTGGCTGACTGTATCACCTGGGCTTACAGGGCGGCTGACCTTCCCTTGCAGGGTCAGGTCACGGCCCACCGTGTAAGGGCTATGGCTGCCTCAGTAGCTCATCTCCGCACTGTACCATTGGCAGACATCTGCAGGGCTGCAACTTGGTCCTCAAGCCAGACTTTTGCGGCCCATTACTGCCTGGAGAGGGAGTCCCGTAGGGACAGTGCTTTTGGCCAGGCAGTACTCCGGAATCTCTTTGAGGTTTAGGCAACTCCTGCCCTCCAGCCCTCCATTGGGCTACCGGTGGAGGTTCTTTCAGTGCAAAGCCTTTCTTTGATGCTGGGACTAGAGGGAGTTCTTTTGTTCAGCCTGGGTTCCTGGTAGCCCAGAGCTAGGGAGTCACCCATATGTGAGGACTGACTTCCTGCTTGGTCCTGGAGAAAGAGTAGTTACTCAACTGTAACAGGTGTTCTCCAGGAGCAGCAGGAATCAGTCCTCACAACCCTCCCTCCTCCCCTGGGAGTTGCAGTTGTACATAGTTTATTCTTACATTTTTGTGTGCTGTTTTTTAGCTATGTCATTTGACTGAGAAAGATGGCACCTTTAGGCGGGAAGGGGACCGCGCATGCGTGCAGTATTCCCAAAGACTTTCATAGAAAGCTGGGGAAATGCTCCGCAGGGGCTCCATCGACGTCGATGTCACCCATATGTGAGGACTGATTACTGCTGCTCCTGGAGAACACCTGTTACAGGTGAGTAACTACTCTTTTGCATGGTGCACAAGCAGGGGGATCGACGTAAAGGTAGCGTTCGGCTCCGGTGGGCCGTGGCCGCATGGCAGAAGCGCAGGAAAGCCGCACGAGCATCGGGCCTGCAGAAAAACCCGAGGGGAGGGGTTTTCTGTTGCAATCCAGTCCCTGTCTGATTCCAGCACTGTAGGGGGGAAACGGAGAGCGTTTCCTCAGCGATTTCATTTTTGAACTCAAAACAGCTTATCTTTGGGTATGTAGATATTTATAGACATAGATATATATATAGATATAGATATATAGATATACAGTGCTGCGGTGGTTGTTTTTATTGCTGAGGATATCTGTCTATATAGATAACTATAGGTAGATCATTCTATTGTGGTGCTATAGATATAGATCTATAGATAGAAGGATTAATCTGCTGTGGCAAGGTGAATAATCTTTAGCAATTGGGAATAAAAGTAGTTAGTCTATAAGGTAGAGGACATATGCCTTCTAAGGCACTTTGTTTACTCTGCGGTCTTAGAAAGAGCTCAGTTTCAGACGCAGGGACCTGTAGGACCTGCTCTCAGGAAGCGAGCTCTATGGAGCTGGTCATAGGAGTTACTGCAGAGGACCCAAAAGGGGTGTTGCCAGTTCCTGCATCTCCCCCCGTGCCGTTGCTGGAGCCGGTGGCTGGGCCTTCCTCGGCTCCAGATAAGGCTACTTCTCAGCTGACTTTGCCTGGTGGGCTAGGAGCAATTTTTTCCCAGGATTTTGTGGCTCTCTTGCAACAGGTCTTAAAGGGCGGTAATAAGAACACTGAAGTGCCTTCACTAGAAGCGAACTTGGGCGAAAAGCAGCCAGGGACTCCTCTGGTCTTGTGGCTCATGGAGGTTCCGTCCAAGAGATCGAGAAAGGAAAAGAATTTGCAGGACCAGTCAATAGCCTCCGAGAGTCCTTTTTCAGAGGATGGAAACCAGGACACAGAGGTACAGGAGGAGTTAGAGGAAGGAGAGTTAGCAGAACACGAAGATCAAGTGAGAGTGGTCAGAGTCTTTAGACGGGACGAGTTATCGGCTCTAATAGGGGAAACTCTAAAAGCATTAAATATCCCGTCTGCAGGGCCGGCAGAGGATGCATCCTTAGAGGATCCTTTGTTACAGGCGTTTCGAAAAACACAAAGAGCCTTCCCAGTTCATAGAATGATGTGGGAGATGATTCAGGAAGAATGGGGCATGCCGGAAGCAGGGCTTAAAGGTTCCAGGATTATGGCTCGGCTATACCCGTTGGTAGATCAGGATCGGGAATTGTTTAAATCACCGAAGGTAGATGCAGCAGTATCGGCAGTGACCAAAAAGACGACCATCCCGGTGGAAGGTAGTGCCGCTCTTAAGAATGTGCAAGATAGGAAGCTAGATACCTTGTTCAAACAGGTATTCAACATTTGTGCACTTTCCTTACAGGCATCAGTTTGTGGGGCCTGGGTGGCGCATGCCTGTCTCCGTTAGTCACAGCATGTTCAGGGAGACCAATTGGACGAGACTGAAGGGGAAGCATCCAAGTTAGAGTCGGGGACTGCTTACCTAGCGGACATTCATTATGACCTTATTAGGAGTCTGTCTAAGAGTATGGGGTCAGTGGTAGCAGCCCGGCGTTATCTTTGGCTGCGTAATTGGGCAGTGGATGGTTCCTCAAAAACTAGATTAAGTAAGTTACCTTTTAGGGGTAAGTTACTATTTGAAGAAGATTTGGATAAGTTGGTAAAAAATTTAGGGGAATTAAGGGAGGAAGACTCCCGGAGGACAAGCAACAGCAGAGGAAATCTTTGCCATCTAACAGAAATCAGCAGAGAGATTTTCGCCGTTTCTGCCCAACCCGATTTGGACAATTTCAAAGGGGACGTTTCTCCTATAGAAGTCAAGGGTTTTGAGGTTTTAGAGGGGCAAACAGAGGGTTTGCAGCTCCCTCCCCCTCGAATCTTAGAAAGTCACATTGAAGCCAGAGGGACCCAAGAGGAAATGGTACCCATAGGAGGGCGGTTACGGGAGTTTTATCCTGCTTGGGCCCGAATTACTACCAACCGGTAGGTGTTGGAAATCATTCAAGAGGGCTATGCTCTCGAGTTCCAAAACCCACTGGCCGATGCTTACATTCAATCCCCATGTAAAACACCTCTGAAGGGCCAGGCAGTGCAAGAGACGTTGCAATGTCTGCTGAGACTCAACGCGGTGGTTCCGGTACCAAAGGAACAGTGCGGGTGCGGTTGACACTCCATTTATTTTGTAGTGCCAAAAAAGGAGGGATCCTTTCGTTCCATCTTGGATCTCAAAAAGGTAAATCGATGTCTCCGCATATCTCATTTTCGGATGGAAACTCTGCAGTTGGTTATTGTACCCGTAAGGGCAGGGGAGTTCCTCACCGCTCTGGATTTGTCAGAGGTGTATCTTCACATACCCATTTGGCAAGAGCATCAGAAGTTCCCCAGATTTGCACTTCTGATGGGGCATTTTCAATTCCGCGCATTACCGTTCAGGTTAGCAATGGCTCCTCGGACATTCACCAAAGTCATGGTAGTCGTAGCGGTGGTGTTGAGGAAAGAAGGAATTCTGGTACACCTATATTTGGACGATTGGTTGATACGGGCAAAGTCCAGAGAAGAGAGCAAGGTGGCGACTGCTAGAGTGGTGGAGTTCCTTCAGAGTCTAGGCTGGGTGATCAAAAGGGCAAAGAGCAGGCTACAGCCTTTGCAAAACCTGGAGTATCTCGGAGCACGTTTCGATACACAGATAGGGAAGGTGTTTCTGCCTCGGTTGAAAGCTCAGAGCTTGAGAAGCCTAGTCATAACCTTTCTAAGCCGCAGGATTCCCACGGCATGGCATTATCTGCAGTTGATAGGTACAATGGCGGCGACACTCGAATTGATGCCGTGGCCGAGAGCACATATGAGACCGCTTCAGAGGGCATTGCTCTGATGATGGTCACACCAGAACGATCCTCTGTCCCGGATACTTTCATGTTGGCCGGATACGAGGCAGCCACTGCAATGGTGGTTGCAGCCAGGCATGCTGGAGAGGGGAATGCCCCTAGAGGCACCCATCTGGATATCCCTTACGATGGACGCCAGTCTCTTGGGATGGGGGGGCGCACATTGAACAAGCTTTTGCTCAGGGACAGTGGACCGTCGTGGAGAAGACTTGGTCCATCAACAGATTGGAGTTGAGAGCGGTTGCTCTGGCACTGAGGGATTTTCGGAATTGTCTAGAGGGCAGAGCAGTACACGTATTCTCCGACAATGCAACTGCGGTCGCCTACATCAATCGGCAGGGCGGCACATGCAGTGCACCACTAGAATCCGAGGCCAATCACCTGTTGGAGTGCCGCTGGGGGCAGCCAGCAATGGATCTAATGGCGACATTAGAGTCAGCAAATGCAAACAGATTTTTCAGCAGAAGGAAGGAAAGAATGTCGGAAGGCCTCGATGCTCTCATTCAAAGGTGGCCGGAGCGGCAGCTCCTGTACGTGTTTCCCCCTTGGGTTTTAATAGGTCAAGTTCTGCAATGGATAGAGATTCACAAGGAACGGTGATTCTGATAGCGCCGGATTGGCCGAGAAGGCCGTGGTATGCGGATCTAGTCAGACCTTTGGTGGATCGGCCCTGGCGTCTGCTGGTTCGGAAGGACCTCTTGTTTCAAGGTCCCATACTCATGCCCCAGGTGGATCGATTCTCGCTTACGGCTTGGCTCTTGAAAGGGCGAGGCTGAGAGCGAAAGGGTATTCCTCAGCTGTCATTTCCATGATGTTGAAGGCTAGGAGGAGATCTACGTCGTTAGTGTATGTGCGTATCTGGCGGATCTTTGAAGAATGGTGTGCAGAAAGAAAAATTCAGGCGTTGAGTGCGGCGGTGTCGCACGTGCTGGCTTTCTTGCAGAATGGTTTTGACAAGGGTTTAGCAGCTGCCTCCTTGCGTGTGCAGGTAGCAGCTCTGGCATGTTACAGGGGAAAGATAAAAGGAGAGACACTAGGAACGCATCCAGATGTTAAGCGGTTTTTGTGAGCGGTGTCTCTTCTGAGGCCGTCTTGTAGATCTCCAGTTCCTCGGTGGGATCTGAGTTTGGTGTTAGACGCATTGACGCGCAAACCGTTCGAACCGTTGGTGAAGGCGTCGGATAAGGATCTGACACTCAAAACAATATTTTTGGTGGTAATTGCGTCGGCACATAGGATTTCTGAGCTACAGGTGCTGTCCTGTCGGAAGCCATTTTTGACATTTTATGATAATAAAGTGGTTTTGAGGCCAGTGCCGTCTTTCTTACCAAAGGTAGTATCGGCTTTTCATGTCAATCAAACCATTTCTCTTCCGGTGTTTGTCGAGCCGGGAGAAAAGTCTAACTCCGGATCCTCCCACGCGTTGGACATTCGACGACCACTGAAAAGGTATCTTCGGAGAACAGCAAGTTTCAGAAGTACGGATAGGCTTTTTGTCCTATTTGGTGGAGCACGAAAGGGGGAAGCGGCTAGTAAAGCTTCCATTGCGCGATGGCTTAAGGAAGCGATAGCGTCAGCTTACATTCTGAAATGAAAGTCAGTTCCTGAAGGCATTAGAGCTCATTCGACGAGAGCACAAGCAGCATCATGGGCAGAGTACGGTCTGGTACTCGCTATTGAAATTTGTAGGGCGGCTACTTGGTCATCATTTAATACATTTGTTAAGCATTACCATCTTCATGTGCAGGCGGAAAGGGATACTGTCTTCGGCGCAGCGGTGCTTCAGGCTGGCCCGGCGGGTCCCTCCCAATAGGAAAAGCTTTCACTGCTCTGTTACATCCCTAGATGTCGGGAATAGACTGGAGGGATGATAAGGAAGATGAAATTAGACTTACCTGCTAATTGTAGTTCCTTGAGGAACTCCAGTCTAGTCCCGTATCCCTCCCTGGTTATTCTCTGCGGTGGGCCTGAAGCACGCTATTTTCCACTAAAGCATAAGAGGAAGAAGCTAATGGGAATGTATGGGCCATATAGACGCGCAGAGGTTTGAAGAAAAGAGAGGGATTTGAGTGGATCCTTCAGGGAGCAGGGAAGTGTGGTCTTCCTTAGCACAGGTTCTTATACGTAAGTAGGTTCATTTAGTTCAATTGAATGATAACGGGAGTATTTGTTTCCTGTTAGTTAGTTAGTTAGATAATTAAGTTTACATTAAGTTCCATTTGTTATATACTTTCTATTTGATTGTTGCGCGGGTGAGTCTGCTTTGTCAATAGATTACTGGACAGAGGAGGCGGTCCCAGGAGTATTTGTACCAGTGTCATCAAAGGAATGACGTTTCTCAGTCTCCATAGCTGTTGGAGGAGGTGCATAAACCCTAGATGTCGGGACTAGACTGGAGTTCCTCAAGGAATTACAAGTAGCAGGTAAGTCTAATTTCATCTTTTACAACATCTACAATGCTTAGGGTTACCAACTTTTTCACCGAGAAAAACCCGACACCTGTGGCTCGCCATGCTCCACCCATTCTCCGCCCCTAGTCCCACCCCTGCCCCGCCCCCAGCCCCACCCACAAAAATTACCGAGGATACGTGTAGGCTAACTTCCTTGGTCATATAATAATTAAACTGGGAACCCCAAAATCCAAACATGAAATGTACAACACTGGAGAAATAAAACTATAAAGTAATTTCCTCTTGCACTAAACAAAAACGCAAAGATGTTAGCAATACACACTTCCCAGACCAAACATATTTCAGCTAATAAATTCAAAATAAAAAGTATTTTTCTACTTTCTGTTTGGGCGTTTTATTTTCAGTTGCAATTGCTCCAGTCACTTTCTTCTGGTTTCTTCGTGTCTTCTGCGAGCTATCCATTTGTCCTTTCTTCTCTTTTAGATGTTTTCCATTCTCTCTCTATTTCTGCTTTAACATACTGATTGTTTCCCTTTTGCTCTTTCCCCCAATTCTTTCCTTATTCCTTTATCATCCATTTAAATTTCACCCTTCCATTCTCAAGCCCCTCACTCTCCCAATACCCAGCCCATCATAGACTTTTCTTCCACACAAAATATTTTTTCCCCTCTCCATTCTCATTCCCCATCTATTCTAGTCCTCCCCCAAAATCAGTTCCCTTATAGTTCTAGACCCACCCAGCATCCACTCCCTTCTAATCCCATTCTCCCATGCCCCACATCAGCCCATTTCCAGTCCTATTCCAGCTCTTCATCAGCCCATTTCCAGTGCTAGCCCTCACATCACAGACCATTTCCAGTCCGAGCCCCCCCCCCATCACAGCCTATTTCCAGTCCTAGGCCCCCCCCATCACATCCCATTTGCAGTCCGAGTCCCCCCGCACCATCACAGTCCATTTGCAGTCCTAGCCCCCCTAATCACAGCCTATTTCCAGTCCAAGTTCCCCCTCCCTCCACCATAGCCCATTTCCAGTCCAAGTTCCCCCCCACCATAGCCTTTTTCCAGTCAAGGTCCCCCTCCCCATCACACCCCATTTCCAATCCTTGCCCCCCCCCCCTAGCCCTTTTCCAGTCCAGGTCCCCCTCCCCATCAAAACCCATTTCCAGTCCATGTCCCCCCCCCCCACATAGCCCTTTTACAGTCCAGGTCCCCCTCCCCATCACAGCCCATTTCTTTCCAGTCCAATGCCCCCCATAGCCCTTTTCCAGTCCAGGTCCGTCCCCCCCTTCACAACCCATTTCCAGTCCATGTCCCCCTAATCACAGCCTATTTCCAGTCCAAATTCCCCCTCCCTCCACCATAGCCCATTTCCATTCCAAGTTCCCCCCCCCCAGCCCTTTTCCAGTCCAGGTCCCCCTCCCCATCAAAACCCATTTCCAGTCCATGTCGTCGTCCCCCCCAGCCCTTTTCCAGTCCAGGTCCCCCTCCCCATCAAAACCCATTTCCAGTCCATGTCCCCCCCCCCATAGCCCTTTTACAGTCCAGGTCCCCTCCCATCACAGCCCATTTCTTTCCAGTCCCAGTCCCCCCCCCCCCATAGCCCTTTTCCGGTCCAGGTCCCCCCCCCCATCACAACCCATTTCCAGTCAAATTCCCCCTCCTAGCCCTTTTCCAGTCCAGGCCCCCTCCCCCCATCACAGCCCAGGCAGTCCTTCGCCTCCCCCCAAAACCGCGGCTGTCTGAGGCTTTAGAGGGAGCCGGGGAAGCCCGCGCGAGGCCCCGGCTCCCTCTGAACAGCTGCCAGCGTGAAGAGCCTTTTCCTTCACGCTGGCGGCTGTTCCTGTGAAGCCGCGAATGCTGGGAATGCTGCGCAGAGCTTCTCAAGCTGTTAAGAGGGTAGGAGCAGCTGAGCTGCCGACAAAGATGTTTGCTTGGAGAAGCGGTTGCTAAATAGACGTTACTATAGGTTAACTTTTTGAGCTGAAAGCACTGTCTCATTATCCCCTGAAGAACCTCATTAAAAGTGAGTGAAACGCACACTACAACGTTGCTGAAGAGGCGTCGGGATGAAGATTTCTGGGTGAACTATCATCGAGTTTCAAGAAGTTAAGTGCTGGTTTCATGTTACAAATACATCAGAATGAAAGTTTGATACGCACATAGGGAGAGGGTATATAAATTTAAAAAAAGAGCCGGAACAAGTCATTGATGCTATCAGGCTGAGCTGATGAAGTTCCTTTCAATCTAGCTATTATCAGCCGAATTGTCTGAGACGAATTCCGTGCATATATAAGATATTTTCATTTAAAAACCCTCCAAGTTCTTACTGTGAAAGTCTGTTAGTTTGGAGTAATTTTTTAGAACACCATTGGGAAAGCATAGTATGGCAATCAGCTGCTCCTGGGTAGCAGCTGCAAGTTCTGTCATGGTCCTTCTCTTTCCCACCAGTCTCTCCCCTCCCCTCCTCCCTATCAGTCTCTCAGGCAAGCCCCCTACTTCACCCCACCAGTCTCAGACTCTCTCTGTCTCTCATCTGCTTCCACCATTATTCCAAGCAGTCTGTCCCTCTTTTTTGCAACCCCCACTTAATTCATACTAGTCTCTCTCTCTCTGTCATCTCCAAGAAAGCCTTCTCCTTCTCTTTTTTTTTTAACAGTATGGCTATTCATAGTGTCCTAACAAGCAAACATTTGCATGGCATGTTCTAATCCTTTCCAGTTTAGAATCAACTTAGCAGATAGAAGACGTTTTTAAAAACAAAAGATATGCTATGGTACATCAGACCAAGAGTCCATTAAACCCAGTATCCTGTTTCTGATAGTGGCCAATCCAGATCACAAGTACTTATCAGGTACTCAAAAGCTATACAGATTAAAGCAAAGTGACTTGAAAATTAAAATGCCTTGTAGTAGGGAAACGTTTCCCCTAGCATCAGTGGAGGCTAGAAAGTCAGGGGAATGGGAAAATGCTGAGTTGTTTAGTAGAAAAGACAAGCCTGCAGGCATATTATGGATATACTTGGCCACTTGTGCCCTCTGCAACTTGCAAATCTAACTTTCTCTATCTCTGTAATTGCTCTCACTCCTTTTTGCTTTACAAGAAGTCATCATATTGACTTTGCATAATAAAATAGTCTATAGATCGTCCTCTTAGACCAGTCCAGATAGGTGGGGTTGTGTTCTCCTACCAGCAGATGTGGAGACAGAGAAAGGACTAGAAATTTTCAGTGACATCATCATTGCTATTAATTCTGATGCAGCTAGAAGCACATTTCTGTATATCTCCAGGAACAAGCAGGAATGCAGTCTTCACATATGGGTGACATCAGTGCCGACAAAGCTCCTCAGCGGCCAATATTTATTTATTTTTGTATTTATTTTACAGGTTTTTTATACTGTTTTATCATTTTAGTCAAACTGGTATACATTGTAACTTAAACTTCATAATGTACATTAAACAGAGATAATAATAACTTGGATTCTTCTGAGGCACTGGAGGATTAAGTGACTTGCCCAAGGCGTGCTAGTGGGAATCAAACCCTGGTCTCTTGGTTCTGGAGCCAGTGCCCTAACAACTAGACTACTCCTCCTTTCCAATAGGAAAGCCTTTGAGAGTGATCCACTGTGCCTGCACATCTGCCATCCCACCTTCCCAACTCCTCTCCTCAGTGGAGCCAGCAGGTTGTATATTCCTGTCACCGCCGAAAAATGTTTCTTTTTTGGTTTAATACTGTGCTCTTCCTTTCCGTTGATGCCAGCTCCGTCAGTTTGACATTGGCCCTAATAATCTTTTTTGTTTAACTTAAAAATTTTTCTTTCTTTTATTTTTCTGCAGTGTTCACTGCCAACTAGGCCTTAGTCCTACAATTTTCTCTTCATTCCTGAAGAGAATGTCAAACATGGAAAGACCATCAGTGGTTTTAAAAAAGTATCAAATGTTCTGGTACAATATCAGTCTCGGATAAACATGATTGGTGCTTAAAATGTTTGGGACCTGACCATTTACCAAAGTCTTGTCCTTTGTGCCAACAAATGACAAAGAAATGCCTACAGAATAGAGCCAGACAGTATGGTTCGCTATTTTCCCCGGACTCGATTTAAGCGGCTTCCACATCATCAAGAACATCAGCCTCCTCACATGGGTCTCAAATCTCATCAAAGTCCAAACTTAAGAGTAAACAAAGTCCCACCATTGGCATTGAGACTCACTGAAGGATGCTTCCGATGCAGACCGGCTAGCTAAAGAGCCTTGGCGGGAGGACCTGTCCTCCAAAGCATAAGAGAGGCTCCAGAACACTCCCAAGGAATCAACCTCTAGAGAGCTACTGGTTCCGTGTTCTGGGATGTTGGCTCAAAGCCCTGTAGGCAACTGCACTCAGACATCGATCATCTTCTCTGGACCAGCGCACGCTGACGGTATCGACAGCTCCAGCAGTGCAGACTTCGGCACCCTGCCAACAGACAACTGTAGTGGTCCCGATGCCGACCCTTGAGCCTGTATCAGTGGACCTTGTCAGACGGCTGCCTGGGTGAAAATCTTCACAGTCTTGGCAAGTGCATATATCTGTATGATTTGCAAGGTATTGTGGGCAATGTAGTTCATTCACACCAGACACAGCTGCTGACAATAATTTAGTTGTGCTCTTGGGTAAAGCCAATAAGATTTTTATTTATGGGGTTATTTCTCCCAACACAGATATGCTTGGTAGCACATAAATTAGGTAACTTGCTTTCAGTGTTAACTTGGAAAAACAAAGTCAAAATCAGGAAAACAACAAATGAAAAGCTACAAAGCAAGAAACAAACTGTTCTTTTCAGGTTAACTTCTGATTACTTCCCACATAAATTCAGAAATGATTCTCTCCTAGCTCACAAGCAATTAGGTAAGGCTTAATTGCTAGCAGTCACCAGCTGAAACCCCTTAGCTGGCTTGCCTTCCACTGTGTGGGTCAAATCCTGCTTCAGGAGCTTTTCTGAGTAGATTAAAGAACAAATTTGTATTTCTTTGTGATGGTTGCTGTACTTTATAACAGAAAGTTACCAACGGAGTTTAGATAGAGAGCAGTCCATATAAACAGGATCCTCATCTGCTATTATTCCCCCTTCTTCAAATCGCCAAGCTGACATCATGCTTAACGGCATAAAAACCGCCGTTTCAAGGGCTGTGAGAGAGAAGGCATTCCATCAGGGGTGAGAGCAGGAGCTCCCCCTTCCTCCTCAAATCGCCAAGCTGACATCATGCTTAACGGCATAAAAACCGCCGTTACAAGGGCAGGGAGAGAGAAGGCATTCCATCAGGGGTGAGAGCAGGAGCTCCCCCTTCCTCCTCAAATCGCCAAGCTGACATCATGCTTAACGGCATAAAAACCGCCGTTTCAAGGGCTGTGAGAGAGAAGGCATTCCATCAGGGGTGAGAGCAGGAGCTCCCCCTTCCTCCTCAAATCGCCAAGCTGACATCATGCTTAACGGCATAAAAACCGCCGTTTCAAGGGCTGTGAGAGAGAAGGCATTCCATCAGGGGTGAGAGCAGGAGCTCCCCCTTCCTCCTCAAATCGCCAAGCTGACATCATGCTTAACGGCATAAAAACCGCCGTTTCAAGGGCTGTGAGAGAGAAGGCATTCCATCAGGGGTGAGAGCAGGAGCTCCCCCTTCCTCCTCAAATCGCCAAGCTGACATCATGCTTAACGGCATAAAAACCGCCGTTTCAAGGGCTGTGAGAGAGAAGGCATTCCATCAGGGGTGAGAGCAGGAGCTCCCCCTTCCTCCTCAAATCGCCAAGCTGACATCATGCTTAACGGCATAAAAACCGCCGTTTCAAGGGCTGTGAGAGAGAAGGCATTCCATCAGGGGTGAGAGCAGGAGCTCCCCCTTCCTCCTCAAATCGCCAAGCTGACATCATGCTTAACGGCATAAAAAACGCCGTTTCAAGGGCTGTGAGAGAGAAGGCATTCCATCAGGGGTGAGAGCAGGAGCTCCCCCTTCCTCCTCAAATCGCCAAGCTGACATCATGCTTAACGGCATAAAAACCGCCGTTTCAAGGGCTGTGAGAGAGAAGGCATTCCATCAGGGGTGAGAGCAGGAGCTCCCCCTTCCTCCTCAAATCGCCAAGCTGACATCATGCTTAACGGCATAAAAAACGCCGTTTCAAGGGCTGTGAGAGAGAAGGCATTCCATCAGGGGTGAGAGCAGGAGCTCCCCCTTCCTCCTCAAATCGCCAAGCTGACATCATGCTTAACGGCATAAAAACCGCCGTTTCAAGGGCTGTGAGAGAGAAGGCATTCCATCAGGGGTGAGAGCAGGAGCTCCCCCTTCCTCCTCAAATCGCCAAGCTGACATCATGCTTAACGGCATAAAAACCGCCGTTTCAAGGGCTGTGAGAGAGAAGGCATTCCATCAGGGGTGAGAGCAGGAGCTCCCCCTTCCTCCTCAAATCGCCAAGCTGACATCATGCTTAACGGCATAAAAACCGCCGTTTCAAGGGCTGTGAGAGAGAAGGCATTCCATCAGGGGTGAGAGCAGGAGCTCCCCCTTCCTCCTCAAATCGCCAAGCTGACATCATGCTTAACGGCATAAAAACCGCCGTTTCAAGGGCTGTGAGAGAGAAGGCATTCCATCAGGGGTGAGAGCAGGAGCTCCCCCTTCCTCCTCAAATCGCCAAGCTGACATCATGCTTAACGGCATAAAAAACCGCCGTTTCAAGGGCTGTGAGAGAGAAGGCATTCCATCAGGGGTGAGAGCAGGAGCTCCCCCTTCCTCCTCAAATCGCCAAGCTGACATCATGCTTAACGGCATAAAAACCGCCGTTTCAAGGGCTGTGAGAGAGAAGGCATTCCATCAGGGGTGAGAGCAGGAGCTCCCCCTTCCTCCTCAAATCGCCAAGCTGACATCATGCTTAACGGCATAAAAACCGCCGTTTCAAGGGCTGTGAGAGAGAAGGCATTCCATCAGGGGTGAGAGCAGGAGCTCCCCCTTCCTCCTCAAATCGCCAAGCTGACATCATGCTTAACGGCATAAAAACCGCCGTTTCAAGGGCTGTGAGAGAGAAGGCATTCCATCAGGGGTGAGAGCAGGAGCTCCCCCTTCCTCCTCAAATCGCCAAGCTGACATCATGCTTAACGGCATAAAAAACGCCGTTTCAAGGGCTGTGAGAGAGAAGGCATTCCATCAGGGGTGAGAGCAGGAGCTCCCCCTTCCTCCTCAAATCGCCAAGCTGACATCATGCTTAACGGCATAAAAAACCTCCGTTTCAAGGGCTGTGAGAGAGAAGGCATTCCATCAGGGGTGAGAGCAGGAGCTCCCCCTTCCTCCTCAAATCGCCAAGCTGACATCATGCTTAACGGCATAAAAAACGCCGTTTCAAGGGCGCGCCCGCACCTTGCGGGCCCGCGCCTGAGGGCCTCGCCAGAGGGCCCTTTGGCGTGGCCCTTAGGCGTTGGTCCATGGCGTCTACTTATGAAGTGGTTTCCGGGACTGTTTACACCCCTTACAGATGGTATGTTATGCACTATAATTTATGTTGTAACTTATTCTGTAAAGTTATTCTATGTATGTACTGTAATGTATTCTGTGTTATGTAATCCCTTTGTTACTGCTCTGATTTTATGAAGAGTGGTATATGTTTCATCCACCTCTGTTTAACTTTGTATTGTATTGTGCTGTGACCGCTTTGATTGAAGGAGAAAGCGGGGTATAAATCTGTTTAAATAAATAAATAAATAAGCATGGGTTCAATATCATGGATTGGCACAGGTGAATCTCTCAATGGAGCATTTTCAGGAGAATACTTGTTTCCCTGCTGTCTTTCAAGGTTATAGCCAGGGCATAGATCAGTGTTCATACCTGAGCTTCCATTGCTGCTAGAGTTCCTCTCTATATAGCCTGGCCAGTATGTAGCCCAGTTCTTATGTCCAGCCTTCCAATCCAGATCCCTGGACACTGGATCTCTCTTCACATACCTTCTGGCACAGGTCTTAGGGTCCCTTCCACGTGCAGCCGTCTCCCTCACAGGTAGCCTCTGGTGATTCCTAGCTCTGCAGCACCATTCCTCTGGCTTTCCCCAGTCGAATGGTGTATGCTGGCCCTTGGAATACCTCCCAGTATACGTACTGCTTTGGACTCTTCTAGACCTCTCAAAGGCTTTTCTCTTTCTTCTTCCAAAGGGTCTCTTTCCCTCTCTGTCCGTCCGGTTTGGCTTCTGCTTCTGATAATCCTTCAGATGAAACTGAGGATAATTCTCTGTATATCCAAGGTGATCATGAAGATGGTCATCTGTAGAATAAACTCTACTCTTATTCTGCCTAGATGAGTGCTCCTCCCTAACACAGCGCAGCTGTGCTGAATCAGGCCCTGCCCTTTGAGATGAGTGCTTAGGGATTACCTCATAGCCCTCCTGATTGAACACACATTTCCCCACTTCAGCTCCTCTAATGGCTGTTGGAAACCTGGTGCATTCTGGGACTGGTAGTCTTTTATGGGAAAATTCTGTTTTCTTATTTCTACCAGAACTGACAGGTTGCTTGTTCAGAGTCACTTCACCTTTCCTATAGCTCCTTCCTGAGCTATGATAAGCTTCCTTATCACAACCTCTTGCCACCAATGCCTCAGTTGGAACCAGCCGACAACACTGGTACCCAGCAGGCTGACACAGCTATAGCTACTGAAGCCCTGATCTTGTAGCATCGGTATCGGCATCGACCCACGACATCGGGTCAAAAGCACGACCGCCGATACTTCAACTTCCTATCAGACTCTGACTCCACTCCACTTTGTGTGATTCTGACTGGGACTCTCAAGATTCCCAAGATCTCCCAGACATTCCTTTCGACCTGTCCCTTCCTCAAGAGTGGCACAGATACCACTAGAGGACATGTCGTTCCAAGAATTCATCCAGGACATGGCAGCAGGGCTGCAGATCACTGTGACCTCGGAGAAGGAACCGAGGGCAGAGAAACTCGAGATCCTCCAATACTCCTCTATGCCTAAAGAGGCAGCTACTTTACTGGTGCATCGCATCTTACAGGATCTCATGCTTCAAATGTGGGAGGCTTCTCTCACGGTTCCACCCATCAGCAAAAGGCATGATACCATGTATCGAGTTCCAAAGTGTCCAGGCTTTCAGAAGCCTCAACTCCCTCACCACTCAATGGTGGTGGAATCGGCCATGTGCCGAATAAAGTTTTCAAAGAATCACTCTTCCATGCCTCCAGGTAGAGAGGCATGGAAGAGAGGATACTCGATGGCTTTGGGCGTCAATGTTTTCAGGCATGCATGCTGACCTCAAGGATTACCTCCTACATGTTATACGTGGGCATGTTCCTGAAGGATGTCACCAGGGATCTGGAGACATTTGCCTCCATGCTTTCTGATGATAAGAGGAATACATTTCAAGGGTTTGTCAGACAAGGTCAAAATACCTCAAAATTTCTTACCAGGGTGTCTTTTGATGTTTTGAATTAACCAGCAGAGCTTCAGCAGTCTGCATTGGGGCTCGAAGGATGGCCTGGTTACAAGCATCAGATCTTGAACAATGAGTCAAGGACAAGTTGGCTAATATCTCAAGTACTGGAGAGGACGTTTTTGGAAAAGGTTGGAGAGAAAGGGTCGGTGAGATTGAGACAGATGATCTCACCCTCAAATGCCTTTCCAGGAAGACGGCTGACCCCCTTTTGTACTCTAAGAGGAGATATTATCCTTCCTACACACCTGCAGCTGCTTACGAGCCTCAGAAACACCAGCAGGGCCCTCACTAACCCAAGAAACCCAATGATCCTAAGCCCCGACCAGCTGCGCAGGCACAACATGCACCTAGTTTTTGACTGCTTCCTAGAGAGCATTTGCCACTGTGCCTCTGCAGGGTCTCCAGCCCCCTGAACATAGCAGGCAGACTCTGTTCCTATGCCCATAGATGGCACCTCATAACTTCAGAACAGTGGGCTCTCAACATTATCCAAAGGGGGTATCTGTTTCACTTCGAAGATTTACCCCCCACCCTCTTCACAGAGCACTATCCCACAAATCCCCTTCAGAGCACACTTTTGAAGGAAGAGTTGTCCACCTGTTATCTCAGGGTGCCATAGAAAGAGTCCCCCCCCCCCTCAGGAAGGGATGGGCTTCTACTCTCCATATTTTCTCATTCCAAAGAAAACAGGAGGATTCAGCCCCATCCTGGATTTCAGGGACCTAAACAAATTTCTGGTCCGAGAAAAATTCAAAATGATTTCTCTAGGAACACTTTCCCCATACCTCTAGAGGTACGATTGTCTATGTTCTCTAGACCTAAAGGAGGCGTTCACGCACTTACTGATCCATCCTCAACAAAGACAGTATCTGCATTTCAGGTTTCAGCAAAACCACCACCAATACCAGGTACTGCCTTTGGCTTGGTCTCCGCGCCACGAGTTTTCACAAAATTCATGGCAGTGGTTGCAGCCTATCTCCACATTTTGGGAATTTTCATCTTCCCTTACTTAGATGACTAGCTAATCGAGGAGACTCCCCTCAAGAGGTAAAACTCTCCCTGCATCGCACCATCGCTGTGCTCTAACATCTAGGTTTTGTCCTAAACTTTCCAAAGTCATATCTCTTTCCAACCCAAAGGCCTTGAGTTCATCGAAGCACTCTTGGACACTCAGCAGGTCCGAGCTTTCCTTCCGCAGGATTGTTCTGCCTGCCTCATTGAGCTCGTAAAACACATACAGCAACAAAGTCTGGTGACAGCTCGAGAAATGCTATGCCTCTTGGGGCATATGGCCTCGACAGTCCATATAGTACCTTATGCTCGCCTACACATGCGGCAAGCTCAATGGACTCTGTCTTCTCATTTGACCCAAGCAAAGGGGCATCTCAAAGACAAGATACACATCGCCCCTCAACTAATCGGGTCTCTTCACTGGTGGTGGTCCCCACAGAACCTACTCAGCAGATCACCTTTTCAGATGCCTCCACCTCAATGCACCCTGACAACAAATGCTTCCAAACTAGGTTGGGGAGCATATCTGAATGACCTGACCACACAAGGTCTGTGGATGCCAAAGGAATCTGCATTGCAGATAAACTTCCTGGAGCTGTGTGCCCTAACAAATTCCCTTTGGGTTTTTCAACCCCATCTTTCGGGCCAACAGGTATTAGTCAGAACAGACAACCAGTGGCCCTGTTCTATGTGAACAGACAAGGGGGAACAGGATCCTATCCCCTATATCACAAAGCACTTCGCCTCTGTTTTTTTGCCATTGAACCCCACATTCACCTCAGAGTGGTGTACCTCCCAGGCTAACTCAATGTCCTTGCGGACAGACTCAGCCGTACCCTCCATCCACACGACCCTACATCAGGAGACAGCTGCTTGGATCTTCCAAACGTGAGGAACCCCACTCATAGATCTTTTCACCACTCAACAGAATACACAGCTTCCATTGTTTGCTCATGGCTTCCGTCCCTGCACTGACAGGTCTCGGACGCTTTCCTTCTCCATTGGGGTCGGGGCCTGCTTTATGCATTTCCACCCATCCTCTTCATACTAAAAACGTTCTTCAAGCTACAAGCCAACAAAGGCTCCATGATCCTCATTGTCCCTTTTTGGCCCTGTCAACCGTTGTTTCCTCTGCTCCTTCGTCTGGCGCAGACTCAGCCCCTCAGACTCAGATGTGCACCTGAACTCCTCTTCCAGGACCAAGGGAAGCTTCTCCATCCCAATCTTCATGTCCTTCGCCTCATAGCATGGCTACCGAAGGCGTAGTATTCACTGACTTCGAATTGCCGCAAGAGGTCAAGGATGTTCTGCTTGCATCCTTGAGATTGTGTGCTGCTGTTCAATGTAAATCACCTTGGATCAAAGGTGGTATATAAAAAACTGTTAAATAAATAAAATAAATAATAAATAATTAAAACGGTCCACAAGGCAATCTTATACCTTTAAATGGTGAAGGATTGCCCTCTGGTGCTCCCCAAAGGGCGTTGACCCCTTTGACTGCCTGGTGGAATCCCTTCTTCAGTATCTCCTCCACTTGTCCTTGGCAGGTCTTAAGACCTACTCAGTCAGAGTTCATCTTAGTGCCACTGCGGCCTATCACAAGCCACTGGGTGGACAGCCTGTCTCCTCAGACCCATTAGTAGCACGCTTCATATGGGGTCTCCTACTGTCCACGCCACCCATTAAGCCATCTCCAGTGGCTTGGGACCTCAAAATGATTCTAGCTCAACTTCTAAAGCCTCCCTTCGAGTCTTTAGGGACCACTTCACTGAAGTTTCTCTCTTGGAAGGTAATCTTCCTCATAACCATCACGTCAGCTCTCTGCATCAATGAACTGCAGGCTCTCGTGGCGAACCCACCTTATACCCGGTTCCATCATGACAAGGTTGTCCTCTGTACCCATTCACACTTCCTTCCAAAGGTGCTCTCCTCCTTCCATCTGAGCCAGTCGGTAATTTTTATTTTTTCCTCTATCGCTCAGCTACAAACTAAACTGAGGAGAGGAGTTGGGAAAGCGGGAATGCAGATGCGCAGGTGCAGTGGACTGTTCCCAAATGCTTTCCTATTGGACGCTGGGGAGCATTCCTGCGCGGGCTCCTTTCGTACTGATGTCACCCATATGTGAAGACTGATTCCTGCTGTTCCTGGAGATCACCTGTGACAGTTGAATAACTATGCTTTCTCTGTCTCCAGCAGATGGAGGATGATGTTTCTGATTCAGCTCGATTTCTAATTGTTAGCTCTTGGGCAGCTGCTTTTTAAAGGGTCTCCCCAGTAGAGCTCAACGGCGGATGTCTCCAGGGTGTACCTTGGATACTCTGTTGACATTTCTTGCCTGGAGAGGGTGAAAAAGGATCCATTCCCAGTCAGTATCATAGACCGGTTGAGCAGTCTGGATTTGAATGGATCAAGGCCCTTCTTGTCACACAGCATAGAGTGCTTTTGTCTCCCCTCTTTCTTTCAGTCCTCTAAGACAGCTTGACTGAAGATAGAAAGGTTTTTAAAAAGGAGAAGGTTTGTACCAGAAGGATTGATTGCAAGGGGTAGCCTGGAACCCAAACTATTAAGATTGTCTCTATTTCCCCAGGGTGAGTACTGTTTCTGTTACTTCAGTTTCTGCCATGGCAGTAACCTGACATCATCAGAGTCACAGATTGATCATCAGGTTCGTCAGTTGTTTTCTACCATTACTTCTTCCTGCAATGGCGTACACATGCTATCTACATGGGCGGATTGCACTGCGCAATTGTTTGCACATTTGTTGGTGGCACACATATGTTATGCATGTACACAGCATGTGCTGAAGCAGCATGGTGGTTATTGCACATGTGTTGGCAGTATGCATACACTGTGCACATACCTGGCATGCATCAAAGCTGCATGGTTTACTTTTGCGAACAGGCTGCGCTGGTTAGCTGTGCCTGTGAGCAGCTCAGTTGAACACATCCTGCTGCACAAGTGAGTGGCACAGTTGGACACACACTTTGCCTGCTTACAGCACTGGAGCATGTATGTCAGCCCCTAAGACATGCTGCTTGACCTGTTGCAAGCATCACATTAGCCTGATGGAACCACTGTGCGGGCACAGTGCAAAGGATTCAGGAGGGCCATCAGGGAAGAATTCTCAGGTCCTGCCAGCAAGGATCTCCAGTAGTTGCAGAATTGGATGCTCAGAAGGCGTCCATGACATCAGATGTGTCTGCTCACAGTCCAGGACTCTCCCCCACCACTGCCTCTCCTACTATCGCAGATGGGCACTGTGGTGGACAGGATGGTCTCTACAGATGGAGCAACAAGAAATGACAAGGGGTCCTTGGATTCTGGTTCATGTTCGGTGGAATTCTTCTCTTTTCTCCAACAAGCATGGTCTTTCTGATCCAAGATAACTCCCAGGACTTTGACTTTTCCTCCATGCAGCCAGATGGACACCTGGAGAAATCTCCCCATGTGAAAAGGAGCAGGAGGAGTCCCTCATCATCTGTTTCGGAAGGATGAGTTAGCGTCCTTACTTTCGCGAATGTTTTCCTCCCTAATGCCATTGGATGATCTGGTTGAGGAAGAGAAGCCAAAGGGGCACCCCCTTCTGCATAGGGTAAGACTACTAGGACCCTGCCTTTCCACAGGTCCTTAAGAGCATGGTGCTTGCAAAGTGGGATTCACCAGAATCTCCAGGAACAAGCAGGAATGCAGTCTTCACATATGGGTGACGTTGGCACCAATGGAGCCCACACTGTGCCTGCCTTCCCGTCTCCCCAACTCCTCTCCCCAGTTCTTCATTTTCCACAGAGCCAGCAGAAAGTGTCAACCTGTCACCACCGAAAAACTTCTCTTTTTGGTGTGGAACATTGTGCATCTGCCTTCCCATTAATGCCAGTCTGTCGAATCTCACAAAATATCAAAACAGCACTCGAATAAAACAAAAATGTAAAAATCTTCTATCTTAGTGGTATTCGTCTTCCAATATTTAATATACCATTCTTGTTGAAGACTTATATTCAAAAACATTCAAATGGGAAAGAAGGTCTCAGTAACATAGGGCTAATGTTTTTAATGACTATCAAACGTTCAGTCTTAAACACCAACGTTCAAGCCCATTTCACATCAGTGACCAGCTTCCCATAAAATCCCCGGTGTGAATAAAAGGACAGCCAGGCACATAACTTATCTATTTCAGTGCAATACCGGCAGTCCAACCCCCGATGCTTCAAACCAAGTGCTCTTCAGCGTTTCGCGAATACAATCGCTTCTTCAGGGGAATACTAACAAACAAACAGAAAAGTATATTACAAATCTAAAGTACTCCTAAAATATTTTGCTTCTCATATTAGCCTCTGGCGTCGATTTATAGATGATGTATTCGTCTTGTGGGTTGGCCCTACGGATATTTTTTGTGAGTTTTTGGTTTGGTTGAATAGCTGTGATGAAAATATTAAATTTACGAGTACCTAGGATGAGAGTGAGATTATGTTTCTTGATGTGTTGGTTCGAAAGGGTTGTAATGGCTGGAACATGTCTGTGCATAGGAAACCAACAGATAGAAATACGTTTCTACATTATGAGAGTGCCCACCCTCGATCCCTAAGGGAAGGATTACCTTTCTTACAGTTTATACGTTATCGTAGGAACTGTTCTGATGATAATGATTTTCGGTTAAAATCGAGATCATTGGCTGATGGGTTTAGTGCTAGGGGGTATCCGTCTAGGGTTATTCAGAAAGCTTATAAAAGAGCCTGGTTTACTAATAGGACATTGTTGTTGACGCCAAAAGTGAAGATGGACACAGGAGATAATGATTATGTTAACTTTCTCCAGGACCAAGCAGGAAGTCAGTCCTCACATAAGGGTGACGTCGATGCCGACGGAGCCCCGTGCGGAGCATTTCCCCAGCTTTCAAAGAAAGCCTTTGGGAATTGCAGCGCGCATGTGCGGTCCCATTCCCGCCCAAGGGTGCCATCTTGCTCAGTCTTCTTTTTTCCGCGGAGCCCGACGGACGTAGTTCGTTTTTCGCCGAGGAAAAAGTTGATTTCCCTGTTTTTTGTTCTTTTCCTTCAGTTCGACGCCGGATCCTTTTCCCGCCTGGGCCCAATACGCCGGTATCGAGCCTGCTCTCTCTTTTTCGGTTTTTGTCCTTTGTGACTAGCGTTCG
The DNA here is from genome assembly GCA_033557465.1 of Ichthyophis bannanicus. Classification (NCBI taxonomy): domain Eukaryota; kingdom Metazoa; phylum Chordata; class Amphibia; order Gymnophiona; family Ichthyophiidae; genus Ichthyophis; species Ichthyophis bannanicus. Next base: position 855,370,729 of record CM066032.1, read on the forward strand.
CGCCATTTTTCTTTTTTCACTGGCAGCCCTGTCTTTTGACCTCGCAGGGGCCCTTTTTCCCCCGATGGCTGCCAGCGGGTTTAAAAAGTGTGATCGGTGTAAGAAACTTATGTCTCTTACCGACACACATGACTGCTGCCTCCGCTGCCTCGGACCCGATCATGACCCGATGATCTGTGGTCCATGTGGCAAAATGTCCTCGAAGGCGTTGAGGAGTCGGCAGCACCAGAAGGATAGGATCTTCTCTGACTCCGCGTCCGGACGGGCCCGGACTTCGTCAGAGGCCTCGACGTCTCGGGACTCCGGCCCCGAGCAGCGTCAGGGTTCCTCTGAGCGGGGGTCTCCTTTGCGGGAACAGCACAGGAAGAAGAAACCCGCAAGGGCGGCGTCGGTGGACGCTCCTGGTTCCTCGAGGGCCAGGTCGCATAGCCCCGATAGCCGTCCCGGGTCTTCAGAGTCGGAGAGGCCTGCCAAGCAACCTCGTCTCGAGATGGAGTCTCCTGGACACGTGAGTGCTGTAGTCCTCGTGGACTCTCCTCCAGGGGAGCCGACGTCAGGCCCGACGCCATCGGGGCCCGAGTCGGGGGCTGCTGGGTCTCCTGAGCTCGGACTCAGGTTGACGGCCTTGGAGAGCAGCCTCGTTGCCTTCATGTAACAGCAGCGGGCATTGATCGCCGGTCTCACCGGTGCATCTGCCCCGACCACCGGGACATCGATGTCCAAGTTGACCCCGGAGGCCGAGCCGATCCTCGAGTCCATGCGGGCTCGAGTCGATCCTCGGCCACGGTATCCCTCGGCCTCCCGTTCATCAACCCACGGTACCCTCGGCGTCGGGGCGGATGGCATCGGTGCCCACCCGACTGGAGCTGCTCGATTCCTCCTCCGAGGAGTCGGGCTGGGAGACGGAGGACGAAGAGTCACCCGATACCTATCGGACTCGGTGTGTCCCATCGGACTCACCGGAGTCCGAACCTCGGAGACGATCCCCACCGGAGGATACCCGGTTCTCGGACTTCGTGCGGGATATGGCCAAGGCCTTTGCATTCCCCGCGGATCTTGAGGAGGAGCTCGAGGCCCTCCAGTATGACTCTCCCCCGAAGGAGGCCTTTACTGTACCGGTTCCTCCGATGCTGGAACGGCTGCTCTTTCGCATGTGGGAGACCCCGGCCTCGACGCCGGTGTTAAGCAAGCGGGTCGATTCCATCTATCGAGTCCGCAAGAGCCCCGGGTTCCAAAAGGCACAATTACCACACCACTCCATGGTTGTGGAATTGGCCATGCATCGACTGAAAAGTCAGAAGATGCACTCCTCGGTGCCTCCTGGCCGGGAGGCCCGGAACCTGGATGCCCTCGGTAGGAAGTGCTTCCAGGGCTCTATGCTTGCTTGCCGTGTCCAGACATGCCAGCTCTACATGGGCATGTATCTCCGAGACCTGGCAAAGGAGATTGCCGGGTTCTCTGCTGGTCTCTCCGAGGAACCTTTGCAGAGGTTCCAGGCCTTGTCCACTGGTATTCGAGAGTGCTCGAAGTTTATCTCTCGGGCAGCCTACGATGGCTTCGAGGCTTCGGCCCGAGTAGCCGGGTCCGGCATCGGTGCCCGCCGACGGGCTTGGCTACAGTCATCTGACCTCGAGCCATAGGTACAGGACAAGTTGGTCGATGTCCCCTGCCGGGGTGAAAACCTCTTTGGCAAGCCCATGGCTGAAAAGGCTGCAGAACCCGAGACCGAGACTCTGACACGGACTAGGCTGTCCAGAAAAACCTCTGCCCCTTCTCAGAAAAAGAAGGGCTCGGGGAAAAAGACCTTTGCTACCAAAATGATTAATGGGCTTCATTATAAAGCATATGAGGACAGACTTAAGGATCTTAATATGTACACCTTAGAGGAAAGGCGGGATAGAGGTGATATGATTGAGATGTTTAAATACCTCCGTGGCATAAATGTTCAGGGAGAGAGCCTCTTTCAATTGAAAGCAAGTTCTGCTACGAGGGGACATGGGATGAGGGTGAAGGGAGATAGATTCAGGAGTGATATGCGGAAATATTTCTTTACGGAAAGAGTAGTGGATCCGTGGAATAGTCTCCCAGTGGAGGTGGTAGAGATGAGGACAGTAACTGAATTCAAGAAAGCATGGGACCAACACAGAGGATCTCTAAAGGCAAAAAGTGGACTGTTGTAGTTGTTATGGAAGGACAGACTAGATAGGCCATGTGGTCTTTTTCTGTCGTCATATTTCTATGTTTCTATGTTTCTAAGTCATCTGCCTATAAACAATACCCTCATTATCAGGCCTCTGCAGCTCCCCAACAGGGTCAGCAGGCCAAGGGGCAGGGTCATGGGCCCCGTAGACAGAAGGCCCCCAAGCCACCAACACCGGCCCCTGCTCAGCAGGGTGGGGTTTTTTGACTCAGAAGGCATAGCCTCTTCTCAGCAGGCTCACATCAGCACAGGAGGCCGGCTGGCCCACTTTGCCCACAGGTGGTCAGCCGTCACATCAGATACCTGGGTGCTCCATGTAGTCCAAAAAGGCTATCTTCTCCATTTTCACCAGGTACCTCCCTCCTATTTTCCAGGGGAGCCTCCAAGACCACCTATGCACAGGGACCTACTCCTTCAGGAGTTAGCAAGTCTGCTAAAGGAACAGGCTGTGGAACCGGTGCCCCACCACCTGAGAGGTCACGGCTTTTATTCCCGGTACTTTCTGGTACCAAAAAGAACAGGAGGCCTCAGACCCATCCTAGACTTGCGCAACCTCAACAAGTTCCTGGAGAGGGAAAAGTTCAAGATGCTTACCCTTGGAATCCTGCTGCCCTACCTCCAGCAGGGAGATTGGCTATGCTCCTTGGATCTAAAGGATGCTTATACTCACATCCTTATTCATCCAGACCACAGACAATATCTCAGATTTGTTGTGGGAGGAAACCACTACCAGTACAGAGTACTACCCTTTGGCCTAACCTCCGCCCCCAGGGTGTTCACCAAGTGCCTGGCGGTGGTGGCGGCCTACCTGAGGCTTCAAGGTCTTTTTATGTTCCCATAGCTGGACGACTGGCTCATAAGGGGCCAGTCTTCGCAGGAGGCCAATCAAGCCACCCTTCGCACTGTGGCTCTGCTTCAGCACTTGGGGTTTGTCATAAACTTCACAAAGTCCACTTTGCTCCCGTCCCAGAACTTAGAATTCATAGGAGCAAGGCTGGACACTCTTCAGGCGAAGGCTTTTCTGCCACTGGACAGAGCCCACAGGTTGATGGATCTAGCCAGGCAGTTTCACAGCAATTCCCTGGTCTCCGCCAGGCAATTCCTGCGACTTCTCGGCCATATGGCTTCCACGGTTCATGTAACCCCCAATGCCCGCCTGCACATGCGGCCTGCTCAGTGGAGCCTTCGAACTCAGTGGCATCAAGCCACAGGGAGCCTTGCAGACTCAGTAAGAATATCCACCCTGCTCATCTCCTCTCTGCAATGGTGGCTTCATCTTCCGAATCTGGTACTCGGAGTGGTTTTTCAATCCCCTCCGCATTCTCAAGTGCTGACGACAGATGCTTCTCTTCTAGGTTGGGGAGCTCATTGCCAAGGGGCATGTACTCAGGGTCTCTGGACCCCTTGGGAAGCTGCTCAGCAGATAAACTTCCTGGAGCTACGGGTGATACGCCTAGCTCTGAGAGCCTTCTCCCACCTCACATCTCACCAGTCTGTACTGGTCCAGACAGACAATCAAGTTGCCATGTTCTACGTGAACAAACAAGGGGGCACAGGCTCCTTCCTTCTCTGTCAGGAGGCAAAGTGGCTGTGCTCTTGGGCCATCAATCACGGCATCCTCCTCAAGGCTGTCTACCTCCCAGGTCAAGACAATTACCTGGCGGACAGGCTGAGCAGGATCCTGCAACCACACGAATGGCGATTGAATCCGTTAGTGGTTCAGCAGATCTTTCTCAGGTGGGGCCTCCCCACCATGGATCTTTTCACCAGTCCTCTGAACCGGCAACTCCCGAGATTCTGTTCCAGACAACCCCATCCTCTCAGAGTAGCAGCGGATGCGTTTCTGATTCCGTGGTCCCAAGGCCTACTGTATGCGTTTCCTCCCACACACTGTTCAAAGTCCTCAAGAACGGGGCCTCCTTGATTCTGAAAGCCCCCAGGTGGCCGAGGCAACCGTGGTTCCCCCTTCTGCTACAACAGGCGGTGGACACTCGTCTTCCTCTGGGGGTTCAACACGATCTCCTGTCTCAGGAACAGGGATCTCTCTTACACCCAACCTCCAGTCCCTTCATCTGATGGCTTGGCTGCTGAAAGGGTAGTTCTGGCTCCCCTACTACTGCCTAAAGAGGTAGAAGACGTAGTCTTAGCCTCTAGACGGCAATCCAACAGGAAGTCCTATGCTCTTAAGTGGCGTAGATTCTCCGCATGGTGTGCTCAGCGCAATGAGAATCCCTTCTCGTGCTTGGTAGCGGTAGTATTGCAATATTTGCTTTACCTCTCCAATCTAGGCCTTAAGTCCAACTCTGTCAGGGTTCACCTCAGTGCTCTCTCAGCGCACCACTCGCTGGTGGACGGCAGGCTTCTTTCTAACCACCCTTTGGTGGCTCGTTTTCTCAGAGGCCTCCTCCTGCTTAAGCCTCCTTTACGTCCACCAGCCCCTGAGTGGGATCTGAATGTGGTCTTACAGCGGATTCCTTGTCCGCCGTTTGAACCTATGGCTACCTGCCCTCTCCGTTTTCTCTCCTGGAAAACCTTGTTTCTGGTAGCTCTTACCTCTGCTAGGCGAGTAAGTGAACTTCAGGCACTAGTGTCTGATCCCCCTTACACTAGGTTCTACAGGAATAGGGTAGTCTTACGGACTCACCCCAAGTTTCTCCCTAAGGTTGTCTCCCCTTTTCATCTCAATCAAGAGGTGGTTCTTCCGACCTTCTTTCCCAGGCCGCATGCCAACCGGGCTGAGATGGTCCTGCATACTCTGAACTGTAGGAGGGCGTTCTCCTTCTACCTTGACTGTACGCGGGAGCAACGGAGGGCTGTCCAGCTCTTCGTTTCTTTTGACCCCAATAAGTTGGGGTTACCTGTCTCCAAGCGTACTTTGTCCATAGGGGTCGCTGACTGTATCGCCTGGGCTTATGGGGTAGCCGGCCTCTCGTTGGAGGGTCGAGTCACGGCTCATCGTGTCAGGGCAAAGGCTGCATCAGTGGCTCATCTCCGCTCTGTTCCGTTGGCAGACATCTGCCGGGCCGCTACTTGGTCTTCAAGCCCGACTTTTACGGCCCATTACTGCCTTGAGAGGGAGTCCCGCAGGGACAGTGCTTTCGGACAGGCAGTGCTCCATAATCTCTTTGGGGTTTAGGCAACTCCTACCCTCCGGCCCTGGTGTTGGGCTACCGGTCCGCGGCGTTCTCAGAGAAGATTCCTTCCTTACGTACTGACGAGCTCGAGGGAGCTCATTTTTTCGGCTTGAGGTCTCCGGTAGCCTTAAGCTGGGGAGTCCCATATGTGAGGACTGACTTCCTGCTTGGTCCTGGAGAAAGAGTAGTTACTCACCTGTAACAGGTGTTCTCCAGGAGCAGCAGGAATCAGTCCTCACAACCCTCCCTCCTCCCCTTGGAGTTGCAGTCATATGATTTATTTTGTTTTTTGCTGTCTTTTAGCTATGTCATCAGACTGAGCAAGATGGCACCCTTGGGTGGGAAGGGGACCGCGCATGCGCGCTGCAATTCCAAAAGGCTTTCTTTGAAAGCTGGGGAAATGCTCCGCACGGGGCTCCGTCGGCGCCGACATCACCCATATGTGAGGACTGATTCCTGCTGCTCCTGGAGAACACCTGTTACAGGTGAGTAACTACTCTTTATTTCCAAGTATTCTCCTTTGAGTGGTTTCATTCAGCTTAGTATTAAGAGACATAGGGCTGTTATTAATACTATCCCGGGTTTGGAGAATAAGTTTATTCGATGTGTATGGACACGGCAGGGCAACCTGAAAGATCGTTTATGCCCCTCTGTTTTACGCCCGCTAGTTCGATCGGTTGTGGAATGCGGTCACGGGGCATGTGGGAATTGTTCTGTATGTGATGTGGCCATGTCGATTACTCAGTTTAGCTATAGAGGTTGAATATTTAAGTTGACGAAAAGTACTTCTTGTGTCTCATGTAGCGTAGTATATGGAATTTTCTGCCCATGTTAGCTGTTGTATATTGGGAAGACAAATAGAATGTTGAGGAAGCGTCTGTTAGAACATAAAAGCAGGCTCTCTTGTAAAGTGGTGGAGGCGCCGATTGTCTCACATTGTATTGAAAAGGGCGTCAGACCACTACGTCATCCACTTCTCCCATGCATATCAACCAAAAACAAACAGAGGAAACGCTCAACAAACACGGAGATTCAAAGCATTCAACAAAGAAGACTTCCTGACACTGACCCTACCTAATCTACATATGAATTCAAACAACCTTGATGACCTCATGGACAACTGGAACACCACAATCTCCACAGCATCCAAAGCAGATATAAACAAGACCAGCAACAAACTCATCTCCTCAAAAGCCCGCTGGTTCACCCCTGACCACCGGAAACTGAAAACAAAACTTAGAAGAGCAGAAAGAAAATGGAGGAAAACCAAAAATGACAAAGACAAAAAGCAATACCTATATGAACTCGCTGCCTACCACTCAGAAACCGACAACGCAAAGAGAAACTACCACACCAAAATCATCACGTCTGCTGCAAACAAACCTCAAGAACTCTTTCAAATTGCCAAAAAACTGACAAAGGCATCAACCACGTCCGATCAACCCCCAGATATCCCCTCAGATCTCTTGGCCCGACAATACAAACAATTTCAGCAACCTCAGCAACCTTACCGCTGCGCTACAGCCACAAAAACGTGCCCCGGAATCACCATAAACGCTGACTGGGATACATTCAATGAAACCTCAAAAGAAGAGATATCCTCCACCATCTCCTGTCTGAACACCACCACCTCTCCACTAGACCCCTGCCCTACCGAATGGATAAAGAAAACCAAGGAAGACCTGAGTGCTCCACTAACTCACATCGTAAACGAATCCTTTAAACAAGGATACATACTGGATGCCCTCAAACATCAATCATCCGACCAACCATAAAGAAGAACAACCTGGACCCCATGGACCCCACCTCCTACAGGCCAGTGGCAAGCCTCCCCCTCACCGCCAAAATAATAGAAAAGATAGTCCAACACCAGCTTCAAGATCATCTAGACACCAACGACATACTCGACCCACAGCAACACGGTTTCCGACCACTACATGGAGTTGAGACCCTCATGACCATCCTAATGAACACACTCATCATCGGAACCCAAGAAAAAGATTCGGGATACATCCTGATCTTCCTAGACATATCAGCGGCCTTTGACACAATCTCACACGAAATCCTCATACACAGACTACAAACAATTGGAATCAAAGACACTGTACTCCAATGGTTCAAATCCTACTTAACTAACAGACAGCAACGGATCCGCACCCTCTCTGCAACTTCGTCCCCCTATCAACAACTACAAGGAGTACCCCAAGGATCCACCCTATCGGCCATGTTGTTCAACATCTATCTCCGTCCACTATGCTCAATCATACGCACCCACAACATCATCTTCCACATCTACGCGGACGACATAATGCTCTATGCACCAATTACAACCACCAACCCAAAAAATGAACAACTATCAGCCTGCTTCAACGACGTGGCCAACTGGCTACAGGAGAACAATCTATCCATCAACATAAAGAAAACCGAAGCCCTAATAGTAACAAAAGAACCGGACTTCAAACCACCTACCCACCTCAACATGGGTACCACACAAATACAAATCCAGCCTCAAATAAGATATCTAGGCGTCATCATTGACCAAGCTCTTACCCTCAAACAACAAATCAACAAAACCGCCGGGATGATATTCCACAAAGCCAAAACTATTCAACGCCTCCGGCCCCTCCTAGAACATCACGACTTCAGGACAGTAATGCAAGCAGTGACACTCCCTCACCTGGACTTCTGCAACATAATCTACCATGGACTTCCTACCTCGCACACCAACTCCCTCCGTACAGCCTTGAACACTACAGCAAGGATTATTCAAAATGCAAAAAAACGGGACCACATCACCCCAATCCTAAGAGACCTTCACCTCCTTCCAGTGCAAGCAAGAATCAAGTACAAAGCGATCTTACTCATCCACAAAACAATCCACCACACACAGAACACCTCACTACACCCCTTACTGCCTCGACCATCCCACAACAGATCAACCAGACATTCCTCCAATAACTCTATCGTTGTCCCCCACAAAAGAACCAAATCCTCACAACGGACCTGCAACAGAGCATTCGAACTTTATGCTCCATCCCTCTGGAACTCTCTACCAAATCACATCAAGAACAACGCTGACATCACATCATTTAGGAAACAGCTGAAGACAATCCTATTCCGTGAACATCTTTCTACCACCATGACCTAATACCTAACTTCAACAGGAGTAAATTATGTCTATGTCTACCCAAATCATTAATTGTTGACCTTGGTGATGGCCCCACCCAAAAAATTACCCCGTCCTATGTTACGTGTTCCACCGCTTTGACCCGGTGAAAAGCGGGATATAAATGCAGTTAAATAAAATTAGTTGTTTGGTGGAGTGGGTTGTCTGTTGTGGTTTTAGCAGGGGATTGGCTGAGAGATTTTTAAAAATGGAGTTCTTGGAGCTTTGCACATGCGCGTCTGTATGGTACTTGTCAGCCGAAATGAATAGAGCCGTTTGGTAGTACAGCTGATAATACGAGGAACGCTGCTTTGTGTTTAAGGTGAGTGAGGGAGTCTCTTTTTGTTTTTAATAGATTTTTTGTGTACGTAGGTCTTCTAGGATATTTTAGGAGTACTTTAGATTTGTAATATACTTTTCTGTTTGTTTGTTAGTATTCCCCTGAAGAAGCGATTTTATTCACGAAACGCTGAAGAGCGCTTGGTTTGAAGCGTCAGGGGTTGGACTGCCGGGATTGCACTGAAATAGATAAGTTATGTGCCTGGCTGTCCTTTTATTCACACTGGGGATTTTATGGGAAGCTGGTCACTGATGTGAAATGGGCTTGAACGTTGGTGTTTAAGACTGAACGTTTGATAGTCATTAAAAATATTAGCCCTATGTTACTGAGACCTTCTTTCCCATTTGAATGTGTCTGAATATAAGTCTTTAACAAGAATGGTATATTAAGTATTGAAAGATGAATACCACTAAAATAGAAGATTTTTACATTTTTGTTTTATTCGAGTGCTGTTTTGATATTTTGTGATTTTCGTGCACTCTGCTAGTGACCAGTAGATTTTTTGGAACACAAAGTCTGTCGAATCTGACACCAGTCCCAATAATTCTTTTTTATTTTACATTTTTCTATTTTTTTTCTTTAACACAGTTTTCATCACTAAACTAGGCCTTTAGGCCTCCATAACCTTATCTTCAATCTTGAAGACAACTTTTTTGAGGCATGGAAAAGCCAAGTAGTGGTTTTAAAAAATGTACCAAGTGTGCTGATATTATATCAGTCACTAATAAACATGTCTGGTGTCTAAAATGTTTGAACATCAACCCAGTTGTTGTCCTTGTTCCAGCAAATGACAAAGAGAGGCCTAAAGAACCAAGTCAGACAGTACGGATTGTTGTTTGCTTCGGACTTGATGTCAGTGGGCTTCCACATCTTTGAAGACATAGTCTTCCTTTCATCAGTCTCAGGTTTCTTTAAAGTCCAGACATAACAGTAAGTCAAAGTCTCTGGCTGCTCCAAAGTCATTGGCATCCAAGACCAATACTGAGACCAGAGAGAAGTCCCAGTATAAACATTGCGACTCCCCTAGAGGTGCTTCAGATGCAGACCAGCCAGCCAAACAGCCCTGGTGGGAGGATCTGTCCTCCAAAGCACAAGAGGGGGCTCCGGGACACTCCTGAGGAATCAACCTCTGGAGCGCTACCAGTTTCGTGTTCTGGAAGGGTGGCTCAGAGACCCGTGGGTGATTCCATCCAAACAGCGACCATCTCCCTAGACCAGCGCAAGCTGGCTTTTGAGAGGATTTTGCTATCCCTGCTGGCAGCCTCCGTACTGATAATATTGAAAGGTCCAGGAGTGCATGCTTTGGCACCGAGCCTACAACCAGGTGTATCAGCCCCAATGCTGGTCCTCAAACCGGCATCGATGGAACCCTCAAGGGTGATACTGTCGTTGGAACTGACCGAGACCCCTGGTATCCAATAGACTCAAACTGATATGGCTCTCAGTTCCGATACTTCTGAGCATCGGTATCTGCATCGACCTTCAACATCCATGAAGCATCAAGGTCAAACCTGCCGATACTTTGACTTCAGAATCTGATGAGGATCACTGGATTCCCAAGAACTTCCAGACATCCATTCGGACACTTCGCTGCCTCAGGAACGGCGTCGGTCCCCACCAAAAGATATGTCCTTTCAGGACTTCATATTTGACATGGCAGCAGGGCTCGCCATCACAGCAGCCTCGGAAATGGAATTAAGGGCAGAGGAATTGGAAATAATCCAATACCCTCCCACGCCCAAGGAGGCAGATATATTACTGGTGCATAAGATTCTACAGGATCTTATGCTCCGCATGTGGGAAGCCCCGCTCATGGTTCTGCCTGTCAGCAAGAGGCTCAATACCGTGTACCGAGTACCAGAACACCCAGGCTTCCAAAAACCTTCACTCCTTCACCACTTAGTGGTGGTGGAATCGGCATATCCTAATGGTTAGAGCGCTGGCTTGGGAATCAAGAGACCAGGATTCAATTCCCACTAGCATTCCTTGTGGCCTTGGGCAAGTCACTTAACCTTCCATTGCCTCAGAAAAATCCAAGTTATGAATGTCCTTGTTTAATGTACATTACCAAGTTTAAGTTTAAGTTTCAATGTCAACCACTTTGACTGAAATGATAAAGCGGTATAAACAAACCTGTTAAATAAAATAAATAGAGCTATGAGAATCATTCATCCATGCCATTTGGCAGAGACTCGAGGACACTCGATGCCTTTGGGCATCGATGCTTCCAAGCATGCATATTGGCCTCCAGAATAAACTTTTACATGCTGTACATGGGCATGTTTCTGAAGGATGTCACCAGGGATCTGGAGACTTTCACCCTCATGCTTCCTGAGGCTAAGCAGAGTGCATTCCAGACACTCATCAAGCAAGGCCAAAATACTTCTCTTATCAGGGCCTCTTTTGATGCCTTCAAATCAACATGCAGAGCTTCAGCAGTCTGCTCATGGAATGGCCTCGTTACAGTCATCAGATCTCGAGCAATGGGTCCAGGATAAACTGGCCAATATCCCATATACTTGAGAAAACCTTTTTGGCAAAGATTGGAGGAAAAAAATCAGGAGAGATTGAGACAAACAATCTCACCCTAAAACGCCTTTCTAGGAAAACAGCTGCCCCATCCAAGAGGAAGGCTCTTCCCAAGAAATCTTTCTGTTCTAAAAAGAAGAAATACTATCCTTCTTAATCGCCTTCTGCTGCCTATCAGCCTCAGCGTACTCAGCAGAGACAGCTGGGCCCTCACCAGTCCAAGAAGCCCAAGGCTCCTAAGCCTCAACCAGCTGCACAGGCACACCCTGCGCCTGGTTTTTGACTCCTTATTTATTTTATATTATTTATTTATTTAAAGCTTTTCTATACCGTGCTTTTTATTAAAATCAGTGTGGTTTACAAGTAACATTTTTGTACAAAGCAGGAGAAACCTGCTTTGTACTTACATTGAATGGGTATTGTAACTTGGATTTAGAACTGGGGTAACTATATACAATCTGAGCAGAGTGTCACTGAGCTGTTGTAGCAACATGACATGCTCTAATAACTATGTACAGGATTGTCAATTATTTACAGGATTGTCAGTTATTTACAGTTAGATGGTTGGACTGATGGGTGGGGGTATGGTGGGTGGAGTTGTATCGTTGGTATGTGAGTAGTGTAGAAGAAAAAGGTGGTGCTTTAATGGCTTCCTGAATTGGGTGAGGTCAGTGATTGCTCGGATGGTGGTTGGGAGCTCGTTCCAGCGAGTAGGTGCATAGAACGCAAAGGCTCTGTTTTTTGTTGCCTGATTATTAGTGTGTTGGTGGCGAAGGTCCTTCTTGATCTGTTTGGAGGAGTGGGGTGGAGAAGGTCCGTTAGGGAGGTGGAGGATATTTTGTTGATGGCTTTGAAGGTCAGCAGTACTACTGCCGGCAGTTGATCGGCAGCCAGTGCAGGTCTTTTAGGATTGGGGTAATGTGAGAGCATTGTGAATCTGCCACTGGGGGGACCCCAGCCCCTCCAGATAGCCAGCAGACTCATCACTATGCCCACAGGAGGCACCTCATAACATAAGAGCAGTGGACACTCCAGATTGTCTATCCCACCCAACTCCTTCAAAGCACTCTCTTAAAAGAAGATGTTTTTCTACTCTCCATATTTTCTCATTCCAAAGAAAATGGGAGGATTCAGGCCCATCTTGGATCTCAGAGACCTAAAAATATTCATGATGCGAGAAACATTCAAAATGATTTCTCTAGGAACTCTTCTACCATAGCTCCAGAGACACGATTGGCCATCTTCTCTAGACCTAAAAGAGGCGTACACACATTTACTAATCCATCCCTCACACACACAGTATCTGCATGTTTCATGTTTCAAGGAAACCACTATCAATACCAGATTCCCGAAGTCTAGTCTCTTGCCCAAGAGTCTTCACAAAATGCTTGGCACTAGTCGCTGCCTACCTATGTACCTTGGGGTATTTTTTTTTTCTTTTATGTAAAGTCATTTTTATTGTTTTCACATAACGCATACAGTCAACATACTTACAGTCAGTCGGGCCAGCAAATGCCCAATGATAACAACAACAAAAGTAAATGCAGATACCAACAAAGGCAAATGAACACACAAAGTAAAATTCTAAAAGCAACAGAAGCCGAGGAGTACAATCAGCACATAGTCTAGAGCACAGGAAATAAAGTGTTCAACACAGAGAACAACGGTGCCCGAACTGCCATGACAATATGCGGCCATATCTGAAGCCCCATAGGCTATGTTCTGACAATAATATAGAAACATCCTTCAAGCCCAACAAAACAAGAACCTCCTCTGAACCTACCCCCTCCCCCTCCCCTAAACCACCCACCCCCCGCCTTAGCTAAAGAAGACTTCAATACCCCCCCAGGTCTCCCCTATGTTCATCAGCCTAATACCCCCTGTCCCATATTAGGGTCCTCCTCCGGTGGCAGCAACCGTTTCCTAAGTCTACTCCTGTTCCCGATTGGGGTCTAAACTCGGGGTTGGTATCAATGGTGCCCAGATGGTTTGAAAGCGGGTCCATGCTTTATTCCCCAGAAGCCGGGCTGTTCTACCTTCCATACGCCTGAGGTCACACCTAGTCGCTCCCACTCCACTATCCCTGGACCACCCTCCGATAGCCAATTACGTAAGATACAGTGTTTAGCTACTAGAAAACTCTTCTCACACAACCTCCTCTGGGCGGCCGTTCCCTGAACCCCCACACTACCCACATTAAATAGACACCACAGCGGGTGCAGGTCTACCTCCCCTCCCACCCAGAGTGTCAATTTACTCCTCACCGCCCCCCAAAAGATTTGAATTAAAGGGCAAAACCAAAACCGGTGTGACAGGGTACCCGGGTTCCCTTTACAGAGACCACACACATCTGACGCCAGAAGCCCCATCTTCCTCGCTCCAGTTTCAGAAACATACGCTCACCACAGTAGCTTAAATTGCAGCTCGCGGTATCTAACAGCCTCTGAAAGTTCTCGGATTCTATGAAAGGCAAGCTCCGCCAATTCTACCGTGAGATCCGCCACTCCATCCCGTTGCCATCGCTCTACCAGCGAAAATAATCTCCCCAAGCTTCCAGGGGGAGTCAAGAGTTCCCGCAACTGCATAGCTGTAAGATGCTCTTGGCATTGCTCCAGTACTAACCAAAGGCTATGCGCCCGGGAGAGCAGCTCAGTTCCCCCAGGGATACTGCTCACATAATGCCGCACCTGTAAGTAGTAATAAAATGTCTCTTTCTTCAGATTATATTTTCTCGACAAAATTTGAAAAGAGTCAAGCTGATCCATATTCTCCATTCGCAACTGCCCAAGGTACTCAATACCTGCCCGCGACCAAAGTTGGCCCACCCCGCCGGCAATTCCCGGCGTGAAATTCCCGTTGCCTTTCAGAGGCAAACAGTCCGTGGCTCTCCAAGGCCTGCCTCGAGATCGACATAAGAGTTTCCAAACCACTCGAAGCGTACGGAGATATGGGGACGCTCGCCACGCCAGTGGGAGCGCCATGCCCCCACAGTGGAGCAGATAGGCTCTATGCCACCTCTCAGAGAATTGATCGATCAAAGTGATCGGTAGCCTCTCGGCATTCCCCATCACCAAATCACTCAGTCGCCACGTGAAATAGCATAGATTATAGGACCGCAAGGGGGTCAGGCCTAGACCCCCTTCTGCAGCCGGTCGCATAAGTGTCTCTAGGGCTATACGTGATCTCCGGGATCGCCACAGAAAGCGACCAATCTGTCCATGCAGCTCCCGCAGATCCTGCCCAGCCAGCCAAAGGGGGAGATTCCGCAACAGATACAGCCAGCGTGGCCATTCTATCATCCGTACTAGTGCAACCCGTCCCATCAGAGACAGGGGGAGATCTCTCCACCTCTGCAGTTTCGCTGTGGTAGACTTGAGAAGTGGTCGAACATTTACTTCGTATAGGGATCGCAAACGGGCTGGAATTTGGACGCCCAAATAGCGAATGTGCCCCTCCGCCCAGCTAAGTGGAAAGGTGCCCCGCCAATTACACCGCGATTGATTATCCACATCTAAAACCATCGACTTTGTCTGGTTGATGCGAAGCCCTGAAAACCCGCCGAAATATGCAATCACACGGAGAGCCTCAGGCAAGGACCCCATCGGCTTCGTCAGACACAGCAAAAGGTCATCCGCAAACGCGCTTACCTTGACGCTCCCTCCCCGCCATTCAATGCCAGTTCCTTATCGGTCCTACAGTTCAGTCCTCCACCACTGGGTAGTGCACCTCCTCCTGCAACATGGAGACTGGACAAGTCAAACTTGTGACATCACCGGGTATATCCTGCTGGTCTTCTCCCATGATCCCCCAGTGTGTCCAGTCTCCATGCAGCATGAGGACGTAGTGAGCCTAGGTGCTGGGCTCACTTGAGAAGCAGTTTAGGAGCAGTTAGTCAGGATTTGATTTACCTTGCATTTCTTTTGCCCTTCTTTAGGTGTAATCCTGTAAATTGAATTCATTTTCATTTAATTTCATTTACTTTTACTTTATTTATTTTCACCTAGTCTGCCTTAGTGTAAAGGGGGGTTCTGTCCCTTTTCAAAGTTCACGCTGCCAGCTAGCCTCTCTGTTTGGGATTCTTCGGTCTCTGTGCCCGATGATGATCTCTCCCCCAGGACTGTACAGGGGAGAGCTCTGTGGAACACCTGCATTTTGGCAGTGTCCATGCGGCAGATTCCCATCGCGGCGGGAGCCTCAGGCCGTTCGAGGTTCTTTAGCCGGTGGGCCGGGGCTCGCAGCGTCTGCTACTTCTGGTGGCGCGAGGCAGCAGCGTGTCTGGACAGCTCTTCACCCCGCAGCTACAGCGGGGTAACTGCTGCATCCCGACGCCACAAGGGAGTCTCTCGAGTCCGCATGGAGGGGCTCTGAGCTCTTGCCGCCTCTGTGGTGTTTGGCGCCAAGCGGGCCTGCTTCGGATTGGCGCCATTTTCTCGGCAGGGCTGAGGCCTCGTGGCGGAGAGTGGAGCAGCCCCGCGTTTGAGCAGACGACGCTGTTCCACGCGGCTACACCCAGATAAGGACTTCCTTTTGCTGTTACTTTTAATTTTAATTCTAATTTTAATTTCTTTTTAATTTCATGATAGTTTATAGTTCTTTGAATGCAATGTGATTGGTTTGGGTTTTACTTCTTGGGGGGTGCCTTTACCTTTGTCTGCATTCTGGCAGTTAGCGACGTCTGTCAGCAGCAGGTTTCCGTGCTAGGATTTGGCCATTCAGGGTCATCGGCGGCACAACCACCTACAAATTGAGCCCTTTCTGAAATTGTCATTTACATAAGGATGCTATTTCCATGTTTATACGCTTGGAAATTGTGCAGACAGCCTCTAAATGTCGTTATGCCATCTGCAAATTTGATCGCCATGCTTGCTGATCTCTTTTCCAGATCATTTCAGTGCAGTAGATGTTACCAGATGCCAGTTCCAGTGCAGATCCCGAGACATTCCACTATTTACGGGTCTCCTGTGAGAAAACTGGCCATTTAGTCCTATTGTGTTCCTGTTTTTGATCCATTTCCCATTCTATAATAGCACATCATCTCCTTCCTCAGGAGAAGTTCATAAGGGGCTTTGTCAAGTACCTTCTAAAACATCCAGATACATATCATTTGGCTTACTCACATGTTTACTAACCCTTTGAAAAGACAGCTTGGTGCTGCTTTTCAGAACAAGTTCTATCATTTAACTGGCACTGAACTCAGATTCATTGGTCTGTAGTTTCCAAGATCGCCTTTGAAGCTCTTTAAAAAAAAAAAAAACAAAAAAAACAATTAGTGTTACATTAGTAACTCTTCAATCTTTAGAGATCATTAATACTAATGTTATGATTGAGCCTGGCTGATATTATGAATGATCACTATTAGACAAAAATTAGCTAGGTTAAGACACTTTGATTTGGTTTTCTGCACTATGTTATCAGAGCGCAGCTTGCCCATTTGGCGGGAACACTGCCCATCTGGGCCATCTGGGGAAAGGCCCCTGCTGGGGATCGTGAGAAGTGTTGCTGTATGGCACAGTCCGGGACTTAGTGTTCCAGGGTCCTGGAAGGGTTGATAGCGGCAGTCAGGCCTCCCTGTCTTTGCTATGACGGTCACCTAGGTTCAAGCGTCCTGTGTTTTGGGTGACAGGAGTGGGACACCTGGACATGTGGTGCTGGATGTTGGATAGGCTCATACCTCTTAGGTGCACTCTCCTTGAGTGCGTCTGCATGTCCGTGTTCTGTCTGTGATCTCATGCTCAGGTGATTGTTGCAGCAATGACAGAGATCGCTTGGGATATCGTGAGCGGGGTTGTCATGGTGTTGCATGGGGTTTCCAATGCAAGACGGGGCCATCCTGAGGAGTTTGGGCCTCAGTCATCAGCTTTCCCTTCGGTGGCCCGGCTGTCCAGGAGGCACCCCTCCAGATCCGCCGGTCCAGTTCTTCTCTGCCTCTTCTCAATGTGGGCTGGCAGATCTGGAAATTCACGTCCACTGCACGTTCTACTGTTTTACCTCTGCCTTGGGGTTCTGAGGTCATATATTCCCAATCATTTGTTTGGTGGGGTGCTGCTGTCTGTTGTGCAAGACAAGGTGGTCAACAGTCGGAGGCTGTCGTCTATTCCCCTTACCCCTGAAGGTGCTCACAATTTAAGTTTTTTGTACCTGCGGAGGTGTATGTTGTTAAAGGCTAGCAGGTGCACCTGTGGGACCAGAATCCTCGGTTCTTCCGACCTTCCATTGAGGTGCGCGTGTGGGGTTTACTCCCTTGGTCGGCTAGCAACTTGCTTCACCCATTGGGCCTTCCCTTTCCTCAAGGCATCATTGCGTCCCACTTTTTCGTGGGGGCTCGCCGCAGGGCCTGGAGTTATGCTCAGCCGGTTCCAGCCAGGGCTGAGTCCTTGGGGGGAGGCTCCGATCCTAACGATACAGGGAGTGCTGGGATCCGTTCAACCAGGTTCCTTCGGGCCCAGCGTACGTCGTCTTTTGCTGGCCGGTTTAGGTCTTCGGGTCGTGGCGGTGCTCCAAGAAGACCAGTAGGCTGCACAGTGCTTGTCTTGGAGCAAGCGCGGGATATCTGTAGGTTCATATTCAAAGCCGTCCGGTTACATGTCCCTCCATTGTGGAATGCTGTACTAGTAGGCATACTTCATATGCTGGGCTTACAAGTTGGCTTCCGCGCTGCTCGGCATCAGCCAAGGTGACTGCCGGTTTAGGCTGTGGAGTCAGCCTGGAGGAGGGGCCTTGCGTTCTCTGGACAATGCCCTGTTCGGTTGTGTGCCTTGTGGCCCTTATGGAGTTGTAAAAAGGAAAAATGAAAGAAAAAAAAAAAGAATAATCAAACAGGAAAGCCTTCCTAATTGTCCCCACTTCTTTTTTATAAGGTTCTGTCCCTTTCTTCCGGGAGCTTGACCGGAGCGTGGTTAGACTCAGCTACATTTTGGGGATCCTTTATGTACAAGGCGTTTCAGTGTACGCAGCACGCCCAGTGTTCCATCGTCTGACTGGAACGGTACGCGGTATGTCAGCCGTGGCAGGCGTTCACGGACACGGTAGCGGATCGAGCGCTGTAGGTGCTGTCTGAGATCTCCGGGATGGTGGCCTATTTCGATCGGCAGGGTGGAGTCGGTCGGGTGGTCAGGGTGACCCGAGCGAAGGGACAGCGTGCGCGGTTGAAGCCTTGGCGGCCTGCGTTTCGGTGGGGACACTGTGGTGGCGAAAGTCCTTAGCGGGGTCCGAGTGTTTGCCGGAGGAGTGAGATTGCATCAGGCGGTGTGCGCGCCGCGTGTGCTCAGATGCGGTCAGCCCATATTGGACCTCATGGCGACCTGTCAGTCTGCGGCGACGGGTCGATGTTTAGCAGAGGACATATGAGGCTACTGGATAGTGTCGACGCATTGGTATGGGGCCGTGGCCCGGTCCATTCTATGCCTTTCAGAGGTCATTGTGAAAATGGCCGACTGGGGCTGGTTGCTAAGATATGTGCTCTTCATTAGTCAGTGGGGACCATTACCAGTGTATTCTGCAACATTTGCATGAGCTTGCATAATCTTTACTTGCAACCAATCGAAATAACTGTCCAAAACCAGTTGATGCAGTCACTGCTTAAATTTGCCTCGCTTGACAGTAAAAAAAAAAAAAAAAAAGACATTTATTTTATACCGATAGGTCACTCACAGCATATTTGGCGATTCCTCGTCCTGGTGTTAATCATGCAGATAATTTCTGCTCTAGTTGTGGTGATGTGACTTTTACATCACAAAAATGGCATATGACTGTGGCGGTTCAGAAAGCCTACAATTTATATTTTGGCTGCAGAATAAAAGATCAGGATAAAAGCTAGGCGCCACACATATGCTGCAATACATGTGTAGCAGATCTCAGGCTGTGGATGGATGGGAAAAGACCATCAAAGTCTTTTGCGGTTCCAATGATCTGGAGAGGGCCCATGGATCACGTTGGCGATTGCTACTTCTGCATGGTTCCTCCAATTCCGGAGGGCATATCCAGGTGATGTAAGCGGTTGGCCTACTGGCATTGCGTCGTGGGCGTGGCTACCAGAGTCTCCTTTCTTTTTTGTCACACCATGTAAGACTCCACATCTTCTGAAACAACGCTGGACTCTGGGGCACTTGACACCCTCTTATATGCCCTTGGTGGATCACGCTTGGTTTATTGCAACTCATTGCTTAGCTGCATTCCACATTCTCAATTAAAAAGACTCCAACTGGTCCAGGACATAGCTGTAGAGCTACTTTGTGTTGCAAAGAATAAAGCCCTTAAGAGGTGTGACAAATAGGGTGTTTGACGCTGGTGGTTTTTTCCATTTCCCTCTTTTTGCTTCCCACCTCTGTCTGGATGGACCTCAGTTCCGTTCTCCCTCGTGGAATCCGGCTGTGCCTGTTTAGTTGTCGGTTTGGGACTTACGCAAGAACACTTTGCTTGTAACCTGCGTTCCTTGGACCTTAGGTGAGGTTCCGTCGCTTTCTGGGAGGTCTCTTCGCTGCCTGTCCCTCCATGGAGGCGGGTTCTGCGGGGAGAGCAGCGGTTGCTAACATTTGACACCCTGGTGGGGTCGAGAGCCAAGGGGGAGCTCAAGCGGATTTTTCAGGCGGAGCTCCGGTAGCCTTCTCAGTAGGTCTGTTTCTAGGGCGTTCAGTGTGTTTGCGATGGCGAGTTTGTCTTTCTGAAGCACTAGCGCTGCTTGGGGCAGAGTTCTGTGCTGTTTTCACCAGTGAAGAGGATCCAAGTGGGCTCTCGGTCGTGTCTTCCTGGTTGGCTTACCGCCTGTTGACGTGAGGAGCGGGCTGGGGTCGGTGCCTGCTCTGTTCATTTAGGGGCCGAGCCGACTGGATAGGTCCCTCCCAATGATTACTGCTCTGGTACATCCCAGTGGTGGAGGACTGAACTGTAGGACCGATAAGGAAATGGAAATTACACTTACCTGGTAATTGATGTTCCTTGAGGGAGTACAGTTCAGTCCTCATTCCCGCCCGGGGATGGATGTTTCAGACGCGAGGCGTCAGTTCCGAGTATGCTTTCGGATCCTAGAGTCGGCAACGGGCTCTGATTGGCAGGTAATCGCGAGAGCAACCTTTTCTGCCTATACTCTTCCTTAGTTCTCCTTCCTTCTAGCTCTCTGTCTTCCGCTGTTTGGTGCGCAGGGGGACAGGGGCACGGAGGAGGGTGTTTTCGGCCTTTCTTTTTGGGGCCCTGTGATTTTAAAGTTGAAGTTTGAGCATAGCTTTGTATTTAGTACTTTAACTGGTTGTTTGTTTGCTCCTTTGAGTCTGCTTTGACAGTAGGTCACTGGGGGATCATGGGAGAAGACCAGCAGGATATACCCGGTGATGTCACAAGTTTGACTTGTCCAGTCTCCATGTTGCAGGAGGAGGTGCACTACCCAGTGGTAGAGGACTGAACTGTACTCCCTCAAGGAACATCAATTACCAGGTAAGTGTAATTTCCATATATCTGCGGGGACGCTATTAGAGAGAGTAGAAGAGGTTCTAGTTGTAACACATATAGTAGAGGGGAAAGCGGGCAGCCCTGTCGCGTACCACGATGTAGGAGAAAGGGCTTGGAGCATACCCCCCCTACATCAACCACAGCTCGGGGAGCTGCGTATAACGCTTGCAACCCCTGCAGGAAAGCCCCCTGAAAACCAAACTTCCTGAGGGCTGCAAACATATATCGCCACGACACCCTGTCAAAGGCCTTTTCTGAGTCCAGACTGGCAAGAATCAGCGGGTCTCGGGCAAGTAAGGTCCGCTCCATACCCAGCAACACCCTACTGATGTTTACTGAGGCTTCTCTACCCTTGACAAAGCCAGCTTGGTGGGAACCCACTAGCTCAGGCAGGAACAACTGAAGCCGCGCAGCTAACACCGATGCAAAGAGCTTTTGATCGACGTTGATCAATGAGATAGGCCGATAAGAGGCGGGATCCTCAAGATCCTTTCCCTGCTTCGGAATCAATGTAATTCCAGCCGTTCGCATATCTCTCGGGAAAGTGCCTGTCTCCGCAACTTCGGCATATAGTGCCACCAGCGTGGGGACTACCGATACTTCCAACATTTTGTATGCCTCATAAGTGAATCCGTCCGGACCAGGAGCCTTGTGCGTTTTCCCAGTTCGGATCGCTTTCTGGAGCTCCTCGCCCTTAATCTCCTGATTCAACACTGCGATTTGCTCTGCTCCGAGCCGTGGGAGCGACACATGTTCCAAAAAGTCATCCATGGAGGCCATATCCCCCTCCTCAGATGTATACAACTTTTTATAGAAGGAGCGAAACACCTGTGCTACATCCTCTGCCCTGGTATGTCGTCTGCCCTCTTTGTCGCGGATTACCATCACCCCGCGGGGTCCAGCCTGATCTCTCACCAATCGAGCCAACAACTTCCCCGACCTGTCGCCGTAGCGAAAGAACTGATGGCGATAGTATTGTTGGGATTGGATGGCTCTTTCCTGCAGCAAGTCATTCAGCCGCTTCTGAAGCTCAAGATAACCCGCCAAGCCCTTCGATTGCGTGAACGCCACAAGCTTTGCTGCGCGAAGTTCCCCGGTTAACCGAAGCACCTCCGCATTAACTCTCTTACGTTCTGCACCGACATATGCAATAATATGCCCACGGAGAACAGCTTTCCCCGCCTCCCAAAAAGATGCCATGGAGCTGACCGTCCCCTCATTGAACTTAACATATTCAGCCCAATGCCTAGCCACAAATTCACGGAAGTCTGGCCGATTCTCAAGGTGGCTTGGAAAGGACCATTTAGTAGCTCCCGTCCGCTCACATCGCCACGTCAAAGTGACCATAGCATGGTCAGACACAAGAATCGGTCCTATCTCCGCTCGGATCACTTTCCCGAATCATTGCTGCGATACCAATGTGTAATCAATTCTCGACCACGTCTGGTGGGCACGCGACAGATGTGTATAGTCTCTGCTATTTTGATGTAGCACTCTCCAGGCATCCACCAGCTCTCCTAATTCACAAAGATAGCTAATTCCCCTTTTATTCCAGCCACTCCCCGTATATGGGCGAGAGCGGTCCAAGTGGGGATCATGGGGACAGTTGTAATCCCCTGCTAGTACTACCGGGACCTTTGGGGCATCCAAAACCCTATGCAGAATAACTTTAAAAAAATCATGATCATAGCTATTGGGGGCGTACACATTTCCCAGGAACAGCTCTTCTCCCTGAAGCTTAACATGGGCGAACAAAAATCTACCCTTGGGGTCCATCTCTACCTTTAAGACCTCACAGGCTAAATTCTTGTGTATCAGGATTGCAAAGCCTTTTTTGCGCGTGTCTGAGGGGGCTGACAAAACTGTCCCCACCCAGTCTCGTTGCAGCTTAGAATGTTCTGTGGCAGTCAAATGCGTCTCCTGCAACAGAGCCACCTGGGCCTTTTGACGCTTAAGAGCTTGGATAATTTTGGTACGCTTCACAGGAGTAGTGATCCCCCCTACATTCCAAGTTACAATGTGCAAATCATGGTGGGTAGTGTATTCTTTCGATGCATAAAATCTTAGGATGAAACAGCTGGAATTGAGCGTGGGGCAGCCCAGCCTCTACCCCACCCCTTCTTAACTGAACTCTAGAATTTAGGATTTTCCAGACATGACGAGACCATGGCCCATCTGGGGGTATGGGCCATTGTATGAACAAACCTCCCAGAGATTCCCCCTCCCTCCTTACGCCCCCTACTCCCCCCCCCACCCCTCCTATCCCCTCCCATCCCTCTATCCCCTTCCAGTTCCCTTCCCCAGCCCCCCATAAAACCCTCATCTGCCATTTCCCTCAGTATCCTCGACTGAGGCCTCGGTCATAGCGATGCTGCAGGGCAGCCTCTGCATTCCTCCCCGCTCCCCCCCCCCCGCCCCATATGCTGGCACAAGCTTACCATTGCAAGGTCCTACATCATAACCTAGTATAGCAGTACATGCCAAAGAAGGAAGAAAGTGACAAAAGACAATCAATAGATAATGCACACTAAAGACTAAACTGCACATCTATGGACCCGCTTGGTCTCCCCTGCCTCCAAGACCATAAGCCAGGGTCCTCCATCTCTGCAACGCGCCATGCAATTGCGGTCTGCCCCATCAACAGGATGGATATGTCCCCTCTTTGCGCTCCACATCGTCCCCGACAGCGGGGTTGCTGTCCCATCTCTCAGTCCTCCACCTGTTCTGCAGGTAATTCCGCCAAAAATTGCTTCGCTTTCCCGGCTTGCTCAAAGGTATGTGCCTTCCCTCGGAAAGTAATCCTCAACGTGGCTGGAAAGGCCAAAGTAAAGCGGGCCTTCCGACGGAATAGCTCTGCACAAACTGGTGCAAACTCCCTCCGTTTTGCTGCTACCGCCGCAGAGTAATCTTGGAACATTAAGATTTTTCGGTTGTTCAGCAACAGCTCAGGAATTTTCCTATACGCTTGCAGAATTAGAGTCTTATGTTGAAAGTTGAGCACTCTCAATATCACCACACGTGGTCGGTCGCCATCCTCTCGGCGGGGTCCCATCTGGTGCGCACGCTCGATTTTGAAACGGCCTCGTAGATCCTCAAGGCCCAAAGCCTCCGGAAGCCAAGTTTCCAAAAAGGGGAGCAACTCTCTCTCGGCCTTCTCCTCTCCTATCCCCAGAATGCGCAGATTGTTTCGCCGTGAGCGATTTTCTAGATCATCCAGTTTCTGCTGCATCTCCTGCAAGAGTTGTGTGTGCTTGGTCATTTCCCTCTCTCGGCACCCCTCTTCGCTCTCAAGGCTAGCGACCCGGTGTTCCAATTCATCAACTTGCTTTCCAAAGTCTGCCAGCGAGTCTTCCATACTATCCAACTTTTTCATGAGCAAATCAAATTTCGGGTACAAGAGCTTGACCACTTCCTTGGCGAGCTCCGCTGGGGCCGAGTCTATACTCTCACCTCCTGGAGAGGCGGGCTGCGTCAGCACCGACGTGGAAGGCCCAACTTTGGAGAGCTTTTCTCGCTCTCGTTTCGGCGCCAGCGGCATGGTTGGGGAGCGCGGGTTCCTACCGTTGGTAGTGTGCAGCTTCGGAAACACGTTCAGTGAGCAGGGGAGTATTGGGGAGGCAATAAGCAGAGTTTAAAGCAGATTAATTCTTGTGGCTGCCCCGGAGCGAGCGGAAAAGCGTCCACACTCACTCACGCATCACGTGACCCCCCCCTACCTTGGGGTATTTATCTTCCCTTACTTAGACGACTGGCTGATCAGGAGAGATTCCCCTCTGGAGGTAAGACTCTCCTTTATCGCACCATCATGGTGTTTCAACACCTGAGCTTTGTCATTAACTTCCCAAAGTCTCATCTCGCTCCAAGCCAAAAAAAGTTTTCTTTGAGGGCTTTGCCCTCTAGGTGCTTAGGCGCCATTTTGGGCCTTAGGCCCCTTTGTTCCTCAAAATGGAGAAACCAACTAGTGGTTTCAAGAAGTGTTCCAAATGTAGCAGTACTGGTGTCTTAAATGTTTGGGACCAGACCATTCACCATCGGAATGTCTCCTTTGCAGGAAGATGACAAAGAAGGGTCTGCAGAATAGAGCTGCGAAACTCAGCACCCTCTTTGCCTCGGATGCAATGTCCATTGCATTGACATCGTCCAGGGCTTCATCTTCCTCCCATGGATCTCAGGTAACAAAACCAAGTCTTCTTCGAAGACTGGTCAGTCCTCAAAGGGTAGATCTCCTCCTAAGCATCGAGATGCTTTAAGCATTGCCCTAGAGGAGAATACACCGGCAAAACAGCCCGGTGGTCCTTTCCTCTAAAACATTATCGGGATCCCAAGATGTTCCCGAGGTGTCCACCTCTGGAGAGCTCTTGGTGGCATGTTCTGGGGTCATAGCCTACCGTTCGGGTACTGATACCCAGGCATCGGCAGGCTCCATGGATCACTGTATCCTAGTCATTGAGTGGAGTCTTGCGGCCTTCCTGGCAACTTGTACCGCTAAAGCCTCTGCAATCAGTTCCGCAGCCATCGGTATCGACACCGGTACCAGAGGTATCTGCATCAACCATTGCGCCGCTCTCCATGCTACCACCCGTACCGGCCCTGGAGTCACTGTCCGGCATCGAGGGTCTGGTACCGAGGCATACTTCGAGTTTTTCGATTCCGATTCTTCCGATGAATTGATTGGTACCGGAGAAGCTCTTCCAGAAGCTCCTTTCCTTCCCCACAACGCCGGATGTCTCCTCCAGAGGACATGTCTTTTCAAGACTTTATACGGGATGTGGCTCGGGGTCTCTCTATTACGGTGACCTCTGAGAAGAAACCGAGAGCTGAAGAACTTGAAATTCTTCAGTATTCGGTAGCCCCTAAGGAGGCCACTACCTTACCCATTCATCGGATACTGCATGGCCTCATGCTTAGAATGTGGGAAACACCTTTAACGGTGTCTCCACATTCTTAAAGACTCAATACCATGTATTGGGTACCGCAGTGTCCCAGTTTCCAGAAAACGCAGTTACCACACCATTCCATGGTTGTGGAATCAGCAATGCGTCAAATCAAAAGTGCTAAGACACATTCATCTAATCCTCCTGGCCATGAGGCGAGAACTCTCGATGCCTTTGGCCATCGATATTTTCAGGCCTCCATGTTATCGGCCAGAATAAGTTCATACATACTCTACATGGGTATGTTTCTTCAGGAGGTGACTAAAGATTTGGAACTAATGGCTCCTCTTCTCCCAGACGACAAGAGGGCTGATTTCCTGATGCTTGTTAAACATGCCCAGAATGTTTCCAAGTTCATGAACAGGGCAAATTTTAATTGTTTTGAGTGTATTATGTCACGGGGTAGAGCAGGAATTACCTATGGAAACAGAAAGAGCAGGGCTAGGTAGATCTGAAACTGACAGATCCAAGCACATGCTGCAGGGTGCTATAAGCAACCATGGAAAACAAAGGTAACCAGAGGTAGAACGTGCTCCTGCAAAGGATTACCTCATCCTCAATCAGTTAATGAAAGGCAGCTGAGAGCAGGGCAAGGTCAACAGAATGCAGGTAGTGACGCAGTTAAAATGCATACAGAGTCACTTACCGGGAGAACTAAGCAGGATTTCTCAGAGAGCAGAACTAAGCAGGATTTCTCAGAGAGCAGAACTAAGCAAGATTTCTCAGAGAGAGGAGCTAACTGGGATTTCTCAGAGGAGAGAGACATTAAGGATACTACAACAGCTGGGGCAGAAAAGGAGAATACTTCTCATTGGAGTTTGAATAAAGTTCCTAAGGAAAGAATATCCAAGGGCAATTGCAGGGTGCTAGGAAGCACGGAGCAAGAGGCCAGTGAAAAGAATCACAGAGGAATTCAATCCAGCAGGAAAGAGAAACCCTTGAGAAACGGTCCTTCTGCTAACAGGTACCCAGAAAACAGTAAGGGGTTTAGAAGGGACACTTACCTGTTTAAGAACCAGCCAGTGGCTAGAGGCAGTAAGAAGCCTGCTTTTAGAAGTATCAACGCTGACTTTCCATGCTGTAAAAGCTTGAGAGAAATCCTCCCTGAGGACTGGCTGAAAGCCTGTAATAGAGAGGACCTTAGAAGCATAAGCTTTCCCTATACACAACTAGGAAGGTTGGGTCCCCTAGGGGCAGACTGTGAGAAATACGGTAACTTCCCATCCTACCTTGGTGAAGGGGGGAAGGGAAGTCTTGCAGAAGACGGAAGCTTGCACAGCCAAGAAAGGAGACACAGCTGTTCAGAGAGTAGCAACCAGGGAAGCTACGAGGCAATGGACTTTGAATTAGCTGAAGATAATACAGAGGTATCTCAAATGGAATGTGCTTTGACCCTGGCTAATGATGTGTCTTCCTTATGCTAAGCTGTGCTAAGAAGATAACCTTTTAAAGAAAAAGGATTTCTGAAAACTACCTGTATAAATTTAGTAGCTGTTATATTTTGAGTTAAGCTGAAATGAAGCGCTTTTGGTTCCAGTAGTATTTTTATTTGTACCAGAAAACATGGTCTGTTTCTGTTAATTTCTCACGTGCAAGAATCCACCCGGAAAGGGATAATAAAAATACCTCTTACTAAAAAGCCTGGCTGCTCGTCACAACTACAACCTTTAGAACGGCTAGTGGGAGATAATTCCCAGGGGGCCTTAAAAGAGCCCCAGCTACATTAAAGAAGAGGCCCCACTGAAAGTCCCCTAGGCTGCCTCCTAGCGGGGTAAGTAGGTGGGTGACAATTAGCAGGACTTTTGCTATTTCCATCAGTGCACATTGGATTGCTTGGTTACAAGTATCTGACTTAGAGCAGTGGGTGCAAGATAAGCTGGGGAATATTCCTTGCATGGAAGGAAATCTCTTTGGCAAGGATTGGCAAGACAAAGCTTCTGAGCTTGACTCCGAGAAGACTACCTAAACAGGCTCTCTATGACCACTGCCAACCCAGCTAAGAAAAAGACGGTTAAGAAGCCATTTTTCAACAAGAAAAAGACGTTTTATCCTTCTTACACCCATGCTGTGCACTGTCTGGTCCATGCTTCCCAGAAGGGACAACCACAACCGAAGCAACAAAGGAAGGCTCAGGCCCGCAGAGCTCAACCAGCTCAGCAGACCCAGCATCCACAAGGTCTTTGACTCCTTGCTAGAGAACTTAGCTATCCTACCTCTGGAAATTCCAGAGCCAGTCTACATTCCAGACAGACTGTGTTACTTTGTCAAAAGGTGGCACCAGATAACATCAGAACATTGGACTCTCTCCATAGTGACAGAGGGGTACAAACTTCACTTCCAAAGTATGTCCCCTCCTCCCACTCCAAGAGAGTACAGCTCTCGGCCCCCTCTTACCACTCTCTTGTGCTAGGAGGTTACCACCCTTCTCGCTCAGGGTGCGATAGAGGAAGTGCCACTTTCTCAACAAGGCCTAGGCTTCTACTCCCCCTTCTTCCTTATACCAAAGAAAGCAGGAGGATATAGGCCCATTCTCGACCTCCGAGAATTAAACAAGTATCTGCTCCAAGAGAGATTCAAAATGATCTCTCTCGGAACACTTCTCCCTTACATCCAGAGTCAGGATTGGCTATGTTCTGTAGACCTAAAGGATGCATATACACATATCCTTATTCACACAGAACACAAGAGGTTTCTTTGATTCCTCTTTCAGGGAAGACATTACCAGTACAGGGTTCTACCCTTTGGCCTGGCTTCTGCCTCAAGAGTCTTCACAAAATACATGGCAGTAGTAGCAGCATTTCTAACAACTAGGGATATTTGTCTACCCCTACTTAGATGACTGGCTCATCCGAGCATCGTCAGCTCCAGAGGCCAGCTCTGCTCTCTCCTGCACAATGCACATTCTTCAACATTTGGGATTTGTAATAAATCTTCCAAAATCCCAACTCACCCCTTCTCAAACCTTAGAGTTCATAGAGGCTCTTTTAGACACACAGCAGTCAAGGGCTTTCCTACCGCAGGTCCGCTGTGCTCGAATAGTTCAACTAGCTTCTCAAACAGCTATGAAGACTTTCCTAACTGCTCGAGAAATGCTTCAGTTGCTCGGTCATATGGCTTCCACTGTACATATGTTTCCCTATGCTCGTCTGCACATGCGTGCAGCTCAATGGACCCTAGCTTTGCAGTGGACTCAGGCAGCAGGTCGTCTGGGGGACAAAATCAGGATTTCTGCACGCCTCATATCGTACCTCCAATGGTGGCATTCACCAGAAAACCTACTCGTAGGGTCACCTTTTCAGAGGCCAAAACACCAGTCCACCTTGACAACGGATGCGTCCAAATTGGGTTGGGGAGCTCATCTATACAATCTCTCCACTCAGAATCTTTGGACTCAGCAGGAGGCTCGGCTTCACATAAATCTGCTAGAACTCAGAGCCATCTTCAATGCTCTCAGTGTTCCAGGACCACCTGCACTCCAAAACAGTTCTAGTCCAAACGGACAATCAGATAGCCATGTTCTATGTGAACAAGCAGGGTGGAACGGGTTCTCAGGCATTGTGCAAGAAAGCCCTACACCTATGGTCCTTTGCCAAATGCCTTCAGATCCATCTACTAGCGGTGTATCTCCCTGGCAAACAGAATATCCTGGCAGACAAACTCAGTTGAGTACTACTGCCACATGAATGGTCCCTCCATTTGGATCAAATTGCTCAAATCTTTCAAATCTGGGGGACCCCAGATATAGATCTGTTTGCAAGTCCTCAGAATGCCAAACTTCCCTGCTTATGATCCTGAATTCCTGCTCAGAATAGTCAGGTGATGATTGCATTCCACCTCCTGTGGGTTCAGGACTTCCTATATGCCTACTCTCCCATTCCCCTCATTCCCAAGACTCTGTTCAAGCTTCAGAGAGACAGGGGCTACATGATCCTCATAGCCCCACACTGGCCACGACAGATGTGGTATCCACTGCTTCTATATCTCTCTCAAGCCAAACCTCTGGAGTTGGGATGTGCTCCCGATCTCCTATCCCAGGAGAACGGGATGCTTCTGAACCCTCAGTCTTTGCACCTGATGGCGTGGCTGCTGAGAGCTTAGAACTCCAGGATAGCAACATCTCTCAACAGGTTAAAGATATCCTTTTGGCCTCCTGGAAACCTTCCACAAGGCATGCTTACGCTTTTAAATGGAGAAGGTTCTCAATCTGGTGTTCAAAGAAGGAACTTAATCCTTTTTCCGTTCCAGTGGAGGCTTTATTTGAGTATCTCCTCCACCTTTCATCTTCTGGACTTAAAACAAATTCGGTGAGAGTCCACCTCAGTGCCATTGCGGCTTTCCACAGGCCCTTTGATGGACAACCTGTCTCCTCTCAACCGCTTGTAGCACATTTTATGAGAGGTCTGCTCTTAACTAAGCCTCCCATTAAGCCACCACCTGTGGCATGGGATCTCAATCTTGTCCTTGGACAGCCGATGAAGCCGTCTTCGAACACCTAGCCACTACATCTCTGAAGTTTCTTTCTTGGAATGTCATCTTCCTAATTGCCCTCACTTCTGCAAGACGCATCAGTGAGCTCTAAGCTTTAGTGGCTGACCCTCCTTATACACGGTTCCACCATGATAAGGTAGTCCTTAGGACTCATCCCCACTTTATGCGAAAGGTGGTTTCACCTTTTCATTTGAACCAGTCGGTTTACCTTCCTGTCTTCTTCCCTAGGCCTCATGCCTCTAGTGCAGAATGGAATCTACATACTCTGGATTGCAAGCATGTGTTGGGCCTTTTATCTTCAGAGAACTAGGCAGCACAGAAAAGCTTCACAGATTTTTATTGCGTTTCATTCCAGTCACCTGGGTCTACCAGTTTCTAAGAGAACACTCTCCAAGTGGATTGCAGACTATATATCTTTTACCTATGAGAGTAAAGGACTTTCTCTTGAAGGTCATGTCACAGCACACAATGTGCGAGCAATGGCTGCCTCTATGGCACACCTACGCTTGGTGGCGATTGATGAAATTTGCAAAGCAGCAACCTGGTTCTCTGTCCACACCTTTGCGGCCCACTATTGCTTGGTCAAAGACTCCCATCGGGATGCCTCGTTTGGCCAGGCTGTTCTCCAGCATCTCTTTCAGACTTAGAACAACTGCTACCCCCTGTCCTGAGTTTTGATACCAGAGATCCTTGGGAGGATACATGACCCACTTCAGCCTGTGTCACTGCTCTCTCTGGGGTCATCTCCCTGGCATCTCCAAGCTGAGGAGTCCCATATGTGAAGACTACATTCCTGCTTGTTCCTGGAGATAGCGTAGTTACTCACCTGTAACGGGTGATCTCTGGGAACAGCAGGAATTGAGTCTTCATAACCCACCCTCCTCCCCTAGGAGTTGTATCTCTCTCTCTTTCTCTCTCCTTCTCTCCTTTTATCTCAACTACAAACCCAACTGAGGAGGGAGAGTTGGAAAGGTGGGAAGGGAGCAGCGCAGGCGCAGTGGGATGCTCCCAAAAGCTTTCTTATAGGATGCTGGGGAGCGTTCCCACACAAGCTCCGTCGGTGCCGACATCACCCATATGTGGACTCAATTCCTGCTGTTCCCGGAGATCACCTGTTACAGGTGAGTAACTATGCTTTATTTAACCAGTTTTTCTATACCGCCTTATCCTTCAAAGCGGTTTACATTATGCAATCACTATAAACAGGTACTGGATACATTATCTTGTCCCCAAAGAGCTCACAGTCTATGTGTACCTGAGGCAACAGTGGGTTTAGTGGCTTGCCCAAGGTCACAAGAAGTGCCTGTAGGACTAGAAACCCCAGTCCCTCCAGCCTGTGATCGCTGTCCCCAGATGGCACTTGAACCCCCAGCTATTATCGTGTAAAGCCCATAAATATGCAGCTTTAACAACTTGATGAGGGTAACCTCTGTGATAAAATTGCTGAGCCAATTGACCCGCCTTAATTTTGAAATCAAGATCATCAGAACAAACCCATAGAAATTGACTAATAATAAGGCTGTCTTCAACTTCGGCAGGTGATGGCTTTCAAACCATAGCAGGTTATTGTGATCCACCAATTTACAGTACAGGGAGGTAGTGATACATCCCCCTTGTTTTAGAATCATCACACCCAAAAACAAAATCTTCACAGTGGAGAAAAACATTGTAAACTGTAAACAAGGATCTCAATCATTGAGCCATGTCAAAAAATTATGAAGTTGTACCTCTGATCCACTGCAGATGCAGAAAATGTCATCAATGAACATGAGCCATAGATGTATCTTCTTGTACCAGTCAGACGGATACAAAGGTTGTTCCTCAAAACACGCAACATATAAATTGGCGACATTGGGAGTTATAGCTGCTCCCCTAGCCACCCCTTGTGTTTGTAAATACAAGCCATATCTTTGGAGTTCATGTTGATTAGTGGGTTTTTTAAAAACAACAATATAAAATGCCCATTGCCACCATTTGTTCAGGTCATTTGAGGAAAATTTTCACTATTTAAGAGTTTGTGCTGTGAAACTTCAACTCATCTACATAACTGTAGATTATGTTTTTATCTCTAAAGTTAAAGTTAAATCCATAGCCCAAAGAGTTTATTTATTTATTTATTTAATTTTCTTATATACCGCGCTATTTGTCATCAGTGCGGTTTACATTGAAATAATACAACAATTGGTCAGATATAACAGACCTATTACAAGTAACAGGAAAATTAACATGGAAGTAAACAGGGAAATCATTTATATTTCTAGAGTTAATAAGAGAACTCTGTAAATTTAGTACCAAACAAAACAAGAGCAGTGGCAGGGAATTTTCCTGAAATATTTTTTTTCTGCAGTTTGATGCTGAGGATTGCAAATTGTATACCTTGGAGTGGAGGGGTAGTCTAATGGTTACAGCACTGGTTTGGGAGTCAAAGGACTAGGGTTCAATTCCCACTAGCATTCCTTGTGGCCTTGGGCAGGTCACTTTACCCTCCATTGCCTCAGAAAAATCCAAGTTATCAATGTCCCTGTTTAATGTACATTACTAAGTTTAAGTTACAATGTATACCGCTTTGATTGAAATGTTAAAGCAGTATTTAAAAAATCTAATAAATAAATTCAGATAGTGCACTTGATATACTCATTTGATACAGAAACATAGAAACATGATGACAGAAAAAGACCACATGGCCTATCTAGTCTGTCCTTCCATATCAACAACTACAACAGTCCACTTTTTACCTTTAGAGATCCTCTGTGTTGGTCCCATGCTTTTTTGAATTCAGTTACTGTCCTCATCTCTACCACCTCCACTGGGAGACTATTCCATGGATCCACTACTCTTTCCGTAGAGAAATATTTCCGCATATCACTCCTGAATCCATCTCCCTTCACCCTCATCCCATGTCCCCTCGTAGCAGAACTTGCTTTCAATTGAAAGAGGCTCTCTCCCTGAACATTTATGCCATGGAGGTATTTAAACATCTCAATCATATCACCTCTATCCCGCCTTTCCTCTAAGGTGTACATATTAAGATCCTTAAGTCGCTCCTCATATGCTTTATAATGAAGCCCACTAATCATTTTAGTAGCCACCCTCTGCACAGGATTTATTTTTTACATTTTGAAGCTATTTATTATCTGAGAGTGTGGGGGTGCTATCAGATGATTTCATATAAATATTCATGCTCACTGAGATTTTGGTTTTTCTTACAGCTGACCACAATGACTTTATTCAACCCTATTTATTTTTTGACCCATATGCTCCCCTCTGATTGCCATTATTTTCTATCACTGTGATCTTATTAGAATCAATATGATCATTTATTCTACTGGCAACTACTGCAGAGAACAACTTGTAATTGTAAGTAGGAAAGTTATTGAATGATAGCTTATGGGGACATTACTTGGATCTTACCTGAAAGTAGAAGTATTTTTCTTGGCTGTCAAATCAGTTGAGTTCTGAAGTTTTCTAGATCTTGGAGAGATATTAAATGTTTCCAGCCAAAAGTTAGACACTCCATCAGGGTCTAGGATTCTTCCAATTTGTTGCTTTTTTAACCTGATCTTGAGCTCCTTGTTGTAACTTCAGGCCATTCCATAATTTTAGTGTTTGACTTCCATGTTCTGTTATGCAGGGTGTTAATTCTGCTTCTCTGTTGTTCCTATGGGTCATCATACAGTATAAATTTCTCCAGAACCTTTCTGTTTCAGCTTCAGTAGTTTGTATTTTAACTGCATTAATGTTCTTCTCCAATTCAATGTAGAATTAGTTTGGATTCTTTCCAAATATTTTATTTTGATGTCTTTCCTTTCTGATTTCTTTTATCTGCTGGTTTTTTGCTTCTGCTCTTACTAATTGAAGAATATGAAGCTAGAATCTTCTGTTAGTGCAATATGATTCATCTTGATGGTTTGGATCTTTCTTATCATCTTTGGTGATCTTTTATTTCTATTAATGAGACCTCTGCAACTAGTAATTCTATTTTTTCTCTACATGTTTTTTCCAATGGGGGTTATTATCTTTATCTTCAGGAACAAGCAGGAATGTAGTCTTCACATATGGGTGACCGGTACCAATGGAGCCCATGCAGGAACGCTCGCCCGTGTCCAATAGGAAAGGTTTTGGGAGCATCCCACTGTGCCTACACTGCTGCCGCCTTCGTGACTCTCCCTCCTCAGTTCTTCATTTTCCGCTGAGCCAGCAGGAAGCAAATCCTGTCACTGCAGAAAATTTCTTCTTCTTTATTATTTTTTGTGGTTGTGTCTGCCTTCCCGTTGACACTGGAACTGATATCTTTGATTCTATTTCTTTCTTTCTAAAAAAAAATAAAAAAGAAAGAACTTCAGTTCTTTAAGGTGCATTGATGTCATCTTAGGCCTAGGCCTTCCATCCAGTCTACTGACACGATGGAAAAACCAACCAGTGGTTTTAAGAAGTATTCCAAGTGTGGTAGCACTATCTCTGCAATTGATACCCATGACTGGTGTCTTAAATGCCTCGGCCCAGATCACCAGCCATCTGAATGTCCCCTATACAAGAAGATGACAAAAAGAGGCCTACAGAATTGGGCCGCGAAACTCAGCTCCCTTTTTGCCTCAGATGCGGTTTCACTTGCTTCATTGTCATCGAGGGCATTGTCTTCCTCACATGGATCTTAGGTATTGAAACACAAAACAGACTGTCCTCCCAAGGGTAAATCTCTTTCTAAACATAGAGATGCCTCAAGCATTGCCATGGAGTTAGATTGACCAGCCAAACTACCCTGGCGGGAGGACTGCCCCTCCAAAGCCGCAAAAAGGGTCCAGGATGCTCCCGAGGCCTCCGCTTCAGGAGAACCCCTGGTGCCATGCTCTGGAACGGTAGCCCATGCTTCCGGTACCGATACCCAGGCATTGGCAAGCTCTGTGGATCAGCGTATGCTGGCCATTGAGCAGAGTCTAGTGGCTCTGTTAGCAGCATCAGTACTGATCAGGACATTACCGGCGGTATCATCTGGGCCGAGGCATTTAAGACACCAGTCATGGGTATCAATTGCAGAGATAGTGCTACCACATTTGGAATATTTCTTAAAACCACTGGTTGGTTTTTCCATCGTGTCAGTAGACTGGATGGAAGGCCTAGGCCTAAGATGACATCAATGCAGTCTGCATCGGGCTCCATGCCGCTCAGCACACTCCCGCCCGTATCGGCCATTGAGTCTGTTCCTGGTTCTGAGGTACCAGTACGGCAAGACTCTCGAGCCAATACCGATCTTGATTGGTATCAGACCTTTCAAGAACAGGAACATACTTTGATTCTACTGATTCTGATTCTTCGGATGATGAATCGATCAGTACCTGAGAGATGCTAAGTCTTCCAGAGGAAGCCTCACCGTCGCCGCAATGGCACATGTCCCCTCCCAAAGATATGTCTTTCCAAGAGTTTATCAAGGATATGGCAAGGGGTCTATCCATTACTCCTACATCGGAGAAAGAACCCAAAGCAGAGGAGGTGGACATTCTCCAATACCCTACAGCTCCTAAAGAGGTGACTACTCTGCCTATTCGCCATATACTCCAGGATCTTATGCTCTGGATGTGGAAAATGCCCCTCACCATTTCTCCCCATACTCGATGACTCAATACCATGTCCCCTATACCATGTATCGAGTACCGGAAAGCCCCGGGTTCCAGAAAACGCAGCTTCCACACCACTCAATGGTAGTGGAATCAGCTGTGCGTTAAATTAAAAGTTCTAAAACATACTCCTCCAATCCCCCGGGCAGGGAATCAAAACCCTTGATGCCTTTGGGCGTCAATGTTTTCAGGCCTTCATGCTTTCAGCCCAGACAAGTTCATACATACTCTACATGGATATGTTCCTTAGGGAGGTAACTAGGGATCTGGAATCAATGTCTCCTCTTCTCCCAGATGATAAAAGGGCAGACTACCTTACCTTAGTTAAACATGCCTAAAATGTTTCCAAATTTGTCAACAGGGCAACCTTTGACTGTTTTGAATGCACTAGAAGAGCAACTTTTATCTGTATAGGTGCTTGTAGGATTGCATGGCTCCAGGTATCAGACTTTGAACAATGGGTTCAAGATAAGCTGGGTAATATTCCCTGTACTGGTGAGAACCTGTTTGGAAAGGACTGGCAAGATAAGGCCTCTCAGTTAGAATCTGAGAATACT
This sequence comes from Ichthyophis bannanicus, assembly GCA_033557465.1. NCBI lineage: Eukaryota > Metazoa > Chordata > Amphibia > Gymnophiona > Ichthyophiidae > Ichthyophis > Ichthyophis bannanicus. The sequence goes on from CM066032.1 coordinate 855,407,130, forward strand.
ACCCTCACTAGGCTTTCCAAAGCTACTGCCAACCCTGCCAAAAAGAAAGCAGCTGCAAAGAAGCCTTTCTATGGTAAGAAGAAGAAATTTTACCCTTCTTACCCCCCAGCTTCTCAATACCAACCTCAGGGTACCCAAAGGAAGCAACAGCCTCCTAAGCAATAGAAGAATCCAGAGGCTCCTAAACCCCAACCAGCTGTGCAGACCTAATCTGCACCTGGTTTTTGACTTCTTCCTAGAGAATATAGCCACCCTGTCTCTGGAGAACCCCACCCCTCCACATAGCAGGCAGGTTTTGCCGTTTGTCATCAACCCCCCCTGGTGGCCGGTGGCTGTAAGGGTAGGTTGAGCATATTATTATTTTCTGGGAGTAGAGGGCTCTTTTAAGGCCAAGGGTATCTTGGTCTTTGTAGTCCTGCTCCTTATGTGAATAAATTGTGTATGCCAAGTAGAGGGTAAATAAGGCTTTTATTTCCCTTTTAACGCAAAAGGTTCGCTGAGATACAGAAATACAGAAAGTCCTTCTTTTCAGGCTTCCACCACAACATAAGTAAAGAGGTAAACTGTTACAAACTTCACAGTTGCTTGTAGGATTTAACCACGGATTCTTTCAAACTTTAAAGCAAAACAAAGGAGTGAACATTCCTCTTTCATTCAGCACAAACATGAGTATTCTCAAAGCAATGTCTGTATAACTCACAGTTCAGGGAGTGATTCAAAACTGCCCGCAATACAAATGGAGCAATCCATTAATTCATCTTGAGATGAGGGAATAGGATCCTCAAGCGCTATCTGCCTGGGCTCTGGGTCATTGTTATCTCCCTCTGAATTGGAGCTTTCCCTGGCCGCTATAGTTTGCCGGTCACTGTTTCTGTTCCCTTGTTTCCAGTAAGGCTGTTCTAGGGCTCTCAAATAAGCATGGCTTGTTCCTATGCCCTTACGTCCTGGCTTATAAAACTCTGGCCTGCTTCTTTTCCTTTCACACTGGATATCTGCTTTACAAGAGCTTCTAGGAGCTGAGCTTCTCTTTATGAATAAAGTGTCACCATACCTTGGCTTCCTGTAGCCGGTATAACTGGAGTTTTCCTTCTCAGGCACTTCTCTCAGGACACAGTCTCTTTGGCAGACGTTCTCTTGGAAGCTTCTGGGCACTGCTTGACCTTTCTGTAGCCTAGGAAAACCTGGTGAGGAATCCAGACTTCCTTGCTTCCTGGTATAGGTAACTCTGCTATCAGTACCTTTCCTTCTGGAGCCTTTCAATCCTGTTTCAGGGTTTTCTGGTGAGCGTAGGCCTCTCTCCAGGTATGTCTCTCTCCTTCTGAGCTCTTTACCTCTGCGGTCTCCTGCTACCAAGTCTCTCTCCGGACTGACTCTCCACGGCCCGTCCTTCTCACTGGCTCTTTCTGCTCCTCTTCCAGCTCCTGCTGTCCTTGTCGTGCTGCTTGCCTTGGCTGCACTGCTTGACCTGGCTGGGCTGCTGTTCCTGGCTGTCTCAGCTCCCCTTCTCCTCCTTCTCTCCCCTCCTGCACTAGCTTTCTGCTTATAAAGGCATTCCACGTTTGAGTTCCCCGGGCTACTTTTCAGGTGCAGCTGATTAACTTCTGCAGAATCATCAGCCGGGTGTGTTAACTCAGCCTCTGTAAGTTTTCGCCTGCTCCCTCTAGCTGCGCTGCAGGGCAATTGCATCTTCTGCACATCATTTGTTTTGTGAAAGACAGCGTTTTTTCCTAAGTCTTCACTTTCATTAGCATCCGCTCTATGACATGTTATGCCCACAGGTGACATCTTATCACCTCGGAGCAGTGGACACTAACCATAGTGCGAGAAGGGTACAAGGTTCATCTACAAAGCATATCTCCTCCCACTCTAGTGGGAGGAATATCATTCTCAACCCCCACTCACTGCTCTCCTGCAGCAAGAGATCAAATCTCTTCTTTCAGTGTGCCATAGAAAAGAGAGAACATTCACAGAACACACTAGCAATACCACCCACCTTTCGAAAAATAAAGCAAGTCACTAGCAACCATGCCTTTTCATTCGCTGCTCCCATATTATGGAATGCCCTCCCAGACTCCCTACACTCCACTAAAGACTTGCAAACATTTAGGAAAGGCTTAAAAACCTACCTATTCCTTCAGCATTTTGGAAACAATACTGGAGGGAATGACTCATCCCATGAGCCATCCCAAAACTAACCCTCCCCAGAAGAATCACCCACTATGAAGAAATTTGCAGATTCTCTCTGGTTGTAAATAGTTACTGTTTTTAGTTCTATATACATTGTGCTGACTTCTGTTGGAGTCACAGACTGTTATGATGTGTTATATGTAATGCTGTTGTTTTATTGTAAACTGCCCTTGATTGCAGGAAGGGACAGTATAAAAGAAACACCAATTAAATAAATAAATAGAAGAGGTTCCAACATCCGAACAGGGGATGGGATTCTATTCTCCTTACTTTCTCATTCCAAAGAAAAACAGAGGGTACAGACCCATCTTAGACCTCAGGAACCTAAACAAGTTTCTAATCCGAGAGAAATTCAAAATGATCTCACTAGGAACCCTTCTATTTTATCTCCAGAGTCAGGACTGGCTCTATTCTCTAGATCTAAAAGAAGCGTATACTCATATCATCATTCATCCAGAGCACAGGAGGTATCTACATGTCATCTTCCAAGGAAATCACTATCAATACAGAGCCCTTCCCTTCGGACTCGCCTCTGTCCCAAGAGTCTTCTCAAAGTGTATGGAGGTCGTAGCCGCATATCTAAGGACTCTTGGAATATTCGTCTTCCCTTACTTAGACGACTGGCTAATAAGGGCAGCCACTTCACAAGAGGTTCATTTATCCCTCCTACGTACAATGCAGGTACTGCAGAGTCTGGGATTTGTGATAAATCTTCCAAAATTCCATCTAATTCCTACTCAAACACTAGAATTCATAAGAGTACATCTAGACACTCGACGGTCAAGGGCATTTTTGCCCCAGGACCTTGGTACTCGACTAGTGCAGTTAGCATCTCAGCTAAGGCTCAGAGACAATCTCTCGGCCAGTGAGATGCTACAACTTCTAGGCCATATGGTCTCCACAGTGCATGTAGTTCCATATGGCCCATCTGTACATACAGACAGCTCAATGGACTCTTGCCTCCCAGTCGAAGCAGATCTCTGGGCCCTCAAGGACCAGATCCAAGTCACAGACAGTCTCAACGACTCCCTTCTGTGGTGGTCTACCCCAGGAAATCTTATCTTAGGGTCACCTTTTCAGATGCCTCCACATCAATACATCCTGACAACAGATGCCTCCAAACTGGGCTGGGGTGCCCACTTGGACTCTCTCTCCATTCAGGGCTGCTGGACGGAGCAGGAGTTGCAGCTCCAGATAAATTTACTGGAGCTTCATGCCATCTTCAATGCCCTTAAAGTGTTTCAACAACTACAAGGCCACAGAGTTCTCGTCTAGACGGACAATCTGGTAGCTATGTTCTATCTGAACAAGCAGGGGGGAACAGGCTCTTGGGCCCTGTGTAGGGAGGCTCTCCATCTTTGGTCCTTTGCCATTGCTCATCGAATATACCTCCAAGCAGTGTACCTGCCAAGTCAGCAAAATGTCTTAGCAGATTGAGTCGGGTCCTCCTTCTGCATGAATGGTCCCTCCATTAGGAAACAATCTCCTACATCTTTCAGACCTGGGGAACTCAGAGATAGACCTTTTCGTCACTCCGCAAAATGCCAAACTACCTTGTTTTTGCGCCAGAACCCTGATGTCCAGCCTCCAACAGGTGGATGTTTTCCACCTTCGCTGGGGTCAGAATTTCCTGTATGCCTTTCCCCCCATACCCCTGATTCCGTAAACGCTTTTCAAGCTTCAAGCGGACAGGAGCCACATGATCCTCTTTGCCACACACTGGCCACGTCAACCGTGGTTTCCTCTTCTACTACATCTATCTCAGACTCGCTCCCTGAGTCTCAGGTCAGCTCCCAATCTCCTCTCACAGGAGGAAGGAACACTACTCCATCCCAATCCATAGTCTCGCCATCTCATGGTTTGGCTGCTGAGAGCATAGTATTGTAAGATCTTAACCTTCCTCAAGAAGTAAAGCAAATCTTGCTAGCCTCAAGGAAACCATCCACACGATCTTCCTATGACTTCAACTGGCGTAGGTTCTACACTTGGTATTCCCCGAAGGATCTTAATCCCTTCTCAGCTCCTGTGGAAGCTCTCCTTCAGTATCTCCTTAATCTTTCATTCTCTGGTCTCAAGATGAACTCGATGAGGGTTCACCTCAGTGCACTTACTGCTTCTCACCATTCCTTGGATGGGCAGCCTATCTCCTCACAACCTCTTCTAACACGTTTCATGAGAGTGCTCTTATTGTCCAAGCCTCCCATTAGGCCACCACCAGTGGCATGGGATTTTAATGTCGTCTTAGGACAGTTCCTTAAACCGCCCTTTGAACCTTTAGCCACAATCTCACTAAAGTTTCTCGGAAGGACATCTTCCTTGTTGCACTCACTTCAGCTAGATGCATCAGTGAACTTCAGGTATTGTTGGCAGGCCCGCCTTATACCAAGTTCCACTATACCAAGTTCCACTATGACTCACCCCATTTCATGCCAAAGATGGTGTCTCCTTTCCATCTCAATTAATATGTTTACCTTCCTGTCTTTTTCCCTAGACCGCATTCCTCTAGGGCATAGGCAACCCTCCATACCCTTGACTATAAACAGGCCTTAGCTTTCTATCTTCAAAGGACTGCTGAGCACCGTAAAGGCTCTCAGTTATTCATCTCCTTTGATCCCAGTCACTTGGGTTGCCAGTGTCCAAGTGTACCCTTTCTAAATGGATAGCAGATTGCATTTCATTTGCTTATGATAAAGCAGGATTATCCCTTGAAGGTCATGTCACTGCCCATAACGTTCGTGCCATGGCTGCATCCATGGCAAACCTGCATTCTGTTGCTATTGATGAAATTTGCAAAGCAGCCACATGGTCTTCGGTACATTCCTTTGTGGCTCATTACTGTCTTGACAAGGACTCCCGCCAGGATGCCATGTTTGGTCAGGTTATACTCCAGCACCTCTTTCAGACTTAGGGCAACTCCTACCCTCCGTCCTGGAATTTTTCGATGCCAGACATCCATGAAGGAGCCATGCCCTCTTGAGGCCTGCTGTGAGGCAAATCTACCAATTCTGGGGGCATTTCTCTGGCATCTGGGAGCTAGGGAGTCCTATATGTGAAGACTACATTCCTGCTTGTTCCTGGAGATAGTGTAGGTATTCACCTGTAACAGGTGATCTCCAGGTACAGTGGGAATTTAGTCTTCACAACCCACCCTCCTCCCTTAGGAGTTGTAGGGTTTCTCTCTCTTTCTATTCTCTCCTTTTATCTCAGCTACTGAGAGGAGAATCACAAAAGGTGGGAAGGCAGCAGCGCAGGCGCAGTGGGATGCTCCCAAAAGCTTTCCTATTGGACACTGGGGAGCGTTCCCTCGTGGGCTCCATCAGTACCGATGTCACCCACATTGAAGACTAAATTGCTGCTGTTCCTGGAGATCACCTGTTACAGGTGAGTAATTACGTTTCCTTTTCTTCTGGTCTTGTATCCTTGTTGATAGGATTCTTCCAGTAATGATTTTGGTCATACAATATTGTATCTAAGTTATTTCTTGAATTTGATTAGATGGTCCCTTTATGTAGGTTATGGCCATGCTGATCTTAATGATCGCATTGTTTACTCTGGATGTCATGTTTAACTGTAGCAGTCTTTCTTTTTCCTGTTACTGAGCATATGCATTCATCTCCATATAGACCAGAAACTTAGCCATTAGCTCCTCTATCTTGTTGTCTCTCTCCTACCTTTCCTCTTTACTCAGCTTCTTGGCCTACTTGCTTCACTCTTGTCATTGATGGCACCCTTATCTTTTACTGGTATCTCATCTATTACCTCTTCCAAATGTTCTAGCTATTTTGGCATCTTTCTTCTAGTGCTTCTTGGCTATGCTGACACCTTATGTTCCTTGGCTCTTTTGACACCTCTCCTCTAGCACTCCTTTCCAGTCTCCTTTCTCTCTCGCTGTTTCTCTTTCTGCATCATCTCTCCACTCTTAAGATGTTGTCCTGCAGATATTTCTGTTCTTTGATTTGTACAATTGATGATTTTAAATTAACATTAGTTGCCTTTTGCATCTTTTTCTTTGTTATTTTTGCTCTTTCTTTCAGTTTTTGGCACGCTCTCTTGGTGTACCATCTAGATTTAAATGCGTGTTTTATGGCATAGAAATAGCACTATGTTATCTCCTTTTTATCTTCAGGAGTCCACCTAGTTTTAGTTAGCCCTTCTAAGTTTCTGCAGATTGTCTCTTGCTACAAATGGGTTCCTGAATGGGTTCATCATTGCCTATAGCTGCACCAGCGGTGTCGTCTTCACCTGAAGGGTCCACACTGTCACTGCTGCCATCATTATCCCTAGTGCTTAAGCTAAAGTTGGGCACCTTTCTATTCTGGGAGATGTACAGCCAGTATGAATTTTACTTTTTACATTCCTGTCAAACCTCATTAGTAATGCTGAGATTTGTACAACAAAGTCACCATGTTGAGGTACTCAGCAAGTCTTAGAGAGAGAAATTTATTTTTCTTCAGGACCAAGCAGGAAGTCAGTCCTCACATGTTGGTGACGTCGGCGCCGATGGAGCCCCCGTGTGGAGCATTTCCCCAGCTTTCAAAGAAAGCCTTTGGGAATGCAGCATGCCTGCGCTGTCCCCTTCCCACCCAAGGGTGCCATCTTGCTCAGTCTTTCTTTTTCCGCGGAGCCTGAAGGACGTGAGTTCGTGTCGCCCGGGAAAAGTTGATTTTTTTCTGCGATTTGCGCGTTGTCTTATCCGGGTCGAAGCCAGTTCCCCTTCCCGCCTGGGCTCGGTACACCGGTATCGAGTCTGGAGTTCTGATTTTCGTTTTTTGTCCTTCGTGACTAGCGTTCGTGCTCTTTTTGTGTTTTCACTGGCAGCCCGGTCTTTTGACCTTGCAGGGGCCCTTTTTCTCCCTGATGGCTGCCAGCGGGTTCAAAAAGTGTGATCGGTATAAGAAACGTATGTCTCTCACCGACACACATGACTGCTGCCTCCGATGCCTCAGGCACAACTATGACCTGCTGGCCTGTGGCCCGTGCGGCAAAATGTCGTCGAAGGCGCTTCGGAGCCATCAGCATCAACGTGAGAGAATTTTCTCTGACTCCGCGTCTGGCCGGGTCCGGACTTCGTCAGAGGCCTCGACATCTCGGGAGTCCGACCCCGAGCACCATCGGGGTTCCTCTGAAAGGGAGTCTCCCTCCCGGGAGCACCGAAGGAAGAAAAAGCTCGCGAGGGAGGCATTGGTGGAGGCTCCTGAATCCTCGAGGGCCAGGTCGCGTAGTCCTGACTGTCACCCCAGGCTCTCAGAGTCGGAGAGGCCTTCCAAGCTACCTCGTGTGGAGCCGGAGTCCCCGAGTCACGTAAGTGCGGTTGTCCTCGTAGACTCTCCTCTGGGAGAGCTGACGTCGGGGCCCAAGTCGGGGGCTGCTGAGTCTCCTGAGCTTGGACTCAGGTTGACAGCCTTAGAGAGCAGCTTAGCTGCCTTCATGGAACAGCAGCAGGTGCTGATCGCCGGTCTGACCGGTGCATCTGCCCCGACCACCAGGACCTCGACGTCTAAGTTGACCCCGGAGACTGAGCCGATCCTCGAGTCGATGAAGTCTCGAGTCGATCCTCGGTCAAGGTCCCCCTCGACCTCCCGTGCGGGGCCGAGGTCATTGACACCGATACCCTCGGCGTCGGGGCAGGTGGCTTCGAGGCCCACACGGCCGGAGCCGCTCGATTCCTCCTCGGAGGAGTCAGAGTGGGAGATGGAGGACGAGGAGTCCCTGGACACCTTCCGGACCCGGTACGTCCCTTCATACTCACCAGAGTCCGAGCCTCGGAGAAGGTTCCTCCCGGAGGATACCCGGTTCTCGGACTTCGTGAGGGACATGGCCAAGGCCTTGGCCTTCCCTGCGGACGCCGAGGAGGAGCTTGGAGCCGAGGAGCTCGATGCCCTACAGTATGACTCTCCTCCAAAGGAGGCCTTTACTGTACCGGTTCCTCCGATGCTGGAATGGTTGCTCATCCGCATGTGGGAGGCGCCAGCCTCGACGCTGGTTTTGAGCAAGCGGGTCGATTCCATCTATCGAGTCCGCAAGAACCCCAGGTTCCAAAAGGCACAATTACCGCACCACTCCATGGTTGTGGAATCGGCCATGCATCGTCTGAAGAGTCAGAAGATGCACTCCTCGGTGCCTCCCGGCCGGGAGGCCCAGAACCTGGATGCCCTCGATAAGAAGTGCTTCCAGGGCTCTATGCTTGCTTGCCGTGTCCAGACCTACCAGCTGTACATGGGCATGTACCTTCGAGACCTAGCAAAGGAGATTGCCGGGTTCTCTGCTGGTCTCTCCGAGGAACCATTGCAGAGGTTCAATGCTCTGTCATTGGGTATTCGTGAGTGCTCGAAGTTTATCTCTCGAGCAGCCTATGATGGCTTCGAGACTTTGGCCCAGGTAGCCACGGCCGGCATCGGTGAATGCCGTCAGGCCTGGCTACAGTCATCGGACCTCGAGCCATGGGTGCAGGACAAGTTGGTCGATGTCCCCTGCCAAGGTGAAAACATCTTTGGCAAGCCCATGGCTGAAAAGGCTGCAGAACTCGAGACCGAGACTCTTACCCGGACAAGGCTGTTCAGGAAAACCTCTGCCCCTTCTCAGAAGAAGAAGGGCTCGGGAAAAAAGACCTTTTACCCGAGGAAGTCATCTGCCTATAAACAGTACCCTCATTTTCAGGCCTCTGTAGCTCCCCAACAGGATCAGCAGACCAAGGGGCAGGGACATGGGCCCCGTAGGCAGAAAACCCCCAAGCCACCAGCTCCGGCTCCTGCACAGCAGGGAGCAGGGTTTTGACTCCAGTGGCATAGCCTCTCCTCCTCAACTGGCCCACATCAGCACAGGAGGCCGGCTGGCCCTGTATGCCCACAGGTGGTCAGCCGTAACAAGGGATACCTGGGTACTAAGTATAGTCCAGAGGGGCTATCTCCTCCTATTTTCCAGCGGAGCCTCCAAGACTTCCTCTGCACAGGGACTTACTCCTGCAGGAGTTGACAAGTCTTGTAAAGGAACAGGCAGTGGAACCGGTGCCCCACCACCTGAGAGGTCAAGGCTTCCATTCCAGGTACTTTCTGGTACCAAAAAGAACAGGAGGCCTCAGGCCCATCCTAGACTTGCGAAATCTCAACAAGTTCCTGGAGAGGGAAAAGTTCAAGATGCTTACCCTTGGAATCCTGCTGCCCTACCTCCAGGAGGGAGATTGGCTATGCTCCTTAGACCTAGAGTAGTCTTACGGACTCACCCTAAGTTCCTTCCTAAGGTTGTCTCCTCCTTCCACCTCAATCAGGAGGTGGTTTTTCCAACTTTCTTTCCCAGGCCGCATGCTAGCCGGGCTGAGATGGTCTTGCATACCCTGGACTGTAGGAGGGCGTTGTCCTTCTACCTTGACCATACGCGGGAGCACCGGAGGGCTGTTCATCTCTTCATCTCTTTTGACCCCAATAAGTTGGGGTTGGCTGTCTCCAAGCGTACTTTGTCCTTATGGGTAGCCAACTGTATCGCCTGGGCTTACAGGGCAGCCGGCCTCTCGTTGCAGGGTCGAGTTACGGCTCATCATGTCAGGGCAAAGGCTGCGTCAGTGGCTTATCTCCACTCTGTTCCATTGGCAGACATCTGCCGGGCCGCTACTTGGTCTTCAAGCCAGACTTTTGCGGCCCACTACTGCCTTGAGAGGGAGTCCCGCAGGGACAGTGCTTTCGGGCAGGCGGTGGTCCATAATCTCTTTGGGGTTTAGGCAACTCCTACCCTCCGGCCCTGGTGTTGGGCTACCATTCGGGGGCGTTATCAGAGAAGATTCTGTTCTTGTATGCTGAGGCTCTAGAGGGAGCTCATTTTTCAGCTTTGGGTCTCCGATAGCCTTAAGCTGGGGAGTCCCATATGTGAGGACTGACTTCCTGCTTGGTCCTGGAGAAAGAGTAGTTACTCACCTGTAACAGGTGATCTCTAGGAACAAGCAGGAATGAGTCTTCACATATGGGTACGTCGGTACCGACGGAGCCTGCATGGGAACGCTGCCCAGCTTCCAATCAGAAAGCTTTTGGCAGCATTCCTCGCGCCTGCGCGCTGACTTCCCGCCTTCTCCAGAGCCTCTCTTCAGTTTTCGTTTTTCCGCGGAGCCGGCAGGACGTCCTCCTGTCACCGTAGAAACTTTTCTTTTTACTTACTTTAATTACTTTAGTTTGTGTTTTCTTGTGGTCGCGGCTGTATTCCCCGCTGCCACCGGTATCGCCGGTGGATTTTTGACTAAATTCTAAGAAACTTTTTCTTCAGTTTTTTTTGCCTTAACTTGTTGGGCCTACCAGGCCTCTTCATTATGGAGCCTTCTTTTCCTAAGAAGTGCTTTCGATGTGGAAACACCTGTTTCTTTCTAGACACCAATAGTTTGTGTTTCAACTGTGTGGGTCCTGACCCTTTTTCCCCTGACTTGTCAGGGGATAATTTTGTGAGGAAACCTTCAGTTTTTAAAGTTTCCCTCGATACCGTTTTTTCCTCGGCAGTGAGGGTACCCGGTTTCTCCACTTCACAGGATCAGGTAACCCACAAACAGTCTGTTAAGACTAGTCAATGCTTGAGTGGTATGTCCCATGCTCAGCATGGTGACGGCTCCGGCCTTACCCTCAAGAATCCATTGGCATTACCCCTGCGGGAGTCTTCGGGCTCCAAAGCGTTAAAGGGGTTTCAGGTTGTTCCTGGGGCTCACCCCTCACAGAACATACCTGAGCCATGCTCGGGGGTGGTATCCGCTTCGAGCGGTACCGAGCCTCCGGCATCGGCACCGGTGTCGAGTGTTCCACTCTTCACCAGGGATCGTCATCGGGCATCCTCGGTACCTTCGGGACCGATCGATATGCACCGGATTGACTTCCCTCGATCCCAGTCGTGTACGGTGCGGGTATCCGCTTCGAGTGGTACCGATACCCCGGCATCGGCTTCGGAGTCGAGTGTTCCACTCTTCACCAGGAATCGTCCTCTACCATCCTCGGTGCCCTTGGGGCTGGTCGATACGATACCGATGGACATTTCCATATCTCAGCCATGCTCCGGGACGGTACCGGCGTCGATCGGTTCCGATACCCTGGCATCGGCATCAAGGTGGACCGCCTTACCCTTTGCAAGGGGTGGTCATCGGGTATCCTCGGTACCGTCGGTACCGATCGATGTAACCCAGGCTGCCTTAGTGGTATCGGCATCGCCGATACTGCCACCGGCGTCGGAACCCTCGCGACATGCATCGATAGCCTCGCTTTCTTCGATGCCGAGTCTTGAACCGATATCTAGTCTCGAGGACTGGGTACCGACGCGTCCCGGAACCGACTCCTGTCGTTTCCAGATAGGCAGTTCCGAAGATCCTAGCCATAACTCTCTCATGCTCTCGGTACCACTGCAGCAGTCCCCGATGGCAACTTCAACTGCTGGTCCTGTATCAGTATCGATGTCGATGCCTGTTCTTGCACCGATTCCACCGATTCCTAGTTTGGAACCGATACCTGGCATTGATGCAGTACCCACTGCCTCTAAGTTAACATGCCAGTATCCCTGTCCATCTACTAGGTTTCTTTCTTCACACCACTGTACGTCCTCTGGTGCTCAGCCTCTTTCTTTAGCCTTACCAGGGATGGTTCCCATAGGAGATCAGTCTTTTCAGGCTTTTCTCCTGGATATGGCAACCTTTCTTAATATCTCTATCCCTGGTTGTGATGCTACTCATGGCTCACCGGCACAAATGGAAAATATGATGCTTCCTTTACATCCTGCTCTGCAGGATCTCCTTCTGAGGGTCTGGAAATCGCCCTTACGACTTCCTCTAGTTTCTACAACCACTGAGATTCGGTACCGGGTGCCACCCTCTCCAGGGTTTCAAAAGCCTCAACTTTCTCATCGTTCCCTTGTAGTGGAATCAGCACTAAGGAAAGTTAAGAGCAAGAAGAAGCACTCTTCTTATCCGCCAGGTCGTTCTTCAAGAACACTCGATGCTTTTGGTCGTCAGGCCTTCCAAACCTCTATGCTGGCCTCCAGAATTCTTTCATATATTTTTCACATGAGTCTAACACTCCAGGAAGTCACAGAGAAATTGTCTCTTTTGACCCCTTTTTTACCAGAGCCCAAGGCTACTGATTATTCCTTGCTCGTCAATCACAGCCGGAATATATCCTGGTTCCTGTCTCGTGCTTCTATAGACTCTTTTGAGTCCGTTAGCAGATCCTCTGCTATTGCCATTGCAGCACGTCGCAGAGCCTGGCTTGAAGTTTCAGACTTGAGCAGATGGGCACAAACTATACTGGCTCATTCTCCTTGTACAGGAGAAGGTCTCTTCAATAAGGAGGCTTTACGTCAGGTTGCTCAATGCTCCACTGACTCTCCTTCCACTAAAGACCAATCTAAGCCACCTCCTTCTTCAAGGGGTAGGAAATTTCCTACCAAACCTTCTTTCCCTAAGAAAAGAAAGTTTCATTCATCTCCTGCCCATCATTCGGCTGTACCTAAACAAGGGACGCCTCAGCCTAACCTGAAGTCCTCCAGCTCTGGCCAGTCTCAGCATTCCCAGGAACCATAGGGGCCGGGAATTGTAATCTACAGTTCACTTCTACCCATTAGAAGTTTATTCACTGTGCTCCTCTTTTTCAGTGTACTAACCTGTCGAAAAAGTTTTGTTCAGGGACTACAGACTCTCCTCTTCTTACTCTCTAGAAGAGCAGTTGCAACTATCCCCTGATAGTTCTATCCCAACTGAACATTTTTTCCTTCAGTTGACTTACCCTATGGGTATGTCACCCTCCAATTACTTACTCTACCATCTCAACCGGGTTTTTCCCCTGACTGAGGGGTACCATGCTGAAAAGCTTCTCTAGCAAGCTCGTTCCTCAGACAAGGAGAGGGGATATCTCCTCTCTTTTCTTGTCTGTTTTTCTTTATTGGGCACAGGACAATCTCTCTGCTGTTTCCGTCAGCAGCTGTGCCTGCAGGAGTTACAGTAATTGTATTGCTGGTACTTTTTCCAAGTTCCAGTCCCTTGTTCAAAATTTTGTCTAGCCTCAGTAGTGATTCCAAGCTATTCGTCATCTATCTTGGATCCTCCTACTCCTTTAGGCTTTCTCACATTATTCTAACCATCTCCTCTCCTAGGATATGGCAACACACCTGACTTCAGTCAGTTTGTCTCATATCTCTCCTGCACAATGCTCTCTGCAGTCTTCAGAGAAGCTTTCTACTATGAGGGCCTTGCTATAGAGCATTGACCTTGTCTCTGAAGCTTCTCTATTAGTAGGGAAAAGCTTATAAACCCTTCCCATGCCTGTGCGGGTTCTCCACACCCTCTAGCCTGGGGTGTTAACACGAGATATCAGTTCTGCGTGAAAATCCAAGGCTGATGTTTACGCATGCTACCTCTGGGTCCCTCCAGTAGGTCCCTCTGGTATCTTCTCTGCGTTTCTGCACATCTGCCATGTCAGTGTTCTGTGGAACTCCCGCCTTGTTCCTTACAGATTCATATGATCATCTTTTTTTACGCGAACATCACGGTTATTTGGTTGGATTGCCTTCCTGCATCCCTCAATCCACGGAAATAGTTTCTCTATACATATCCCAAGTGGGTTCACCCTCTTGTAGAGCGCAGAATCTTTTTCTTTTATATTCCCATGTACAATTATGGGGCTGGGTGGTAGACATGTATCTTCAACCTGTTGTCTTGTATGTAGCATCTCCATATATGTCTACATACCTATATCATTATTCTGGTGGTGCAAAACCATGCCCCACAAGTGGATCTATATTTACGTATATTATATCCATATATATATATATATATATATATATATTTTGATACATTTCTCCACCCATATCCTAATATACACATCTGGGCATATGTATATATATATTTATATATATATATTCCATCAACATATATATATTTGTATATATATGTGTCTGTTGGGGGGCTTCTTAAGGGTTGATATGTCTTACACACTATCACCCTTACTGTCTATACTAAATGTTTTACCTCCTAGAGGTTTTAGACAGTCTATCGCCCTACTTCGCATACCATATTACGATGCAGAAACTGTTAGGCACCAATAACCACTGTGGTGCTAACATCTTCCATTTTTTCTTTAAGTCCTTGAAGCATCAAGCTTCAATATTTTTCCTATCTCTCGCCAGCTAGGAAAAACAGTGTACATCTTTATTTTTGAGTACACAGCTGTTCTCCTTGGGAATAGGGGTTTTCCAGTCCCCCTCTTCCCGCCAGGACTGGGCTAGTTCTCCAACTCCATCAGTCTTCTTCCTTTAGTCCTCAATGTTAATGACCTTCTGCCTAAAGGAGTTTTCAGCTTTTTCCCATAAAGCTTTCTATTGAAGACCTGACGTCTAATCCTACCCAGTTGACACCTGGATCGTCTACTACCTCCAGGTCTGGACCTTCATCCTCACTGCTGGGAGGTCACCTTGAAGATTCCGCCACTGCTTATCCAGTAGACTCCATCATGCTTTCTACTTCCTACAATACAGTAGGTAAGCTGCATATTTTGAGTGTACATTAAATGTGTTTTAATGCTACTCATCATATATACCAAGGACTCCTGTAGTCTGTAGGATCCTCTAGTCCTTGGCTATGCTGTTTCTTTCCTCACAGCTCCTTTATTGTCAAGTCCTACCCTCCATCCCACATCGGATGCCGGGGATTCCTGGAAACAAAATGCACCCCTGCTCCAGGCTCCTGCATTTTTATGGGATCTCCCCCTGGCATCTCCAGCTAGGGAGTCCTCATATGTGAAGACTCATTCCTGCTTGTTCCTAGAGATAGCACAGTTACTTACCTGTAACAGGTGATCTCTGGGAACAGCAGGAATTAGTCTTCACAACCCTCCCACCTCCCCTAGGAGTTGCATCTCTTTATCTTCTTCTTCCTTTTCTCTCTCGCCTTTGTCTCAGCTTTGAAACTCAACTGAAGAGAGGCTCTGGAGAAGGCGGGAAGTCAGCGCGCAGGCGCGAGGGATGCTGCCAAAAGCTTTCTGATTGGAAGCTGGGCAGCGTTCCCGTGCAGGCTCCGTCGGTACCGACGTACCCATATGTGAAGACTAATTCCTGCTGTTCCCAGAGATCACCTGTTACAGGTAAGTAACTGTGCTTTCTCCAGGAGCAGCAGGAATCAGTCCTCACATATGGGTGACATCAGTCCTCACAACCCTCCCTCCTCCCCTTGGAGTTGCAGTCATATGATTTATTTTGTTATTTTTGCTGTCTTTTAGCTATGTCATCAGACTGAGCAAGATGGCACCCTTGGGCGGGAATGGGACCGCGCATGCGTGCTGCATTCCCAAAGGCTTTCTTTGAAAGCTGGGGAAATGCTCCGCATGGGGGCTCCGTCGGCGCCGACGTCACCCATATGTGAGGACTTATTCCTGCTGCTCCTGGAGAACACCTGTTACAGGTGAGTAACTACTCTGTGTCGCCTGGGCGTACAAGGCAGCCGACCTTCCCTTGCAGGGACGAGTCATGGCCCACCGTGTCAGGGCGAAATCCGCGTCAGTAGCTCATCTCCGCTCTTTTCCGTTGGCAGACATCTACTGGGCCGTTACTTGGTCTTCAAGGCAGATGTTTGCAGCCCACTACTGCCTCGAGAGAGAGTCCCGAAGGGACAGTGCTTTCGGACAGGTGGTACTCCGTAATCTCTTTGAGGTTTAGGCAACTCCTACCCTCCGGCCCTTGTGTTGGGCTACCGTACGGGGGCGTTCTCAGAGGATATTCTTATCACAGATGCTGAGGCTCTTGAGAGGGAGCCATTTTTTTCTGCTTTGGGTTCCCGGTAGCCTAGAGCTGGGGAGTCCCATATGTGAGGACTGACTTCCTGCTTGGTCCTGGAGAAAGAGTAGTTACTCACCTGTAACAGGTGTTCTCCAGGAGCAGCAGGAATCAGTACTCACGACCCTCCCTCCTCCCCTGGAGTTGCAGTCATATGCTTTATTTTGATTTTTTGCTGTCTTTTAGCTATGTCATCAGACTGAGCAAGATGGCACCCTTAGGCGGAAAGGCGACCGCGCAGGCGCGCTGCATTCCCAAAGGCTTTCTTTGAAAGCTGGGGAAATGCTCCACATGGGGGCTCCATCGACGCCAACGTCACCCATATGTGAGAACTGATTCCTGATGTTCCTGGAGAACATCTGTTACAGGTGAGTAACTACTCTCTCTCTCCCTCAGAAATGCACAGCAATTTGCTGACATCTCCACAGACTTTCCTTTGTTTTAACTAAGATCTCATCATAATAACTTTGCTTTTAATTAACTAGTCTCATTATCTGTCACTGCCTGCTTCTTACAGTAGTATATCACTGTTTCCAAGTTCGACAATAATTTTTTGTATAGTACTATGGATAAGGGCACCTCATAAATGCAAAATAAATACGTTTGTTGCAGTAGTATATTTATTCAACAATCATTGAGCATAACAATTATAAAGGACAATATTTTAAAAACAGTTGAAAATATTTTTACTAAAATTGTCATGTTTTATCGTAGAATCTGAAATACAAGGCCTAAGAACAGTGGAAATAAAGAAGGTATGTTCAAGTATGAAATGTGCATGTACTAAGCACCCTGATGATCCAGTGGTTAGCGCTATAGTGCTATATGAATTAACAGATATGTAAAATCTGATGTAGTATAACAGAAATAAAACAAATGCTGCCACACTAAATTTCATTAAATACAGTATAGAACCTTCAAATATAGTGTTAACAGTGGGATCGTGAGTCAAACCTAGGACAGAGGGCCAAATGAGGATTATTGGGAAAAGGCAGTTGCCCTTTTGAGCAGGAAGGAATGTTGCAGGGTGGTGTGTGATAAGGGATGGGTATTAGCAACTTGTCCAAAGCTTGGGGAATTTTAGAAGATCTGTCTAACTGCAATTTGGGACATCTAAGTCAAAACATCTTAAAAAATACAGACATGTCCAGGTGCAAATGTGATTTCAGACAAACATGATGGTGCCCAATAGACATCCCCAGAGCTGTATTTCAGAACACAGATATTTAGGATAGCATAATGGTTAGAGTAGTGAGTTAGGAACATGGCAGCCAGGGTTCAAATCTCACTGCTGCACACCTCCAGGTTCCCAGGAACACATGGACCATGCTTCTTCCTCGTCTCTGTTCAGATTTGGATGTCCTCACGCAAAGGACGTTCTCAGAGCTGGTTTCTAAAATGGCTCTGGAGACGGTCTCTGTACTTCGGATGTCTCTGTGCCTGTTTTTGGACATCCAAAGCACAAATAGGGCTTCTAAAATGACCCCCATACAGTGCTCCTGATGGCTCAACTAGGTGATTTGCTGCTTTAACTCAGAATCTGGGCCTGTGAAACAAATTCCTGTCTTCTGCTGGTACTATGCAGCACCATATGCAGCTGGCTTATTGGTTATATATTTAAAACAATGCTGAGAGTGCAATATTTTAGAATAAAACAAAATGATTATTATACAGCTGGTTTCATGACAGAATAAAGCAAAGTAGCATCTCCAGGAACAAGCAGAAATCAGTGTTCACATAAGAGTGAACGTCACCGATGGAGCCCATGCAGGAACACTCCACAGCGTCCAATAGGAAAGCCTTTGGAAGCACCCATCTGTGCCTGCCTTCTTGCCTTCCCAACTCCTCTCCTCAGTTATTTGTTTTCCGCAGAGCCAGCAGACATATCACCTTAAATACTGTACACCCATTGGGTTTAAATCAGCAAATAGACTAGAACATAAGATATGCCATATTGGGTCAGACCAAGGGTCCATCAAGCCTATTTATTGAATGATTTTATATACTGCCTTTCAAAGAAATCAAAGCAGTTTACATCTAACATAACAAGAACATTACATTATAACTTGTCTTAACAGGTAACTTTGCATAATCATATGTAATGGAATAGAAATATGTCTAAACATATTTACAGGTGGATGACTACATATTGTCAGTTTTAAAGAAAACATATTGCATTTTAGAGGTAGATGAATATTTACAGACTTTTACAGGTATCACATGCATATATTTATGGGTGGTGTGATATTTACAGGTGGCTGCATTGGATTTACTTATACTGCTATATACGTTTGACCATGGGAGGAAGTGTTTATGTATTTATCTTATGGATGGCAGATGTCTAGGGGGGATCTGTTGTACTATGGTGCTGGAGTAAGTTTCTGAATCTATGTGGGAAATAACTCTTTAATTGGCTGTGAAGTGCTAAAGTGCTCTGTGAAGAGGTGGGTTTTTAGGTCTTTTCTGAAAGTTGCTAGGTCAGTGGTGGCTCTCAGCCTATCTGATAGGGAATTCTATAATGTAGGGGCAGAGAAGCTAAATGCTCTGTTAGTTGTTACTTTTGTGAGTTTTCTAAAGGAGTTGGGAACGAGTAGGGCATTTTGGCTCTGCTCCCTCCTTGGTCTGTTCGTTAAGGGATTGTTTAGTAGCCCAGATAAGTGTGATGGGGCTATTTTCCTAATCAGTTTAAACATAGTCATGATTATTTTATATTTAATCCTGCTTTGTATTGGTAACTAGTGTAGTTTGAATAAAATTGCGGTAATATGTTCCAATGCGCTTGCTTTGATGACCATTTTAGCAGCAACATGTTGTGCTACCTTGAGTTGGTGTAATGTTTGTCTTGGGGGTCCTTGAAGGATGGTGTTACTGAAGCCAATCTGAGGGAGTATTAGTGCTTAGAGGACTGATCTAAAATCTTGTTGTGGTAGCAGGGGCCTTAGATTTTTTAGGAATCTTAGCTTGCTATATGTTATTGCAGTCGTGTTCTTGATGTGTTTTGTTAGGCTTAGTGTTCTATCTATAATGACACCAAGGTACCTGATTTCATTCTTTATAGCAATAGATGTATTTTCAATTTTTATTTCTAGTGGGGGGGTAACATTTTGATGTCACAAATAGTGTCTTCGTTTTTTTTGAGGTTGATTTCCCTTCCAATAGCCGAAACCGACAGGCAACAATACAATGAGAAACTAAAATCTTCCTGATCGTCCCTCCAGTCTAGTCCCGGAATCTCTGGGGGTTGTCAACCTCATCCAGCAGCTTTGGAGACTGAGAAACTTCAGTGCTGTGATGTCACTGGTATATAAGGGCTGGCACCGCCTCCTCACACCAGTTTATCAGTCTCCAAAGCAGCTAGTGAGGTGGTGAGCCCAGGGATTCAGGGCTCACTAGAGGAACAATTAAGTAGAGGTAGAAAGGAAATTTAAAAAAGAGGAAGAAATTGCATTGGAAAGCGTTTGTTTTCTTTACTTACATTTGGCTGGGTAAACTGCTTTCATTTTGCCCTGAGGTCCTCTGCTCCCTCCCCCTCGCTGTAGTTTCTACGGGGGACAGTCAGGAGCCGGAGTTGGGGTTTCGGTGACTTCGGGGAGAGGATCATCTACTGGTTACCGTCCCAGTAGTAAAGGGACAGGAGCGACATCTTTCGGAGCGCCTTGAGTGCAGAGGTGATTGCCTGCCGGCGCTGACAGCTCTGAGATTCAATCGCGGCTGTGTTCGCGCTGTGCGGGGCTTTCACAGGTGACGAGCAGTTAAAGTCTGCTGTGCAGGTAAGAAACGAGAGAACATCAAAAGGGGGCAATTGCAAACGATCCGGTAGCGGATCGGCAGCTACGAAGGCAGTTTTCGGCGGGAAACGGTTTGTTAGAGGAAGCAGGCCACGCCGCGTGTGCTGAAGGCGGGAAGATCGCCGGCTGCAAGTGGGGGGCTTGGCGCTTCCTAGCTCAGCTTAGGAGCTTCGTTTTTCATTGGTTTCTTCAGGGCTTAGGTGGGAGAGCGACGCTGAAGACGCTGATGTAAAAAAAAAAAAAAGACGTTTTCTTTGGGGGGATTTTGCTGAGTGCGTGGGCCAGGGCAGCATGCCTTCCAAACAACTTTGCCTATTGTGTGGGGCTAAGAGGAGTTCAGTCTCGCAGGAAGGTGTATGTAGGGGATGCGCTCCAGAAGTGGAGGCCAGGGAGGTGGTTCCCAATTCAGAGGCTAGAGGACAGGATGTCTTGGAGGACCTGATTGAGCCACGTCTCCCATCCCTACCGGCTATTGAGCCTGCGGTTAGTGCACCTTCAGCGACGGCGCCTCAGTTCTCTCAGCAGCCTGTAGCGGGCAATCTGGCGGCGATTTTTGTGTCAGATTTCAAGGCTGTCCCACGGCGTGGGAGTATCTGCAGGTCTTGGGGACTATGGCGGCGACCCTAGAGGTGGTGCCGTGGGCGCGAGCCCACATGAGACCGTTACAGCGGGCCCTGTTGAGAAGGTGGTTGCATCAAAGGGATTCTCTGTCCCAGAGGTTGGCGTGTCCTCCAGACACTCGATTGGCGCTGCGTTGGTGGTTGAGGCCAGGAGGTCTGGAAACAGGAATGTCATTGGAAGCTCCCGCATGGGTTTCTCTGATGACAGATGCCAGTCTGTACGGCTGGGCAGCCCATTGTCAGGGGCGCCTGGTGCAAGGCCAGTGGACCGACCTCGAAAAGTCATGGTCGATAAACAGACTGGAGTTGCGGGCTGTGGCGCTGGCTCTCCAGGAGTTGGGCCCCTTTATTCAGAAAAAGGCCATTCGGGTGTTCTCGGACAACGCGACGGCGGTGGCATACATACATCGACAAGGGGGCACCAGCAGCGTGGTGCTGGAGGCCGAAGCGGAAAGTTTGTTCGAGTGGGCCGAGAGGAACCTGGAGGTCTTGTCGGCGGCGCATGTTGCGGGAGTGGACAATATAGAGGCCGATTTTCTGAGTCGAGTAAGGGTGGACCCGTGGGAGTGGACTCTCCACCCAGAAGTATTTGCGATGTTGGTACGGCACTGGGGGACACCGGTAATGGATCTCATGGCGACTTTTCAGTCCGCAAAGGTCGATCGGTTCTTCAGCAGAAGGAGAGAGAGGATGGTGGAAGGGCTAGACGCTCTCATTCAGAAGTGGCCAGAAGACCAGCTGCTGTATGTTTTTCCACCGTGGGTGTTGATCGGGCGGGTGATACAGCGCATAGCGCAGCACAAGGGACGAGTGGTTCTAATTGCTCCTGATTGGCCGAGAAGACTGTGGTACGCAGACTTAGTCAGACTCTTGGTAGGGCAGCCCTGGAAGCTTCCCATTCACAAGGATCTGCTCACCCAGGGACCTCTCTGCATGCCCCAGGTGGATCGATTCTCGCTTACGGCCTGGCTATTGAGCGGGCGAGGTTGAGAGCGAGAGGTTATTCGGCAGCGGTGATATCTACCTTGCTGAAGGCGAGACGGAGGTCTACTTCCTTGGCATATGTCAGAGTGTGGCGCGTCTTTGAGGCTTGGTGTGCGGAGCGGGACTGTGTTCCTTTGAAGGCGTCGGTTCCACAGATTCTGTCTTTTCTGCAGGATGGTTTTCAGAAGGGCCTAGCGGCGGCTTCGCTCAAAGTGCAATTGGCGGCTTTATCCTGCTATAGGGGTAAGATGCAAGGAAGCTCGCTGAGTAGTCATGCGGATGTTAAGCGTTTTTTGAAGGTGGTAACTCTTCTCCGGCTGCCGCGTAAGTGGATAGTTCTGGCGTGGGATCTTCCATTGGTCTTGGAGGCGTTAGGGAAAGCGCCCTTTGAGCCCTTAGTGGAGGCTTTGCTGAAAGACCTTATGCTGAAGATGGTGTTTTTGGTGGCCATTGCCTCGGCTAGACGCATTTCGGAGTTACAAGCGCTGTCGTGTAGGAAGGCCTTTCTGTCTTTTTCCAATTCTAAGGTGGTATTGAGACCAGTTCCACGTTCTTACCTAAGGTGGTCTCAGTATTTCATTTGAACCAGGTGGTGTCTTTGCCTGTTTTTCGCATCAAAGGTAAGGGTCAGGTGGCGGAGCGACTTCATAGTTTGGATATTCGCCGGGCGTTGAAGAAGTATGTGGCTAGAACAGCGTCTTTCCGTAAGTCAGACAGGCTTTTCGTGTTGTTTGCAGGGCCCTGGAAAGGGGAGGCGGCCTCGAAAGGTTCAATTGCTCGTTGGATAAAGGAGGCTATCGCATCGGCTTACATTTTGCGGGGTCGCATGGTCCCGGAAGGACTGCGGGCTCATTCCACTAGAGCGCAAGCGGCGTCTTGGGCGGATTGTGGCTTGGTGCCAGCGGTGGACATCTGTAAAGCGGCTACTTGGTCGACGCTACATACCTTTGTGAAGCATTACCGTCTGGATGTGCAGGCGGACAAGGACTCCTGTTTTGGAGCGGCTGTGCTTCAGGCCAGTCTAGCAGGACCCTCCCGTTAATGGTAATTACTGCTCTGGCACATCCCCAGAGATTCCGGGACTAGACTGGAGGGACGATCAGGAAGATTAAATTAGATTTACCTGCTAATTGTAGTTCCTGGAGTAACTCCAGTCTAGTCCCGTGTCCCGCCCTATCTCGTTGATGTGCTGTGGCCTGAAGCAGGAGCTGTTTTACTGGTAAGCAACATTTTTAATGCTCTTGGGGGGTCGTAGTGCATGATAAGGCTGATTAGCACAAGGTAAGGGTGTGGTAGTCAGGGGTCAATATGTTTAAGGTGCTGGACAGAGGATCTCACGGCATGCAATGCGTACAGATCTTGTAAATAGTTGGGTTGGCAGATTTTTCCGGTTTAGTGTTTCCGGTTTATTACTAAAACCTCTTTCTTTTTTCTCCGGCAAATCCGCTCAATCCGCCCTTTCCTCTCCCCTTCTGCTCTGTTTACACTAGTACTGTCCTTAGTCATGTCACGGGTGGACTTCTCTAATGCATTGTTTCTTGGTCTCCCCAAAAACCAGGTGACTAGGCTCCAAAGAATACAAAACACTGCTGCACGTCTTATCACTTACTCCACTCTTCGAGACCATGTCACTCCCTTACTTTTCCATCTTCATTGGTTGCCGGTCCCATTCCGCTCTCAGTTTAAACTGTTGACTTTGCTTCACAGAGCCTATCACACTGGTACCCCATCTTATTTGTCTGACCTTCTATCTTTCCATTCCCCTCGCTACACTCCCCGCTCTTTCCATCTCAATCGTCTCGCCCTTCCCGCCCCCTCCCGTGCTCACCCTCAGCTCACACGTCTATCTGCGTTCTATTTCGCTGGTCCTGCACACTGGAACTCTCTCCTCTCCTCCCTCCGCCTGGAACCACAATTTGCAGTCTTTAAACAAAACCTTAAAACCCATCTTTTTTCACTGGCATTTAATATCCCCTCTCCTTTTGTATGAGCCCGCTCTTATTGTACCTACCTACCTGTTGTATCCTGTCCCGTACCCCTGCATATTACCCTTCTGTCCTTTACAAAATTGTATACTTCCTTTCCTTTTCTGGCCATGGCCGAAGTTTTTATGTATTATGTTTTTTTTATGCTTTGTATAATTTATGTATTTTATGAATTTTTTATGTATTTTATTACCTGTACACCGCTTTGATTACCCCAGAAAGGCGGTTTTTATCAAATAAACCTTAAACCTTAGTTAGGCAGTTTTTGGTTTCTGCTTTTCATTACTTACTTGTTGCTCCGGTGAGTCTGCTTTGTCAATAGGTAAACTGGTGTGAGGAGGCGGTGCCAGCCCTTATATACCGGTGACATCACAGCACTGAAGTTTCTCAGTCTCCAAAGCTGCTGGATGAGGTTGACAACCCCCAGAGATTCCGGGACTAGACTGAAGTTACTCCAGGAACTACAATTAGCAGGTAAGTCTAATTTAATCTTACAGAAATACAATAAACACATCAAAGAAAGCCTATCATACTAAAATCCTCACGAACTCCCTTAACTATCCAAGAGAATTATTTGAAATTGTTAAAAACCTAGCAAGTCCACAAAATAAAACAACTAATACTCCTATTATTCCATAATCCTTAGCTAACTACTATATCTCTAAACTCACGCCTACATCGGATCTCTCGATACCACTCACCTACTCACAATCGACCCCCAAACATATATGGCCTAACTTTCACATAGTAACTCTCAAGGACCTAGACAGAGTGATCTCCATTATCAACACTACCACTTCAAGCCTTGACCTATGTCCAGTTAGCTTGATCAAATCATCCGATCTGATCGCCCCATACATCCTTGACATAGTCAACTTCTCTCTCACAAAGGGAATCATGCCCAGACTCCTTAAAAGGGCCTCAATCAGGCCAATTCTGAAAAACAAGAACCTAGACAACCTATGCCCATCATCATATAGGGATATCTCTAGCCTACCATTTTTTGGCAAAAGTTATTAAAAAGCGTGCATTCATAACTACAAGATCACATTGAGACACACGCATGCCT
Source organism: Ichthyophis bannanicus (assembly GCA_033557465.1). NCBI lineage: Eukaryota > Metazoa > Chordata > Amphibia > Gymnophiona > Ichthyophiidae > Ichthyophis > Ichthyophis bannanicus. The sequence continues at coordinate 855,431,536 of CM066032.1, forward strand.
TGACACACACCAATATGGCTTCAGGCCACACCACAGTGTAGAAACTCTTCTCACAGTACTCTTCGATAACCTGTTAAAGTACATTGATAGCCCAAAACAAGAAGTTCTGCTGATATTCCTAGATATTATAGCTGCCTTTGATGCCATCAATCAATCATTTCTCATGAAAAGACTTAAGCAAGTGGGGATACATAGCACCAAATTCTCTTGGTTCCAATCCTACCTTACCGACTGATCTCAACAGGTTAAAATAGAAAACCATACATCAAAGTCCTTCTGTCAAAAACAAAGGATTCCACAGGGCTCTGCCCTTTCGGCTCTCCTTTTCAATATATACCTACAGCCAGTCTGCCACATTATACGGGAATGCAACATAAAATATGCAATATATGCAGATTATGTGATGATATACCTCCCGATGGACATAGAGTCTCTTGACTTCACCAGTATCAAAACATGCTTTACCAAAATATCACATTGGCTGTATAACCATAATCTCATGGTATTGGAGATTGAATCTTATTGGGTAATGGTCAGACCATGGAACAGGAGTGGCTTGGGGTAGCATGTAATTGTCATAATGCTGTGATGATTTGGGGGTGGAAATTAGGTTGAGTGTGTTCTCTTTTTTTGTGTGTCAGGAAGTCTATGATTTGCTCAAAGTCTACGTCGGACATGGTTTCAATGAATGTTTTGGAGTGGTTAGGGACTGAGTGAGAGGAGGTTTAAGCCAGCTAGAATGATTAGTTGCTTTTTAGTGCTGAGGAAGCAAGCTGTTTCTAATATGAAAGAAAGAGTGTTTGTTTCAGTAGATGGGGGTCTGTAAAGTAGGCATAGAGTGAGATTAGATGTTTCGATCATAAGGACATCCATGTCCTCAATATTATTGGTGTTTAACAGGCCGGCTTTAAGAGTGGTTTTTATGATAGTGAGGATGCCACCACCTCTCTTTGAGGTCCTAGGGCAATGAAAGATGTCATAGCCATCTACCTTTAACTGATTAAGCAGGATGTTATCTTGATCTGTAAGCCAGGTTTCAGTTATGAAGAGAATATCTGGTTTACTGTCAGAAAGGATATCTGCGATGATTGGGATTGTATTTCTAATGGATATAGCATTAACAAGGTGGCAATGGAGCACAGTAGAGATGTCTGGAGGCCTATATATTATGCCGTTGAGTGTTTGAAGGAGTAATGTATATGAGTCTGTTTTTTTGTCCTTGATTATATTGCTTCTCACAATCAAAGAACATAGTCTCAAAATGGGCCTGCACCTTAATGTAAAGAAGACAAAGATCATGACAACTGGCATAATCAACAGGTTCATCGTTGAAGGAGAAGAAATTGAAATCGTGAACAACTTTAACCTGCTTGGATCAACTATCAATAAAGAAGCAACAAGCAGTCAAGAAATCAGACGACGCATTGCTCTTGGCAGAATGGCTATGAAAGACCTAGATAAGATTCTCAAGAGCAGAGATGTCTCTCTCCAAACAAAGATTCGACTTGTTCAAGCCATGGTATTTTCAATAACATCATATGGATGTGAAAGCTGGACAGTGAAAAAGATAGACAGGAAGAAAATTGATGCCTTTGAATTATGGTACTGGCGGCGAATACTGTGTATACCATGGACTGCCCGAAGAACAAACCAGTCGGTACTAGAGGAGATCAAACCTAAGCTTTCTTTAGAAGCTCAGATGACAAGACTTCGACTTTCATACTTTGGACACATCATGCGAAGAGAGAGATCATTAGAGAAAGACATCATGCTTGGCAAGATAGAAGGTCAGCGCAAAAGAGGAAGGCCAGCAATGAGATGGATCGATACAATAACAGCAGCTACGGGTACCAGTCTATCAACAATGAGCCGCCTGACTCAAGACCGAACACAATTTAGAATAGCTATCCAGAGGGTCGCCATGAGTCGACTCCAACTCGACGGCACTTAACAACAACAACAACATATTGTGTTTTGTAGTTAGGTTTGGTGTGGTAGAGGTTGGGACTCTTATCCTTTTTCTAGCAGTGGCCAATCCAGGTCACGGGGAAGCTGTAAAACTAGAGGGATTAACATGAAGCTGTAAGTGGGTAAATTGAAAGGCAATGTCAGGAAATACTTTTTCACTGAAAGGGTGGTGGATGCTTGGAATGCCCTCTCCATGGAAGTGACAGAATTCAAAATGGCATGGGACAGAAACAGTGGATCCCTTTATAGCAACAGGATAAAATCAAATAAACTTAACTATCTAATTTCTCAACAAACAGGGGTGCCCTACACGGAGCGGTGGGTTCACCCCTAAAGAAAGACATGGGGAGGGGTGACCTGACGGAGCGGCAGGTGCCATCTATTCTTGCCACCTTGCTGTGCAGACTAGATGGACCATACTGGTCTTTATCTGCCGTTATTTACTATGTTACAAGTATCTGTCAGGTTCCCAAAAGGTACACAAATTCCATGCTGTTTGTCTATTGGGTAAGCAGTGGATTTCCCCGGTCCTCTTTAATAATGGTTTATGGACTTTTCCTCCTGAAACTTGTCCAAGCCTCTTTTAAATCCAGCTACACTAGCAGCTTTTACTACATCCTCCAGTAACAAATTCCAGAGTTTGATTACTCGTTGAGTGAAAAAATATTTTCTATGATTAGTCTTAAATGTGCTACATTGTAACTTTATTGCATGTCTCCTAGTTTTTCTCCTTTTTGAAACGGTAAACAACCAATCTACATTTACCCGTTCCACGCCATTCATTCTCTGATCTAACTGTGGCTGTTCCCTTAAGAGTCCACCTAAGGGTGTAACTCCAAGTATTTAAAAAGTTGCTGCAGCCATTTTGGTTTAGAAGCCAACAGGTTCTAGCTATGCCGTGAAGCACTACTGTTTCTTGAGCTCCGGCTTGGACTATGTTTTCAGCCCAAATTCTGATGGAAGACAATACATCTCCGGTGCAGATAAGTGTATCAATGTTACCCTGATGCAGAACTTAGCTGATAGCAAGATCAGCTAAGTGACGTTGTATTGATCTTGAACACTGATATTTTAAAAGTAATTTTGCATGATCACTATTATTTAAAAAGACTAAAAAGGAGTGATGTGAAGGGCAGCTTGTAGATATTTATTTATTTTTATTTATTTATTTATTTAACAGTTCTTATATACCGCGCTCTTTGTTATCAGTGCGGTTTACATACAACAAAATTTTACTCAGCCAGATAGGATCTGTCTTAAGTTTACAGATAACAGGGAGCATAACATGGACTTAAACTGGGGAGAACTATTTACATTTTAACAGATATCATGATGGTAATTCTATTTACGTTACGGTAGCTCATGCATAGATACAGAACTATATGGTCTATGTACGTATTCTGTAGGAGGTGTATTTGGTTTGTCATCATGAGAGCTTGAGATCTTGGGGGTAGGCGGGGAGTTGTTGATGATTTTAGTGAAGTACATAGTGAACAGATGGTGTTTTATGGCTTTTCTGAATTGCATAAGATCTCTGATTGATCTGATGCTAGGGGGGTGCTGATTCCAACCTCTTGGGGCATATGATGTAAATGCTCTGTTATTAGTTGTTTGGGACCATTTTGTTGATTCACTAGGTATAACTAGTGTATTTTCAGCTGTTGACCTCCTGAGTCTGTTGTTCGGGGTTTGCGCGAGTAGATCGGAGATTGAGTATGGCGATAATTTATTTATAGCTTTAAAAGTGGTGAGAAGGGCTTTATATGTGGTCCTGCAGCTTATCGGAAGCCAGTGAAGCTCTATTAATATCGGTGTTATGTGGTCTCTTCTTGTTGCTCCAGAGAGAATGCGGGCTGCAGTATTCATGGCTAATTGAAGCGGATATAGGGTATTCTTGGGTAGGCCGTGTAGTGTGATATTCGCGTAGTCAAAGTGTGGTGTGACTAACGCTTGGAATATTGTGTGGAAGTCCTCGGGCTTTAGCATGGGTCTCAGGAGTCGGAGGGTTTTGATCTTGTGGTAAATGGCTTTTACTGTGTTTTTTATGTGTTCCTTGAAGTCTAGTTGTTGATCAATTGTAACACCAATGTAGCGTATGGATGACTTGACTGGGAGTTCAGCGTCTCTTACTTTGAGGGTCGGAGGAGGTGAGAAGCATTTGTTTCTTGTGATGATTAGGACTTCAGTCTTTTTGAAGTTTATTCGCAGGTTCTGGTTAAGGAGCCAATCCATTATCGTGTTGAAGCAGTTGATTAAAGCTGTGTAGTTGGGATTTGTGATATTGATAGCAGCCTTTGTTGTAATAGTCTGACAAAACTATTATATTGCTTGAAGGCTGGTGGTATATATGAGATTTTGAATGCGTCACTTCCAGTTCAGGGCACTCCCCCCTGGCTCTCAACAACTCCCCATACGTTCCGGAAGGTGCTGCTGGTGGTAGCAGAGACTCCTTGTGAAGAGGGTATCTTAGACTGACTGGTACGAACCAAGTCTGAAGCTGAATCTATGAAACAAGCTATTTCTCAGCTGATTCAGCTGTTACAGTTACTCAATCAGATAATCAGTTTTGCAAAGAGCTTCTTGGTCCCTTCTCAGTGCCTGAAATATCTGGGGGGGGGTGTTTCCACCATCAGTTAAGATGGTGTCTCTACCCAAACAGAGGATACTGAAATTGCAATGTCAGATCTGAGCACTGGCATGTATGAGGACTCAAGGGCATAGGATTATATACTGTTCCTGGGCTTAAAGATGAATACTTATGATTTGATGCTGTGAGCTTAGGCACACATGCAACCCCTTCAAAGTTCATGGTTATCCTGTTGGAAAGTATACTCTCAGAATGCTGAGAAGCATCTATCTTGGACAAGGGAAGCTTAGTCCAGCTGAATTGGTGGCTGAGTAGAACTAGAGGCTGGTGGTCGCAATGGATGTGAATCTCATGTGTTGGAGGGGTTCATTGTTGATCAGGTAGTTTGGGGTTGCTGGTCAATGACAGAAGCCACTTAGTCTATCTTCTACCTGGAAACAAGAACTATTCAGAATGCTCTCCCAAGCCTGTCTGCCATTGGGGAAGGGCAAAGCTACCTGGATTTGTTTGGTTAATACCACAGAAGTAGCATATCAGTCGGCAGGGGAAGCAAAAAGTGCAGAGGCCTCCCTCGATGCAATGCGCAGAGAGTAGTCTTCTGGTTTTGTTGGCAGCCCATATTGTGGACAAGGAAGGTGTGAAAGCAGATTTTTGGAACAGGCATTCCTTTGAATTCAGGGGAGTGGAAATTATTTTAATAGGCCCCTTGTCTCATCTGTAGTGAATGAGATATCCTGTTAATGGATCTCTTGATGTCTCAAATCGTACAGCACCGGAGGCACAAGAAGGACTGAAGCCGACAAGCTGGTGAGTGAGGGAGTGAGCTGCTCTCCACTCTTCTCAGCAGCCAACCGGATCCCTTTGGCTACATTTCAAATCACACAGCACTGGAGGCGCGAGAAGGAGTGAAACTGACAAGTCAGTGAGTGAAGGAGTGAGCTCCTCCCTGCTCTTCTCAGCAGCCTACCTGCTCCCTCTGGCTACATTTCAAATCGTACAGCATTTGAGGTGCACCCACACCTGGTGGGCCTCACCAAAGGGCCCTTGGGCGTGGTCTGTAGGTGCGGGCCCTTAGGGTGGCCCAAAGAGAGAGCTTGTAGTTACATCTGCTTCACCCCGACCAATGCCCCCTTGGTCTCTATTGTATCATTGCATAGGTTCAATGAATCTCCTTCCATCATCACTGTGCTCCATAGCATGCGGTGTTTCAGTGTGGCCATGCCGGAGTTCTTACTGTATTCAACTCTGCTCCACCTTCCAAAGTTCCTGGCTGTAGGAGTTCTCCTTGTTCCAGTTCTGTCAGGAGAGCAGCCTCTTGTCCTGGGCCTGGTGCCAGGTTTCCGATGGCACAGCAACTAAGCGCCCTCTTGCCATGATGTGCTAGTGATGGGCACCCACATATATAAAAGACCGCTTCTACTGAGGCACCATCTTGCGGCAGAGCTTTGTCTATATGATCCAGCTGTACTAGAACTAGAAGTAATGGTAGAACTGACTGGAGGCTTCAGTGACTACAGTGCCGAACCAAATGGAAAATTTTGCCACTTTCAGCTTTTTCAAGAACTAAATGAACTGAGGAAGAATAGCATTAATAGAGTAGCTGTGATATCAGTGGAGCTGGAAAGTGGCCATTTTTGGGAAACCCGCAATCTTACTAACTTAGCTAGTAACTTGATGAATGTGAATGCTGGCTACAGTTTGGATGTGGGACAAATTGTAAACTGCCGTACTCTTATCTCTATTTGGATTCAGGATAGTTCTCCTGAAGTTTCTGATATTGAACCTCAGAATCAAGGAATAGTTTTTGTATGATATGATGTGGGCGCCCATACGCTATCATTACTTGTACCTGGCAAACCCAGGATTGCTGCCTCCTCTCTCCCTCATACTTTTCTTCTCCTTCTGTCTTCTGATGACATTAGTCCCAATCCTTGCCCCCTTCATTTTTCTCTCACCACCACTGCAGTCTTATCCATATCCCTTTTCTCTCCCCTTCTCATGTTCCTTATGGAATGGTCATTCTATTTCTAACAATCTTCCCTTTACCCATGATTTCTTTATCTCTCATGCTTTTCATCTTCTTGCTCTTACTGAAACTTTACTCCTCCCCAATGACGCTACTTCAGTTGCTGCCCTCTCTCATGGCGGCTTCCAAGTCTCCCACACCTTTCGTGCCATTGGCTGTGATGGTGGTGCTGGGTTTTTACTTTCTCCTTCTTGCCAATTTCAATCTCTCCTTCTTCCTCAGTCACATTCTTTTCCCTCCTTTGAAGTCCACTCTGTCTGTCTTTTCTATCCCCTTCCTCTTTGGATTGCTATTATGTATAGACCCCCTGACAAGTTCATTTCTTTTTTCCTCACTGATTTTGACTCTTGGCTCTCCTTATTCCTAGATTCTTCCTCCCCTTCCCTTATTCTTGGTGATTTTAATTTTCATATTGATAACCCCTTTGACTCCTATGCGTCTAAGCTCCTTTTCTTTACCTCCTCTTTCAACCTCTGTCTTTGCTCTTCTGCCGCCACTCATCAGCTTGGTCACTGCCTCGACCTCGTTTTCTATTCTAATTGTTTACCTTCTAATTTACGCACCTCAATTCTTTCCTTATCTGACCACTACCTCTTAAGCTTCACCCTTCATCACTCCCCGTCTCAATCTTACCCTATCTCCTCAGGAATCTTAATGCTGTTAACCCATTGATTCTATCATGTCTCATCTGTTCTTTTTGTCCTCTAAGTCTGTTGATAAGGCCATTATTTCCTATAACACTTCTCTCTACTCCACTCCACTCTGGATACTCTTACTCCACCCATTCCACATCCTGTGAGGTGCACCTCACCTTGGCCCTGGTTATCTTCTACTACCCTCTGCCTTTGCTCCTGTGCCCACTCAGCTGAATGCAACTGGCTCAAATCCCGCTCCCTTTCAGACTTCCTTCACTTTAAATTCATGCTTACTTCTTTCCAGTTTGCCATTGCACTTGCTAAGCAAAACTATTTTATGCATCTGACCAACTGTCTTGACTCTAACCCCCGTCGTCTCTTCTCTACTCTCAATTCCCTTCTTAAGGCACGTCCGCCTCCTATCCCTCCTTCTGTCTCTGCCCAAACCCTAGTAGACTATTTCCATGACAAAGCCCTTAAGATCACTCTTCAGTTCCTTGTCAATCCTTCTTCACCCCCTCTTGAATATCAACTTTTCCCCTCAATTTCCCCCACCCTTTCATCCTTTTCTAAAATCTCTGAAGAGGAAACCTCCCTTCTTCTTTCAACCTCTAAACTTACCACCCGTTCTTCTGATCCTATCCCCTCCTACCTCCTCAATTCCATCTCCTCCTCTGTCATCCCTTCCATTTCACATATTCTCAACCTTTCACTCTCCACTGCAATGTTCAAGCATGCTGTGATCATTCCTCTCCTCAAGAAACCTTCTATTGACCCTACTGGTCCTTTTAATTATCAGCCCATCTCCCTTCTCTCCTTCCTTTCAAAACTTCTTGAACATGCAGTTTTCCACAACTGCCTTGATTTTCTCTCCCCTCATACCCTCCTTGATCCCCTCCAGTCTGTTTTTTGACCATTTCATTCTATTGAAATGGTTCTTGCCAAAGTCCCCAGAGACTTGTTCCTGGCTAAGTCCAAAGGCCTTTACTCAGTTGTTATTCTTCTGATCTTTCTGTTGCTTTTGATACTGTTGATCACTCTCTCCTCCTCGACACATTATCCTCTCTTGGTTTTAGAGACTCTGCGCTATCTTGGTTCTCTTCTTATCTCTCCAATCGCTCCTTCAATGTTTGTTCTAGTGATACCTCCTCTACTGCCATCCCTCTTTCTATTGGTGTACCCCAAGGGTCTGTTCTAGGCCCTCTCCTTTTCTCTCTCTACAACCAGTCCCTTGGTGTCCTCATCTCTTCCCATGACTTTCAGTATCATTTCTATGCTGATGACTCTAAAATCTATCAATCTTTTCCTGACATTTCTCCTGTACTTCAAGCTCGTATCTCTGCCTGTTTATCTGACATTGCTACCTGGATGTCTTAATGCTGTCTGAAATTGAATATGGCTAAAACCGAATTTCTTATCTTTCCCCTTAAATCCTCCTCCTTTCTCCATCTCTGTTGACAACACTCTTTTTTTTCCTGTGTCCTCAGCCTGTAACCTTGGAGTCATTTTTGACTCCTCTCTCTCCTTCTCTACACATATTCAACAGATTGCTAAAACCTGTCATTTCTTTATAATAATGGCAAAATGTGCACATTCCTCTCTGAACACACAACTAAAACCCTTGTCCACTCTTTAGTCACCTTCCTTCTTGACTACTGCAACCTCCTCCTTTCTGGACTCCCTCAGAATCATCTTTCTCCTCTTCAGTCTATTCTGAACTCAGCTGCACGGCTAATCTCATATAATCCCTCTTCTGGAATCACTTCACTGGCTCCCCTTCCGTTTCCGTATCCATTTCAAACTTCTTCTGACCTTTAAATGCATTCACTCTGCTGCCCCTCATTACCTTTCCTCTCTTTTCTCTCTCTACACCCCTCCTTGTGGACTTTGTTCCTCATCTGGTTTCCTTCTCTCTATGCCCTTTTCCTCTAATGCCAACTCCAGACTTCGTTCCTTTCACTTTGCTGCTCCTTATGCCTGGAACAAGCTTCCTCTATCTTTACATTGCCTTATCTCTCTCCCTCTTCAAATCTATGTTAAAGGATTACCTCTTTAAGGCTGTTTTTGGTTCCTAATCTCTTGTTTCCCTTGTATGTCCTCTCCCTATTGAACCCTTATTTCCTTTTTATTGTATTGTATTGTCTGTCTTAACTAGATTGTAAGCTCTTCGAGCAGGGACTGTCTTTTTATGTGTTTGTACAGCACTGTGTACGCCTTGTAGTTCTTTATAAATGATAAATAGTAGTAGTAGTATTAGTAGTGTCTCAACAGAATGCTCAAGTGTCTTGGTTTTTTGGTTGCCGCAAAAAGTAGTATTCAGAAGGGCTTGAAGCTCTGATTCAGTCCTTGCTAGGTTGTCTGTTGCAGAGGATAGTGATGTATCACAGGTTGATCATTCTAGTTGCTCCAGATTAATTGCATCATCCATGGTATGCAGATTTAGGGTTTATACAGGCAGGAGGATTCCTGAAGCATTCACAGGGCAAGAGACCATTCGGTCAAGATCTGCATCTTATGAAGGACCCATCTTCCTATGTCTTACAGCCTGGCCCCTGAAAGGTCATACCTAAGGCGCAAAGGATATGTGGAAAAAGTTATTATGTCCCTGGTGCAGGCTCATTTAGAGATCAACTAATCAGGAGTTAGTGGGCCTGTTTAGCCTGTGAAAGAACTGAGAGCAGCTGAGGCCTGCATAAAAGGCTTCAGAGCCCTGCACTGTTGAGGCATTCCTAACAAGGGCTATACACGTCAAACAAAGGTAAGAATTTTGGTTTTTTTTAATTGCTAGCTCTCTGACTGGGAGCTCTTAATAGTGTTTTGGTACCTTTTTAAAACAAAATTACATTCTTTTTGGTGCTTTAGTTTAAAAGGAGAAATATTTTCTTTAGTGGGGTAGGTTTAAAACTCTGCTTTAGTAACTTTCTCAGCTCTTTGGGGCTACTGACACCTAATCAGGAGTTAGTGGGCCTGATTAGCCTGTGAAAGAACTGAGAGCAGCTGAGGCCTGCAGAAAAGGCTTCAGATCCCTGCACTATTGAGGCATTCCTAACAGGGGCTATATATTTCAAACAAAGGTAAGAATTTGTGTTTTTTTAATTGCTAGCTCTCTGACTGGGAGCTCTTAATAGGTTTTGGTACATTTTTAAAACAAAGTTACATTCTTTTTGGTGCTTTAGTTTAAAAGGAGAAATATTTTCTTTAGTAGGGTAGGTTTAAAACTCTGCTTTAGTAACTTTCTCAGCTCTTTGAGGCTACTGACACCTAATCAGGTGTTAGTTCCCTCCCTACCCCCCCCCCCCCAACTCCCACCCACCCCTAGTGAGCAGTCTTGCTTTATAGGGCACCTCCCCAATAAACAAAACACAGGGACTTGGAACAGCACATTTTGAATATAATTAAAGAGATCTAACTGCTTTTTCTCTGAAAGGACAGCTGGGAGACTGGCTGGTACTTTGTTAGATCTCTCTCTTTCGCTTTAACAGGTAACTAAGGCTCCATGAACAGAACAATGTCTGGGAAAAATTGTATTGCTAAAGCTTTTGCCCCCGTTACAGCTTCTGCCTCTGTACAGACAGAAGTCCCAATGCCAGTTGAAGGACCGATTCCATGTGCAGGGTGCCTGAATGCTGAAGCTCTCAGGAAACAAGTGGAGGAACTCAGAGAGAAGGTGGCGAGGCTGAGGAGCATTCAAGACAGTGAGAAGTACATTGATGAGATGCATCTTGTAACAACCAAGCTCTCCAGCAGAGGAGAAGATGGATGCCTTGTCACCAGGGCCTGCAGAATCACCAATCCAACTTCTCCAGCTCTTGATTTGAAGAACCATTATGCAACCCTGGAAATGGAGGAGGTGAAAGCATCTCTGGAAAGGGAAGAACCAGAGCTCAAGTACCCCACAGTTGCAGAATCAGTGACCACAAGGAAGCGAAGGGTAGTGGTGGTTGGTGACTCTCTTCTGAGGGGTACTGAGGCGTCCATCTGCCAACCAGACTTGATGTCCAGAGAGGAATGCTGTCTGCCAGGTGCCAAAATCCAAGATATTATGGAAAGTTTGCCGAGACTCATCAAGCCCACTGACTATTACCCAGTGTTGCTAACCCATGTCGGAACAAATGATACTGTCAGGTATCCCTCTGAGCGAATCAAAAGTGACTTCATGGCTCTGGGACAGAGGGTGAAGCAGATAGGTGCACAGGTAGTGTTCTCTTCAATCCTCCCTGTTGAGGGTAAACGCCAAGGCAGAGAGGCTCAATTCCTGGAGATGAATGCATGGCTGTGTGGATGGTGTCATCGAGAGTGTTTTGGTCTCCTGGACCATGGGATGCTGTTCAAAGGATTGCAAAGCAGAGATGGTGTCCATGTATCTGTCCAAGAAAGGTTGACGCATCTTCAGTAGTAGATTGGCTAATCTACTGAAGAGAGTTTTAAACTAGATTCATTGGGGATGGGTGAAGAAAGCCCCCAGGTAAGTGAAAACCCCCAGGTAAATGAAACATTAAATGTCTTTATGGAAATGGGTAAAAGGGATAACATATGGAAAGCGGTGTGTATAAATGCCCGTAGCATGGGAAATAAGATCCCAGATGTTGAGGCTTTAATGGGAGAGGCTGACTTGGATTTAGTGGCAGTTATAGAAACATGGTTCACAGAAAACCATGACTGGGATGTAACTATATTAAAACCCCAACGCGTGTCGGCGAACGCCTTCTTCAGGGGGACTAAATAACTAACAAACAATAAGAAACAATAAACAGACATATTAAAAACATAGTACAAAATCTTAAAACAAAAGGGCATCATAGATAAAAAAGCTGTTACATATTAATATATAAAATAACACTCATAAAACATCAATAAAATAAGTAAATAACTAACACCAATAATAAAAATGATTATATCAAACTAATGATAAACACATGAATAGATATAAAATGATATAAAAATAGACGCAGGGCAGATAAAGTCTCAAAACAATGTGGATGACAATGAAAAGAATTGGAATTGCAATGCGAATCCTACTCACTGTTATGCACCTTAGCTGCAAAAACACCGTGCAGCACTGTCTCTTATTCAGTTGTTATCACAAATAGGTTGGCAACACATGCCAACTATGCATAGGCTGTAGAACTGAAATGCGATGAATCCATAATAAGAACATGTGAATAGGTAACAAACCCCACACCAAAAACTGCTTCACCTTTAGCACAAGAAGAAATCTCGGGAGCTTTTTCTAACTGAAGGTGTGGAAAATAAATCAAGTTGTGCTAGTTATAAGGTGTAAATATACAGAGACCTTGCACCGTGCAACACTATCTATTCGAATAGTTACTATTGCTATTGAATTAGCGGCAGCAAAAGACAGTGTACCACAATTGTGTATGTGTTGTAAAACTACATTGTAATAGATCCATGGCTAAATTATATGAATGGACAGGAATGAAGCAGATTTAAAAAACGCTGAAACCCGCGCCTCTTCGTGCTGTTAGAAGAATACAGTACTTATAGTCTCCGTTTTTTTAATACCACATAATTCCTTTATAAGGTGTGAAATAGGTGCCACAATGTATGTTACATTCTTTTTAACCTTTTTTAATTTTATTCCCCTCTTGCTAAGTTATCTAGTTCACTTCTCCGGAAGATTTTACTGACCACCCTGGCCGGTCTGGTGTCTGGCTACGCCCCCCCCCCCCTTTTTTGGCGCGGGTTTCAGCGTTTTTTAAATCTGTTTCATTCCACAGTTGGGTTCCTTACAGTCTACTAGACACTGAACTTTGCGTGTGACATTTCGTCAGGTAACTTTTTTTCACTTTTTTATTTTTAACATGAGGTCCATGTACACCAGTTCATTTATCACAATGCAAGGCACTTGCATGTTTATGACTCTTTACTAACTCATTTTAATCTGTTTTTCACTTTAGTTGTAATAGTTTTTGGGATCATTTTTTCTGATATTTTCTTACCGTTCCCAAGAGCAAAGCAATATCGTTCTACTACATTTTCGTTTTTACAAGATGGGAACGGTTGTAACACGCTGTTTTTTCCTGTTGCTGATACAATAGTTATCATAACTCATTAAGGGACGGTGTAAGACACTCGCACTTTTCTTATTAGCACATTTAACTTATGTTTTATAACTTAGTTTTAAGAGTTTCTAGGAACATATATTTTTTTTGTTATGTTTTCGCCGGTTCTCAGTGTGTAGTCACTTTGTTCTCCTGTCCATTCATATAGTTTAGCTATGGATCTATTACAATGTAGTTTTACAACACATACACAATTGTGGTACGCGCTTTTAATCGCTGGTCTAAATCATGAGCATGCTGCCGATATTGCTCTACAGAGGAACACAGTCTCCTAATATGGAGAAACTGTCCAAAGGGTAATCCTCTCCGTAACGCCGGTGGGTGAAAACTAGTATACCGCAACAGCACATTTTTCTGCACTGGCTTTCTATATAAAGTACTCTGCAAGGAAGAACCCTGAATGTACAATAAAAGATCTAAAAGTTCAATCTCTTGACTGTGATATTTAGGAGTAAACTGTAAATTTTCATTCAAAGAATTTAACCAAGCCAAAAAGGTAAGTAACTCGCACTCTAAACCCGTCCAGATGAAAAATATGTCATCTAAAAGCACGTGGCTATCCAACTGAGCTCATTAATCGAGCGTTTAAGTGAGCGCTATACAACCATCCGGGGTGGTGGGAGGGACGTGTTCCCCGCTTGCAAGAGGACACTAATAAAATAATAGGGGTAATACCTTTTTTACCGAATGCCCCGCAGATAGTATCCATTCTTAGACGCCATTGGTCCTTGTTGACACTGCATCGCTGTTTTCAGAAGCCTTTGATGATAGCTTTTAAAAGATCTCGAACTATAGGGGAACAAGTAATACTGCCACGGGGGCGAGATGCAACTCCAGCACTTCCAAAAGGTCATTTTGTTTGTGGCCATTGTGATTTTTGTGCCACTTCCTTACAGGGGGACAGAAGGTAGATCCTGTTACAGGGGTGCAGCATTCGTCGTTATTTTTTTCTGATTGCCATACTGCATTTGTAGTTTATCTACTGGTCTGTCCGTGCAATTTTAAGTATGTGGGAAGAACTACGCGACCGATAAGAAAATGGTTATTGGAACATAGATCACGTATCAATGCCCACCAGGCTTCAGCCCTGTTGGTTCCTCATTGTCAGCAATATAAGCATCGATTTGAGGATTTACAGTGGCGAGTATTGGAGGTGGTTCCGCCCCTGTCTATGGGGGGTGATCGTCAAGCTAAGCTTCATTATAAAGAACAACAATGGATTTTTCGTTTACGTTCAATTTTCCCACACGGCTTGAACATGGAGATCGATTGGTGGAGTCTAAGGATGTGATTGGACTTGCATAGATGGGAGGTTACTCTGACGTCACTTTCATTGCTTTGAAATAGGAAGTTTCTTGCTGCTATGGTTCATTCGCCTGAGGAAGAGCTGCAAAGCTGAGCGGCTTGAAACACTGATTGGTGTTGCACATGAACTATACGGCTCCTGTACTACCTGAGGTGTACTGGTGAAACCTAGCGTGGGAGCTGCTCCTGAGCTGAAAGAATTATTAAGAAAGAACATTCCTGTGGTTTTGCCAATAAGACCCTTTTTGGGCTGTTTTGCTGATACGATCTTCTTTGAGGCGTTTAACTCTATTCCAGATAAGTACTTTTGGGGATATCATTGCTTGAGGAGCATAACTTTGCAATTCTTCATGATGGATAGAGATTTTTGCTGATAAGATAGGTTCCACTTTAGCGGTATAGGAGCAACGGCTTGTTAGTGCTGTCGCACCTGGTTTTAGACCTGTAATGGGTCATTTAAATAATTTAATTAAAAAGGAGGGCTCACTTCGAGAGTAGGAAGATTCCTGCTCAACGGTAAGTTATCCGACAAAAAATTGTAGTTAATTAAGCATACTGGCACATATTAGCTGTTTAGCTTTTGGATGAAATCAAGTAATTTTTGTGGGATATAGTTAGGTTGATTTCAACGGGTGTAGTTGGATTTAGCCGCTAATTCAATAGCAATAGTAACTATTCGAATAGATAGTGTTGCACGGTGCAAGGTCTCTGTATATTTACACCTTATAACTAGCACAACTTGATTTATTTTCCACACCTTCAGTTAGAAAAAGCTCCCGAGATTTCTTCTTGTGCTAAAGGTGAAGCAGTTTTTGGTGTGGGGTTTGTTACCTATTCACATGTTCTTATTATGGATTCATCGCATTTCAGTTCTACAGGATATGCATAGTTGGCATGCGTTGCCAACCTATTCGTGATAACAACTGAATAAGAGACAGTGCTGCACGGTGTTTTTGCAGCTAAGGTGCATAACAGTGAGTAGGATTCGCATTGCAATTCCAATTCTTTTCATTGTCATCCACATTGTTTTGAGACTTTATCTGCACTGCGTCTATTTTTATATCATTTTATATCTATTCATGTGTTTATCATTAGTTTGATATAATCATTTTTATTATTGGTATTAGTTATTTACTTATTTTATTGATGTTTTATGAGTGTTATTTTATATATTAATATGTAACAGCTTTTTTATCTATGATGCCCTTTTGTTTTAAGATTTTGTACTATGTTTTTAATATGTCTGTTTATTGTTTCTTATTGTTTGTTAGTTATTTAGTCCCTCTGAAGAAGGCGTTCGCCGAAACGCATTGGGGTTTTAATAAAGCACCTGTGTTCATCATTCACTCTTGCCTCTTGTGTTTACCTGATTGGTTCTGCAAGAGCGTTTCTGCTCTTCTTGTGCCTGCCGGGGATGTAACTATACTAGGCTATACTTTATTCAGAAAGGACAGGGTAGGAAGAAGGAGAGGAGGAGTGGCACTATATGTAAAAAATAATATTAAAACTTTGGAATTACAGAGCTTCAAAGGGAGAGAGGAGGCACTGTGGGTTAAACTAGAAAGAGGGAAAGAGAAATCTATTTACATTGGCATGATATACAGACCTCCCTCACAAGAGGAAGAGGTGGACAAAGAGTTAATTGAAGACATATGGAGTATTGCTAGGAAAGGGGAAGTGCTATTGATAAGGGATTTCAATATGCCAGATGTTGATTAGCACATTTCTGCTGCAGTATCATCTAGAAGTAAGGAGATCATGGATTCTCTACAGGGAGAGCTATTCATGCAATTGGTAACAGACCCCACACGTGAAGGGGCCATTCTGGACTTGGTGCTTACCAATGGTGAAAGTGTTTCTGATGTTATAGTGGAAGATCATTTTGCATCCAGTGATCACCAGATGGTGTGGTTCAGTATTAGGACTAGTGCTGTTAGAATCCATTCAAAAGCGAGGGTCTTAGACTTTAGGAAAACTAACTTTGCCAAAATGGGCCAATACCTCAGGGAGTTGTTAGTGGGATGGGAACAGCTGGGGATGTAGAAAAACAGTGGGCAAAACTGAAAGGGGATATTTTAAGGGCAACCAACCTTTTTGTTAAAATGGTAAATAAAGGTAAAAGGAAAAGGAGACCGCTATGGCTTTCAAAAGAAGTAGCTGAAAAGGTGAAGAAAAAGATTGAGGCCTTTATGAAATACAAGAGATCACAGAGAGAGGAAGACAGGCATCTATATTTGGAAAAACTTAGAGAAGCTAGCAAAGTAGTCAGGAAAGCAAAGATTCATAAAGAGGAGGAAATAGCCAATGCAATAAAATGGGGGGATAAGACATTTTTCAGATATGTTAGTGAGAAGGGGAAGGGCAGAAGTGGTATTGTCATACTCAAGGGTGAAGGGGAGGAATATGTAGAAGCTGATGATGATAAAGCAGAATTGCTTAACAAATATTTCTGTTCTGTGTTCACAGATGAAGAACCAGGAGCAGGACCTCATAAAACACCCACAAACAGGAACAGAAGCGAGGGGTATCTTGAACAATTTTGAGAAGACTGTGTTCTTGAAAAACTAGCTCAACTTAAAGTAGACAAAGCGATGGGACCGGATGGGATACACCCTAGAATACTGAGGGAACTTGGGGATGTTCTAGCAGCTCCAATGACTGACCTTTGCAATGCCTCATTGGAGTCGGTAGTGATGCCAAAGGACTGGAGAGAGTCTCAAGTGGTGCCTTTACACAAAAGCGGAAATAAGGATGTGGTTGAAAACTACAGACCGGTTAGTTTAACTTCGGTGGTTAGTAAATTATTGGAAACGCTGCTGAAAGAGAAAATAGTAAGGTATCTTGAGTCCAGCAGATTACAGGATACGAGGCAACATGGATTCACCAGAGGCAGGTCTTGTCAGACAAATCTGATTAATTTCTTTTACTGGGTGACCAGGGAGTTGGACCAAGGTTGAGCCCTAGATGTGGTGCATTTAGATTTCAGTAAAGCCTTTAACACTGTTCCTCACAGGCGACTTATAAACAAACTGTCCACCCTAGGGATGGACACTATCATTACTGCTTGGGTTAGAAATTGGTTGAATGGGAGGCGACAAAGGGTGCAGGTAAATGGAGCTCACTCTGAGAAGAAGGAAGTTACCAGTGGTGTGCCCCAGGGATCTGTCCTTGGTCCGATTCTTTTTAACATCTTTGTTAGTGATATAGTGGAAGGGCTGTCGGTTTAAGGTTTGCCTCTTTGTGGATGATACCAAAATGTGCAATAGAGTAGATACCCAGGAAGGTGTTGATAACATGAGGAGGGATCTAGCTAAGCTTGAAGAATGGTTTAGAATTTGGCAGCTGGGATTTAATGTTAAAAAATTCAAGGTCATGCATTTGGGCTGCAGCAAACCAAGAAAGCGATATAGTATAGGGCAGCGATGGCGAACCTATGGCACGCGTGCCAGCTGTGGCACGCGAAGGCCTTGCAGCTGGCACGCGGGAAGGTCCGCATTTAAAAGGTCCCAAATTTAAAAAAAAAAAAAACCAAACAAACCGGCTGCTTCTGCCGCGGCAGCCTCAAGAGCTCTGCCGCGGCAGCCTCAAGAGCTCTGCCGCGGCAGCCTCAAGAGCTCTGCCGCGGGGCCCCCCCCTGCCCGGCAGAGCCTCCCTGCATCATCTACCTTCAAGTCGCAAAACGCGGGCTTCTTTCAGAGCCGCGAGAGTTTCCTTTCTCGCGGCTCTCCCGCGAGAAAGGAAACTCTCGCGGCTCTGAAAGAAGCCCGCGTTTTGCGACTTGAAGGTAGATGATGCAGGGAGGCTCTGCCGGGCAGGGGGGGGCCCCGCGGCAGAGCTCTTGAGGCTGCCGCGGCAGAGCTCTTGAGGCTGCCGCGGCAGAGCTCTTGAGGCTGCCGCGGCAGAAGCAGCCGGTTTGTTTGGTTTTTTTTTTTTTAATTTGGGATGATAGGGGGGAAGGGGGTTTAGGACTGGTAATGGGCTATGGTGGGGAGGCTAAGACTGGAAATGGGCTGATGGGGGGGGGGGTAGGACTGGTAATTGGCCATGGGGGGGGCTAAGACTGGAAAGGGGCTGATGGGGGGGGGTTAGGACTGGTAATTGGCCATGGGGGGGGGGCTAAGACTGGAAAGGGGCGGATGGGGGGGTTAGGACTGGTAATTGGCCGGGGGGGGGGTTAGGACGGGTAATTGGCCGGGGGGGGGGGTAGGACTGGTAATTGGCCGGGGGGGGGGGGGGGGTTAGGACTGGTAATTGGCCGGGGGGGTTAGGACTGGTAATTGGCCATGGGGGGGGGGCTAAGACTGGAAAGGGGCTGATGGGGGGGGTTAGGACTGGTAATTGGCCAGGGGGGGTGGTATGACTGGAAATTGGCCAGGGGGGGGGTAGGACTGGTAATGGCCGGGGGGGGGGGTAGGACTGGTAATTGGCCGGGGGGGGGGGTAGGACTGGTAATTGGCCGGGGTTAGGACTGGTAATTGGCCATGGGGGGGGGCTAAGACTGGAAATGGGCTGATGGGGGGGGGGGTTAGGACTAGTAATGGGCCATGGGGGGTGCTAAGGCTGGAAGTGGGCTGGTGATGGTGATGGTGATGGTGATTTGGGGGGGGTAGGACTAGTAATGGGCTATGGGGGGGTTAGGACTGGTAATGGGCTGATGGGGGGGTTAGGACTGGTAATGGGCTATGGGGGGGCTAAGACTGGAAATGGGCTGAGTGGAAGGAGGGCTTGAACTGCAAATAGCTGATGGGATTGGGGCTTGGAATGGAAATGGGTTGTGAGGGGGAGGGAGCTAGGACTGGAAATGGGTGAGGGGGGGCTAGGACAGGAAATGGGCTGATGGAGGGGCTAGAATAGGACTGGAAATTGGCTGTTGGGGGGGTGCTAAGATTGGAAATGGGCTGTGGTGGGGGTTTGGATTGAAATGGACTCATGAAGGGGCTAGAACTGGAAGTAGGCTCATGGGGGGCTTGGATTGGAAATGGGCTGAGTGGAGGGGAGCTAGGATTTGACATGGGCTGATGGTGGGGCTAGGAAAGGACTAGAAATGGGCTCATGGGGGGCTGGGTTTGGAAATGAGCTGATGGAGGGACTCGGATGGGACTGCAAATAGATGGGGGAGCTAGGACTGGAAATGGGCTTATGGGGGGTTAGGACTGGAAGTGGGTTGATGAGGGGGGGCTAGGACTGGTATTGGGTTGGGAGGTTGCTAGGACTGGAAATGGGTTGGGGGGCTGCTAGGACTGGAAATGGGCTGATGCAGGGACTAGAAGGGAATGGATGCTGGGTGAGGCTGGAACTAGAAGGGAGCTGGTGTTGGGGGAGGATTAGAATGGGATGGGGCTGGGAGAGTAAAATGGAGAGGGGAAAAATATTTTGTGTGGGAGGGATAAAAAATCTACAATTGGCCGGGTATTGGGAGAATAAGTGGGGATTGAGGATGGAGGGGTAAATTTTGAGTAGATGAAATAGGAATGAGGAAAGAGCAAAAGGAGAAAGATTAGTATGTTAAAGCAGATGTAGAGAGAGAATGGAAAAAAAAAAACCAAGAAGACAGAAGAAAGGACAAATGGACAGCAGATGGAGAGTTAGGAGAAGACACGAAGAAACCAGAAGAAAGTGGCTGGAGCAATTGCAACTGAAAAAAAATGCACAAAAGGTAGAAAAATATCTCTTTATTTTGAATTTATTAACTGGAATATGTCAGCTCTGGGAAATGTGCATCATTAATTTTTGCGCTTTGTTTAGTACAAGAGGAAATTAATTTATAGTTTTATTTCTACAGTGTTGTTGTATATTCCAAGTTTGGCTTTTGGGGTTCCCAGTTTAATTATTGTCTTCCTGTTTTTAAATTGTGATTCCTTGTTTGGTGATGGTCTGTTCTGCATGTGTAACTGAGCTGAGGTATTCTGTTTATATAATTCCTATTTGACATTGCCACTTGTTCTTTCCCCAGTAGGTCATGTATTGTTGTTCTCTGAAATGTATTGGTTTAATATTTGCAGTGTTGCCTTTTGATAGTTAGGGTATGGTGCTTTGTGAGTCCTGGTAGTACTGTTAGGATACGGCGGGTTTGCTATGGGTTCTAAATGGGCAGCGTTTGTAGTAGTTCCTAATGTGCCTGGCGGTTGGTACTGGATTATAGTAATGTAGAAACCTTTTAGTCTTTCTTTATCCATATACTCATTAAGAGGCATGTTTACTAAAAGTTAGTGTATGGTAACATTATGCAAATATTTATGCAAATGAGGCACCTTATGCAAATGAGGCTTTAATGGACGTGCTGGCACTTTGAGGAAATTCTTTGGTTTTGTGCGGCAGTTTGGGCACTCGGGCTCAAAAAGGTTAGCCATCACTGGTATAGGGTGTGAAGTACTTTTGTCCACTAAAGAAGAGCGGGACCTAGGCGTGGTTGTGTCTGATCTTAAAGTAGCTAAACAGGTAGAAAAGGCGACAGCAAAAGATAGAAGGATGCTAGGGTGCATACGGAGAGGAATGGCTAGCAGAAAAAAGGAGGTAGTAGTGCCTCGTATAAGTCTTTGTTGCGACTTCATTTGGAGTATTGTGTGCAATTCTGGAGACCACACCTTCAAAAGAATATTAGCAGGATGGAGTCAGTACAGAGGGTGGCTACTAAAATGGTTAGTGGTCTTCATTATAAAGCATATGAGGACAGATTGAAGGATCTTAATATGTACACCTTAGAGGAAAGGCGGGATAGAGGTGATGTGATTGAGACGTTTAAATACCCCCATGGCATAAATGCACAGGAGGAGAGCCTCTTTCGATTGAAAGCAAGTTCTGCTATGAGGGGACATGGGATGAGGGTGAAAGGGGATAGATTCAGGAGTGATATGCAGAAATATTTCTTTACGTAAAGAGTGGTGGATCCGTGGAATAATCTCCCAGTGGAGGTGGTAGAGATGAGGACAGTATCTGAATTCAAAAAAGCATTGGACAAACACAGAGAATCTCTAAAGGAAAAAAGAGGACTGTTGTAGTTGTTGATATGGAAGGACAGACTAGATAGGCCATGTGTAGGGACCAACCAAATTCGCAGGAAGAAATGCGCTATTTCACAGGAGGTCTTTGAAAATTCAACATATTTCACGGAAAATTCATGGGAGGTCTTTGAAAATTCAACATATTTCACAGAAAATTCACTGGCCTTTATTTCAACGTTTTTTGCGAACCTTAACTAGCAGTTATAGTGTCTATTTCAAGTAATTGCTGTCAACTGTCAGAACGGAGGACAAAAGCCACGGCCAACACAAGGAATATCCAAAAAGAACTTTATTGAAGAAGACACAATTAAACAACAAATACTCAGGTATTCACAGTTTTGAGTTCTTTGCAATAATCCCTTGATTTGTCAAATTGCTCGTCAACCGTCTCTGGTGCTGCGGTGCACTGACAGTCGTGTATTGACTCACACTCCTTTCAGCATCAACACTGTTTGTGGGCACAGATAAGTATCGTAGCGCCAACCAGCTCAACAGCGGGAATCTGCCAGTGCTTGCAAACCACAGTGATGTGACAGACGTTTCTGCGGGAACATCTACAGCCACTGCTTTGTAAGCTGCAAATTCAGCCAAGAGATGACGGTCATCCATTCCAGGTATGTTCTTTATCACCTCATCACATTGCAAATCAAGACCTGCATAAAGTTAAACACTCTGACCGACTTCAAGAAGTTCAGCCCTGGCTGGGAGAATCGTTGACGACCTGTAGATTTGTAGTGTTGACTAAGCTTGTCAGCGGTATCTTCAAAGGCCTTTTTGTACTTGGCGACAGTGGCAATACTTGCTTCGTATTCTGCCCAAGCCAGAACATCTATCACTTTGTTGTACGCCAGATGTATGCGAACATCGGTGGACTCAAACCATGTGAGCAAGTCTACAAGCTTCACTGCATTAGCAGCGATGAAGTTTGCATCTTCTGCGACGATAGCAAGATCATCAATAAGCTCGTACAATTCAGTCAGTGCATTTGTTGCATCTCTCAGTTGTAATTCTTCAGCAATGAAATCTTTGTAGAACTGGATGAATTTGGCATGGTGCATAACAGTTTTAAACCAGCTGTTCCACCTGGTAACTACTAGGATAGGAGGCAGCGGCACTTCTGTTTCAGTTTTCACAGCCAAGAACTCCTTGTATCTGTGCTTCCTAGTGGAGCAATAACTAAAAATGGACTTGAACAATGCCACCAGATGATCGATGTGTTTGAAGTTTTTTCGCCAGGTCTCGCCAACCAGGCTAACAATGTGCGCGTTGCATGTACAATGAACAGCATTCGGTAGCACTGCTGCTATTTTCTCAAATGCTTTGGATGCATTATCAGTTACGCAAGAACTAACGTTATTGTAAGAAATTCCCATGTTAGCCACCCAGGCAAGTACAGCTTGGCTAACAGTAACTGCATTTACCTTTTCAAGATAAATGACGTCAGCTAGATAAGCAGTCGGACGAGCTGCAGATGCTTTAACTTCAGTAACAAACAAAATATGCAAACAAAACCTGTCCTGAGAATCGCTGGCTTCGTCAGTAGCAATCGCAATGGATGGCGCAGCTGACAAAAGTTCCTTCAATTGTTGTTTGTGGTTGGAAAAAACTTTCTGTTGGAAGTCTGTTCGCAGGTATTGTGAAGCAGGCAACAGCCCAAGGTTCGGGATGTGGTTTTGTAGGTAGGAGCGAGTTTTTCCAAAGGAATGTTAGCTTCAGTAAATGCTTCAACCAATTCAAATACAGCCATATTGCACGCGTCCCTCGCTTCCGTGCTACGTGAAAACATTCCTGTAACCATTGCCTGCTTTTTTGCCTTTCTATCCAGTGCTGCTTCTGCTGCTTTTCTTTTGGAAGTATGAACTGACAATTCCAAGTGCCTGTCAATACTTCCTTTCCTGGTGTGATCAACAGTAACGTTACAGTACGAACAAAATAATTTTCCAGAATCGGCATGTAAAGTTCCCTTTGGATACTGCTTAGCTCATTCTGCACAAGAGACATGTTCAGCTTTCTTCATTATCAATATCATTGATGCACTTTGACATAATTCAATTTTTAATTCAGACTAAACGCTCCCAAATTGAAGCACCCTGCCTTCAAATTATGGTGGTGACAAAGAATACTGTGTATACTGTGGACTACCTGAATCAGGCTGTAAGTAAACGCTCCCAAATTGAAGCACCATGCGCAGTTCTTTTTATTGGGGCCCAGAGATGACATTAGAAGGGCTGCCACACACAGGTCAGCAGCTCAATTGGTGGTAGAAGAGATTGAAGCACCCTGCGTAGTTCTTTTTATTGGGGCCAAGAGATGACGTCAGAAGGGCTGCTCCCGAACCGGCTCTCTCACCCCTCCGCAGGAATCAGGCTGTAAGTAAATGCTCCCAAATTGAAGCACCATGCGCAGTTCTTTTATCGGGCCCAGAGATGACGTCAGAAGGGCTGCTCCCGAACCGGCTTTCTCACCCCTCCGCGGGAATCAGGCTGTAAGTAAACGCTCCCAAATTGAAGCACCATGCGCAGTTCTTTTATCGGGGCCCAGAGATGACATCAGAAGGGCTGCCACACACAGGTCAGCAGCTCCCGAACCGGCTCTCTCACCCCTTCGCGGGAATTTCACATTTTTCAAAATTCACGGAAAATGCCACGGCCGTGAAATCGTGAATTAGGTTGGTCCCTAGCCATGTGGTCTTTTTCTGTCGTCATTTTTCTGTTTCTAACTTCCTTAGCTTATACCAGGGTCTGGAAAGTTTTTGATGCATGGTTTTCTGAGCTGGAGGTGTCCCCCTTTAGGATGTCCATGTCTAATATCTTGTGATGTTTGCTGGACAGTCTGAAAAAGGGCCTTGTCTTATTGTCCTTGAAGATTCAGGTGGTGGCTTTTGCCCCTCATCGAACAATAGCCTCAGAGTGGAGTCTAAATTTGGTTCTTAGGGTCCTGTTCACTCAGCCCTTTGATCCTCGGACTTACTTAAAGGTTCTTGGTCACAGTCTGTTCAGCGAGGTGCTTTTCTGAACTACAGGTATTGTCATGTAGAAAAGGTGTTTTGTACCCTTCCAGCAGGAGCTGCGCCATTTTGACAGAGATGCCGCCCTGGGCAGTGGTCCACCAAAACAGGTTTACCTCATGGTTACATACTCCAGAGGAATTTCCTCCGATTGTAGCTGATAAATAAGGTAGCGCTCAATCCATCCCTCATTTAGGACAACAGCTATAATAGGTTTAAAATAAAACATGATCTAATTATTTTGATTAGGTTTTCTATTTTCCTACAGGAACAGGATCACATTTAAAAAAGCAAAACAAAAGTAAAACTGTCTACAATTAAGAACATAAGATATGCCATACTGGGTCAGATCAGGGTCCATCAAGCCCAGTATCCTGTTTCCAACAGTGGCCAATCTAGGTCATACGTACCTAGTTGTTTCCCCAAAAGATACGGGTTCCTCAATGCTTGTATTGGGTCAAGCAGTGATATCCTGGGTCTCTTTTAATAATGATTTATGGACCATTCCTCCAGGACCTTGTCCAAACCTTTTTTAAACCCAGCTACACTAACAGATTTTACTACATCCTCCGGTAACAAATTTCAGAGTTTGATTACATGTTGAGTGAAAAAATATTTTCTCTTATTAGCCTTAAATAGCTTTAGCTTCGCCTGTAGCTTCATTACATGTCCCCTAGTCTTTCTATATTCTGATGACGTAAACAATCGATCTACGTTTACCCGTTCCACTCCATTCATTAATTTATAGACCTCTATCATATCTCCCCTCAGCCGTCCCTAACCTTTTTAGCCTCTCTTCATAAGGGTATCCTTCCATCTCCTTTACCATTTTGGTGGCTCTTCTCTGTACCTTTTCTAATAACACTATATCCTTTTTAAGATACGGCGACCAGAATTGTACACAATACTCAAGGTGCAGTCTCACCATGGAACGATATAGAGGCATTATAATATCCTTTGTTTTATTTTCCATTCCTTTCCTTATGATACCTAGAATTCTGTTTGCTCTCTTGGCTGCTGCTGCACACGGGGCGGAGGGTTTTAACATGTTATCCATGATGACACCTAAATCTGTTTCCTGGGTGGTGGTTCCTAATGCTTAACCTTGTATCGTGTAACTATAGTTTGGGTTTTTTCTTTCCTAGGTGCATAACTTTGCACTTGTCCACATTAAATTTTATCTGCCATTTGGATGCCCAGTCTTCCAATTTATCAAGATCCTCATGCAATTTTCAACAATCCTCATGGGTTTTAACAACTTTAAATAGCACTGGTCAACATTGAAATCGTTACTGACTTTAAAAGGCCCTAATCTGTAGTATCTTGGTGAGCTGAACACAAATATTTTTATTTTATTTATTTATTTACATTCTCTTATATACCGCGCTATTCTGCATCAGTGCGGTTTACATTGAACAAACTGAAATTACATTGAACAGGGCATTATAACTTGGAAATAACTATTTTACAGGGAACATGGGCTATAGAGGGTTAAGTGGCTTGCCCAAGACCACAAGGAGCACATTATAACATAAATATAACATTAAAAAAATTGTATTGGCTCTTGTTTTGAAGATATTGCATGTAGTTCATTTTTGACGTTTCACCGTGTAAATTTATCCAGTAGGACATCAACAACATCCCAAATAAGCCTTGAATGATGTAATATTGCATCACATTGCATAATACCAGCATGCACACATCATCCAGAGTTGATTGCATTATTTTCTGATGCAATGCAATACGACTGCTGAAGCCATCTGACGTCAGCAGTCAGAAAGGAAAGTAATCTGGTATTCTGTTCCGATATTGAAAGCCACATGAATGCCTTAAAAATCACTCATGACCCACAAGACTGGAGACTATTTATAGACTCTTCGAAACTGAGTCTGAAGGCTGTGCTTTTGAACAATGGAAACCGTCTTCAATCTATTCCAGTAGCGCATGCCGTCCACATGAAAGAGACATACGATAACTTAAAGCATCTACTGACTTCCATTAACTATAACAAGTACAGCTGGCACCTCTGTGGTGACTTGAAGGTAGTTGCCCTTTTAATGAGACTGCAGCAGGGATATATAAAATACATGTGTTTCTTATGTGAGTGGATATCTGAGCAAGGGATTGACACTACTTGCGGAAGGAATGGAATCGCAGACAAAATGTAACAGCTGGAGAGAAGAATATCCAGCACCCAGCTCTGGTTGAGGCTCACAAAATCCTGCTACCACCCCTTCACATCAAACTAGGTTTGATGAAAAACTTTGTGAAAGACATGGACTGCACTTCGCCAGCTTTCCGATACCTGCATGAAAAATTCCCTCGACTCAGCGAAGCAGATTAAAGAGGGAGTTTTTGTGGGTCCTCAGATTCGAGAGCTCTTCAAAGATGACCGGTTCAACAACTTGCTGCAGGGTGATTCGAAACAAGCATGGAATGCTTTTCGCCTAGTGTCAACAAACTTTCTCTGGAATGTTAGGGCAGAAAACTACAAGGAACTAGTAGAAGACATGCTGATGCAGTATCAGAAACTTGGCTGCAATATGTCTCTAAAGATCCATTTCCTTGATTCCCATCTCGATTTCTTTCTTGACAATTGTGGTATGGTTAGTGATGAACAGAGCGAACGTTTTCACCAGGATATCACAACGATAGAGCAAAGATACCAGGGAAAATGATTCACTACAATGCTGGCTGACTACTGCTGGACACTCCCCAGAATAGCTCCCGAACAGCTGTACAAGAGACAGGCGACAAAATCTAAGAAGTAGTCTATGACTTGGTTTTTTACAGGTATTAACCAAAGGCCTATTATATTTACTATTGACATGCATTTTGTGATGTAAACATTAATTCTTGTAGATTACAAAATATCTAGAGCCAACTTTGCAATTTCACTGTCATATTCGTGTTCAGCATATAAAAATTGATAAGAAATGACTATTTTTATTTCAGTAACATGACTTTTGTAAACATTTATTGACTAGTGTAGTTTAGTGTCATCTGCAAATTTGATAACCTCACTCGTTATTCCCTTTTCCAGGTCATTTATGAATATATCAAAAGTCAGGGGACCCAGCACAGATCCCTGGGGTACTCCACTATTCACCTTTTTCCATTGGGAAAATTGGCCATTTTGTCCTACCCTCTGCTTTCTATCTTTTAACCAGTTCCTGATCCACAATAGTACACTGCCTCCTATCCCATGACTTTTTAGTTTTACCAAAAGTCTCTGATGAGGGACCTTGTCAAAGGCTTTCTGAAAGTCCAGATACACTATATCTACTAACTCACCTTTGTCTACCTGTTTATTCACACCTTTAAAAAAACAAATTAGTTAGACAAGATCTTCCTTATCTAAAGCCGTGTTGGCTTTCTCCCATTAAGCCATGACTATCTACATGTTGAGTAATTTTGTTCTTTGTGATGGTTTCTACCATTTTCCCAGTACTGGTGTCAGGCTCACTGGTCTGTAGTTTCCTGGATCACCCCTGGAACCCTTTTTAAAAATTGGCATTTACATTACAAGTATTGAAGATGATTTTAATGATAGTTCACAGATTACTAATAGCAGGTCTGCAATCTCATATTTCAGTTCTTTCAACACCCTTGGATGTTTACCATCCTATCCAGGTGATTTGCTACTCTTCAGTTTATCAAATAGTTGTAATACATCTTCTTGGTGTATCAATATTTCTTTCAATTCTTCCACAGTATCACCTTTAAATACCACTTCAGTCATGGGTAACATCCCTACATCTTCATCAGTAAAGACTGAAACAAAAAATTCATTCAGTCTCTCCGCTATAGCCTTGTCCCCTCTTACTGCCCCTTTTACCCCTCTATCATCTAATGGTCCAGCTGACTCTCTCACAGGATTTTTGCTATGAATGTACTTGAAAAAGTCTTTATTACGCGTTTTTGCTTCCGTAGCAAGTTTCTTCTCAAATTCTCTCTTTGCCTGCCTTGTCAATGCCTTGCATTTAACTTGCCAGTGCTTGTGCTGTTTCCAATTTTTGTCATTTGGCTCTTTTTTCCATTTCTTAAAAGATGCTTTTTCGTCAACAACAGCCTCTCTGACCGCACCTTTAAACCATGCTGGCAGTTTTTTGGACTTCCTTCCACTTTTCTTAATGCGTGGAATACAGCTGGTCTGGGCTTCCAAGATAGTATTTTAAAAAAAACACCCAAGCTTGATGTAAGTCTTTAACCTTTGCAACTCTCCTTTTAGTTTTTTCTTAACTATTTTCCTCATTTTATCATAGTCTCCCTTTCAAAAGTTAAAAGGTAGTACTGTGTGTTTCCTTACCATTCCTCCTCCATTAATTAAATCAAATGTGATCATGCTATGATCACTATTGCCATGTGGCCCCAACACCCTTATCTCTTGCACCAGATCTGGTGTTCCACTATGGATTAAATCCAAAATGGCTTCCCCTCTGGTCGGTTCATGAACCAGCTGCTCCAAGAAGCAGTCATTTATTTCATCTAGAAACTTTATCTCCCTAGCATGTCCTGCCGTGACACTGACCCAGTCAATACCGGGGTAATTGAAATCACCCATTATTCTTACTGTTCTGTAACTTTTGTTAGCTTCCCTGATTGCTTTGAGCATTTCATCATCCATTTCATCCATTTGTTCATTCTGGCCAGGCAGTCGATAGTACAACCCCACTGCCATCGCCTTCCCCTTTTTACATGGAATTTCAATCCATAGAGATGCTACAGCGAATTTTGTTTCCTGCAAAACTTGAATCCTTTGTGACTCAATGCCCTCTCTAACATAGAGTGCAACCCCTCCACCAATTTGATCAGCTCTATCATTACGATATAGTTTGTACCCAGGTATAATAGATGGCACTCTACTGGAGCAATAATTCTCCGGACATCGGGGGCAGTGGGGGGGGGGGGGGGGCGGGCACCCCCATCTACACTAATAAGAATACTAGGTTCTCCAGGAACAAGCAGGAAGTCAGTCCTTAGACATGGGTGATGTCACGGAGCTTGCAAAGAGTATTTCCCCAGCTTTCACAGAAGGCCTTTGGGAATGCTACTATGCATGTGTGGTCCCCTTCCCACCCAAGGGTGCCAACTTGCTCAGTTTCCTTTTTTCTGTGGAACCCAATGGATGAATGTCCTGTTTCCCCCAAAAAATCCTTTAAAAATGATTCTCAAGGGGAAGTAATCAACATGGTGGACGGTAGCGCTGAGCAGTGAGCTGCTACCCCAAGGAACGCATGTGCTGGAGGTACTCCTAGCGTTTTGGCATGGGGCGGAGAAAGCGGAAGCAGGAAGCCTTACCTCCTGGAGGAAACCTGCTAAATCCTTCGGGTCAGCGGACGCTTGGGGAGTGCGGTTTTGATCTTGGCGTTGGAGCGGCGTCTTCAGCTGGGGCGACGGGAGGAGGGTTGCCCCAGACCGTGTCTGGTGTTTGGCTCTCTCCGGAGCAGCGTACCCCTCCGCCGTGACCCGGAAGTGTGACCTCAGCTGGCACTGCTCTCTTGGAGGCTGTGACGGCGAGTACGCCTCTATCTGAGGGCAATGGAGGTGCTAGGGCTGAGGTGAATTTTTCCCCTGACGGTACGGGACAGTGTGAAGTAAATGGAGGAAGGATATCATCAGAGGTTGCTGACCCTGCACAGAGTGGAACTCTTCCTGGGATTCCTGTATTGGTGAGACCAGCGGCTTTTACGATGGAAACGCTGTGGGAAGGAATAGCTGCCTTGAACCTCTCCTTGACTAAAATGTTTGGGACGTTTGAGGCTGAGATAAATGTGGTTAAAGCTAATTGTGTGGCTATTACCAATGCTCATGAGGAGCAAGTTGGGAGAATCACCAAATTGGAGAAGGAATTGGGGGAAATTCGGGAACTTGTAACCGCCCAGATTAAGGACAGAACTGTGTCTAGTAGGAAGATGGAGTACCTGGAAAATCAGGCCCGTCAATGTAATCTTCGGTTTCTGAATTTTCCCAGGTCTTCTCTAATGTCAGCTATGGAGATGGTGCGGAAGTATTTCGGGGAAGTCTTGAGGATTCCCCCGGAACAGTTTCCCCCCATAACTAGAGCTCAGTATTTGTCCCTGGGTATTAGGGACAAGGTAAACGTGACTCCCTCTGCCTCTCCTGGGGTGGGTGACCTCACAGGGTTTTTAGAGAACTCCCTGGAGGTCGTGACTGAGCGAACTACCCTTCTTGTTACATTGGCCTTGGAGTCAGATAAAACTTATATTCTTGCCGGATACAAGCCCATGAGTTGTACATAGGTATGCACTTCAAAGGCCTTTTCTAAGGGCTGGCAGGCTTTTCTGTGGGCTTCGCCGTGGAACCCCTTCAGAGGTTCCAAGCCCTGACCACCAGAATCCGGGACTGCTCAAAGTTCCTTTCCCGCGCAGCCTATGATGGTTTTGAATCTGCAGCAAAAGTAGTAGCAGCGGGCATTGGGGCCCGGCACCAAGCCTGGTTACAAACCTCCGACCTCGAGCAATGGGGGCAAGAAAAATTGCTGGACATCCCCTGCACCGGGTGACGTCCATGGTTGACAAAGGGGCCAAGATAGAGGCCAAGGTCATAACCAGGCAAAGGCTCTCGAGGAAAACCTTGACCCATCCCCAGAAGAATCCATCACAAAAGAAACCACCCTTTCCAAGGAAGAAGGGACCTTTCCACCAGGGCCACTACCAGCCCTTCTCGGGACAACAGCAACAGGGCCCCCAGCCCAAGAACCAGGGTCATGGGCTGAGGAAGCCAAAGGCCCAGAAGCCCCAGACACCAGCTCTCACCCAGCCTGGGAGGAGCTTTTGACTCTCCAGGCAGTGCCCCCTCTCCCCCAGTAGACCCTCCCCAGCCCACAGGGGGCTGCCTGGCACTTTTTGCCTACAGGTGGGCCGGGGTCACCACGGAGCAGTGGGTCCTACAAGTGGTAAAAGAGGGTTAACTCCTCAGCTTCCAACAAACACCTCCTGGGTTCTTCCCAGGAGATCCAGTGCAGCCTCTCCTTCACCAGACCTTGCTCCTGTCAGAGCTTGAGGGTTTGCTCAGAGATAAGGCAGTAGAACCTGTACTCAGACACCTGTGGGAAAAAGGTTTCTACTCAAGGTGTTTCCTTGTCCCCAAAAGAACTGGAGGCCTAAAGCTCATACTAGACCTGTGAAACTTGAACAAGTTTCTGGTGAGGGAGAAGTTCAAGATGCTCTCCCTTGGAACTCTGATGCCCTACCTCCACCAGGGAGATTGGCTGCGCTCCTTAGACCTAAAGGATGCATATACCCTCATCCTGATGCTACCCTCCCACAGACAGTACCTAAGTTTCATGGTGGGTGGAGAGCATTACCAGTACAGGATACTTCCATTCAGCTAGAGGAAAGTAGTTCCGAATAGATGCTGTCGGAGATGATATCACACATATGTGTGGTTAATTTATCCTCCTGTCCACGGAGAGCCCCTGTTGTTGCAGGTAAGTGACCTCACTATGCATAGCCTTACACAGATTTTCAGACACAAGCTACCAGATAACTTGTGTTTGAAAATAGATCTTCTATATAAGAGGTGAGTGAGAGTCAGAGAGGTAGTGTTAGGGAGCTTATTTAGGAGACACTTGGAGAAGGGGGACTGGGATAATTCATGGATATCTCAGTCCCCCTTCCCCAGGTGTCTCACAAATAAGCTTCCTTCAACTATCCCTCTGACCTTCACTCACTTCTTAGCACATCTGGAACTGCCTCCCTCAACTTTAGCTAGCATGAGGAATTATGCTTACCCCTTTCCTGTGTAGTACCTTTATTTGTAATTAGGCAGTGTGATTGTTTTCAGTCTGTTACTGTATATCTTTTAGATGAATGTACTTTTTAAATACAATATCTGTATTAAATTTGTATAAGGACAGAATAGCCAGCATAAAAAATTATTGATGATTCATAAAGTTACCCTTTACAGGATATGTGTGTTACCTTCCAGAATATGAAATGCAATCAAAACGTATCTAGACTTATACAATAACATAATAAGTATGACAGTTTTTGCACTCAGTCTCCTTCAAAGTAGTCCCCTTCTAATAAAACACACTTCCTCCAGTGTTCCTACCACTGCTAGAAACAATTTTGAAATGCCTCTTTTATTATGCTGTGAAGCTGCTGTGCCGAATTTTGCTTAATGGTCTCCAAATCATTGAATCTCCTTCCTTTCAGTGGTAATTTCAGTTTTGTAAATGAGAAAAAATCACAGGGTGTGAGGTCAGGTGAGTATATGGAGGCTGACAGACTTGCTCGATTTGGTGTTTAGCCAAGAACTGCGGGACCAGATGTGATGCGTGAGCTGGGGTGTTATCGTGATAAAGCAACTATTCACCATTCCTGTGCAACTTTGGCTTCTTACGACAAACTACATCTCTCAAATGAATCAGAACTTGGATGTAGTACTCCTTAATAATGATTTGGCCTTTTGGAGCATACTCATGTTGAACAATACCCAAAGAAAACTGTGAGCATGATCTTGACATTGCTCCTCACCTGATGGGCTTTCTTGGGTCTGGGAGAGTCTGGAGCCTCTCATTGTGAGGATTGAGCCTTAGTTTCCTAGTCATAACCATAAACCCATGATTCATCACCAGTAAAAATATTTTTTATGAAATCTGAGTTATTTTCAATGCATTCCAACAACTCCCTGGCTGCAGTCAATCTTTTTTTTTGGTCAGGGGACAGGAGTTTCGGCATGAATTTTGCAGACACACGCCTCATCCCCAAATCGACAGTAAGAATGGACTGTACCAACCTGAAACTGATGTCCATGTCCGTACCAAGCTCCCTGATAGTCAATCAATGATTTGAATGTATTGCGGCACGCACTGCTACAGCTTTGTCTTCGTTCTTGCTTGTGAATGGCCTTCCAGAACATTCGTCACAGTCAGCACTTTGGTGGCCCTCTTGGAAACATTTGTACCAGTCATAAACTCAAGCATGACTCATGTATTCATCACCATACATTTGCTGTTACTTGTCATAAATCTCTCTGCACGAATCTCCAAGTTTCTGGCAGAATTTAGTGAAATTCACTCTTTAGTTTCTCTACTCATAAATCTGACAAACTGCTTTACACAATACCAAATATCGCGTGATTAAAAAAAGTACATGTATGCTATAGCCACACTATACTCTGCACATGCAGAGTACATAACTTAATAGCATGCAGTGACTTAGTTATGTACTCTGCATTTGCAGAGTATAGTGTGGTTACGCTAAAGTAGAATGCAGGCCACAGGGCAAAGTATTAATATATAAGACCCATAGCTAACCATTTGATTAATTCTCAGTGCATTTTTTTAATCAAATAGGAATGTGATTTTGTATCTTTGTTTACTGATAGGGCCCTTCTGATTCACTGGGGATTAGCATTGCAGGAGGAGTTGGGAGTCCCCTTGGTGATGTTCCCATATTTATAGCCATGATGTACCCAAATGGAGTTGCAGCCCAAACTCAGAAACTGAGGGTAAGTTATTTGATTTATCCATATTTTTGTGGAAGTAAAACTATCATTTTAAATACCAATTGTATAGTATTCTGTATTTTGATGGCCTGTACATCTGAAAATGGATATGATTTGTTGTCTCTCTACTTTCATAAATTCTGTATAACAAAAATTTTGCTATTAACCCATTCATCCTACTTCTATGTTATTTATTTTATATACTGTCTCATATCAAAACAAAAAATATAAAACCATAGGAGGTAATTTGATAATAAGACGCATAGTTACGTACATCAGTGTGTGTAAGACACCTATTTTCAATGACATATGCGAGGAGATGGGCTCATTTGCACATAGTTTAGGCAGGCACTATTCTGTAAGTCCATGCATCAGGGCAATGACGCATACTTTCAGAGTAGGTGAGTAAAGGATTGGAGCTTAGGGGGAGCATAGGCAAAGCCTAAATTTACACACATAAATTATAAATTATTATAACTTATGCTCATTTTTTACAAATCTAGCCATAGGTATTTATACTAAGTCTGTGGTGGGTATAAGTAGTCACATCTAGATTTGGCACATGTATTGTATCACTTCACCCCTATTTTAAAAAGTAAAATACAAAAGTACTTTAATTTATAAAATAGGTGCAAAATAGATGTGCAACCATGCGCATTAAACAAATCAGCCCTTATAAAAGTACCTCCATAATGCTTGCAACTTAGATCACTCACAATCCATTATAATCCTTAGGGGTATGTTTACTTAGCGGCGTAGCGGTTTCCATGCGATATTGGAACCGTGGCCCCATTGAATGTACACAAAATACATTTATCATACCATTTGAAAGAACTAAGAACAGTCAAACAGCATACACGCGTGCATTCCCTTAATATGCACCAGAATCCTGGAATGCTTTCCGTGAAAAAACTAGAGCTATCTCAGACCTTACAGCTTTTCATAAGGAATTAAAATCCCTTCTATTTAAAGAACACTTTAGAAATTAAACTTAACCAAGCAAGCCTAAAGATGGCCTAATAAATGACTTCTGATCATAACCATCTCTTTAATCATAACCCATTTTAATAGAACTCAGTTTCCACAATCAAGCCTACCAACCTAAACTCAGTTACACATGCTAAGACATACTAGCAGAAAAAAGGAGGTGATAATGCCTCTGTATAAGTCTTTGGTGCGACCTCATTTGGAGTATGGTGTGCAATTCTGGAGACCGCACCTTCAAAAGGATGTGAACAGGATGGAGTCGGTGCAGAGGGTGGCTACTAAAATGATTAATGGGCTTCATTATAAAGCATATGAGGACAGACTTAAGGATCTTAATATGTACACCTTAGAGGAAAGGCGGGATAGAGGTGATATGATTGAGATGTTTAAATACCTCCATGGCATAAATGTTCAGGGAGAGAGCCTCTTTCAATTGAAGGCAAGTTCTGCTATGAGGGGACGTGGGATGAGGGTGAAGGGAGATAGATTCAGGAGTGATATGCGGAAATATTTCTTTACGGAAAGAGTAGTGGATCCGTGGAATAGTCTCCCAGTGGAGGTGGTAGAGATGAGGACAGTAACTGAATTCAAGAAAGCATGGGACCAACACAGAGGATCTCTAAAGGCAAAAAGTGGACTGTTGTAGTTGTTATGGAAGGACAGACTAGATAGGCCATGTGGTCTTTTTCTGTCGTCATATTTCTATGTTTCTACTATATTAAGATTTATTCGTTTTCTCTTTAAAGGCACCATTACTGTGTAAAATTGTTTGATTTAAATGTAATTTCTGTTGATCCATTTATCATGTTTTCTCTTTACTCCACTATGTAATATTTAAATACTATTAAAGTTAAATGTAAACTGCTTTGATCGTAGGAAAAGTGGTCTATAAAAACTGCTAAATATATAAACCAGGTGTAAACTTTCTATATGCTTCAAGTCATTAGAAAGTGAGTATCTCCAGGAACAAGCAGGAATGAGTCTTCACATATGGGGTTCGTCGGCGCCGACGGAGCCCGCACGGGAATGCTCCCCAGCATCCAATCAGAAGGCTTTTGGGAGCATCCCTCGTGCCTGCGCGGTAGCTTCTCGCCCTTCCCACTGCCTCTCCCCAGTTTTCCTTTTTCCGCGGAGCCGACAGGACGTACCTCCTGTCACCGCAGAAACATTACTTCTTTTCTTGTTTCCTGTGGTCGCGGTTTTTTTCCCGCTGACTCTGGCACCGCTGGTGCCCCCTTTTTCCTTATTTTTTTGGTTTTCCTTGATTTTCCTTCGAGGAGCTTCCTCCTCGTGTTATTCTGAGGCCTACCGGGCTTTCCAGCATGGAGCCTTCTTCCCCTAAGAAGTGCCCCCACTGTGGAGACGTTGTCTTCTTCTTCGACTCCAACGCCTGGTGTCTCTCCTGTTTGGGCCCTGACCCCTTCTCCCCCGGTTCCCTGGGCTTCAGCGTCGGGAGAAGACCCTCCCTGTTTCGAGTGTCCCTCGATGACGTCTTTCCCACTGAGGTGCGGTCGTCGGCTTTCTCTCCTCGCCAGGATCAGGTAACCCAACAACAGTCTGTTAAGACTAACCGAGCCTTGAGGGGTGAGTCTCATGCGCTGCATGACGACGGCTCCGGCCTTCCCCTCCAGTCCCTTACACCCTGGAGGGAGTCTTCGGGCTCCAGAGCCTCCACAGGGTTTCGGGTTGTTCCTGAGGTTCGCTCCTCACAGAACATTCCCGAGCCATACCCGAGGGTGGCAGCCGCTTCGAGCGGTGCAGATCCTTTGGCATCGGCGCCGGCGTCGAGTGTTCCACTCTTCGCCAGGGACTGTCAGCTGGTGTCCTCGGTGCCTTCGGGGCCGATCGACTCGACCCAGTCTGGCTCTATGGCATCCCGGCCCTGCACGGGGGCGGTATCCGCTTTCGGCGGTGCCGATTCCCCGGCATCGGCGTCGGTGTCGAGTGTTCCACTCTTCACCGGGGATCGTCGGACCAACCTGACCCGGTATGGCGTGCCCACACCCCTGCCATGCGCGGAGGTGGTGACCGCTTCGAGCGGGACCAAGTCCTCGGCATCGGCGTCGGAGTCGGTGGCCCCACTCCCCACCAGGGATCGGCACCGGGTGCCCTCGGCTCCGTCAGGGCCGATCGACTCGTCCCCGGCTTCCGCGGGGGCGGTACTGGCCTTGAGCAGCTCCGCCCCTCCGGCGGCGGTCTTGGGAACAAGGGCCCCGTTCTTCGCCAGGGGTCGCCTCCGGGCTCCACCTGCGGAGCCCATCGATCTATCCCGGTCGGGCGGGTCGGCACCCCCATCTTGCGCGGGGCCGGGGCCTCCCCTGGACGCCACCGACCTCCCGGCATCTACGCGTGCGTCGAGTGCTCCACTCGTCACTAGAGTTTTCCCGCGGGACCCGGGACCTTCGGTCGAGTCCACCCAAAGAAGCTCCGCGGCCGGGCGTCTCGCTCCCTGCCGGGGCTCGTCGGCGGGTTACCTGGGTACCCTCGAGGCCGCGTAGTACGCCCCGTAAGGGTTTCATGCTCAATAAAACAGGCGCGGGCAGAACCCCGGTGCTTAGAAGGGCCTCTCTCCCGACGCTGGAGCCGACTTCGGGTGTTTCCCTCTTCGCCGAGTTTCGGCCTGGGAAGCCCTCGTTGCCCTCGGCACCGATCGTCGCGACCCAGACTCCATTCGCGGGAGTGGCAGCACCGGCGCGGCCGCCGACACCGGAGCCCCCTAAGGAGACGTCGCTCGGTTCGATGCCCAGCCTCGAATCGATCTCCAGTCTGGAAAGCGTGGCTCCGACGCATATCGGATCCGACCCCGGTCTCTTCCGACTGCGCAGTGCTGCGCTCGCCTGCTCTCCAGCTGCCTCAACACCACTCCAGCCGCCCTTGCGGATTGCCCCGGGGGCGGCCTCGCCCCCGGAGTCGGGGCCGAGGCCGAGTCCCGCGGGCCCTTCGGGGACGTCGCTCCCTTTGATGCCCCGCTTGGAGTCAATCCCGGGCTCTGACGATGCAGTACCGACTGCCTCGAATTGGGACTGTCAGTACCCTCCTCTGTTTAGAGCGATTCCTCCCGTGCACCAGCACGGTGGGTCCCCTGGTGTTCAAGCGGGCCCCTCCACCTCGGCCTCCCCTGGGATAGCCCCTCTGGGAGAGCCGTCTTTTCAGGACTTCCTCCTTGACATGGCGGACTTGCTCGCCATTCCTATCCCGGGCCCTTCGCTAAGTCCGGGTCCTGCGGAACAGGCAGCCATAATGCTTCCTCTACATCCCTCCCTGCGGGATCTCCTGCTCGGGATTTGGCGCTCGCCCTTACAGGTATCGGCGCCGCCTACAGCCATGCATGCCCGGTATCGGGTGCCCCCCTCTCCGGGTTTCCAGACGCACCAGCTTCCCCATCATTCCATTGTGGTGGAATCGGCCCTGAGGAAGGTCGGAAGCAAGAAGAAGCACTTTTCCTGCCCCCCGAATCATGCGTCTAAAGCTCTGGACAACTTTGGGCGGCGAACCTTCCAAACGTCCATGTTGGCTTCCAGGATTCTCTCATATATTTTTTATATGAGCCTGGCGCTTCGGGAGGTCACCGAGAGGTTATCTCTTTTGTCTCCCTTTGTGTCGGCCCCTCGGGCCCCTGACTATTCCTTGCTTCTTTACCATTGCAGGAATATCTCTTGGTTTCTTTCTTGGGCTGCCGTGGACTCTTTTGAGTCAGCATGTCCTCTGCTGTAGCCATAGGGGCGCGTCGTACAGCCTGGTTGCAGGCTTCTGACTTGTGCAGCTGGGCACAACATAATCTGGGTACTTCCCCATGCACCGGGGAGAACCTCTTCAATGGCGAGGCTTTGCGTCAGGTTGCTCAGTGCTCCGCCGAGCTGTTTGGCACTGGCCGCCCGCGGCCTTCCCCTCTCCCGGGGGTAGGAAATGTCCTTCCCGACCCTCCTTTCCGAAGAAGAGGAAGTTTCGTCCCTCTGCCCACCTGCCGGGTGCGCCCATGCCAGGGACGTCTCACACCGGTCGGCAGTGCCAGGGCTCGTGCCAGGCTGCCCATGCCAAGCAGCCTTAGGCTCCGGTATGCGGCAGTTTGCGCTTAACTCCTCTTACCAGAAGTTACTGTCCAGTTCTACACTGGGGTTCTTTTCAGTGTGACAAGCGGTTCGGCTGCTTGATTGGAGGTATGGAGCCCCCTCCCCCCGGGGGGGGGGACCCTTCCCACACTAGGTTAGCCTGGCTCCTCAGGGCCATGCTAGTCTTCTTCGGACTTACCCTCGGGTACATCCCTCGGATTCCCCTCTGCCTGGTTCCCCCGGATTGAGGGGATCGCGCACCAAATCTCCTTCTCCCAGTGTAGGCCTTGGCCGCTACTCTCCGAGCATGGCCGAACCAATCCTCGACAGGGCCGGACCACCCACCCTGGTCCGTGTCTCCGCTCTCGCAGAGAAACTCCTGGGTCTGTCAGGTTACGGTGGACAGGAGTCCCACTGACCCATGTCGATCCCCGGCTCCGCTCCCTGCACTCTTCGGAGCGGCGGAGGGCATTGGCCCTACCCCCAAGGGTTTTTTTTATATAGGCCGGAGATGACCCCTACGGTCACGCCGTGGCTATAGGGTTTTCTATCCTCCTGCCTTCCCTGTGGTACGGAGGACATGTTTTTTTGCGTGGCTGTCAGGTGGATGCCTCAGGGGCCTCCGTACTCCTGATGTGCTCCTCCCCAACTGATCTGGCGGTCACACAACCATACTGCTACTCTCGCCGATCTGCCCTGCACCACGCACATCGGCCCATCACTTTGGATGGCCCTTCCCCCCGCCACCTTCCAGGTGGGCGCCCTCCTGTGGATCAAGGGCCGGTCCGAGTTGGCAGTATCGTTCTCACGTGTGCATACCGGTTTAGTAACCTGGGTGGGCGCTCCCGGGCCCACCTATAGCCCGATATACATCTATACCTGTTATTGGATATATATCGGTACAGGTGGGCACTTTTGGGAAATGTTATAGCGCCCTGTGTCTTACCGACTATCTCCCAATTGTCGTGCTGACGTTTTGTTATTTCTTACGGGGTCCGGCCGGCCCACTTGCCTGCGTTCTGCGGCTTGGGTGCTCGGACTGGTTATGCTACACTTGCTGTGAAGTCAACAGCCCCTTGGTTTACGCCTCCTTGTCTGGAGGTTTTCAAACCCAATGTCTTCCTATCCCTTGCCGGCTAGGGTAGACAGTGTACCCCTCGGTATCCCGGGGTACACTCCTGTTCTTCTCCGGGCTGGGTTCTCCCAGATCGGTCAGTCTTCTGATTAGTCCTCCGGATTGGGGACTCTGCTCCTACTGGAGTTCTCAGCTTCTCTTAGAGCTCCTCGTGAAGACCTGCCGTCTTTCCGGTGCCGGTTGACACCTGCATCTCCAGCCCACTCGGACTGGGAACTTCGTCCTCTCTGCGGTGAATTTCCCTTGCAGACTTCGCTACTGCATCTACAGTACCCGTCGCAGCTCTGCCTTCTACAATCCAGTAGGTAAGCTCTAGATTGTGCTAGATCATTAACGGTTTAATTTATTTATTTATTTATTTATTTATTTAACAATTCTTTTATACCGCGCTATTTCAATCAGTGCGGTGTACATTGAAACAAGAACATACTACAATGCATACAAGTAACATTGAGTTTTTTTTAATGATATTTGACGTGGTTTTGAAGACTCCCCTGTAGTCTTCGGTTGCTGTGCCTTGGCAACTCTTCTCAACTCCTACCCTCCATCCCTCAGGGGATGCCGGGGATCCAGGTTGGGCGATGCCGCCCTGTCCAGGGGCGCGCATTCTGGGATCTCCTCTGGCACCCTCAGCTAGGGAGTCCTCATATGTGAAGACTCATTCCTGCTTGTTCCTGGAGATAGCACAGTTACTTACCTGTAACAGGTGATCTCCGGAACAGCAGGAATTAGTCTTCATAACCCACCCACCTCCCCTAGGAGTTGTAACTCTCTCTCTCTCTCTTCCTTCCTCTCCTCTCCTTCTGTCTCAGCTATTAAACGCAACTGGGGAGAGGCAGTGGGAAGGGCGGGAAGCTACCGC
Source organism: Ichthyophis bannanicus (assembly GCA_033557465.1). Lineage (NCBI taxonomy): Eukaryota > Metazoa > Chordata > Amphibia > Gymnophiona > Ichthyophiidae > Ichthyophis > Ichthyophis bannanicus. The sequence goes on from CM066032.1 coordinate 855,472,658, forward strand.
GCAGGCGCGAGGGATGCTCCCAAAAGCCTTCTGATTGGATGCTGGGGAGCATTCCCGTGCGGGCTCCTTCGGCGCCGACGAACCCCATATGTGAAGACTAATTCCTGCTGTTCCGGAGATCACCTGTTACAGGTAAGTAACTGTGCTTTCTCTGCAAACAAGCAGGAAGTCAGTCCTCACATATGGGTGACGTTGGCACTGACAGAGCCCACGCAGAAGCATCTCCTCAGCTTTCATAGAAAGCCTTTGGGAAATGCACTACGTATATGTAGTCCATTTCCCGCCCAAGGTTGCCATCTTGTCCCAGTCTCCTTATTTCAATGGAGCCCTTCGGACGCTGTCCAGTTTTCCCCGGAAAAAGTCAGATTTTTTTATCAAGTTTTGTCTGGTTTGCATACCGGTTCTTTCCCGCCCCCCGAGCCAGCTCGCCTTGGCATTGCTCCTCAGGTTCATTTATTCATTTTTTTTTGCTTTTCATCAAGGTCTTCCTCAACCGGCGTTTGTGCCATTTTTCATCTGAAGGTCTCAGACCACTGCCAGGAGGCGGGGATCCCCTTTTTCCCGATAGCCTCCAGTGGCTTTAAAAAGTGTGACCGGTGTGGCAAAGTGATATCACTCACCGACCCACACAACTGCTGCCTTTGATGCCTTGGTCAGGAGCCCAATGACTCCAACTGTGAGCTCTGCAGAACCATGACCTCAAAGGCCTTAAAGAGCCTCCATCGGCAGCAGAAAACATTTTTTCAGAAGTCCACTCTGCCCTGGAGTCTCCAATGACAACATGCTCCAGGGCCCCTCCGATACCTGGGTGCCCCACAATGCCAGAGCCTCTTCGGAGTCCCGCGGCCATGGTTCCTCTGAACGGAGGTCCCCAGAGGTGGAGCATAAAAAGAAAAAAAATCCTCGAAGACCGCCTTGGAGGAAGGATCCGGGAAGAAAGTGATATCCCACCCCAGGTCCCACAGTCTCAGGTGTGAGTCTGAGGAGTCGGAGCAGGAGTAGCCCTCCAAGATGCCCCACAAGGAGTCATTGGCTTCTGCCGACCGGCCTCGGACCTCCGAGGCCATCCTCTTCGAGGGCTCTCCCTCGACAGTACTGACACCAGGCCCAAAGTCCTCGGTGCCTGCATCAAAGGCTGTGGAGCCAACTGGCATGGAGACCAGAATGGCAGCCCTAGATAGCAGTATATCTGCCCTAGTGGCCATGCAACGGGTGTTTTTGTCTGGTTTGTCCAGTTCATCTGCCTTGATAATGGGGCCCTTGACATCGAGGGCTTCCCTGATGTCAAACCGGTCCTAGAGTGCCACTGACCTCGAGAAAGCCCCCAGTCCCATTCTTCGGGACACTGGTCCTTCCGGACAACACCTGTGGCCTAGACCGATGATCCTCTGAAGGTCATGCACCACAAAGAGTGGTTCTCGATTGAGATGATCGTGCGGCGTCGTACTCGGTCTTTGAGTCCGAAAGGGAGACTGAGGACAAAGAGTCCCTGGACATGAGATGACACCGTGACATGCCCTTGGACCAGTCTCCCTCGGCAACCTGATGCTGTTCCCCACCCAAGGACGTTGCATTCCTTGATTTCGTTAGGGATATGGCCAAGACTCTCACTATTGAGACCTAGGCCAAGGAGGACCCGCAAACCGAGGACTTGGAGATATTCCAATTCAAGGCACCCCTGAAGGAAACCCTTTCGGTCACAGTGTCCCTGATCCTTGACTTCCTCCTCCTTCGAATGTAGGAAAACTGGCATTGGTGCCAATCATTAGTAGGCTCCTCGATGCCATCTACCTGGATTCCAAAAGACCCAGTTCTCCACAACTCCATGGTCGTGGAGGCAGCCATGCACTGGCTTAAGAGCCAAAAAATCCATTCGATGTACCACCCAGCAGGGAGGCCCAAATCCTCGACACCCTCGGCCAGAAAGCCTTTCAGGGCTCGATGCTAACATGCCGAATCCACTCCTACCAGCTCTACTTTGGAATGTAGCTGAAGGAACTGTCGAAGGAGCTCAGGGGATTCTCGGTATGCCTCGATGGAGAACCCCTACGGAGGTTCAAGACCCTAACCTCAGTGGTAAAAGAATGCTCAAAGTTTCTGTCCAGAGCAGCCTACGATGTCTTTGAGTCATCGGCCAGGGTGGCCACCGTCAATATTGGGGCACGATGCCAAGCATGGCTGCAGTCATCCGACCTGGAACAATGGGTACAGGACAAACTTGATTGATGTCCCCTCCATAGTTAAAACCTATTCAGAAAACCCATGGTGGATAAAGCAGCAGAAATAGATAACAAATATATGACGAGAACCAGGCTCTCAAAGAAGACCTCTGTACAACCCCAAAAGAAAACCCTGGGGAAAAAGCCCTTCTTCCCGAGGAAGAAAAGGGGCTTTAGCAGTACTCCGCACTTCTAGGCCTTTTTAGCCCCTCAGCAGGGCCAGCAACAAAAGGGCCAGTGCCATGGTCCCAGAAAACAAAAAGCCCTGAAGCCCCAGGCACTGGCTCAGGCCCAGCCCGGGGAAGCTTTTGACTGCTTTGGCATGACCTCTACATCCCAGGAGGTCCTCTGCTGCCCACAGGGGGGTACCTAGCCCTGATTGCCCACAAGTGGACAGCCATCACCGCCGATACCTGGGTGCTACAAGTGGTCAAGGAGGGCTACCTCCTTCACCTACATTGGGCACCACCCTCTTACTTCCCGGGAGAGCCCACCAGGCCTCTCCTCCACCAAACCCTGCTCCTCACCAAGCTAGCAGGACTACTCCGGGACAAAGCAGTGAAGTCATTTACAAAACCTCTCTGGGGCTCCAGCTTCTACTCCAGATATTTCCTCATCCCCAAGAGGACTAGGGGCCTCAGGCCCATCTTGGACCTGCAAGAGTTCAAGAGGTTTCTGATCAGGGAGAAGTTCAAGATACTCTCCCTTTGAACACTGCTGCCATTCCTCCAGCAGGGAGATTGGCTTTGCTCCTTAGACCTAAAGGATGCCTACACTCACATCCTAATTCATCCCAGCTACAGAAAATACCTTCAGTTCATGGTGGGGGAACAGCACTACCAATACAGGGTGCTGCTCTTTGGTCTGGCATCGTCACCAAGGGTCTTTGCAAAATGCCTCGGAGTGGTCGCTGCCCACCTCAGGCTTCAGGGGCCTTCTTTGTCCCTTATTTGGATGACTGGCTCATAAAAGGGGACACAGCTACAGAGGCACAATGTGCCACCAGACGCACCATAAATGCCATGCAGCACCTGGGGGTTGTCATAAACTACCCCAAGTCCCACCTCTCTCCTGCCCAGCACCTAGAGTTCATAGGGGCACAACTGGACACCCTCCAAGCAAAAGCCTTCCTCCCTCAAGAGAGGCCAGAAAGCCTCAGGGAATTAGCTGCAGAGATGAAACAGCACAGGACACTACTCACCCGGCTTCTCCACCTGCTGGGACACATGGCCTCTATGGTCCACGTGTCCCCAAATGTCTGCCTGCACATGAGAGCAGCCCAGTGGTGCCTCTGCTCTCAGTGGGCCCAAGCCACAGGCAGCCTCATGGACAGAGTGCAGGTGACCCACCAGTTGGCAGGCTCCCTTGGATAGTGGCATAACCCATGTCACCTTCAGGCTGGGATGCCCTTCCAGACATCTACCCCCCAGAAGGTCCTCAGCATGTAAGCCTCTCTAATGGGCTGGGAAGCACATTTTGAGAGCTTCCAGACACAAGGCTGCTGGTCCAAGATGCAGATCAACCTGCTGGAACTCAGGGTGATATTCCTAGCCCTCAGAGCCTTCTGCCACCACCTACAGCACCACGCAGTGCTGATCCAGACCGACAATCAGGTTGCGATGTTCTGTGTGAACAAATAGGGGGGACAGGGTTATAACCCCTCTGCCCTATGCCACACACAGAGGGATGCTCCTAAGGGTGGTGTACCTCCCAGGCCAGGAAAATATCTTGGCAGACAAACTGAGTACCCTACTCCAGCTGCTCGAGTGGCACCTGGACCCATCGGTAGCCTTGCAGCTGTTCCAGCTCTGGGGCATCCCAGTGATGGACCGGTTCGCCAGCTCAGGCAACACGCAGTTGCCCCGTTTATGCTCCCACCAACTGCACCCATTTTGGTAGCGGCAGATGCATTCCTCATCCCGTGGATGGAAGGCCTCCTATATGCCTTTGATCCAATGCCGCTGATAGCTAAAACCCTGTTAAAAGCTCAGTGTGACAGAGCGTTGCTAGTACTGATAGCCCCTCGGTGGCCCTGACAACCCTGGCTCCCACTGTTCCTCTCCCTATCGACAGTACCTCTGATTCCCCTGGGCCGAGCCCCAGGGCTACTCTCGCAGGAGCAGGGCTCTCTTCTACACCCCAACCTGGGATCCCTTTCGCTCATGGCTTGGTTGCTGAAAGGGTAGCATTAGCCCCCTTCAGTCTCCCACGAGACATGGAAGAGATTATCCTGGCCTCTCGTAAGGCCTCCACGAGAAGGGCGTATGCCTTCAAGTGGCGCCGTTTCCCAGTGTGGTGCACAGAAAAGCGGACAAAACCATTCTCCTGCCCAATGCATGTGGTAATCCAATACCTGCTCCACCTATTGCAGGCAGGACTGAAGTCCAGCTCAGTCAGAGTATACCTGAATGCCATCGCAGCACATCACCACTCCATTGAGGGGAAATCCATCTCGGCTCAGCCCCTTTTGTCTCAGTTTCTATGGGGCCTCATGTTATCCAAACCCCCTGTCCGTCCTCCAGCGGCAGAGTGGGACTTAAATGTGGTACTCTCACAGCTCACTAAGCCTCCATTCGAGCCTCTGGCCATCTGCAGTTCCTCTCCTGGATGGTCACCTTTCTGGTAGTACTCACATCAGCTTGTAGAGTCAGCGAGCCCCAGGCTCTGATGGCAGAGCCTCCTTGTACGATGTTCTATAAGAACAGGGTAGTTTCTGCCAATGGTGGTATCCCCATTCCACATCATTCAGGAGGTGGTGCTCCCCATCTTCTCCAGGAAAAAGCAGGAAGTCATTCCTCACATATGAGTGATGTCGGTGCCGACAGAGCCTATGTGGAGCATTTCCTCAGCTTTCAAAGCAAGCCTTTGGGATATGCTACCATGCATGCGTGGTCCACGTCTCACCCAAGGGTGCCATCTGCTCAGTCTCCTTTGTCTGATGAGCCCAACGGACATTTGTCCTGTTTCACCAGAAAAATCCTTGCTAATTATCCTTAAAAGTTAGCTTTCCCAGTTTATCTTTATCTTTATTTGTAACATTTGATATACTGCCCATTACCAAAGTGTTATGGCGGTGTACAATAAAACGTTAGGACTGCAGGAAGGTAAAGAAGGAAAAGGAACGCCATTGAATTAATAGGAAAGCAATTGGAGAGAAAAGAAAGAGCGATAGTAAAGGACAGGTATTAACAAGGACACCAGAAATATGAGGCACAAAGAGAGGGTAGGAGTGGAGTGGAGAGGGGATAACAATAAATGGAGGGAGAGTTAAGTCATGAAGTAAATGCTAATGGAGGGCGTGCTTGGTAAACTTACGGGTGGTCGGGAGGGGTGGGAAGATCATAAGCCTGACAGAAAAGATAAGTCTTGAGGAAAGCCTTGAACCGAGAAAAGAATAATTCAGTACGAAGGGAGTGTGGGAGAGAGTTCCATAGGGCGGGGCTTGCAAAAAATAAAGCAGCATGATGGGTTGATTCAAGATGGGCCTGAGTAGGGGATGGTAGAAAGAGACGGTTGCCGTGTACAGAACGGAGTAAGCGGAGCATAGGCTGGAGATAAATAATGTTGGCTAGATACTGGGGCGTGCTGGTGTGAAGGACCTTATGAGTAATGGTAAGAAGCTTATAGAGATATCGAGCCTTGATAGGGAGCCAGTGAAGGGAGAGAAGACAGGGGGTGACATGATCTCGAGGAGAGGAATAAGTGAAGAGACGGGCGGCCGTGTTTTGAACTAATTGTAGTCTTCGAAGCTGATATTGGGGGAGACCTGCGAGGAGTGAGTTGCAATAGTCAAGCCGAGTGATCATCAAGGAAAGAACAAGTGTAGTGAGGGATGTGAGTGGAAGAAGAGGTCGAACAGCCCAAATCCTACGGAGATGGAAGAAAGAGCTACATACCACTCCTTTCGCCCACACGAGTGGCACGGGTTCCTCTTCCCTCCTCGAGCTGGTGCCAATCTCAGCCCTTTTTCCTTTTTTGATCAAAGCTTGGCGCGACCGGCGTTCATGCCTTTTTTCTCCAGTGGGTCGTCGACCCCATCTGGATGCTCCTCACCACGTCTCCTGGTAGGTTCAAAAAATGTGACTGCTGCAGTCAAACTATTTCAGTGACCAACACACATGACTGCTGCCTGTGCTGTCTGGGACCGGACCATGACAGCACCTCCTGCAGCCTGTGCCAGGCCATGATGCCTAAGACCAACAAAAAGAGGAGTTGCAGGAAAAACTGTTGCCCAGGTCTGACTCAGCTCCGGCCTCCCCGACGCCAAGCTCCAAGCCCAGAATGTCCCATGAGGTCTGAGAATCCTCGGAGTCCTATGACAGCGGCTTCTCCAAGACCTCGCACCTGAAGAAAAAGTCCACAAAGTCCGCCAAGGTCACACTGGAAAAAAACAGTAAAACTGCCTGGAGGGACTCGGGCGGCTCCGAGAAGCACCCTACCAAGGTCCTCAAGAAGGAGTCCTCACCCAGCGGAGACTGTACGAGGTTCCTTGAGGCCGTAGTCCTCATCGAGGACTCACTCACAAGAGTGCTGACGCTGGGCCCAAGATCCTCGGTGCTCATGCCGAAAGCTGCAGAGCCTTCTGGCTTGGACACTAGAATGGCATTCCTGGAGCAGAATATCACTACAATCCTGGTCCTGCAGCAGACAATAATGGCTGGTTCATCTGCCATGACAACCGGGCCCCCAACTGCGGGGGAGTCCCTGGTTGTCAAGCCGAGCTCTGAGCACCACCGGTCTCGGGTAAGCCCTCTGTGCCGGTTGAGGTCCCGACTCCCGGTCCCTTTCCTTGGGCATCCAATCCTCTCTGGATAGTTTCCGTGACTTGGACCCTAGGTCCTCTGGAGACTGCCGACCCCTCAGTGCTGGCCTCAAGACAATGAGTCGCAGGGCCTCAGACTCGTTGTCACCACTCGACTCTGAGTGAGAGACCGACGACAAGGCATTCCCGGAAACGAAACAGCACCGAGATATTCCCTCAGTCCTGTCTCCCCCAGAACCCTGGTGCCACTCTCCTCTGGAGGATGTTGCCTTCCATAACTTTGTCAAGGGCATGGCCAGAGCCCTCTCTGTGCAGACCTAGGCAGAGGAAGACCCACGCACTGAGGAGCTGGAGATCCTCCAATATGAGTTTCCACCAGGGAAACCCTCATGGTGCCCATGCAGCCAATTCCTGAGTGGCTACTGCTCAAAATGTGGGAGACTCTAGCATCTGTACCGGTGGTGAGCCGGCCCCTCGACGCCATGTACCGCATCTGGAAAGGGCCGGGGTTCCACAAACCCCAATTTCCACATAGCTTCATAGTCATCAAGTCGATCATGCTAAAACCTAAGAGTCAAAAGACCCACTCCCCCGTTGCCCCGGAAAGGAGACCAGAGCCCTTGACACCCTCAGGCGCAAGTGTTAACATGGCTCAATGCTGGGGTGCAGATCCAAACCTATGAATTACACATAGGTATGTACCTGAAGGCTCTAACCCAAGAGTTGTCAGAGTTTTTGGCTGGGCTTGTCGGTGAACCTCTCCAACGGCTCCAGTCCCTGACTTCAGGGATTAAGGACTGCGTCAAGTTTCTCTCCAGAGCAGCCTATGATGGCTTTGAGTCAGCAGCTCAAGTCGTGGCAGCTGGCATCGGTGCTCAACGCCAAGCCTGGCTATGGTCTTCTGACCTCATGCAATGAGTCCAAGACAAGCTGCTCGATTTCCCCTGCACCAGGGAGAACCTATTGAGCAAAGCCATGGCTGACAAGGCGGCAGAGATCAAGGACGACATGGTGACCCACCAGAGGCTCTCTAAAAAGACCTCATCCCTTCCCCACAGGAAACTAGTGGGGAAAAGACTCCTGTTCCCGAGGAAAAGGGGTCTTTTCCTAGAGAGTCACCACTACCAGCCCTTCTTGGGCCAGCAACAAAGTTCTTACCCTAAGAGGCAAGGCCATGGGGCTCAGAAGGCGAAAGCATCAAAACCTCAGCCCCAGCTCCCACCCAACCCGGGGGGAGCTTTCGACTCCCAGTGCAGGGCCTCCCCTTCCCCTGAAGACCTTCACCAGCCCACAAGGTGGCACCTGGTACTCTTTGCTCACAGATGGACCAACATCACCTTGGACCAGTGGGTACTGCAAGTGGTAAGGGAAGGATACCTCCTCCACCTACAACAGATACTACCCAGGTTCTTCCCAGGAAAGCCGGTGCAACCCCTCCTTCACCAGACTCTTCTGCTCACAGAGCTCACAAGTCTGATCAGGGACAACACAGTAGAGCCTGTACACAAACACCTATGAGGAAAGGGCTTCTACTCTAGGTACATCCTTGTCCCAAAAAGAACTGTGGACCTTAGGCCCATACTAGACCTTCGAAACAAACAGGTTTCTGGTGAGGGAAAAGTTCAAGATACTCTGCCTTGGAACATGACTGCCTTACCTCCCCCAGGGAGACTGGCTGTGCTCCTTGGATCTAAAGGATGTTTACACACACATCCTAATCCACCCCTTTCATAGGCAGTACCTAAGGTTCGTGGTAGGAGGAGGGCACTACCAGTACAGGGTACTACCCTTTGGCATGGCCTCCTCGTCAAGGGTCTTTACCAAATGCCTGGCTGTGGTTGCTGCTCACCTGTGTCTGCAAAGGGCCTTTGTCTTCTCCTACCTAGACGACTGGCTAATCAGGGACAGTACATCCTCAGAGGCAAGTCAGGCAGCAGACTGTGCGTCCCTTCTTCTGCAGCACCTGGGGTTTGTCATCAACTACCCCAAATACCACCTTTGTCCAGCCCAAAATCTGGAGTTCATAGGTGTTCAGCTCAACGCGCTGCAGGTCAAGGCGGTCCTCCCCAGGGAAAGGGCAGAAGCTCAGACAACTGGCAGGTGAAATCCCTCAACTGGTGGCAAAATGTCCGCCACCTCCGGGAGGGAATGCACTTCAAAGCACCTGAACCTCAGAGAACCCTGACAACGGACGCCTCCCTCTTAGGTTTGTGAGGGACAGGGCAGCTGGTCCCAGAAGGAATCACTCCTAGAGTCTTCCTAGCCCTATGAGCGTTCCGCCACTGTCTGCAACACTGGTCCATACTGATCCAGACAGACAATCAAGTCACCATGTTCTAAATTAACAAGCAGGGGGGCATGGGCTTGTACTCCCTCTGCCAGGAGGTGGTGTCCCTCCTCTCCTTTGCAGCTCACAACAATATGCTCTTACAAGCAGTTTACCTCCCGGGCCAGGACAACTGCCTAGCAGACTGGCTGAGCAGAGTCCTTCGGCTGCACGAGTGGCACTTGAACCTGAGGGTAGTCAAGAGGTTCTTCCACCTCTGGGGCAGGCCCTGGATGGATCTATTTGCCTCTCCAGACAACATGCAGCTGCCTCGCTTCTGCTTGCGCCAACCGCACCCGGGGAGAGTAGTGGCCGATGCTTCCCTGATCTCGCAGTCCGAAGGTCTATGCTATGCATTCCCACCGACGCCCCTGGTCGCCAAGACCCTCTTCAAGGTCCAGAGCAAGAGGGTGTCAGTTATACTAATTGCCCTCAGGTGACCCAGACAGCCCTGGTTTCCACTGCTGCTCTCCCTGTCAGTTGCACTCCCAGTCCAGCTGAGCCCTGGACCTCCTATCTCAGGAGGGGTGGCTCCCTCCTGCACCACAACCTGGGGTCCCTATCTCTTAACAGCATAGCTGCTTAAAGTGTAGCATTGGCCCCTTTCAGTCTTCCGAAAGAAGTCAAGGAGATCCTACTGGCCTCTCGAAATCCCTCCACTAGAAGGGCTTATGCCTTTAAGTGGAGAAAGTTCTCTGCCTGGTGTGCAGAAAGAAGGGAGAACCCCTTCTCCTGCCATGTGCAATTAGTACTCCAGTACCTATTGCACCTGTCCCACACCATGCTGAAGTCTAATTCAATGAGGGTGCATCTGAGCACGATAGCCGCTTACCACCACCCTGTCGAGGGAAAGCTCCTCTCGGACCAGCCTCTGGTCGCCATGTTCCTCCAGGGCCTCCTGTCATCCAAGCCCCCTCTCCGTCCTCCTGTAGCGGAGTGGGACCTCAACATGGTGCTCTCACAGCTCACCCAACTGCCATTTGAGCCCCTAGCCATTTTCCACCTGCGGTACCTGTTTTGGAAAGCGGCCTTTCTGGTGGCCCTCACATCCGCTCGAAGAGTGAGTGAACTCCAGGCCCTGGTGGTGGATCCACCATAAACAAGGTTTTACAAAAACAGGGTAGTGCTCTGCACACACCCCAAATTCCTTCCAAAGATGGTATCTTCTTTTCATCTCAACCAAGAGGTGATATTCCCCACTCTCCCACTCACCTCTAACAGGTGTTCTCTGAGGACAGCAGGAATCAGTCCTCAGAACCCTTCGTCTTCCCCTTGGAGTTGCTTCTTTACCATCTTTTATTTTTTGTCGTTTTAGCTATGTCATTGGACTGAGGCAAGATGACATCCTTGGGTGAGAATTGGACCACACATGCGTGCTGCATCTCCCAAAGGCTTTCTTTGAAAGCTGGGGAGATGCTTCTGTGCGGGCTCCGTCGGCACCGACATCACCCAAATGTGAGGACTGATTCCTACTGTCCCTGGAGAACACCTCTTACAGGTGAGTAACTATGCTTTCTCCGTAGACAAGCAGGAATGAGTCCTCACATATGGGTGACATCCCCGTTGAAGCCCCATGTGGAAACGCTTCCCAGCTTCTTTTGGAAGCTTTTGGGAGGCTCCACCCTGCCTGCCTTCATGACGCCATCTTGATTCAATTTTTCATTTGCCGTGAGCCACCTGAACAGTGGCTAATAGCTCTGTATCACTCTGCTTAATATACAGAGCACCCCACAGCAATGCATCTGGACTCTCTACTCTTCTTGAAACTGCCTGTTCCACCCCAACCAGCCACAAACCTCTTGGAGACCTCAATCTAGCCTCCACCTCCTACCCACAAGCAAACACATTTCTAGATGCAATGGAAGCTCTCGGCTACACCCAGATCCTAAACAGTCCAATACATACAAAGGGCAACATCTTAGACCTCATATTTGTGCTTTCAAACTCTCCCTTTCTACTGTACCAGCCACCAACTATATTCCTCTCAGTACAATGGTCAGACCATGCGGCCATCCTTTTTCCAATTCACCTCTCTCACAGCAAGCTACTCAAAATCCTTCACCCCTCAATGTCCAGAGATTTAAGAACTTCATCAAGGAAGAGCTCATCGAATCTGTCATCCCGCAACTTGATACTATAGCAGACTCAAATGCTGACCTTGACAGCCTAATCCAAGGCTGGAACACAACCATGTCAAGCACTGCTCTCACCCATTCAAAAAAGATATACAGGGAAACCCAGGATGAGGGTCCCATGGTCCTCAGCCCACCCCCCCCCCCCCCGCAGAAGCAAAAAAAAGCGAATTAAGATGCCTAGAATGCAAATGGAGAAGCTCTCTAGAATTACTTAAACGTTACTACGAGGAAACACTCAAGCAGAAAAAGGAATACCATACCAATCTAATCAACAAAGTGATAAATAAACCATGAGAACTATTCACCATAGTGAAAACACTCCTAAAGGAACCATCCAAAGGAAGAGCACAAGAAGACATTTGTCCTCATAAGTTTACCATTTATTTAATCTCCAAACAGCTATCTACACCTCCAATGATCCATTCCTCAACAGCTGGCCACACTGCCCCACCTCAGAAGCAGTGGTCACAATTTGACCTACCATCACCCCATAACCTAGAAGACACAATCCAGGCCCTCAACACAACAATCGCAGTGCCAGACCCGTGTCTGGTATCATTGGTAAAAATCACCTGCCCTCAACTCGGTGCCTGTCTAACGAAGATCATCCACACTCCCTTGTCCCTAGGGCAAGTGCCAATCTCTCTGAAGCAATCATCAATCCGTCCTCTCAAAAAGAGTGCCAAGCTCGACCCAACATGCCCGAAGTCGTATTGACCTATATCCAGCATCCCGATTGTTGCGAAGATCCTCAAAAAAATGGTACTCGCACAACTTCAAGACCATCTTACAGAAAATGCCTCGACACACACCAGAATGGATTCAGACAACATCATGGGTTTGAAACCCTCATTACCTCCCTGCTAAACACCCTCATAACAGGATTACAAAGGCAAAAAAATGGTTTCCTTCTCCTATTCCTAGACATTGCCTCAGCCTTCGACTCCATCCCTCACAACCTGCTACTCCAAGGGATCACTCTTGCCTGGTTCCAATCTTACCTAGAATCATGAAAGGAGCAAATCAGAATCAAAGGAAAAACTTCGACCCCATTCACTCAACAAACAGGAGTTCCCCAGGGATCAAGCCTCTTATCCATCCTCTTTAATATTTTCATACAACCAGTTTGCCAGATCTTCAACAACCACAACATTCAATATCAAATTTATGCTGATCTTCACACCAAATAACCTCCTCTCCCCTGACATCATCAGCCTCCAAAACTGTTTCAGAGATGCAAGGGAATGGCTCACCTGACACAATTTGCGCATCAACAATGAGAAAACAGAAGCCTTATATATAACCACCGACCCAACCTTCTGCCCTCCACAAACATTGAGACTAGAAGACTCATAAATCAGAGTCAAATCTGAGGTCAAATACCTTGGCATGACACTTGACCAGCAGCTAACTTTACAAGCACATATAAAGAGAACAACATTCACCATTTAACAAAAGTTAAAAACCCTGAGGAACCTCTGCCCCCCTTCTCTCTACAGACCTATTCCGTACCGTCTGCCAGGCTCTAGTTACATTTCTCCTAGACTATTGCAGCATCATTTATCAAGGCCTCCCGAAACACACCCTCCGCTGATTGCAGTTGGCCCAGAACATGGCTGCATGGATAATCACAGGAGTCCCTCGTCGCTTCACCCCATTGCTTATACAGCTTCACTAGCTTCCCATGACAGCCAGAATTAAATTCAAAGCCCTCACCATAACAATTAAAATCCTACACAGCGAATCTGCAAGCTGCCTTCTGCCTCTCATTGCCAAATCCAAAACTGAGCGGTCCAGAAGAACCTTAACCCTTAACCTCCTACAGATCCCTACCCAGAAGATCAAGAGTAAACAGTCCACCTGCAACCGAGCCTTTTCGTTATTTGCCCCACATTTTGGAACTCCCTGCCCCAGCACTAAGAGAAATTAGAGAATATTTGGAATTCAGAAAGAAGCTCAAAACATACCTCTTTCTGAATGAATACAGCACTGATATGCACTCAGAAACCTAGACACCTTAAAATGAACTCTAAGGACACAATAGCCAAATTTTCCTTTAATCTGTACATAAGTTAACCAATATAACTAGCAGAACCATAATTGTAAATAGTTGATATGAAACTGTTAAACTATGTTGTACTATTTACTGTTCCTGTTTCATGTAAAACAGTGTGCTGATCAGGCCCCTGTTACACATTAATTGTGAACCACTTTGAACTGTAGAAAGGCGCTATAGAAGTATGTTTAAATAAAAATAAATAAAGAGCCCAGGGGAAAGCGGGAATCCCTGTTGTGTGTCCCATTCCAACACAAAGCCATTCAACAGCTGCCCATCACCAAGGCCCACACCCCTGACTGATAATACAATGCCCGCATCCATGCCATCTCAGCTGCCATGAATTGAAAATGCCCCAGAACATACCACATATAGGACCAAAAGCTTTCTCAATGTCGAAACTTACCACCAGAGCCTCAGCCTTCCACTGCTGTGCTATCTCTATCCCACCCAGGATCCACTGCACACTTAACATACCACTTCTCCCAGGAATAAAGCCCACCTGTTCTGACCCCACCAAATCCTGTAATACCCCTTCAACCAATGGGCCACAGTACGCATAGAAATCTTAAGATCCACATTCAGAAGGAATATCGAATGATACTCCCGCTGGTGTCTCCTGGCCCCTCCCCTCCTTGGGCCAGACCGTAATAAGTGCTTGATTGATGGTACCCCCAAATCCTCCCTTTTCCCCTGCCATCAAAAGGGGCCTCACCACCTCTTCCCCCAAAATCTTCAACCCTTTAATTTCCTCCATTATTTCCATTAGCTTAATGGGCAAACTCAAAAACGCACACTGAATATCCGTCAAGACCGGCAAATGGAGCCCCTCAAAGAAAGCCTCCATCTGCTCTACCACTGTGCCATACCCCTTGTACAGGTTTGAATAAAAATCTTGAAAAGTGTGGGCAGTATCCCCATTGGTGGGAGAGAGCTCCACCCCCCCTCCCCCCCATACCAGCCGACTGGAATAAACCATGCTCCCATAGTCATCTTTATCAGGTGGGCTTTGCTTTCCCCCCTTTATTTCCAAAGCAAACAATTTATACCTTTGATAGAGGAGAGATCTCTGTGTGCGCTTGTATATAATTCTTCAACTGTAAAAACTGTTCTTTCAGAGGTAAACTAAACCCTCTTGCTAATTACCATTGTATTCTCCTCAGCTTCCTCCCCAAACTTCACCAGAACTGCCATTACCCGTCATGTCCACCTAATCACATAGGGGGGTCATCCCGATCTTGAATATCGGGGGCTGAAGTCCAACATGGATGCCCCTGCAATTCCCCTAGACCCGATGCTGATGACAGAGCTCCCCACACATACACAGGAGATGTGCAGGTAGCTCTGGACTGGGGTGGGAGGGGTAGGGCCGGAGGAGGAGCGAGAGTGGACCAGAGGCGTGACCCTGACTCCAGACCTACAGGGCCAGTTCCAGTCACGGCCCTGTACGTCCGGGCTGGAGGAAAACGACAGGAGACTTATTCCATCTCAGGGGTGGAATAAGTCACCCCATGGGAGGCAGTCAGAGACAGCGGAGCCCCCCAAATGGTAAGGCAGGCCCGGGAGGTTCCATGCAGTTTGACCCTGACCTCGGCAGGCCTGTTCAGGGGTTAGGCAGGGGGGAAACAGCTTTTGGGATTTGGCAGAGGATCAGGGCATCTGCATGGTGTCCCAGTGCCATGGCGATGGGACGTCATTGCACCAGGCTCTGTGCAGGCTCTGCGGCTTGGTTGGACAGAGTATGCATTGGGTGTCTAGCAGCCCAGCATCGGTGCACGTCCTGCCTATCCAGGCCGGTTGCATCTGATTCTGCTCCTGCGGGGACATATAGCTCCCACAGGATCAGAATTGGGTGCAAATCCAGCCCATCCAGATTCTGGACATCCAGACAGGCTCTGAATGGCTTTGGCCTCATAGGAAATAACAACCTCTCTCATTACTGCCTTTACTGTCTGCCAAAAGAGAACCGGTACATCCAGATCTTGCCCATAAAACTGGTCAAACTCCCGCCACTACTGGCACATGTAAGCCACAAACTCCAGGTCGACTTTCAACCCTACAGGCATTCACCAGATGGGCGACCACTCTACTTATCAAAGCTGAATTCCAACACCACCAGAGATCACCAGTTGCCTAATTTCCACCCCTTCTGAAACCAGCCTATAATCCAAACGACTCTGCACATCATGCGCTCTTGACAAATCCGTAAACTCCTGAACCCATGGATGTAGCAACGGCCACACATCCAGAACCCTTAGCTCACTGCATACTTAGACAAGACCCCTATCCTCCCTTCTCTGAACCACCCCTCCTTTTGGTAACCCACCCACCATCAGCTCAGCCAGGCAATTAAAATCCCCTCCTATCGACCAAGGTGCCTCCTCAAGTTCCTGCAATAACTACCACAGCCCAACAAAAGAAAAGACTAATTTACCCCCACCAAAGCATAAACTGCCACTACCCAGTACCTCACTCCCCAAAACGTCTCCATCACCACTACATACCGTCCTCTGGGTATCCTTCACCACCTTCATTTCCACAAATGCTACCCCTTTATTAGAATAGCCACCCAAGCCTTCTGTGAAACTGACACAAACGTATAGTAACAAGACTCCACCTACACCCTCCATAATTTGGCATGCTCTGCATCACTCAAATGCATTTCCTGAAGCAGCCCAATCTGACAGTTGAGCTCCCTCAGATGCACCAGTATTTTTCCTTTTAATTGGCGACTCCCAAAACTGCCACATTCCAGGTCACCATCGCCCTATCGTCTTTCCCACAGACATTCCTCACTCCACACATTATATGCTTGGCCTCACTCATACTCCAAACAAAACCCTGCCCTCCCCCGTAACCTGCCTCCCCTGTCCCTCCCTCCCCTCCCCCATTTGCCCCTTACAAGTCCTCCAGACCATTTGGCTCTTGAGGTCCAGAGACCTTGCATCATTCCTGAGGCCCCCTCACAATCATCCACCTCCTTCGCCTGACATTTCCACCTTTCAGAGGTGCTCAAAACCTTCCCCAACTTACCTCCTGTCCCCACCCAACGGTACTACCCCCATCTGGTATCTACCCCAGCAAATCTTATTCACTCCATCCTCATCATTCTCCCCAACTCTCCCAACCCCAAAGGCAAACCCCAATAACTCTTCCACCTCCCTCCACTCAGTCTCAAGCCATTAGCAAATATGTCCATTCTGCTCTGCCATAATAAGCAAGGCTCCCCCACAGTCAAGGGCCCTTCACAGATGATCCCGCTGACTGTCTCTTCAACCTTCCACCTCCAGCCGACATGTGCTGGCGCTTGGGGTGAGCTGGTTGTTCCAGGGGCGCTGCACCAGGAGAGAGCCATGACTTTGCTAATTTTAATTCCAACAACTGTGTTCAGGATTCATGGAGTGACTTCACTTTCCAGGTCATGCACTGCACCGTGATTGAAAGCCCAAAAGAGAACATCCGTCAATGATGAATATTGTTAAGTAGAGCACTCCATCACTGCTTTAAAGTCCCTTTGCTTTTGTAAAGTAAGTCGAGACAAGACCCAGTCCATCTGCTTTGCTGTCTTAGCATATGACAGTAGCATCTCTTTAAAAGTAAAACACAGCATGCATGCCACAACATCATGCAGCGCATTTGGTCTTGAGGGCAGCAAGGCTCTGTGGGTCTTTTAAATTAAAATTTCTGGAAGTTCTGCCACCCCTACATGTTCCATGTAAATATACCAGAATACTTTCAGGGCCTTCTCCTCAGCATTGCTATATTCCTTCAACTCTGGGACACCCCCCCCCAATCAAAATGTTCTTCCAGGCCTGATTCTCTGTCTCCTCCAGCTTGTCACACAGCTCCTTCTAATCTCACTCCACTTGGGTTGCCCTGGAGCTGACTGCCACCAAATCCTCCTCCAACACCTCTTGCTTCTGCCCTTCCTCCTCCACATGGCTACCAAGCTCCCTGATGCCTTCCCTCAGTGCAGCCTCCAGCACCTTTGTCTCCACCAGGGCCGCACAAATTACCTCTGTCAGGTCCCGTTTAACCTCACGCAGCATCCACTGCATAGCGGGCTCTGTCACTGGCACATCACATGGGCCCTCACCCGAGTCAGTCACACTGTCGTTAGTGGACTTGAGCACTTGCTCAAATGCGCCAAGTGAAACTCCAACCTCCCTGGCCGCATCGTGATCACCAGGCTTAAAATAATTTATTTTATTTATTTGTATTCTCTTATATACTGTGCTATTCTGCATCAGTGTGGTTTACTTTGAACAAACTGAAATTACATTGAACAGGGCATTATAACTTGGAGATAACTATTTTACAGGGGATATAGGCTATGGAGGGTTAAGTGGCTTGCCCAAGACCACAAGGAGCACCTGTGGGACTAGAAACCCCAGTCCTTCCAGCCCAAGGTTGCTGTCCTCTAGTGGGATTTGAACCCCTGACCTTCTGGCCTGAAGTACCTTGCCCCAACCACTAGGCCACTCCTCCACTCCATTCTTTAAGTCTGCTGCTTTCTTTTTGGACATCCCAACTTGGGCAGGTACAGACAATGCTGGGACACTCCGCTTAACAGGGGAAATGCTCCTTTAATGCAGGCCTCATGATGGAGCTCAGATCCTAAACTGCCATCTGGGGCGTGACATCATCAATCTCTAGCTCCCTATTTTTAAAGAGAGGATTTATGTGACTAACTGCTTTTGAATATAAAGTTCTACTGTGTTCATTTGACATGTAAATTACAGTTAACATTTTCTTATATTTGATTTTTGTTTAATCTGTCATTGCTACCTACCATTATTCCCTTTTAAAAACATACTGTCTATTTTTATTGCTACAGTAGAATGTTAATGTATATGACATGATTTTGCAGTAATGAACAATTTTTTTCAACTATCTTCCTTTACTTCAAAGGTTGGAGATCGGATTATTAGCATTTGTGGAACATCCACTGAGGGCATGGCACACTCCAAGGCTGTCAGTTTATTGAAAAATGCTGCAGGCACTATTGAACTACAGGTAAGAAAGTTCCTGGCAGAGACACTTCAAGTGAAATGCAATTTTCAACTACAAAATAGAAAAACAGAATGAATTCTATCATAGCATTGTGCAAGTAAATACTTTCCATGACTGTCATGTTACTAGGCAAGGTAAATTATGTTTGTCTTAGTTTCAGTTACTGCAGAGCACATCCGTAAGAGGAAATCTTAGCTGGTTCTTTTCATCAAGGAGCACAGATTCAAACTTTGAAACTTGGTTTGGAAGAATAGCCTAGAGGTTAAGCAGCTGCTTGGGACCTGAAAGGTTACAGTTCAAATCCCACTGGTGCTCCTTGTGGCCGTGGGCAAGTCACTTAACACTCCACAGTCTGAGGTACAAACTTAGAATGTAAGCCCTCCTGGGACAGGGAAATACCAAGAGTACCTGAATGTAATTCACCTTGAACTACTACTGGAAAGGCATGAGCTAAGTAACAATAAATAAATGTTAACAGTTGGAGATTTTGGTGATGTATGACCAAGAAAGAATACAGCTTGATTTACCTTGGCTAAAGTGGTTTTACAATTGATGAGCATAATAGCATGATATTGTGACACCCTTGCAAATGATCTGGTGTTTATTTTTTAAGTCACTTATTATACAAAATGAACTCTTTGAAGCATGTATTTGAGAACCTCTTAATGATTCATGTTTAATGTAATGATGGTTTCCAATGGTAAAATGTGCAAATTGTGGGAAAAACACAACTGACATTAATTGGCATCCTAGTGAGTAGTCGTTACAGGACAAAAATTAATAAACATAAAGATTAAACCACCATCTCAACCAAAAATATGATTTTTCTAGATGAGAGTTTTGAGACAATATATAAAAGTACTTCTGCAAGGGGAGGCGGAGCCTGCTGGGAAACAAGGTGGCTGCTTAATTTGCGAGCTCCGGCTGCCTTCAGGAGAATCCTGTATTAAGAGTGTTAGTTTTGCCCTCCCAGATACCCAAATACCTTGGTCGGGTGCCTAATACCTCTGGCTTTATGGCAGGGGGAAAGCCGATTAAATTGGACTTTGCTGCGGCGGTAAATACAGGCTCGAAGAGGGCGAAAGCCGACCCCCTGTCCCCGCAAAAGATGGCGTCCTCGCGGGAAGCAGGAGACAGCATGCGTGAACTTTTGACGGAAATTCGGGCGGTCAAAGACTTGGTGCTGGCGAACGGAGATGCGTTAGTACGGGTGCAGACAGAGCTCGGAGAAATGAAAACCCGGTATCAAATTTTAACAGAGCGTCTCGAGAAGGCCGAGAAGTCTATTGAAGTGCATAGGGAGTCGCTGGCGCCATTACCTAAGTTTTGTAAGCGCGTGGAACGACTTGAAGCTCAGCTTGAAGATCTCAGTAATCGCAACCGGAGAAATAACATACGGTTGGTGGGCCTGCCTGAGGGCGCTGAAGGCCCGGATATCTTCGCGTTCTTGGCTAAGATGCTCCCCTCTCTGCTCAAGGTAAAATTTTCGGGCCTCCTCGACATCGAGCGTGCGCATAGAGTGCCTGCAGTTCGGCCTGTGACTGGCAAATTCCCACGCCCGATTATATTCTGCCTGCTTCACCATCAGCATGCTAGGCAGATCCTGTCCGTGGCCAAAAGTCAGGCCGCATGGGAATTTGAAGGCCATAAGCTCTCCTTTTACCCGGATGTATGTAAGGCTACAGCTGATAAACGTCGGCAGTTCCTGGCTCTTAGACCCCGGCTTCAGAGTCTCCAAGCGAGGTTCGGACTTTTCTACCCTGCGCGTCTGAAGGTCACTCTCAATAACAGCTCTCGATCGTTTGACGACCCGGCAGAAGCACTCCTCTACCTTGAAGAGCAGGAAGCCCTGCAAATGCCGTGACTTTTATGTCTCATTCGTTGTCAAGTCTCTGTTTCCCGATGCCTTTTTCCTCTCCACACACTGTATGGGATATCCTTATCTCTGATGATGTGAAGTGGTATGGTTGTACTTTGCCAGTTATTTGTCATTCTTATACGGTTTAATGGGTTGTGGTCGAGGTTTGGGCATTTTATCTGTATCTCTCAGTTCCCCCTCAAGTTTCCCACATGCTGTATGTTTGAGGGTAGACTAGTTGGGTTGTCTGGCGGGCTTGTGGGGATGGTATAATTGCGTTTAGAATAATGCTGTCATGGTTCTTTTTTTTGCTCTACCTTTCCCTTCTGATGATTTTGTTCCCACTCTATCTATAGCCTTAAGGTTAGGAATGCCGGATGTGCCACCTGTGTTCCTATGTCGGCTCACCTTGTTGATAGTCTTTGTTGGGTAATGTTCTATATAGCACCTCACTGGCCTCTGTTAGCTTTTTCAGTGCTATTAGCCTCTCTGTATGAAGCGATCCGGGGCTTGCAGGCTCTCCAGTATGATTTCACCTATGCTCTCCCTTAAAGTCCTCTCCCTGAATGTGAAGGGCATTAATCTTCCTGCCAAACGTAAAAAGATTCTTGCTTACTGTCAGAAACAAGGAGCTGACCTGGTCTTGCTGCAGGAAACACATTTATCTAATGTTGAAACGATGAAATTGGGCTCGGGCAAGTACAATTTAGTAGCTCAGGCGCCGGCAATTGGAAAAAAAAATGGGGTGGCTATCTTGCTCAACAAGGCTAGCAAGGCTCAAGCTCAATTGCTCCGGGCGGATCCTGAAGGGAGGTGGGCCTGTGCTCAGATCTCAGTTGGCCAGCAGCAAGTTGTGTTTATGAATGTATATGCGCCTAACTGCGATAACCCTGCCTTTTTTTATAGGATTGCGGAGGTGCTAGCTGAGTACGCCGCGATTCCTATTGTGATTGGAGGCGATTTCAACCTGGTCCTAGACCCGCTGATTGACAGCCAACCCTGCAGGAGATCTCGGAGGAGCAAGGCTCTTGAGGCTTTGGAGTCTATTATAGAAGAAAAAGGCCTTGTGGATATTTGGAGGATTCTGCATCCTGTTGAAAAGGATTTTACGTTTTACGTTTTACTCCTTTCCTCACGCGTCCCACTCTAGAATTGATTTCTTTCTCGTGTCCCGCTCCTTGGCTTCAGCTATCCCCTGTGTGGAGATCCTCAGCTCCCATGTCTCCGATCAGGCTGCTATTGAGCTCACGCTGGATGTCTCCACATCTTCGTCATCCTCCGGAGGATGGTCCTTCCCACGCCACCTCCTCGCGGATGACTCTTTCAAACAACTCATTCGGCAAGAAATAAAGGCTTATTTTGACATCAATCGACCAGAAGACACATCTGCCTGGGCGTGGTGGGAAGCTTTTAAAGCTACTATCAGGGCTAAGATCACCAGCTTCAATATCGCCCTTAAGAGAAAAATGAGGGTGGAATTGCGGTCCCTTGACCAACAGATCAGGGCTGGGGAACGCTTATTACATCGCCAGTTTAATCCCTTGGTGCTCTCCAGATTGCAGAACCTTCGATTCCAATATAATGCTGTTCTTAGCAAGGAAGTTGAACAACACTCTTTTGCACAGAAGGTACGCTATTACACGGAGGCGAATAAATCCGGTAAACTATTAGCGGCTAGTCTGAATCCTCGGCGCGAAAAAGCTTTCGTGGCTGCCCTGGCAGACGAGAAGAACTCCCTGAAGACCGGCAATATGGAGATTCTTGACATTTTCCGAAATTTCTACAGCTCCTTATATACTTCTGAGGTGGAGAGTGATCTGTGTAGTATGAGAGCTTGGTTGCAATCTATTGATCATCCGACTCTGGACCAAGACCAGATCGCAGACCTTGATCACCCCCTAGAGCCGCGAGAAATTGAAGAAGTTGTGGCAAGCCTACAGGGGTGTAAAGCGGCAGGACCAGATGGAATTCCGACTGAATTTTACCAGATGTTTGCTAAGGACCTTTCTCCCTTTCTGTTGCAGTACTTTCAACTTCTACAAGAACGGGGCTCGGATCCCGGTGCCTTCGCTGAGGCTACAGTGGTTGTCTTGGAAAAGCCTGGAAAGGATCCGAAGCTAGTGGGCAGCTATAGACCCATTTCACTGTTAAATGCAGACTACAAGTTGTATGCTGCGATCCTGGCTAACCGACTTAATAAATCTCTCCATCATCTTATTCATCCGGATCAATGTGGTTTTGTGTCTGGTCGGTCAACCACTGATAATGCCCGTTTGCTATGTAACCTCCTGGATTTGGCTGCGCAGGCCGAAGAACCTTATATCGGGTTATCCTTGGACGCAGAAAAAGCCTTCGACAGGCTTGAATGGCCCTTTCTTTTCCTTGTTTTGGAGTGGTTTGGGATCCCAGCCAGTTTTGTTAACATGATCCGACCTATGTACGCCCAACCCAGGGCTAGGATTTTTGCAAATCAGGAATTGTCCCGTCCTTTTTCTTTGCACAGAGGCACGAGGCAAGGATGCCCCATGTCCCCCTTGCTTTTCAATCTGGCCCTGGAACCTTTGGCCTTGTGCATCCGTCAACATCAGTCCATCAGGGGTTTTGAGATAGCCGACCTGCAAATTAAGCTCTCAGCTTACGCCGACGATCTCCTCTTTTTTTTGTCTCCATCCTCAGTTGCCCCCCTTCTTCAAGTGATCGAGCAATACGCCGGTTTTTTCGGGGTACAAAGTAAACTGGTCTAAGTCAGTGGCTTTTCCGCTAAATCAGCGGACACACAGTAGCCTACTCCAGGACTTCTCGTTCCAGTGGTCGGGGACAGCCGTACAATATCTTGGGACACAATTTGCAGCCCCGCTGGAGCAGACCATAAAGCTAAACGCAGCGAAAATAGTGGAAATTGCCCGAGCCTTTACCTTGCGTTGGTCGCCTCTTCATCTTACCTGGTGGGGATGACTTGAATCGATTAAGATGGTTCTTGTACCCAAAATCAACTATATCCTTGGTATGGTCCCGGTCATCTTTGCTGCTGAGGTCTATAAGAAGGTGGAGCGTGCTTTAACTTCCTTTTTGTGGGCCGGGAAGACTCCCAGAATTGCGCTCAAGAAACTCAAGGCTCACAAACAACAGGGAGGGGTGCAGTTCCCCGATTTCCATTGGTATCACCTTGCGGCGCTGCTAAAGCAGGGGGGTTTGTGGGGGGCAGACTTTGCTCCCTCAACGAAACCAACTTGGCTCGCCTTGGAGGAACGTCTGTTTCGGCCCTGCCCGCCGCACCTCTGTATGAATATGCGGCACTCTAAATCTCCGGGGCTGACCAAGGTGTTGGACGCTACACAACATGCGTTCCAAAGGTTGTTCCCTCTCATTACTCAAGATAATCCCCTTTCACTTCAGACTCCTATTTGGCGTAATCCGGTTTTTAAGATCAATAAAGTCCCCTTTTCATGGCGGTCTTGGCAACGCTGTGGCATATGGACCGTAGGTCATTTGATTTTGGATGGCGAATGGAAATCCTTTCGTATGCTTCAAGAAGAGTTTAAGCTCCCCGCATCCTGTTTCTTCCAATACCTCCAGCTTCGACATTGTTTGGCTCAATTGAAGATCAATCCTCGAGCACCTCAGGAGTCCTGGGGCCTGCACAATCTTGTGAAGGACTTTTGCCTGCAGAGGGGAGGCACATCTCGCTTCTACGCTATTTTTAGAGATTCTCATTCTGACCAGACCCTGGGCCTCCGTAAGATCTGGGAGACCGAGACGGATCTAGCATTATCCACCCTTGATTGGAACGAAGTCTGGGGGCCCGTTATTCGAAGCTCCCGCTCAGCCTCCCTTACGCAAGCTATGGTTTTTTTTGCTCACCGGGCATTTATTACTCCGTTAAAGCTTTCCAAGTGGAATTCGGATCAATCCTCAAGCTGCTGGTCTTGTCAGAGTGCGGTTGGTACAATGTGCCACATGTTCTTGGAATGCCCCTGCGTTCAGGGATTTTGGTCTCATGTCTGGGATAGAATACAGAGAGTGTTGGACTTCTCTTACCCCTTGTCCTGGCAGATTGTTGCGCTTCGATCTGCGGCTGAAATTCCAGGATTGAACAAGGAGCACTTTTTCGCACTGAACTTCATGTTATCAGTCGCTGTGAAGGAAATTCTATACGCCTGGAAAGATCCTTCGAACCTTCACTGGGGCAGATGGTGGAACCAAGTTTGCCTCTACAGCAGATACGAAAAAGCTTATGATCATTCCCACTTTTTGAGGGGGAGGGGAAAGCCCCAGGTTAGATGGGCAGCCCTGGATCGCTTCACTTCTATTTCTGAGGTCTCTTCTATTTCTGATATTGTTTCTATTGCTGATGCTCCATAGGCTAATTTGATAGATTCCACTTGGCCAATGAGGTGCTGGGGTGGGTTTGGTGTTTTCTTCTCTTTTCTTTTCTTTTCTTTACCTTTGATCTTTGTATGGTTTTTGCTTGCACAGTATGTCTTTGAACTGTTTTTCTGTATGGTTATTATGTACTGTTTCACTATTTTGTACTGTTCATTATAGAATCTGTTTGTATACTTCAAAACTGGAATAAAAATAAACTTTAAAAAAAAAAAAAAAAAAAAAGTACTTCTGCAAAATCTATAATATCAATCTGTGGGTTTGGATACAAGAACTTTGATTTCCATTGTTGTCAGCCTGGCAAATTGAACAGGCAATAATTTGACTAGAACAATGAACACGTTTGTTTATGATTTTAAGAATTAAGTTGTGTGTTTTTTCTATCTCCAGGAACAAGCAGGAATGAGTCTTCACATATGGGTACGTCGGTACCGACGGAGCCTGCGCGGGAACGCTCCCCAGCTTCCCAAAAAGGAAAGCTTTTGGGAGCATCCCACAGCGCCTGCGCGCTGCCTTCCCGCCTTTCCTAACCGCCTCTCCTCAGTTCTTCTTTGCCGCGGAGCCAGCAGGTCAAGCCCTGTCACCGCTGAAGAAGTTCTTTATTTTATTTTCTTTCTTTGGTCGCGTGTCTGCCTTTCCCGACTCCGGACCGGTACCGCCGGTCTTTTCTTTTTTTTCTTTAAAAAAAAAAAAAAACTATATATTTTTCCCTCACTTAGTGTATTTTTCTTTTTGGGCCTTAGGCCTCAGAAGAAATTTTCCTCATGGAAAAACCAGCCTCCGGGTTTAAGAAATGCACTAAGTGCAGCGGTACTATTTCTGTTACAGACACCCATGAATGGTGTCTTAAATGTTTGGGTCCTGAACACTCCATTTCGGATTGTCCGTCCTGCTCTCTGATGTCTAAACGGGGTTTACAGAACCGAGCAGCTAAGCTCCATGTGCTGTTTCCCGCTGATGCAGCTTCGGTGGCATCGATGTCTTCCAGGGCTTCTTCTTCCCCCAATGGATCTCAGGTAACCAAACATAAATCCAGCCGGTCCTCGAAGGGTAGATCTCCCTCTAAGCATCAAGATGCCTCCGGGCTTGCCCTCGAGGATCCTGCACCGGCAAAACAACCCCGGCGGGAAGCTCCGGCTTCCAAAGCTCCACCTATGGGGTTACAGGTTGACATCGATGGCACGGCCTTGACCTGTTAGAATGCTCTGGGGTACCAGCACAACCTTCCGGTACCGAGTTCCAGGCATTCATGGCGTCGATGGATCAGAATGTTCTGTCCATGCAGCAGGCTATCAGTGCCTTCATCCAAGCTGCGACGCCGTTGATACCACAACAAACTCCGTTGTCGGTATCGACTCGGGTACCGGCACCAGTGCCGTTACCGGTACCGACTGCATCGGCATCGACCAGGATACCGACTGCAGTGGTTCCTTGTCCAGGGCTGCTCATCGGTACTGATCCGGTTCCGATGACGCCCGATGTCGATACTGCTCGATACGCGTACCGAGCGTTAGAAGAGCACCCTGATAGACGGTACTTCGATTCCTCTGGTGATTCTGATACATCAGAGGAGTCTGCTGAAGTATCTATAACCCTTCCTGAAGAGCCTTCTTCTCCAAAAAGAAGAATTTCTCCTCCAGAGGACTTGTCCTTTCAAGACTTCATAAGAGAAGTGGCTAAAGGTCTTTCTATTTCAGTATCCTCTGAATCAGAGCCTAGAGCAAAAAAATTAGATATTTTGGGTTATTCTAAGGCTCCTAAAGAGGCAGTCACCTTACCAATTCATGAGATTCTTTATGAACACATGATTGATTTATGGGAGACTCCTCTCACTATCTCTCCTCATTCTCGCAGATTGGACACTATGTATCGTGTCCCTCCCTGTCCTGGTTTTCATAAAACACAGCTTCCTCACCATTCCATTGTGGTGCAGTCAGCTATGAAGAGGATAAAGAGTACAAAGAGACACTCTTCTACTCCTCCAGGAAGAGAATGCAGGACCTTGGATGCTTTTGGTAGGAAAATCTTCCAAGCCAGTATGCTTATTGCCAGAATCAACTCCTATAGTCTTTACATGGGTATGTTTCTAAAGGAGGTTGCAGATAAACTGCACACTTTCCTCCCTTTTCTACCAGAAGATAAAAGGGATGAATTCCTCATTTGGTTTAAGCATACTCAAGACATTTCAAAGTTTTCCAACAGGGCAGCCTTTGATTCCTTTGAAGGTGCCAGCAGAGCTTCTGGCATTGCCATAGCTGCTCGCAGAATTGCTTGGCTCCAAGCTTCTGATTTAGAACCCTGGGTCCAAGATGGATTAGGAAATCTTCCCTGTACAGGTGAAAACCTCTTTGGCAAAGAATGGCAAATAAAAGCCACTCAAATGGATGCAGGAAATTCTGCTCTGGATAGACTTTCAAAGTCAACCTCCATTCCTGCCAAGAAAAAATCCTTCAAGAAGTCTTTTTTCAAAAAGGGCTGATTCCCTTCTACTTCTGGCCAACAATCCTCTACAGGTCGCTTTGCTACTAAGCGTCAGCAATCTAAACAGGCCAGGCCTAAGACTACAGGGGCTGCTGCAACTCAGCAGACCCAACCTCCTCAGGGTTTTTGACTTGATGCTAGAGAACCTAGCCTTTCTGGCTTTAAAACAGCCAGAACCTCTCACCATTCCAGGAAGGTTAGCTCATTTTGCTCCCAGATGGGAGCAGATTACATCAGAGCAGTGGACCCTCTCCATCATAAGAGAGGGCTACAAACTTCATTTCTCAGACCTTCCTCCCCACACCATGGTGAGACATTTCAATTCTCCCACATCTCTTCTCAACCTTCTAGGTCAAGAGTGGCTACCCTTCTTGCCCAAGGGGCAATAGAAGAAGTTCCCCTTCTTCAACAAGGGTCAGGGTTTTACTCCCCCTATTTTCTCATTCCAAAGAAGACAGGGGGATACAGACCCATATTAGATCTCAGGGAACTGAACAAATTTCTATGCAAGGAGAAGTTCAAGATGCTTTCTCTGGGCACTCTCCTTCCATACCTTCAAAGTCAGGATTGGTTTTGTTCTCTAGATCTCAAGGATGCGTACACACATGTCCTCATCCATCCATCTCACAGAAGATTCCTCCGTTTTCTTTTCCAAGGAAAACATTATCAATACAGGATGCTTCCGTTTGGTCTGGCCTCTGCCCCAAGAGTGTTCACCAAATGCATGGCAACAGTAGCTGCATTTCTACGCACTCTGGGAATATTTGTATTCCCATACCTGGATGACTGGCTCATCCGAGCTCCATCTCAGTCAGAGGCCCAGACTTCCCTGGACTGCACAAGGCGCATTCTACAGTATCTGGGACTTGTGGTAAACCTCCCAAAGTCCCAGCTCACCCCTACTCAGTCCCTAGAGTTCATAGGGGCCTGGCTAGATACTACCACTGCAAGGGCCTATCTTCCTCAGGCCCGTTGCCTACGCCTAGTGCAGTTAGCCTCTCAGGTTCAGTCAAAGAGCCACTTAACTGCCCGGGAGATGCTACAACTGCTAGGCCACATGGCTTCCACAGTGCATGTGGTACCCTATGCTCGCCTACATATGAGAGCAGCCCAATGGACTTTGTCCACCCAGTGGACTCAAGCATCAGGAGCTCTCTCAGACCAAATAGCAACCTCCAAACGTCTCTTTTGGTCTCTCCAGTGGTGGATGTCCACTCAAAATCTGTTGCTGGGGTCCCCCTTCCAACAATTGTTGCCCCAAGCAACTCTCACAACAGATGCCTCCCAAACAGGTTGGGGAGCTCATCTACAAGACCTCTCCACCCAAGACACTTGGTCCCCACAGGAGACCTTTCTTCATATCAATCTCTTGGAGCTTCGAGCATTCTTTCTAGCTCTCAAGGTCTTTCATACCCTGCTCAGCTACAAGACAGTCCTCATTCATACGGACAATCAAGTAGCCATGTTTTACATAAACAAGCAAGGAGGAACTGGCTCTCTGTCGCTTTGCAACGAAGCTTTAAGATTGTGGGCCTTCGCCAGAGAGCATCAAATCCATCTCCTGGCAGTATACCTCCCAGGAATCCAAAACTCTTGGGCAGACAGACTCAGTCGAGTTCTGCTCCCACGCGAATGGTCCCTGCACATGGATCAGGTACTCAGAATCTTCCAAGAATGGGGAACCCCGTACATAGACCTCTTTGCAAGTCCGTGGAATGCCAAACTTCCCCGGTTCTGTTCCAGAATTCCGTGTCAGGGAGTTCAGGCCAAGGATGCCTTCCTCCTTCACCGGGGTCAGGGTTTCCTGTATGCCTTTCCACCCATTCCCTTGATTCCCAAGACTCTGTTCAAACTCCAGAGGGATCAAGGATCTATGATCCTCATAGCTCCACGCTGGCCATGCCAAGTGTGCTACCCTCTACTTCTGCATCTCTCCCAAGCCCCCTCTCTGGACTTGGGAGCTGCTCCAGACCTTCTGTCCCAGGAGGAGGGGACTTTGTGGCACCCAAACCCCAAGTCCCTTCACCTCAGAGCTTGGTTACTGAAGGCCTAGACCTTCAAAGCTGGAATCTTTCTCAACAAGTGAAGAATATCCTCCATGCTTCCAGAAAACCTTCCACTAGGCGTTCCTATGCTTTTAAATGGAAAAGATTTTCCATTTGGTGTGCTGAAAGGAGTCTCGACCCTCTAGCACTACCTTTGAATTCTCTATTGGAATACCTCCTGCATCTTTCCGATGCAGGCCTTAAGACAAATTCAGTAAGGGTCCATTTAAGTGCTATTGCAGCATCCCTTAAGCCTATCAATGGACAACCTGTTTCCTCTCATCCTCTTATTGCAAGATTCATGAGAGGCCTAACTTTAACTAGACCTCCCATTAGGCCTCCTCCGGTGGCATGGGATTTAAATCTGGTTCTTGGTCAGCTTATGAAGCCTCCTTTTGAACCCTTAGCCACCACCTCCTTGAAATTTCTTTCCTGGAAGGTTATTTTCCTCATTGCAGTCACCTCAGCTCGCCGCATCAGTGAGCTGCAGGCCTTAGTGGCTAATCCACCTTATACAAGGTTCCATCATGATAAGGTAGTTCTTAGGACCAATCCACACTTTATGCCTAAAGTGGTCTCACCTTTTCATCTTAATCAAGAGGTATATTTACCTGTCTTTTTTCCAGCTCCTCATGCATCAAGTGCAGAGAAGAATCTTCATACTCTGGATTGTAAAAGAGCTCTTGCCTTTTACTTGCAAAGAACACAGCAACATAGAAAGTCTTCCCAGCTCTTTGTTGCTTTTGATTCCTCTCATTTGGGACTTCCAGTCTCTAAGAGGACACTGTCCAATTGGATTGCTCAGTGTATTTCTTTCACCTACCAGAGTAAGAACCTTTCTCTGGAGAGCCATGTCACAGCTCATAATGTGAGGGCCATGGCCGCCTCTATGGCTCATCTAAATTCTGTGTCCATCGACCAGATCTGTCGAGCAGCCACCTGGGCCTCGGTTCATACCTTCACAGCCCATTACTGCTTGGACAAGGACTCCCACCGGGATGCCTTGTTTGGTCAGGCTGTTCTCAAACACCTGTTACATTCTTAATCAACTCCTACCCTCCATCCCTGGATAGATGCCTGAGATCCATAGGAGGAGGTAGAACCCTTCCCAGGGTCTCATATCCTTGGGGTTCTCCCAGGCATCTTAGCTAGGGAGTCCCCATATGTGAAGACTCATTCCTGCTTGTTCCTGGAGATAGCACAGTTACTTACCTGTAACAGGTGATCTCTGGGAACAGCAGGAATAAGTCTTCACAACCCTCCCACCTCCCCTAGGAGTTGTATCTCTCTATCTGTCTTTCCTTTCCTCTCTCTCTCTTTTGTCTCAGCTTTAAAACTCAAACTGAGGAGAGGCGGTTAGGAAAGGCGGGAAGGCAGCGCGCAGGCGCTGTGGGATGCTTCCCAAAAGCTTTCCTTTTTGGGAAGCTGGGGAGCGTTCCCGCGCAGGCTCCGTCGGTACCGACGTACCCATATGTGAAGACTTATTCCAGCTGTTCCCAGAGATCACCTGTTACAGGTAAGTAACTGTGCTTTCTTTGGTAGTCAATGCTTACTTACCCAGTGTCTTAATGGAAGCTATCAACAATTTCCATGTAGGGGATTTAGGTTGAATTTCCAGGTTCAGTTCCAGCTCTTCCTTCTTACATAAGCAGAGGTTAGAAAAACATAGGATCACGGATTTGGAGTGTAGAAATCCAGGGAAATGCTACATAGTGGGCAGGACTAGCTCAAGGGGTTGTGGCCATCTGAGCCAACTTTTGATTTGTGCCCTAACCCCTTAGCTCCAGTCTTGCAGTATAAGCTATGCAAATGGGGTAAATTTCCTAGAGTATATACAAGAGGCTCTGCCAAATGCTACTACTACTATACTATTTAACATTTATATAGCGCTACCTAGAACGCAGCGCTGTACAGACAAATAGAGAGTGACAGTTCCTGCTCATCAGAGCTTACAATCTAATTAAGACAGCAGAACTACGCACAGAGTAGCAATCTAGCTAGGGCAAAACCTGGTTGGCTGTCTCCCATAACTACTACTAGTATACTGTGCATCAACTACACACAGAGTATACATAAATACATACATTCCAAGCAGGTTGGGCATCATGGGTTACATTCATCACATCAAGGGTTACAATCATTACATCAAGGGTTACATTAGAGGATGCTTACATGGTGATGTTTCTTGTGGTTCGGTTGCCTCAGATCAGGTCAGCTCTTAGTTGTTGGGGTGGGGAGGAGGAGGAGAACGCAACCATAAAAGTCTGCTGGTGTTTCATCACCATGTGGTAGATGCATGCCCTGCAGAGGTGGAATCAGGGTCGCTCGGTTGCTCTTTGCGCTGGCGTCCGTGGGGGTGAGCCCCACCATCGTGCCGCGCCTAAGGACCACGCCTAAAGGCCACGCCAAAGGGCCCTCTGGCGAGGCCCTCAGGCGCGGGCATGCCCGCCGGCTGCATTTTTAAAAGTCCCGCTGCAGATCCTCTTGTAAGTAAGTGCAGGACTTTCACATTGATGACTCCTCACACCCAGAGGAAGCAGCGATTTTCAAATGTCGCACATAGTTAAACGAAACTTGTAATCCTAATCTGCATGTGAGATCAACTTTTGAAAGTCACTGCTCCACAATCTGAATGCACACGCTAATCCTGCACATTCTCCAGGACCAAGCAGGAAGTCAGTCCTCACTTATGGGTGACGTCGGCGCCGACGGAGCCCTCTCGGAGCAATTTCCCCAGCTTTTGAAGAAAGCCTTTGGGAATTGCAGCATGCATGCGCGGTCCCCTTTCCGCCCAAGGGTGCCATCTTGCTCAGTCTTCTTTTTTCCGCGGAGCCCTACAGACGTAGTTTGTGATCGCCGCTGAAAAAGTTGATTTTTTTCGTTCTGTTTTTTCTTGGTTCGACGCCGTGTCCTTTTCCCGCCCGGCCTCGATACTCCAGTGTCGAGTCCGTTCACTATTTTTCGGTTTTTGTCCTTCGTGACTGGCGTTCCCGCCACTTTTTTCTTTTTCTCTGGCAGCACGGTCTTTTGACCTCGCAGGGGCCCTTTTCCCCCGATGGCTGCCAGCGGGTTTAAAAAGTGTGATCGATGTACGAGGCTTATGTCTCTTACCGACACACACGACTGCTGCCTCCGCTGCCTCGGACCCAATCATGACCCGATGATTTGTGGTCCGTGTACCAAAATGTCCTCGAAGGCGTTGAGGAGTCGGCAGTCTCAAAAGGAGCGAATCTTCTCTGACTCCGCGTCCGGCCGGGCCCGGACCTCGTCAGAGGCTTCGACGTCTCGTGACTCCGGCCCCGAGCGTCGTCAGAGTTCCTCTGAGCGGGGGTCTCCCACCCGGGAACATCGTCGGAAGAAGAAACCTGCGAGGGCGGCGTCGGATGACGCTCCTGGTCCCTCGAGGGCCAGGTCGCATAGCCCCGATAGCCGCCCCGGGTCCTCGGAGTCGGAGAGGCCTTCGAAGCATCCTCGTCTCCTGGACACGTGAGTACTGTAGTCCTCGTGGACTCGCCTCCAAAGGAGCCGACGTCGGGCCCGACACCGTCGGGGCCCGAGTCGGGGGCTGCTGGGTCTCCTGAGCTTGGACTCAGGTTGACGGCCTTGGAGAGCAGTTTCGCTGCCTTCATGGACCAGCAGCGGGCATTGATTGCTGGCCTCGCCGGTGCATCTGCCCCGACCACCGGGACGTCGACGTCCAAGTCGACCCCGGAGGCCGAGCCGATCCTCGAGTCCATGCGGGCTCGAGTCGATCCTCGGCCACGGTCTCCCTCGGCCTCCCGTTCGGGACCGAGGTCGTCGACGCCGGCCTCGGCGTCGGGGCGGAGGTCCTCGGCGGCCGCCCGCACGGAGCCGCTCGATTCCTCCACGGAGGAGTCGGGCTGGGACACGGAGGAGGACGAGTCACCCGGTTCTTTTCAGACTCGGTGCGTCCCCTCCGACTCACCCGAGTCTGAGCCTCGGAGACGGTTCCCCCCGGAGGATACCCGGTTCTCGGACTTCGTGAGGGATATGGCCAAGGCTTTGGCCTTCCCCGCGGATCCCGAGGAGGAGCCTCGAGCTGAAGAGCTCGAGGCCCTCCAGTATGACTCTCCCCCGAAGGAGGCCTTTACTGTACCAGTTCCTCCGATGCTGGAAAGACCTCTCTTCCGCATGTGGGAGAGCCCGGCATCGACGCCGGTGTTAAGCAAGCGGGTCAATTCCATGTATCGAGTCCGCAAGAGCCCCGTGTTGCTTCTCACAATCAAAGAACATAGTCTCAAAATGGGCCTGCACCTTAATGTAAAGAAGACAAAGATCATGACAACTGGCATAATCAACAGGTTCATCGTCGAGGGAGAAGAAATTGAAATAGTGAATAACTTTAACCTACTTGGATCAACTATCAATAAAGAAGCAACAAGCAGTCAAGAAATCAGACGACGCATTGCTCTTGGCAGAATGGCTATGAAAGACCTAGATAAGATTCTCAAGAGCAGAGATGTCTCTCTCCATACAAAGATTCGACTTGTTCAAGCCATGGTATTTTCAGTAACATCATATGGATGTGAAAGCTGGACAGTGAAAGAGATAGACAGGAAGAAAATTGATGCCTTTGAATTATGGTGCTGGCGGCGAATACTGTGTATACCATGGACTGCCCGAAGAACAAACCAGTCGGTACTAGAGGAGATCAAACCTAAGCTTTCTTTAGAAGCTCAGATGACAAGACTTCGACTTTCATACTTTGGACACGTCATGCGGAGAGAGAGATCATTAGAGAAAGACATCATGCTTGGCAAGATAGAAGGTCAACGCAAAAGAGGAAGGCCAGCAATGAGATGGATCGATACAATAACAGCAGCTACGGGTACCAGTCTGTCAACAATAAGCCGCCTGACTGAAGACCGAACACAATTTAGGATAGCTATCCAGAGGGTCGCCATGAGTCGACTCCGACTCGACGGCACTTAACAACAACAACAACCACCCTTTCAGTAAAGAAATATTTCCTGACATTGCCTTTCAATTTACCACCTTGCAGCTTCATGTTATGCCCTCTAGTTTTACAGCTTCCCCGTCTTTGGAAGAGGTTTGTTTGTTCATCATTTCTCTTTAAGTATTTAAAGGTCTGAATCATATCTCCCCTGTCCCTCCTCTCCTCCAAAGTGTACATATTTAGGTCTTCAAGTCTCTACTCATGAGGCTTCTGACGCAGGCTCCAAATCATTTTGGTCGCCTTTCTCTGTACAGTTTCCAGTCTTTTTACATCTTTTGCAAGATATGGTCTCCAAAACTGAACACAGTATTCCAAGTGAGGCCTCACCAGTGACTTGTACAGTGGCATAAGTACCTCTTCCTTTCTGCTGGTAATCCCTCTTTGTATGCAGCCCAACATCCTCCTGGCTTTTGCCACCGCCTTGTCGCACTGTTTTGCCACCTTGAGATCATCAGAGATAATCACACCAAGGTCTTTCTCCTGAACCGTGCATACCAACCTCTCACCCCCTATCGTGTACTTTTCCCTTGGATTTCTGCTACCCAAGTGCATGACACTGCACTTTTTCACATTAAATCGTAGTTGCCAAGCATTAGACCAGTCTTCCAGCTTTTGTAGATCTTTCCTCATGTTAACCACTCCCTTGGGGGAGTCCACTCTGTTGCAAATTTTTGTGACATATGCAAAAAGACAGACTTTTCCATTCAGTCCTTCAGCAATATCACTCACAAATATATTGAACAGTGCCGGGCCCAGGACCGAACCCTAAGGCACCCCGCTAATCACCTTCCTCTCATCCGAGTGAGCTCCATGTACCATCACCTTCTGTTGTCTGTCAGTCAACCAATTTCTAATCCAGTTTACTATCTTGGGACCCATCCCCAAGCTACTGAGTTTATTGACAAGCCTCCTATGAGGAACAGTATCAAAGGCTTTGCTGAAATCCAGATAGATGACATTCATTGCATGCCCCAGATCTAGTTCCTTGGTCACCCAATCAAAGAACTCAATCAGATTTGTTTGGCAAGACCGTCCTTCGGTAAAACCATGTTGCCTTGGATCTTGCAACCTGTTGGTTTTGAGAAAGTTCACTATTCGCTCTTTCAGGAGCGCCTCCATTACTTTTCCTGCCACCGAGGTAAGGCTCACGGGCCTGTAATTTGACACTTCTTCCCTGTCACCACTTTTGTGTAGAGGTACAACATTAGCCATTCTCCAGTCCTGAGGAACCACTCCTGTTTCCAAGGATCTGTTGAAGACATCCTTTAACGGTCCTGCAAGAAACTCTCTGAGCTCTTTCAGTATCCTGGGATGTATCCCATCTGGTCCCATGGCTTTGTCCACTTTCAGTTTAGCAAGTTGTTCTAACACCTCATCTTCTGTGAATGGTGTGGTATCTACTTCATTCCTATTTTTATATTTGGGAGTCACAGCTGGTCCATCTCCAGGATCTTCTTTAGTAAAAACAGAGCAGAAGTATTTGTTTAACAATTTTGCTTTTTCAGTGTCACTTTCCACGAGTCCTTTCCCAGCACTTCTGAGTCCTGCAATTACAACTCTGATCTTCTTCCTTTCCTGAATATACCTGAAGAAAGTTTTGTCACCACCTTTAACATCTTTAGCCATCTTTTCCTCTGCCTTTGATTTTGCTATCCTTATTTCTCTTTTTGACTCTTTGAGCTTGATCCTGTATTCATTTCTGTGTTCTTCTGTTTGCAAGCTTTTGAATTTTGCGAAAGCTGTGTTTTTTGCCTTTATTTGAGCAGCCACCTCTTTGGAAAACCAAATAGGTTTCCTTCTCCTCTTGTTTTTATTTATTTTTCTTACATATTTATCTGTTGCCCCTTTTATTGCCGCCTTTAGTTTAGTCCATTGCAATTCCACTTCCCTTATCTCCTTCCACCCCGTCATCTCCTCCTTTAAGTACTCGGCCATTTTATTGAAGTCAGTGTTTTTGAAGTTTAGGACTTTGAGCTTGCTATGATTGGCCTGTACCATGGCTTTTATCTCAAACCACACCATGTGATGGTCGCTGTTGTTCACAGGGGCACTCACGCAGACATTCGACACGTTATCATTGTTGGTGAGCACTACATCCAGCGTTGAGCTTTCCCTGGTTGGTTCCATCACCATTTGTCTAAGTAATGCATCCTGGAGACCATCCACAATTTTTTTGCTTCTTTCCAGATGTGCAGAAGGAATAATCCAATCCACATCAGGTAGATTTAAGTCACCCAATATAATTGCTTCCCCCTTTGTTGCTATCTTGGCAATATCTATAATCAATTCGTTATCTCTCTCTCCAATTTGAGTCGGAGGTCTGTAGACTACAGCAATATGGATGACAGTGCCATCTCCTCTTTCCAACGCAATTCAGAGCGCTTCTTCTTTTCCCCATGTTCCCTGCATTTCAGTAGCTTTAATACTGCTTTTGACATTCAAGGCTACTCCTCCTTTTCCATTTTCTCTGTCTCTTTTGAATAGATTATAGCCAGCTATGGCTATATCCCAATCATGCGATTCATTAAACCATGTTTCTGTAATGGCCACGATGTCCAAATCCGTTTCCACCATTAGGGCTTCCAGGTCTGGAATTTTTTGGCTAAGCTTTGAGCATTTGTGCTCATTGCTTTCCAGCATTTACCTGGCTTGTGTGTATTTTGCATTGATTTTATTCTGCCCACTTCTTCCCACTTGTTTTTGATGTGTGGTTTAAGAGTGTGGCTGTTTCTGATGTTCTGCTTTTGCAGGGGGTGGCATGCAGATGTTGACCTTCCACATATGTCACCCCCTTTTCCTAGTTTAAATGCATATCCACATACTGCCTGAATTTTTCACTTAGATTTCTTTTCCCTGTGACAGAGAGATGTAGTCCATCAGCACAGTATAGTCTCTTGTTGGTCCATCTGTTGCCCCAGTTGCCAATAAATCTGAATCCTTCTTGTTTGTACCAGGTCTGGAGCCATGTATTAAAGCTGTTAATGCGATGCAGCCTTTTTGTCCCCTTACCAAGAACAGGTAGAACTTCTGAGAATGCAACAGTGTTAACAATGGGCTTGAGTTTCTCTCCCAGAGATTGGAAGTCCTTTTGGGCTGTAGAGGCACTGTTTCTAGCCAGGTCATTTGTGGCCAAGTGGATAATAACATCAGGTTTGGAGTGCTCACTTTTTGCGCTAAGTATTTCAACAACTTGGTTTGTATTCCTGCTGGCTGAAGAGCCTGGTAGGCACATGACTATCTTCTCTCCTTTGAACTGTATTCCCAAGTTGGTGCCTCTGATGATGGAATCTCCAAGTAGTAATAGTTTTCTGTTTGGTGAGGTTTTCTTCATATTTGGTGCTTTAGCAGGAGATTGGGCATTGTCTGACTCATTTAAGGGCCCTTCAGTTTCTTTGGATTGGGCATCCTCATTAGCCAAAGCAGAGAAGGCATTTTGCAGGGATATCTCTTAATGTGTAGGATGTCTCTGCGTTACAGGTCACAATCTTCTGGAACCCACTGTGATCCATTTGTTCCTGGGGTGTTTGATTCTTTGTGGGAGCGGTGGTGTACTTTGTTCAGTTTGTATCCTAGAAGAGGTGCGCTTCATTGCAGCCAGTTCCTCCCTCAGTAGAGACACTTCTTTATGCATGGCTGCTAGGTCTTTCCTTAGTAGAGTCAGTTCTTCATGCATGGCAGCTGACTTTAGGCATATAGGAGAAGCTCTTAGGCTCCAAATGATTCTTCTTTGAATGAAAGTACCACAGTTATTGCACTGAATACACGACATGTTGATTAAGCAGTCCCAGAAGAGGAAGAATAATAAGAAAAGTTGAAGATGTGGGTGTTACCCAAGTTAGGAACGACAGATGGCACGTATGTGACCCCTATATAGGCAATGTAGCCCCTGGGGTGGGTGGGAACCTAAGTGTCTCTGGCCAGTAGGCTGTTCCTGAACAGCAAAGGAGTAGGTAAGGGAACCCACCAAGAAGGGCAAATAGATAGATAAATATGTGGAGACAAACAGACAGACAGATAGCACTCACAGTTTAGCAGCAAATTCAGCAAAAATCACCTTTTGGGAGAGCCCTGGAAAGCACTGCTCTTCTCAGGGAACAGAAAGGCAATCTGAGCAAGCCCACATGCACAACAGGAAATGGAGGTCTACAACAATGCCTCAGCAGGGGGGAGGGGTAGTCACTCAGGTAGACTAAGAGAAAGATATTTTAAAACTCTACAGCAATGGAGGCTGTTCCTGAACAGTGGGCACACAGCAAAGGAGTAGGAAAGGTAACCCACCAAGAAGGGCAAATAGATAGATAAATATGTGGAGACAAACAGACAGACAGATAGAACTCACAGTTTAGCTGCAAATTCAGCAAAAATCACCTTTTGGGAGAGCCCTGGAAAGCACTGCTCTTCTCAGGGAACAGAAAGGCAATCTGAGCAAGCCCACATGCACAACAGGAAATGGAGGTCTACAACAATGCCTCAGCAGGGGGGAGGGGTAGTCACTCAGGTAGACTAAGAGAAAGATAGTTTAAAACTCTACAGCAATGGAGGCTCTTCCTGAACAGTGGGCACACAGCAAAGGAGTAGGTAAGGGAACCCACCAAGAAGGGCAAATAGATAGATAAATATGTGGAGACAAACAGACAGACAGAACTCACAGTTTAGCAGCAAATTAAGCAAAAATCACCTTTTGGGAGAGCCCTGGAAAGCACTGATCTTCTCAAGGAACAGAAAGGCAATCTGCTTCTATCTATTCTAGTAGTGCATCTTCCATTACCAGTCTTCCATCTATTCTAGTAGCGCATGCCGTCCACATGAAAGAGACATACGATAACTTAAAGCATCTACTGACTTCCACTCCTTTCACACTCAGTTTAAGTTACTTACTGTAGTTCACAGGGCTCTTCATACTAGTACTCCACAATACCCCAGATCAACCACCCTCCCCTCACGACACAATTATAGTACTGAAGTAAAGTCCTGATGTACATAGTATTGTAAATAACAAACGTTGTAAATAGCTCACCAAGAATCAACACAGGGCCGGCCCGTCCATTGAGCAAGAATGTTTTTTGCACAGGGCCCTGCGTTTCAGGGGGCCCCGCGCAAAAAGCATTCTACATCAGCCCAAATAGATTAAAAAAAGCAAACGGGCTGCTGCTTCCGCTGCCGCTGTGGCAGCGGCAGAATCAAGCGTCCTGCCGCAGGTCCCCCCCTGCCCGGCAAAGCCTCCCTGCAGCATCAGCTCCGGAGTCCCAAAGCGCGGGCTTTCAGAGCCGCGAAAGGAGAGCTTCTCTGACCTCTCACAGCTCTGTTAAGCCCGCCAGCCCATCAGCCCCGGCGGGATTAACAGAGCCGCGCAAGAAAGGGAAACTCTCACAGCTCTGAAAGCCCGCACTTTGGGACTCCGTCCGGAGCTGATGCTGCAGGGAGGCTTTGCCGGGCAGGGGGGGCCCTGCGGCGGGATGCTTGATTCTGCCACTGCCATGGCGGCAACGGCAGCAGCAGCCGGTTTGCTTTTTCTTTTTTTTTTTAAATTCTTTATTTTCGTTTTATAACAACAAAGGAAAGGAAGACATACAGCTAAAAGACAAATACATAACGTGTAATACATACACCAAAGTAAACCCCTACCACCCCCCTCCCCCCTGCTTCTTCTCTAGAAACTAAGCATTCCCGAAGCGGGCGTGTACTTACATTATTATATTACAAAACCTAACGGTGATCTAAAACATGATGAGTGCACATTATACAGGCATATTGGAGCAATGAGCAGATTGTACATAATCATTAAGCATCTGCCATTTAGACAAGCAAGAGTGAGTTTGGACATGGGGAATAGCCCTCCGAGGTATCTGCTCATATTTACTATATAAGCAGACGAGATTCCACCATTCATTGACAGTAAGTTGAGAGCTATCCTTCCAATTCCTCGTGATTAAGCATATGGCTATACCTAGCATGAAATCAAGGAGAAAGCGACCCTTCTTAGGAAGAGAGGGGACCTCCGCCGCAGAGCGGAGTCCCACGACCTTCCAAGAGAGAGGGTCATGAAAGTGTAAGATAGATTGAATGCGACCCCAGACCCGCCCCCAATAGACCTGCAGTTGAGGACATTCATAAATAACATGAGCGAAGGATCCCACAGCAGTATGGCAAGACCAACACAGGTCCCTAGCATTTGGGTTCCATTTGGCTATTTTTTCTGGGGTATAAAAGCATCTGTGTGCAAAGAAGAAGAGAGTTTGGGTGACAGAGGCAGACCGGGAAACCCGCACTACTTTACTCCAAAAAACGCTCCATTGCACAGGGGTTATAGTGGTTTGCAGTTCGCGCTCCCAGGCTTGTTGGGCTCTAAAAGTGTCCGTATCTGTACCCTGACAAAGTATTTTATAGAAATTAGAGGCTACCCCATGTGTACTACTAATGGAGTGAACTATCTCTAATAGCCCATCCTCAGTAGGGGCAGAGGGCGGCATGATTCGAGCACTTTTGGGGCAGTGTTGAAGCTGCATCAATTGAAAGTAGTGTTTCGCTGGTAACGCAAATTCCTTTTGTAAATCCGAAAAGGTTTTCCAACGAGCTGCGGAGAAAAGCTGTTGGGGTGTCCAGATCCCCCTGGAGTACCAGGGTTTCCAGGCTATTGTTCTATTTAGGACTTGAATTCTGGGGTTATTCCATAGCGGGAGTCCGTCCTGAGGACATACATTCGGGCCCAGTGATAGAATGAGAGTGTTAAAGGCCGCAAGAGTATCGACAATCATTGGTGGATGGCGGGTGCCTACTTGATAGGACATACCGGGGAGATGGGTCAGCGGAATTGGGCTACTAAGCTCCTCTTCTATGTCAAGCCAAACTGGTCGGCGGTCTGTTGAGGTATCTAGCCATCGGGCACCTTGCTTAAGTAGAAAGGCTTGATGATATCTAAGAAAATCAGGAAATCTGGTACCCCCTCGTTCCTTTGCAGACTGCAGTTTATGTTTAGCTATCCTTGGTGGCTTGCCCTGCCAGAGATAACGGACGAGAAGGCCCTCAATATCTTTATAAGTATGTAGCGGAAGTAAGCATGGTAGCATTTCTAAAATGTAGTTCACTTTGGGGACTATCATCATTTTCACAGTGTCTAAGCGGCCCCACCATGTGAGAGATAAGGGAGACCAACGATTTGTGAGTTCACGGACTTTGGAGACTATCTCTTTGGCATTAAAACTGATAGTGTCTTCTAAAGGAGAACAGTAATGGACCCCGAGATACTTCACCATACGGGATTGCCAGAGGAAGGGAAAGGCCTGCATGTCAGCCTCATGTACCCAGCGGTTCAGTGGGAATGCTACAGATTTGGTCCAGTTAATTTTATAGCCCAATAATTGTGAGTATCCGTCAATCAGATCCAAGACAGCTGGAACCGAATCGAGGGAAACGAAGAGCATAAGGTCATCTGCATATGCAGAGAGTTTGATCTCCCTATGACTAAAGGGGACACCTCGAATACGTGCAGACTGTCTAACAAGGAGGGCTAGGGGTTCAAGAGCGAGATCAAAAAGCATTGGTGATAGGGGGCAACCTTGACGCGTGCCTCTTTGGAGGTTAAATGGCTGAGATTTGATGGCGTTTACACAAATACTGGCGACAGGTTGAGTGTACATGACTTGGAGATATCGGAGGAAGCCCTCTCCAAAGCCATACCATCGGAGAACTGCAAATAAGAAGGGCCATTCTAGACGATCAAAGGCTTTTTTCGGCATCCAGGGAAAGACCCACCCATGGATGGTCGAGATTGGCAGCACTAGATAACACATGGCACAAGGTCCGAGCATTGTCAGCAGTTGATCTGCCGGGTATAAAACCGCATTGATCGGGGTGAATTAGGGTAGCCATCATGTCAGATAGCCGGGTGGCCAAGATCGTTGCGAAGATCTTATAGTCGGCATTAAGTAGGGAGATTGGACGGTAGTTGGCGGTCAGTAGCGGGTCCCTGCCTTCTTTCTCAAATACAACCACATTAGCTGCAGAAAAGGATCCCAAAGAGGATGTATCTACCGCAAGGGCAGTAAAATAGAGTTTTAAATAGGGAACTAAATCTGCACTGAACGTTCTGTAGAATTCGGTCGGGAGACCATCGGGCCCGGCGGCACGGCCCGAGGCTGTTCGTTTTAGGGCAGATTGGATCTCTGAAGTAGAGAAGGGTTCATCCATTGCATCTCTATCAACTTCAGAGAGGGTCGGCCGCTGAATGCCAGAGAGCAATCGCTCGAATGTCTCTGACGAGAACTCACATTCAGATTGATATAGGCGGGTATAGAAATCCCGAAAGAGCTCTAAAATATCGGAGTCTGTGGTCACTATGCCCCCTCCCTGTGGAGCTCGAAGGGCCGCAATGCGTTTGGCTTCTTTTTGACCTTTCAAGGCATTGGCTAAGAGTCGACCGGCTCGGTTATTTTCACGATAATATGTCCCTCGCTGAAGCTCAATACTCTTAGAAGCTGCAGTTGAG
Organism: Ichthyophis bannanicus; assembly: GCA_033557465.1. Taxonomy (NCBI): domain Eukaryota; kingdom Metazoa; phylum Chordata; class Amphibia; order Gymnophiona; family Ichthyophiidae; genus Ichthyophis; species Ichthyophis bannanicus. Next base: position 855,515,399 of record CM066032.1, read on the forward strand.
AGGATTGAATTATATTGAAAACGGAGACGCTGTAAGCGAATTAATACACATGGATCAGTGCGTGAAGTTAGAACTCGTTCGCCTGCTTTTATTTGTTGGTCTAGTATGAGCAGCTGCTGTTTACGTTGTTTCCGCAGGCGGATTTGATAGCTAGTGATCGTTGCCCGAATGGCCGCTTTGAAGCCCTCCCACCAAGCCCAATTCGCAGTATCTTGGGGTAGATTAAAATGGAAGTAATTCTGTATGGCTACTCGAATTTCTGACTGGAACTCAGGCTGAGTTAACAGGGCTCTATCAAAGAACCAGGCTCCCGAGTTTCCCTGGGGTGCAGTAGTGTGTAATTGGAAGGAAATGGCAGCATGATCTGAAATATGTTGGGAGTGAATCTTTGCAGTGTCCACCTGAGGAACTAACAGTTTTGAGATTAGAAAGAAGTCTATGCGAGACTGAGAGTTATGAGGGGAGGAGAAGAAGGTGAAGTCAAGCTCATTGGGGTGTAGTAATCTCCATAGATCAACTAAAGCAAGATCCTTGATCAGGGAGGTAAGCGTAGCGTGACTCTTGGGGGGACCACTCGTCCTAGGCGGCTGTTTGTCAATCAGGGGATCAAGGACTAGATTGAAATCCCCCCCAATGATCAATGATCAATGAAGTATTAGCAGAAGCCTGCGCAACCTGAGCAATGGTAGCAAAAAAGGCAGGGTCATCAACATTAGGAGCGTAAAGGCATATACATGTAACTTCCAGGCTACCTATCTTAAGGTGAACTCTAGCCCATCTACCTGCTGTATCTGAGCTAGTCGCAATAACAGTAGCATGCAAAGATTTCCTAACCAGTATGGCAACCCCACATTTCTTAGAAACGGCTGGGGAATAAGCGGCCACCATGTAAGGTTTAATATTGAGTTTAAGAGTTTCCTTCGAATTTAAATGCGTTTCTTGGAGAAAAATCAGATCCGCAGCTTCCTGACTGAGGTAGCTTAGGATTTTCTTCCGTTTTATCGGATTATTGATGCCTTTTACGTTCAATGAAAAAATCTTACACGGTGCCATCAATCGGTAGTAGACATTTTAGGTAAGGGCGCTTGATAACATAAAACATAAGCAGAATCTGTACAACAATGTCATAATCACCGAATATGCTGGTTAATACACCCCATATTGAAAAGTATGTACCAACGTATCTTAGAGAAGAAGCAAACCCCCCAAAGAATATGGCGACCATATGTCTGCGGGAGGAGGCCCTAGAGAGGAAATAGAAGACAGGTAAAAAAAGAACAGAAACACCAGAGTCCATAATAACACTGTCTCTGATACTCATCGAGGCTACTGTGGGTAGATGGAATCGGGTCACAGATACCATCAAGAGTAAGGCAACAGACTGCCAACGCTAGACTCTTTGCTAGGCTGCGGCAGATCCAATATGGCAGGTACAGCGGATAGAAGGAGACTTGCAGGAACAGTCTGGAAGTCAGCGCATCAAGTCGGCTTCTTTGGAATCCAAAAACTCCGCTAGTAGATCAGGGTCCTCGAATGTTCTTGTCTGATTGTGAAGCGTGACTCGGAGCTTGGCCGGGTACATCAGGCCATAGCGTGCTTGTAGTTGTTGAAGCCTCGGCCGGAACTCCAGAAAGCGCTTTCGGCGGTCGACTGTGGGTTTAGACAAGTCGGGATAGAAGGAGATCTTGTGGCTCTCAAACTCCATATGGCCCTTTGCCCGAGAGGCACTTAGAATTTGCTCCACGTGCTGATATCTCAGTAGTCGAAAAATGATAGGCCGCGGGGTCTTCCTGTTGAGCGTTATGCGTAAAGGTGATTTGGAGCAAGGAAGGGAGGATTTTGCATAAAAACTCTTTCATGTCTCCCGATTCCGCTCCCTCCGGTATGCCCACGAGTCGTATGTTGTTGCGGCGCGCTCTATTATTGCCATCTTCCACCTCTTTCTGCAAGGCCCGCACCTGTCGTTCAACTTTGTCGAGTTTGGACAACCGGGCCGCATGGGAGTCCAATATGCCCTCCATTTTGTCCTGACGCGAGGAAAGCCCTTCTAGCTTGCTTTGCAGCACACCAAAATCGTCCCGCAGCGCTCGAAGTGCTTCACCGTTTGCCTGCACAAGGTTTTTGACCCCTCTAATCTCTACGAGGATTTCCTGCTGCATTTCGGGGCCCTCGCCCAAGGCCGGCCCCTTCTGCGGGGACGGAGGTTCGGTTTTGGAACGTTTGCCGTGAGAAGCCGCTGGAGACCCAAATTCCAGGCGCGTTGGTTTGGTCCCCGCCATCTCACCAATGTGCCCCGGCAAGATCAGAGTAGAAGTTCCAAAAATGTGAGGTGTTAATTCAGGATTCTTCGTAGGCCTCTCGGGAGCCTCAGCGTTATGCGACCATCCCGCTGGACATCAGGCTCCGCCCCCCGCCGGTTTGCTTTTTCTATCTATTTGGGCTGATGGGGGGAGGGGGGTTAGGACTGGTAATGGGCTATGGGGGGCGGCTAAGACTGGAAGTGAGCTGATGGGGGGTTAGGACTAGTAATGGGCTATGGGGGGGCTAGGACTGTAAATGGACTGATGGGGGGTTAGGACTGGTAATGGGCTATGGGAGGGGCTAAGACTAAAAATGGGCTGATGGGGGGGTTAGGACGGGAAGTGGGCTGATGGGAGGTTAGGACTAGTAATGGGCTATGGGGGGCTAGGACTGGAAATGGGCTGAGGGGGGGGGGGTGAGGACTGGTAATGGGCTGATTGGGAGGCAAAGACTAAAAATGGGATGATGTGGTAAGGACTGGACGGGGGCTGAGGGGGGGGCGTTAGGACTAGTAATGGGCTAATGGGGGGGGCTAGGACTGGAAATGAGCTGATGGGGCTTAGGACTGGAAGTGGGCTGATGGGAGGTTAGGACTAGTAATGGGCTATGGGGGGCTAGGACTGGTTATAGGCTGGGGAGTTTGCTAGGACTGGAAATGGGCTGAGTGGAAGGAGGGCTTGAACTGCAAATAGCTGATGGGGACGGGGGCTTGGAATGGAAATGGGCTGAGTGGAAGGGGGGGCTTGAACTGCAAATAGCTGATGGGGAGGGGGCTTGGAATGGAAATGGGCTGTGAGGGGAGGGAGCTAGGACTGGAAAAGGGCTGAGTGGGGGGGTAGGACAGGAAATGGGCTGATGTAGTGGCTAGGATAGGGCTGGAAATGGGCTTTTTGGGGGTGCTAAGATTGGAAATAGGCTGTGGTGGGGGCTTGGAATGGAATGGACTCATGGAGGGGCTAGAACTGGAAGTAGGCTCATGGGCTTGGATTGGAAATGGACTGAGTGGAGGGGAGCTAGGATTTTACATGGGCTGAAGATGGGGCTAGGAAAGGACTAGAAATGGGCTGATGGGGGGGCTGGGATTGGAAATGAGCTGATGGAGGGACTCGGATAGGACTGGAAATGGATGGGGGAGCTAGGACTGGAAATGGGCTGATGGTGGGGCTAGGATAGGATTGGAAATGGGCTGATGCAGAGACTAGAAGGGAGCGGATGCTGGGTGGGGCTGGAACTAGAAGGGAGCTGATGTTGGGGTAGGATTAGAATGGGATGGAGCTGGGAGAGTGAAATGGAGAGGGGAAAAATATTTTGTGTGGGAGGGAAGACAAATCTACAATTGGCCGGATATTGGGAGAGTAAGTGGGGATTGAGGATGGAGGGGTAAAATTTGAAATAGGAATGAAATAGGAATGAGGAAAGAGCAAGATTAGTATATTAAAGCAGATGTAGAGAGAGAATGGAAAAAAACTAGAAGAGAGATGAAAGGACAAATGGACAGCAGACGATGGAGAGTTAGCAGAAGACACGAAGAAACCAGAAGAAAGTGGCTGGAGCAACTGCAACTAAAAAAAATGCACAAAAGGTAGAAAAATCTCTCTTTATTTTGAATTTATTAACTGGAATATGTCAGCTCTGGGAAATGTGCATCATTAACGTCTGCGCTTTGTTTAGTACAAGAGGAAATTAATTTATAGTTTTATTTCTACAGTGTTGTTGTACAATTTGGTTACATGTAAACCGCGCTGATGATAAATAGTGCGGTATAGAAGAATCGCAAATAAATAAATAAATAAAAATTCCAAGTTTGGCTTTTGGGGTTCCCAGTTTAATTATTGTCTTCCTATTTCTAAATTGTGATTCCTTGTTTGGTGATGGTCTGTGTTCTGCATGTGTAATTGAGCTGAGATATTCTGTTTATGTAATTCCTATTTGACATTGCCACTTGTTCTCTTTCCCCAGTAGGTCATGTATTGTTATTCTCTGAAATGTATTGGTTTAATATTTGCAGTATTTCCTTTTGATAGGTAGGGTATGGTGCTTTGTGAGTCCTGGTAGTGCTATTAGGATACGGCGGGTTTGCTATGGGTTCTAAATAGGCAGTGTTTGTAGTAGTTCCTAATGTGCCTGGCGGTTGGCACTGGATTATAGTAATGTAGAAATCTTTTAGTCTTTCTTTATCCATACACTCATTAAAGAGGCATGTTTACTAAAAGTTAGTATATGGTAACATTATGCAAATATGAAAATGAGGTTCCTTATGCAAATGAGGCCCCACACGAGTCTCCGCACATGGCCTCGCACCCCCCCCTTGGGCCGCCCCTGCATCTACACACACACGCACTCACTGATCAATGCATGTGCACACTAGACACAGTATTTGGTTGATTGTTTGCTGTGTAGGCTGCCTTGATTGTAGGAAAAGGCGGTATAGAAATCCGTTTGAATAAATATATAAATAAAATACCTGACAGACCTTATTACATTCCACACCCCCAGACACACTCGCCACTCCTTCCACCTTAATTGCCTTAATCTTCCTTCCCCCCTCCCTTGCTCACCTTCAGTCCACCTGCTCCTCTTCTTTCTTTTTCATCGGCCCCGCACTCTGGAATTCACTCCCCACCTCCCTCCAGTTAGAACCCCCATCATGCCACCTTCAAGCGAGACCTAAAAACCCACCTCTTTTCCTTGGCCTATGACCTTCCCTCCCCTCTTGTCTGATCCTGTCCCCTACGTATAGTCCTGTATACTTTCTCTCGTTCTATTATATCAACAATTGTAACTTCCTTTCCTCCTTTCTGGCCCTGTGCCTGTTTCTAATTGTTTCTAAATTGTAAACCGCTCTGATTGATAAAGTAGGGCTGTATATCAAATAAATAAACATAAACATACAGCTGGCACCTCTGTGATGACTTGAAGGTAGTTGCCCTTTTAATGGGACTGCAGCAGGGATATATAAAATACATGTGTTTCTTATGTGAGTGGGATAGCCGAGCAAGGGATTGGCACTACTTGCGGAGGGAATGGAATCGCAGACAAAATGTAACAGTTGGAGAGAAGAATATCCAGCACCCAGCTCTGGTTAAGGCTCACAAAATCCTGCTACCACCCCTTCACATCAAACTAGGTTTGATGAAAAACTTTGTGAAAGCCATGGACCGCACTTCGCCAGCTTTCCAATACCTGCATGAAAAATTCCCTCGACACAGTGAAGCAAAGATTAAAGAGGGAGTTTTTGTGGGTCCTCAGATTCGAGAGCTCTTCAAAGATGACCGGTTCAACAACTTGCTGAAGGGTGATGCGAAACAAGCATGGAATGCTTTTCACCTAGTGTCAACAAACTTTCTTGGAAATGTTAGGGCAGAAAACTACAAGGAACTAGTAGAAGATATGCTGATGCAGTATCAGAAACTTGTCTGCAATACGTCTCTAAAGATCCATTTCCTTGATTCCCATCTTGATTTCTTTCCTGACAACTGTGGTATGGTTAGTGATGAACAGGGCGAACGTTTTCACCAGGATATCGCAACGATGGAGCAAAGATACCAGGGAAAATGGTCCACTACATTGCTGGCTGACTACTGCTGGACACTCCCCAGAGAAGCTCCCGAACAGCTGTACAAGAGACAGGTGAAAAATCTAAGAAGTAGCCTATGACTTGTTTTTTTACAGGTATTAACCGAAGGCCTATTATATTTACTATTGACATGCATTTCGTGATGTAAACATTAATTCTTGTAGATTACAAAAATACTAGAGCCAACTTTGCAATTTCACTGTCATATTCGTGTTCAGCATATAAAAATTGATAAGAAATGACTATTTTTATTTCAGTAACATGACTTTTGTAAAACTTTGTTGACCAGTGTATTGCAAAAATGCAATGTGTGCCTTTGGGTTAATGCTGACTCCTGGCGACCCAGAAGCTCCTGGGTTTTCTTGGCAGTGTGACCAGAAGTAGATTACCAGGCCTTTCTGGAGGTTTAAGTGACTTGTGCAAGGCCACAAGGAGTGCTAGTGGGAATTGAATGCTGGTTGCTTGGTTACCAAGCCAGTGTTCTAACCACTAGGCTACTCCTCCACTCCTGTGCTAATAATAATAATAATAATTATTATGATAATATTACATAGGTTGCTTTTGACACTTAAATTTAGTGGTTTCAAATATTGGAAGAACAAAAGATAAGAAATGCCATACTGGGTTAGACCAAGATCCATCAAGCCCAGTATCCTGTTTCCAACAGTTGCTAATCCAGGTCACAAGTACCTGGGAGGTTCCCAAAAAGGCACACAGTCTCCACAATGCTCATCCTGGGGCAAGCAGTGGATTTCCAGGATCCTCTTTAATAATGGTTTATGGACCTTTCCTCCAGGAATTTGTCCAAATCTTTATTAAACATAGCTACACTAACAGTCTTTACTACATCCTCCGGTAATGAATTCCAGAGATTGATTACACATTGAGTGAAAAAATATCTTCTCTTAATAGTCTTAAATGGGTTACATTGTAGCTTCATTGCATGTCCTCTAGTCTTTCTACTTTTTGATGATGTAAACAACCGATCTACGTTTACCAATTCCATTCCATTTATTAATTTAGAGATCTCTATCATACACCCTTTCAACCGTCTCTTTTCCAAGTTGAAGAGCCCTAATCTTTTAAGCCTCTCCTCATAGAAGTATCCTTCCATTCCCTTTACCATTTTTGTTGCTCTTCTCTGTACTGTTTTGAATTCTGCTATATCCTTTTTAAGATATGGTGACCAGAACTGCACAGAATATTCAAAGTGTGATCACACCATGGAATGATACAGAGGCATTATAATATCCATGGTTTTATTTTCCATTCCTTTCCTTACGATGCCTATCTTTCTTGGCCACTGCTGCACATTGGACAAAGGGTTTCAGCGTATTCCAGTTTATCAAGGTCCTCTTGCAATTTTTCACAATCCTCTTGCGTTTTAACAACTTAATAATTTTGTGTCATCTGCAAATTAGATCCCCTCACTCATTATTCCCATTTCCAAGTCATTTATTAATATGTTAAAAAGCAGTGGGCCTAGCACAGATACCCGAGGTATTCCACTATTCATCTTTTTCCATTGAGAAAATTGGCCATTTAGCCCTACTCTCTATCTTTAACTACTTCCTGATTCACAATGCTGCACTGCCTCCAATCCCATGACTTTTTAATTTTGCCAAGAGTCTCTCATGAGGGACCTTGTCAAAGGCTTTCTGAAAATCCAGATACACTATATTAACCGGCTCACCTTTGTCTACCTGTTTATTTACATCTGCAAAAAAATAACAACAGATTAGTGAGACAAGACTTTCCTTAGTTAAATCCATGTTGGCTCTCTCCCAATAAACCATGACTGTCTACATGTTCAGTAATTTTATTCTTTATAATGATTTCTACCATTTTGCCCGGTACTGACATCAGGCTCACTGGTCTGTAGTTTCCCGGATCACCCCTTGAACCCTTTTTAAAAACTGGTGTTAAATTGGCCATTCTCCAGTCTTTCAGTACTACAGGTGATTTTAATGATTACTAATAGTAGGTCTGCAATCTCATATTTCAGTTCTTTCAACACCCTCAGATGTATACAATCTGGTCCAGATGATTTGCTACCCTTCAGTTTATCATATAGCTTTCTGACTTGGAATCAACATATTTCTGATTCATTCTGGAATACATAAAACCTAAATTTCCAAAGAACTCTGAACATTGACACCAACATATCTGAATAATATCAAGGGTGATTTGTTTTTATTATATGAATAGAATAAAAGTTATATCTATATTACTGTTTGAAACCTTAGAATATACTTTTTTGTCCTGCATTATTGGTATTTCATTCTTATGTGTCAGGTCTAAGTGAGATTGTAACATTTCAAGTTAGCTTGAATATTTTTCAACTGTTGAGGTTTTACTGTTGTAATTCTATACTGTGATACATATGCATCTGCTGTTGTCATCCTTTTATTTACAATTCCCAGGTGGTGGCTGGAGGAGATGTAAGTGTAGTAACTAGTCAGCAGCAAGAGCCAGCAGGATCCAGTCTCAGTTTTTCTGGCCTGACTTCAAGCACCATTTTTCAAGATGATTTACGGTAAGTATTTGTGTTTCATTTTTTAGGGTGTTTTGTGTTGCATTATTATCTATTTTTATAATATGCCAAACATCTGATAACAGTGGTAACTCTCTCTCCATCAACATTTTTCTAGTCCTGATTGAGAAGGATTGCAACACCATGTAGTATGAGAAAGAAATATGCAAGTCAGAAAGGCAGGCAACAAGAGCACTGAGAAGTACTGCAGAAGAAAATTGCAGCAGGAGCATAGAAAGGGAAGGTATTCAGGTAGCAGTCTGGGTTGTTATTGTCATGCACTTTCCCAAAAATCAACAACAGGATCTTACATTTTATTCGAGAGGCATTTGACCATCTTCTGTCCATGAAGGACTACCAAAAGAGACTGCCACTGCTGGATAGCAATCTGCACTTGTAAGTATTTTACGGAACCAGGAGGGGGGCCAGTCCGTTGGCCAGGCAAATTGCTACCCCTCCTCCTCCGTGCAAGAGGGAAACAAAAACCTTACATACAGGAAGGGCTTACCACCTCCTCCTCCCAAAAAACCACACCTCATGCAGATTATACTCGTACCTGGCACAAAATTCTCACAGATTCCTCTTACAACCCCCCCCCCCTTTATTTATTTCTTATATCACACAAGCAAGCATATAGGTAGTGCAACCAAAACTAACTAAATACAAAGTAACTTGGAGAATTCCTTCACCCGCTACTTATTACAGCTATAAAGTAATTAAGAGATTTCCTGTCTATCGAAAGATCCTAACACAGTGAAAGAGAAGGATATATGACAGTGAGATTCCTAGCTACACTCAAAGATAAACTAAGGAGACTTTCACACAGACAACAGACACATACTCACTCACTCACTCATTAGCAGACATACAGTGGAAATTTACAAACCACCTTCTTCAGAAAATGGGGTGTAAATTCCCAATCATTAAAAGTTCTGTCCTGTTATATAGTTTTCTTTCCAAATAGTCCCTTTGTTTTCGATTTCAGGCATCTGGATTTTCTCTTTCATTCCTTTCTTTGTCCTGTCATATCTGCACTCCCCATTCCTGATGACCTATTGACCCTTATGGCCTTGTGTATAAACATGTGCTCAGGCCTTTGTCAGATTTATTCCTTGTTATCTGACCCTTTTCCCACCTATCCAACTTTCCACCTTGTCTTTTTTTCCATCCCCTATTTTTAAGAAATATAGAAAATATATATTTTATTAGTTCTCTGATATTCTGACAGTTTCCACATTAGGCCTCAGTAGGCCTCATGTCAAACTGACATAACCATGTTAATGATGTCCTCTCTCTCCTGTGCTTTATAAATAAGTGTGTTTTTTCTCACATTTCTTCCATCTGATGTCACCTACTACCCGTAGCATCCCACAACACACATGCAGTACAAATGCCAGCAATTTGGAACCATTTTAGATGTTCTTTGTGTTAACTCTTTCCCTTCTGGCTCTCACAGTATTTACCTGCTGGGAAATTCTCTAAATCTTGGGGAAAAGGGAATTCATTGGGTTAAAGCTGATTAATCTGTGGTATTTTAGAATTCAGTGATATTATTGTGTTAGGCTTAGTACCACCAGAGAGCTTTTCATTTAAATCAAATCAGAGTAAAGTTTAGCATAGAAGATAGAGTAGAGTAAATATTCTTTGAGAAGAAAAAAAATAAATTGTTTCTAGAGACCCTTATAAAGAGGCCTTCCAGTTAGGAGGCAAGAAACCTGTGAAATTGCTTAAATAGGTGTTAAAGCCAAGTGACAAATCAAAGGGGCAATTTGAAAAGGCTTCCTCTATCAAACAAGGACTGTGTGAATCAGCCAGGAAATTAATAAATTACCTTAGACGCATAGGTCAGGGCACTGTGTCGCAAGCCAGCTTTTGCTAAGTGTTCTTTCCCACCTTCCCCCCCCCCCCCCCCCGGTATAATCTTAGCTTTATAGGCTCTTAAACCCATTAAAGGGAAAGAGATGATCAAATTTACTTTCTTTGTGAACAAGCGGGAGGAAAGCCCTCACATATGGGTGATGTTCCCAATGAAGCCCCATGAGAGAACACTCCCCAGCATCCATTGAAAGCTTTTGAAAGGCTTCACCGCACATGTGTGCCTGCCTTTCTGCCTGCTGTGGTGCCATCTTCTCCAGACTTCTTTTTCCACAGAGCCCCTAGGACATGTCCTTACTACCATCAGAAAAGGTTTTTGTCTTCTACCCCTTTGTGGGTCATTTTCATCATAGTTTCACTGCCTGTCATCATTAGTGCCGGCCTAGGTACCGATGATCTGTTTTTTCTCTCTTTTTTCCCATTTTTTTGCCTTCTTTGTTTTCACCTCATCTGGCAACATCGAGCCGTTCATCTCACCAGTGCCGTGATCCCGAACATTTTTTATTTATTTACATTCTCTTATATACCGCGCTATTCTGCATCAGTGCGGTTTACATTGAACAAACTGAAATTACATTGAACAGGGCATTATAACTTGTAGATAACTATTTTACAGGGAACATGTCCCAGAAACCTGTCAGTGGTTTTAAGAACTGCACCAAATGTGCTAGGACCATCTTAGTCGCTGATCAGTACAATTGCTGCCTTCAATGCTTGGGTCCCAGCCACCAGCCTGCTTCTTGTAATCTGTGCCTGGAGGTGACAAGGAGGAGCCTGAAGGGTCGGGAGAAGCAGAGGGGGTAGTCCCTCTTCAGGCCATCGGTTTCAGCATCTTCAACCCCAGCATCAGTCCCGATGTCCTCGCACGACTCCATAGAGGCAACATCATCAAGGGGTGTTCAGGTGCCCTCAGAACCGAGGGGCCACAGTGGCCCAGAGTGAAGGCTTTCCATTGGCCTTCACCTGGAATCAAGGAAGGACTCTTCATTAACTTTGATGACGTTGAAGCGGGTATCTGAGCTACAGGCCAAGATCCAGGTGCATCAACATCGGAGCCCTTTCCAATGCGACATGGAGAGTGGTGGCTGGGAGCAGCCTGCTAAAGTGCCCCGACAGGAGGAATCATCTTCCAGAGTACCGGGACTGCTGGGTATCCCACAATGTCCTTACCATCGTGGATTCCCCAACAGGGGTGTCAGAGTTGGTGGCTGAAGTTGTAATTCTGACCCCTGATGCCTTTGGAGATGGCAGTCCTGGAGGAATGCCTTCGGGCCCTTGAGGCCCCATATGGTGGTGGTGTTGGCCCCACAACAAGCTGATCCCTCAGTGCCTAGGGCATCACCACCGCAGTCTGTGCAGCCGATCCTCAATACACACGTGCTGCCCACCGATGCAAGTTCATAGGACTGGCGATCAGAATCGATGCTGGTTCCCATGCCCATCTCCCTCTTGAGCGTTTCTGGCTCCAATGTCCCGGTGAGACCGTGGAAGCACTCTGTGCACCATTGGTGCCATCGACGCTCAGCCTCTGCATGTAGCCAGAAACAGCACTGGGAGGAGGCCCAATGCTAATTCAACTTCCTTTCGGAGTTGGACTCCGATGGCTGGGAAGACCAAGGTGGAATAGTAGGTGTCCTAGAGCAGATCCTCTGAACTGCCATTGGACTCCTCTCCTCTGTATGAGTGGCAGAAGTCTCCTCCAGAGGACACGTCCTTCTAGGACTTCGTAAGAGATATGGCCAAGGCCATTCTCCCTGGAGTCAGAGAACAAGCTGAGGGCAGAGAAAGTGGAGCTCCTCCAGTACTCTTTGGCCCTCAAGGAGGCTGTGATGATGCCAGGGCATTGGATACTGCAGAGGCTGCAAATGAAGATGTGGGAGAACCTCCTCAGGGTGCCATTAATCAACAAGCATCTGGACTCGATGTACCGGGTCCAGAAGGCTATGAGATTTAGAAAGCCTCAGCTCCTGCACCACTTGCTGGTGGTGGAGTCTGCCATGAGGAGGATCAAGAGCAGTAAAGACTTACTCCTCATTGCCCCCGGTAGGGAGGCGAGAACCTTGGACTCCTTTGGCAGGTGATTCTTCTAGAGCATCATGCTGATGATCAGGGTCCTTTCATACCAGCTATATATGGGTATGTTCCTGAAGGACATCATGCTGGAGGATCTGGCCAAATTTGGTTTGCTCATCCCCCCTGAGCACCTGGACTTCTTCCACACCCTGGTGGGCCACGGCAAGGACTGCTCCAAGTACATGGTCCGAGTGACATATGACGTCATTGAGTCAGCCTGCAGGGTTGCAGTAGTGCAAACGTAATTGGTCAAAATTTACGGAGTGAAAAATGTCAGAAAAATGAAAGAATCACTCCAATACAAACATGTGTGTTTCTTCTGCAATACCACTTGATAAACACAATGTACACCGGGTCTCAGCATACAAGGGCATACGGTGAAGGAACAGCCAGAACCAAATTCAGGCCATCTACACCAATATCAAGCCCAATAACATCAATGATCCAGTGACTAGCAGCTGGCGATGCCCACACCTCGCTTCTTAAATATAAAAATAACAGCACTTAGCTTGAAAGCCAGGCAGGGAAGCAAGACAAACGCCAGCCACGTCCCCGACGTTATCACACCAAGAGCCCTTTAAACGTTTCGCGGGACTACCCGCTGCTTCAAGGGAATCTATAAAAACACATACAAACCACACAAGTTAAACACAACCTTTATTCTACTGCAAAACACAACTAAAACAACCTATAAAAGTTAAAAAACCACAACTCCAATTGCTTACCTGCCAGCTATCCTTCAACCGCGCCGAGCAGAAAAACGCCGCCCATGTGCAATCCACGCAACCACCGCACTTTAAAGAGAAAACTCTATGACGTCAAGAAAGTAACCCCGAACCAGATCACAGACACGCTAACCAATCAACCCATGAGACAAAACATGCCAAGGCTATAGTGGCAAACCAAAAACCCCCAGCCCAGATCACACACATACTGACCAATCGATCCGCAGATTCAGACCAGCCGGGGCTACAGTATCAAGCCGGAAAATCCAGCTTTGCTCACGTAACAAAAGAGTCTGCTCCCTACTCATCCCATTACGCCCAGATAGAACCTGCTCTACACAAAAACAGGCTGTGTCACAAAAAGAATGATGGAACTCCAAAAAATGGGACACTAATGGCGCCTCCAGAACACCACACCGGAGCCTACTCTTGTGCTCCAACAACCTTTTACGAAAGGGCCGACACGTGCTCCCAATGTAAAGAAGCTGACACGGATACCTAATCGCATACACAACGAACGAAGAATCACAAGAGGTGACATCACGCAGCTTATACCAAACTCCATGATACTCAAAAGACACAGTCATGCAAGAGACATCACAAACTGCACAGTGTCCGCAAGCGGTATGACCACCCACTAGCTCACTTCGCCCCCCCGGGGAATTCAGCATCTCACGGATGTTACGCTGGCGCTGCCATACACATCTGACCTCCTGGTTTACTAACCCGGGGACAGTGCGCACTATGGCAAGATGTTTTCGAACAATACGCTGGATACCAAAGCTCAAAGGTGAGTACTTGGAAATGAAATTGACCGAATTGCTATCCGAGTCAGTCCGTTTGGCCTTAGGGGTCAATAACAAGGACCAATTGTTAAATAACGCCCGCTTGTAAGCGTCCCCCACCACCTTTTTGGGATAGCCCCGGGCCAGAAAACCATGAGCCAACAGCCTAGATTTGTTCTTAAAATCTCCCACATCCGAACAGTTCCGCCTATATCGGATGAACTGGGAGAAAGGCAAGCTATTCCTTAAAGCCATTGGATGGGCACTAGAATAGTGCAATAGGGTATTCTTGTCAGTGGGCTTTCTGTAAACTGAAGTAACCCACCCCTGGGCACCCTTACTGACTTCAACATCCAAGAACACAATCTGCTGAAAGCTGTGGACACTAGTGAAACGGGTGTGATCATCGCAAACATTGAGCCACTGTACAAAAGCCTGAAAAGCTTCAATAGTGCCCCCCCATAACAGAAAAACGTCATCAATATACCTGTGCCATGACAAAACATGGACAGAAAGGGGGAATCTCCCGAGCCACCGTGCCTCAAACCGGGCCATGTACAAGTTGGCAACAGAAGGAGCACACATCGCGCCCATAGCAACCCCGGCTTTTTGGTGATACAGAGACCCCTCAAATTGAAAATAGTTCTCAAAAATAGCCAATCGAGCCAACCGCCTAACGAAACTTACCATTACAAAATCCATCATCACCCATTGTGTTTATCAAGTGGTATTGCAGAAGAAACACACATGTTTGTATTGGGTTGCAGTAGTGGGCATTGGGGCCCACCAGCTTGCCTAACTCCTGTCCTCAGACCTGGAGCAGTGGATGCAGGATAGGTTGGTGGATGTGCCTTGCTGGGAAGACAACCTCTTTGGGAAACAGGTGAAGACGAAAGCTGTCACCCTCACCAGCCCCTCAAGGAAAACTGCCGACCCCTCTCATAAGAAGTACCAAGACAAGAAGACCTACTACCAGCGTAAATGCAGGCTCTCAGCCAAAGGTGCAGGCTCTTCGTCAGCAACATCAAAGAGGCCTCAGAAGGCCCCACCTGCTCTGCAACCCAAACCTGGGGCATAGTTTTGACTGATTCCTGTGGAGCGTAGCCAGTTTACCAGTGTCCATAGGGGAAAGCCTTCCTCTGGGGGTGCAGCTCATCCTATTTGCCGCAGGTGGCCTCTCATCACCTCGAACGCATGGGTGCTGCAAATAATCCAAAGCAGCTACATGCTGCACTTTGCCGATCTGCCACTCCCTTCCCCTCTGAGAGAGTATCCCCTAGACCCCCTGCATCTCAACCTGCTACAGGGAGAGGTCCTTTCTCTGCTAACCAACCTCGCCATAGAGCCAGTGCCTCCAGCTCAGGTCGGGTGAGGATTCTACTCCAGGTACTTCCTGGTCCCCAAGAAGACAGGGGGTTTTGGCCCATCCTGGACCTCTGAGACCTCAACACCTATCTGGTATGAGAAAAGTTCAAGATGGTCTCTCTGGGGACTCTGCTCCCTTATCTACAAAAGGACAATTGGCTATGCTCCCTGGATCTCAAAGACGCTTATATGCATGTACCGATCCACCCTGCTCACAGAAAATACCTCAGATTCATCCTGGGGGATTGGCATTTATTTAGCTGTATTTATATCCCGCTTTTCCCTGGGTCAAAGCGGTCAATTTGCAGTACCGAGTATTTCCCTTCAGCCTGGCATTGGCACCCCGGGTCTTCACGAAGTGTCTCGCGGTGGTGGCTACTTACCTTTGGACTCTGGGGGCATTCGTCTTCCCCTACTTAGATGATTGGCCCATAAAGAGCTCCACTCCAACAGGATCCAGCGGTCAGCTCAGCTGACCATCCAGGTGCTTAAGTAGTTAGGGTTCGTAGTCGACTACCCCAAGTCTCATCTCCAGCCCTCCCAACAGCTGGAGTTCATAGGGGCCCTCCTTGACATCACTCGGTCTTGGGCCTTACTTATGATGGATTGCCTGCAGAAGCTGACTGCCTTGGTCCGTGATACTCAGCAGAGGCGTCATTGACAGCCTGCGAGATGCTGAAGGTGGTTGGCCATATGGCATCAACTGTGCATGGATGGAGCCACAGGACTTTCTCAGAGGTCTCCCCTTTCAGACGTCACCCCCAGAAGATGTTAATGATAGATACTAAGCTGGGGGGGCTCATCTGGATGGCCTGCGCACACAGGGCCTGTGATCTAAGCAGGAGAGCCTGTACCAGATCAACTTCTTGGAACTGCGGGATACAGCAAATGCCTTCCGGACATTCCATGTTCATTTGGCCAACCAAACTGTACTGATTCAGACAATCAGGTGGCGATGTACTACGTCAGCAGGCAGGGCGATACGGGGTCGTACCTCCTGTGCTGGGAATTGGTCTGCTTATGAAAGTTCATCATCACTAACGAAATGGAACTGAGAGCTACTTACCTGCCTGGGGAACTCAATTCCTGCATCCTCCAGCCACATGAGTTGAACCCTCAAAAGGGAGGTTGTGTGCCAGATCTTTCAGGAGCGGGGTACTCCCACGATCGATCTGTTTGCCACTCCACACAACGCCGAGGTAGATCAGTTCTGCTCCAGGGTCATGTGTAGTGGGCAGCTGGCATCAGATGCCTTCCTCCTCCACGAGGGGGTGGGCCTGCTATCCACATACTCTCCTATTTCGCTCATGGCGAAGACTGCTGAAGCTTCAGGCCGACAGGGGTATAATGATCTTCATCGCCCCATATTGGCCCAGGAAGCTATTGTTCTCGCTGCTGCTCCAGCTCTCTCAGTGGGAGCTCTACAGCTGGGCTCTGCCCCAGACTTCATCTCTCAGGAGGATGGGACCTTGCTACTCCTCAGCATCTGGTCCCTGGCCCTCATGACATGGATGTTGAGTGTGTAGTCCTCATGGAGCTCAACCTGCCAAAGAATATTACGGAAGTCCTTTTAGCCTCCTGCAAGGCTTCAACGCACAGGCCTTACGAGTTTAAGTGGTGGAGGTTCTCCTCCTGGTGCACTGACTGGGCCCTGGATCCCTTTTCCTGTGCCATGGAAAAGTTGCAGGATTACCTCCTGCACCTCTCAGACTCTGTTCTTGTGCAATTCTGTCAGAGTCCACCTGAGAACGACTAGGGCCTATCAGCGTGACTCAGAAGGGCAACTCATCTCAGCTCAAGCCATGGTGACATACTACATGTGGGGCTTGCTCCTCTCTAACCCTCCTTTCAAGCTCTGATGGTATCTTAGGACCTTAACGTGGCACTGGCACAGCTCTTGTTGGCTCAGTTTGAGCTGCTCGCTTCCTGCCCTCTGAAGTTCAAAACCTGGAAGTTATGTTCCTGGTAGCGGTCACTTTAACTTGCCATGTCAGTAAACTCCAGGCTCTGGTGGCTCACCCACCGTACACCAGATTCCACCACAATAGGGTGGTCTTGCACACGCATCTGCATTTCCTGCCAGAGGTGGTGTCTGCTTTCCACCCAATCAGTCAGTCATTCTTCCAACTTTCTTCCGCAGGACTAATGCTGATAGAGGGGAGGCAGTTCTGCACATGTTGGACTGCAAGCGAGCCTTGACCTTCTTCCTTGAGTGGATGAAGGTCCACTATCAGTCCACCCAGCTGTTTGTCTCTTTTGACCCTAGCGAGCTGGGGGCTGCCATTTCCAAAGACACTCTGTCAATTTGGCTAACAGACTGCATCTCTTTCGCTTATGCTCAGGCAAGTCTGAGCCTTGATGGTCATGTCACGGCTCACATAGTCTGAGCCATGGCGGCGTCAGTGGCCAACTTGCATTTGATCTCCATGGAGAAGATTTGCAGGGCTGCAAAATGGTCTTCAGTCCACACATTCACAGCTCATTACTGTATAGATGGGGATTCTCAATGTGACAACAACTTTAGCCAAGCTGAACTCTGGCATCTCTTTGAGAATTAGGCTCTAACTCCTTCCCACTGGCCCTTCTGTCTGTCCAGGCTACCAAAAAGCATATTCCTCAGTGAAGATGTAAGCTGAAGATACTGAATCAGTGGAGTCCTCTAAGGGAACTGCCCATTCTGTTGTTGTTTCTCCAGTTCTGTTGCCCCTGTTGAACTTTTGGCCTCCTCAGTTTTCAGTAGCCTTTAGCTTGGGAGTCCCATATGTGAGGACTTATTCCTGCTATCCATGGAGAACACCTGCTACAGGTGAGTAACTATGTTTTCAGGTTCATCTGGGTATCCTCATCAGGGGTAGATTAAGGCCCTGAAATTAATTAATCTCGAGGTGAACAAAGTCTCTGAAACCTATTAGGTATAGTTGTATTCATACACTACTATTAACCATTTATATAGTGCTACAAGGTATATGCAGTGCTGCACAGACACATATAAAGATAGTCCCTAGTAACTTTAAGTAAGTAAATAAACAACTTATATAGCTAAACAAAACCTTAAAACTAAGATGCAGACAGCAGTCCAGCAGCGACATGGAAGCTACCCAGTCTTTTGCATTGACTATCATATGTATGATTTTCTCCCAGTTGGTGAGGGGTCTTATGTGTGTAATAGCTGCAAGGAGCTCTTTGCCCTTAGGGAATGAGTTTGATCTCTGGAGGCTAGAGTAGCAGACTTGGAGGACCTAAGGAAGACAGAAAGGCATATAGACGAGACCTACAGGGATTTAGTACTGAAGTCCCACCTCCAATCTGGCAGCTTGTCTGTTGCCATGCAGGAGAGAGGTCATGTGAAAGGAGAGGTATCACCTTGGTGTGGCAGGAAGTGATCCTGTTGCTAGGACCTATCCTCCAGGTGATGTAAAACCCTCTCGCATTGTGGAGGATTCTCCAGGAACATGTGCCCATGAAGGAAGGGTTAAGACAGCTGTTATAATCGGCAAATCAATCATTAGGCAGGTTGATAGCTGGGTGGTTGGTGGACATGAGGATCATCTGGTAACATGCCTGCCTGGTGCGAAAGTAGCAGACCTTATTCACCACCCAGACAAGGTTTTAGATAGGGCTGGGAAGGAACCTGGTGTCTTGGTACATGTTGATACCAATGACAAAGGCAGAGGCAAGGAACTGGGAGATGGGGGAGGGGAATGGTATGAATGGCAGTAGAGAGGTGGGGGGCATTAAGGAGGAGTGGCTTAAGGGGGCAGGGAAAAATATTCTTGAAAGAGGTGGGCTTTGAGTTTCTTCTGGAATTCAAAATGGTCAGGGCAATTACGTAGTTCGAATGGGAGGGAGTTCCATATAGAGGGGGCATAAAGAGAGAAGGCCATGTTGCAGGTAGATTGCTTACTGTTTTTCTTTATTGATGGTATGTTTAAGATGTTTTTGATATTAGGTCAGCGTGATCTGGTATTATTAGTTTTGAATATAAGTGAGTTTAGGCATGGGGCTGACTCGTTGTGGATAATTTTGTGTATGAATGTGATGGTTTTAAATTTTATTCTGGATAGTACAAGAAACCAGTGGAGGTCATAGAAGATTGGGGTTATGTGGGCACGTTTAGAGGTATTTGTAATTAATCGAGCTATAGTATTCTGTGCCATTTGGAGGGGGTGGATACTGTGTTTAGGGAGACCTTGGTAGATGAGGTTACAATAGTCAAGGGTAGGAGTGGTGAGAGCATGGCAGACAATACAGAAGGAGCCTGGGTTTAGTAAAGGTTGGAGATTTCTTAGAGTTCATAATTTGGCATAGATTGTATTTGATGTTTTCTTTATCTGGTCATGAAAGGTGAGGTTCTGGTCAGGTATAAGTCCGAGATTCTAGATTTGATTTTTTATGGAGAGGATGAAGTCATCGAGGATAAGAGTTTTTGGTGGGGTATAGGATGGATTGGAAAAAATTTGAAGAGCTTCTGTTTTAAATTGATTAATTAAGGAATTGTGATGACTGTGCCAGTTCCTTAAATTTGTGAAGCATTTGCTTACATTTGAAAAGTTAGGGTTTGTTATATTGAATGGTGTGAAGAACATGATATCATCTGCATATATTTTGTATTGGATTCCATAGTCTTGAAAGATCCTGCATAGGGGTTGAAGGAAGATGTTAAACAGGAGAGGTGATAGACTAGATCCTAGGGGAACTACTTGTTTTTGGACGAATGGCTGGGAGGTGTTATTACCTATGCGTACCTATTGTGTTCTGTTTTCCAGGTAGGAGCGGAACAAGTTCAGAGTTGTATCTCTTAGACCAGTTTCATGAAGTCTGACTAAGAGTTGCTCGTGGGGGAGTGAGTCAAAGGCAGAGGATATATCAAGGAAGATAAGTAGATAACCTTGAGTGGGATTCTGGGTGTATAAGGTCACTGAGTCTAAAAGGGATGCTATTAGGGTTTCAACACTGTGGTTCCTTTTGAAGCTATGTTGGAAGGGGTCTAGGGGGGCATGATCATCCATGAAATTCTGCAATTGGGTTTGCACAATTTTTTCTGTTATTTTTGCCAGAAAGGGGATACTTGATATAGGTCTGTATGAAGTAGGCAATGAGGGGTCCAATTTTGATCCTTTGAGGATGGGATGGATTGAGGTCCTTTTTAAGGGTGTTGGCACAATGCCGGCCTGGAGGGAGGGAGGCTTTTACTATGGGTAAGATATATGGGCTGATGGATTCTTTGGCACTCTTTATCCAGTTAGAGCATCCTGACAGAGATAGTCCAGTAAAATAAAAGTAACCCAGATATCCTTAAATACAGAGCAGACAGAACTGAGAGATTCCAAATTACCCCATCAACTGATAACCAGATTAATATGAATAAAATATATCCTCTAAAATGCCTATATCCAATGCTAGAAGTCTAAAAAATAAGATAGGAGAGCTCGACTTTATAGCACTAAATGAAAGGCTAGATATAACTGGCATCTCAGAGACCTGGTGGAGGGAGAACAAATATTGGGATACTGTCATTCAGAGGTACAAACTATAGCACAATGATAGAGTAGATCAAATTGGTAGGATTGTGCTCAGTGTTAGAGAGGACATTGAGTTACACAGGATTAAAGTTTTGCAGGAAACAAAATATACTGTAGAAACTCTATGGCTAGAAATTCCATCTGAAAAGGGGAAAGTGATGGCAGTGGGGGTTTACCACCAACCACCTGGCCAGAATGAACAGATGGATGATGAAATGCTTAAAGAAATCAGGGAAGCTAACAAAAGCTACAACATAGTCATAATGGGTGATTTCAATTATTCTGGTATCAATTGGGTCAGTGTCGCAGCAAGACATACTAGGGAGATAAAGTTTCTAGCTGAAATAAATGACTGCTTCTTGGAGCAATTGCTTCATGAACTACCAAGAGGGGAAGCTATTTTGGACCTAGTCTTTAGTGGAACCACAGGATCTGATGGAAGAGATAAGGGTGTTTGACCACTTGGTAATAGTGATCCTAGCATGATCGCATTTGATTTAATAAATGGAGGGAGGATGGCAAGGAAATCCACAGTGCTACTTTTAACTTTCAAAATGGAAACTATGATGAAATGAGGAAAATTGTTAAGAAAAAAACTAAAAGGAGCAGCTGCAAAGGTTAAAATTTTACATCAAGCATGGGCATTGTTTGAAAATACTATCTTGGAAGCGCTGACCAGATGTATTCCATGCTTTAAGAAAAGTGGAAGGAAGGCTGAAAAACTGCTAGCATGGTTTAAAGGTGAGGTCAGAGAGGCTGTTGTAATCTAAAAAGCATCTTTCAGGAAATGGAAAAGGGAGCCAAATGACAAAAACAGGAAACAATATAAGCACTGGCAAGTTAGATGCAAGGCATTCATAAGGCAGGCAAAGAGAATTTGGAAAAAAACTTGCCTTGGAAGCAAAAACATATAATAAAAACTTTTTCAAGCACATTCGTAGCAAAAAAAAACCATGTGAGAGAGTCAGTTGGACCATTAAATGATAGAGGGGTTAAAAGGGCGCTAAGGGAGAGACTGAATGAATTCTTTTTTTGGTCTTTACTAAAGAAGATGTAAAGAAGTTATCCATGCCTGAAATGGTATTTAATGGTGATGTATCAGAAGAATCAAAAGAAATATTGATAAACTGGAAAGATGTATTACAACTATATGATAAACTGAAGAGTAGTAAATCACCTGGGCTGGATGGTGTACATCCAAGGGTGTTGAAAGAACTGAAATAAGAGATTGCAGACCTACTATTAGTAATCTGTGAACTATCATTAAAATTACCTGTAGTACCAGAGGATTAGAGAACGGCCAATGTAACAACAGATTTATAAAGGGTTCCAGGGGTGATCTGGGAAACTACAGAACAATGAGCCTGACATCAGTAAGAACATAAGAAAATGCCATACTGGGTCAGACCAAGGTCCATCAAGCCCAGTATCCTGTTTCCTCTGGTAACGAATACCAGAGTTTGATTATTTATTTATTTATTTATTTATTACAGTTTCTTATATACCGCACTATTGTCAGCGCGGTTTACATACAACAAAATGACCATAACAAACTGTTTGGCTTCACATAGAACAGGAGAAAACAACTTGGATAACATGCTTATGCTTTACATAGAACAGGAGTAATAACTTGGATAACATGCTTATGCTTTACATAGAACAGGAGTAATAACTTGGATAAACGGGGAATGCAAACTAAACTACTTACATATGTGCAATTGTGCAATTATGCATTGAGTGAAAAAAATGCATTGAGTGAAAAAAATATTATCTCCAGGAACAAGCAGGAATGTGGAAGCTCCACAGCTACCAATAAGAAAGCCTTTGGGAGCACTCCGCTGCGCCTGCGCTTCAGCCTTCCTGCTCTCTCAGCTTCCTCTCCTCAGTTCTTTGTCCGCGGAGCCAATGGGCCATAACCCTCTCACCGGAGAAAAGAACTTAAAAACCTTTCCTAAAACCACTTCTGCCTCTCCGCACTGGTATTGCTTGATTCCGGTATCATTTTTCTTTTATATTTTTCTTTCAGAGTCCCTTTCTTTTAAAAAAAATTACTTCAAGGCCTCTTGCCTACCAGGCCTCGCCCACCATCTTTACGATGGAAAAACCCTTAAGTGGGTTAAAAAAATGTGCCAAGTGCTCCAGCACCATTTTGGTGACAGATAAACATGATTGGTGTCTAAAATGCCTTGGTCCCAATCATATATCCTAAGACTGCTCTCTCTGTAAACAGATGACAAAGAGGGGCCTAGGGATCTGGGCCAAAATGTATGGAGAACTCTTTCCATTGGACTCGATGCCACTGGCTTCTACTTCCTGTAGAGCATCCTCATGTTCTCACGGTTCCGAGCACTCAAAAGAGTAGAGAAACTCTGAGAAGAAGACCACAAAACTTCTGTCTCCTTCAAAACCTTCCAAAGACAAGGAAAAGCTTTGAGAATCCTCAGAGAAGTCGAAGGAACCGAAGGAAGACCTCCAAAGCCTTAGTGGGGAATCGGGATGCGCCCAAGGCCTCAGCCTATGGAGAGCCCCCAATGCCTTGCTCTGGTGCAGTGTCATCCAATCTTTTCTCTCATTGGACCAGACGCAGGCAACCTCCTTGGATCAGCGGTTCCTCTTACACCAACAGCTGCGGAACTGCAACCCAGAACATCAACATCGATGACTCCATCAACTCCAGTTCAGGCTTTGACATCGGTACTGCCTTCGGCACCGATGCACTCCACATCAAGAACCGGAGCCTCAGTACTGACACCAGTATCGGTATCGGCTACAGAAATCCCATCAGCTATTCCAGGTGTAGGCCCCAAGAACATTGAGGAACACTGACACCTTCATACCGCCATTGAATTCATTGAAACTAACCAGTGTCAGATTCAGATACCTCTGATTCTGACCACCATTTCTTCGATTCCATGGATCTCCAGGACATCGCCTCGGAACCCTCGCCTGCATCCATCAGTACTCGGCGGAAATCCCCTCCTGAAGACATGTTGTTTCAGGAATTCATCCGAGACATGGTGGCAGACCTATCAATTCCTGCAGCATCGGAACTGGAACTTAGCATGGAGGAGCTGGAGATACTCCAGTATCCCACAGCCCCGAAGGAGGCTGCAATACTCCTGGTACACCGTATCCTCCACAACTTGATGTTTCAAATGTGGGAGACTCCTTTGACAGTTTCCCCAATTAGCCGTCGACTGGATACCATCTACAGGGTACCAGAGTGTCCTGGTTTCCAGAAGCCACAGCTTCCACACCACTCTAAGGTGGTTGAATCAGCGATGCGTCACATCAAAAGTGGCAAAAAACACTCCTCCATAACTCCAGGAAGAGAATCCAGGAATCTCGATTCATTCGCCTGCTGATCCTTCCAAGCATCAATGCTAGCCAGCAGGATTAACTCTTACATCCTCTATATGGGGATGTTCCTCAAGGAGCTCTACAAAGACTGTGATGGTTTTCTTCCATTCCTTCCAGAGGAAAAGAGACCTGCTTTCCAAGCTGTACTGGCACATAGCCAAAATATGTCAAAGTTTGTGAATAGGGCAGCATTTGATGCTACCAGTAGGGCTTCTTCCATTGCCATCGGTGCAAGGCAGTTAGCTTGACTTCAGGCATCAGACTTTGAACAATGGGTCCAGGACAAACTGCGCAATAACCCCTGCACTGGGGAGAACCTTTTTGGAAAGAACTGGAAGGAGAAGGCTAGAGAGCTGGAAATGGATGATACAACCCTTAAGAGGCTCTCCAGAAAAACTGCTGACCATACTAAGAAAAAGGCAGTAGTCAAGAAATTCTTCTACCCAAAGAAAAGAAGGTTTTACCCCTCGTATTCCCAACCACCTTAGCAGATCCAGCAGAAACAGCAGGGCCTTAAGCAGGCAAAAAAGCCCAGATTAGCCAAGCCACAACCAGCCACCCAAGCATCAACACCACCTAGTTTTTGACTCTCACATAGAGAGTACAGCCAATCTTTTCCTGTAGACTCAGGATCCCACCACCATAGCAGAGACTCTTTTCCATTTTGCACATCGATGGCACTCTGTCACCAGAGAACAATGGTCTCTATCCATTGTTCAAACAGGTTATCAACTAAATGTCCAGGAACTTTCCCCCTCACCACTTCAGGGGAGAATTCTCCATCCAGCCTCCCCTGGATGCCCTGCCCAAGCAGGAAATCCACAATCTCCTTTTCCAATGAGCCATAGAAGGAGTCCCTCCAGACCAACTGCTCAAAGATTTCTACACCCCCCCCCCCCCCTCCCTGCTTCCTTATTTCAAAGAAGTCAGGAGGCTACAGGCCTATTCTCGACCTCAGAGAACTAAACAAGTTCATCATCAAAGAGAAATTCAAAATGATCTCTCTGGGAACCCTCCTCCCCTACCTACAGGAACACGACTGGCTCTGTTCCCTAGACCTCAAAGAGACCTACACTCACATTCTAATTCATCCAGACTACACACAGTATCTTCGCTTCACCTGTTAGAAGAGCCATTATCAATACAGGGTCCTTCCCTTTGGCCTTGCATCTGCACCAAGGGTCTTCACAAAGTGCATGGCCATAGTGGCAGCATATCTTTGAAACAACAAAGTCTTTGTCTTCCTTTACTTAGATGACTGGCTATTAAAGGCAGACTCCTCTGGAGAACTCTGCTCGGCTCATCAACTGGCAGTATTGCAGTATCTAGGATTTGTAATAAACTTCCCAAAATCCAAATTCGCTCCAACCCAAACATTAGAATTCATAGGAGCAGTCTTGGACACTCACCAATCCAGAGCCTTCCTCCCCATGGTTCGCATGGACAGGTTGATGGATCTAGCCACCCACATGCATCAGCAACAGACTGCTATGGCTTGAGACTTTCTGTGCCTCTTGGGACACATGGCATCCACAGTACAAGTGGTCCATTATGCAGGACTACACATGCAAATGACACAATGGACCCTCTCAACCCAGTGGACCGAAGCCACAGGGAATCTACGGGACATCATACAGATAATACACCCTCTGGCCGAGTCATTCCTCAACAAACCTTCTCGTAGGGTCATCTTTTCGGATACCCCAGCCTCAACATACCCTGATTACAGATGCCTTGAAGCTCAGTTGGGGAGCCTATCTAGATTCCTTCTCCACACAAGGCCTGTGAACAGCTCAAGAATCCCTCAAACAAATCAACCTTCTTAAACTTTGAGCAATAACGAATGCTCTCCAAGTTTTCCAGTACCAACATATCAACAGCCAGATACTGATCAGGACAGAAAATCAGGTGACAATATTCTATATAAACAAAGAAGGACGGGCTCTCTCCTTCTCTGCAGAGAAGCCTGCCGCCTGTGGAACTTCACCATTCTCCATCATATGCACCTCTGGGCAGTCTATATTCCAGGAGAACTCAGTCACTTGGCGGACAAGCTGGGTCAGATATTACAACCTCACAAGTGCACCCTAGATCCGCTGATGGTGGCAAAAGTCTTCCAGACCTGGGGAATCCCAGTGATAGATCTATTTGCCACTCCACAAAATTCCCATCTTCCACAGTTCTGCTTCAGGATACCATCCAAATTCAATCTAGCATCAGATGCCTTCATGGTTCACTGGGGTCAAGGGCTCTTTTATGCCTTTCCCCCATACCCCTGATCCCGAAGACCCTCCTCAAACTGCAAGCAGACAAGGGATCTATGATTCTCATAGCCCCTCACTGGCCCCGTCACCTTGGTTTCTCCTCCTGCTTCGGCTAACAACAGACTCCTTTGATTTTATTGGGATCCAAGCCGGGTCTTTTTTCCCAGGACAGCGGAACACTCCTCCATCCTAATCTGCAGTCCCTCCGGCTGACAGCTTGGATGCTGAGAGCATGATGTTTCAACATCTACCATTATCGATAGCCGTAAAAGATGTCCTCCTTTCTTCCAGAAAGCCCTCCACTAGGAGGATGTACTCTTTCAAATGGCATAGATACGCAACTTGGTGCTCCCAAAATAATCACAATCACTCTGAAGCTTCAGTACCAACACTTCTTCAATACACGTTGCATTTGTCCTCTCTAGGACTCAAAACAAATTCAATATATGTACACTTCAGTGCTATTTCGGCATTTCATCAACCGGTGGATGGTTGACCCATCTCCACAGTATCTCTAGTGGCATATTTCATGAGGGGTCTCCTCCTCACCCAGCCACCCCTTCGGCCACCCCCGGTGGCGTGGGATCTTAACGTGGCATTAGCCCAACTACTCAAACCTCCCTTCGAGCTCTTAGCAATGACACACCTGTGGTACTTATCTTGCAAAGTTTTATTCCTTATTGCCTTGACCTCAGCCAGGCACATCAGTGAACTGCAGGCTTTAGTGGCACATCCACCTTATACTACAGTAGATTTCATCATGACAGAGTCATCTTTCGACCACATCCTCACTTTCTACCAAGAGTGGTGTCTCCTTTCCACATTAATCAGTCAGTGATCCTTCCAGTATTCTTCCCAAAACCTCATGCATCTCATGCACAGACAACCTTACACACACAAGAGGTCTCTAGCCTTCTATCTCCAAAGGATGCAAGACATTAGAAAGTCCTCCCAATTGTTTGTTCCCTTTGATCCTAATCACCTGGGTCTTCCTGTAACAAAACGTACGCTTTCCAGATGGATAGTGGATTGCATTTCTCTCGCCTACGACAAAGCAGGACTTACCCTCATGGGTCATGTCACCGCACATAATGTCTGAGAAATGGCAACATCGGTGGTCAATCTATATTCAGTAAGCATCGGTGAGATTTGCCAAGCCGCAACATGGTCCTCAATCCATATCTTTGCTGCCCACTACTGCTTGGACAAGGGTTCCTGCCAGAATGCAGCCTTTCGCCAGGCGGTCTTTGGAACATAGAAACAACTCCTACCCACCGCTCCACTATTCTGGCCAGATCACCTTGGTGGGGAAATCTAGATTTAGATGACCTTGTCCGACTTTCTGACCCAGTCCAACTCCTCAGAGATCTGGGAGCTAGAGAAACATAGAAACATGATGTCAGAAACAGACCACATGGCCTATCTAGTCTGTCCTTCCATATCAACCACTACAACAGTCCCCTTTTTACCTTTAGAGATCCTCAGCGTTTGGCCCATGCTTCTTTGAATTCAGATACTATCCTCATCTCTACCACCTCCACTGGGAGACTATTTCACAGATCCACCACTCTTTCCGTAAAGAAATATTTCCGCATATCACTCCTGAATCTCTCCCCTTTCACCCTCATCCCATGTCCCCTCATAGCAGAGCTTGCTTTCAATCGAAAGAGGCTCTCCTCCTGTGCATTTATGCCACGGAGGTATTTAAACGTCTCAATCATATCACCTCTATCCCGCCTTTCCTCTAAGGTGTACATATTAAGATCCTTAAGTCTGTCCTCATATGCTTTATAATGAAGACTACTAACCATTTTAGTAGCCATCCTCTGTACTGACTCCAGCCTGTTTATATCCTTTTGAAGGTGCGGTCTCCAGAATTGCACACAATACTCCAAATGAGGTTACACCAAAGACTTATACAGAGGCACTATCACCTCCTTTCTTCTGCTGGCCATTCTTCTCCCTATGCACCCAAGCATTCTTTTAGCTTTTGCTGTCGCCTTTTCTACCTGTTTAGCTACTTTAAGATCATCAGACACAATCACGCCTAAGTTCCGCTTTTCTTTAGTGGACAAAAGTACTTCACCTCCTATACTATATTGCTCCCTTGGATTGCTGCAGCCCAAATGCATCACCTTGCATTTTTTAACATTAAATCTCAGCTGCCAAATTCTAGACCATTCATCAAGCTTAGCTAGATACCTCCTCATGTTATCTACACCTTCCTGAGTGTCTACTCTTTTGCAGATTTTGATAACATCCACAAAGAGGCAAACTGTACCTGACAGTCCTTATGCTATATCACTAACAAAGATGTTAAAAAGAATCGGACAAAGAACAGATCCCCGGGGCACACCACTGGTAACCGCCTTCTCCTCAGATTGAGCTCCATTTACCTGTATCCTTTGTCGCCTCCCACTCAACCAATTTCTAACCCAAGCAGTAACTTTAGGGTCCATCCCTAGGGTGGTCAGTTTATTTATAAGTCGCCTGTGCGGAATGGTGTCAAAGACTTTACTAAAATCCAAGTACACCACATCTAGGGCTCCCCTTCGGTCCAACTCCCTGGCCACCCAGTCAAAGAAATCAATCAGATTTGTCTGACAAGACTTGCCTCTGGTGAATCCATGCTGCCTCGGATCCTGTAATCCGCTGGACTCCAGAAACCTCACTATTTTCTCTTTCAGCAGCGCTTACAATAATTTACTCACCACCGAAGTTAAATTAACCGGCCTGTAGTTTTCAACCACATCTTTACTTCCGCTTTTGTGTAAAGGGACCACATGTGCCTCTCTCCAGTCTTTTGGCACCACTCCCAACTCCACTGAGACATTGAAAAGGTCAGTCAGTGGAGCTTCTAGAATGTCCCCAAGTTCCCTCAGTATTTCTGGATGTATCCCATCCTGTCCCATCGCTTTATCTACTTTTAATTTAGCTAAATCCTCACAAATTCAATCTTCTGAAAATTGTCCAAGATTCCTGTCACTTTTGTTTCTGTTTGTGGGTATTTTCTTAAGTCCTGTTCCTGGCCCTTAGTTTTCCTAAAGTCTAAGACCCTCGCTTTTGAATGGATTTTAACAGTCCGTGTTTACTGGATGCGAGATGATCTCCCACTATGACATTAGAAACACTTTCTCCATTTGTAAGCTCCATTTGTAAACACCAAGTCCAGTATGACCTTGTCACATATGGGTACTGTTACCAGTTGCCTGAATTGTTCTTCCTGTAAAGAATTCAGAATTTCCTTACTTCTAGGTACTGCAGCAGAGATGTGCCAATCTACATCTGGCATATTGACATCCCCTATCAGTAGCACTTCCCCTTTTCTAGGAAATCTGCATATGTCTTCTATGAAATATCCATCCACTTCTTCTCCCTGTGAGGGAAGTCTGTATATCACACAAATGCAAATGGGTTTCTCTTTCTCTCTTTCTAGTTTAACTCACAGTGCCTCCTCTCTCCCTTTTAAGTCTTGTACTTCTATAGCTTTAATATTATTTTTTACATATAGTACCACTCCTCCTCCCCTTCTTTTTACCCTGTCCTTTCTGAATAAAGTATAGCCTGGTATAATTACATCCCAATCATGGTTGTCCATGAACTGTGTCTCTGTAACCACGACTAAATCCAAGTCAGCCTCTTCCATTAAAGCTTCAACATCTGGGATTTTATTTCCCATGCTACGGGCATTTATACACACTGCTTTCCAGATGTTGCCCCTTTAACCCATTTCTATAGAGGTATTTCATGTTTCACTTACCTGGAGGCTTTCACTTACCTGTGGGCTTTCTTCAACCATCCCCAATGAATCTAGTTTAAAGCTCTCTTCAGTAGGTTAGCCAATCTGCTACTGAAGACATGTCGACCCTTCTTTGACAGGTGGACGCCAGAACAGTGGACGTTGAATATGGTCCTCATGTGGATCAGCTCCACTTCAAAAGCTTACCCCCTGACCTTTTTCACAGGGGAGTTTCCCATGGATTTCCTTCACTGCACCTTGCTACAGCAGGAAGTAGTGTCTCTGCTCTCGCAAGGTGCCATAGAAAGAGTTCCTCCTAAACAAAAATGGTTGAGGTTTTACTCACGTTACTTCCTCATTCGCAAAAAGACGGGGGGATTCATACCCATCCTAGATCTCTGAGCTCTCAACAAGTTCTTGGTTTGAAAAAAATTCAAGATGGTCTCCCTAGGAACTCTACTGCCATGCCTTCAGAGGAACGATTGGCTTTGTTCACTACATCTCAAGGATGCCTACACTCATATACTCAGAACCAGTCCAAAAACGTGATATTGTGGAAAGACAGAGCCTTTATTGACCAATTAAAAACCCGACAACTCGACACAGGCCGTGTTTCGTTATCCTTCGTCGGGTACGTCTAGGCATATGCTAAAAACATAAATATATAAATACATAACATATAAAAAAACAGATCACTCAAAGGACATATTAAATATGTGAAACTAAAAGATAATAAAAAATATATAAATAACATCAGTAAATCAAAAACTAAAGGAACCCAATACTGAATTGTTCATATATATAAAAATTGTATAATAACATATTAATAAAT
Organism: Ichthyophis bannanicus; assembly: GCA_033557465.1. Lineage (NCBI taxonomy): Eukaryota > Metazoa > Chordata > Amphibia > Gymnophiona > Ichthyophiidae > Ichthyophis > Ichthyophis bannanicus. The sequence goes on from CM066032.1 coordinate 855,546,350, forward strand.
ATGAAAAATCTCTACAAATAAAAAAGGGACACATAAAGTCAAAACCAAAAAAGGATGTGACATATAAACCATAAATACCTCTGCTAAAGAATATTAGACCAAAGGGTCTGGTATCTCTTTGTTATCAATTAGAAATCTGTACAGTAAAAAAGATGAATAAATAGATTAAAAACATGTACAGTAAATATATAAATATTGAAAAACATGAATAAATATAAACATGTGCAATAAATATAAATATTGGAAAACATCAAAGGCATAAAAAGGCACAAAGAAGCAAACACATATAAAAAGTGGAGAAAACGTCTAGGGGGCAACAAACTTTCCATGGAATAAAAAGGGGCAAGAAAACGTCAAACACCTCCACATGGGTATCAGAAGTGAGTCAGTAGAAGAGAAAAGAAAAATATCTGGCCAACTAGGGCACACGTGGAAAAAATGTAGAATGAAAGCAAAGTAACAAAATATTATCATGTTTCACTACCTTGGTTAATGGAGCTCAACAAATATAAAAACTAAGCGAGGCTATAGCATTAAATAGCAAGAATGATGTTAAAAAAAGTAGGGGATATGTTCAGCTACCAATATAAGTAATAAATGAAAACAATGTATCCATAAAAACTAGTGGCAAGAGACACGTTAGAAAAGTTAACCTGTACGGCTCCCAATAAGATCGTCAAAACCTGCACTGCGGAGCTCTGCAGAGCAGTAAAAGCGAGCATATTAAGCAACCGAATGTAATAAATGATATATAGAAAAATATATATCTGTATTGTATCCATAAAAAATTATTGGCAGAGACAAATTATCAGTCAAGCCTCTCTTGATGCAACTTTTGTGTTCAACAATTCTGGTCCTGATGCTACGCGTAGTTTTACCCACATACAATTTCTTACAAGGGCATTGGATAACATATACCACATTACTGGTTTCACAATTAGAAAAATCGTCAATGTGGAATTTCTGATTGGTAAAAGGATGAATAAAGGTGTCTCTTACTCGTAAGGAATTTAAACACACAGAGCATCTTCCACATTGAAAGTGGCCTTTGTGTTTGGACAGAAATTTCCTTTCAGTGAATGCCGAGGAAACCAAAAGGTTCTGTAAGTTGATGTTCCATTTGTGCCTTTTTATGCCTTTGATGTTTTCCAATATTTATATTTATTGCACATATTTATATTTATTCATGTTTTTCAATATTTATATATTTACTGTACATGTTTTAAATCTATTTATTCATCTTTTTTACTGAACAGATTTCTAATTGATAACAACGAGATACCAGATACAATTCAGTATTGGGTTCCTTTAGTTTTTGATTTATTGATGTTATTTATATATTTTTTTATTATCTTTTAGTTTCACATATTTAATATGTCCTTTGAGTGATCTGTTTTTTTATATGTTATATATTTATATATTTATATTTTTAGCATATGCCTAGACGTACCCCTGACGAAGGATAACGAAACACGGCCTGTGTCGGGTTGTCAGGTTTTTAATTGGTCAATAAAGGCTCTGTCTTTCCACAATATCACGTTTTTGGACTGGTTCTTGCAATCGACATGATATTTGCTTCTGTTGTGTTACACTCATATACTCATACATCCCTATCACAGACAGTACCTGCGATTCATGTTTCAGGGGGCTGATTACCAGTGCCAAGTTCTACCTTTTGGCCTAGCTTCGGCCTCAAGAGTATTCACAAAATGTCTAGCAGTGGTTGCGGCCTACCTCCACACCCTGGGCATCTTTGTCATTCCCTATTTAGATGACTGGCTCATCAAGAGCGATTCCCCTCAAGTACTAAACCTGTCCCTTCACTGCACTGTCACTGTACTTCAACATCTCGGCTTTGTTATAAACTTTCCAAAGTCTCACCTTGCTCCTTCTCAAAAATTGGAGTTCATAGGTGCACTCCTAGACACCATGCAAGCCTGAGCTTTTCTCCCAGAAGACCGCCTGCAACGCCTCATAGGACTTGCAAGCCAGGTTATGCGACAGTGTTTGATCACATCAAGGGACATAATTTGTCTGCTGGGGCACATGGCCTCCACCATACATGTGGTCCCATTTGCTTGCCTCCACATGCGTCAGGTACAGTGAACCCTTTCCTCTCAGTGGACACAGTCGAAGAGTCGACTGAGAGACAAAGTCTCATCACACCTCAGTTAAATAACTCCCTCCAATGGTGTTATATGCCTCAAAACCTGCTCGTTGGGTCACCTTTTCAGATGCCTCCACTTCAACATACCTTCACAACAGATGCTTCCAAGCAGGGATGGGGCACTCACCTGGACGGCCTGGCTACACAGATCAACCTCCTCGAACTGCCGGCAATAGCCAATGCCCTTCAAATTTTTCATCTTCAATTGATAGGCAAATGGTCCTGATCCAAGCCATCAACCAAGTAGCAATGTTCTATATCAACAAACAGGGAGGCAAGGGATCTTGTCTCCACTGCGAGGAAACAGTACACATATGAATGCTATTTCACACCACATGCTACTCCGAATGATTTACCTCTCGGGGGAACTCAGTGTCCTAGCTGACAAACTCATTCAGGTCCTTCTACTTCACGAGTGGACTCTCCATCGAGGTGTGGCTAGTCACATTTTCAAATTATGGCCTTTTTGCCACCCTGTTAAACACACAGCTCCCTCGCTTCTTCAGGGTTCCGTCTCCACAGAGTCAAGCCTCCGATGCATTCCTCCTTAATTGGGGGGAAGAGTCAGCTTTTTGCTTTATCCACCCATTCCCCTGATACCGAAGACTCTTTTCAAGATACAAGCCAGCAGGGGGACAATGTCATAGTCCCATTCTGGCCACGTCAACCATAGTTTCCCCTGAGCCTTCAACTAGCAGAGAATTAGCCTCAGTCTGGGATTTATGCCCGACCTCCTCTCACAGAACCATGGCACGTTCTCCATCCCAATATTCGAGCGCTCCACCTGACGGCGTGGCTGCTGAAAAGGGTTGTCCTTTCGGACCTGAACCTGCCAGAGAGCATTAAAGATATTCTCCTGACATCCCGAAAGGACTCCACCCAATGTACCTATGCATTCAATGGCTCAGAGTCGTGCTCTGGTGCTATCAGAAGGGTCTCAGCCCCTTCACTTGCCCAGTGGAATCGTTACCTCAATATCTCCTCCTCCTTTCTACTGCAGATCTTAAGACTAATTCCATTAGGGTCCACCTCCGTGCCATTGCAGCCTTGTACCAGCTGGTAGATGGATAAACCATCACCTCTCATCCTTTAATGGCTCACTTTATGAATGGTCTTCTCTTAACTAAGAACATAAGATATGCCATACTGGGTCTGACCAAGGTCCATCAAGCCCAGTATCCTGTTTCCAACAGTGGCCAATCTAGGTCATACGTACCTAGCAGTTTCCCCAAAAGACACAGGTTCCACAATGCTTGTATTGGGTCAAGCATTGATATCCTGGGTCCCTTTTTAATAATGGTTTATGGACCTTTCCTCCAGGAACTTGTCCAACCCTTTTTTAAACCCAGCTACACTAACAACCTCTACTGCATCCTCCGGTAACAAATTCCAGAGTTTGATTACACGTTGAGTGAAAAAATATTTTCTCTTATTAGTCTTAAATAGTTTACCCTGTAGCTTCATTGCATGTCCCCTAGTCTTTCTATATTCTGATAACGTAAACAATCGAGCTACGTTTACCCGTTCCACTCCATTCATTAATTTATAGACTTCTATCATATCTCTCCTCAGCCATCTCTTTTGCAGGTTAAAAAACCCTAACATTTTTAGCCTTTCTTCATAGGGGTATGCTTCCATCCCCTTTACCATTTTGATGGCTCTTCTCTGAACCTTTTCTAATAATGCTATATCCTTTTTAAGATACGGCGACCAGAATTGCACACAATATTCAAGGTGCGGTCGCACCATGGAACGATACAGAGGCATTATAATATCCTTTGTTTGTTTTCCATTCCTTTCCTTATGATACCTAGCATTCTATTTTCTCTCTTGGCTGCCGCTGCACACTGGGCAGAGGGTTTTAACATGTTATCCACAATGACGCCTAAATCTTTTTCCTGGGTTGTGGTTCCTAATGTGGAACCTTGCATCGTGTAACCATAGTTTGAGTTGTTCTTCCCTAGGTGCATAACTTTGCACTTGTCCACATTAAATTTCATCTGCCATTTTGATGCCCAGTCTTCCAATTTATCAAGATCCTCTTGGAAATTTCCACAATCCTCATGGGTTTTAACAACTTTAAATAGTTTTGTGTCATCTGCAAATTTGATAACCTCACTCGTTATTCCCTTTTCCAGGTCATTTATGAATATGTTAAAAAGCAGCAGACCCAGCACAGATCCCTGGGGTACACCACTATTCACCTTTCTCCATTGGGAAAATTGGCTATTTAGCTCTACCCTCTGCTTTTATCTTTTAACCAGTTCCTGATCCACAATAGTACACTGCTTCCTATCCCATTTTAGTTTTGCCAAAAATCTCTGATGAGGGACCTTGTCAAAGGCTTTCTGAAAGTCTAAATGCACCTTTGTCTACCTGTTTATTCACACCTTCAAAAAAACATAACAGATTAGTAAGACAAGATATTCCTTGTCTAAAGCCATGTTGGCTGTCTCCCATTAAGCCATGACTATCTACATGTTCAGCAATTTTGTTCTTTATGATGGTTTCTACCATTTTTCACGGTACTGACGTCAGGCTCACTGGTCTGTAGTTTCCCAGAGCACCCCTGGAACCCTTTTTAAAAATTGGTGTTACGTTGGCCATCCTCCAATCTTCAGGTATTACAGATGATTTTAATGATAGTTCACAGATTACTAATAGCAGGTCTGCAATCTCATATTTCATTTCTTTCAACACCCTTGGATCTATATCATTCGGTCCAGGTGATTTGCTACTCTTCAGTTTATCAAATAGTTGTAATACATCTTCCCGATGTATCAATATTTCCTTCAATTCTTAAGCACCTTTAAATACCACTTCAGTCATGGGTAACATCCCTACATCTTCCTCAGTAAAGACCGAAGCAAAGAATTCATTCAGTCTCTCCGCTATCGCCTTGTTGCCTCTTAGTGCCCTTTTAACCCCTCTATCATCTAATGGACCAACTGACTCTCTCACAAGTTTTTTGCTACGAATGTACTTGAAAAAGTCTTTATTACGCGTTTTTGCTTCCGCAGCAAGCTTCTTCTCAAATTCTCCTTTTGCCTGCCTTATCAATGCCTTGCGTTTAACTTGCCAGTGCTTGTGCTGTTTCCACCAATCCGGCCCCCGCCAGTGGCCTAGGACCTCAACATAGTACTCACTCAACTGCTCAAACCTCCATTTGAGCCTCTAGCCTTTACTTTACTTCACTGAAATGTCTAACTTGGAAGGTCTCCTTCCTAGTTGCACTCACCTCGGCTCGCAGGGTGAGTGAGTTGAAAGCTCTATTGGCTCATCCGCTATGTACCAGATTCCACCAGGACAGGATCGTCCTGCGCACACATCTGCACTTCCTGCTGAAGGTGCTTTCACCCTTCCATCTTAACCAGTCGGTCATCCTTCTGACCTTTTTTTCCAAGACCACATGCATCTCTGGCTGCAGCATCGCTACATACCCTAGATTGCAAGTGAGCTTTAGCCTATTACTTAGACAGAACCAAGGTTCACAGGAAATCTTCTCAACTCTTCATCTCCTTTGACCCTAGTCACCTGGGCAAACCAGTGACAAAGCGTACTTTATCTAACCGGATAGTAGACTGCATTTCATTCGCTTAAGCACAAGCAGGTCTTTCCTTAGAGCAGTGATGGCTAACCTTTTTGAGCCCGAGTGCCCAAACTGCCGCACAAAACCAAAGAATTTCCTCAAAGTGCCAGCACGTCAATTAAAGCCCCATTTGCATAAGGTGCTTCATTTGCATAAATATTTGCATAATGTTACCATACACTAACTTTTAGTAAACATGCCTCTTAATGAGTATATGGATAAAGAAAGACTAAAAGGTTTCTACATTACTATAATCCAGTACCAACCGCCAGGCACATTAGGAACTACTACAAACGCTGCCCATTTAGAACCCATAGCAAACCCGCCGTATCCTAACAGCACTACCAGGACTCACAAAGCACCATACTCTACCTATCAAAAGGCAACACTGCAAATATTAAACCAATACATCTCAGAGAACAACAATACATGACCTACTGGGGAAAGAACAAGTGGCAATGTCAAATAGGAATTATATAAACAGAATACCTCAGCTCAGTTACACATGCAGAACAGACCATCACCAAACAAGGAATCACAATTTAGAAACAGGAAGACAATAATTAAACTGGGAACCCCAAAAGCCAAACTTGGAATATACAACAACACTGTAGAAATAAAACTATATATTAATTTCCTCTTGTACTAAACAAAGCGCAAAAATTAATGATGCACATTTCCCAGAGCTGACATATTCCAGTTAATAAATTCAAAATAAAGAGATATTTTTCTACCTTTTGTGCATTTTTTTTCAGTTGCAATTGTTCCAGCCACTTTCTTCTGGTTTCTTCTTCGTGTCTTCTGCTAACTCTCCATCTGCTGTCCATTTGTCCTTTCTTCTGTCTTCTTGGGTTTTTTTCCATTCTCTCTCTACATCTGCTTTAACATACTAATCTTTCTCCTTTGGCTCTTTCCTCATTCCTATTTCATCTACTCAAAATTTACCCCTCCATCCTCAATCCCCACTTACTCTCCCAATACCCGGCCAATTGTAGATTTTTTATCCCTCCCACACAAAATATTTTTCCCCTCTCCATTTTACTCTCCCAGCCCCATCCCATTCTAATCCTCCCCCAACACCAGCTCCCTTCTAGTTCCAGCCTCACCCAGCATCCATTCCCTTCTAGTCCCTGCATCAGCCCATTTCCAGTCCTAGCAGCCCCCCAACCCAATACCAGTCCTATCCCCCCCTCATCAACCCACTTCCAGTCCTAACCCCCCATCACCCCATTTTCAGTTTAAGCCCCCCCCCTATAACCCATTACCAGTCCTAACCCCCCACTTCCAGTCAGCCCCCCCATAGCCCATTGCCAGTCCTAACCCCCCCATCAGCCCACAGTCCATTACCAGTCCTAACCCCATCAGCCCACCTCAAGTCCTAACCCCTCCCCATCAGCCCATTTCTTGTCCCAGCCCCCCCATAGCCCATTATCAGTCCTAACCCCCCCATAGCCCATTACCAGTCCTAACCCCATCAGACCACCTCCAGTGTTAACCCCCCATCAGCCCATTTCCAGTCCTCACCCCACCCCACAGCCCACCACAAGTCCTAACCCCTCCCCATCAGCCCATTAGCAGTCCTAACCCCCCCCCTAGCCCATTAGCAGTCCTAACCCCCCCTCTCTAGCCCATTAGCAGTACTAACCCCCCCCCATAGCCCATTACCAGTCCTAACCCCCATCACCCCATTTCCAGACAGCCCCCATCAGCCCACAGCCCATTAGCAGTCCTAACCCCCCCTTGCCCATTATCAGTCCTAACCCCCCCCCTCCTAGCCCATTATCAGTCCTAACCCCCCCGTAGCCCATTAGCAGTCCTAACCCCCCCCTCCTAGCCCATTAGCAGTCCTAACCCCCCCCCCATTAGCAGTCCTAACCCCCCCCTAGCCCATTAGCAGTCCCAACCCCCCCCCCTCCTAGCACATTTGCAGTCCTAACCCCCCCCAGCCCATTATCAGTCCTAACCCCCCCCCTAGCCCATTAGCAGTACTAACCCCCCCAGCCCATTAGCAGTCCTAACCCCCCCCTAGCCCATTAGCTGTCCTAACCCCCCCCTCTCTAGCCCATTAGCAGTCCTAACCCCCCCCATAGCCCATTACCAGTCCTAACCCCCATCACCCCATTTCCAGACAGCCCCCATCAGCACACAGCGCATTTGCAGTCCTAACCGCCCAAAGCCCATTAGCAGTCCTAACCCCCCCCTCCTAGCCCATTAGCAGTCCTAACCCCCCCAGCCCATTAGCAGTCCAAACCCCCCCCCGCCCATTAGCAGTCCTAACCCCCCCCTGCCCATTAGCAGTCCTAACCCCCCATCAGCTCATTTCCAGACATCCACCATCAGCCCACAGCCCATTAGCAGTCCTAACCCCCCCCCGCCCATTCGCAGTCCTAACCCCCCCCCCTAGCCCATTAGCAGTCCTACCCCCCCCCCCGGCAAATTTAAAAACAGAAAAAGCGGGCTCTGGCTGCTGCCGCGGACGCGGCAGCATGCAGTGTCCCGCGGGGCCCCCTCCGCCCGCTAAGCCCCTCTGCAAGGGCTTTCAGATTCGCGAGGGAGACAGCGTCTCCCTCGCGTCTCTGTTAAGCCCGCAGGGGCTAATGGGAAATTTCCCATCAGTCCCTCGCGTCTAAAGGGGCTGATGGGAAATTTCCCATTAACCCCTGCGGGCTTAACAGAGACGCGAGGGAGACGCTGTCTCCCTCGCGAATCTGAAAGCCCTTGCAGAGGGGCTTAGCGGGCGGAGGGGGCCCCGCGGGACACTGCATGCTGCCGCGTCCGCGGCAGCAGCCAGAGCCCGCTTTTTCTTTTTTTGCGGACCTTCACGCGTGCCAGCTGCAAGGCCTTCGCGTGCCACAGCTGGCACGCGTGCCATAGGTTCGCCATCGCTGCCTTAGAGGGTCAGAGCCCACAATGTTTGTGCCATGGCCACCTCAGTGGCTCGTTTACATTCTATCTCCATATCGGAGATCTGCCAGGCCACCATATGGTCTTTCATACATACTTTTGCGGCCCATTACTGTCTGGACAAGGACTCCCACAGAGAAATGGACTTTGGCCAAGCTGTACTCTGGCACCTCTTTGGGACTTAGATACACCTCCTTCCCTCCGGCCCTCTGTTTCTCCTGGCTGCCATGATACCATCTCTGATGACAGTGTGCTCAAGAAGTTGAGTCTGGCGGATACGCAGACTCCCCATGTTGTTGTTCAATGACTTTTACCCCTTTGGTCACAGCCTACTACTCGCCACAAGGGCCTGGTGGCATTGAGTCCCATATGTAAAAACTGCATTCCTTCTTATTCCTGGAGATAACATAGTTACTCACCTGTAACAGGTGATCTTCAGGAACAGCAGGAATCAGTCTTCATAACCTGCCCTTCTCCCCAAGAAGTTGTAGGGTTTTTCTGTTCTTTTTCCTTCTCAGATACAAACCTCACTGAGGAGAAGGACTGGGAAGGCAAGCACACAGATGCAGTATGATGCTCCCAAAAGCTTTCCTATTGGATGCTGGGCAGCAATCCCATGCGTGCTCCATCGGTGATGTCACCCATATGTGAAAACTGATTCCTGCTATTCCACTACTACTACTACTGAACATTTACATTTTTACAAGACATATGCAGCATTGCACAGACACATGTAAATGACGTTCCCTGCTCATTGGATCTTACAGTCTAGTCAAGACAGACAACACAGTAGCTGTAAACATAGGATACATTTAGGGGAATGGTAAGGAAACACAAACAAGATCAGGTGAGTCAAAATCCAAAAGCGGCAGCAATGAGGTGAGTTTTCAGCCTGGATTTGAAAAGGATCAGAGAAGGCGCCTGACGTACAGACTCAGGTAGCTTGTTCCAGGCATAAGGAACCACGGCCACAGCAAAAAATATCTTCAACAAACATTTTATTTAGGACCTTAATAAAATGTTTGTTGAAGATATTTTTTGATGTGGCCATGGTTCCTCTCCGCTTTACACTTGGACTTCCCTCTTGTGGAGCATGAATCCTCTCTTCTTTGTTTGGCCAGGCATAAGGAACAGCAAGGTGAAAGGAAAGAAGTCTGGAGTTAGCAATAGAAGAGAAGGGCACAGATAGAAGTGATTTTCCAGAAGAGTGGAGCTCCCGAGGAGGGGTGTAGGGAGAGATAAGAGAGGAAAGGTAGTGAGAAACTGCAGAGTGAATACACTTATAGGCCAGCAGGAAAAGTTTGAACTGGATGCAGAAACAGATAGGGAACCAATAAAGCGACTTGAGAAGAGGGGTAAAAAGAGCATGACAAGGCTGGCGGAAGATTAGCCGCGCAGCAGAGTGTTGAACAGATTGAAGGGGAGACAGATGATTCAGAGGGAGACCAGCAAGGAGTAGGTTACAATAGTCTAGACGAGAGGTGACTAAGGAGTGGATAAGTGTCTTAGTAGTATGTTTAGAAAGGAATGGGCAAATTTTGTTGATGTTATAGAGAAAAAAATGGCAGGTTTTAGCTATAAGTTGGATGTGTGTGGAGAAAGAGAGAGAGGAGTCAAAAGATGACCCCAAGGTTGCGAGCTGAGGAGACAGGGAGGAGTAGAGCATTATCCACAGAGACTGAGAAAGGAAAAAGGGAAGAGGAGGATTCAGGGGGAAATATAAGAAGCTCGGTTTTTCCTGGAGATCACCTGTTACAGGTGAGTACTATTTATAGGGCCCCCAGCATTACCACAAAGACATAAATGAAAATCACACATGCCTCTGAAGCAGCTCACTCCATGTTCAAAATTTGAATTGAGTTCAGTGTCCGAGGTCTAAAACTGGACACATCACTCTGGAGGAAAAAAATAGGTGGGGGAGATGGGAGAAAAGAATCACAACTGCAACTAAATTACATCAGACCTAGGAGCCTGTTCACCAGATGAAGGAGTCATTATGTCTACTAAGACTTAATGAAAGAAAAGAAAGTGGTGCCCCAGGAGTCTAAAACATTGCACAAGCAAATCTTCTGTTTTTGCAGCCTGGGACTTCAGTATATCTTTAAACTGTTTAAGGGTCTTGATTGCCACCGCCATCGCCGAGTCTTTCAAATATGACACCGGTGCCTCCACTCAGGTTGTTTAAAGCATTGAGTGCCTGAGAAACTGTGTCAAACTTGGAGCAAACCTGATCAAACTAGTCCTCCTGGAACGAACCATAGACTTGGTCAGCTGCTCTACTGCAAAATATGCAAGAGGGTTTTCTGGAGAGTGAAGGCTCACTATTTGGCTCTCTGCTATGTTGGATTCAGGGATTTTTGATTTCTCACTCTCAGCAGCTTGGATGCCATGGGCTTGATGATTCCCTCTAGCTCTTATGGGCTGGGACTGTCTTTTAGTAATAGTAGTAGTAGCAGTAAGGGATAAGGGATGACTTAAACACAAGCTTACAGAGCTCAGAGAGGTAGTGTCTCCCCCTGAGTCACTACATCATGTAACCTGTAATACAATCCTATCTTTTTTTCTATTGTAGACCTCCCCAGTATAAGACCATTACTCTGGACAGAGGACCTGATGGCCTGGGCTTCAGTATTGTAGGAGGATATGGAAGCCCTCATGGAGATTTGCCTATTTATGTGAAGACAGTATTTGCCAAGGTAAATACTCAGGCGTAGACAATACAAATTATTTGTGGTCAGAAACTGGTTTATTAGTTCATGGCCTGGGGTGACAAGTCAAAGATGGTTATGAATTTACTATGTTGCCTCAGCATTTTCTGCCACAGTATTCCATTAAAAATAATCTAGATTTGGAGACAGTGATGAGATAATAAGATATGTTAAGTTTGCAAACTTGATAAACAGGTTTTGCAAGTTAGATCCCTTGACCTCCTTATTTTTGTAATGGATTGCTATTCTATGAAGTAGGAACATACAAATTCAAGTCTTCAGTTATATACAATAGTGTCAATCAAAAACAGTTGGTCTCTGTATACTGCAATATTTACAGTGCATAGTTCTGTTTCCTTCCGTGTTATTCAGATAGGAAGGGATCAAAATATGTTGACTGCATACAGTCTTCATATTACTGGTAAAACATATGAAGTCAGAACTGACACATGAGCCTCAGTATCATTTTAATGAGCAAAAACTGAATCTGTTTAGGGAAGAGAGGCAAGAATTCATACATATTTTCAGATGCCTTGACACTAAGAATCCAACTTTTATTTGAATCTATTACAGAGAGGGTGTATTAGGTGTGAAAGTTCATCAAGCACTATCAAATTAACTAACACTATTATCAGCATAATTTTTTGCAACTCTTTGTGCATTCAGTATGAGCAGGTTAATTCCGAAATACACAGGTTTGCAAATCTAAGCAGTTTGTTTGGCTTGCAGGGTGCAGCAGCAGAAGATGGACGCTTGAAAAGAGGTGATCAAATCATTGCTGTGAATGGGCAGAGTTTGGAAGGGGTCACCCATGAGGAAGCAGTCGCTTTTCTAAAGCGGACAAAGGGGATAGTCACGTTGACTATACTTTCCTAAATTGTCATTCTTGCAGCATATTGATAGTTGAAAATGTGTATTTAAGTAGAGATATGGAAGTGCCTATGTAGCATCCCTGCCATTCCTGTATTACCAGGTTGTGTTACAAGATGGATTCATTGCATACAGGTTTATTTCTAGTAGGGATTTGTGTATTATTTTCACCCATTGGAATGAATTTATGTATGCAGTATTAAGAAAATATTTTAGAAAAATAAAGTGTGTTTAAGCTATCAGTACAAGGAAGTTCATATTCAAAACTGCATTTCAAAACTGGCATTTCTGCAGTTGTTTGAAAAGTTGAAGTAACTGTTACAGTAAAGCACATTTATTGAAAAAAAAAGATTGATTAGCAACAACAACAAAAAAAAATAAAAGTAAAAAGAATATGAATAAAAAATAAACCAGGAGCTAGAACAAAGCAGAACAAGAACTGATTAAATCATTTAGTTTGATTACTGTAGAAAAGATATTTAATATTTAAAACATGTATATCGGAAGTCATCACTGGTGTTTTTTTTATTACCATATAGCCTTTAAAATTAACTATTTTATAGCTATGTGCTAGAATATTAAGATCATTCTTTTTAGCAAGCAGAGCAACATGCAGATGCCTGATTATATTCACATGCTGATTTTCACTCCAACATTAAAACACTAACAAGGCATTATGGAAACATTATATAGATACACATTTTAGATTATTTTTTAAAAGCAAGAAATACCGTACTAAAGTGTCTGAAAACAGAAAGGATTGTTACATATGGATGACAAATGCAGTAAATGTCCATTAAACATTCACAGTTGTTCATATCTTTTTCCAAAATTGAGGCATAGTTAAATAGATGCCTCCGATTTTTTCATAGCTACCAATTCCATTCTTCTTAAAAATAATATCAGTAGGAACAGTGAATAAATTTATTTCTATTTAGCTCACACCTTTCCAGTGGTAGTTCAAGGAGAGTACCTGAATGTAGCTCGCCTTGAACTACCACTGGAAGCACTATTTCCCTGTCCCCAGAGGGCTTACAGTCTAAGTTTGTACCTGAGGCAATGGAGGAGGGTTAGGTGACTTGCCCAAGGCCACAAGGAGTGCCAGTGGTGAACTCTGATGACCAAGCAGCTATTCTAACCACTAGGCTACTCCACCACTCGAGGTTTGAGAGAAGCCTTATGGTAATAATTTTGACTTTTGTATGGCACTGTCTTCAGGTTGTCTTACAATAAATATGCAAGATAAAGTAAACAATATTTGAATTTGAATTATAACTTAACCTTGAGCTCTGATCTCACAAGGCAAGTAATTGAATCCTCATGAATCATAAGTAGAAAAGATAAATAATTTTTAAAAAGAAGATAATCTAATGTGAAGTCTTCCTTATGTCTAGTACAGGTTACCCAAAGAATGGAACCATCTCTCTTTCTATATGGACTTGTCAGTTCTGCTCACTGTCCAAACACTTATTTTCTGTTACGCAATCTATTATGTAGCACAGCATTAAACATTTGTTCTAGTATTAACAGGTAGAGGGAATACTTAATTGAAAGCATTTGGGGTGTCCTTTTGAAAGAACAATATGCAACATCCTTTTGCCTGCAGCTGTCTGTGTGATCTGAGACAAGTCACTTATCTCTCTCTGCCTCCAGGACCCAATTGCAAGCAAATCTTTGTTACCATATAGCTTGCTCTCTTCACAAAGCAAAAAATAAATACAAGCTAACAGGACTATATTACTTTGTAAGCAGTACTGTAGCACCAGCCCCTGTTCCCTGAAAAAGAATGGAAAAAGCAATATCATATATCTTATATTATAACCAGAAAATCAAAATCTCTTTATTATTCTGACAGTTGATCCCTATGGTACCTCATGAACTATGAAACCTAAAAATATTAGGTTCCTTTCCTCCTTCTGCTTTTTCTAAGCCACTCAACCTTGTACTTTTAAGTAACCTGTTTGGGATATGCAGCGTGTAACTATGCTATTTATGTTGTACAATGCTGTATGCCCTGTAAGTAGGATAGACAATGAACAGTAAATCTAACAACCACTTTGACCACTTTAGTATGAAAATAAATAGCAATTTCTGTTCTCTGTTCATGGGTGTTTTGTTTTGTTTTTGCCTGTTTGAAACAAATACAATTTAAAGAAGAATTAGAGAACTGCAATCAGTTTCTAGGAATCTCAGCTGGTCACAATGCATTGTAAGTGAAGGTTTGACAGAACATAATGCTCAAGAAGATGTACATGAATGTTGGACACATCAAGAGAGAATTGGAGACACTATCAAGGCAATTATAGAAGGCTTATGTGTGTAAACAAGACTATATACATCTGGAAATAGTCATATACATATAAGTAGTAATTTCAGAAGAGGCACTGCATGAATATTTATGCCCATGTTGCAAACGGATTTGAAATGGACATAGTTTGGGTAGACCTTGAAAGTATAAATATATCCCCTATTTTGCAATGTAAACACACATATACAGTAGTTTCAAATATTGCCACATTAGTACTTACACATGCTCCAAGTCACACATAACTCCCAGGTAAATGCTCATTTTCCAGGAACAAACAGAAAGTCAGTCCTCACATATGGGTGACGTTAGCGCCGACGGAGCCCATATGGAGCGTTTTCCCAGCTTTCAAAGAAAGCCTTTGGGAATTTTACTATGCATGCATGGTCCCCTTCCTGCCCAAGGATACCATCTTGCTCAGTCTCCTTTTTTCCATGGAGCACAACGGATGCACATCCAATTTCCCCAGAAAAAATCCTTAAAAAATTAGCTGTTTCTAGTTTGCATACCAGTTCCTATTCCCGCCTCAAGCTGGCACCGGGCCCGGCTCTCTTCTCAGCTCTTTCTCCTTTTTTTCATCGAGGCTTGCCTCGACTGGCGTTCGCACCATTTTTTGCCCGGGGGGTCATCGACCCCAGACAGGTGTCCCCCACCATGTATTCCGGTGGGTTCAAAAAAATGTCACCGCTGCAGTCAAACCATGTCTGTCACTGACACCCATGACTGCTGCTTATGCTGCCTGGGACCAGACCGTGATAGCACCTCGTGTGATCTGTGATGCCTAAAACGAATAAAACTAATAAAAAGAGGTCAGAATTGAAGGAGAAGCTGTTTCCAAGGTCTGACTCAGCACCAGCCTCCCCACTGCTGAGTTCCAATTCCAGAACTTCTTGTGAGGCCTGGCATCCTCGGAGTCCTGCAGTAGTGGCTCCTCCAAGAAGGCCTCGGACCCCAAGTGAAAGAAGAAAAATTTCTCAAAGCCCTTCGAGGTTACACTGGGGAAACCCGGTAAGTCAAGCCGGAGGGACTTGGGAGACTCCGAGAAGCATCCCACCAAGGTCCTCAAGAAGGATTCCTCAACCAGTGGATACCATGCGAGATTCCTCGAGGCCGTAGTCCTCATCAAGGATGCATTCGTGAGAGTGCCAGCACCAGGCCCGAAATCCTTGGTGCCCATGCCAAAAACTGCGGAGCCTTCTGGCTTGGAAACCAGAATGGCAGCCATGGAGCAGAACATCACTGCTATCCTGGCCATGCAGCAGGCAATGATATCAGGTTCATCCGCATCATCCGCCCCAATGACCAGACCCCCAACTACAGGGGAGTCCCTGGTTGTCAAGTCGAGCTCCAAGCACCACCAGCCTCGGGTAAGTCTTCAGCTCCTGTCGAGGTCCTGGTCCCATTCCTCAGGCATCCGGTCCTCCCCGGTGAGTTTCCAAGACTCAGACCTGAGGTCCTCAGGAGGCCCCCGGCCTCGGACTCGTCGTCTCCCCTCGACTCCAAGTGCGAAATAGATGACAAGGCCTCCCCAGAAACCACACAGCATCGAGACATCCCTTCGGCCCCAGCGCCATTCCTCTCCTGAGGATGTGGCCTTCCATGACTATGCCAGGGATATGGCCCGAGCCCTATTGGTGCAAACCAAAGTGGAGGAGGACCTCCGCACCAAGGAAGAGAGATCCTCCAGTTCGAGTCTCCACCCAAGGAAACTCTCACGGTGCTGGTGCAGCCAGTCCTCGAGCAGCTACTTCTGAGAATGTGGGAGACCCCGGTGTCGGTGCCAGTGGTCAGCCGATGCCTCGAAACCATATACTGCATCAGGAAGGGGTCGGGATTCCATAAGCCTCATCTCCCACATAACTCCATGGTTGTTGAGTCAACCATGCAGAAACTCAAGAGCCAGAAGAATTATTCTTCTGTCCCCCCCTGGAAGGGATGCTAGAGCCCTCGACACCCTTGGGTACAAGTGCTACCAGGGCTCGATGCTAGGATGTCGAATCCAAGCCTAGGAGTTGTCTGTTTTTTCAGCAGGGCTGGTCAGGGGACCTCTCCAATGGTTCCAAGCACTGACCTCTGGGATCAAGGATTATTCAAAGTTCTTCTCCCAAGCAGCCTAAGATGGATTAAAGTCAGCAGCTTGAGTAGCAGCAGAAAGCATCAGGGCTCAACGCCAAGCCTGGCTACAGTCATCGGACCTCAAACGTTGGGTCCAGGACAAGCTGCTCAACGTCCCCTGCACCAGGGAAAACCTATTCAGCAAACCCATGGCTGAGAAAGCAGCGGAGATAGAGGCCGAGGTGGTGACCTGACAGAGGATATCAAAAAGACCTCTTCCTTTCCCCGCAAGAAACCCGGGGGGAAAAGGCCCCTGTTCCAAGGGTCTCGGGCCAGCAACAGGGTTCTCACCCCAAGAGACAAGGGCTGGGATCTCAGAAGCCCCAAACCCAGCTCCATCCCTGCCAGGAGGGAGCTTTTGATCCCAGGGCAGGGGCCCCTTCTCCCCTGGGAGACCTTCACCATCCCACAGGGGGCCACATGGCACTCTTTGCCCACAGATGGGCCGAGATCACTACAAACTAGTGGGTGCTGCATATGGTAAGGGAGGGATACCTCCTCAGCTTACATTAATTACCACCCAAGTTCTTCCCAGGAGAGCCTGTGTGACCTCTCCTTCACCAGACTCTTCTGCTCTCAGAGCTTGCAGGTCTGCTCAGGGACAAGATAGTGAACAAGGCAAATAGAGAAGGTAGAAAAGGAGGAGGAGTAGGCCTATATGTCAAAAGTGATATTAAAGCTGCTAAAATGCAGGGGATATGGGGAAAAGAAGAAGCGCTGTGGATTGTGTTAGAAAGAGGAGATGGTACTGTCATCCATACTGGTAGAGTCTACAGGCCTCCAACTCAAACCGAGGAAATGGATAGCGAATTGATTATTGATATTGCAAAGATAGCCATGAAGGGGGAAGTGATCATATTGGGTGACTTTAATCTACCCGATGTGGATTGGAGTATTCCTTCTGCAAATCTGGAAAGAAGTAAAAAAAAATGTGGATGCCTTCCAAGATGAACTACTTAGACAAATTTTGATGGAACTGACCAGGGAAAGCTTGATGCTGGATTTAGTACGCACCAACGGAGTTAGTGTGTCAAATATCCGGGTGGGTAGCCAGATGAAAAGCAGTGATCATCACATAGTATCATTTGAAATATAAGCCAAGGCAGAGTCCAATCACAGCAAGCTCAAAGTCCTAGTCTTCAAAAACGCTGACTTCAGTAAAATGGCCAAGTGCCTGAAGGAGAAGTTGGCAGGGTGGGAGGGGATAAGGGAAGTGGAATTGCAGTAGGCTAAGGAGTTGGACTGAGGGAGAGCCCTAGATGTGGTGTATTTAGATTTCAGTAAAGCCTTTGACACTGTTCCTCACAGGCGACTTATAAACAAACTGAGCACCCTAGGGATGGACCCTAAAGTTACTGCTTGGGTTAGAAATTGGTTGGGTGGGAGGCGACAAAGAGTACAAGTAAATGGAGCTCACTCTGAGGAGAAGGATGTTATCAGTGGTGTGCCCCAGGGATCTGTCCTTGGTCCGATTCTTTTTAACATCTTTGTTAGTGATATAGCGGAAGGGCTTTCAGGTAAGGTTTGCCTCTTTGCGGATGATACCAAAATCTGCAATAGAGTAGACACCCAGGAAGGGTAGATAACATGAGGAGGGATCTAGCTAAGCTTGAAGAATGGTCTAGAATTTGGCAGCTGGGATTTAATGTTAAAAAATGTAAGGTCATGCATTTGGGCTGCAGCAATCCAAGGGAGCAATATAGTATAGGGGGTGAAGTACTTTTGTCCACTAAAGAAGAGCGGGACCGAGGCGTGGTTGTGTCTGATGATCTTAAAGTAGCTAAACAGGTAGAAAAGGCGATGGCAAAAGCTAGAAGGATGCTTGGGTGCATACGGAGAGGAATGGCTAGCAGAAAAAAGGAGGTGACAATGCCTCTATAAGTCTTTGGTGCAACCTCATTTGGAGTATAGTGTGCAATTCTGGAGACCGCAGCTTCAAAAGGATGTGAACAGGATGCAATCGGTGCAGAGGGTGGCTACTAAAATGATTAGTGGTCTTCATTATAAAGCATATGAGGACAGACTGAAGGATCTTAATATGTACACCTTAGAGGAAAGGCGGGGTAGAGGTGATATGATTGAGATGTTTAAATACCTCCGTGGCATAAATGTTCAGGGAGAGAGCCTCTTTCAATCGCAAGCAAGTTCTGCTACGAGGGGACATGGGATGAGGGTGAAGGGAGATAGATTCAGGAGTGATATGCGGAAATATTTCTTTATGGAAAGAGTAGTGGATCCATGGAATAGTCTCCCAGTGGAGGTGGTAGAGATGAGGACAGTAACTGAATTCAAAAAGCATGGGACAAACACAGAGGATCTCTAAAGGTAAAAAGGGGACTGTTGTAGTTGTTATGGAAGGACAGACTAGATAGGCCATGTGGTCTTTTTCTGTCGTCATATTTCTATGTTTCTAATAAAAGGGGCAACAGATACATATGTAAAGAAAGTAAATAAAAGCAAGAGGAAAAGGAAATCTATTTGGTTCTCCAAAAAAGTGGCTGCACAAATGAAGGCAAAAAACATGGCTTGCACAAAATTCAGAAGTTTGCAAACAGAGGAACACAGAAAAGAATACAGGATAAAACGAAAAGAGACAAAAAGAGAAATAAGGATAGAAAAATCCAAGGTAGAAGAAAAGATGGCTAAAGATGTGAAGTGTGGTAACAAGACCTTTTTCAGGTATATTCGGGAGAGGAGGAAAATCAGAGTTGGAATTGCAGGACTCAAAGGTGCCGGGAATGGATTTGTGGAAAGTGACTTTGAAAAAGCAAAAATGCTAAACAAATACTTCTGTTCTGTTTTTACGAAAGAAAATCCTGAAGAAGGACCACCTGTAATTGACAAATATATAAATGGGAATGGAGTAGATACCACACCATTCACAGAAGATGATGTGTTGGAACAGCTTGCAAAACTGAAAGTGGACAAGGCCATGGGACCGGATGGGATACATCCCAGGATACTGAAAGAGCAGTCTCGAGTCGATCCTCGGCCAAGGTCCCCCTCGGCCTCCCGCTCGGGGCCGAGGTCGTTGACGCCGGTGCCCTCGGCATTTGGGCGGATGGCATCGATGCCCGGCCGGAGCCGCTCGATTCCTCCTCCTCGGAGTCCGAGTGGGAGACAGAGGATGAGGAGTCCCCGGACACTTTCCAGACCCGGTGCATCCAATCGGACTCACCGGAGTCCGAGCCTCAGAGACGGTCCCCACCGGAGGATACCCGGTTCTTGGATTTCGTGAGGGACATGGCCAAAGCCTTGGCCTTCCCCGCGGATACCGAGGAGGAGCCTTGAGCCGAGGAGCTCGAGGCCCTCCAGTATGACTCTCCGCCTAAGGAGGCCTTTACTGTACCGGTTCCTCCAATGCTGGAACGGCTGCTCTTCCGCATGTGGGAGGCACCGGCCTCGGCGCCAGTTCTCAGCAAACGGGTCGATTCCATTTATCGAGTCCGTAAGAGCCCTGGGTTCCAGAAGGCACAGCTACCGCACCACTCCATGGTTGTGGAATCGGCCATGCATCGTCTGAAGAGTCAGAAGATGCACTCCTTGGTGCCCCCCGGCCGGGAGGCCCGTAACCTGGATGCCCTCGGTAGAAAGTGCTTCCAGGGCTCTATGCTGGCTTGCTGAGTCCAGACTTACCAGCTGTACATGGGCATGTACCTCTGAGACCTGGCAAAGGAGATTGCCGGGTTCTCTGCTGGCCTCTCTGAGGAACCTTTGCAGAGGTTCAAGGCTTTGTCATCGGGGATTCGAGAGTGCTCAAAATTTATATCTCGAGCAGACTATGATGGCTTCGGCCCGAGTAGCAGCGGCCGGCATCGGTGCACGCCGTCAGGCCTGGCTACAGTCATCGGACCTTGAGCCATGGGTCCAGGACAAGTTGGTCGATGTCCCTTGCCGGGGTGAGAACCTCTTTGGCAAACCCATGGCTGAAAAGGCTGCAGAAATCGAGACTGAGACTCTCCCCAGGACAAGGCTGTCCAGGAAGACTTCTGCCCCTTCTCAGAAGAAGAAGGGCTCAGGGAAAAAGCTCTTTTACCCGAGGAAGGCTACTGCCTACAAATCCTACCCTCAGTTTCATGCCTCTACCGCTCCCCATCAGGGTCAGCAGGCCAAGGAGCAGGGACATGGGCCCCGTAGGCAGGAAACCCTCAAGCCATCAGCTCCGGCTCCTGCACAGCAGGGAGCGGGGTTTTGACTCCCACTGTATAGCCTCTCCTCCTCAGCTGGCTCCTCTCAGCACAGGAGGCCGGCTGACACTGTACGCCCACAGGTGGTCAGCCATAACAGGGGATACCTGGGTACTGAGCAGAGTCCAAAAGAGCTATTTGCTCCACTTCAACCAGTTACTCCCCTCCTATTTTCCAGGGGAGCCTCCAAGACTCCTCCTTCACAGGAACCTCCTCCTGCAGGAGTTGGCAAGTCTTCTAAGGGAGTAGGTGGTGGAACCAGTGCCTCACCACCTGAGAAGCCAAGGCTTCTATTCACGGTACTTTCTGGTACCAAAAAAGACAGGAGGCCTCAGGCCCATCCTAGACTTGCGAAATCTCAACAAGTTCCTGGAGAGGGAAAAGTTCAAGATGCTTACCCTTGGAATACTGCTGCCCTACCTCCAGCAGGGAGATTAGCTATGCTTCTTAGACCTGAAGGATGCTTATACTCACATCCTCATTCATCCAGACCACAGACAATATCTCAGATTTGTAGTGGGAGGAAATCATTTTCAGTACAGAATACTTCCATTTGGCCTAACCTCCGCACCCAGGGCTTTCACCAAATGCCTGGCGGTGGTGGCGGCCTATCTCAGAAATCAGGGCATCTTTGTCTTTCCATACCTAGACAACTGGTTCATCAGGGGTCAGTCTCCACAGGAGGCCAGACAAGCCACTCTTCGCACTGTCTCTCTTCTCCAGCACCTAGGATTTGTCATAAACTTCGCAAAGTCCACTTTGCTCCCCTCACAGGACGTAGAGTTAATAGGGGCAAGGTTGGCTATTCTACAAGCAATGGCTTATTTGCCCGGGAACAGGGCTCACAGACTGATGGCTCTGGCACAGCAGTTTTGCAGTGGATCTCTGGTCTCGGCCAGACATTTCCTGAGGCTTTTGGGCCACATGGCATCCACAGTCCATGTGACTCCAAATGCTCGTCTGCATATGCGGCCTGCTCAGTGGTGCCTCAGAGCTCAGTGGGTGCAGGCCACAGGAGACTTAAGGGACAGAGTGAGAGTGTCACAACTACTAGTGGCCTCCCTACAATGGTGGCTGCATCTTCCGAACCTGATAAAAGGAGTGCCCTTCCAGGCACCACCACACACACAGGTGCTGATGACCAATGCTTCTCTTCAAGGTTGGGGTGCACATTGCCAGGGGGCATGCACTCAGGGCCTCTGGTCTCCTTGGGAGGCCATACAGCAGATCAATCTGTTGGAGTTGCGAGCTATTCGATTAGCTCTGCAAACTTTCTCTCATGTCCTCTCTCACCAGTCTGTCTTGATTCAGACGGACAACCAAGTAGCAATGTTCTATGTGAACAAACAAGGAGGCACAGGCCCTGTGAGCCTTTGCAGTCAAGCAAGGCATGTTTCTCAAGGCAGTTTATCTACCGGGCCAAGAAAATTACCTGGCAGACCGGTTGAGCAGGATTCTACAGCCTCACAAATGGCATTTGAATCCCCTAGTGGCCCAGCAGATCTTCCTAAAATGGGGTCTTCCAACCATCGATCTCTTTGCCAGTCCACTGAACCGTCAGCTGCCCAGGTTCTGTTCCAGACAGCTGCATCCTCTGCGGATAGCAGCAGATGCCTTCCTAATCTCTTGGTCTACGGGCCTGCTGTATGCGTTTCCTCCAACACCTCTAGTGGCCCGAACCCTATTTAAGGTTCTTCGGGACAGGGCCTCACTGATCCTGGTAGCCCCCAGATTGCCGAGGCAACCGTGGTTTCCACTCATTCTGAAATTGGCGGTGGACACTCCACTCCCTCTGGGGGTGCAACCCAATCTCCTGTCTCAGGATCAGGGATCTCTCCTGCACCCCAACCTCCAGTCCCTCCATTTGATGGCCTGGCTGCTGAAAGGTAGTTCTAGCCCCCTTACTTCTACCTAGGGAAGTGGAGGAGGTGGTTTTGGCCTCTAGGAGACAATCCACCCGGAAATCTTATGTCCTCAAATGGCGTAGGTTCTCCACCTGGTGTGCCCAGCGCAGAGAGGATCCATTTTCGTGCCTGGTACCAGTGGTGCTGCAGTATCTGCTTCACCTGTCGAACCTAGGCCTTAAATCCAACTCTGTTCGGGTCCACCTCAGTGCTCTGTCAGCGCACCACTCACCGGTGGAGGGCCAGTCTCTGTCGGTCCACCCCTTAGTGGCCCGCTTCCTCAAAGGCCTGCTTTTTCTCAAGCCTCCACCAGCCCCTGAGTGGGATTTGAATGTGGTCTTGCAACAACTTACTCCCCACCATTTGAGCCGATGGCTACCTATCATTTATGCTTCCTTTCCTGGAAGGCCTTGTTCTTGGTGGCTCTTACCAAGGCCAGGCGTGTGAGTGAACTACAGGCTCTGGTTTCTGACAGACCGTACACACGGTTCTATAGGAACAGGGTGGTCTTACGGACTCATCCTAAGTTCCTTCCAAAGGTTGTCTCCTCCTTCCACCTCAATCAGGAGGTGGTTCTTCTGACCTTTTTTCCCAGGCCGCATGCTAGCCGGGCTGAGATGGTCTTGCATACCCTGGACTGTAGGAGGGCGTTGTCTTTCTACATTGACCATACGCAGGGGCATCGAAGGGCAGTTCAGCTCTTCGTATCTTTTGACCCCAATAAGCTGGGGTTGCCTGTGTCCAAGCATACCCTGTCCATTTGGGTAGCAGACTGTATCGCCTGGGCGTACAGGGCAGCCGGCCTCTCCTTGCAGGGTCGAGTCACTGCCCACCGTGTCAGGGCGAAGGCCGCATCAGTAGCTCATCTCCACTCTGTTCCGTTGGCGGACATCTGCCGGGCCGCTACTTGGTCTTCAAGCCAGACTTTTGCGGCTCACTACTGCCTCGAGAGGGAGTCCCATAGGGGCAGTGCTTTCGGACAGGCGGTACTCCATAATCTCTTTGAGGTTTAGGCAACTCCTACCCTCCGGCCCTTGTGTTGGGCTACTGTACGGGGGCGTTCCCAGAAAGGATTCTTTCACGGATGCTGATGCTCTAGAGGGAGCTTATTTTTCAGCTTGGGTTCCCGGTAGCCTGAAGCTGGGGAGTCCCATATGTGAGGACTGACTTCCTGCTTGGTCCTGGAGAAAGAGTAGTTACTCACCTGGAACAGGTGTTCTCCAGGGACAGCAGAAATCAGTCCTCACGACCCTCCCTCCTCCCCTTGGAGTTGCAGTCATATGATTTATTTTCTGTTTTTGCTGTCTTTTAGCTATGTCATCAGACTGAGCAAGATGGCACCCTTGGGCGGGAAGGGGACCGCTCATACGCGCTGCATTCCCAAATGCTTTCTTTTAAAGCTGGGCAAATGCTCCGCACGAGGGCTCCGTCGGCGCTGATGTCACCCATATGTGAGGACTGATTCCTGCTGCTCTTGGAGAACACCTGTTACAGGTGAGTAACTACTCTTTACATCAACAAGCAGGGAGGTATGGGCTCGTACTCTCTCTGTCAGGAGGCTGTAGCCCTCCTCTTTTGCTGTGGCAATGGCCTGCTCCTACAAGCGGTGTACCTGCCAGACCTGGACAGCTGCTTAGCAGACAGGCTGAGCAAAGTCCTTCACCCACATGAATGGCATTTGAACCCCAGGGTAGCAAATTAACTCTTCCACTGTCGGGACAGACCTGTAATAGACCTCTTGCCTCCCTGGACAACACGTGTTACCACGCTTTTGCTCATGACAACCGCACCTGGAGAGAGTGGCAACAGATGCCTTCCTGATCCCATGGTCAGAAAGCCGACTCTGTGCGTTTTCTCCAACTTCCTTAGTCACCAAGACCTTCTTAAAGGACCAGAGTGAGAGAGCATCAGTGATACTGATCACCCCCAGGTGGCCCAGGCAACCATGGTTCCCTCTGCTGTTTTTTCTGTTGGTGGCACCCCACTTCCACTGGGCTAGGGCCCAGACTTCCTATTCCAGGAGGAGGGCTTCCCAATCTGTGGTCGCTAACACTAACAGCATGACTGCTGAAAGGGTATCATTGGCCCCTTTCAATCTTCCTGAGGAAGTCGAGGAAGTCCTACTAGCCTCTCCAAAACCCTCCCCCAGAAGGGCATATGCTTTTAAGTGGAGAAGGTTCTCTGTGTGCGGAGAAGAAGGAGAATTCATTCTCTTGCTGGGTGCAATTCGTCCTTCAGTATCTCCTACACCTGTCACACACCAAGCTAAAATCAAATGAGCGGGTGCGTGCACCTGAGTGCTATAGCTGCGCACCACCACCCTATAGAGGGAAAACCCCTCTCAAGCCAGCCCCTGTCTCCAGGTTCCTCCGGGGCCTTCTGTTATCCAAGCCCCCTCTCTACCTGCCAGCAGCGGAATGGGATCTCAATGTGATGCTCTCTCAGCTCACCAAACCACTTATCGAGCCCCTGGCCACTTGTCACCTTCGGTACCTGTCTTGGAAAATGGCTTTTCTGGTGGCCCTCACGTCCACTCGTAGAGTGAGTGAACTCTGATGGCAGATCCACCATACACACAGTTCTACAAGAACAGGGTAGTACTCCACACGCACCACAAATTCCTCCCAAAGGTAGTATCTCCTTTTCACCTCAACCAAGAGGTGATCCTGCCAACCTTCTTCCCGCAGCCTCATGCTGGCAGGGAGGAACTAGTGCTTTATACACTGGATTGCAAATGGGCCCTGTCCTTTTACCTATAGCGGACTCAGGCCCATCGCAAAGCTCCTCAGCTATTGGTATTATATGACCCCAGTAGAATGGGGCTCCCCATGATGAAGCAAACTTTATCCTCTTGGGTGGCAGACTGTATTGCCCTCGCCCATGAGCAAGCTGGCCTCTCCCTCAAGCACTGGATCACAGCGCATCAAATGAGGGCAACAGCTACATCGGTGGCCATCCTCTGCTCAGTGCCGGTGATGGAGATCTGTTACTACACTTTCATACCTTGGGTTTGGAGGAGTGATTGCGGGGTCCTCTCTGGCAAGCGCATGCGACTCGTTCCATAGGTCCTCTGGAGGCTACAGGCCCCTGGTCTCAGACCTTGACTGTGGTGATCACGAAGCCTCAGAATCGACATTGGACTTCCAGTCCGACTGGGAGACCAAGGACAAGGAGTCCCTGGACATGTGGTGACACGGAGACGTGCCCTCGGTCCCGTCTCCCACAGCGCTCCTCTGAATATCAAAAGTGACTTTGCCATTCTGGAAGAGAGGGTAATGCAGATAGGTGAACAATTGGTGTTCTCCTTAATCTTCTCTGTTGAGGGTAAAGGCCAAGGCAGAGAAACTCAAGTCCTGGAGGTCTGCAGTCTCATATTTTGGTTCTTTCAATAACCTTGGATGTATATCATCCGGTCCAGGTGATTTGGTACTCTTCATTTTATCAAATAGTTGTAATGCATCTTCCCATTTCTCAATATTTCTTTCAATTCTTCTGAAACATCACTTTTATATACCATTTCAGGCATGTAGGGTATTTACCTATTGAACTATCATTAAAATTAACTGTAGTACCTGGCCAGTGTAATGCCAAGATTTAAAAAGGCTTCCGGGGTGATCCGGGAAACTACAGATCTGTGAGTCTGAAATCAGTACTGGGCAAAATGGTAGAAACCATTATAAAGAATAAAATTGCTGATCATGTATATAGCCATAGTTTAGTGGGAGAAAGCCAACATGGATTTAGCCAAGGAAAGTCTTGTCTTACTAATCTGTTATATTTTTTTGAAGGTGTGAATAAACAGGAAGACAAAGGCGAGCCTGTTGATATAGTGTATCTGGATTTTCAGAAAGTCTTTGACAAGGTCACTCATGAGACACTCTTGGCAAAATTAAAAAGTCATGGGATTGGAGGCAGTGTATTAGTGATAGAAGGCAGAGAGTAGGGATAAATGGCCATTCCTTTTCGTTTCTCCGGGCCAGTCCAGGTACTGATGGGTGGTCAATCCCTTCTAGCAGCTGAGGACTGATTTTTTTAAAAACTTCTGGCAGACACTATAGCTCCCTCTAGCGCTTGAACACCAGTCTTCAGTCCTCAGCAGCTGGAACGGACGTCTATCTGGCAGGCTCCCTGAAGACTGGACTTGGCAGCGCTAGTGTTCGTTTTATTGCAGAATTTGGTGAATTTTTTTTTTTTGACCGGGTGTAGCAGAGGGGACAGCGCAGATTTTCTAAGGGGATCCCTGCTCCCTGGCTCTAGCAGAGCTCCATAGCGGGATCGTCCTTATTTGGGGCACAGCAGTGTTCCTGTTCCTCTTTCAGCGATCCTTTATTTAATTTATGTATTTAGCTAACTTTGCTTTCTAAATTCCCCGGGGGCAGAGCCTGCTTCCGTAGGGGTCGCTGAATCTCAGGGGTTGAGAGGGCTGGGAGCCCCAGTATCCTCGTCCCGACGCTGTCCCCGTGCCTCCGTACCTTGCTGGCAGCAGGTCTTTAGACACTTCGTGAGCTCCTTCAGGTAAGAGCTAATTCGCTCTGTCTCACCCTGTTGTTCGCGGCCTTCCGGTTCTTGCGGTCTCGATTTTGCACCGGCGGTTTTGGCGGGAGCGCCATTTTCTCTTCGCGGGGGTTACTCGGTGGCGTTTGGTTTTTCGCCGGATTGGCCTTTGCGTGGTCATTTGGGGCAGCATGGAGGTGCCTAGTACAGCAGATTTGTTGGGGGACAGGCTTCAGTCGCCATTGCCGAAATCGGGGTCGGCTGTCTCGCTGCCTTCCTCAGAAGGGAATTCTCCTGCGCTTTTGAAGGGCGGTGGGAAGAGAAAGACCAAATCTCACAGGTCTTCTGCTAAGGGGGACACAGAACCTCTCTTGACCCCTGCGGCCCAGGAGCCCGGAATTTCATTTTTTTCGCCAGATTTTATACTGGCTATGCACAAAGCCTATCTGTTAAAGTTGTCTCAGCCTGTTGTCAGTACTGCTGCAGGGCTTCAGGAACCATTATTGCGTGACCCTGGGTTGGCTACTCCGGGGAGGGCTGCTCAGCTCAGCAGGGTGCACTGCTCCCCTCGGTAGAGCTGGAGCCTGGCATAGCATGTCCTTCTCTCCCTGAGGAAGGTGAGCTCGGTTCTGAGGAAGGTCTGGAGTCCTGGCCTCTGGAGTTGGAGGAAGGGGAACTCGGGCCTGGTGAGGACCCTAATGTTTTCAGGGTCTTTCGTAAGGAAGAGCTCGGGCCGCTGATAGTGCAGTCCCTCGCGGCCTTAAACTTAGTATCGCCGGCTCAGCAGCAGGAGCCTCTTGAAGATCCGTTGTTGCAAGGTTTTAGGCCGGAACAGAAGTGTTTTCCCATGCACCGAATGATTAAGAAGATGATAGAGTCTGAGTGGGAGTTCCCTGAGGCTAGTTTCCGTGGAGGCCGTAGTCTTTCTCGTCTTTACCCGGTCCCTCAGGAAGAAAAAGACTTCTTCCGCATGCCAAAGGTAGACGCGCTGGTTTCGGCGGTCACTAAGAAAACTACCATTCCTGTGGAGGGCGGAGCGGCCCTCAAGGATGTTCAGGATCGTAAGCTGGAAGTTCTCCTGAAACAGGCTTTCGACGCTAACGCCCTTGCCTTGCAGGCGTCGATTTGCGGGGCTTTTGTTTCTCGGGCTTCTATCCGCTGGATTCAGGGTGATCAGTCCGATCTCAAGCAGGAGGCTGGTGCTCCGGAAGGAGCTAAGCTCGAGTTGGCAGCGGCATACCTGGCGGATGCCTTCTACGATCTGATCCGCATTTCGGCTAAGGCTATGGCGTCTGTCATTGCGGCTCGGCGTTTTCTTTGGCTACGGAACTGGGCGGCGGATACGTCTTCCAAATCGCGCCTCAGTAAGCTTCCGTACAAAGGGAAGCTGCTGTTTGGGGAGGCGCTGGAAAAGATTGTTAAAGATTTGGGTGATTCCAAAGGGGGTCGCCTGCCGGAGGATTGACCCAGAGCGCCCAGATCGGGTTCCATACAGCGAGGTCACAACAGGGACGTTCGCCGGTTTCGCGGTTCTCGGTTCGCTCCTTATCAGAGGGGTCGTTTTCCTGCCAGGGGTCAGTCCTTTCGTGGCGCCCGTGGCTTTGGAAGGGGCTTTTTCAGTACACCGCAGTCTGCCACCAAAAAGCCGCAATGAAGGTTTGCAGGTCCAGGCGGAGATTCCGATAGGAGGCCGTTTGCAGGAGTTTCTCTCCGTCTGGACCGCCATAACTACCAATCTCTGGGTTCTAGAGATTATCCGCGAAGGATATGCTCTGGAGTTTGCCTCTCCTCTGTCAGATGCCTTCGTGTTTTCTCCCTGCGGTCCGCGTGCGAGGCGGCAGGCCGTCGAGTTGACGCTGCGGCATTTGCTACAACTGTGAGCGGTGGAGCCGGTGCCGCTAAACCAATGCGGCTTCGGTCGATACTCGATTTACTTTGTGGTGCCCAAGAAGGGAGGCTCCTTCCATCCCATTCTGGATCTCAAGCATGTCAATCGTTGCTTACGGGTACCCCATTTTCGGATGGAAACCCTGCGCGCGGTAATTCGCGCGGTGCAGCCTGGAGAATGGCTATCCTCCATAGATCTCACGGAAGCTTACCTTCACATTCCGATCCGAGCGGAGCATCACCGTTTTCTCCGTTTCGCGGTGCCCGCGGGACATTTTCAGTTTCGGGCATTGCCGTTTGGTCTGGCGACCGCGCCGCACACGTTTACGAAGGTGATGGTAGTGGTGGCGGCTGCCCTTCGCAAGGAGGGCATCCAGGTACACCCGTATCTGCACGATTGGCTGATCTGTGCGGGTTCGCAGAAGGAGTCGGCAGCAGCGATAACTCGCGTTGTCCGGTTCCTGGAGAGTCTCGGTTGGGTCATCAACCAGTCCAAGAGTCAATTGTGTCCCGCGCAACGGTTGCTGTACCTGGGTGCACTTTTCGATACCGACAGCGGAAAGGTTTGTCTGCCGCCGCTCCGAGTCCGGAGGCTGTTGGAGCAGGTGCACTCCTTCCTTCGTTTCCAGGCGCCGTCTGCTTGGAGGTACCTTCAGTTGTTGGGCTTGAT
This sequence comes from Ichthyophis bannanicus, assembly GCA_033557465.1. Lineage (NCBI taxonomy): Eukaryota > Metazoa > Chordata > Amphibia > Gymnophiona > Ichthyophiidae > Ichthyophis > Ichthyophis bannanicus. Next base: position 855,576,150 of record CM066032.1, read on the forward strand.
GGCCGCGGCGTTAGATCTGGTTCCGTGGGCCAGGGCTCACATGCGTCCGCTTCAACACGCTCTTTTGTCTCGGTGGTCTCCTCAGCAGCATCCGTTGACCCGTCGGCTGCCTTGTTCGGACGACGTTCGCCTCAGTCTCCAGTGGTGGCAGTGCCCCTCTCACCTGCAAGCGGGGGTTCCACTAGCGGATCCGGAGTGGGTGCTGGTCACGACGGACACCAGCCTCTCTGATTGGGGGGCTCATTGTCTTACCCAAATAGCTCAAGGCAATTGGTCCGAGGAGGAGATCACTTGGTCCATAAATCGCTTGGAGCTGCGGGCGGTTCGTCTAGCCCTCTTGCACTTCTCGGAACTCCTCCGCGGGAGGGCGGTGCGAGTGTTTTCCGACAATCTCATCACGGTCGGTTACATCAACAAGCAGGGGGGTACAGGCAGTGCTTCTCTTTTGCAGGAGAGTCAGAGTCTGTTTCACTGGGCGGAGTTGCATCTGCAAGCTCTGTCGGCGGCCCATGTGGCAGGAAAGGACAATGTACAGGCCGATTTTCTCAGTCGGCACCGCCTGGATCCCGGGGAATGGGAGCTCAACTGGGCGGTGTTTCACGAGCTCACGTTGCGTTGGGGTCAGCCCGGGATGGATCTCATGGCGACTCTGGACAATGCGAAGGCGAGTCGGTTTTTCAGCAGACACAGGGAGCGCATGTCGGAGGGTCTGGACGGGTTGGTCCAGCCTTGGCCAACGGACCTGCTTCTGTACATTTTCCCTCCTTGGCCGTTGTTGCCCAGGGTCATCAGGAGGATATCGCTGCACGGGGGCAAGGTGATCCTCATCGCTCCGGACTGGCCTCGGCGGCCCTGGTATGCCCCTCCTTGGCGATTGCCTGCTCGGGTGAATCTGTTGTTCCAGGGTCCAGTGCTGATGCCGCAGGTGGATCGATTCTTGCTTACGGCTTGGCTGTTGAAGGGCAGCGGTTGCGACGCAAGGGCTACTCGAGCTCCGTGATCGCTACTCTGTTGCAATCCCGGCGGCGCTCGACCTCCTTGGCTTATGTGCACATTTGGCGAGTGTTTGAGGCCTGGGCGGCTGACAAGGGCGTTTCACCTCGGACGGCAGGTTTGCCGGAGGTGTTGGCGTTCCTGCAGGGCGGTCTCGACAAGGGTCTGGCCTTAAATACTCTCAAGGTACATTTGGTGGCTCTGGCCTGTTTTCGGGGTCGCATGCAGGGCTGCTCCTTTCGTCCCATCCGGATGTTCAGCGATTCCTTCGGGCGGCTAAGAACATTCGGCCCCCCTACCGGGTGGTGGTTCCTCCATGGGATTTGAATTTGGTTCTCGAGGCTCTGACGCGACCACCATTTGCGGCTGGATCGGACACCGCGATGCGGGAGTTGTCCTGGAAGACAGCTTTTCTCGTAGCCTTGTGCTCGGCTCGTCGCATTTCAGATTTGCAGGCGCTGTCCTGTAAGGAGCCGTATTTATGTTTTTCAACGGAGAAAGTGGTTCTTCGGCCCGTGCCTTCTTTTCTGCCGAAGGTGGTCTCGGCATTCCACGTCAATCAACCTGTCTCTCTGCCCACTTTTCGATCGCAGGGCAATACTCCTTTAGATCGCACCTTATGGAGCTTGGACATGGGTCGGGTGCTCCGGAGGTATCTTCATCGTACGGAGTCTTTTCGCAAATCGGATCGTTTGTTCGTTCTCTATGGTGGTCCTCGCAAGGGGCATGCGGCGACCAAGGCTTCCATCGCTCGTTGGGTGAAAAGAGCGATAGCAGGCTCCTATGACGCTGCGGGTAAGCTGCCTCCGCGCGTACTCCGGGCGCATTCGACTAGAGCGCAAGCGACCTCGTGGGCGGAGATGGCTCTGATTCCGCCTGCGGATATTTGTCGGGTGGCGACCTGGTCTTCTCTGCATTCCTTCTCGAAGCATTATCGCTTGGATGTCCAGGCTCGTTCGGATGCTAAGGTGGGGGCTTCAGCCATTGTGGCGGGGCTCGCGGGACCCTCCCCGGTTTAGGTACTGCTTTGGTACTGCCCATCAGTACCTGGACTGGCCCGGAGAAACGAAAAGGAAGAAGAAATTAGACCTTACCTGCTAATTGTCTTTCCTTGAGTTCTCTCCGGGCCAGTCCAAGTCCCACCTCCTTGGGCCGCGAGCGTTGACTAATTAGCGTCTGGTTATATTTTCTGTCTGTGCGCGGGATGAGCCTTGGATGGGGAGGAGGATATTGGTAGGTTCTCCCTTCCTGGCCTATTAGGCCTCCGATGTCTTATCGGTGGTCTGAAGATATCAATTCTAAAGAGGAATACCAAAAAGAAAAAAAAAAAAAAAAGGGGTATGCTGCAAGTAATCAGGACACTGTCTGCTTAACCGGACGGGTCTGTAGCCTCTTTCGCGGGGGTTTTTTTCCCTTCCGGTTGGGGTTTTTCAGAGGGGGTCTCCCTTTGCGTTGACAGTTTTCTGTTGTTGTTACCAAAGTTTTTTTCATGGTTTCAAGTTCGGTTTCGGGTGTTCGCTGCTTTGTCAATAGGTGACTGGTGTTCAAGCGCTAGAGGGAGCTATAGTGTCTGCCAGCAGAAGTTTTTAAAAAAATCAGTCCTCAGCTGCTAGAAGGGATTGACCACCCATCAGTACCTGGACTGGCCCGGAGAGAACTCAAGGAAAGACAATTAGCAGGTAAGGTCTAATTTCTTCATTTTCTCAATGGAGAAAAGTAAATAGTGGAGTACTGCAGGGATCTGTGCTAGGTCCACTGCTTTTTAACATATTCATAAGTGACCTGGAAATGGGAATAACAAATGAGGTGATCAAATGTGCAGATGACACAACATTATTTAAAGTTGTTAAAACACAAGAGGATTGTGAAAAATTGCAAGAGGATCTTGATAACTTGGAAGACTGGATGTTCAAATGGCAGATGACATTTAATGTGGACAAGTGCAAAGTTATGCACCTAGAAAAGACCAGCCCAAACTTTGTTTACACAATGCAAGGTACCACCTTAGAAACCACCACCCAGGAAAAAGATTTAGGTGTCATTGTGGATAATATGCTGAAACCCTCCGCCCAGTGTGCAGCGGCAGTCAAGAAAGCTAATAGAATGCTAGGAATCATAAGGAAAGGAATGAAGATTAAAACAAAGGATATTATAATACCTCTGTATTGTTCCATGGTTTGACCACACCTTGAATATTGTGTGCAATTCTGGTCACTGTATCTTAAAAAGGATATAGCAGAATTAGAAAAGGTATAGAGAAGAGCCACCAAAATGGTAAAGAGGGATGAAGGATATCCATATGAGGAAAGGCTTAAAAGGTTAGGGTTCTTCAACTTGGAAAAGAGAAGGCTGAGGGGAGATATCATAGAAGTCTATAAATTAATGAATGGAGTGGAACAAGTTAACATAGATCAGTTGTTTATGCCATCAAAAAGTAGAAAGACTAGGGGACACACAATGAAGCTACAAGGTAACCCATTTAAGACTAGTATGATAAAATCTTTTTTCACTCAACGCATAATTAAACTCTGGAATGTGTTACTGGAGAATTTAGTAAAAGCTGTTAGTGTAGCTAGGTTTAAAAAAGGTTTGGACAATTTCCTGGAGGAAAGGTCCATAAACAATTATTAAAGAGGACCTGGGAAATTCACTGCTTACTTCATGACGAGCATTATGGAAGCTGTGGACTTTGGGTACCTGCCAGGTACTGTACTTGTGACCTGGATTGGCCACTGTTGGAAACAGGATACTGGGCTTGATGGACCTTGGTCTAACCCAGTATGGCATTTATTATGTTCTTATGGCAGGTTAATCTGGAAAGAGTAAATGGGACATCTGTTTACAATGGTGTAATATAGACCTCCTTCACAGGCAGTAGAAATATTTAATTGAAGACATTCACCATATTGCTATGAAAGAAGTGCTGCTGATAGGTGATTTCAATATGCCAGATATTGATTGGGATATCTCTGCTCTGGTGTCATCTAGAAGTAGGAAGATTTTGGCTTCTCTAAAGGTAAACTGTTCTGGCAACTTATAATGAAACTCATTGATGTTTATGACTGGGGAGAGTGTTCCTGATATTATAGTGAGTGATCATCTGATATTCAGTGATCACCAGATGGTGTAATTCATTATTAGTCCACAAACAACACCTACTTAATTGCTGGCAAAAAGAGAACACAAAAGAGCGAGACCCTTACACGGCCGCTTTTCGGCATAGCCTTCTTCAGGAGACACCTCAGAGAGAACAAAACAATACGCAATTTAATGATCCAAAAAATATGAATATTATACAAAAAGATTTTAAAGATACAACCTCATCATATATACATAAAATAAATGGGCTTAGAAGTAATCATAATTGTGCGATGAATCTAAAAAAATGTATGTGTAAAGGAGACATTAAAAACTCATCAAAGTTAAAACATGACAGTCAAAGTGTAATGAATACTATAAATTATTAAGCCAAATCATTATAAAAGAATAAATAAATAATCATAATAACATCAAGTGTTAAAAAGACAATTTTAAACCTTGGTCCTTCAGGTATATAAATAGGCATAGATATAATAATAAAAACATAAAAATAGACACCTAAAACATTTATAATACTTGTAAAGACCTGAGACCAAGGTGATGCAGTGTAAGCAGATGGGGGATGTAGTCCATAATCACCTATAGACACCTACCACCAATGTCCGCTCTGCCAGAAATAAAATCCCCCTACTCACCGACCTCATAACTGACTATGACCTCGATATATTTTGCCTCACTGAAACCTGGTTTCAAGACACTGACATGGTTCTAATAAGCCAACTATGTCCTAATGCATACTCAATTTACACATGTAACAGAACACAAGGCAGAGGTGGAGGTGTAGCTATTATTGCCAGATCGAACCTGCAGCTTTCCATAGTTGAGTCTATCTCTACATCAGGCCTGGACACCATAACAGTCTCTAACTCTACTCTATCTTTACACCTCTTATACCGTGCACCCCAAGCAACCTCTTCTGACCTCTCCACGATTCTTGACACAGCCTGCTCCCCCCAACCTGCCTCATGCCCCCTCATAATCTTAGGTGATTTAAATTTACACTCTATAACCCCTAATCAATCATCTACCTTCCACCAAGCTATGAATTCCCTCCACCTCACTCAAATCCTAAATCACCCCACACATTCTAAAGGAAACATTCTTGACTTAATATTTATCCCACAACAAGCTCCATTCGCTGAACAAATCCTTCACACTGTTCAACCTATTCCTTGGTCTGATCATGCTCTCATCCTCTTTTCCTTCCCCTACTCAACTCTTAAAGCTCAACCTCCTACCCACCCTCAACACACTCGTAAATTTAGACAATTCAATGCGCCCGACTTCCTAGAGCAAACGATCCCATCCCTTGACCTACTAAAAGATATGGAACTTAACCAAGAATCTCACATCTCCAAATGGAATGAAATCCTATCTACAGCCTCTCTCCTCCCACCTAAACAATTCCCTCAAAAGCACCGCAATAGAGCACCCTGGTTCTCTACAAAACTAAGAAATCTCAAAAGAGAACTTAGGCGTTTGGAACGTATCTGGAGACGCTCACATAATCCCAATGCACATTCTGCATACATAAATAAACTCCAAACTTACTGCTCTGAAACCCTCAACCATAAAAGAGAATATAATGAAAACATAATCCAACGGTCTCTCAATAAACAATTGACAGGGGCGCGCACTGAAGGAGCGCACCTAAGGAGCACGACGTGCTCCTTAGGCGCGCTCCTTGGGGCCGCTCCGGAAGCGGAGGAAAAGTTTTTAACCTCACTCTGCACTTTTGTCTCCTCTCAGTCCTCACCCTCGCTACCACAAGTGGATTTGGACCTGCTGTTTCCTCACCCGCCTTCACCTTCACCTCCTGCACTACTTGCCAGTACTTACAGGTATTCAATTCCTCTTGTTCACTGACTCCACTTACTTCTTCTACCCCCTCTTCTGCCCCCTATTCCATGCCTTATATACCGGTCCACTGGGGTCGCCGCCCACTCAGGGCCCTCACTATCGTTCACGTTGCTATTTCAATCTTCGACCCTGTGTTCTCTCCACCTCTACCTCTTTGCAAACCTTTGCCACCTCTGCTTCCTCTCTCACGCCGCTCAATAAGGTCCAAGTCTCTCCTTATCCAAGACCTCATTTCTCAGGCATCCTTCGACCTTACCCTCCTCACTGAAACGTGGTTGAGGGAAGGGGAGGACGCCCTTCTTGTTCGCTGCCTCCCTGCTGGTTTTTCAGCAGTTTCCGTTCCCCGCATCGCCCGTTCAGGTGGCGGTGTGGCAGCCATCCTCGCCTCCTCTCTCCCCTTCACCCAGATCTCTTCCCCATCTCTCTCTTATCCTGAGGCCCTTCTTCTCCGTCTTCATACTTCTCCTCCGACTCATGTTCTTCTAGTCTATGCACCTCCTGCCCTCCGTCCCGATCTCTGGGACTCTCTTCTTCGCTCTCTTTCAGATCTTTCTCTGCTTTTTCCTCACCTCCTTATCGCTGGAGACTTCAATCTTCACCTGGACTCCCCTTCATCCCCTAGGGATCATGCCTTCCTCGCCCTCATTCAGGACCTGTCTCTCCACCAGCATGTCTCTTTCCCCACTCACTCTGCTGGTCACACCCTTGATCTCTTTCTGACCCTCTCCTCCTCCACACTCTCACTCCACGATCTGTCCTCTCTTTCTCTCCCCTGGTCTGACCACCTTTGCCTAATGGTCTTTTGCTCCTACCCTCAAGCCTCGACTCTAGTCTCCTCCCCAGTCTCTCCACCTGCTCCGCGTCTCTCACGCTCCATTACCCCTTCTACGGCTCAGCGTTTTCCCCCAGCCGCAGAACTGTTCCCCTCCAATTTCTCCTCTTTATCTCCCAACTCTCAGGCATCTGCTTGGTTCTCATCCCTTTCAACTGTCCTCGACCAAGTTGCTCTTCTTCGTCCACGCGTAACCTCTCGCCGCCCGTCACACCCCTAGTATCATCCCGGTCTTCTTTTACTCCGGTCTCAGCTCCGAAGAGCCGAAAGGCGTTGGCGCAAATCCCCCTCCTCATCCACCTTGTCCTTTTTTAAAGCTCAGCACTCTTACTACCATTCTCAGGTCCACCTTGCCAAGTCCACTTACTTTTCCGCTGCCATCGCCAATGCCCCCAACCAGACCCGTCACCTTTACTCTACACTACGTTTTCTCACCTCCCTACATCCTTCCTCCACCACTGTCTCCTCTCACCCTGTCCCTGCCCCCTCTCTTCTAGCCTCAGCCTTCAGCAATAAAATTGCCACCCTGAGGGCCTCTCTGCCCTCCCATCCTCCACCTATTCCTTCCCCCCCCCAGTTGCTTCCCCTCCCCCCACTTCCCAGCTGTCCCATACCTGGTCCTCCTTCTCTTTGACCACCACCAGTGAGCTCCACCACCTCATTTCCTCTTCAAACAAAACCTTCTGTTCCCTCGACCCCATCCCCTCTGCCTGGCTGCTTACCCCTTCTCTATCCCTCCTTCCCTACCTTCAAACTATGCTGAACTCTAGTCTTTCCACAGGAACCTTTCCCTCTCCCTGGAAGCACGCTCTGATTCGTCCGATTCTCAAGAAACCTTCTCTTGACCCTCTAGACCCCAACAACTATTGCCCAGTTTCCAACCTTTCATTCCTTTCCAAGCTCCTTGAGAAAATCGTTTTTGCCCAACTATCTCACCATCTGGACTCTATCAATCTCCTTCACCCTCGTCAATCAGGCTTTCGCACCGGGCACAGTGTTGAAACCATTCTTCTCGCCTTCACTAATTCCCTGCACGTGGCTCACGATCGTGGTGATATCTCGGTGGCGGTGGCTCTTGACCTTTCCGCTGCTTTTGACTTGGTCGATCACTCCCTTCTCCTTTCTCGACTTCGCGATGCTGGTCTCTGCAGCACTGTTTTTCGGTGGTTTCACTCCTTCCTCTCTTCTCGGTCTGGCACTGTTCTCTCATCTTCTCCATCCGTCACCTCCTCTGACTCCTTTCCCCTATCCTGTGGGGTTCCCCAGGGTTCCGTTCTGGCCCCTCTGCTCTTTAATCTCTTCTTAACCCCTCTCACACTGCTAATTCAACAATTCGGTATCTCGGCATTCTATTATGCGGATGATATTCTTCTTCTATACCACACCTCCCCTCTGTGTCCTGATCTTGCCCCACTTGACTCCTGTCTCGCTGCTATCTCCAATTGGATGACCCAAAATTGCTTACACCTCAATCTTTCAAAAACCACTGCTATCTGGTTCCCTCATGGTCACCCTTCCCCATCACTGGCACCCTCCTTCCCAGGTACATCCATCTCTCTAGTTTCCACCTTTCGGTATCTTGGGGTGCTCTTCGATTCTGATCTTTCTTTTTCTGCCCACGTCTCACATGTCTCAAAGACCTCCTTCTTTTATCTTCGTCAGATTCGTGCAATCCGCCCCTTCCTCTCTCCCTCTGCTCTTGCTACCCTCCTGCTATCCCTTGTCATCTCCCTGATTGATTTCTCCAATTCTGTTCTCTCAGGCATCACCAAGTTCCAGTTGACACGCTTGCAAAGAATCCAGAATACCGCTGCCCGACTTGTGTCCCACTCCTCCCCGTAGAGACCACGTCACTCCCCTTCTGCTTCGTCTTCACTGGCTTCCCATACCCTTCCGTATCCAATTCAGACTTCTTACACTCGTTCATAAGGCCCTTCATACTACTACCCCGCAATACCTTGCCAATCTCATCCACTTTCATACCCCTCGGCACACCCCTCGGTCCTTCCATCTCAATCGCCTTGCACTACCCCCCCCCCCCCCCCCCGTCGCAGGCCCACCTTCATTCCACCCGTTCCTCAGCCTTCTTTTTTCTAGGTCCCGCCCTCTGGAACTCCCTCCCCGCTACCCTCCGTCTTGAACCACATCGCCCCACTTTCAAACACGCTTTAAAGACCCACTTATTTACCCTTGCCTTCGACCTTCCTTCCTCCCAGCCTTAGCCTCTCCCCTGTGTCTGCTACTCTCTCCCTGTCCTCTTTTCTCTGTCCTATTACTAAGTTGTAACTTCTTTTCCTTTTCTGGCCCCGAGCCTTGCTGTATTGTTGTTTTTTTTTATTGTAAACCGCTCTGTTTACCCTGAAGGGCGGTTAAGTAAATAATAAACATAAACATAAACACAGTTGTTGTGATAATGTGTCAATTGACGCACTTTGGGGTTTCTAGGTAAAATGCCTTTTGGGGCTTCTAGTGTTCATGAGTTCTTAATGTCTCCTTTACACATACATTTTTTTTGATGCATTGCACAATTATGATTACTTCTAAGCTTGGTCATTTTATTTATTTAACAGATGTTATATACTGTTTTATCATTTATTGGCAACCCTTAGTAAGTAAAGAACTTAAAGATCTAAACAAAAACTTAAAACTAAGATGCAAACAGCAGTCCAGCAGCGAGATGGGGGCTTTCCAGTCTTTTGCATTGAGTGTTACATGTATGATTTTCTCCCAGTTGGTGAGAGGTCTTACGTGTGCACTAGGTGCAAGGAGCTCTTTGCTCTCAGGGAACAAGTCCATTCTCTAGAGGCTAGAGTAGCAGACTTGGAAAACATAAGACAGACAGAGAGGTACATATACGAGACCTACAGGGATATAGTCCTGAAGTCCCACCTCCAGTCTGGCAGCATCCCTGTTGCCATGGAGGAGCGAGGTCACATGACAGGAGAGCATCACTCTGGTGTGGCAGGTGATCCTGTAACTAGGACCTGTCCTCCAGGTGATGTAAAACCCTCTCGCACTGAGGAAGTTTCTCCAGGGCCATGTGCCCATGAGGGAAGGGTTGGGACAGCCGTTATCGTTGGTGATTCGATCATTAGGCATGTAGATAGCTGGGTGGTTGGTGGACGTGAGGATCACCCGGTAACATGCCTGCCTGGTGCAAAGGTAGCGGACCTCACGCACCACCTAGATAAGGTCTTAGATAGTGCTGGGGAGGAGTCTGCTGTCTTGGTACATGTCGGTACTAATGACATAGGAAAATGTGGTAGGGAGGTTCTGGAGGCTAAATTTAGGCTTTTAGGTAGGAAGTTGAAATCCAGAACTTCCAGGGTAGCGTTCTCCGAAATGCTTCCCGTTCCACGTGCAGGACCCAAAAGGCAGGCAGAGCTCCGGAGTCTCAATGCGTGGATGAGACAATGGTGCAGAAATGAGTGTTTGGATTTGTTAGGAACTGGGGAACATTCTGGGGAAAGGAGGGGCTCTTCCGAAGGGATGGGCTTCACCTTAACCGGGATGGAACCAGGCTGCTGGCATTAACCTTTAAAAAGGAGATAGAGCAGCTTTTAAACTAGATAATAGGGGAAAGCCGACAGTCGCCCAAGAGCAGATGGTTCGGAAGAATGTATCCTTGAAGGATACTACCAAAAGCAGAGAGGTTCCAAAAAAGAGCAAAGTAGCCCAAATGCCCTCAAGTATGGAGCAGACAGAGCTTAAAGATCCCAAATTACCCATGTCTACCAATAGCCAAATTAATATGAATAAAATACAGTCTCTAAAATGTTTGTATGCAAATGCTAGAAGTCTAAAAAATAAGATGGGAGAGTTAGAATATGTAGCACTAAATGAGAGGTTAGATATGATTGGAATATCAGAGACATGGTGGAAGGAGGACAACCAATGGGACACTGTGATACCTGGGTACAAACTATATCGTAATGATAGAGCTGATCAAATTGGTGGAGGTGTTGCGCTCTATGTTAGAGAGGGCATTGAGTCAGAAAGGATTAAAGTTTTGCAGGAAACACAATTTGCTGTAGAATCTCTATGGATTGAAATTCCATGTAAAAAGGGGAAGGCGATGGCAGTGGGGGTGTACTATCGACCACCAGACCAGAATGAACAAATGGATGATGAAATGCTCAAAGAAATCAATGAAGCTAACAAAGGTTACAGCGCAGTAATAATAATGGGTGATTTCAATTACCCCGGTATCGACTGGGTCAGTGTCACGGCAGGACATGCTAGGGAGATAAAATTCCTAGATGACATAAATGACTGCTTCTTGGAGCAGCTGGTTCATGAACCGACCAGAGGGGAAGCCATATTAGACCTGGTCCTTAGTGGAACAGCACATCTAGTGCAAGAGATAAGGGTGTTGGAGCCCCTTGGCAATAGTGATCATAGCATGATCGCCTTTGATTTAATTAGTGGAGGAGGGATAGTACGGAAATCCACAGTATTACCTTTTAACTTTCGAAAGAGAGACTATGATAAAATGAGGAAAATAGTTAAGAAAAAACTAAAAGGAGCAGTTGCAAAGGTTAAAGACTTACATCAAGCTTGGGTATTGTTGAAAAATACTATCTTGGCAGCCCAGACCAGCTGTATTTCACGCTTTAAGAAAAGTGGAAGGAAGTCCAAAAAACTGCCAGCATGGTTTAAAGGTGAGGTCAGAGAGGCTGTTGTTGCCAAAAAAGCATCTTTCAGGAAATGGAAAAAAGAGCCAAACGACGAAACCTGGAAACAGCACAAGCACTGGCAAATCAAATGCAAGGCATTGATAAAGCAGGCAAAGAGAGAATTTGAGAAGAAGCTTGCTGTGGAAGCAAAAACGCAAAATAAAGATTTTTTTCAAGTACATTCGCAGCAAAAAACCTGTGAGAGAGTCAGTTGGTCCATTAGATGATAGAGGAGTTAAAGGGGCACTAAGAGGCGACAAGGCGATAGCAGAGAGACTGAATGAATTCTTTGCTTCGGTCTTTACTGAGGAAAATGTAGGGATGTTACCCATGACTGAAGTGGTATTTAAAGGTGCGGAAGAATTGAAGGAAATAGCGATACATCGGGAAGATGTATTACAACTATTAGATAAACTGAAGAGTAGCAAATCACCTGGGCCGGATGGTATACATCCAAGGGTGTTGAAAGAACTGAAATATGAGATTGCAGACCTGCTATTAGTAATCTGTGAACTATCATTAAAATCATCTCTAATACCTGAAGATTGGAGGATCGCCAATGTAACACCAATTTTTAAAAAGGGTTCCAGGGGTGATCTGGGAAACTACAGACCGGTGAGCCTGACATCAGTACCAGGAAAAATGGTAGAAACCATCATAAAGAATAAAATTACTCAACATGTAGATAGTCATGGCCTAATGGGATACAGCCAACATGGCTTTAGACAAGGAAGATCTTGTCTTACTAATCTATTATGTTTTTTTTGAAAGTGTGAATAAACAGGTGGACAAAGGTTAGTCGGTTGATATAGTGTATCTGGACTTTCAGAAAGCCTTTGACAAGGTCCCTCATCAGAGACTTTTGGCAAAACTAAAGAGTCATGGGATAGGAGGCAGTGTACTACTGTGGATCAAGAACTGGTTAAGAGATAGAAAGCAGAGGGTTGGGCTAAATGGACAATTTTCCCAATGGAGAAAGGTGAATAGTGGTGTACCCCAGGGATCTGTGCTAGGTCCGCTGCTTTTTGACATATTCATAAATGACCTGGAAAGTGGAATAACGAGTGAGGTTATCAAATTTGCAGATGACACAAAACTATTTAAAGTTGTTAAAACCCAAGAGGATTGTGGAAAATTGCAAGAGGATCTTGATAAATTAGAAGACTGGGCATCAAAATGGCAGATGAAATTTAATGTGGACAAATGCAAAGTTATGCACCTAGGGAAGAGCAACCCAAACTATGGTTATACAATGCAAGGTTCCACATTAGGAATCACCACCAAGGAAAAAGATTTAGGCGTCATTGTGGATAACATGTTAAAACCCTCGGCCCAGTGTGCAGCGGCAGCCAAGAGAGCAAATAGAATGCTAGGTATCATAAGGAAAGGAATGGAAAATAATATAAAATATATTATAATGCCTCTATATCGTTCCATGGTGAGACCGCACCTTGAATATTGTGTGCAATTCTGGTCGCCGTATCTTAAAAAGGATATAGAGTTATTAATCAAACTCTGGAATTTGTTACCGGAGGATGTAGTAAAGGCTATTAGTATAGATGGGTTTAAAAAAGGTTTGGACAAGTTCCTGGAGGAAAGATTCATAAACCATTATTAAGAAGGGACCCAGGATATCAATGCTTGACCCAGTACAAGCATTGTGGAACCTGTGTCTTTTGGGGAAAGTGCTAGGTATGTGTGACCTAGATTGGCCACAGGATACTGGGCTTGATGGACCTTGGTCTGACCCAGTATGGCATATCTTATGTTCAGTCAAAGCACTTTGTATTGTAACTTAAACATGGTGATGTACATTAAACAGGGACATTGATAACTTGGATTTTTCTGAGGCAATTGATGGTTAAGTAACTTGCCAACGGCCACAAGGAGTTCTAGTGGGAGTTGAACCCTGGTTTCTGGGTTCCCAAGCCAGTGCTCTTAACCATTAGGCTACTCCTCCACTCCATATATGTTTTATGTATATATGATGAGGTTTTATCTTTAAAATCTTTTTGTATAATATTCATATTTTTTGGTTCATTAAATTATGTATTGTTTTGTTCTCTTTTGAGGTGCCCCCTGAAGAAGACTATGCCAAAACTTGGCCATGTAGGGGTCTGAGTTAATAAAGGACTGTTTTTACTTTCTCACTCTCATAGTTCATTATTAGGACCTGAGCGTAGATTAATTCATTCAAAAATAGATCCTACACTTCAGGAAAACTAGCTTTGTTAAGATGGGAGAATACACCAATGAGTTGTTAGATGGATGGGAACATCTGGGGGAAGTAAAAACACAGTGGGCAAAACTGAAAGATGATATTTTAAGGGCAATTAACCTTTTTGTAAGGAAAGTATCTAAAAGTAAGAAGAAAAGGAGAATGCTATGATTCTTGAAAGAAAAGTAGCTAAAAAGGTGAGGAAAAAGAAGGTGGCCGTCAGAAAGCACAAGAGATCACAGAAAGAGAAAGACATACACCTGTTTCTAGAAAAGCTAAGAGAATCTTAAAAAGTAGTCAGGAAAGCAAATATGCAAATGGAAAGAAAAATAGCCAATATAGTAAAATGAGGGGGGGGGGGGACGTTTTTATGAATATGCTAGTGACAGGAGGAAATGCAAAAGTGATGTTGTCAGAATCAAGAGTTAAGGTGGAGAATATGTAGAAGCTGATGCGGATAAAGTAGAATCTCTCAACAGATATATCTGTTCTGTGTTCATAGATGAAGGGACAGGAATGGGACCTTAGAAAACAAACACAAACAGGAAAGGAAGCGAGGCAGATTTTAAGTAATTTTCAGAAGACTGTGTTCGTGAAGATCTAGCTAAACTACAAATAGACAACGTGATGGGGCCAGATTAGAACATCCAAGGGTACTGAAGAAACCTGGGAGATTTCTGGTAGCTTTGTTGCCTGTCCTCTTCAGTGTTTCTTTAGAGTTGGTGCCGGAGGACTAGAGATGGGTGGCTGTGATAATACAAGATCTGCATAAAACCGGCAGGAATATCTGACATACTTCAATATCTGTGACAATACAGATTCTGTAGTAACTTTGAGCTAGGCAAACCAAAGCAGGATAATTAATTTTGGCTGTGTCACAGGTTTGTGTGCGGCTCCAAGAGACCATAATGCAAATTTGCTCCATGGAGATAAAATGAGACTATTGATACTGACATGTGCTTAATGCTATTGATATCATCTGCCCATTATACAGCAGATGGTTCTTGAAGCTGAACTGTGCTCCAAGGAGGAATATTCGTGTCATTCATGAATACACAGTATTTACGACAATACAGTTTGCTCAGTTCACCAAGGTGCCTGGTATGCAAACTGATGTCTCCACATTAGGAGATAAATACACAAATTAGAAAATGTATTTTGAATCCAAGGCAAGTGTATTATTGGCAGAAGGATATTTAATTTTTCCATTGGCATCAGCATAGTAATTCCAATCCAGTTTAATGGCTGCAATTAGTATTCAGAGCTACACTTAATGTTGATAAATTATGTTGGTTCTGCCACACTGAAATTGTAATTTTTATCATTCATTAGTTTACTGGAACAATTCAGCGTATATTCTTTTGGGCTTAAGGTGTGGAAGGGATTTTAGAAAAATTTAGGATTATCTGAAAGCCTGATTTATTCAATTGATATATTGAATTATATTTTAATTCTACTAAATATTCTTTTGACGCCCTTTCTTCTGAACTGGGAAGACTTTACCCTATAAGAAGCAAATGTTTGGTGGAATATACTGTAAGGTACAGAAATAGGAGGCTCCCGTGGCTGAAAAACACAGCCATATATGGAAATACAGCAGTTTGGAAATCTATAGATGCCCTCACTGGACTATTCTAATAATGATTTTTCAGTAGTGGGTTGCAATGAAGTAGCAATCAGGGTTGTAAAGTCTATTTATTTTGACAACCAATTTATACATTATGGGGGTAATTTTATAACAAGACACTTAAGTCAAAATCCCAAGAAGATGCCTACTTTAAGCCTATCTTATAAAGGCAATATAGGTGCCACATCCAGCCCCAGTGATATGCAAATGGTGATTCACAAATATATATTTGCTCTGAAAAGGATGTAAATTTGTATGCGCGTTATTTATAAATGCATATGTACCTCACATCTCCACCCGAACTACACCCCTACCTGCACCTACATAAAAATGTATTTACTTCTATGGGGCCTTTTTATCAAAGCCAATTCAGTGCTTATTGTGCATTTTAATGTGCAGTAAATGTCAATGTGGGTTAGTGGTAGCTATTCCAGTGCAGACATCACAATGACCACGTACTAATTCCGCGGTAACTGCACATAGTGTGGTGAGGCAGGGAATCAGCAACTTAGGGGAGGAGAGTGGAAATAGAGAGCACATTGTAGTTAGCATGGGGCCACATATCACACACTAATTTCAATGTGGCTATTAGCATAGGGGCACTGAATGACACCTCAATAGGTAGCATTAGGCACACCTGCGTTAACTGCAATTCCTTATCGGTCCTCCACCTCTGGGTAGTGCACCTCCTCCTGCAGCATGGAGACTGGATCAATCAGAATCTTGTCCTCACCGGCTGTATGCTGCTGTAGATCCCATCAGCCCCAATGTGTCTAGTCTCCATGCAGCAGGAGGACGTGTGAGCAGGGCCGGATTTACCTATACGCCATGGCGTAGGGCCCACAGCCGGCAGGGGCCCACAAAAAAAGAACCAGGTAATTTTTTTTAAACTCAATTAAAAAAAAAAACCTGGTGGCTGCCGCCGCGGGGCCCCCTCTGCTGCCGCGGGGGCCCCGTCTACAAGCTGAAGCGGTGCGGTCGGGTCGGGTCTCTCCCTCCCTCCCTCGCTGCAGGCTGCGAGAGACGCGAAGATAGAGCGTCTCCTCGCGTCTGTGTTAAGCCCGCAGGGGCTGATGGGATTTCCCATCAGCCCCTGCCGGCTTAACACAGACGTGAGGAGACGCTCTCCCTTCGCGTCTCTCGCAGCCTGCAGCCTGCAGCGAGGGAGGTAGGGAGAGAGACCAGACCAGACCCGACCCGACCCGACCCGACCGCTTCAGCTTGTAGACGGGGCCCCCGCGGCAGCAGAGGGGGCCCCGCGGCGGCAGCCACCAGGTTTTGTTTTTTAATTAAATTTTACTTTAGGCCGGGGGGGGAGTAGGACTGGTAATGGGCTATGGGGGGGGGTAGGGCTGGTAATGGGCTATGGGGGGGGGGTAGGACTGGTAATGGGCTATTGGGGGGGCTGGGGCTGGAAATGGACTGGGGGGGGGTAGGGCTGGTAATGGGCTATTGGGGGGCTGGGGCTGGAAATGGGCTGGGCTGGGCTGGGCTGGGCTGGGCTGGGCTGGGCTGGGCTGGGGGGTTTAAGGCTAGAGGTGGGCTGATGGGGTTAGGACTGGTAATGGACTGTGGGCTGTTGGGGGTGCTTAGAACTGGCAATGGGCTTTGGGGGGGGGTTAAGACTGGTAATGGGCTGTGGGCTGATGGCTGTCTGGTAATGGGCTATGGGGGGGGCTAGGACTGGAAATGGGCTGGGGGGTTAAGACTGGAGGTGGGATGATGGGGTTAGGACTGGTAATGGGCTGTTGGGGGTGGTTAGAAGTGGTAATAGGGTATGGGGGGGTTAAGAGTGTTAATGGGCTGTGGGCTGATGGGGGTTGTCTGGTAATGGGCTATGGGGGGCTAGGACTGGAAATGGGCTGGGGGGTTAAAACTGGAGGTGGGATGATGGGGTTAGGACTGGTAATGGGCTGTGGGCTGATGGGGGGGGGTAGGACTGACAATGGGCTATGGGGGGCTGACTGGAAATGGGTTGATGGGGTTAGGACTGGAAGTGGGCTGATGGGGGTTTAGGACTGGTAATGGGTTATAGGGGGGGCTTAAACTGAAAATGGGGTGATGGGGGGTTAAGGACTGAAAATGGGGTGATGGGGGGTTAAGGACTGTAAGTGGGGTGATGGGGGAGCTAGGACTGGTATTGGGTTGGGGGGTTGCTAGGACTGGAAATGGGCTGATGGATGGCTAGGACTGGAAATGGGCTGATGCAGGGACTAGAAGGGAATGGATGCTGGGTGAGGCTGGAACTAGAAGGGAGCTGATGTTGGGGGAGGATTAGAATGGGATGGGGCTGGAAGAGTAAAATGCAGAAGGGAAAAATTTTGTGTGGGAGGGATAAAAAATCTACAATTGGCCGGGTATTGGGAGAGTAAGTGGGGATTGAGGATGGAGGGGTAAAATTTGAGTGGATGAAATAGGAATGAGGAAAGAGCAAAAGGAGAAAGATTAGTATGTTAAATCAGATGTAGAGAGAGAGAATGGAAAAAAATCTAGAAGAGTGAAGAAAGGACAAATGGACAGCAGACGATGGAGAGTTAGCAGAAGACACGAAGAAACCAGAAGAAAGTGGCTGGAGCAATTGCAGCTGAAAAAAATGCACAAAAGGTAGAAAAATATCTCTTTATTTTGAATTTATTAATTGGAATATGTCAGCTCTGGTAAATGTGCATCATTAACATCTGCGCTTTGTTTAGTACAAGAGCAAATTAATGTATAGTTTTATTTCTACAGTGTTGTACATTCCAAGTTTGGCTTTTGGGATTCCCAGTTTAATTATTGTCTTCCTATTTCTAAATTGTGATTACTTGTTTGGTGATGGTCTATGTTCTGCATGTGTAACTGAGCTGAGGTGTTCTGTTTATATAATTCCTATTTGACATTGCCACTTGTTCTCTTTCCCCAGTAGGTCATGTATTGTTGTTCTCTGAAATGTATTGGTTTAATATTTGCAGTGTTGCCTTTTGATTGGTAGAGTATGGTGCTTTGTGAGTCCTGGTAGTGCTGTTAGGATACGGCGGGTTTACTATGGGCAGTGTTTGTAGTAGTTCCTAATGTGTCTGGCAGTTGGCACTGGATTATAGTAATGTAGAAATCTTTTAGTCTTTCTTTATCCATACACTCATTAAGAGGCACGTTTACTAAAAGTTAGTATATGGTAACATTATGCAAATATTTATGCAAATGAGGCCCCTTATGCAAATGAGGTCCGCACCCCCCTTGGGCCGCCCCTGCTGGGGGCCCACAATTTTTGTTGGCGTAGGGCCTCACTCAAGGTAAATCCGGCCCTGCGTGTGAGCCTAGAGCTGGGCTCACTGAAGGACTAAATAGGCAACACTGTAGTTAGTTTTTAGCATTTGGTTTTTCCCCTTTAACCTACTTTGTTTTCTTTTATTTCCAGGGTGCTGTGCCTTTAAAAAAAAAAAAGGCACACTTGAAGAGGAGCCGGGCTTACCGCTGCCCTTCTGTCCCTTTCCCGTTCTTCCTCTCTTCATTTCTGCAGACTGGCAGCTTCAGATCTCTCCTCCTAGATGGTATGGGGGAGAGATCTGTCAGTCACACACTCTCTGCCGTGCGGGGCCTTGATTTTCAGCGCTGAGCACACTGGAGCGGAGAGCAGCATGCACGGCCCGGCTGGTCAGCTCTCGCCGTGGACATCGCTTGCGGAGGAGTCGAGCGACATCGCGGCTGATAGAGCTGCTTTGCAGGGGTAAGTCCGCTGTTATTTAATGGGGGACACAGCGATCGGGGATCGTAGAGGCGCTGCGGGCCTGGCTGCTGTATTTCGCGCCTTTTTAGTGTGGGTGCCGGCCATTTTGTTTTGCCTTCCCGTGCGAAGTGCGCCGCGTCGCGCCACGTCGCGGGCCTCAGTACAGTCTTTTGCTCGGTTCACGGACAAGTGGGCATGTGGCTGGAGGGCTGTTGTCTGATTTCAGCTTTCTGTTCCAGCTAGGACTCCTTGATTGTTGGGGAGATTTGTGTGTTTTGGATTTGTTTGGAGTGTTTTAGTGATTTATTTTATAAAAAAAAAAAAAAAATTGAAATATATCTTTTATTTTCCTTGAGAGAAAATCAGTTGCCTGTTTCACCTCTGAAGCCTGTCAAACATGATTCCTCCCCTTTTGTGCTATATTGCAGTTTAGTGCTTCATGTCTACTCGACCGCAGTGCGTGGTCTGCGGTTTGCGAAGAGGAATGGTGTCTGATACAGGCATTTGCAGAGGCTGTGCTACTGTTTCTTCCAATGTGGAACAACAAATGGAAGACAGAGCAGTCCAGGACTCCCTAGGTCCCATGGTAAGTGCTGAGGGTGAGCCGTCTCCGGGGACACCGGCGGCATCTCCCCCGGCTACGCCGGTGGGGCCTTCGGGCATTCGGCTGGTGGTGGGTGCTGAAGCATCCTTGGGGGATTTTTTCCCGGACTTTGTCCTCATTATGCATCAAGCCTTTTGCTTAGGGCAGCTAGGAAAGTTGCCTGAGTCCCTCTCGCGGCGTCTCTGCAGTCCCCCAAAGGGGAGGATGTGAGAGGAGATAATCCGAAGCCTGCAAAGAGACCTCGGGGCATGGATATGGAGCAGGCTAACCCGGAGTGGCAGGAAGCAGACGACACTGAAGTAGATCCCGAGTATGGCGTAGAGGAATTGGAAGAGGGGGATATTCCGGAGCCCGAGGATCAGGCGAGGATCATACGGGTGTTTCATAAGGATGAACTTGTACCGCTGATTACGGAGTCACTCCAGGCACTCAATCAAGCTACAGCTCAGCCTGCGGAGGAGGAGGGTCTAGAGGACCCCCTCATTCAGGCGGTGAGAGAGTCTCAGATGGTGTTCCCGGTTCACAGAGTTGTAGATCAGATGATTCAGACTAAAGCAGGATTGAAAGGTATCCAGACAATGAACCGGCTCTACCCTTTGGCAGATAAAGACAAAGAAAAGTTTTGTTCCCCGCGGGTGGATGTAGCGGTGTCTGCAGTGACCAAGAAGATGACTATTCCTTAATGGACGCGAAGGACAGCAAGGTGGATGGTTTATTGAAACAGGCATTTGAGGCTGATGCACTATCTTTGCAGACCTCTATCTGTGGCGCCTGGGTGGTAAGGGCCTGTCTACGGTGGTCCCAGAACTTAAGGCAGGACCCTCGCCTGGATCAGCAGGGTTTGCTGGAGGCAACTTGGCTGGAATCCGGTTTGGCATATTTGGCAGATGTACATTATGATTTGATCTGAGTGTTAGCGAATAGTATGGCATCCCTGGTGGCCACCTGGAGGTCCATTTGGCTGAGGAATTGGGCGGCCGATGGGTCGTCTAAGTCATGTCTCAGCAAGCTCCCCTTCAGGGGCAAGTTGTTGTTTGGAGAAGATCTGGATAAGTTGGTGAAGGACTTAGGAGAGTCCAAAGAAGGATAAGCCTAAGCAGGGGAGGTCCTTGCCACCCGTTCGGGGTCAGTTTAGAGACTTCAGAAGATTTCGGTCTTCCGGCTTGGGAGGATTCCAGCACGGCAGGTTTGACTCGAGAGCCCAAGGGTTTTGTGGTTTTCGCGGGGCAGGCAGAGGTTTCGTGGCAGCCTCCTCCTCCTTTAACCGAAAGCCACAATGAAATGAGGCGGACCCCGGTAGGAAATCAATTGATAGGAAGTTGGCTTTGGGAGTTTCTTCCTGCTTGGGTCCAAATAATGTCAGATCAGTGGGTGTTGGAGATAGTTCGAGAAGGCTATGCACTGGAATTGGCTTGCCCGCTCTGGGACTCTTTTGTTCTGTCACCCAGCAAAGGGCGGCAAAAAGCTCTGGCGATCCATCTAACGTTAGATTGACTGTTAGACTTGGGAGCGGTAGTTCCCATTCCTGTTGTGGTAGGTCGCCACTCCATTTATTTTGTGGTGCCAAAGAAAGACGGGTCCCTCCGACCTATTCTGGATCTCAAAGGAGTGAATCGTTGTCTGCGGGTTCCTCATTTCCGCATGGAAACCCTGAGGTCCATCATAGTGGCGGTGCGTCAAGGAGAGTTTTTGACGTCACTCGATCTCATGGAGACCTACTTGCACATCCCGATCAGAGCAGCCCATCAAACATTCCTGAGGTTCGCGTTCCCATGGGGCCATTATCAGTTCCAGGTGTTGCCGTTCGGGTTGGCTACAGCCCCGCACACCTTCACAAAGATGGTAGTGGTGGTGGTGGTAGCGGTGGCGTTACGAAAAGAGGGTATTCTAGTCCACCTTTATCTTGACGATCGGTTAATTCGGGCAAAGTCCAAGGTCAAGAGTTTGCAGGCCACGGACAGAGTAGTGAAGCTTCTACAGGGTCTCGGCTAGGTAGTCAACACAAAGAAGAGTCACTTAGCTCCGTCACAGATGCTCGAATATCTAGGAGTTTGGTTCGACACCTCAAGAGGATTGTTATTTTTACCAGATCGCCACACGCAGGTCTTACACAAGCTCGTACGCAGGTTCTTGGGGATCCCGGTGCAATCAGCATGGTGGTACCTATGGCTGCTGGGGACCATATCTGGAACTCTGGAGGTGGTGCTGTGGGCCAGGTTTCATATACGACCGTTACAAAGGGCACTACTGTGATGCTGGTCGAACCAGACGGACTCGCTGAACAAACGCCTTCCCTGCCCGATGCGGGTCCGTCGAGCCCTGCAGTGGTGATTGTCCCCGAAGTCCCTGCAGGCAGGCATGCCGTTGGAACAACCAGAGTGGCTCCCTCTAATGACGGATGCGAGTCTTGTGGGTTGGGGAGCCCATTGCGAGGGCCAGTTCGCGCAAGGGATCTGGTCTTTCCAGGAAGCCTCTTGGTCGATCAACCACCTCAAGCTGTGGGCAGTGTTCCGGGCTCTGCAGGCATTCAAGAGTTCAGTGAAGGGTCGAGCCGTGAGAGTTCTCTCTGACAATTTGACAACGGTGGCGTACATCAACCAGCAAGGCGGCACGGGGAGTATAGCCATGGAGGAAGAGGCAGAGGAGTTGTTCGGGTGGATAGAGCCTCGTCTGCTGTCCATTTCAGCAGCGCATATCGTGGGAAAGGACAATGTGATGGCAGATTTCCTCAGCAGGGTGCGGGTGGACGCCGGAGAGTGGGAGCTTCATTCGCAGCTGTTCGCGCAAATTGTCCACAGATGGAGGCCGCCGATAATGGATCTCATGGCGACCTTTCAGTCGGCAAAAACAGGTTGATTTTTCAGCAGATGGAGGGAAAGGATGTCCGAAGGCATCGACGCTCTCATTCAGCCCTGGCCGGTGTCAGGCCTCCTATATGTCTTCCCTCCATGGGCTCTTATAAGGCGAGTGGTTCAGCGCATCGAGGCGCACCGCAGCACGGTACTGTTGGTGGCCCCGGATTGGCCCAGGCACCCATGGTATGCAGATCTAGTTCGACTGCTCGACGGAGAGCCGTGGAGACTTCTGCCATCGGTGGATCTGCTGATTCAGGGTCCCCTGCGAATGCCCCAAGTGGATCGGTTTTCGCTTATGGTATGGCCATTGAAAGGGAACGGTTGAAAAGGAAAGGTTATTCGGTGGCGGTCATCGCCATGCTACTTCGAGCAAGAAAGACATCCACATCTCTCGCGTATGTGCGCATGTGGCGGATCTTTGAAGTCTGGTGTTCCCGACGACATATTCGGGTGGCGACTGCTTCCATCCCAGTGGTACTCAGTTTCTTGCAAGACGGTTTTGAGAAAGGGTTAGCCGCCAGTTCCTTGAAGGTCCAGCTGGTGGCTCTCTCTTGCTACAGGGGCAGGATTAAGGGGCTAGCATTGGGTTCGCATGTGGATGTGCAGCGTTTCCTTAAGGTGGTGTTCAGGCTTCAGCCCTCGCGCAGAGTATGTGTGCCGCTGTGGGATTTGAATCTGGTCTTGGAGGCCTTAGTCAGGAAACCCTTTGAGCCCCTGAGCCAGGCATCCGTTAAGGACTTAACATTGAAGACGGCGTTCCTGGTGGCCATCTGTTCAGCGAGGCGAATTTCGGAGTTGCAGGCGTTGTCATGCAGGGAGCCGTTCTTGTCATTTTCTAGAGACAGGGTAATTTTAAGGCCAGTTCCATCCTTTCTGCCTAAGGTGGTTTCTTTGTTTGATTTGAACCAGTTGGTCTTCCTTCCAGTGTTCAACTCAGTGGCGGAGCAGGCCATGGACTGGGGCTTGCATCGTCTAGACGTCTGCCGAGTATTGCGCCGGTATCTAAAGGTTTCAGAAGCCTACCGTAAGTCAGACTGTCTCTTCGTGCTGTTTGGCGGTGCTCGAAAGGGAGAAGCAGCGGCAAAAGCTTCCATTTCCAGATGGGTTAAGGAGGCAGTTGCATCAGCATATATTTTACAAGGGCGTCCGGTTCCGGTGGGATTACAGGCACACTCTACTAGAGCGCAGGTGACGTTGTGGGCGGAGCACAGCTTGGTTCCGCCAGCGGAAATTTGCAGGGCGGCTACCTGGTCGTCTCTTCATGCTTTCAGCAAGCACTACAATCTGGATGTTTTGGCAGCGGGGGATACCTTCTTTGGGTCAGCGGTGTTACGTGCCGGTTGGAGAAGTCCCACCCAATGATGACTGCTCTGTTACATCCCATAGGTGGAGGACTAAACTGGAGGACCGATAAGGAAATGGAAATTACACTTACCAGGTAATTGTTGTTCCTGGAGGGATTCCAGGTTAGTCCTCATTCCCACCCGGGAGTGAGTTTCTTTCTGAAGGATGCCGTGATTGTGAAAAGAGATGGTTCTGGTAGGCAGATCACAGTATGGTTCATCTTTGGAAAATCTGGCCATGGCCAGTCTTTCTTTTCCCTTTCTGTTTCTTTCTTTCTCTTTCTTTCTTAGCCTTCTGCTGTGTCTATCACTTATTCTGGGGTGATGGGGCAGAAGTAAAGTGTGGAATACTGGCTTCCTCGTTCTTGGGGGGGGGGGTGGTCAGGTGGATAATTTAAGGTTAATGTTACTTAAACCTTAAACTATAAACCTTACTAGTTTATAGTTATGGTTAGTTGGTTTTTATCTACTCATGTGTTGTTTCTTTAAGTCTGCTTTGTCAATAGTTCACTGGGGCTGATGGGATCTCCAGCAGCATAAAGCCAGTGAGGACAAGGTTCTGATTGGTCCAGTCTCCATGCTGCAGGAGGAGGTGCATTACCCAGAGGTGGAGGACTAAACTGGAGTCCCTCCAGGAACAACAATTACCAGGTAAGTGTAATTTCCATTTGCCACTGCCATGCATTAGGATACATGTCTGTGTGCTAACTGCCAAGAAAATGATGAGCACACCCCCAACAATTAGCGCATGTTAATTTTAGCATTAAACGTGCATTGAGTGCATGACTTTAATGGGCTTTAGTAAAAGGACTCAATGCATATGTGCTGCCATAATTTTATAAAAGCCTCTTCTGCATGTAAAATTTTATAAAAGCCTCTTCTGCATGTAAAAAAGCTGTATAAAGTTACCCCCTATATGCACAGCATTTTGTAACTCATGTCTATTATTGGTTCCAGTTGAAAGGGACCTTCAAAGGTGTCCCTCCTGGTGCTGCTCCCTGCCACATCGATTCAGCTGTGCCCCTGATCTGCCTGCTTGCTTTGCTACTGCAATATCCCACTCTAGTTGAGACAAACTACCATGTTGGGGATCTTTCCAGCCCCACTCTCTGGAGGGACCAAAGTAGAATTAAGGTTAAGGGTTGTTTTTTTTTTAGGGTCCAATAATTATTTTACTAAATGACAAGCAAACGAGCAAATTTTTAGTTGTACCCCTCCACTCATCCCACTCCTTTATCACAAGAATACATTCCGCTGCACTCAATAAACCTTAGCATCTGTGCTTATATGCAATGTTGAAAGTATTCCTTAAGTGAAGCCCAGGGTTTCACAAATGATGTAAGGTTCCCCTTTTTTCTCTGCAACTGCTGACTCATATTTATAAATCAGACAGGCAGAATTCCACCAAAAGGACATATTAAGCAACAAATTATTCTTCCAACAGTCTAAATTGGTCTGTATGGCCACCAAAAACAATATATCCAAGAGCTTTTTATGCTCTGGCCTCAAAGAATATAGGCGAGACTGCGACTGAAGAATCACAGTCTCATGCTGTACATCAGGGGCTCCTGGACATGCAGCATATCCTGAATTTTACTCCACACCTGCTGCCAAAAAACTTGAACATTTCCACAGTAAAACAATATCTGTTCTAATATCCCAGTGTCAGATAAACAAGATCTACACCAGTTGTATATAGTCTGATCAATTCTATGTAGCTTCAACAATGTCCAAATCTCTCTTTGTGCTAAGAAACAAAGGGTGGCATTTTCAAAAGCATTTACACGGGTAACTGTCCTAGTTACCCATGTAAATGCCTTAACTGGGATTTTCCAAAGGCAACTATGGTTATGGTTTAGGCACTTGATATACCGCCATTTACTTACACATCAGAGCGGTTTTACATGTATGTATTTACTAACAGGTACTTTTTAATTCCCTTGTCCCCGAAGGGCTCACAATCTAAATGTACCTGAGGTAATGGAGGGTTAAGTGGCTTGCCCAAAGCCACAAGGAGTGGCCATGGGACTAGAGACCCCAGTCCCTCCGGCCTGAGGTTACTTGTCCCCATTCAGGAATTGAACCCCTGGCCTGAGGTAACCTGTCCCAACCACTGAGGTATCCTGTCCTAACCACTAAGTCCCTAATGCTCCCAGATGTTATGCGGTTAGCATCAGGGTGTGTCGGGAGCATTTCAGGGTGGAGCGAGGGCAGAGGAAAGGGCTAAGCGGGTATCAGCGATTTTCAATGCTTCCCACTTAGTCCTCTGCACCTTAAAGATAGGTAAGTTTTTTCCTCGCCTATCTGTCAGGCGTAGGGGCTAAGTGGGTAGCATTGAAAATTGCTGCTACCCGCTTAGCCTCAGTGGCTGCCGGCATGTCCAAGCAAACCTGGATTTTCACTTCCGTCACCGTGCAAGTGAAAATCTGGGTTGAGGGGGGTCAGCAGACAGGCTATACACCGACATGGCACATAGCTTGCCCAACTGAAAACTGGGCCCAAAGTGATTGTGACATTGAAGTTAAAGGAGCACATTGAACGGTTGTCTTCCAAAAGTCTTGCCAGGTATCAGTTGGTATCTGTCGGGCAAGATCGTTCTCCCAAACCCTTAGCAGACCCATGTTTTTATTGATGATGTAATAGGATCTAACATGTTCTGCTGTTCCCACAGCAGCGGAGCCATTTTTGCAGGGATTGGTAGATTGGACTTCACACTTTTGCCTACCACAGTGAAAGCCGTTTCCAGTGTACACATTTTTGATGCCTATTGCATAGCTTGAAAAAATGCTGAAATGAATAAAACACCAGATTTCAACCTAGATAGGGGTAATTACATTGATCACTGCAACTCAATGCAACACCAAGCATGAGCCACAGGCACCTATTTTATAAAACTCATAGGCACCTATGTGCCTTTCTAAAAGATTACAAATAAACTCAGGTCCTTTTATAGAGTGTAAAAGATTAGGCAAAAAACAGCAGAAATCATGCCTAGATCGAAATCACAGCTTGGGAGCAGGTGTAAATGTGTACAACACTTGCACATGTATTTTATATAAAAAGGATATTTTAGAAACTTTGTGTGTGCTTCGGACATCTGAAAATAGGCATGCAGACATCCAAATCACAGAGACGCTCCTGGAGCCATTTTAGAAGTCAGCTCTATAGACAGCCCCAGCATGAAGATGTTCAAGTCATTAAGGAACGTGACAGGGGTGCTCCAGGCAAGAAGGACATGCACACCTGATTCAGAAATGATGAGCACGTCATCACCCACTATCAGGATTCTCCATATCTATTCCTGCTTCAGAGCCTGAATAGGCATCAGAGAACCTCTCGTTCTGCCATCAAGACACCTGGAGGATAGAGAGAAGGTACTCTGAAATGCTCTAAACCTTTCATGATGATAATGAAAACTGCAGGGAATTGAGGACACTTATTTTCCATTTGGCATGCTGATGTACGTCCTCGCATGCAAAATAGCTTGCATGGAGGTGCATTCAACCTAAGATAGACATTGCCTCTGATGTTTTTGTGTAAGGGATGTCTAAATGGATGCTAGCATGACCATCCATTTCGGGGACATCCAGGTTTCTAAAATCATGTTGAAACCTCCCCAGCGCTTTTTTTAGATGTTTTGACCTGAACGTTCTGATTGCATCCGGGCACTCTTTCTAAAATGCTACTTCACGTGCGTAAATCATGACTCCATCCATGTTTGACCACACTTTACCCCAGAACAGACCTACCTATTGGTTGTGTAAATGTATGTACCATCTTGGCAATGCAGATACCTTTACACACATCAACCCTGGGGCTAATTTTATAAGAAGGCTTTTACGCATGTAAAGAGGCCTTTACAGACAAAAAAAAAATCCTTTATAAAATTAACCTTTATGGGGCTAATTCATTACAGGGTGCACAGAAAGTTATGCATTAATAACACACATAAGTTGCTATTTTAAAGGACCTATGTGCATTAATGGGCACTTACATGCATGCTTTAGGCAGTCATTGTTCTGTTACGCACACATGAGTCCTGTCATCTATACTGTCAGTGTGTGCACAGGGATGAAATATAGGTGGGGCCTAAATTTACATACATAAGTTATAAACTTAATAAGGTCAATTAATCCCAGCATCCTGTTTCCAACAATGGCAAATCCAGGTCACAAGTACCTAGCAGGTTAAGGTACACAGGTTCCACAGTGCTTACCCAGCGGTAAGCAGTGGATTTTCCTGGTTCTCTTTAATAATGGTTTATGGACATTTCCTCCAGGAACTTATCCAAACCCTTTTTTAAACCCAGCTACACTAACAACTTTTGATACATCCTCTAGTAATGAATTCCAAAGTTTGATTATGCGCGAGTGAAAAAATATTATTTCTAGGAACAAGCAGAAATGCAGACTTCACATATGGGTAATGTCGACACTGACGGAGCCCGCAGGAACGCTCCCCAGCATCGATAGGAAAGCCTTTGGGAGCACTCCACTGTGCTTACATGCCTGCCTTCCCAACTCCTCTCCTCAGTTCTTCATTTTCCACGGTGCCAGCAGGATGTGTCATCCTGTCACCGCCCCAAAACTTTATCTTTTTTGTGTGGAACATTATGTCCCGATAATTCTTTGTTATTTTTCTATTTCTTTTTCTTTTTTCCTTAATGTGGTTTTCACCGCTAAATTAGGTCTTTAGGACTCCATAGCCTTATCTTCAATCTGAAGACAACCTTTATGAGGCATGGGAAAGCCAGCTAGTGTTTTAAAAAGTGTACCAAGTGTGCTGGTACCATATCAGTCACTGATAAACATGACTGGTGTCTCAAATGTTTGGGACCTGAATATCAACCCAATTCTTGTCCTTTGTGCCAGCAAATGACAAAGAGAGGCCTAAAGAATCGAGCCAGACAGTACGGATCGTCGTTCGCTTCTGTCTTGATGACAGTGGTTTCCGCTTCCTTGAGGGTATCATCTTCCTCTCATGGATTTCAGGTTTCTTCAAAGTCCAGACATAAAAGTAAGTCCCAGTATAAGCATTGTGACTCCCCTAGGGGTGCTTCCGATGCAGATCGGCTAGCCAAACAGCACCAGCAGGAGGATCTGTCCTCCAAAGCACAAGAGAAGCTCCGGGACACTCCTGAGGAACCAGGCTCTGGAAAGCTACAGGTTCCATGTTCTGGGATGCCGGTTCAAAGCCTCATGGGAGATTACACCCAGACATTGACTATCTCCCTGGACCAGCGCATGCTGGCTCTCGAGAGGAGTTTGGCCGCACTCCTGGCAGCCTCGGTACCGATAACATCGAAAGCTCCAGAAGTGCAGGCTTTGGCATTGAGCCTTCAGCCAGGTGTATCGGCCCCAATGCTGGCCCTCAAACCAGCATAGATGGAAACCCTGAGGGCAGTATTGCCATTGGAACTGACGAAGTCCCCTGGTATCCATCCAACTCAAACTGATGTAGCTCTTGGTTCTGATACTTCCGAGCATCATTATTGGCATTGACCTTCAACGTCTATGAAACATCAAGGTCGAAAGCAGGACCACTGATATTTTGACTTCTTACCAGAATCTGATTCCAGTTCTTCAGAATCTGATGAAGAATCACTTGATTCCCAGGAATTACCAAATATCTCTTTAGACCCTTTGCCACCTCAGAAATGGCGTCGGTCTCCACCAGAGGATCTGTCCTTTTAGAACTTCATACGTGACATGGCAGCAGGGCTCACCATCACAGTAACCTCAGAAAAGGAACCAAGGGCGGAGGAACTGGAGATACTTCAATATCATCCCATGACCAAGGAGGCAGCTACATTACTGGTGCATCAGATCCTATAGGATCTTTTGCTCCACATGTAGGAAGCCCTGCTCACAGTTCCGCATGTCAGCAAGAGGCTCTATACCATGTACTGAGTACCAGAATGCCCAGGCCTTTCAAAAACCTCAGCTCCCCCACCACTCCATGGTAGTGGAATTGCCGATGCGCCGCATAAAGAGTTGTAAGAACCATTCATTCATGCCACCTGGCAGACTTGAGGACACTTGATGCCTTTAGGCATTGATACTTTATTCTGTTGGCCTCCAGAATAAATTCTTAAATGCTGTACCATGAGCATCTTACTGAAGATGCCATTAGGGATCTGGAGACTTTCAACCCATGCTGCCTGAGGATAAGCGAAGTGCTTTCCAGATACTCATCAAGCAAGGCCAAAATACGTCTAAGTTCCTTACCAGGGCTTCTGTTGATGCCTTCGAATCAACCAGCAGAGATTCAGCAGTCTGCGCTGGGGCTCATAGAATGGCCTGGTTATAGGCATCAGATCTCAAGCATTGGGTTCAAAATAAACTTGCCAATATCTCATGTAGTGGAGAAAACCTTTTTGACAAGGATTGGAGGGAAAAAGCACGAGGGATTGAGATGAATAATCTCACTCTAAAACACCTTTCCAGGAAGACAGCTGACCCATCCAAGGGGAAGACCCTTCACAAGGAATCTTTCTATGCTAAAAAGAAGAGATACTATCTTTCTTATGCACCATCTGCTGCCTATCAGCCTCAACATACTCGGCAGAGACAGCAGGGCCCTCACTAGCCCAAGAAGCCCAAGGCTCCTAAGCCTCAAACAGCTGCACAGGCATAACCTGCACCTGGTTTTTGACTCCTTCCTCGAGAACATTGCCAATCTGCCCCTTGAGGGTCCTCAGCACCTCTACATAGCCGGCAGACTGTCACTATGCTTACAGGTGGCACCTCATAACATCAGAGCAGTGGACACTCCAGATTGTCCAAAGGGGTTTTCAGCTTCACTTTGAAACCTTACACACCAACAGCTTTACAGAGGATTATCCCACACAATCCCTTCAAAGTACTCTCTTAAAAGAAGAGGTGACCACCCTGTTCTCCCAGGGTGCCATAGAAAGCATTTCTCCTCCTCAAAAAGTGATGGGCCTTTACTCTCCATATTTTCTCATTCTGAAGAAAGCAGGAGGATTCAGGCCCATCTTGGATCTCAGAGACCTAAACAAGTTAAGAACATAAGAAATGCCATACTGGGTCAGAGCAAGGTCCATCAAGCCCAGTATCCTGTTTCCAACAGTGGCCAATCCAGGTCACAAGTACCTGGCAGGTATCCAAAGTCCACAGCTTACACAATGCTCATCCTGGAGTAAGCAGTGGATTTCCCAGGTCCTCTTTAATAATGGTTTATGGACCTTTCCTCCCGGAACTTGTCCAAACCTTTTTTAAACCCAGCTATACTAACTGCTTTTACTACATCCTCCAGGAACGAATTCCAGAGTTTGATTACACTTTGAGTGAAAAAATATTTTCTCTTATTAGTCTTAAATGGGTTACGCTGTAGCTTCATTGCGTGTTCTATAGTTTTCTACTTTTTGATGGCATAAACAACTGATCTACGTTAACCCATTCTATTCATTAATTTATACACTTCTATCATATCTCCCTTCAGCCTTCTCCCAAAGTCTCACCTCACTCCAATCCAACGACTGGAGTTCATTGGAGCATTCTTAGACACTCAACAGCTGTGAGCTTTCCTTCCACAGGATCACTGTGCCTGCCTAATTGAGCTGGCAAAGGGGATGCTAAAGCAAAGCTGGGTAACAGCTTGAGAAATGCTACGACTGTTAGGACACATGGCCTTCACAGTCCATGTCGTCCCCTATGCTCGATTACACATGCGACAAGTACAATTGACTCTTCCTTCTCAATGGATGCAAGCAAAGGAGTGTCTCAGAGACAAGATCCACATCACCCCTCGACTGATCAAATCCCTTCAGTGGTGGTGTTTTCCACAGAACCTTCTCGTTGGGTCACTTTTTCAGATGCCTCCACCTCGATGTACCCTGACAACAGATGCTTCCAAGCTGGGTTGGGGAGTGCATCTGAATGACCTAACCGCACAGGGACTGTGGACACAACAGGAATCTACCCTGCAGATAAGCCTCCTAGAACTATGGGCATTGACAAATGCTCTTCGGATTTTTCAACCCAATCTTTCGGGGCAATCTGTTCTAGTCAGGACGGACAACAAAGTTGCCATGTTCTTCATGAACAAACAAGGGGGAATGGGATCCGGTCCCCTCTGCAAGGAAGTGCTTTACCTGTGGTCCTTTGCCATCTCACACCTCATTCACCTCAGAGCAGTGTATCTCCCAGGTGAACTCGATATTCTTGCAAACAAACTAAGCTGTATCCTTCATCCACATGAATGGACCTGAGATCGGGAGACAATTGCTTGGTTCTTCCGCACATGGGGAACCCAAAATATAGATCTTTTTGCCACTCCACAAAATGCACAGCTTC
This sequence comes from Ichthyophis bannanicus, assembly GCA_033557465.1. NCBI lineage: Eukaryota > Metazoa > Chordata > Amphibia > Gymnophiona > Ichthyophiidae > Ichthyophis > Ichthyophis bannanicus. Next base: position 855,608,281 of record CM066032.1, read on the forward strand.
CACTCTTTTGCTCAAGGCATCTGTCGCTGTTCAGGTTGAAAAGCCCTAACCTTTTAAGCCTTTCCTCATAAGGGTATCCTTCCATCCTCTTTACCATTTTGGTGGCTCTTCTGTGTACCTTTTTTAAATTCTGCTATATACTTTTTAAAACATAGTGACCAAATTGCACACAATATTCAAGATGTGTTTGCACCATGGAATGATACAGAGGCATTATAATATCCTTGATTTTATTCTCCATTCCTTTCCTTATGATTTCTAGCATTCTATTTGCTTTTTTGGCCACCGCTGCACACTAGGCAGAGGGTTTCAACGTACTATCCATGACAGCACTTAAATCCCTTTCCTGGATGGTGGTTCTTAATGTGGAATCTTGCATCATGTAACCATAGTTTGGGTTGTTCTTTCCTAGGTGCATAACTTTGCACTTGTCCACATTAATCTGCCATTTGACATCCAGTCTTCCAATTTTATCAAGGTCCTCTTGCAATGTTTCACAATCCTCTCATGTTTTAACAACATTGAATTTGTGTCATCTGCAGATTTGATCACCTCACTTGTTTATCCCCTTTGCAGGTCATTTATGAATGTGTTAAAAAGCCATGGGCCCAGCACAGATCTCTGGGGTACTCCACTATTCACCTTTCTCCAATGAAAGAATTGACCATTTACCTAGTGGTTAGAGCACTGGCTTGATAACCATGAAATCAGGGTTCGGTTCCCACTAGCACTCCTTGTAGCCTTGGGCAAGTCATTTAACCTTCCATTGCCATGGAAGAAAGGCCTGGTGATCCTCTTCCCGACACACTGCCAAGAAAACACAGGAGCTGCTGACTCTCCAAGAGTCAGCAATGACTTGAAGACACACATTGCATTGCAGCCCTATTCTTTGCTTTCTATCTTTTAACCAGCTCCTGATCCACAATAGTACTCTGCCTCCTATCCCATAATTTTTTAATTTAACCAGAGGTTTCTCATGAGGGGCCTTGTCAAAGGCTTTCCAAAAATCCAGATTCACTATATCAACTGGCTCACCTTTATCTATCTGTTTATTCACACCTTCAAAAAACTATAACAGATTAGTAAGACAAAACCTTTCTTGGCTAAATGCATGTTGGCTTTCTCCTATTAAACTATGACTATCTACATGTTCAGTAATTTTATTCTTTATAATTTGTTTCTACCAATTTGCCCATACTTATATCAGGCTCACCGGTCTTTAGTTTCCCAGATCACCCCTTGAACCCTTTTTAATAATTGATGTTACATTAGTCATTCTCCAGTCTTCAGGTACTACAGATGATCTTAATGATAGTTCACAGATTAATAACAGTAAGACTGCAGTCTCATATTTCAATTCTTTCAGCACCCTCAGATCTATGCCATCTGGTCCAGGTGATTTGCTACTCTTTAGTTTATCAAATAGTTATAATACATCTTCCCAGTTTATTGAAATTTGTTTCAGTTCTTTTGATACATCACCTTTAAATAACATTTCAGACTTGGGTAACTTCCCTACATCTTCTGCAGTAAAGATCCAAGCAAAGAATTCATTCAGTCTCTCCACTATGGCCTTGTCCTATCTTAGCACCCCTTTTACCCCCTATCATCTAATATTCCAACTGACTCAAGGGTGTTTTGCTATAAATGTACTTAAAAAAGTTTTAATTGTGCATTTTTTATTCCACGGCAAGCATTTTTCAAATTCTGTCTTTGCCTGCCTTATCAGTGCCTTGCATCTAACTTATGAGTGCTTATTTTATTTCCTGTTTTCGTCATTTGGTTTCTTTTTCCATTTCCTGAAAGATGCTTTTTTGGCTACAACAGCCTCTCTGACCTCATTCTTAAATCATGCTGGCAGTTTTTTGGCCTTCCTTTCACCTTTCTTAAAAGCGTGGAATACATGTGGTCTGGGCTTCCAAGATACAGTAGTATTTTTAAACAATGCCCATGCTTGTTGTAAACTTTAACCTTTGCAAGCTGATCCTTTTAGTTTTTTCTTAACTATTTTCCTGAATTTATCATAGTCTCCCTTTTGAAAATTAATAGGTAGTACTGTACATCCTCCCTCCATTTATTAAATCAAATGCGATCATGCTATAATCACTATTGCCAAGTAGCCCCAACACCATCATCTCTTGTACCAGATCCTGTGTTCCACTAAGAACTGAGTTCAAAATAGTTTCTCCTTTTATCGGTTCATGATCCAACTGCTCTGAGAAGCAGTCATTTATTTCATCTAGAAACTTTATCTCCCTATCATGTCCTGCTGTGACACTGACCCAGTACGATACCAGGGTAATTGAAATCTCCCATTATTACTGTGTTGTAACTTTTGTTAGCTTGCCTGATTTCTTTTAGTATTTCCTCAGCCATCTGTTCATTCTGGTCAGGTGGATGGTAGTATACCCCACCTGCCATTGCCTTCCCCTTTTTACATGGAATTTCTATCCATAGAGATTCTACAGTGTATTTTGTTTCCTGCAAAACTTTTATTCTGTTTGACTCAATGCCCTCTCTAACATAGAGCGCAACCCCGCCACCAATTTAATCTATTCTATCATTGCAGTATAGTTTGTATCCAAGTATCACGGTGTTCCGTTGGTTGTCCTCCTTCCACCAGGTCTCTGAGATGCCAATTATATCTAACCTCTCATTTAGTGCTCGGTACTTTAGCTCTCCCATTTTATTTTTTTAGACTTCTAGCATTTGCAGGCAAGCATTTTAGAGGTTGTATTTTATTCATATTAACAATCTGGTTATCAGTTGATAATGGTAATTTGAAACCTTTCAACTGTCTGCTCTGTAGTTAAAGGCATCTGGGTTACCTTTATCTTTACTGGAATGAAAACGCCCTATCAGGAGTCCCTAACTTCCCTCTTTTGCTAGTATCCTCCATGGATACATCCTTCCAAATCAATGTCTCTTGGGCCACTGTTGGCTTTCTCCTATTATCTATTTTAGAAGCTGCTCTATCTCCTTCTTGCCCTTTACACATGTATAGTCAGGCAATATGCCTATGCAAATTGCATCAATCTGTAAATGAGCATTTTAGAAAAGGCACATAAAAAATAAATTCCTACTCATGTCTTATGATTAATGGAAGACTTTCACAAGGACACACTATAGCTTAAACATCCATTCACAAGGAGAAAAAGACCTTTATCTTTATTTGTGCATTTGATATACCGTCCAGACAGAAGTAACAGGGCAGTTTACAATAAATAGACAATTTTTGCTGCAAGAGCCAAAGGAGGAAAGAAATGCCAGTAATTGATAGGACAGAAACACAGACTCAGGACATTGCCCTTGCCACAGGGGATATGGGGTTTATGCAAACATCGCTTGTCTAAAAAACTCATGTATTTTAATTTTCAGAAAAATGGGAAACATTGTCCATCCATACAATAATATGTTTTCTTTTTTTCAAAATAAAAGAAAGAGTCTCTTTTTACATTCGAATGAAAAGCAAAAACTTGTGCAGATTCCAAAACCATGCTGGAACAGTAGCGCCACATTAAAGACTGCAGTCCAAGCTAATAGCTAATGGCATTATCACAACACTTATCTATGATTCCTTGAGAGCCGCTTTCAAACCATTTTAGAAAAGGTTCATTTTGCACGTGGATGCCAATACTACATCAAAAGTACATTGTGGCATGTTGGGAGGGGTGGGATGTCAGGGACATGCCTTGGCGGGTCAAAAATCTACATATATGGTATTCCCCAAAATTGGTGAGATAAAGATTTACATTTGTTCCCTGATATTATAAGCATGTAAAAAGTGTTCCTTTTGCCCTTCTTTTTACAAGAGGGAATAACGGGATATCCTCCTTAATCCCCCAGAGGCCCATTCTGAAGGTGCACATCTGGGCCATCCAGAAATCTGGACGGCCCAGAAATGCACCCAATTCTGCTCACGTGGGGGCTAGACGCAACCCCTCCACCAATTTGATGCCCTCGCAAAAGCAGAATGGAAGCACAGTGGCTGGATGTCCGGGGGGTGCTAACTCAGCCAGCCTCCTTAATGGAGCCGCGGTGCCATGGCACTGCGGCTCCATTAAGGAGCTGCGATCCCTGGCCACTGCAACAAAGTTCTTTTCCCGCATCCTGAATCCCGATGTGGCCTTCCAAAGGCAGGGTCAGGCTGTGGAGAAGCTCCTGCATTCCCTCACCCCACTGATCTGGCCCTGCACCACCGTCCCCTGATTTTCAGGGGGACTTAGTCCACCTCTGAGGTGGAACAAGTCCTCCATCCATGTTGTCGACCCCGGATGTACAGGGCCAACCTCAGGATTGGCCCTATACGTCTGGGGTTGTATCCCCACCCACTGCCCACCCTTGCTCCTCCCTCGGCCCGCCCCCTTCTACCCCTGTCAAGAGCACCCCACACATCTATGTATGTGCAGAGAGCTTTGGGCAGTGGATACAGTCCTGGGCATTTAGTGGGAATGGACATCCAGCTGTCCATCCCAGTTAAACGCGGCTTGAAATAACCCCCCAATGTTTATTTCCCCCTCTAAATTGAAATAATGTAAGGACAGGGTGCTCTAGTTGAGTAGTAGTATCTCTTGATTTGCAAAATGGCTTAGATGTACCTGTAAGTTGCCGGGTTTCCTCCACTGATTTTTTTCAACGACTTATTTCTGAAATAGCTCCTCCCACTGCACATAGATATGTATTTTAGAAATGTCTCCACATTTAGCCAAGCTGTTCAAAAAATAGCATTAGAACTGAACGCATCCTGACCTCTATGTCTCAATTCTGATATCTATGTCCTATCTAAAATGTGTATAGCAACACTGAATATATTTATTCATTTAAGTAGCAGTTTTTAATATGGTTACCAAGCTGCAATATTGATCCCATTGTGGCTTTTGGGCATATCTGATCTCCATGTAATGTTTTTCCCAGGATCTGGATTATATAATTTCCACAACTAATAAGTTATCCTCATGCCGTATTATAAATATATGTCCCATGAAAAAGTATATGGTTTTCCTGCAGACAGACATTTCAAAGTTTGTTTAATGCATCTAGATTCAATAGTCTAATGGGCTTCACTGTAGTTAGCACTAGAAGTTGATGGCTTTTAGACAGTGTATGGAAGTCATAAAATATCTAAAAACCCTTCACAGGACCATTTTACGAGAGTCTTCTTGCTGGTCATTGGCTATTTTTGGCAGAGAACAAAAAAGTCCATTAGTATTTCTTTATAAAAATAATGTTATGTGTGTTCATGAAGAGTGATTGTGTTTGACAGAATGAATAAAACGACTTCCAGAATATTCCTGGGTGCTTCCAATTAAAATAAAGATTTACCATTACAAATGAGACATTGCTACTTTTGGTCCTTAGAAAGATATGCATTATGGCTATGATTTATCATAGAATCTAGAATGACTTGTCGTTCAATGTTTGGGTAATAATTGCTTAGCACAGAGGTGCTGTTATGGACACAACTAAAGTGTCAGGAATCCTAAAGTCAATAATCATTTTTTGTAATCATTCTGGATAAAGTTCTGTCCTGACCTGAGGAAGAAGGTTTTAACCTTTGAAAGCTAGTCTACAAATGAATTAAGTTAGTACAATAAAAAGGTATCTTATTTTACTTTTTGTTTCTCTTTTAATTTAACTATTTGAAATCATTTATAATCTGAGAAACCAAGAAAATTTGACAGTACTATTATTTATTTATTTAATTAAAAAAAATGTTACCCTGTCTTATCTATTATACTTATTATATGCTATGACTCAATTAAATAACCCCTTTTTGAACAATGAAGACGTTGAAAGATTTATGTACAAATTGGGTATAATTCTTTTATTTCTGTTTAAGGCTGCTGACTTTCCTTTTTTATTTTATCCACTAGATAGCACCAGAGAATAACAAAGGAACTCCTGAGCCATGCCAGCTAAAAAGCTGTTTGATCCTGTTTGTCTTTCTCTGTGTTGTAAGAGGCCCAGAGGCATAGGCTTGAACATTATTGCATCTGTTATTATACTTCAAACTTCAGTATCTTCACTTCAAAATTAAAGTAGAATATTAAATGGAAAAAAATTGAGAAAAAAGGAGAAGAAAAGAATCCACGCTCTAGTATTCCTGTTTACATTTGAATGTTTCAGATGAGCCACAGACAGGTCACGTAACAGCACAGTGGGGGAAACAAATCAATTCCATATTTGCCTCTAACACTTGGTAGGAAAACTTTTACACCAGCGGTTCCGTAACTGGCGAATAAAACATGGTTGCAGCTTTATTAATACAACTTTGTTCATGTCCGAACCAAGCCAACCATACTTCCTTACAATATACATTTAGATGTACAATTTTTATATCCCTTTAGTGGACAATACTCCTCCTGCCAGCCGTATTATTAGTTAAGTGGTGCATCATCCATCCTCGCTGCCAACTTCGCCATGTTATTAGCAAAGGCCGGCCCCACCCCTACTTCTCCGGGCAAAGATCCCCATCGAGATCTCAGCCCCTCTCCCCCAAGGAGCAATGCTCCCTATACTTGAAGTCTTGAAGGACTAGAAAAGGGGACTGTTACTTCTGGAGAGAGATCTGCAATTGTGAGTATATACTTCTGGGAATTTTCTGAAAGGAATTCTTTCTATTAAAGCTAATTAATCTGTGAACCCACTATTTTTTGTTAAATCAGTCAGGGCCTAGTAGCAGCAGTTTAAGTTTAAATTTGAAACACAGAAGAGAACTTTCTGGTTACATTTCATACCCAGCAGAGAGCTTGTAGTTTAAATTTAATACACACTTAGGGCCTAGTATCAGCAAAGAACTTTTAGTTTAAATTTAAAACACAGAAGAGAGCTTTCTGATTAAATTTGGAACCCAGCAGAGAGCTTGTAGTTTAAATTTAATAGTCACTCAGGGCCTAGCATCAGCAAAGTACTTTTAGTTTAAATTTAAAACAGAGAAGAGAACTTTCTGGTTAAATTTGGAACCCAGCAGAGAGGTTGTAGTTTAAATTTTATAGTCACTCAGGGCCTAGCATCAGCAAAGTACTTTTAGTTTAAATTTAAAACACAGAAGAGAGCTTTCTGGTTAAATTTAGAACCCAGCAGAGAGCTTGTAGTTTAAATTTCATAATAAGTTAGAGCCTAGCAGCAGCAAAGAGCTATAATTTAAATCAAATCAGAATACAGCTTAGCACAAAAGGCAAAACAGGGTCAGTACTCTTTGAGCAACTAATAAAGTCTTCTAGAGACCTTTACAAAGAGGCCTTCTACCTACAGGGCAAGAGATCTGTGAAACTTTTTCAATAGGTGTTAACACCAGGTGGCAGGTCAAAAGGCCATTTTGAAAGACTCCTTCTATCCAAGCAAGGACTGTTAATCACCCAGGAAGTTGGTCACAGATTACCTCAGCAGCACAGGCATAAATAGCTCAACCAGAGCTCTGTGTTCTTCGGTCTTGAAGGACTAGAAAAGGGGACTGTTACTTCTGGAGAGAGATTGGCGATTGTGAGTATATACTTCTGGGAATTTTCTGAAAGGAATTATTTTATTAAAGCTAACATTGGTCAACATTGAAATCGTTACTGACTTTAAAAGGCCCTAATCTGTAGTATCTTGGTGAGCTGAACACGAATATAACATTAAAAACATTTTATTGCCTCTCGTTTTGAAGATATTACATGTAGTTCATTTTTGACGTTTCACCATGTAAATTTATCCAGAAGGACATCAACAACATCCCAAATAAGCCTTGAATGATGTAATATTGCATCACATTGCATAATACCAGCATGCTCGCATCATCCAGAGTTGATTGCATCATTTTCTGATGCAATGCAATACTACTGCCAGACGGCTGCTGAAGCCATCTGACATCAGCAGTGTACTATACGCAGTTGGAAAGGAAAGTAATCTGGTATTCTGTTCCGATACTGAAAGCCTCATGAATGCCTTAAAAATCACTCATGACCCACAAGACTGGGGACTATTTATAGACTCTTCGAAACTGAGTCTGAAGGCTGTGCTTTTGAACAATGGAAACCATCTTCCATCTATTCCAGTAGCGCATGCCGTCCAAATGAAAGAGACATACGATAACTTAAAGCATCTACTGACTTCCATTAACTATAACAAGTACAGCTAGCACCTCTGTGGTGACTTGAAGGTAGTTGCCCTTTTAATGGGACTGCAGCAGGGATATATAAAATGCATGTGTTTCTTATGTGAGTGGGATAGCCGAGCAAGGGATTGGCACTACTTGCGGAAGGAATGGAATCGCAGACAAAATGTAACAGTTGGAGAGAAGAATATCCAGCACCCAGCTCTGGTTGAGGCTCACAAAATCCTGCTACCACCCCTTCACATCAAACTAGGTTTGATGAAAAACTTTGTGAAAGCCATGGACCGCACTTTGCCAGCTTTCCGATACCTGCATGAAAAATTCCCTCGACTAAGTGAAGCAAAGATAAAAGAGGGAGTTTTTGTGGGTCCTCAGATTTGAGAGCTCTTCAGAGATGACCGTTCAACAACTTGCTGCAGGGTGATGCGAAACAAGCATGGAATGCTTTTCACCTAGTGTCAACAAACTTTCTCGGGAATGTTAGGGCAGAAAACTACAAGGAACTAGTAGAAGACATGCTGATGCAGTATCAGAAACTTGGCTGCAATATGTCTCTAAAGATCCATTTCCTTGATTCCCATCTCGATTTCTTTCCTGACAACTGTGGTATGGTTAGTGATGAACAAGGCGAATGTTTTCACCAGGATATCGCAACGATGGAGCAAAGATAGCAGGGAAAATGGTCCACTACAATGCTGGCTGACTACTGCTGGACACTCCCCAGAGAAGCTCCCAAACAGCTGTACAAGAGACAGGCGAAAAAAATCTAAGAAGTAATCTATGACTTGTTTTTTTACAGGTATTAACAGAAGGCCTATTATATTTACTATTGACATGCATTTCGTGATGTAAACATTAATTCTTGTAGATTGCAAGAAAACTAGAGCAAACTTTGCAATTTCAATGTCATATTCGTGTTCAGCATATAAAAATTGATAAGAAATGACTATTTTTATTTCAGTAACATGACTTTTGTAAAAATTTGTTGACCAGTGTAATTAATCTGTGAACCCACTATTTTTTGTTAAATCAGTCAGGGCCTAGTAGCAGTAGTTTAAGTTTAAATTTAAAACACAGAAGAGAACTTTCTGGTTACATTTCATACCCAGCAGAGAGCTTGTAGTTTAAATTTAATAGTCACTCAGAGCCTAGCATCAGCAAAGTACTTTTAATTTAAATTTAAAACACAGAAGAGAGCTTTCTGGTTAAATTTGGAACTCAGCAGAGAGCGTGTAGTTTAAATTTAATAGTCACTCAGGGCCTAGCAACAGCAAAGTACTTTTAGTTTAAATTTAAAACACAGAAGAGAGCTTTCTGGTTAAATTTAGAACCCAGCAGAGAGCATGTAGTTTAAATTTCATAATAAGTTAGAGCCTAGCAGCAGCAAAGAGGTTTTTGAGATATGGTCTCCAAAACTGAACACAATACTCCAAGTGAGGATGTCCAGCATCCCTCTGGTTTTGGCTACCACCTTGTCACATTGTTTTGCCACCTTGAGATCCTCAGACAATAGCACTCTGAAGTCCCTCTCCTGGTCCATGCATACCAATCTCTTTCCCACTATTGCATACATTTCCTTTGGATTTCTGCATCCCAAGTGCATGACTCTGCACTTCTTCACATTAAATCATAACTGCCAAGTGTTAGACCATTCTTCCAGTGGTTTTAAGTCTTTCCTCATGTTGTCCACTCCCTCAGAAGTGTCCACTCTGTTGCAAAGTTTTCTGTCATCTTCAAAAATGTAGGCTTTTCCATGCAGTCATTCTGCAATGTCACTCACAAATACATTGAACAGTATCGGTCCCAGGACTAATCCCTGAGCACGCCATTGCGCACCTTCCTTTCTTCTGAGTGAGTTCCATTTACCACTACATTCTGTTGTCTCTCAGTCAATCAATTTCTGATTCAGTTCACCACCGTGGGGCCTATCCCCAGGCTGCTTAGTTTATTGATAAACCTCCTATGAGGAACAGTATCAAAAGCTTTGCTGAAATCTAGTCAGATCACATCCATCACATGCCCTTGATCTAGTTCCCTGGACACCCAGTCAAAGAACTCAATCATATTTTTTTGGCATGACATTCCCCTCATAAAACCATGTTCACTTGGATCATCCAATCCATTGGTTTCCAGAAAGTCCACTATTCTTCCTTTCAAGAGCACCTCCAATACTTTTCCTACCACAGAAGTAATGCTTGCCGGCCTATAATTAGTCATCTCTTCCCTATTACCAATTTTGTGAAGAGGTACCATATCAGCCCTTCTCCAGTCCTGCAGAACCTCTCCCATCTCCAAGGATCTATTAAAAACATCCTTTACAGGCCCTGCCAGAACCTCTCTGAGCTCTTTCAGTATCCCGGGATGTATCCAATCTGGTCCCATGGCCTTGTCCACTTTCAGTTTTTCAAGCTGTTCAAACACATGGAGCCCCATGACAGGAGGGGGCGTCCAAACCGTCCAGACATCCCCGCTGAAGACAGGGCCGTTAGGACCCGATTCTGCTTCGCGGAAACATAACATTCCCATGGATGCCAGAATCGGGCCCGTGGACAGCCTGGCATGCCTTTTATACCTGTGGGGATGTCCTCCCCGCAGGTGCCCCCGGCATCCATGGCTTTGGCCCCCCAAATCCCCACCGCCCAACCCAAGGCTGGCCTCTCGTGACATGAATCGGGTGGTGGAGATCCCCTCCCCCCCACACCCATCCCCGGTTCCGGGGGTGGCTCCCCTGACCTTATCCAGTAAATTGTGCTGCTTATACCACCTCTGATGTGGTATAAGCAGTAGATCCCAGGAGGCCCTGCAGCACATACAGGGCCATGACCTGAATCAGTCTGTATGTTCTGCCAGGCGGCACACCACCACTCTGCCCCCTCTCCCCATCCTGAAGCACAGGACATACTGGGAGAGCCAGTGGGGGAATAGGGTCTAGGTGGATTGCAGGGCTGCATGTCCCACCGGGACATGCAACCCTGCAATCCACATTCATGAATGAGGGCCATTATCTTCTGTGAATGGTGTAGTATCTACTCCATTCCCATTGTATATTTGTCACTTATATGTGGTCCTTCTCCAGGATTTTCTCTTGTGAATACAGAACAGAAGTATTTGTTTAGCATTTTTGCTTTTTCAATGTCACTTTTCGCAAATCCATCCTCGGCACTTTTGAGTCTTGCAGTTCTACCTCTGTGAGGAGTGTTTCCACTCCGTGGTGGTGTCTAAATCCGTATTGCTGATCATCTAGTGGTGCATGGGTGTCGATATGCTCTTGCAGTTTGATCTGTACTGTTTTTTCCGTAAGTTTAGCCAAGAGTGGTAGACTGGAGATTGGTCTATAAGAAGATGGGGAACTTTTGTCGCTGGACATGCATTTTAATATGGGGCGGATTTGTGCATGTTTGAGTGGAGCTGGTAGGTAGCTGTTCTGCAGTGATAAGTTTACTATGGGTAGGATGAATAAAGAGAGTTCAGGGGTGGATTTTTTTATCCATTGTACTGGTGTAGTTGTGTTTAGTTTAGATAAGGTGTGTTTCAGCATGTCTTTATTTACTGTATGGGGTAGAAGGTAGACCATTGCGTTATTTGTGTGGATGAGATTGGACTTTGTGTTATTGTTGGGGATGAGGTTTGTTTTAGTTTATTCTCATAGTAGGTGGCAAGGGTTTGGGGTGAGATGACCTGATCAGTAGGGGTTTTGTTGGCAGTATTGTCAGTTAGTGATTTAATGATTTTAAAAAGCTCTCTTGGGCAGTTGAGTGTTTTTGTTAGTTGGCTAGAATAGTAATGTTTTTTGGCATTGTTTATACATTCTCTGTACATTGCCAGAGTGTTTAGGTAATTGTCTTTGAGAGTTTTGGTTTTAGCTATGTGCCATTTGCGTTCGGCTTTGCATAGCTCTGTCCTAAGTTGTTTTATTTCTGGGTTGTACCATGGCACATTTTTTCTATTTGGACTTTTTGTGGTTTGTTTTATGTTGTGAGTTGAGGTGGCTGACATGGTTATGGTGGAGTTCCATACTTCAAGGGCTTTGTCAAGATCTGTTGGGTCTAATAGTAGGTGTAATATGATGTGATTCAAAAATTTTTGTTAAATTTTTTTAATCTGTTAATGTGATGAGAGTGTGAAGGCTTGTTCATGGCAGAGTCAATTAGTGGTATTTGAAATTTTATTAGATGGTGGTCTGATCAAGGGATGGGTTGTATTTCTAAGGTTGTGTGGTCATATGCATTGTTTAGATGTTTGGGTAAAAAGATGAGATCTAGTATGTTTCTTTTATGACATGTGTTTTCATTTATGATTTGAGTATAGTCCAACTCTTCAGTGGTTTTTATGAATGCTTCAGTTTGTGAGTCAGAGGTAGAAGGTAGGTTTAGGTATTCGAGTAATATTAGGTGTTTTGCCTCAGTGGCTGTACCCAGGAGTTCTATCAATGTGTCCAGGTTATCAGGACTTGAGTCTGGTGGTCTGTATATTAAGCATATTTGGAGTTGTTTTTTGTTTATAGTTAGGATGTCTAAGTTTTCAGCATTATAGGATGCTGATAGTGATGCTTTGAGGGATTCTTTTATAATTATGAGCATGCCACCTCCTCTTTTTACTGATCTATGAGTGTGGAAAATTTCATAGCCTGGGCTTCGCAGCTGGTTGATTGTGACAGTATCAGTTTCGGTTAGCCAAGTTTCTGAGATGCAGATCAAGTCAGGTGAGTGTTTGGATGTTAAGTCTTGGAAAATTGGGATTTTCTTTCTCATAGATCTTGCATTGACAAGATAGCATGTTAGTTGTTGTGGTGTATGTGGTATGATATTTGCATCAGTTAACTGGGTTGGGCCTATGTTTATGTTTAACAGTCTATTTGATTTTGCTTTGTGGTAGTTGCCTATGTTGTGAAAGGTGGACATGTGGAGGTATCTGTTTGGGTTGTATATTGCAGGCATGTTGTAGGTATTTGATGGGTTTAGGCTATGATTTGGCAAAGAGAAAGAAAATAATGTTTGGTAATTGAGCTAATGTGTTTATGGAAGGTCAGGGGTATTTAATTTAGTAACATCATTTATAATCCAGTTTTATAATCAAAGACATCAATTCATGTGGAGGCCAATTCAGGTCTGGGCGCCTCCGACTCGTCCAGATATCCAGAATCTGGATGGGCCAAATTTGCAACCAGTTCTGATCCTGCGGGGACTAAATGTCCCCGAGGGATCAGAATCAGGTGCACCCAGCCTGGATGCGCTGGCCATGCCCCAATTCTGGTCTACTGGAGGGCCAGCCAGGTACCCGGCTAGCCCAGCCAGACTTCTGCATGGAACCGCGGTGCTGTGGCATCCTGTTGCCATGGCACCAAAGCTCTATGCAGGAGCCATGATCCCCAGCAGACCCCAAAATGATCCTTTTCCCACTGCCCTGATCAGGCCTTCCGTGTCCAGGATCGGGCTGTGGGGATCCTCTTGCACCCCTCATCTTTCTCCAGGCCCAGATTCTACCTTTGCCATCATCTAGGGGGACGTTTCACCTCCGAGATGGAATAAGTTCCTTGTCCAGCTTGCCGACCACAGACATACAAGGCTGACAATCGAATCGGCCATGTACAACCGGGGTAGGGGTCACACCTCCGGCCCACCCTCCCTCCTCCCTTGGCCCGCCCCCTCCCGTCCCCATACAGAGCTCCCCACACATCTCTGCTGTATGTGTGAGGAGCTCTGTGGGTGGAATCAGCACCCTGGTGTTTAGCGGGGATTATACGTCCAACCCAGATGTATATCCCCACTAAACATGGGACAGAATCTACCCCCAAACATATATAAAATCAGTAATCATTCAATACATTCTTTAAAATAAATCCCAAGAAATCAAGTCTTCAATAGCTTATTAAATTAAAGATAATTTGTAAGATCTCTAATATTATGTGGTAGACAGTTCCAGAGTCTTGGGACGACTCCCAAGAAATATCTGTCCCTAATTCTAATCTAAGAAAGAAAAACCCCCAGATGGTAACATCAAAGAACAATGAGTAGAAGATTTCAAAGATCTTGTAGGAGAACAGCTTTAAACGCGAGACACAATATTTTAAATTGTGCCTGACCTTCTACTAGGAAATAATGAAGATTATATAACAAAAGAGTCGCTCTTTCCATATATCCACTATGAATAATCATTTTTGCTGCTATATTTTGAATACGTTGTAATTTATGTACCAATTTCTTTGTCATTCCTACATATAAATCATTACACTATTCCAGATGACTAACACCATCTGAAAAAAGAAACAAAATTTATAGGGTCCAATATTTAGCCTCAGAATTCTATTAAATACTGGCCGCCAGAGCTATAAAAAAATCTGGCTATTTTGCATTGGTATCTGGATAGTGGCTACCACCGAATATGTGGTTTCAGCAGTTATGGGTGCCACTATCTGGATCGCCAACAGGATAAAATTAGGGTAGCCTTTCTGCTGTCCTAACTTTATCCAGATAGTTATCTGGTTAGTGGGCTGAATATCTGTCCTGGCTCTACGCAAGGACCATCCTAACAACATCCATACAGTGCTGAGGTGTTCCGTAAGAACATTCTGCAGCCCAGTCTGGGATGTCTAAGCCAGAATGTCTGAAAATAAAAGCCGTCAGGTCCAGGTGCAGACATGATTTCACTAACATGAACGTGCCCAATATGGATATCTGCGGGGCATCTACATAGACGTCTCCACAATAATATTTCAGAACTTGGATGTCTAGGAATAACCTAATGGTTAGAGTAGTGGGATAGGGCCAGGGTTCAAATCCCACTGCTGCTATCGTTGCAATTGTGCAGAGTACTGGGGATGAAGGAATGTTATCTTCTTCATGACCTCTGGATGTTTTTCAGCCCAAACAAGCACTTTTACTATGCCTACTCACGCTTGGAGCAGGTCTAAACTTAGATGTCACCCAAAATGTCCAGGACGTTTCTGAGAACGTCCAGATTCCCGGGAACACCTCTACCACGCCCCTGTTCAGACGTGGCTGGGGCCATCCACAACCCGGCTTCTAAAATGGTTCTGGGGATGTTTCTGTGCTTTGGTCACCTCTATTCCTGTTTTCAGATAATGACCCCCATAGTGTCGCAGATAAGATTTTTCCCTTTGAATATCAGCCTCATAGTATCCAGTTGCTAAATTCTCCATGATATATAGGTAGCAAGAGAACAGCAGTGCATTGGAGGTTTTTAAACTTAAAAACATAAATATCTTAAACTTTGCAATGGCATGTAATTAAAATATTTATGATAGTAGACTGCTTTTCTGGCCCAAGACTTGCCTCGTTTACTAGAATTCTTTATTAGGAAACATGACTTGCAATAAACTCACCATTTGTCTTGTGTATGTGAATTGTATGCAGCTGTGGTTCCCAAATACAGACCTAGAGACCCTTAACCATGTCTGGTTTTCAAGATATCACAAATATGCAAATTGCCCAGTTTGCTGGATCAAACATGTTCAAATATGTCTCATGAATATTAATTGCAGCCAGCCTAAAACAGACCTTGTTTGGGAACAACTGCCATACCCTATCATGACTCTTTTGAAAAGACATCTCCCAGCTGGCATACAGGACGTAGGAGACCCATTTTGAAAGCCTGAATCTAGTGTTTGCAACCCTCCAAAGCCCTTTAGCTACTTGGCAATGAAGATAATTTTCTGTATGCCTTTTCTAGCATTTATATGACTACTATGTCTTCATTGTTGGAAAGAAAGCCATTTGTACAAAGTTTCATTCAAACACAAACCGTCATGAAGCCCTCAAAAAGATAAGAGCCAAAAATATGTTTTGCTGGGCTATTGGAAAAGAATTCTTAAATATAGGCTTCTGGAATCAATGCTTGTTCTATTGTCCAGAGGAGCTGTTGTGTGGTTATTTATAATGCGACTACTGGAACCTCGCTTCAAACAGATGGTGTAGGGTGTGCGGCTGAGACTTTTCCTGCCATAAGGAAAAATTATGCTTTGCAAACATGGTTTTCCGCATGTTCCTAAATTTGTGCTGCTTGATTTAATTCCTTAATGCAAAAACAGCTGCATATACTATTTTTGACTTAATTGTAGTCATGAGGGATATTTGCCAAACTGTTAATTGCAGTATTCCGAAAGCAGTGAGGTAAAACAATAATTATACCAACAGCAGGACAAAAAGGTTGATAGTTCTATATCCTTTTGTGTATCTTCAAGATCATCTTCGCCACAATGAACATGAATCTGCCTGATTTTGATGCATTAGAATGTGTGCATAATATACCTTGGCATTTGCCAAAACTGGGCTGACATTGCCATGGTTTCCACTTGCTGATGTAAGTCATTTGTCCTCACCATATATAAATGATGGAGAAGCTGTGGCACCAGGAGGGGAACCTTATGATAACTCTCCGTTCTTGTAGAAGATGCTACAGTGTTTTTGGCCTTTAATGTCTTTCAGTGAATACGAGGTGTGTCATAACTCTGCCTTGTAACTTGTTTCAGATTGACAGACTGTTTTGTCTTCATGTTGTAGTCTCATTGTATCATTGTTACACATTGTAATTGCCATTGCACAGTAATGCGTTCATCCTCTATAGAAAAAAAGACAATAATAATTTGCATGGGACTGTATGTATTAGCTGAGGGGACTGGCACAGAGCTTACAGGTCACCAGAGTCAGCTTAGAAACTAAGGGTCACACAGCTGTGAAGAGTGAATTATTCCCCTCTTACCCTTAGAGGCGTCCCTTACATAGTAGGATCCAATGCAGAGATACACATTGTCATCTTCCTATTCTACATCATCTATGACTAAAAGAAGGGCTTTGTGATCCAATGCTGTCAATCTGTCACCTTTCAACAACATTATAAACATTTTGGGAAACACTCTCCCACACACACAGCAATGATGAGCTATGTTGTTATCTTTAGAAATATCCAAAATCTAGAGAAGTGCTGTGCTTCTGGGTGCCCTTGAAATAATCACATACTATTGTTAGCTGCTGTACTGTGCCTGCCCTTGAAGAAACTACCTATATAGCCATTCCAATACTTCCCAGAAAACAGATATGAATGAATATTTCTAAGTGTGTGTGCATAAACTTCCCTATCCATATATTTTTAAAAATGGAATAGATATATTTTATAGATAATAGGCTGAAATGGCCAGATACTATCCATATAATTGTGGGCCGGAGGCAGTGTGAGCCTAGAAATTATCTTTACAAATCATCAGGTACAAACTTAAGAGCCCTTTTATTAAAGTGCACTAAACAGATAACATGCATTTTTGCATGCTGTATCTCTTTGCCTGTAGTACTGTTACTGCGCAGTGATTGGTGCTGACTAGGTGGAATAGGGGCAGTGAGCACAGCGCAGTTAGCCTGGGGGCACAGATTGCATGTTAACTCAATTTTGCCCATAGCATGGGGTCTCCTAATGCAACCTCAAAAGGTGGGGTTAAGTGCAACCATGGTGATGGCACTGCGCATTACAATAGAAACATAGAAAAATGATGACAGAAAAAGACCACCTTCCATATCAACCACTACAACAGTCCCCTTTTTTCCTTTAGAATAGAAACCCCAGTGGGGACCTGAACCTGTGACCCTCCACACACATACACACCAACTATGTGTGTTGCATCACAGTGCTGCCTTAAATTATATTATTCTTTCACAAGTTAACTGTCAAGAACATGCTAGTCATGCACCCGTCAGATACCGTGGTGACTTTGCACTTAATGCACACTAGCTTTTACGCTAAATACTTGTTAGGTGCAAAAATGTGACACACTTGAAGTTCAACCTATGTGGGTATGTTTAGAGTTGGTGGCAGTGCTTAACTTAGGATGGTGACCATGCTGGCTGAAAATGTACCCTAGTATGTATATGTGTGTATGTATGTATGTAAGTGTGTGCATGTCTGTGTGTGCCTGTGTGAATGTACAATATTCAAGACATTTATGTGGACATATGGCTACCTATGTGCATTTATCAGCTGTCTAAAAATTGTCCACCTTCACACATTCTACAATGCATATCCTTCTAGGCTCACTGGGCAAGGAATCCCAAGGAGGATGAGGACAGACAATGCTATAATATACAGAGGTTGGCATTTTGGAAACTCTACACTTAGGAAGAGAGAACTATCACCAGAGATCGTCACTAATTGTGCAATACTATAACGTACACACATCCCTGAAGCGATTTGGGTGCTATGAGCTATACCTGCTCTAAGGCAGGCATGACTGATGCACCTTGAGTACAGTGCACCAGTACACACCTAGGAGTATGTTTACTAAAATGTGGTAATGTCACTGGCGAAAAGTGCAGCATTAAATGTTACCGATGCCATATAAGGCAGTCGGCAGGTAGGGGGCATTCCAGCGGAAAGGTAGCAATGGGCTGTTTAACGTGTGTTAAAGGGTGCCTTGGCCATTTAACGCATGTTAATAGGACATTGCATGTTAAGCTGACAAACAGGGCACGTTAAGGCTGACAAGGCGCCCTAACTTAAGGCACATTAATTCAAGGCGATTTAAGGGCTGTAAGGTGCCTTAACCTAAGGCGCCCTAAGTTAGGGCGCCTTAAAGCCCTTAGGGCAGCGTGAATTAAGGCACCTTGGGTGAAGACACCTTAATTCAAGGCACCCTAAGGGCTGTAAGGTGCCTTAGGGTAAGGCACCTTATAAGGCAGCTTAGGTTAAGATACCTTATAAGGCACCTTAGGTTAAGGCACTTCATAAGGCAGCTTAGGTTAAGGCACCTTATAAGGCAGCTTAGGTTAAGATGCCCTAAGGGCAGTAAGGTGCCCAAACATAAGGTGCCCTAAGGGCTGTAAGGTGCTTCAAGTTTACAAGCATGAACTGTAAGGCATAAAAACAGATGTAACCCTAACACAGGATAGAGCACTAGGAAAGGCAATGAACAAGTGATGGAAAGAAGGAGAGGTGGGAGCTGATGGACCTGCCATATGTGCGGGCATCCTATGTGGCAGCCGGTAAAGTGGACAAACATGTTGGAGGCAGCTGTACCGATGCACAGGGTGTTGGCAATGTAAAGTGCTGCAATGACAGAGGGTGACAGAGGATGGGAATACGTGTCCCCCAATGGAGGTAGAGTTGGCAGGATATTTGCAATGATAGGAGGACAGAGGAGTAGTGGTGCCATGCAGATCAGGCACAGTTGAGGCATGCACGAAGAGCCACAATGCAGAAAAGAGTAACAGTGCAGGACATGGGGTAGCAGCCTGCACTCGAAGACAGGATTGTACACAGCTGACAGAGGCAGATAGATGGGCTGTAGGATGGTTGGCAACTGAGGTGAGGATGTTAGGGCTGGCAGCAGAGATCTGCAGAGATGTGACTGTTACAGGCATGAAAATGATTTGAGTAGGGCAGGCATAAAAAAAGAGAACAAAGAGGAATCAAACTCATGACCCTTGTCTAGGGAGTTATTGTACTAACCAGTAGGCTACACCTCCATGGTTTGTTGCACAGCAATGGCTGGAAATAGAAAGACTGCAGGTCACCTCACAAAATGTCTGCTGTGTGTGCCAGGATAGGTTAACCCCACCAGTACCCATGATGCAATGCACATGCAGAACAGCAGTCTCCACATGAATCTCTGCAGCATCTCAGCTTGGTAAGAAGAACTGACAGTGTGTGATACTGGCACAGAGCAGCTACAGACCATGCCACTGCACAGGTTCTGTGTTCACCCTGAGGGCGAGGATGGGCACAAAGCATCAGGTCTGTAGTACCTGTGGTGCTCAAGATTGGCTCTGCTGCAGATCCCCATCACTATCTGTGTGTGGCAAGTGTTTTCTGCAGTAGAACCTAGAGTCACCCTATGTCCATCTGTATGCCATAGTTACATCTAGACCTGGTGGACTGGGATCCACCCAGAATAGTGCATAACAAGTGTTACAATGCAGCTGCCATAGCCACCTATTATCAGGGCAGTGGGGTGTTTAGACTCACATGAGGTTTATGTAGCAATGCCTAATATACCACTCTCTCCGGATCAAAGTGGTTTACAATATATGGCCCTTGCCACCAAAGGGCCCACAATAAACTTCTTTGTAATTGAGGCAGTGGAGGGACCAGCAACCTCCGTCCCCCTGGCCAAAGGCTGTCATCCGGGGGGGGGGGGGGGGGGGGGGGTTAGACCAGATCTGTACCTGTTACTAGGGCACTGACAGACCAGCAGTAGTAGTGGGACTAGAACTGGAAAACCTTAGCTGCCACCCACTAAGGTCAGACATTCACCAGCAGAAGGCACAGTCAGACTGTCCCTGCTGCACCCCACTAGGTGTTCCAGCCATGCACATACTAACTGCGGACAGTCCGCTAGCTAGTCTATATTGCATGTTCACAGAGGAACTATGTGCACCCAGAATTGGGCTATAGAGCACAGACACCCAGCAAGTGCCTCAGTGAATGGGGCTCCAGAAAATGAAGCACCCAAAGATCACTAGAGACATACTAAATCGCACTCTGTGGGAACATAGCCATGCTATGGTCACTGCTCGCTCAGAGTGAGAGTGTCCTCCCAGCAGGAAATGCTGTGGCCAGCCTGTCTATGCAGGTGGTGGTTGGGCACTACGATGTCCCAGCTATTGCCCTACTCCCGATGCATACGCATCCTACCCAATCCGCCCTGTCCGGGCCATACCCACAATACCTTGCTCCTCAGTATCCACATTTGCAGGCTAATGCTGGAAACAGTGGGCCCAGTGAGGAGTATGAAGCCACAAAACAATGGATAGACATACACACCCACCCACTCCTATTGCAGCATTGTGCAAAGATAGGGGTGGTTGGCAACCCTGCCCACCACACTGGTCCCAAACACAGTGCAGGCATTGCTAAGGTGTGCAGGAGCTGGTAGTAGTGCTCTGGTGATAACTGCTGCTCCATGCTGGAGCCAACAGCCTGACTCTCCATGAAGCTTTGGGTAGTGGAGCCTGTGTGTGGGTGTTTGTACCCCTATGTTGATGTTATATATCTGCAATATCAGGTAAAATGTAAGGACATACTCTGAAAGATCCACAGCTGGGACCTGAATCTGTGATCCTCTGCTTCACAAAACACTGCCTATGTGCATTGCACCACACTGTTGCCACAGAAGCATGGCACTCTCTGAGGCTACCTTTGCTTTTTATCAGACAGACCTTGTTTGTTGCACTGCACATCACGCACTGGAACAGGGCATGGCCTTGGTCCACTGCAGGTGGGTGCCACTGCCTCCTCTGCCACCAACACCCCCCCCCCCGCCATGCTGTTGGTGCTGGTAGTGCACAGTCCTACGCCATCCAATTTGCAGATAGGCGGGTGCCTAGGGTGTGGGGTCTGGGGTGGGGAGGCATACATGGGAATCCACACATCCCCCCCATCACCACCTGCCAATGTTATGTCCCACATGGGGGAGAGATGGCTGGGGGGTGTCAGGTTGATGATCTAGCAACTATTGGCTAGGGTGGACCTGGTAAACGTAGGTAGATTGTGTTATGCCAGCAGACTGTGGAAATGCTAGGGCATGCAATGTGGGTACAGTGTACCCAGTTTGGTTTACTGGGTGTATACATGTTTCAGCCAACATGTGGTCACACCCTGCACTGCCTTACCAGGGGCTGTAGTAAAGGGTGTTTGTTTAGCTGGTTTTATGGACAGTTTGGGACTTATCCTGGGGAGGGTCCGTAGACCCTTGTTAGAGTGGTCCCCAGATGTGCACTGCTTGCCCCATTACAGGCATTGTGGTTCCTGTGTGACATTTGGAGTACCTGCTGGGTACGTGTCCCCTGGATGGGACACTGTGGAACACAGAGTACTGGGCATGTTTGACCTTGATCAGACACTGTCTTACAGATTTCCAGGTTGTGTGTTCCTAGGCGACAGCCTAGTCTGCCCTGTGCCCCAGCTGCCTTCACTACATGCCCCCCTGCAGCCCCCTTTGCCCCATTTGCACAATCACCATAGTGACCTTTCATACTTGAGCACTATGCTGTTGCTGCAAATGGGGCACTACTATCACTTTTCTTGGGCTCCCTGTCTGTGTTCTACATTGCTGACATTGAAATTGTCTCTCTCTCCTGCAAATGTGCATCTAACGACAGGTTTTCACTGGTGGTAATGTCCCAGCGTTAATGTTCCAGCATTAGTGTAGCAGGGGCCTCTCCCCGCCCATTGACCCCCTTCTCTCCGCCTTCTCTCCACCCTCTGGGACAGTTACCGCTGCCGGTAACGTTACCATGTGTTAACATTACCGCGCGTTAACATTATATCGGGTAACATTATCACGTGGTAACGTTACATCAGGTAACATTACCGCACGGTAATGTTACCAATGCTACGTTACCGCGCCTTAGTAAACATACCCCCTAGTTTATAAAGTGGAGCATGTATGTGCCTCATTTTATAAAATAGGGCTTACAAAATTACCCTCCATGTGTGTGCTAATTTCCACTTTAACTGACAAATGTAGAATGGGATGGGGAATGGGCAGGGATTGCACCTTACAGTTAACACACAGTAAGTTGCCACATATTAGTTATTATTTCATGAGAAGACAGAGAGCAGTTAGCACCACCTCAGTAGGTGAATTTAATGTATCCATGCTATCTGCTATCCACTCAACACATGTTAACTGTATGAGAAAATGCAGGGCATGCCCCCAGTTGTTAAAACAAAAGCTTTACCATTACCAAACATTAATTGTCTCTCTCAGATAGCCTTCTGGCTACGAAAACCACCTCAAACTTCACCCCGATAAAACAACGGTAACCCGGCTGACCAGATCTACAGTCCCGCCTACTCTTTCCCCCTCTACTCTATGGAGTGCCCATCCCATTAGCCCCTTCTTTCAAATACCATAATATTAAAACAACTCATTTATGGGGCTTGAAGGTGAGGAGGAGGCACTGTGGGTTAACCTGGAAAAAGGGATTGGAACATCTATTTACACTGGTGTATTACACAGACTTTCCTCACAGGCAGAAGTGGGCAGAGATTTAATCAATGACATTCACAATATTGTTATGAAAGGGGAAGTGCCTTTACTTGGTGATCTTGATTTGCCAGATGTTAATCGGGACATCCCTGCTGCAATGTTATCTAGAAGTAGGGAGACCATGTTTTTTGTATATAGTTAACCTTGTTTACCGCCAAGTTTATGTACCCTGTTCTATGTAAAAAACCAATGCTGACTGTGTCATTGTGTTTATATTTGTTCATATGTAAACCACACTGATTAAAAGAGCAGCAGTATATAAGAAATAAAAATAAATAAATAAAATAAATAGACCCTGGATCCTCTGCAGAGAACTGTTCTGTCAATTGGTAATGGCTTAAGAAGGGGGAGAGTGTTCCTGATGTTATAGGAGGGATCACATGGCATCCCATGATCCCTGGATAATGTGCTTGTTTTAGGACACAGATAGAAATGGTTCACTCAAAAGATAGTGTCCTTGATTTCAAGAAAACTAACTTTGTCAAGATGTTGTAAGATGTTATAAAACTAACTTTGTCAGTGAGTTCTTAGCTGGATGAGAACATCTGTGAGAAGTAGAACAACAGTGGGCAAAACTGAAAGCTTAATTACTTTTCAAATATTTCTATAGTTGTTCTTTCACAGTGAAACAAGCTCCTACTTTAATACATTTTCAATTGTATATTTTTAGACAGCAGAATGCGAAAAGGTTCTTATTCTGCTTGATCCTCCCTTAAATGCTGAGATAGAATCTGGAGGTCCACTAAGCAGCTGTGCCAAAATTCAAAGATTATTTTTTGATGTGATGCTTGAATACATTTATAGACTGTCTACCCTGAGTATGAAATTGGTTATGTGTGCTTTTCACGTTGCTGGTAATTTCATAAAGGATTTTTCATGTGCAAACCCTGTTGTATGCGTGTAAAAGGCCTCATAGAATTCTTCCATACATGAAAGTACCTGTGGTGAAAAGAGCTCACGTATTTTTACATGACTCAAAGGTGGGCATGTTCAAAGGAGGAGTCGGGGTATGAAATGCACACATAAGTTCTAAGATACACATCAAGCACATATTTAACTATGTACATTTACACCAGCCCCCCAGCAGGTGCATATTAGACTTGTGTGTTTCAGGCTGGTTTGGCCATTTGTTTGTGCACCTAAATATGAAGCATTTGCGCAAATTGCTTAAGCACGTGTACATCAATAGTATGTGAGTAAATCTGGACATATGTATGCACACAAGTTTATTTATTTTTTTATTTAAAAGGATTTGTATCCTGCCTTCTCCTAAAATCAAGTAATTTGCCTATGCAGTAGGCATGCAATCACTATGAAATCCCTCATATTTTTGGTTCATACAGTATGCAATGAAAATCTCGGTCATGCACATGCCTAGGGGAATGTCCGGGCCGTCCGAATGTCCTCGCTGAAGATGGGGACGTTAAAACCTGATTCTGGTACGCAGGAACAAAACATTCCCCTGGGAGCCAAAATCGGGCCTGAGGATGGCCTGGCATGTCCCTCCTGCCTGTGGGGATGTCCTCCCCGCAGGCTTCCCAGACTGCTGTAGCTCTGGCCCCCAATATCCCCGCTGCTCAACCCATGCTGGCCTCCCGTGGCCTGGATCGGGCAGGGAGAGATCCCCCCACACCTGGCCTCGGCCCCGTTGGTGGCTCCCCTGCCCCGATTCCCCCCTAAAAACTGCTTATACCACTTCTGAGGTGGTAAAAGCAGTATGGCCCAGCAGGCCCGTCAGCACATACAGGGCCGTGACCTGAATTGGCCGTGTACGTGCTGCTGGGCGTCCCGCCCCCCTCTGCCCATGCTCCACTCCTCCACCAGCTCTCCCTGTCCTGAAGCACTGGATGTATGGGGAGAGCCAGTGGAGGAATAGCATTTAGGTGGATTACGGGGCTGCACATCCCAGCAGGACATGCAGCTCCGCAATCCACTTTCTAGATTGAGGACCATTGTGTATGTCCTACTAAACAGGAACATTCTTGGCCTCCCAGCCTAGGTCACCTTTTATAAAATTGCTATCAACATAGACAATGGGATGGCCGTATCCCATACTGAAATCAGCGAGAGTTAGCTATGTGAAAGTTTGTCATACTTTTACTTGTTAAATAGGAGTTAATTTTTTTAACAATGTGCCTTGTGTTCACTCTCTCCATGGAGAATAGCATCAAACAAACAAGCAAGAAACTTCAAATATGCAACATTGGCATAAGTGCCAGTTATATGTAGCACTGGCTTCCATAGCCATAGTGATCCTAACTATTCCATGCCTCTCTTAGAGAGGGGTATATATTTTAAGCCCTGTGTTGGAAGCCTGGAGACCCCTAGCATATATGTTAGTGGTGAAACTTCTAGGAGTTTTAACATCTGTTCATGGAGACCTTTCCTCTGTTGTCCAGCTTTTAGATTGTAGCCTAGTGGGTTAGGCAGGACCTGTTATGATCCTCTGGTTTGTGGGGAGATTGCTCAACTACTTTACGTAGAGGATAGAGTGTGTTATGTTCACTGGGTAGAGCAGGAGTGGTGCAAGATATGAGGTGGCCTAGGCAAACCTCATTCCTGCCTAACCCTAACCGTCCCCCCCCCCATGCTCCCACCGCCACCCTGCTTCAGGACCTGTAGCAGTGGTGATGACTTAAAAACAGTACTGCAAGCTTACCAAAAGTCTTTGGTGCTCTGAGTGCTGTTGTGCTTCCACCCACTCCAACTCAGACGGCCTGTTTGCATGGGAGTGGGAAGTCAGCTTGAGCCGCGTTGGAGGCTTTTGGTAAGCACTGTGCTGTTCTTCTAAAGTCATCACTGCTGTTGCAGGTCCTAGAGAGTGATGGCAGTGGTGGCACTGGGCTGCCCTGGAAACACTGGCACTCTAGATGACCACCTAGTTCACTTACTGGCTAGCCCCAGCCCTGCGGTGCAGATATTAAGAAGAGAAGAAGAAAGTTCTTAGAGATCAGAGGGTAATAAATTCTGCCTTTGGGATGTAGAGATTGGTGTTTTGAGAGTGGACTCTTCCATAGTGCATTCTCACTCAAGAATATATTGTGGGAAGTAGAAAAAGAAAGTGTATTAGAGGGAGGAGTAACCTAGTGGTTAGAGCAGCAGGCTGGATCCAGGAAAAGCAGGCTTGAAATTATCTCACTTAACACTCCTTGTGGACTTCAGCAACTCTCATTGCTCCAGGTATACATTTATAAGCTCCCCAGGGACAGGGAAATACCTTACTGCACCTGAATGTAACTTGCCCTGAATTACCACTGGAAAGTTGTGAGCCAAATGTGAAATATATAAGTATAAATGTCTAACTTCGGTGTCAACTTCCTGTCCTGTATAGATGCTGCGCTTTCTGATTTAAATGTGCCTTGAACCCTGGCTTTTCCACCTTGCCTTCGCAGACCACCTTGGGGAGCAAGAGTAGCATGTTTGCTCTTTTCCCCCAACTCTCTATCTAACTCCTTTCTTTATCCCCCCTTATTGATTATATTGTAAACTGCCTCGTGTTTTGAAAAGCAGTCTAGCAAGTCTGGTCAATACATAAATATATATCTTTGGTAAATAGATATGTTTGGAATCCCCAACATTGGTTCCATTTTTCAGTGACTTCCTGACATGATCTTGTGTTTTTAGCTGCCCAAACTGAGTTTGTTTCAGTCCTTCTCATCAATATGATAATGGATAAGACTGAGGCTGTATAAATTATGGTTTCTAGCTGCTAGATTCCCCCCCTTATCTCTCCCCTTGCTTATGAAGCCAATAGACCCCCAAAACACTCTATGCTGGATCCAAGACGTTATTAAAATAACGCTCAGAGGAGCCATCAAAATGTGAATGGCTATGAATCAAGAGGCCATTTTTAATGTCAGATTATAGCCAGGGCATTTTTCCTTAATTGCTGAGCTTGCTCCTGTTTCTAAAAGCAAGTTCTCTGAGGCATTTTAGACGGTAATGAGCAGACATTATTTCTATCCTTTTCTTAATGTACTCCCTCAGGGCATGTGACCTTATTCTAATAGCTTGTTTCCATAAACCTTCTCTCAACGTCATTTCAATTGGCATGAAATTGAATTCCTGCTCGCTCCACACTGTATTGTTGCTCAGATTTTGTATTTGTACTGGCCTTAAGAAAATGTTGCTTCTATTTCTGTCTTTTATCATTGAGAGCTTTTCATCTCTGAATTGCTTTCCAAATTATTTTCTTTTCCCTCTTGTTTCTTGTCATCATTCTGACCGCCTATCACTTTTTTTTTAAGTTGCCAAAATAAACAAGATTCCTTCTGTCTCTCTAGCTTTGTAAGCAGAGGCCTGTATTTTCATTTTTTTTCAAACCATTTTCCTTTTCAAAGAAACACTCCCCTTGACTGTATTGTCTCTCCTTTGCTGTTTGCTTTTTTTTCCCATCTGGAATGAGGCTTCTATATCAGTAAATAAAGTAATCTATGAAGCATCAAGCGCTATCTAGAGGTTACAGATTTTGAACATCTGGGATTACCCTGAGATTCTGATTTACTGATTTACTTTGCTAGAAAAGTTGGCCAGATTTGAGACCGACTTTCTTTCATCACCTTCTGCCAAATACAGGCTCTGACCTTCACATGATCCTTCTTACCAGTTCATTTCCATCTTTCCTCTGTTTCTGTACACTGGCTGACTCTCTTTATGGTATCTAAACCTGGGAAGTTTTTCACGGGCCAGTACAATCATCTCATGTTACCATCACTGGGAAATATGGGGAAAAAGAAGTAGAGGTGAGAGAGGAAGGTGGCGACCACTTCAGGACTTTGCTCCAAAAGACCATCATGAATGCTTCCCGGACATAGCCGCATTATTTGATCTACATCTCTTCCTTGTCTCCTAATTAGCACTGCAGTTACCACTTGGTACCAGAAAGCAGAGAAAACCCTTTGCAGGATGTTTGTTAGAGAGAAGGTGCAAGGAGAACTTCTCTATTGGACTCCGTAGGATACATTTTTAAAGATATAGGGGTCATGTGACAAAGGGAGTTATTTTAGAAATCTTAGTCACAATTTGCATGTGTAAAATCGAGCATTTATAGGTGGAAATAGCATTCACATGTAAAAGGCAATTTTAGAACGGGATGAAATTTCACGTCAGTGTCCTTACTATGAAGAAATTGCAAGGGAGCATCTCAGGGGTTTGGTTAGGGAATGGCCTAGGCGAGTCAAAAATCTACACACGTACTCCTCATTTCGTATAGGGAAGATACGTGTATAACTGCAATTGTCCACGTTGTGATTTGGAGCTGCTCCCTGACACATATAGGATTTCCAAAGTGCTTGTTTTGGCCAGCTCTTGACAAGAGGGATTAAGATTGCTCTCCTCGCTAATCCCACTTTTTTTATTTCCCCCCTCCAAATTGGAATTGAAGGTAGTGGCATCTGTAGTTATTTGGTGGCATTTATAATATATAGGTTTGCAAAATGGCTAACGTACATGTGTAAGTGCCAGAACTAGTGGAAGTTGTGGAATCTGCATGTAAATACCATTACCTGCATGTACCCTTTCCCCTCCCCTTGCTTACCTCATCCCTTCTCTTCCTTTCCTCCCTCCCTCCCTTCATTCTTATTGTTCCCGTTTTAGGATTTTCTATATCTTTCCTATCATGAAATTGGCATTCTGTTTTGTTTCTCTATTGATTATTTTTTAATTTTAATTTGATTTTATTTATGTCTGTTTTTATTTTGGAATATTATATTGTAAACCACATTGTTTGTGTTTTTCAAAAATGTCAGTATATCAAATAAAGACAAACAAACAAGCGTAGACGTTGCTGAGTTTCTCCAATTGATTTTTCCATGTGTAGATTTGCAAATTGAGTCCTCTGGCTCCACGTCTTGGCAAATAAATGTACACTCCTGCATTCTTTTGGAAAAGGTTTCATGTTTAGCACAGCCTTCTCTAAAATACTGCTGGAATTGTGTGTATCACACCCTTGACATCCAGGGCCAGTGCAAAGATTAGAGGCACCCTAGGTGGGCCTTCAATTCTGCTGCCCCCCTGCTCCTATTGCTGCCACTGCTGCCCTCTCCAAGACCTGCAGCGACAGTAATTTATTTATTTTATTTATTTATTTAAAATCTTTTCTATACCGCGCTCTTTAGAATCAGTGCAGTTTACAGGTAACAATAACTTGTACAGTGTAGGGGGATACGCACTGTACTTACAATGAACAGGTGTTGTAACTTGGGATTAACAGGGTAACTATATACAGGCTCAGCAATCAGGTCGCTTATGTTGACCGGAGCTGCTTGGCAACTATTTATAAGATTAGATGGCTATCTACACGTTCTATTTACAGGTTGGGCAAGTAGGTTTAAAGGGTGAAGCTGCGTCAATGTGACATGGGTGTACTGGGGTGTTGTCCTGGTGGTTGGGTATGACTGGTTGTGATTTATCACTAGTGTGGGAGTAGTGCAGGAGAAAGATGGTGCTTTAGGGCCTTCCTAAATTGGGCGAGGTCGGTAATGGACCGGATGGTGGTTGGGAGAGCATTCCAGCATGTGGGTGCATAGAACACAAAGGCTCTGTTCCTTGTTGCTTGAGAGCATTTCGTTATTGCTTTGGGGATTATCAGCGTGTTGGCAGCGAATGACCTTCTGGATCTGTTGGGGGGAGTGGGGTGGACAAGGTCTTTGAGGGAGGTGGATGAGCAATTGTTTATTGTCTTGAAGGTCAGCAATAGTACTTTGAAAGAGAGTCTGCAGTGGATCGGCAGCCAATGGAGGTGTTTCAAGACACTGCGGTTGTCTCGAGCTCTCACTCCCCTCACTCTACAAATGTTCCCCCCAGTCTCTGAGCTCTTGCCTGCTGATTTCTCACTTCTCTCCCCTAACTCCCAGGCTGCTCTTTGGTCTTCCACCCTTTCCGCTACTCTTGATCTTTTAGCTCCTTTACGCCCCCGCCCACTTCATCGACGTCCTTCCCATCCCTGGTACCATAACGGCCTGCGGCTACTGCGGACACATCTTCGGAGGGCCGAGCGATTATGGCGCAAGGTCCCCTCTCCTGCCAATTTATCTATCTTCAAATCCCAACATTCCTTTTATCGCTCCCAACTTCACTCTGCCAAACGGGATTATTTCTCTAACACCATTTCACATGCTCCCAATCAGACCCGACATCTCTATTCTGCTCTTCGCTCTCTTATCTCTTTGCATGCCCCATCACCAACTCCTGTTATCCAGTCTTCTCCTTCCTCCTCACAATTGGCTTCTTTCTTTGTCTCTAAGGTTGCCTCACTGAGAGACTTACTACCTTCATGCCCTGCTCCTTTTACTTCCCCCCCCCCCCCCCCCGTTCCTTCACCTCCGCCTGTCTCCCAGCTCTCTCACTTTTGGGCTACTTTCTCTCCCATCACTGCACCCGAACTTCATCACCTTCTTTCTTCCTCTAGGAAGACTTCTTGCCCGCTTGATCCTATCCCTTCCTCTTGGCTTCTCACTCCCTCCCTGGGCGTCTTCCCTTATATTCTTGCTATGTTTAACTCCAGTCTTTCCACAGGGATCTTTCCTAGTTCTTGGAAGCACACGTTGGTTCGCCCTATCTTGAAGAATCCCTCTCTTGATCCTTCCCTTCCTTCTAATTATCGTCCCGTTTCCAACCTTCCTTTTTTGTCTAAACTTCTGGAGAAATTTGTTTTTGCTCAACTTTCCCATCACCTGGATTCTACCAACTTTCTTCACCCCCGTCAATCCGGTTTCTGTCCTGGGCATAGTGTCGACACTGTTCTCTTAGCTTTCACCAATGCACTGCATGTAGCTCACGATCGCGGTGATATTTCGGTGGCGGTAGCGTTGGATCTCTCAGCTGCTTTCGACCTGTTGGATCACTTTCTTCTTCTTCACCGTCTTCGGGAAGCCGGTCTTTGTAGTACAGTCCATCACTGGTTTCACTCTTTCCTTTCTTCCCGTTCTTGTGCAGTTCTTTCTTCTTCACCTGCCCTCCCTTCTTCCGATTCACAGCACCTTTCCTGCAGGGTCCCACAGGGCTCCGTTCATGCCCCTCTTCTTTTCAACCTCTTTTTGGCCCCTCTTGCTCTTCTCATACAGCAGTCAGGTATCTCAGCTTTCTTTTACGCCGATGACATTCTCTTACTTCATCATACCTCTCCTTCCTGTCCCGATCTTGCCCCACTGAACTCCTGTCTTTCATCTGTTGCAAACTGGCTCACCACTAACTGTCTTCACTTAAATCTTACTAAGACTCTTGCCATTTGGTTCTCTTATGGTGGTCCTTCCCCCTCTTTAGCCCCTTCTTTCTCTGACTCTCCGGTTCCACTAGTCTCTACCTTTTGGTACTTAGGTGTCCACTTTGATTCCGATCTTTCTTTTCACACTCATATTTTTCATATCACTAAAACTTCTTTCTTTTTTCTTCGTCAAATTCGTTCAGTTCGCCCTTTTCTCTCTCCTTCAGCCCTGACCACACTGGTATTATCTTTAGTTATGTCACGGGTAGATTTCTCCAATTCATTGTTCCTTGGTCTCCCTAAAAATCAGGTAACCAGACTTCAAAGAATACAGAATACTGCTGCACGCCTTGTCACACATTCCACTCTCCGGGATCATGTCACTCCTTTACTCTTCCGTCTTCACTGGTTGCCTGTCTCATTTCATTCTCAATTTAAGCTCCTGACCCTGTTACATAAAGTTTACCACACTAGCACTCCTTCGTATCTGATTGATCTCCTTTCCTTTCACTCCCCTAGGTATACACCCCGCTCTTTCCACCTCAACCGTCTTGCCCTTCCTTCCCCTTCCCGTGCTCACTTGCAACTCACCCGTCTTTCAGCTTTTTATTTTGCTGGTCCTGCTCTTTGGAACTCTCTTCCCTCTTCTCTCCGTCTGGAACCACAATACGTCACTTTCAAACAAAACCTCAAGACCCATCTGTTCTCCCTAGCATTTAATGTTCCTTCTCCTTTTGTATGAGTTTACCCCTTTTTTGTATATTAGTTTTGCCTTTTGTATCTCATCCTGTCTCTATTATCTTTTTCTTTTTCTGTCCTTTATAATTTTGTACATTTCCTTTCTTTTTACCGGCCTCGGCCAAATTTTTATGTATTTTATTATTGTACACCGCCTTGATTGATATAGAAAGGCGGTTTTTATCAAATGATTAAACCTTAACCTTAAGATAGGGGTTACGTGATCTCTTCTAGAGGCTCCATGTAGGATTCTGGCAGCGGCATTCATTGCAAGCTGGAGTGGGTTCAGCATGTTCTTTGGGAGTCCTTGTAGAATTGAGTTGGCATAATCGAAGTGGGGAGTTACAAGTGCTTGATAAATTGTCCGAAAGTCGTCTGGCTCCAGCAGGGGTCGTAGATGTCGGATTGTCCGTATCTTGTGATAGACTGCGTTGACAGTGTTGTGATAGACTGCCATGACTCACCACTTACCTAAACTCTCCAGCACTGCGTCATGCATTCATGCAAACCAGAAGTCTGCATCAGAGGAAGGTAGATGTGGTAGGCCATAGAGGGCAGAACTCACCATGCAGCATCGGAGAGTTCAGGTAAGTGCCGTGTCATGGTTTCAATGCCACTGCTGAATCTGCAAGTCTCAGTGAAGGGCGGCAGTGACAGCAATGGGACACCCCAGGAATGTCAGTGCTCTAGGTGACTGCCTATGTCACCTAATGGAAGCACCGGTCTTGCTGACATCTCAGTTCCATTCTCTACATACTTTCTAAAATGTGCCTTCACAGCTCGTATTAAAACGTTTTGGCATGCATATGTGATCTAGTTGTCTCTAATTCCTTAGCAACAGGAGATTTTTTTCTCTTGTGCTGCCCATTCAGGGTTCCGTGTAAGGGTAAACCAGGGGAGGGGGAGGATCATAAAAGCTAGAGTTTTGGTGAGAAAAGGGTTATTTTGCCAAGAGTTTGGAATCTTGGGGAGAGTGAGTCCCATAGTGTTAATCAAGCCAGGGACCAAGGAAAGAAAGAGGGAACAGAGAGGAGCTAGTTTTCTCACAATTCTAGCAATTATAGAACAGCAAATCCCAAGTCTCCAGTCTTGTGATGGTTGGGCAGAGAAGTGTGTAAGACGAGGCATTCAGTCAGAGACGAGTCTGGTTGAGGTGAGAGAGAGAACTGAGAGACCAAAAATGGAGGTGCAAGGACTGAATGTTGAAGGTAGATTCCAGGAAAGAGGAACTTCAGAGTGTGAGTAGCTCACTGCCATATGAGTGAGCAAGTGCATAGATGTTCACTCTGTTAAAAAGCTAAAGAAGAACGGATGTCTGATGCTCAGAGAGAAGAATTTACTAATGCAATTTTAGAAGTTAAAGAGAGGAAACCTGTAAAATTTAAGCCGACAGTATCTGTGAAACAGCAGATTATTTTAAACCAAATTTTTACACCATAAATGGAAGTGTCAATGAAATTCATTGTGTTCCAGGGGTTTCTCGGAGGAGGGTAGTGAGACGAAGTATGTGGAGCTGCACCAACACAGCAGGTGTGGAACAGGGATGGGATTTGGGCCAGAGCAGTCTTTACAGAGGTGGTCCTTCCAAAGGAGTTAGCCATCGAGCAGACTGGGGAGGTGATTGCCAGGATGAATCTTTCAGTGTTCCCAGCAAGGTCTTTGGTGACAAGTCTATTACCTGCCCCCCCCCCCCCCGTTCATTACTTTATAGACTTCTATCATATCTCCCCTCAGCCGTCTCTTTTCCAGGTTAAAGAGCCCTAACCTTTTTAGCCTTTCTTCATAGGAGTATCCTTCCATCCCCTTTACCATTTTGGTGGCTCTTCTCTGAACCTTTTCTAAAATAGCTATATCCTTTTTAAGATACGGAGACCAGAATTGCACACAATATTCAAGGTGCGGTCTCACCATGGAACGATATAGAGGCATTATAATATCTTTTGTTTTATTTTCCATTCCTTTCCTTATCATACCTAGCATTCTATTTGCTCTCTTGGCCGCCGCTGCACACTGGGCCGAGGGTTTTAACATGGTATCAACAATGACGCCTAAATCTTTTTCCTGGGTGGTGGTTCCTAATGTAAAACCTTGCATCGTGTAACCATAGTTTGGGTTGTTCTTCCCTAGGTGCATAACCTTGCACTTGTCCACATTCAATTTCATCTGCCATTTTGATGCCCAGTCTTCCAATTTATCAAGATCCTCTTGCAATTTTTCACAATCCTCTTGGGTTTTAACAACTTTAAATAGTTTTGTGTCATCTGCAAATTTGATAACCTCACTCGTTATTCCACTTTCCAGGTCATTTATGAATATGTCAAAAAGCAGCGGACCCAGCACAGATCCCTGGGGTACACCACTATTCACCTTTCTCCATTGGGAAAATTGGCCATTTAGCCCTACTCTCTGCTTTCTATCTTTTAACCAGTTCCTGATCCACAATAGTACACTGCCTCCTATCCCATGACTCTTTAGTTTTGCCAAAAGTCTCTGATGAGGGACCTTGTCAAAGGCTTTCTGAAAGTCCAGATACACAATATCAACCGACTCACCTTTGTCCACCTGTTTATTCACTCCTTCAAAAAAACATAACAGATTAGTAAGACAATATCTTCCTTGTCTAAAGCCATGTTGGCTGTCTCCCATTAGGTTGTGACTATCTACATGCTGAGTAATTTTATTCTTTATGATGGTTTCTACCATTTTTCCTGGTACTGACGTCAAGCTCACCAGTCTGTAGTTTCCCGGATCACCCCTGGAACCCTTTTTAAATATTGGTGTTACATTGTTGATCCTCCAATCTTCAGGTATTAGAGATGATTTTAATGATAGTTCACAGATTACTGATAGCAGGTCTGCAATCTCATATTTCAGTTCTTTCAACACCCTTGGATGTATACTATCCGGCCCAGGTGATTTGCTACTCTTCAGTTTATCTAATAGTTGTAAGACATCTTCCCGATGTATCGATATTTCCTTCAATTCTTCCGCACCATTAAATACCACTTCAGTCATGGGTAACATCCCTACATCTTCCTCAGTAAAGACCGAAGCAAAGAATTCATTCAGTCTCTCCGCTATCGCCTTGTCGCCTCTTAGTGCTCCTTTAAGCCCTTTATCATCTAATGGACCAACTGACTCTCTCACAGGTTTTTTGCTACGAATGTACTTGAAAAGGTCTTTATTTTGCGTTTTTGCTTCCGCAGCAAGCTTCTTCTCAAATTCTCTCTTTGCCTGCCTTATCAATGCCTTGCATTTGACTTGCCAGTGCTTGTGCTGTTTCCAGGTTTCGTCGTTTGGCTCTTTTTTCCATTTCCTGAAAGATGCTTTTTTGGCAACAACAGCCTCTCTGACCTCACCTTTAAACCATGCTGGCAGTTTTTTGGACTTCCTTCCACTTTTCTTAAAGCGTGGAATACAGCTGGTCTGGGCTTCCAAGATAGTATTTTTCAACAACACCCAAGCTTGATGTACGTCTTTAACCTTCGCAACTGCTCCTTTTAGTTTTTTTCTTAACTGTTTTCCTCATTTTATCATAGTCTCCCTTTCGAAAGTTAAAAGGTAGTACTGTGGATTTCCTTACTATCCCTCCTCCACTAATTAAATCAAAGGCGATCATGCTATGATCACTATTGCCAAGTGGCCCCAACACCCTTATCTCTTGCACTAGATCTGGTGTTCCACTAAGGACTAGGTCTAATATGGCTTCCCCTCTGGTCGGTTCATGAACCAGCTGCTCCAAGATACCGGGGTAATTGAAATCACCCATTATTATTACTGCGCTGTAAGTTTTGTTAGCTTCCTTGATTTCTTTGAGCATTTCATCATCCATTTGGTCATTCTGGCCAGGTGCTCGATAGTACACCCCCACTGCCATTGCCTTCCCCCTTTTATATGGAATTTCAATCCATATAGATTCTACAGCAGATTTTGTTTCCTGCAAAACTTTAATCCTTTCTGAGTCAATGCCCTCTCTAACATAGAGCGCAACCCCTCCACCAATTTGATCAGCTCTATCATTACGATATAGTTTGTACCCAGGTATCACAGTGTCCCACTGGTTGTCCTCCTTCCACCATGTCTTTGATATTCCAATCATATCTAACCTTTCATTTAGTGCTATATATTCTAACTCTCCCATCTTATTCTTTAGACTTCTAGCATTTGCATACAAGCATTTTAGAGAATGTATTTTATTCATGTTAATTTGGCTATTGTTAGACATGTGTAAATTGGGATCTTTAAGCTCTGTCTGCTCCATACTTGAGGGCATTTGGGCTACTTTACTCTTTTGTGGAACCTCTCTGCTTTTGGTAGTATCCTTCAAGGATACATTCTTCCGAACCATCCGCTCTTGGGCGACTGTCGGCTTTCCCCTAATATCTAGTTTAAAAGCTGCTCTATCTCCTTTTTAAAGGTTAATGCCAGCAGCCTGGTTCCATCCCGGTTAAGGTGAAGCCCATCCCTTTGGAAGAGCCCCTCCTTTCCCCAGAATGTTCCC
This sequence comes from Ichthyophis bannanicus, assembly GCA_033557465.1. Classification (NCBI taxonomy): domain Eukaryota; kingdom Metazoa; phylum Chordata; class Amphibia; order Gymnophiona; family Ichthyophiidae; genus Ichthyophis; species Ichthyophis bannanicus. Next base: position 855,644,813 of record CM066032.1, read on the forward strand.
CAGTTCCTAACAAATCCGAAACCCTCATCTCTGCACCATTGTCTCATCCACGCATTGAGACTCCGGAGCTCTGCCTGCCTTTTGGGTCCTGCGCGTGGAACAGGAAGCATTTCGGAGAATGCTACCATGGAAGTTCTGGATTTTAACTTCCTACCTAAAAGCCTAAATTTTGCCTCCAGAACCTCCCTACCACATTTTCCTATGTCATTGGTACCGACATGTGCCAAGACAGCAGACTCCTCCCCAGCACTATCTAAGACCTTATCTAGGTGGCGCGTGAGGTCCGCTACCTTTGCACCAGGCAGGCATGTTACCAGGCGATCCTCACGTCCACCAGCCACCCAGCTATCTACATGCCTAATGATCGAATCACCAACTATAACGGCTGTCCTAACCCTTCCCTCATGGGCACATGGCCCTGGAGAAACTTCCTCGGTGCGAGAGGGTTTTCCATCACCTGGAGGACAGGTCCTAGTTACAGGATCACTTCCTGCCACACCAGGGTGATGCTCTCCTGTCACGTGACCTCTCTCCTCCATGGCAACAGGGGTGCTGCCAGACTGGAGGTGGGACTTCAGGACTATATCCCTGTAGGTCTCGTCTATGTACCTCTCTGTCTGTCTTATGTTTTCCAAGTCTGCTACTTTAGCCTCAAGAGAACGGACTTGTTCCCTGAGAGCAAAGAGCTTCTTGCACCTAGTGCACACGTAAGACCTCTCACCAACTGGGAGAAAATCATACATGTGACACTCAATGCAAAAGACTGGAAAGCCCCCATCCCGCTGCTGGACTGCTGTCTGCATCTTAGTTTTAAGTTTGTGTCTAGATCTTTAAGTTCTTACTTACTAGGGGTTGCTATGGGTATTTATACCAATAAAACTGTAACTAATACGTTTAATATACCTTGTTCACCTGAAGCTTAATTAATCTCAGGTCCTTAGTGTATGACTGATTTGGGTAATGAGCTTCACCTGAAAGCACCTCCTGTCTTTTAAGATGTGTCAGTACCTATAAAGCTATGATTATCCCAGGGGTGGGTGGGTGTGGCTTCTTAGGGCTTAATATTCAAAAGGGTTAAACTTCGCTGAGAGGAATAGTCAGCGACACTAACTGGACAGTGAAATTGAATATCCCCCCTAACCATCCCAGTGCTGTCTGGGGCGCAACAGGGAAGTCTACTAGCTGGATAAGTGGCTGCATAAAGTTGGGCCCACACACAAGCTGTACTAACGATTGGGTTCAGCTGTGCGGGGAGCAGCTGGATATCTCCAATATCCAGACAGCTACGCCAGTCAGTGATGAAACCAGATATTCAGCACTAGAAGATATCCAGTTTCAGATATCCAGATCCAGTTTCAGTTTTGCTCATGGTAGCTAGGTGCTTTAAAAACACTGAACTCCATCAGAACTTATAAAATACCGACCAGCATGAAAGTACACAGAGGCATGGGACAGGCACACAGAGGATCACTACACAGCAAGAGGCTGGAATCAAAACCAACATAAATAACTTCTAAATGTAGAGGGGTAACCTGCCTTGAGTGGCATGTACAACTCTACAATTTTGGCACCTTATTGGGCAGACTAGATGGACCATGCTGGTCTTTATCTGCCATCACTTACTATGTTACTGTGTTGTTTGCATCACACAGTTTAGTCATCTAGTAAAAAATGTATAGCAATTTTAAGAAACCACTGATATATTATACAAAGCTTGCAGTGCCTTAGGGATTTAGAGCTTACTATTGCATATAAAAGGAGACACGATTTGAAAGATAAGTTGGTAGACTCTACCTTGGATTACGCTCCGCGTAGGAAAAAAGGCATTGTAGGACACTCTAAATGTGGAGGATGCTCAGTATGTCACGTTATGTTAGAGATTAAAGAGATTTTTGATCATCCAGATACTCAACACAAATGCTATTTAAGAGTTGTTTCCAGTTGCAATGTGGAAAATGTTGTATATGTAGGGCCTGATATTCCAAGGCATTTACACGGTTTACAGACCTGTAAACTGTGTAAATGCCCCTATGAGGGATATTCAGTGACACTAACACAGTTAGTGCTGCTGAAGATTGAGTAACCCTGATGCTAATCGCTTAGCATTGGGGCGTTCTGGGGTGGAGCAGAGGTGGAGCCGATCGCAAACCAGTCAGTGGCGATACTGGTGAAAGCCAGATGCAGGAAACCCTGGCCTAACTTTCACCGCTTATCACTTACTGGGCAGCGGCTCAATATTGCCACAGCCCGGTTAGCGATCAGGCTCTGCAGTGACCCCGGATATTCAATGCCGGAGCCAGACACTGGAATTAATATCCAGATTTAATGTTCAGCACCAGCGGCTAGCTGCTTTAATCAACACTAGCTGCCAGCACTGAATATTGGGCCCATAATTATTTGTCGCTGCTAAATGTTATATGTAGGAAAACCATGACATGTTTCAGGACAAGAATAATAGAACATAAAAGCAGTATAAAGAGAGAGAATGAAGAAAACCCATTAGTTGCATATTTTAAAGATCTGGGGCATGGTTTTCAGGATTTGACGTTCTTTGTGCTACATGTAAAGGTTTCAGTGGAGAGGAGGAAATATGGACATGGTGTTAATACGGTTGGAACAGAGCTACATATTTAAGATGAACACTATTACCAAACAGACTCAATCAAGAGTTAGATTGGAGTGTTATTTAAAGAAATACTTTAAAAACCCTTTTAAAATAAATATTTATAATTATCAGTTTCTTTTGAGCCCTGCCTAGCATTTTCTCTTCTGTAATATGAAAGAGAGAATCATATTTTATTTTTTGCAGATGATGTTATTGTGTTTCTTTTCATCCCCCTTTCATTTGGTCAGACTTTGGGTGCTACAGTATGTGATTTTAGTATGTGTGATGCTTTAGCCCAAATTTGGGTTTTTAAGATATGGCTATTTGGATATGTGATATGTCTAATCCATTAAATGGCTTTTAATAGGTCCATCTATTTCTGGCATGTTGTTATGTGTAACTAGTTTTATTTGGTTGCATTGAATGGATATGATATTTGATACAAGCTCTCAAAACATGCTTCATCTACATATGTACATCATTTCACATCAGTTCTATAGTATTTAATTGTATGTGTGGCATTCTAAGAGGAGTGGAGGAGACCCTAGTGGCTGAGGCAGGGTTCAAATCCTACTAGTACTCTTGTGGTCTTGGGAAAGTCACTTAATCCTCCATTGCCTCAGGTACAAACTTAGATTGTAAGCTCTCCAGGGACAAGGAGATACCTACAGTACCTGATTGTAACTTGCCTTGAGCTACTACTGGAACAGTGTGAGCTATAAATAAAAAAGTGCTTTCTAGAATAGAAACGTGGTGGAATTTTGGGCACCACTGCTGCCTTGTTTCTATGGCAAAGCAAACGGTTTAAAATGGCTGCTCCTGCATTTTTGAGCCCCTTGGATAGCTGCTTGAGACACTGCTGAGTGTTTTTGAATGTAAGTGATCAGTGGGATATGTTTAATTAGTACACTACAAGATAGCACAGGGTTCAGCACATGCCAACACCTACCACGGGGCCATGGTAAACAGACAAGAATGCTAAAAAGGTCCCTATACCAAAAATCCCTTGCTACCTGATTTCCTCATGACTAGGCGGGGTTAGCATGGTGATGGGGTGGAGAATGAGCGTGAACAGCAGTGTGTGGCTAGCACATGTGTGTTAGTGATGTTCTCCAACATGAATGATGCTGCTAGTGTGGGTGAAAATAATGCCAGTCTCCATCCAGGTGCTAAATGCCCTCAATATATGGTAAGGGCATGATTTCTATAAAGCCCTGCACCCTAGGCACCCACCTGCTAGCCCATAAAATAGCTGCAGGCCCCCATCCATGTACCCAGTCTGCATGCTATTATCTGCAGCATGGCAAATGATGCAGCAAGTCAGTGTGTCTGGCAACAGAAGGGAGGGACCCAACCCCAGTAGCAGCAGCTATCACAGCACATGCAACAGTTGGGACAGGATCCTCTACCAGAGCAGGAGCAGCAGCTAGCAGGGAGGCTACAGTGTCCTTGGGGAAGGGAGACATCAGACCATCCATGGTGTGTTAACTATGTCATATGGATGCACAATGGGATCAACATCATTGATTCTATTGTACACACCTCAAGATTCCAGCGGGTGAGTGGTGGATACACCAAGCCAACACAGAACCACACATCCTTGACATGCACCTTTGGGGGAAGCTAACTCTATGGCCATCTCAGAGTGCCACCACTGCCTGGTTCATCACCAGTCTTCACCCAACCACTGCAGACAGGAACTAAAACTGTGAATGAAAAAGTGATTGCATCAATGTCCCCATATCAATCACAGTAGCATAATAGATATCTGCAGCATAAATTGCCTCATTCAGTATGGCCAGTTATTCTGCTGTGCACTGCTAAGGATATATAGTCCACTTGCCAGTCATAGAGGTTTAAAATTACTCAAAAAAGCCCCATAAATAGCGATCACCAAATAAAGCCCATAGATACCAAATCACTATATCCCCTTTGTGAAACTCAACTAATATTTGTCGGATGTTGCCGGAAAGGGACAAGCATTATAATCCATGTCCTCCACTCGGTTTCATCCTTTTAATTAAAGTGTGTAAATCGTTTGCTCAAAACCAAAATATAAAATATATCCCAGATACTTAGCTGCATCCAAGACGTCAAATCCTGAAGAACCAGTGCCAGTGACAGTGCCAGTGCCTGGTTCTTCAGGATTTGACATCTTGGATGCAGCTAAGTAGCTGGGATATATTTTATATTTTGGTTTTGAGCAAACGATTTACACACTTTAATTAAACCGAGTGGAGGACATGGATTATAATGCTTGTCCCTTTCCGGCAACATCCGACAAATATTAGTTGAGTTTCACAAAGGGGATATAGTGATTTGGTATTTATAGTCATAGAGGTTTGGCCACTTTCTAGATATCACTGTATATCCATGCCAGTTTTTGTTGTCTTATTCTGTGGTTCGATTTTTCAACCATTCTGCATTGATAAGCATATTCTTTTTAACATCTTTGCTAGTGATATTGCGGAAGGGCTGTCGGGTAAGGTTTGCCTCTTTGCGGATGATAGCAAAATCTGCAATAGAGTAGACACCCAGGAAGGTGTAGATTACATGAGGAAGGATCTAGCTAAGCTTGAAGAATGGTCTAGAATTTGGCAGCTGAGATTTAATGTTAAAAAATGCAGGATCATGCATTTAGGCTGCAGAAATCCAAGGGAGTGTTACATTGTGGGGGCGAAGTACTTCTGTCCACAAAAGAAGAGAGGGACCTAGGCATGATTGTGTCTGATAATCTTAAAGTAGCTAAACAGGTAGAAAAGGCAATGGCGAAAGCTAGAAGGATGCTTGAGTGCATAGGGAGAGGAATGGCCAGCAGAAGAAAAGAGGTGATAGTGCCCCTGTATAAGTCTTTGGTGCAACCTCATTTGGAATATTGTGTGCAATTCTGGAGACCACACCTTCAAAAGGATATAAACAGGTTGGAGTCGGTACAGAGGGTGGCTACTAAAATGGTTAGTGGTCTTCATTATAAAGCATATGAGGACAGACTTAAGGATCTTAATATGTATACTTTGGAGGAAAGGCAGGATAGAGGAGATATGATTGAGACGTTTAAATACCTCCGTGGCATAAATGCACAGGAGGAGAGCCTCTTTCGATTGAAAGCAAGCTCTGCTATGACAGGACATGGGATGAGGGTGAAAGGGGATAGACTCAGGAGTAATATGCGGAAATATTTCTTTACGAAAAGAGTGGTAGATGTGTGGAATAGTCTCACAGTGGAAGTGGTAGAGATGAGGACAGTATCTGAATTCAAAAAAGCAGGGGACAAACACAGAGGATCTCTTAAGGAAAAAAGGGGACTGTTGTAGTGGTTGACATAGAAACATGACGGTCTTTTTTTGCCATCATGTTTCTATGTTTCTATATGAGTTACAAGCTCCCATTCTTAACCTAATATCCAAGAGCCCGTCCTCCTGTCTTACCGCAAAGTTTTATAATAATTTAAACAGATAACAGAACTGGAAAGACTGTTGCTGGACTATCTGTCTGCTTAGCTCCCCTCATCTACTGGAGAATACCAGGATTTCAGTCAACCTACCAGTATCGATCCGGTTAATTTTTTGGATAAGCTGCTTGTTGGTTCCAATCTGGCTACCCTACGAACAGTGGGGCTGCTTGATTAAGCTTTCATCATCTGCTCCTTGTTGTTTCTTCTGCTCTTGAAGGAATAAAGATTGGGTTGTTTTTAGTACTGAAACCTCCCAACCCTGTCCATTATATCTGGTCTAAAGCTGCATTTCGAAGGGTGCCAGGAAGAAGGATAAAGTTGCCTTCTCAATGTTGCATCCAGGATTTTCCAGGAGTCTAGAGGTGATGACTAAAACTTTGGATAGCCAAGTACCAAAACGGCTTCTTGGGGTCCAGAGAGTCCTGTTAGAGAGGCAGAAAGGGATCCCAAAGTCCCAAAGAAAGGGAAGCATGGTGTCCCAGAAGACAGGAGGCCCAAGAAGAGGAAAGGATCAAACCTTGCTCTGCTTGCTTTGTCGATATTCTGAAGCATTAGGTGGAAAAGCCATTTGCCATTGACTGTTGCTTTGAAGAATTTTCCACTGAACAATTTTATATGCCACACCCATTTTCTGAAATGTCTCCTTTGCTTCTGTTCTTGAGGAACTGATGGATGGGTAGTTTGCAGTTCTGCCAGCCTGTCATTCCTATTCCTGTCCCTGTCCATTATATCTTCAGTTGGTCCAAATGTGCGGCTCAAGTTACCCAGATGGCTTGCTTCATGTCCCAGTACTGGTTCCTACCACAACTACCAGTATTCCAGGCATCAACTACCCTCTCAGTCTTCTTCCCTAGACTTCCTAATAGGACTCCATTTCCTTGAAATTCTTCTTCTATGGAAGATGCCACCTTCCTGTAATTTATTGAAGGCTTTCAACTATGGAGGTTATTTTAGAAGCCCTATTTGTGCTTTGGATGCCTGAGATGTCTCCAGAGGCATTTTAGAAGCTGGGTCTGTGGACGTCCAAAAGCTTTCATGCATTTAAGCATCTGTATCATACGCCCTCTGTTCCTTCTCTCCTCCAGGGTATACATATTTAGATCTTTCATTCTCATCTTGTATGTCTCGTGGTGCAGACCCTAGTTTTAGGTTTAGGTTTATTAAGTTCAAAGATTGCCTTTAGAGAGCAAAAAAACATCACATTGTAGGAGAGGCGGCTCTATATATTAAAAAGGGCATTGAGCCAAATAGGATAAAAGTTTTGCAGGAAACAAAATACACTGTAGAATCTCTATGGATAGAAATCCATGTAAAAAGGGGAAGAGAATGTCAGTTGGGGTGTACTACTTCCCATCTGGCCAGAATAAGCAGATGATGTAATGCTAACAGAAATTAGGGAAGCTAGCAAAGTTTACAACATAGTAATAATGAGAGATTTCAATTATCCCAGTGCTGATTTGGTCAATGTCACATCAGGACATGTTAGAGAAATAAAGTTTCTAGATTAAATAAATGACTTCTTTATAGAGTAACTGGTTCAGGAACCAAAGGGGAACTATGTTGGATCTAATCCTTAGTGGAGTATAGGATCTGGTGAGAAAGATGATGGTGTTGGGGCCACTTGGCAATAGTGATCATAACGTTATGAAATTTGATTTTACAAATTGAGGGAGAATAGCAAAGAAATCTACTGTGCTAGCATTTAATTTTAAAAAGGGACACTTTGATAAAATGAGGAAAATGTTTAGGAAAAAACTAAAGGAACAGCTGCAAAGGTTAAGGGGTAGATTCTGCCCATGGAGCTCCTTGCATGTACAATGGCTTTGTGCGGGAGCTCTGGATGGGGACGGGAGGGGGACGGCCAGAGGAGGAGTCTGGGCAGAACGAAGGCGGATTGTACAACTCGGACATACAGGGCCGATTCAGGTCAAGACCCTGTACGTCTGGGGGGCCAGGGATGAACATCTGACTTATTCCACCTTGGAGGTGGAATACGTCAGACCAATGGCAGCGATCGGGCCAGAGCCCCCTCAACCACGGCACAGTGTCTGAGAGGCACCCAATGCCTGAGACTGGCCCTGGGGTCTCCCGCCAAGGCTGGCAGCGGGAGGTAGTGATATTTTAGTGGTTGGGCACTCCCAATGCTACTGCATGGCTTCCTGATGTCATGGTGATGGGACGCCACGGCACCGAGGCTCCATGCCGGAGCTTTGGGAGGGCTAGGTGGAGTAATTGCTACACATCCAGATCTGCTGAATTGGGGTCCGTTCGGCCTGTTTAAGACCTGAGTCTGCTCCCGCAGGAATGTCTAGCTCCTCCGGGGGGTAATTGGGTGCAAATCCAGCTCGTCCAGATTTTGGATGTCCGGACGGGCCGGAAGTGCCCTAGTCTGAATTGGCCTGAACATTGTTTAAAAATACCATCTTGGAAGCCCAGACCAGATGAATTCCAAGATAGAAGGAAGGCCAAATGATTGCTGGCATGGCTTAAAGGTAAGGTCAGAGATGCTGTTATAGAATCTTTCAGAAAATGGAAAAAAGAGACAATGATGAAAACAAGAAATAGTTTAAATACTGGCAAGTTAATGCAAGGCACTGATAAGATAGGCAAAGAGAAAATTTGAAAAAAAGCCTGCCATGGAAGCAAAAGCACATAATAAAAACTTTTTCAAGTACATTTGTAGCAAAATACCTGTGAGAGAGTCAGCTGGACCATTAGACAATAGAGGTGTGAAAGAGGCACTAAAAGAGGACAAGGCTATAGCAGAGAGACTGAATGAATTTTGTGCTTCAGTCTTTACTGAAGAAGATGTAGGAAACGTACCCATGGTTGTGGTTGTGGTTTCTTCATTCTTTGCTGTTGGCTGCAGGGCTGGCCCAAGGGTTTCTGCCACCCAAGGCAGAAGCCCCAGCCGTGCCGCCTCCCTGCGCTGAGTCGCCCTCCGCCCCCTGTGCAGAGCAGCGCTACTGCCCCCTGCTGCTGCTGATTCCAGCACACATGGTCTGCTGCTTCTGACCCATCTCCAACACAACTTTGGGGGGTCAGAAGTTCCATACTAACAGAATACACAGTATTGGTCGCTCATGCACACAATACAGATAGGCCTTCACCAATAAGTGACCACAAAATGAAAAGAGAAATATGTAGGCAAAAATTAATCTAAAAACTCAGAAAGCCAGAAGTTGCATGCAGTGCAACACAAGAGAAATAGAAATGCATTTCCCCCTGTATTGTCAGGATTGGCTTTAGGAGGGATGCAACCAGGCAATTGCCCTGGGCCCCAGGCCAGAGAGGGCCTCATATCTGTCTGAGACTGAAAAAGGCACAGTTTGCTAGTGGACTTCAGGGTCCCCTCTTAAATATTTTGCTCTGGGCTGGGCCCTAGTAATGCCCAACACCAATCCTGACCCCTGGCAGATGTACTTTCCAAACACCCACATTTTCTAATCTCAAAATAGAAAATAAAATTGTTTTTTTCTGTCTTTGTTGTCTGTCATTTTATGTTTCTAACTCTGAAGGTCCTAGTCTCTGATTTTTGTTTTCCTCTGTCTTCTCTTAGCTCTCTTTTCATAGTCTTCTCTCCATTTGCCATTTCTTCTCTCCTATCTTCACTTCCTCCCTTATTTCACTTTTTAACACTGATCTCTTCTGTTCAGTTTTCTTCCATTTATTTTTCTGCTTCTCTATCCAGATTTCACTCCTTCTCCTTATCAGCAGCGTGGAGGAGTAGCCTAATGGTTAGAGCACTGGCTTGGGAACCAAGAGACCAGCATTTGATTCCACTAGCACGCCTTGGGCAAGTCACTTAACCCTCCATTGCTCAGAAAAATCCAAGTTATCAACATCACTGTTTAATGTGCAAGTTTAAGTTACAATGTAAACCACTTTGATTGAAATGATAAAGCAATATAAGAAACAGTTAAAAAAATAAAATAAATAAATTATCAACCACTTCTCAATTTTACACTTTTCCTCACCCCAGCCCTCCCATTTCCTAGCTCTCTTTCCTTCCCCGGCCTCTTATTTCCTAGTCTTTTACCTCTTCTCTCTCCCATGTTCAGCATCTCCCCCTCTCAACGTCCTGTTTCCTCTCCTCCATCCAGTATTTTCCTATCCCTTCCTCCATGACCACCATATTCTCTCTGTGTCTCTATTCCCCATGTCCATCTCTCTTCTTGTCCTCTTGTCCCTGTCCCTATCTCCCCCATGTCTAATATCCCCCCTCCGTGTCCCTATCCCCCATGTCCAGCATTTCTCCCTTGTATCCCTGCCCCCATCATGTCCAACATCACTGCTCTGCATCCCTACTTCCCATAATGTCAGTGTATTCCTAATCCCCCCTCCAATGTCCAGCTAAAGAAAAAGCAAGAGCACAGCGTTGGACTTGCATTTTGACCATATGCGTGCTGAGATTGCTCTGCGATGTCCCATCCTGCTCTAATGTCAGACAACGGATAGGATGCGATGTTGCAGAGCCGTGTCAGTGGGCGCATGTTCTAAACATAGGCCCTGTGCTGTGCTCTTGCATCAAGTTCTCTCCCCTCTGCTTCTCCCCACACCCCATGTACAGCATTTCACATCTTCCTCTCCTTCTCTCTCCACTTTCCAGTCTAGTATTTCCTCCTAGCTCTCCAACCCATATACAGCATCTCCCCTCTCTCCCCCCCTGTGTCCATCACCTCTCCTCTATCTCTCTCCCTCCTCTTGTCCACCATTTCTCTTTTCTCTCTCCCTCCCTCTGTACCCTGCATCTCTCCTTTCTCCCTCCATGTCCAGCATCTTTTCTCTCTCTTCTATCCCATGTCCAGCATCTGCCCTTTCTCCCCTATCTCCCCCCATGCCCAGAATTTGCTCTCTAACCTCTCCCCCCTGTGGCTACCATCTGCACTCTGCCTCCTCATCCCATGGCCAGTATCTTTAATCCACTTCCCTGTGGCCACCATCTGCTATTTCTCCCCTTTGCCAGCATCTATCCTCCACATCCCCGTGGCCACTATCTAACCCCTGTTCCCTCTCACCATGGCCAGCATCAGCCCCCAAACTCTATCCCCCATCTCTGTTTCCAGAATCTGCTGTCCGCCTCTGCAGCCCCCATCGCTATCCAGCACAACCTCTCTCTCTCTCTCTCTCTCTCTGGTGTCTATGGCAGCTTTAAAAAACAAAACAAAACAAAATGTGGGGTCTTTGTGGCTCCAACACACTTGCAAGGCCCTGATGATTCCGCCCCCTCTGACCTGACAGCATGCATCATAAGGGGGCGGAACTGGCAGGGTCTTGTAAGCATGTTGGAGTTGCAAAGACCCCATGATTTGTTTTTTTTTTTTTTTTTCTTTAAAGCTGATACTCTGCTACTGCTGCTTTAGCCGAATTTGAGACGGTGGCGGTGGACGGAAGGAGTGATACTGCCACCCTGTGGAAGTGCACCTGGGTTACACTGGTTCTGGGAATGAGAGAGAGAGGGATTTGGGGAGGGGGTGCAGGGCAAGGTGATAGAGAAAGAGAGATCAGGTGATGGCTGCAGGGGGACAAGGAGAGAGAGAAAGAGAGATTGAGTGAAAATCAGGTGTTTCAACTGCCAGTTTTCACTCTCTGCCAGTAGCCAGACTGCCTGAAAACCATCCGATTGGCAACATTAGGTACATAAATCGTTCACCAACATGCAGAGTCTTCCTTTGACTACTCAGATTGCATCAGGCTACTCAATCAATTTCCTGGACTTTGGGAATCCCCTTTTGATTCCTTAGATAAAGTTATAAGTCACCTCCTCTCCTGAAATCCTCTGGATGGATAGAATTGGGCACCTTAGAGAATGCTGCCCCCTTAACTTTCCCAGTGAACTTACATTCCACAGCTGCAGATACGGTGGAGTATGTCCCCTGTGTCTAACTTCTTCTAAGCACACTGATCGGAATGACTCCCAAAAAAGCAAGGTGCATGCTCTCAGTAGGAATCACCATGATGCCCACTTGGAGAGCCTGACAGTTGCTCTAAATATACCCCTTCTCTTGAGACCCAGGGAATCCAATCTTGAGCCCTGACCTCCTATAGAAGTGAGAATTCGGAAATGTCTTTTTCTCTACTGCCACCACTGGTAGACTATTCCATGCATCTTGTACCAGGAGTTGCACCAAGTTCCTACTGTCAATTGACAGGTCCCCTTGTTATTTCTAATTCACAGTCTTCCAATTTACATTTGGGGAGGGTTATTCAGCGGCTGTGACTAACTGTTCTAATATGGCCACTGTACTTTAAAACTGGATGTTCAATGCCAGGGTCATATCTGGCCCTTGCATTGAATATCCGGTTTGCCCGGGTTGCCAGGAAGCCAATCAGGCAGTGGCGATATTCAGCTGCTGCCCGGTTAGCTTCCATGGGGAAAGTTAGGCCACCCTTTCAGGTGCCTAACTTTCACCGCTTTGCCATAACCGGGCAGCGGCGATATTGAGCCGCTGCCTGGTTATTAATGGTTGTTACCATTAGCGGATATTCAGCCGCCCTAACTGTGTTAGTGCCTCTGAATATCCTGGCCAAGGTGTGTAATGCAGTTAGTAGGTCTGAATATCTCCACCTTGAAATTTATATACTTTCTAATTTAGCACTGACAAGGTTTTCACAGAGAAAGCTTTGCAAAGTTACTCATAAAAATGCAATAGGTTTCATAATTAAGTTTAGCTCCTGAGACAAAATCTTGCCCGCCGACACTTGCTTACGGTTACATAGTTAGCCATGGATAAGTAAACAGAACCAGAGTCTCAAGCATCCGACAGCCATGTGCCTTCTCTACTAGCCTGCGTCGTCAGGCTGCCACCGCATTCTGATCACCCCAAACAGACTGATATAGCTTTAGTTTTGCTGCATTTCATTCATATGTGTAATTCTGGATCAGCATGTTCAAGTTGACTTGGGTGAAGTTACAATCCTACAGGTTTCAATTACTATCTTTAGCTGGTTCTTTCCTTCATTAATATTTCTGTGTGATCTCATGGAGAAGGTACTCTTATATTGCTATCTGTTCCCATGGAAGACGAGAGTCTGTGAGACAATTTAACCGGCCTTATCGCAGAAAGAACTCCTCTTACCTGACACACTTTATCTATTAGCAGACTGATGAACAACACTTTCTTGTTTTGGGGATTCTCAGATGACATGTCTTCAGGTGAATAGCTGTGCTACAAGAAATGTCCACAGACCACAGCTCAATAACTTGAGGCAAGTGCTAAATGTAGTCTTTGAAGTCCCTATATAATCCTTTCCTTTATTCACACCAGTATTATAATTTGCTGTGCAAGAGCTCAGGAATCTGAAAATATTTCTGAAAAATGTGCCAAGCTGAATGCCAGCGAAAGGGCATAATCACTTTTAAATTGCTCTGCTGCTAAATTCTCTCTCTCTCTCTGCTTTCTTCGCCCACCACCCCCTGCTACAACTTCGGAGCTTTGAAAATATTAAAATGCTGATTCCCTGGGTAGAATATTTAATATAAGGCTCCTTTATGATTTATAATAATCTTTTATTGCAAAATTACTTAGCGATTTTATTTACTGACTTTTCTTTCCAAAACAGGTCAGGTGGCCAAACTCATACCCCTTCTGTTCTGTAGTGGTCGAAATCCCTGAACTCATTACATAGGAACAGGTGCTACGAACTATAATGAATCAAAGGCACTGCTGCAATGGAACTGTCAAATGAAATCTCAATTCACTGTGACATCACATTGCAAAGCACTATTCCTATCATGATACTGACATAGGTCATGTTCCACTAGACTCTCACTTTTCCTGCCAAAGCTGCAGGACAAAACTGAAGAGCCAACAGATAGTCTTTTCAGCTCCAAGGGTTTACTTTAGATATCATAATCATGGGCGATTTGCCAACTCAGTCACCTACAACAGTGAGAAACAGTGAGCAAGATTATTTTATATCAAATTACTCTGTGCCAAATTTTATATAGATGTGGCGTCACCTAGATTGTGAGTCAATACTTGTGATGAGGTCTGGCTTTGATTTTGATAGCTTAATCTATGGGTATCCTGTTCCCCCTTTTCACCTTCTCATTTTAGTCTCTCAGTCAGGTAATGTTCCCCTAGAAACATATTCTCCCTTTTTCTTTTTAATTTTACATTTTGATACTACTTCTCCTTTTGCTTCTTTAGTAGAGCTGTAGGCAGGCTTGTTCTTTCCTTTTATTCCCTATGGAACATGAGGGGTTGCTTTTCTCTTACCTTCATCCTACAGAAGCCAGCTGAAACTCTACTCATTTTCTGTTACTCTGTTGGTGAGGTTCATTTTATACAGTTCCTGGCTTCTATCTTATATATTATGCTTACACAGCAACAGGAGCCCTTGCTGGATCTAAGGCAGTGATGGCTAACCTTTTTGAGCCCGAGTGCCCAAACTGCCGCACAAAACCAAAGAATTTCCTCAAAGTGCCAGCACGTCAATTTGCATAAATATTTGCATAATGCTAACATACACTAACTTTTAGTAAACATGTCTCTTAATGAGTGTATGGATAAAGACAGACTAAAAGATTTCTACATTACTATAATCCAGTGCCAACCGCCAGGCACATTAGGAACTACTACAAACACTGCCCATTTAGAACCAATAGCAAACCCGCCGTATCCTAACAGCACTACCAGGACTCACAAAGCACCACACCATACCTATCAAAAGGCAACACTGCAAATATTAAACCAATACATTTCAGACAATAACAATACATGACCTACTGGGGAAAGAGAACAAGTGGCAATGTCAAAAAGGAATTACATAAACAGAATACCTCCTCAGCTCAGTTACACAGTTGCAATTGCTCCAGCCACTTTCTTCTGGTTTCTTCATGTTTTCTGCTAACTCTCCATCATCTGCTGTCCATTTGTCCTTTCTTCTCTCTTCTAGTTTTTTTTTCCATTCTCTCTCTCTACATCCGCTTTAACATACTAATCTTTCTCCTTTTGCTCTTTCCTCATTCCTATTTCATCCACTCAAATTTTACCCCTCCATCCTCAATCCCCACTTACTCTCCCAATACCCAGCCAATTGTAGATTTTTTATCCCTCCCACACAAAATATTTTTCCCCTCTCCATTTTACTCTCCCAGCCCCATCCCATTCTAATCCTCCCCCAACATCAGCTCCCTTCTAGTTCCAGCCTCACCCAGCATCCATTCCCTTCTAGTCCCTGCATCAGCCCATTTCCAGTCCTAGCCCCCCATCAGCCCATTTCCAGTCCTAGCAACCCCCCAACCCAATACCAGTCCTAGCCCCCCCCCATCAAACCACTTCCAGTCCTAAACCCCCATCACCCCATTTTCAGTTTAAGCCCCCCCTATAACCCATTACCAGTCCTAACCCCCATCACCCCATTTCCAGACAGCCCCCATCAGCCCACAGCCCATTAGCAGTCCTATCCCCCCAGCCCATTAGCAGTCCTACCCCCCCCCCGCCCGCCCGCCCGCCCGCCCGCCCGCCCATTAGCAGTCCTAACCCCCCCAGCCCATTAGCAGTCCTACCCCCCGCCCGCCCACCCACCCACCCATTAGCAGTCCTAACCCCCCCCTGCCCATTAGCAGTCCTACTCCCCCTGCCCGCCTGCCCATTAGCAGTCCTAACCCCCCCCTGCCCATTAGCAGTCCTAACCCCCCCCTAGCCCATTAGCAGTCCTAACCCCCCCCTAGCCCATTAGCAGTCCTACTCCCCCCGCCCGCCCGCCCGCCCGCCCATTAGCAGTCCTAACCCCCCCCTGCCCATTAGCAGTCCTAACCCCCCCCTTCCCATTAGCAGTCCTAACCCCCCCCTAGCCCATTAGCAGTCCTAACCCCCCCTGCCCATTAGCAGTCCTAACCCCCCCCTAGCCCATTAGCAGTCCTAACCCCCCCTGCCCATTAGCAGTCCTACCCCCCCGCCCATTAGCAGTCCTAACCCCCCCCCTAGCACATTAGCAGTCCTAACCCCCCCCCAGCCCATTAGAAGTCCTAACCCCCCCCCCCCGGCAAATTTTAAAAAAAAAAAAGCAGGCTCTGGCTGCTGCCGCGGCAGATTGCAATGTCCCGCGGGGCCCCCTCCGCCCGCTAAGCCCCTCTGCAAGGGCTTTCAGATTCGCGAGGGAGAGCATCTCCCTCGCGTCTCTGTTAAGCCCGCAGGGGCTAATGGGAAATTTCCCATCAGTCCCTCGCGTCTAAAGGGGTTGATGGGAAATTTCCCATTAGCCCCTGCGGGCTTAACAGAGACGCGAGGGAGACGCTCTCCCTCGCGAATCTGAAAGCTCTTGCAGAGGGGCTTAGCGGGCGGAGGGGGCCCCGCGGGACGCTGCATTCTGCCCTTGCCGCGTCCGCGGCAGCAGTCAGAGCCAGCTTTTTCTTTTTTTGCGGACCTTCCCGCGTGCCAGCTGCAAGGCCTTCGCGTGCCACAGCTGGCACGCGTGCCATAGGTTCGCCATCGCTGATCTAAGGGATGTCGCTCCTAAGAGACAATCTCTGAAAGTGATTATCTCACCAGCTGGACCTACTGTGGTGACAATCATCTGAATTCAAAAAAGCATGGGACCAACACAGAGGATCTCTAAAGGTAAAAAGTGGACTGTTGTAGTTGTTGTTATGGAAGGACAGACTAGATAGGCCATGTGGTCTTTTTCTGTCATCATGTTTCTATGTTTCTATTGTCATGGCGCAAGGCAGATTGAGCCGATGGAAGTAGAGGAAAACACACAGGGCAGTTTTAAAATCAGCAGTGCAGAGCACATGGCTAGGGGTTGTCAGGGGCAACTAAGCAAAACAAGAGCACAGGCTGTAGAGAAATGCCCAGAGATACCATTACGTCATAGCTCATCAGCAAAGCAGAGACAGCTGCAGAGAGTTGAACTATCTCAAGTCTCAAGGAATGACGCAGATAAAAAAAGGTCAGTCTTGAGCAGAGCAGAGACACGTGCAGATTCAGGCACAGGGATACGAGCAGATTCACGTACAGGCACACGTGGAGAAAGAAGGAAACACAGAGACGCAAGCCAGGAGTCAGACTCAGTCTCTGTGGCAGAGAGAGAAGGAGACATTGAGAGGACTCAAGGGAAAGGAAAGTACAGCGCTCAGAAAAGCCAGGAGCCATACCTGGAAGGTTCAGACGTGGAATCAATCTGCACCTCAGAGGGGTTTATCCAAGAGGAGTTCACGAAGGTTAGTGCTGGGAAGTTAGGCTGCACTAAGCCAAGGTCCGTGTGGGGCCAGAGGGAGACTCCAGGATATAAACCACGAGGAGCAGGGAGAAGAGATAACCACAATAGCAGGAACCTGGGGAGCCAGAATACTTGTCCAAGAGATAATTCCCATGCTTTAGAAAGACGTCCTGTGAAAGGAAGAGAGGGGAAGAAAAGTTTCCACTTCTTGTTTACACACCAGCCAGGCAGAGCTCAGCCTGAAAGCCAAAGTACCTGGACTAGAGGAGCACTGAGTTTTACCCCCAGTGGTCAGGAGGTGTGTAGCCCACTAAGGAAAGATTCCATAGTGTGTGGTAAAGAACCTTTCTGCAGTGATAGGGGGGAGTGGTGCTCTGACCCAGCCGAGAGGAGAGAAACAAACACTAATCCACAATACAGCCCTGCAAGTTATAATTATCAAGAAGCACCTGAAGATATGGAGTGTGACTTTGGTGATGATAATTCTGATATGTGCAAAATGGACTGTACGCTTGTTTTCTCTGATAGCATAACCTCTTTTTGTTAGGGGCCTAAGAAAGCCTGCTGGAGTGAAATCTGTGGGAGAGCACAGATTTCATAGTTAAAAGTGTGTGATTGAAAACCCTGTTTTTCCCTCTTTTTGTTCAGTTCAAGCTGACAATAAGCATTTTTGTTCCCATTTGTAGTCCCTCACTTGTGTTATACCAGCTGTATGGTTTATTTGCTTTTTGATATTTGTTGCAAGAATTCTCCCGGGACGGGAAATAAAACCTCTTTAAGCATAGCTACTCGACCACAACTACCTCCTTATTTCGATTAGCTATTGGGACCCAAAATCCCTGAGGGCAACATAAAGTCCTTGCTGTTAGAAGAGGAGCAACACCGAAGCCCCAGGCTCCCGCCTTGTGGGCCAGCAAGGTGTTTGACACTATGTTTCTATGTTTCCCTCTGCCCCCAGGACTGAGTCTGTCACATCTGCAATGTATCTGATTCCAACTGGCCCCGTTTTTCTGATTTCCTTTTTTTCTTGGCTGCCATATGCATGCGATCGTGTTCTTGGAATTTTGTTCTTCCAACTCAAGAGAAATGCCGAGCATGTGTAGTGTGATTTCTTCGCACTGAAACTCTGCTGATCACTCTCTTATACATATGTCAACTTATAGACTGCTGGTTCAATAAAACTCAGGCTTGGGTCTTTACCATCCTGCTCTACCACATACAGGTCCCTTCTTTTGTGATGACTTTAAAATCATAATGATTTAAAAGAAAGCTGTATCCTCTGTGCACTGTGTCATATTTCATAAACATAGACCAGACAGCAAAACTCTATCAATTTACCCCAAAGCCATTAATTTTGATATCCTATGACAGGGGTGCCTAACTGCAGTCCTGGGGGGCCACAATGCAGCCTGATTTTCAGGAAATCCCTAATGAATATTCATGAGATATATTTGCAGAGAATGGGGGGCAGTGCATGCAAATATGAATATTCATTGGGATGTCTTGAAAACCAGTTTGGATTGTGACCTTCCAGGACTGGAGTTGGATACCCATGTCCTATGAGATCCTCCTTTATAAGTCACCCGAGTCTCTGGGAAAAATCACATACAGAACGATGACTTGCATATCCTCACTCAGGACAGGGTATGATTGGTTCATGATTGGTTCATGCAGGGTACATGATGCCATTTATCATATCACAACCCATGTATACAGGTTCTGAGGAACTTTAGAAGAGCTACTAAAAGGCTTAAAATCGTGATAAAGTAAAAGACTTTTAATTATGGAAGGACAGACTAGATGGGCCTTGTGGTCTTTTTCTATCATCATGTTTCTATGTTTCTATGTAATTGGTTCAGTGTGAATATTAAATGCTTAATACCTGAAGTATAATCTACCCAACAAATTTTGTAAGGAAATGGTATGCTCATATCAACTTTCTTCTCCAAAATAACTAATTCATGCTTTATATCCATTAAAACAATATATGTTAACCATAGTGCTCTTATTTATTTATTTAGCTGTATTTATATCCCACTTTTCACCGGGTCAAAGTGGTCAATTGGGAGATACATTTAACACGAGGGGATATGACACACATATGCTAATACTTACAGGGAACATGGGCAATGGAGGGTTAAGTGGCTTGCCCAAGACCACAAGGAGTACCTACAGGACTAGAAATCCCAGTCCCTCCAGCCTGAGATTGCTGTCCCCAGGTGGGATTTGAACCCCTGGCCCTCTGGCCTGAAGTACCTTGTCCTAACCACTAAGCCACTCCTCTCTTTGCTAAAAGGAGCTCAGATTGCTTCACTGTGTGGTCTAAACTCCCATCACCAAATTATAACTTCATCATCGCTCCCCAAAAGGATGACAATCATATCAATGTTCTAATCTAAAAAACATTACATTGCTATACTTACCTTCACACTGTTGAATGCTGTTGGAATTCAAATAAATGGAACAATCCATCACTGCTGTTATGGTATTAAACCATCCTGGACGGTGGTTTCACTCCTGTACAGGGGCTTCATCAAGGTGTTAAAATATTAAGGGGGATTTTACTAAACCTCGCACCGGTAATACACACGCGGGCTACTTTACCAGCCCTTTACCAGCCCAGGGTTGCGGACTTACTGCAGGAGGACGGGCAAATCTGTCCCCTTGTAGTTACTGTGTTTCAACTTGGCAAAGCAGCTGTGGGAGCAACTGCCATCCATTGAAACCGTGTGCTAACCCCACGCCGCCCTTTAGTAAACATACCCCTAAGCATCGTCGCCTGCCAAAAGCTTTCACAAAACTTTATAACAGACATAGCGGCAGTGGCATATTTTGATATCACTGTCCTTTCTGACTTGCAGCTCTTTTCCCATATATTACTTTTATAAATAAAGTTGAAAATGTTCAAAACTGATGGCTTTAGGAGCTGAAGGAATGACATGGTTCAGAGCCATTTGCTGGGCAGAGTTCCTTGATCCAAGGAAAGGCATTTTCTTCTATATAACACAACGTACTCTGGAGCTGGACAGAGGAGGGCAGGATGACTACACAAGGTGTTGGCACAAGCAGGAATTTCTTCTCTGTTGATTTCTCAATTGCCTGCAGTGAAAACGCCAAAAACTGGGGGATGGAAATCCAGAAAAATAGGATGTGCAGCATAGAAAAGTGGAAGTAATTAAAATATTTATTATAATGGCAAACAGCATGCAAACCAGATGTTTGGAGGAAGAGAAAAATTCCCAAAAGGCACTGGTTTATTCTTCTTCTGGGACTAATAACATATGGTAATTAAGAACTGTCATTCCCTCTCCCCTCCACCCCCCCTTTCCGGAGTCAATTCAAATCCGGGCCACTTGTATATATACATTCTCTTACATTTCTGATTTATGATAAATCACCTAGGATTGTGAAGATAAGAATTTATGGTGACATAAACCAAAATGACTAATCAGATTATCCAAATCTGCTTTTCTTTAAGTGCTTATCGCCTTTCTATATGGGACCTAAGGGCCAGCCGTCAAAACTGGGACCGACCCCTACTTGCAGGAAAACTACATCTGTTTCCTCCTGGGCTTCAAAGAGGTCCTAATGCCAAATATGAGCAAGTAAATGAATTCATGAGAAATTAGCCTTGGTTCACTATGCAGGCAGTGGAACATTTCTGATGGAACTTGTAAGTCCATCAGGGAGAAACAATGTAATCTTAGCAATGGTTTAAAGTGTACGTGGCAGAACATGAGCCAAGACATACCGCATCTAACTCCCTCCTCCAACCAACGGAGAGGTCTGTCTGCCTTAAATCTGGCATGGCTACCTCCTGCCTGCATTTTCATTTTGCAAAAGACAAGGGTTATTGTATTAAGCTTTGATGCAGAAAGGTAGACTAATGGTTAGAACTGCAATCAGGAAGTCAGGGTTCAAATTGGTAAAGCCTGACACTGTTCTAGAAATCAATTTAGCACCCTAGCAATGGACCCTAAAGTGACAGACTGGGTTAGAAACTGGTTGAATGCGAGGCAACAAAGAATACAGGAGAAAGTTATCACCAGTAGTGTGCCACAGGGATCTTTCCTTGATCCAATTGCAGAAGGGTTGTCAGGTAAGGTTTGCCTCTTTATCGATGATACCAAAATCTGCAATAGGGTAGACACCCAGGAAAGTGTAGATACAGTTGTGGCACCCTTGCAATTCAAACCCTTAATGTCCAATATTTCCTAAAAAGAAGTAGCCAATGAAATGGTTTTGGACTATATATGCAACATATTTGACACATAAAAGAATCAAATAAAACAAGACCAGTTAAAAAAAGGAAATTGTAGGAAATAGTATAAAAACTGGGTTGTTTCGAGGACATGATTATTGGCATCCTTATAAACAATTCAAATCAGTTTGAACAGAAGAACCGCATTTCCATTGCAGTAAAATTAGATACACCTGTGATCAATTGTCAGTACTCACATGACTTGAATCAACCAGTGATGGCTCTAATGTTAAAAATGGCCACATTTACTCCCTGTTCCATTTTCACAATGGTGAAGACAAGAGAGCTGCCTGAGACCATCAGAAAAGCCATTATTATCAAACATTAAACTTCAAAGGAGTACAAGGTCATCTCCAAAGACCTTGGTATTCCTTTGTCTACAGTTTGCAATGTTATTAAGATGTTTTATGTTCATGGAACCCTCAAGAATCTCCCAGCACGTGGCGGGAAGAGGAAAATGAATCCAAGTAATCTTCGAAGGTTAGTGTGAACTGTTGAAAACACACCATGTACAACATCCAAAGAGCTTAAGGCTGACAAGCAGCAATCTAGAGTGGTGGTTTCAATCCGCATCATACACTGTGCACTAAACAAAGGAGGACTTCATGGGGGAAGGCCAAGGAGGACCCCACTGCTCAAAGACAAACATAAAAAGGCATGCCTAATCTTTGCCCAAACTTACCTTGGGCAACCACAATCATTCTGGGAAAATGTTCTTTGGACAGATGAAACCATGCTTGAGCTCTTTGGCATTGCAGACCTGCGATACATTTACAGGCCAAGAAATGAAGCTTGTAAGGAAAAAAATATTCTTCATACAGTTAAATATGGTGGAGGTTACATAACGTTGTGGGGCTGTTTTGCTGCCTCAGGAACTGGAGGCCTGGAACATATTAAAAGAATCCTGAAGTCACAGGACTACTAAGATATTTTGCACTGCAATATGCTACCTAGTATCAGAAAGCTAGATCTGGGTTGAAGGTCATGTGTCCTCCAGCAGGACAATGACCCAAAATATATATCCAAAAGTACAAAAGAATGGTTAAAAAGGAAA
Source organism: Ichthyophis bannanicus (assembly GCA_033557465.1). NCBI lineage: Eukaryota > Metazoa > Chordata > Amphibia > Gymnophiona > Ichthyophiidae > Ichthyophis > Ichthyophis bannanicus. The sequence continues at coordinate 855,667,356 of CM066032.1, forward strand.
AAAATGAGCTGTTTTAAATTGGCCATCAATGAGTTCTGATCTCAATCCAATAGAGCTGAAAGAGCTGAAAAGAGTTGAAATCTGCCATTGACAAAAGGAATCCTGGAAACATTCATAAGCTGGGACAAATAGCAGTTGAAGAGTGGGAGAAACTACCAGCAGACAGATGTACGAAACATATAGATGGCTACAAGAAACATTTGGAGGCTGTCATCACTGCCAAGGGTTGTACAACCAAATATTAGTGAAGGATGCCATTAATCCTGTCCAAGTCATATTTTGTTTTTTCTCATAAATTATTACGTCTAAGTTGCACAGACATCTTTTTTTTTGTTGTATAGCTTTGAACATATTATTAAAATATTATAATGACATACAGTTATAATATTTACAATTATTTCTCAAGATATTGTATTTAACATACCTAAAATGCAAGGGAGCCAAAAATGTTTAGCACAACTGTAACATGAGGAGGGATAACTAAGCTTGAAGAATGGTCGAGAATTTGGCAGCTGAGATTTAGTACTAAAAAATGCAGGGTAATGTACTTGGTCTACAAAAATCCAAGTGAACAGTACAGCATTTTATTTATTTATTAAAATCATTTATAAGCTAATATATCTATAAAATAAGATCAGATAACAATGTGCAGCAGCAACCAAGAATGCAAATAGAATGCTAGGAATCATTAGGAAAGGAATGGAGAATAAAACAAAGGATATTATAATGCCTCTGTATCGTTCCATGGCATGAGCATGCCTTGAATATTGTGGGCAGTTCTGGTCACCGTATCTTAAAAAGGTTATAGCGAAATTAGAAAAGGTACTGAGAAAAGCCACCAAAATGGTAAAGGGGATGGAAGGATAGGGCTCTTCAACCTGGAAAAGAGATGGCTGAGGGAGATATGATAGAGGTCTATAAATTAATGAATGGAGTGGAACAGGTAAACATAGATCAATTGTTTCTGCCATCAAAAAGTAGAAAGACCAGGAGACATGCAATGAAGCTACAATGTAACCTGTTTAAGACTAATAAGAGAGCATATTTTTTCACTCAACACGTAATCAAACTCTGGAATTCGTTACCAGAGGATGCAGTAAAAGCTGCTTGTGTAGCTGGGTTTAAAAAGGTTTGGACAAATTGCTGGGAAAAAGGTCTATAAACCATTATTAAAGAGGACCTGGGAAATCCACTGCTTGCCTCAAAACAAGCATTGTGGAACCTGTGCGTCTTTTTGGGAAACTGATAGGTACTTGTGACCTGGATTGGCAACTGTTGGAAACAGGATACTGGACTTGATGGACCTTGGTCTGACCCAATATGGAATTTCTAATGTTCTTAACAACAAACATTCACATTCATAAATTTATAAATACAGTATAGAGGTGACATACTTCAGTCCACAACGAAGAGCGGGACCTGGGGGTTATTGTTTCTGATGATCTTAAGGTGGTTAAATATGTTGAAAAAGTGACAGCAAAACCAGAAGGATGATTGGATGCATAGGGAGAGGAATGGGCAGCAGGAAGAAGGTAATAGTGCCTTTGTATAAGTTTTTGGTGAGACCTTATCTAGAGTATTGTCTACAATTCTTGAGACCACATCTTCAAAAGGATATACTGTTAAAAGGATGGGATTGGTGCAGAGGGTGGATGCCAAAATAGTCAGTGGTTTTGTCAAAGGCATATGGGGGCACACTTAGAGGTCTCAATATGTATATTTTGGAAAAAAAAGGCAGGAGAGATGAGATATGGTTGAGGTATTTACAGTAAATATCTCCATGGCATAAATACACAGGAGAGCCTTGTTCAATTGAAAGAAAGAATGAAGGTAAAATGAGAAAATCAGGAGTAATTTGAGGAAATATTTCTTTATGAAGAACGGTTGATGCATGGAATAGTTTCCCAGTAGAGGTAATAGAGACAAAGACAGTATCTGAATTCAAGAAAGTATGGGACAAACAAAGAAGATCTCTAAAGGAAAAAAGGAACTGTAGAGCTTAGAAGTTGGTCTGGAATGGCAGACTGGATAGGCTGTATGTTTATGCAATTTCTTGATATACTGAACAGGCTGAAGGGCATCAGAGTGGCTTACAATCATGTACTGGATACATTCCCTCATCCCTGAAGGGCTCACAATCTATATGTGTACCTGAGGCAATGGAAGGTTAAGTGGCTTGCCCAAGGAGTGCCAATAGGACTAGAAACCCCACTTCCTCCAGCCTGAAATTGCTGTTTCTAGGTGGGAATTGAACCCTTGGCCCTCTGGCTTGTAATATCTTGTCTCAACCACTAGGCCACAATGCAGGGTTGTAGGTTAGCCTCAAGCTTTACACTCCCTCTGACTGTCAAAATTTATTATTTAGCTTTGAATGGCCTACTTTTGCTGCCCTCCAGAGGTTGTTGCCCTAGGCGACTGCCTAGTTTGCCTAGTGGTTGGGTCGGCCCTGTATCATGCTTCTGTGTTTCTAAACATAGCACAAAAACCATGATGTAGTACAATAGAAGGACAAAGTTGATAACAACCAGGAAGTAGGAAAACAATGAGCTACTAGATGGCATCATTATAAGTAAACATCTGTAACATTTCCCTTTGTTTTTGTTGAGCCTATGTACAACTTTCTATTGTTAAAGTGCTACAAATCAAGTCACTGCATATGCAGCTGCTAATCCCTGTCTGGCATTGATTGGGTGTTATTCAACATGGCAGGTGTATTGGGTACTCTACTTTTGACAGGTGTGCCTGCTGTCTTGGGATTCTTATCACTGTTATTTCCTGCAACTCCTGTACTCTCCATTCTAGAACAAGAGGGATGGCTTGGCCCTTTAGTCGAGCTGTGTATGTGCTGTCTTTGTGAAGCTGGCTACTCAGCCACTCACAGGTTCACATGTTTGTGGCAATAGAGAGTTCCTTAAACATTCACTAGATATGAACGTGGCTCAACCTTTTGCACACAGGTAACCATCCTCCAATGATTTGCATGATCTCCTGGTTATGCTTTTGTGTTGATTAAGTCCCCATACTCAGCTCAGGAAAATCTCTTTCAGATATGTCATATTTTGATTAAAATATTGCTTCATGTATCAGAGTTTTTCTGATACACCTCACACCACACAGGCTCAGGTAACTTGCTGGCTATTGGAAAAAATGTCTTAGGTTTCCTTGACATCAGGTGCTGCACTGGGCTACTATCCATTGTCACACCCTCAGGGGGCCCTACCGGTGGGGTCAGGTATTACCCGATGACTCCTCCTCTTGTCTCTGTAATTGCTGCAGACAGCCCTGCCTGGCCCTCTGGGAGCGTGGTAGTTGTACCTTCTTTGATAAGAATCACTCACTCACACACTTCAACTTCAAATCAGGGCTTTATTCCCCGTCCACGAGGTTTTTTCCTTCTTTGGCAAAACAAATAACAAACCACTTCGGGCATATAACAGAAATTAAATATGGAACAAAAATAGCTTGCTTCAGCTTTTAACTATAACAAAAGAAAAGAACTAAACAGACTTTCTGATCTTAACACAACCTTTTCTTTTGCTGCCTTTGTACAGCTCAATTATACTGCTTGCCTGAGAGACACGTTTGTTAGCAAACAGATTATGGCTTTAAACTCTGGTTATCTTCAACCTTCTTATCTCAGAGAAAACTCTGGGTCAATTACTGATAAAGAACAGTCCATTGGTTCAGGACTTACTTGCATATCTGGATTATCATATTGCATTAATTCATATTCACCTGAACAAATTCGGTCAATTCGTCCTTTTCTCTCTTCCTCCGCTCTGTCGACACTGGTGTTATCCTTAGTCATGTCACGGGTGGATTTTTCTAATGCTCTCTTCCTCGGTCTTCCTAAGAATCAGGTGGTGAGGCTTCAAAGGATACAGAACACTGCTGCACGTCTTGTCACATACTCCACCCTTCGAGATCACGTTACTCCCTTGCTTTTTAATCTTCACTGGCTGCCTGTTTCTTTTCGTTCACAGTTTAAGCTACTGACCCTCCTTCACAAGGTCTATCACACTGGTACTCCATCCTACCTGTCCGACCTTCTATCCTTCCATTCTCCTCGGTACACACCCCGTTCTTTTCACCTTAATCGTCTTGCTCTTCCCTCCCCCTCCCACGCCCATCTCCAATTCACACGCTCCTCTGCATTCTACTTCGCTGGCCCCGCACACTGGAACTCCCTCCGTCTGGAACCACAATTCTCTATCTTTAAGCAAAATCTCAAAACCCATCTGTTCTCCATAGCCTTTAATGTTCCCTCCCCATTTGTGTGAGTCCTTTTCCACTGTATCTATCTGCCTTTTGTTTCCTGTCCTGTGCTCCCCTACTTTCACTCTTCTGTCCTTTATAAAATATGTACATTTCTTTTTTCTTTTCTGGCTTCGGCCATCGTTTTTATGTATTATGTATTGTTTATATGTATTTTGTGATTTATACATTTTATGACCTTTTTATGTGTTTCACCATTGGTCACAGTTTTTATGTACTATGTATTGTCTATACGCATTATGTGATTTATGTATTTTATGACTTTTTATGTATTTTATTATTGTACACCGCCTTGATTGCTTTGAAAGGCGGTTTTTATCAAATTATTAAACCTTAAACCTTAAACACACATTTACAGGATCAGCTGTTTCACCGGATTAAGGCTGGCTTGCTCCGTCAAGCAGGAAGTTACTTTGTTTCTCTGAGCCAAAGCCTTGCTGGGAATTACCATACGTTTTTGAGTGAGGCTCGTAGGAGCTCTGCCTCTGCTGGTAACTAAAAGGAAACTTCAAACATTCACTGGCTCTGTTATTAGAGTGTTCACGGTATGCTCTGAGCTTGCTTGGGCTTAGCTCTTGCAGTACAGCTGCCTGTGATTGCACTACTCGAGACGGCACCTTGATAAAACTTGGGAGTTTAAAATTGCTAGCAGAATTACAAGCTCCTGCAGGTAGGAAAACTTCTCTTTTCTTAGGGCTTCTAGCACAAGGGAAGAAGTTATTCTCTGTTCCTCTTAAGCTTGCTTTTGGTTGGCTTTTCCTATCAATTCTGGGTTTTACCCACTCAGGTAGGAAACAGCCTCTCTCTGCATTTCCTGCTGTGTTACCTTCTATGGAAATTCTCCCACGTCTCTCGTGACCTCCACACATGCACTCAGTATTCAGCTGCTGACTTCCAAACTTCTCAAACAGGTCTTGGGACTCACTCAGACTTTCCTGTTGATTTTCCTGCTGACCCAGTGGTTCATTCTCTCTTTCTCTCATTCCAGTTCCATTCGTTCCACGGCTGCTGCTGCCCTTGCCGCTGTCTCTCTTGATGTCTCTCCTGCTGCCTTTCCAGCTGCCTCTCTCTAACTGCTTGTGAGCGTATTTTATGTATGTGTCTTTGGGCTCCACCCAGCTGATCCCTATCAGGTAATGCAAACTCAGTTTCCCTGCTACCTGGGTGTGTCTTCCTAGCCCTTACCCACGTGTTATTTATTTATTTATTTATTTATTTAGACAGTTTTGTATACCGCCTTATCCTTCAATCAAAGCGGTCACAACACAATTGGGGGATACATTTAACACACGGGAATATGAGACACATACACTAATACTTACAGGGAACATGGGCAATGGAGGGTTAAGTGGCTTGCCCAAGACCACAAGGAGCATCTGTGGGACTAGAAACCCCAGTCCTTCCAGCCCAAGGTTGCTGTCCTCTAGTGGGATTTGAACCCCCGACCTTCCGGCCTGAAGTACCTTGCCCCAACCACTAGGCTACTCCTCCCTGCAGGACGTGTGTCCTGGTTGTTTATAGCAACCATCTGACAGGTTTTTATTTATGCTGTCAGTTTTTCCCTGATCATCCCTACTGATCTCCATTTTTTCAGGCTCTGTTAGGTCCACCTTGTGACACCATGCCGTCTGTTGGTTTGTTTAGTTTTCTAGGGGTCTTCATCCTCTCTTTTGGCTTTCCTGCATCTTCACTATCTTTACAGCAGATTCAGCTTTGCTATTAGCTTGTGGATGCCTTGGTGATATAGTAACACCCTTAAACCCTCACTCAGAAGAAACTTATTTAAATTGCATGCGGGGATATGCTAGATGTTGATTGGCATATCCCTGCTGCGTGTCATCTAGAAGTAAGGAGATCCTGGGTTCTTTACAGGGAGAACTATTTTGGCAACTGGTAACAGAAACTACACATGAGGGGGCCATACTGGACCTAGTGCTTACCAATGGGGAGAGTGTTTTTGATGTTCTAATGGGTAAACATCTCACATCCAGTGATCATCAGATGGTGTGGTTGAATTGGGACTAGGGCTGATAAAGTCCATTCAAAAGTGAGGGCCCTAGACTTTTGGAAAACTAACTTTGCCAAGATGGGACAATACCTCAAGGAGTTATTAGCAGGATGGGACTATCTAGGTGATGTAGGAAAAGTAGTGGACAAAACTAAAAGGGGGTATTTTAAGGGAAACAAACCTTTCTGTTAGGAAAATAAACAAACGTAAAAGGGAAAGGAGGCCACTAGGGTACTCAAAAGAAGTAGCTGAAAAGGTGAAGAAAAAGAAGGTAGCCTACATAAAATATAAGAGATCACAGAAAGAGGAAGATGTATCAATATATGAAAAAGCTAAAAGAAGGTAGGAAAGTAGTCAGAAAAGCAAAAATAGAAATGGAAAAAAAAGTCAATGCAGTGAAATGGAGGGGCAGGATATTTTTCAGAAATGTTAGTGAGAGGAGGAAGTGCAAAAGTCAGACTCAAAGGTGAAGGGGAGGAATATGAGGATAAAATGGAATTGCTTAACACATATTTTTGTTCTGTGTTCACAGATGAAGAGCTAGGAGCAGAACCTCAGAACATCAGAAATGGCATACTGGATCAGACCAAGGTTCAAGCCCTGTATCCTTTTTCCAACAGTGGCCAATCCAGTTCACAAGTACTTGGCAGGATCCCAAAAAGGCACATAGGTTCCAGAATGCTTGTCCCAGGGTAAGCAGTGGATTTTCTCAGCCCATTTTAAGAATGGTTTATGGACTTTTCCTCTAGGAACTCTTCCAAACCTCTTTTAAATCCAGCCACACTAAGAGCTTTTACTACATCCTCCGGTAATGAATTCCAGAGTTTGATTACGCATTGATTGAAATAATATTTTCTCTTATTAGTCTTAAATGAACTACATTGTAGGTTCATTACGTGTCCCCTAGTCTTTCTACTTTTTGTTGGAGTAAAACAATCATTCTACGTTTATCCATTCTACTCCATTCATTAATTTATAGACCTCTATCGTATCTCTCCTCAGCCATCTCTTTTCCAAGTTGAAGAACCCTAACCTTTTAAGCCTCTTTTCATAGTGGTATGCTTACATCCCCTTTACCATTCTGGTGGCTCTTCTCTGTAACTTTTTAAATTCTGTTATATCCTTTTTAAGATATGGCAACAAGAATTGCACACAGTATTCAAGGTGCGGCCGCACCATGGAACGATACAGAGCCATTATTCTCCATTCCTTTCCTTATGATTCCTAGCATTCTGTTTGCTTTCTTGGCCACCACTGCACACTGGGTGGAGAGTTTCAACATATTGTCTACAATGACGTCCAGATCCTTTCTTGGGAGATGGTTCCTAGTGTGGAACCTTGCATCGTGTAACTGTAATTTGGATTGTTCTTTCCTAGATGCATAACTTTGCATTTGGACGTCCAGTCTTCGAATTTATCAAGTCCTCTTGCAACTTTTCAGAAACCTCTTGTGTTTTAACAACTTTGAATAATTTTGTTTCATCTGCATATTTGATCACCTCACTCATTATTTCCATTTTCAGGTCATTTATGAATATATTAAAAAGCAGCAGGCCCAGCACAGATCCCTGGAGTACTCCATTGTTCACCTTTCTCCACTGAGAAAATTGGCCATTTAGCCCTATTCTCTGCTTTCTATCTTTTAACCAGTTTCTGATCCACAATAGTACGCTGCCTCATCAGGGTCCTCGTCAAAGGCTTTCTGTAAATCCAGATATACTACATCACACCCATATTAATGCATCTCCACTGGCTTCCTATCCCACCAAGAATAACATACAAAGCACTCATCACAATATTCAAGTCATAAACAAGGACTTCAATCTCTGCTATCAAGGCCTAAGGATGACACGCTTCGAAGACAGAAGTTGCTTAATCTACCCACCATCCCACTTCAAAAGACTAAGTGCAAACAATCCACATGCATCCGTGCATTCTCTCTCTTTGCCCCCACAATATGGAATTCATTACCATCTGATCTAAGAGGGTCCTCGGACCAAAAAAACTTTCAGAAGAGACTGAAAACATACCTATTCCAAGAGCATTTTAACACTTCCACAACCCTAATGTCTCAAACCAGTGACCTACAACAAGCAACTACTTAAACCCCCAGGACTTCCATAATGTATAAAAGCTAAGGGCCTGAATTTCAGTTGGGCGGTGCTATGCGCCACGTTAGTGCATAGCCCGCTCACCTCCCACCTAACCCAGATTTTCCATACCGGGATCATATGTGGCCCTGACATTGAAAATCCAGGTGTCGCCGCACAGCCAGATAGCCGCAGGAGCTACCCGAGTAGCACTGATTTTCGATGCTACATGGTTAGCCCCAGCGCCTTAAAGATAGGTGAGGTTTTCCCATGCCTATCTTTAAGGCACAGAGCACTAACTGTGTAGCATTGAAAACTGGTGCTACATGGATAGCGCCGTGGCCTGCCTCCGCTTCACCTCGGAAAGCCCCCAACATGCCCCAATACTATGCTCGCGTTAGGGACATATCTGGGATTTTCGAAGGGTATTACCCATGTAGGTGCCCTTTGAAAATCCCGGATAAGGCCTTTACATGGCTAACTAGTGAAGTTGTCCCGTAAACGCCTTTGAAAATCAGGCTGTTACTGATTACAATAATAACGTTGCTATGTATATAGAGCCTGATTTGATGGCTTCTATCTTATTCCATGATGTTAAAGGATTCTTCAATTATTATTTTTATGTTCTATCGCATTCTTCACTGATCTTTTCTCTCAGTAATTTCTGATGGAGTGCCATTCCTTCCTCTACTCCGAGATATTTATATATGCCTTCTTTTTCAAATTCCTTGATGTCACAGCCTTTAGTCAAGGATATGTTTTCTGTTTGCTTGATTTTCCTCTAAAAAAGTTCCCTCTGCACATTTGTCAAGGCCAAAAGTCATCCTGATGTCACCAGAAAAGCTTTTCACTACATGGAGTTGCTCTGCTAATTGTTGGTAATGGGGCAGTTTCTCCAGATGAGTTAGTTTTGCGCATACCATAACAGTCATGAACCTCACTTCTAAGCCTGGGTATGTGGAGTATGATCTGTCTCTTAAATTTACTGCTAATGCTCGGCATAGTACTTACATCATGCCAAAGAGAGCTTCCTTCTGGAGTTTGTAAGATGTAACATGTATGGGTAATCTTACTGCCACATTTTCTTGATCTCTGATCACATTTCTTGGTACTTCAGGATCTTCTGCCTCTCCACATGATTTACAGAATAAACACTCAGAATCATGATTGATAAAGGGTTCCTGGAGTAACACTTTGTATTTCCCACCATATATATGCATTTACCAATTGTTTTTCGTCATTTGTTGATCTAATTCTTTGAAGAGTTTTTTCTCTTGTTTTGTAAATTCTGTTGTTTCCTTTCATATATATGCTTGTAGATTCTCACTCTTCCCTCTAGTCAATGGAATGCTTGTCCCATTTGACGATGGAGACAGATTCTGGATGTTTACATTCATATTTCAGCAGTTTTTGTGTATTTGGATCCAGTGATGTTGTTAGGTAGAACTGGAGGCCTATGATAGTTTGCAATAGTTTTTAAATTTCTATAATTGCTATGTTATTATGTAAATTACTATAATTACTATCTTACTATGTTATTCTACTGTTCGATGTAATTGTTTAACCTTGTTCATTGTAAACCGCTTTGATTTATTCAAAAGGTGGTATAAAAAAAACCTTAAATAAAAAAAAAAATGATAGTAGCCCTGTATGTGTAATCAATCTCTATGAGGCCTAGCCCTCATTCAGCTCTAGGAATATACAGTCTTGGTATACACTGATTCTTGTAAATAATCTCATTGGCATGGAGGAGTTTTCTTGTTCGCACATCCAGTTTTTCAAGATCTTTAAGAGGCCAGTCTACAATCCCAAAGCTGTATGAGAGAACAGGAATTGCCAGCTCATTGATAGCTTGTATGCTATTCTGTGATGTTAAGGTATTTTTCAATAATGCTTTTAACCTTCTATAGTATTCTTTACTGATCTTTTCTCTCAGTAATATCTGCTTGACTGTTGTTCCTTCCTCTACTCCAAGATATTTATATTTGCCTTCTTATTCAAGTTCCTTGATGTCATACCCTCAGCCAGGGAGATGTTTTCTGTTTTGCTCAATTTTCCTCTAAAAAAAATTGCCTTAGGACATTTGACTAGGCCAAAAGTTATCCTGATGTCATCAGAAAAGCTTTTCACTACACAGAGTTGCTCTGCTAATTGTTGGTCACTGGAACTGTAGAGCTTCAGGTTGTCTACAAATAGTAAATGGGATGTTAACTCTGGCTTGTTACCTTCTTTAGGATTCAGGCTAAATCCATAACCCAAAGAGCTGATGAGAGTACTCATTGGATTAAACACCATACAAAACAAAAGTGGAGACAAGGAATCTCCTTGAAATGTTCCTCACTGGATCTTGATATTAGGAATGATATACATGCCAAAGCCACAATCATAGGTAGAAGAGTACAGTATAGACATGGCAATTTGTACATTATGGCCAACCTGATCAAAATAACTCAGATTATAGCCCTCAGTTGACTTAGAAAGATAGAAATATGACGGCAGAAAAAGACCATACGGCCTATCCAGTCAGTCCTTCGGTATCAACTATTATGGTTGTCTCACACTTTCTCGAATTCAGATACAGAAACCATCTCTACTACCTCAACTGGGAGATTATTCCTTGCATCTACCACTCTTTCCATAAAAAAATATTTCACTATATTACTCCTGAGTCTATTCCCTTTCACTTTCATCCTATACCCCTTGTTGCAGAGCTTTCTTTCAAATGAAAGAGGCTCTCCTCGTTTACATTTATGCAGCAGAAGTATTTAAACATCTCTAACATATCTCCCCAGCCTTTCCTCGAAAGTATACATATTGAGATCTTTAAGTCTGTCCCTATATGTCTTATGATGAAGCCCACTGACCATTTTTGGTAGCCAACCTCTACCCCTATTCTATCCTGTTTATGTCCTTTTGAAGGTGTGGTCTCCAGAATTGCACACAATATGCCAAATGAGGTCTCACCAAAGATTTATACAGAGGAACTATCACCTTCTTCTGCTAGCCATTTCTCACTCTATGCATCCAAGCATCCTTCTGGCTTTGGCCATCATCTTATCTACCTGCTTAGCCACCTTAAGATCATCAGAAACAATCATCCAAGATCCTGGTCTTCTTTATTGGACAGAAGAACTTCACCCCCTATACTGTACCCCTCTCTTGGATTTTTGCAGCCCAAATTAAATCTCAGCTGCCAAATTCTCAAGCTTTGCTGGATCCCTCTGCATGTTATCTACTCCTTCCTGGGTGTCTACTGTATTGCACATTTTGGTATAATCTGCAAAGAAGCAAACCTTACCTGACAGCCCTTTTGCAATATCACTAAAAAGAAATGTTAAAAAGAATTGGACCAAGGACAGATTCCTGAGGCACACCACTGGCAACATACTTCTCCTCAGAGTGAGCTCCATTGACCTGTATACTTTGTCGCTTCCCACTTTTGGGTCCATCCATAGGGTACTCGGTTTATTTATAAGTTGCCTGAGCATAACAGTGTCAAAGGCTTTACTAAAATCTAAATACACAACATCTAGAGCTCTCCCTTGGTCCAACTCTCTGGTTGCCCAGACAAAGAAATTAATTAGATTTCTCTGACAAGATCTGCCTATAATAAAATCATGCTGCCTCAGATCTTGCAATCCATTGTACTCCAGAAACCTCACTATCCTCTGTTTTAGCAGCATTTCCATTCATTTACTCACTACAGAGGTCAGGCTAACCAGCCCAACCTTAACCTTACTTCTGCTTTTGTGTAAAGGGACCACAAACACCCTTATCCAGTCCTCTGGGACCATTACTAACTCTAAAGAAGCAATGAAAAGGTCAGACAGTGAAGCTGCTAGAACATCCCCAAGTTCCTTCAGTACTCTTGGATGTATCCCATCCAGCCCCATTGTTTTGTCTACTTTCAGTTTAGCTAGTACCCCATGAATAGTCTTCTGAAAATCATTCAAGATCTCCTTCACTTCTGTTCCTACTTGTGGGTATTGATGTATCAGAATGATTAAATCAAATTAAATCAAGGTGTGGATAACATGAGGAGGGATCTAGCTAAGCTTGAAGAATGGTCTAGAATTTGGCTGCTGGGATTTAATGTTAAAAAATGTAAGGTCATGCATTTGGGCTGCAGCAATCCAAGGGAGCAATACAGTATAGGAGGTGAAGTACTTTTGTCCACTAAAGAAGAGCGGGACCTAGGCGTGGTTGTGTCTGATGATCTTAAAGTAGCTAAACAGGTAGAAAAGGCGACGGCAAAAGCTAGAAGGATGCTTGGGTGCATATGGAGAGGAATGGCTAGCAGAAAAAAGGAGGTGATAATGCCTCTGTATAAGTCTTTGGTGCGACCTCATTTGGAGTATAGTGTGCAATTCTGGAGACCGCACCTTCAAAAGGATGTGAACAGGATGGAGTCGGTGCAGAGGGTGGCTACTAAAATGATTAGTGGGCTTCATTATAAAGCATATGAGGACAGACTTAAGGATCTTAATATGTACACCTTAGAGGAAAGGCGGGATAGAGGTGATATGATTGAGATGTTTAAATACCTCCGTGGCATAAATGTTCAGGGAGAGAGCCTCTTTCAATTGAAAGCAAGTTCTGCTACGAGGGGACATGGGATGAGGGTGAAGGGAGATAGATTCAGGAGTGATATGCGGAAATATTTCTTTACAGAAAGAGTAGTGGATCCATGGAATAGTCTCCCAGTGGAGGTGGTAGAGATGAGGACAGTAACTGAATTCAAAAAACATGGGACCAACACAGAGGATCTCTGAAGGTAAAAAGTGGACTGTTGTAGTTGTTGTTATGGAAGGACAGACTAGATAGGCCATGTGGTCTTTTTCTGTCATCATGTTTCTATGTTTCTATGTTTCAAATTTTGATAAACTGGGAAAAGGTATTACAACTATTTGATAAACTAAAGAGTAGAACCTTACCTGAAATGGATGGTATACATCCAAGGATGCTGAAAGAACTGAAATATGAGATTGCAGACCTACTATTAGTAATCTATGAACTATCATTAAAACCATCTGTAGTACCTGAAGATTGGAGAATGGCCAATCTAACGCCAAATTTTAAAAAAGAGTTCCAGGGGTGATCCAGGAAACTACAGACCTGTGAGCCTGATGCCAGTACAGATTTTGCAAAGGAAGATCTTGTCTTACTAATCTGTTATATTTTTTTGAAGGTGTGAATAAATATATAGATAAAGGTGAGCCATTGATATAGAGGCACATTCCAAATGCAATCTGGGATGACAAAGCCAGAATGTCTGAAAAGAAACATAGAAACATGACAGCAGAAAAAGACCACATGGCCTGTCTAGTCTGCCCTTCCATCAACTACAATAGTGCCCTTGTCCCCATGCTTTTTTGAATTCAGATACTGTCCTTGTCTCTACCATCTCCACTGGGAGACTATTCCACTTATCTACCACTCTTTCTGTAAAGACAGAAACATAGAAACATGATGGCAGAAAAAGAACACATAGCCAGAAAGGCAGGCACATGCAAGTTCATGCACAATTCCAGAAACGTGGACATAGCCGATATGCATGTATATCAAATGTCTATATAGATATTCCCAGGAGAGTATTTCAGAGCCAAAATTTGTGATAGCATAATGGTTAGAGTAGTGGTTTAAAGGTTGAGTACCAGGGTTTAAATCCTAGTGAGGGACTTTGTAGCCTAAAGCTGATCACTTAATTTTACACTCTCTGGGTGTTTTAAGGTGAAAATAAGCACTTTCCTGATACCTATTTGTGCCTGGAGCAGGAATAAACATGCATGTGCCTGCAGACAGCAACACTGCTCCTGGAATCGAACTGGGGATGTGTAAATCCATTGCCCCTCCCCAGACATGCCTCTGCCACACCCCGTGCCTAATTGCACTAAACAAAGAACTTCATTTGGGAAGGCCAAGGAAGACCCTACTGCTCAAAGACAGACATAAAAAGACATGCCTGAAACCACAATCCTTCTGGGAAAATGTTCGGTGGACAGATGAAACCAAACTTAAGCTCTTTGGCAATACAGACCAGTAATACATTTACAGTGAAGAATGAAGCTTATAAGGAACCCCCCCCCCACACACACACTCTTTCTACCATGAAATATGGTGGAGGTTCCATAATGTTGTCGGGCTGTTTTGCTGCCTCAGGAACTGGAGGCCTGGAACGTATTAAAGGACTCTGAAGTCAGAAGACTACCAAGGTATTTTGGAGTGAAATGTGCTACCTAGTGTCAAAAAGCTAGGTCTAGGTCGAAGATCATGGGTCCTCTAGCAGGACAATGATCCAAAACATACATCCAAAAGTACAAATGAATATTTAAAAAGGAACAAATGGACTGTTTTAAACTGGCCAGCAATGAGTTTGGTCTCAATCCAATCAAGAACCTTTGGAAAGAGCTGAAATATGCCAAGGAATCCTGGAAACATTCATGAGGTAGAACAAATCGTAGTTGAAGAGTGGGAGAAGCTACCAGCAGACAAATGTACGAAACATATAGATGGCTACAAGCAACATTTGGAGGCTGTCAGGGTTGTGCAGCCAAATATTAGTGAAGGGTACCATTTATCCTGTCCAGGTCATATTTTTTCTCAGGAATTACTATGTCTACGTTGCACATTCATCTTTTTTTTTTTGTTGTATACCTTTGAACATACTATTACAATATTATGATGACATAAAGTTGGAATATTTCCAATTATTTCTCAATATATTGTACACAACATACCTAAAATGCAGGGGGGCCAATAAGGTTGACCACAACTGCACTTTCCTGATAAAATCAATAACATTCAGCAGAACCTTTGCCACCTGATTGCGCCTCTGATCCCGGTGTCTTATCAACTAGGATATACCTGCACACATGGTCCATATTTTAACAGATTACTGATTCTTCCATATCTATCTGATTCCCTCAGGCTGACTTCTGGAGCCATCCTTGGGCTTATTGTCTATAGTTTGTACCATCATAAATCACAGCCTTGAGATAGGGATTGTCCACTTCTCCTGGAAGAAGGCTATTGTTTGTCCTTTCCTTAAAAAGCCATACACAGGGAGGAGATTGCTTTACTACTACCTGGACTCTGTCTCCCTCCCGACAGGTGCCTTGGGCGTGTGTATTCAACATCATCTTGCGGCTTTAAAAACTCACTCCCCACCACAGGACAAGTGAAGATTGCTTTACTACTATCTGGATGCTGTCTCCATCCCAACTGGTGCCTTGGGGCTTTAAAAACTTGGACCTCGCCATGGGACATAGCCACAGGCATGTGCCTGCAGGTACATGACTGAAGGGACATGCCCAAAGGGGCAGATCACACCCCTTTGGAACCCCTATGGAGCACCAGGAGTAGGAGTTGGATAATCTGTGTCTGGTATGGTCTAAAGGAAACAAAAGTCTGCATCTTCAAAGCAGAGCATGAAAGCCACTAAAGTACAATGGCCTATGGATAGGCATGTACTGAAGAAAGGTCTGGAGAAACCTTTGTCATCTGTGAGTAGTGACTCTCCTACTGACACCTCCTCTCCATTGGGTTTTCTTATCCTCCCCTTCAGACTAGAGTTTCTGTATCAGTTGATGGAGAGTCCCCCTGAGTGGCAGGGGTGGGGGGGGGGGGGGCTCTCCACAGCAGCAGAGGGAGACTAGCTGATGTCTCTGCATTCCAGGGAGTTTCTTTACCTAGAGCAGTCCAGCTGCCAGTGTGTGCTGCTGGGGCAGGACTTGATTCCTCTTCTCTATGAGCTAGAGATATTTCCCTTCAGGATATCTGGGAGGTAGTCACTCACATGGAAGCTTCCCCATCTGGTACGTTTCAACAAGTGACTGGGTTTACTAAGAAGTCTGTGGCTAAATTTTCTGATCAGGAATCTAAATTACTTGATATTTATTCTCATTTTGGGAAGACTGAGACTTGTGTTTCTACATTACAAATGGTGACTTCCTCTTCCATTAAAGACAGTCTCTCACTTCACCTTCAGTTTGAAACCTTTGAGAACCTCTTTAGGGCAAACACTTAGCGTTGTTTAAATTTTCCCCAGACTCATTATTTGTCTCCCTTGATTTTATTTTAGTAATATTTGAAGGAGGGTTTGTCTTATCCTGATGAGGAGGGCTTAAAAATTGCTAGCATATATTATTTACTTAGAGGATCAAAGGTCGAAATGAGATGAGTTGGACCAAATTGTCTCATCGGACAGTTTCGACCTGTCAGCCTTTTTGGAATCCTCTCAAGATGTAATTCCTGTTCAGGCAATTTTGCTTGTTCCTTTTTTTTCTGAGATAGATAAAAATAAGGCTTTCAAACTGTACTCTCAAAAGAAGGAGGAATTATTTTGTGGTCAAAAAAACAATTTTTCTTGACGTCTCCAGACCAACTCAGTTGAGGTGGAGAGCCCTTTTGGACCTGAAGCCTGGGGTTTTGGCTATGGGGATGACTTTTCTCCAGAAAGTCTCTTGTAAATGTTAAATTACATTCCAAGAAAAAATGATATTTTCTTTGATGCTCAATTAGATTTTCTTAGAGCTCATAGTCCCTAATTTCATTCCAGACTCGATATGTAAAAGGAGTAATTATAAGTTATTTTCTCTTTTTAACAGTTCCTTAGTGTGATTTAATTTATTTTATGACATTGTTGGTATTTTCTTCCATGATGTGGACTTAATGAGGATGTAAATTTCTATTCATTATATTTGTTTTCTTTTTTCCTTTGTCATATTCCTGATAATTTCTCAGTGGAAGTTTTGAAATGCTTAAAAAAAATCCATAGATGTATTTGAACCAGCTAATTATTGTCCCTTCTCTCATTTTTCTTCAAACTAGCTGAGTGACATGTTTTTTCCAACTGACAGATCATATAGAACAGTGGTTCTCAACCCAGTCCTTTGGGACCTTCCAGGCCAGTCAGGTTTTCAGGATATCCACAATGAATATGCATGAGATAGATCTGCATGCACTGCTTCCATTGTATACATCGTATAGAGCACCACCCAGGAAGGATTGTTCTGGTGGCACCGGGATGGCTGTGGAGAGTGTGGTTTGGAAACCTGATGCGGCTCCTTCAAGCACCTTCCTTCGGCTGCCTCCATCTTGGGGGCTATTGCGGCAGGGACCGATCATCCTGGAAGACCAGTCTCCCTTCTTACATACAGCATGGCTCTTGAGAAGAGACTGCTAGTTTGTGAAGGCTATTCCACAGCTGTAATCTCTACTATACTTGGTGCTTAGAGGAGGTCTACCAAGCTAACATACGTACGGGTATGGTGCCTTTTTGAGCACTCGTGTAGCGTGCAGCACTTGGCTCCTGAAATGGCCAAGGTGACATCCTCGTTGACTTTTCTGCAAGAATGCCTAGAGAAGATTCAGGTGGCAGCTTTAGCCTGTTTCTGTGGCTGGCAAGTCCTTGGCTTTGCACCCGAACATCTCCCATTTTCTCCAAGAGGTTTGACATCTGTGCCATCCCTTTCGATCTGTGATCCCTTCCTGGAATCTCTCTGGTGCTCAGGACCCCCATGGTGGCCCCCTTTGAGCCATTGAAATATGCTGCCTTGAAAGATTTGATGTCTTGGTCGTGATTTGTTCTGCAAGGCGGATCTCCGAGCTGCAGGCACAGCCTTTCCACTTCCCTTATCTCCTCCCACCCTGCCAGCTCCTCCCACCCTGCCAGCATTGAGGAACCTGTGTCTTTTGGAGAGACTGCTAGGTACTTATGACCTAGATCGGCCACTGTTGGAAACAGAATACTGGGCTTGATGGATCTCGGTCTGACCCGTATGGCATATCTTATGTTCTTATGTTAAGTTCTTATATTCTTATATGCAGATCTATCTCATGCATATTTATTGTAGATACCCTAAAAACCCAAATGGATTAGGGGTCCCAGAGGATTGTGTTGAGAACCACTGTTATAGAATATACTTGAGCTCTTCATCCCAGACAATCAGAATTTTGTAGAAGCCATAGTACAGAAACAATTCCTACATCCCTCTTGAACAAATTCCAATATTCCATGGACAAAGGTAGGATTGCTATAGCCATTTCCCTTGATCTAACTGCAGCAATCAAGGTAGTTAATGACATAATTTTACTTAACCATCTTCGTGACATCGAAATCTATTACTTGATTCTTTCCTGGTTTACTTCCTTTCTATCTGACAGGATGTTTTCTGTATCAGTTAACTTTACTTCCTCAACTGACTTAGCTCTGCCATGTGGAGTTCCCCAGAGGTCAGTTCTGGCCCCTGCACTCTTTAATATCTTTCTGAGCCCACTTGCAACTCTGATAGAAGATTTTGGGATCAGTACTTACCTTTACGCTGATGATGTTCTCTTGCTTTCCTACACAGACTCATGTTCCCTGGACCTTGGACCTATGTCTGGTGGCAATGGCAAACTGACTGGAGCATAATCATCTCAGGTTGAATCCAGTGAAAACAATGGCAACATAGCTCACTGGATTGTCCAGTTCACCATCTCTTGCCCCAGTTCTTGCTGGCTGTCCCATTGTACTGATGTCCTCATTTAAATATCTAGGAGTGCTCATTGATTATAAGCTCTCTTTCTCACAGCAAATAGGTATGATTGTCTGTTCTTTTTTTCATGCTTTCTGTCAGTTCGGCGCTATTCATCCTTTCCTTTCCTCTGTCATTTTGAGCCTGGTTTTCACGCGCCTTGACTAGTGTAATGCTATCTATTCCAGTCTTCCAGTTTTTGAGATAAAATTTCTGCAAAGAGCTCAGAATATCACTATCAGGATGCTTTTGTTGGCCCACAAATGTGATCATGTAACTCCACTTCTCATGTAGCTTCTTTGGTTTCTTGTAGCCTTTAGCTTTATGTTCAAAATATTAACACTGACCCATAAGATTCTGCCCACCAGCATCCTGGAATACCTAACTTCTCTCATTACATTGCATGTCCCTGCAAGAGCTCTGTGTTCAGTTCATGGTAGTCACCTTCATATTCCTTCACCTACACACATTAAGTATGAATCCACCTGACAAGTGGCTTTTTTCATCAAAGTTCCTACATGGAACTGCCTTTGTTTAGAGCAGCGGTTCTCAACCTGTGGGTCGCGACCCCCACAGGGGTTGCCACAGGATTTAGCAGGGGTCGCTTCACTCCGCCAAGTTAAAAAAAAAAGCGCACAAGTTGCTGCCGCTGCCGAGTCCGCTTCTTGGCAGTGGCAAACTCACTGTTTCCCTTCTAATGCAGCCACGGCTCCCTGACTCTTAGAGAACTGCGGCTGAGCCTGTGAAACAGTTGCGGAGTCCTTCCTGTCTCTCAACGGGCTCTGTGCAGCATTGTCCCGCCTCCAAAGGAAGTTATTTATCACTTCCTTTGGAGGCGGGACAATGCTGCACAGAGCCCATTTAGAGACAGAAAGGCTCCGCAACGGCTTCACAGGCACAGCCGCGGTTCCCTAAGAGACAGGGAGCCGCGGCTGCAGAAGAAGGAGGCAGATGAAGGGAGGAGGGGGCAGGGAACCTGCAACAGGGCTGACATGGAAGAGGGGAGGGAGGGGGGTTGACATGGATGGGGGGGGCTGACATGGATGGAGGGGGGCTGACATGGACGGATGGGGGGCTGACATGGAAGGAGGGAGAGAGTGGAGGCTGACATGGACAGAGGGGGCTGACATGGAGGGAGGGAGGGAGGGGGCTAACATGGAGGGATGGAGGGAGGGAGGGGGCTGACATGGACAGAGGGGGGCTGACATGGAGGGAGGGAGGGAGGGAAGGGGACTGACATGGACAAAGGGGAGAGACAGGGGGACATACTGGAAAGACAGGGGATAAATGCTGGACAGAGGGGAGAGACAGTGGGGGTTAGGATTATTGTTCCCTCTAAGCTGTGCGCGTGTGCGTGCACACACACCTTGCCAAGCGAGCGCACATAGTTTACAACAGAGCGCACAAAAATTACGGTTCTGATTCTGATAGAAAACAACACAGACGTCTTAAAATTTTAAAGTTGTTGTGTATTTACGGTTTTCACAAGTTCTACAATATGTTCTAGTGCAATCAATGTGGTGTACTTACTGTATTCTGACGTGTAGTCAAATTTTAAAGTATATAACTCCGAGTGTCGTTATGTGGCGCACAAAAATGTAACCTTCCTTCAAAAGCTGCACAGCTGATATTTTATGCGCACACAGCCTACAGAAAATTAGAGGGAACATTGGTTAGGATTATAATGGGCTGATGGGGGAGCTAGCACTGGTAATGGGCAGATGGGGGGGGGGGGCTAGGACTGGTAATGGGTTGATTAGGGAAGGCTAGGACTAGGAATGGACTGATCAAGGGGGGGTTTGGACTGGTAATGGGCTGATAGGGGGGTAGGACTGGTGGGAGGCTAGCATTGGAAATGAGCTGATCGGTGAGGTTAGGACTGGAAATGGGCTGATTAGAGGAGGCTAGGACTGGTAATGGGCTGATGGGGTGGGGTAGGACTGGTAATGGACTGATGGGAGGCTAGCATTGGAAATGAGCTGATTGGGGGGGGGGGCTATAACTGGAAATGGGCTGATTAGTGGAGGCTAGGACTGGTAATGAGCTGATGGGGGGGAGGACTGGTATTGGGCTGATTAGGGGAGGCTAGCACTGGTAATGGGGTTGAGGGGGGACTAACACTGGAAGTGAGCTGACTGGGGGGCTTTGACTGGGAGTGGGCTGATTGTGGGGAGGGGAGGATAGAGCTGCTGGCCCTGGAAGAAAACTGGGGGCTAAGGCTACAAATGGGCTGATACGAGGGGATGGGAGAATGGAACTGGAAGGGAGTGGATCTGAGAGGGGCTGCCATGATATTTGTACTAGAAGGGACTGGTCAGTGGGGAAGGAGGGGGACTGGAAGGGAATGGACACCAGTGGCAGTCATGGGAATGCAAGTTGACATTGGAAGGTACTGGAAGTGAGGGGCTGATACTGGGGAGGGTTACTGGGACTGGAAATAGGCTGATGGAAAGAAGTGAAGAAAACGAAAGAAGAGATAAGAAATGGCAGATGGACCATAGACCACAGAAAGAGAGCTAAGAGAAGACAGGAAAGCAGAAGCCTCAGATCAGGACCAGCATGATCAGAGAATAAATTGGTCAGACAACAAAGATAGAAAAAATAATTTTATTTCATATTAGTGATTTGACTACAAAATCATAATGTATATAGTTACCCCTATGTTATCCAGGTTTCGCATCCCTTTTCTCTGTAAACACAGAACGGCTTGTTGTTCTGATGATTTCGTTGCATGTAAACCACACTGATGCCGAATAGCGCGATATAAAAGAAAATGGAAATAAATAAATAAAAAATAAATAATAATTTTGAAATCAAATATTGTTACTTGTTATTGGGATTAATTATTGTGGTTTAAATAAGTAAATTTTATAAATAAAAACGTAATGCAAAGGCCTATAATATATTAATAATTCAACAAATGATTACAGCGACAATGCGTTAATGGTAAAGGACGAGAGACGCATTTGATTTTATCATTGGGGGTCATCACAAGTTGACCAATGGTAAAAGGGGTCACGGTACAAAAAAGGTTGAGAACCACTGGTTTAGAGCTCTCGTACTGACAGCTCCACGTATCTCTCAAAACTCATCTGTTTGGGGAAACCTTTGGGGCACCCATAGTTTGCTTCATAATGGGGGTGGGGGGGGGGCTGCCTCTATTTATTGTGTATTCACTGTTCTCTGTGCTCCGTTGTTTTCACTTCTGCTAGTTTCTTCCTTTCCTGTCCTATTGATTTTGGAGTTCCTTTCTGATTTTCCATTTTCTGTTTTAATTTTGTTAACCACCTTGATTGTTGACAGAAAGGCAATATCTACATATATGATGCAGGACATAGTGCATCAGTTCCTTTTGCCACGTGCAAATAGATATCTTAGGGCAGCTTTCCAGATCGTGGTCCAGTCCTCCTGTACAAGACTAAGCTGGATGTCCTCATTCCATCTTGCAATAAGTGTGGGAGAGATCTCTTCACCAAAAGCAAATTTAATTATTGTTTTATAAAATAAGGATATCATTTCTTTTTAGCAAGACAGTATAAGAGCATAGATTGCGACCATAGTACAGTGTTGGGGGGATCATCATCAAATGTAATGTAAGGAATGAACTCCTTTTCTGTTCTTTCGTCTCTTTCTTGATTCTTTCAAATTTGATTGTTTTATTTGATCTATAAATTATTATGAATGATTGAAATCACTAAGATGGTATATAAAAAGTGTTTAAATAAATAATATAAAGTCGGCATCTGGAGCTGCAAATAATAATAGTGAATATACAAAGATGATCCTTACTTCCTATGTAACTATGTGAAGGAGTTTGTTGTACCATTCCCCCAAATCTGGTCCCACTCTCGGCCTTCACTTCATCCTCAGGGGTGTGAGTGATGGGGGAGAGTAGGATTACAACTCAGTGGGTCAAGGAGACCAGATTGCCCAGAAGAATCTTAAGACCCTTACACACTCTGCCCCAGATCCACAGAGTGCGTGCTATAATGGGGTGTATCTGACAGAGCCGCTTAATACCAACAATACGAAAAGGGGTATTCATCAGGGTGGCCAGATGCTGCCCCTGGGTTCCACCCCTCTCCACAGCCACTAACATCAGAAGAGGTTCCCCTGACATCCAATCCCAGAGCCACCCTACTCAAAAAATATAGGGCCAATTCCTTGCCAGTTGCTCAGTTGTATACCCGTTTCCTGTAACAGTGTCTAAATATTACTCCAGGGGAATTCTATGCAAAAACATATTAAATTCTGTGCATAAATTTTAAGAATTCTGCATGCTTTATTAGTACATTTTTGCACAGAATTCTCCGATCTAACTCCTCTTCTAGACCCAAACTTTCCCCTTCCTTTTCCCTCCTTATGGTTTATTGAAAGTTGATACACCACCCTTTGCAACAACAGAGCGGTGTACAATAAAATTAAAAACAGATACAAGAAAGGAAAAAGAACGCCATCAAAATCATAGGAAAGGTAAAAGAAGGAGACAGTAAAGGAAAATAGGGAGGGAGGTGAGAAATTAGAGGGTAGGGGGAGCAGGCTCCTAAGAAGCCTGTGGAGGAAGATTAAAGACCAATTGGAGCAAGTGGGTTTTCAGGGAAGATTTAAATTTTGGATACAAGGATTTGAGGTGAAGATCAGCATGGAAAGAATTCCAAAGACTTGAGTCCCAGAAAATAAAAAACTGAGTGTTGTGTGGATTCAAAGTGGGCTTGTGAGGGTGAGGGGAGATGAAGACAAGTAGCATGAATTGATCGGAGGATCCGTAGTGGAGCATGTGGAATAATACAGGAGGGCAAGTAGACAGAGGTGCTGGAGTGCAGGGTCTTATGGACAAGAGTGAGTTTGGACTGGATCCGATATGAAAGAGGTAGCTAGTGGGACTTGATGAGCAGAGGGAAGACTCTTGAGCTGATAGTGAGGTAGGCCAGATAAATGATATTACAGTAGTCTAAACAGGAAATAACTAAGGCCAGGAGCAAGGTGACAGCAGAGGAATCAGGAAGGAGTGAGCAGATAGATCCTATCTGATGAAGAGCAAAGAAAAAATGTTTTAAAACACCACTAATTTGATCTTGAAAGGTGAGGAAGGTGTCGAGGATGACCCAAGGTACTTGAGAGAGGAGACTAGGAGAATAGGAAATCCAGAGGAGAGAGGGAAATGGGTGGATGTGAAAGCCCAGAAGGAGACATAGTAGGGTCAATTGATGAGAAATGACTAGAACCTTTGTAGAACAGAATCATGCAAACTTGAATCATGCAGCAGCTTGAAGATGGAAGAGAAGAAGAGTGTGACTGATGAGATTGAAGGCAAAGGAGAGATCAAGAGAAATAGTTACAGATACATTACCCTTATCCAGAGATTCCTGTATTTCATTAAGGACAGATAGAAGAATGGTTTCTGTGCTGTGCCCAGCACGGAAGCTAGATTGTCTGGGATGTAAGAACTTGGTCTTTTCAAGGTGATATGAGAGCTGGGTGAAAACAAGTTTTTCCAAGATTTTAGAAAGAAAAGGGAGGTTAGAGACTGGATGAGATTAGGAACAGTGGGATCCAGAGAACAGTTTTTTAAAAGACTGACTACTATGGTCTTCTAGCATTGTGGGAAAGTGCCAACGGACAAACTGTTGTTAAAAAGAGTGAGGATCCGGGGAAGAAGGGCCAATCACAGTTCTGTCCCCCATCCCCAAGCCTTTCTTGTCCTCTCTTTTCTCTCCCCCTCTGACTTCTAGCAAAATCCCAACTGCCCTCATACACATATTCTACCTCGCCTCTTCTCTTCCGTTCCCATGCACCAAACCACTTTCTCCCTTACCTCTCCTTCTTTCTTCCCAGGTACATACCTTCTTTTTCTTTCTTACCACCACCCAGGCATATACTGTACCCATCTCTAACCCCCAGCCAATCCCCAATTCACCAGCAGTCCATACCCAATCCCCAGCCACTCCCCAACTCACCAGCAGCCCATCTCCAACCCACAGCCACCCCCTGCCTCACCAGAAGACCATTTCCAGTCCTTCCCCTTCCCCTTCCCCAGCCCCAGCCACACCCAACTCACCAGCAGCCATTCTCCTGCCTCATCCACCTCCAAAGCAGCCCCTCTCCAGCTCCAGCAATCTCCTGACTCACCAGAAGGCCATCTCCAGCCCCCAGCACACCTCAAATCACCAGCAGCCCTTCTCCTGTCCCTAGCCCCCCCCAAATCACCAACAGCCCATCTTCAGCCCTCTGCAACCCCCTGACTCACCAGTATCCTTCTCCTGTCTCCAGTCACCTCTCCCTCAACTCACCAACAGCTCTTCTCCTGCCTGACCCACAGCGGCTTCTTATTACAGCCACGGGAGAATTTTCCTTTGCTCCCATGGCTGTGCTAGACTTCTAATGCTAAAAATTATTCCACCCTTCACTCACTTCAACTAATTTATACCCAACCACTGAGTGATTCTATAGTGACTGATATAAACTACTAAATACCGTGTATTGTTTTCTTGTCGGAAGTTATTGCCTTGAGAGATTTCTCCCTCCTGAAGCGTGACTTCCCTTTTAATTACTTTTGTGGTAACCAAACCACCGTATAAAACCTGTGAAGTAATTGCATTACTTAATGCTACAACACAACCAACTTAAAAGTTCTTAATTGCTATACTTCAACCCTTAAAACTCAGTAATTGCAGATCTTCAACGAACACAGTACTGCGTTTGGAACCGCAATTGTTCTTCGGCTCTGTCTCAACGCTTAAATATCTGCTCCGTATACTCATCTGAACTAGTATCTTCTTTGGTTCAAATAAGTTCTTTCCCGCAGCTCTGATGCAATGATGCACCTCTCCTGCACAGACCGGATCTCTCCGTTGTTACAGTCTTACTTCTGTGAGTTCACAAGCAAAGTGAAAAGATATTTAAAGGCTACTAAAGGCCGCCTTCTTCTGATGATGTCATTATCAGCTTGGCCAATCATATACCAGAATCCTCCAAACAGTGATGTTTAAATCAAACTTAGCTAATCCTGTTCCAAATTTAGCCCTTTAGGCTCTAAACAATCAATGCGAAAGATCCAATGTTGTTCAGCCCATTGAAGGCGCTGCTCTCTGTCCCCCCAAAACATGCCGATGTTGCTTCAAAATAGATGTTATTCTTGAACTATTCAACTATGCCAGTGATAAAGTCATCTTCAGATTGTTTCCTTTTGTCATATAGCCATTCTCTGTGTGTATATCGTGCTCGTATCAGAGCCTGTTTTTCCTTTGGAATGATACTGAACAAGCTTTAATAGATTTCATTACCTGGTTGAATGCTCAAAAAGAAAATTTATCATTCACATTGCATTTCCATACACAACAAATAGAATTTTTAGATGTAAAACTCTTTAAACAAGGGTCTCGTCTATGCTCCACTTTGTACAGGAAATCTGTACAAAGAAACACTCTGTTACAATTTTCAAGTTTCCACCCTCCAGCTTTAAAAAGGGGCTTGCCCTATGGTCAGTTTCTACGTCTTCGTAGGATCTGCACTTCCATTCATGAGTTTGAGTGCCATGCACAGGATTTGAAAATCAGATTGTTGCAGAGAGGTTACCCTTGTTCTATAGTAAAACAGGCTCTGATACGAGCACGATATACACACAGAGAATGGCTATATGACAAAAGGAAACAATCTGAAGATGACTTTATCACTGGCATACTACCTTACATGTTGAATAGTTCAAGAATAACATCTATTTTGAAGCAACATTGGCATGTTTTGGCTCTTCACACATGTTTTCAGAAACCATTGCGGATAGCATACACTAGAGGCCTGAATATAGGCAATTTACTCAATACCACACAGCCGCGAGTATTGCAGGCTTCAGAGGATTCTCCAATTGGGCATTTTCGGTGCTCTAGGGGAGTGTCATGTGATTTATGTCAACAATCAATAGAAGGAAAGGAGTGGTATATTCCGCATACAACAATTAAACAGATATCTAAAGGGTTTACCACATGTTCCACTACTTATGTGGTTTACACTCTAGTTTGTCCCTGTTTCAAAGTATATGTTGGTCGAACGATTAGAAAGGTAAAACTTCGTCTTCAGGAACATGCATCTCGAATACGAAATTTAGTTACTACAGCTCCATTAGTACAACATTGTATTGAATTTGGTCATTCCTTTACAGATTTTCAGTGGAGAATTATTGATCAAGTTCCCCTGAGTTTGAGAGGGGGGGACAGAGAGCAGCGCCTTCAATGGGCTGAACAACATTGGATCTTTCGCATTGATTGTTTAGAGCCTAAAGGGCTAAATTTGGAACAGGATTGGCTAAGTTTGATTTAAACATCACTGTTTGAAGGATTCTGGTATATGATTGGCCAAGCTGATAATGACATCATCAGAAGAAGGCGGCCTTTAGTAGCCTTTAAATATCTTTTCACTTTGCTTGTGAACTCACAGAAGTAAGACTGTAACAACGGAGAGATCCGGTCTGTGCAGGAGAGGTGCATTATTGCATCAGAGCTGCGGGAAAGAACTTATTTGAACCAAAGAAGATACTAGTTCAGATGAGTATACGGAGCAGATATTTAAGCGTTGAGACAGAGCCGAAGAACGAGTGCGGTTCCAAACGCAGTACTGTGTTCGTTGAAGATCTGCAATTAATGAGTTTTAAGGGTTGAAGCATAGCAATTAAGAACTTTTAAGTTGGTTGTGTTGTAGCATTAAGTAATGCAATTACTTCACAGGTTTTATACGGTGGTTTGGTTACCACAAAAGTAATTAAAAGGGAAGTCAGACTTCTAATGCTGGCACTACATGTTTTAGAATGGTTAAAATGGTAAACAGAAGCACTTCCAGTCTCTTTACCTTCTGAAAATATTGCATTCCAGCATCAGAAGTCTATCACAGCTGCAGGATCAAACAGAAATGCTCTTGCGGCTATGAAAAGGGAATAATGAGGCAGGATTGGATGTTCTTAAAACGTATGCGCCTGAACCTGCCTCATTGTCTGCCAATGCCGGTGCCTGCACAGAATTCTGCATAGCAAATGCAGGATTCTGAGCAGGTGGGGAATTCTACACCAATTTCTGCATTGTGCAGTTGTGCAGAATTCCCCCAGGAGTAAAATATTAAATCTATACAGCAGCATTAAGTTTTGTAGGATGCAGAGACCAAAATACTTTAATGACATCCAAGTCCAGTGCAAGGGAATTCCAGAATGCCAAATGCCTGGAAAGGTATCCCCTACATCGAATATCAAAACTTTCCTCCTATTGATACACAGCCTGAAAACTCTGCAAACTCATTCAAGATCCTCAGTACTTTCGCTACTGGTCTCTCTGTTTCTTGTAGCAAAACCATCAGGTCATCCACACAAAAGGCAGTTTTTATCTCCATGTCCCCCATAGTAGCACTAGGCTAAAGTTCTCTCCACTAGGCTTCAGCTAGTGATTTTTAAGAAGGCCAACGTCCTGAAGGGACGTCCACATGTCCTCTAGAGTGCAGTTGCGGTAGAACACACCATTATGACTAAACAATAGTCCAAATTGAAATAAACACTGATGCCACACTGCATGTTTCTTTAACAGATTAGTAATATCCTTGAACGCCTGCCGCTTTTGCAGCATGATTGCAGATAGATCGCTTTATATTTCTATTTTATGTCCATCCTTCACAATTTCTGGCCTAGCATGTGCTTTTCCCAGAATCTTCTTTTTTAGGGGGAACTGCAGTAGACAGACCACTACATCTCTGGACAGGTTAGCTCTCTAAGACACAGTGCTCAATGGGCATATTCTATAGCCCAGCTCTTCGCTTCTTTGCTGACGTTCCCACTATTAAGAACTATGCAGAATACACAGTGAGCTACCTCCTCCACATCTCCATATTGCTTCGTATCTGGTACACGGCGCCATCTGGAAACTGCACTGCCTGGTGTGATTTTTTTAATGCCCTCAAGTTTCTATTGCAGCTCATCCCATAGTGAGTCTACTTTGCATAGATCACGAGCCTCGCCAGGACTTCATCCTGCTGGTCAGCTCTCTGCTCCATCTCCTCTGTGCAGTGCCCCAGCTCTGCTGTGTCACTCCTTATACCAGCCAACACTTCTTTTATCTACTCCATCTCCACATAAATGTCAAATTTAATTTCTGGGTTTTTTTTCCTTTTTATTTATGAATTTTTATACAATTAATCAAGCAAAACTTGTACAGAACAATAATACTTGCAAATGTAAATATACAGTAACATAAACATCAAGAAATAATACTGCAAGGATTATAAGTAGTCCCCCATATAGAGGAGTTAACCAAAAGAAAAAGGAGAAAAACTCCTAACACATTAGCAATTAACCCAGGAAAAATAAGAGGAGACAGTGCACCAAGGAGAGCAATTAAACTAGATGGAGTCATAACTCAGGAGAGGAAATAATTGGTAAATGCAAGCTTAAAAAAGCAGAAAGATCCTCACGAGGAAAAAAAAACATATTTCTGTGCTTCATAGGTAATTAAACATTTACAAGGAAATCGTAACATAAATGACGCACCAATTCGTACTACCCCTGATTTCAATAACAAGAAGGCTCTCCTCCCTTCTGCATTTCCCCTGCAACATCCGGGAAGAGAAAAATCTTTTTCCCATGAAACAATCTATCTCGCTTTTTATAAAACAATTTTAACAGCCATTCCCTATCTGAAGAGAGAGCTAATGTAACTAACAATGTTGACACAGCTATGTCCTCTTCTTTGGGGATACAAAGCAAATCAGAAACATTGAGAGAGTCCATCTCGAACGGTCCAACAGACACTTTCCCAGCTTTTTTTCCTAAAGGAAGATAATAAACTTTAGAAACTGGAGGCATCAACTCCGAAGGAACCGAAAGTACCTCTTGAAGATAACTCTTAAATAAATCTAGAGGTGCCTTTCCAGGTATAATAGGGAAATTTAAGAGACAAACATTAGATGCTCGAACAGCATTCTCCAATGTCTCAGCTTTGGCCCGAAGAATAACATTATCTTTGTCCAAAGAATCAGATCTGAAACTCTTACTAATCGCTGATCCATACTTGCTTGCTTGGTGTTAAAATCCTCAATAGAAGCATGCACAGACGGAGAAGCCGCCTCAAGCACAGAAATCCGGTCAGAAAGGGCTGAAAACTGATTACCCACATGTTACAAAGGTGGGAAATAGCGTCCCAGATGTTGTCCAAAGTTACCGAAGCGGGGCGAGCCAAAAAGAAGGAAAAGCCAGAGGACGAAGGTAGAGATCGTTCAACTCCACCCTGAGGCAGAGTAACACCGTCATTTACCTGAGCATGAGCCCCGGTCTCAGGCTGAGATGGAAGTGCCGAAACAGCAGCCTGCAATCCTCCATTACGATCTCCAATATGCTCAGGAAGTGAGTCCCGCTCAGATGACATAGTTGCTACCACTCTGGAAGACAGCCCGTCGTCACTCATCAACCGAGCAGCCGAGGACCCAGGAGGCACCGGGGGAAGCATTCCATCTGGGGAGAGCGTGGTATCCAGGGCGGAGGACGGTATCCAGGGCGGAGTGCCACCAAGCCCGCTCGAATCCCCTGAACCTGCTCCTTGGTCAACTGAACAAAGCGGTCCATAGGCCCCTCACCAGAAGGTAATAGCTCCGCGGGAAGAGCTTTAGCCTTAGCTTTACCTTACCTCTTAGGCATAGTCAGTTGGCTAATTCTCTACTGCCGCCATCTTAGAAAGGCCACTCCCCCCTTAATTTCTGTTTTAAATTTTGTTAGTAGCGCCCGCATTTCTGCCATGGTGAGAGGGCTTCCAGCTGGGTTGCTGTCCAAATCACAGCATTTTCAGATGCCAAGTTCTCCTTGTGCTCCTGTGACTTTGTTTGAAGGTCACCGATTCTTCTTAAAGAACGAATTTAGATTGTCCGATTTGGACTTTGCTGTCATGATTTAATAACCGTTCTGCTCAGCAGCTTGCTTGTCTTACTCTGGGTGGAAAGGCCAGTAAATTGTTAATTTATACTTAAATGCATGTTGACGTTGTCCCATTAAACCATGTCTGGCCATATGATCAATAATTTTGTTCTTTATAATGATTTCTACCATTTTGCTTGGCATCAACATAAGTCTTACCAGTTTGTAGTTTTCAGGATCACCCCCTGGAGCTCTTTTTAAAAACTGGCATTAGGTTGGCTCCCCTCCAATCTTCTGATGCAATAGATGATTTTAACCATAGTTTAAACATTTATAATAGTAGCTCTGAAGTTTCAGCTATAGGTTCCCTTTTGGAACCAATTTCTCAATTTTTAGATATTCTCTTGCGACCATTTGTGGTTGAGGTTCCCTCTTTCATCAGAGATTCTGCACACTTTATGAAACTCTTACAGGGTTTCCAGGGATACCATGAAGGGTTGGTTTTGGTGACTTTGGATATAGAATTACTTTACACCAATATACCACAGAAGGAAGCCCTACCAACATTCTACCAATATAGATCAGCAGACACTGCTCCACGATCAGGCTAAGCCTACATATTGCCTTCAAAAGAAATCAGAATCAATCTAATATTCTAGTGCCCTCCTGGTACCTGTTGACCAGACAAAGCCATTCACAACAAGCCACTTCAAATGTGAGTCTTGCTCGGTCTGCCAGCTGGCTATGACTTATAAAAGGTTGTTTTGTGTGTGCTAAGAATGCAAAAAAGATTACCTTGACTAGTTTTACCAATTGCAATACAGAGTATGTAATTTATCTTATACAATGTCCATGCAATCTGGTCTATGTTGGTAAAACCAGACGTAGCATTAAAACAAGAATCATCGAACACCGAAGCGCAATCCATTGCTGTGCTTCCAAAAACCATTGGTTTCCCATTGGCTGGAGGCTCCTCATTCACTAGGAGACCTTAAGTTTGTTGTCTTTAAACATGCTCAACCACACTGGTAAGGTGGAGATCTAGATAAGACTCTTCAGATGTTGGAACAAAGGATGATTTTTGAGTTGGGCTCCCTCCACCCTGGTGAGTTGAATCAGGAGATTAACCTTTTGGTCTTCCTATGACGCCTCTGTACATTACTTATGCATCCCCTATTGGCCTCTGTGCTACCCAATACAAGCATTGTGGAACCTGTGTCCCTTGGGGAAACTGCTAGGTACGTATGACCTAGATTGGCCACTGTTGGAAACAGAATACTGGGCTTGATGGACCTTGGTCTGACCCAGTATGGCATATCTTATGTTCTTATGTTCTTATGTTACCCAATGGCCCCTTGCTTCTTTTTTATTTTGGCTTTTAATCCCCTATTTTGAACAGTTTTTGTTCCCCCTGGATTTTATCTTTTTTTTTCTGACTCGACATGCACCTGATTTTATTCTATCTATCTATCTATCTATCTATCTAGTGGTTTTATTCCTTCCTTTTTCCCTCCTCCCTTCCCCTCCTCCCCTTTCCCTTCCCCTTCCCCCTCCCCCTCCTCTTCCTTTCCCTTCCTTTTCCTCCCCTCCCTCTCCTTTCCCTCTCCCTCCCTCCCCTTCTCCTCTCCCTCCCCCTTCCTCCCTTTTCCCTCCTCCCTTCCCCTCCCTCCCCCTTTTCCCTTTCCCTTTCCCCTTCTCTCCCCTCCCATTTTCCTGCTTCTCCCTCCCTTTAACAAAACAGGACAAACACAGAGGGGATGAATACTTTTGCAATGCACTATACTAGTTAATCCCATTACAGATCACTGTTGTTTAATACATCTAGCGAGGTATACATTTCTTTCGGGCTATTTCATTTCAAGCACCTCCAGTGGTAATTTAACTTTTTATACCTAATGGATTGTCCCCATTCTTTACAACCTTTGTTTTGCCACTCCTCCTGTCTGCCCCCCCCCTTTTTTATATTCTTTAAATATTGTCTTATCACATTGTTTTTATGGAGCTGAAGGATTTAATCGATTTTTTCATTTCATTTTTGAGCAAATTTGTACTTTGTTTTTATTCTTCAATTTGTCTATTTCAGTTTGTTCACGCATACAATCCGTTGGCACTATTGGATGTTTCTTGCTCCTGCGCGCTTTTGTATGGTTCCTTAAGCACTTCTTCTCTCTTGCATCTTTTAAGTACCTTTATAATACAGCTTTATTGTACTTCAACTTTTTACACGCAGGTGCCTACCTTGTTTTTTAGCTGGTTGACATTCACTCACTTCTGATGCATTGGTGTTCCTATTACAGATCACTGTTTTTTCATACACCCAGTGAAGTATATATATTTATACATATACATATATATTCTTTTGGCCATCTTATCTTAAGCACCCTCAGTGGGTGATTTAACCTCTTACATGTAATAGATTGTCCCGGTTTTTATACTTTATGCTTTGCCGATCCACGGTCTGCCTCTCCCTTATTTCTATCACATTGTTCTTTACAGAGCTGACTTTTTTGATTGATTTTATTGACTTTTTCTTTGAGCTAGCTTGGGCTTTGTCCTTATTTAGCATAAAATACATTGGTGCTGCATATATATAACTTTTTAGTTATGGGTACAATTGTGTCAGTGCCGCATCATGAACAGCACAGCCACACTTCCCGTATTTCAAAGCTTGATGCTATTAGCCTCGCTTTCATTTGGTGCTCTTGCTCGGTGTTTTTTTGAATTTGTGTGCATCCTTAGTGGTAAGTTCTCCTGATTTGGTTTACATTGTTTTTCCAGGTTTTCTGTAGTAATATTGATTAATTCCACCCATTCACTTCTGGCTGCACGATGTGCCTTGTGTCTATTCCATCATGTTTAATGCATAGCTACTTTTATTGGGGCTCTTGCCTCTGTTCCATGGTTAGTCACTAGGGTACCTCTCGTAGCTCCTCTTGTTTTGTTGACAATAATTTATACTACAACTGACTGATAGTTATAGGTCCCTATGATCTCTAATGTTTCTCCATTTTATATGTCCTTCCTGGTTTTTATAGTTTGCATAACATACTAGTTGGTAAGTTTGGTCTTTTTACCTATGCACTAACGTACTGTTATTTTGAGCACTGTTTTATGTATGAGCATCTATATGTCTCCGTGAGTTTTTATATCCCTTCCCTTTGGGATTCAAATTATTACTTATATTTACTTTTATGTTTTTTATGGAGTTTTTTATTGGTAATGTTTATGTTTTTATTCATTGTACTATTCACATTCTTGTTTTTATTTTCTGGATACATTTTGGCTACTTGTGATGCAAGTTGATTTCTTTTATTAACTATTTATTTAATGTTTTATGATTTATTTATATACATTCTTTATTGTCTTACTAGAGGTTATTTGCTCCCCTGAAGAAGGCCCCCGACGAAAGATATGCCGAGCTAGCCTCTTATTAATAAAATTACCCTTCCATGGTGTATGTTGTCCTGCTCTTTGTGTTCTCTGCTGTCGCTGCAGGAAGGGTAGTGTTCTTTGCTCGTTTAGCCATAGTTTAAACATTTATAATAGTAGCTCTGAAATTTCATTTTTTAATTCTTTCCACATTCTTGACTGTACTATATACAATCCAGTCTTGGTAATTTATTGTTCTTTAGTTTGTCAATTTGTTCTCTACATCTTCCAGGTTTACTGAGATTTCATTTAGTTCTTCTGACTCATAACCATTAAATACCTTTTCTGGCATGGACAGGTTCTTCACATCTTCCTCAATAAAGACTGAAGCAAAGAATTCATATGGAGGGGAATTTTAGAAGATCCGTCCAAGTGCAATCTGGGAAAAAATGTAGGCACGTCCAGACATGGATGTGATTTCACAAACCTGGATGTACCAAGATGTACATCTGCAGGGGCATCTACCTAGACATTCCCAGGACAGTGTTACAAAGCCTGGATGTCTAGGATGCAGTGTCTGAATGGCTTCAATCCCAGAACCTCCGCATTCAACACAAGAAAACTGAGGTTCTCTTCATCACTAGGGACCCATTTTTCACCCCCCCCCCACCCCAGATAAAGGTGAAAGAAGCCGAGCTCCAAACAAAGCCTTCAATCCGATACCTTGGGGTCACTTTGGACCAACGCCTGGATATGAAATTACATATAACCAACGTAGTCAGAGCGATCTATCTCAAGATCCAGACACTCCGACACCTTCGCTCCTTGCTTGATCCTGAGGACTTCCGGACTATATTCCAAGCTTTAACCTTACCGCACCTCGACTATGCTAATGCCATTTTTCAAGGCCTCCCACACTCCACCTTAAACCCTTTACAACTTGCCATGAACACCGCTGCCAGAGTCCTCTACGGAGCATCAAGAAGGGACCATGTAACACCTATTCTAAAGCAGCTTCACTGGCTCCCCATACATGGGAGACTGTTGTTCAAGACCTTATTACTCACCTTCAAGGCTATCAAAGGCATCACCTCCTCCTCACCAATAGACCTCATTCAGACCGTTCCACCTAACAGATCTAGGAGAACGATATCTACAAACGCGCTAGTAATCCCTAAGGCAGCAACAAAATGCTCACTAGCGACGTTTAACAGGGCTTTCAGCTTCTATGCCCCTAAGTGCTGGAACACCTTACCACCGGAGATTCGGGCTGTCACCGATCTAACTCTTTTCAGAAAGGCACTCAAATCCCACCTATTCCCCCAATATTACCAGGCCAACCAAACACCGACCTGACCACCCTTCCCCTTTTTGAACACCTGTTCCACAGGACCCAACTCAATCTAAGAATAAATCCTGCTGTATATACATGTAAATACATATGTAAATAGTCTCAGTTAACAATTTCCCCCATGTTTATCCAAGTTCTCATACCTGTTCTATGTAAAACCAAACAGCTTGTTGTTCTGATCTATTGTTATATTGTAAACCGCGCTGATGCTAAATAGTGCGGTATATAAGAGCCTGTAATAAAATAAATAAATAAATAAATAGTCTAATGGTTCGAGTAGCTGCCTAAGAACTAAACAGCCAGAGTTCAAATCCTGCTGTTGTTGAAATTGTACTGGGGGTGAGTGAGTACATTCATCTCTACACCCTCTGGATGTTTTTCAGTTAAACAAGCACTTTTTAGATAATTGTTCATCACTATTCATTTCTGTTGTCAAACGAGGACATCCTGGTCCCTGTGAATGCCCTGACCATGCCTCCAGGTTGCTGGAAATGCACTGTTCACACCTCCTCCATGTTCCCATTCAGAGTCAGACATCCTCATCCTGGGGATGTTCCCAGAGCCAGCTTCTGAAATGGTTCTGGAGATGTCTCTGTGCTTTGGACGTCTCTAGGTCCATTTTCGGACATCAGAAGAACATAAGATATGCCTTACTGGGTCAGACCAAGGTCCATCAAGCCCGGTATCCTGTTTCCAACAGTGGTCAATCTAGGTCACAAGTACCTAGCAGTTTCCCCAGAAGAAACAGGTTCCACAATGCTTGTAATGGGACAAGCAGTAGATTTCCCGGGTCCTCTTTAATAATGTTTTATGGACCTTTCCTTCAGGAACTTGCCCAAACCTTTTTTAAACCCAGCTACACTTTTACTAGTGGAGTGGAGGAGTAGCCTAATGGTTACAAACACCGATTTGGGAACCTAGAGACCAGGATTCAGTTCCCACTAGCACTCCTTGTAGCCTTGGGCAAGTCACTTAACCCTCCATTGCCTCAGAAAAATCCAAGTTACCAATGTCCCTGTTTAATGTACATTACCAAGTTTAAGTTTCAATGTAAACCACTTTGATTGAAATGATAAAGCAGTATGTAAAACCTGTTAAATAAATAACTACAAATTCCAGAGCTTGAGGCTTCTAAAATGACCCTCTTAGTCTCTCAGCTATAGCCTTGTTCTTCCTGTGTGCCTCTTTTACCCCTTCATAACTGGCTCCTTGCTTCGAATGCACCTGTAAAAAATTTTATTATGAGTTTTTGTCTCTATGTCAAGCTTCTTTTCAAATTCACTTTTTGCTTTCCTTATCAATACTTTGCCTTTAACTTGCCAGTGCTTATACTGTTTCCTATTTTTCTCATTTGCTTCATTTTTCATCTTTTGAAAGACGTTTTTTGGCTCTAATAGCCTCTTTCACTTCATCTTTTAACCGTACTGGATGTCGTTTGGCCTTCCTTCTGCCTTTCGTAATGTGTGAGATACATCTGGTCTGGGATTCCAAGACTGTTTTTTTAAACAACATCTATGCCTGATATGAACTGTTGACCTTTGCAGCTGTTCCTTTTATTTTTTTAACCATTTTTCTCATTTTCTCCATTTAAAAATTAAATGCTGACATAGTAGATTTATTTTGTTTACTCATTACAGTTACTAAGTCAAATTTGATCAAATGATCTTTAGTTCCAAGCAGTCCCAACATAGCTCTTGTACCAAATTCTACTATATGTTCCACAAAGGACTAAGTCTAAACTAGCTCCTTCTCTAGTCAGTTCCTGAACCAGCTGCTCGATGAAGCAGTCATTTATTGCATCTAGGAACTTTACCTACCCAACATGTCCTGACATGACATTTATCCAATCAATATTGGGGTAAATGAAACCACTCATTATTGTGTTATCAATTATGTTGGCTTCTCTAATTTCTAATAACATTTTGTCATCTATCTGCTCTGTCAGTCCAGGCGGACGGTGCTACACCCCTACCACTATTCCCTTCCCCTTCAAACATGTAATTTCTATTCATAAAATCAATGGCACATTTTGTTTCCCCGCAGAACTTTTACTCCATTTGACTCAATGCTCTCTTTGATATTTAATGCCACTCCTCCACTGATTTGAAGCATCTTATCATTGTGATATAATTGTACCCTGATATCACAGTGGCCCATTGTTTATCCTCCTTCCACCAGGTCTCTGAGATACCTTCACTTAGTGCTATACATTCTAACTCTCTTTTTACATTTTAGGCTTCTAGCATTTGTATAGAGACATTTCAAGGCATGTTGGTTTGAATTTACAATCTTCCTAGAACAGGGATAATCTGTGATCTCTCAACTCATTCTACTCTTTATTTAAAAGCACCTGGGCTTCTTTAGCCTTTATTGCAACCTCTCTATTGGGATGCCCTAACTGCCCTGTTTTGATGGTATCCTGCAAATAGGACTGGCTCCAGAATTGGATCCAAATGTTGGTGCCCTAGACAAACCTTAAAATTTACACCCCTCCCCCCGGCTGTCAAGATCTATTGTTTAGCTTTGAATGTCCTGCTTTTTGCCGCCCCACCCTAGTAGTTACTACCCTAGGTGGCCACCTAGTTTGCCTGATGGTTGCCCCGGCCCTGCCTGCAAAGATACCTCACACATAGTTCCTGAGTGTATGCCAGCTTTCCCCCAGATTGTAGTTAAAGCTGTAACAATGAGCCACTAGGTGGCCTCAGTATAACTTATCATCTGTAACGCAAGGGGTAAAACCAGGATGAATGAACCTCTTCTGAAAATGTGGACCCAGTTAGCAATCCTATTTGATGAGGGTTTATCTGTGTTCTGTGTGTATGACAGAGATGAGGCATTTTGCTAGAATTTACTTTTGTGTAGGAATCTTAAACAGTCTGATCTATTCTGTTTCCCAGTAGGAGATGTATTGATATTCTAGGCTCGGGTATATCGAGATTTTTGGTGTTTGAGGCCTGGGAGTTAGTGGTGTTTTGCTAAGGCAGTTTTGCTATATATGTTTGGATTGCACTTTTGGTTTGACTTTGTATTATTTTGAAAGTGTCTGGAAGTAAAGAATTTGTGATGCTGTTATTGAGGTGATGTCAGAATGTGTATAGTATGTACATTAAACCTCACTTCTGACAGTATATTTGTGTATGCCAGATCTGCCACTGGTAGGTGTGTAACGGTTGGGGGTGGTCGAGCATGCATGCAAGAATAAAACCTCACCTAGGGAGCTTGATATCCTTGCACTGGTCCTGATAGGCAGACAAACCCTATAAAACCTGAGAGGTATAACTCCTGGTCACACACACATACACACACACATAAAGGGCCTTTTACATACTATGGGTCTATGATCCACTGGAACATAGAAAACTAATTAATTTTAGGAAAGTCTAGACCGGTCTTTTGTATTGACTCTATGCGTGCAAGC
Source organism: Ichthyophis bannanicus (assembly GCA_033557465.1). Classification (NCBI taxonomy): domain Eukaryota; kingdom Metazoa; phylum Chordata; class Amphibia; order Gymnophiona; family Ichthyophiidae; genus Ichthyophis; species Ichthyophis bannanicus. Next base: position 855,706,256 of record CM066032.1, read on the forward strand.
AACCAAGTTACCTGGATGGGCAGCTACCACAGTGTCTACATTTCATGCATCCTAGGAGCTAGGTTAGATCTTTGTTGACATTCCAGGATGGAAGAGCACTATCTCATGAGCAAGCAGGTAGCAGTAGTGGGTAAAGCTGGCACTAGCGAGGGGAATCAGCACACTGAACAGCTTTTCTCTTTCTCTACCTGCATATGCTTCTCTTGCCAGCTCTATCTCTTGAGAAATAGCTATACAGCCACACTTACCAGAACATACTCCCAGGAAACTAAATGTTTCCTACTTCCCTACTCTGACCTTAGAACTCTTGCCCTCAGGTTTTATTAAACCACACCCAACTCAAAAAATAGCATAATACGATAGGATAACATCTAATATACAGTGCCCAGTCATTAATGTTGTTTTCTATCTCCCTGGGCAGGGATAATAAAATGGGTGGCATTTCAGGTGTCTTGTCACAAGGGTCTGCAAAGACTCCAAAGATCAGTATACCAAAATAAATCCACATCCAGATGCCACAAAGGCCTATTCTTGGAGCAATGCCTATTCTTTTGGAAGCAGTCAGTCCGCAATGAAGATATTTACATAAGAAATCTCGAAGACCCATGCAGTTGTCTTTGTATGTCCCAAATAGACTGTTTTATTTTATTTGTATTAATGCGAAAAAGTTAAATGGGATTTTTTGCAGAATCACCAAGGACCACAGGGGGATTGGACAGTCCCAGGTTTCCATCCTTGCCTAACTCATAAAACATTCCAGTTCTATGTCTGACTATGGAAAAGTTGGTATGGCATCTAGGCTAGTAAACCTGGAAGCACAAAGTCCGAATGCAAGCAGTCCTTTTGTTTCAAAGCTGCACAGATTAGTACTACTACTATTAAAGATGTATATGGTTTTACAAAATATCTATTATGATTCTGTCTTAGAGCACATGAGTCCAACAGAATGCTCCTACTCTTTAACATAGTTTCTGCCCTGCCAACATTTAGTTTCTTGGACATTACATTGTCAATGGAACCCCTATTTACAAATAATCACCTCCTTCTATCTTTTACGTCAAATTCGCGCCATTCGTCCCTTCCTCTCCCCTTCCGCTCTCTCCACTCTACTTCTCTCTCTAGTTATGTCCCGGGTCGACTTTTCTAATTCTATCCTAACCGGCCTGGCCTCCTCCCAACTTCACCGCCTTCAGAGAATCCAAAACACCGCAGCTCGCCTTCTCACTCATTCATCCCCTTATCACCACATAACCCCTCTTCTCATCCATCTACACTGGTTACCTGTCTCCTTTCGCTCCCAATATAAGCTACTCACCCTGGTTCATAAAGCCCTACACACCAGTACCCCACAATATTTAGCTGATCTTATTCATTTTCACACCCCCAGACATACCCCCCGCTCGTTCCATTTAAACCGTCTCACCCTTCCTCCCCCTTCTGCTGCCCATCTTCAATCCACCCGCTCCTCAGCTTTTTTCTTCATAGGCCCCGCACTTTGGAATTCCCTTCCCACTTCCCTCTGCCTAGAACCCTGCCACGCAGCATTCAAACAACAGCTAAAAACCTACCTCTTTTCCCTAGCCTTTAACCTCCCCACCTCCCCTCCCCCCTTGTAGCTCTACTCTCCTTCCTCTGCTGTTCCTTAACCCACTTTGCTTTTACAAATTGTAAATTTCTTTTCCTTTTTCCGGCCTTGTGCCTTGCTTTTATTGATTTTACGTATTGTAAACCGCTTTGATTTTATTGATGGGCGGTTAATCAAGTTTTAATAAACATAAATATAAACATAAACATAGGCCAAAGCAGTGGTTTGTCAACCCAGGATACACCAAGCCAGTCTGGTTTTAAGAATATCCACAGTGAATATGCACGAGATAGATTTCTATACAAATGAGGCAGTGCATACAAATCTGAATCATATATATTCATTATGGATATCCTGAAAACCTGACTGGTTGGATGTGTCTCAAGGGCTGAGTAGAGAAACCCTGGAGTAAAGAAATACTTCAGCATTGTAGGGATACAAGACCTAAGAATTTTTGTAGAAAGTTATGTGACCTTTCTTATTTTATTACCACCTCAATAGAAGATTTAACACTGTCCTGGCCAAATCACTTAGGTCATGGCAACTAGCACCGAACATTACACCACATGTCCACAGCGAAGCGATCTGTACTCTATAGAGCCATTGCTACTTAAGCAGCCTTTAAAGAGGCTAATGTAATCACTTTTAAGATCAATAATCAGAAAGCATGTATGTAAAAAGATCACATCTTAATTTATACCTAAGTATGTGCATTGTTAACTCAATTATTCAGCTCCACCTCCCCCCAAACAAGAGAATTGTGGACAAATATAACCCAGGCATGAAAATCCAGTCTGTGGCCCTTCTCAATTTCTCTCTCCCTCCCCCTTCCCACTTACCCTTAATAATGTATCCTGTATTGCCACAGGCTCCGGCTTTATTGTTCCATACTTCTTATCCACCCCCTCTTTCCCTACCGCCCCCTCTCCCAGCCCCCCAACTTCTCCCACCTCCCCTTCTGTCTCTGCCCTCTCTCACTCCTGGTCCTCCTTCCGCCCTATCTCTACTGCCGAACTCCTCAAAGCACTTACCTCTTCTCGCAAGAGTACTTGTCCTTCCGATCCCATTCCCTCTTCTTGGCTCACTGCCCCTTCCCTGGCAATTCTTCATTTTCAACTCCAGTCTTTCTGCTGGCTCTTTTCCACATACCTGGAAGCACGTCATCATTAAGAACATAAAATATGCCATACTGGGTCAGACCAAGGTCCATCAAGCCCAGTATCCTGTTTCCAACAGTGGCCAATCTAGGTCATACGTACCTAGCAGTTTCCCCAAAAGACACAGGTTCCACAATGCTTGTACTGGGTCAAGCATTGATATGCTGGGTCCCTTCTTAATAATGATTTATGGACATTTCCTCCAGGAACTTGTCCAAACCTTTTTTAAACCCAGCTACACTAACAGCCTTTACTACATCCTCCGGTAACAAATTCCAGAGTTTGATTACATGTTGAGTGAAAAAATATTTCTTATTAGTCTTAAATAGTTTACCCTGTAGCATCATTGCATGTCCCCTAGTCTTTCTATATTCTGATAACGTAAACAATCGATCTACGTTTACCCGTTCCACTCCATTAATTTATAGACTTCTATCATATCTCCCCTCAGCCGTCTCTTTTCCAGGTTAAAGAGCCCTAACCTTTCTAGCCTTTCTTCATAGGAGTATCCTTCCATCCCCTTTACCATTTTGGTGGCTCTTCTCTGAACCTTTTCTAATAACGCTATATCCTTTTTAAGATACGGCGACCAGAATTGCACACAATATTCAAGGTGTGGTCTCACCATGGAACGATATAAAGGCATTATAATATCTTTTGTTTTATTTTCCATTCCTTTCCTTATGATGCCTAGCATTCTATTTTCTCTCTTGGCCGCCGCTGCACACTGGGTCAAGGGTTTTAACATGTTATCCACAATGACGCCTAAATCTTTTTCCTGTGTGGTGTTTCCTAATGTGGAACATTGCATCGTGTAACCATAGTTTGGGTTGTTCTTCCCTAGGTGCATAACTTTGCACTTGTCCCATTAAATTTCATCTGCCATTTTGATGCCTAGTCTTCCAATTTATCAAGATCCTCTTGCAATTTTCCACAATCCTCTTGGGTTTTAACAACTTTAAATAGTTTTGTGTCATCTGCAAATTTGATAATCTCACTCGTTATTCCACTTTCCAGGTCATTTATGAATATGTCAAAAAGCAGCGGACCCAGCACAGATCCCTGGGGTACACCACTATTCACCTTTCTACATTGGGAAAATTAGCCATTTAGCCCTACCCTCTGCTTTCTATCTTTTAACCAGCTCCACAGTAGTACACTGCCTCCTATCCCATGACTCTTTAGTTTTGCCAAAAGTCTCTGATGAGGGACCTTGTCAAAGGCTTTCTGAAAGTCCAGATACACTATATCAACCGACTCTCCTTTGTCCACCTGTTTATTCACACCTTCAAAAAAACATAACAGATGGACAAGATCTTCCTTGTCTAAAGCCATGTTGGCTGTCTCCCATTAGGCCATGACTATCTACATGCTGAGTAATTTTATTTTTTATGATGGTTTCTACCATTTTTCCCGGTACTGACGTCAGGCTCACCAGTCTGTAGTATCCCGGATCACCCCTGGAACCCTTTTTAAAAATTGGTGTTACATTGGCGATCCTCCAATCTTCAGGTATTAGAGATGATTTTAATGATAGTTCACAGATTACTAATAGCAGGTCTGCAATCTCATATTTCAGTTCTTTCAACACCCTTGGATGTATACCATCCGGCACAGGTGATTTGCTACTCTTCAGTTTATCTAATAGTTGTAATACATCTTCCCAATTCTTCCGCACCTTTAAATACCACTTCAGTCATGGGTAACATTCAACCAATTCTTAAGAAACCCTCTCTTTACCCTTCTGCCCTATACCCTACTGCCCTCACTCATTGGTGCCCTATCTCCACCCTTCACTTTCTTTCTAAGGTCCTTGAGAAGCTGGTCTTTGCTCAACTTTCCTCTCATCTCGACACTACACTTGCTCTTCACCCCCATCAATCCAGTTTCTGTCCTGGTAACAGCACCAAAACTATCACTCTCTCCCTTCTCAATGAGCTTCACACTTCTCACGATTGTGGCAAAATCTCTCTGACTATTTCTCTAGATCTCTCTTCAGTTTTTGACCTGGTTGATCATCGCATCCTTCTTTCCTGTTTACATGACTCTGGTATTACTGGTACTGTCCTTTGATGGTTTCACTCTTTCCTCTCACCCCAGACCTTTTCTGTCTTCATGGGCTCATCTTCCTCTTGCCCCACTCTTTTGTCCTGCAATGTCCTGCAAGGTTCTGTTCTTGTCTCACTCATCTGTAATGTCTTTTTGGCCTCTCTCATGCTCATTGTTCAACAGCACGGTATTTCAGCCAACTGCTACTGCTTCGTCCCCAATTTGGCCCCACTAAATGCCTGTTTCTCTTCTGTCTCCTCTTGGATTATCTCTAACTTTCTTCACATCAATCCCTCCAAAATCTCTGCAATTTGGTTTTCCTTTTCCACCTGTGCCCCCTCTCTGGCTCCCTCCCTGGCACAGACACATAAGAACATAAGATATGCCATACTGGGTCAGACCAAGATCCATCAAGCCCAGTATCCTGTTTCCAACAGTGGCCAATCTAGGTCATACGTACCTAGCAGTTTCCCCAAAAGACACAGGTTCCGCAATGCTTGTACTGGGTCAAGCATTGATATCCTGGGTCCCTTCTTAATAATGGTTTATGGACCTTTCCTCCAGGAGCTTGTCCAAACCTTTTTTAAACCCAGCTACACTAACAGCCTTTACTACATCCTCCGGTAACAAATTCCAGAGTTTGATTACACGTTGAGTGAAAAAATATTTTCTTGTATTAGTCTTAAATAGTTTACCCTGTAGTTTCATTGCATGTCCCCTAGTCTTTCTATATTCTGATAGCGTAAACAATCGATCTACGTTTACCTGTTCCACTCCGTTCATTAATTTATAGACTTCTATCATATCTCCCCTCAGCCGTCTCTTTTCCAGGTTAAAGAGCCCTAACCTTTTTAGCCTTTCTTCATAGGAGTATCCTTCCATCCCCTTTACCATTTTGGTGGCTCTTCTCTGAACCTTTTCTAATAACGCTATATCCTTTTTAAGATACGGCGACCAGAATTGCACACAATATTCAAGGTGCGGTCTCACCATGGAACGATATAGAGGCATTATAATATCTTTTTTATTTTCCATTCCTTTCCTTATGATACCTAGCATTCTGTTTGCTCTCTTGGCTGCCGCTGCACACTGGGCCGAGGGTTTTAACGTGTTATCCACAATGATGCCTAAATCTTTTTCCTGGGTGGTGATTCCTAATGTGGAACCTTGCATCGTGTAACCATAGTTTGGGTTGTTCTTCCCTAGGTGCACCCATCCCCCTGGTTTCCTCTCTCCATTACCTCAGTATTACCAGTATTACACTTGATTCCGCTCTTTCCTTTTGTGACCACCTTTCCTTGACTATCCAATGCTCATTCTATTCTCTTCGCCAGATCTTTTCCGTCTGCTACTTTCTTTCACTTTCCTCCTTGACCACGCTCCTCCTCTCCCTGGTGATGTCTCATATTGATTACTGTAATGTTGCCCTGGTTGGCCTAACTTTATGCCAACTTCATTGGCTGCAACTTCTCCAGAACACTGCTGCCTGAATACTCACTCACACTTCCCACTCGGACCACATCACCCCTCTGCTTATTTAGACAGATTTGTTTGCACTGGCTGCCTATCCAATTTTGCATACAATACAAGATCCTTACCCTGGTCCATCGTACCATCCACAGCAACACCCCACAATATCTCTCTGACTTAATCCACCTTCATACCCCACCCCGTTCCCTTTGCCAAATTCATTCCAACCACCTCTACCTCCCTTCTGCCTCACAAGCTTATCTAGAATCTACCCATGCCACTGCATTTTTCTTCCTTGGCGCCCTCCTCTGGAATTCCCTCCCTTCTGACCTTCGCCTTGAGCTCTCCATCTCCCGCTTAAGACAGTGCTAAAAACCCATCTCTTCTCTCTCGCCTTCGACCTTCCTCCCACCCCTACCTTGACCTCTGCCCCTTCGTTGTCCCATTTGTTCACTTCTCTTCCATTCTATGCTGGTCTAAGCTTTTCTCTCTTTCCTTTCCTGTCTTATATTTGGTATTCTTTTTCCTTTGCTCTACTTTTGTAGCACTTTTACTTTTATAAACCACTCAGATGCCCCGGTGTTGAGAAGTATATCAAACACAGCAATAAAGATAATGATAAAGATACTTCAGCCTCATTGCAGGTATGAACAATGTCCGTAATTAATGAAATCAAAGTGCAGCAGAGTACATCCTTTCCATGTCTGTCCTCTTAAAGACATGGTGTGGCAGCTATTCCTGGCCCGCTAACACCCTGCACCTTTAAAAGGGCAGACCTAGCTGCAGTTTATTTATATCAGGGGCTCAGCTAGGTCTGTCCACTTAAAGGTGCAGGGGGTTAGCAGGCCAGCAGTATAGGAATAGCTGCCACCCTATGCCTTTAAGAGGACAGACATGGGATCTTAAACAGTCTGATCTATTCTGTTTCCCAGTAAGAGATGTATTGATATTCTAGGCTCGGTTATGGGGTTCGAGACCTGGGAATTAGTGGTGTTTTGGTAAGGCAGTTTTGCTATATATGTTTGGAATGCACTTTTGGCTTGGCTTTATATTATTTCGTAAGTGTCTGGAAGTAAAAAATTTGTGATGCTGTTACTAGAGGTGATTGGGCATCAAAAGCTGTGATCAGACCTCCCCCTCCTCCACAATATTGTCGGTGCCGCAGTGTTGCAATCTGTAGCACAGACAATATAAATAAAAAAAGTGCTGCCTTCCCTGCAGCATGGAACCATCCTGGACAGCTCCTAATCCCCATAGCGAGCTGCTGGTCTAGTCAGTCGGGGGAAGCTCCCTCCCTCTCCACCTCCTGATCCCCCGCTAGACAGCTGATGCCCTCCTCCCTTCCTCTCCCTACATCATTCTCAAGTAACTATCCTGGCAAGCCAGTAGGCAAAGGGGAGGCTTCTCCTGCCCTCCTCAATGGATCTAAAAAAGATGGCCATAGTCTTGCAGTGCTGCCTCCTAACATTTATTTTATTTTTATTTTATTTAGTAAACATTTGTATACCGTTACTTCCTACGATCAGTAGCGGTTTACTTTACAGAATCATAATGTATTGCAATAGAGTGAATTTTTAAGATATACAGTTAGATTGAGTATTGATTTACACATCACAGGAAGATCAATTGGTTTCAATATACATTAGATGAGAACTCACAAATCTAAATATACATTTAATTGTAGGGATGTGGGTGGGGTGCAGAAATATACAAATATACAAGGTTAAATACCGGCTTACTAAATGCCTTTGCGGCAGACAGAAACCATCTAGGTTCAGCGAGCATAGGGGTGTCGCAATCTAAGTCAGGTGGTAGTGAACCTGGAATAATTGGGTTTTGAGTTTTTTCCTAAAGTCTTGCAAATCAGTCGTTGATCGTAGCTCGTGAGGGAGTTGGTTCCAGTGGATTGGTGCTGCATATGAGAATGCTCTATTGCTTGTTTCTGCTTTGACAGCTCTTATGCTGATTGGTACACAGAGAGTGTTGCGATTTATGGTTCTTCTGTTCCTGTTGTGTGGTTGGATAGTGATTAGGTTGTCAAGGTAGGATGGTGCGATATTGTGAATGAGTTTAAAAGTTGTTATGAGAAGTTTGAATATGATGCGGGCGGCAACTGGGAGCCAATGCAGCTCCATTAGTACTGGCGTGATGTGTTCAGAGACGCTTTTTTCCATGATGACTCTTGCAGCAACATTTTGAGCCATTTGCAAGATATTTAGGGTGCTCTTGGGAAGGCCTTGCAGAATGGCGTTGCAATAGTCTAGGTGAGGAATGATGAGGGCTTGCGCAACAGTTCTGAAGTCAGATTTCTCTAGGATATTGCGAAGTGGTTGTAGAACTTTCAATTTGTGGAAAATGGCTCGGTTGGTTGCTCGGAGGTGTTTATCCATCCTTAGGTTGCTGTCCAGTAGGACCCCTAGATATTTTATTGCAGGCTTTGTATGATATATGTTTTTGTTAAGGGTTACTGTGGTGGGCAGGATGAAATCGTTTTTTTTGGAGATAAACATGACTTCTGTTTTCTTGTGGTTTATCGACATGTTGTTTTGTTGAAGCCAGGTTTGGAGCATGTTGAGGCATTCTTCCAGTGGGGTGAAATCAGGTTGTGCTATGTCAAGTTGCGTATACAGCATCACATCATCTGCATAGATGTGGTAATTGATGTTGTGCCTTTGAAAGATTTCACAGACCGGTTTTATATACAAGTTGAACAGGAGAGATGATAGGGCGGACCCTTGAGGTATCCCCTGGGTTTGGGGGAAGGCGTCGGCTTTTTCGTCATTGAATTGTACTTGTTGCATCCTGTTTGATATGTATGATGAAAACCACTTCAATGGGGTCCCTGTTATACCTATGGATGCAAGGCGGTTTAGGAGGATGCCGTGGTGCACTGTATCAAATGCAGCAGAGATGTCAATGAATATAAGTATGAACATCACCTTTCTGTTTTCGAGGCCCCTGATGAGGTTGTCAAGGAGTGCCATCAGAAGGGTTTCTACTCCGTGATGCTGACGAAACCCATATTGATGCATATCTAAGGCTTTCCTGTCGTCAATGTGATCCTGCAGCTGCTGTTGCACTGCCTTTTCGATTGTTTTGGCCAGGAAGGATATACTCGAGATTGGGCGATAGGATGCGGGATCACTTTTGTTGAGGGTTTTGTTTTTTAAGATGGGTCTTATAATCGATCTTGTAAGATGTGCTGGCATTGTACCTTGTTGGAGGGACTGGTTTACAATGTAGGAGATTGGTTGTGCGATTTCTTTCTTAGTTGCTTTTATCCAGGCCGCTGGGCATGGGTCAAGAGGGGAGGTGGTGGATTTTAAATTGGTTATGATGTTTACTATCTGTTGCTCTTCTAAATGCTGGAAAGTACTCCATACTGCGGTAGGCTCTGATTTAGTGGCGGAGTCTGTTTCTTGTGGGGTGGAGTCTTCCGAAGTGTCTTGCTTGGTGATGGTGGTTCCTTGCGGGTGTAGTTTCTTGGCATAATGGTCTGCAAGTGTCTGAGCCTTTATTTCACCTGCATGGACAATGTCCTGGGCGGTTTTAGTGAGTGATTTAACAAGTTCAAAAAGGTCTCTGGGTCTGTTAAGCGCTTTATTGAGTATGTTAGTGTGGTGGTCCTTTTTTGCAAGGTTGACCTCATTCTTGTATTTTATGAGGTATAGTTGCTTGCGTTCATCTGTTTGTGTTTTCCTCCATCTTTTTTCCAGTTTACGTAGCTCCCTTTTCATTCTGGATAGAGTAGGAGTGTACCATGTTTCGGTTTTGGTTCTCGTTGCTGTGTTAGCGGCTTTGCAGGTTGGTTTTGCTGCATCTTCGATCGCTGCGTTCCATATGTCTACCAGTTTATCTAGGTTCAAGAGTTTGTATTCAAAGCGTGAAGATATAGATGTTACTAATGTTTCACTGTTGAATTTTTGGAACTTCCTTTGGAGATGTGTATTTGGGTCGGTTTGAGTTTGTTCTTGTATGGAGGGTAGGTATATTTCAATTTCAATTAGGTGGTGGTCTGACCAGGGGACCTGCGTTATCTGAGTTTTGGGTTTTGGTATTTCTTTCAGCTGATTTTCGGATGATATGAACACCACATCTAAGGTGTTGCCTTTGTTATGGGTGGATTCTTGAATAATTTGATCATATCCGAGCTGGTTCATGGCTTCAAGGAAAGTGTCCGCTTGTAGGGGAGGGACAGATGGTAAGTTTAGGTCGCCCAGGATAATTCGCTGTTTCTTGATTGCAGAGGTTGAGATGATTTCTAGTGCAGTGGCCAGGGTTTCGTGGTGGGATGAGGGGGGCCTGTAGATTAAACAGATGCTTATCGTTTTATTCTCAACATTGAGTATATCGATGCTAGAAGGCAGCAACCCTGAATACAGCCATTTTGAAATGGCCAGAGGATGGGGGCAAGAATGGAGAGGCCTGCTCCTGCCCCGTAACCCTACTAGACAACCAGAATTGCCTAAATTATGACTGGGGGGGGTCATGGGTGGGGGGGCAACAGGGTCAGGAGGGCCATGAGGACTTCCTCTTTGACCACTGGCTAGCGAGGGGAGGGGAAAGGGAGGGAGGAAGAAGGAGGGAATACTGACTGGCTTTTTTGGGACTGGTTTTAGAGGATGGGGGGGGGGGGTGAAGCAGGAGGGGGAGCTTCCCCCAACTGACTAGCCAGGATTTTGCACACACAGGAGGTGCACAATCTTTCCTGGATCGTTTCTGATGGGGATCAGGAACTGTCCAGGGGGATCCATACTACAGGGGAGACAGCACTTTTTTTTTTTTCCCTTATTGTTGGAGCCGTGGCTCAACACAACAGCACTGACAATATTGTGGAGGGTGAGGGCCGGTTGTGGCTGTTAGGGGACACGATAGTGATCGGGGCTTACAGCTATTAACAGCTCTGTGCACCCAATAACTACCATCCCTCCCCTTGGATTTACCACGGGGCTCACAGTACCTGCTTTGACAGGCATTGCAAGACTTTTCCTGCGATATCTACTGAGGCAGGTAATGCGAGTCTCTGAGGGAAATCCAGAACCACTTCAATATATGCAGGGCTAACCCGGGAACGCCCCCTGCAGATACTGTGAGACTTCTTTCCTTATCTTGCAGTTTTGGAAGCTAACACATTGCGATAGCTGCCAAACCCTACTGCAGTGTGTTAGGCATGCCCCTTTATTTCACAACACATTTACATGGAAAAGCCAACCAAAACATAGCTCCCAGTTGCAGAATTCCAGGCTTAACTAGCAAAGATTTCTTCCTCCTACTCTCAGTGGCTTTGAAGACATCAGAAATACATCCTCACTTTTAAACTGTATAACAACATATCCCTATTATGGGAAAAAAAATCAAAGAAGAAAACTATTATTTTTCTTGATGTGATTTGTTATTTTATTGGAATCTCTTGCTTTGATAGAATTTATTATTAAGGTTTATATAGTTAAATTGTATTAATTACTTTTATGATTTTTTTTGCTGTATTTTATAATTTTGTACAAGTAGTTATTTCTTTTGATATTTTATTTATTGGATACAGTATTTGCTATTCGTATGGCATTATGATTTATTGTGTAGTTGTGCTTTGCCTTGAGCATTTGTTGATAAGGCAGGTAATAAATCTTTCAAATAAATAACAAAGAAATGCAGCAATGTAATGAAATGATTACAGCAATGTAGCGAGATGACTACATGGATGAAGTGTGCTCAAGGACCTCAAAGCAGGAGGCAAGGAAGGTGGACATCATGGGCAAGAATCCTTTCTCAGAGGAGGCAGAGACTCGTGGGGATGACATCACAGAAGATGCCTTGTAGGTCTTTGCCCCAGAGCTCTTCCAAGATGGACATCCAGACATCTTAAACATATTTCAAGAGCAGCCCATATCATCTGTAAAACAGAGTCAGGAGACCTTGGAGCAGTCCAGAGCTGAGGATTGTGAAGAGGGAATAGAAACAGGAGGCCCTCTGCTGATGGCGGAAAGAAAAATAGTCACACTGAAAAATCAAGTCTTGTGCTTAGGCTACATTGCCACCATCCTGGAGAACAAACTGAATATCAGGTCCATCTGCTAAGGGCAGCCCCCTTCTACCTGCTCCTGTAGCTTATGCTCTCTGGGATTTATGCTAGAGCTCTCAGCCGCCCTGCTCCTGCAATAGCCTGAAGAGGGGCCAAGTGGCGGCATTGTCTCTGAATCAGTGCCCCTGTGACGAAGTGTGCATGTACACTGCAAGACAAGGACTAGGGCGACTTTGTTAAAAGTACTGTAAATATTGTAAACAGCATAAATGTATAAGGTTTCAAAAAGATCACGGCCGCATTGTAAAGGTACTGCTGCGTCTTTTCAAAATCTGCTCTTACACTAGCATCACATCACTGAAGTTCATTCTTGCCAGTTCTTTCGGAGATTCTGAGATTAAAGTTCAAGATGTAAATTGAATAAAAAGGCCAGGTGATGATCTGACTGTTGCTGTTTGAGTGCTATATAAATTCTTGATAGATCTGATTTAAGGGGTAGTTAATGGGAAATGACAGGTGTTATTTGACCATAACAAATGTTAATTTACCCCAACGCATGTTGCATAATTGTGAAATGCAAAGCATGCAAATGCCCCTAAACATCTCAATATTTAAATGGAATAATGCAGCTTGTGTTGTTTAAAGAGGCAATATGTTTCTGCCAGGGAGCATCGGGCCACTAACACACAGCCTAATGCTCCCAGGTGCATCTTAAAGGGGCCGGCATATTAAGCTGGGGTGAAATGGGCTGATGACCGCAGCTTAGCAACTACTCCTTTAATGTTTTTGCAAATGGATTCAAACAAAGGAGAGGTAAATCCAATTGCGGCAGAATGTAAACCCCAGAGCTGGGAGAACTAGCAGGATAAAGCAAATCAATTTCATTATGTAAATGTGAAAACAATAATGTACATAAAGTCAGTCCAGCTCGGAGTGCGATCTGAAAGCCATAACATAAAAACCATACCTAAAAATATATAAAAATTGAAATGTTAAACAATAAATAGAAAAATAATAAATAATAATTAAAAAGAATGTATCAAGTATGTGAAGCAGTATATGTTGTGACGTCATAACATCCCCCACCCAAAAAAAGTACACAAGGAAACACTCAAATCAATCTTTTGGTGTGGGGGCAATATATATAGATTTGCAGCTACAGGAGCAGAATGTAGCCCATGCGCACTGTGAAGGCACTTGCTATGCACACCTTGCTAATGCTTGCAGCCTGTTGTGAAGCTATGGGATCTGTTAGGAAGCGAAACTCCTGTATAGGCAAAAGACAGCAATATGTAGTCCCCAACCCCACAAATAGGCCCCTGAATACATACATTCCCAGTGAAGAGGACTGCCCTGGAGATTGGCACAGTCAGCAACACAGCCTATAGCCATGGATCAAAGTGCAAGGGGCCAGGAGAGCAAACACATTCAGAGTGACCTTGCTGTGACCCTTTCTGTGGAGGATAGTGTAAATGCAGCAACTGATGTATCAAGGGGTCCCTAATGGGTGCAGGAAGACTATCAGCAATGCCTTATTTGTGGAATGAGCACACGGACCTCTCTCACCCTGAGACAGTCAAGGTGCCTGATTACCTAGGCTGCAGTTGAAGGTTGTTAGATTTCTGATATGGGAGAGGATACGGACTTCTCTTGGATACTTTCCCTTACATATATGGTATATTATCCTTGCTAGTGAGGGGTTCAAGTGCCATGGGGGTGCTAGAGTCTGCATTGAACCTTTCTACTACATGGGGTCCATGGTATCTACATACAGTTTTCTTAGTCCAGCCATCCCTATCACCTTTCCTTGAGGGGCTCCAGACCACAGGGGGGCCACCACAGAAGACTCTACACACCCCCATGCCAATCCCAGCTGACACACACCAGCTCACTAGAAAATGAAGCCCTTTATGGAATATCTCCTGATCCCCCTGGCAGAGCTTAAGCCACAGAATTGGGTGTCCTATGTGAGGGGGGGGGGGGGGGGGGTGGGGGGGGGTGAGGGGGGGGGTGAGGGGGGGAAAGGGGGTTGCACCTGGACAGCATGGACCCCATATGATATAGAAGGTGGGTAGCAGGGTACCCCAGCCATCTGCCTCTCCATCTGTGTGGGGCTTGCAGTTCTGCAGATGCTAGCACCCACCTTTTTCCACATTGGGGCAGCATGCTTCAACAACTAGGATACTGTGCCAGATGTAGCAGGAAAGTGACACAAAGCGGTCCCAAACTCCCCCTCCCCCCATCTGAGGCCACGTATCTGGATGACTCAGAATGAGAGGGATTCATGCAGTCGTTCCAAGAAGAGCCTCCAATCAAAACCTCCTGAACATCCACCCACTCAGGACCAAAACCACACAGCAGACTAGCAAAAGAGCATTCTCCTTGTATGCTCCATCAATGTGGAATGCTCTACCAGATAACATAAGATCAGCAAAATCCATCACCGAATTAAAAAAACAGCTAAAAACACACCTGTTCAGGGAATACTATGGACCTGATGCCGAAACATAAGCTAAGTGCCAACATACCACATAGAAGGACTGCTAACCCAAACCAACCATTCCCCCCATAAAACGACATCCATTTCTACATGTAAATAGTTCATACCCCCTACATAATCTATCTCTTATTTAACTCCAAGTTGTAATGTAAAACAATATTTAATGTAAAACAATTCCCTGTAATTGTGATGTTGTTTGATGTAAACCGCCTTAGATAAAGGTGGTATAGAAAAACGGTTAAATAAATAAAATAAACATAGCGGGTACTGCTGACACCCTGCGTGCAGCCTTACGGAACCCTCTGCTTCTTCAGATACTGCATTCATACCCTATCATTTACAGGATGGGCTGCAGAATAGTCTGAATGCTTGCGTTTGCTTTCTTGAGCTGCATGCCCTGCCCCTTTGTACTTTAACCTAGAGTTCTGAGCTGTGCAGCAGGATGTGCCTATTCACCACTCTGCCCTCTCTTTCCTTCTCTGGCCACTTTGTACATGTCCTATTACTGGGGTTGGGGGCCATTCATTGCTATCTGCTCTCTCTGAAGGAGTTTGGTTGCCTACTGCCACCCATAGCATCATATTAGTAGCAAGTACAGGGCCCACCTAGTGTGTACCTTCACAGCACACGTGTACTGGCCTCACGGTTGCAATGACTGTGCAACTGATGGGGCTAACGTGATGTTACCCTCCTACTACGGCTGCACCCCTTACATTAACTGGGGGGGGGGGGAGGGGGACATTTTCAAAGGCATTTACACGTTTGTAGGCCTGCAAACCATGTAAATGCTGCTCTGTGGGATATTCAGCGGCACCAACTACCTTGGGATTTTTTCCTGTTTTAGAATCCTACTTAGGCCATCAATTGCAGTGATAGTGCAAAGTTAGTAAACACATATCTTAAATGACGTATGGCTCTAATTGCTGTGAAATGGGCTTCTTTAGGTATTTTGTCAAGGGATGCAAAGACTTATGCAATCAAGATTTTCTGTTTCCTTATTTTTATTTACTTTCGAATTTTTCTGCAATCTGAATTTCTGAATTCTGAATTTCTGTAATTCTGTAATCGACCCAACATACTCTACATTTTCAATGTGAAAAATTCACATTGAAAATGTAGAGTATGTTGGGTCGATCAGTAAAACAAACTCCTACTTTAATGCATTTTGAGTTGTATTTTTTAGACAATAGAATGTGACCATTGTATAAAGGTATGAAGAGTTTTCCGAGACACTGTGGATCCTGTTTACTAAGCATTTTTCCCATAGACACAAAATGGGAGAAGACCTTTAGTAAACAGGACCATGTGTTTCTGTACATCAGTCAGCTTTGGGAATTTCACTGAAAGCACTATGAATAATGTAAAAGACAGATAGCTCAAAACTGCATATGTTCAGGTCTTTCATGTTTTCAAAATGTTGTTGTTGTTAAATGCCATTGAGTCGATGCCAACTCCTGGTGACCCTGTAGATTTCTGTCCATGTTGTGACTATCCCCTGAGCTTTCTTGGAAATGGTGCAACTAGAAGTATATTATTCAAAGTAAACAGAGGATAATTTACAAGTGTTTACCCTGGTTAGAAGTTGCTAGATTGCCCTGGTTTGAATTTGCTCGCAATCTAAACTTTTTACCACTGCTTTCTCAATGCATGTATTTTTATTTAGATTTAAAAATAAGTTTCGGAGTATCAAATGCTAAGATACCCAGATGAGACTCTCTCATATGCCTCCAAACTGATGTTTTGGGTCCTCTTGCAATTTATTGTCTAATTGATGATTCATACCTCAAAATCCAAGTCTCAAGTGTCTTCAATAGAAGTAAAGATAATATGGGAGAAAACAGTTAAACAGTAATCTCCTCAGTTATTCTAGACTGTCTTCAACGTACTCTAGAGTTTTGTATTTCTTTCAGGCAAACGCAGTTCAAAAACACTCAGCTCTGTCACTCCTGGTCACACAGTAGAAGTGACCTGATCGTTACAGCCCAGGCTTCTTTTTGTCCCTCTTCCCTGACTGAACTACCTTCTATTTAAATCTCCCTTAGTCATTGGTGTGTGTCTATAGTCAGCAACTATCCATATCTTAGGGGTCGTATTCAAAGCGATTAACGTGGTTACTACTACTACTATTAATCATTTATATAGCACTGGCAGACCCACTAACTGCATTAATTGCGCTGAGCGGGATATTTAGCGACACATAGCCAGTTTGTGCCACTGAATTATTCCCCTCTAACGCTGCTAGATGCCCCAGTGCTAATCGTGTAGCATCGCGGTGTGCCATGGGTAGTGCTGGAGATGACAGTCAATGGTGATATTCAACCACTGCCCGTTTATCTTAAAATAGCTAAAATTAGGCAGAATAAAGGTTGTCCTAACTTTAGCCGCTTTAGCTAGCTGGGCAGCTGCTGAATATCGCACTGCCTGGTTAGTTGCAGTGCTATTTGGCCAATGCCATTAGCCGGATATGAGCCTAGCATTGAATACCCAGGTCTTAGTTAAAGCAGCGATGACCTACTGCTGAATATTGGCCCCCTTATTACTCAGAATCCATGTTTTTCCCATAGTATGCTGGGACTTGTAGCTTTCCCTCTGCCTTCTCCCTCTCTGGGGGACTACCTGCCATCTGCTGATCTGGTTCAGTTCTTTTGTCAGTCCATCCTCATCCCTCCTGGCTGCCTGTAAAAGTATATATACCATCGAAGTGAGGTCTGTTTTACCTTCAGTCAACCTCCCATAGAGACAGCAGGTGGCTTTTGCACCCATTTTCTAAAGAAAATGAACCACAATGCTAAACATGTACAAATGTGTTTACATAAATTGCAACTAGATGTAATTGCCCTTATACCTACTTCCAGGGGTTTTCAACCCAGTCCTCGGGGAACCCTAGGCCAGTCAGGTTTTCAGGATTCCCAGAATGAATATGCATGAGAAAGATTTGCTAGTTCTGCCTTCATTGTATGCAAATCTATCTTATGCATATTCATTGTGGGAATCCTGAAAACCTGACTGGCCTAGGGTTCCCCGAGGACTGGGTTGAAAACCTATGGACAAAGGTCTCTTGTCTTATTGATTATGTTGATATCTCAATGGAACTTGATGCCTATTTGTGCAGAGCGACTTATCATGAAATTCTTGCTGATCTGGAAAAAGATTGCAATGCGAGGCTAATTAAATGGGAAATAGCGGCCTGGACACAGATAAATCACATCAAGTAAATTACTCACTATGCCCATGATATTTCCTCTGCAGATGTACTCAGCGATGTGTCTCCTTGGATTTAGACTTCAGCATGGCTTCATTATTTTAGCTCTTTCAGTTCCAACTTTCCAGCCATTGATATATCCACAATGATGCTGTCTGGTTTCTTACAGCAAAAAAAAAAAAAAAAAATAGGAAAGAAACCTCAGAAAGCCCCAGTGACTCCTTCTGCCTTTCAGAATCCAGTAGGAAGAATGTCTTTTGTGCACAGAAAAGCTTACGGGGAGTCATTCTTGCAGTGTGCTCTGCATTGACCTTAAAACTGCCCTTCAGGTCCCTGCCACTGCTAGAATCCCGGCGTCTTTATACTGCTGCACCCCCAGCCTTGGCACTGTTGAAGGGAGAGCATTATTTTCATCTCCATAATAAATATGAACTAGCTTCTGTCTGACTGGTTATTTCCAAATGACAGTTGAAAGCTCATCTTTTTCCAGACTTTTGATTTCTGCCTTAATCTCTCAAGCAGGCCTCCATCTGATCCAATTTTTTTAGAGCTGGAGATTTACCTTGTCCCCTCACCCTCTTGTGTTTACGCTCTTTCTCCTTTCCCCTCTCTCTGAACTACATTGCACACATTGTTATCGTTACTGGAAAGTGTTTTGGGATGTATCAGAATGAAATAAAATGATATTACATTGCTTTTTATTATATACAGATGTGACTCAAGGTGGTTCCTAATTTAGCAACAAGCTATTCTGTGTAGTGTTATGCACTGAAAAACGAGACAGAAACTTTTTGTGCTATGTTCCAGTGGTTGCAATGCCTGTAAGAATGTGTACCACCAGTTAAAGGATGCTTCAAAGCCTAAATGAAGGTACAAGGGATCATTTTATAAATTATGGGCCTCATATTTAGTGGCAGCGGCTAGCCACCACTGCTGAACCATATCCTAGATATTCAATGCTTGAGCCATAACTGGGCCCCGGCATTGAATATCCGGGATGCCCAATTACCAGGAAGCTAACCGGGCAGCGGGTAGTGGCGATATTAGCTTCTGCAGTGAAAGTTAAGCCAGCCTTTACTATGACTGAATTTTGCTGCGTGCTGATAACCGGGCTGTGTCCCTGGCAGGCCCAATGCTAACCAGTTAGCATTGGGGTGCACAGCAGCAGCACCTGCACATATTCAGTGGCATTAACTATTTTAGTGCCGCTGAATATCCCAGACAAGGGCATTCTGCGAACCGTCTGAGTCCCTTTGAATATCCCTCCCACAGCGTTTCTAGACATGGGAAGAGAACATGCATGATGTAATACACTTGGGGCACAAGAATAGACAGATTCATTATACCCTGAAAATGTCAGTGACGGATAACACCAGCTAGGAAAAAGACCTGATAATAAAGTTGATGCTAAGTTGTAAACCCAGCAGGAAGAGCTGGAATTGGGAGCAGGGGCGGAGGCAAGCATCTCACAGGTCAATATTTAGCAAGGACCTGACCATAAAACTTTGGACAGAAAGGTTAGCCCTATAAAGTTATGCAGATTTTCAGCATTCTTATTCTTTCAAGCCAGATCTGCAAACATACATGGATAAAGTTGACTTTATCCCTACTAGTTCAGTGGTCGGATGTAAATGCAATGTTATCTATATGGAAGGTAATTTTATAGCAGGTCTATTATGTGCGAAGGAAAATTAGGAACCTATTTTTAGACTATTTTATGAAGATACATAAGCACATATACAGATCTATAAAATATTAGGGGAAAGCTAGCATAAGTCATAGCTAAGTCATGGCATTTACGTAAATCATAATTCTGCTAGCGCCTTGCCCATGCTCTCTCCGGAACACTCCTGCACGTAGGTCACATAAAAGTATGCGCCGTCTCGTCACTGCACGTAGCTTTATGTGCATAGCCCCTGGGTAATTTTATAAAAAAAACCTTTTAAGCTTGTAAAAAGGTCATCTATTTGTGAAGGGCAAGTAAGCAAAAATAAAAAGTTACATTGTAAGCCGCAGCAGTGTAGCAAACCAGTTAAATAAATAAGTGATAGCTACCTACTCCTTTAGACCTGGGATCTCCACCAATAAATCAGGGGGCGGTAGCGCAAACCTCTGTGGTGTCTGCAACCACTTTAGGAGCTTGGAAAAAAGAGTTATTTTGCATCTCTCCTTAATTGGTTCTATGTGGACATACAGGTGTCTAAAATCCGCCACTGACACATGTAGGCACTGGAAAGTACACATGTATGTTGTAAAATCAGCACATAGGTTTGTTCATCCAGTATCTCCCCAAGCAAAGGCCAGGGAACCCCTCCCAATCTGCTCTCTTCTCTTCGTCCCCCTCCCTCCACCCCAATTTCTCAAGTCTATCTAGCTAATATTTCTTTATAAAACTTTTCCTCCAGGAACGTGTCTAAAGTTTTTCTTTTAAGCTGAGCTATGCAAGATATCTTAACTTGCTTTCCAAGGTCTCTTGACCATTTTACATAAATATTGCAATCAGCCTGAGAACATCCATATACCTACTGAGAAACTGAATAAGCCACTCAATGCTAACAGAATATCTGCCACCAGTCACATATGCGGAATACAGATAGATCTTCACCAAGCATAGACTAAGTAACCTCAAACTAAAACTAGGAATATTTAGACAAAAATTAAGTTAAAACCCAAAAAATCAGACTTTGCCTGCAGAGCTACATGAGAGAAATAGAAAGAGATGCATTTTCCCTGTACAGTGTTGAAATACGAGATTGAGCTAGCATGTGTAAATTCCAAAAACTAACATACTCCCATCGCTAAATTGAAAATAGAATTATTTATTCTGTCTTTGTTTTCTGACCATTTTATCTTTCTAATCATAGTATTCCCAGGCTCTAGTTTCTGCTTTTCTCTCCCTTCTCTTAACTCTCTTTCCAGGGTCTTCTGTCCATTTGGCATTTCGTGTCTTCATTTCAACTTTCATTTATTTTTCTCTCTGTCACCAGATTTCACTCCTCCTCCTTACTTTCCTCAGTCTCCCTTTTTTCACTGCATCTATCTGCAGCTTTCCAATCCTCGCACCAGCCCTCCATTCCCATCTCACTTTCCTTTCCAAGCCTCTTATTCTCTGGTCTCACTAATGCTCCGTTTCCTCCCCCCTCCCGTCCAGCATTCTTCTGCATTTCTCTTTCTCCTTCGTCCCATGTCCAGCATTTATATCTCTCTCTCCCCCTAACCCCCATGTCCAGTATTTCTCCCTTTCTCTATCTCTCGCTATCTCCACCCAGGTAGGCCACATTGTCTAGCATTCTCCTTTTTACTCTCTCCCTAGACTTCTTGTCCAGTATTTCTTCCTCTCTTTAGGCCCCCTTTTCCTGTGTCCAACATCATCCCTTTATCTCTCTAGGCCACCCCCACATATCTAGCACTTCTTATTTCCCTTCTCTCCACCATGTGATCCTTCCAAACCCTCTCTCTTCCTGCCACAGTGGCCCACACCACCGAAGCTCTTACTGAACCCGTGGCAACAGCACAAATAAAATAAACAAGCATGAAACCTTTGCATATGTGCTCATCTCAAAGGTCTGCCAGCCCAACTATTAGGCAAACTATGTGGATGCTGGGGCGGGGGGGGGGGGGGGCAACAAAAAGCAGAGCATTCAAAGCTAAACTGTGAGATTTTGACAGGCAGGGTGGTGTGAAGCTTAAGGTTTGCCTAAGGCGCCAACACCTTGAACCAACTCTGGGGCCAGCCATGGTCAGAGGGGACAAGACCAGCATGACTGTGCTCAAAGGCCCTGGCTTGCAGTTTCTTTGACACAGTTTTAATGAGATGCTCCTTGGGGGGTCCCTTGTAGCTGTGGTGTCCAGGGAAGCTTCCTTGTTTGTCCTCCCCTAATGCCAGCCCTGGCAAAGGTGCTGCTTTCTACCATGTGTAGATTTGTAAAATTGCTTCTCCCATTTAGCGTTCCAGCAAATACATGGAGTCCACATAGGTATTTCACCCAATCCCTGGAGACTGTGACTCTGATACAGTAGTTGAATCAATTTCAGTGTATAAGAAACATGTTCCATTATATAATGTTTACTAGTCTGGTCAAACACTACTACTACAACCACCTATCACTTCTATAGCATCACTTTAGAAATACTCATAGGAGACAGTCCATGCCTGGTAGATCTTAGAGTGTAATTGAGGCAAACATGCCGGCCACATGAGATATTGTAAATGCATTAATTAATAATTGCTGAAACAAGAGGCTGTGAGCAGGTGAAAAGGATTGGGGGGGGGGGGGGAGGGGAGATTTTAGCTTGGATTTGTATAGAGTTAGAAAAGGATCATCGTGTACCACCTTAGCAAGTCTATTGCAAATGTATGGTGCAGCTAGGTGGGAATAGCTGAATGAGCAGACAGATGATGAAATGCTAACAGAAAGCTAACAAAATTGGGAACTTGGTAATAATGGCTGATTTCAATTACACCAGAAACGACTGGGCCAGTGTCATATCATGGAGCAGCTGGTTCAGGAACCAACACGAGGCGGAGTTATTTTGGACTGAATCCTTAGTGGAAAGTAGGATCTAGTGAGAGAGATAACTGTGTCGAGGCCACTGGCAATAATGATCATAACATGATCAAATCTGATTTAATAAATTGAGGGAGAACAGCAAGGAAATTTACTGTGCTTGCATTTAACTTTCAAAAGGAAGACTATGATAAAATGAGGAAAATGGTTAGGAAAAAACTAAAAGGATCCACTGCAAAGGTTAAGAGTTTACATTAGGCCTGAACATTGTTTAGGAATTCCATCTTGGAAGCCCAGACTAGATGAATTCTGTGCTTTAAAAAGGTGGATGTAGGCCAAATGACTGCTGATATGATTTAAGGATGAGGTGAGAGAGGCTGTTATAGCCAAAATAAAATCTTTCAAAAAATGAAAAAGGATTTGAATGAAGAAAACAGGAAACAGCATAAGCACTGGCAAGTTAGATGCAAAGCACAGATAAAGCAAGCAAAGAGAGAATTTGAAAAGAAGTCCGCTGGGGGAAATCCACTGTTTATCCCTGTGATAAGCAGCATGGAATCTGTCTACCTTTTGCAATCCTGCCAGGTGCTTGTGACCTGGAGTGGCCTCTGTTAGAAACAGGATACTGGGCTTGATGGACTTCTGCTCTGACCCAGCATGGCATATCTTATGTTCTTATGTTCACAGAAATTCCTTCAGCCCCTGTTCTAAATATTAGCTACAGAAGTATTAACTCCAATCAGGCATAGTGTTTAACACACACTATGGATATATGTCTTTGTTATTGCACATTTGGTTCGTTAGTGTGCCTTAAAAAATTTTGGCAGGACAAATCCTTTACAATAAAATGCTCAAAATTACTGGGCAGAGTTTAATCAGTAATAAATCCAATCTTTTACCCAATCAGTTCTATATAAAAAAACGGGTTTTTTTTTCTCGGACCAGGCATCATGAGGGCATAAATTCTACTTGAGACAATCCAGTCTTTTTCAATATTTATGAAATCTTTCAAAAATAATGCACACTTTCATTGAAAAATAAAGTTCATATGGCATAAATACACAACATAGCCACTTCAATGTCGTAAATCCTTGCTCCTTCAAAATCCAAGTTTTAGTTGAGTTCAGAACAAAGGCGAAGTATACTTAGGGGCTTGTTTACAAAGCCGCGGTAGTGGTTCGCGATCGCGATCGCAGCCGCGGCCCCATTGAAATCAATGGGGCCGCGGCTCCGATTACGATCGCAAACCGCTACCGCGGCTTTGTAAACAAGCCCCTTAGCTTCACTATTGAAGATACATTGAGAATCCAACTCTTAAAAAAATCATCTGATGTAGTACTGCATTTTGAACCATTAACGCTTTTTTACTGGTTTTGCATCAGGGCTCCATTTTCACAAATCCAAGAATCCTTCAACGTCAAACGTCGATCCATTCTTCAATAGGCCAACACAATTCATTGCCAGCATATCAATGAAAACAGTGGGTTAAGATCACCCACTTGGTACCTTCCCATCCTGTCTCCAGAATAAATGACATGATCCATAGCAACATTCCACCAATCCAATGCTTGTTAATATTCAACCACTGTGGAGGTCCTCGGTGAAACCGTTTAAACTACAGTGCACAGTTACAACATTGAATGTCAGTCTATCTCTAAATTTTAACTATAAGGGATCGCCATTTGTAGTTTAAAAATCCAGTGCTGTTCACATATTTCCAACTTCACTAAGTGATTACTCCCGCCCCCCTGCTAGTGGGGCAGAACTTGATCAATCGCATGCTGCTTCAATTGATCAAATGTATGATCGTTTTGAACACAATGATGAATGACTGATGCAGTTAGTTTTTATATTAAGTCATGAACCATGGTCCTCCAGTCTTCTCTAAATTAGTCTAGTAGTACGTTCAATATATTTCAAATCACATGGACAATTCAGCATGTACACTACATAGGCATAGTTGTAATCCATAAGATACCTGACTTTATATATTCTTGATAAACAAGAGTCCATCTAGTTATCCCCATCAAGGGAAGGAATGTTCTACCCTCTTCCAGTCCTAATACCAGCAGCCTACAAAACCCTCCCAATCTGTCCCCCTCAATGATCAAAGCCCCCCCCCATCCCAGCAATCAAAGCTCTCTCCTTCAACATTGGCCCCTGGAAAGCAATCCAACAAGGTAGGACTCATACAAGATCCTCCACCCCTAATCATGCTTCCACCACCCATAAGGCCCTAATCCGTACCCTGTTCTCCTCCCCTAACCACCCCCTGGTCTTATCTAGGGGCTCCCTGGTGGTCTTAGTGGTGAATGGGGAGGGAGTGGTCCCCTCCACTCCTGCCCCGGATCCAGCAGCTTTCAAAATGGCACTGCCCGCCTAGGTGGCATTAAGTGCAGCTGTGCTCTTGGCAGTAATGACAATTAGTGCCCAGCAATATCCTGCTTGCTAGTTGTCACAAGTCGGCATGTCCAGTCTCTGCCCTCATCCCACCCCATTTAACAGCCTGCAGTTAGCACACAAAATAGCACATGCTGGCTGTCATGCAGCGCAGTAACCATTACCATGGGCGTGCGCTAGCAGCACATGCCAAACCCTGTGTCAACTGTTTGGTAAAAGGGCCCTTTAGTGCATGTCAAATCAATTTGAGATGCATTATCCTACACATTATTAACATACAATCAGTTTGCATGCCTTAAAAGGTCCTAATGCATGTTAAAAAATGTGTTATTAAACTGAATGTGTGCAATGAACAGAAAAGGCGCCTGAAACTCTCTTCCGGCTCCCTGCACCCGTTCGGCATCATCGAGGTAGAGCGAGAAGGTAAGCTCCTTCCCGCTCCCCTCCAACAAGGCCAATCGGAGCCCTCCTCCAATCTACTTCCTGTGGTGCCCAGGCGTGCACACGCCTGGCATGCATACGCCTAAGGGCCTCACCAGAGGGACCTTTAGCGTGGCCCTTAGGCGCAGCACTGCAGCGAGGATGCTCCCACCCCACACAGGGTCAGGCCCGAGGAAACAGAACCGAAAGACTCTGTGAAAACTACACAAAGTAAGCATCCACCATTCCACTCCATTGCTACCTCACTGCTACCCATTGCTTGCAGCTAACATATGCTGCACAGCCTGTCGACGCCATTGCTGCCTCACTGCTACCCCATTGCTACCTCACTGCCTGCAAATAACTTTGCTGCACAGCCTATTGACTCCACTGCTACCTCATTGCTTGTAACTTAACATATACTGCATAGTGTGTAGAATCCATTGCCACCTTATTGCTTGTAAGATAACATACACTGCATAGCCCCTCTCTGTTCCTCCTCTATGGCTCCACACCACATTGTCCTTCTTTTCTTCATACTCCCTAACTGTTTCCCCTCCTACCTGCATGCTCCTTCCCTCCCTTTTCCCCCTTTACCATCCTCACTTCTCCCTCCATTCTGTCTTCTAACCTATCATTAGCTCTTGAGCTTCATCACTCTTTCCCTCTCAATCAACCATCCACTCTCTCCCTAAGGCAACCTCACCCTTGCTTCTGCTGTACTGTTTCCTCTTTACCCCGTTCTCTGCTACTCCTTCTCCTTCTCTCATCCGGAGATATCAACCCCAACCCTGGCCCCCCTAGATCTCTGTATCACTCTGAGAAGAGATCCTCATATAATTTGTCTAACCTTATCCATATCCCTCTCCTTTCCCCTTCCACTCTCCCTTTCTCATGTGTCTTATTGAACGCACACTCTGTCTCTAATAAACTTGCTTTTACTCACAATCTCTTTATCTCTAACGCTCTACATCTTCTTGCCCTAACCGAGACCTGGCTCCCCCCAGATGATACCACATCTACTGCTGCTCTCTGCCACGGGGGCTATCAGTTCTCCCACAAGCCTTGTCCCACTGGCCGCGATGGTGGTGTTGGGCTTTTACTTTCTCCCTCTTGCCGATTCCAACCCCTCCTGCTGCCTCAGTCTCACTCCTTTCTCTCTTTTGAAGTCCACTCCATTCACCTTTTCTCTCCACTTCCTCTCCGGGTAGCTGTTATTTATCGACCTCCTGACAAGTCTGCTTCCACCTTCCTTACTGACTTTGACTCCTGGCTTTCCCTCTTTCTGGATTCCTCTTCCCCCACTCTTATTCTTGGGGATTTTAACATTTACGTTAATAACCCTCTGATCCTTACGCTTTAAAGCTCCTCTCCCTTACCTCCTCGTTTGACCTCCAACTTTGTTCCACTGCCTCCACCCACCAGCACGGCCACTGCCTTGACCTGATATTTATCTCTAATTCCTCTCCCTCGAACTTCCGTAGCTCAGTTCTTCCCTTATCTGACCATCACCTTTTAATCTTTAAACTTCATCTCTTGTTGCCTCAGCCTCGTCCTGTCTCCTCCAACCTATTTAGAAACCTTCATACTATTGATCCCTTGACTCTCTCCTCCACCATTTCTCCATCACTTTCTTCCACTATGTCATCCAAGTCTGTCGACGAGGCAGTAACCTCCTATAATGCAGCACTCTCCTCAGCCCTGGATGCTCTCGCTCCACCCACCCCACGTCCTGTGAGACATTCTGCACCCCAGCCCTGGTTCTCATCCACTAACTGCTATCTACGCTCCTGTGCCTGTGCTGCTGAGCGTGCTTGGCTCAAATCCTGCTCCCTGGAAGACTTTCTACACTTCAAATTCATGCTTGCCTCCTTCCAATCAGCCATAGCTCTTGCCAAACAAGACTATTATGTCCATCTGACTAACTCTCTCGCCTCTGATACTCGCTGTCTCTTTACTACTCTCAGTTCTCTTCTCAAAGTGCCTCCACCTCTGATCCCTCCCTCCCTTTCTGCCCAAACCCTGGCTGACTAATTCCATGACAAAATCCACAAGATCACCCCCCAATTCCCCACAAACTCAGCTACTTCCCCTCCTCCCCCTCTCCACTCCCAACTCTCCCCCCCCCGTCCCTTACTACCCTCTCTTCCTTTCCTGTCATCTCTGAAGAAGAAACTGCACACCTTCTTTCTTCCTCCAAACTCACCACCTGCTTCTCTGATCCTATCCCCACCCTTCTCCTAAGCCCCATCTCCTCCACCGTTGTCCCTTCCATCTCTCATATTCTCAACCTTTCGCTCTCCACTGCAACTGTCCCTGCAGACTTTAAGCATACTGTGGTCACACCCCTCCTCAAGAAACCCTCACTTGATCCCACCTGTCCTTCTAATTATCGACCCATCTCTCTCCTCTCCTTCATTTCTAAACTACTTGAATGTGCAGTCCACCGCCACTGCCTTGACTTCCTCTCCTCTTATGCCCTCCTGGATCCCTTACAGTCTGGCTTTTGTCTTTTACACTCAACTGAAACGGCTCTTGCCAAAGTCTCCAGTGACTTGTTCCTGTCAAAATCCAAGGGCCTGTACTCTGTCCTCATCCTCCTTGACCTCTCTGATGCTTTCGACACCATTGATCACAACCTTCTCCTTGATACCCTGTCCTCACTTGGCTTTAAGGGCTCTATACTATCCTGGTTCTCCTCCTATTTCTCTCATCGCTCCTTCAGTGTGTGTTCTGGTGGCTCCTCCTCTTCCGCTCCCCCGCTCCCAGTCGGTGTACCCCAAGGATCTGCCTTGGGTCCGCTCCTTTTCTCTCTCTATACCCAGTCCCATCTCTTCCCATGGCTTTCAGTACCATCTGTATGCTGATGACTCCCAGATCCACCTCTCTACGCCTGAACTCTCTCCGGCAACCCAGACCCAGATCTCTGCCTGCCTTTCTGACATTGGTGCCTGAATGTCCCACCGCCACTTGAAATTGAACATGGCCAAGACTGAACTTCTTATCTTTCCCCCTAAAACCTTCTCTCCTCTTCCTCCTTTCTCAGTCTCTGTGGACAGCTCTTTACTCCTTCCTGTTTCCTCAGCCCGCAATTTGGGGGTTGTCTTTGACTCCTCCCTCTCTTTCTCCACACATATCCATCTTGTAGCTAAGACCTGCCACTTCTTTCTCTATAACATTAGCAAAATCTACCCTTTCCTTTCTGAACACATTACTAAAATGCTGATCCACTCCTTAATCACCTCCCATCTTGACTACTGTAACCTGTTCCTTGCTGGTCTCCCTTTGAGTCAGCTCTCTCCCCTTCAATCTGTTCAACACTCTGCTGCACGGCTAATCTTCCGCTAGCCTCGTCATGCCCATATTACTTCTGTTCTCAAGTCACTTTACTGGCTCCCTATCCCTCTCCGCATCCAATTCAAACTTCTCCGGCTAACCTATAAATGCATTCACTCTGCGGCTCCTCAGTACCTTTCTTCTCTTATCTCTCCTTACAACCCCTCCCATGTACTCCGCTCTTCTAACCAACTACTTCTATTTCTGCCCTTCTCTTCTACTGCCAACTCCAGACTTCACTCCTTTCACCTTGCTGCACCTTACGCCTGGAACAAACTATCTGTGTCTGTACACCAGGCACCTTCTCTGAACTTCTTCAAATCCAGTTTGAAGGCTCATCTCTTCGCTGCTGCCTTCGGATCTTGACTCACCTGATCTCCTTTTCCTTCCCCCTGTTTTTCCCGTTTACGCCTTCTGTGTTTGTCTTGATTAGATTGTAAGCTCTGAAGAGCAGGGACTTCTCTTACATGTTTTGTACAGCGCTGCGTACGACTGGTAGTGCTATAGAAATGCTCAGTAGTAGTAGTAGTAGTAGTAGTAACTTGAGAACATTTCAGAAAATTCTGACCCCCCCCAAAAAAATTGTTTTGCTGTGCACATCTACACACACAGAACACACATAGCCAACTCTGACACAAAATATAGCCTAATGTTTCCTGCTCCAAGATGTCTGAGATGGGTTGCTTACTGAAATTACAATCAACCATGATTCAGTGTAAGCTTCGGGAGAAAAGGAGGGGGTCAGATAATTGTCATAACAGAAACAGAATCTGGCTCCTCAAAACTGTATTAAACTCAGTTCCTCTGCACTAAGAATTTTATGTATTTATTTAAAAGTGCTTATTGGCTGCATCCCCAGCTGAGCCAGCTGTTCAATGTAGTGTACAGAGTACAAAATTAAAACCACATAAGAAATTCAATCATAAGACAGCATAAAAAGAGAAGAGAACCAATCCATCTATCATTCGGCACTAAGGTTGGCGTTATCAGTAAAAGGCCTCTGACATTCGCTAAACTAATGTAGTAAAGGGGTAGTTACATGCGTTAAGGGAATAATGAACAATTTTTGCCTTTTAATGCTTGTTAGTGGTCTGATGCTCTCAGGGGGAAGTATCATGCTGCTTGTGAGGTTGATTGCAAATTGCGTTATTCCTATACCAGAGAAGTCACTAACCTGTTGTACTGAGTTACTGCAGGTTATTGACTTCTGAGGTAAATTAAGCTGTGCAAAAATGTGAAATTTTCCTGAGGCTTAGTAATTTCCCTCCTAAATCTACTACTACTACTACTGAGCATTTGTGAAGCTCTACCAGTCGTACGCAGCGCTGTACAGACATGTAAGAGACAGTCCCTGCCCATCAGAGCTTACAATCTAGTCAAGACAAAACACAAGACAAAACACCGAAGGTGTAAGCAGGGATAGAACTAGGGGAGAGAAAAGGGGAAAGAAAGAAGATCAGGTGAGTCAAGATCCAAAAGCAGCAGCGAAGAGGTGAGTTTTCAACCTGGATTTGAAGAGGGTTAGAGAGGGTGCCTGGGGCACAGACATAGGCAGCCTGTTCCAGGCATAAGGTGCAGCAAGGTGAAAGGAGAGAAGTCTGGAGTTAGCAGTAGAAGAGAAGGGCACAGATAGAAGCAGTTTGCCAGAAGAGCGGAGTTCCCGAGGGGGGTTGTAAGGGGAGATAAGAGAAGAAAGGTACTGAGGAGCCGCAGAGTGAATGCATTTATAGGTCAGCAGGAGAAGTTTGAAAAGTATGCGGAAACAGATCAGGAGCCAGTGAAGTGACTTGAGAAGAGGAGTAATATGGGCATGACGAGGCTGGCGGAAGATTAGTCGCGCAGCAGAGTGTTGAATAGTTTGAAGGGGGAAGAGATGATTCAAAGGGAAACCAGCAAGGAGTAGGCTACAGTAGTCAAGACAGGAGGTGATTAAGGAGTGGATAAGCGTTTTAGTAGTGTGTTCAGAAAGGAAAGGGCGGATTTTGCCAATGTTATAGAGAAAGAAACAGCAGGTCTTAACTACAAGCTGGATATGTGTGGAAAAAGAGAGTAGTCTAAGACAACCCCCAGGTTGCAGGCCGAGGAAACAGGAAGAAGTACAGAGTTATAAACAAAGACTGAGAAAGGAGGAGGAGGAGGAGGGGAGGTTTTAGGGGGAAAGATGAGAAGTTCAGTCTTGGCCATGTTCAATTTCAACCGGCAGTGAGACATCCAGGCAGCAACGTCAGAGAGGCAGGCAGAGATCCGGGTCTGGATTGCCGGAGAGATTTCAGGCATAGAGAGGTAGATCTGGGAGTCATCGGCATACAGATGGTACTGAAAGCTATGGGAAGAGATAAGCGCGCCAAGGGACTGGGTATAGAGAAGAGGAGCGTACCCAAGACAGATCCTTGGGGTACACCAACTGGGAGCAGGGTAGCAGAGAAGGAGGAGCCACCAGAACACACATGGAAAGAGCGATGGGAGAGATAGGAGGAGAACCAGGATAGTACAGAGCCACTAAAACCAAGCGAGGACAGGGTATCGAGGAGAAGGTTGTGGTCAACAGTGTCAAAAGCAGCAGAGAGGTCAAGAAGGATGAGGACAGAGTAAAGGCCCTTGGATTTTGCCAGGAACAAGTCACTGGAGACTTTGGCAAGAGCCGTTTCAGTAGAGCGTAGAGGACAAAAGCCAGACTGTAAGGGATCCAGGAGGGCATGAAAGTAGAGGAAGTAGAGGCAGTGGTGGTGAACCGCACGTTTGAGTAGTTTAGAAATGAAGGGAATGAGAGAAATGGGTCAATAGTTATAAGAACAGGTGGAATCAAGTGAGGGTTTCTTGAGGAGAGGTGTGACCACAGCATGCTTGAAGACTGCAGGGACTTTTGCGGTGGAGAGCAATAGGTTGAGAATATGAGAGATGGAAGGGACAACGGTGGAGGAGATGGGGATTAGGAGACGGGTGGGGATAGGATCAGAGGAGAAGGTGGTGAGTTTGGAGGAAGAAAGAAGGTGTGCAGTTTCCTCTTCAGAGATCACAGGGAAGGAAGAGAGGGTAGCAGAGGTGGAGGGAGAGTTGGGAGTGGAGAGGGGGAGGTGGGGAAGTAGCTGAATTTGTGGGGAATTGGAGGGTGATCTTGTGGATTTTGTCATGGAAATAGTCAGCTAGGGTTTAGGCAGAAAGGGAGGGAGGGATCAGAGGCGGAGGCACTTTGAGGAGAGAGTCGAGAGTAGTAACGAGATGGCGAGGATCAGAGGCAAGAGAGTTAGTCAGATGGACATAGTAATCTTGTTTGGCAAGAGCTATGGCTGACTGGAAAGAGATAAGCATGAATTTGAAGTGTAGAAAGTCTGCAGGGGAGCGGTATTTCAGCCAAGCACGCTCAGCAGAATGGGCACAGGAACGTAGATAGTGGGTAGTGGGTGAAAGCCAGGGCTCGGGTGCAGAATGTCTCATAGGACGTGGGATGGGCGGAGCAAGGGCATCCAGAGCCAAGGAGAGTGCAACATTATAGGAAGTTACTGCCTCATCAAGAGACTTAGATGACATAATGGAAGAAAGAGATGAAGAAAGAGCCAAAGGATCAATAGCATGAAGATTTCTAAATAGGTTGGAGGAGACAGGACGAGGCTGAGGCAGCGGGTGATGAAGATTAAAGCTTAAAAGGTGATGGTCAGATAAGGGGGAACTGAGCTACAGAATTTTGAGGGTAAGCAACTCGAGGAAAATATCAGGTCAAGGCAGTGGCCGTGTTGGTGAGTGGGGGCAGTGGAACAAAGTTGGAGGTCAAATGAGGAGGTAAGGGAGAGGAGCTTTAAAGCATAAGGATCAGAGTGGGGGAAGAGGAATCCAGAAAGAAGGAAAGCCAAGAGTCAAAGTCAGTGAGAAAGGTGGGAACAGATTTGTCAGGAGGACGATAAATAACAGCTACCTGGAGAGGAAGTGAAAAGGCGGATTGAGTGGACTTCAAAGGAGAGAAAAGAGTGAGACTGAGGCAACAGGAGGGGTTGGAATTGGCAAGAGGGAGAGAGTAGAAGCCCAACACCACCACCACGGCCAGTGGGATGAGGCGTGTGGGAGAACTGATAGCCCCCATGACCGAGAGCAGCAGTAGATGCGGTATCATCAGGGAGAAGCCAGGTCTCAGTTAGAGCAAGGAGGTGTAGAGCATTAGAGATAAAGAGGTTATGAGTAAAAGCAAGTTTGTTAGAGACAGAGTGTGCATTCCACAGGGCACATGAGAAAAGGAGAGTGGAAGGGGGAAGAAGTGGGATATGTATGAGATTGGACATGTTGCGTGATATAGCGGAAGGGCTTTCAGGTAAGGTTTGCCTCTTTGCGGATGATACCAAAATCTGCAATATAGTAGACACCCAGGAAGGAGTAGATAACCTGAGGAGGGATCTAGCTAAGCTTGAAGAAAGGTCTAGAATTTGGCAGCTGGGATTTAATGTTAAAAAATGTAAGGTCATGCATTTGGGCTGCAGCAATCCAAGGGAGCAATACAGTATAGGAGGTGAAGTACTTTTGTCCACTAAAGAAGAGCGGGACCTAGGCGTGGCTGTGTCTGATGATCTTAAAGTAGCTAAACAGGTAGAAAAGGCGACAGCAAAAGCTAGAAGGATGCTTGGGTGCATACGGAGAGGAATGGCTAGCAGAAAAAAGGAGGTGATAGTGCCTCTGTATAAGTCTTTGGTGCGACCTCATTTGGAGTATAGTGTGCAATTCTGGAGACCGCACCTTCAAAAGGATGTGAACAGGATGGAGTTAGTGCAGAGGGTGGCTACTAAAATGATTAGTGGTCTTCATTATAAAGCATATGAGGACAGACTTAAGGATCTTAATATGTACACCTTAGAGGAAAGGCGGGATAGAGGTGATATGTTTGAGATGTTTAAATACCTCCGTGGCATAAATGTTTAGGGAGAGAGCCTCTTTCAACTGAAAGCAAGTTCTGCTACGAGGGGACATGGGATGAGGGTGAAGGGAGATAGATTCAGGAGTGATATGCGGAAATATTTCTTTACGGAAAGAGTAGTGGATCCATGGAATAGTCTCCCAGTGGAGGTGGTAGAGATGAGGACAGTAACTGAATTCAAAAAAGCATGGGACAAACACAGAGGATCTCTGAAGGTAAAAAGTGGACTGTTGTAGTTGTTGATATGAAAGGACAGACTAGATAGGCCATGTGGTCTTTTTCTGTCATCATGTTTCTATGTTTCTAAGATCTCTTCTCAGAGTGAGACAGATGTCTAAATCCTAAACGTAGATTTGTTTGCTGACCTACAAGTGATACATCCTTGTTGATTCAAGAGAAAAAATATCTCTTTTTCCAGGGAGCTCGCTGAACAACTGCAGTCATCTGTGAAAAAAAAGCAACCAATCAACTAACCCTCCCTTTCAACGTTCTAAGCAAACCTATCCATTGCCCTCAAGCAAAATAAAGCATTTTTTCTTTCAGAGTTATTATTTTTTTTAACTTTCCCCATTCTCTTGGATCAATCTGACAGCGTAGCTAAGAGTCTCACATTTGAAAACTATCAGAAAGCCATTCTGTAATACTGCATGCTTTTTATTTGTGCATTCCATGCGGGAGCTCAGCCTGTCTTCACACAAACATTGGCTGCGGTGTTTCTTGCAGTCAGGTTTACTTATGATATATTAACATTTTTTAAAGATTACATATTTTGTATCTCCAGGCACCCTACATTTCAGTACAATGTGGAGTGCAATTGCTGAATCTTCTTACCATTCTTACATGCAGTGGTTTATCAGGGTTTGGGTTAAGCAAAGCAATGCCCTGTTTTGTGATGACAGCTAAAAAGACATATTTGTAATAAATCTTTGGGTCTACTACCGGAAACATATCAGCTCTATTACTTTCAGTAGAGCTGACCTGTGGATTCACCTGGCTGGTCACAGCAAGGCTGTTGCCTGCTAGGGGGAAACCAATATTTTTCATCAGCATGGTGTGGTTTTTGCACAGAAAAACAATAATCATTTCAAAATTTGAATTCCATATCCAGCCACTGCTCCGACCTTTGGATACTATTTTTTTTCCTTGGGTCTCCTCACTTTAAGTTTCTCTGATGAAATGTTTGTTGTTTCCTTGACCAAGATTGTATTTCCAGACTGAAATGAGAAACTTTCTTTTACAGTTCAGTCCAAACTGTGCACAAAAGTTCATCCTATGGCCGAGCCCTCTGATTCTTCATTCTAGATTCAGAATGGATTTCCTTCTAGAGACCTAGGAGCCCTTTTACTAGGTACCGCTAGCCAGTTAACATGCGATACACTGCAGATGTAGTAACCGGACGTGTTGAACTCTAATGTGTGGGCATGTAGCCACTGTTAAAATGCACGTTAACTGGCACTCATGCACTGATTTGGAGAGTGGGCAGGTTAGGGGTGGAGTGTGGGTGTGTAGAGCACATTAGTGCAGGAGTGCAGTTAACATGGCAATTAGCACAGGTGTTAGGTGCACCCGCATTAAGTGCGCCCCTATGTCTAGGTTTGCAAATCTTTTTTCTGAACTCTAATGATGTCTAGAGAAGTAGATTTGCAGGTGAAAAGAATGATTTTTATTGCTCCAACCTGAATATTAGGTGGTAAAATATCAATGGGAAGGCTGGGGATGGGGAGGCAGATTAACATCTTGCCCATGGAAAGAGGTAGAAAAGGGCAAATCGTACTGGGTTGCGGTAGAAAAAGGGACAAGATTGGTAACAGAGTAAATATGGGGGTGATGAGGTTTGTATGATGAAAAACCAAGAAGCCAAAATGTGACTCTAAAAAAGTGGAATTACTGGGGAGACCATACACCCTAATATAGAAAGTAATAGAAAATTGAACGGAGGAGATAGAGTTAAGGGGCACAAATGAGGAGATGATGATGGTGAGTAAATCAAACACAGAACTAGAGAGGGAGAAGAGGTCAGGGATAAAGAAATAGATCTGGCTGTCATTGACTTTGAGGTGCAATTTAAAATAACTGTAAATGGTCTCTATTTGATCTTGCAGAGAAGTGAGATTTCCCATGGTGATATTTTGAACTACAGTTTACCTTGTCAAGTGACCTTAAGGAGAGGAGTGGCTGTGAGAGAAAGCATGAGAAGAGAAAACTTACAGGACAATGAAACTATTTCCAGAAAAAGTGGAGAACAATTGCTGAATTTCTTGTGTGGGTATGCTTCAGAGAAACCCAACATACTTCTGCCAGTTTACTTGACAGGCCAAAGCGCAAAGCTCATGAAAATGAGTTTGAATTGATTGTCGGATAAACACTTCCTGAACCCGCTGGCATGTTTTAAGGTGTGCTCATTTGCTATTAATCTTTCTCTCTTGTAATCCTTACTTCTAAAAGGATGAGATTCATTACCAGGCTACCCGGAGGACCAGTCATGCTCTTTGATTATAGCTAGGGGATAATGTTACTACATAATATATCCCAGTGTCAGCCAGTGTGTAACAGAGTGATTCAGACTTTGGAAGTGATTTCAGCAAATTGACTGTGGGCATCGATGCCTGACGGAAGCAGGGGAGAGGAAGGATGAGAGGCAAATTGTTCAAGTGGAACTACAATAACTTAACTGAAGCAAATTGGAATTCATGAAGGTAATGAAATAATAAGGCTACATCATTTCAGGTCAAAATGGTTAAGCATACCAAAGGAAATGTCAGGTTCTCTCTCTATTTATCTAGAAGCCTGTTTCTATGCAGAAAGCCGCATAATAAGTAGGAGACAGCAGAACACATATTCGACCATGGGGGTAATTTTAGAAGCTTTATTCGTGCTTTGGATGTCTAAAAATGGGCATAGAGATGCCCGAAGCATAGAGACGTCTCCAGAACCATTTTAGAAGCTGGCTCTGGGGATGTCCTCAGCTTGAAATGTCTGAATCTGAAGGGGGGAGCATGGGGGAGGCATGGCTGGGAACTTGGAGGCGTGGTCAGGGCATTCCTAAGAACTGGGACGTCCTCATCTGATCACAGAAACAACATACCCTATTCCTAACCAACTACTCTAGCCAGGTTCTGTAATACCGTTCTGGAGACATCTATGTAGACGATTCCCCAGATGTCCATATCGGGCATGTCCAGATTTGTGAAATCATGTTCACATATCGATGTGCCTACATTTTTTTCAGACATTCTGGCTTAGATGTCCCAAATTACACTAGTACAGATCTTCTAAAATTCCCTTCCATATGCACATCTGTTGCCATTTCCTCTTCTTTTGATAAGCTATGATATGTCAAGGCAGAGTTTAGATAGTACGTGGCAATCAGCATTAAGATGTTGTAATAAGCAATTCCTCTAGTATTTTAGAAAAGCCTTTTACTACTACTACTACTGAGCATTTGTCTAGCGCTACAAGTCGTTCGCAGCGCTCCACAGACATGCAAGAGACAGTCCCTGCTCATCAGGGCTTACAATCTAGTCAAGACAGACAACACGGAAGGTGTAAGCTGGGATAAAACAAGGGGGAAAGGAAAAGAAAAAGGAGATCAGGTGAGTCAAGATCCAAAAGCAGCAGCGAAGAGGTGAGTTTTCAGCCTGGATTTGAAGAGGGTCAGAGAATGTGCCTGGCATACAGACACAGGTAGTTTGTTCCAGGCATAAGGTGCAGCAAGGTGAAAGGAGTGAAGTCTGGAGTTAGCAATGGAAGAGAAGGGCACAGATAGAAACAGTTTGCCAGAAGAGCGGAGTTCCTGAGGGGGGTTGTAAGGAGAGATAAGAGAAGAAAGGTAGTGAGGAGCTGTAGAGTGAATGCATTTATAGGTCAGTAGAAGTTTGAACTGGATGTGGAAAC
The DNA here is from genome assembly GCA_033557465.1 of Ichthyophis bannanicus. Taxonomy (NCBI): domain Eukaryota; kingdom Metazoa; phylum Chordata; class Amphibia; order Gymnophiona; family Ichthyophiidae; genus Ichthyophis; species Ichthyophis bannanicus. Next base: position 855,743,693 of record CM066032.1, read on the forward strand.
GGATAGGGAGCCAGTGAAGTGACTTGAGAAGAGTAGTAATATGGGCATGACGAGGCTGGCAGAAGATTAGCCGCGCAGCAGAGTGTTGAACAGATTGAAGGGGAGAGAGATGATTCAAAGGGAGACCAGAAAGGAGTAAGTTACATTAGTCAAGACGGGAGGTGATTAAGGAGTGGATTAGCGTCTTAGTAGTGTGTTCAGAGAGGAAAGGACGGATTTTGCTGATGTTATAGAGAAAGAAACGGCAGGTCTTAGCTATCAGACGAATGTGTGTGGAGAAGGAGAGAGAAGAGTCAAAGACAACGCCAAGATTGCGAGCCGAGGAAACAGGAAGGAGTACAGAGTTATCCACAGAGACTGCGAAAGGAGAAAGAGGAGAGGAGGTTTTAGGGGGAAAGATGAGAAGTTCAGTCTTGGCCATGTTCAGTTTCAAGTGGCGGTGAGACATCCAGGCAACAATTTCAGAAAGGCAAGTAGAGATCCGGGTCTAGATTGCAGGAGAGATTTCAGGCGTAGAAAGGTAGATCTGGGAGTCATCGGCATAAAGATGTTACTGAAAGCAATGGGAAAAGATAAGCACACCAAGGGACTGGGTATAGAGAGAGAAAAGGAGCAGACCCAAGACAGATCCTTGCGGTACACCAACTGGGAGTGGGATAGCAGAGGAGGAGGAACCACCAGAACTAACACTAAAAGAGTGATGGGAGAGATAGGAGGAGAACCAGGATAGTACAGAGCCCTTAAAACCAAGCGAGGACAGGGTATCGAGGAGAAGGTTGTGGTCAACAGTGTCAAAAGCAGCAGAGAGGTCAAGAAGGATGAGGACAGAGTAAAGGCCCTTGGATTTTGCCAGGAACAAGTCACTGGAGACTTTGGCAAGAGCTGTTTCAGTAGAGTGTAAAGGACGAAAGCCAGACTGTAAAGGATCCAGGAGGGCATGAGGGGAGAGGAAGTCGAGGCAGCGATGTGCATGTGTATGTGCTGATATGTAGAGCTGGAGAAGCCATTTTGCAAATCTATTTGTGGGAAAAATCAACAAATAAAACTTGGCGACTTTGGGGTCTATTCTGACTCACATTTAGTGGGGCTCGATGTCCGAACCGGATGTCCAGACCTGCTAAATTCCAGGTTGCTGTCCCGAAGACAGGGCTCCACACACGTACGGGCCAGTTGCTCTGTTCGTGGGTGGGAGTGGGTGGGCTGGAGGAGGGGCTAGGGTGGAGAATAGGTGGGAACCTGACTCCGGATATACAGGGCCAATTCTGAGTTCAGCTCTGTACATCCAGGGTCAGCCATTTGCACGGGGGACTTATTCCACCTAGGAGGGGGGGGGGGGATACGTCCCCCTAGACCAGGGGTCTGCAACCTTTAAGACATAAAGAGCCACTTGGACCCGTTTCCGAAGGGAAAAAAAAAACTGGGAGCCGCAAAACCATTGCGACATTTAAAACAAATCTAACACTGCATATATTGTTTCTTACCTTAATGCTATATACGACCCCCTACTTTTCCTGTTAAAATATAGGTGTTTGGCCTATACTCGCCGTATAAGACTACCCCTCTTCCTTCGCACACCAAAAAAAATACGCCAGAAAATATAACAACAAGAAGTAACAATATTTGATTTCAAAATTATGATGATTTTGTAGTCAAATCACTAATATGAAATAAAATTATTTTTTCTACCTTTGTTGTCTGACCAATTTATTCTTTGATCATGCTGGTCCCGATCTGAGGCTTCTGCTTTCCTGTCTTCTCTTAGCTCTCTTTCTGTGGTCTATGGTCCATCTGCCAGTTCTTATCTCTTCTTTCGTTTTCTTCACTTCTTTCCATCAGCCTATTTCCAGTCCCAGTAACCCTCCCCAATATCAGCCCCTTTCCAGTCCTCACTCCCAGTACCTTCCAATGTCAACTTGCATTCCCATGATTGCCACTGGTGTCCATTTCCTTCCAGTCCCCCTCCTTCCCCACTGACCAGTCCCTTCTAGTACAAATACCATGGCAGCCCCTCTCAGATCCAGTTCCATTCTCCCATCCCCTCATATCAGCCCATTTGTAGCCTTAGCCCCCAGTTATCTTCCAGGGCCAGCAGCTCTATCCTCCCCTCCCCACAATCAGCCCATGCCCAGTCAAAGCCCCCCAATCAGCTTGCTTCCAGTGCTAATCCCCCCTCAACCCCATTACCAGTGCTAGCCTCCCCTAATCAGCCCAATACCAGTCCTACCCCCCATCAGCTCATTACCAGTCCTAGCCTCCCCTAATCAGCTCATTTCCAGTGCTCGTCCCCTCAACCCCATTACCAGTGCTTCATCCCTCCATGTCAGCCCCCTCCCTCCCTCCCTCCCTCCATCCATATCAGCTCCCTCCCTCCATGTCAGCCCGCCTCCCCAATCCCTCCATGTCAGCCCCCTCCATGTCATCCCCCCTCCCTCCATGTCAGCCCCCTCCATCCTTCCATGTCAGCCCCCCTCCCTCCATCCATATCAGCTCCCTCCCTCCATGTCCGATCCCCTCCCTCCATCCATCCATCCATTCATCAGTGCTCCCTCCCTCCATGTCAGCCCCCCTCCCTCCATGTCAGCCCCCTCCATCCCTCCATGTCAGCCCCCCTCCCTCCATCCATTCATATCTGCTCCCTCCCTCCATGTCAGCCCCCCTCCCTCCATGTCAGCCCCCTCCATCCCTCCATGTCAGCCCCCCTCCCTCCCTCCCTCCATCCATTCATATCAGCTCCCTCCCTCCATGTCAGCCCCCCTCCCTCCATCCATTCATATCTGCTCCCTCCCTCCATGTCAGCCCCCTCCATCCCTCCATGTCAGCCCCCCTCGATCCATCCCTCCATGTCAGCCCCCCTCCCTCCATGTCAGCCCCCTCCATCCCTCCATGTCAGCCCCCTCCCTCCATTCATTCATATCTGCTCCCTCCCTCCATGTCAGCCCCCGCCAGCCCTCCATGTCAGCCCACCTCGATCCATCCCTCCATGTCAGCCCCCCTCCCTCCATGTCAGCCCCCTCCCTCCATCCATATCTGCTCCCTCCCTCCATGTCAGCCCCCTCCCTCCATGTCAGCCCCCTCCATCCCTCCATGTCAGCCCCCCACCCTCCATCCATTCATATCTGCTCCCTCCCTCCATGTCAGCCCCCTCCATCCCTCCATGTCAGCCCCCCTCGATCCATCCCTCCATGTCAGCCCCCCTCCCTCCATGTCAGCCCCCTCCATCCCTCCATGTCAGCCCCCCTCCCTCCATTCATTCATATCTGCTCCCTCCCTCCATGTCAGCCCCCTCCATCCCTCCATGTCAGCCCCCCTCGATCCATCCCTCCATGTCAGCCCCCCTCCCTCCATGTCAGCCCCCTCCATCCCTCCATGTCAGCCCCCCTCCCTCCATCCATTCATATCGGCTCCCTCCCTCCATGTCAGCCCCCTCCATCCCTCCATGTCAGCCCCCTCCATCCCTCCATGTCAGCCCCCCTCCCTCCATCAATTCATATCAGCTCCCTCCCTGCATGTCAGCCCCCCTCCCTCCATGTCAGCCCCCTCCATCCCTCCATGTCAGCCCCCCTCCCTCCATCAATTCATATCAGCTCCCTCCCTTCATGTCAGCCCCCCTCCCTCCATGTCAGCCCCCTCCATCCCTCCATGTCAGCCCCCCTCCCTCCATCCATTCATATCTGCTCCCTCCCTCCCTCCATGTCAGCCCCCCCCCTCCATCCATCCATCATATCTGCTCCCTCCCTCCATGTCAGCTCCCTCCCTTCTTCTGCAGCCGCGGCTCCCTGCCTCTTACGGAACTGCGGCTGTGCTTTTAAAATCATCTCGGAGCCCTTCCTGTCTTGACGGGCTCCGTGCAGCATTGTCCCGCCTCCAAAACTTCCTTTAGAGGCGGGACAATGCTGCACGGAGCCCGTCAAGACAGGAAGGGCTCCGAGATGATTTTAAAAGCACAGCCGCGGTTCCCTAAGAGACAGGGAACCGCGGCTGCAGAAGAAGGGAGGGAGCTGACATGGAGGGAGCCCATAACGCGACGTTTAAAGCGGGCAGTGTGCTCCGGAGCCGCGGCAAAGGTGAGAAAGAGCCGCATGCGGCTCCGGAGCCGCGGGTTGCCGACCCCTGCCCTAGACAGAGCAAAACGATAGATCCAGGGCCGGGAAGGCAGGTGAGGTGGTGCAGGGGGTTCTCTGCAGCCTAATCTTGGTCATGGCAGCCCGATTGGAGGTAGAGCTGCAGGGAGAAGAACTTTGCTGTGGCTGCCAGGGATTGCAGCTCCTGCATTGAACTGCGGTGCCATGGCAACATGATGCCACAGCACCGCAGCTCCATGCAGGAGCCTGTTTGGGCTAACTTTGCAGTGGGCTGGACATCCAGGGCCCAGAATCGGATCACGGCCTGCACGTCTGGCTGGTTGTATGTCTAGCTCTCGCAGGATCAGATTCAGGTGCAACCGGGGCACGTCCAGATTCTGGGCGCATGCAGAGGTGGGGGACGCCCAGAACGGAATTGCCCTCTTACAAGTACTGACACTAACATATGTAAATTGGTATTTCACAACTTACATGTCTACATGTCAGCAGTTACACATAGCTATGGACCATTCTGCAAACCTATATTTATAAGTGCTGCCAATTAACTTCAAAGGCTGCTACCTTTATTTAATTAGAATTGGGGGGAGGTGGGGTTTGAGGGAAATAACAGGGGATTAAGAAGGATAAACCTTTAATCCCTCCTGTGAAGGGCTGGCCAAAACAGACATGCTTTAACTATCTATATGTGCCAGGGGAACTATAAATCCTGACATGGACAATTTTAGTCATACACATACATTCTCTGTGAAAGAGGGATTACATGTATACATTTTGACCCTTCTAGATCACATTTTAACAATGCTGCCAATTCGCCTCCCTTGCAATTTCCATGTCTGAGGGACATCCACGTGTACATTTTCCCTTTCTAATACTGCCATTGTTGATGTGGAGCCACTTCCATGCATAAATGAGGGCTTTTCCACATGGAAATTCCAAACAAGCGCCTAAAACAATGAAGCAGATTTGCTTTGTTGCACACTTTACTCCGCAAAAAGTAAATCTGTTTTTATCATGACCCTGAAAACAGCCAATAGTGTAGCGGCTCAGCTACCCCAGCAGAAATCGGTTCATGTGTCACGGAAAAATTACAGCAGGAAAAATAATCATAATCTTTCAAAGCCCGTCTCTCTCTTGTTGCCACCTCACAAAAACATTTCTACAACCATCCCTATCGCTCATTTACTTCTGCTCTGATTGGTGGGCGCTTTCATGACGCCTGTCCTGGATTGTTGTAGCATTGCACTCGCTGGTTTTCACCATGCTGATATTATCACCATTCAGCTGCAACTTATTCATTCGTTTACTGTATATTTAACTCAGTATAGCTCGAGGCAATTTACATTGAAGTACAATAGGTATTTCCTTGTCTCCAGAGGGCTTGCCATTGAAGGTGCCTGTTTACTAAACAGTGTTATGGTAATAAGGCATGTTATTGCCAATTAGCATGCATGCACATCATTTGCCAATTACACAGTTAAGGCAAGATTTTTTAGTGCAATGCATGCTACATAGTAATGAGTGCTGGAGCAAACAACTGTATGCAAAGCAGCTCTTTATTATGTAAATGAATAACTTTGCAAGCTGTTACTCACTGAAAGCTAACAACAAAAGAAGTGTTATTAACTTTCGCTTGGGAACATTGGCCAGCTAGCTCCCACCACTCCACAATTTCTTAAAAAATGTGGTTCCCCACTCTGATCTCTGACCCACTGTAAAATCTCAAAGTCTACCTCCTAACTCGCCCCACCCTAATTCCCAATCTTTTAAAAGTAGGTACTTCCGGTCTGGTGATGAGCTGACCAGACGCGTGCTGATCGGCTCCGGGCCCCAAACTCTCCCAGCAGCCCTACCTTAACGGCAATTCGCTATTGAATGTCCCCCACCCAAGTGCGGAGTGTCAAGGAGAACGGGCGGTCTGCTTCGGTGTTTTCCCCGGCCGGCGCAAATCTTCGGATGGCCGCAAAATCATCCTCGAAGAGAGACAAGGTCCGTGCCCCGGACCCCAAAATGGCAGAGGGGGCGCCGCAGAGCCCGAGATCCGAGGGCGACCAGAGCATGGTTGAGGATGTGAGCGCGGCAGTCGTGCGGGCCCTTGATGTTCGCTTCAGGGAGCTGGGCGACCAACTCAATTCGGTGGCTCAAAACATCAGCGAATTTACGGTCCGCATGGAGCATGCGGAAAATCAGATCTCCGGTCTGGAGGACGGACAGCAGTCCCTTGCGGCCCGAGTACAAGCGCTTGAGGCGGCAGTGAAAATGCAGGGAGAGAAACTGGACGACCTCGAAAACAGGGGCCGCAGGAAAAACCTTCGCTTCGTTGGTGTGCCGGAGAACATCGCTGACGGCGCTCTCTCTGCCTACTTACTGGACTGGATGTCCACGATAATGCCCGGGGAGGGGGCGCCTAAGATTGCATTGGAAAGGGTGCACAGGGTTGGCCGAGGCGGGAGCAGGCCCAGCGACCACGAGCAGTCCTCGCTCGATTTTTAGACTACCGCCAGAAAGAGGCGGTCCTACGGGCAGCCCGCAACCATCGGAGGCAGTCTGGAGACGGGGCACAACTCCTGGTGTTCCAGGACTATTCTGCGCTGGTGAGCCAGCAACGCAAGGCTTTCACCCCCCTATGCGCGCAGTTGGCGGGCAGGGGGATGCGATTTTCGCTTCTCTACCCCGCCCGGCTGCGAGTGGAGCACCAGGGGCGGACGCACCTGCTGGGGTCCCCAGTGGAAGCAAGCGCCTTTTTGGACCGCATGGCTGGGGCGGCAGAGACTGTTCCTTGATTGTCTGCAGTGCCTCGCGTATGAATGATAAAGCACAGTTGGAGATGAGGTACTGACTCAGGGGTACTCACGATATGGCTGTCCGCGGCCTGGGATTTAATTTCAGGATTGGAACTGTGGGCTTACCATGTTCACGATTCACTTCGTGGCTTCTAAATCCTCTCTGCCCGATTTGCTGAAAGGCTGGCTGAGAATAGGCCTGTGGGATTGAAACTGTGGCCTCTCGCTGTCTTACGCTCCATTCTCAGTGTAACAAAGTGACACAAAATGGCAGTGGGCCTGTTGAAAGCATGTACTTTCTTTCCTTTTCTGACTTGTTACTTTGTTACCTGTTACAAGATGTGCTGAGTTGAATTTTGTTTCCACTACTGTTCTATTTTTTCTTCTTTGTTGTAGTTTTGTTCTCCCTTTTTGGATGCAGCTATGATATGGGGTCTATGTGAGGGGGGGGGGAGAAATGGGAATGTTACTGCTGTTGGGTTTTGTTCCTAAAGTGGGGAGTCGTTTTACCTGAATACCAGGCCTAGAGGGGGTAGCGGGAGGGGAACCCGAGGGCCTGTGTCCCCAGTCCCGCCCAGCGGACAACGCGGGTTCTGGGACTCCCAGGCTGCTTCATGTTTATGGTAAAATGGGGGGGACTGCTGGGAGGGGTGGCCCCTTCACCAGAAGGAGTCGCCGACCGGGTCAGACTGGCCGGACGGTGTCGGGTTCGAGAGTTGGAACGGAGGGCAGGGAAAGGGGGGAGAGGGGGGGTTGGGGATAGCATTCATAAGGTGGAATATGGGGGTGGGAGAAGGGTATGGGCAGGGGTTGGGGGGAATAGGGAGGGGTGGGGTCTTGTTCTTGACTTTAATAGCCGGGGGGGGGGGGAAAGGGGGGCGCGCAGGGAGTTAGGGGGGGGGGGATTGGGGGAGGGACTGTGACTGGTTTTGCTGGTTCATCTGGGATACACCATGGATGGATGAATGTCTTGGAGTGGTTGCTGGTACTTGGGGTGCAGGGACACAGGGGGGGACCCTAGGCTGGGGGGGTTCCCACCAAATTTGGTGGACGAATTATCATAGCAGGCGACCGCACTTAAAGGGCTGCCATGGCTAGTGGCTTGAAGATCGCCTCCTGGAACGTCTGTGGGATAGGATCCCCCATAAAGAGATATAAAATCATGCAGCAGATACGGCGCCAGAAGGTAGGAGTTGCATTGCTACAAGAGACGCATCAGTCGGAAGCAGAACATGCAAAGATGCGTGGTCGCCTTATAGCTCAGGTCTATGGAGCCCCAGCGGTGGGAAAGAAGTGTGGGGTTGTAGTTCTCATTGCCAATCACGTGGGTTGGGTGGAGGAGCAGGTCGATATTGACCCTGCTGGTAGGTATGTTTTGGTGCGGGGTGTTCTTGAGGGCACCAAGGTTGTATTGGGCTCGGTGTATGCGCCTAATGCATATGAAACTCATTTTTATCGGACACTCGAGCGGTTATTGGCCCCGGTTGAGGGATACCAGGTCATAGTTGGGGGAGACTTTAATACCGTATTGAATGATAGAGAAGATCGGTCGGGGAAGGCGGCAGGGAGGGACCATAGGAGTCAACGGCGGCTGCTAGGAATTTGTGAAGCACATCACCTTTTAGATATTTGGCGAGTCTTGCATCACGGGGAAAAGACGTTTACCCACTTGTCGCGAGCCCATGGCACGTGGTCCCGCATTGACTATTTCCTGATCTCGGCCTCCTTTTTTAGTAAGGTGGTGGATGCGGCGGTTGGCCCCATCACTGTTTCGGACCACGCAATGATCACTCTGGAGTTGAAAAAAACAAACTCCGCCTGGCCAGCGGTTCTGGCGCTACCCTTTGGAGTTAAGTGGGGATGCCAAATTCGCAGGATTTCTTCAGGATCGGTGGAAAGATTATGAAGCTCTCAATGATATCCCGGGGACCTCTCCGACTCTTCTTTGGGAGGCGGGTTAAGGCGCGGTCATGCGGGGGGAGATCATTAGTTATTACGGCTCTCGGCGAAAGCGACAAAACCATCGCATTCTGTTTTTGGAGCGCGAACTGGGTAAGGCACAGCGTCGGCTGGCGACTGTCAGTTCGGCAGCACATAGGCGCCAGGTGCGCGAAATCCAGCAGGAGTTGGGGATGCTTCTCCATCAGCGTGCCCGAAAATCTTTGATGTACTATAGATATAAATTGTACCAGCATGGCAACAGGGCCGGGAAGTTGCTATCGGCATTGGTACGGCCGGCCGGTGGGGGTCGTCACATAGGGGCGATCCGACACCCGGATGGGTCTCTTCACAAAGACACTGCTGCGATTCAAAAGGTCTTCTCAGATTATTATAGCCAGCTTTATGCCCACGAGGGGGATGGCGTGGTGGCAGGCAAGAACTTCCTGAAAGATTGTGCTTTAGCAAAGCTGACTGAGGAGCAGATACAGGTCTTGAACCTGCCGATCTCCTTGAAAGAGGTACAGGAGGGGATCCGAAACTTGAAAAATGGCCGTGCCCCTGGCTTGGATGGCTTAAGGGGAGAGTTTTATAAGACCCTGGGGACGGTAGTGGTGGCCCCTTTGGCGGACTACTTTGAGGACTTGGTCCGTAGGGGTAGCTTTCCATATGAGGCGAACAAGGCGCTAGTTACGGTTTTGCCCAAACCGGGGAGGGACCCGCAGGCGCCGGGTTCATACCGACCCATCTCTCTACTTAACGTTGACATCAAAATCCTTCCCAAAATCATGGCTGATCGATTAGCGCCTATTCTGCCGACTCTGATACACAGGGACCAGATGGGTTTTGTCCGGGGACGCCATGCAGCTTACAACCTGCAACGACTTTTGATATCAATGTGCGTAGGTAGGGCGGCTGGGGTGCAATCGATGCTTATCAGTTTTGATGCTGAGAAAGCATTTGACAGGGTCAACTGGGACTTTATGTACCAGGTTCTAGAGGGGATGGGGTTCATGGGCTTCTATGTCCAGGTGGTGCGGCTCTTGTACGCAGAACCGAAAGGGGCTATTTTGATAAATGGGGCTATGTCCGCTGAATTTCCCATCCAAAAGGGGACACGGCAGGGATGCCCTTTGTCCCCTCTCCTGTTTATTTTGACTTTGGAGCCTCTGCTACAGAGAATTCGGGCTCATCCCCAATTTCAGGGAGTACGGGTGGGGGCGTCCGAGTTTCGAGTTGCAGCATTTGCTGACGACCTTTTGGTACACTTGGTGGATCCCCAGGTGGGACTCCCCCACCTGTTACAGCTTTTCCGTGAATATGGAGTGCCCTCGGGGTTTCGTTTAAATTTGGACAAATCGGCAGCGATGCTGTTGGGGCCGGGGGGCATTCAGAGATGGCAGGGGGAGTTCCCTCTAAAGTGGGAGTTGAAGTATTTTAAATACCTGGGGGTGTTCATCCCTGTGGATCTCGCTGGGCTTTATCGGTTGAATGTTGACGAACTACTGGCCTCTATGGCCGTTTGTGTCGATAAATGGCGGGACCTCCCACTGTCTCTTGGGGGTCGCATCGCCTTATATAAGATGTCATTGTTTCCCCGGGTCCTCTATGTGTTACAGACACTTCCATTATTGTTGAAGCGGTCGGATTTGAAGAGGTTGGATGGGCTGTTGAACCGGTTGCTGTGGAAAGGGCGGCGACCTCGGGTGCGGGCGGAGGTCTTGCAGCAGCCTTGGACCTCGGGGGGAATGGGGCTACCCGATCTTCGTAAGTACAATGTGGCCTGCCTGTTGCGGTTCACCCGGGATTGGTTGTGGGACCTGGAGGAGTACACTCCCCTGGGGTTGCTGCAGGAAGTGGTGAAACCTTATCATCTGCGATTCCTCTTACATGCTACAGCCTCCCCTGGGCTGGACCGCGATATTCGCGCTCTGTTAGTGGATCCAGTTAGGGTGGGGTGGCGTCGTTTTTGCTCTAGTCAGCAGATATCGGCTATCCACTCCCCTTATCTCCCCCTTAGGGGCAATGGGGACTTCCTGCCCGGGTTGGAGGGGGGCCATTTCAGACGCTGGGAACTACTTGGGATAGTTAACGTGGAGCACGTGGTCTCACCGGAAGGCGTCATATTGCCCTTTCCCGAGCTTTGCCGACATTACCCCCTGGGAGGGCGGGATGTTTTCCTGTTTGCGCAGGTTCGAAGCTATCTTCGCACCTTACCCATGGCGACCCTGCAGGGAGTAGTTAGCTCACAACTTGAGACGACCTTGTTGGGGGGTGAGTCGGGGGTGAGGGTGGCGGGGTTACAGAAGTTCTTATGGGATCTGACACCACCGATTTCGGTGGAGGGCCTGGCTGAGGCTTGGACCAGGGAGCTGGGTGCGGAGGTGACTAGCGGTGGGCTGTTAGAAGGTTTGGCTGCCATCCCCAAGGTATGTGTGTTGGTGTCCTATCAGGACATGCAATACAAATTGCTGCGTCGCCTATACTATGCCCCCATACGGGCGTGGAGGGCAGGGATTGTTGGGTCCCATTGCTGCCCCCGGTGTGGGGAGGAGAGGGCTACGCTAGGGCATATGTTTTGGACCTGCCAACGGGTCATAGTCTTCTGGAAGTTGGTGCAGGCTTATCTAGCAGGTTGTGTGGATGGTGCGCCCTCCCTGACAGCGACGAATGCAGTGCTGGATGTATGGGAGCATGAGTGGGAGACGCGGTTGGGACGTGCGGTATGGCTGTGGTTGCGATTGGTGTTGGTGACAGCTCGGATGACTATTTTGTTCAGATGGCTGGATGCTCGGGGGCCAACATATGGATTATGGCGGGGGCGTCTACATGAGGTGCTGCTTATGGAGCGACTCCGGGTGAGGGGGGATCCCAAACGTTGGCAGAGGTTTCTGGTGGCTTGGGGACCACATCTGCACTCTTTACCTCGTAGTGCCCGGAGTCGGATCCTGGGGGGTCTCTAGAGGAGTCCATCTTGTACTAGCAGCCGGTTCCATTATTTAGGTGTGTTTTATGTGAGGGGGGATTCCAGTCACTCCCGGGGGGGGGGGGGTAGGTAAGATAAGAGAACAGGACGGGGGGAGGGATGGGGGGGGGCACATCAGGAGAGGACTGGGGGGAAGGGAAGAGGGGGAGACGAGGTGGGAGGGGAGGTATGAGGTAGTTTCCCGTGGGAGGGGCAGGGTAGGCTCGGGAGAAGAACCCACCTCGAGCCTGTCCCTCATCGGCAGGGGATGGAGGAGGGAAGGGAGGGGGGGGCAGGTCGAATGGGGGGGGAAGATGGCAGGGGGGGGGCATTAGTTCTAGTGTTGGATTTGGAGGCGGGAGGGGGAGGGTGGCTACCCCTGATTTCGACTCCTCATTCCCACAGAGGGACTGGATGCAGGCAATGATATGGCAAATGTTATTGGGTATCTCTGGGGGTTTATGGGGGGGGGGCATGTGCGTGTGTTTTTTTTTACTTCTGGTTTCTGTACTGCACTACTTACTTCTCCTCTGTTTTATTTATGCTGTTGAAATGTATTTGCGGGGGTGGGCTCTCTGGTTAAAATTGTGGTTTGTTTGCTTTGGTGGATTGCCTGTAACATATACTTCGGTTTTGTTTACGGTTGTTTTGTTATGGCTGTTGTACTTTCAATAAACAAATTTGAACATAAAAGTAGGTAAAGTTACAATTCCCCTCCACCAGATCCCCTGCCTGCACCTTCCAACGTACTCTGGTGGGTAGTTGGGGGTAGGAGCGGTCACTGGCCACTTTTGGCCTGGTGATTCCCTTTTCAAAAATGGCACCAGAAGACTCTTACATGGAAGTCTCATGGTACTACTACTATGGGTTAGGCTGTTTAATAAGGGAAGGCTCACTATGAGTGCCTTTAGGAATCGGCAGTCATCATTTTCCAAGTGAGACCCACCAGGACAGAAAGCCGGGAATCACTCTGGCCCTTCACTATCCACCAGGGATATCCTAGAAAATGATGCAAGGGAGAAGGATGTAACTTTGATTTTTTTTTTTAAGTATTAGGGGTGGGAGGCGGATTCAGGGGTGGGAATTTGAGATTCTTCAGTGGATCACTGATTGGGGAATGAGTTTGGGTTTCAGAGGACTGATTTTACAGTGAAACAGGGATCAAGGTGAGGGTTGTTTTATTAACAGTTGCCTGGCTCTTTAAATTATAGTGAGCCTAAGATGGGGCATGCTAAGTTTGAACCTGAGACAACAGAAGGTAAAGTGACTTGCTCAAAGCCAAAAGCAGCATTGGCAGGATTTGAAGCATGACTTTCCTAGTTTTCAGCCTGGTGCTCTATCAATAGTGACTCCTCCATTCATTCACTGCATCCTTTATTTCTAACAATCTCTTTTATTCCCATCACTTCCCTTTCTCTGAGGGAGGGGTAGAGGAAGAGGAATGGTCTAGTGGTTGGGGCAAGTTGCCAGGGGTTCAAACCCTGTTGGAGGAGAGCAACCTCAGGCCAGAGGGAGTGGGGTTTTCTAGTCCCACAGGTGCACCTTGTGCCCTTGAGCAAGCCACCTCCCCCTCCATTGTCTCAGGTACAAAACATAGATTGTGAGCCCTATATATACCATACTTGAATGTACATCGCTTTGACCCGGTGAAAAGCGGTATATGAACATTGCTAAAAAAAAATAAAAATTATATATATATATATATATATATATATATATATATATATATATATGCATGTGCCCAGTCTAGGCTTCTTATCAGCATTTACTGTATCCTCACTGCTACGATACAGTATGTTGTCCACCTTATGAGCTGTCGTCTTCATTATGCTTCTCATTGCTCTCCATTCTCAGCCTCTGGACTTCTTCAGTCTACTCTCTTTGAGGTGGAGTATCATTTACATCCCTAGGGCAAGGGCTAACAGCCTGGGACAGTGATGTCACCAATGAGCTGTGTCTAGTGATGTCACTAACATAGGGTTGCGTGAAAGGTCTTAGGTAGATGACAGAGGCGTGTCATGCTGGAAGTGGAGGCGTTGAAGAAATCGCATTGACAAAGGAGTACAACTAAGGAGGTCCTTAGTGCTCTCCTTCATGTGGACTTTGGGTGGACACTGGGTGATTGGCAAAGTAACCATGAGAGCGTGGGATTATTTAGAGTGGGATAGTTATGAAGGTTTAGAGTGTGATTTGAAGCGATATATTAATTTGCACTGGTATAGCAGGTGGGATAAAACATAACTGTCATTCTGCCAGTGCTATTTGTAAATTCTTGTGATGAGTTAATTGAAGGAAAACTGACATTGAGCTTGTTAATGTGCAATCTATTAATCAAAAAAACCCGATGGGCCTATTTTCAAGCCAACGAATTTCTAAATGCCGTGGAAGTTTTGACATTCAGCGACAGTATCTGGATAGCGGCTGCCATGGAATACCAGGAATTTGCAGCCAATATCCAGATAAGTATCGACCTAATCCAGATAGTGGCGATTTTCAGCTGTGATTTATCCAGATGGCAATTTAGGCCTGCTGTTCAGGCAGCTGGAGCTATCCACTAAGTGCCAGCTAAAAATGGCAGCTCTCTTGATAAGCTCAGCCCTTATCTAGATAATAACAGCATCATCTGCCCATGGACTACCTCTGTACTAACCAGAGTGTCACTGACTATCTCTCTCAGCGATTTATCCCTATAAACCCCATAGGCCTATCCAGATAAAGGGTTTGAAAATTGGCTCCTGAGTTAGTTGAAGATTGGATGCATGAACATAGATTAGGGATGATGTTTCTTACCCAAAAGTGAATTGAGGCAGGGGATCTAATTACTCTTGAACAGGCTTGTCTGGATGAGTTCAATTCTGCAACAGGCAAAGAGGAGTTGTAAGGGAGAGGGAGGGGTTTAGCAGTAATTTATAAGGGGATATGAAAACGCAGAGGTTGAGCTTCTTAGTTGCTACTAATGCAGAATGTCTTTTGTTCAATAATCAAAAAGCTATTTCACTGTCTTTTCTCTTATAGACCCCCGGGAGTGGTAAATGATTCTATACTATCATTGACTGAGTGCATATCTGATTTCTAAATAGATTATCCTAATTTAATAACATTAGGATATTTTCACCTGTCAAATGCCTGGTGAACTTCACTTGCGGTGAACTTCTTTACCTATAGGTTTTCTATAGTTGGTAAATAGCAGTGCCCCATGTCAAGGAAATGTGCTGGATATAATATTTGTCCCTGAAGAATTGAGTAAGAACTTTCAGGTAATCCCACTTGTACCTTTATCTTGGTTAGATCGTTTT
The DNA here is from genome assembly GCA_033557465.1 of Ichthyophis bannanicus. Classification (NCBI taxonomy): domain Eukaryota; kingdom Metazoa; phylum Chordata; class Amphibia; order Gymnophiona; family Ichthyophiidae; genus Ichthyophis; species Ichthyophis bannanicus. The sequence continues at coordinate 855,758,754 of CM066032.1, forward strand.
GCAGTCCATGCTGATTTTATTTGGCGAAAGTATCCAGTTGAAGAATTTTGGCCAGTTGGCAACAACTTTGAAAGGTTTCTATGGGGCATGTTTACTAAACATTCCTAACGTGCGGGGCCGCGGTAGTGTGCGTGTGCCATATAAGGAGTGGGTGGTTCAGGCAGAAAGAAGAAAAAACCCCTACCGTACGTGTGCGCGTTGCGCTAATTTGCGGGGCCCACATTAGCGCGTGGGAAGGCTAAGTGGGGCGCTGCTGAGCACATATCAGAACAGAGCTGGTAGCACAACGGTGAACACACTAACCAATGGTGCAGGGGCCACAGGTTCAATCCCCCATTGTGCGCAACAAAAAGGCCAGCTGAGGCAACACCTTGAATATGTAAAAGTGGTTCAGGAGGCAAAGTACTTTTGGACGGCATAAGGCGGCACACTGTTCGTTTTGTACGGCATAAGGTGGCGCACTGTACTATCTGGGCGGCACAAGGCGGCGCACTAATTGTGGGCAGCAGGAGGTGGCGCGCTGATGGGCATAAGGCGGCGCGCTGATGCCAAAGCAAAGGAACACAGCCACAGCGCAATGGTTAAGACACTGACCAATGGTGCAGGGACCAGGGGTTTGATCCCTCACAATGCCCAGTGAAAAAGGCTAGCTGAGGCAGTATGTTATATGTTGTGGTGTGCTGTAGGAGGCTTTCTAATTTTAGTTTGTGATAACTACTAGCAAACGCACTCTCACAGCATATTAATATAAGGCGGCCCATAAGGCACATGTTACAGTGCACCGTCCGCCAAGGCACCCTAGAATGTCCCCTATAGGGCAGCATGTATGTTGCGACACAGGATAATGTATAGTGCACCCTATATGGCTGGCAACCGTAACGTGCCCTATAGGGCGCCCCATAAAGCACCCTCAGAGGCACCTTATGGGTACAGTACGCTGAGGGTGGTATTGCTGGCAGCAACATATGTACAGTAAATTAAAATAAATCTGTGGACACCCCTATCACATAACCCCACTGTGGGTTTGAACCCATGACATCTGGCTGCACAGGTAGTGATGTAACCATTGGGCTACAGCTGTAAGCAGCCCCTGGCTGGCTGCAGATAGCCTGTACGTCACCTCACTGACAGTCTGCTGTTGTGAACCACCCGTACCCATGATGCACTGCACATGCAAATCAGCTGTCCACGATTGAACACAGGATGGGAAATGCACCCCTAAAGCTCCACGGCCTGGTAGAGGGAAGTGTCCGTGTGCACCCACACAGCACCTCGGCCTGGTAGGGTGTCCTGAGTGGGTGGACAAACGGCAAAGAGTAGCTAAACACCATCACATTGTGTGGTTACTGTGCTCACCCTGAGTGTGAGATGTTGCGCCCAGGACCAGGTCCACAACACCAGGCATGGCCGAATGTGGCCATGTCAGAGCTCCAAAGCAGCAATAACCTGTGGAATAGGTAGGTGCTGCATAAACATTTTGGAGATCTCTGTCTGGTTCAGTTAGTGGGTACCCCCACCCCATGGACCCCCAGGTGGATAAAACAGGGCTTCCCCTCAACAGATCCCCCACCCCGATGGCAGTAGAGTGGACCATCAACCCCAGTCCTGCTAGGGAACAGACACCCTACAGGGCAGTCCAAGCAGCTCCACACCCATCCATAACACAATATCAGACAGACATTAGGCCTGGATATTCAAAGATTCACCCCACCACTATCTGATAGTCACCTGCAGCAAGCCATCAGCCACTGCACCCTGCAAGGCACTCCATCACAACACATATCAGCTGTGAACAGTCTGCTGGCTGGTCCTGATGGACATGCATGCACCCACAACTGGGGTGGCAGCACACACAGACAGATAAGTCCATGAAGAGGCCCCCACAGGACACCCATACATATTACATGGGAGAATCACAATATAGCACTATGGGGGTGCCTAGCCATGCTGCCGTCACTGCACACTCAGGGTGAGAGTGATCTCCCAGCAGCACATACAGAGGTCACCCTGTCTGTGTAGGTGGTGGCCGGGCACTACCATGCCCCTGCCAGTGCCCTATGCCCTGTGCAGCTGCATCCTGGTCAGTCCAATCTGTCTGAGATATACCCATGGTCCCTTGCTACTCATTATGCACATTGGCAGGCCAATACTGGCAACAGTGTTGGCAGTGTGGGCTGTGGAAGGGGCATGCAGCCAACACCCACTGTATAGACAGACACACAATTCCACACCTATGCCATCATGGTGCTACTATTGAGGAGGTAATTAGCCTTGCCCACCAAACCAGTGCTGGGCACGGCAAGGCATGGATATGCTACGCAGTACTGCTGGGGGTCACTCCCCAGGGTGGTAAACACCGTCAGAGGCAAGGGCTGGAGCACGCACCGCAAACACCAAACAGATTGTTCGGATGGGGTCAACTAGCAGTATGTGCGTAACGTATGGATATCTATCTGCCAGTACTCCTAGCAAGCGTCTCAGAGCTGTGTACCATATACCTCAGGTGTAGGGTTCCATTGCTAGAGTATGCAGGTGCTAGTATTGGGAGATGCACGCAGGGTCCAATGTTCTGCCTCTCCAGGAGACATTGGCCAATGGGGCCTGTGGGTGTGGGTGTGTCTGCCCCTGTTGGCTGCTGCTTTACGGCAGAGATTCCCAACTCCAGTCCAGGTGTGCATCACACTGATCGGGTTTACCTGCTGTTCCTCATGATATGCATGAGCTACATCTACATGCCATGGGGGTGGTGCATAGATATACAGCACAGGCATTTGTATGAGTGGCAGCATGGACCCTGACTGGTGTGTGGCCCAACAGAACTGCATTTGGGAGATTCTGCTCTAGGTACTGCCCCTGTACATGGTGTCTGTGCTCAGTGGGGTAAAAGATAGACGTAGTACCATTGCATATGTCCTCGCCACGAAAGGTTTGTCCTTACTATCACTGTGTAGCTGTGGGAAAAATATGTGGGAAGGATTGGTGGTAGCCCCAGCTGGGCTTTGAATCTGTGACCTTCTGTTCTTGTATGCACTGTCTGTGTGCACTGCACCACCTTGTAGCCACAGATTGGCTGGATTCCCTGGAACGTCCATGCCTGTGGATCCGGCAGGGCCTGTGTGTTGCAGTGGACTGTGCCAGCCTGCACATGGCTTGGCCTCTGTCCTCTGTGGCTAGCTGCCACTGCCCCTGCACCACATGTACTCGTGCGCCAACATGCTGGCATGAGCTTCTCTCAGAAAAAGCAGATGACCTGATTGCAATGTGGCAGTACGGGACTGCATTTGGGGGACTTGGCTGTAGGTATGCCCATTGTTGTGGTGTGTGTGCGGTGTTGGGTAACGTATGGGTGTTTCCCCCATGCTTATGTTCCCTGCAATACAGGGGTGTCTGCTCTATCTTTGTTTAGTGGTGGGTAAAATATATGGACGGGGCTGGCAAGTGCCCCAGCTGGGATTTGAACCTCTGGCCTTCTAATTCTAGAGGTCATGGCTATGTCCTCTGCACCACACTATGGCCACAGAGACAGTGCAGCCCCTGGAGGTAGTAAACCTGGCAGGATGGAGTCACAAACCCTGCTGTATGCATTTTTACTGTGGGCTCCTTCACCCTGTGTGGTGACAAACGTGCAAATAAAACCCGGGAATGACCACGGAACAAAGGGGGAAAACATATACCCAAGCTGGGCAACAGTGTTATTAATGGGCAACCCTAGATAACACTCCCAGGACAGCTCCAGAAAAAGGGAAATGTTTTTTGGACGAGTCTCCGCTCCGTACACCTTTCCATAAATCATTTCCTTTTTTTTGGAGCTTTCCTGGGTGTGTTATCTAGTTTTGCCCATCACTATAACTGTTCCCCAACTGAATTACTATTTTTCATATTTTTGTGGTGGTCATTTTCTATTTATAATTGCACTTTTGTGCTGTGCACATGTATCACACTACTCACGTTTTGCAGGTTTTCCCGGTTTTGCTGTACATTGCTGACGGAAATGGTTTCTCTTCCCTTTAAATGCATTCTAACGCGAGTGATTCACTCGCGCTATTTTTTTTGGAAATTCAGCCCCGATAATGTGCGGGGCGCCTCTCCCCTCCCCTTCCCCGCCCATTAACCCCTTCTCTCCGCCCCTCCGGGGCCTTCCTCCGCCCTCCGTTAGCCTTTCCACGCCTCTATCGGACATTTGCGGGCACGTACTTGTGCGGCACCCGTTACTGTGACGCGCAAGTGTGCGGGGCTTCATCGCACGTTTGTGGGGCGTTTAAGCGCTCTTAAGTTCCGCTTTTAGTGCGCTATTTTGCGGCGCGCTAATTAGCGGTTTTTAGTAAACATGCCCCTATGTCTGAACTAAAGGCATGATTTGAAGTAGGAACATTAGAGATATAAAGGCAGCCTTTAATTAAGGTGGTGGACAATTGCTATTCTGGTCTGACACATTTAGCACAATAATTGATGGCCCTGTAAAGTGATTTTATGCATGAAATTAAGGATAGTATCATCTAGGGATTAGACTGCTTAAGTAGAAGTCATGTCACTTTGAGTGAGTTATTTAAATGAGATAGACATTAAATTAAGCTGAAATGAACGAAGTGGTGAGGTTGTGAATGGAATGTGGGGTGCAGCAATAAAATATGAGGAAGGATTCCACTGCTTGCCCTTGGACAAGCATTGTGGAACCTGTGTGCCTACTGGGAACCTGCCAGGTACTTGTGACTTGGATTGGCCATTGTTGAATATTGGGCTTGTTGGACCTTGGTCGGACACAGTATGACAGTGCTTATGTTCTTATGTTTTTTATCTGCATATACCACCCTTCTGGTCTACCAAAGAATCACTCAATATAGTTTACAACAGTGCAAGAATATCGAATCAATTACGAAAGCACTCAATAATAAATACAAACGAGGATAGTGACGTTTTATTTGTCAAAGGAAAAGAAAAAAGTGAGAACATAAGTAGGACAAAAGAGCTGGGGGGGAGCAGAAGGTAGACTGTGCTAGAAAGGAAAGAGTTCAGAATTGAATGAAATAAATGGCTAAGATAACCTTACAATCTCCTACTTTTGGCTCCCAAGAAAATGACGGAAGGGCTCCAATTATATTTAAAACAATACAACACTTTCGGTGTCTGGAATGAAAGATCTGGAAAAAGGATTTTATGGATACTGTGCCAGCTCTCTCTACACCTTGTGCAAATTATTTGAAACAAACTGGATTTTTTAATCTTTTCAGCCTACAAATTGTAAATGCTTTTAATTTTGATATTTTTTTAATCATTGGGTTAAATCATCACATATGAGATGTTTCATCATTATTTATGGGTTAAGATGACGTGCTATGACATAGGAATGACTTATTGTATGTGCGACTATAATATCAGTCAACATTATATCAGATTTTCTTTTGAGTGTATTCTTAGTTGTTAATCCAACCATTGTGCATGATGGACGTGATACCCAGATAATGCACAATGATCGTCACCCTGCATGAACACATAGGGAAGACCTACAGGGATAGCAAGTATAGTTGGTGTCAGTCTCGCAACAGTCAATCGTGTGATCAAATCTAAAAAGGAGACAGGATCCATCTCGCCTAAACAAAAGGGAAATTGTGGTCGTAAGAGGAAAATTACATCCAGAGATTACATGTATGCTCTCAGGGAAAATAGAAAAGACCCTTGGAAGATATGTGACGCATTAAAAAGAGATTTAGAAGAGAAAGGTATAACGGTCAGTTCTTCCACAATTTGCAGACAACTTTTGGAAGTTGGTCGAAAAGCACAATGACCTCTGAAAAAACAACTTCTGACAAAGGTTATGAAAGAGAAGCAATATATATGGGGACTGAAACATAACGAGTAGAATAAAGAAGATTGGAGGAAAGTAATATTCAGTGATGAAAGTCATTTCTTCGTTCAGGGCCAAAGAAGCTAACATGTTTGGTGTTCACCTGGATAAAAGATTTGTGATTCCCACATCAACCAGAACATGAAACATCCCCAAAAGAAGATAGTCAGGGGGTGTTTCAGTTATTATGGAGTCAGCAGCCTGCATCCAGTTGAAGGAATGATACATTCACAACAATACGTCGGTGTTCTCGAAAGAAGATTTGTTCCAGAGCTAGAGAAGACATTAACTGATGGATCTGGCATCTTTCAGCAGGATCTTGCCCCATGCCACACATCAAAATTGTTTAAAAGTTTTTTTTCAAAAGAAGCAAATAAAGGTACTTGACTAATCAGGAAACTCTCCAGATTTAAACCCAATAGAGAATCTATGGTCCATTTGCAAACTTCGCCTTCGTGGAATGGACTATACGACAAAGGAGAAGCTTATTCAAGCTCTGATTCAAGTCTGGTACAGGGACCCAAAAATTGTTGCAGACTGCTTGAAATTAGTGGACTCCAAGCAAAATTGTGTCCAGATTCTGGTAAAAAACAGAGGAGATCATATTATGTACTGACATGTGGCTATTAATTACATTTTCAATGGAAATTCCAGTTTTCACTTATTTTTCAGTTTGTTTCAAATAATATGCACAAAAAATATGCCAGTATTTCCCTCTTGCCATATAAGGGCTTTGCTACAGTTCCTAAAGATACTCATTGGCAGACCCCACTTTTTGGAAAAATCACAACCCGACCTTACCTGTCCTCACCCTTTAAACATCCCTTGCTGGATAACTGCGAAAGGATATTTCTTTCTATATGGCTAATGGAAATTGGTTGGCATGACTCTCACTTTTGAAGCATTCATTTAATTAATATTGGGTGGAAAAGCAGTTTAGGATTTTTTCTTGCATATAATTTAGAGGCAACTTTGAAATTATAATATATAATGCTGTCAGAAGTAAAATGAGTTTTAGGATAGTTTTGATAACAACATTTTAGTTTTAGATCTGTTAAGAAGACCTTTTCGTTGCCATTACATTGTTTCCTAGCCAGTATACCAAAAGGGCATCAGTGAGAAATAGAAGTGCACAACTGGCCATGATAAAAATCCTAAAATGTATAAGTTACAAATTAGTATATAGAAGCAAATGCAAACAGCTGTTGCCTTGGTGAAAAGACAAACTCAAATAAACTTCCCTGAGTAGTAGCATTATGTAAACATTTGTAGTGTTACATTGTACATTCCGGCTGACACCACAAGACAGGAGCTTTTGTCCTTGGGCTATTGAGAGCTCTATTGGTTTTCGGAAAGGGTCATTACAGAGTCGAAATGGGAGCCTCTTCAGTCATCTGTGCTCCCCAACATTGCTCAACACTGCAAACAGCATCTACACAAGTATTACAAGGGCCTTTTCTAGGGAACTTGGAAAATATCTGTTCTGGCTGGAGTGCATTCCTCCCGCACACTCACAGTTCATGAGCAGATATGTTTGCCAATTCAAACACTAGCATTTTTTGTGTGTGCCTCTGTTGAAAGGGGAGGAGTGTATTTGCAAAAAGTATTTGGCAGGATGATAACAGGGGGTGGGAGAGGAAGGTTATACTTAGAACATTTTGCCAATATTGAAGTATACCGTAAAGTATGTTAATGATGTCCTGTGAAATGAGTCCTGAAACTGTATCCTAAACGGTCAACAAGCGCTGTGCTCCTTAATGCTGCTCATGAGCACCAAGCTCATTCTGCACTTTGTGAGGGCATATTATGAAGTGGTAAATTTTCCTACTTACGAGTTAAATGACAGTTAATAGCCTTTTGTTGTAATTTAACTATGGGCAGTGGAAAAGTAGAAGTGTACTGAAAATGAAAATGATAATAACTCAGTTCTATGCAGCTGAGGGAATTTTTGCCTGAAGGATCCCATGAGCATTTTGATGTCTATTTATAAATCACCCACCAAAAACTGCTTACAACGGTGTACAGATTAAAACATTAAGCTACAGTTTGACATTATCACACATAAAATACAGTACACAATCATATAAAATAACTAAAATATGAATAATAGACAGAGCACAGGAACAAAGAAGTCCACCGCATTCCCTGAAATACCAGGTCTTAATCATACTTTTTTTTAAAACGTGTGCTTTTGTATTTAGGAACTCTTTTGAAAATTTACCTATATAATTTTTGTAGTGTTTAGAGGTTTCTGCTTGATTCATGCACCTAATAGCTGCTCTGTGACTTGTTCATCGCTATGCATGCCTCGAAGCTGGTTTAAAGTTAGCTGTGATGCCAGACCTCCATGATGTTTCTGTAATCAGGTGGAGGCATCCTGGTCCATGGGTACGTCCTAACCACACCTCCACAGTCCTGGGAATGTCCCAGTCATACCTCCATTCAGAGTCGGACGTCCCCAGGGCCGGCTTCTAAAATGACTTTGGCGGCATCTCTGTGCTTTGGACATCTCTATACCTGATTTTAGATGTCCAAAGCAGGAAAAGGGCTTCTACAATTTCACCCATAAAGGGAAACCATTTTTAGTGTCCATTAATTTGCCTTTAAAATAGTCAAAAAAAAGGGGTTGAATGAGGAGTTTCATACTCAGAGGCCAATATTCAACAGTCGGACAAATGCATAAAAACATGTTTTTATGTATATTTTGAGCCAGGCTATCCATTTAATTGTGAATGGTGAAAATGTCAGCATAGCTTTCTATGAATAACTTACCCAAGGAAAGTTATTTATGCTGTTCCTGGTTAATACTATTATCAGCAGAGTGATTCAATATCGCAGTTCTCTGTATACTTTAAGCCCACCATTGGACTGTCCAAATCCCACCCTAATTTAAACCCATGAGGGCACATCTTAGATAGGTTACAGGACATCAGTACTGAGACGTCCAGGTCACCAGGTTTGCTGAACATGGAGCCATTTCTAAAACACACATCCATAGGCTATAGGAGGAGTCATTTCAGAAAGATAAATGTGGGAAACGGTGATAGGGGCAACCTGACAATCTACACGTCTAAGTGCTGGCATTTCACAACAGGTACTTACATGTGTATTGGGGCCATTTTGCAAGCATAGACATGCAGAGGCTCTTATTTACAGAGAACACTCTCTTGCCATCATATTATTTTGAAGAGGGAAATAAACATTGGAAGAATATGAAGGATATCTCCCTAAATTCCTGCTGTAAAGGGATGGCCTAAAGGAGCACTTTTTAAATCCCTATTCGTGTCTTGGGACAAGTGTAAATTTGGATAGGGATGATTTGGGGCTTTCATGTGAATATCCTATATGAATTGGGAAATACACATATAGAGCCCAGTATTCAAAGGCATCTACACAGTTTACAGACCTGTAAACTGTGTAAATGCCCCTAAGCGGGATATTCAGCAGCACTAACACGGTTAATTCTGCTGAATATCTATGGATACCGCCACTGTCTATTTTGGACATGGTGCAGTCATCCACGTGTAAATTTCACCCTCTCTAAAATTACCATTTACACATGGCCACAATTAACACATGTACATGGCTGCTTATCCATGTTTAAATCGTAAATAGAGCTTCTAAAATAACGCCCATCATTTTTGGCTACATAGCAACTTTTATGTTCAAACGTTATATGATGTTCATGTTGATAAAGTCAAACAAAACCATGTTTGTGATGATGGCCACACAAGCGGTTTTAAGTATTGATCAGTAGATATTTGCTTGCTAATCTGTGTCAAAGCTCAGGCTTTGGACATTTTGAAATGCAATTATAAACTGACGTCAGTTTTCAGAGCAATTGACAAATGTAGGTATGTTTTCCCTTCTCTAATTGACTCAACAGCCATTTTAATCTGTACCTTAAGAACATAAGACAAGATATGCCATTCTGGGTCAAGCCAAAGATCCATCAAGCCCAGTATTCTGTTCCAGAAGTGGCCTATCCAGGTCACAAGCATCTGTCTGGTCCCCAAAAGGTAGGCAGATTCCATGCTTCTAATCCCAGGGATAAGCAGTGGAATTCCCCCAGTCCACTTGAATAATGATTTATGGATTTTTCTTCCAGGAACTTGTCCAAACCTCTTTTACAGTATAAGCAGCTACACTAACAACTTTTACTACATCTTTTGGCAATAAATTCCTGAGTTTGTTTACATGTTCAGTGAAATAATATTTTCTCCAATTAGTCTTAAATATGCTACATTGCTTCATTGAGTGTCCCTTAATCTTTCTACTTTGTTAAAGAAGTAAACAACTCTATGATGTTAAGATCACGAAACATTGGTGATGAAAAAATAAATCAAAGCAGCTTTGAAAGCATTACCAAAGAACAAAGTACTGGGCACTAATGGCATTGCATCAATCAGATGCAGGTTTTGCAATACTTTCAAGGTTCTTCCAGGAAATTTGGAAGATAGTGTCACGGCTCACAGACTGGAAAAAATCTGTGTTCAGAAAGGTGATTCGACAAACTGTGGAAATTATCGAACAATTACTCTAATTCCACATGCCAGCAAGATTCTATTGAAGCTAATGCAGGAAAGGGCAAAGAGCTAGAGATATCTCCGTGGATGTGACATGGCTCCTTGAAACAACAAAACAATATCAAAAGGATATCTACATGTGCTTTATTGATTATGGCAAAGCATTGGAATGTGTAAATCATGAAAAACTCTGGGCCACATTAAGAAGCATGAGTATACCAGAACACCGATAGTTCTCATGCACAACCTTTACATTGATCAAGAAGCTACAGTTTGAATGGAACAAGGAGAAAGCAAATGGTTTAAAATTGGTAAAGGTGAATGATAAGGTTGCATAGTTTTCCCATACTTGTTCAATTTATATGCAGAAGAAATGATCAGAGAAGCAGAATTGTATGAAGATAACCAAGGTGTGAAGATTGGTGGAAGACTCATCAACAACCTCTGATATGCTGATGATTCCATGTTACTGGCTGAAAGTGAAGATGATCTGAAGCTTCTACTTATTAAGATCAAAGAAAGCGAAGTGGTATTTTAGAAAGGATGCCTTGGCAGCAGGGGAAATGGGCAAATAGGGACATCTAGGCAATGGAGGTGATTTCAGAAGACAGTTTGTGAATGTGCAGGTGCTGTCTGAAATACACATGGATCGTCTGGGAAGATGGAAGTAGGTTATAAGTCAATAAACGTCATGTGTTACAATAGTAAAATATGCCAGCAGAGACATATAAGGATCTGGTTACAAAAATTAGGGCTGAGATGTGCATGTGTGGTGTAACATACACACATATGCGCACACACATGGCGCCTGCACGTGGAAATGCTGAGAGAAGACATGGCCATGCAGATGCCTAACTTCAGCTGGATAGAGACCTGCAGGCTATGCCTTCTGGTACTATAGGATGAAGAGGTGCTGTATCCACCATGGGGACAATGGCTGGCCTACCAAACAGCTCACCGGGTTTGACTGCAGATTTTCTGGACCCTGGCCTGTAATTTTCCACACTGCAGGCACATGGAGGACACATGACTCCAGGCAACCCACTAGCACAGAGGGAGGATGCCAAGGAAGGCCAGTGAGCAGGGCACCCTGCACTCAGCAAAGGGGCATCACAGTGTGGGGAATGTTTTAATTTATTGTAAACCACTCTGATGCCTGTAAAGGGCAGTATAACAAGCCTGCAATAAACATAAACATAAATATAGAACAATGAGGTGAATAGGGATCAAATGGTGATGCACAAAGGCAGAACTGCACCAACTACCTATTAGAGAAAGTGGGAGTATACATAAGAGAAGCTCAGTGGCAAGCTGAAAGTCGGCGACGGACCCTCTGAATATGGTACAGATATGTACAGGATGCAGAGGAGTGAGGAAGATAGAAAGGAGAGTGGAGTGTAGTCAGCCCTGCCAAGGAAGAGGAGCAGCCTGGGATCATCCCCCATCCAGAGGTGTTGGCATATGCAGACATCACTGTGCACCTGAATGGAGCCAGTGCTGGAACACAGAGAAGAAAAAGCATGCACCCACACTATTACCAGAATGTGGAACTAACATAAGTCAACTACCAGCACTTCACAGCAGTAAAAAAAAAAAAGGAGCAGGAAGTGAGCAGAGAGGGAGAAAGAAGTGATACCCCTTCCGACTTCTGGCAGGATGGGCCCCTTGAACAAAATATACAATTGGAGGCCAGTTGACATGCATTGCAGGATCTGTCTGGGAAATAGTGCTGGCTAGTTGTCAGTGAGACCTAGTAGTTTGGAGCAGGCTGGGATAGCAATAGAGGACAATGTCACACATCATAGCCCAGGCCAATATGGGGCTACACAGCATATGCCAGTTGTCTATCTGTCCCCTAGTGCTAAGTGAGAGAGCCCTCAGTTGGGATGGAGGACGGTCACACAATGCTGCTTGTGTAGAGGGTAGCAAATGAGATAGAGTTGGGCCAATAGAGGGGAAAGACAAAACCCAAAAGTAACAATACTATATTGGTTCCCCCCTGAAGCAGTGGAGCATCCCAGTGTGATGGCCAGTGCAGAGGAGTTGTCCAGTTTGCCATCCAGGGCAATGGGGCAGACCAGTGTGACTGCCAGTGTCGGGGAGCCGGCTGCAGATGATGCCCCACTTGCCGAGCTACAGTTTGCCATCCTGGAGGAGCCAATGGGTGCAGGAGGAGATGACCTGGACCAGGAGCCACTGCACTGGCAGGCACACCAGCAATGATGGCTGTGATGTTCCCTGGTTGGGCAGTGGCATCCTCCGTGGCAGGAATTGAGGCTCCCTTTGATGGATCGGTCCCATGCTGGGAGGGTGGTGTCCCTGGCAGGTCTGTGGGAGAGCAAAGGTAGCAGAGGTTAGTGACATGGCATGCCGGCTCAGCCTATAGGGTGGCGCCTGGTCCAATACAGAACTGACAAGTAGTGCACGGCTCACACTGTACCCACCCCATGCAACACCCAAGGTCTGACAGACAGCAGGCATGGGCTGGGTGGACGGATACACATTGGGGACACATATATGACTGTCATGGTCACATTTGGGCTATGGGACACCACTACTCACCCCTCTGTGTGCCTGTGGAGGAGCTGTCGAAGCCCTCAACCCCTGAGATGGCAACCTCTTCAACATACTGCAGCTCCTGCTCCTCAAGTGGGGTAAGTCTGCACTGCTGCGCAGGCAGAGCAGCCTGCTGTTGCTGGCCTTCTTCTCCTTTGCTGTCTGCCGGACCATGTGCCACTTCTTCTTGAGGTCCTTCACGTTCTGGTTGTGGTGATGTACCGCATTGACCCTGTTGACAATGTCATGCCACACTGCCTGCTGGATGCTGGCATCCTCAGCAGCGAAGAGGGCAGTGTTCTGCTGTAGGATGAGCCTCAGGGCCATAGCTGTATCAGATGGTGTGAAATTTGCCTTCCTCATGTGCTTTGTCGCTGCCAGTGCCATGACACTCTGCCCCCATAAAATGAATGACACAGTTTTTGCAAACATGTACAAGTTTATTAAATAAATGTGCCAATTTATTTACAACACTGCCAACAGTGGCAGACAATGCACAGCTGTACAATCACTGACTGCCCCAGCACAGGGCATACCTGCCTGGGGGACTGCCTATGGTGCAGGGGGGCCCTGCTTGTGCCCTGTCACTGCTGCAGTGAAGGCATCCAGGTGCATAACAATGATCCGTGCTGTACCACCTCCCTGAGGAGACGCACCTCCACCTCCAGGGCGGCCATAGCCCAGTCACTCAAAGGATGAGGGGGTGGTAGCACAGAGGGGCTGGGTGTGGCATGGCCAGAGTGTGCCCATGGGTTCTGGGATGGCTTTGAGGGCCCCCAGCTATGGGAGTTGGACCACGGCCCCACTGCATGTCACACCTGGCCTGTGCTGATCCATGCGGTGGGCACATGACCCCTTGGTAGGGTTGTGGATGGGTGTGGCTGTGGGCTGAGAGGTATAGCTGGGGAGATGCAGCTCCACCTCTGGGCCCCCTGCTGGTTGCCTGCTGATGGTGCCCTGTGTCGCTCCGCCATACCCGGGGCGCTTGGTGGATGGTTCACACATCCCCCCTGCTATCCTCTCTGCTCCCTCTTCCTCTAACTCTTCCTCCAAACCCTGCCCCTGGCCTTCCCATCCCTTCTCCTCTGACTCTTCATCCTCCCCACCCTACCCCTGACCCTCAAATCCCTCCTCCTCTAACTCCTCATCCTCCCCTCCCTGCTGGTCTTCCCATCCCTCCTCCTCTGACTCCTTATCCTCCCCAACCTGCCCCTGGCCCTCTGCTCCCTCCCCCTCCACTTTACCCCTGGCCCTCAGATCCCTCAACCTCTGACTCTGCATTCAACTACTGTGCCATGGCCCCCCTTGCTGTCCTCCTCCTCTGACAAAGTGTCCTCGGCTGCAGTGTTGCTGGACGATGACTCCTCCTCCCTGTCCCTGTCACTGCTGGTGGTACTGCTGCTGCTCTGGTCTGGTGGTGCTGCACAGCTGCTCCTGGGTGTTCAGTGAGGTGGGCCAGCGGTGTCCTAGGCCCCTCTGGAGCCAGCTGTGGGGAAAGAGGAGGGGGATTACTGTTCTGCACAGGCATGGCCCTGGGATGGGACTGGCATACCCCTGGGAGGCCTACACATGTATCACTAAACTGACCTTCAGCCCACAGGGGCCAGCCTTCCCCATAGTGCACACTGCACCCCCTCCCCTTTGCCCTTCCCAGTCATATGTGTACACACCTGCACATCTTGGGTGCCAGCTGGTGCACACATGGGATGGTTGCACTGGGGGATGGCACAGCTGCCCATAGCACATTCCCATCATTGCATACAGGGAGTGTCCACCACCAGGTGGTCTGCCTGCACCAGTCTGGCAGCCATGGCTGCTGCCCCCTGCATCTGCTGGGTGCCACTGTGTACCCCACTATCCTTCCTCGGCCACCAGCCACTCCCTGATCCACTGGAGCTGGTTAGGTCTCCTCTGGTGCAGCGTGCTGAATTGGCACTTGAGAGCCTCAAGGGTGTGATGCACACCATATTCCCTGTGGGAGAAAGAGGAGACACACATCAGCTCAGTTGGCCACTACCATATTGCCTGTTGTGCATACCTATATCTTGCCATGGTCTGGCGACATGCCCATCCTGGGAGCAGGGGCATACCCACGGGTGGCAGGCTGTGGTGGCAGAGCTGCTTGCAGGGACAGACAAAAACACATGTGGTTTCTGCCATCAGTTCCCCCAGACCCCTGCAGCAGGGCACAGGGACTGGGGGGTGGGGCAAATGTCTAGGGCATCCACACTGGCTGGCAGTCCCCTGCAGTGCCCAGCCTAGACACGGCTCCCCCTACACTGGGCTTTACCATTGCTGTACATTGCTGTACGTGATCTGTGGCATTGCTATCAACCAGCACCAGGGGGTGCAGAACCCTCACCACCTGCTGTGTGTGGGTATGCCCCCTGCTGTGGGCAATCAGGGCTGGCACATATACCAATGCATGGCCTGTCCCCCCACCACTTTCTGATAGGCACACATTGGGGCAGCCTCCAGCATGTGGCTTGGCATCATAGTCCTGTCTCCCTGTGCAGACACACAGCTGTGCCTTTCAGGGTGTGTTTGCCTAGCATGGTATTCAGCCCCCCCCCCCCTGCCTGTTATGGCCTCCTTACCTGTGCAGCCAGAGTTGGATTCCCCTCCATATGGCTGTTGCCAGCCGCAGGTTTGGAAGATGGCCCCCCTGAGATAGAGGACCTCCACGTGCTGCAGCACAGAGCGGACAAGCCATTCACTTTCATTAGGGCTGACGTTTGCACTTCTCGCCGCCATGTCACTGGTTTCTAGCCGCCCAGCCATAGGGGGCTCCTGCACAGGCAGCCTGTGGGGCCTGTGTGATGGTGTTGTCTATGCATGGGTACACTGGACGGGCAATGCACGGGTACACCGGATGGGCAATACACAGTTCATGAATACATGCCTTCCTGCTTTTCTGGCTGATGTTGTGGTGGTCATATACATGGGTATCGCCTGTACCTTGGGCGCAGTGCCTGGGTTGCGCACACTGCATTTACCTGTGACGCATGACTCATGATTCAAGCACTTTTCCTGAATGGGTATCTTTTTGCGGGTATGGCTGGCCTCGGCGCCTTGCTGAATATTGGACCCTACATGTATGGGAACATGCATACACCAACTGTCACGCCCCACCTCACCTCTATGCCGATACACACAGGCACACTCATACTCGCATTCTCATAGCAGTGCCACACAAGGTGTCATGTGAGGCACAGCGCTTAGGGTCAGTGAGGGGAGGGGATTTGGGGTAGGAGGTTGCAAATGTGCACCGATTTCTCACAAGAACCATGATGAGGGGAGGGGATGTACAGCAGAGACACAGACTCCCTGATGGGCACAGAGGATAGGCAGGCTAATCTCTCTTCAGTACAAGTTCCTCCAGACACAATCACAAATTGTGGTTAGCATGGACAGCAAAGTTCCTTATGCAGGGGCGGCCCAAGGAGGGTGCGGGGCCATGTGCGTAGACTCGGTGTGGGGCCTCATTTGCATAAGGGGCCTCATTTGCATAAATATTTGCATAATGTTACCATACACTAACTTTTAGTAAACATGCCTCTTAATGAGTGTACGGATAAAGAAAGACTAAAAGATTTCTACATTACTATAATCCAGTGCCAACTGCCAGGCACATTAGGAACTACTACAAACACTGCCCATTTAGAACCCATAGCAAACCCGTCGTATCCTAACAGCACTACCAGGACTCACAAAGCACCAAATCCTACCTATCAAAAGGAAACACTGCAAATATTAAACCAATACATTTCAGAGAAAAACAATACATGACCTACTGGGGAAAGAGAACAAGTGGCAATGTCAAATAGGAATCACATAAACAGAATACCTCAGCTCAATTACACATGCAGAACATAGACCATCACCAAACAAGGAATCACAATTTAGAAATAGGAAGACAATAATTAAACTGGGAACCCCAAAAGCCAAACTTGGAATGTACAACAACACTGTAGAAATAAAACTATAAAATAATTTCCTCTTGTACTAAACAAAGCGCAGATGTTAATGATGCACATTTCCCAGAGCTGACATATTCCAGTTAATAAATTCAAAATAAAGAGATATTTTTCTACCTTTTGGGCATTTTTTTTCAGTTGCAATTGCTCCAGCCACTTTCTTCTGGTTTCTTCGTGTCTTCTGCTAACTCTCCATTGTCTGCTGTCCATTTGTCCTTTCTTTTCTCTTCTAGATTTTTTCCATTCTCTCTCTACATCTGCTTTAACATACTAATCTTTATCCTTTTGCTCTTTCCTCATTCCAATTTCATCCACTCAAATTTTACACCTCCATCCTCAATCCCCACTTACTCTCCCAATATCCGGCCAATTGTAGATTTGTCTTCCCTCCCACACAAAATATTTTTCCCCTCTCCATTTCACTCTCCCAGCTCCATCCCATTCTAATCCTCCCCCAACATCAGCTCCCTTCTAGTTCCAGCCCCACCCAGCATCCGCTCCCTTCTAGTCCCCGCATCAGCCCATTTCCAGTCCTAGCCCCCCATAAGCCCATTTCCAGTCCTAGCCCCCCATAAGCCCATTTCCAATCCTATCCTAGCCCCATCATCAGCCCATTTCCAGTCCTAGCTCCCCATCCATTTCCAGTCCTATCCGAGTCCCTCCATCAGCTCATTTCCAATCCAAGCCCCCATCAGCCCATTTCTAGTCCTTTCCTAGCCCCACCATCAGCCCATGTCAAATCCTAGCTCCCCTCCACTCAGCCCATTTCCAATCCAAGCCCCCCATGAGCCTACTTCCAGTTCTAGCCCCTCCATGAGTCCATTTCAATCCAAGCCCCCACCACAGCCTATTTCCAATCTTAGCACCCCCAAAAGCCCTTTTCCAGTCCTATCCTAGCCCCTACATCAGCCCATTTCCTGTCCTACCCCCCCACTCAGTCCTTTTCCAGTCCTAGCTCCTTCCCCTCACAGCCCATTTCCATTCCAAGCCCCCCTCCCCATCAGCTATTTGCAGTTCAAGCCCCCCCCTTCCACTCAGCCCATTTCCATTCCAAGCCCCATCCCCATCAGCTATTTGAAGTTCAAGCCCTCCTTCCACTCAGCCCATTTCCAGTCCTAGCAACCCCCCCAGCCTATTACCAGTCCTAGCCCCCCATAGCCCATTACCAATCCTAAGCCTCCCATCAGCCCATTACCAGTCTTAAGCCCCCATCAGCCCATTTCCAGTCCTAAGCCCCCCATCAGTCCACTTCCAGTCATAACCCCCCCCATCACCCCATTTTTAGTCTTAGCCTCCCCATAGCCCATTACCAGTCCTAACCCCCCATCAGCCTATTTCCAGTCCTAGCCCCCCCATAGCCCATTACTAATCCTAACCCACCATCAGCCCATTTCCAGTCTTAGCCCCCCCCCATAGCCCATTACGTCCTAACCCCCCCATCAGCCCATTTCAAGTCTTAGCCCCCCCAGAAGCCCATTTCCAGTCTTAGCCCCCCATCAGCCCATTACCAGTCCTACCCCCCATCAGCCCATTTCAAGTCCTAGCCCCCCATAACCCATTACTAGTCCTAACCCCCCCATCAGCCCACTTCCAGTCTTAGCCCCCCATAGCCCATTACTAGTCCTAACCCCCCATCAGCCCACTTCCAGTCTTTGCCCCACCATAGCCCATTACCAGTCCTAATCCCCTTCCCCCCTTCCCCCCATCAGCCCAAATAGATAAAAATGCAAAATGGTTGCTGCTACAGCTGCCGCTGCCGCCGTGGCAGCGGCAGAATTAAGCGTTCCGCCGCGGGGCCCCCCCTGCCCGGCAAAGCCTCCTTACATCATCAGCTCCGGATGGAGTCCCAAAGCACGGGCTTTCAGAGCCGCGAGAGTTTCTCTTTCTCGTGCGGCTCTGTTAATCCCACCGGGGCTGATTGGATTTCCCATCAGCCCAGGCAGGCTTAACAGAGCCGCGAGAGGTCAGAGAAACTCTCCCTTCGCGGCTCTGAAAGCCCACGCTTTGGGACTCCAGAGCTGATGCTGTAAGGAGGCTTTGCCGGGCAGGGGGGGCCCTGCGGTGGGATGCTTGATTCTGCCGCTGCCATGGCAGCAGCAGCAGCGGCAGTCGGTTTGCTTTTTTTTAATCTATTTAGGCTTATGTAGAATGTTTTTTGCGCGGGGCCCCCTGAAATGCGGGGCCCTGTGCAAAAAACATTCTTGCTCAATGGATGGGCCGGCCCTGTCCCTATGTATTCATGATTTGTGACAAGTGTAGTGGTGGATGTTGGAATATCAAGCTCCTGACATTACTATGACTATGTGAAATACGTCTTGGATATTTTGCTGCTTATGCCACCATAACTGCGCCCAGAGGTGCCCCTAGGCATACCCCCATCAGGACATTCAGAGATGAACGGGGCCACTTCTGGGATGTGCAAAATGGACTGTGTCTGAAATCACATTCTGCATAACCCTGCTTTTCTATGTCATTTTCCAAGGTATGGAACGTCATTCTCCAAGGTATGGAACTGCAACGGAATTCTCCAAAGCTTAACCAAAAAAACCCTTAACACACTCCAAATGGCACAGAATGTTGCAGCCCGAATAATTGCCAAGGCCAGACTATCTGACCATATTTCTCCCATCTACACCCTCCATTGGCTTTCAGTTGCCAGCAGGATCTAATATAAAACCATAGTGACTACCTTCAAATTAATCAACAAAATTGCACCCTCACATCTTTCTACCTTGATACAAAGTCCCCTGGAAAACAGAATAAGAAGAAGAATGAACCTCAATACCATCTTACTATTCAACGCAATCAGAAAATCAAAACAAATAACAAGTAAAAGTGCTTTCTCCTATGTTGCACCGATACAATGGAACAATCTTCCAGTCCAGCTTAGAGAGACTAAAGACCTCCAAACTTTTCGAAAGGAACTGAAAACATACTTATTTACACAGTACTATTATAACCTAGACCATCCTGTCAAAAAATCCATGCAGTCCCAGACTGACCACCCATCCTAACACCCTACCTATAAAACCTTAGCCGTACCCTACTTCAGCTAAGATTTCTCACTCCTCGCACATATGTAGTATATACCTCTGTACCTTCTGGATCCCTGATGCGGTGACTCGAGCTGTAAATAGTTGCCATGTTCAGCCACAGTTGTGTAAATAGCTCCATGTTCAACTAAGTCCAACTGTTTTTTCTAATATTATAATGTTCAGAACGTTCAATGTATGCTCCTTGTTGTTACTTTTGTTCAATGTAAACCGCCCCTGATCTCTGGAAGGGGGGTATATAAAAGTTTCCAAATAAATAAATGGAACATCCATTAGCCAGCTAAGTCTTCTAAAATGACCCCCATAGTCTATATCTTAGCAGGAAGAAGACAAAGATCCTGACAACTGGCAAAACCAATTTCATCCTCGATGGAGAAGAAATAGAAATAGTAGACCAGTTTAACTTGATTGTATCAATCACAATAATGAAATGACAAGCAGTCAAGATATCCATTGACACATCACCCTTGGCAGAATGGCTATGAAGGACCTAGACAAAGATTTGACTTATCCAAGCCATGATATTTTCAATAACATCATATGCCTTGGGCAAGTCATTTAACACTCCATTGCCTTGGAAGAAAGGCCTGACAATCTACTTCTGGTTACACTGTCAAGAAAACTCAGGGGCTGATGAGTCAGCCTTGACTCGAAGGCACACATTACATTTGTATATGCATGAGGAAGAAAGACAAGAAGAAAACTGATCCCTTCAAATTACGGTGCTGGTGAAGAATATTATGTGTACCATGGACTGCCTAAAGAACAAATCGATTGGTACTAGAGGAGATAAAAACTAAGATTTCCTTAGAAGCTCAAATGACAAGTCTTCGGCTTTCATACTTTGGACACATTCCTGCAAAGAGGAAGACCAGCAATGTGGTAGATTTGTACTGTACAATAACAGCAGCTCTGAGTGTCACTGTATTAACAATTATCCACCTGACTGAAGACCAAATACAGTTTAAGATAACTATCCACAGGGTTGCCATAAGTCAACACTGACTTAATTGACAAAAACAACATGTGGTCAGATGAAATCATAGGTAGTAAATTTTTCAGATTATTTCCAGGAATCCACTTTCTTTGCTAGTCCTATTCTTTAGTGCAGTTTCAAGACAGAAGATCCTGTATGGATGACTTTATGAAAGAATCATTTTAGAAGTTAAAATCGAATCCAAATTCTTCTGCCATACTTTTTGACTCAATTAAAGGGGAAAATCTAATGGAGCTTACTTCTTAAGTTGCTGCAGAAAGAGGTGTTTCTCAGGTTCCTATGTCCACCCTGAGCTCAGACTCGGCGACTCCTATGCCTTTTCTGCAACTTGTATCAGAAGTCTGCATAGAATGACCTTAGAAATCCTAGGGGTATGTTTACTAAACCGTCTTAATGTTACCGGCGCAAGTTGCAGCGTTACTGTGACGAATGCCATATACGATAGTGGGCGTTCTGGTCTTAAGGTAGCAATGGTGGGTTATCGCGCGATAGAGGGCGCATGTCCGTTATCGCACAATAGGGGGAGCCGTGGCACGTTACCGCATGTTAACCTTAACTTCGCACGCTGATCTGCAATCACAGTAACAGAAGTGTAGCACACTGGTTAATGCAATGACTGCTGAGGCAGGGGTCATGAGTTTGATTCCCCAGTGGGCTCAATGAGTAAGGATGCCCAAAGCAATTCCTTTTCCTGCTTGTAACAGTCAGACACTTTCCAACAATCTGTGCTGCCAGCTAAAAATACCCACACCCCAATGCCGTAACCAAATGCACCTTTTAGGGCGCACCAGAAGGCACATCATAAACTACCATGTCAGCCAAGGCGGGTCATAATGTGCCCCAGAGGGCGGCATGAAAGGTTGGCAACCCCCAAGGCACCATATAAAGCACCCCATAATCTTTCAGAATCTATGGTGCCACTAAAGATGCCCCAAGGATGTATAGGTAACTCCAGAAATGGTGGCCAAGGGCAGTAAGGTGCCTCAAGTTGACAAGCCAGAAAGTTATGGCCCAAACACAGATGTAACCCTAACACTGCATAGAGCAACAATGAAAGGCAATGCACAAGTGATGGAAGGAAGTAGATCAGAGCTGATGGACCAGGCAAATCTGTGTCCAGTCTATGTGGCAGCTGGTAAAGTGTACAAACAAATCGGGGGCAGCTGTACCGATGCATAGGGTGATGGTAATGTACCGTGCAACAATGACAGTGTGTGGCAGAGGATGGAAAGATGTGTCCAGCAGAGGAGGTAGAGGTGGCAGGATAGGTGCAATAACAGGAGGACAGAGGAGTATCAGTGCCATGCAGAGCAGACACAGGAGAGGCAAGCATGTAGAGTCACAGTGCAGAAATGTGTACCAGTGCAGGACATGGGGTAGCAGCCTGCACATCAGGGTAGGATGCCACACAGCTGGCAGGCACACATAGATAGACAGAAATATGTTTGGCAACTGTGACAACGGTATAATTTGCCAACAGCACAGATCTGCATTGATATGACTGTTACAAGAATGAAAAGTAGCTGTGTAGGACAGGCATACAAATGAAAGAGAACAGAGAGGAATCAAACCCATGACCATCAGCACAAATGTCAATGCATAAACCAGTAGGCTATACCACCAATGTGAGTTAATTAGCAAAGGCTGCATACAAGAACACTGCAGGGCACCACACAAAAAGCCTGCTGTCTGCCAGGATAGGGCAACCCCCAACAGTAACCATGATGGAATGTACATGCAGAAATGGTGTGTACATCTCAGATCACAGTCTGTAATTGGGACAAGAGCCACATATAACTTCATGCACACACACAATGAAATATTATGCAGTGGATACAGCATGCAAAAGAGGAAAGAACCTAAACCCAAAGGGCTGCAGGGGATGCTCTGTGGAGCAAGGCAAAATAGGAAACAGAACAGGGAAGCTGGTGAGAATTGAACCTGCAAACAGGTGTAGCCCAAATCAGCTGAACAACAGCAATGCCAATCCCACAAGTGGACTGCCTACATAGACAGTACAAAGAAAGCAACATATGTAACAGCTAATATTTGATGGATAGGAAGCACAGAGGGCACACTGTGGTGTACGGTGAAGAGGTGACGAATCTGCAGGCAGCTCATGGTCAGGTAGCACAACCCCCCCCCCAAAAAAAAAAAAAAAACATGTGGGAATCAAACCTGCAACCTAGCACCTATGGTGTTCCAACACATGTCCATAATTACTATCCCAAACAACCACTGCAAGCACAATGCAAAGATATTACCTCAAAGGGAATGTGTGTAGGGGAACCCGTAACACCCAGTGATGTGGCAGACGACTGGCAGATAGGCAGATACAAGGATGTGAGCACAGGTGGGCCATATACCTGACCAGGAAATCACTAAATACGTGTGTTAGTGTGGTCAAGCAGCAGCAGAGACAAATGTACGTCCAACACATATTTTTATTTTGGTTAACCATGAGACGTAGCGTAGATACCGCCTTACATAATATCAAGGTGTATGGATAACAGCAAAAAAGTGAAAACACATTTGGCAGGGCAGCAACCCACATGTCACAGAAAAGTCACTGGGCCATTTACATATGATGGGCTGGAGAGACAATGTGCAGTAGGTGCATAGTGTGTACTATGCATCAGCCCCCCACCCCCCACATGCTGCCGCATGCCCCAAATGCCTCAGTCACATATGTGTGCATGTAGACAGTAGGCAGTGCATGATGAGGGCCCAACACACATCAGTCATGCTTCTTCCCCAAAAACATATCTGTGTGCAAATACAGGAGGCACAAAACTGAAACGGCATATGTTGTTAAAAGTAAGCAAGTATAAACACAGATATCGAAATATATGTTATAGCTGTCACATAATGCCTGATATAGGAATCAAAGCGGCAACAATGTAACCCAAAACAATCGCCAAATGCAAAATGAGGATATGGTAACAGGTACAAGAGGCACATGAACACAGAGAATTCAAATAAAATAAACCACAGACACATGCAGAGATAGCCCTATGCAGAAGGTCCCCTGCAATGGGTGGTGTGGCTACAGTGTTTGTACACATATATCACGGTACATGGAATGCACAAATGAGGAAGAAAATGGACACCCACACTGCCACACTCCAAATATAACGGGGCAATGTGCGTGCCAGAACCTCAGGGGAGAAATAGGACTGTACAGACATGCAATGCTAGATTTGTAAATCAATGTAGAGCGACACATCTGTGCAGTAAACAAACACAATAACCTGTCTATAGATATTGAAAGAAAGGTCAAACATGTTCCAGTAAACCACACAGAAGCCATATTGTCACATGTTGTGTTGCACCAACATATTCAGTCACATGCACATGCACCGTGTACGTGGAAACATGATACAGTGATGTCACACATGCACTGTAACACCCTTGGTGAGGGCAAACATCAATCCAAGATGTTGATATGCAGTAAAGTGGTGTGGTGGCAAATACTGTCTCATGTCCAAGTGGAGGGTAGGCCGACATGGACAAGAAGACCTCTCCAATGTGCCCCCTGTGCCACACGCATGGCTGTATGCTCCTGCTGAACTAAACAGATGAGGGTATCCTGCGGTGCAGGTCACACACATGGGCAAAACACACCAAAACAATGTCAGATGGATGTAGAACATACAGTGACAATGCCAGTCCCTGCTGCACACGTAGGGACCAGTACACAGTGTCCACAGTGCAAAGGATGTCTGCAACCCAACAAGTCCCGTTAAGACTGTCCTGGAAACCATGGGCATGCATAGTCAAGTGTGACATTTCAGTATGCCACAGTACTGGAAAGGTCATGTGTGTCGCCTGCGTTGAACACGACACCCAGCCAGAGCACGGTAGCAACAGTGTCTTGGACAGGCCTGTTATGCTCAAAGTAGCAGTCCAACAATAATGTCCATCCGAGGCATATGTCCCACTCGCAGAGGTCAAACATCCTATGGCACCATCTCCCAGGGAATAGTTGTATGGTGTTGTTGTGCCCACCAACAGGTGGGTGATGGTGACCGCGGATGCACTGTAGTAGATGTGCTGTGTGTGTCCTCTACCCTGTGCAGAAGAAGGAGAAACAATGTATTGGTATGCTGCTCACAACATCAGGGAGACAAACATCAATATGTACGTAATGAAACATCACACAGGCAAACATAACATGATCACAACACAGAACACACTGCATGTTGTGGACATTTGGAAATGGAACCGCAGACAAGGGTGTCACATGGATATGGTCATGTCCATGCCCATGTCACACAGGCGTTGCACAGCTACACCCCATGTGCATCAGCGTTGGTGTACAGAGACTCAACAGGAAAGGTCCATGAAACAAATAGCAAATCACTAACATGTAAAGGCTGATGTCATTCCCAAAAAAACAAGGTGCAACCTACTGTGTGTATGCAGCAAGTATCTGCTTGGGATCCTCTGAGGCTGGCAAAGGCCACAACACGTCACAGTGAAGGGAGAAGATGTCATCAAAATGTATAGAATTACCATGTCCCCATGTCTAGCCACTGTTGATGCATGTCCAAATTATGGCGATATCTGTGATACATAAATGCTGTTGTACAGTGGCCTGTCAGCACACAAGAGATAGGTCAGCTCACAACACACAACACATGCCCACAATGTTCTCAAGGTCAACAGCAGTAAGGTAGAGATAGCACAGTCACCACCGCTCTACAGGTGTACAGACCCCTCACACCACGTGATAATGCAAAATGCCTGCAGACTGTATCATCACACAGCCAACCCAAAAACATACACACACAAAGTATGCTAAGGTGAGCGTGCCACCAGTAGCATATGGCCTGTATGTGCACAATTGGAGATTAGTGGAGATAAAGGCCTGTCAAATGCAATAATACACTGCTGTTGGCTGATGCGACAATGTCAGGGAAGGGTGTATGTGCAGCCCACCACCAAAAAACCTAGGACCTGCAAACACATACAGCTCTGTTGGATGTGTCCCGGAGACAGTGTTGGAGATGACAAACTGGCCAGGCACACATGTGGATATGTGTACCAACAACAACATATAGGGTTTGGGGGGCAGGGCAAAGAGGTGAACAACAACATATGTGCACTATGACAGATTACCTCAGACATGTGCTCCCCCTGATTGTTCTCACAGACAAATTACCTGTAGGTCCACCTACCCCAGACTACTGCATGTTGAATGACGTACAGTCAGCTGGCACTGCACCACAGCAACAGGAGGGTTACCAAGGATGTCCTGTGGTTTGAGAAGCACAAGAGAAACATACATATGTCATGTTGGAGCTGTGCAACACACACAGCACCTTCACGTCCTCAGCTCTCATAACCCCAATGGCCAGTTTTCCCAATGGAGAAAGGTGAATAGTGGTGTACCCCAGGGATCTGTGCTGGGTCCGCTGCTTTTTGACATATTCATAAATGACCTGGAAAGTGGAATAACGAGTGAGGTTATCAAATTTGCAGATGACACAAAACTATTTAAAGTTGTTAAAACCCAAGAGGATTGTGGAAAATTGCAAGAGGATCTTGATAAATTGGAAGACTGGGCATCAAAATGGCAGATGAAATTTAATGTGGACAAGTGCAAAGTTATGCAACTAGGGAAGAACAACCCAAACTATGGTTACACAATGCAAGGTTCCACATTAGGAACCACCACCCAGGAAAAAGATTTAGGCGTCATTGTGGATAACATGTTAAAACCCTCGGCCCAGTGTGCAGCGGCAGCCAAGAGAGCAAATCTACATCTTGCTGATCTGCCTTTGAATCATCTGTGTCTGCCTGGAAATATGCAACACAGATGATTCAAAGGCAGATCAGCAAGATGTAGATTACAGTAGGCAAGCCGGGAGCTGATTAAGGGGTAGGTTTGCGTTTTAGTTGTGTGTTCAGGGGAGACTGGGGAAATATAGATGATGGATGCAACAGGCTATAATGATCTCTGCCACAGTCTAGGGTGTGTATTGTAAGGCCCCGCCGGTCCTATCCAGACACCTGAAACAACTTTTCAAAACGCCAAAGGTGCGCTTTATGACGGAGCAGCTGGAGGCATGGGCCTTATTGTACCTCATCTCTGCACGTGTCTGTGGTTGACACACAGGGGTCAGCAACCAGGGGCGACACCCATATCTTGCATCACCTGCAGAAAGAAATGTGCAACATTAAAGCAGGAGCTGATGTCCACACACATGGGGAAAAGCATGTACGTGCAAACCAAAAGCACAAACAATTCTGACATAAACATATGACATCACATGATGGGACACCACAACTATGCAGCAGCATTTTAAGGTCTAACACACAAAACAAGGGGTAGGTGTAAGGATTGCAATCAACATAATCTGTAACCTCGACACAAATGCTAGCGTGCATCCTACCATCAACACACAGCACCGTAGCAAGGAAGAGCTGGAGGGCATTCCACCCCCCCAATGTTAGATCACAAACAGACAGATGAGACACACACACAACTAGGGACACACTACAAAGACAGACGTGCACATATGGTTAATCAGAGGATTACCATGTGCATATCAGAGATGCGAAATACCCACCCAGCAGTATACAGTCCTCATACTGTCCTGCCTCAAACTGTCTGAATAGTGCCGAGTGATGCAGGATATAGGAGTCATGGGTGGACCCTGCAAACCTAGGGACCACATTCAGAATATGCATATCTGCATCACATACAACCTGAACATTCAGGGAATGGTAGTGTTTGTGGTTGCGGAACACTGCCTCCCTGTCTCTGGGCGGGATCAGGGCAACATGTGTGCAATCAATAGCTCACATCACGTATGGTATCCTGGCAAATGCCTCAAAGGCCTGGTTCAGGGTCCCCCACAGTTGCCTAGTGTTGGGAATGGCAATGTAATTCCCCACCCAGCTGACCATGGCACGCAGTACCTGGTGGAGACAGCGTGAGAAGGTGGGGGGGTTCATGCCACCCACTGTGGCCACAGATGACTGGAAACAGCCAGAGGCAAAGAAATGTAGGGCACCAAGGAGCTTGACCAAACCCGGTATGGCATGTGACCAACCAGTCAGGGGCTCAAGGTCAGGTCTTAGATCCTCATAGAGCTCCCTAATAGCCCCTGTGCTCAGGCGGTAGAGGGAGATGACCTGGTCCTCACGCATGTCCTGGAGCTGGGCCCTGGGCCTGTAGAGGCAAGGCTGGCGAGCCTGCAACTCCGCATGCCTCCTGCGTCATGCCGGCACAGCCCCTGCCTGGCCCGCCCCCACAGCTGCAGGTCTGTGTTGCAGCGGGACTGCACCCATGCCCTGTGCCTCAGCCCCATGGATACCATCTCCTCTGTCAGGCAACAGCAGCCCCTGCACACCTCCCAGTGCACATGCAGCATCCACAAAGCCTGCCATACACTCAACTCCCCTCACCTCCTCTAACTCACACAAACCCAGCCACTCACCTCACCTACCACTCATCAACCCAGCCACACAACTCCACCAGCACTCACCAACCCAGCCACTCTCCACACCAAACCTGCCTCTGACACCTCCCTTGCTTTACCAACAACCAACACTGCACGCCTCATCTCGCTCGCCTACATAAACCCTTCAATGTGTACCACGTGTGCATGTGTAGTTATGTTTTTTTTATGTCTGTGCATCCTTGCACGAGCATGGGGGCTGTGCGCATTGTGCATGCGTAGGGGAGATGCAGAAGGTGTGTGCACGGGGACACCATGTTGTACATGCGCTGTGTGTGTGTGTGAGTGTGAGATATGCGCATGTGCTGCGTGCCGTTATGCGCAAGCGGCCGGCCTCACATCACATGTGCAGACCGGCACTCATCACATGGGTCCCGCGCATGTACCTTCTGCATCTCCCCTGCACATGCACAATGCACCAGCCCCCGTGCTTGTGCTGCTGTGCATGTGGAACGCACGCAAGGACGCGCACACATAAAAAAACCACGTAAATACACATGCACTCGTGGTATACGCTGAGGGGTTTGTGTAGGCGACGGAGACAGAAGGCGAGTTGTAGAGCAGGCACGGGTGAGATCAAGACTATATAGTAGGTGAGGAGAGGTGTGTTGCGGAGCAGGCGAGAGAGAGAGGAGGGGAGGTGAGGAGCAGGCGAGAGAAACAGGAGGTGATCTGAGGAGCAGGTGGCAGGAAGAGGAGGTGAGGTGAGGTGAGGAGCAGGCGTGAGGTGGAGCAGAGAAGCCGAGGTGCAGGGCAGGGGAGATTAGGCGAGGAACAGGAGGGGTGAGGATGTGTGACAAGGAGGGGGAGGGCACAGAGGGCAGGGAGATGGAGCAACAGGACATGGCAGGAGGGGAGGAGAGAGGGACACATGTTCAGCGGGACCCAGAGATGGCAGGGAGAGGTGGGCCTGTGGTGGTGGCTGCAGGCCCATCGGGTGTGTCACAGCCCACCCAGGGGCCACCCAGCGCCAAACATAGGCGTATACCGGTGCCAGCCGAGGAATGGAGGAGGGCTGTTAGATTCAGCCAGCAGGAAAACAACATCCTGCTGGCCAGTGTTTTGGAGCGATATGAGGTTCTCTATGGCCGGCTGAGCACCAGCACCATTGTGGGCACACGGATACACGTGTGGGAGGAGATCCAGGAGGCCATAGCCCAGGCAGGGGGGCCATCCAGAGACCTGGATAGCCTGAGGAAAAGATTTAATGACATTAAGCGTGGTGTCCATGCACACATGATGGCAGAGAGGTGACATGCCATGGGCACCGGAGGGGGTGGCCTTTTTGCCCCAACCCTGACACCCCTGGAGCAGGAACTCACAGACCGTCTTGGCCCCATCTACCTGCGTGGACTGCCTGAAGCACTGGACACTGCCCATCCATAGGCAGGTAGGTCAGAGATATGCAGCACATGTACAGCTCACGGCCCAGCACATGCCGGCCATGGATGGGAAGGTGGGGGCCTATGTCCTGAGAACACATGTGCCCTAATACACTCAACTGGGGGCCACATATCCAGCAAAACATGGCTGGGTAGGTACAGGGTGGGTGTGACAGGTACCTGGGGCTATGTGCATGACAGCCACAGTCCTGGACATCGTACAGCACTGCACAGGTGTACAGAACCGGGGGGGGGGGGCATTCCCACAGCCAGGCGGAGTGCCACCCCCCTTCACTGTGCATGAGTGGGGAGGATGACCGTACATACAGGGAGGGCTCAACACCCTCCACCCCATGAACCCAGCACATGCAGCAGCTATTCGTACCTGGCATATAGGTCACACAGAACAGCATACATCTGCAGCCAGGCACGCACCACTATATGACAGGGGGACACAAACAGGAGGGATATACAACTAGGCCAGAAAACATTGACCAGAGGAGACCCACACACACCACCTATAACAGCTATTACGTGTGTATGAGATTACCTGTTCAGGGACATATCCAAGACCAGTGACAGAGGAAGGCCTATCACACTTTGATGGCGAGGTAGATGCAAACAAACCCCAATGACCACATCACACAGATGTCAGACATATCACACTCTGTCATTGGCCAACATACAGTGGGGATCCCCCACCCACCCTCACAAGACATTGGGGTGCACATTGCCACAGCCGTACCAACTGCACCTAGCCAGAACCCCATACCACCTGGGGTCAGCATCTATACAGGTACTGCAGTGCCACAGACACATTCCCATGACCCCCACCCACGGTGCAATCACATGCCCAGCATCGCTCCACCCATCCCCCGAAACAACCCACCAGAAACACTGAGTATGTGATCGCTGTCCACACACACTGCACAGTGGCTACCAAGGCGGCAGTCCCCACACACGTCTGGCTGACCTGGACAAATGCTGCAGCATAAGAACATAAGAAAATAAGATATGCCATACTGGGTCAGACCAAGGTCCATCAAGCCCAGTATTCTGTTTCCAACAGTGGCCAATCTAGGTCATACGTACCTAGCAGTTTCCCCAAGGGACACAGGTTCCACAATGCTTGTATTGGTTCAAGCATTGATATCCTGGGTCCCTTCTTAATAATGGTTTATGGACCTTTCCTCCAGGAACTTGTCCAAACCTTTTTAAACCCAGCTACACTAACAGCCTTTACTACATCCTCCGGTAACAAATTCCAGAGTTTGATTACACGTTGAGTGAAAAAATATTTCTTTTATTAGTCTTAAATAGTTTACCCTGTAGCTTCATTGCATGTCCCCTAGTCTTTCTATATTCTGATAAGGTAAACAATCGATCTACGTTTACCCGTTCCACTCCGTTCATTAATTTATAGACTTCTATCATATCTCCCCTCAGCCGTCTCTTTTCCAGGTTAAAGAGCCCCAACCTTTTTAGCCTTTCTTCATAGGAGTAGCCTTCCATCCCCTTTACCATTTTGGTGGCTCTTCTCTGAACCTTTTCTAAAATTGCTATATCCTTTTTAAGATATGGCGACCAGAATTGCACACAATATTCAAGGTGCGGTCTCACCATGGAACGATATAGAGGCATTATAATATCTTTTGTTTTATTTTCCATTCCTTTCCTTATCATACCTAGCATTCTATTTGCTCTCTTGGCCGCCGCTGCACACTGGGCCGAGGGTTTTAACATGGTATCCACAAGGACGCCTAAATCTTTTTCTTGGGTGGTGGTTCCTAATGTGGAACCTTGCATCGTGTAACCATAGTTTGGGTTGTTCTTCCCTAGGTGCATAACCTTGCACTTCTCCACATTAAATTTCATCTGCCATTTTGATGCCCAGTCTTCCAATTTATCAAGATCCTCTTGCAATTTTCCACAATCCTCCTGGGTTTTAACAACTTTAAATAGTTTTGTGTCATCAGCAAATTTGATAACCTCACTCGTTATTCCACTTTCCAGGTCATTTATGAATATGTCAAAAAGCAGCGGACCCAGCACAGATCCCTGGGGTACACCACTATTCACCTTTCTCCATTGGGAAAATTGGCCATTTAGCCCTACCCTCTGCTTTCTATCTTTAACCAGTTCCTGATCCACAGTAGTACACTGCCTCCTATCCCATGACTCTTTAGTTTTGCCAAAAGTCTCTCATGAGGGACCTTGTCAAAGGCTTTCTGAAAGTCCAGATACACAATATCAACCGACTCACCTTTGTCCACCTGTTTATTCACTCCTTCAAAAAAACATAACAGATTAGTAAGACAAGATCTTCCTTGTCTAAAGCCATGTTGGCTGTCTCCCATTAGGTCATGACTATCTATATGCTGAGTAATTTTATTCTTTATGATGGTTTCTACCATTTTTCCCGGTACTGATGTCAAGCTCACCGGTCTGTAGTTTCCCGGATCACCCCTCGAACCCTTTTTTAAAAATTGGTGTTACATTGGCGATCCTCCAATCCTCAGGTATTAGAGATGATTTTAATGATAGTTCACAGATTACTGATAGCAGGTCTGCAATCTCAAATTTCAGTTCTTTCAACACCCTTGGATGTATACCATCCGGCCCAGGTGATTTGCTACTCTTCAGTTTATCTAATAGTTGTAAGACATCTTCCCGATGTATCGATATTTCCTTCAATTCTTCCACACCTTTAAATACCACTTCAGTCGTGGGTAACATCCCTACATCTTCCTCAGTAAAGACCGAAGCAAAGAATTCATTCAGTCTCTCCGCTATCGCCTTGTCGCCTCTTAGTGCTCCTTTAACCCCTTTATCATCTAATGGACCAACTGACTCTCTCACGGGTTTTTTGCTACGAATGTACTTGAAAAGGTCTTTATTTTGCGTTTTTGCTTCCGCAGCAAGCTTCTTCTCAAATTCTCTCTTTGCCTGCCTTATCAATGCCTTGCATTTGACTTGCCAGTGCTTGTGCTGTTTCCAGGTTTCATCATTTGGCATCTACTGTCCATACCACTCAGGCCAATGCATACACATTGCTCACACCCACTATGACAGGCCACAATCCCACTCAGGGCTCCCACACACACCCTGGCCACGTGTAGTGCTGAGCCCACATCCAAGGTCACACGCACAGTGCATACCTAGTGCTGCATATAATGGGCCCAGAAGTCACCATCCCATGCCCCCAAACATAACAGCAAATGTGACACAGCTCCACCAGTGCGAGAGGCTGCCTCTCCCCCCCGTCAGGTACAGCACACTGTAGGCACATGTGCTGTCCCCATTGTAGGCGCAGTAACAGCAGGTACAGGCAGATACCACATTGCTGTTGGTGGGGATGTACTACACAGGTGTACAAATGTGACCTGCACAAACTCATCTTTGCTGTGTACCCTGTTCTACCCCCCAGGTGACATCCAGGCCATGGAGGCTTATGAGGAGGAGGATGTGCCGGCGCCAGAGGATGCTGGGGGGCCAGAGGCCAGCGAGTCCGGGGACGTGGCCAGCACTGGCGGGGAGACCCCAGGAAACAATGTGGTGCCCGAGGAAGAGAACAGGGCAGCGGATGCCGACGCACAAGTGGGGGCCAGTAGCAGCAGCACATGGGCTATGGAGGACGCAGAGTTTGAGGGGAGTCACCACAAAATGCAGGCGCCGGGGACATCAGGCACCCCACACACCAGCATGGATGTCATCCTTGCGGAGCTGCGGGCTCATATTGCCTCATCAAGGCACTATGCAGAAGGTGGGTAAAAGAATACACAACAAGCCCCCTAGGGGTTGACGTAACATCCACAATGACATTCCATGTGCCCTCTAATATTATGACACCATAGCACATAGCTTTGTATGTTTAGTGAGGGTTTGTGCCATGTGCACTCCCCCCCCTTGTAGCATGTGTCATCTGGTGTCGTCTGGTGTCATCATGTTAATGAGCTCATACATCCGCCTACTATTCACCACCAAATACCCCAAGGAGATGTACAGTGCTATACACCTACCCCAGATCACCTATACAGCTTACTTGGCGGACCCCTCTCCCTGGGTAATGGTATTTAGCATAGATAGTCAGGGTAATCAGTACTGTGCATCAGGTTTAGAGTGAACAGCGCTCCCCAGATATCTGTCTGTGTGCCATGAATCTCCATGTTATCCGACCTATCCCATAAGGTGCTTCATACCACTACCCCGCAATATCTGGCTGACCTAATCCACTTTCATACCCCCAGGCACATCCCTCGATCCTTCCATCTCAACTGCCTCGCACTACCCCCCCCTTCACAGGCTCACCTTCAATCCACCCGCTCCTCAGCCTTTTTTTTCGTAGGTCCCGCTCTCTGGAACTCCCTTCCCACCGCCCTCCGTCTTGAACCACATCATCCCACCTTCAAACATGCCCTGAAGACCCACCTCTTTTCCCTTGCTTTCGACCTTCCCTCCTCCCAGCCTTAGCCTCTTCCCTTGTGTTTGCTGTTCTCTACCCGCTCTCTCCTCTCTGTCCTATATTGAATTGTAATTTCCTTTTCATCTTCTGGCCTTGTGCCTTACTGTACTGAAGATTTTATTGTAAACCGCTCTGTTTATCACTGAAGGGCGGTCAAGCAAATAAATAAACATAAACATAAACATAAACATTATACCTATGTGCACGTCTCCGGTGTTTTCCACTGTGCTCCCCTGAGTACCCTGTCACCCATATTGTCACCCTGGTCACATGTGCCTCCCCATTTCCCTTAGGGGTGGGGTGTCTGCACTACTACCAATCAATGCACATATGTGTGGCATGCACCATGCCATGTGTGCACCCTTCTACCTATGCGTGGGGGTATACCCTACCTCTCCCGTCAAGCAGAAATATGTTTATGGTGGTACATGTATGTTTTACGGATCTGTTACTCTTTCACACCCCATATCCTCTCCATTGGTCCACCCACGTGTGTGACCATTCCTTCTGACCCACACCAGGGCCTACGTGGCTGTTTATCCGCAGATGCCTGAGGAAGACACAGGCAGACAAAGGTAACTAGCTACAGTCAGTTGTTCACTTTCCCCCTGTGCCTGTAGTGAGCCGCTGCTCCCCCTCCAGACCAACATCCATCTGTCTTGGCCTCACAAGCTATCCCCCTGGGCAGCTCCTGGGTACAGCAGTCCATCTTATCCTTCCTGCCACATACCTGCTGATAGCCTTTCCCTTCATCCTCCTACAAGTATGATGCATCAGATATGCAGCCTACACATCACAGGCAGCATGCATGTGACCATAGCTGCTGGGACACATGGCACAGTGGTACATCACAGGGGCACCAGGGGACACAGATGCCTACGCACATGGCCAGCCCCCACACCTGTGTGGAGACGGTCCATGTATGTTACCTATGTCTACCACACATACACATAGGGATCTACACACATGTCCCATGCTCACTTCACCAGTCTGTCTGTAAGGGAGACACATGACCATTGGGATGTATTAACCAAACTGTATTTAAATCATACATTAGATCAGATACAGTCATCTGTTGGAGGAGTAGCCTAGTGTTTAGAGCAACTGCCTAGTACCCAGAAGATCAAGGGTTTGATTCCCACTGGCACTCCTTGTGACTTTGGGCAAGTCACTTTACCCTCCATTGCCTCGGAAGAAAAGGCTGGCAATCTACTTCCGGTAAAACATTGCCCAGAAACCGAGAGGTAGCTGGGCCTCTATGAGTCAACACTGACTTGATGGCACTAAAAAGAAAATAAAACGTCATCTGCAACCCACATGTTGGGTCCCGGGAGACAGAACAGCACAGGGCACATGTGTGGGTGCCACAGGGACCATCACACGCTCCTGGGGAGCCCATCAGGGGATGGCTGTTGAGATGGACCGCCAATACCCTGCATGTGCATCTCGGCAGCCATCCACTGAATAGCGCCTGCTAGGCACCGGATGGTGCAGTCCGGGGCTCACTGGCATTGCAGCACGCCATCCATTGCCATATACAAGTCCCGGACGCACCTGCCACCACATACAGACAAGGTGCCCTGTGTCTGTGTGGTGGCATGTGTGTGGGCCCTGTCTGTGCCAATGGTTGGCGTAGCTACACCCAGATGGCACCATCGCCCCATACATGCGGCAGCTGGCAGGGACCTACAGTGCCCTGTGCTGTCCTGTGTTCCCTCCCCCTCCCCCCTCCACACCCCCTCCTCCCCCCGGCACCTCCCACACACCCTCGCCCCCTCCATGCTCTCCTCCTCCTCACCCCCCAAAACATCACACGCACCCTCACCATCCCCTCCACTCCTTCCCACCCCACCCTCCACCCCCTCCGTGTCCCCATTGTCCTCTTACACCTCTGCCACCTCCTCCTCCTCTGCCGCTTCCTCCTCCTCCACCTCCTCGACTGGCTGGACAGCAGCTGTGGGGCATGTTGTGGGGGACCCTGAGGTTGATGTCCCCTCACCAGCAGCAGCGTCCTCTGTGGGGGAAGACAGTCATTAGCAAACCATCATGCAATTACAATGCCACATAAACATAGTGTGGCCTCCCACAGGCCATTGGGCCACTGTGACATGCTGTACTGAGCTGAAGGGGCCGCAACACTCACCGCCACGTTGCTGCAGCACCCTCCTTTATAGCCGGTCGAGGACATCTGGGCAGTGCAGCCGCAACTCCTGCCCCTTTTTCTGTAGGTCCTCCACCTGGGGGGGAATGCAATGGGTGGGAACATTAAGGGCCAGATATCTCTGGTGGGTGCCCAACGCTTATCACACATCACTGCGAGCAGCAGGGTACTGCTGCTGCTCATGCCATTGGGTCCTCTACTACCTGTTGCCAGCGCCGCCTGCATATGTGGCTGTGGGTCTGGGCATGTGTGGGGTGCCACCTACGTGTCCTTTGGGCAACCCCCCGGACCACCCTTACCCAGTTCCTACGCTCTCCTTGCATTACATGGCAGCACCATGCCATGTGTGGGATAGGTATGCTGGTCTACAGGGGAGGTGTTTCTTGACCCCCTGTGTGGTCCGGCACACACCTGTGTGTTTGCCTGACTTACACACATCCGCAGACACACATGCCATGCCACCATGATATCTCTATTGGAACATGTGTGATGTGTTCTTGCATCGCGCGAGGATTGGGTGGCCCTGATCACATCACCAGGAGCCACTACCATAACACCAGGATGTCTACTCTACCTCTGTGGTCACAACTAGGGCCTCCTGTGAATAGAGCATTTGTGGCTGAATGCAACAGGCGCATGCACCAACACACCTAGCTGGGCTATAGACCACTGTGATTAGGTCCTGAGCCTCCTGGGGTTAGGGCTGAGCTGTGAAACCCCAACTGATGCACTTAACCTAACACCAGGATCTATAATAGACCTCTGTCATCAGGTCCAGGGCCTCCTGGGGTTAGGGCAGAGCTGTGAAACCCCAACTGATGCACTTAACCTAACACCAGGATCTATAATAGACCCCTGTCTTCAGGTCCAGGGCCTCCTGGGGTTAGGGCAGAGCTGTGAAATCCCAACTGATGCACTTAACCTAACACCAGGATCTATAATAGACCTCTGCCATCAGGTCCAGGGACTCCTGGGGTTATGGCAGAGCTGTGAAACCCCAACTGATGCTGTTACCCTGACACCAGGATCTCTAATGGACCTCTGCCATCAGGTCCAGGGACTCCTGGGGTTATGGCAGAGCTGTGCAACCCCAAATGAAGCACTTCACCTAACACCAGGATCTATACTGGACCTCTGTAATCAGGTCCAGGCACTCCTGGAGTTAGGGCTGAGCTGTGAGAATGAAACAGATGCAATTAACCTAACAGCAGGATCTATAATAGACCTCTGTCATCAGGTCCAGGCACATTTGGCGGTTTATACAAATTGAAGGAGATTGCACTTGATACAGGGAGTGGATCCCGAAATGTGCACGTCGTGCTTGGTTGGAGATTGATTGACAAATAAGCTAAGTTTTTTTTTTTTTTAATGGAATTCATACTTTCGAATAAAAGGGATGATGCCGTCTGGAGGGGCCAGTAATTCATACTGACTTCCCTCTGCTTTATCTGACAAAAAGATTAGAAAAACTATTTTCTTTGGTTTTGGGGGTTCTTGTTTTGGTAATTTTTATAGTATTTATGGTATTTTATTACCTTACCTAGGGTGGTTTGAGGACTCCTAGAGTTAGGGCAGAGCTGTGAGAATGAAACAGATGCAGGTACCCCGACAAGAGGATCTCTAATCGACCTCTGTAATTTTTTATTTATTTATTTATTTATTTATTTAAACGGACTTGGTATACTGCTTTATCATGAAATCAAAGCGGTTGGCACAGCAAACAATCAATGAAGGGTGAGGTTGTCATTAGCATGCAGTGTGAGAAATGTTACAGTGTGCTGCGTGAGTGCGTGTGTATGATTTTGATGTGAGCTATATACAGCGTGCGCTTAAGATACATATTTACAGATACATATTTACATGGATGGCTTTGCTATCTTAGGAGTCATTCTGTGAGGTCCTTGAAGTAGCCTGTGAATAGTTCAGTTTTAAGCAGCTTTCTGAATTCTTTGGTGTTGTTTGTTGCTCTGAGGTGGTCGGGGAAGAGAGAGTTCCACATGGCGGGGGCTGCTAGGGTGAACGCTCGTTTTGATGTGGATTGGTTTGTTCTGGTGAAGTCCTTTGGGGTTCTGATGTTGTTCGATGTTCCCTTTCTTCTTGGTCTTTTGCTGTTGTCAGTTGTTATGAATTGTTGTAGGCTGTCTGCAGATAGGTTGTTTATTATTTTGAAAGTGGTTAGGAGAACTTTGTAGTGGACTCGTGAGCTGATTGGGAGCCAGTGAAGGTGGTATAGTATGGGGGTGATGTGTTCGTGGGTTGAGCTGTCTGTTATGAGTCGTGCGGCTGTGTTTTGTGCTAGTTGAAGTGGTTGGGTTGATTTCTTTGGTAGTCCTAGGTAGATGTGTTTGCAATAGTCTAGTGTGGGTGTGATGATGGCTTGGCATACTGTTCGAAAATGCTCGGGAGCAAGGATGGGTTTGAGTCGTCTGATTGTCCTCATCTTGACGTAGGCGCTTCTGGTGGTCTTCACAATGTGGGATTGTAGGTTGAGCTCCCTGTCAAGTGTTATTCCCAGGTATTTTATCTCTTGTCTTATTGGTATGATGGCATTGTTCAGGTTGATGGAGGGCGTGGGTGTGAAAGCTTGGTCTCTTGTTATGATCAGTGCTTCGGTTTTGTTATAGTTTATTGCTAGGTTGTTTTTTTGCAGCCAGGTTGACATTTCTTTGAAGCAGTTGGCTATGTTGTTGTAGTCCGGTTTAGTTAGGTTGATTGGTGTGAATATCATTATATCGTCAGCATATATGGTGTATTGAATATTGAAGCTTCTGATGATTGTGCTGATGGGCTGAATGTAAAGGTTGAAAAGCAGGGCAGAGAGGGATGAGCCTTGTGGGACTCCCTGTGTGACGTTGATGGGTTGAGAGGTCTTTGATCCACATCTGACCTGGAGCTGTCTGTTCTCCAGGTAGGATGTAAACCATCTCAGGGTGGTGTCATGTAGGCCCGCTTCTTCAAGTCTTGTTAGTAGCGTTGAGTGGCATACGGTGTCGAATGCTGCAGAAATGTCCAGGAATATCATGAGTACGCCCATTCTGGTGTTGTCAATTGTTCTTAACAGGCTGTCGAACAGTTGTGTCAGTAGAGTTTCCACCCCATGATTGGGTCTGAATCCGTGTTGGTTTAGGTCGAGGGGGTGGTGTATGTCGAGATGTTGTTGTAGTTGTTGCTGGACTACTTTCTCTATGATTTTAGCCAGGAAAGGGATGCTTGAGATGGGTCTGTAGGCTGCAGGGTCTGTTTTCGGTAGGGTGGTTTTCTTTGGGATGGGACGTACCGTTGCTAGTTTTAATGCATTTGGCATTATTCCTTCTGTGAGGGAATTTTGTAAGATCTTCCGTATTGTTTGGGTCAGTTCTACCTTTGATGCTTTGATCCTTGATACTGGGCAGGGGTCGGTGGGGGCGGTGCTGGTGTTGAGGTCGGTGATGATCTTCGCTAGCTGTTCCTTTGATGGGATGTTGAAAGAGCCCCAGCTCTGTTCTATTGAGGAGGTCTCATTTGTAGTGGTCTTGTTGCTGCTTTTGGGTGGTGCGGTGAATTTGTTGGTAAGGTGGTCTGCGTAGGTCTGTGGATCTATTTGTTGGTCATTTCTGTTAAAGGGTTCCTTGGTGAGTTTCTTTACTACCTCGTAGAGTTCACATGGTTTGTTGGTGGATTGTAGGATGAGGTTTGTGTGGTATTGTTTTTTCTGGTTGTTGATGAGGTTGTTGTAGCTGTTTTGTTTCGCTTGAAATTGCTTTTGTAGGTGGGTTGATTTGTTGCGTCTCCATCGTCGTTCCAGTTGTCTCAGTTCTCTTTTTGCTGTGCGTATTTCGTTGGAGTACCATGGTGTGTGGTTGGGTTTTGTGGCTCCTGCCTTGCGTGTTTTGTGAAACAGATGCAGGTGCCCTGACACCAGGATCTCTAATGGACCTCTGTAATCAGGTCGAGAGCCTCCTGGAGTTAGGACAGAGCTGTGAGAATGAAACAGATGCAGGTACACTGACACCAGGATCTATAATAGATCTCTGTCATCAGGTCCAGGGCCTCCTGGGGTTAGGGCAGAGCTGTGAAACCCCAACTGATGCAGTTACCCTGACACCAGGATCTATAATAGACCTCTGTCATCAGGTCCAGGGCCTCCTGGGGTTAGGGCAGAGCTGTGAAACCCCAACTGATGCACTTAACCTAACACCAGGATATATAATAGACCTCTGTCATCAGGTCCAGGGCCTCCTGGGGTTAGGGAAGAGCTGTGAAACCTCAACTGATGCACTTAACCTAACACCAGGATCTATAATAGCCCTCTGTCATCAGGTCCACGCACTCCTGGAGTTAGGGCAGAGTTCTGAGAATGAAACAGATGCAGGTACCCTGACACCAGGATCTCTAATGAACCTCTGTCATCAGGTCCAGGGCCTCCTGGAGTTAGGGCAGAGCTGAGAAAATGAAGCAGATGCAGGTACCCTGAAACCAGGATCTATAATAGACCTATGTCATCAGGTCCAGGACCTCCTGGGGTTAGGGCAAAGCTGTGAAACCCCAACTGATGCTGTTACCCTGACACCAGGATCTCTAATGGACCTCTGTCATCAGGTCCAGGGCCTCTTGGGGTTAGGGCAAAGCTGTGAAACCTCAACTGATGCAGTTACCCTGACACCAGGATCTATAATAGACCTCTGTCATCAGGTCCAGGGCCTCCTGCGGTTAGGGTGGAGCTGTGAAACCCCAACTGATGCTGTTACCCTGACACCAGGATCTATCATAGACCTCTGTAACCATGTGTGACACCTCCTGGGGAGAGAGCAGACATTTGAGACCGCATCACACGCAGGTAACATAACACCAGGATGTGTAATAGACCCGTGTGATCAGGTCTGGGGGCCTTCTGGGGATAGGGCAGGATTGCAATCCACACCATACGCATCTACAGTGGTAACAGCTTGGCCCACAGACTGGTATTTCCACCATGTTCTGCATGTATGATATGTGATGCTTGCTGTATATTGTGTTGCACAACCGCCATTGTGTGACCTGTACCCATACACTTACTTCACGTGGGTAGTCGGCAGATCGGTTGTACCGCCTGGTGAAGCGCACTCATGTCCTCCTCACCCATGCAAGGTTCTGCCTTTTTGATGCGTCCGGGAACAGACGGCTCTGTCTGGTGCAGATTAATTCGCACAGGATCCTGATCACTCTCTGGGTAAATGCGGGCTTCCATG
The DNA here is from genome assembly GCA_033557465.1 of Ichthyophis bannanicus. Classification (NCBI taxonomy): domain Eukaryota; kingdom Metazoa; phylum Chordata; class Amphibia; order Gymnophiona; family Ichthyophiidae; genus Ichthyophis; species Ichthyophis bannanicus. Next base: position 855,800,386 of record CM066032.1, read on the forward strand.
AACGGCTGTCCATTTTTTTCACTCTAGAGATATCATGTGTATGTGTGCGACACAACGCATGCGCGACAGCTCGATGACGCACGTGGCGTATGTGCCGTGTCGTGCACGTACACGCGCTATCTCATGCTACTACGCGCTATCTGGCGCAATTACAGTGCACAGCACACGTGGGATTTTGATGGCCAGAACACATCATAGTATTCTTATCAGAACAGTGAAACATGCCTCTAACGGTATGGGCTGCTTCTCCAGTCCCCAAACACCTGATCTCGCCGCCATGCCACCATTTTTTAATTTAATTGGTGAATTGCTGTATATGTTACGGCGGTGAGGCTCCCTGGCATTGGCCAGCGGGTGCATCAGCTTGCAGCACCCTGTGACGTGCCCTCTACGGCCCATGCCTAGCGCCACTGTATTCTACAGGACTAGGGTGAGTGGGTATGTTGGCGTTACCCGCACACTACAGAGATGTGTCTAACTGTTACAGCCATGCAAAAAGGTGGCACTTCAGACACTCTTCCTGATGTTGTTGCACTGAGGGATTTGAACCCATGAGAGCTGGCTGTATAGTCATTGTACTAACCAGTGTGCTATGCCTCTATGGCCATTGTTGTAGCTAGGGCTGGCTACACAACACCTGCACGTCAACTCACATACATTCTGCTGTGCTTACTGGGATAGGGGAGACCCACAGCTAAGGCAGTTTCCAGGCCACGTTACCTTTGGCAATTGAGGTGAGTGTGTTTTCATTTACACATTAAAACAATATTCCCATTAAAACATCTTTAACGCCATATGTGTCTGTTACAGGCCTACAAGGGAGTTGCCTCTGACAATCTTACTAAGGGCAGACCACTGAGGGATTGGACTCATGACGTCTGACCCTGAATTGATCGACTTCACCATTATGCTACAAGAACATGCGTTTATCCCATGAATGGCTGGCTGCAGAAGGAGTACAGGTCATCCCACAAACCTTATGAGGTGCTGTACGGGGTAGGGGAGACCCAAACATACAGGGAGCCCACTGTGGGATTGCAACCATGACGTATGCCACTGAGGGCATTCTATTAAACATTGTACTACAGCACTATGGGGTTTTTCATACCAATGGCTGGACACAGACAGGATGCAGGTCACTGGACATACTGTCTGCTGTGGTAACCAGGATAGGATAGAGACAACAGTACCCATAATGCAATTCACATGCAGAACAGCATTCTACATCTGCTCTCCAGATGGGGTATGCATCTCTACAGCACGTCAGCTTGGTAGGGGGGACTAACCGTGCGTGTTACTGCCACTGACTACCTACAGTCCCTGCCATTGAGCGTGTACTGTGATCACCCTGAGGGTGAGGTGGGGTGGCCAGCACCAGGTCCGCAGTACCTGAGTTCCCTGTGCTGGCTTTGCTGAAGGTCTTCATCAGTGCTAGTGTGTGAGAGGTATTTGCAGAGATGTCTGTGAATGCCCTGTTTCTGTTTGTATTTGACAGTCATGTCTGCCCCTTATAGACTGTGATGCAACCAAACTGGTGCATAGTAAGTGTGCTTGCCAAGTCACATGTTCTTGGAACAGGGGTGTGTGTGGACTCACATGATGATGATGTACATATCAAACCGGCCTCTCTGGGTCAGGGTAGAGGACATGATCTGGCCCCAACATACCCACCTTCTGAACATTCCCAGAAGGGGCAGTACTGCAACATGCTGACAGGCTGTGGGACCAGCAAACACCTTCCTTTGGGGAACCTGATAGTTGATGCAGGTTGGTACCTATACCAGGGCCTTAACCATACAGGTGTCAGGCATGATCCGCTCAGCTGCCCCCCACCACAATCTGCCATTCACCAGCAGAGGCCACAATCAGCATGCACCTGCTGCACCCTGCAAGGTGTTGCAGTTAGACACATGCTGACTGCACACAGTGTGCTAGCCCATACTTAGTGTATGTTCCCAGAGGAACAATGTGCACCCAGATGTAGGATAGTCATACCAACAACAAGAGGTTATGTCAGTGAATGGGCCCCAGGAATAGGAACTCACATATATCACTGTTGAATACACTGTATGGCACTATGTGGGAAGGTTGAGATGCTATGGTCACTGCTCAATCAGAGTGAGAGTGCCCTCCCAGCATGACCTGCTGTGGCCACCCTGTCCGTGAAGATGGCGTTTGCCCACTACAATATCCCAGTCACTGCCCTATGCCCTATGCAGATGTATCCTGGATAAATGGCCCTGTAGGGGCCATACCCACAATACCTTGCTCATCATTATGCACATTAGAGGTGGAACAGTGGAAACAGTGCGAACATTGGGGGGCTCAGTGGGGTGTGGGCGGCCACAAAACAATGGACACACATACACAGATTACCACACCTATTTGAGCATTATGGTGCAACACCAGTCATGGGCTTCATGCAGGCATTGGTAGGGTAATCAATACTGTTAGGGACACTCTCCAGGGTGGTCAACAATGTCAGATATGGATGAGGGGGCACACACCACATAAATCAGTGAGGTTGCTATGATGGATCTCTGTTAGAGAGTTGTGTTTAAGTTACGATTTGTTATCTGACATTGGTCATGGCTACCTTTTGATGTATATGGGACGTGTTGCCATGTTTATGACGGCATTGCTAAGGTATGCAAATGCTAGTAGTAGGGGCTGGCACTATGCGCAGGACACAACAGCCTGCCTTTTCATTCTACTTTGGATGGTGGAGCTTGTGGGTGTGTATGTTTGTGCCCCTGTTGGGCAATGCTCTGGGGCAGAGGTTCACAAATCCAGTCCTGGTGGTTCAGACAGGATTCAGGTTGTCAGTCTGTCCCTACTGAATATGCATGAGGTACATTTGCATACAATGGGAGCAGTTCCTTCAAATGCATCTCATGCATATTTTTAGTCTGGACAGCCTGAATGATGTTTGCCCTCCGGAACTGGGTTTGCCACCATCTGCTCTGGGGAGTGCACATTATTATTCTGTATGTTTTCTGTAGGGTTCTCTATTGGGACATGGCCTGCAGGAGCCACAGCTGGGGCTTGAACCTGTGACCTTATGCCCCTATACACACTGACTGTGAGTAATGCACCAAACTGTTGCCACAGAGGTAGTTCCTTTCCAGGAGGTACCATTATTGTTCGTCTGACAGACCTTGTCTGATGGACTGCATGCCACCCACCTGGACAGGGCTTGGCCTTGGTCTGCTGTGGGCAGTTAACACTGCTCCCTCCACCGCCAGCACCCCTATGCCACCATGCTGACATGCTGTTCTGCTGGTTGTGCTGGTGGTGCGCAGTTGCAGCTCATCTAGTGTGCCGTTAGGCAGCTGCCTATGGTGTGGTTTCTTGGGTGGGGGTGCCTACATGGACATGCATGCTTCCCCACCTCACTGCCTGCCAATGTTCTGTGGCCTTTGGGGTACCTTCTGGTTGATGTCCATTGGGGCAATGTATGACACACACTCATGGGCATGTTTGCCCTTGGTCAGTTGATGTCTTGCTGTTTTTCTGTTTCTGTGTTCCTATGTGCCACCTAGGCATCTGCCTGGTCCACCCTGTGCCCCAGATGCCCCACTGCATGTCCCGCCTTCAGCCCCCTGTGCCACATTTTCAGCCTCACCGTCATGCCCTCTCGTACTTGGCCACTATGCTGCTGCTGCTGCACATGTATCACTACTATCACTTTTCTTGGTTTCCCTGCCTTTGCTGTACATTGCTGATTGAAATGGTTTCTCTCTCCTGCAAATGTTCCTCTAGCGCGAGGTTTTCACTGGCGCTAATTTTCAGACCTTCATTTCATGGTGTTAGTGTGCATGGAGCCTCTCCCCACCCACTCTTTGCCTGTTGATCTCTTCTCTCCGCCACGGGGAGCCTTACTCCACCCTCTGGAGAGCCTTACGCCACCCTCTGTGCACTTTAACGCCGCCGGAGACATTATCGCGCGATACGTGTGGTTCTCGCACAGTAATGTGCCATTATCGCGCGATAACATCACTTATCGCGTGCTAACATCGCAGCTGCGACATTAGCGCCATTTAGTAAACATACTCCCTAGTGTATCTCACACTGTACTGGAAGACTCCTAGACGTCCAGGTTTACCTTATATTAAAGCAAAGAGGCTTTACAAAAAATCCAATTTGGATCTCCTGATTTGAAATCGGTTGTGAATTTCTCAAAGCATCTTTGGATTTCTAGAAGACCTGAAGTTAATTTTGGCACATATAATATGTGGGTTTGCTTTGCCAAAAATTCCAAGGGTGTAGCCCCGATAGCTTGTTACAGCAAAAATGACATACTGGTGGCACCTTAGAGACTAACCAATTTATTGAGGTATGAATTTTCAAGGATAAAAGTAGGCTTTGTCAGATGCACAAGAGTTGCTGAACTAATTCATGGATTCTATGAAATTTCTGTAGATTTGATGAAAGCAAACTTTTTTTAAATCAAAATCACAAATGTCTTTCAACCTATTCATGGAGACTGTACATTAATTGGTGGAATTATTTGCATTTAATGTTTCCCACTTGCATTTAATGTTTTCCACTTTGGGGCCTATTTACTATACTGCATTAGATATTTAACAGTTTTTAATGTGCCCTAAGAGTGTGGGGTTGCATTGTTAGCACATGCTAACTTCTATGTTAAACACCTAATAAGGACATTCCTATTAGGAGACATGAAATGGATCAGGACAGGCTGAGGACTGTGCCTTGCCGTTAACATAGAGGCCACTACAACACATTAACTGGGAGGAGTGGCCTAGTGATTGGGGCAAGGTACTACAGGCCGGAAGGTCGGTGGTTCAAATCCCACTAGAGGACAGCAACCTTGGGCCGGAAGGACTGGGGTTTCTAGTCCCACAGGTGCTCCTTGTGGTCTTGGGCAAGCCACTTAACCCTCCATTGCCCATGTTCCCTGTAAGTATTAGTGTATGTGTCTCATATCCCCTCATGTTAAATGTATCCCCCCAACCGCTTTGACCCGGTGAAAAGCAGGATATAAATGCAGCTAAATAAATAAATAAATAAATAAACATGGCAGGTAACACGGTGTAGTTAGCTATACATCTAGAGGTGTATTTAACTACATTCTGTATTATTGGCCATGTTACTAACACACATGTATGATCATCACACTAGGTAAACTGTGTGGTTACCTTCCTCAAAGTCCTGGGAATGCCTCCAACAGTTAATCAGAAGGTTTGCACTTATTGCGCCTTAATGTTGTTTATTAATGCATGTTAAGTGCAAAACCATAGCGCACCTTAGTAAGTAGGCCCCTATGAGAGTTGACAAAACAAGTTTCATGTAGGATTAAGGAGCCAATATACGAAAGTGCATTAATGCAATGCCAAGAGTTAACAATTGTTAATTGCCTGTTATAGTGCACATGCAGTGAGGAGGTAACTTTCTAAGGAGCCATGTAAAGTTACATGCCATCAATATGCAGAATTCATGTATGTTCAAGGACTTATGCAGATCAATAGCCTTTACGTGCATACTTTTAGCTGGTCCCTGTTCTATAAGTGTGTACATCAGGCTGATGGTGTGTCCTTTCACTGTGGGCATGCACAAGGGCGGAATGCAAATCTACTGGTGTAAGCTATAAAATGCTATCACGTACGTCTGTTCCTTAAAAATCTAGGCATCGGCATTTACACTAGCGGTAGGGTTTGTGTAACTGATAGCTCCTAGATTTGCTGTGCACATCCCACCATTTACAACTATATTGTATAAAGCTAAGTGTGTGCGCACTTGATATTATAAAATATGTGCTCTGGAGCAGGAGTACATGTTTGTGCCTACATTCTTCAGAAATGTGCATAAATTTAGCTTCCATCTATGTTCTGCCCAAGCTCTGGCCCTGTGCACACCCAAATTGAAAGTAAGAGCGATAGGACTTATGTGCATGTTTATAGAATGCCAACCACTTAGAGCGTGCACGTAAGTGACCATTCACATGCGTAATTCCTTCAAAATAGGGACTTATGCATGTAACTAGAGCATAACATTCTGCACATTTCTTATAAAGTCAGCTTTTTAATGTGCATTAAATATGTCAAATAGCTTTTGGTAATATTAAAAATAAATCAATAGGAATGAAGTCATGAAATGCAAAACCGTTCAAAAGATCTGATGTACAGAAAAAAAAAATGGACATGAGTTAAAAAATGCAAAATGCATTACAGATGCATTTAAATAGAATATTTTAACTACACCTTAGAGGGAGAAATAGATATATGTATATTTCCAGGAAACCACTTTCTTTGCTGGTCCTATTCCTTAGTGCAGTTTCCAGACAGAAAATCCTGCTTGGAGGACTGTATCAAGAAATGCTTCTGGAATCTAAAATTTCATTCAGATTCTTCCGCCAGCCTTTTTGATTCAGTGGCCAGGGAAGAAATAATGGAACTAGCTTCTAAAAACTGCTGCATAACTTAGATATATTTATATATACAGTATACAGTACGTCTATATACATGCACCAATCTCTCTGCCCCTAAGGTGTAGTCACATTTTTCGAATTAATGCATCTGCAATGCATTTTGCTTGATTTAGCACTTGTACCTTTCCCCTCTGCACTAATAGGTATGAGCTATTTTGGATAGTTTTCCATTTCATGACCTCATTTCTGTAGGTTTCTTGTTAACACTATCACAAGCTATTTTACATCTGTTAGTACTGTTAAGACATATTAACTGCACTAATTTTACAGGAGTTTGTAAACATTTGATTTAACGCTTTTGCAGTGTCTAGTTGCTAGTTCATGTACCAGGACTGATACAAATCTCATTGACCTTATGTTTTCAGGACATAGGTAATTCACACCTAGTTAAGTATAACAGAACATATTTAGTGCCAAAAGGAAACCACAGATATGACTTCATATCTCAAGAGTCAGACATGCGTGGAAAAGTTGAGCTTCAACAAAGAAATAGCTTGGCTAACAATCAACCATCTTCCAGCAACTCCATCTCCTTTCATATCCTCGTCTGTCTTAAAAAAATGGAAGAGGGAACAGTTTAAGAGGTGCATTTCTATGGCAGAAGCCTTAGCAGTCTAGAAAACATTCATGTTGAAGCATTTGTTAGCCTTGCAAAATGTATAGGTTCTCCATAGCTACAGTACTTTCTTTTTTAAGTTAATTGAATATTTTAGGTTTGACAGACTAGCATGCTGCTCCCTTCCTACTTACAAACTTACGCTGCAAAATGTGTACAAGGGAGGCTGGAATAGCACATGACAAAAAAGAGGATCATTTTAAAATCTCTGTTCATGTGGCGATCCAAGATGGTGATGGAGTAGGTGGCATTGTTGGCTGCTCCTGATTTCCTTGTTGTTTCATGCTCTCCTCATGCTTAAACGTAAGGCAAAGGGTAAGGGGGGAGAGGGGGGTCTTCCCGCAGTGGCCGAACCAGGGCAGCACACGATGGACATCTACGCAGTGGTCAGGCATAGAGGCAATCCAGCTGCTGGGGCTGGGGAGAGCCACAGCTTGGACAGCGATGTTTCGCTGAGTCTGATGGGCCCTTCCACCTCTCCCACGCCTGTTGGATTGGGGAATGAGACATCTGATGTGAATGTCAGCACGGCTTCCACAAAGATCCCGAATGCAGTGTGTTTGGATGTTGCAGTCTGATGGCGCCTTGAGTTCCAGCTTCCAGGCAGTTGTATCTTCGGGAGAGAGTGTGGTTATTCCGGAGTCTCTTGTTTCAACAGCAGTGTCGCCTCCATTGTCTCCAAGAAGTGACTCTGGACTCCATTTGGAATGCCCTGCAGTCTGTGTATCAGGTATGTGTAGAGGCATTCCAGGCTTGACTTCACTTGGAGAGGATGGAGAAAGGTCCGGAATCCCAACAGACTTCTATCGCTGGGCTTGAAGTTAAATTTCAGCAGCTGCATACACAACGAGTATTTATTCAGGATTGACTAATTTATCAATGGAAAATTGAAAATCTGGAGAATACTTAGAATTTTGAACCTTAGGATGTTGAATTTTCCATGTGAACCTGTTTCTCCAATTAGGGAGCTGTTTAACCAGTTCCTTAAGGAAACTTTTGATTATCCTGAGGCTGGCCTTACTCCTCTTCAAAAGATTTATTTTCTTCTTCCTGCAGTAAAAGGCACTTCAAAGAAAACCATTGCATCCAGGTTGACACCTCTTTGCACTCTTTGGACTTACCGAACGTGTCCAAATTGCTGGAGCAATCAACAGAGGTGATGGAGGATAGAACAAACTTTTGGTGGTTTTTGTGTTTCTTCAAGATAAAGAAACATTACTTTGTTTATTTTTTAGGAAATCTGATGTGACTTTTATGGGTGGTAGAATACAGTTATTCCAGATGTGTCTAAGTGGACACAGGTCAGGGGTAAGAAATTTTGGAGTTTCGGTTTGAGGCGTCAGCCTTGGGTGCGAAATTTCAATTGTGGTTTCCATGCAAATGTGTGCTTTTCTATCAAAATAGAATATACCATTTTTTTTACCCTTCCCAATTACATTTCTTTTTTGATATGTAGAAATTGAAAGTTTATTTGGAGGATATATCTGAGCTATTAATGTAAATTTTGCCAATATTTCCTTCTCTATTATGTATCTTATTTCTTTTGCGGGATAAAAACAAAATAAAAGTAACTAATTTCTCAACATACAGGGGTGTCAAACACAGAGCGGTGGGTTCACCCCTAAAACAAAGACATGGGGAGGGGTGGCCTGCACGGAGCAGCAGGTGCACCTACTCTTGTCATCTTACTGGGCAGACTAGATGGACCATAGTGGTCTTTATCTGCCGTCATTTACTATGTTTACTAAACTGCAGTAATGTCATTTGCGTTAGGGTCCGCGGTAAAGGTACAGATGCCCACATAAAGGCGTGGGCGGTGCATCGTTACAGCAAGCCGTATCAGCCAACGCTTGTTACAAACTAATGAGCGTTACAAGGCGTCTCATAAGGCACCTTACAAGGCGCCTTGTAAGGTGCCTTATAAGTAAGGTGCCTGATAAGGTGCCTTGTTAGGTGCCTTATAAGGTGCCTTGTTAGGTGCCCTATTAGGTGCCTTGTAAGGTGCCTCATAAGACACTTTGTAAGGTGCCCTATACAGTAGGGATCCTTAGGCTAAGCACCGTATTAGGCACCCCTGGAAAAGACACCTTAGAGGGCACCCTGGGTTACGGAACCATAGGTTAAGGTGGCCTAACAAAGTTATGGTGCCCTAGGTTAGCATGGCCTAAGGGCTGCAAGGTGCTTCAGGATGACATGCATGACCTGTAAGGAACAGAGACAGATGTAGCCCTAACACTAGATAGAGCACTCAGGAAAGGCAATGAACAGGTGAGTGAAGGAGGCAGAGCTGGGAGCCGCTGGACCTGCCATATCTGAGAGCATCCCATGTGGCTGCCAGTACTGATGACAAACATGGTGGGGGAAATTGTACCACAGCACAGGGTGTTGGCAATATAAACTACTGGAAAGACAGATGGTGGCAGACGATGGGAATACCTGTCCCCCTGTGGAGGCGGAGGTGGCAGGATAGTTACAATGATGGGTGGACAGAGGAGTGGTGGTGCCATGCAGATCAGGCACAGGCAAGGCAAGCATGAAGAGGCGCAATGTAGGAAAGGGTAGCAGTGCAGGACATGGGGTGACAGACTGCACAGGCAGACAGGTTTCTACACAGCTGACAGATGCAGATAGACGGACTGAGGGAATGTTGTCAATTGTGGCGAGGGTTTTATGGACTGGCAGCACAAATCTGCAAAAATATGACTGTTACAGGCATGCACACTATTTGAGTAGGACAGGCATGAGAAGGAGGGAACAATGAGGAATTTAACCCATGAATACTGCTGAGAATGGCATCATATTAACTGGTAGGCTATACCTCTGTGGTGTATGTCACAGCAATGGCTGGGTATAGAAGGACTGCAGGTCACTGCACAAACTGTCTGCACTGAGTGCCAGGATAGGGTAACCCCACCAGTACCCATGATGCACTGCACATGCTGAATAGCTGTCTACAGCTGATCAGCAAATGGAGTCTGCACCTCTCCGGTACCTCAGCTTGGAAAGACAAAATGACAGTGCGTGATACTGGCACAGAGTAGCTACAGACCATGCCATTGTGCAGGTTCTGTGTTCTCCCTGAGGGATAGGATGAGTGCCCAGCACTAGGTCCGCAGTACATGTGGTGCTAGAGATAGGCCCTGCTGTACATCCCCATCACTAACAGTGTGTGACAGGTGTTCCTTGCAGTGCAGCTGAAGGTAATTCGGTGTCCATCTTTATCCTGCAGTCACATGTGGCCCTCTGGGATCAGACACCAGCAAGATTAGTGTGTACCCCGTGTTTGGTCTGGCTAACATGGGCACCTGTTATCAGGGCAGAGGGGTTTCCGGACTTGCATGAGGTTTGTGTAGCAGTGCCTTCATAGGTCAAAATGGCATACACCTCATACCCCAAAAGACACACATCACCCTTTTGTAGGTAAGGGACAGGTGCCCCAGCCCCTGTGAAGCAACCTCCATCCTGCTGGTATAGGACAGCCCTCCAGGGTTGGTGGGCCAGAGCCATACCTGTGGATGGAGCAGTGGAAGACCAGCAGCAATGATGGGGGTTAGCTCTGGAAAACCTCAACTGCCTCACATCACTATCTGCCAGTCACCAACAGACAGCACAGTCAGACTGCACCTTATAGGTATTACAACCATGCACAGTCTAACTGCAGACAGTCCACCAGCCAGTCCATAGTGCATGCTCACAGAAAAACTATGTACACCAAACAAGAATTTCAGCAATTGGGGCCCCAGCACTGGGAACACAACAGGATCACTGGAAGCAGATAATGTAGAGCGCTATGTGGGACCTAGACATGCCATGGTCACTGCTCGGTCAGAGTGAGTGCCCTCCCAGCATGCCATGCTGTGGTTACCCTGTCCATGCAGGCAGTGGTCAGGTACTACAGTGTCCCAGCCATTGCCCCACACCCTGTGAAGATGCATCCTGGCCAATCTGCCCTGTCTGGGCCATACCCATGACACCTTGCTCCTCATTATGCACATATTCAGGCTAACGCTGGTAACAGTGGGAAATTGTGGGCCCGGTGAGGTGTGGGCAGCCACAAAACAATGGATAGACATACACACACACACTCCTATTGCAGCATTGTGCAAAGATAGGAGTGGTTGGCAATCCTGCCCGCCACACTGGTCCTGATCACAGTGCCGACATTGCTAAACTGTGCAGGAAGTAGTAGTAGTGCCCTGGTGATAACTGCAGCTCAATGCTGGGGCCAACAGCCTGACTCTCCTTGCATCTTTGGATTGTGGAGCCTGTGTGATTGGGTGTTTGTACCCCTGTTCACCGCTGCTTTGGGCTTTGCACATGTTGCTGTTGTATCTGCATTGTAGGGTAAAACATAGGGACATGCTCTGCAGGAACCACAGCTGGGGCATGAACCTGTGACTCTCTGTTTCTGGACACACTGGCTGGGTGTACTGCACCACACTGTTGCCACAGATGCATGGTGGTCCCTGGGGCTACCTGTACTTTTCCTCAGCCAGACTTTGTATGTTGCACTGCACACCACGTACTGGTACAAGGCACAGTGTAGGTCCACTGCAGGCAGGTGCAACTGCCCCCTCCAGCACGGGCACACCCCCCCTGCCATGCTGACATGGCCATATGCTGTCGGTGCTGGTAGCGCACAGTCCCAGGCCATTTATTTATTTATTAATTTAGCTGTATTTATATCCCGCTTTTCACCGGGTCAAAGCGGTCAATTGGGGGATACATTTAACACAAGGGGATATGAGACACATACGCTAATACTTACAGGGAATATGGGCAATGGAGGGTTAAGTGGCTTGCCCAAGACCACAAGGAGTGCCTGTAGGACTAGAAATCCCAGTCCCTCCGGCCTGAGATTGCTGTCCCCAGGTGGAACTTGAACCCCCGGCCCTCCGGCCTGAAGTACCTTGTCCTAACCACTAGACCACTCCTCCCTATGTCAGAAATGCCATCTGTTGCAAATAATCAATACAACATTGGCACGGCTGCGTTTAGGGGTATGTTTCTTAAACTGCATTAAGCACTTAGTATGGGTTTTTCTGCACAGTACCTGTTAGTGTGGAGCAATACGGGAAAAACGCTGCTTTGGTAAAAAACCCAAAACATCCTACTGTAAGTGCTTAGTCCGGGTTTCGGCAGAATCGGGATGGGTTTGTAGCAAAGGTTAGGTTTTGTGGCCCAGAGGGTTGGTGCCACAGGCTAGCTGTCACTACTGCCGATAGCGTGGCTGCACTTAAGTCCACCTCAAGAGGCGGCAAAAAGTGAAGCCATACTACTGACAGTCTGGTAGTGTGGCAACTGACAGGCCCTTGGAATTAAAAAAAAATACAATACACACGCAACATCAATATTTAAATACAATAAAAGAAATCATCCGCCTTCCAAGTCTTCAAATACACCCCCCCCCAGTCTATGGTAGAATTTAAACCTGTCGGTGCCAAAGTCTTCATCTTAAAATGCCTGGCAAAACACAGGAACAAACATAACTGTTAAGAGAACAGCGTTGGATCTTTAAGGTGAAGACTTTGGCACCGACAGGTTTAAATTCTATCATAGACTGGGGGGGGGGGGGGGGTGTATTTGAAGACTTGGAAGGCGGATGATTTCTTTTATTGTATTTAAACATTGATGTTGTGCGTGTATTGTATTCATCAATTTTAACTAAACAGAAAAGTTTTGGAAAGGTTTTTGTCAATGGTGGACGTCAATGGTTGACGTCATTACCTCAGCATTTAAATACCAGGGATGTGAGTTTAGACCGCATGCGTGGCGTCTAACAGAAGTCATCAAGAAGATGTTATACAAAGGAACGCGGGCAGCATCAGTTTCAAATGCTAAAAGTTGGTATGTGTATCCTTATGCTCAGAAGAATAGAAATAGAGGACAAAATGTTGTGGGAAATGGAGTATAAAGGAATGCTGTTTTTTATTTACAGACCCCCTGAAGAAACTCTGCTTAGAGTGAAACGTTGAAATGGGCACCTGAGGTTGGCGTTGGGGAATGTCAAAAAGATAAGCATTTGTATTTTAAGTGTGTGGATTTCTATAGATATATAAGCTTGGTGGAGGAATTAATGAAAGAAAATAAACCCCAGAGGAGTAATTGATGCTAAGAGCGCTATTGACGGTATTTTCATACTTTTTGACTGTTGCGCTAAAAAGTCTGAGACCCTCTGGTGGTATGTTATATGATTAATGCACACAATTGTTTTGAATACCACAAAATTGTTGCACTAGAGCATTTTAATATGAATATCCACAGTCATTGAAGCAACCAGTGGGCTACATCTCTATAATTACTAACAAGCTGCTGGCTGGCTACAGAAAGACTGCAGGTCACCACACAAATTGCTGTGGTTACCAGGATAGGGTAAACCCACCCGTACCCATGATTCACTGCACATGCAGATCAGCAGCCTACATCTGATCACAAGATGGGGTATGCGCCTCTATAGTACCCTGGCCTGGTAGGGGGAACTGACCATGTGTGTTACTGGCACAGAGTGGCTACAGATTGTCACACTGTGCAGTTCCTGTGCTCACCCTGAGGGTGAGGTGGGGCGCCCAGCGCCAGGTCTGCAGCACCTGGCTTAGCTGAGGTAGGCTGTGCTGCAGGTCCCCATCAGTGCCAGTATGTGATAGGTAGTCCTTGCAGACACACCTAGGATACACCTGTGTCCATCTGTATGTCCCAGTCACATCTAGCCCTGGTGGACTATGATGCACCCAGAATAGTGCATATTCTGTGTAGATGCCATGGTTACGTGTTATAAAAGAAAGGTGGTGTTTGGACCCAAAAGTGGATTAAGTAGCACCACCCAACCTGCCCTCTGTGGGTCAGGGTGGGGGACAGGATCTCCCACCAACAGATTCACATTCTACATCTCTGCAATGGTGGTGGTAGAGGGGACCATCAACCCCAGTCCTACAGGGCAGTCAATGCAGATCTGTATGCATCACATAGGGCACAGTCAGTCTCGACCCACTGCACCCCGCAAAGTGTTCCAGCCATACACATGCTAACAGCAGACAGTCTGCTAGCTAGTACATGTTCCTGGAGGAACTTTGTACACCCAAAAATGGGATGTGAGTGTAAGCAAGCACACCAAGTAGGTATGTTAGTGATTGGGCCCCCAAAAAAAGAACTCATAGATATCACTTGAGAGAAATAATATATAGCACTATGGGGGAACCTAGCCATGCCATGGTCACTGCTCAGTCAGGGTGAGAGTGACCCCTCAGCATGACATGCTGTGGCCACCCTGTCTGTGCAGGTGGTGGTCGGGCACTACAATGTCCCAGCATTGCCCTATGCCCTGTGCAGATGCATCCTGCCCAGGCCACCCAGTACGGGCCATACCCACAGTTCCGTGCTCCTCATTATGCACATTGGCAGGCTAACACTGGAAACAGTGCAAGCATTGGAGGCTCAGTAAGGTGTAGGCAGCCACAAAACACTGGATAGACATACACATACTTCCACACCTATTTCAGCATTGTGCAAATTTAGAGGTGGTTGGCAGCCCTGGCCACCATACCAGTCCTGGGCACAGTGCAGGCATTGCTATGGTACTCAATACTGTTGGGGTCACTCCCCGGGGTGGTAAACTGTCAGAAACAAGAACTGAAACACACTCCACAGATATCAGAAAGGTTGCTATGATGAATCTCTGTCAACAAATTGTGTTTAACTTAGGATTTGTTATCTGACATTAATCATAGCAAACTTTTAATATATGTGGAACGTGTTTCCAAGTTTAAGACGGCATTGCTAAGGTATGCAGGTGCTAGTACTGGTAGCTGATGCTCCACGCAGGGCCCAACAGCCTGACTCTCCATGAGGCTTTGGATAGTGGAGCCTGTGGGTGTGGGTGCTTGTGCCCCTGTTGGCCGCTGCTCTAGGGTAGAGGTTCCCAACTCCGGTCTGGCTGGGCCAAACACTGTTCAGGTTTTCATGCTGTCCCTAATGAATATGCATGAGATACATTGGCATACAATTGGGGCGGTGCATACAAAAGCATCACAGGCATATTTATTAGGGACAGCATGAAACCTGAATGGTGTTTGGCCCTCCAGGACTGCAGTTGGGAAACTCTGCTCTAAGGATTGCACATGTTTATGGTGTATGTGCTCTGTAGGGTCAACTATAGGCATTTATGGCATGTTTATTTTTTCTGCAATAAGGGTTCCATCGTTATTACCATTGTTTAGTACTGGGTAAAATATAGGGACATGGTTTGCAGGAGGCACAGCTGGGGCTTGAACCTGTGACCTTCTGCCTTTGAATATACTGGCTGTGTGTACTGCACCAAACTGTTGTCACAGAAGAAGATCATTCCCTGGGGATACCATGACTGTTTGTCAGACAGACCTTGTTTATTGCAGTGCACGGCACCCACCTAAACAGGGCTTGGCCTTGGTCTGCTGTGAGCAGATGCCGCTGCCCCCTCCATCACCAGCACCCCTCCACCACCATGCTGACATGCCCTTGTGCCGGTGGTGCTGGTGGTGCGCAGTCCCAGGCCATCCAGTGTGCCGGTAGGCAGCTGCCTATGGTGCATGATATGGGGTAGGGGTGCCTGCCTAAACATATATGCTTCCCCCCGGCACCGCCTGCCAATGTTATGTGCCCTTGGGGGTAACTGCTGGGTGCTATCCCCTGGGACACTGTGGGACACACACTTGAGGGCATGTTGTACCCTGGTCAGTTGTTGTCTTGCTGCTTTTCAGTTTCTGCATTCTAAGGTGTAAGGTAGGCATCTGCCTAGTCCACACTGTGCCCCAGCTGGCCCACTGCATGTGATGCATGCAGCCCCCTGTACCCCATTTACACCATCACCATAGTGCCCTTTCCCACGTGCCCACTCTGCTGTTGCTGCACATGTGTAAGCCACAAAAGCAAGCTACCCCATACACACCACAGAAAACCCTCATCAGCACTATTTCTATGTTGGAACATTCACTTTGTGGGGGGACTGAGAACTGACCTTTCCAAAAGTGAGCTCGTCCTTTTTCTTCTTTATAGGTTATGTTTATTACCGTTTATCATTATTTGTTCTATTGGCCAGCTCGGTGTTTTGGATTTCACTTTTGGTTATGGTCATTATTTATGGTTTTTGCCTTTTTGGTTGCTGCACATGCAGCACTACTATCACTTTTCAGGGTCTCCCTTCCTTTGCTGTACACTGCTGACTGAAATGGTTTCTCTGTCCTGCAAATGTGCCTCTAGCACGAGGTTTTCACTGACGCTAATTTTGAGATCTTCATTTCACGGCGTTAGTGTGCATGAGCCTCTCCCCGCCCACTCTCCGCCCATTGACCCCTTATCTCCGCCCCTGGGGAGCCTTACTCCGCCCTCTGGACAGCCTTACTCCACCCTCGGCACACCTTAACGCCGCCTGATACATTACCGTGTGATACGTGACGTTCTCGCATGGTAATGCGCCATTATCATGTGATAAAACATCAAGTATCACGCGATAACGTTGCAGCTGCGCCATTAGCGCCGTTTAGTAAACATACCCCTAAGACTCACTGATTCTTTAGCTTTATGCTGGCCAATAGTAAACAAGGATGGTTCTTCAAAGCCCATATGCACCCATAAATCTTCTATTTTTAATTGACTTTAATTTCAGATTAGACCAATTCATCTATCATTTCTCTCATTTCAACACTTTTTAACCTTTTGCAAGACCTGAATTCTGCCTTTTCCCAAGGGAAAATTGGATATTATCTGTGAAAAAAAAATGCAATCCCAAACTATTGGGAAACTTTTGTTAAGGTCTCTAAATAGAGATTAAAAAGTAGAGGTGATAAGAGTGATCCTTGAAGAACTCCTCATCAGACTGTCAAAGTTCTAGATACTTTACCATTCATTGCCAACACTTGAGTTCTAGGAGGAGAACCAAATATTACACCCTCCTCTAATCCCAGCTTTCAACAATTACAAATAGTGATCAATGCTCTCAAGTAGAACACTCAGATCTAAGAATATCAGGACTGCATCTGAGCTCTGGTCTGAAATTTTCCCCAAGTCATCTACAACAGTAACTAACACTATTTCTATACTGTTGTTTTTCCTAAGCACTGCTTGGCTTTCATCAAGAAGCTCCATTGCTGCATGATAATTTTATAGTTGTTTAAAAACTACCTTCGCAATGATTAATGACTACTGGCTGATCTTCAGCCTTCCATTTGTTTTGAAAATTCTGTAGAAAGTTGTATACATGCAGCTGCTGGACTTTCTTCTAAACAGCTGGATCTCTCCTACGGCCACAGAGCTCCCTGCCATACAGACCACTTATGCAGGGGGATCTGTTCATGGGTGGGAGGGGGTGGGCCAGGGAAGGAGCGAGGGTGGGTGGTAGGCATGGATGCGACTTCAGACATACAGGGCCAATTCTGCAGTCAGCCCTGTACATCCGGGGTCACACAGTTAGATGGGGGACTTATTCCACCTCTGAGGTGAAATAAGTTGCCTTGGACATTGGGGGACGATGGCACAGAGGGCCAAGCTTGAGGTGAGGGGATGCAGGAGGTTCCCCACAGCCCGACCCCGGCTGTGGGAGGCCCAATTGGGGTTTGGGCTGCTGGGAACAGGCCTACAACTGATGCTGCCATCATCGCAGGTCCACATGGAGCTCCGGTGCCATGGAAACCTGACTGAGTTAGCCAGACAAGTGGCTGGTCATCCAGGGTGCCTGAATCAGGGCACCTCCTGGACATCCAGTCACTGTGATGTGATTCCACTCCTGAGGGGACATCTATCCCCCACAGGAGCCGAATTTGATGCATCTCCTGGCGGTCCGGATGTCTAGACGTTCGGACGGCCCGGGGATGCACAAACCTGAATGTGCCTCCATAGATCCGAAATTCAGCGGCGATGGTTAGCATGATTACAGCAGCTAATCGTCACCATTGAACACTAAACCTGGATATTCAATGCCGGGGTACAGCAGGAGCAAGGCAAAGCAGAGACCCCTTGACAAATCCAAAGCAACTCTTTTGTAAACCATTTTGCTCCCAGGTTGTTCATAAATGTATGATAGTATTAAACTGGATATGCTATTAGTGAAAAAAAGGGGGCTGTTTACAGTTTATAATGTACGTAGTTCTGCAGCCAGAGGGTTAGCTTGTTTTGAAGATATTATTATGGCATTATTATATTTTGGCTTTTTATTTTTCCAGATTATCCGTTTGATATTCACAGTCCTCAGAGGCAGCCAGGTATGCTTTCCTCTCCTCTTCCCCCCTCCCCATGTCTTGATATTATGGAATAATTTCCTATTCACTACGAGTATCATAATCCAAATCACAAAGCTAGTACAAAATGTTTTTAAAGTTGTGACACAGCAGCTGGTACAGAGCCCATGGAGTAAGGGGAAAGTAAGGAACTTACCTCAGAATTAGCTGAGCAGCAAACAAACTCAGCACAAGAAAAGCAAAAAGACATTAGAGTAAAATGTCCTTGCACTAGTCCTGACGTAGCTAGAAGCAGGAAGGCTAATCAGGAACACCTGTTCTCAGAAACCCACGCAGCATGCAAAGAGAACAAGGATAAAAGCTGCAGGGTAGAACCAGGGAAGGCCAGTAGGGGCAGCGACCTGGGAGGACTAAGCCAGCATCCAGTGAACACACGTCATGCTGAAGGAAATCCACTGAGGGAAGGAAGCAGTAGGTGTGGCAGCAGAGCAGGAAACGGCCAGCATCGTGCCCAGGACCCTGCTAGGATTCCTGGTAGTTGGAGAGCCCAGGAGAGAGCTGCCAGAAGCCCAGATATAAGAGACAGAACCACAGCTAAGAGGTGGGAACCTAGCTTTGCTAAAGAAAAGGCAAGAAGTTCTGTTTGGTTTGAAAGGCAAGGGCGTGGCACTAGAAGTAACTTTGATACTGAAAGTTATACAGTAATTCCACCAGCGTGGAGAAGAAGGGAAAGCCAGAAGGAAGCTTTTAATATACCAGGCATTCAGAGCCCTGGATTTAAAGAGCCCTTTCTGGAAAAGTTAGCCCATGACTCACAGGAGGGTTTTAAGGAAGACAGCAGCTGTGAAGAGTGTGACCCATATGCAATCGTAAGTGACTCTGAGTTAATGCAGTGGGAGAACAGCACCTATAACTCTGACCCTGTGCCCATGGATTGTACAATTTATTTATCTGACGATATTGTATCTTTATGTTGAGCGTGTGCAAAGCAACCAGCTGATGGTGCCTAAAGGAAAGAAGATATTTTTCTGTGCAACAGTTCTTTTGTTTCATATTGTTTGTTGTATCCCAGGAATATCCCATCAGGGCAGGGAATAAAGCCCTAATAGTATTTTTGCCTTACCACTTAACTACAAGACTCTTTTTGTATCCAAGGCAACTTAAATCTTAACACCCTAGACAGCCGCCTAATAGGGTTATATGAGGTAGTTATCACTCACTATCTCTCACAAATGGCGTAGTTGGCAGGATTTATTCCTAAGAGGAGCATACAACCGTGATACAACAGAGGAACAACGCAGAGGAATCCTACGAGTGCCAAGGCTGGACACGCCCAGAAGGTTCCAGATCCTGAGGGAAAGGATAAGCCCCTTCTCAAAGTGTGAATCTCCACCTGACTCAGGTAACGGTATATGGGCACAGGCTGAGGGGGATTCGAGTGAGAAGGTGTAGCTAAAAGGAAAGTGGGACTAGGCACAATAACACTAGTAGTGCCACACTTGGTGTTTTCTTCTGTTTGTTTCCAGAGTGGGTGAGCATCAAGATGGATGTTCAAGAAGTCCTATGATGGATGAGCGTACAGTTCGAGAAGCAGGCGGAGCTGGCTCAGCTGAGTCAGGAGCAGGCCATGGCGGCATTGCAACTCCAACAGAAGCCCCTGACTGAACTGGTACACACTCTGCTGGACGAAGGAAGGAAGGAGAAACCACCGCAACAGCATTTCTGTGGGGTAGGCCCACAGAACTGTGGGGTATTGGCATTTGGACAAATGACTGAGGCTGATAATTTTGACGATTTCATTGAGGCATTCGAGAGGGTAGCCCTCAATGCACATTGGCCCAAAGAGCAATGGGCAATTAAGCTGGCCACCTCCTTAACAGGAGAGGCCTTATCAGCATACCAAGCCATGCCAGCTACCCTGGCAACTGACTATGGAGAAGTAAAGAAAGCAATAAAGGATAGGCTAGGCCTAACGCCTATGGTCTATAGGCGAATGCTAAGGTCTACTCGTCTCCAACCAGGTGAAACCCCTAAGGTGCTGTGCCAGAGGGTGCGCAGCCTAGTTTGGAAGTGGCTGACTCCAGAGGGGAAGACTCTGAAAAGTATATTGGACACGATTGTATTAGAACAGTTCTCGGAAGCAGTTCCGGCAGAAGTGAAAGCATTTCTAACCTTGCAGAATTGCCAGACCTCAGCCGAAGCAGCGCAACTCACAGAACGGTTCATGGAAGCTGAATTGGCTAATAACCCACAAGGAGGCGCTGTGAGTAAGTTGGGTATGGTCAATTCTGGAAAGGCAGTCAAAGAGCCTAGGATGTATACTCAAAATGTGAATGAATGTTTGCCTAAGAGGGATGCTAGAAATGCATTGAAAAAATGTTTTAAATGTGGGAAAATTGGTCACATGAAGAAAGATTGTATATGGCATACAGCTCTGATAACAGGTGACAGAAAAAGCATACAGGCAGGCTTCCGTATAGATGTTGAAGTACAAGGAGTCCCCGCTAAAGCGTTACTTGACTCGGGCGCGGACCAAAGTATGGTCTCGAGAAAATTATGGCAAACCATACAGGCCCGCACTGGTTCCACCCCGAGTCAAACACAAGGAGTAGCCAAAATAAGGTGCATCCATGGGGCCTCTACTTGTTACCCCCTTTACAGCCTAGTAATAAAAGGGTTAGGAACCCGCAGGACAGTTCTAGTCGCCCTAGGGTTATATGAGGTAGTTATCACTCACTATCTCTCACAAAGTAACAATTTTTTGTTGCTTCTTCCCTATCTCTATGGTTTTATGTTGCATATGGATATATAAATTATTGCTCATCAATGATTTTTTATTGTTTTAACTTGTGTGTTCTTATATATTTATTGAGATGCAATATCCTCTTATTGATTTGTTTTATGTTAAGGTAGCATTTAATTATTTGTGTTTATTATTGATTTTATGTATTTTAAGCATAATTTGGTTTTGTTATGCATCATCCATATGGTTTTATTATTCATAATCATTGGGTTTAATGTGTTTTTCTGTGCTTTTCTATTGGAAGAAGGCATGCAGGCCAAAACACTGCAAGCGTAGGGGCTATTAATAAAACTGCTATGGATTCGTAGAGGTGTCTCTGCTTTGCCTTGCTCCTGCTGTATCCTGGTTTGTTTGTGGGCGTTTGTGCCATCCTTTGACTTTTCATTGCCAGGGCCATATCCAAAGGACCTTGATAAATTGGGTGTCCAAACGGCAAATGAAATGTAATGTGGACAAGTGCAAAGTTATGCACCTAGGAAAGAACAACCCAAACTATGGTTACACGATGCAAGGTTCCACATTAGGAACCACTACCCAGGAAAAAAATTTAGGCGTGATTGTGGATTACACATTGAACCCTCTGCCCAATGTGCAGTGGCAGCCAAAAAGGCAAATAGAATGCTAGGTGTCATAAGGAAAGGAATGGAGAATAAAACAAAGGATATTACAATGCCTCTGTATCATTCCATGATGCGACTACAGCTTGAATATTATGAGCAATTCTGGTCGCCATATCTCAAAAAGAATATAGCAGTATTAGAAAAGATACAGAGAAGAGTCACCAAAATAGTAAAGGGGATAGAAGGAAATCCCTCTGAGGAGAGACTTAAAAGGTTAGGGCTCTTCAACCTGGAAAAGAGGCGACTGAGGGGAGATATGATAGAGGTCTATAAATTAATGAATGGAGTGGAACGGGTAAACGTAGATCGATTGTTTATGCCATCAAAATGAAGCTACAGGGTAACCTATTTAAGACTAATAAGAGAAAATATTTTTTCACTCAATATGTAATCAAACTCTGGAATTCGTTACCAGAGGATGTAGTAAAAGCTGTTAGTGTAGTTTGGTTTTAAAAAGGTTTGGAAAAGTTCCTGGAGGAAAGGTCCATAAACCATTATTGCATTATACAAGCATTGTGGTACCTGTGTCTTTTAGGGAAACTGCTAGGTACTTGTGACCTAGATTGGCCACTGTTGGAAACAGGATACTGGGCATGATGGGCCTTAGTCTGACCTACTATGGCATATCTTATGTTCTTACCTCTGCTTCCCCCAATCTTTCTCTCTTTCTCACACACATCATAGTGACCCCCCTGTTTCCCTCAATCTCTCTCTCTCTCTTTTTCTCATCAGATCTACTCCTGCTTCCTCCAACCTCTCTCTCTCATCATAATGACCCCTCCTCTTCTCCAGGCTCTCATGACCTTTCCCCCCAGTCTCTCATGCTCTCATGAAACCCTCCCCAAGGCCCAGCCTCTCTCATGAACTCCCCCAGGCCCAGTCTCTCACAGACTCTGCAGCAGGGTCAACCATTTTTTCTAGTTATAACCGTCAGTTGCTCGCTGCTGCTGGCTCTGTTTTGGAGAAAGAGACTAAAAAATAGTGTTTCACTTTCTTTCAAATTTCCCCATTGCAGTGGGGAAGTATGAATGAAAGTGAAACACAGTGTTTTTTGGCCCTCTCCAAAGGGGGGCGGTAGCAGTGAGTAACCGATGGCTAATCTAGCTCAGCATTGGTATCATCAATTCCCTAGGCAATAGCCTCAGTATTGGCAATGGGCAGGGGAGTAGGAGGCACTAAAATTGAGGCGTTTACTCACCCATCCCCAGGTGCAGCACTCAGTCACTCTATGAGCAGAGGAGCAGTGTGCGCAAAAACCTCCCAAGTCTACTTGTCTGCAACATGACTCGTCAGAGCGGTTTCTGATGTGAGCAGCAAGCAGAGAACAGAGCACAACACAGCGCACCATGCTGCCACAGCTAATGCACGTGTAGTCATGTACACGGCATGATCAGTGCAGCTGCACCTGTCCTTCAGTCCTGCGCAATGAGAGTTACAAAGCTTTTAAAGCCAGAAACGTATGAATTTTTTTTTTTGGGGGGGGGGGGCTTCAGAGAAAACTGAGGGGGCCTGAGCCACTGAGGTCCCACCATAGCATGCCCCTGTCTTTAGGGTAGACCAACATAGGTTGAAAGTGAATCCTTCAAAGACTGAGTGCAATGTGGTTCTCAAGGAAGTCATCTATCTAACCACTCCTTTGCTGAATCAGTTGCTCTGCTCTTCCTTTTAAGAAACCTCTTTGTCTGGGAATACACTTAGATTTGTCTCTCTCGATCGGCCCTCAAATCTCTGTCATTTTAAATCTTCTTTTTTTGCAGTATGCACGATCTACTTAGTGAGACAATTCTTAGATGTCAAGGCTCTTCAGCTTACTAAACTATGGGGTATGTTTACTAAACCGTCCTAATGTGCGCCCGGCGCTAGTGTGCAGGATGCCATATAAGGAGTGGGCGTTTCAGTCTTAACATAGCAAACCGGGATTATCGCGTGCTAATGTGCGCTGCGCGCTAATGTGCGCCACGCACAGTAGCGCATTAGAAACGCGCGCAGGAAGCATAAGCAGGCGCGCTGATGTACAAGCAGAGGAGCAGAGCTGCAGTACAATGGTGAAGACGCTGACTGATGGTGCAGGGTTTATGGGTTCAATCCCCCACTGTGCCCAATGAATAAGGCTGGCTGAGGCACTGCCTGTTATGTGTAATATTGCATTATGAGGCATTTTAATTTTATTTTAATTACTGCTGCTAGCAAACGCACTCTCAAAGCACTGTAACATAAGGTGCTGCATAAGGCACCCCATAAGGTAACCAGAGGGCACATTTTAAAGTGCACTGTCCGCCAAGGCACCCTACAATGTTGCTTAAAGGGTGGCCTATAGGGCGCCATATAGGGTGCCCTATGAGGCACGGCAAGGTCATAGCACTGTTTTTGATGGCAGCACTGTGCATTTAAACGCATGAAAATCTTAAGTAGGTGTGCTAACAAGCAAGGAGGAACAGCAGTGTAGCACAATGGTTAAGGCACTGACTAATGATACAGGGGTCATGAGTTTGATCCCCAGTGTGCCTAATACTTAAGGTTGACTGAGCCATCAGCTTTTACATGTAAGTATTGTTTCCTGCCGCACTTTATTTGTATTTTATTAATTGCTGCCAGCAAACACACCCTCACGTGCCATAACCTCAGGTGCCGCATAAGGCACCCTATAAGGCACTCCATAGGGCACATTATAAAGTGCACTGTCTGCCACAGCACCCTATAATGTCCCCTATAGGGCACCCTATAAGTCGCTCCATAGATACCGTATAGTGCACCTTATATGGACGGTAACCATAAGGTGCCCTATAGGGTGCCCTATAAAGCGCCCTCTGAGGCACCTTATGGGTACAGTATGCTGAGGGTGTTTTTGCTGGCAGCACTAATGTACATTAAAAATAGATAATGCTTTGGACAGCCCTATCAAATAACCCCACTGTGGGTTGTGAACCCATGACCTCTGGCTCCATAGGCAGTGAAGTAACCAGTGGGCTACAGCTCTATAGCTGCTAGCAAACCCCTGGCTGGCTGCAGAAGGACTGTACGTCACCACACAAACAGTCTGCTGTGGTCACCAGGATAGGATTAGCCCACCCGTACCCATGATGCATTTCACATGCAAATCAGCCGTTTACAGATGAACACAAGATGGGGTATGCACCCCCACAGCACCTCGGCCTGGTAGGGGGAACTGACTGTGTGTGTTACTGGCACAGAGTAGCTACACACCGTCACATTGTGCAGGTACTGCACTCACCCTGAGGGTGAGGTGGGCGCCCAGCACCAGGTCCACAGCAGAGATAGGCCATGCTGCAGGTCCCCAGCAGTGCTAATGTGTGAGATAGGTAGTTTCTGCAGACACACCTTGGATATATCTGTATGTCTCAGTCAGGTTTAGTCCCTATGGACCCCTAGGAGGATTATGTACCACCACCCTTCTCCTCCTCCAGGGCTGAGGGGGGTAAACAGGTCTCCCCCCCAACAGATCCACATTCTATCTCCCTGAAAAGGTGGCAGTAGAGGGGACCATCAACCCCAGTCCTGCTGGGGAACAGACACCCCACAGGGCAGTCAATGCAGCTCTGTACACATCCATAACGCAATAGCAGACAGACATTAGGCCTGGATATGCTAAGCTGCACCCCACCACTATCTGATATTCTCCTGCAGCAAGCCTTCAGCTGCTGCACCTTGCAAGGCGTTTCATCAAGACACATACCAGCTGCAGACAGTCTGCTAGCTAATCCATAGTGCATGTTCCTGGTGGAAATGCATGCACCCAGAACTGGGATGTCAGCATACACACCAAGCAGATAAGTCAGTGACTGGGCCCCAAAAGGGAACCCATAAATATCACATGAGAGAAATACTCGATAGCACTATGGAGAGCCTAGCCATGCCGTGGTCACTGCTCAGTCAGGGTGAGAGTGATCTCCCAGCGGAACATGCTGTGGCCACCCTATCTGTGCAGGTGGTGGCCGGGCACTACAATGTCCCAGCCATTGCCCTATGCCCTGTGCAGATGCATCCTGGCCAGACCACCCTGTCCGGGCTATACCCATGGTACCTTGCTCCTCATTATGCACATTGGCAGGCCAATACTGGCAACAGTGCTGGCAGTGTGGGCTGTGGAGGGTGTTTGCAGCCACCACACACTGGATAGATAGACACACACTCCCACACCTATGCCAGCATTGTGCTACTATAGAGGTGTTTAGCAGCCCTGGCCACCACACCAGTCCTGGGCACAGTGCAGGCATGGATATGGTATGCAAAACTGTTGGGGGTCACTCCCCAGGGTGGTAAACACTGTCAGAGACCAGACCTGAAGCACACCCCACAGACATCAGAAAGGTTGCTATGATGGAGCTCTATCAGCAAACTGTGCTTAACGTAGGAATTGCTGTCTGCCAGTAATCATAGCAACCTTTTGATAGCTGTGTACCGTATTCCCAGGTGTAGGGTGGCATTGCTAAGGTAGGCAAGTGCTAGTATTGGGAGATGCACGCAGGGTCCAATGTCCTGCCTCTCCAGGGGGCATTGGCTAATGGAGCCTGTGGGTGTGGGTGTGTCTGCCCCTGTTGGCTGATGCTTTACGGCAGAGGTTCCCAACTCCAGTCCTGGTGTGCCAAACACTGTTCGGGTTTTCATGCTGTCCCTCATGAATATGCATGAGATTCATCTGTATACCATGGGGGTAGTGCATAGATATGCAGCACAGGCATCTTTATTAGAGACAGCATGGAACCTGAATGGTGTTTGGCCCTCCAGGACTGCATTTGGGAGACTCTGCTCTAGGTAATGTGCCTGTTTATGGAGTCTGTGCTCTGTAGGGTAAAATGTAGGTGTTTTGGGCATGTTTACGTCATCTGCAATAAAGGTTCTGTCTGTATTAGCACGTTGTAGTAGTGGGTAAAATATGGGGACTGGGTTGACAGGCACCATAGCTGGGACTTGAACCTGTGACCTTTGACCTCCAAACACACTGGTTGTGTGCACTGCACCACCTTGTTGCCACAGAGACAGTGCATTCCCTGGTGATACCATGACTGTTTGTCCGGCAGGGCCTGTCTGTTGCAGTGCATGGCACCCACCTACACAGGGCTAGGCCATGGTCTGCTCTGGGCAGCTGCCACTGCCCCCCTCCACCACCAGTACCCCTCTGCCACCATGCTGACATGCCCTTCTGCTGGTGGTGCTGGTGGTGTGCAGTCTCAAGCCATCCAGTGTGCAGGTAGGCGGCTGCCTATGGTGCGTGTTCTGGGGTAGGGGTGCCTGTATAGGCGTCTACGCTTCCCCCCAACACCGCCTGCCAATGTTCTGTGCCCTTGGAGGTACCTGCTGGGTACTATCCCCTGTGACACTGTGATAAACACTCTTGTGCCCATGTTGGGCCCTCATCAGTTGCTTTCTGGCTGCTGTACAGTTTCAGCATTCCTAAGTGCCACCTAGGCATCTGCCTAGTCCGCACTGTGCCCCAGCTGCACCACAACATGTGCCGCCTGCAGCCCTCTGTATCCTCTTTCCCAGCATCTGTCCAGTTGCCCATTCCGACATGCCTGCCCTGCTGTTGTGGAACATGTGCATGCCATAGGTAACCTGTCCAATGGAGAGGGAAACCCTGATGAGCGCAATTACACTGTGGGATCAGTCACCTTGTATGGGGACGGAGCGTAGACCCTTTGAAAATTCATATCTTTTTTTTGGAGCTTTCTCGGGAGTGCTTTTTGATGTTTCTCATTAATATCACTATTGCCCAGCTTGGTTATGTTTTTTTTTATTTTGTTGGGGTCATTTTCACTGTTTATTTGCACTTTTGTTCCGTGCACATGTATCACACTTATCACTTTTTGTCGGTTTCCCTGGTTTTGCTGTACATTGCTGACAGAAATGGTTTCTTTTCCCTTTAAATCAGCTCTAACGCGAGGTTTTCACTGGCATTAGTTTTGGCCTCGGATTTCACATCGTTAGTGTGCGGGGAGCCTCTCCCCTCCCACTCTCCACCCATTGACCCCTTCTCTCCGCCCCTGGGGAAACTTCCTCCGCCCTCCGGGAGCCTTTCCCCGACTTCAGCGCTCGTTTGCGCCGCAGCGCGCGTTATCGCGCGATATGGTACCTGTGCGCCTTAAAAAGCGCCGTCATCGCACGATAAGGTACCTTATCACGCGATAACGTCGCAGAGCGCACGTTAGGACGGTTTAGTAAACATACCCCATAATCTTCATAACAATTTCAGCAACTTCAAAGCAAGTTTAAGAACTTAGCTGAGACAGTTATCATCTTCATTATGTTATGTGGATAATAATATAGTAACATAGTAAATGATGGCAGATAAAGACCAGTATGGTCCATGTAGTCTGCCCAGTAAGATGGCAGGAGTAAGTGCACCTGCCACTCTGTGCAGGCCACCCCTCCCCATGTCTTTGTTTAGGGGTGAACCCACCGCTCCATGTAGGTATAGATGAGAATTATAGTAGAGGAGTTTTTTTTGGCTATTGATGTGAAGGGTTTTTGGTATACCTGCCTGATCCTTGGATTCTGAAGCCTTTTTTCTCCTCCTATTATTGCCTATGCTATGATGGTTCATGGATATCTAGTGTTGATACCTAGCCAATTAAGATTTTGAGTAGTTTAAGTATGCTATCATAAATTGCAATGGAAGTCACAATTATTTTGTGTCAAATTTTTAAATCTTACCCTGTTATAAATTAAGATGATATATCTACACGTGCCACGTTATTGGTCACCTTTCTGTCAGAAATTGATAATGAGAAGGTTTTGTTCGCTTATTTTAAGAAAAAGGCAGAGAAATTTTGTGGGCAACCGTTACAAATTTTTCCTGATGTCTCCAGAGCCACGCAGAAACGCAGGAGGGATTTTTTGGAAGTACGCCCGTGTGTCTTCGCTCTGGGGGCATTATTTTATCTGAAGTTCCCTTGTAAATGTCATGTGGTATTTCAGGGGAAACAATATATCTTTTTTGCAGTGGACCAATTACTAGATTTTTTGAAAGATAAGAACTGACACAAGATATGGATTAGTGTTAGTTATTTTGTGCTTCTTGACTAGTTCAAAAGGAGTTTTTTTGTTTTTGTTTTCAGGAGCCAGTGAAATGGCTTGTTTTCTTTATGTAGCGTATCACCTCCTTGTTGGCTTGGTTTATGTGCAATGTTTTATGTACGTATAATGATGTTTCATGAATGTATATTGACGTTGCTATAATTTCTTAAATTTAAAAAAAAAAATTAAATCTTACCCTGTTATAAAATAACTTTTTAAAAAAAAGTATATATTTATTGATGTTTTGAGATCATACAACAACAAAACACATAGGAAAAGGAAAATACTCCATAAATACAAAATAAATTATTCCTAGAATAATAATAAAAAGAAAATGGATATTAGCCCACATCAAGGGAGCAATAACTACTGTAAAGCGTAGTTACTCACTTGTAACAGGTGTTCTCCAGGAGCAGCAGGAATCAGTCCTCACATATGGGTGACGTCGGCGCTGACGGAGCCCCCATGCGGCCTTTGGGAATGCAGCACGCATGCGCGGTCCCCTTCCTGCCCAAGGGTGCCATCTTGCTCAGTCTGATGACATAGCTAAAGACAGCAAAAAAACCCAAAATTAAATATATGACTGCAACTCCAAGGGGAGGAGGGAGGGTTGTGAGGACTGATTCCTGCTGCTCCTGGAGAACACCTGTTACAGGTGAGTAACTACACTTTCTCCAGGACCAAGCAGGAAGTCAGTCCTCACATATGAGTGACTCCACATCTTAAGGCTACTGGGGACCCCAAACTGAAAAATGAGCTCCCTCTAGAGCCTCAGCATGTGTGAAAAGAATCTTCTCTGAGAACGCCCCCGTACGGTAGCCCAACACCAGGGCCGGAGGGTAGGAGTTGCCTATACCTCAAAGAGATTACGGAGTACCGCCTGCCCGAAAGCACTGTCCCTGCGGGACTCCCTCTTGAGGCAGTAGTGGGCCGCAAAAGTCTGGCTTGAAGACCAAGTAGCGGCCCGGCAGATGTCTGCCAACGGAACAGTGCGGAGATGAGCCACTAATGCAGCCTTCGCCCTGACACGGTGGGCCGTGACTCGACCCTGCAAGGAGAGGCCGGCTGCCCTGTACGCCCAGGCGATACAGTCTGCTACCCAGATGGACAAGGTACGCTTGGAGACAGGCAACCCTAGCTTATTAGGGTCAAAAGAGACTAAGAGCTATACAGCCCTTCGGTGTCTCTGCATACGGTCAAGGTAGAAGGACAATGCCCTTCTACAGTCCAGGGTATGCAAGACCATCTCAGCCCGGTTGGCATGCGGCATGGGAAAGAAAGTTGGAAGAATCACCTCCTAATTGAGGTGGAAGGAGGAGACAACCTTTGAGAGGAACTTAGGGTGAGTCCGCAAGACTACTCTGTTCCTATAGAACCTAGTGTATGGTGCCTCTGACACCAGGGCTTGAAGCTCGCTCACTCACCTTGCTGAGGTAAGAGCCACCAAAAACAACGCTTTCCAGGAGAGAAAATGCAAAGGGCAAGTAGTCATAGGCTCAAATGGTGGGCAAGTAAACTGTTGCAAGACCACATTCAAATCCCACTCATGGGCAGGTGGACGAACCGGAGGCTTTGGCAAAAGCAGGCTTCTGAGGAAGCGAGTCACCAAAGGGTGGCTTGATAGAGACTGGCCCTCCACCGGTGAGTGGTGCGCTGAGAGAGCACTGAGATGGACCCTAACAGAGTTGTATTTAAGGCCTAGGTTGGAAAGGTGAAGCAAATATTGCAGCACCACTGGTACCAGGCATGAGAAAGGATCCTCCATGTGTTGAGCACACCAGGTGGAGAACCTACACCACTTGAAGGCATAAGATTTCCGGGTGGACTGCCTCCTGGAGGCTAAGACCACGTCCTCCACTTCCCTAGGCAGCAATAAGGGTGCTAGAACTACCCTTTCAGCAGCCAGGCCATCAGATTGAGGGACTGGAGGTTGGGGTGTAAGAGAGATCCCTACTCCTGAGACAGGAGATCTGGTTGCATCCCCAGAGGAAGAGGAGTGTCCACCGCTAGTTGCAGAAGGAGTGGGAGCCACGGTTGTCTTTGGCCACCTGGGGGCCACCAGGATCACCAAGGCCTTGTCCCGGAACACTTTGAACAGTGCCTTGGGCACTAGAGGCATGGGAGGAAACGCATATAGGAGGCCTGTAGTCCATGGAATGAGAAATGCATCCGCTACTACTCTGAGAGGATGCGGTTGTCTGGAGCAGAACCTGGGCAGTTGACGGTTCAGTGGACTGGCAAAAAGATCTATGTTTGGAAGACCCCATCTTAGGAAGATCCGTTGAACCACTAGAGGATTCAGCTGCCATTCGTGTGGCTGTAGGATCCTGCTCAATCTGTCTGCCAGGCAATTCTCCTGCCCAGGGAGATAGACCGCCCTGAGAAGTATGCCATGATTGACTGCCCAGGAGCACAGGTCCTGTGCTTCCTGACAGAGAGGGCGGGACCCTGAGCCCCCCTGTTTGTTGACATAGAACATAACAACTTGATTGTCCGTCTGAACTAAGACAGACTGGTGAGAGAGGACATGAGAGAAGGTCCTTAGGGCTAAGCGAATAGCTCTCAGCTTCAAGAGATTGATCTGCTGTGCGGCCTCCCAAGGAGACCACAGGCCCTGAGTGCAGGCTCCCTGACAATGTGCACCCCAACCCTGAAGAGAAGCATCGGTTGTCAGCACTTGGGAGTGTGGAGGGGCCTGGAAAGGCACTCCTTGCACCAGATTCGGAAGATGAAGCCACCACTGCAGAGAAGATGCTAGTAGTTTGGACACCCTCACTTTGTCCCTCAGGTTTCCTGTGGCCTGCAGCCATTGAGTTCTGAGAACCCACTGAGCTGGCCTCATGTGCAGACAGGCATTTGGAGTTACATGAACCGTGGATGCCATGTGACCTAAGAGCCTCAGAAATTATCTGGCGGAGACTGGAGAATTGCTGTGGAATTGTCTGGCTAAATCCATCAGTCTGTGGGCCCTGTCCACAGGTAAGAAAGCCTTTGCTTGAAGGGTATCCAGTGTCGCTCCAATGAACTCCATGTTCTGGGAGGGACGCAAAGTGGACTTTGCGAAGTTTATGACAAATCCCAGATGCTGTAGAAGAGAGATAGTGCGGAGGGTGACTTGATTGGTCTCCTGTGGAGACTGGCCCTTGATGAGCCAGTCGTCCAGGTATGGAAAGACAAAGAGCCCTTGAACCCTGAGGTAGGCCGCCACTACCGCCAGGCACTTGGTGAAAACCCTGGGGGCGGAGGTTAGGCCAAAAGGAAGTACCCTGTACTGAAAATGGTTTCCTCCCACCACAAATCTGAGATATTGTCTGTGGTCTGGATGAATAAGGATGTGAGTATAAGCATCCTTTAGGTCTAAGGAGCATAGCCAATCTCCCTGCTGGAGGTAGGGCAGCAGTATCCCAAGGGTAAGCATCTTGAACTTTTCCCTCTGCAGGAAGTTGTTTAGATTTCGCAAGTCTAGGATGGGCCTGAGGTCTCCTGTTCGTTTTGGTACCAGGAAGTACCTGGAGTAGAAGCCCTGACCTCTCAGGTGGTGGGGCACCGGTTCCACCGCCTGTTCCTTTAGAAGACTTGCTAGCTCCTGCAGGAGTAAGTCCCTGTGCAGAGGGGTTCGTGGACGCTCCCCTGGAAAGTAGGAGGGGGGTACCTGGTGGAAGTGCAGCAGATAGCCCCTCTGGACTATGCTTAGCACCCAGGCATCCCTTGTTACGGCTGACCACCTGTGGGCATACAGGGTCAGCTAGCCTCCTGTGCTGAGAGGGGCCAGCTGAGGAGGAGAGGCTATGCCACTGGAGTCAAAACCACGCTTCCTGCTGTGCAGGAGCCGGAGCTGGTGGCTTGGGGGGTTTCTGCCTACGGGGCCCATGTCCCTGCCCCTTGGTCTGCTGACCCTGTTGGGGAGCTGTGGAGGCTTGGTACTGAGGGTAGGTTTTGTACGCAGATGACATTTTCTCGGGTAAAAGGACTTTTTCCCTGAGCCCTTCTTCTTTTGAGAAGGGGCAGAGGTCTTCCTGGACAGCCTTGTCCTGGTGAGAGTCTCGGACTCGAGTTCTGCAGCCTTTTCAGCCATGGGCTTGCCAAAGAGGTTTTCACCTCGGCAGGGGACATCGACCAACTTGTCCTGCACCAATGGCTCGAGGTCCGATGACTGTAGCCAGGCCTCTGGCGTGCACCGATGCCGGCCGCGGCTACTCGGGCCGAAGCCTCGAAGCCATCATAAGCTGCTCGAGACATAAATTTCGAGCATTCTCGGATCCCAGTTGACAAGGCTGTGAACCTCTGCAAAGGTTTCTTGGAGAGACCAGCAGAGAACCCGGCAATCTCCTTTGCCGGGTCCCGAAGGTGCATGCCCACGTACAGCTGGTAGGTATGGACACGGCAAGCAAGCATAGAGCCCTGGAAGCACTTTCTACCGAGTGCATCCAGGTTCTGGGCCTCCCGGCCGGGAGGCACCAAGGAGTGCATCTTCTGACTTTTCAGGCGATGCATGGCCGATTCCACAACCATGGAATGGTGCGGTAGCTGTGCCTTCTGGAACCCGGGGCTCTTGCGGACTCGATAGATGGAATCGACCCGCTTGCTAAGAACCGGCGTCAAGGCCTGCGCCTCCCACATGCGGAAGAGCAACCATTCCAACATTGGAGGAACCGGTACAGTAAAGGCCTCCTTGGGGGGGAAAGTCATACTGCAGGGCCTCGAGCTCCTCGGCTCGAGGCTCCTCCTCGGGGTCCGTGGGGAAGGCCAAAGCCTTGGCCATGTCCCTCACGAAATCCGAGAACCGAGTATCCTCTGGGGGGGCCTTCTCCGAAGTTCAGACTCCAGTGAGTCCGAAGGGACACACCGGGTTCGAAACGTGTCCGGGGACTCCTCATCCTCCGTTTCCCAGCCCGAGCCCTCGGAGGAGGAATCGTGTGGCTCCGGACGGGTAGGCACCGATGCCCTCCGCCCCGACGCCAAGGGTACCAGCGTCGACGACCTCGGTCCCGAACGGGAGGCCGAGGGAGACCTTGGCCGAGGATCGACTCGAGACTGCATGGACTCGAGGATCAGATCGGCCTCCAGGGTCAACTTGGATGTCGAGGTCCCGGTGGTCGGGGCAGATGCACCGGTGAGACCGGCGATCAGTGCCCGCTACTGTTCCATGAAGGCAGCCAAGCTGCTCTCCAAGGCCGTCAACCTGAGTCCGAGTTCAGGAGACCCAGTAGCCTCCGACTCGGGCCCTGACAGCGTCGGGGCAGACGTCGGCTCCCCCGGAGGAGAGTCCACGAGGACTACAGTACTCACTTGACTCTGCGCCTCCGTCTCTACACGAGGTTGTTTAGCAGGCCTCTCCGACTCCGAAGTCTCGGGACGGCGGTTGGGGCTATGCTACCTGGCCCTCGAGGAGCAAAGTGCATCCACCGACGCCGCCCTCACGGGTTTCTTCTTCCTGCGGTGCTCCAGCGAAGGAGACCCCCTTTCAGAGGAACCCTGGCGATGCTCGGGATCGGAGTCCCGAGACGTCAAGGCCTCTGACGAAGTCCGGGCCCGACCGGACGCGGAGTCAGAGAAGATTCTTTCCTTCTGATGCTGATGGCTCCTCAACGCCTTCGAGGACATTTTCCCTCATGGGCCACAGATCATCGGGTCATGATCGGGCCTGAGGCAACGGAGGCAGCAGTCATGTGTGTCGGTAAGAGACATAAGTTTCTTACACCGATCACACTTTTTAAACCCGCTGGCAGCCATCGGGGGAAAAAGAGCCCCTGCAAGGTCAAAAGACAGGGCTGCCAGTGAAAAATAGAAAAAATGGCGTGAACGCTAGTCACAAAGGACAAAAACCGAAAAATGAGGTCCGGGCTCGATACCGGTGTACCGGGCCCAGGTGGGAAAGGGAAACCGGCGTCGAACCGAGAAAAAAACCACAGATCCACCCTGAAAAAAAATCAACTTTTTCACGGGTGACCACGACACACTTGCGTTGGGCTCTGCGGAAAAAAGAAGACTGAGCAAGATGGCACCCTTGGGCGGGAAGGGGACCGCGCATGCGTGCTGCATTCCCAAAGGCTTTCTTTGAAAGCTGGGGAAATGCTCCTCATGGGGGCTCCGTCGGCGCCGACGTCATCCATATGTGAGGACTGACTTCCTGCTTGGTCCTGGAGAAATAAGAGAAACTTTCTATAGAAGAAAACAAGAGACAATAGTTTCACAAAGCTGCAAAACTGTACCGCTAGAAGACACCATGTAAGAACATGGTCTCTAAAATCCCTCATCCTTCCTCAGCCACAGGGGCAATAGTTTCCTTACTAACCAGAAGTTTCTCCAAGTGAGAAGGATCAAGGAAAACATATTTCACCCCTAACAGTGTAACAAGACACTTACAGGGAAATCTTAGGTAAAAGGTCCCAGAAAGACCCAATACCCGGGACCTAAGAAGCAAAAAAGCTTTGCTTCTGACTTGGGTAGCTCTGGAGACATCTGGGAAAATCTGAATTTTCCCACCACAAAAAAGATCATTACATGTTGAAAATAACTTCTCATTTTAAAGTTTTATCACCATCATTCAAAAGGGAAACAACTAAGGTAGCTCTAGTAGTTATGATATCGTGTGAATCCTCAAGAAAAGCTGAGAGACTGAACTCTGGATTAATATCCAGGAATCCTTCCCCTTCCAGTTCCGTTATAAAAGAACTTATTGTAAAGGCCCCACTATAATAAAAAAAACAAATGTAGGTACAGCTCATAGACCTATCCTCGGGACATATATATGCATGCAGCAGGTAATGGGCAATTACTATTGGTTTACCTTTTTGTATCTGAGTATGGACCTTATTCTTAGCACCACCAACTACAGGGAAGGCAAAACCTTTCACCTGTGGATTTCAGCATATAAAATATTTGACTAATTACTTTTTCTGTGTTCCAATCAGTACAAACAAAATATTTGCATGTGGCTAAACTCTGCTTGGAAGTTGACAGAACTGCATGTGTACAGAAGAGTGACGTACAACCACTGGTAATTTTGTCTCATTCTAATAGCCAAAAAGTGACAGATGGTTGTGGGAATCCTGAGATCAGCTGTAACTCACTGTGGGAAACCAAAGGAAGCTGCAACTCCATTGAAAATTTCTTACAGTCGTCCATGAATTTACTGCACAGCACTTTAGAAACATCGGTCTGGGTCTACTCTAGATACTACATGTATTTTTCACGCAAATAACATTAGGCAAATGTTTTTTATTCTACATGCAAGCTGTGTAACTGCTTCCAATAAACCAAAACATGATCTCTGTTACAATTTAGTGCTTTTTCTAAACTTTCTGATTGATAAACAGAAAATGGTAAAGTCTTTGCACTACAGTGTACTTAACCATATATTGAAGGAGAAGTTGTGGGAGTTTCCTTTAGTTCCCAGGCCTTTTATTTACTGAGCTAATGACAATTCTGAAACATTCCAGACCCTCTATTCCTGCTGCATGATAATAAAAATATCTAGTCTCATTTATTTAGTAGTTACTTTACAAGACTCAAAAAAGGAGTCTTGCCAGCATATTCATTGTCTACTAGTAAAATGAGTTAATTACAATATTATTTGCTCTTCTTGAAATGTTATGTGTTTTTCCTGAAACGAGATAATATCATATATCATTTAGGGATGTATGAACTGGTAACACTTGATAATTAATTTTTACCATAAACTTTACACTAAGTTTCAAAAGGAGCTACTTTAGATTTGCAGGGCAATTTTGAAGCTCTCTTTAGGCGTGCACAATATGTTAGAAGCTACCTGTACAATGTCTACCTGAATTGAGACAGGCACATGGAGGGGGATTTTAGAAAATCCATCCAAGTGCAATCTGGAACATCTAAGTCAGAACTTCTGAAAAAAATTCAGGCATGTCCAGGCGCAGGTTCAAATCCCACTGCTGCTGTTCATATTGTGCTGAATACTGGGGATGATTATGTAATAGGAAAGAGAGTGAAGAAAGAATTACCCAGGAGTCTCTATTAGGAAGCAAGCCTTTTAATGTGCCCACGGGCTCGGAGAAAATAATTTTTCCAAAGTCTGAGCCCAGCCCAGAGAAATAATCCAGACTATATAGACATGTTATCAATTCATCACAGCATTTCTTCATGATTGGTCCTATTTTAGTACAGTGTAATCCCGATTGGAGAGAGTCTACTGTACTCTTATCTCTAGCGAAGCAGATGAAGAGAAGTTATCTCTAGCAAGCAGAGAGAACTGCAGGACAAAGGAATAGGGGAGGGAAGAGCATGTATCAGGGCATGACTTCACCAAGGTGGGTGTATCCTTTTCACACAGCATAGGGGAGAGAGAGATGTCTCAGTACCTTTCTCAGTTCTCATTAACTCCTACAGCTTTCAACCCTGCCTGGATTTCTACCTCATTCCCCCCTTTTTAAAGGAAAAATTTGTCCTCAATATGAAGGAAGCCAATTTTCTCATATGAGTTCATCTGACTGTGGTAGGGACTTGTATTTGCATACTGCCATCACATGGGCAGCAGTTTTACGCTCCACCATGGTCTCAATGGTGGAGGTAATAAATTGCATAAGGATAGGGATACAGCATGGCAGGATAAAACATAGCAGGAGAATGAGAAGAACTCCTACCACTAGGGTTTTAAGTCCACCTAACCAATTAAACCATCCCTCAAACCACCCGGCACCTGTGGAAGGGGCGGTGATATGATTAGGCAGGTCACGTAAGTCTTGAATAGAGCGTTCAATGGAAACACTCTCATCAGTGAGATTAAAACAACACATACCCTCAAATTCCTCACAGCCATGATTTAAACGTAGGAGCAGAAAATCAATGATCATCCTGTTCTGCAGAATCGCCGTCCGCAGACCGGACATCTCATGATTCATAGTGGCTAGGATGGTTGAGGTAAGATTAATGGAATTGGCCAAGGAACAAGCAATACGGCTTACTTCCATAGCATTATGCAAAGCTAACACAGGTGCTCCTACAATGGATATTGCCAGTCCCAGAGCTGTCTGATCACTATAAGGTTCTACATTAGAGTTACAGGTAGGGGGCATAGCTTTTGATCAAGGATAGCGTGAGTGGGAACTAACCTTACTGGGGGTATGAGAGAAAGCAGCAGTAGTAAGTCTGCCAAAAGTGCAAGGACCTCCAGTAGCATTTATGGGAACATAAGTATAAGCAGTTTTACCACATAACAAAAACCATCCTAAGGGAAGATATATTTCTGAGTAAGCATAAGATACCTTCATAATAGACTTGCACGATAATACAGTGTTAGACAAATTAAAAACCCCTTTAGTTGCATTTACAAAAATAAAGCAATCTGTGGCTTTGAGTGTGGAGACAACCTGCAAGGAGAAAGGGATCTTATTAAAATAGGCTGAAGAAGGACGAGTAACACCAATGAAGTAGAAAAATGTAGAAAATGTTAGCTTTGGCTGTTTGCAGTGTAGATTATGCATTACAGTAAACCTCTGCATTTCACATAAAGTAGTAGGTACAGCAATAAGGCATGTTGATAAAAAAAGCTCCAGGCTGCGATGAGCTGCGTACACAAAAGTCTGAAGTATTCAAAGCAGTCCCGGCAAGTAGTGTTACTACATTTATAGTTCCTGAGGCCAACAAGGGAAGGCCCCACATGAATGCCAGGACAAAAGTCAGCATAGGCAGGTGCATATTGACCATGGAGCTGTGTTCCACTACACTTCTGTTCCGTAACAGTATCTGAAGATGACTTCTCAAGCTTCCGCCATGCGTAGACTAGCCGGCTTACGGTGTGCGGCTAGCGCAGGGCTCTGTTGTCTGCCGATTCCCTGGTTCTCCACAGTGTGAGGCATAAGGGATCCTGTGAATGTCTGTGCACTGTACACTTGTTGTACAGATCAGGAGCAGCTTTTTGAGACGAGTATGATGAATCCACGAGGTAACCTCTGCGACCTTGACTGCGGTTGGTGTGGCCAGGAGAACTGTGTAAGGACCTCTCCAGGTAGGGCAGAGTGGTTCACGTTTCCATTCCTTAATCCACACACAATCTCCAGGCTGGTGGGGGTGGAGTGGCTCTGACAAAGAGATAGGCAGTCGCTCTTGTATCTACCTGTTCAAAGACTGAAAAACAGATCCCAATGCCAGTAGGTGTTGTCTCGTAAGTTCATTATCTATCTGCTCTAGGTCTCCCTTAAGGCCCTGAACAAAGGGTGGTGGTCGACCATACTGTACTTCATAAGGGGATATTCCCAGGGTCTGAGTCGGAGAGGACCGGACACGGAGAAGGGCTATGGGCAAGGCCTGATCCCATTTAAGATGAGCTTCCTGACAGAGTTTAGACAACTGGAGCTTCAAGGTTCGGTTCATCCTTTCCACTCTTCCCGAACTCTGTGGGCGGTAAGCAGTATGAAGTTTCCAGGTGATCTGGAGAGCCTTAGAAAGGTCCTGGAGGCACTTAGCAACAAACGCAGGGCCATTATCTGACCCTATAGTAAGAGGTAGGCCAAATCTGGGAATAATCTCTTTCAGCAGGGCCCAGGTAACCTCTTGGGCTGTCTCTGTTCTACAGGGGTAGGCCTCAACCCATCCTGAAAAGGTACATACTATCACCAGCAGATATCGATAACCCCTTACTCGGGGTAACTCAGTGAAATCAACTACAATATTCTCCATAGGGGCAGCACCAACTATGGAAACTGAGGGTAGAGGCCCTTGGCGGGGGTTATTCCTGGCACGTGGAGACAGCGACGTGCTGCGGCTGCCGTCAAGACAGACAGATGTGGGACATAGAAATAAGACTGTAGAATGGTTTGCATGGAGGTCTTGCCTAAGTGAGTGGTCTCATGAAATCGCCAGACAAAAGCAGGTGCTAGACTCTCAGGGATAACATATCGGGGTGAATCTCCCAGTAACCGCAACCACCCAGCAGTGGTAAGTGTAGCCCCTTCCTGAGTGAAGAAATCCATCTCTCTCTTGGCATAACGAGGGTCCCACTCTGACTTAAGAATTGGAAACAGGGGAGCTTGAACACTTACTGGGACTGTTCCTCGCTGGGTTGCTAGCTTGGCCTCCCTATCTGCCCTGCAGTTACCCTGAATGACCAGAGTGTCTCCTGCGGGTGTGCCTTGCAGTGAACAACAGCCACCACTTTTGGTGCCCACACAGACTCTAGTAACTCCAAAATCTCCCTCCCGTACTTTATAGATTTCCAGCTCGAATTTATGAGTCCCTTTTCTCTATAGAGGGCCCCATGGGCATGGAGTGTAGTGAATGCATACTTAGAATCAGTGAAGATGTTTGCCTTCAGACCTGCAGCTAACTGGAGGACTTGAGTAAGGGCAATGAGTTCAGCTTTCTGGGCAGAAGTCCCCAGGGGTAAGGGCTCAGCCTCCACAACAACCCCAGGAGTGACCACAGCATATCCGGCCTTCCGCTGTCCATCTTCCACGAAACTGCTGCCATCGGTAAAGTACTGAACATCGGGAGAGGTCAGCGGTACATCCTTCAAATCTGGATGACTGGAATACACTTCATCCATAACCTGGATACAATCATGTTCAGGTACATAAGAACATAAGATATGCCATACTGGGTCAGACCAAGGTCCATCAAGCCCAGTATCCTGTTTCCAACAGTGGCCAATCTAGGTCGTACGTACCTAGCAGTTTCCCCAAAAGACACAGGTTCTGCAATACTTGTACTGGGTCAAGCATTGATATCCTGGGTCCCTTCTTAATAATGGTTTATGGACCTTTCCTCCAGGAACTTGTCCAAACCTTTTTTAAACCCAGCTACACTAACAGCCTTTACTACATCCTCAGGTAACAAATTCCAGAGTTTGATTACACGTTGAGTGAAAAAATATTTTCTTTTATTAGTCGTAAATAGTTTACCCTGTAGCTTCATTGCATGTCCCCTAGTCTTTCTATATTCTGATATCGTAAACAATCGATCTACGTTTACACGTTCCACTCCATTCATTAATTTATAGACTTCTATCATATCTCCCCTCAGCCGTCTCTTTTCCAGGTTAAAGAGCCCTAACCTTTTTAGCCTTTCTTCATAGGAGTATCCTTCCATCCCCTTTACCATTTTGGTGGCTCTTCTCTGAACCTTTTCTAATAACGCTATATCCTTTTTAAGATACGGCGACCAGAATTGCACACAATATTCAAGGTGCGGTCTCACCATGGAACGGTATAGAGGCATTATAATATCTTTTGTTTTATTTTCCATTCCTTTCCTTTTTTTTTTTTTATTTTCTGTTTATGCAATTTTACAAATTTAAACATCAATCAATAATGTTTACAGAAAAGATGAATTCTTGCGAAACTAATACAAAAGAAAAAAACAACAGTATCTAAAATATTGGGCCTCCATTTTCCTTTCTACTAACCCGACCGGCTGTGGTGACCTTGGATAACATTTGGGAAGCAATTAGCCAGCTTTCACGGGCTGTGACTCAGCAATTGACTCTTTCTTCTTCAACTGTTACTAAACTTAAGGAGGATGTGCTCTCCCTAACTAACGATCTCGTGGAAGTTAAGACTAATATTGCTGTTTCCGATCAGAAGCTTTCACAGGTTTCAGATTTAACTTTTTCCCTGATGAAGGACAATTTAATGTTGAAAATGAAGCTGGAGTCGCTGGAGAATGCTACTAGGGCCTCAAACCTTAGGTTGCTAAATTTTCCTATGGTTCCAGATGTAGCACCATTAGAACTATTTAAGAAGTATCTTCTTGACACTTTAATGGTCCCTGTGGATTTAATTCCCCCAGTACAGAAAGTATTTTACTTACCTTTGGGTAGGAAAGAGGGCCGGACCATTCAAGGCGCTGTGGATTTTGATTTTTTAAATGTCTCCGCTATGCTTTCTTCCCCTGGGGAGGGTGAAATTAAAAATTTGACATTGTTGGTATCCTTTGCCCTTTCGTCCGATAGGGACTGGCTCCTTAAAAGGTTTTACAAGAAAAGAGCCAATTTGTTTATGTTTATGTTTGATTTCTGTATTTCCAGATGTTTCAAAGGAAACCCAGAAACGCCGTAAAGCTTTTCTTTTGTTGAAACCTGGGGTTACTCAATTGGGGGCTTCTTTCATGTTAAGGTTTCCATGTAAGTGTGTAATTCTTTTTAAGTCCCAGAAGTATATCTTTTTTCAGCCTGGAGACCTGTCGTCATTTATCAGTACGCATACTGTTGAGTCAACGCCTTCTTAAGGGTTTACCATCTGCTTATGAATATGATCCTAACCTCTTGTTACCATCTTTATTATTGAAATAATTTCTTGTTAGCTTCCATTCCTTTCCTTATGATACCTAGCATTCTATTTGCTCTCTTGGCTGCTGCTGCACACTGGGCCGAGGGTTTCAACATGTTATCCACAATGACGCCTAAATCTTTTTCCTGGGTGGTGGTTCCTAATGTGGAACCTTGCATTGTGTAATCATAGTTTGGGTTGTTCTTCCCTAGGTGCATAACTTTGCACTTGTCCACATTAAATTTCATCTGCCATTTTGATGCCTAGTCTTCCAATTTATCAAGATCCTCTTGCAATTTTCCACAATCCTCTTGGGTTTTAACAACTTTAAATAGATTTGTGTCATCTGCAAATTTGATAACCTCACTCGTTATTCCACTTTCCAGGTCATTTATGAATATGTCAAAAAGCAGCGGACCCAGCACAGATCCCTGGGGTACACCACTATTCACCTTTCTTCATTGGGAAAATTGGCCATTTAGCCCAACCCTCTGCTTTCTATCTTTTAATCAGTTCTTGATCCACAGTAGTACACTGCCTCTTATCCCATGACTCTTTAGTTTTGCCAAAAGTCTCTGATGAGGGACCTTGTCAAAGGCTTTCTGAAAGTCCAGATATACTATATCAACCAACTCACCTTTGTCCATCTGTTTATTCACACTTTCAAAAAAACATAACAGATTAGTAAGACAAGATCTTCCTTCTCTAAAGCCATGTTGGCTGTCTCCCATTAGGCCATGACTATCTACATGCTGAGTAATTTTATTCTTTATGATGGTTTCTACCATTTTTCCCGGTACTGACGTGAGGCTCACCGGTCTGTAGTTTCCCGGATCACCCCTGGAACCCTTTTTAAAATTGGTGTTATATTGGCGATCCTCCAATCTTCAGGTATTAGAGATGATTTTAATGATAGTTCACAGATTACTAATAGCAGGTCTGCAATCTCATTTTTCAGTTCTTTCAACACCCTTGGATGTATACCATCCGGCCCAGGTGATTTGCTACTCTTCAGTTTATCTAATAGTTGTAATACATCTTCCCGATGTATCGATATTTCCTTCAATTCTTCCGCACCTTTAAATACCACTTCAGTCATGGGTAACATCCCTACATCTTCCTCAGTAAAGAATTCATTCAGTCTCTCCGCTATCTCCTTGTCGCCTCTTAGTGCCCCTTTAGCTCCTCTATCATCTAATGGTCCAACCGACTCTCTCACAGGTTTTTTGCTACGAATGTACTTGAAAAAATCTTTATTCCGCGTTTTTGCTTCTGCAGCAAGCTTTTTCTCAAATTCTCCCTTTGCCTTCTTTATCAATGCCTTGCATTTGACCTACCAGTGCTTGTGCTGTTTCCAGGTTTCGTTGTTTGGCTCTTTTTTCTATTTCCTGAAAGATGCTTTTTTGGCAACAGCCTCTCTGACCTCACCTTTAAACCATGCTGGCAGTTTTTTGGACTTCCTTCCACTTTTCTTAAAGCGTGGAATACAGCTGGTCTGGGCTTCCAAGATAGTATTTTTCAACAACACCCAAGCTTGATGTAAGTCTTTAACCTTTGAAACTGCTACTTTTAGTTTTTTCTTAACTATTTTCCTCATTTTATCATAGTCTCCCTTTCAAAAGTTAAAAGGTAGTACTGTGGATTTCCTTATTGTCCCTCCTCCACTAATTACCCAGGTGCTACAGGGAGTAGAGTAGCAGGATTGAGTGTTTTCACTATCTTCAAGTGAACTTGAGGATTTGCACACAGCATGCTTTGGTACTTTGTCATCCGCTCATTGGTAAACCAATAATTGCCTTTGTACTCCATCAGTGTCAGTACTGCATGCGGCACTTTAACATAAAGTTCTTGCCCAAGGGACAATTTATCAGCCTCTGTTGCCAGCAGAGCTGTCGCTGCTACTGCGCGGAGACAAGAAGGCCACCCCCTCGCTACTGGATCCAGCTGTTTGGACAGATAAGCCACCGGTCGTTGCCAGGAACCTAGGCTCTGAGTGAGGACACCAACTGCCATCCCCCTCTCTTCATGGACGTACAGATGGAATGTTTTTTCCACGTTGGGCAGTCCTAGACTGGGGGCTGATAGCAAAGCCTTCTTCATATTCTGAAAGGCCTCCTTTTGGTCCAGGCCCCAGTCAAAAGGATCTCGTTCTCCCCCTGTTGTAGCTGCATACAGGGGCTTTGCCAACACTGCATAGTTGGGTATCCGGATTCGACAAAAACCGGCAGCCCCTAAAAAGC
Organism: Ichthyophis bannanicus; assembly: GCA_033557465.1. NCBI lineage: Eukaryota > Metazoa > Chordata > Amphibia > Gymnophiona > Ichthyophiidae > Ichthyophis > Ichthyophis bannanicus. Next base: position 855,844,593 of record CM066032.1, read on the forward strand.
CTCTTAACTGCCTGCAATTTTGTGGCTCAGGAATAGAACAAACAGCCTCCCTCTGCTCAGAACCCAGTCTTCGGAGGCCTTGGGCAACATGGAATCCCAAGTACTTGACTTCAGTCTGGCACAACTGGGCTTTACTTCGAGACACCCGATAGCCAGACATCCAAAGTAAGTGCAGAAGTTCTGAAGTGGTGGCAAGACATTCTTCTGGGGAAACAGCGGCGATGAGTAGATTGTCCATGTATTGTAGCAATACACGTTGAGTAGGGCATGACTGGAACTGTTGCAAATCTTGACTACGTGCATCCCCAAACAGTGTGGGGGAGTTCTTGAATCCTTGGGGTAATCGTGTCCATGTCAATTGTCCCTTACTGCCAGTAATAGGGTCTTCCCATTCAAATGCAAACAGTGGCTGGCTAGGAGTGGCCAATCTCAAACAGAAGAAGGCATCCTTTAAGTCCAAAACAGTAAAACAGGTAGCTTGTGCAGGAATCATGCTCAGTAAGTTGTAAGGGTTTGGCACAACCGGATAAATGGTAACAACAGCTTCATTAACCTTCCGTAGGTCCTGTACAGGTCGGTAATCATTAGTACCTGGTTTTTAAACTGGCAGCAAAGGGGTATTCCAGGATGATTGGCATGGTTTCAGGAGTCCAAACTTGAGTAATTGCTGGAGATGTTTATGAATGCTCTCAACAGCTCTTCGGGGCAGGGAATATTGCTTAACAAGAATGGGACAGGCGTCTGGTTTTAGTTCCACTATAATAGGCGGGATGTTCCGGCCAAGGCCGGGAGGATTACCTTCTGCCCATACTCCAGGGAAGTTTTGCAGTTCTGGTGGGAGGGGTTGCTACCGATCAGCTTGGGAGTACAGCCGCCACTCTTCTTCCCTTGGAATTTTTAGAGAAAATAATCCCGATACTGGCGGCCCCAAAACCATCTGAGCCTCTCCTGTGGGAGTAAACAAGATCCAGGCATGTAGCTTTGATAGGAGATCCCGGCCCAGAAGTGGTACCGGACACTCAGGCATGTACAGGAATTGATGGGCGATTTGCTGTCCTCCTACTTCGCAGACTCAGGTATGGAGAAAGGGCCGGACTGCCTGGTTTCCAGTCGCCCCCACCACTGTGACAGTCCTTCCAGAAGCACTTGCTAGTGGTTGGGACACAACAGAATGCTCTGCCCCAGTATCAACCATAAATGGTATTTGCTGGTCCCCGATTTTGATTGTGACCATGGGCTCATAAGGACCGAGAAGCATCTGCGTACCTGGTCTGTCCTATTCCTAATCATCCTGGTTCTGGTCCATAGCGGTCAATCCAATGAACCCCGCTAGACCCTCACGCTCCTCGCCGGTGTCCTCAGCTGGTCTCAGAGTATATCTCCCTCCTTCAACTCGCCCTCGGAATGCTGGTCTACCACGGTTTCCTCTTCCTGCATCACTTTGGTCACCTTTGTTGGGACATTCGTTTTTCCAGTGGCCCATTTCTCTACAATAGGCATATTGATCTCATTCCAATGGTCCTCGCTCCAACGATCCATGCCGGGTTCCTCTACCCCAGCCTCGGCCCCTCGGTTCCCACGTCGACTTTCCTTGTCCTTTCTCAACTAACGCTGCTGCTAACATATCAGCTTTCTTTTTCATCTTTCGTTCACACTCACGTTTCATCTCCTGATCTCTCTTCACAAATACTTTCATAGCAACTTCCATCAACTAGGTTATATTCATTGCAGCAAAACCCTAAAGCTTCTGAAGTTTCCTTCGAATGTCCCCCTGTGATTGTCCCACAAACGCTGTATTCACCATCCGCTGGTTTTCAGGTGCCTCAGGGTCGAATGGAGTATAAACACGGAAAGATTCACAGAGTCTTTCATAAAACTGGCCAGGGCTGTCATTGGAGGTTTGCAGGACCTCAGATAATTTCCCTATATTCATCGCTTTCTGGCTTCCCTTTTTAAGGCCTTCCAGGAGAGCCCGATGATAGCGATCCAGTGCAAGGCGGCCTGCAGCACTGTTTGCAGCCCAGCTATGTTCTAGGTCAGGAAAGTCTCTCAGAGCTGATTGCTGGGGATCCTGTTCACCTGGAGGGTTCTCTTCCAACCATTTCATGGCTGACCTAGTCACCCGGTATCTCTCTTCGGTACTAAGGTTAAAAAGAGCTGATGGCAGTCTGCCCAAGTTGGACGATGGGTTTGAATAATAGATGAAAACAAATCTATCATAGCTTGAGGTTTATCAGTATATGAAGGATAATGAGTTTTCCAGTTCAACAAGTCTGTGGTAGAAAAAGGTACATACACAAAGGTCCGAGGGCCCTTGATGAGCTCTCCTTGGGCATTAAAGGCAGCTGGTCCTTGAGCCTCTCGGAGGGGTAGGTGGAGACTAACCTCTGGAGTCTGTTTGCTAGCACGTATTGTGTGGTGGTCTCTCCTGAGGTCGTAATGCTCCAGTACTGGGGGAGGAGGGGTACTAAACTGAGACTGACCTCCTTCAGATCTGGGACTCAGGGAACTTTCTGAAGTGCTGGGCAGGTCTGTATCTGAAAACGGCATTTTTGTCTCTCTGCTCTTCTGACTATCAGAGAAAGTAGTATCTGTCGAGAGGGGTGGGGGAGAAGTATCAGTTCTAGCCGGAGTCCCTGCTGAGCCTGGTAACTGAGCTGGAGTCATAGGAATCTGCCTGAGGACATAAGGGGGAGAGAATTCTTCTGTCTCTTGCTCCTGTACTAAAACTGGTAGTTTTGATTTTTCTTTCGGCAGCATTTCCTGTGGACTACGGGACAGAAGTATGTATTTCCTGATCCACTGGAGTTTTTTCCAACATACATCCAGCCAGGAATCAATATAAGGGAATTGATCTGGATGATGAACTACCACAACGTTGTGCATTCTGCTAACCAGGTTATAATCAAAAGTTCCTTTCCGGAGCCAATCAGTATTAAAATTCGGCCACTCATTCTGACAATATTTCTTTAACAGGGAGGGGGTCATACGAACCCCATAATCTGCAGAGAATCCTTTCCAAAAATGTTTTTATCATACACTCTAAGGGGCTGTGTTTTGACTCTGAGCCGCCCATATCTCTCCCCCAGTCTCTGAAAACACAATGCAGCTGGTAAGGGATCCTGCTGCCCTAGACACAAGAAGGGTGACTAACAAAATGGCGCTTCTTGACTAACAAAATGGCACTTCTTGCTTCACGCAACCTGGGCACAGTCGCCCAGCCAGGAACTACGCACTCTCACTCTCCAAGCCTCTGCTCGTTCCAAACAAATCAATCAATCACACACCAACACACAGACACCCCAGGAAACAGTCTATGAGGAATGCGGTTTCACCAACCCCTGGGCTACTAAGGCGTTTTCTCGAGAGTTGATCAGGCTCTCCTTCTTCCCACAGGAAGGACAGATTTTTCCTGAACTGCAGATACAGAAACAGATCCCTTTTATCACTTACCCCACTCAGATGTCTTCCGGAGAATAATGGGTTGTTTCCTGAACTCCACACAGGGTTCGTAGGTTTCTTTCGGACAGAGCCAGCAGCCGTGATGAATCAGGAAGGAATACTCTCCAAAACAATTGGTCTTGGGGCGCCTGGTATTTCCTCCCGCGTTTGCCACCCCCCCCCCCCCCCGGCTCATACCAATCAAACCTAGAGGCAGCAAGACAAACCGTTTCTTTCTTATCTCGCTACTTTCCCAGTCAGGGAACTAAATGTAATAGGAAAAAGAGTGAAGAAAGAATTACCCAGGAGTCTCTATTAGGAAGCAAGCCTTTTAATGTGGCCACAGGCTCAGAGAAAATAATTTTTCCAAAGTCTGAGCTCAGCCCAGTGAAATAATCCAGACTATATAGACATGTTATCAATTCATCACAGCATTACTTCATGATTGATCCTATGTTAGTACAGTGTAGTCCCGATTGGAGAGAGTCTACTGTACTCTTATCTCTAGCGAAGCAGAGGAAGAGAAGTTATCTCTAGCAAGCAGAGAGAACTGCAGGACAAAGGAATAGGGGAGGGAAGAGCATGTATCAGGGCATGACTTCACCAAGGGGGGTGAATCCTTTTCACACAGCATAGGGGAGAGAGAGATGTCTCAGTATCTTTCTCAGTTCTCATTAACTCCTACAGCTCTCAACCCTGCCTGGATTTCTACCTCAATTGAGTGCATTCTTTAATTCATCCTCTAGTTGTTTTTCAGCTAAAATTATCACTTTTCAGAAGCTTTTTTGTTGCTGTTCTTGCCTCGGAGTGGGTCTAAGATTAGACATGATGCCAGACATCCATCACGTTTCTGCTTCTAGTTTCCTGGGAAAGCTCTGGCCACACCTACTCCATATCCCCTTTCAGATTCGGATGTTCTCATGCTGGGGACGCCCCCAGAGCCGGCTTCTGAAATGGCTCTGGAGACATCTCTATGCCCGTTTTCTGATGTCCAAGGCACTAATAAGGCTTCTGAAATGACACAGCAGAAAATATACACAGTGATATTATAATGCAATGTACTTTCCCTCCCTGACCTGTCCTCACCCGTATGTGCTGTTAAAGGTAAATGCTCTCTTAGGCTTCTAGGGCTAGTATCATGATCTTTGCATGTTTTCTGGATTATGCTACATCTTAGTAAGTGGAACCAATGTAAGAGATGCCATACTGGGTCAGACCAAGAGTCCATCCAGATCAGTATCCTATTTCCAACAGCAGCCAATTCAGGTCACAAGTACCTCTCAGGTTCCCCAAAAGGTACAGCAGATTCCATGCTGCTTATGCCAGGGGTAAGCAGTGGATTTCCCTAGTCCTCTTTAATAATGGTTTATGGACTTCTCCTCCAATAACTTGTCCAAACCTTTTTTAAACCCAGCTACAGTAACAGCTTTTACTGCATCTTACGGTAACGGAATCCAGAGTTTGGTTACTCGTGTGAAAAAATATTTTCTTCTATTAGTTTTAAATGGGCTATATTGTTGCTTCATTGTGTGTCTTCTAGTCTTTCTACTTTTTGAAGCAGTCAACAACCGATGTACATTTACCCATTCTACTCCATTCATTAATTTATAGACCTGTATCAATACTCCCCTCAGTCACCTCTTCTCCAGGTTGAAGAGCCCTAACCTCATAGAGGTATCCTTCCATCTCCTTTACCAGTTTGGTGGCTCTTCTCTGTACCTTTTCTAATTCCACTATATCCTTTTTAAGATACGGTGACCAGAATTGTACACAATATCCAAGGTGCGGTTTTATTTCTTATTCCTTTCCTTGCGATTCCTAACATTCTATTTGCTTTCTTGGCTGCTGCTACACACCGGATGTTTCAGCCATCATGCTGAAGAAAACCACGGCACAATGGTTGAAACATTGGCTCCATTTACCAAGATGCGACATGACCCGTTAAACTGCAAAGATCAAAAGTATATGAACAGTGCATATAGGTTTGCCACACTAAGTGGGGTGAAGAGGTGGAGCAATAAACAAAAGGCTGTATTAAGTGAGTAAGCACATGCTTAATAATGTAAAATGTTCTGATTCTTGGCACCTAAATTCTCAGTGGAGCACAGAAACTGATTTGAGGTGTACAGTAGTAGAATTTCTGGGCAATAGTAATAGTAAGATAATTGGGATGTGCACAGTCATCCCTCTAGTTTCCTTTGAACTCCAAATCATTCAGACCATTTAGACCATTATTTTCTATTGAATTCAATAGAGGAAGCAATTTTATAATCTAATATGGGGTTTTCCAACCATTTTTCATTAAACTTGCTTTCAAATTGCTAGAGGAAACAGCACTCCAAGACATCAAGAACGGCATGAAGATTCCACAGAACCAAAAGAAGGGCAAAGCACCACAAATAGTGGCATGAAGACCCCCAAAGCCTTGGGAGAGGAGCAAAGCAGCACCGACTATAGCAAGAAGAGTCTAGGGAACCAGGAGAGGGAAATGAGCTATGAAAAATAGACCTAATTTTGGGATCTGTTGGGTAGTTGTGACCCGGACTGGCTACTATTGGAGACAGGATGTTGAGCTCAATGGACCTTGGTTTGATTCAGCATAGCTTTTCTTATATTCTTATGATAGAAATGCCAAGAATAGAATATAATTTGTGGTAAGGATAGGACAGGGATAGGCAATGGAAATTGGCAAACTAGCCGGATTGGGCCTAATGGTCTTTTCTGATGACTTGCTTCTATGATATAGGAAAACTAGATGCTGATATTGAGAAGGGCAACAAAATGATAAAGGGGGATAAAGCAGCTCCCTTATAAAGAAAGATGAAATAGGTTAGGGCTCTTCAGCTTAGAGAAGAGATAATACAGGGGTTTTAGAAAATCATGAGTGATATGAAGAAATTCGTAGGGAATGGTTGTTTATTCTTTCAAATAGTGCTGGGAATAGAGGACACTGTTTTGCTAATTGGTAGCTGACTTAAAACAAATAGTCAATGCATAATTAAACTGTGGAATTTGTTGTTACAGAGAATGTGGTAAAGTTGAATGGCATAGCTGAGTTTATTAAAGGTTTGGACTAGTTTCTGGAGGACAGATCAATTAACAGTATTAGTCTCAGACATCACAACAGGGAGTAAATCTCATTTGAATCTTTTGGATATTTCAAAGAGACCTACTTGACCAAAGGCAGAGATAGAATGCTGGACTCAATCAGCCATTGGTTTGACTCAGCATGGCACATCTTATGTTTTTATGCTGCTACAGGAGTAGAATGAAGATGGGTTGCTGCATCTTTTTTGTATAATGCATCTCACCGCTGAATGACATAAAAGTGATTTTCTTGTTAGTGTCAAAAGAAATCCTTCAAAAAGCAATATAACATGTAGAAGCCAATTCAGCCTCAGAGGTCAACATTTTTTTAAATTCCAGCCACAGCTATGAAAATCTGGATATTGAGATCCAGAACTGGCTCTGAATATCCGGATTCAGCACTAACTGCTGGCACTATCAGGATAGTAGTGCTATCAGCCCACTATTTGAACAGCTAAGCAGATAATGTTAGGGCAGCCTTTCTCTTGTCCTAACTCTATCCAGATAGTTCTCCATTTAGCGGTATGAATATTGCCACACACTGGAAAACTCTAGATGTGAGGTTCAACCAGCATGCAGGTTGCTCAATTCCCATAACCTTACTTAGATGAACCCCTTACCTTCAGCCAGTAGGTGTTAGTAGGTTTCACCTGGTTGTCTGGCCACTTTAGCCTGCTCCTTGTCTACTACATCTTTTTAGAGGCCATCCTGTTCCTGTTTGGAATCTGTATAAAAACTCAGCTCTGGCTAGACCTCTTTGCCAGAGCTTGGTCTGCACCTTGGTGTTGCCTTGTGCTTGGCTCATTGCTATTGCCTTTTGGGACATTTATAGATCCTGCACCAGCTCCTGTTAGACTTTGACTTTACTCCTACCTTGCTTCTCTTCGGTGAGCACCCTGTGCTTCTGTTTCCTGTTTTCCTCAGTGTTCTAGTCCTGGTTCTCACCTTGTTTCCTGGGTTTTGACAGTGAAAACCTGGTGGCTACCAGCACTAGAGGGCTTAATCTGAAAGGAAGGTGGTTGTTGCAGGCAGAAGACCCTGTCCTAAATACCCCTGGACCAGAGGTGCCCTGTCTTCTGGAGAGCCTGTGCATGGACCTCATCTGTTTACCATTCTTGGGTCTTTCTTACTGTCCAAAACTGTCACATCATACTTTGCCAGCACAGACCCTGTTGAGCTTGCTATGGTTCTAATTGCAAAGGGGAAATCAGGTCAACAGCTGGGCCAGATGGATTAGCATTTAAAACATCAACAAGTGTAGACTGAGGAGATGTGCCAAACTGTCTAGCCTACAGAAGCATAATCTGCAGAACCTATTCCTCAGGTCCAGTGCCAGAGTTACTAATAGTCCTGCCTTATAAGAAACCAAGGGTTGAACCTCCCTACGCTTTTCTGGAGACCAGAAGGCCTGCCAAGGATTCTGAATTAGCATTGCATTGCATTAGCTACAGGCTTCTTTGTTTCCTGACCCCAAATCCAGGGTGGCCTATGTTTTCTATTGTTGACTAGAGAGGTATTAGCTTGGTCCTTTCCACTATGGGAAAGACAAGACCCAGTTGTCACAAACTATGATGTCTTTATTCATGCTTTTAAGAGAATTTTTGATGACCCAAGTCATCTGGCTTCTGCCTCCTCTGCCTATCTCTAGATGAAGTATGGGACCCATGAAGTTAGACAATATGCAGTTAAGGTCTGCATTGTCTCAGTAGAGACAGGTTGGAATAATGAGGCTTTAGTGGTAGCTTTCTGGAATGGCTCTCTGACCAGATAAAAAATGAGCTGACCCATTGAGATTTATCCCTGGATTTGGATGCACTTATATTCTTAGTTTATGCCTTGTTTCATTAATCTGGAAATGTCAATCTGAGCTCCAGTTGACTTCCTAGAATGCTGCAACTACCACTGTCTGGCAGCCTGCTTGCCCTTTACTTATTTATTTATTTATTTTTATTTATTTACATTCTCTTATATACCGCGCTATTCGGCATCAGTGCGGTTTACATTGAACAAACTGAAATTACATTGAACAGGGCATTATAACTTGGAGATAACTATTTTACAGGGAACATGGGCTATGGAGGGTTAAGTGGCTTGCCCAAGACCACAAGGAGCACCTGTGGGACTAGAAACCCCAGTCCTTCCGGCCCAAGGTTGCTGTCCTCTAGTGGGATTTGAACCCCCGACCTTCCGGCCTGAAGTACCTTGCCCCAACCACTAGGCCACTCCTCCACTCCACAGGCAGAAGAACCTATAGAAGTGGCCTATGTGGGTTTTGGATTATCCTTCACAGAAAAAGGTTGAAGAAGAAGGCAGGACCTGTGTCTTTTTTATGTAGGTTAAGAACATTTTGCAGTGTCATGTCCCTACAAGCATAAACCAGTCCTGAGACCATACAACAGTGCCCTCTGAATTTGGTCACCATTCCTCTGAACCATGTAACTCAATGTTTCTCAGTCTTTGTCACCCTGGGTTGGTCCACTGATTGTCTGAAGATATTGACTGTCATCAATTCAGGGGCAGCTGGAAGCTTCATCAGTTATGATTTTGTCCTATTAAATGGAATACTTCTGAAGCTGAATTTCTGACATTTTTTCCATTGTGGTGGTTGACAGTAGACCTTTAAGCCAGGGAGACGTGCAAGAAATTATCATGAATTTGAATTTATGAGAGGGTACCTGGCACTCAGACTATTTTGTCATTGATGCACTAGCCTGCATCATCCTATTGGGGTTACTGTATTTTAAGGAAGCTAGCCCCCTTATTTATTGGCAACAGGGATAGACCAATTTTTGTTCTCCTTCCTCTTTTGACTTCTGTTTTCTGGACCTTAGATCCATGGATCTGGTTCTCTTAGCCTCTGCCACTGAAGTGCCTCCAGAGTTCCAAGCAAAATATCACTCATTTGCTGTTATTTCCAGCAAGAGACTCTACCCAAACATCATGAATATCATTGTGCTATTGAAGCAGAGCCTGGGACATGCTACCTCTTGGTGATACAGATCCACTATCTGGACCAGAAAACATGGCTATGCCAGATTACATCAAGGAAAACCTGGCTCAGGGCTTTACCTGACCTTCTAAGTCTCTTATTGGGGTGGAGTTCTTTTTATACAGAACGATAGAGTCTCTCAGGATTTATGACGATTATTGAGGCCTTAATAAAATTAAAGTTAAGGACAGGTGTTACTGATCTCCGGACTGTTTGACAGGCTCCAAGGTGACAAGATTTTAATCAAGGTAGACATTTGTGGTCTTAAAGCTTATTCAGATCAGACAGGGTGATGAAATATCAATTATGATACCATTCAGCCTTTGCAATGCTCCAACCATCTTTAAAGCCTTTGTTTCATGATCTGTAGAAGTTATCCCTATAAATGCCAAAATACACATAGCAAACGTGTATAACCTAGATGGATAACACTTGGGGAACTGCAGAATCCCAACTTGGATATTTATATATATTCAACCATCATCCGTATAAATGCTGGTGCATATAATATTCACATATACATTCAGGATGAGATGTTCACAATTCCCCAAATGTAATCCATATAACGTCATATATAGTTCCTATGTGCACTTCAGCATTTATGTGAATAACTTAGAGAGAATGGCTGAGTATTACTACTATCTATATCAGTTTTCAAATTACATTGGCTTATCTCCTCATGCTCAAAATTAAAATGTCTAACTTAAGCTGTATAGTGCTTTATAACGCCAAATGTTAGCCATACTGACAATCAACGGCAACGAGAAGGAGCAGGAAGGTAAGCTCCTCCCTGCTCCTCTGCACCAGGGCCAATCGGGCCATGAGAACACTGGCAGGAAAAAGCTGAAGAGATTTAAAAACCCTAGCGTTCCAGGTGCGCGCCTGAGGGCCACGCCAGAGGGCCCTCTGGCATGGCCCTCAGGCGGGGACCGGAGGCACCGGAGACACAACCATATCACAACAACTCTATTACCAAGGCCACAGCGCCACAAATCTAAGGGGACTGCAACGCTCACATGCGCTTCCACGAGAGGAATAGAGCAGTTCTATAGAAGTCACCTCTGACCACCCAGTTGGGAACCACATAACCAAGAGAGAGTATCACCTAACCAAAAGAAACAAAAAGGAACAGAAATCAACCTAAAACACTCCATAAGTATAGCCTGCTGTAAATAATATATGCATAGCTTGAGCATAATATAAATAACGTTTACTGTAAATAACTCATGCTGCACAACTTGCTCTAACTACATAGAATGCTCTAACCATATAGAATGCTTAAAATAACATATGCTATAGATAATCTATGCTGTAGACATCATATGCAGAGCCTGAGCTTGATATAAACAAAATTTGCTGTAAATAACTTATGCTTCTTATACATAGCCTGAGCATGATATAAATAGCGATTGCTGTATAAATCATGCTACACAGCTAGCTCTAGCTAAATTGAATGCTCTAACTGCATAGAATGCTGCAAATAACATATGCTGTAGATAATATACTGAAGATACTATATGCATAGTTCTAACTGCACAGAATGCTGCAAATAACACATACTTTATGCTGTAGATGATATATGCATAGCCTGAGCCTGCTGTAAATATCTCATGCTACATAACTAGTTCTAGTTGCATAGAATGCTACAAATAACATATACTGCAGATAAGCTATACTGCAAATGCCACAAATAACCTATGCTATAGATAATTTATGCTGCAATGCCGCAAATAGCACATGCTGTAAATAATTATGCTGCAATTTAATATATGCTGTAGATAATTTATGTTACATAAACTGCTATAAAAATACAACACATAACCTGCAACTTCCACTATTAACTCTTTACTACCTCACTAAAACCTCATTGCTGTAAAATAACTTACGCTACAAAATATCAACCCCACCAACACCCCATTGCTCATACACTACCCTACTGCATGTAAAGAATCATAAAACACAGAGTGAAAACCCCATTCCTAGCATAGAGCCATAAAAGAGAAGAAAGAGGAAAGACCGAAAAAAAAAAAAGCATTACAAAATGTACTCCATACACAATTATCTCATGGCCTACATCATACTCCTAGACACATTCGCATACTGCACACAGGGCATCGGACCTAACGACCAGATTCCCTTGATCCACCTACATACCACACAAGCCAGATGGGCACCAGGATCATACCTAGCCAAGGAACACCAGTATCCTAAGCAGGCAGCACACAAACCACATAATGCCATATGTAATACGACCACTCATCACACAAATAATGTACACACCAACTCAATCATATCAACCAATATAAGGTGTGCATTACTAAACGCCATATCAATCAGGAACAAACTAAACACTATCCTTGACCTCATCACAGACAAAATGTTGGATATAATATGCATCACTGAGACCTGGCTAGATGACTCAGACCAGGTCATACTAAACCAAGCAACACCAACAGGCTATACTGCATTTAACTGCATCAAAGCACAAAAAAGAGGAGGAGGTGTTCTAATACTTACCAGAAAGGAATACAGATTTAAGACAATCATCACCTCTAATACGATCGAATCCAACACACTCACCATAGCTAACAAGCACATAAGCATATCCCTCACCTACAGGCCACCTGGAGCCACAACCGAACATCTCTCCACAGTACTTGAAACAATATGTGCACACAACAGAAAACACAAACCCCTCATTGTACTAGGAGACTACAACCTAACTTCTACATCCACCAGAGAAGCCACATCATTCTTAAAAGCCATGGAGTCACTAAATTATTGCCAAACAATCACCGCGCCAACACACCAGCATGGTACAACACCAGATATGGTATTTATGCCAGTACAAATGATGGAGCAAGGTGGGACTACAATACCAACAATCACGCCAGTCCCTTGGTCAGACCACTATGTGATGGAATTCACCCTGACCCTGAGTAACCCTAATCAACGCATAGAAGATGAGAAAATAGCCAGAAGATTTAGAACTTTCAACAAGGACTCATTTATAAACAAAATCACTTCTCAACTCCAACAAGAATATGACACACTTGACATCAACATAGAAAAATGGAACTCAATATTATCCAACGCAGCATCAGCACCTACGAGCAGAGAATCATATTCACCACACGCACGCAAGCGACCTAACGCCCATGGTACTCAAATGACATCAGAGATGCAAAGCGTACTCTCAGAAGACTTGAAAGAAAATGGAGACGGAACAAAACATGTAGCTCCCAGACACAATACAGAGCCAAGAAACAAGAATATAACAATCTAATAAATGAGCGCAAACAGCAACACCATACCAACTTAATCATGAATTCCGCCAACAAACCAAGAGAACTCTTCAGCATTGTCCAAAAGCTCACTAAGGACAACACACAACAGTGTACTCACCATCTTGACCCACAGGAATTTGCGGATTTCATGAAATCAAACAATACCACTCAAACATACTCCATCACTCCACAAATAGATGACCATAAGAAAAATGAGAAGCAACAAACATGGGAAGAATTCAGCATACCATCAAAGCAACAGGTAGAGGACATAATAACTGGACTCAACACAACAACCTCACCGTCAGACCCATGCCCAATATCATGGATCAAGGCCACAGAGAGCCAGCTCTCCCATCACATTCAAAAAATCATAAAAGACTCACTCCAACAGGGATACATGCCACAACACCTAAAACACGCCATGATAAGATGATAATTAAAAACAACAGCTTTAACCCCTCCGAACCAAAATCATACTGCCCCATCTCCAGCCTACCATTCTTTGCAAAAATCGTGGAAAAGACAGTACAGAGACAACTTCAGAACCATATTGACATGAATGCACCACTGGACATCCATCAACATGGCTTTAAACCTCAACACTACATGGAAACGCTACTCACTTCCCTCTTTGACACTCTCCTAAGAGGCATGGATAATATAAAGAATGGATTCCTATTAGTATTCATGGACATATCGGCAGCCTTCGACACTATATCCCACGCTAAGCTGCTACAACGCCTACAGCAGACAGGATTATGCAAGAACACCCTGAAGTGGTTTACTTCTTACTTGGAAGATCGAACACAACAAGTCAAAAGCGCCCAAATGAAATCACTGCAGTTCCCCGTCATGCAAGGAGTACCACAAGGATCAGTCCTATCATCAATGTTATTTAATATTTACATCCAACCCATATACAACATCATTAAACACCACAAACTCCATTACCACATCTATGCCGACAACATCATGGTGTATGCTCCAATCAACCTACTAGCAATAGATATCACAACAATAACCAAATGCTTGGAAGACATGAATGCCTGGCTCACAGCCAACAACCTAATGGTCAACTTCGATAAAATAGAGGCAATGTTCATCACCAGGAACCCCACCTTCATTCTACCACAGACTATCAGCATCCTAGACAAACTCATAGTAGTCAAAGATGAAGTTAAGTACCTGGGCATCACATTGGACAGAGCCTTAAACATGAAGTCCCACATCTCTAAAACTGCAAATAAGGCCTATCAACGCTTAAGAGTCATCAGAAAGATCAAGCCATTACTCCGTCAGGACCACTTCCGCACAGTATGCCAAGCACTCATCACACCTCTGCTGGACTATGGAAACTCACTATATCAAGGCCTCCCTCAGCAAACCTTACACCCACTCCAGATGGTACAAAACACTACAGCACGCATCATAACAGACACACCAAGAGATGAGCATATCACCCCTGTCCTACAGCAATTGCACTGGCTCCCAATGGTAACAAGAGCAAAATTTAAAACAATTATGATTATCTTTAAGATCATTCACCATCTCTCAGCAGATGCACTCCAAGACATCATAACAAGAGATATCAGCAACAGACCAAGAAGGACAACATGATTGGCACACCTACAGGATATCACAAGACTAAACAAATAACTTCAAAGAGAGCCCCATCACTTCTGGCGTCCACTCTATGGAACTCCCTCTCAACAAGCCTGAGGGCAATGGATGACATCACAGAGTTCCTCAAAGCCCTTAAAACCCTGCTCTTTATTGAAACATATGAACATACAGACAATATATCCTACCCAAACAATAATACAACACACAGTAATACAACTAAATACCTCCACCAACTATACATCCACTTAACCTAACTGGACACACGAGCCCATTATACAATGTATTTAAACACCTTAAATGGCCAGTTTTTCCAATGGAGAAAGGTGAATAGTGGTGTACCCCAGGGATCTGTGCTGGGTCCGCTGCTTTTTGACATATTCATAAACGACCTGGAAAGTGGAATAACGAGTGAAGTTATCAAATTTGCAGATGACACAAAACTATTTAAAGTTGTTAAAACCCAAGAGGATTGTGGAAAATTGCAAGAGGATCTTGATAAATTGGAAGACTGGGTATCAAAATGGCAGATGAAATATAATGTGAACAAGTGCAAGGTTATGCACCTAGGGAAGAACAACCGAAACTATGGTTACACGATGCAAAGTCCCACATTAGGAACCACCACCCAGGAAAAAGATTTAGGCGTCATTGTGGATAACATGTTAAAACCCTCGGCCCAGTGTGCAGCGGCAGCCAAGAGAGCAAATAGAATGCTAGGTATCATAAGGAAAGGAATGGAAAATAAAACAAAAGATATCATAATGCCTTTATATCGTTCCATGGTGAGACCGCACCTTGAATATTGTGTGCAATTCTGGTCGCCGTATCTTAAAAAGGATATAGCGATATTAGAAAAGATTCAGAGAAGAGCCACCAAAATGGTAAAGGGGATGGAAGGATACTCCTATAAAGAAAGGCTAAAAAGGTTAGGGCTCTTTAACCTGGAAAAGAGACGGCTGAGGGGAGATATGATAGAAGTCTATAAATTAATGAACGGAGTGGAACGGGTAAACGTAGATCGATTGTTTACGTTATCAGAATATAGAAAGACTAGGGGACATGCAATGAAGCTACAGGGTAAACTATTTAAGACTAATAAAAGAAAATATTTTTTCACTCAACGTGTAATCAAACTCTGGAATTTGTTACCGGAGGATGTAGTAAAGGCTGTTAGTGTAGCTGGGTTTAAAAAAGGTTTGGACAAGTTTCTGGAGGAAAGGTCCATAAACCATTATTAAGAAGGGACCCAGGATTTCAATGCTTGACCCAGTCAAGCATTGTGGAACCTGTGTCTTTTGGGGAAACTGCTAGGTACGTATGACCTAGATTGGCCACTGTTGGAAACAGGATATTGGGCTTGATGGACCTTGGTCTGACCCAGTATGGCATATCTTATGTTCTTAGTTTCTTATGTACCCCATATAACAAATATAACCCTCCTATTGTATTGTCTAAATGTTGTTAAGTACCCACATGTTGTACTGTCTAAATATTGTTAAGTACCCACATGTTAAATGTATCCCACCAATTGTAATGTAATGTGACCACTTTGATTGAAGGATAAGGTGGTATACAAATCTGTCTAAATAAATAAATGGAGGAGAATTTTTAACAAAGGACTTATGCGGGTGGCACTTGCTCCCAATAGCGTCAATCCTTTTGAATATTTACCCCATGTGTATGTTTACTGCAGTGTCCCCCAAACCCTCTACTCCCCTGCCAGTACCTTTAATCTGGAGTGGGAGCATTGCCCATGTGCTCCCACCCTGTGCCGCCATCTTGAAAAATGGCAGCGCCTGACCCCACGTGGTGCATCCTAGGATGTACCAGGTGGGATCAGACTGTCATATAAGGTGGGTAGGGGGATTGGGGCTACTGGGCCATCATGGATTTTTTTTATTGGGTGGGTGGGTGGGGGATCGAGGCCACTAGGCTACCAGGGATTTTTTTATCAGGTGGGCATGGGGCGGGGCCACTGGGGATTTGGTTTCTGTCAGGGGGCCGGTGTTCAGGGAACCAGCCCCCAAACAGTATTCTATTGGCATCAGGGGCTTTCCCCGATGCCTAGGTCATCTGAGGTGAAGTGTCAAACTTCCCCTCAGATGACCCTGTTTCTCCAGGACAGCATGCCAAACTTGCGCCGACTTCTGTGCACATATGTTTGGCTTGCTCTCCCAGTTTAACGCTGACTTTTTGCACGCTGGATAATTTAAGTTTAATTTTATTTGATACTTGCTATACCACCCTTCATTTGAACTTCAGATAGCAGAGAAAGGAGAAAAAGAAAACAAGAATTGAATATTGCTTTCCAGCGCAAAGAGTCAGCGTTAAAGTTGCACTATGAAACCCTGCGGTAGAGCTTTAAACACTGGGCTCTAGTGCAGGGTGTCTGCATTGGCCTGTTATTGTCTTGTCTAAGGGAGAAATAGTAAGAACCCAGGACATGGCCAGGAACATCTGGGAAGTGGGAGAAACCTCTTAGCAACAAGTGGAGAAATTAATAGCAATAGAAAAAAGTGGGCAATATTTCTGGAATAACAGTTAAACAATGTCACCAAAAGAAAAATCCCAATATATCTGGGCTATTTATATATTTTGCCTATAGGAAAAATGTTTTGTTGGACCAAGCAATCTTATTACAGTATAATCACCGCAGTTCACCAATGCAAGGCACTTTTAGCTCTTTTATTGTGCCACACATTTATAGCCAAAATTTCACACCGATAAGTTAAAATGTTGGACTCAGCGGAGTACATATAACTTCCATTCAGGCAATTGACTCAGCACTGTTTTGGACGATAAAAATCATATGTCCTGCTTCACAGTTATTAGAACTTATCTCAATATTAGCCAATCCTCGTCTTCGAATTGAGACACTACAGTCTTTTCAGCAGCTGAACATTCTCTCATCGTACACCTTAGCGCCTCCATGGCTTAATGTCTGACATCATTATCTCATCTGGAACGGGATCAGAGCAGAGAGTAGGCATGGTGGCCAGTGACAGCTAGCGCATGGGATTTTGCCGTGCGCTGGCTTTCACAGCTGCAGATAGCATGGGCGCACGCCGCATCGCTGCAGTCTGGTAGTCAGCTGCTGTCAAGTGCTGCAATCAAGTTTCTGCAGGTTTGATGACGTCCCACTTTCCTGGGACCCAACCGATCAGAGCAGGGGGCTTCACATTGCTGCCACTGCCACTTGCCTCTCTGCGGCCCTGGGATAGTGTTCCTTGCCTCAGTAAGTATGCCCTGTGGTAAGTGTGCCCTGTATGCTAAATTTAGGGCAGACGCTGGGCGTGCCTTCTGCATTTATTACACAGGCTTTATGCTTACTGCACCTTAACTTTGACCGTTAAGGGTGCAATAAGTGCAAACACTTGCCACAGTTTAGTAAACAGGCTTCTGTATTATAAAATATATATCTCCAGGATGGGATGTTCACGGTTCTCCAGGTATTTTATCAAAGGCTCTGCCGAAAGCAAATTGTTTTGTAAAATATGTATAAGGAGTTGAGAAATATATATATGGTATATATAGATATAGACATAAGATATACATTGTCACCCTCACGGTGGCCAGCCCAACGCCTAGGGCGCTGAGTCTTGGTCTGCCTGTGGTGTTCCTGCCTCAGAGAGCGTAGGCTTGCTTTAACCCTGCAAGGCCTTCTGGGAAAGTAAGTCCCTTTACCCTTGAGCACAGATGAGTTGCATTCGAGTGGTTTAAGGCAATGACAAGAATTTATTTTCCCCTTCCCGGCGGATTAAATGCAAGTGAATAACCCAGGATAAAACATTGCCATACAATTGGCTGGAGGAAATTATACATGAACTCAGGTAAGTTAGCCTTGTCAGCTTCATGCTTTAAACGTGCAATGCTTGATACTAAACAAATCACAACAGCTTCAATTAGCAAAGAAAATGTTCCCTTTTCTTCTGCTGCTTTTACCGTCTCTCACAGACCTTGTTCAGCATAGGGAATTCACATGGTCAGCCAAAGATAATGTACAGTCCATCTGATCATCCACCATTTCATTATGGTCAGAGTCTATCTGCATTTCTTCAGTATCAGGAATAGCAGGGTGTGTCAGTAAACTACTATCCTGATCTTTGAAACAAACGGTTTCTCTGACCTCACGTGGTTTCTCTCTGTAACACTCTCCTGAGCAGGGTTGTAAACTACCATATATGCTGTAGCTTTTGTCCAGGGAGTTTGCTACTTTCTGGTAACTATAGGGAACTGCTTTATAGCTATGTTCAAACTTATATGAATTATTAAGCCTACCTTTTGGCTTTGAAAGGGAAGGAACTCTCCACTCTGCAGGGTTAGACTGGTTCTCAAACACAGCCTGTGTTTGCTTGCCTCTCAGCCTATTAACTTTCCCCTCAGATGTACCGGTATTCTCCTGCCAGCATGTCTCTCTCTTAGGAGCGTGTGAGCTTTGCCAAGCCTGCCTCTCAGGAAGATTCTTCTCTCTCCTGCCACGTAGGAAGTGGGACCTGCTTTTTCCACCACTGTACACGGAGCTCTCCATTGGGACTCAAACTTTGGTCCAGGGTCCGCTACCATAATTATGACTTTATCACCTACTGCTAACTGCCTAGTCCTCGTCCCTCGGTCATAATATTTTTTTTGCCGCTGTTGACTAGCCTTCAGGTTTTCTATTGCTGCCTGGGAAGTCCTTTTTAGCCGACTTCTCAACTCCTTTAAGAAGTGAGGCACCCCTACGTCCTGAACTTCTGGCTCCACCCATTGTTCTCGCAAAATGTCTAAAACCCCTCTGGGAGCACGACCAAATAATAATTCGTAAGGTGATGCCCCTAGAGATGCCTGCGTACGCTCACGACAAGCATATGAAATGAATGGGAGCAAGGTATCCCATTCAGACATTTTCCCATTCAGACCCCGTCTCAACATCTGCTTAATGGTCTGATTTAGACGTTCAACCAGTCCATTGGACTGGGGGTGGTATGCGGCCGTCTTTATATGACACACCCCAAGTGCGTCCCACACTTGTGCTAGGTACGTTGATACGAAGTTACTGCCTTGGTCTGTGAGCATTTCCTGTGGAAACCCCACCTCGCAGAACAACTTAACAAGCTCTAAGGCTATCGTCCTAGCTGAAGTACTCCTTAAGGGTATTGCCCAAGGAAAACGCGTGGCCTGATCTATTATTACCAATATGTATTGAAACCCTCTTGGCATCTTAATCAGGGGTCCTACAATATCCATTGCCATCCGGCGAATTGGGGTTGATATTGTGGGCGTAGGTATCATGGGTACTGCCCTTGGCTTGGCAGAGGTCACACGCTGACATGTGGAACATGACTCACAGTAGTGGGTGGTCTCTTTAAAAATCCCCGGCCAATAAAAACGGGACAGGATTTGATCCAACGTCCCCTGGATCCCTTTATGGCCGCCTGCAGGGTGATCATGGGCCAACCTTAGCACTATTGCCTTAAATGTAGTGGGTACTACTAACTGTTTCCTTACAGCTCCTGTTTGTGGCTCATTGGACTCCTTATACAACACTTCCTTATCTAGGAAAAACCTAGGAAGATTCTCTCTATCAGTTTGGGCATATTCAAATGCTCATTTCAATGTGGGGTCAGCTCTTTGTTAGTTAGGAAAGGATGGGAATTTCCTGACTAGATCAGTGGGTACCCAGGGCAACCCCTCTCCGGCCTGCAGTTCGGCCCTCCCTTGGGTCCTACGTTATCTCTCCTGGCGCCTATCGGCTTTTCCTTTCCTGACCTTTTTAGAAGGGGCATTGATTAGGTCATCATGTACGGGAAGCAGCTCTGATACCTCCTCCTCTACAAACTCATCCTCACTCTCTGAGGGCTCATTCCTATCTTCAGGGGGTTCCTCTCCTCCCTCTGGGGTTTCGTCCCTTACTCTGGAGGTTCCTGCCTGGGACCTAGTGGAGACCAGGTTTGTTTTTACACTTAAGCCCTTCTCCACCCCTCTGCAGAATAGGGGCCAGTCCCTCCCCAACACAATATCATAGGGAAGCCATGGGACAATGGCCACCAAAACCTCTTTTTGTGTCCCCAGCCCTTTTTCCGGAGAGCCTACATAGTGGATGATAGGATGAAGTACCATGCACACTACGTATCTCAACACGGCCCTCTGCTTGACTCGGTGCTGACCTACCGTGAGCTTCCACGGCCTGCCAGAGCTTTTCAGAGACCATGCTCTGGTCAGCACCCGAGTCAAACAGTGCCTTAGCCATAATGCCTTGGACTTCCACGTCCAACCGGAAGCCTTCTTGCACCGGTTTCCCTTTTCCAGACATTAGTGCAGTCCACACTGTACAACTCTTCTGGAAATGTCCTGCCTTCCCACAATTGTAACACTTTCCCTTTGTCACAGGTAAAACAGTATTTACATTAGTCACATTTGGTTTTCTGCTTCTTTCTAATCCTGCAAAGTTGCTTATTCCAGCCAACTTCAGAGCGCCTCCTGTTGGCCTGCCCACCAACTCCGCTTCAAAGTAATGCTCTGTAAGGACGGCTGCCTCTGCAGTGGTCTGGCAACTTTGTCGGATTATGAAAGATTTTACCTCAGGAGGTACTGCCTCTATGAATTGCTCCAGAATGACTGTGTCTATCACAGAGTCCAGGGTTTTCCCCTCTGGAACAAGGCATTTCCAGGCCAAGGCTTTGATCCTCTGATATAATGCCTTTGGCGTCTCATTAGACTTAAGCCTAGATTCTCTAAACATCCTCCTATAATACATTGGAGTCAGACCTAATCTGTCTCTCACTGCTTTTTTAACCTCTTCATAGGTGGTCGCGAGAGCAGCGGGCATGGTTTTGTATGCAGACAAAGCCTCTCCCGTTAGGGACATGGCAAACCTCATTGCCCATTGCTCAGGTGGCCATTTAACTGCTACTGCCACCCTTTCAAAAGCCTCAATAAAGTCATCCAAATTG
The DNA here is from genome assembly GCA_033557465.1 of Ichthyophis bannanicus. Lineage (NCBI taxonomy): Eukaryota > Metazoa > Chordata > Amphibia > Gymnophiona > Ichthyophiidae > Ichthyophis > Ichthyophis bannanicus. Next base: position 855,865,955 of record CM066032.1, read on the forward strand.
TCATTGGTGTTTAACTGGCCAAAAGTTAAGGCTCCGCAGCCTTGCGGTCCTACCACTGTAGAAAACGTAAGACTGGCATCTTCAGCAGCCTTTTGCTTTGTCAGTAAAGCTTCCATCAGCTCTACAAGAGGCTTCTGCTGGGCCTGTATAGCCGCAGCCGTCTGTTCCTGTGTGCGGTGAGCCAGTTCCATCTGCCTTTCAAATTGACTGGACATCCAGCGCAACATCTCTTGAGGATCCATTCTGAGGATTATTGTCCCTGCAAAGAAAGCAAAAGAAAAGCCCACCAAGTGCGGCACCAAATTTTCTTTTTAAAACCTCACTAGCTTTCTGCAGAACAAAACTCCCTTTCTCACTGGAATCCTTCTACACCCATGCCCTTCGTTACCTTCGCACGGTGTAGACTCAGACTTTGAGAAAGGAGTCTATCCTCCTGGGTCCTGGTCCTCCTGGCACGATTTGCCAGCGAAATCTCCACCGCTCTTCACCAGCAGCTTAGCAGATTTCTTGTTCCCCTTGTATTTTCCAGCTATGGCAAAACTTTCTGTTGTATTCCTGAAGTTCTTCTTCTTTTTTCTTTTCCCTCAGTTGGGATGTCCTTTTTGTATTCCAAGCGAAAAAATCCGAACAGACTACGCCACTTGTCACCCTCACGGTGGCCAGCCCAACGCCTAGGGCGCTGAGTCTTGGTCTGCCTGTGGTGTTCCTGCCTCAGAGAGCGTGGGCTTGCTTTAACCCTGCAAGGCCTTCTGGGAAAGTAAGTCCCTTTACCCTTGAGCACAGATGAGTTGCAGTCGAGTGGTTTCAGGCAATGACAAGAATTTATTTTCCCCTTCCTGGCGGATTAAATGCAAGTGAATAACTCAGGACAAAACATTGCCATACAATTGGCTGGAGGAAATTATACATGAACTCAGGTAAGTTAGCCTTGTCAGCTTCAGGCTTTAAACGTGCAATGCTTGATACTAAACAAATCACAACAGCTTCAATTAGCAAAGAAAATGTTCCCTTTTCTTCTGCTGCTTTTACCGTCTCTCACAGACCTTGTTCAGCATAGGGAATTCACATGGTCAGCCAAAGATAATGTACAGTCCATCCGATCATCCACTATTTCATTATGGTCAGAGTCTATCTGCATTTCTTCAGTATCAGGAATAGCAGGGTGTGTCAGTAAACTGCTATCCTGATCTTTGAAACAAACGGTTTCTCTGACCTCACGCGGTTTCTCTCTGTAACACTCTCCTGAGCAGGGTTGTAAACTACCATATATGCTGTAGTTTTTGTCCAGGGAGTTTGCTACTTTCTGGTAACTATAGGGAACTGCTTTATAGCTATGTTCAAACTTATATGAATTATTAAGCCTACCTTTTGGCTTTGAAAGGGAAGGAACTCTCCACTCTGCAGGGTTAGACTGGTTCTCATACACAGCCTGTGTTTTCTTGCCTCTCAGCCTATTAACTTTCCCCTCAGATGTACTGGTATTCTCCTGCCAGCATGTCTTTCTCTTAGGAGCGTGAGAGCTTTGCCAAGCCTGCCTCTCAGGGAGATTCTTCTCTCTCCTGCCTTTACCAGACAACCCCTGTCCTGGGTTGCTTCCTTCTGGCCTCAGGAATATGGCTCCCTTGGTTCTTACTCCTCCTTGACTCCTTCTAGTCAGCGTGCTCCTTTGCTGGCTTCCTTTTTCGTCCTCCCTTCAGTTCTGCCTCTCGTTGTGGCTCTGCTTCTGGCTCTCGTTCCAGTTCCCCCTCTGGCTCTCCTCGGTCCAAGCTAATGACCAGTTTTTATCATTGTAACTCTCAGGGCTTAGCTGTGCCCTGCCCTGAAACAGATGAAACTCATTACCTCCTGAGCTAGGGAATACGTCACTGCAGGGGCGTGTCTTTCTAGCTCGTGACTCTCTTTGTTTACTTCTTCTTTGCAAACACTGAGCCATGTGCTCAGACTGCCTGTCAGTTTCTGAAAACAAATCCTCATCTTGCCCTATCTTTATAGGCTCAGAAGGGACTTCTTCATGACAACATATGTATGCATCTATATGCATATCTATCTATAGATATGTATCTATAGATATGTAGATAAATATAGTGTAATTTATTAACTTTTTACCTGACATCACAATTATTTATTTATTTATTCAGCCTTTGCCTGGTTATCAGTTGACGTAATAGCCTTAGACTTAGCTAAGAGAGTTCCTGAAGCACTCCCTCTCATTTAGGCAGAGGAAGAATGAATTCACAGGCATTAGCTTCTCATAAACAATGCTACTTGCATGACTTCACTTTCTCCCGAAGTCAGACATCTTATGTTCTCAAATAACACGATTATGGCAAGAAGCATGGAACTGACAGAAGATACAGTACTTCCATAACTTCCTTCACATCCATCACACCGCGCAGGCGATAGCTCCTTGATTTTTTTAATATGGCAGTCAAGTAAAACAATACGGGGGTGCACAACCAAACCTAGAGTGAGCCAAGAATTTTTTTTCTTGAAAGCAATGCCTTGATGTAGAATCAGAGAGAAAAAAATGACTTAGTTCAGTAATAATAATCAGAACAATATGAACAATAAGAAATCCTCCCTGGCCTGTTGAACACATTGGAGAAGGTGAAATAGCAAACTGATAAGATCCTGCTATTTTTATTATGCAATAAGAGGTTTAAAAGGTTATGATACCTTGAAGGGGAAGAGAGGAAAGAAAGTCCATGAGTGTTGTCACATTACAGGACATATACAGTAGCTCTATATGGTCTCAGATTTATTGATGTACAATGTTAGTGATAAGTTGTCAGTCCCCAACACTCTCCCAAAAAGTTCAGGCCTAACATTTAAAGGCATTTACACGGTTTGCAGACCTGCAAGTTGTATAAATGCCACTAAGCGGTTTATTCAGTTGCACCAATGCTGTTAATGCCATTGAATATCCGCAGGTGCCGCTTCTATACATCCCAGTGCTAACCAGTTACATTGGAGTGGGGCGGGGCATTTGGGGTGGGGCATAGTGGAGGAAGCACTGATCAACAACTGGGCGGTGACAATATTGAGCCACTACCCAATTAGTGATATGCAGCAAAAGCCAGGCTCAGAAAACTCTGGCCTAACATTTTCCGCATCCAGGTAATTGGGTAGCAGCTCAAATCACCGCTGCCCGGTTAGCAATTAGCAAATGCGGTGAACCCAATTATTCAGTGCTGGGGCCAGATACAGTATGACCCCAGCATTGACTATCTGGGTTAAGATTTCAGTGGCCACGCTGAACATCCCCCCTTCATACCTAATTCAGGCCTTTCTGCTTACTTTCTGTTTTTACAGTTCAGTAGATTTTAAAAATATCTAACTTCCCCCGGCAGCATTGGCTCGGCAAAGCTTCCAGGGGTGCTCAGAAAGGTGGCAATGATTTGGGTGAAATAACCCCCTATGCCCAGGGCCGGATCAATCATTAGGCAAGTCTAAGCAGACGCTTAGGGTGACAGCTTCTGAGGAGCAGCTAAGAGCAGCAGCAGTCAAAGCAAAACAACAGATCTTGAGAGCCTCACAACGCAAAGAGCCGTCAGCACATTCTTTTGCCGGCAGGGAGAGTGGACCCACAAACACAGACAGTATAAAGAAAAGTTTAATACTTAAAAGTATGGGAGGCATTTTCAAAGTGATTAATGCAGCTAGCAGACCTGGTGAGTGGGATATTAAGCAGCACATAGACATTTTGTGGGGCTGAATATTCCCCCCCCCCATGCCGCTGTAAGCCTCAATGCTAACTATATAACATTGAGGTGTTCTGGGGACAGAGCTTGCAATAAGCAGTCAGTGGCGATATTCAGCCGCTGGCCAGTTATCAGAAATTTGCTTAAGTTAGACACTTTAAGGCTGGTCAAACTTTAGCCGGGTTAGCTAATACGCTATCTGGGCACACCGGATATGTGATGCCAGTGGCTGGATATGACCCTCAGCATTGAATATCCGGGTCAGAATTCAAGCAGCGATGGCCAGCTGCTTTATTTGGGTTGGCTGCCTCCACTGAAAATGCGCCCCATGATGTCTATTTATGCATGTTGGGATGATCATGATTGTTGAATTTAATTATTAAAGTCTTTGGGAAGAGAGGGGAGCTGTAATGCTGAAGATTTTCCTAGGACACTCAATATCCTTGCACCAGTCTTGCCCATAATCCCTGATCCCTTTAAAAAAATAATAGTGTCCATCCACAGACTATCGCACCACTCCCTATACCTCTTGTAAATTAAAAGGATCCCATGAGCATCCCACCTCATGATCCATATTGAATAGAGGACCTTCAGTCCACCTACTCCCCAATTCATTTAAAAAATTGAGGACTCCATCAAAACCCCTACCCCTGATCTATTCAAAATTAGAAGACCCCCCAGACACACTCACTGATCCTCCTGGTACCTACCAGGATCTCCTTGGTGGGTATGGGATGGTGGTGGAAGGAGTGATTCCTGGTCACTCCTACCCTTGCGTCTTCCTAGCCATAATTTCAGATTGCTACTTCTAGGATTTAGTTTGCAAAATAAGGGAGCACTCTACTATTAGACTGTAACTCCATAAGCATTCATTTGCAAATAACTGGGATGAGGAGGGGGAGCAGTGGATTCAGGTTTTTTTTTTTTTTTTTTAAACGTTTATTTTCATTTTACAACAAACAAAGTAACAATACACCAAAAGAAACAAATACACACATACAATAAAGAAAGCAACCCCAATTACCCCCCACCCCAATGCTTCTTCTCTAAACTAATAAGAATCATCATATAAGCGCTTACATACAACAATTATTGTACATCAAACAAACAGAAGTAGAATCTATGATACCGGATGAGCATGTGACAAAGATTAATACAGAATCAAACAGTCAACTGAGAGCATTAAATATTTTGAACATAATCGTTGAGCGTCTTCAAGCTAGACCAATAGTGAATGGTTTGAACGGAAGAGGCTGACATACTAGGTATTTGCGCATATTTACAATAAAGACAGATATGTTTCACCATTCATTAGAACTCAAAAAAGAGCTATTTTCCCAATATTTCGTGATTAAGGAAATAGGAAATAGCAATACCCAGCATAAAGGCTAAAAAGAAGTAAGCCGATTTAGGAAGAGAGGGGATCCCCGCAGCTAAACGGAGCCCCACAAACTTCCAAAAGAGGGGATCCGGAAAATATAAAATAGAATGAAGACGACCCCAGACCCGACTCCAGTAATACTGTAATGCGGGACAATCATACTTAACAGGAGTTTAGTAGACCAAAGGCCACATGGCATGTCCAGCATCAAGCGCACTGGATGGCATTCCAATGGGCTAACCTATCAGGAGTATTTGTCTACTTGGGATAGCAGTACTGAGGAGATAAGAAAAAATCTGATCTAGATTGTGAGTGATGGGGGGGGGCTGAGAAAAGGTGAGCTCTAAGTCTGAGGGGTGAAGCAACTTCCATATATTAACTCATGCAAAATCTTTCATCAGGGTTGGCAGGGTGTGGAGACTCTTGGGCGGACCACTCGTTCTAGGCGGCAGTCTATCTATCAAAGGAGCAAATACTTGGTAGAAGTCACCGCCGAGTAACAATAACAGGGTCATCCACATTCGGAGCATAAATACCAATACACGCAAATGCACTATCTCCAACCTTAAAATATACACAGGCCCAGCTACCCTCCCCATCAGAGCTAGTATCCATTACAGTGGTTGGCAAAGATTTCTCAACTAAGATGGCTACCTCGCCCCGCTTAGAAACGGCGGGAGAATAGGCAGCCACCATATAAGGTTTGGCAGCAAGTTTCAGTGGTTCGACAGAGGTGAAATGAATTTCCTGAAGAAACACTAAATCAGCATGGTCATGATTAAAATAACTAAGGATGGTCATTCTGTTGATTGGACTATTGATGCCTCTTACGTTCAGTAATAAGAGCATACATAAGGCCATACAACAAAGTCAAACATTCTGAGAAAGGAACATGATGGCGCACCGAGTTGCGCAATGTCCCTCATATCAACTATAAATGACTGTATACACGATATGATAGAAAATAAGCCAATAAAAAAAGCATGAAGCGCCCTATATAACAGTAGAAGCACCGAAGTGCCTTAGAGAAGAAGCAAAACCCCAGAAATTACAGGCGACCTGATGTCTGCGGGGTGAAACCCCAGAGAAGGCCTAAATTGAAACATATAACCGGTATAGCTGTGCGTGCTCCGAATCCAACCGAGGTGCACATCATGGAGGAAAAGGAGACCAAGAGAGGTAGATATAAAAGAAAGGAAGGTCCAGGCAGTCTCTATTCCAGGCAATGATCACCGCGTCGGGCCATTCAAAATGGCGGGCAGTTCCAGCGGAGTCCATCCGAGTTGTTGACTTAGCGCATCTGGTCTGCCTCTTTGGAATCTAAAAATGTTGCTAGCAGAGCAGGATCTTCGAAGGTTCTAGTTTGGTTATGGAGAGTCACTCTGAGCTTCGCTGGATATAAGAGGCCAAAGCGAGCCTGTAACTGTTGAAGTCTAGGACGAAAAGCAAGGAGTCCCTTCCGCCGGTCAACTGTGGACTTTGCCAAGTCGGGGAAGAAAGAGACTTTATGATCGTCAAACTGCAGATGTTGCATCACCCGGGCGGCTTTGAGAATTTGCTCAACTTGCTGATACCTCAGTAAACGGAAGATAATGGGCCGGGGGGTCGTCCGATTGAGTGCGATGTTGGTAGGAGCACGATATGCTCGATCAATTTCCAGATCTCTGCAAAAGGTAATCTTCAGCAAGGAGGGGAGAGTTTTGACCAGAAATTCTCTGATATCTCCTGCTTCCGCCCCCTCTGGAACTCCTATGAGCCTTACATTGTTGCGACGGGCACGATTATTGCAATCCTCTAACTCTTTTTGAAGATTCTGTATCTGACGCTCAGCCTTGTCCAGGTTCACCAAGCGCACCGCGTGCGAATCGAGGACCCCCGCCATATTGTCCAGCCGTAGTGAAAGACCTTCAAGCCGGTCCTGAAGCATACCGAAATCTTCTCGCATGGCTCGGAGCGCTTCTCCGTTGGACTGTACCAGTTCCTTCACACCACGTATTTCCTCCAAGATCTCCTGTTGCATTTCGGGGCTTACCCGAAGTGGAACCATCTTTAGTGGGGAAGACAACTCTGTTTTGGAGCGTTTTCCATGTGAAGAAGAGGGAGACCCGAAGTCCAAGCGCACTGGTTTGTGGGTCGCCATTCCCCCCAAGGCACCCCGGTAAGTTCGGTGTAAAATATTAGGTTTATGCAGATATTAAGTCAGGATTCTGAGTAGGCCCCTCGGGAGCTTCAGCGCAAAGCGTCTAACCCGCTGGACATCAGGCTCCGCCCCCCGGATTCAGGTTTTTTTTATTTTTACTGGATTGGGAGTGAGAGGTCTAGGCTTCTTCTCTTAATAAGGATCAGTGGATAGGAGATCTTCTAATTCTGAATGGATTGGGGGTGGGAGGTTTATTGGAGTCTTCTAATTTTACATGGATCATAAGTGTGGTGCTAATTTTTGATCTACCGGGGTCTTCAGCAGACAATGGTCTTGACCCCAGGCCTGCTATCTTTGCATTTCAAAGCCAGGAACATGTAATATTCCTAGCTACAGCAAAGCAAAACCAAATTTACCGTGGGACTCACTATCCTGTGATAGAGGTGTAGAGCCCGATCCTGGAAGGGGCACGTCCAGGCCGCCCAGAAGTCCCAGACCAGGATGGGCTCCATTGTACCCGATTTGGTGCCGTGGGAGTAAGATGCTCCCACAATAGCAGGATCAAGCAACAGGATGGCCTGCCATGCCCCTTCAGTGGCTGCAGAGGATGTACAGCCGGCAGGATGGCCAGGCCTCCCTAGCACCTGTTGCTGCCAGGCACCCTCCCTGCCCAACTCTCCCATCACCTGCTACCTGACAGGGTTCGCCAGGACTGGAGCTGGGTTGCAGGAACTCACTTCCCTCATCCCATTCGTCTCTTTCTTCCATTTGTCATCTGCTATTTTATATCTTCTCCTTTGCTTCCAAATTCCTCGAGTTTACACACTTTTTTCTGTCCCTGTGTAAAACAGATGTCCTTCAGATTTTACATGTTGTCTTTTATTACATCATACGTATGGAACAAATTAACCTCTAGTGTTCAGGAATATCCCTCATGGCACACCTTTAATGTCTAAACATTCAACACAGCATATGGCCTGGCAGGAGAAAGATCTAGTGGTTAGAGAAATAGGCCGAGAGCCAGAGAAGACAGGGTTCAAATTCAGCATTAGACATTGACAGGCCTTCAAACCTTGGCCATGTCAGTCTATCTTCCATTGCATCATAGATAAACTTAGGGGTCTATTACTAATCCATGGAAGAAGAACATGGAATTCATTATGGGCCCGATTCTATAAGGCAGCTAGATTGATTCCTTTTCAGTTGTGGCCTGCCTACAAGGGAATTAGGGTCATCCCTTGTACTACATTGATAAACGTCCTGGAGGAAGAGATCAATGACTTTTGGGCATCTAATTTTTTATAAAGGAACTCATCTATTGACAGTACATGGTGAAGCAGATAATACGTGTTAATAGTGTTAGTATATCAAGCCTTAGTAAATGGCATTCTTTATGATAACAGTTCCTAACAGCAGACATGAGCCCCTTGCTAAGAGGCCTAACATTACTAGAACTCATAATCTAAAGCACAAGCACTATGAAAACAAGCTAAGCACTGGTCTCGTTTATTTCAAACAAAACAAGGACATATTGAAATCGTGAAGAAAATTACTCCCTACACTTTTTTATTGAGCTAAATTGAGAGGGGAAAATAAAAGTAGGAGAAAATTCCCCAGTTATTCACAAATGGAGGCTTATAAAGCTATGGTCCTAATCGAGGCAGGTCCTGATTGAGCTGGAATCCCCCAAAAGGCAGGAGGAAAGTGACCCGTCTCTCTCTCTTGCTTTTGCTTTCTCACTTTCTCTGTCTCTCTTTCTCATTCTCTTTCTCTTGCTTTCTTGTTCTCTCTTTTCCCTCTCTTTTCTCTCTCATTCTGTCTTCCTCATTTTTTTGCTTTCTCATTCTCTCTTTTTCCATCTCTCTCTCTCTCTTTCTTTTTCTCATTGTAGCACAGTGCATTTTTCCTAGCAAAAAAGATACTGGTACTGATATGCAGAACCCTTTTCATTAATACATGAGGATCCTGAGTCAATGAAAAAAGTGCCAGTACTCATATCACCAAGTAGCCCCTCAAAAAATAAAGCATTGCTTTCTCATTTATCAATCAATCAATTATATATTGCCAAATGTATGCAACAGCACATAGTACATCAGAAAACCCCTTTAGCCAGGAAAACAACTTTAATTTTCCCTAGGTTTGTATTTTGGCAATGAAATCACAAAGTTGTTGGACTACAGTATATGAATCCATCTTTAGTTCACATGTGCCGAGATCTCAGAACCTCAACTGTGCCATTCTCATTAATGTCTACTGTAATCTACTTAAACTAGGATGTTGTTCAGACCTTGCTATAATAATGTACTTAACTCAAGTTGACATACAGCAATAAAGAGGTTGCCTGCTAACTTGTGCAGCCTACGCTTCATTCAGGAATTGTGTCACAAAGGTACTGTAAAGAAAGAGTCCTCTCAACATAGCTTCAAGCACACTGGTATTAAACAGAGGGACACGGCTGGAAGTTTGCCTTGAAAGCAATTTCAGGCTGGACTCGATTGTTCTTCTCTAAAAGCATGGGGACTAAGGAACAAAATGCTTTGTTAAACAACGAAACCATGTTAGCAAGCTAAAGTTCAGAAAGGTGGTTGCAGCGTTTTTGCTGTTTTGCCCCTTTTCAGCTTATATTTGTTTCTGCTATGCTTTAAAGGTCTCTTATCCATGCTCCCCTTTTTCCAGGATCAAGCTTTTCTTATTTACTAAAATTAGCACCTATGCCTCTCTCTTGCTTTCTGAGAACAGCTTTGAACTCCTATTGCCTTTCAGTTTTTAAAGAAAATTTGCCTAAAATTAGAGTAATTTGCTTATTTTGGTAAGTTCAGTCTTTTTCTAAGTAAACACATTTTTTTTTTATAATTCTGGAGGGGAACCGCAGCTGAAGATGTTTAAGGCTCGATATTGCAAGGCATTTTTCATGGTTTACAGAGCTATACGCTTTGTAAATGCCCCTAAACGGGATATTCAGCATGAATATCCCAGAGTAATGTTGTTATATACCCTGATGCTAACCGCTTAGCATCGGGGCATGTCAGGGGCATTCTGAGGGCAGTTCTTGAGGATAACCATGCAGCAACAATATTCAGCTACTGCCCGGTTATCCCTCAGTGGTGAAAGGCGCTGCAAAAACTGTCCTTTTGCCGCCTAAGCTAACCAGGAAGTGACTTAATATCGCCACTGCACGGTTAGCTTCTGCACCGTGTGTGGCAAACCCGGATATTCGATGCCAGTGGAGGGATATGGCTCTGAATTGAATATTCGGGGTTAAAGTTCGGCGGCACGGCTATGTGCTTTAGATGTGCATAGCTGTTGCAACTTAATATCAGGCCCTAGGTATTTTGCTCCTCCATTCTACTGCCCACTCTGCTTCATCTCCCTAAATAGAGGACTATTTATTAAGACATAGTACAGTTTTGCAATTACCACAAGTTAATTTTCAAAATTAATATGTGGTAACTGTAAAACCTCTAGGTGAACTGTTGGGGCGTTTCCTACACTTTCCCATACAATTAATGCAGGGGAAATGTTTATACTGCATATTAACTGCATTACATAAGAACATAACATAAGATTTGCTATACTGGGTCAGAAAAAACTTCCATCAAGCTCAGTATCCTGTTTCCAATGGTGGCCAAGCCAGGTCACGAGTACCTCTCAGGTTCCCAAAAAGATACATAGATTCCATGCTGCTTAACCCAGGGGTAAGCACTGGATTTCCCTGGTCCTCTTGGATACGTGGACACCATCTCTGTTTGGCAGACCTTGGAAAATCATCCCAAAGTCCAAGAAATCAAAATGCTGTTGATGACACACAGGGCCGTACCGAGTGTAAATCGCTCCCTGTGTGACTTGCACATCAGGCGCGTGCCCCCTCCCATGGCGGGAGAGAAGAGGCACGCCCGATGTGCAAGTCACCGGCATGCTAAGCAGATCTGTCCCTCCCTGCAAGAGATCTGCTTAGCATGCCGGCGAGAAGGCTTAAGGGGCGCATTTTAGCTGTCTTCCATTGCCTGCCGCCACTGAGAGAAGAAAAAGTGTTGGCGACAGGCAACGGCAGACAGCTAAAATGCCCCCCTTAAGCCTTTGCGCCCTGTGCGGCCGCACCGCTCGCACAGGGCTAGGTATGGGCCTGATGACATCATCCACGCAGCCATGCATCTATCTCTAGGGTGTGAACTTCTCTGCCTCAACATTTACCCTCAACAGAGAAGAACAAAGTTACTCTTAATAGGCTTGGAGAGATACCTAGCAGTATCATTTGTGTCCATATAGATGAGTAGCATCAGATGACAATCAGTAGGCTTGATGAGCCTCGGCAAACTCTCCATAGCATCTCAGATTTTGGCACCTTGCAGACAGCACACCTTCCGGGACATCAAGTCTGGTCAGCAGAAGGATGTCTCAGTACCCTCAGAAGAGTCACCAAACACCACCACTCTTTGTTCCTTGTGGTCACTCCCCTCTTCCACTTCCAAGGCTGCATAACAGCAGTGGCATGCCAAAGAAGGGGCGGTAGGTGTGGCCCACCCCAGGTGCTGGCCATGAGGGAGGTGCACCCCCGCCGGGCCCACAGAGGCATCGTGGCAAACTTACCCTAAAGCTGACTTGAAGCGCAGTTTCCGTGGGCCCAGCTGTTCGTCCCTCATGGCTGAAGTCTCTTGAGGGGGGTCAGGAACGCCACTGCATACTGATGTTCTTATGTTACCGGAGGATGTAGTAAAGGCTGTTAGTGTAGCTGGGTTTAAAAAAGGTTTGGACAAGTTCCTGGAGGAAAGGTCCATAAACCATTATTAAGAAGGGACCCAGGATATCAATGCTTGAACCAATACAAGCATTGTGGAACCTGTGTCCCTTGGGGAAACTGCTAGGTACATATGACCTAGATTGGCCACTGTTGGAAACAGAATACTGGGCTTGATGGACCTTGGTCTGACCCAGTATGGCATATCTTATGTTCTTATGTTCTGATTCTTCAATTCAAGCAATAGTGGACTTGGAACGTCAATTCGACAGGCTCTGGTGACCTGTGTCCAGTTCTCTTCTTTTTGTACCATCTTCACCTCTGTTGGAGAGCTTGGACGCCTCTAGAAGCATTTCATCAATATACTTCTCTGTTCAGCCTTGTTACCTCTTCTCTCAACTCCTCAATTTGTTTCATTAGGGATTCAGCCTGCAGGCATCTTGCACACAGAGCCAGTTCCTTTGGCAACATTTTTTCCAGCCATAATTCAGTTGTTGGAGCTTTGGCACCTGTTGAAAAAAATGAGAAAAAGACTTAGCAAGTCTCTTAGTTTTTCTCAGCAGTCCTTTAAGACAAAAAGTAGCTAGCCTCTTTTATGTGAGATCTAACACCTCTGTTCTGATTTCCTCTGTGTAGTCCTGCTTGCTTGCTTGCCTGTTATTTGGGTAAGGAACAATTTATTTTATTTTTAAACTACTAAAATATGATATGTATGTCTGAGTTGTATAGTCTAATGTGCTTCCTTTGTAGATTTACCTAAGCAAAGTTGCTTCAAATATAACTGTTTACTTTTAGCAGATATCCACATGTAGAACTATTTACTTCCTAGATTTTCCCTAATCTTAATCAACAGGCTAATTGGCGAGTTTCTGTATATAGCAAGATTTCTCCAATGGGGTGGATGGGAGCTGGGGGTAAGAAAAGAAGGACTGAACACCCCAGTAATGCAATGACTTCGAAGAGCTTGTCTTCTTTTTTGAACATGAATGTTAGAGGTGAAAAAATAGTAATAGAAAAGTTGTGCCTAAAACTCTACTGCAACAGCTACAAAAATAAATCAGTAGCTAAAGCAGCAAAAAATGTTATCTAATAAAAAGTAAAATAGGCCCCTTTCTTGAATTCTCAGAGCTACAGAATTAGCCTGCTTAAAGGAGGGGCATAAGTAGTGAGATAGATGCACCAAATTTAAGTGCAACCACTTACCTTAACCTTAGATTTGGTATGAATGCCCGAGAATGGATTTGTAGGAAATGCATCTACATTTACTCTCTACCTAAACTTCCCCCTGTGCTCACCACTCCAATACTGATGCACATCCTTACAGAATAGCAACTGTCTACACACCTGTAAGTGCCCATCCCTGTATGTAAGTCATTTAAAATAGGTGACATATATGGGTACAAATGTATGCGGCTCTTTATAAAATTACCTAGTTTATTTTTTAGTTTGAATTTTAATGTTGATTGTATATCGCTCAGTGTATTCTTAAGGTGGTATAGCAAATACACCATAAACCTTATATAGACATGAATATGTCACGTTCACAAGTTCATGCGAAGGTACATTTTAGAAAGGATGTCCAGGTCAAAACATTTCAAATACTATGGAAGTGGCAGCAGTGAAGGTGGGCACATGTAAGTGCCTTCTAACATTGCACTGCATCTGCCCCTGAAAGATACATGTCTGTGCAAGCATTTAAATTGGCAGATTTGTGCATGTCAATAGGTCGACCATGTGTACGTTTCAGCCCAATTTTACGAACATAAGAACATACGAAATGTCATATTGGGTCAGACCAAGTCCATCAAGCCCAGTATCCTGTTTCCAACAGTGGCCACAAGTACCTGGCAGGTACCCAAAGTCCCCAGCTTCCACAATGCTCACCCTGGGGTAAGCAGTGGATTTCCTGCGTAATCTTTAATAATGGTTTATGGACCTTTCCTCCAGGAATTTCTCCAAACTTTTTTTAAACCCAGCAACACTAACAGCTCTTATTACGTTCTCCGGTAATGAATTCCAGAGTTTGATTACATGCTAAATGAAAAAATATTTTCTCTTATTAGTCTTAAATGGGTTACATTGTAGCTTCATTGTGTGTCCTCTAGTCTCTCTACTTTCTGATGGTGTAAACAACTGATCTACGTAACCCGTTCCACTCCATTCATTAATCATATCTCCCCTCAGCCTTCTCTTTTCCAAGTTGAAGAGCACTAACCTTTTAAGCCTTTCCTCATAGGGATATCCTTCCATCCTCTTTGCCATTCTGGCGGTTCTTCTCTGTACCTGTTCTAATTCCGCTATATCCTGTTTAAGATACGGCGACCAGAATTGCACACAATATTCAAGGTGTGGTTGAACCATGGAACGATACAGAGGCATCATAATATCCTTTGTTTTATTCTCCATTCCTTTCCTTATGATTCCTAGCATTCTATTAGCTTTCTTGGCTGCTGCTGCACACTGGGCAGAAGGTTTCAATGTACGTATTATCCATGATGACGCCTACATTTTTTTCCTGGGTGGTGGTTTCTATGGTGGTACCTTGCATCTTGTAACCAAAGTTTGGGTTGTTCTTTACTAGGTACGTAACTTTGCACTTATCCACATTAAATCTCGTCTGCCATTTGGATGCCCAGTCTTCCAATGTATCAAGGTCCTCTTGCAATTTTTCACAATCCTCTTGGGTTTTAACAACTTTGAATAATTTTGTGTCATCTGAAAATTTGATAACCTCACTCATTATTCCCATTTCCTGGTCATTTATGAGTATATTAAAAAGCAGCAGGTCCAGCACAGATCCCTGGGGTACTCCACTATTTACTTTTCTCCACTGAGAAAATTGGCCATTTAGCCCTACTATTTTTTAACCAGTTTCTGATCCACAATACTACACTGCCTCCAATGCCATGACTTTTTAATTTTGCCAAAAGTATCTCATGAGGGACCTTGTCAAAGGCTTTCTGAAAATCCAGATATACTATATCAACCAGTTCACCTTTATCTACCTGTTTATTCACATCTTCAAAAAATCCATGTTGGCTTTCTCCCATTAAACCATGGCTATCTACATGTTAAATAATTTTATTCTTTATAATGGTTTCTGTCATTTTGCCCGATACTGACGTCAGGCTCACCGGTCTGTAGTTTTCCGGAACACCCCTGGAACGCTTTTTAAAAATTGGAGTTACATTGGACACTCTCCAATCCGCAAGTCCTACAGATGATTTAATGATAGTTCACAGATTACTAATAGTAGGTTCTCTCAATACTTTTGAATGTATGCCATCAGGACCAGTTTATCAAATAGTTGTAATACATTTTCCTGGTTTATCAATATTTTTTTCAATTCTTCCAATACATCACCTTTATATACCATTTCAGGCATCTTCTTCAGTAAAGAACGAAGCAAAGAATTCATTCAGTCTCCCCACTATGGACTTGTCTTCACTTAGCGCCCCTTTTACTCCAATGGTCCAACTGACTGTCTCACAGGCTTTATGCTAAGAATGTACTTGAAAAAGTTTTATTATGCCATTTTGCTTCCACGGCAAGCTTTTTTTCAAAATTTCTCTTTGCCTGACATATCAATGCCTTGCATCTAACTTGGCAATGCTTATGTTGTTTCCCATTTTCGTCATTTGGCTCCTTTTTCCATTTCCTGAAAGATGCTTTTTTGGCCACAACAGCCTCTCTGACTTCGCCTTTACACCAGGCTGGCAGTTTTTTGGCCTTTCTTTCACTTTTTGTAAAGCGTGGAATATATCTGTTCTGGGCTTCCAAAATAATATTTTTGAACAGTGCCCATGCTTTATGCAAATCTTTAGCTTTTGCAGCTGCTCCTTTTAGTCTTTTGTTAACTATTTTCCTTATTTTATCATAGTCTCCCTTTTGAAAGTTAAATGACAGTACTGTGGATTTCCTTGCCGTCCTTCTTTCATTTATTAAATCAAATGTGATCATGCTATGATCATTATTGCCAAGTTGCCCCAACACCCTTATCTCTTGCACCAGATCCTGCATGCCATTAAGGACTAAGTCAAAGATAGCTTCCCCTCTTGTTGATTCATGAACCAGCTGCTCCAAGAAGCAGTCATTTATTTCATCTAGAAACTTTATCTCCCTAGCATGTCCTGCTGTGACACTGACCTAGTCGATACCCAGGTAATTGAAATCACCCATTATTGTAGCAGCAGAGCACAGACAAACCAATGATACCAGGAGTCTGTTCAGAAGGTCCAAATCATTTATTTGTGCACAAGTCTCAAGCAGAATCAAATTCAAAATGGCTGAGCAATGGTTTCTAGCAAAACAACAACTTTTATAGATTTCTTCTCCATTCTAGACATAGGCAAACATTTCATTGGTCCCGGTAACCCCCCGTACACCTTCTATTGGTTCCGGTACCGATATGGCTATCCAATAATATCCTTCGACTGGGCTTAGCACCTGCTTACCCCCCTTATAGTCCCAATTACAATGGTCAGTTCACCAACTTTGATACTTTTCTCTTCCAAGGCCATTTGGCTAGTTAGAACATGTGGGAAAGCAGGGCACTGTAGCCTTTCTTTCAGCAGAGTTAATTAATTCCATAGCAGCTGTACTCTCTTATCAATAGCAATTAAACTTATTTTTCTATATTTTTCTGAGTTTCGATTCTGCTCAGCTAAGCTGATTGTGCTTCGTTAAGTTTCAGTTCTATAATAGCAGCATTCTGGGGGATGTGCAATTCCTATGGGCCTCTCCACAGGTTTCATTTACAGGTCAAGCTATTTAGGCCTGTCTGCTTACGTCAGACACCATGGATCATAGGCCTTCGCCTACCACATTCCCCCCTTTGATTAATCTCACCCTATTACTTAATAAGGTGTGAGAGTTAAATCACTTAATCTGATTATACTGGGGTCGGGTTACGACCATATATAGTAGGCCGAGGATGCCATAGGGCCAAAATCTTAGTCGCGGTTTTCCGCTCTACGGTGTTTTCAATGACACTGTTAATAGATCGCATACAACAAGGGATTATACATGGTAATAATAGAAACAAACCTACAACTACTAGGATTATCATAAAGAAAGTAGTTAGCCCCCCTAATCCAGAAAAGATAGATTCAAACCAATTAGGCATTCTAAATCCATGCCAGGTTTGTACTGGCACATAAGCTTGTTTTCTCATATTTTCTGCAATGTCTTCAACTACTTGACCTTTATCATCTATTTTTAAACAGCAATTGCTTAAATTCAGTTTACCACATACTCCTCCTTCAGCTGCCAACAGGTAGTCTAGTGCTAAGCGATTCTGATATATGGCAGTACGCATTTGTGTGCTTTGTCTAGCTAAAAGTGTGAGTGCTTGGCTAGTCTCATTAGTTATGAGTTCAACTACTGCTTGTAAGCGGATAATACGATTAATCATATATACAGGGGTTCGATAGCCCCACATACCATCGTCATTCCATGTGGCTGGTCCATAATAGGCAATTATTCTTTCAGGTGGCCAATCCTCTCCATCCCACTTCTGCCACTTACCTATCTGGAGAGCTGCTCTTTTCTGTCTCTTAGTGTATACTGGGTATCCTAATTGCTCTCCATGTTCTGTGGGTAACAAAAATAAAAAAGGTCTAATGGTCCCTAAGACACATGCTCCTCCCCAGTGGAGAGGGAGGCGGGCATATGCTCGGGTTCCACAGATCCAATACAAGCCAGGTGGGGCTTGCCAAGCATGGGGTAGGGCAAGATTTGTCCATAGATCAGCAAGTTCAGGAAATTTTGCTAATGGATTGGTGGGTTCAGATTCATTAACTCCTGACCACCAAGATGTCTGTTTCGTAGTGGCATTATAGAACGTTTGGCTGAGACAGACCAGCTGTCCCACCTGCAGAGTAAACTGAGGTCCAGTTCGGGCATAACATAGACGTCCAACTATCGAGTGTGCTAAGACCCATTCGCTTGTAGTCTTATGTAATTCAGTATGGTTATAAGTCAGTGAATAATTTAACTCCTTGGCTTCCCATGGCCACTGGTCACCCATCTTAGTTCCACCACAAAAATAGCAATCTGAAATGTGTAGGCTGGATACTACTGCTCCCGCTAATTCCAGAAACAAATTCTGGGAAGGGTGAGGGATATCAAACTTATTTATATGCATAGTCTCATAAAAAGTGTTATGTATATGATATCGTGATGACCTATGGGCCTGGGTGTTTAATCTAATATACACAATGGTTCTGGGATCTGACCCAGAACCTGCAATTCTGAGTCCAAATTTATACCCCTGCTTCCAGGCACTAGGATTTATTACAAGAAACTCTAACGGATTGCAAGCTCCTTTCTTGCAATGCTTTTCTATATCCTTCACATATGGCTTCTGCAAAATCGCCATTCAATTGTCTCTGGTATTTTCTACCATTCCGGTTTTCCATGTGGCATAGAAAACACATTCCCACTTCGGGCAATAGTAATCTGCAACTGGGGCTGTGCTATATTCATTGGCTAAAACTCGTTTACCTGTACATTCTCCCCATCCAGTGGTTCCTTCTGGACACATGTACTTATCATTAAGAGCATAAGTTTTCTCCCAGTCAGCACATTTTGAACGACTATCCCTATTGATAGCATCGCAAGCATCAAAGTACAATACAGCAAGCTTAGTAGGGTCGGTGAGTGGGGAGGTAGCATTAAGTAAGTCTCCATCTGCATCATTCCATCGTATCTCCAAAGTATAATAGGATGGATTCTGATGCGGGTTAAAACACACCTTAGTATTACCTTTGGTACAGACATTCAGTTCGGTTGTGTTATAGATACACCGGCTTACCGTACCAGTACAGGTATAGTATGAATGATAAAGCAAAGTCTGAGTTACTTTCATTCCATTCCGAGTGGAAGTAATGCAAGCAGTACATGGAGGCAAGGCACAAGTCAGTTCAAGGCCCCCCAAGCAAGCAACCAGGACAAAGTAAAAACAAAGATGCATGTTGATTGGAGTTCTTCTGAATCCTCACTTGAAAATCTTGACCTCGACGTCCTCTTCTTGGCACAACGCCGTCCCGTTTGCTAATGAAGCAATTCAACGGGTGTTGAATGTTGATTGAAGATCCCCAAAATGTCCGTAGTATGCCAACTTATCAGCTACAGTTGGCTCTGAGTACTGTTAATCAATGTAGTATCAATCAGTGTACAGAATCGCACACATAAGGTTTTGTTTGAGCAAATCTTGCTGTATTGGAAACAGCAATCCTCTTCGAAAGACTTGTCTACCGTAAGGCACTGTGGTTGTTGGGATAATCCCAAAAGAATCTAGGTCGCTGGTTGCCGTCTCAGGGTGAGTCGCAAGGGTACATCAGGATGTTGTACCGCTGTCCACTGCTCGGAATCTGTAACGGCTGCTGGCTTGACTCTGCTGTGATGGATCCAGGAATCGATCTCTGCTACCTTTACTGCAGTTGGGGTAGACAGGATGACGGTGTATGGTCCCTTCCAATGAGGTTCCAACGGTGTCTTCTTCCAATCTTTGATCCACACCGAGGTACCAGGCTTGTAGGGATGTAGAGGTTCCGTCAGATTGATGGGCAACTGGTCCTGTATCCACTCATGAAGAGTCTGTAGAACAAAACTAAGAGCTAGGAGTTCTTGTCTGGTTATTTCTGAACCAATCTGGGCTAAACTTCCTTTAATTCCCTGCACTATTGGTGGGGGTCTGCCATACACTACCTCAAAAGGGGAAAATCCTGTTAATTTCACAGGAGCTGAGCGTATGCTGAGCAAAGCTATTGGGAGCACTTGGGGCCACTTTAGGCGAGTCTCCTGACAAAGCTTGGACATTTGGGCTTTCAAGGTACGATTCATTCGCTCAACTTTCCCTGAACTCTGAAGTCTATATGCAGTGTGTAGCTTCCATTGTATCTGCAGGGCATTTGCTAACTGCTGAGTAATCTGAGACACAAATGAGGGCCCGTTATCTGACCCTATTACTGCTGGAATTCCAAATCTGGGGATAATTTCTCTCAGCAAAACTTTGGTAACTTCTCGGGCTTTTTCAGTTCTGGTGGGATAAGCCTCCACCCACCCAGAGAAGGTACAAACTAACACTAACAAGTAGCGGTATCCACTGGCTTTTGGCATTTCAGTAAAGTCAATTTGCAGGTGGTGCATGGGGGTTACACCTCTTGACTGAACTCGGGGTGGTGGCGTGGGACCCTGTTTGGCATTGTTCTTGGCACAAATTAGACACTGGCGTGCTACTGAGGCTGATAGGGCTCCCAACAAGGCGATGCAAAAATGTGGCCTGAGTGCTCTTTCCATAGCACTTTTTCCATAATGTGTGGCTTGGTGGAAAGCCTTGACAAAGGCTGGTCCCAATAGTTCAGGAATTACTATTCGTCCTGGGGGTTGGCTGCCCTCAGTTGGCGGCAGCTCAATCCACCCATCTTTCAGCACTCCCTCTTCCTTATTACAGTAGTAATCCAATTCTTTGGTGGTATATCGTGGTGTCCATGAATTAAGGGGTACTGGAAATAATGCTGCCTGCATTGGCATGGCTTGTGATGAGATTTGGCTTGTCATGGCTGCTTTTCGCGCTGAGGCATCAGCGAATCTGTTTCCTTGGGCAACATCTCCTTTACCTGCTTGGGGCCCATACTGCATCTAGTAACATCAATATTTCCGGGCCATATTTGATCGATTTTCCTCCTGACGTAATGAGCCCTCGTTCTTTGTAGAGAGCTCCATGTGCGTGCAAAGTGGTGAAGGCATATTTCGAGTCCGTGTACACATTTAGCAAGAGTTTTGCACCTAATACTAATGCTTGGGTGAGTGCAATCAATTCTGCCTTCTGGGCTGATGTGCCTGATGCCAGGGCTGATGATTCAATGACTTCCTCCCGGGTGACTACTGCATACCCGGCACAATGTCGTCCATCAATGATGAGACTGCTTCTATCTACAAAATAAGTCTGATCAGGATTCTCTAGGGGCACATCTGTCAAATCAGGTTGACTTGAGAATACAGTATCCATGACTTCTATACAGTCATGCTCTGGGGGCTCTTCGCTGACAGGTATCAATGTGGCTGGGTTCAAGGCATGGCTCACTTCCAATTGTATCTGTGGGTTTTCACATAGCATACTCTGATATTTCAACATTCGGGAATTGGTGAGCCAATGATTCGCTTTCTGTTCCATGAGGGCAAGTACTGCATGTGGCACAGTGACTCGTAGACTCTGTCCTAAGGTGAGTTTATCTGCTTCACTCACTAACAATGCTGTAGCTGCAACTGCTCTCAAGCAAGGTGGCCAGCCTTTGGCCACAGTGTCCAATTGTTTTGATAGGTATGCTACAGGTCGCTCCCAATGTCCTAATTTCTGAGTCAACATGCCTAAGGCATTTCCTTGCACCTCATGCACGAATAGATGAAAAGGCTTGTGAACATCTGGTAATCCGAGGGCTGGTGACGACATCAATTCTTCCTTTAGCGTCTTGAAGGCTGCATCCTGTCTAGTGGCGACTTTTTTTCTCCTTTTGTGGCATCATATAGTGGTTTGGCCTTTTTGAGCAAAGTTGGGGATCCAGATTCGGCAGTATCCTGCTGCTCCCAGAAAAGCTCTAACTTGCTTTCTGGTAGTTGGGGTTGGGATTCTGCACACAGCTTCTTTTCTTTCTCTCCCTAATTGTTGGCTTCCTTTAGTCAGGCGAAAGCCCAAGTATTTCACTTCTTTTTGGCATAGCTGTGCTTTTGCTCTGGAAACTTTGTATCCAGCTTCATCTAAGAGCTGCAAGAGGTCTTTGGTGGCTTGTATACATTCACTTTCTGATACAGCAGCTATCAGCAGATCGTCCACATATTGGAGAAGTACTCTCTTCCCCGGGGCCACTGGATAGCTTGAAAGGTCTTGGTTTAGTGCAGCACTGAAGATGGTAGGTGAATTCTTGAATCCTTGGGGTAATCGTGTCCAAGTGAGTTGGCCCCGTCTTCCGGAGACAGGGTCCTGCCATTCAAAGGCAAACAGTAATTGACTAATTGGGGCTAATCTTATGCAGAAGAACGCATCTTTTAAGTCCAAAACAGTAAAATGGGTGGCTTCAGCAGGAATCAATCCTAAGAGTGTGTAGGGATTTGGCACAACTGGATGTATGGTCTCAACTGCTTCATTCACTCTCCTTAGGTCCTGCACTGGACGGTAGTCACCTGTTCCAGGCTTCTTTACTGGCAGGAGTGGAGTGTTCCATGGTGACTGACATACTTTTAGTAGGCCATACTCTAGTAGTCTTAATAAGTGGCGGTGAATGCCTTCAATTGCTGCCCTTGGGAGGGGGTATTGCTTGACATGTATTGGTTCAGCACTAGGCTTGAGGTTGACAATTATTGGAGCTATATGTTTGGCTAGGCCTGGGGGATTACCTTCTGCCCACACTCCAGACGGAGCGTCAATGCTTTTCAGAGTATGTTCAAAATAGGTGTCCTGGGCAGTCTCATTACTATAATATCTCCATTCTTCTTCTCGAGGAACAGTAAGCAGCATTAATCCAGCAGGTTTCGTCTGGGAATTCACTGTCATTTGCATCTCTCCTTTCTCAGTAAAGGATATTTGGGCCTGCAATTTGGCTAACATGTCTCGTCCCAATAATGGCACTGGGCACTCAGGCATATAGAGAAATTGATGTGTTATTTGCTGTCCTCCCAGAGTGCATATACGCAGGGGCGGCCCAAGGGGGGTGCGGGGCCATGTGCGGAGACTCGGTGCGGGGCCTCATTTGCATAAATATTTGCATAATGTTACCATACACTAACTTTTAGTAAACATGCCTCTTCATGAGTGTATGGATAAAAAAAGACAAAGATTTCTACATTACTATAATCCAGTGCAAACCGCCAGGCACATTAGGAACTACTACAAACACTGCCCATTTAGAACCCATAGCAAACCCACCGTATCCCAACAGCACTACCAGGACTCATAAAGCACCATACACTACCTATCAAAAGGCAACACTGCAAATATTAAACCAATACATTTCAGAGAATAACAATACATGACCTACTGGGGAAAGAGAACAAGTGACAATGTCAAATAGGAATTACATAAACAGAATACCTCAGCTCAGTTACACATGCAGAACATAGACTATCACCAAACAAGGAATCACAATTTAAAAACAGGAAGACAATAATTAAACTGGGAACCCTAAAAGCCAAACTTGGAATGTACAACAACAATGTAGAAATAAAACTATAAATTAATTTCCTCTTGTACTAAACAAAGCACAGACATTAATGATGCACATTTCCCAGAGCTGACATATTCCAGTTAATAAATTCAAAATAAAGAGATATCTTTGTACCTTTTGTGCATTTTTTTTTTCAGTTGCAATTGTTCCAGCCACTTTCTTCTGGTTTATTTGTGTCTTCTGCTATCTCTCCATCGTCTGCTGTCCATTTGTCCTTTCTTCTCTTCTAGTTTTTTCCATTCTCTCTCTACATCTGCTTTAACATAATAATCTTTCTCCTTTTGCTCTTTCCTCATTCCTATTTCATCCACTCAAATTTTACCCCTCCATCCTCAATCCCCACTTAGTCTCCCAATACCCGGCCAATTGTACATTTTTCTTCCCTCCCACACAAAATATTTTTCCCCTCTCCATTTCATTCTCCCAGCCCCATCCCCTTCTAATCTCCCCCAACATCAGCTCCCTTTTAGTTCCAGCCCCACCCAGTATCCGCTCCCTTCTAGTCCCCACATCAGCCCATTTCCAGTCCTAGCTCCCCCATCCATTTCCAGTCCTATCCGAGTCCCTTCATCAGCTCATTTCCAATACCAGCCTCCCATCAGCCCATTTCTAGTCCTTTCCTAGCCCCACCATCAGCCCATGTTAAATCCTAGCTCCCCTCCACTCAGCCCATTTCTAAACCAAGCCCCCCATGAGCCTACTTCCAGTTCTAGCCCCTCCATGAGTCCATTTCAATCCAAGCCCCCACCAAAGCCCATTTCCAATCTTAGCTCCCCCCAACACCCAATTCTCAGTTCTATCCTAGCCCATCCATCAGCCCAGTTCCTGTCCTAGCTCCCTCCCCTAAGAGCCCATTCCAAGCCCCCCTTCCCATCAGTTATTTGCAGTTCAAGCCCCCTTCCACTCAGCCCATTTCCATTCCAAGTCCCCCACCCCAAAAGCTATTTGCAGTTCAACCCCCCAACTTCCCCTCAGCCCATTTCCATTCCAAGCCCCGTCCCCATCAGCTATTTGCAGTTCAAGCCCCCCACTTCCCCTCAGCCCATTTCCATTCCAAGCCCCATCCCCAACAGCTATTTGCAGTTCAAGCCCCCTTCCACTCAGCCCATTTCCAGTCCTAGCAACCCCCCCAACCCATTACCAGTCCTAGCCCCCCCCATAGCCCACTCCCAGTCCTAATCCCACCAGCCCATTTCCAGTCCTAATCCCCCATCACCCAATTTTCAGTTTAAGCCCCCCCATAGCCCATTACCAGTCCTAACCTCCCCATCAGCCCACTCCCAGTCCTAATCCCCCATCACTCAATTTTTAGTTTAAGCCCTCCCATAGCCCACTACCAGTCCTAACCCCCCATCAACCCACTTCCAGTCCTAATCCCACCAGCCCATTTCCAGTCCTAATCCCCCAGCACCCAATTTTTAGTTTAAGCCCCCCCAGCGCCCATCACCAGTCCGAACCCCTCCCCAGCGCCCCTCCCAACTCCTAACCCCCCCAGCGCCCATCACCACTCCTAACCCCCAGCCCAGCACCCATCACCCCTCCTAACCCCCCCAGCCAGCCCAGTGCCCATCACCACTCCTACCCCCCCAGCCAGCCCAGTGCCCATCACCACTCCTAACCCCCCCCAACCAGCCCAGTGTCCATCACCACTCCTAACCCCCCCCAGCCAGCCCAGCCCATCCCATCACTACTCCTAACACCTCCCCCCCAGCCCAGCCCAGCCCTGCCCACCACACCTCCTACCCCCCCCAGCCCAGCCCAGCCCATCACTACTCCTAACACCCCCCCCCGCCCAGCCCATCACTACTCCTAACCCCCCCCCCCCAGCCCAGCCCAGCCCAGCCCAGCCCAGCCCAGCACCACTTCTAACCCCCAGCCCAGCCCAGCCCAGCACCACTCCAAACGCCCAGCCCAGCCCAGGGAAATTTTTTAAAAAAAAGAAAACCTGTCTCCTGCCGCTGTCGGGGCCGCCGCGGCAGAATCGAGCGTGCCGCGGGGCCCCCCTGTACCCGGCACAGCCTCTCCTCCCTGTAGCAGCTCTCTCGTTGGAGCTGAAGTCAGACGCGCCGGCTTGCAGAGCGCGAGGGAAGAGTTTTTCCCTCGCTGCTCTGTTAAGCCCGCGGGGGTTGATGGGAAGTTCCCATCAGCCCCCGCGGGCCTAACAGAGTCGCGAAAGGGAAACTCTTCCCTTCGCGCTCTGCAAGCCGGCGCGTCTGACTGCAGCTCAGAAGAGAGAGTTGCTACAGGGAGGAGAGGCTGTGCCGGGTACAGGGGGGCCCCGCGGCACGCTCGATTCTGCCGCGGCGGCCCCGACAGCGGCAGGAGACAGGTTTTCTTTTTTTTTTTTCAATTTTACTTTTACAAAAGAATGTTTTTTGCGCGGGGCCCCCTGAAACGCGGGGCCCTGTGCAAAAAACATTCTCGCTCAATGGACGGGCCGGCCCTGCATATACGGTTCTGAAGAAAAGGTTTTGTGGCTTTAGCACCAGTTGCTCCCACAATGGTGACTGCTCTTGCGGAAAATGGGGCGATCTGTTTGTCTACTACAGAATGTTCTGCTCCAGTATCAACCATAAAGTCCATAACTTGGTCTCCTATTTGTATGCTGACCATAGGCTCCTGGAGACCTAAAGCGAATTCGGAGCCCGGTCTGTCCTAATCTGCTTCATCTACATCGTAGGTCGCTGCGGCCACTGCTTGTATGGCCTCTCCCCTTTCTCGTTGAAACTGTTCTCGATTGGCCCTTCCACGGTTCCGGGGTCGGCCTCTTCCTCTTTCTCTCCATTGAGCATTGTTTTCGTCATCCTGAGGGGCGTCTTTGAGTTGCGGGCATGTATCTCTCCAATGTCCTTCCTCTTTGCAATAAGCGCATTGGTTCACGCCTAGTTGGGGCCGGCTATCTCCTCGGCCCCGCCCTCTTCCTCTGCTCCTTCGACTAGGGAAACCTCCCCGTTTCTGTTCAACTATGGCCGCAGCCAAAAAATCAGCTTTCTTCTTCATCTTTCGATCACATTCTTTCTGTCTTTCATTATCACGATTCACATACACTTTATGAACGACTTCCAGTAACTGAGTTGCATTCATGCCCGCAAACCCCTCTAGTTTCTGTAGCTTACGTCTAATATCTGGTTGTGACTGATTCACAAAAGCAGAATTCACCATGCATAAGCTTCCTGGTGCATCTGGATCATAGGGAGTATACATTCTATACGCTTCAGTCAATCTTTCATAAAACACTGCTGGGCTTTCATCTATGCCCTGGTTAACTTCGGTCACTTTAGAAAGATTCATAGCTTTCTGGCCCCCCCTTCTTAGACCTTGCATAAGGCCTTGGCGAAACCGTGATAGTGATTTGGATCCTCTCTCTGTATTCGGATCCCACTGGGGGTCTTCATTTGGGAATTCTCTTTGGGCTGCTTCTCGATCTATCCCTTGTGCATCTCCCGGTGCTAAAGGGTTATCTGCCAGCCAGTCGACAGCTGCTTGCTTTATTTGTGTCCGCTCCTCAGTAGTGAATAGGGTAGACAGGAGCTGACGGCAATCTGCCCAAGTGGGTTGGTGGGTTTCCATAATAGTATGCATTAATTCTGTTAGTTCCTGGGGCTTGTCGGTATAGGAAGCATAATGTGACTTCCAGTTTAACAAATCAGTAGTGGAGAAGGGCACATATACTAAACTTAGGGGTCCCGCCACCACCTGATTATCTTCATCTCTCACGGGCACTCCCGGGACTTGCCGTAAAGGCATCATTTTCGCAGTAGAAGTCTTTCTGGATCTGAGGGGGATTTTAGAAACTCTCCTGGCAGGGGCTTTCTTCTTGCTCGTGCACTTAGTCTGGGATGCTTTACTTCTGACTGATGAGCTCACACTGACGGTCGTTTTTATACTGTCAATATCACTCTGGGAAAGCCCTTCCTCTTTCTCTTCTGTCTCTGACTCAACTTTCTCCTCAGTCTCGGTTGAGTCATCCTCCTCATCTGAAGTGAGCTTATCTGCCTGCTCTTCGGGTGATGGTTCTGGGGTTGGGTCCCGCTCCCGCTGTCTCTGTGGCTCTGGGGCAGGACGCGGTGGCACCTTTACTGGATGCTGGGCTCGGGGCTGTCTAGTTATCACTTCGGGGGACTCAGGATCTGCAAGGACGGGTTTTCGTCTGGATTTCTCACCTGTCCCTGTCTTTTTAGTCTGATCTGCTTTCTGCGTTTGATCTGTTAATGCTAACATTATTCTGCACTGTTCTTCATAACAGCGCTTCGCCCAAGGGGGCGGGTTCTCACAAATACTCAACCAGGAATCTATATAGGGGTACTGGTCGGGGTGCGCTACTCGCACCTTCTGGTGAACTGACTGAATAATTCCTATGGTAAAAGTTCCCTCTCGGGGCCACACGGGGTCTAAGTCGGGCCACTCCCTGGTACACAAAATCTGTAATCGTGTTGCAGTCATTTTAACTCCATAATCTCCTGAATATCCTTCCTTAAAATGTGTGATCATACATTCTAATGGAGTGTGCTTAGTAGACCTCGCCCCTCCCATATCGATGTGTGCGCGCAACAACAAACAGAAGGGCAAAGGAGGGCGGACCGTGGGTAAGGGGTCCTCACGGCCCTAGAAACATATAAGGGAAACAAATAACAAGACAAGACGACGGTCGCTTCCTCCTTTTTACGACCTGGACGCGGTCGCCCGGCCAGGAAATGCGTTACTCAGGAGTCCGCCTTCGCTTGGTCCGTGCTGCCAGACCTCTCATTCACACTTCATTCACACAATCATGCTAGCAACGTATCCCAAAAAAACACAGCCCAATCCTGTCTATTCTGACTAGGCCATGTTCAAATTCCAAAATACAAGAAGACGATAGTTTCACCCCGCGAATACTCATGCAGGGGTAGTCGGACCGTCTTGAGAGGTGATCAAGCTCTCTTTTCCAAATTCCAGGTTCCAAGTTCAAGATTCAAATGGCAGTACTGCTCTGACTCATCTGTCTATACTCACCGGATCCGGTCCTCAAAGTTCCCAAGCAAGCGCATGAGTTGGACCTCGGACTCCCCTCACTCGGGTTCGAGGTGTTGGTTCCAGCCGGGCCCGGCCCCCGCCGAGGTCCAGCCAGCTCCCTCCGATGCAAGGGAACGGTGGCGCCAGAGAGCGAGCCCACGTCGGAAGAGCGCGATCCCGGCAGGACCAAACCTGTAGAGGCGGAAAGTCGTGGTATATTGCCCTATATACCCTCTATTACCACGCATTCCCGGCCAACGCACCAAGAATATGTAGCAGCAGAGCGCAGACAAAGCAATGATACCAGGAGTCTGTTCAGAAGGTCCAAATCATTTATTTGTGCACAAGTCTCAAGCAGAATCAAATTCAAAATGGCTGAGCAATGGTTTCTAGCAAAACAACAACTTTTATAGATTTCTTCTCCATTCTAGACATAGGCAAACATTTCATTGGTCCCGGTAACCCCCCGTACACCTTCTATTGGTTCCGGTACTGATATGGCTATCCAATAATATCCTTCGACTGGGCTTAGCACCTGCTTATCCCCCTTATAGTCCCAATTACAATGGTCAGTTCACCAACTTTGATACTTTTCTCTTCCAAGGCCATTTGGCTAGTTATTTATTTATTTATTTATTTAACAGGTTTTTTATACCGCCTTTCTTACAATCAAAGCGGTTACAAGACTACATCAGGTTAACATACAATACAAAGATAAAAACATCAGACTATAAAGACAAAACAATGCATCCAGTTTTATACCACCTTATCAAAATATCAAAGTGATAAGCAATGGATCTATAGGTAACAACGAAAGACTACATCAGAACATCAGAACATGTGGGAAAGCAGGGCACTGTAACCTTTCTTTCAGCAGAGTTAATTAATTCCATAGCAGCTGTACTCTCTTATCAATAGCAATTAAACTTATTTTTCTATATTTTTCTGAGTTTCGATTCTGCTCAGCTAAGCTGATTGTGCTTCGTTAAGTTTCAGTTCTATAATAGCAGCATTCTGGGGGATGTGCAATTCCTATGGGCCTCTCCACAGGTTTCATTCACAGGTCAAGCTATTTAGGCCTGTCTGTTTACGTCAGACACCATGGATCATAGGCCTTCGCCTACCACATTATGATTACTGTATTGTAACTTTTGTTAGCTTCCCTGATTTCTTTGAGCATTTCATTATCCATCTGTTCATTCTGGCCAGGCAGTACATCCCCACTGCCATTGCCTTCCCCTTTTTATATGGAATTTTTATCCATAGAGATTCCACAGCGTATTTTGTATCCTGCAAAACTTTAATCCTATGTGACTCAATGAATTCTCTAACATAGAGCACAACCCCTCCACCAATTTGATCTATTCTATCATTGCGATCTAGTTTGTATTCAGATATCACAGTGTCCCATTGTTTGTCCTCCTTCCACCAGGTCTCTGAGATACCAATCATATCTAACCTTTCATTTAGAGCTATATATTTTAACTCTTCCATCTTATTTTTTAGACTTCTAGCATTTGCATACAGGCATTTTAGAGGTTGGAATATCAATTGATAGGGGTAATTTGGAATATTTCAGCTCTATACTTAAGGACATCTGGGTAACATTTATCTTTATTGGAACCTCTCTGTTTGCATGTCCTAACTTCCCTATTTTGTTAGTATCCTTCAAGGACACATTTTTCCAAACCATGTGCTCTTGGGTGACTGTCGGCTTTCCTATATTATCTAGTTTAAAATCTGCTCTGTGTTCTTTTTAAATGTAAATGCCAACAGCCTGGCTCCATTCTGGTTAAGGTGGAGCCCATCCCTTTGGAAGAGCCCCTCCCTTTCCCAGAAAGTTGCCCAGTTCCTAACAAATCCAAAACCCTTTTCTTTGCACCATTGTCTCATCTACACATTGAGACTCTGGAGCTCTGCCTGCCTTTTGAGCCCTATGCATGGCACGGGAAGCATTTCAGGGAATGCTGTCCTGGAAGTTCTGGATTTCAACTTCCTACCTAAAGGCCTAAATTTGGCCTCCAGAACCTCCCTCCCATATTTTCCTATGTCATTAGTACCAACATGTACCAAGATAGCAGTCTCCTCCTCAGTGTTATCTAAAATCTTGCCTATGTGGTGTGTAAGATCCGCTATCTTTGCACCAGGCAGGCATGTTACCAGGTGATCGTCACATCTACCTGCTACCCAGCTATCTACATGCCTAATTATTGAATCACCCACTATAACAGCCATCCTAACCTTTCCCTCATGGGCACAGGACTCTAGAGAAACCTCCTTGGTGCAAGAGGGTGTTACATCTCCTGGGTGACAGGTCCTAGCTACAGGATCACTTCCTGCCTCACCAAGGTGATGTTCTCCTTGCATGTTCCCGAAATAGACAACTGTGGGGCAACAACCACATAGACATCCCCACAGCAATATTTTCTAACGGAGACTTCTATACCATGTTGCATATACATCCCTGCATGTCATTTTGCATGCGGAGTCATGCAGTGACATACAAATCACAAAACAAGTGTCTTTGTTTCCCTTCATTATTCTTTACAGTTATGGAAAGTAATGGGGATATCATAGTATCCTCTCTATTCCTTCCAGGTGTTTTAGTGGAAGAATGAGCACTTTTCTGATACTTATTTGTGCCCTGGAGTAGGAATAGATATGGCCATCATTGCTGATGGGTTGAGATGTGCGGGTGGCTTCTGAAATCGGGTGCCTATGTCTATCTTTTAAGGAACACCCCAAACACTCTTCACCATACATCCATGTGATCACACCAGAGATGTGTAATTTCTAAAATGTATCTTGCTATGTCTTAGTGGTTCTGACATCTGAATGGGCATTTTCAAACTAAGAATAGAGCTTATAAAATGTCCCCTTGGTGTATAGACTTATAAAAGAGGGCATGGGACATTTTAATGCAATGGTTTGAAACTGCACTATTGAAGGGCCACAAACCTCTATCGTATAAAAATTTAGCTCATGTATGTTCAGTAAAGAGTTCCTAAGTTGTTGTTATGTCATTAAGTGTCATAGAGTCAATGTCGCCTCATGGCGACCCCATGGATTGTTGTCTTAAACTGCGTTCAATCTTCAGTCGTGTGGCTAATTGTTGATTGAGTGGCATTCATATCTGTTATTGGACTGATCTTTCATATCACCGTTCTTCCTATTTTGCACCGACTTTCAACCTTGCCAAGCATGTCTTACTCTAATGATTTTTCTTTTTGCATGATGTGTCCGTGTCAAAATCTTGTCATTTGATCTCCTCCTGTACCAAGTCATTGGTTCTTTGGGTAGCCTTTGGTATATACAATCGGTTCAATATTCAGCAGTGACAGCTAGTGTGATTACAGTGGTTAGCTATCACCACTGAACCCTAGACCCAGATATTCAATACCAGGCCTTATCTGGCTATTGGAATTGAATATCTGGGTCAGCCAGATAACCAGGAAGCTAACTGGGCAGTGGTGATATCCAGCTGCTTCCCAGTGGCTTCAGCAGTGGATGTTAGGTCAGCCTTTACTGCACCTGACTCACTGCTGAGAGATATTGGGCAGTGGCTGAATATCTCTGCTGACCAGTTATCCCAGGGGGTTGCCCCTGCTCCACCCCTGGAATACCTCGATGCTAGTCGATTAGTATCGGGGCACCTTGCGACGGCACCCACAGATAATCAGTGGCACTAACTGTGTTAGTGGCACCAACAAAACTTTTATCTGAAAATAAGATGGGAAAACCTGCACAGGATGGCAAGCACAGCCACCAAGAAACTGTGGGCCGCATTATGAGCTGCCGCACTCAACAGCATAAGTTAAACACCGGCGTTGGGGTTTAACTTAATCAGTATATTCAGTGCTCCTATCCATATAACTTTTAAAAAATACACGGACATAAGCTGATAGTCAAAGACAATTATGCTTTCACCAGCAGCCTGCAAAAGCATAATTGGCTTTGAATATCGGCCTACATGTGATTTGCAGCAGTAGTGGACCCATAAATAAAATATGCATGTGGAGAGCAATTTTATAACAGGATGTCTAATAAAAGCGCTTTTTAAGCCTATTTTACAAAAACAAATGAGTGCCCACTTGTCTTTATAAAATTCTATCCTAAGTTAACACACAGAAATTTACACCAGCAATGCTAACACCAAACATTTTCAAGAACATGAATAAATTATAGAATTGTATAATTTACTGATGTATTTGTGTGTTCTGCCCATACTCTGCCCACGTGCATGCCCACCAGCGAAGTATGCACTAGGGGAGTCATTTTAGAAGTCCTATTCCTGCTTTGCATGTCCAAAAATGGGCATAGAGATGTCTCCAGAGCCATTTTAGAAGCTGACTCTGGGGATGCCCACAGCTGAATGGGGGCATGGAGGAGGCGTTGCTAGGGCATTTCCGGGAACCTGGAAGCATGGCCAGGGCATTCCCAGGAATTTGGACATCCACGCCGGATCACAAAAACATCATAGATGTCTATCATCATGTCTAACATTAGACCTGCTCTGAGGCATGAGAAAACATCTGAAAAGTGCTCACTTTAGCTGAAATACATCCAGAGGGTGTAGAGAAGAATTCAGTAGATCATCCCAACACAATGTCAACGACAACAGCAGGATTTGAGCTCTGGCTGCCATGTTCCTAACCAGCTACACTAACCATTAGACAATTCCTAGATGTCCAGCATCTAAAATCCTATTCTAGGGATGTCTAGGTAGACGCCCCCACAGACGTCCATATTGGACACATCCAGATTTCTGAAATCAAGTCTGCAGCTGGATGTACCTGCATTTTTTCAGACATTCTGATGTAGAGGTCCCAGATTGCACTTGAACGTCTCTTCTAAAATCCCCCTCTAAGCAAACAATGTGCACACATACTTTTATGCTGGTAGCTATTTTACAAGAAGTCATTTACGCAGATATGTGGCCACTTCAGCACGTAAATAACTAAAATACCAACATTTATACACACGTCATTAACACCTAGAAATAGGCACTTCCTTATAAAATTACCTCCTTAAAATAGAAAGCTTTCTGTAGTTTCCTTTCCTACTTGGCAGGTTTGAGAAAAGAGTGACCCAGGATGATTGAAATGTAGCCCAATATTTAGCATATAAACCTACAAAGAACTAAAGAACAGTGAGTTTACACAGAAAACATGTCATCTCTAGGTTTTAATAAATGTTCTAATATATCTTAAGTGCAATAAATGTAGTAACTTTATTGGTATTTCTGCTATTTCTTTTGTTCTAGAGTCTCCCTATTCGGTCAATCAGTAAGAACATGCTAATTGTCACCCTTAGCCATAAATATACTTTAATAGCTTTCTGTAATAAATAAAGCCTGGATTGTGTTGTCAAGCATCCCATAATAGTTTACTACACATCTGGGCATGCTGACTTCTGCTTTTAAATGCGCCTATCGAAATTAAATGGGCTCTGTCCAATTAATGGGTTCTTTTTCAGTAAA
Source organism: Ichthyophis bannanicus (assembly GCA_033557465.1). Taxonomy (NCBI): domain Eukaryota; kingdom Metazoa; phylum Chordata; class Amphibia; order Gymnophiona; family Ichthyophiidae; genus Ichthyophis; species Ichthyophis bannanicus. Next base: position 855,899,605 of record CM066032.1, read on the forward strand.
TATGTATATAACTTAAGCTTTTTCCATTTAGGCATCATAAAACCAGGCTACTGATTTGAATAATGCAGCACAGCATGGTAAAGTCAGGATGAAAGCTGGCTTTCTTGTACTTGAGTATGGTATTTCATGCCAGAGCTCATATCAGTCCTTCCTAGTCATTAAATTAATCTGCTTACCTAGCTTCCATTCATATTTCTGTTTTACTAGTTTGCTTTGAACTGATTGCCATCTCTTTCTACAGTATGTGTGTAGAGGGAAGGGAGATAGATATATCAAAGTTTTTAACAATGACTCAGGGAGGGTAATTTTCAGAGCCTTTTTGAGGGTAAAACAATGTTTTACCCCATGGAAATAAGCAGCTACAAAATGTGCCTCTTCTCCTTATGTAATGGCAGAGAAAAAAATGTTTAAAGTACCTGCTGATAGCTGCACTAAAAATAAATGAAAAGGGTCAGTAAAATCTCAAATAAGGAAACATGACAAATAAATAAATCTTTACTGGTTCTGAAAGAATATATGTGGACATATGTGTGTATGAATGTATGGGGAACTAGACTGCAGTTTCAATACAGTGTTAAAGGAGTTAATGTACAAAGCAGGGATGATGCAAGAAGCAGCTGAGCCTGGGACAATCAGGGAGAGAGTTCACAGGAGATAAGGAGATAAAAAGCAATGGACCCAGTTAAGTAAATGCATAAGACGGACACTAAGAAAACTTTAAAGAAAATAACCTGTAAACTTATGTTTATGTGTGCAAAGGTCTGCTAGGGGCTTTAGAGCACTGAAAATGTGCTGTGTGAGTTGAAATGAAGGTAGTAAGGGACTGTTTCCGGACAGAGCTGGGTGTAAGAACACTTTTGCAAAGAGGATAGAAACCTTGTGTGGAAACTTCAGTTACTGCTTGGAAAAGAAGACTGAGGGGAAAGAGCGTGTCTCTGTATGGAAAAGCTGGAAAAGGATTCATTGATATCAGAACTGTAAGTAATCTGCTAGTTAGATGCCTAGTCTCCCAATTTCTCAAGGTCCTCTTGCAATTTTCACAATCTTCTTGTGATTTAACTAATTTGAATAATTTTTTGTCATCTATAAATTTGGTTCACTTCACTCATCTCCATTTCCAGGCCATTTATAAATATGTTATAAGCCAGTGGGTCCAGGGCAGATCCCTGGGATACTCCATTGTTCACCTTTCTCCACTGAGTAAATTAACCATTTAGCCCTACTCTCTGTTTTCTATTTTTAACCAGTTCCTAATCTGCAATAGGATACTACCTCCTGTACCATGACTTATTAATTTCTGTCAAAGGCTTTCTGAAAATCCATATACAATATGGGGGTCATTTTGGAAGCACTAATTTATGCGTTTGACAACTGGAAAACAGTAAAGAGATGTTCAAAGCATAGAGACATCCCCAGAAGCTGGCTCTGGGGATGCCCCTAACATAAGGACATCCAAGTCTAAATGGGGGCATGATGGAGGCATGGCCAGGGCGTTTCCAGGAACCTGGACGTCCCCTCCTGATCTCAGAAACATCCTGGACATCTAGCATCTCGTCTAAGTTTAGATCTGCTCCAAGCATAAATAGTGCTTGTTTTGACTGATTGACATGCAGAGGGTATAAAGTAGAAAGCATTCCATCATTCCTAGTACTCAGCATTATATCAACAATAGTAGCATGGGATTTGGACCTTGGCTATCCTGTTTTTATCTCACTACTCCAACCATTAGGTTATCCTGCTGTATGGTTATTGGAATGTCTTTGTAGGCAACATTCCAGATCTCCATATTGGGCATATCCATGTTTATGAAATCATGTCTGCACCTGCACGCATCTGCTTTTCTTTCAAACGTCCTGGTTTGGATTGCACTTTGATGTCCCTTCTAAAATTCCCTCTTAATTTCTCTGCTATGGTCTGGAACTCTGTTAGTGCTCCTTTTAATCCTCTATCATTAGTGGTCCAACTGACTCCCTTGCAAACCTTTTGCTTTGAATGCACCTGAAAAATCATTATTATGAGTTTTTGCTTCCACAGCAAGCTTCTTTTTAAATTCTCTCCTTGCCCGTCTTATCGATGCTTTGCATCTAATTTTTGTGGGACCCTAGTCTGGGCCCTAGGGCTTACAGGCATAGGGCTGCCTTGTAATGTCCTTAAATAAAGCTTTTCTGACTGTCCCTAGTGGAATTCTGGTACTTGTAGTTAGGCTTTTCTTAAGCAAGGACAAAATGTAGTGTGAGACCGTTGGTAAGGCATACAAGAATATTTATTTTTCTATGGGGATTTCCAAGGCATTAAAATTCAAACATAAGGCATTAGGATACTTCTCCAACACAAAGGATAACAGAAGATAACTGGCAATTGAGGTAAATGGAAACCAAAAGTCCTGCTAACCTTATCAGCTGTTTTTCATTAAACAAAACAGTACTCAGCACAGCTTCTTGTATCTCTTTCAAACAAAAAGGTAAACTTTCTTCTTGGCACAACTGTTGTTTTCCCTTTTAAACAAACTTCTGGTAACACACAGCTTTTGCACAACTGTGGTTTTCCCAGTTCAAACAAACTTCTGGTAACACACAGCTTCTTTGCTTTAGAAGAAAGCTCTTACTTGGAAAAGCACATCCTTGGCTTTGGAAGACTATTAGCAGTTACAGAGTTATGCACAATACAGCTTCTCACTCTTTCTCAGCTCTGCTTAGTAAGGCTCAGTCTTCTTTTAAACAGAATGAGCAATCCATTGGAGAGATTTCTAGGTCAGACTCTGGCACATAAGAATTGACCTGCATTTCCTCCTGGGCTAAAGAATGCTCATTGCCTTCTACAGCCTTAAAAGCTTCCTCAGCTTCTCTGTCTTGTAGGAACTTTTGAAACTGGCTCCACAGCAAATCTTTCTGATTGGGCACATTTACTTTGGGAGAATAAGCCTTTCTCTCAGGGAACACTTGTGCTAATGTTTCTAGTGTTTTTAGCTCAGCTGCTCTGCTCACTGCTGGGGTTTGGCTTTTTCCACTCTCAAGCGTCTCCACCCACCTTCTGGCAGTTGTAGGGCTCAGGTCTGGCTCTTGTACACTAGCTGTTGCAAACTGTTCCTGTTCATCTGTAAGCTGTTAAGCTATACATCTGTTGGCTTCACTTCTGGGAGCATTTCTCAGACATCCACTGCTTCCTTTTCTACTGACCTCTTTCAGCTTCTGGAAGTCAGACTTCTTGTGCCTTTCTCCACTCCTTCTCTCATGAGATCTCTCCTGAAAGCCTTCCTGGAATCCTTCTTCCTCTCCAGGATCTCCCAGGGCTCTGGGATATCTCTTCCCACTGGAATCCCCTTGCTCCAGGATCTCTCCTTCTCCTGTGGAAGTGACTCTCCCTTCCTTCCTTCCTCTCTGGTCAGAGTGAGGTTTTAAAAACCGTTTCTTCCCTGCCACACACTTGCCTTCGCACAGGCCTTTCCAATCAGTATCTAAGCCTGCCCCCACTTCAGAGTCTGGGTGTGGCTTAGCCTCAACAGAGACAGGATTTTTTTTCTTTCCTGCTCTGCAAGCTCTGTGCACAGCTTGTCTGTCACTTGGTTTAAAGGCAGAAACATGGTTTTCTTCTATCTCCATCTGTTCTTGGCCGCTCTCCTCATCACACTTTCCAGGTTTTATGATGTTTTTTATTTTCTTTATTTGGATCCTTTTTCTATGTTTTGAAAAATGCTTTTTTTTTGGCTATGACAGTCTTTTTCACCTCCCCTTTAAAATATGCCAACAATCGTTGGTCTTCCTTTTTTTTTTTTTTAAGCATGGAATATATGTGGTCTGGGCTTTCAAGATGGCATTTTTGAACAATATCCCGGCTTGATATAAATTCTTAACCTTTGCTGCTGCTCCTTTTAGTTTTTTCCTAAACGTTTTCCTAATGTTATCATGGTCTCCCTTTGGAAAGTTAAATGCTAATAAGGTAAATTTCCTTGCTGTCCTCCCACTATTTATTAAATCAAATTTGATCATGTTGCCATGTGGCCCCAGTGCCATCACCTCTTACACCAAATCCTGCATTCCACTAAGGACTAGGTCATTCCATTAGTTCCCCTTCATGTCTGTTCCCGAACCAGCTGCTCCATGAAGCAGTCATTTATTTCATTTATTTATTTAACTAGGTTTATATATACTGCTTTTCTACAAGTCAAAGCAGTGTACATTCAGGTACTGTATATATATTTCCCTTGTCCCCAAAGGGCTCACAATCTATCTCCCTAGCATGTTCTGATGTGACACTGTCCAAGGTGTAAATGTGTACATGCCCTTCTCCTGAAATAATTTTCAGAATGAAGGTCCACAGAATAGAAAAGCAGGCATGCATTTTTCATCAAGCTGTTTTAAAATTACTTCATAATTGAAGGAAACTCTTGACAGTTTAGATCCATAATATGGAAACAGCTTCTCTTGCACTGTGAGAGCAATTAGCGCATGGTGTGTACACAGGATTACCTGTGCCGAGCTTACTTCACCCATTCTCTGCTCCTACCCATCCACTTGTGGCCTTTAAAGTGGGCTGCGCAGTTAGCACGGGAATCATCATGTGCTGTCATGACCCTGTGCTACCTGGCAACGCGTGTCCCAGTGCGCCTTCCGTGTGCTCCAGAACACATGCTTCCAGGTAGTGCCCATTAGTAAAAGACCCCCTTAGTGTCAAGACCTCTCTCTGCCAGTCCCTGGAAGACCTCTCTTTGCTAATAAGACTTCTACTTTTAACTACTGCAATGATTATTTACAACCCTGGATTTCTGTCCTGAAGGTCTCTTTTTTGTGATGTGACAATCATTTCAACCCAGAAATCCAGGCAGGTGGGTCCCAGTTCCCTGGTGTATACTTCACTGGTATCAGGGATTTTAGTTCAAGGCTGCCCCACTAAAATCCAGTAAGTGAGCTCAGTATACCCTAACCACTGGCCATTGTAGGTGTGTGCATGCACCGGCCGTGCACAGGTGGTCTAGAGTCCCATGTCCTGATGGCACTCACATTTGCTGGATCCTACAGGGTATCGTGATGCCAGAGGGTCCATGATGTAGGTCACTGGGTCTCCTGTCATATGTCTCACCTGTCTATCAAAGGAAAATAAAACCTCTTTATAGAAATAGGCAGGACACTAGAGTTTAATTCTTGTCCCCAAGTAAGTGTGGGCACTACATTAACACTTTAAACTAGAAATAAAAATAAAATTCAGTCAACTCTCTGCTCAAGGTCCCTCCTTCCCCAATCCCTCCTTCACTTTCTGCCCAGACCTTGGCTGACTATTTCCATGACAAAGTCCAGAAGATTAGCCTTGAATTCTCCACAGGTTCACCTCCCCCCCCCCCCCCCACACCTCTTCAATCTCAAATCCTTCCCTCACCTTCTGTTACCATTTCTTCCTTTTCTGAAATCACTGAGGAGGAAATGCAAATCTTCTCTCCTCCTGCAAACTGATTACCTGCTGCTCTGATCCCATTCCCACCTGCCTACTTAGCTTTATCTCTTCTGCTGTCATCCCTTCCATCTGTCATCTCCTTAACCTATCACTTTCCACTGTAACTGTTCCTGTGGTCTTCAAACATGCTCTAGTTGCACCTCTCCTCAAAATGTTTTCACTAGACTCTACCTGTCCTTCTAGTTATCAGCCTATCTCTGCCCTCCCCTGTGCTTCAAAACTATTTGAATGAGCAGTTGACTGCCACTGTCTTGACTTTTTTCCCCTCTCAAGCTCTTCTGGATTCACTGCAGTCTGGCTTTCATCCTTTGCATTCCATAGAAATGGCTCTTGTCAAAGTCTCCAGAGATGTGTTTCTTGACAAATCTAAGGGCCTTTACTCAATCCTTATCCTTCTTGACCTTTCAGCTGCCTTTGATACTATTGTTGATCACCATCTTCTCTTCGATACTTGGATTTAGGGGCTCTGTTCTGTCCTGGTTTTCTTCTTATCTCTCCCATCACACTTTTAGTGTATGCTCTGGTGGATCCTCCTCTATTGTTATCCCACTTTCAGTTGGTGTACCTCAGGGTTCTGTTTTGGAACCTCTCCTTTTCTCTCTACACTCAGTTCCTTGGTACACTTATATTCTCCCATGGTTTTCAGTACTATCTTTATGCTGACAATTCTAGGAATCCAGTCCCAGATCTCTGCCTGCTTATCCAACATTGTTGCCTGGATGTCTCACTGCCATCTGAAATTGAACATAGCCAAAACTGAACTCCTTATTTTCCCCCTAAACCCACCTCCCTCCTTCCTCCCTTCTCCATTTCTGTGGATGACACTACACTCCTCCCTGTTTCCTCAGCTCACAACCTTGGGGTCATCTTTGACTCTACTCTCTATTTCTCTGCATATCCAACAGATAGCTAAAACCTGCCTCTTTTTCCTCTATAACATCAGCAAAATTTATCCCTGCCTTTCTACTCACACTACTAAGACCCTTATCCACTCACTAGTCACCTTCCACCTTGACTACTGTAACTGCTCCTTGCTGGTCTCTCTCTGAATCATCTCTCTCCTTTAATCTATTCAAATCTCAGCTGCACGGCTTATCTTCTGCCACTGTTGCTATGCTCATGTAACCCCTCTTTTCAAGTCACTTCACTGGCTCCCTATCAGTTTCCGCATCCAGTTCAAACTTCTCCTACTGACCTACAAGTGCATACATTCTGTGGTTCCTCACTACCTTTCCTCTCTTATCTCACTCTACAGCCCTCCTCGGGAACTCAGCTTCTCTGGCAGATCCCTGTTATCTGTGCCCTTCTCTGCCATGCCAACTCCAGACTTCGTTCAATCCAATTTGCTGTTCCATATGCCTGGAACAAACTACCCAAGTCTGTGCATCAGACTCCTTCTCTAGCACAATTCAAATCTAGGCTGAAAAACCACCTCTTTGAGGCTGCTTTTGAATCCTGATGCCCTTCACTCTCTTGTCCACTACTTATGTGTATCTTACCATACTCTAGTCCCCAGTTTTGCTGTTTTTTTGTCTTGATTAGATTGTAAGCTCTGATGAGCAGAGAATATGGGGTATGTTTACTAAACCACGGTAATGTAGCATTGGTAACGTTACCGGCAGCGATAAATGTTCTAGAGGGTGGAGAGAAGGCGAAGATAAGGGGTCAATGGGCGGGGAATGGGCGGGGAGAGGCTCCTGCTACACTAACGCTGGAACAGTAACGCCAGGACATTATCGCCAGTGAAAACTTGTCGGTAAATGCACGTTTGCAGGGGAGAGAGACCATTTAAGTGTCAGCAATGTACAGCACAGACAGGGAGCTCAAGTTAAGTGATAGTAGTGCTCCATTTGCAGCAACAGCATAGTGCCCAAGTATGAAAGGGCACTATGGTGATGGTGCAAATGGGGCAAAGGGGGCTGCAGGCAGGACATACAGTGGGGGCAGGTGGGGCACAGGGCAGACTAGGCAGTCGTCTAGGTGGCACATAGGAACACAGAAACTGGAAAACAGCAAGACAGCGGCTGACCAAGGTCAAACATGGCCAGTAGTCTGTGTTCCACAGTGTCCAATCCAGGGGACACGTACCCTGCAGGTACCCCAAACATCACACAGGAACCACAATGCCTGTAATGGGGCAAGCAGTGCACATCTGGGGATCACTCTAACAAGGGTCTACGTACCTTCCCCAGGATATGTCCCAAACTGTTTGTAAACCCAGCTAAATGAACACCCTTTACTACAGCCCCTGGTAAGGCAGTGCAGGGTGTGACCACGCATTGTCTGAAACATGTATACACCCAGTAGTCCAAATTGGATACATTGTACCTGCATTGCATGCCCTAGCCTGTCCACAGTCTGCTGGCATAATACAATCTATCTACCAGGTCCACCCTAACCAATATTTGCTAGTTCACCAACCTGACACCCCCCAGCCATCTCTCCCCCATGTGGAAGGGACATAACATTGGCAGGCAGTGATGGGGGAGATGTGTGGACCCCAGGGAGCGCTCTGCTTCTGTAGCAACAGTGTGGTGTAGTACACGTAGCCAGTGTATCTTGGAGCAGAGGGTCACACGTTCAGGTGCCAGCTGTGGATCTTGCAGAGCATTCCCTACATTTTACCCTACATTGCAGATACAATATCAACATTTGCAATCCCCAAAGCTTTGGCCAACAGGAATACAAACACCCATACAAACAGGCTCCACTATCCACAGCTTCATGGAGAGTCAGGCTGTTGGCACTGGCATGGAGCAGCAGTTATCACCAGAGCACTACTAGTAGCTCCTGCACACCTTAGTGATGCTTGCACTGTGATCAGGACCAGTGTGGTGGGCAGGGTTGCCAATCACCCCTATCTTTGCACAATGCTGCAATAGGAGTGTGTGTGTGTATGTCTATCCATTCTTTTGTAGCTTCCTACTCCTCACTGGGCCCACAATACGTACACTGTTGCCAGCGTTAGCCTGCAAATGTGCATACTGAGGAGCAAGGTATTGTGGGTATGGCCTGGACAGGGTGGATTGGGCAGGATGTGTCTGCATCGGGGATAGGGCAATGGCTGGGACATCGTAGTGCCCCACTACCACCTGCATAGACAGGGTGGCCACAGCATGTTATGCTGTGTTATGCTGGGAGGACACTCTCACTCTGACCGAGCAGTGACCATAGCACGATTATATTCCCACATACTGTAGTGCTATTCAGTATTTGTCTCTAGTTATATTGGTGTGCTCCTTTTTCTAGGGCCCAATCACTGAGGAACCTGCTGGGTGTACCTAGTTCCTCTGTGAACATGCAATATGGATTGTCTGCAGTTAGTATGTGCATGGCTGGAGCACCTGGTGCGGTGCAGCAGGTACAGTCTGATTGTTTCTTCTGCTGCTGAATGTCAGACCTCGGTGGGTGGCTGCTGAGGTTTTCTAGGCCTACTCCCAGCATTACTGCTGGTCTGCCAATGCCCTAGTTCTCAATTTTTTATGCCTGTCCTACTCAAATCATTTTCATGCCTGTAACAAACATATCTCTGCAGATCTGTGCTGCCAGCCCATAACACCCTCACCTCAGTTGCCAAACATCCTTCAGCCCATCTATCTGCCTCTGTCAGCTGTGTAGAGTCCTGTCTTCTTGTGCAGGCTGCTACCCTATGTCCTGCACTGGTACCCTTTTCAGCATTATGGTTCTTTGTGCTTGCCTTGTCTGTGCCTGATCTGCATGGCACCACTACTACTCTGTCCTCCTATCATTGCAAATATCCTGCCACCTCTGCCTCCACTGGGGGTCACAAATTTCCATCCTCTGCCACCCACTTTATTTGCAGCACTTTACATTGCCAAAACCCTGTGCATCGGTACAGCTACCTCCAACATGTTTGTCCACTTTACCGGCAGCCACATAGGATGTCCACAGATATGGCAGGTCCATCAGCTCCCACCTCTCCTTCCTTCCATCACTTGTTCATTGCCTTTCCTTGGTGCTCTATCCATTGTTAGGGTTACATCTGTTTTTATGCCTTACAGTTCATGCTTGTCAACTTGAAGCACCTTACAACCCTTAGGGCACCTTAACTTAAGGCACCTTAACATCCTTAGGGCACCTTCACCTAAGGCACCTTAAAGCCCTTAGGGCACCTTAACCTAAGGCACCTTAAAGTCCTTAGGGCACCTTAGCCTAAGGCATCTTAACACAAGGCGCCTTAATTTAAGGTGCCTTAGTTAAGGCACCTTAATTCAATGTGCCCTGAGGGCTTTACGGCACCCTACAGCCCATAAGGTGCCTTGAGTTAAGGCATCTTAAGTTAGGGCATCTTAAAGCCCTTAGGGCGCCTTGTCAACCTTAACGTGCCCTGTTTGTCACCTTAAAGTGCAATGTCCTGTTAACGTGTGTTAAACGGCCAAGGTGCCCTTTAACACACGTTAACAGCCCATCGCTCCCTTTATGCCGGAATGCCCCCTACCTGCCCACTGCCTTATATGGCTTCAAGTACATTAATGCTGCACTTACCGCTGGTAACTTTACCGCGGTTTAGTAAACATACCCCTGTGTCTTATATCTATATGTACAGTGCTGTGTATGCCTTGTAGCACTATACAAATGATTAGTAGTAGTAGTAGTAGTAGTAACTAGAACCTATTATACTTACTTCCCTAGCTGGGTCTCTTCAGAGACTTGTTCTGGTTCCATAGTCCCTCTGGGATAGGGCTGCTATCCCTTGAATCAGCAGTTTTCCTTGGAGCATGTTTAGTAAACTGCATTAGCTGTTAATACAGCAGATAGTGTTTGCCAAAGCACTGCACTAACATCTAATGCAGGGTTAGATAGCACAGCAATTTTTTGTGTTATCTGCAGACAGTGCGTGGGCAGGTTGTGGGCGGAAAGTGGATGTGTTTGCAATGTGTAGGTACCATGAGCATCATCAGTGCACAGTAACTGCACACTTTGCAGACATCACGAGTGCAACTACTGCTACCTCAATGCATGGCAGTAGCTGCATCCATGATGCTGCCGGGGTGCACTGTTGCATTTCCATTTGTTATCTGCTGGAGGAATACTGTGCATGTCCCCAACCGATAATTCACGGCTTTTGCAGCTAATGCAGTGCAATTTGCAATGATTGCGGTGTATTAGCTGTAGAAGACTAATGTGGTTTAGTAAACCCCCTACTGTCTCTTTCTTTGTGTTTGAGAGGCTGCTTCACTGGCAGTGCCCTATCACCACTCTTCTTCACACATACTGTTTGTGTCACTCTCACAGTGGGTACCTTCAAAACGTGGCATTCCTTTTTATCTCTGTACCCAGGGGCACTGGTAGCTCTGAGCACTCCCTAGGCTGTCTTCCTGACTGTCTGGCCCAAGTCTCTTTCCAGAGCAACACAAAGAGGAGCAGCTGCTCTTGCAGGAAGCACACGAGAACACAAGAAGCAAGAGCCGTGTAAAGTTGGAACAGGTTTTAATTGACCCCTACGCGTTTCAGCCGTAGCCTTCTTCAGGGGGCACACAGCTGAATAAAAAAATAAATATTTAATACAAAATAGATCAGTATAAAATAATAACACATTAAAATCATCAAAATACATGAATAATAAAAACATGTAATATAAACAATTGAAAAGATTAAGAACAAACTGGAACTAATACAAAATGTTCATTTTACACTTGCCTGTCAGTTTTTAGTATATTTATGTGTTCTCTTTCCACTCTGCATTTTGGTTTTAGGTAATTTATTCATAACACATATATGTTAATTATTCTTTATGAACATTTTGTATTAGTTCCAGTTTGTTCTTAATCTTTTCAATTGTTTATATTACATGTTTTTATTATTCATGTATTTTGATGATTTTAATGTGCTATTATTTTATACTGATCTATTTTGTATTAAATATTTATTGTTTTATTCAGCTGTGTGCCCCCTGAAGAAGGCTACGGCCAAAATGCGTAGGGGTCAATTAAAACCTGTTCCACCTTTACACTGCTCTTGCTTCTTGTGTTCCCAAGTCTCTTTCCAGAAACATTCTGCAGAGCTTGGCATAACTTGCTGCTTCACCTCAGGCATCCCCTTCTCAGGCTGTGCAGTGCTGCTTTTGGCTTCACTTTTCTGCTCCTTCTTTATTTTCCTTCTTCCTGTCTTAAGCCTTACACACCAATTCTCAGGTTTCTCTTCTGAAACTAGTGGGACTAGGAGATTCTAGACTCAGTATGAACTTCCCCTCCCCTTTTCCTCATACTTTTGTCTTTTTGCGCAGAGCTGGTTTGATTATATTTTGAATGAATTTTTTTGCTTCAGTCTTTACTGAAGATGATGTAGGAAACTTACCCATGCCAGAAATGCTATTTAAAGGTGATGTATTGGAGAAACTGAAACAAATCTTGATAAATTGGGAAGATGTAATACAGCTAATTGATAAACTCAACAACAGCAAATCACCTGGACCATAGGCATACATCAGAGGGTGTTGAAAGAACTGAAATATGAGATTGCAGAACTATTATTAGTAATCTGTGAACTATCATTAAAATCATCTGTAGACCAAGAAATTTGGAAAACAACATCTGTTGTCAGTAATAATTTAGCCCCCATCCCTCACATACTGTTATACTGTTGTCTGCAAATCAATAGTCATTATACTGTAGCCAGTACTAATTAGCCTTTATACTGTTGCCAGTAATAATTAGTCATTATACTGTTACTAGTAATCAGTCCACATACTGTTGCCAGTAATAATTAGTCATTATACTGTTACTAGTAATCAGTCCGCATACCCATCTTTCATACATTGTACTACCGTTGTCTGTATCCCTTTATACTGTTGCCAGTAATAATTAGTCATTGTACTGTTGCCAGTAACTTCATATACTGTGATACTGTTGTTTGCAACCCAGTAGTCATTATACTGTTGCCAGTAGCCACCCAGACCATTGGAACAGTTGCAGACGGCTATTTATTAATTCCCATACTCATCCCTTATACGCTATTATATTAGTCTGTACTGTACTGCAAGTTTTCTAGAATGCACAAAGCCCTGCTATCACTCATTTCCCTCCTTACCCTTGGTCTCCCCTGTGTCACAAACGCCCTCAACCATGATAACAGCTACATACCAATACTACACACATTTGGAAGGAGATGGTATGAATTCCCCCACAACACAACGGCAAAAACCAACCATACATCCTACTCCCATCTACTTAATATTCCTTTACAAGTCATCAACAAGACTCAAGCTGAGAAGCACCATCGCCAACGCTTACTTAAATGTGTGTTGATAAATGCCAGATCAGTACGATCAAAATGGCCCGCAGCCATGGACCTGATTCCACTATACAATCTCGACATCCTGATGGTCACGGAAACATGGCTATCTGATTGTGACAACGTCCTCCTGAACCAGATGCTGCCACCAGGATTTGATCTTTACACATGCCACAGGTCAACCCAGAAAGGAGGCGGGACACTCATCCTCGCCAAAACAGATCTAAAATTCAAGCTATGCAATTCCTCCAGCTCAACCCACCTTGACTCCCTCACCATATCTAATGAACTCTGCTCAATCAACCTTCTTTATCGAGCACCCTCCCCATTACCGGATGACCTTCCAACTATAATTGAGCTCGCGTGCACATCATCCACTTCACGCACTCCAAATTGGTTAGTTGGTGATTTCAACCTCCCATCTCTCCATGACAGCCACTCAGCAGCATTTCTAGACGCACTAGAGGATCTAGGCTACAAACAATACGTTGACTCGCCCACTCACACTAAGGGAGGTATACTAGACCTCATCTTCGCACCTCATTTCAACACCCTAACACACCAAGCCCTTGCACTGTCGATTATACCAGTGCCATGGTCAGATCACAATCTTATCCGATTCAATATACCCACCCATACTTCTCACAAGAGCCAAATACCATCTAACACACCCGGAACCCACACAGCCCACTTTCAACCTCTCAACCGTGACACTGTCCTAGAAAACCTTCAACCACTTATGACCAACACCACCCTCAACTTAGATGACCTTATATCCAAATGGGACGAGAACCTCAGAGCCGCCTCATGTCCATTGCACAATGATAAGAAAACAAGAAAACGAGAACACACACCATGGTTCTCTACGGACCTTCGTACATCTCTCAACCACCTACACAAACGTGAGAGGCAGTGGCGAAGAACCCACTCCCCAGAGGCCCTTGCAGCATATAATTCTCACTTAACTACCCACCGTGGGAAGATAACATTGAGTAGGAAACTCTACCACACAAACTTATTGAAACGCTCCATCAACAAACCACATGCACTGTTCAGGATAGTAAAATCCATAACAGGAGAGCCAGTTTCAAACCAATCTGCAATGCCTCAGCCACAGGACTACGCGAACTACCTGCAATCAAAAATGATTAAGGCCAGTACGAACATAAATATCAACAACCCCTCTGTATCACCCAAGGCATCCCAAATAACACCTTTATGCAATTTCAATACAGTATCAACTAGTGAGATTGAGAACATTATCGCTTCCATCAATCCTAGCACGGCACCTAATGACCCATGCCCAGCCAGCTGGATCAAAGATCTGCGACATCATCTAAGCCAAATCTTGTGCAAGATATTGAACCAGTCCTTTCTAACAGGCTCATTCCCCCAGAGTCTGAAACACACCTCTATTAGGCCCCTACTGAAAAACAGTAAACTTGATCCAACCAAAGTTGAATCATTTAGGCCAATCTCAAGCATCCCCCAGCTCGCAAAAATCATCGAGAAAGCTGCTCAACAACAGATCCAACATCATATTGACATGGAAGCACCACTAGACCAATCACAACATGGATTCAGAGAAGCACATGGAGTCGACACAATCCTTACAACACTATTCAATGATCTGGTCACAGGAATAGACAGTATCCAACAAGGATTTGTCCTCATCTTCCTAGACATCTCCGCCGCTTTCGACTCTGTGAATCACGATATACTCCTACAACGCCTGATAGAAAAGGGGATTCGAAGCACAGCACTGGAATGGTGTAAATCCTACCTTTCCAACAGGTGGCAACAAGTCAAAACAGGCCAAGAATCATCGGAATCATTCTTACAATCTCAAGGTGTACCGCAAGGATCTTCCTTATCGGCACTAATGTTCAATATATACATGCAGCCGATATGTGAATTGATCCGATCCTTCAACGTACAATGCCTGGCATACGCAGATGACATCCTTCTATACATGCCGTTCAAAATTGACCAACCAGTGTTTTCCCCAATAATCAACTGTTTCGAAGCAGTAGCTGAATGGCTGCTGACACAAAACTTACGGATCAATCATAGCAAAACTGATGTTCTTTTTGTTACAAGGAATCGTAAGTTCATACCTCCTCCATCGCTATTGGTCAACAACATAGAATTGATGTCCAAACCCACAATCCGATATCTCGGCATCACATTGGACCAACACCTGGATATGATAACACATGTGAAGAATGTAACAAAGACTATATACCATAAGATCAGAACACTACGCCACCTCCGCCCCCTGCTTGATTATACTGACTACCGATCAACCTTCCAGGCATTAGTCCTCCCACATCTAGATTTTGCGAACATCATCCTCCACGGGATCTCTCAATCAACTTTAAATCCGCTTCGTCTGGCCATGAATGCAGCTGCAAGAGTCCTCTCTGGGTCACCAAGATCTGCTCACATAACGCCTATCATGAAAGACCTACACTGGCTACCCCTACAAGCCAGACTCCACTATAAGTCACTAGTCCTGACCTTCAAAGCCATGAATAATTACCCACCTACACCAATCAGCAAGCTAATTCACAGCACCCTCGAAAATAGAAACAGGAGGACTACTGCTACGAACACCTTAATAGTTCCTAAGATGATGACATCATGTATTAAAGCTACGGCAAACAGAGCTTTCTCAATATTCGCTCCTCTAAACTGGAATACACTTCCCCATGAAATCCGTGGCATCAAAAGCCTAATACTATTCTGAAAAGCCGTGAAACACCATCTGTTTACAAAATATTACCCAGAAGTTATCCCGGACACCCACACATCTGCCAAGCTTACCACATACCCCAGACGCCTTAGCACCCTAATACAACCAGAAAATGGTTAGACTATCAATAGCCCACATGATAACCATTTACCTGCTCCACCCACATGAATACACGCACAATATCCAAACGAGTTTAGAATATTGTATATAGTTAAAGTATATATACTTGGTATAAAGTTAACTGTACATAGTTCCCCCGGTTATCCCATGTGTTATTTTCCCTGTTCTTTGTAAACTCAATGTTGCCTGTATGCATTGCAGTATGTTTTTGTTCATTGTACACCACACTGATTTAAATAGCACGGTATAGAAGAAATGTTAAATAAATAAAATAAAAATACATAAACATCATGGCCAACTGACTGGAAAAGATCTGTGTTTATACCAATACTAAAGAAAGGTGATCCAACTGACTGTGGAAATTATCGCACAATCGCTCTGATCCCACATGCCAGCAAGATTCTACTGAAGATTATTCAACAGAGACTACAACCATAACTGGAACAAGAACTACCTGAAGTGCAAGTTGGGTTCAGGAAAGGGCGAGGAACGAGAGACATTATTGCAGATGTGAGATGGATCCTTGAAAAGATTAAAGAATACCAAAAGAATATCTATTTGTGCTTTATCGACTATAGCAAGGCTTTTGACTGTGTAAACCATGAGAAACTCTGGGCCACATTAAGCATGGGTATACCAGAACACCTGATCGTTCTCTTGCACAATCTGTACATTGATCAAGAAGCAACAGTTGGAATGGAACAAGAAGAAACAGAATGGTTTAAAATAAGCAAAAGTGTAAGACAATGCTGCATACTTTCCCCCTATCTGTTTAATTTATATGCAAAACAAATTATCAGAGAAGCAGGATTGTATGAAGACAACAGAGGTGTGAAGACTGGTGGAAGACTCATCTATAACCTTTGCTATGCTGATGATACCACATTACTGGCTGAAAGTGAAATGATCTGAAACATTTGCTTCTCACTATCAAAGAATATAGTCTCAAAATGGGCCTGCACCTTAATGTAAAGAAGACAAAGATCACGACAACTGGTAAAACCAACAAGTTCATTGTTGAAGGAGAAGAAATTGAAATCATGGACAACTTTAAACTACTTGGATCAACTATCAATAAAGAAGTAACAAGCATTCAAGAAATCCAGCTACGCATTGCTCTTGGCAGAATGGCTATGAAAGACCTAGACAAGATTCTCAAGAGCAGAGATGTCTCTCTCCATACAAAGATTTGACTCACTCAAGCCATGGTATTTTCAATAACATCATACGGATGTGAAAGCTGGACAAGTACCGGTGTAGGAAAGGCATAAAAGAAGGAGAACAAAGAGGGAGTGAACCCATGACCACTAGCTTGAAAAAGCACTGCACAAACCAGTAGGCCACACCACCACTGTGAGGTCCACAGCAATGGCTGCATACAAGAACACTGCAGGGCACCACACAAAATGCCTGCTGTTTGCCAGGAGAGGGCAACCCAAACAGTCACCATGATGCAAGTCTGTAAGTGGGACGGGAGCCACATAGAAACACATGCACACACAACATGAGATGTAATGCAGTGTAAACAGCATGCAAAAGAGCATGGGAGTGATACACGAAGGGTGTCAGGGGCCGGCTGAAGGGATAGCTTCCCCACATAGAAAGGTTCCACAGACCTTTGGTAGAAGGTTCTACGTGGCCTGGCTTCTATCTCATCTGCGCTATCTTTTAAGATGTTAATAGTTCACTGTTTTATTTCCGTTATTCTTAATCACATTGCTAACCAGGTTGTATGACCCCATTTACTGATTTTACCCTGTTATCCAAGTTTTATTCCCCTGTTTACTGTAACTCAGACGCTTGCTTACGGTGCTGAATTTTTTGTTCGATGTAAACCGCGCTGATGCCAAAGAGTGCAGTATATAAGAGATGTAAATAAATAAATAAATAAAATAAATAAATAGCTATGTGGACAGCCCATGGACCTGGGCAATGGAATGAAAAAGGAGCATGTGAGAATCCACCCTACACAGTGATGTGGCACAGACCAGCCAACAACAGCAGTACCAATCCACCGAGCCGACTGGTCACATGGACACTACAAAGATATAGCCATATGTAACACACAATATGCGAGAGATAGGCTGCAGAGAGGGCACACTGTGGCACACAGCGCAGAGATGGAAGGGTGTGTGGAGAGGTGACGAGGCTGCAGCCATTGCATGGGCAGGTTAGCAGAACACAGGAAAGGAAAAGGAACAGAACATGTGGGAATCAAACTGGCAACCTATGGACTGCCAATGGGTGTCTTTGACCACTATCCTAAACAACCCCAACAAGCACAATGCAAACAAGTTACCACAAAAGGCACACACTGGATCACAGTGCTTAAATGGATGGCCCCTCTGCTACACTGCGAACAGCAGACATTGCGTCCCTCACCCTGATGCACCTTACGCCTGGAATAAACTCACGGTGTCTGTGTGCCAGGCACCCTCGCAAACACACATCCAATCCATGCTGAGAGCTCACCTACCCGCTGCTGCCTGTGGACTCTAACTACCCTGATCCTCCTCCACCGTTGCCTCTCCTACCCCTGTTCCCACATTCTCTCACTTATCCTAACTAGAATGTAAGCTGTGTTGAGTAGGGTGTCTGCCCGACATGTCTGTGCAGCGCTGTGTACAAGGGGCAGTGCCAGACATAAGTACTGAGTTATCTCTGTAAGTAACCAGTTGTCTATCCCGCCTCACCCATCAAATAAAGTGGTGGCCAATGGAGGGCCACGTGGTATGCCCAATGCCACAATGAATGCCAATAAGACTAGAAAGCCCAGTCCCACAGGCCTGACATTGCTGTCCCCAGGTGGGATGTGAACCCATGGCCCTCTGGCCTGAGGTACCATGTCCTAACCAACAGACCATGTCTCCCACTGTGCAGGTGCAGTAGGTGTGGTAGTAATGAAAGTAGTGAGATTAAACTTTGTGATGTAACTATACCCATACACGGTACACCCTAACAATACCTGTACACCTACCCCCTCCCCCACAACCCTGCACCCGGATGGTGTACCTCAAGGATCTGGCGTGGCTCCCCCATTACCCCCTCCATACACAGTCCCCTGGTGTGCCCATCAGCACCCATGGCTGGCTGTACCAGCTAGATACTGAAGGCTCACAGAGCCACCTACGCACACCTGAACCCTCCCCGGCTAACCAAACCCTGATCCACGCCTGTCATGATGACATTGCTGCAGGAATGTCTCACCACAGCCTGAAAGTGAACATGGCCACGACCGTACCTCCCATCTATCATCATAACACCTCCCTGCCCCCCCTTTGTTTTCGGTGTCTGTGGATAACTCTGTACCTCCCCCAGTGTCCCCAGGCCACAATCTGGGCCCATCCCTGACCCGTCACCCCCATTCACGACACACAGCCATCTGATAGCTAACACCTGCCCCCTTCCTCCACAACAGCAGTGATACCCACCCCATCCATCCTGAACACACCACCAATATGCCCTTGCACTGCCCAATCGCATCCCATCGGTACCTCAGTAGTTTGACCCCTGCAGGTCTCATCTGGACACACCTCATTCCCCGTCAATGTGTGCAATAATTTGCTGTGCATCCAACTGTGCACCAGGCCAGTCATGGCCACACTACCCCCCTTGTCAGGTCATGTCAAAGCCTCCCTAACCTTTACCGTACCCATATCAAACATCCCCTGCTGAGCTGAAAATGCAGAGACTCTGTGGCTCCCCACCACCCCTTGTCTCCCATCTCCCCGTACAAACCCCCCTGAAAACATCAGCCCCAAGCAGACACCCACCACCTGTGCAGTACACCCCTACTGCTAACCCCACACTCTGCCCCTCTCTCCGTGATGCCCCGTACGTCGTGAGAAAACTTCTGCTGTCCATGCAGCAGGCACCGTCTCCAACCTCCCACAAATCCAGGATGAAACCACACGTGTTCGCTGCAGCCATGGAGGCATGATTCCCCTGACACCCCCCCAATGTCCCCAGCGGTATCTCTCCCACCCCATCTGTGTCCGTGCTGACTAGATAGTAATCACTGATGCGCAGAACATGTCTCCCACCTGTCTGCACTGCACTGCATTTGCCATGTAGCACTATACAAATGCTCAGTAGTAGTATTAGTAGTACATGTCTGCACCATCACGGCCATAGCACCAGAGCACACAGCTGACAGGTGGCACGTATCAGGCAGGCACACCAGGCTGACAACACACACACAAGGAAAGAAGGTCTGAAGGGAAGATACAGAGATGTAATGTCATGCTACCACACAGTGAAGTGCATACGCAGAATGGCCCAGCACCACCCCTCAGATGTGTAGAACTAATGTGTGAGTATCAGTGGGTCATACAGCAGTGTAGATGTCCCTAGAACAGCATGTGATGTGCTGAGAAAGACCAGACGTCAGATAGGCATGTAAATAAACACCTTTAATGCACACATGGCATCAAAAACAGTGACACAATGCAACATGAGGACACGGTATCAGGACGAGAGCCACATGTGGGCAAAAAGCAAAGAAGATGGGATCCCACTAACATACAGAGGTAGCACTATGTGGAAGTCACACTGCAATGGGTGCCGTGGAAACATGAGCAGTCATAATATGGCAATGTACAGGGACTGCACAAATGAAGCCTGGAAATGGACACACCCGCTGCCACAGTGCAAAGGTGTTGGAGCAATGTGAGTGGAGCAATGTCATGTCAGAAAGAGTACCTGTGCACACAAGCAAAGATAAGCCTGCAAATCAATGTACATTGCCACATCTGTCCAGTAAACACACACAATAACATGTACATAGAGCTACAAAGAGACGTCCACAACGGTGCATGTACCCACACAAATCCTACCCCGGCACATGCACCAGTGTAAGAGACGAGTCAGACACATGTGCATGCACCGTGTATGTTGAAACACCACAGAGTGCTGCCCCATATCCACTGTAACACCCCCTCGATGGTCAAATAGCAATCAGAGATGGTGGCATGCATCACAGTGTTCTGGAAGCAATTAGTGTGTCATGTACAAGTGGACGTTAGTCACACAAATAAGCAGGACCTACAGAATGTATCTTCTGTGCCACATACGTGGCTGTATGTACCTGTGTAGCCAAATATTGGTGCAATGCCTGTGATGCGAGCCCCACACATTGGCCATACACAGCTACACAATGTCAGATGGATATACAACTTACAGCGCGCATGTGAGTTCATGCTGTCGATGTACGGACAAGTGTCCACAGTGCAAATGCCACCTGTGACCCTACAAGTCCAGCTATGACCATCCAAGATTACATGGCCATGCAAAGACACGAGTGACGTCTCAATGTTCCATAGCAATGCAAAGGTGATGTGTCTCTGCTGCGATAAATGCAACACCCAGACAGAGCACGGCAGCAATGGTGTGTTGGTCCCCCCAGTGATGCCCAAAGTAGCAGGCCAACAATGATGTCCAACATAGGCATGTGTCTGACTCGCATAGGTCCATCTCCCGCTGACACCATCACCCAGGGACCATTGCATGGAGGTGTCCTGTCCAACCACAGTTGGGCGATGGGGACTCCAGATGCAGCGTAGTAGATGTGCCTTGTGTGTTGGCTGCGCCCTGTGTTAAAAGGAGTAGCGAAAAGGTAAAGGTATGCTACACACACCATCAGGTCACAATGCAGACAGTGACAGCACATTATGTGCATAATGAATGCCCGAATATTAAAACATGACACGACCACAACACACAGCACAGTGTATGTTGACCACAGCAGGAGATGGCACTGCAGACCAGGTTACCATCTCGACATGGTCATGTCAATGCCCAAGTCACACAGGCATCCTAGAGGTCCACAACATGTCCAGCAGTGGTGGTGCACAGAGATCCCACAGAAAGGCACAATGATACAAACAGCCCAAAAGAAACATCTACACGTGGATGTCAGTCACAGAAGATCTAAGGTGCAACCTACCTTCATTGTACAGCAGGTGTCTGATGGGGACTGTCTGAGCCAGGAAAAGGGCATAAGGGGCCACAGTAGAGGCTGAGGATATCAATGAAATGCGTCCATCACCACGTCATCATGGTCAGCCATCAGTGGCACATGTCCAAGGTATGGTGAATTGCGTGTACCCAAAACGTTGATGCGTAGTGTCCTGTCAGCAAACATGAGACACGTCAGGCAACAATATATGACAAATGTGTAGACACATGTGCACAATGTACACAATGGCAAAAGCAGAAGGTCACAGAGAGACGGGTGAACACCACTGCACAGGTGGCCAGACACATCCCTGCACCAGACAATAGCAGAGGGCATCAGAAGGTACCGTCACCTGGACATGCCCCAAAGAAACAGAGACATACACCGTGAAACAAGGTGAGTATGCCGCAAGTTGCATAAGGCATGTCTGTGCACAATCAGCGACCAGTGGAGACAATCATTACAGTCCATGCAATGATACACTGATGTTGTGTAATGCCACAATGCCAGGGAAGGCTGTATGTGCTATCCACCAACCCCACACCCTGTGCCTGGAGACACACACAGCCTGGTAACATGTGCCCTAGATACAATGTGTAAACACCCAAAATGTGCACAGGCCAATGGCCATATGCGTGTCAACCAGAACATATGGGGGATGGAGCCACAGGCCAAACATGTGTACAACAACATAGGTGCAGTGGAGAGGGAAACACAGATATGTGTAATGCTGCACTGCCCCCACAGTACACTTACCTGTATGTCCACCCACCCCAGTCACTGCAGGTCTCAATGATGTACACACAGTTCCCACATGCACCACAGCACCGGGCAGGGTTGGCAGCCTATCCTGGGGAGTCAAAAACACAAGTGACATATATATATGTCATGATAGTGCCGTGAAACACATAGGGCAGCACAAACATGGAGACACATATGCACATCCCCACATATGCAGAACTTACAGGAGAACAGCTCCTCGATCAGATGTTGCCTGACTGCTATCCCCTCATGTGTATCACCACGGCCACGTACAGGAGGGCACACAGGATCCTCCTCCAGATCCTCATTAATTTTGACTGGGACGTGCCTGAGAGCAATGTTGTGCAGGATGCAACAGGCCAGAATGATATGTGCCACAGTCATGGGTCCGTATTGTAAGGCACCGCTGGTCCTATCCAGACACCTGAAGCTACTCTTCAAAATGCCAAAGGTGCGCTCAATGACTGAGCGGCTGGAAGCATGGGCCTCATTGTACCTCATCTCTGCACCTGGCCATGGGAGATGCACAGGGGTCAAAAACCAGGTACAACAACAATATCCCGCATCACCTGCAGAAAGAAATGTGGTACGGTCAAGCGGGAGATGATGGACACACAAAAGCACAGAAGTAGCAAAGTTTAACTGGACAACAGATAAACAGGGACACAAACATATGACGTCATAGAATGGCACATGATGGCACTGCACCAGCGTCTGGAGCTGGGAGACCCAGAACCCCGGGGAAGGCTAATGAGGGCAACACACATACCAACTGTATCCAGGCCAAACACATGGCCAAAAACCTGTACCCAAACAGCAGCAGTGGCAGGTGTGAAGGCATCTGGCCGACAGTGGCAAAGCATACTGGAAAGGGCAGAGATGCACATGTGCACACACAGCAGATGTCACCGGAACACATACCTGAGGGGCCAGGTTGGAATGGCAGTAGAGACAAGATAACATGGACAGACATACAGCATACATGTGTGATGTCAAGTGTGACCACAGCTCCACCCACGTGTTGTCGCACACATGGACAATGGAGAATAGGCCCTATACACACCGTACAGCATGAGGACAGTTCTGGGTGCATAGCTAATCCCCCCTCCTGGACCACACACACACACACACACACACACTCACGCACACACATGTTGGATATGGAGTCCACGAGGGACACACTACAAAGGCATACACATGTACATCTGCATGTGCTGTATGTCTGAGGCCATATGCTGGGGTTGTTGACAACCAAGAGGTGTCGCACCCAGCCATAGAAGGGACACACCATATGTGCCCAGAGTGTCCCTGTACATAAGACCTGTGCAACAGAACAGCAGTAGCAGATACCAGTGTCACCCGCATGTGTGCCGAGACACCCAGATGAGCAATGAGACACTCATGGTATACATAGAGACATTTAGAATCACACAGAGGTATGTGACCACGTCCCCAGTGGCAGGGTGTGACATTGTACAAAGCCCCATACAAAGCAGCACCCCACAACCACAATGCAAGGAAAGGCATGCAGAGGACACAGATGACAATGGGACCCAAGATATCATACACTGTACGCGCATGTGAGATATGGTAAATACCCACCCAGCAGGACACAGTCCCCATATTGGCAAAACAGTGCCGAGTGCTGCAGGATATAGGAGTCATGGGCTGACCCTGGGAACCATGGAACCACATTCATAATATGCATACTTGCATCACAAACAACCTGCACATTCAGGGAATGGTAGTGTTTGCGGTTGCGGAACACAACCTCCCTGTCACGGGGCAACATGTGTGCAATCAATAGCTCTCATCACGTGTGGTATCCCTGCAATCCGCTGGAATGCCTGGCCCAGGGCCCCCTAATGTTGCCTACTGTTACGAATCACAATGTAATTCCCAACCCGGCTGACCATGGCCCGCAGTACCTAGTGGAGACAGCGTGAGAAGGTTGGCCTGCTCATTCCACCCACTGCAGCCACCGAGGATTGGAAACAGCCAGAGGCAAAGAAATATAGGGCAGCCAGGAGCTTGGCCAATTCCGGTATGGCTTGTGACCGGGCAGTCCGTGGCTCAAGGTCAGGTCATAGATCCTCATAGAGCTCCCTAATAGCCCCTGTGTCCAGACGGTAGACGGAGATGATCTGGTCCTCACATATGTCCTGGAGCATGGGCCTGGATCTGTAGAGGGGTGGCAGGTGGCGCCATGCCTCAGCACGCCTATGCTGCTGTGCTAGTATCACCTCTGCCTGTGGAGCCCCCACAGCTGCAGGTCTGAGTTGCAGTGGGACTGCACCCATGCCCAGTGCCAGAGCCCCAGGGACACATCTCCCCCTTCAGGCAACCGCAGCTCCACCAGCTCCACCAATGCCACCACCACACAACCCGCATTCACGATCTGAGCCATGATAGACATGAGATGGAACACAGGTAGATGTTAAATAGTGTGTGGGGTGCGTCAAATAATCAGAGCAAACCTGACATACCTGGTGATGCTGGGACGTACACCAGCAACAGCATGAGACAACACCCTGCACGTATGGTAGCGTAACGCCATAGCGTGTGCAGAAACACGCGTTCCCCAAAATGCATGTTCCATGATTGGGTACGCTGAATGAGGGTTGGAGCATGCAGCATGTCCCCGTGCCCCAGCATCGCATAAACATACGGAGTTTTGCACTGCGTGCCCCACCCAGACACGTAGGCGAGGGCAGAATGCAAGGTGCATTCCAACGCACGCAGGCAGGGCGGCCACACGTACATCTGATGCAGAGTAGTGCATGGGGATACGCCACGTGACCCACCTACGCATGTCGGAATGCGCCGTATGCAGCAGATAGCACCCAAAGCAATGATAAACAGCAGAGTGTGCGTGCACGCACCATGAACCATGTCGGAGGATAAACGGCCTGTGTATGCAGTGGTGCACACCAATAGCAATGCCAAGGATAGATCTGAGGATGGGGAGTGTAGGGAAAGGGCGTAGCGTGCCTAGGAATGTGCCGTATGTGCACACAGCGCAGGACAAGATACGTCATGCGTAAGGTGTGTACGTGCGTGCGGGATGGGAGCAATGCTCATATGGGGCAGACAAGGTGTCCCCATGCACTAGCATCCACAGATGTGCACGTGAACACACCGTGGACCCAATCTCAGTGGAGTGCGCACAAATTAATGTGCGCTACTGCGCATGCACGTAATGCCCATGCGGAACACGCATAGGACCACACCCTAGGTACATAACAGGGCACAGCATGCCCATAATGACAAGGGTTATGGTACACAGTATGTACCACATCATGGAGGATGAAGGACACCATGAGGCAGGAGGGGAGTACAGCCAGCAGCCACCAGCGGCCCACACCACTGCAGATCCAGAGAGTGAGAGGGCAGGCCCATCCGGGGCCATACACCACCCACCAGAACAGCCTGGAGGTGCGCCAGGCCCGATACGCCGCCGGATGCCCGTAGCCATGGAATCCAGGAGGAGGGAGGTCCGCTTCACCCAGGAGGAGAATGACCTCCTCATGGCTAGCATCCTGGACAGGTTCGAGGTGCTCTTTGGCCGGCTGAGCTCAACCACCACCATTGGCACGCATACAAGGGCATAGGCAGAGGTCCAGTCAGAGGTGGCGGCAGCTGGGGGCCCACACCGTGATATAGAGAGCCTGCAAGCATTACTGTGACATCAAGAGAAACATCCATGCTCAACTCTCACGGGAGAGGCACAATGCGCAGGGCACTGGTAGGGGTCCAGTGCAGGGGGCCATCTTGACCACCTTGGGGCAGTGCCTGGCAGACTGACTCGGGCCCATGTATATACATGGCCTACCCCCTGCGCTAGATACAGCGCACCCATGTGCAGGTAAGACTGAGAGAGGTGTTCCGGTGACAGACCATAAACAAGCAAGTGCAGGGACGGACGCAGGGGGTGGGGGGAGCCATGTCAGGGGTCCAACAGAGACGCATGTCCTCAGCCAGTCCCATTCAACATATGGTATAAACCACACCTGGTGCACCATCCCCACACTGCCCCTGGACCACAGCCCCCTGTCAGCCATGCACGTTGTAAGCCATCACCCGCAGACCCCACACATGCAGAAGGCTAAAACCTGGCCGAATGGGGGTCACCATCCCACACACCCACATACCCCCCCCACGCCATGTCCCCAGCACCATACCATGTGGCCCTGACACAACACCGACCAACATGCATTGCCATCCCAGGGCACCTGCCATTCCCAGCAGGGCACTGCAAAGGCACACGGCCAGGTCCAAGGACCCCACTCACCCATTCACGGGCTGGCAGCCCTCAGAACCGCAGAAAAGGGAATGGACAGTGCGCTGCCACCTGTCATGCATGGCCCTGTGCCAAGAATAATCCTGCGAGGTGCACAGACCGCCACTACACACATGGGCATGGGTAGTGCACCAAGGGACTATATAAACAAGGTGAAACGAGCAGGCCATGAACATAGCCATGGGGTACAACCCCTGGGGATGGCATAGCAGTAGGGATGCAGTGACAGGTACACACACAGAGGTAGCATTGCATAGGGTGGGGGGCCACTGAGGACAGTACAGAGCCATACACCCAACTGAGAACATGGACACAAGGATATACCCGGCAGTCGCCATCCAGCAGGGGAGGGGGTGGAGGGGGACCATGGTTCAACAGATCAGCCAATGGTGGAGGTGCTGGGACCGGGTCAGAAGGGGGGGTGGTGCCAGGCCTGACACCATTACCCCAGCCAGAGGGATGAGGCATGTGTGTGAACCCAGGGACCCCAGGACAGAGCGCGGATCCAGGTGCAGACCCATCAGGGGGTCGGCAGGTGTAAGGCAGCGCATGCCGGGTCTGGCCAGCAGAGATGGGGGGATGATGTCTGGAAGCTGGGGCAGGAGGGGCAGGGCGTGCACCCCACATGGCACTGGAAAGTGCGTGGGTCATGGGGCGGGTGGGGGCCATGGATGCGCATCAGGCGCATTACGTGCCTGTACCCCCCAGTGAGCGACAGCGGTCCATGGGGGTAGGTGCCGGGGGTGAAAGCCCCCGCTGGGAGATGGTTCAGGGGGGCAGGGTGGTGGGCAGAGAGTGGTCAGAACTGCAGAAGCAAGGCATGGCTGAAGGTGCAGGGGCCAGAATGGGGGTGGATATGGCAACGTTGAACGGGGGTCGTCATGTCGTGGTGTAAGGGTGCAAGGGCGGGGGTGATAGGCCCGTGGTAGCAGCATTTGGTGACAATGTGTTGTGGGGACACAGTGCAGGAGTGGCGAGGACAGCAAGGCCACACGGGTCGGTACGTGGGGGAGACAGAGGTGAACTGCCCTGTGTGTGCCATAGGCTCTGGGTGCAGGTACATAGGTGGTGATGGGATGGCATGGGGTGGGTGGCTGCGTGTGCTGGGGGGAATTGCCATGGGAGCATTGGACGCCGGACACAGGAGGCACCAATATACAAGTGGCGGCGCCAGTGGGGGGCATAGGGGCCCCAACACAGACCCGTGTGACTCACACCCATACATGCACCTGCTACGTGTAGCCACCCACAGCCCACCACCAGTCGTACCGCCACAGGCCCTCCCCACCCCAGCCCTTGCACCCATGCACGCATATCCCCACCACCACAGGGCACACCTTTCCCAGGCTGCACTGGTACAGCACCCCAGCCCCACCCCAAAAGTCATGCCTGACCATGTGTGGTGCTCCCAGTCACACGCACATGCAGGCACCAGTGACCTGCAGCAGGCACCTGGGACACAGACATGGGATGGTACCACACACATCCCTGCACCGGTAACATTCGTGGCCACACATGTGCAGCCTGGGTACCTGCACACTGACCAGGGTGCCGTGCATCCTACACGGTCCATAGATACAGGGTGTGACAAGGGCAGGCAGGCAGCCATGCCCCACCTGAGCTGTGTACCCTGCTCCCCCACAGGTGACATACATGCCATTGAGGAAGTTGGGAGGGGTCGGAGCACCCAGACCCCGGACCATGGCCCCTTGATGATGTGAGGCCAGAGGCGGGACTGCCATGAGGGATAGCTGTTGCACAGGTAGAGGTGGGGGGTTCAGCAACACCTCTGGAGGGTGACGGCGGGCCGAGCCAGGGGCCAGCTGAAGACAGTATGCCACCTGCCAATGCAGCCACTGGGGCGGTGGAGCCTGCTGCACCGCAACACACCACAGAGGACATGCGGTCTGCCCTGGCGGAGGTGATTGGGGAGATGCAGACGCACTCTGAAGTGGTGCATGGCAATGCATAGGGTGAGTGTCCTACTGTGTGTATATGATGTTGCATGTGTACAGGTGGCAGGTGAAAACCATGTCTCACGGCACACAACTTGTTTTTCCCACAGGTGTACAGCATGTATTGCGTGCGGTCCTGTGAGAGCAGCGCCGGCAGCGGCACGAGGTGTGCCGCATGTGCCATGTAGTGGAGCGCCAGGAGATGGCGGTGGAAGGGATCCTGGCCGAGAAGAGGGGCCTGGCCGCATCAGCGTGGGCCATAGCCACCAGCACGGAGCTTATGGTGGCTGGCCAGGGGACCCCTGAGAACAACATGGTCTGCCAGCAGCAGCAGCTGTGGCACCTGCACCACGGAGTGGGAAGGGCCGCTCAAAGTGCGGCAGACTGCGCGGGAAATAAACAGGCACACATGCGGCACTGCCTGAAGTCACATGTCCTGTGGTTACTGTGAGAGCCCCATGTACACTCTGCCCTACCTATGGCTGCCCTGGGGACCAACCACATGCCACCCCCTCGGCCAATCTGTGTCCCCCCCTAGCTGGGATTACTATGGATCGTGGCAGCAGCCATGACACCCCCACCCATCCGCTGGCCCCAACACCCTGCTGCCCCCCTGCCCTGCCAGTGTCTGGACCCCCTGCCTCCCCTATCCCTCTGCCCCCCCGCCACCTGTCCCCACTGGTACCTGCTTAGAGCATGTTGTTGTGGTGCCGGATACATCTCCATGCAATGCCGTCCACATCTCATTGGTTGGACATTGCACCCTGTATGCCCAGTGACATATCCATGCTGTCTGTCCCGTCCACACATCCACCTCTGGTAGCCTACTGCTGGTGTCCCATTCTCTGCCCTGTCCTAGTCAGTGTTGTGTGCCGTGGCGGTGCCCCCCCTAGCGGGCCCATCTCCTGAGACACGTAAACACTGATGCTGTACGCAGTCAGATGCATGCTGCACGGCCTGGCCACATCTCCCCCTTCCCATGGGGCCTGCAACGGTTTCAGGGTGTTTGCTGGGTACACTGTGGATCTCCCATAGTTGTCCACAGGGCACATCGGTCTGGTACCCAGACCCACACCAATGCCCAGGTATATCCCCACCCCCTCCCTGTATGCATGTGTCCAGCTATAGTGGTGCGAGTTAGACCATACACCCCGGGCCCCCTGACCACCACCCATCCCTTGGCATCCTGCATCCCTGGTCCTGGTCTATGGCCCCCCCTGCCCTCCGCTTGAGAGAAATGCTAGATAGCACTATGGGGGAACCTAGCCATGCCATGGTCACTGCTCAGTCAGGGTGAGAGTGACCTCCCAGCAGGACATGCTATGGCCACCCTGTCCGTGCAGGTGGTACCGGGCACTACAATGTCCGAGCCATTGCCCTATGCCCTGTGCAGATGCGGCCAGGCCAGGCCACCCTATCCAGGCTATTCCCATGGTACCTTGCTCCTCATTATGCACATTGGCAGGCCAATACTGGCAACAGTGCTAGCAGTGTGGGCTGTGGAGGGTTGTTGGCAGCCACCACACACTGGATAGACAGACACACACTCCCCACACCGATGCCAGCATTGTGCAACTATAGAGGTGTTGGGCAGCCCAGGCCACCACACCAGTCCTGGGCACAGTGCAGGCATGGCTATGGTACGCAATACTGTAGGAGTCACTCCCCAGATTGGTAAACACTGTCAGACACAAGACCTGTAGCACACTCCACAGACATCAGAAAGGTTGCTATGATGCAGCTCACTCCGAAAATTGTACTTAACCTAGGAATTGCTATCTGCCAGTAATCATAGCAACCTTATGATAGATGTGTACCATATTCCCAAGTTTAGGGTGGCATTACTAAGGTATGCAAGTGCTAGTATTGGGAGATGCACGCAGAGCCCAAAGTCCTGCCTCTCCAGGAGGCTTTGGATAATGGGGCCTGTGGGTGTGGGTGTGTCTGCCCCTGTTGGCTGCTGCTTTGCGGCAGAGGTTCCCAACTCCAGTCCTGCGGTGCAAAACACTGTTCGGATTTTCATGCTGTCCCTCATGAATATGCATGAGATACATCTGCATACCATGGGGGTGGCGCATAGAAATGTAGCACAGGCATCTTTATCAGAGGCAGCATGGAACCTGAATGGTGTTTGGCTCTCCAGGACTGCATTTGGGAGGCTCTGCTCTAGGTAATGTGCATGTTTATGGTGTCTGTGCTCTGTAGGGTAAAATGTAGGTGTTTTGGGCATGTTTACGTCATCTGCAAGAAAGGTTCTGTCTGTATTAGCATGTTATAGTAATGGGTAAAATATGAGGACTGGGTTGGCGGAAACCACAGCTGGGACTTGAACCTGTGACCTTCTGCTTCTGAACACACTGGTTTTGTGCACTGCACCACCATGTTATCACAGAGATGGTGCATTCCCTGGTGATACCATGACTGTTGGTCAGACAGGGCCTGTCTGTTGCAGTGCATGGCACCCACCTACACAGGGTTAGGCCACGGTCTGGTCTGGGCAGCTGCCACTGCCCCCTCCACCACCAGTATCCCTCAGCCACCATGCTGACATGCCCTTCTGCTGGTGGAGCTGGTGGTGCGCAGTCTCAGGCAATCCAGTGTGCAGGTAGGCGGCTGCCTATGGTGCGGGTTCTGGGGTAGGGGTGCCTGCATAGATGTCCACGCTCCCCCCCAGCCCCGTCTGCCAATGTTCCGTGCCCTTGGGGGTAGCTGTTGGGTACTATCCCCTGTGACACTTTGGGAAACACACTCGTGCCCATGTTGGACCTTCAGCAGTTGCTGTCTGGCTGCTCCGCTGTTTCAGCATTCATATGAGCCACCTAGGGATCACCCTAGTCCGCACTGTGGCCCAGCTGCACCACAGCATGTGCCGCCTGCGGCCCTCTGTATCCCCTTCTCCGGCATCTGTCCAGTTGCCGTTCCGACATACCCACCCTGATGTTGCGGGACATGTGTACCTGTGCGATGGTGGGGAAAACCCTGAGCAGCGCTATTTCACTGTGGGCTCATTCACCTTGTATGGGGACGGCGTATAGACCCTTCCACGATTTATATCTGTGCTATGGAGCTTACTCGGGGGGGGGGGGGAGGGGTTGATTTTTCTCATTGATACCACTATTGGCCAGCTTGGTTATTGTTTTTTTCCAGTTTGTTGGGGTCATTTTCAGTGTTTCTGTGCCCTTTTGTTCTGTGCACATGTATCACACTTATCACTGTTTTTTGGTTTCTCTGCCTGGGCTGTACATTGCTGATACTGAAATGGTTTCTCTCCCCTGTAATGTGCATTTAACGGCAGGTTTTCATTCGCGTTGGAATTCAGCTCTGAAAATCAGGGCGTTAGTGTGAGGGGAGCCTCTCCCCGCCCACTCTCCGCCCACTGACCCCTTCTCTCCGCCCTCTCTCCACCTTCTGCGGTGTTTTACCGCGCCACGGAGCATTATGATCGTTAGCACATCATAACACGCGTTATGACGCGCTAACGATTGTTAATGTTACATAATGCGCGTTATTCACGATTACCGCAGTTTAGTAAACATACCCCTTAGTGTGCAGGGAGCCTCTCCCCGCCCATTGACTCCTGATCTCCGCCCTCTCTCCTCCTTCTGCGGTGTGTACCACGCCGCAGAACACTTACGCGCGTTAACGTTACATACCGCACGTTAACGTTACCTAACGAGCATTAACGTTACCTAACGTTACTGCAGTTTAGTAAACATACCCCATGGTGTATTTTAATGTTTAGAAAGCCTTGACAAGGTCCTTCATGAGAGACTCTTGGGGAAATTAAAGTCATGGGATATGAGGCAATGTACTATTGTGGAGCAGATGTAATTTTAAGTGGAGAAGTGCAAAGTTACATCCCAAACAAAGAGGTATCAATAGTGGAGTCCATAAAATACTAAAAATGTTAAGGGAGAAATAAAATATGGGCCACAATAAAAACATAATAAATCCATAGAAAAGAAATATATCAGAGTGACTACATATGAACAGCAAAGCGCATCTGCTTAATAAATATTTAAAGGATGTTAGAAAGGCACTAGAGGACCGGTATTCCCACTAGCACTCCTGTGGCCTTGGGCAAGCCACTTAACCCTCCATTGCCTCAGAAAATTAAAGTTATCAATATCCCTGTTCAATGTACACTACAAAGTTTAGCTACATTATAAACTGCTTTGACTGAAATGATAAAGCAGTATAAAAATACTATTAAATAAATAAATGTCAAGTTTTAATAGTCATAGTTACTTGACTCTGGCATGGGACACCTAAAAGGGAGGGGGGGAGGGGGGTGTTTGGAACCATAGGCAGATTATGTACCACCACCCAACCCACCCTCTGTGGCTCAGGGTGGGAAACAGGATCTCCCACCAACAGATCCACATTCTACCTCCCTGCAATGGTGGCAGTAGAGGGGACCATCACCCCAGTCCTGCTGGGGAACAGACACCCTACAGGGCAGGCAATGCAGATCTGTATACATCCATAACGCAAGGCAGACAGACAGTAGGCCTGGAAATGCTCAGCTGCCCCCCACCACTATCTGACATTCTCCAGCAGCAGGCCTCCAGCCACTGCACCCTGCAAGGTGTTCCAGCCAGACACATACAACTGTAGACAGTCTGCTAGTTAGTACATAGTGCATGTTCCTGGAGAAAATGCATGCACCCAGAACTGGGATGTCAGCATACACACCAAGCAGATAAGTCAGTGATGGGGCCCCAAAAGAGAACCCATAAATATCACATGAGAGAAATGCTATATAGCACTATGGGGGAACCTAGCCATGCCGTGGTCACTGCTCAGTCAGGGTGAGAGTGACCTCCCAGCAGGACATGCTGCGGCCACCCTGTCTGTGCAGGTGGTGGCCAGTCACTACAATGTCTGAGCCATTGCCCTATGCCCTGTGCAGATGCATCCTGGCCAGGCCACCCTGTCCAGGCTATACCCATGGTACCTTGCTCCTCATTATGCACATTGGCAGGCTGACACTGGCAACAGTGCAAGCAGTGTGGGCTGAGGAAGGTGTTGGCAGCCACCACACACTGGGTAGACAGACACACACTCCCACACCTATGCCAGCATTGTGCAACTATAGAGGCTTTTGGCAGCCCTGGCCACCGCATCAGTCCTGGGCACAGTGCAGGCATGGCTATGGTACGCAATACTGTTGGGGTCACTCCCCAGGGTGGTAAACACTGTCAGACACCAGACCTGAAACACATTCCACAGACATCAGAGAGGTTGCTATGATACAGCTCAATGAGCAGATTGTGCTTAACTGTGGAAGGTTCCCAACTCCAGTCCTGGTGTGCCAAACACTGTTCGGGTTTTCATGCTGTCCCTAAAGAATATGCATGAGATACATCTGCATACCATGGGGGCGGCGCATAGAAATGCAGCACAGGCATCTTTATTAGAGACAGCATGACACCTGAATGGAGTTTGTCCCTCCAGGACTGTATTTGGGAAACTCTGCTCTAGGAATTACACATGTCTATGGTGTCTGTGCTCTGTAGGGTAAAATATAGGCATTTCAGGCATGTTTATGTTATCTGCAATAAAGGTTCCCTCTTTATTACCACGGTTTAGTACTGGGTAAAATATGGGTACTGGGTTGGTGGGAGCCACAGCTGGGACTTGAACCTGTGACCTTCTGAACACACTGGCTGTGTGTACTGCACCACACTGTAGCCACAGGGACAGCTCATTCCCTGGTGATACCATGACTGTTCATCAGACAGGGCCTGTCTGTTGCAGTGTATGGCACCCACCTACACAGGGCTAGTCCATGGTCTGGTGTGGGCAGCTGTCACTGCCCCCTCCACCACCAGTACCCCTCTGTCGCCATGCTGACATGTCCTTCTGCTGGTGGTGCTGGTGGTGCTGGTGGTGCGCAGTCTCAGGCCATCCAGTGTGCCGGTAGGCGGCTGCCTAAGGTGTGGGTTCTGGGGTAGGGGTGCCTGCATAGACGTCCACGCTTCCCCCAGCACTGCCTGCCAATGTTCTGTGTCCTTGGGGGTACCTGCTGGGTACTATCCCCTGTGACACTGTGGAAAACACACCCATGCCCATGTTGGGCCCTCATCAGTTGCTGTCTGGCTGCTCTACTGTTTCAGCATTCCTATGGGCCACCTAGGCATCAGCCTAGTCCGCACTGTGGCCCAGCTGCACCACAGCATGTGTCGCCTGCAGCCCTCTAAGAACATAAGAACATAAGATATGCCATACTGAGTCAGACCAAGGTCCATCAAGCCCAGTATCCTGTTTCCAACAGTGGCCAATCTATGTCATACGTACCTAGCAGTTTCCCCAAAAGACACAGGTTCCGCAATGCTTGTACTGGGTCAAGCATTGATATCCTGGGTCCCTTCTTAATAATGGTTAATGGACCTTTCCTCCAGGAACTTGTCCAAATCTTTTTTTAAACCCAGCTACACTAACAGCCTTTACTACATCCTCCAGTAACAAATTCCAGAGTTTGATTACACGTTGAGTGAAGAAATATTTTCTTTTATTAGTTTTAAATAGTTTACCCTGCAGCTTCATTGCATGTCCCCTAGTCTTTCTATATTCTGATAACGTAAACAATCGATCTACGTTTACCCGTTCCACTCCGTTTATTAATTTATAGACTTCTATCATATCTCCCCTCAGCCGTCGTTTTTCCAGATTAAAGAGCCCTAACCTTTTTAGCCTTTCTTCATAGGAGTATCCTTCCATCCCCTTTACCATTTTGGTGGCTCTTCTCTGAACCTTGTCTAATAATGCTATATCCTTTTTAAGATATGGCGACCAGAATTGCACACAATATTCAAGGTGCGGTCTCACCATGGAACGATATAGAGGCATTATAATATCTTCTGTTTTATTTTCCATTCCTTTCCTTATGATACCTAGCATTCTATTTGCTCTCTTGGCTGCCGCTGCACACTGGGCCGAGGGTTTTAACATGCTATCCACAATGACGCCTAAATCTTTTTCCTGGGTGGTGGTTCCTAATGTAGAACCTTGCATCGTGTAACCATAGTTTGGGTTGTTCTTCCCTAGGTGCATAACTTTGCACTTGTCCACATTAAATTTCATCTGCCATTTTGATGCCCAGTCTTCCAATTTATCAAGATCCTCTTGCAATTTTCCACAATCCTCTTGGGTTTTAACAACTTTAAATAGTTTTGTGTCATCTGCAAATTTGATAACCTCACTCGTTATTCCACTTTCCAGGTCATTTATGAATATGTCAAAAAGCAGCGGACCCAGCACAGATCCCTGGGGTACACCACTATTCACTTTCCTTCATTGGGAAAATTGGCCATTTAGCCCAACCCTCTGCTTTCTATCGTTTAAACAGTTCTTGATCCACAGTAGTACACTGCCTCCTATCCCATCACTCTTTAGTTTTGCCAAAAGTCTCTGATGAGGGACCTTGTCAAAGGCTTTCTGAAAGTCCAGATACACTATATCAACCGACTCATCTTTGTCCACCTGTTTATTCACACTTTCAAAAAAACATAATAGATTAGTAAGACAAGATCTTCCTTGTCTAAAACCATGTTGGCTGTCTCCCATTAGGCCATGACTATCTACATGCTGAGTTTTACCATTTTTCCCGGTACTGACGTGAGGCTCACCGGTCTGTAGTTTCCCGGATCACCCCTGGAACCCTTTTTAAAAATTGGCGTTACATTGGCGATCCTCCAATCTTCAGGTATTACGGATGATTTTAATGAAAATTTACAGATTACTAATAACAGGTCTGCAATCTCATATTTCAGTTCTTTCAACACCCTTGGATGTATACCATCCGGTCCGATCTGTATCCCCTTTTCCAGCATCTGTCCAGTTGCCCGTTCTGACATGCCCACCCTGCTTTTGTGGGACATGTACATGCCATAGGAAACCTGTCCAAGAG
Source organism: Ichthyophis bannanicus (assembly GCA_033557465.1). Lineage (NCBI taxonomy): Eukaryota > Metazoa > Chordata > Amphibia > Gymnophiona > Ichthyophiidae > Ichthyophis > Ichthyophis bannanicus. The sequence goes on from CM066032.1 coordinate 855,936,064, forward strand.
AAAGGGAAAACCCTGATCAGTGCTATTTCACTGTGGGATCATTCACCTTGTATGGGGACAGAGCATAGCCCCTTCCAAAATTAATATCTTTTTTTTGGAGCTTTCTCGGTAGTGTTTTTTGATGTTTCCCATTAATATCACTATTGCCCAGCTTGGTTATGTTTTTTTTCCAGTTTGTTCAGGTCTTTTTCAATGTTTGCCATTTTGTTCCATGCTCATGTATCACACTTATCACTTTTTTTTCCCTGGCTTTGCTGCACATTGCTGACGTAAATGGTTTCTCTTCCCTTTAAATCTGCTCTAACGCGAGGATTTCACTGGCATTAGTTGTCAGACCCGGAATCCACGCAATTAGTGTGCAGGGAGCCTCTCCCTTCCCACTGTCCACCCATTGACCCTCTCTCTCTGCCCCTGGGGAGCCTTCCTCCGACCTCCGGGAGCCTTCAGCGCTCGTTTGCGCCGCTGCGCGCGTTATCACGCGCTAAGGTACTGTGATGAAGCTGAAGCCATTGAAGCTATAGACAGAAAAAAACACTGTTTATTATAAAGCAACTGACTCACAGAGGGTGCAGTTACCTAAAAGTGCAGCTAGAGGGAGCAGGCACGAGCCTGCAGAAGCTAAGCTGACACACCCAGGTTTTGAGAATACAGGAGCTAGTCAGGTACACCTGAGTAGAGAGCCAGGAAGCTCAGTGGAGAAACGGCTTTATAAACAGTGCTCAGAAGGAAGAAAGCAGAGAGGATTTTGAGTTCAGAAAGGAACTGAGAGAGGACTACGAGCTGAGAGAGGAGCTGAGAGAGGATCTCAAGCTCAGAGAGGACCAAAAGTTTGGAGAGGAACACAAGTTCAGAGAGGAACTGAGAGGGGACCTGAGAGAGGAACCTCACATACTGAAAGGCAGAGAAGCTTGGAGTACTTACAAGGAAGAGCTAAGTTCCAGGGAGGACAAGCCCATTCCAGAACGCTCCAGGAGCCAGTCTTCAGGGAAGACGGTGATAGAAGGAGACTGCCGGGTAGAGCAAATACCAGCAGAGTACGTCTCAAAGATCTAAGGTACAGTTATAATTCCTTTCCAAGATGTGAGCCAGCTCCTAGAAAAGCTTATAACTCAGAGAGCCGTACTGATAGGAAACAAAGCTGGGAAGGGCTTGTGAAACCTTTACAGAGAGGCATAGTAAAAAGTCATAGCAGTTATTTGCCAAACCAAGACCAGCAAGGCTGGGGAATATTGGAGAGATCTATTGAACTACAACCTGCCTTATCCAGGGAAAGCTGAGGACTAGCTGACAACACGGCTGAACAGGAACCTATGCAAATAGAGGTGATAGAACCAGAGCCGTTGCAGTTAGAGCACCCGATGGACTGCTCACTCTGTGTTGCCAAGAGTCTAGAGTCTCTCACAGAATTGTAACCGGATGGACATGTTTTAACATATCTTTTTGCTTTTGCTAAGCTGAAAGAAGAAGTTTTGTATTTGTTTTTCCTCTTGGTGTTGAAAACCTGTTTGAATGCAAAGAACTGTGAAGCGCCTGTAACAGTTACTGACTTTGTAAATATTTAGATAAAATTAAGATAAAATATTAAAAAAGAAAAAAATAGTACTTAGGGATAAAAATAGCGATACACAACAGGTCATTGATGTATTGAAGGCGTTGTTCACTGTATCGTACAAGCAGATTCAGTGAGTAGCCGAAGTCAAATCTGAGACCTGATCGCTAAATAGTAAGTTAGTCAATATAATCAATGGTGAATAGTGGAGCTTAAAACCGAAATTTGTATTTGTAAATATTTTGGCATAAACCCTGAAGTAAGGTACATTCTGTTTTTGTCTTCCTGGAGAACATTTGCACAACAAAGGGAATAAAAACCATTTAAGTTTAACCCTGCACAAGGCTCACAACTATTTCTTTATGAAGTGGGACTACAAAGACCATGATGCATCTGGTCTAGAAAAGTTTTTCCTTCTTCAACCAACAATAAGTGTCCGCCCTCTCCTTTCTGCATGCTGCCACTAGGAGGGGCTGTGACATAATGGCATAGTTTTTAGGATATTTGCTGGGAAGCAAAAGAAGAAATTGCCAAGTTCAAAGGAAAAGAAGCACTGAGTGGAAGACGGAAGTGTTGTCACCAGTACTGCTGGAGGATGTTGGACACATCGTTTGCTCAAGGCATGAGTCAACACCTGAAGCAGGTAACATGTAATTGGGCATAACCTGTGGTGGATTCAGGTGTGGGTATTGAGAAAAAAAAAAAGGAAAAAAAAGGGGGGACTGACAAAAGAGTGCCAGTGCCACGGGTTTTTCTCTCTCTCTACATTTCTATCTAGGAAGTGGTTGCCATGGACCCAAAGGAGATCCTACAGTGGATGGCGGTACAATTTGACAAGCAGCGAGAGATGGCTTGCCAAGTGCAGCAACAAGCGGTGTCGGCCATGCAGGCGCAACAAAAGCGCCATGTTTACAAACATGTTAAGGAAAAATGCCCCAAACCGGATACAATGGACCTCAGAGGCCAAGGAGGCTTTCATGATGTTGAAAGGAAAACTTTGTAAGGCACCTGTATTACGCAGGGTAGATTTCCGCCAACAATTTATTGTCCAAACAGATGCTTCTGAAACAGGGTTAGGAGCTGTCCTTTCACAAACACATGAAGGAACAGAACATCCCGTCATGTTTTTGAGCCGAAAATTATCCCCGGCGGAGCAAAAGTATTCTACAATTGAAAGGGAATGTTTGGCAATGAAGTGGGCAATCGAAGCCCTAAGATTTTATCTAATTGGGAGAAAACTTTTACTGGTCACTGACCATGCACCGCTAAAGTGGTTAAATCAGATGAAGAATAACAACAGTCATAAGAACATAAGAACATAATAACATAAGATATGCCATACTGGGTCAGACCAAGGTCCATCAAGCCCAGCATTCTGTTTCCAACAGTGGCCAATCTAGTTCATACGTACCTAGCAGTTTCCCCAAGGGACACAGGTTCCACAATGCTTGTACTGGTTCAAGCATTGATATCCTGGGTCCCTTCTTAATAATGGTTTATGGACCTTTCCTCCAGGAACTTGTCCAAACCTTTTTTCAACCCAGCTACACTAACAGCCTTTACTACATCCTCCGGCAACAAATTCCAGAGTTTGATTACACGTTGAGTGAAAAAATATTTTCTTTTATTAGTCTTAAATAGTTTACCCTGTAGCTTCATTGCATGTCCCCTAGTCTTTCTATATTCTTATAACGTAAACAATCGATCTACGTTTACCCAAGGGACACTACAATACAGGGGGAGAGAGACAGAAGAGGAAGAGTTAGAGTGGACCAAGAAAGATTGTTTAGAGAGAAAGGAAGTGAACCAGCAGAAGACATTGTCACAGAGACTGAAATGATGGAGGCAGGTAGTTTGAAGGGTTTTAAGAATCAGACCTAAAGGAATAATTAAAGCAAATATATTTCTCTCCTTCCAATAGGTTGAAGAATTATATTAGGTTTCAAATAAAAAATCAGGATAACAGGTAAGTCAATAGTATTTTCAAAGAACATTTAATCAGTAAAGAACTTTTCTGTTTACATGAACAGGTGTATTCCACTTATGCAATATATGCAGCTCCAGAAACATTTACTAAGCCATTCTTCTACTTAGTACATTTTTCCTAGCAGGAAAGATGCCAGTATTCATATGAAGGGCTCTTTCATTAATACATGAGGATTATGGGTCAGTTTTAGCAGGCAATGGAAAAGGTGCAGGTATGCAGTACCACCAAGTGTCCCCTCAAAAAAGTTCTGCTTTTACTGTTCTGAATCTAAATTTTCCTCTTTTTCTCTTCATAGTTTCCAGTAATAAGCTTCAGTATTAGATAAATATCTCTTTTTACCACTAACACTTGGCACTTCTTAAAGGTGGCAAAGGTTCAAGATAATTCAAAATCCTTTACCTCTTTGTTTGGTAGACTATCTGAGAAAGCCTTTTTACTTTTTACCAGGTGAGTAGGTTTAAAACTATAGCCGTGAAGGCACATTTTAGAAAGCCCGTCCAGGTTGCAACAGGGATATGCAAAGCAAAATGTTTGGAATGCAATGTCGACTTTAGAAAAGATGTCATCCATGTGCACGGACCTTCTGAAATCACCACTTCCCCATCTGTGAATATAGATATGTCCTGGTCTGCAAGGTTTGCACATGCTCATGGTAGAAAAATGAGGTGCGCCGCACATGTAGAGTACCGATAGTTAACAGTGTCTGCGGAGACATTCAAGCGCGACATAAAATACAGATACACTTGTCATATTGTCTTCGTGTACGTATGCATGAGATCCATTGTGGGCATGTGCACCCCCCCCCCCCCCCTGCCCACGGAACATCTGCATGTGCTTATGCTTGAGAACAGCAAGATGGCCATCAGACAACCAAATTTTTCAAGGGCAGAGACCCTGATACTATGCCACCTGGCATTGGAGGAAGAAGAGGAACTAGTCTACCTCCTTCAATGGCATGGGCCTCACCATGCTACATCAAGAAGGATCTGTGAGAGGATCTGTGTGGCTCTAGCAAGGGGAAACCACTATAGCACACAGAAAGACACAACTCACAGGTGGGCATCTAGCTGTTGGAAGAAAATTAATGTGCAAGCAGGGAAGTAAGGTAGCTAAGGTTGGGTGAAAAGATAGACAAGAAAGGCCAGTCATCAGGGCAATACCCTCTGAGAGTCATGAAAGAGAATCAGCAGTCAGAGCAATCAAAGTTAGTGTAGCCACAGACACACAGGTGACTAGAAACACAATCTGCATCCGGCAGGGAGAGTAAGCACACACATACAATAGCAGTAGTAAGGGAACATGAGGCATGAGACCAGCAGGACACAGCTAACACATGGTTAGAGAACTGGTGACAGATGGGAATGTCTGCAAATGCCATGGCCATGGCCACCGAGAGGCAGGCCATATTTGTGGCATGCATGAGACCTTGCAAGGCCCCACATCCCAGGTCAAGGCACATGCAGAGCATAAAATGCACATGGTTGCAGGCAGTGCTGGCACATAGAGCCACAACAGAAGGAAAGTAGCCATGCTGTGGCCAGATAGTGCACAACTACAAGATGGCAGCTATTGGAAATACACATGTTGTGCTGGTATCCAGGATATCAGAAGAGAAGGGTGGAAGATGTGGATTGCACCTAGATGTGGCTTGCACCTGGTACTAGCGCACTCCCAATGACCACATGCCACAGCCTCTGTAAACCTGGACAAGGCCAACCCTCAACCCCAAAGGCAACTGATGCTTCCATATCTTCCAAGATCTGGAGGCAGTGAAGGTCAGATTTAGGGCCATGCAGAGGGCCTGGCCCTGATTGCTGCAGTGCCTTCAGCAGGAGCTGCAGCAGCATCAAGGTACGTCATGGCACATATAGCGTAGATGCAACATGTAGGGAGGGGACCCCAGATCGCCATCTGCAATCTGCAATGCCAGGAGATACATGCCAACACCATGCATTCACAACATAGAGTGCCACACAGGAGCAGCAGATGCACTGCCACAGCAGCAGGGCATAGTCCAGAATGTTAGCATACAGCACAAGTCCTGCATAGCTGTTGGCATAAATTGTAGAGTGGGCCCAAGGTTTTCCCAACTGGACATGGCATCCACAAACATATGAAGTGGCAGCAGTTGGCAGGGGGGAGGGGCAGAAGAAAGGACCTAAGACTCACAGGATAGGCCACATGAAGAGGCAGTATAGGGGACCCAGCCAGATCAGGGTGCCCATAAATAGCAAATGCTGATGGCATGAGAAGGCAGAACACAGGAGCACTGGGCAGGTACCACTGTCAGCACTAGGACACATTTGTAGGTTATAATTATAGGCAGGATAGTGAAGCCAGTCAATAAAATGCTCCAATAAGCATGAGGAATACTGGCCCCCCTGATATACAAGTACCAGAGGTTGTGAGGGTTAAAGGTGCAGTGCTCCCCCTCCACCCCAGGGCACCCAGTGACATGAGTCCTGAGGGTCTACAACAGCCAATTAAGGATAACTGTCCCAGCAGGGATTTGCTATGGTGGCAGGGTGTGCATGAGCCTGATTAAAAAGCAAAGCACAGTAGCAATCAGGTGGTAAAGTTGCATACATAGGGACAATAGACCTGCATAATGCCTTTTCAGTAGTAGTTCAAGGTGAGTTACAATCAGGTAGCGTAGGGATTTCTCTATCTCCAGAAGTCTTGCAATCTAAGTTTGTACCTGTGAATGGTGCACTCAAAGGGGCCTTGCAATAATTGACTATGTAGTGCTTCCAACACCTCCCCCCCTCCCCCACATTATGTCAAGTAGCAGAGGAATGGCACCCCTGTAACATGCCACATCTGCAATGGTTGACACATGAAAAGGTCAGGCATATTTCATTTCATTTATTAATATTTATATCTCACTCATTATCACATTATTAAGCGAGTTACAGCATGACATATATAATATAAAACAAACAACAAATAATAAAATGAACCTTCCAAACCCTCCCCCCATATAACACTACAACATTTAAAAATAACTGAAATATTAGCCTGAAAACAGATATGCTTTTAGCGAGTTCAAAAACTGCAAATAATCACTCTTTTGTGGAATCATTACAGGAAGTAAGTTGCAGCTCAGAGAATCCGCAGTGGAAAAGGCACAAGCTCCCACACCGACGTTCCAGCAGACATTCCAGATGGAAGAGTTAAAATTCTTGCTGAGAGTAGCAAAGTGCCTGAGCCAGTGTGTATGGCATTAAACACATAGAGAATTCATTAGTATATTCTGCATGTCATGCTCAATAAATAAGATTATAAAGCTAATATCAGAGCTCTGAATGATGGCTGTTGTGTGAGCTGGCTGTTGTTTGGCTAGCGTTTGAAGTCTTTGCTTCAGGAGTTGAACCCCCTTGAGACAGCAGTAGCGAAACGCTTACGTAAGATGTCTTGAGAAAGGCGTGGGGCATTCAATTTCCTCTCGATCCACGGACCTGGTGATATAAGTGCAGTTTTAATGGCTGTAGTGATTATAGTTTGTATAAAACTTACTGCAATGTCTGTTTGAACATGTTCTTGTGAATTGGGATTGATATGATGAACGAGTGTTAGCCATTGATGTTACGAGTACTCCTGATTGTGTTTTATCAGTGAGTTTCTGCTGAGGCTTTCACTCGTTGGCTAAGATTTAAATGTTGCATATTGTTAAGTTTAATGAAGTCTCTTTTTAATTGTATGGATGCTCAATAAATAATACATACACAGAAACATAGAAACATGATGGCAGAAAAAGACCACTTGGCCTATCTTGTTTGCCCTTCCATATCATCCACTACAACAGTCCCCTTTTTTCCTTTAGAGATACACATTTAAATAGAATACTCTATTTAAAACCAGTGCAACTTTGCAAGACAAACAGAAATAAGATCCATCTTGCGCAGGATGAAAATCACACGAGCAGTAGCATTCTGTATCAGTTGTAGTGCAGCTAGCAGTTAAGCAATCCTAAATAAATAACATTGCAAACTACAGCAGGATAATCAATTGAACAACCATTCAAAAATCCTGAAACATAAGATATGAGATTAAACCCCTAATCGTCCTGAACTTATAAAAAGCAGAACAAATTGCTTTCAGTACTTGAGACTGCACAGATAATGTGGAATCTAGCATAAGCCCTAAATAACAAACTTCCTTTTGCCCTGGTATGTGATGACCATCAAGCCTGGCGATCAAAACATTCATTTCAAAAATAAGATTTAGTGACCATCATTGCCTCTGTATTTTTATAATTTATTCCAAGGCCATTCCCTAACAGCCAGGATGATTGGTCCCCAAATCCCCAAATCTTTATCAAAGCTAGCCCCTATGGGGCTAGCAAGGACACAGCTGTAATGTGTACATGCTTGTGACACATCTGCACGAAGCACAGCACTAAGCAGGGACCCTCTATTCTGCAGCTGCAGTGGAGCTGTGGATGCAGCGCCGCCACCACCACCAGCACCTTTGCCGTAACCACCACTGCCGCCAGCATCTTTGCAGTAACCACCACCACTGTTGCCAGCACCTTTGCCGTAACCACCACTGCCGCCAGCATCTTTGCAGTAACCACCACCACTGTTGCCAGCACCTTTGCTGTAACCGCCCCTGCCACCAGCACCTTTGCCGTAAGCACCACCACTGCCGCCAGCACCTTTGCCGTAACTACCACTGCCGCCAGCACCTTTGCAGTAACCACCACCACTGCTGCCAGCACCTTTGCCGGAACAAGCACCACCGCCAGTACCATCACACACAGCCGAAGCCACCGCAGATGGTGACACCACCACCATTACCACTATCACCACCAAATCAGAGTGCAGCAGAAGCAGCAGTGGCTTCCTGGTATGGGTGGTGACGACATTGGAGGAGGAGCTTACTCTTCATGTGTCAGGCTGTCGCATTAACTGTTTAGCGAAACCCTGCACTAACAGCATGCTAATTCCACATTAACTAATTAATGCACATTTGTAAAAGTCTCCCTATATGTTACCAGTTGATAGGAGAGAATTAGTATATTTTCGTGTTTCTTTTCCTTACACTTAGCCTCTCTTCTTTATTAATCATATTATCAATAATGTGGTGTAACGTTTTTAGTAGACAAACAAATCTGTACAAGGTTAACTGGACGGATTTCACCAGCTTATGTCATATAGACTGAGAATCTGCTAGGTATTCTGCTTATTATCTTAAAAACGAAAGGTTCTCTACCCCTCTTTCAATCTACAGAGCCTTGCAATTTCCTGTCACACTGAAATTTACTACTAAAGTATTTGAACCAGTTAAATAACAATAAAAAAGACCAGTTCAACAGCTGTTATGTGAGAAAGAAAGGGGGAGTAAGAGCCTCCCTTAACAAACTGACCCTTATCGTGACCTAACTCTGCAAACTGCAGAAAGGAAAACCAAATATATCAACATAGAAGATTGTTAAAATGGATCCCCTCCCTTATCACTTGCTGAGTTCTTTCCCACAGTAATTCCGTAGCATCAATCTGACTTTATGAATCATAAGAAGTCAACAGGCAGGGGAATTTAGTGCTTGTGCAATCCTTCATAGCGTCCATATGGCCAGGTTAGGACATTTATCTCTTGCGTTGAGAATTTTACTGCTCTAAATTAAGAGGATTGGAGTTTTAGAAGGACTTGCGTGTGTATCTATCCAGAGCAGGGGTGCAGAGTCGGCAAGACCATTAGGTGAATCAGGCAGCATTCTGGAGCGCAAATAATCGAGGGGTGACCACTGCTGCCTCTCTCTGGGATGTACAGTGGTGGAAATGCATTTAAAAAGGCACTGTGCTGCTGTTCGCACTCCCTTCCTCCCCCAAGTCCACTTCCTTTAACAGGTAACTCTGGTGCCAATGGTACCTTTTTAAATGCATTGCTACCACTGCACGTCCCAGAAAGAGGTGGCAGCAGTAGCAATGGGCGCGGGGGTGGAGCAAGAGTGGTACTGGGAATGAGGTTTGCCTAGGGTGACCCCTACCCTTGCACCAGCCCTGCAAGGGTGTCAAACTCCAATTTTGTAGGGCTGCAAGCCAGTCTGGGTTTTAGGATATTCTTAATGAATATACATGGATATATTCGCATACATTGCCCCCATTATATGCAAATATGTCTCATGCATATTCATTAGGGAAATCCTGACAACCAGGATGGTTTGCTCCAGGATTGGAATTTGACACCCCATATCTAGATATACACACACAAAATACATACTGTATCTCCCTAACATCTTATATACTGTATATAATCCAAAGTTTCAAGGTATTATTTTAATCAATTGTAACTGAAGTTTTAACTATGTTTCAAGGGATTGTTGGAAAGTACAAAGGGGAATATCATGTAAATCCATCAAAATTAACATTTGTCAAAAGGGGAAATCAGTTCTGTAAACTAGAGAAGAAATAATAGGCTAATAAGTGTTTAAATATGAATATTAAGAAATACTTTCATTGTATAAATATTGTTGACAGTTTATTTTTTGGTTTGTTTGTCTCATAGTTGGTTCCTGAAAGCCTCAGTTGGGCCCACTGATAAACCTATATCCACACACACATACTGTACCTGAAATGTTGGAACCCCACACGTCTGTACACACTGACACAGCCATGCACCTCCCGACATGAACACCAACACAACAACCTCCAAACCTCCATACAGCTGCAGTCACTTGACACCCACCCATACACACCATACACATGGCACACAAACAGGGCTTGCATAACCATTAGGAAAATTAGTTGGCAGCTTTTTGGGGGGGGGAGTGGCAAAGAATAGGTTTTTGAAAGATAAACAATAGATTCTGACAGCCAGGGGGGGCATAAGGCTTAAGGTTTGCCTAGGGCGTCAACACCCTCAACCAACTCTGGGACTGGCCCTGCACACAAACTCCTCCATACTTCCCCCCCCTTCAGTCCTGTATTGCCACACTCATACATTCTTATGCACCATATGCAAATCCACATTCTAGACATTCCTACACATACAGTCCCACTACATGAAAATTGAAACACACCCCCCCATCCACCAGGTACACATACATATTCACTGATGCACAGAACTCCACCCTTTGCACATAAATATACACCCCCACACATCCCACCGACATCCCCTCCAAATAGACCTCCAACACAGATTATACTCACACAGACATACCCCTTTTACAAATCTATATTAGAAGTCTTCATTTATAATGTTATCTACTAGCCTTTAATAAACATCCGTTTTTCATTTTATCATATCTGAAAAGGATATTATAATCAATATTTCCAAAATTGGCTTCAGTGATGATAGACTATGATGCAAAACATTTTACCAACAATATAGACTGAAAACACCATAATTTTTGTAGAAAATATTGTTCTTACAACTACAGTATAATAATTGGATGAATGCAAATATAAAATTGATTTCCCCAGTCATCCAAGTATAGAGATCTGTTTCCACTTGAAACATAATGGAAGCAATCATATTAACATGTTGCACAGAAGGGCATGGAGTAGTAATACCAAGAATATCAACAATACCTTTGGATATGCAATTCTAATTTGAAAGATTACAAATCCTCATCTACCAAGCATTTCTCATGTCTAGTAATAAATCACAAGGACAAACATTCAAAGCTGTTGGAATAGATTTCAGGTTCGATTGCTTCAGTCATGCTGAGTTATCTGCTTTTTGCCCTGTTAGTACTTCCATCGTTTTATTTGTCTCGGTACAATTAATGATAGATGAACAAACTCTTGATCCTTGTCCATTTGAGTTGACCCTAGTATCACTGATAGCACCTGCACTGGTAACACTTCCTTGAAGAGTAGAATTAAAGATGAATACATTTGGTATGTCTTTCTCAGGGAAGTGAAATAAAAAATGTTGTGTTTGATACTGATCAGTGCCAATGCTGACTGCGTAACTCTTTAAAAAAATATTTGCCTCGGTTATGCAGATAATTTTAGAGATAGACTGTGCCATAACAGGATAGATCCATAAAACATACACATATATAAGAGTAGGTGGAGCTAGGGGCAGGCTACAGAGTGACATAAAAATTATATCTAGAGCGGCAAAATTTAGCTGCTTTGTGTATAACTTACATGAATATGTTAAGCCAGCTAAAAAAGCAGACCTAACTTATGTATATGAGTTGTGACATAGACTCTGCTTAGGTGCATATTCAGAGGTTCCATTTAAATGGCTGGGACCATTGGTGCCAGCGCGTAATTTTATGTGTTAGGCAGTCACTTGCAATATCAAGTCCATTGTTTTCAACAGGCAACAAATCAGATGCAAATGTATTTTGTAAGCACAATACCAGCAATATAAATTCTTAAAGTCATATACCCGACAAATCCTGTTATTCCCACATCTGGACTTCTGCAACATAATCTTCCAAAGCTTGCCTAAATATGCTTTACACCTGCTTCAGCTGGCACAAAACACTGCTGCCCACATTATACAAGGTGCATTTAGGTTTGAACACTAAAGCAACTTCACTGACTCCCCATAACCAGCTGAACAAAATATAAAGTTTTTTGACTATCTTCAATATATCCCATAATCTATCCTCAGAATATTGACAATCATAAGAACATACCGTAAGAACATAAGATACGCCATACTGGGTCAGTACAAGGTCCATCAAGCCCAGTATCCTGTTTCCAACAGTGGCCAGTCTAGGTCACAAGTACCTAGCAGTTTCTCCAAAAGGCACAGGTTCCGCAATGCTTGTACTGGGGCATGCAGTGGATATTCTGGGTCCACTTTAATAATGGTTTATGGACCTTTCCTCCAGGAACTTGTCCAAATCTTTTATAAACCCTGCTACACTAACAGCTTTTACTACATCCTCTGGTGGCAAATTCCAGAGTTTGATTATGCATTGAGTGAAAAAATATTTTCTCTTATTAGTCTTAAATAGGTTACCCTGTAGCTTCATTGCATTTCCCCTAGTCTTTCTATATTTTGATGGCATAAACAATCGATCTACATTTACCTGTTCCACTCCATTCATTAATTTATAGACCTCTATCATATCTCCCCTCAGCTGTCTCTTTTCCAGATTGAAGAGCCCTAACCTTTTTAGCCTCTCTTCATAGGGGTATCCTTCCATCCCCTTTACCATTTGGTAGCTCTTCTCTGTACCTTTGCTAATAATGCTATATCCTTTTTAAGATACAGCGACCAGAATTGCACACAATATTCAAGGTGTGGTCACACCATGGAACGATACAGAGGCATTATAATATCCTTTGTTTTATTTTCCATTCCTTTCCTTATGATACCTAGCATTCTATTTGCTCTCTTGGCCGCTGCTGTACACTGGGCGGAGGGTTTTAACATGTTATCCACAATGACGCCTAAATCTTTTTCCTGGGTGGTGGAACCTTGCATCGTGTAACCATAGTTTGGCTCTTTCTTTCCTAGGTGCATAACTTTGCCCTTGTCCACATTAAATTTTATCTACCATTTGGATGCCCAGTCTTCCAATTTATCAAGATCCTCTTGCAATAGACGACTGATGCAGTGTGCTGCTCGGCATGGTTTTTCCTATGGGGAGGAAGCGTAAGACCAGAGGGGCAAAACAGCCTGAAGCTCCTCTGGTTTCGACGCCTTTACCTGCAACTGCGGTTGGACCGTTGGATACCTTTTCTTGCTGGTGCCGTGACAGTTGATCGTAGAAGGGGAGAGTGGCTTGGCTGTGTAGCGGTCGGAGGAGGTTTCCTCGCTGTCTGCATTGAGCGGTAATCTTTCCTCCCTGGGCTCCATCCGGGCCTCGAAGCTCCTTCGGCAAGACAGCAGCGCTCTGGGAAGTCAGGTGCAGGGCGTTGAGTTGGCGGACTCTGTCAGAAGGCAGATCTTGGTCTTGGAACGAAGCCAGGGCCCTGTGGCTTCCCCCATACAGCGTCAGAGGGCAGAGGTCTCGGCTGGAATGGCTGAGAGTGGTGATGGATTAGTGCCTAGCCTGTCGGCACCTGCCCCATTGTCGGGCGATTTATTGGTTATTGCTGATAAGGTGGAGGCTGTTCCTTCAGCCTCTATGGATCTCCTGGAGGTGGTAATGCTGGAGGTTATATGGGTTGCCATTATGCAGCTTCGGGAAGAGCTGGCCCCCCGAATGATCACTTTGGCGTCTCAGGTTTCCACTAACACTGCTGATATTCAGGAAAGTGTTGTTAAAATATCTACTCTTCAGGCTGAAGTATTGGGTTTTCATGCTAAAACTGTGACTGTTGAAAATGATTTGAAATGTCTTAAGAAAAGTTTTACACCTATTCGGTCAAAGTTAGAAATGTTGCAGAATGCAACACGAGTGGCGAATATTCGTGTGGTTAACTTTCCCAAAGTTGTTTTGGTTTCTGCGAGGGATATGTTTCGGAGTTATTTGACTGAAAACTTGGGTATTCCCCCTGAATCCCACCCCCCTATAGCTAAAATGTATTATTCGATCCACAATCAAATTAAAGAATGGAGTGACTTTCAGAAAATTGGTGACAAACAAATCATAGACATCATCTCAAATCTGAACACAACTACCTCCCCTCTAGACCCATACCCAGCAGCATGGCTCAAGGCAATAAAGCAAGAGGTTGCACAGTATATAGTCCACATTGTGAACCAATCACTTCTACAAGGAATTATGCCAACTCAACTTAAGAAATCACTCATAAAGCCTATCTTAAAAAACAAAACACTCGACAAAAGCATCCCAGCCTCATACCAACCAATATCCAGCATATCCTTCCTAGCCAAAATCGTTGAAAAGACAGTACAGCAACAGCTCCAAGACCACGTCGACGACACAAGAGCCTTAGATAACCATCAATACGGTTTTCGTCAGCATCATGGAGTGGAAATGCTACTCATAACACTCCTTAACAACCTTCTCACCGGACTAGAAAACAAAAAGAAGATGTTCGTACTCATTTTTATAGACATAGCAGCCGCTTTTGATACAGTTCACCACAAAACACTCATCGATAGGCTTGAAACCATTGGAATATGTGGAACCCCCCTGAAATGATTCACATCCTACATAACAAGCAGAATGCAGCAGGTGCTCTTTAACAACGAAACAGCTGAACCATTCCCGCAAAGCCAAGGAATACCCCAAGGCTCGGCGCTTTCCACCCTACTATTTAACCTATACATAAGACCAGTTTGTGCAATCTTTCAGAAATACAAGATCAGCTACCACTTGTATGCAGATGATGTAATGCTTTATACCCAACTGGACGAAAACAAGCCAAATTACAATCAACTAGAAGAATGTTTATGTGAATTGCAAGCCTGGCTACAGCAAAACAACATGTCCATAAACCATACAAAAACAGAGGTAATGTACATCTCCAGTAAAACAGACTTCAACCCTCCGCCAACAGTCACCCTGAACAACATCATCTACAGCACAAAGAATGAAATAAAATATCTCGGAGTCACCTTCGACAACAAACTAAAGATGGATAAACACCTCCGGAATACCAATAGAGCCATATTCCATAAACTAAGAATCCTCCAGCCACTGCGTAACATCATTGAACAACACGACTTCAGAACAGTGGCACAAGCACTCATCACGCCCCACTGAGATTACTGTAACGCCATATTGCAGGGACTACGAAAGAAAACCCTGAATATACTGCAAATGGCACAAAATGTTACAGCCAGGATCATCATGAAAAAGAGCTTCACAGAACACATCACACCAGTCCTAATTGAGCTTCACTGGCTTCCAAATACTGCCCGCATAAAATACAAACTCCTAGTAACCACATTCAAACTTATACACAACATAGCGCCGTCATTCCTAACCAATCTCATCAGCGCTCAAACTCACAATAGAAGCAGAAGAACCGCCAACTTAAACACTCTCAGTGTCCCAAAGAGTATAAGAACAGCCAAGATACACACCAGCAACAGAGAATTCTCTTACATTGCACCCATGCTATGGAATCAACTGCCACATGGCATGCGTGCAACCAACAACCTAACAGACTTTAGGAAAAAGCTCAAAACCCACCTGTTTATAACTCACTATAATCTAACAGAGTAAATAATAACTAGAACACAAAGGGTCAACCGTATCCATGACACTAGAGTGACCTTACAATATGACTTTAAGGGATTTGAACACCATGTGATGCATCTAGGTTAGTGCATCTCCCCCCAGTTTAGCTGTAATTAGTGTAACAGAATGTATATATATAACTGCAAGTTGTAAATATTGTAACAATATGTATATATGTAATTGCACCTGTAAATATTGTATCAGATTTTTGTGCAGTGTGAACCCAGTGTGAATCTTGGCATGCAATCATTCTGTATTAACTGTTGATTACCCCTCCTGATATGTATAGTCAACCGCTGCTGATCGCTGGAAGCAGCGGTATACAAATGCTCTCTAAATAAATAAATAAATCTGCCATCTGGAAAAAAGTTGAGGGGGAGGGAGTTGTTAGGGGATTACCTAATGTTGATGTATTAAATGTTATTGATATCTTAGAAACATCACAGGAAGAGCAGGTTATACCCGCTACTTTAATGATTACTCTGGCATTGTTATCGGATAAGGAATGGCTTATGAAGTTGTTCTTTAGGAAATGACATATGCTATTTAAAGGTTTGAATGTTCGTATGTTTCCAGACCTATCCAGGGAGACTCAGAAGAGGTGGCGGGACGTTCTCCTTTTACGTCCTGGGATTCAGCAATTGGGAGGGCTTTCTTTCTTGAAATTTCCTTGTAAATGTCTGATCAAGTATCAGTCAAATTCCTTTATATTTTATGAGCCCTCCCAATTGCTGGACTTTATAAATGCCTGACATTCTGATGGGGTGGCTGAGCCTCTGTCTGTTTCAGTTTGAGCGTGTTTAGTTATCGACTGTTAAACACACCTAATTTCTTTCAGGATATTGGATGTTATAATTTTCTCCTTATAGTATCCCTCTTCTCTAGTGGGCTAGAGTGAGTTGGGTATGATTTTTGTTTTCTTTCAATATTGATGGGACCTTGTTCTATGTTATATTTTCGTTACCCATCTCAATTTCTGTTTCAAGATGTATTCTTGATATGTATGTATACATTTATAAAAATTAAATTTAAAAAAAGATCCTCTTGCAATTTTCCACAATCCTCACAAGTTTTTAACAACTTTGAATAGTTTTGTGTCATCTGCAAATTTGATAACCTAACTCGTTATTCCCATTTCCTGGTCATTTATGAATATGTTAAAAAGCAGCGGACCAAGCACACATCCTTGGGCAACTCCACTATTCACCTTTCTCCATTGGGAAAATTGGCCATTTAGCCCTACCCTCTGCTTTCTAACTTTTAACCAGTTCCTGATCCACAATAGTACACTGCCTCCTATCCCATGACTTTTTAGTTTTGCCAAAAGTCTCTCATGAGGGACCTTGTCAAAGGCTTTCTGAAAGTTCAGATACACTATATCGACCAATTCACCTTTGTCTACCTGTTTATTTACACCTTCAAAGAAAGACAACAGATTAGTAAGACAAGATCTTCCTTAGCTAAATCCATGTTGGCTGTCTCCCATTAAGCCATGACTATATACATGTTCAGTAATTTTGTTTTTTATGATGGTTTCTACCATTTTTCCTGGTACTGATGGAAGGCTTACCGGTCTGTAGTTTCCCGGATTACCTTTGGCACCCTTTTTAAAAAGTGGGGTTACATTAGTCATCCTCCAATCTTCAGGTATTACAGATGATTTTAATGATAGTTCACAGATTACCATCCGGTCCAGGTGATTTGCTAATCTTCAGTTTATCAAGTAGTTGTAATACATTTTCCCGGTGTAGCGATATTTCTTTCAATTCTTCCGCAGCATCTCCTTTAAATACCATTTCAATCATGGGTAACATTCCTACATCTTCCTCAGTAAAGACTGAAGCAAAGAATTCATTCAGTCTCTCCACTATGGCCTTGTCCCCTCTTAGGGGTATGTTTACTAAACCGTCTTAATGTTACCTGTGCTAGTTGCAGCGATAATGTGAGGAATGTCATATAAGGTAGTGGGCGTTTCTGCAGTAAGGTAACAATGGCGGCTTATCGCATGATAGAGGGTGCCTTGCCGTTATCGTGCTATAGAGAGTGCAGTGGCACGTTATCATGCGTTTTTTAAATTTTATTTATTTTATTTAAAGTCTCTTATATACCGCGCTATTTATCATCAGCGCGGTTTACATAGAACAGAACAATCTCAGTACATTTGAAATACGTATGAGTTACAGATAACAGGGCAGAAAACTTGGTCAACAAGGGTAACTATCTACAATACAATAATGATTGACTGTTTGTATAAAACAACTAACAGAGCAGAGAATATAGTGTACAGCTGTAATTAAATCCAAAATTTCTTAATTCTAGGGTGTAGTGTTTATGCTTCTGGTTATTAGACTGTCTTTTGATATATTAGATAGCATTACGGTGGCTGGAAGTATTCAGTGAAGAGGTAGTGCTTGATAGCTTTTCTGAACTGCTTCATGTCACGTATTGCTCTAATTTCTGGCTGAAGTTTATTCCAACCTCTAGGCGCATAGAATTTGAATGCTCTGTTGATCGATGATTGGGACCAATTTGTGGAATCACTCGGAATGATTAGGGTGTTTTCGGCAAATGGTCTCCTAGATCTTGTATTGGGAGTTAGACTGATGAGATCTGAAGTCGTTGCTGGTGATAATTTGTTGAAGGCCTTGAATGTAATGAGGAGAGCTTTAAATCTAATTCTACATTCTATAGGGAGCCAGTGAAGGTCCCTAAGGATTGGTGTAATATGGTCTCTCTTTGATGCTCCAACTAGGATGCGAGCCGCAGCATTCATTGCTAGTTGCAGGGGGTTTATAGTGTTCTTTGGAAGACCATGTAATACAATATTCGCATAGTCAAAGTGAGGGGTGACTATTGCTTGGAATATTGAGCGGAAATCATTGTATTCTAGCATGGGTCTTAGGTGGCGTAATGTTTTTATCTTGAAGTAAATCTTTTTTACTGTATTTTTTATGTGGGAGGTAAAATCCAGTCGTTGATCAAGGATCACACCTAGGTAACGAATTGTATTCTTGATTGGGAGCTCAGCGTCCCGTACCTTAAGATATGCAGGGGGGGAGAAGAGCTTGTTTCTAGTGACCAATAAAACTTCCGTCTTTTTGAAATTGATTCGCATGTTTTGATCACGGCGTTAACCTTAATTTCACGCCGTGGCATAAGACCAAAGGAATAGAGGTGTAGCACACTGGTTAATACAATGACTGCTGATACAGCAGTCATGAGTTCAATCCCTCAGTGGGCAAAGTTCATTAGGCTGTCAGAGGCAATTAATTTTCCTGCCTGTAACGGTCAGACACATCTCAACAACCTGTACTGCCAGCCAAAAAAACCCTCACCCCAGTTCCGTAACCTAATGCACCTTTTAGGGCGCACCATAAGGCACATCATAGAGCACCACATCATCCAAGGTGGGTCATAATGTGCTCTAGAGGGTGGCACGAAAGGGTGGCACCCCCCAAGTCAGCATATAACATGCCCCATAAGCTGGCCGAACCAAAGGTGACGTTAAAGATGGCCCAAGGATGTTAAGGTGACCCAAGAAATGTTGGCTAAGGGCAGTAAGGTGGACCAAGGTCACAAGCATGAAATGTATGGGCCAAACAAAGATGTAACTCTAACACTGCACAGAGCAGCAAGGAAATCCAATTAACAAGTGAAGTAAGGAAGTAGATGTCAGAAGTGAAGGACCTGCCAAATCTGCGTGAGGGCCATGTGGCAGCTGGTAAAGTAGACAAATATAACGGGGGCAGCTGTACCGATGCACAGGGTGATGGTACTGTAAAGTGCAACAATGACAGTGTGTGGCAGAAGATGTGAATACGTGTCCACCAGAGGAGGTAAAGGTTGCAGGATAAGTGCAATGACAGGAGGACAGAGGAGTAGCAGTGCCATGCAGAGCAGACACGGGAGAGGCAAGCATGATGAGCCGCAATGCAGAAAAAGGTCACAGTGCAGGTCATGAAGTAGCAGCCTGCACATTAGGGCAGGACGCCACACAGCTGGCAGACACATATAGACAGACAGAAGGATGGTTGGCAACTGTGATGAGGGTATAATGTGGCAACAGCACAGATCTGCACAGATATGACTGTCACAGGAATGAAATGTAGTTGTGTACGACAGGCATAAAAGTAAAAGAGAATAGAGAGGAATCAAACCCATGACCAGTAGCACAAATGTCAATGCACAAACCTGTAGGCTAGACCACCAACGGGAGCACCACAGAAAAGGCTGCATGCTTGAACACTGCAGGGCACCACACAAGAAGCCTGCTGTCTGCCAGGATAGGGCAACCCCAACAGTACCCATGATGCAATGCACATGCTGATTAGCTGTATACAGCTGATGACCCAATGGGATCTGCATCTCTCCGGTACCTCAGCCTGAAAAAAAAAGACCGGACAATGCGTGATGCTGCCACAGAGCAGCTACAGACCAGGGTATTGTGCATATTCAGAGTTCACCCTGAGTGATAGGATGGCCGCACAGCACTAGGTCAGCAGCACATGTGCTTCTGGTGAATGGTCCTGCTGTATTCCCCATTGCTACAACTGTGTGCTAGGTGTTCCGTGCAGTGCATCTGATGATTATTTGGTGTCCATCTGCATTACACACTCACATGTGGTCCTCTGGGTCAAGTCACCACCCAGATTATTGTGTATCCAGTGTTAGGGTATGGCTGCCATTGACACCTGTTGTTTGGGTGGAAGGGTGTTTAAACACACACCATGTTTGTATGGCTGTTGTATGGCTGTTTGTATACAGTACATACCCCAGGGCACCCTAAACACCCTTTTGGCAGTTGAGGGAGTGGAGCAACGGATGTTTGACCAGCAAATCCCATCCTCTTGTCAATGGACAGCACCCCAGGGTTTGTGGCCCACAGCCATAACTGTGACTGGGCCAGTAACACCCCAGCAGTACTGCTGTGTGTATGCCTGTAAAGCCTTCACTGCTTCACACTGCAATCTGCCATTCACCAGCAGACTGCACCTGCAACACCCTCAGGGAATTCCAACCATGCACAGACTAGCTGCAGAAGTCCACTAGCCAATCCATAGTGCATGATCACAGAGAAACCATGTGCACCAGGCAGATAGCACTGTGCTTGCCAACAGCCCTGGGAACACTTAGGTGTGACATGAGACACATGATGGATAGCACTATGTGGGAACATAGACATCCCATAGTCACTGCCCGGTCAGGGTGAGAGTTACCTCACAGCAGGACATGCTATGGCCTCACTGTCCATGCAGGTAGTGGTCAGCCTCTACAGTGTTCCAGCCATTGATCTACACCCTGTGCAGATGCATCCTGCCCAATCTGCCCAGTCCATGCCATACCCACAATGCCTTGCTCCTCATTATGCGCATTTGCAGCCTAGCACTGGTAACAGTGGGACATTGTGGGCCCTGTGAGGTGTGGCCAGCCACAAAACAATGCCTGGACATACACATACACATACACACTATCCTAATGCATCATTGTGCATAGATATGGGTGGTTGGCAAGGCTGCCAGGCACACTAGTCCTGATCACAGTGCCGACTTTGCTCAACTGTGCAGGAGGTAGTAGTTGTGCACTGGTGATAACTGCAGCTCCGTGCTGTAGCCAACAGCATGAGCCGCCATAATGCTTTGGAGAGTGGAGGCTGAGTGAGTGGGTGTGTGTCACCCTGTTTTAGGGATTGCACATTCTGATGGTTTATCTGCATTGTAGGATAAAACATGAGGGTGTGCTGTGCAAAAGCCACAGCTGGGACTCAAACCTGTGACCTTCTGTTCCAAGACACACTGTCTGTGTGTGCTGCACTACCCTGCTGCCACAGAAGGGCTGTGGTCCCAGTGGCTACCTTTGCCTTTCATCTTCCAGACCTTGTCTGTTGCACTGTCCATGACGCCCTGGAGGAGGGCATGGCCTTGGTCC
Source organism: Ichthyophis bannanicus (assembly GCA_033557465.1). Taxonomy (NCBI): domain Eukaryota; kingdom Metazoa; phylum Chordata; class Amphibia; order Gymnophiona; family Ichthyophiidae; genus Ichthyophis; species Ichthyophis bannanicus. The sequence goes on from CM066032.1 coordinate 855,957,595, forward strand.
CCTGAAGGCAGTGTCATTGCCCCATCACCACCAACACCCTCTCCCACACCATGCTGACATGCCCATATGCTGTTTGTGATGGTGGTGTGCTGTCCCAGGCCATCCACTGTACAGGTAGGCGGGTGCCTAGTGTCTGGCTTCTGGGGTGGTGGGACCTACCTGTACATCCCCACATCCCCCCCATCTCCATCTGCCACTGTTATGTCCCTTCCACATGGGCTGATGCTGGCTTTGGGTGTCATGTTGTTGATCCCGCAGCTATTGGCTAGAGTGGACCTGGTAGATAGCTGGTGTTATGCCAGCAGACTATGGACTGGCTAGGGCATGCAGTGCGGGTACAGTATACCCGGTTTGGACTACTGAGTGTACATCTGTTTCAGATGATGTGTGGTCACACTCTGCACTGCCTTCCAGGAGCTGTAATAACGGGTGTTTGTTTAGTTGGGTGTCTGGTCTATTTTGGACATAGCCTGTGGAAAGTGCAGAGTCCCTTGTAGGCGTGATCCCCAGTTGTGCATTGCTTGCCCCATTACAGGCATTGTGCTTTATGTGTACCGTTTGGGGTATCTACTGGCCATGTGTCCCCTGGATGCGACACTGTAGAGCACAGACTGCTGTGCATGTTTGGCCATGGTCATATGCTGTCTTGCTGCTGGTTTGTTTCTGTGTTCCTATATTCCACATAGGCAGCTGCCTAGTCCCGGCTGCACCCACTGCCTGTCCTGCATGCAGCCCCATATGCCCCATTTGCGGCATCACGATAGTGGCCTTTCATACCTGGCCACTATGCTGTTGCTGCACAGGTAACACTACTATCACCTTTCTTGGGCTCCCTGCCTATGCTGTACATTGCTGACTGAAATGGTTTCTCTCTCCTGCAAATGTACCTCTAACGTGAGGTTTTCACTCGTGGTAATGTTCTGGCCTTAAGATCAATGTGTTAGTGTAGCAGGGCCTCTCCCCGCCCACTCCCCGCTCATTGACCCTTTCTCGCCGTCCTCTCTCCACCCCTCACTGGTCCTTAACGCAGCCGGTATGGTTTACACACGTTATGTAACGTTAACGTGCGTTAACGTTACGTTAACGTGCATTAATGTTACTTAACGTGCGTTAACGTAGATGCTGTTACGTTACCACAGTTTAGTAAACATACCCCTTAGTGTCCCTTTTACCCCTCTATTATCTAATGGTCCAACTAACTCTCTCACAGGTTTTTTGCTACGAATGAACTTGAAAAAGTCTTTATTATGCATTTTTGCTTCCACAGCAAGCTTCTTCTCAAATTCTCTCTTTGCCTGCCTTATCAATGCCTTGCATCTAACTTGCCAGTGCTTGTGTTGTTTCCAGTTTTCGTCATTTGGCTCCTTTTTCCATTTCCTGAAAGATGCTCTTTTTGGCAACAACAACCTCTTTGACCTCACCTTTAAACCATGCTGGCAATTTTTTGGACTTCCTTCAACTTTTCTCAAAGCATAGAATACAGCCTCCAAGATAGTATTTTTAAACAACACCCAAGCTTGATGTAAATCTTTAACCTTTGCAACTGCTCCTTTTAGTTTTTTCTTAACTATTTTCCTCATTTTATCATAGTCTCCCTTTTGAAAGTTAAAAGGTAGTACTGTGTATTTCCTTATCCTTCCTCCTCCATTTATTAAATCAAATGCGATCATACTATGATCACTATTGTCAAGTGGCCCCAACACCCTTATCTCTTGAACCAGATCTTGTGTTTCACTAAGAACTAGGTCCAAAATGGCTTCCCCTCTGTTTGGTTCATGAACCAGCTGCTCCAAGAAGAAGCCATTTATTTCATCTAGAAACTTTATCTTCCTAGCATGTCCTGCCGTGACACTGAGCCGGTCGATATCGGAATAATTGAAATCACCCATTATAATTACTGTGTTGTAACTTTTGTTAGCTTCCCTGATTTCTTTGAGCATTTCATCATCCATTTGTTCATTCTGGCCAGGCAGTCATAACCATCCTAATGGAATTTTTACATGGAATTTTAATCCATAGATGTTCTACAGTGAATTTTGTTTCCTGCAAAACTTTAATCCTATGTGACTAAATGCCCTCTCTAACATAGAGCGCAACCTCTCCACCAATTTGATCTGCTCTATCATTATGATATAGCTTTTCCCCAGGTATCACAGTGTCCCACTGGTTGTCCTCCTTCCACCATGTCTCTGAGATATCAATCATATCTAACCTCTCATTTAGTGCTATATATTCTAACTCTCCCATCTTATTTTTAGACTTTTAGCATTTGCATACAAGTTTTTTAGGGGCTGTATTTTATTCATATTAATCTGGTAGGCAGGGGTAATTTGGAATCTTTAAGCTCTGTCTGCTCTGTACTCAAGGGCATTTGGGCTACTTTTGTCTTTATTGGAATCTCTCTGCTGATATGCCCTAACTTTAATCTTTTGCTAGTATCCTTCAAGGATACATAGTTCTGAACCATGCGTTCTTCGGCGACTGTTGGCTTTCCCCTATTATCTAGTTTAAAAGCTGCTCTATCTACTTTTTAAAGGTTAATGCCAGCAGCCTGGTTCCATCCTAGTTAAGGTGGAACCCATCGCTTCGGAAGAGCCACTCCTTTCCCCAGTTCCTAAAAAATCCAAAACCCTCATCCTTGCACCATTGTCTCATCCACGCATTGAGACTCGGAGCTCTGCCTGCCTTTTGAGTCCTGTGCATGGAACGGGAAGCATTTTGGAGAATGCTACCCTGGAAGTTCTGGATTTCAACTTCCTACCTAAAAGCCTAAATTTAGCTTCCAGAACCTCCCTAGAAGACTTTCCTATGTCACTGGTACCAACATGTACCAAGTGTCATGAGGCACAAGGATCAGAGCCCATGGAGACAGGGACTATACCTCAGAATGAATACACTTTTGACATTTCAGAGGAAAACAGGGAGAAGGGTTGGCATAGAAACCCCAAACAAATGATGTCACACAGTGCTAGGGAACGCCCGAGCCAAGTACTAACCCATGACTCATTAGGAGAGGGGAAGCAGCTGATGGGGGCGGAGCCCAAGCAAATGGAAAAGGCAACACATTTAAAAATCCTCTAGTTAGGAGAGAGAGGAGGGGGTGAAGAACAGGAGAGAGAGAAGGAGTTGTTCAAGAAGGAGAGAACAGTGTGGAAGGACAAGAAAAGGGAAGGGAATCCCCATCTTATCCAGGAAAGCTCATCTGGAGAAGGGAGCTGGGAGAGCCACGCTGACTCCTGGAATCAGGCAGTTCCATGCTGTGGAAAGCAGTACACGGCTGGTCAGTGCACTGAGGAACTCCATTCTCCTGAAGGCAAGGAATATTATTTTAAACCCCTGAGAAGGCAGTCTCAGCCTTCTAATATCAAATATACTGAAAGGAAAACTTATTTCCCTGAAGCTGAGTTTTTACCTGTGAGAAAGCCCAGGCAAAGCAAAAGAGAAAAGTTTTACCGTGAGCCGTATTGCAGCCAAGAGAGGTCTCTGGACGAGCAGTTGCTGGAAGGTAGGAAAATACTTCCAAATAGCATAGCAGAAGATTTTGATCAAAACCCTTGTACGTACCAGGAGCTGTGTGAAAGAGCCAACCGTGATTCTTATGCTAAACACCTAAGCTCCTCTAGGCTGTTGGGGGATGGGAACACTTTACCCTTCACCGAGGAAGTGATTGAGCAGGGGAAAGAGTTCACCACACAGGAAGCTGAGGACGACGTGAATGAGATGCAGTGTGAGTTTTACCAAGCTCCAGATACAGAGTTTTATATGGACTGTACGTACATGATGTCAGACAGCATACAATCTTTATGCTAGCATTGCTATAATACTGCTATAAGAGAGAAAACAGTCCAAAGAATGTTTGGAGGTTTAAACTGTTTTCTGTGCCTTATTTTTCTGTTACCTTAAAGAAGCTGAAGATAAGCATTGCCTAAGTTGATTATTCTTTTGTTTCGTTGTACCAGAAGTATGGACTTTATGTTGCTGTATTTTCAAGGTTAAATTCCAACCCTGGGAAGGGAATAAATCCCATTTATACCTTACCATTTTGTACACAACTATTTTCTTCATTGAGCTAAAGGACTACAATACCCAGAAGGCTTTGCCAAGCCTCAAATTAATAGTTCATAGTCTTAAGAAGAACATCACCCCGCTCACCTTACCCACGCTAAGGCCTCTGGGAGTGAGAGGCGGTGACACAAGACAGCAGGCTGCTCCTCAGCACTATCTAAGACCTTGTCTAGGTGGCATGTGAGCTCTGCTACCTTTGCACCAGGCAGGCATGTTATCAGGCGATCCTCACGTCCACCAGTCACCCAGCTATCTTCATGCCTAATGATCGAATCACCAACTATAATGGCTGTCCTAACCCTTCCCTCGTGGGCACATTGCCCTGGAGAAACCTCCTTGGTGCGAGATGGTTTTACATCACCTGGAGGACAGATTCTAGCTACAGGATCACTTCCTGCTGCACCAGGATGATGCTCTCCTGTCATGCGACCTCTCTCTTCCATGGTAACAGAGATGCTGCCAGACTGGAAGTGGGACTTCAGCACTATATCCCTGTAGGACTCGTCTATGTACTTCTCTCTCTAGTCTCTTCCTTATGTCTTCCAAGTCTGCTACTCTAGCCTCCAGAGATCGGACTTGTTCCCTGAGAGCAAAGAGCTCCTTGCACCTAGTGCACACGTAAGACCCCTCACCAACTGGGAGAAAATCATAAATGTGACACTTAATGCAAAAGACTGGAAAACTCCCATCTCACTGCTGGACTGTTGTCTGCATCTTAGCTTTAAGGTTTTGTTTAGGTATTTAAGTTCTTTGTTTACTAATGGTTGCTGAGGATACTTATACTAATAAAATTGTACCTAATACGTTTAATGTACTTTATTCACCTAAAGTTTAATTAATCTCAGGTCCTTAATGTATGCTGATGAGAATAAACAGCTGCACCTGAGAGTGAATATGACACCTCTTTTCCTTTAAGAGATTAAAACACCTATAAAGCTATGATTATCCCAGGGGTGGGTGTCAGGGAGGGAGGGAGGATAAGAAGACTTATTAAAAACTGGCTGCTACACAGTACCCTGTCATATTCTTCTAAGGTAATCTGTGACCACTTTCTTGGGTGATTCATAGCCCTTGCTTGGATTGAGGGAGTCTTGTGTTTTAATTTTAACCAGAAAGCTCTCTGCTGTGTTTTAAATTTAAACTGAAAGCTATTTGCTGCTACTAGGCCCTGACTGAGTATTAAATTTAAATTAGAAGCTCTCTGCTGGGTTTTAAACATAAACTGAAGGCTACCTGTTGAGTTTTTAATTTAGCTAAAAGCTCTTTGTTGATACCAGGCCCTGACTGATTTAACAAATACCCTGGATTCACAGATTAATCACTCATACACAAGGCGCCAAACAATGGATCCAGATACACAAGCACCTTTGCCATAACCCTGCTAAAAACAGAGTGAATCCACTCCACCTCCAATTGTGCCTTCTCAATATTAACATCAACCATCTGGAACAACCTACCTGACAATATATATGTAATATCGGATCTACAGGGTTTCCCATCTCTTCAAGGAACACTTCAACAGTGCAACTTGACAGGGCATTGGTGATTCAGTGGTAGTATTCTTGCTTGCTATGCAAAAGGTCTGGGTTTGATCCCCAGCCAATGCAAACATTCTGTTCCCTTCATTGTTCTTAGCAGAAGGGAGAATGCCAGGTATAGAAAATATTTGCTACTCAAATACCATGGCTTGCATAGAAGATATATAGACATCTAGTATAGCCTAATGGTTAGCATAATGTTCTAGGAACTAGTCAGCCAGAGTTCAAACCCCACTGCTGCTATTGTCGGCATTGTGCTGAGTAGTGGGGAAGATAGAGCACCTTCTTTAAGGGAGGTGTGGCCTAGTGGTTGGGGTAAGTTACCTCGGGCCAGGGGTTCAAATCCCACTAGAAGACAGCAACAGGTGCTCCTTGTGTCCTTGGGCAAACCACTTAACCCTCTGTTGCCTCAGGTACAAAAAAAGATTGTGAGCCCTTTGGGGACAAGGGAATATACACCACCTTGACTGGTAGAAAAGCAGTATATAAGCATAGTTAAATAAACTTGAATGTCTCCTTGCTCCTTAGCCACTCCCCCCACCCTATTGTACTTAATTCAATGCCAGCTATTCTAAGAAGCTCCTAGCTCTTTGTATAATTTATATAATTCTTTCTCCCCACCTCCAAGTTAAACTCCCCTTGTTCCATGTACTAGTTTGAAACTTGGATAACTGTAAATTGCTTTGACTATTAGATAAAGTAGTATATACAAATAGCTAAATAAATAAATATAGAAAAAAAAGTATTTTCAATAAACTGTGCTATATTAATATAATTGATATAGTTCATTCATCACACTTTTCAGTATATTTCTAAGAGTAGTAAATAAAACCGATTTAAGGGATGCCCTGCCTGAGGCCAGTAAAATTCATGGTTTGGAGTGGTACAGGCTGTATCTTAATCTTTGGGCCCCTTGCTCATGAAACACTGTTTTTTGGAATTTTTAACTCTCTCCTGCAAGCTCCACAGGCTTCTGAAGTTCAGTACCCATTGGTGATATCACCAGCTTACTGATTTAAGGGACGTTCTGCCTGAGGCATCCCACCTTAGGTGTCGCACCAAAGGGGTGTGCCTATGGAGCAGGTCCTGTCCCTTAGTGCGCCCCTTTGTTTATGTTTATGTTTATGTTTATTGTATTTGATAAAAACCGCCTTTCCAAAATAACCAAGGCGGTGTACAATAAAATTCAATAAAAGAGGCTGGAAGCCAATAAAAAGGAAAGGAAAGTACAATATCATGATAGGATAGGAAAGAAAAGAAAGAGGACAGGACAAGACAAGACAAGAGAAGGAAAGCATGATAGGGATTAAGAGGAGGGGGAGAGAGAGATCACACGAAAGGGGAAGGAACATCGAATGCCAGGGAAAACAGATGGGTCTTTAAGTTTTGCTTGAAAGTGGTATATTGGGGGTCCAGACGGAGGGAGGGGGGAAGAGCGTTCCAGAGGGCGGTACCGGCAAAAAAGAGTGTGAGCTTTGTGGGGAGCACTGGGTATATAGGTCATTTTTCTCAGTCATTTGTTATTTCCTATAGAAGAGAAAAATGTACTGGATATATCTAACTGTTTTGTTTCTATATTATTTTGAGATTTTTGTGACACATGAGATCTTTAAACATGTTCAGACTTTTCCAATTCCTATTACACCAAATAAGATTTATAGCTTTTCTAATTTGAAAACTTCAGTGAATGTTGTACATGATGGCTTTGTTTTTCCAATTGAGGTTTTACTTTCTAGAACTCGAAGGCCTAAAGTGTTCAGTGAACACAGATTGTATAAAAGATGTTTATCATCTTTAGCTCAAGAAACCTCATATAAGTCTGAGGATGTTCCATTTCCCTGTCTAAATATTAATGCCCGATCTGTGTGTAATAAGATCCCTCTTTTCCAAGATTTTTTTAAGGATAAAGATCCAAGCTTTGTATTTATTACTGAATCTTGGTTATGCTTTGAGAATGATCCAGCAGTATTTGGTTATAGTTTTGTAAATGTTCCATGAGTGGGTAAAATAGGAGGGGGTCTCTTGATTTTATACAAGTCCTTTTTTCATTTGAAATGGTTAGATACTATTAGTTTGCTGCACTTGGAAGCTTTATGTTGTGAAGTTTCTGCTTAGCATTCAGGTGAAAAATGTATTTTTATTTTGGTCTACCATCCTTCTGGCTCTTGGTCTAGGGTAAAGAGCTTTATTATGATTTTTTTATCAACTTGGATTATTGCTTTTCCTAATTGTTTATTATTAGGAGATATCAACCTCCACTTAGAAGATATACAAGATAGTAATTCCCAGGGTATATTGCATTTCTGCAGGCATTTGTTTTTTCTGTAGTTCCGTTACTCTCTACTCATAATTCTGGCCATTATATTGATCTTTGTGCATACTATTTTTCCTCTACTTCTAGCTGTTTGATTTCTGATGTTATATCCTCTCCAGTCATCTGGACGAATTACCATTCGTTAGACTTTACATTTCCTTTCCCTTCTATCAAGGCCACTAGTGGAAATACATTTCAAGGGTCATATGTGCATATAACCATGCCCCTTCCAATCAGTAAAGATGTATTGCAACTGTTTGATAAACTGAAGAGTAGCAAATCATATGGACCTGATGGTATACATCCAAGGGTATTGAAAGAACTGAAATATAAGATTGCAGACCTGCTATTAGTAATCTGTGAACTATCATTAAAATCATCTGTAATACCTGAAGATTGGAGTATGGCCAATGTAATGCCCATTTTCAAAAAGGGTTCCAGGAGTGATCCGGGAAACTACAGACCAGTAAGCCTGACTTCAGTACCACGAAAAATGGTAGAAACCATCATAAAGAACTAAATTATTGAACATGTAGATAGTCCTGGCTTAATGGGAGACAGCCAACATGGCTTTAGACAAGGAAGATCTTGTCTTACTAATCTGTTTTCTTTCTTTGAAGGAGTTAAACAACAGGTAGACAAAGGTAAGTCAGTTGATATAGTGTATCTGGACTTTCAGAAAGCCTTTGACAAGGTCCCTCATCAGAGACTTTTGGCAAAACTAAAAAGTCATGTGATAGGAGGCAGTGGATCAGGAACTGGTTAAAAGATAGAAAGCAGAGGGTAGGGCTAAATGGCCAATTTTGCCAATGGAGAAAGGTGAATAGTGGAGTACCCTAGGGATCTGTGCTGAGTCCACTGCTTTCTAACATATTAATAAATGACCTAGAAATGGGAATAACAAGTGAGTTATCAAATTTGCAGATGACACAAAACTATTTAAAGTTGTTAAAACCCATGAGGATTGTGGAAAATTACAAGAGGATCTTGATAAATTGGAAGACTGGGCGTCCAAATGGCAGATGAAATTTAATGTGAACAAGTGCAAAGTTATGCACCTAGGAAAGAACAACCCAATCTATGGTTCCACAATGCAAGGTCCCACATTAGGAACCACCACCAAGGAAAAAGATTTAGGCGTCATCGTGGATAACATGTTAAAACCCTCTGCCCAATGTGCAGTGGCAACCAAGAGAGCAAATAGAATGCTAGGTATCATAAGGAAAGGAATGGAAAATAAAACAAAGGATATTATAATGCCTCTGTATTGTTCCATGGTGCGACCGCACCTTAAATATCGTTATTAGTAAAGGTACAAAGAAGAGCCACCAAAATGGTAAAGGGGATGGAAGGATACCCCTATGAAGAGAGGCTAAAAAGGTTAGGGCTCTTCAACCTGGAAAAGAGACGGCTGAGGGGAGACATGATAGAGGTCTATAAATTAATGAATGGAGTGGAACGGGTAAACGTAGGTCGATTGTTTACGTCATCAGAATATAGAAAGACTTTTACATTTTTATTATCTGTTACTATTCATGAACAATGGAATAGAATAAATAGGACAGTTCCCTCCTAACATCACAGCTGCTTTGTCTTATACTGTGGTCAGGCTCCCACATCCAGCCTCAGCTTGGCCCTGCAGTGCAATGACCTGTAAGGATGGGTATCTGTGCTGACACTCTTGAAAGGACTGGGGGAACTGTGTGTGTGTTTTCTGATTGCCTCTGCAACTCTAATGCTCCAATGGGACAGGATTCCCAGGGATTGCACTTGTATTATAGCTTTTTACTTTTAAAATTTTATTCATTTGTTGCTATTCTATAAACAATGGAATAGATTAGATGGGACAATGAGGTACCCTGTTCCCTCCCAACTTCACAACTGCTGTCACAGAGAATATATGATAAAGATTTTTGTAAGAAATATTATTGTACTGTACCTTATGATTCTGCAATGGAATACATAGATTTTGATATAGTAACTTCTCGTGCCACAGACTCTACAATATGTTGTCCCCTTTGAAGACCTGAATGTGACAGGCTCTTTCAATTGAAAGCAAGTTCTGCTACGAAGGGACATGGGATGAGGGTGAAGGGAGATAGATTCAGGAGTGATATGCGGAAATATTTCTTTACGGAAAGAGCAGTGAATCCGTGGAATAGTCTCCCAGTGAAGGTGGTAGAGATGAGGACAGTAACTGAATTCAAAAAAGCATGGGACAAACACAGAGGATCTCTAAAAGTAAAAAGGGGACTGTTGTGGTTGTTATGGAAGGACAGACTAGATAGGCCATGTGGTCTTTTTCTGTCATCATATTTCTATGTTTCTATGTTTCTATGCATGGCAAAAGGAAGGCAACAACACTTTCTGCCCCCCAGTTTGAAGCTCTTTTTTTGTGCTTTGATATAAAAAGGCAAAAATACCTCAAGCACAAGTTGGGCTTGACAATGTTATTTATGTTTTCTCTGCTTTAAAGTCCACCTTTGCCCTGGATACAGCCTTATGGCAATAGTTACTAGTCAAGGTGGTATGTTTTGTTTTCTTATTTTCAGTCCTAACCCAGCCATAGCCAAACTCCAATCCCTTCAAATCCTAAAGCCCATACCAGCATTTTTTTCTCACCCTTCGAAAATGAGAGCCCAAATAGTTCTCTACCATTTATTCTCACTATAGGCAGGGACATACCAAGGGCTGTGTGAGCAGTGTGGCCACACAGTGTGCAAGCACAAGAGGGGGCACTGTAATCAGGAAACTCAAAATGAGTGAATTACTGAACATGGCTGGGTGGAGGAGACACCAGATTCGTTAGTCACACAGGGTCAATTTTTCCATTCAGATCAAAGCTAATGCACATGCTTAAAAACTGGGGTAGGAGCAGCTTCCATGGCTGAGATCTTCCCAAAAATATACTAAAAACATTTGAGAATTAAAAGCTACTGCACCTAGCATAGTCAAAGGGATTCATGTTTTGTGCCACTGGATACCCCCTCCTCATGCTACAGCATGCCCTAATGCTAACTGCAGAGCATTGAGGTGGATGAGGAGGCAAAGGAACAGTAGCTCTGGGTAGCTGCCATTTATCGATCACCTGACAGGTCCACCTCTTCCTTTCTCATTGGTTTTCAGGATAATCACTATGAATATGCATGAATATATTTGCATATAATGGATGCAGGATATGTGAGCTCATTGCAGCTTTTCTGAAAACCATACTAGATTGATAGGTCCTAATGACTGGGTTGAAAACCATCAATCTAGAGCAGTGGTTCTTAAACCAATCCTTGGGATGCACCTAGCTAGTCAGGTTTTCAGGACAACCACAATGAATATGTTTGAGAGATATTTGCATGCATTGCGTCCATTGTATGCAGATCTCTCATGCATATTCATTGTGGTTACCTTGAAAACATGACTGGCTAAGTGTGTCCTAAGAACAAGGTTGAGAACCCCTGATCTAGAGAATATGCTAAAGCAGGGGTTCTCAACACAGTCCTTGGGACACATTTAGCCCATCAGCTTTTCAGGAGAACCACAATTAATATGCATGAGAGTGATTTGCATACAATGGAGGTAATGCATGCAAATCTCTCTCATGCATATTCCTTTTGGTTATCCTGAAAACCTGACTGGCTAGGTGCGTTGAGAACCCTGATGTAGAAAATATGCTAAAGGGTGCAGAAATAAAGGGGTATGTTTACGAAACCATCTTAATGTTACCGTTGCTAGCTGCAGCGTTAATGTGAAGAATGCCATTTAAGGTAATGGGCGGTCCGGAGGGAAGGTTGCAAGGAATCGGTATCGCGCGATAGTGTGCGCCGTGGCACGTTAATGCGTGTTAACCCTAAGTTCATGCCAGCGCAGTATTAGAAGCTATAAAGATGTAGCCCACTGGCTACTGCAATGACTGCAGAGGCAGAGATCATGGATTTGATCCTGCAGTGGTGTTATGTAAGAGGCTGTCTGAGGCATTTCCTTTTAATTTAAATCAGTGCTGCCAGCAAAAACACCCTCACAGTGTAAAGTGCACTGTCCGCCAAGGCACCTTATAATGTGCCCTATAGGGCGCTTTATAGGGCACCTTATGAGGCACCTTAGGCTATGGCACTGTGAGGGTGTTTCTGCTGGCAGCACTAATTTAAATTAAAAGGAAAATCCCCAGACAACCTTATTAAATAACACCATTGTGGCATCAAACCCATGACCTCTGCCTTTGCAGTCATTGAAGTAACCAGTGGGCTACGTCTCTATAGTGTCCAACCTGCCACTGGCTGGCTACAGAAAGACTACAGGTCACCACACAAACTGTCTGCTGTGGTTACCAGGATAGAGTAAACCCACCCGTACCCATGATGCACTGCACATGCAGATCAGCAGCCTACATCTGATCACAAGATGGGGTATGCGCTTCTATAGCACCCCGGCCTGGTAGGGGGAACTGACCATGTGTGTTACTGGCACAGAGTAGCTACAGACCGTGACATTGTGTGGTTCCTGTGCTCACCCAGAGGCGCCCAGCACCAGGTCCACAGCACATGGGATGACTGAGATAGGCTGTGCTGCAGGTCTCCATCAGTGCCAGTGTGTGATAGGTAGTCCTTGCAGACCCACCTAGGATACACCTGTGTCCATCTGTATTTCCCAATCACGTCTAGCCCTTGTGGACTATGATGCACCCAGAATAGTGCATATCCTGTGTGGTTGCCATGGTCACATATTATAAGTGAAGGGTGGTGTTTGGACCCAAAAGCGGATTATGTACCACCACCCAACCCACCCTTTGTGCGTCAGGGTGGGGGACAGGATCTCCCAGCAACAGATCCACATTCTACATCTCTGCAATGGTGGCAGTCGAGGGGACCATCAACCCCAGTCCTGTTGAGGAATAAGCACCCTACAGGGCAGTCAATTGTACCTTATTTCCACCATCACCATAGTGCCCTTTCCTACGTGGCCACTCTGCTGTTGCTGCGCATGTGAAAGCCACGTAAGCAAGCTGCCCAATATACACCACAGCAAACTCATCAACACTATCAATGTTGGAACATTCACTTTGTAGGGGGAATCAGAATTGACCCTTCCAAAAGTGATATCTTCCTTTTTATTCTTTATGGGTAGTGTTGATTACCGTTTATCATTTTTTTTTCTATTGGCCAGCTCGGTGTTTTGTATTTCTATTTTGGTTCTGGTCATTATCTCTCTGGATTTTGCATGTTTTGTTACTGCACATGTATCACTACTATCACTTATCTGGGTCTCCCTGCCTTTGCTGACTGAACTGGTTTCTCTGTCCTGCAAATGTGCCTCTAACGCAACGTTTTCAGTGGCATTAATTTTCAGACCCTGATTTCACAACGCTAGTGTGCCTGGGGCCTCTCCCCGCCCACTCTCCGCCCATTGACCCCTTATCTCCACCCTCTGGGGAGCTTTACTCCACCCTCTGTGCACCTTAACGCCACCGGAGACATTATTACGTGATGCGTGACGTTATCGCACGGTAATGCGCCATTATCGCGTGATAACATCACTTATCATGTGATAACTTCGCCGCTGCGACGTTAGCGCTATTTAGTAAACATACCCCAAAATGTAGGTGTGCTTTCAGTAAGTGAAATGACAGAGAAGCCTTCTTGTAAATGCAGATGACTGCAAAGCAGGGGAGAAAAGTGGATGAATGATAATATCATCAGTGTAAGGAAGACACTAGAAAAAGGAACAGCCTTGATTGCACATCCTCTGCAACCATTATGCCTCTCTCTTATGAACGTTCTCTACCTTCTACTGTGTGCCCTATCTTCTCTTCTCTCCTGTCTATAAATGGTGCTTCTTTCTACCTTAATTTGCAGCCTGTTTGTTAACTTTGTAAACCGCTCTGACGCCACCGCCTGGGTGGTCAATCACGTGACAAAATAAAGACAGAGATAAAGGAAAAACAGAGTAAGAAGCAAGCTGGAGGAAACTGGTGAAAGCCGAGATTTGCAGAATCTAGAGCAGTGGTTCTTAACTCAGTCCTCAGGGAACACCTAGGCCAGTCGGGGTTTTCAGGATTCCCACAATGAGATAAGATCTGCATGTACTGCCTTCACTGTATGAAAATCTATTTCCTGTATATCCATTGTGGGAATCCTGGAAACCCGACTGGCCTAGGTGTGCCGTGAGAACTGAGCTGAGATCCACTGATTTAGAGATAAAGATGGAAAACAAGATGTATCTTGCATGAGAACAGTGCAATGGAGGTAAGAGGAGAAAGGATAACAAGCATTTCATGGGGCAATTGAGAAAGAAAGAACATCCAGTCTAAGAAAGACTGAAAAGATTATGATTAACCAATTTTTTCTATAGGATCTCTGCTCAGAAATATTTGAAATGCTTTTGAAAATGCTTGTCCTGAGGGGACTGAACTCTCTGCTTCTCTTTCATTACCAAATTCAAATACTTCAGAAGTTTGTCAAATTGTCACACTTGTATCAACTTTGCATATCAGATTTATATTCTGAATGATGTAGAAGTCACTGCCTCGACATGTTAGAAACAAGATTAAGCTCTCTGTAATGCGTGTGAAGTAGAGATATGTTCAGCTACAACATTCCCTAAAGAAAATCAAGACTCACTCTATATCCTAATGTAAAAGTTATAGTCATACAAAATCTGTGAATGGGTCATCCTGAAAATGAGAGGGAAATGCTACAGAGAGGAGGCTTCTCAATGTGGTGTTTTATCAGGTGGCTGAACAAGAATGGTCCAGTCCCACTGAGAAAATGGAAAAGAGAATAGATAGACTGAGTCAATGTTTGAAGTTGGACAAAACATTAAGGTGAACCTGAAGTGCAGAGACCTACTAAAGTCACAATCAAGCAATATGTCGAAAACACTCCATTCCATTCAATTAAAAAGAACTGGTTCCAACATGTTCAGCTTGTAGGTACCTCTCTTCTGCCACTGTAGCTAAAGTCTGTGATGGCACATAGGCAGGCCAAAACAAGCAGAATGGGTGAACAAAATGGTTCTCATTGACTTTATCTTCTATGTTAGTAATTTCCAAGTCAGTCTTGGAGGCATGGGTAACCAGTTAGGTTTCCTGGATATCCACAATGAATATGCTTGATTTCCGGTTTCTATGTTCCTATGTGCCACCTAGGTGCCCGCCTAGTCCACCCTGTGGCCCTGCTGCCCCCGCTACATGTCCGGCCTGCAGCCTCCTATGCCCCACTTGCACCATCGCCATAGTGGCCTTTCATACTTGGGCTCTATGCTGGTGCTGGACATGGAGCACTACTATCACGTTTCTTGGGCTCCCTGTCTATGCTATACATTGCTGACACTTAAATGGTTTCTCTCTCCTGCAAATGTGCATCTAATGCAGGGGTCTCAAACTCAAATTGCTTTGAGGGCCAAATGAGGACTTGTAGAGTAACCCAGGGGCCGCACAAGACGCAGGCCTCATTTGCATAAGGGCATCATTTGCATAAATATTTGCATAATGTTACCATACACTAACTTTTAGTAAACATGCCTCTTAATGAGTGTATGGATAAAGAAAGACTAAAAGATTTCTACATTACTATAAACCAGTGCCAACCGCCAGGCACATTAGGAACTACTAGAAACACTGCCCATTTAGAACCCATAGCAAACCTGCCGTGTCCTAACAGCACTACCAGGACTCACAAAGCACCATACCCTAACTATCAAAAGGCAACACTGCAAATATTAAATCAACACATTTCAGAGAATAACAATACATGACCTACTCGGGAAAGAGAACAAGTGGCAATGTCAAATAGGAATTACATAAACAGAATACCTCAGCCCAGTTACACATGCAGAACATACACCATCACCAAACAAGGAATCACAATTTAGAAACAGGAAGACAATTAAACTGGGAACCCCAAAAGCCAAACTTAGAATGTACAACACTGTAGAAATAAAACTATACATTGATTTCCTCTTGTATTAAATAAAGTGCAGACGTTAAAGATGCACATTTCCAAGAGCTGACATATTTCAGTTAATAAATTCAAAATAAAGAGATATTTTTCTACCTTTTGTGCATTTTTTTTTTCAGTTGCAATTGTTCCAGTCACTTTCTTCTGGTTTCTTTGTGTCTTCTGCTAACTCTCCATCGTCTGCTGTCCCGTTCTCCTTTCTTCTTTCCTAGTTTTTTTCCATTCTCTCTACATCTGCTTTAACATACTAATCATTCTCCTTTTGCTCTTTCCTCATTCCTATTTCATCCACTCAAATTTTACCCCTCCATCCTCAATCCCCACTTACTCTCCCAATACCCGGCCAATTGTAGATTTTTCTTCCCTCCCACACAAAATATATTTCCCCTCTCCATTTCACTCTCCCAGCCCCATCCCATTCTAATCGTCCCCCAACATCAACTCCCTTCTAGCTCCTGCCCAACCCAGCATCCGCTCCCTTCTAGTCCCCGCATCATCAGCCCATTTCCAGTCCTAGCTCCCTCCCCTCACAGCCCATTTCCTTTCCAAGCCCCCCTCCCCATCAGCCCATTTCCATTCCAAGCCCCCTTCCACTCAGCCCATTACCATTCCAAGACCCTGTCCCCATCAGCTATTTGCAGTTCAAGCTCCCCCTTCTACTCGGCCCATTTCCAGTCATAGCACCCCCCCCCAGTCCATTACCAGTTCTAGCCCCCCCCCTAGCCCATTATCGGTCCTAAGCCCCCCAACAGCCCACTTCCAGGCCTAACCCTTCCATCGCCCCATCTTCATTCTTAGCCTCCCCATAACCCCATTTTCAGTCTTAGGCCCCCAGTCAGACCACCTCCAGTCCTAACCCCCATCTGTCCATTACCAGACCTCACCCCCATCACCCCCTTTTCAGTACTACCCCCCCAGCCCACATCAAGTCCTGCTCCCCACCTACATCAAGTCCTGCTCCCCCCCCCCACATGTCCTGCTCCCCCACCCACACTAGTCCTGCTCCCCCCCATCAAGTCCTGCTCCCCCCCCATTTTAAGTCCTTCTCCCCCCCCAGCCAAACATCAAGTCCTGCTCCCCCCCCCATCAAGTCCTGCTCCCTCCCCCCCCCCCCGGGAAAATTAAACTTTAAAAAAAAACCCGGCTTCTGCTGCTGCTGCCGCCGCTGCCGTGGCCGGCAATAGCAGCAATATCGCAAGTCCCGCGGGCTCCCCCCACCCGGCAGATCCCTTCCTGCTTGCCTGCCAGTTCTCCGCTTCGGCTTTCAGAGCCGCGAAGGGAGAGCTTCTCCCTCGTGACTCTGTTAAGCCCGCTGGGGCAGATGGGAAATTTCCCATCTGCCCCGGCGAGCTTAACAGAGTCGCGAGGGAGAAGTTCTCCCTTCGCGGCTCTGAAAGCCGAAGCGGAGAACTGGCAGCCTTGGCAGGCCAGCAGGAAGGGCTCTGCCGGGTGGGGTGAGCCCGCGGGACTTGCGATATTGCTGCTATTGCCGGCCACGGCAGCGGCGGCAGCAGCAGCAGAAGCCGGTTTTTTTTTTCCCCCCTATGCATCGCGGGCCGCACAAGGGTCTCTCGCGGGCCGCATGCGGCCCGTGGGCCGCGTGTTTGAGACCCCTGATCTAATGGCAGGTTTTCATTCGCGGTAGGATTCAGGCCTTCAGTTCAGCGCGTTAGTGTGCAGGGAGCTCTCCCCACCCACTTCCCACCCATTGACCCCTTTCCCCCGCCTTCTCTCCACCCTCTGCAGTGTTTACCGCGGCTGGGGATGTTAACGATCATTAAGTAACATTAACGCGCGTTAACATTACATACCACGCATTAACGTTACCTAACGAGCGTTAACGTTACATAACGCGTGGTCTGTAACGTTACCGCAGTTTAGTAAACATGCTCCTAAGTGTGCCCATGCTAATTGCAACATTAGTAAATATTCTGCACTAACTGCAATTTATTATATTTCTGAATCACAAAGCATACAAACATCAACGCAGTTTCCATAAAAAACATCCATAATTCATTAAAACATAATAAAAACACATATGTAGGAGATACAATACACGTGCTTCCCTGCAATGCCTAACAGCAGTCCATCTGTATCATTTTATTCTGGATCCTGGACAACGCTGCCCAAAGTTACCCCAACTACCCTGCTACATTCTCAACAGTCTTTCTTGTTACGACTGATACACCTTTGTAAATTAAAATGTCTTGGACCTCTTTTGGAAACATAATACATTCTGTTCCGGTTGCAAAGTCCATGGCAGAGCATCCTACAGTTTTGGGGCAATTATTGAGAAGGCTCTATTATGGGTATTAGTTAAATGCCTTACATCTAATGAAGGAATCTGTATTAACTCATGTACATGGAAACAGATTTTGCATAAACCAGAAATCTGTATCGGAGGGGGGTGGAAGTGGCAGGTCTTGGAAGGCAGGAACCGTGACAAAGCACTGGAGAGTTTAGGTAAGCACTGCATCATGGTTTCAATGCCATTGCTGACTCTTCAGATCCCAGCAAGGGGCGGAAATGGTGGCAATGGGGGCAGGAGGGCGGTAGGATGGAGGGTTCACTTAGGGTGCATCCAGTTCTTGCACCGGCCCTGAGTTCACACAAATGCAGAGACAGATCAATGAATGACAACACATAGTAAATGGACTAACTCCAAACCCTTTAACAAATTATTTAGTAAAGCACACAGGTTTCTGTACTATGGTTACTTCTCAAACTGTGCTGGCTTCGACACTGCATCTTTCCTTGCTGTAAGAAATCCTCCACATGTCTATGCACAATTTGTTCAATCAGCTTTGCTACGAAAGGAATATTTGAAATCAATCAATAAGGTGAACAATTCTCAGGAAACACATAGGTCCTTTTCAGTATCAGGGTCATTCCGAGTCTATCCCCACTATTCGGCCCCCTCTGCATCCCTGGCTAACCTCCCCATATAACCAAGGTGTTGGTACGGGGATGCTAGATGGGGACAGGAAAGGGACAGTATGGAGGTGGAGTCAGGGCAGGCAGTGGGCAGTCCGCAGCCCCGGACATACAGGGCTGATTCCAATGTCGGCCATGTATGTCCAGGGCCAGCAGACTGAATGGGGAACTTATTCCACCTCTGAGGTGGAATAAGTTCCCCTAGATGGCAGGGGACAGCAGGCCTGGGTGGCAGAAGGAGTCGGCTGGAGTGCAGGTGATTCCCCGCAGTCCGACCCTGGCCTTGGGAGGCTAGATCGGGGATCAGGCTGCAGGGAATTTAAGAACTGGTCAGCGGCCGGGGAAACGGCTCCATTCAGGAGCTGCGGTGTCATGGCAACTGGACGCCATGGCGCCGCAGCTCCATTCAGGAGCCTTGACTGAGTTAGCCGGGTAGAGGCCTGTACATGCAGGAATCAGGTTTCGGCCTGCATGTACAGGCTTAGTTACGATTCTGATTCTGTGGAGCTAGACGTGCCCTACGGGATCAGAATTGTGTCTGCCCATGTGCATCCGATTCCGATAGGGCGTTCAGGGGCATGGACATCCTGATCGGAATGAGGTGCTATAGATCTAATTGCCGCTTGTTTTCAATGCTAATGGAACAACCCTTTCTCTAAAAGAAGCATTTACAAAATTGCACAAAAATCATGCACTATCATCTCCTATTAATTGCACATTTACTACTGAAACTTTGTCCAAATGGCATATAGAAGTATTCATCTTCTTAATTACATTACAAACCTTCTCCACCATAGTTAACGCAAACTCCTCCCAAAACTCTTAAACTCCCATTATTTTTAACAACCACTTTAGCAATCCTTACTATCTAGATCATGTAATTTAAATTTTCCCTTCTGCAAAAATGTCCAAATTCTGCAAAAATATCTACATGCGGTATAGCATAGTATCATCCATCCCAGCTGTGGGCACTGTTAGAAATTTTCGAACATACCAAGAAAGCTCAGCAGTTTCTTTCAATGAACCCTCAATTTTCTTTGTATAGTATTCCTTTTTAGCTTTCATTTTAGCAAGTTTATGCAATCCATGGCCACGCTCCACCCTTAATCTGCCTATTCCTTGCCTGTCACATGATGAGCAATTAATGTGGGAATTAGCAAGTGGTAACTATGATGCCAGCATGGTAACAGTTACCACACACTAAAATGTGCATTTATCACTTAGCGTAATTTAGTAAACGGGCCTTATGTCCGTAAAAAATGAAACACAACAAAATGAAAACAAAAATAAAAAATTACAATTTTCTTCAGCATACTCCTAATAGCCAGTGAATACTCACAGCGAGAGTCTTAGGAATGAGAGCAGTCTGCAGCCCTCAAGTATTGGAGCTTAATACCCCTGGACTACCAGCATGGCTTCAAGATCTGACTACACAAATAATTCTCCAAGTTTCTTACATCAACAGCCTATGGTCTTCTACAAAACATTTTGCAAAAGTTTACAGATTTTGCAGCAGAATTTTAAAAATTCTGTGGCAATTACGTGGCACATTTTCAAATTGTGCATATATTTGCATAATGAGTTGTTATTATTTTTAAACGTTTGGGGGGAAATATTCAAAGGCATTTAGACGGCTTTTAGACCATGCCACTGAATATCCATGGGATGCCACTGCTACATGCCACAATGCTAACCAGTGAGCCGCAGGGCCTGGGCATTTGCGACATTGAGCCGCTGCCTGGTTAGTGACACACGGCAAAAGTCAAGCATAGGATACCCTGGTTTAAACTTTTACTGGGTAATGGATAAATATCACACGCCACCTGGTTAGCTTCACGGCAGTCTGGGCAGCCCAGATATTCAATGCTGGAGCCTGGCTATGGCCCTGACATTGAATTAGCATTGAATATCTGGTGCTAAAGTTCAGTACCGGCAGCTAGCTACTTTTGCAGCCCTAGCTGCTGATGCTGAATATCGGGCTTTATATAAATAGTCATTTTCTGGTATTTCTTATGTGTCCAGTTACTTTATTTTGTCCTTTTTTTTTGGAGAAAAGGGATCTCAGTGATTTGTGCTGGGAAGGGTAAGGGATTTGGGGGATGGGGAGAGAGAGAATCTCAAAGCAAGGAAATGGGAAGCAGGATAGAAGGAAGGATGAGATTGTAGGAGAAGGGCAGGATGAGGAATGAGGGAGCAGAGGAAGGAGAGGAAAAGGGCAGGAGGAGGAGATGAGAGATATCACGAAGGGATGGAGGATAAAGAGGGGAACCTGGATAGAGGATTGGTATCCTGGATCAGAAGAGGGAGCAAAGATCCCCTAATACTGAAAATCCACATGAATCTCTTCACTTACTCTCTACTCAAACCCTGGAGCACCACTGGTCCCCCTGCTCGTTTTTCCACATTCCACCTCCAAATGCCATTCACACCCCACCGTAACTCTGATCCCCTCTCTCTTTGTTCCTTTTCTTGAATACTCTAGCCACCCATCCTCATACTCTCAAATCCCCTCA
Source organism: Ichthyophis bannanicus (assembly GCA_033557465.1). Classification (NCBI taxonomy): domain Eukaryota; kingdom Metazoa; phylum Chordata; class Amphibia; order Gymnophiona; family Ichthyophiidae; genus Ichthyophis; species Ichthyophis bannanicus. The sequence continues at coordinate 855,978,905 of CM066032.1, forward strand.
CTCACTCTGCTTGCCTTCCTGTACCATTTCTGTTCCCCTTAGCTTCCCTACTTTGGAGCCCATCATTCTCACCCCACATTCTGCCTATAATCTCCTCACTCTCACCCTGCAATCCTTTGATCCTCGTACTTATTATCCTTTCTCCCCACACCTCTCCAATCTCCTCACTCAGTCTTGCCTTCCCCACATCTTCTCACTAACATTCCCTCCCCATGATCCCTTCACTCTCTTGTCCCTACTCAAATCCACCCACTCGGCCTTCCTCCCCTCCAAATAAAGCTCTCACTCATTATTTTCACCTTCCATAGAAAGTGGAGAAACACCAGATCACATGACAGCCTAAACACCTACATGCTCAAGCTACAAGAATACCAGACAGCCACATATAATGCACAGAAGGAATATTACATGAAACTGATTCAGAGTTCACTCAACTGCTCTCGAGAACTCTTCGAAGTGGTTAAGTCCTTAACAAAGGATACAACTCAACTAAAAGAACAAACAAGCCTAACCCCACAAATAATGACTGACTACTTCCAGACACTGACCTCATCTCACAGCTGCAATACAAATGCCCTCATGGATAAAACCTAAGATCATCTGGAACTCCTTCCCAGCAATTACAGCCAAACACCTAGAAAGAGTAATTACAAGCATCAATACAACTACTTCTCCACTCGACCCTTGCCTAGTCAGTTGGATTAAGGCTGCCAAAAAAGAACTAACACCAACAATACTCAAAATCACCCAGCTATCATTCCAGGAAGAATACATACCCCCAGAACTCAAAATGGCATCCATTCATCCAGTAAGAAAAGGAACAGTAAACAACATAAACTAGACCCATAGCTAGCCTCCCATTCATGGCTAAAGTGCTAGAAAAAATTATAGAACAACAGCTCCAGGATCATGTAGACTCACACTTCCCACTCAACCCCCAGCAATATGGATTTAGACATCACCATGGAGTTGAATCCCTCTTGATTGCATTAATGGACAACCTAACAAAGGGTACTGACAAACCTAACACAGGATTTATACAGATTTTCTTTGATATCAAGGCGGAATTTGACTCCATACCACATAACCTAATCATTTATCGGCTTCAAGCAATCAGACTAGGAGACACCCCACTGAACTGGTTCAAATCCTACCTATTGGATTGACAGCTCCAAGTAAAAGTTGGCACCACGAAATGAGCAGCACCATACATCCAGCATCAAGGAGTCTCTCAAGTATCTGCCCTCTCCTCTCTAATATTCAGCATCGTCCTACAGCCAATCTGCACAATCATAGAGGCACACAACATCCTATACCACATATGCGCAGATGACATTATGATATATGCTCTCATGAAGACAACTAACCCAGCAATCACCGATATAAAAAAAATGTTTCACCTCCATCACTCACTGGCTCACAGAGCACAACATGACTATAAACTTCAAAACACCCAGATATCTTATATATCACTAGGGACAGCACTTCATCCCGCCTACCACCATAACTAATGAGGGAGCCCAATTACAAGTAAAGCATAAAGTGTGTTACTTGGGAATCACCCTGGATCAACATCTTTCCTTCTCATCCCACATCAGGAATATCACCAAAAACATCTATTACAAGCTCAAGACAGTCCAACACCTCAAACCACTCCTAACCCATCACGACTTTCACACAGTTCTTCAGGCAGTTGTCTTCCCACACCTCGGCTACTACACTCATCTTCCAAGGCCTACTAAAGTCAGCAATCCACCTACTCCAACTTGCTCTTAATACCGCAGCCTGCACCCTCTGCAACACCCACAGAGCTGAACACATAACTCCCCTACTCATACAGCTACACTGGCAACCTATCACTGAACACATAAAATATAAATCCATCATCACAATCTTTAAAGTCATCAATGGCCTATCAGCCATCCACCTCCAATCACTAATACAGAAGACACCCGAAAACAGAAACAGATGAACTGGCTCCCTCAACACACTATGAATACCAGCGCTTTACACCAAAGCCAGCTCCACCACATCAAAGAGGGCCTTCTCCCTATTTTCACTGTCTCTATGTAACTCAGTCCCTGACAACCTCGTGCTACAAAGGACTTTACCAGCCTTCAGAAAGAGCCTCAAGACTTACCTGTTTATAAACTGCTTCTCCGAGGACATAACATTACCACCTAACATGTAAAATCTACGGCCTCCCTCACCTCTCTTCCCCTTTCCCCTTCATGCTCAGTTGAAACTCTATGTTATGAATACTCCAAGTTGATTTCCCGCTGTGATGTATCAACATGTTGTTCTCTTTCCCTATAAATATGATGTCCAACCCCCTATATTACGCATAGTCCAAGTTTATTACCCTGTTATAATGTATCACCATTTTGTTATAATGTAAACTGCTTTGACCACAGGATAAAGCGGTACATAAAAATGCTGAATAAATAAATCATTGTCCCCCTCTGATCTCCTCACACATGTGCCCATCTCACCTGTGAGGAGGAGAAGGATAACAGTGCAGTGTGGTTCATTGGGCTGCATTCCCCTTCACTGCCGTTCTCGGTTGGTGTCACAGTTTGAATTGTACAGGACACCTAAGTGTTGCACAGTTTCAAATGTGACACTCTGAGCCTGGCAGCAGAAGAGGAGATTGAAGTGCTGCACTACTACTGCCACACAAGCGGGATCAGTAAGGACATAGGGAGAGAGAGAAGGTTCTCGACCAATGAAGTACCTGCGACTATCACTCTCTGACATCTGGTCTCCCGTAGCATTTCTATGGGCAGCGGGCAATTTCTCGGGAAAGGCTTGATTTTGCAGCACTTTCCACTGTGGCAGAACTGCAGGAGACCAGGGCCCCTGCTTATACCTGAAGTAAAAACCACTGTCAGTTTTGCTTTTGTAGAGCTAAACTAAAAGTGGCTAGTAAAGAATGTGATGTGCGCTGCCTTGTAATATCCTTAAGATTTCCGTGTGCAAGCTTTCAGCCTGACTTGGAGGGGGTGGACTAGAGGCAGGTAGTGAAATGAATACTGGAATAGATTTGAATATCTATGCTTTTTTTTAAACAACAAGAAAAAGGAATTTGGGGTGCCTCATTTCAGTGGCTGGTTACTGAAAAGACAATTCTAGATAAGGAGCAAAAGGATTCCAGTTTATTCAGCTCAATCTTTATTTAGCTACTGTCTGCCTCTTTTAAGAAAAACCTATAAACCAGAAAAATGTTATTAATTCTAGTACTTGACATCAATAGTGGATAAAAATATATATCCTGCAGTGAGCAAAATATATGAGTACTCTGATATTAATGTATTTTTATTACTCTAGCCATGAGGGTTTATGAGTCATAAAAAAATGTTTCCGTGACACATTGAAGAAGATTCTTTCCTCAGGCAAAGATTCCATGACTGTGCTGTCAAAAGAACAACTGGCAGGTGAGAGGGAGCATTTACAATAAAATAAAATGTTTTGGGAGTGTACCTTTAAGATTCACTTAGTATACAGTAAGACCAGAGTTTAACACTCTTGTATCCACCCTACTTTCTCCCATTCAGATCAAATTCTGTGGTGATCTCTTTTGACCAAGGGCATGGGCTGCATTACAGCTTTATCTAGTGCTATAGAAAGTACTCTACATCCACCCAAGAGGCCGAGATTCTAAATTTGCCGCAGCCCAGGACATGGTGAGCCAAAGAGCAGCCTGCACTGGAATCAAACTTGGGTATCATTCCTTTCATAGCAACCTACGCAGTCCCGTGATGAAGGGAGCCCACTCATAGCCATTCATGTGTCTTCTAAGGTGGATCCCCATTGATCTGGGGGTCCTTTCTGAAATTTTGTTTGTGGCTCTTAATTTGAACTTTGGTTGCTGATTCATGATCATATGTGCCAATCCAATCAGCCCTGTCATGTTTTTCTATTCATTTTGCTATACAATTTACATCTCTTGATAGTAACACTGTACATTTTAATTAGTACCAAGAAGCTTCACAATTATAGTTAAGCTTTGAAGCAATTCTAGAGTAATTAATGCTACATATTCCAGGAAAAGAGCAGGCCATTGTCATTCATGAAAGACATACACTGCAATATTTTAATTTGTCCTTAATGCAAATCATTCAATTGAGCTCGCCCTGGAGCATAAAACAACCTCATATGCTTCCTGCTTATTTAATAGCCCCAAAACAATGATACTGTCTTACATTCTGGGAATTATGTGAGAGATAACAGGTAGCCACACATGATTTAAACCAGTGTTTCTCAAGCTTGTCCTGCTGTACTCCCTAGCCAGTCTGGTTTCTAAGATGTCCACAGTGAATATGCAGTCAAGCTCATCCATATTCATTGTGGGTATGCTGGAAACCAGACTGGGTAGGGGGTACACTGGCACAGGCTTCAGAAACACTGGTTTAAACCAAAGTTCATAATCAAATGATTCAATATGAAGAACAAGTATTAATGAAACTATTGGCATGCCGCTGAGATGTGTGATGGAATTTTCTTGGTAGTAGCAAGTTATTGATTTAAAGACCTGATATTCAGCTGACTCAGCAAGCATATAAAGTTATGTACTAGCACCGGCGCTTAATTCTACTTGTATTTTCAGTGGCATTATCCACTTAGCTAGTACCGCTGAATATATGCCTGACCATCCACCACAGTGGAGATTATCCGTTGAAAGTTATGACCTAATTTTAAATGCAGAACCTATCGATTAAGATGAGGGCTGTAGCTTGCACCTAGAGCTTCCAGATTCACTGGAATGAGCCTGCATTGCTGGGAGCCTATGGGATAGAAGGAAAAGTCCAAGGAGCTCATGACTGAGGAACATCAGTACTTAAGGTAAGAAGCTGAACTAACAGGAGAGGGTCCCGAGGGATAAAAGAGCCAAAGACCATTCTTCAAGCTTTGCTTGATCCGTAGAAACATAGAAAAATGATGGTAGATAAAGACCATATGGCCTATCCAGTCTGCCCTTCCATAACAACTAAAGTTATCCGTACCTTCCAGGGCATCTACCCTATTGGCCGGGATATTAAGCCATGCTAACCATCTGTGTGTGGCGCTGCTGCACAGCTTGATGTTAACTGGTTGGTAACTGTGCGCTGGAGCTGAGTAAGTTGATAGATTATTTCATTTTAATATGGAAGATTGCATTATGGAAGCTATGTTGGCATTTTCTGGGATGCCATCAGATGTCTGACCCTATAGACATAGCACTGAATCTGAGGAACAGCAACAATCCAGTAGGTGACGATCTGCTTAAATGGGACACTACTCTGGATGAAGGACTCTTACACTGTTGTCTCAGACAGTGATTGAGGAGGCAGTGGTTAAAATATTAGAGTGGCGATTCAGTCATACGGCTGTGCAATGATTTCACACAGGACTGTCTGGAGCTCAGGATGTTTTTTCTAATGAAGGCAACTTTTGAGATATGCTCATATCTGACTAGTGATGGGTGAGTTCTATGGAAATCATCATATTCATTGGTGAAATCTGAATTAATAATTTTGCCACTGCACCGATTGCAATTTTAAACAATGTCCAGAGGGTATGTGAGATTGGCTAAAAGTTTTGGTGACCTCCTCTTTGATAGGGGGAATGGTAGCTTTATGATTAAAAGAAGCTGTGGTTTCACCAATTCTGAAAAAAGAAGGTGCTGATATAAAGAACTGCAAACATTTCCATCCTGTCTCTATCCTATTCATGTTGGTTAAATTGATAGAATAAGAAGTCTGTCACCAACTTAGTGCTTTTCTGGAAAATTATAATTTGTTAGATATGGGTCAGGGAGATTCTGGGTAGATGGTGGCAGAGAAACTTTGCTGACTATTGTATTACATCAGATAAATTTTCATGTTGAGAAAGGAACTCCAGTTTTATTGATATCATTGGCTATGTTGGCAACGTTCAATCTAGTTGGAATAGAGACATTGATTGGTATTAGAGGTACTGCATTAACATGGTTAGCGTCTTTTATGGAAAGCCAAAGTTTTACAGTGAGGTATAGGAATTACTGATTGGGGAAATGTTGGGGCGTGTTTATTAATGTGCGCTAGCTGGATAGTGTGGGGTTATCCATGGAATTATCACCACACCAAAATGTGTATGTGGGGGGTTTCCATATTAAAAATCCCATACTACCTTTGTAGCATGTGTCTGGGCAGCGACTGGGCAGGATGGGGGGAGTTTCCATCCCAGCACAGCTCACACGGCCATTTGGAGCCCACCTTACCTGCACTTGGGGCAGGTAGTGCAGATGCTACTAACATCACCTCAAAGGGTGGCATTAGTTGCGCCAACAGCCAATTTACTGCAGTCACTCATGATAACTACAGGGGTATGTCCACTCTCCTGCAGTTAGCTTGCAGCTCCACGCTAATAATGTGGCCCAGAAGCATGTTTCCAGTGCAGGGCTTATTAGACATACTCCATTATTGCTGCTTAGCTCCCCTCTTTCCCCTTTTCTTTTAATGTTTATCTTCTATCCCTTGAAAAAGTGGTTTGGAAACATGGGATTGAAATTTATGTCTACGCAGATGGCATGCAGTTGATAGCTTCATTGGAAAGGGATTGGACACAGGCCGCGTAGATGATGAATGGTTGTTCGGAGGAGATTAAGAATTGGTTACATCATAACGGATTGGTCTTGAATGTAACTACGACAGTCTGTTTCATTATGGCAGAAATTGAGAAGTCTTGCTTAACCTTGTCACCAATGATTGATGGTGTTGCTGTCACTTGGGTAAATGAGCTTCGATCCTTGGGGATGCTAATAAAAAATATGGACTTGGGATTAAACAGATTTGCATTGTATCTAAATCAGTAGTTTATAAATTAAATTTGATTCAACTTAAATGGCACTTAGGAGAAAAATAATTGTAGATAATAACGCAGGCTCTTGCTGAGTGTTTTGGATTACTGTAATGTGTTATATGTGGTCTTAAAAGATAAATTGTTGAAAAGGTATCAGACTGTGTAAATTACTCTTGCTAGGTTTCTGCTAGGGGGTAATAAAAATGAGCGTGCCTGACCATTGCTTAGGAAATTACTCTGGCTTCCCATTAGAGAGAGATGCAATTTTAAATTGTTAGTGTTGATATTTAAGGGAAACTGTTGCATTTGAAGAACAGAATGTGTTGTTATGTGCCCAAAAGACAATTGTGCTCTTCATAGGGTTATTTATTGGAAGTCCCGGATTTGATGTTTATCCAAAACTCTCTGGAGGAGTAGGGCCTTTAGCATAGCTGGTCCTGAATATTGGAATGATTTATCAATACATTTAAGATTGAAGACTAATATTCTGAGTTTTAAAAAAAGGATCCAAAAACTGTATTAGTCCCTGTAGAAGAAAAACTCATGGGTTTTAATTTTGTGGGTGTTGATCCTGTTTTAATTTGTATTGTATCTTTCTCTGGCTTTTTCCACTTACCCTTCTTTCTTTGATTATTCTGTCTGTTGTAACCATTTTGAATGATGAAAACTTTAGAAGAATTAAATACATAAATATTACTTTGGATCTGAGGTACGTGAGTTCCTCAGTAAAATCTTTTATTTCTGGCGACCAGATCTGACTGGACATGTGTTTGCATGGAATGCCTGTGATTGGACCTGGAGTGGGGATATGAGTTCCACAAAGGAAGACATCTCCCTTTCAGCAGAGTCCCAGGGAGCATGGGATGGGTTATGACTACCCCCTGGCCCTCTCAGAAATGGTGCCCTGAAGATAAAGTACTTCGGTGTTATATCTGTACATTCAAATTACAGTACCGGTGAAATCGGGGTAAAATAAGTATTTGGAAGTCAATTTTAACTTTGAAACTGGCCTCTTTCAAAATGTACTAAGGCTGAGTGCCAAACTTTGTGCTCAAAATTTCACTAAAGGGGGATATTCAATGTGATTAACATGGTTAGCCAACCTGCCCAGTTATCACTAAGTGGCAAAAGTTAGTCACCTGAAAGGGTGGCCTAACTTTCGCTGCAGAAGCTAACCGTGCAGTAACTAAATATCACCGCTGCCTGGTTAGTTTCTCTGCTATCTAGTCAATCCGGACATTCAATGCCAGGGGCTGGATATGGGGCCAGCATTGAATATCTGGCTCTTTATTTCAGTGGCAACGACTAGCAGCTTTTGCAGTAATAGCCGTTGCTGCCGAAAATTGGGCCCTAAATACCTAAATTTAGGAGCCTAAAAAGTGGGTGGTAATATGGTCAGATTTATGGTGCAGAAAATGTTAGATACTTAAGACTGGTTTTCGGCACTAGACATCTAAATTAGACCTGAAAACCGTGTAAATGCAGCTCTGCAGGATATTCACCTGCACATTGAGCGGCTGCGCAGTTAGCGATAATTCGACATAAGTGAGGTGCAGATAACTTTGGTCTAACTTTTGCTGCATTGGCTAATCAGGCAGCGGTTCAATGGACAATTTACCACTTATTGCCCTTGGGGGCTGTTGCCATGTCTACTGAGGGAGAGCAAGTTCAGGCTCAGGAAGGTTCTCTTGACCTTACTGGATTTCTTGAAAGCTCACCAGACATTGTCACCCAAAGCACCACTATGGTAGTCTGCTTTGCACCTGAGATGGACTGTAATAACATGTTGAGACTTTACTTTAGGCATATGCAGGAGTTGTTTTTGGGAGTAAAGTTTCAGATCTTTCCTGACTTTTCAAGGGCAACCCAAAGGAGGTGTAAGGACTTTTTGGCTTTGAAGCATAGAGTCCTTGCCCTTGGGATCACTTTTTGTTAAAATTTCCATGTATATTTTTCCTGGATAGTAAAAAATGTCTTTTCTTTGAACCTAAACAACTTCTGGGATTTCTGGTAGGCCATGAGGAACTGTTGAGTAGTTATTATGTTCACCTGTAGGTTGGCTGTGTTGCTCTAATGTTCCTTATTTATTTATTTTTTGTTGTGAATTTGTTTTGGAAATTTTTCCTTTGTGGTCTAATACTGACTTTGTTTTTTGATGGATTTTTGTTTTATTTCTTGTAATAACTTTCCTCTTTTTCCTGTATTCTCTTTTGGGATGTTCTATGTGTAAATCTTACAAAGAATAAATAAAAAAAAATATAAGGATTTGAAACAAATACTCTGTGCTGCATTAACTCACATAATGAGTTTTGGTCAGACTTTGCCAAAATTCCCAAGCTACAGAGTAGTTATGAAAATCCTTTATTTCTTATAAGAGTACACTGTTCTATTGTGCAGGGAAAACTCATGCAGACCCAGTGGCTCATTTTATGAAACCTCCTCAGAGTTACTGAATAGAGTGTCAAGCTAAGAATGCATAAAGGACATGCAGCGCTCAATTACTGTATTTAAGATAAAAACGCACATTGCACTAGTCATTTCTCCAAAGGCAATACATTTACAGCACTAGAAACCTCTTGTAAGCATATGAACAACCCAGCATCACAAGAACATGCTAATGAAGCATTCTGAATATGCAGTAGCTGAGGAAGCATTGGAGTAAGTGGTGAATGTAATGGTGCTCAGCGAACAGGACACTGTGTCTTTCTGTTATATAATGTTAACAAGTGAAGGCATTGTGCTCCGATACTGTAAATGATTTGGAGGAGATAAAGAACGTAAGATGCTCTTCCCTTTACCTTTTGGCCCCGATATTCAAAGGCAATTACTCTGCTATCTGGGGAAGCGCTGTTAGCCATCCCTATCCATTAATTTTCAGTGGTACTATCCAGATACTGTGGGACAAAAACTCCACAAAATCACCGCCAAAAAACTGCAGTGCAACAATGCCATAACCAGCCACTTTGCTTATTGGTATTGACACTTCAATCTTCGCATAACTTATTCATTCAGAATTATTATTGTTTTTAACTTTTAATTATTATTTTTTATTTGTTAGGTGATGTGGAAGATTGAAGTGTGAATAGCAATAAGCAAAGTGGCTGATTATGACATTGTTACGGTGCCATTTTTTGGATCTAGTGTACTATCCAGATATTGCCAATGAAAACCATCACAGGATAAGGGCGGATAATGGATGTTGCTCTAAATTCTATGGATAACATTAGGACGGCAAAAAGGCTATGTGAAGGTGGACTGAATATTGCCGCTATTTGATTAACAGCAGCGCTTGCCATTCTAAATGGATATTCAGCACCTATCTCAATTCAGAAGCAACAGTGAAGAACCAAATTATTTCTAAGCACCACTGATGGCGGAGGTGTGAGGATTTCCTGCTTGATTCTTTGCTTTACCTTCATTGGTTCCTGGTGCCTGCTGAGACCCTCTCTGATTGGATTGTGTCTACTTGTGGGCTTTAAAATCAGCTGCCCCAACGCGGGACGCCGAGGTGTGAGGATTTCCTGCTTGATTCTTTGCTTTACCTTCATTGGTTCCTGGTGCCTGCTGAGACCCTCTCTGATTGGATTGTGTCTACTTGTGGGCTTTAAAATCAGCTGTCCCAACACGGGACGCCGAGGTGTGAGCATTTCCTGCTTGATTCTTTGCTTTACCTTCATTGGTTCCTGGTGCCTGCTGAGACCCTCTCTGATTGGATTGTGTCTACTTGTGGGCTTTAAAATCAGCTGCCCCAACGCGGGACGCCGAGGTGTGAGGATTTCCTGCTTGATTCTTTGCTTTACCTTCATTGGTTCCTGGTGCCTGCTGAGACCCTCTCTGATTGGATTGTGTCTACTTGTGGGCTTTAAAATCAGCTGCCCCAACGCGGGACACCGAGGTGTGAGGATTTCCTGCTTGATTCTTTGCTTTACCTTCATTGGTTCCTGGTGCCTGCTGAGACCCTCTCTGATTGGATTGTGTCTACTTGTGGGCTTTAAAATCAGCTGCCCCAACGCAGGACGCGTTAGCGGGCGCGCCTTTGGGCGCATGCACCGAAGGGGCGTGACCAAAGGGGCAGGTTCTGCCCCTTTGGTGCCCCTTCAGTGCACGGCGGTGCACTACGGTGCATGAGAGTTGTCTGTTATGGGGAAGCGGAAAAAGAAAGTGGTGTCTTCTACTCTGCCTAAGTCGGTCAAAGTGCTTGTTCCCATGGATGCCCATGTTCAAACTGGTGATCCTTTGAAAATGGATTCTACATCTTCCGACGCCTCTGTGAATGTGTCAACAGTGAGTACGCCCCTGTGCGGCCCCTCTCAGAATATAAGGGTTCTAACTCCTCCCTCTCAGGATCCCTCATCTATTTCCGACGCCGCCATTATGCCTTGTAAGGCAAGTAATGGGGCTGTCGGTTCAGGCTTGTTACCAGATTCCTTTCTTAAGCTTGATAAACTGCCAGATACTTTATCACCTCCAATTCCACCTGTGATTACTTTTACGCCGGCTGCTTCAGAAGTTTCTCCCCCTACTGATATCACTCTGAAAGATATTTGGGCTATTGTGGCTCGGATGGAGTCTTCGTTAACTGTTTATCTTCAAAACGTTTCTGACTTTACTAAAGAAACTGTCTAAATTTAAGAACCAATGGTAACATTGGAAGCAGCCACCATAGCTTTGGAGGCTTGTCAATCTTCTCACTCAGAGTTACCTTTTAAGTTATCTCAAGATGTATCTTTATTGTTTAGGCAAGAGGAGAATTTAGAAAATGTTTTGCGATCTAGGAATTTACGGCTGTTGAATTTTCCTAAGACCCATTACCTATCTCCTTCTATTCTTTTTTTTAAATACTTGAAAGAAGTTTTGCTCTTTTCTAATGGTGAGGAGATGGGGTTGTCAAAAATCTATTATTTGCCATCGAGTAGATTGACCTCTGTTAATGTGGGAGATGAAAATGGTCCTCTACTTATGGGTTATGATAAGGTTGTTTCATCTACTTTGGATGTTTCAGGTTTCTTGGAATCATCCAAGGATGAGATTTCTCAACGGGCTACTTTATTAGTTACTTTTTTATCAGAATTGGATAAGGAGAGGGTGTTACGTGCTTATTTAAAAAAAAAAAAAGCTGAAAAGTTTTGTGGTCAGTCGATACAAATGTTTCCTGATGTCTCCAGAGCCACACAGATCCGTCGGAAGGCCTTTTTGGAGGTGCGTCTGCGGGTCTTGGCTCTGGGGGCTTTATTTTATTTGAAGTTCCCCTGTAAATGCCATGTAGTATTTCAGGGGAAACGTTATATTTTCTTTGCTATTGAACAATTGTTAGAGTTTCTGGAAGGCAAGGCTTGATTTATAGAATGGTTCTTGGTCTTACTTCAGGTTTCCTGATTAGTTTAAAAGGAGTTTTTTGACTTTTTTTTCCAGGTACCAGTTGGAGGGTTTTTCCTTTGGTTTATATATTGTCTCACCTCCCTTAATGTGGGCTTGTTTTGGTGTAGTGTTATATTTCTTTGTAATAGTTTGTACTTGTGTGAGTAATTACTCTTGTGATTTTCTTTGTAAAATTATAAATTTCAATTAAAAAAAAAATAAATAAAATAAACACCACTGATGGCATTTGAAACACCAACTGCAGTGTTTAAATATGGACCCATATATTTTTAGTACACTAGTAATCTGAGAATTATGGGAAAAAAAAAGAAGACAAGACAACTACCTTGAAAAAGTAGCAATTTTTGATTCTGTTGTTCCATCTCAGGTCTGGTGTAGTATTGCCCATCTCCAGGTCCACCAGGAAGGTATCTAGCAGTTCTTTATCAGTCCCTCTGGTGGTCATACTGGCTTAGTCCACTCTGCAAGAGCCCAAAACCACCCACAGCCCCCCCCCCCCCCCACAGTGAGGTCTATCTCTGGGGTTTTCTTGTATGTTAGGATGAGTGATCCAATAGTCCCAAGTCCACGTTGGGTGGGATCCCTTCCCACACTGGGTCTGCCTCCCCATCTCTCTCGGGCAACTGTCCCCTCCCCAAGGTTCTTTGTATCAACACAACACAAAATCTGACTGCTATGCACATTAGGTCAGAAATATGCAAATGACATCTTCCCAACATCCTTCAGGTTAGGACCAGCATATACACTGAACATCACAATATATCCCCCCCCCTCCTTTAAGTCTCAGATTCAGCTGGACTGCTTCCCGGGAGTGGAATTACCTGGACACCCTACCACCTCCCACTTAGCTGCTTGTTGCTTCTACAACTCCAAGTCTGGTGGGTTATCTGCTGGCTGAATATCCTTGGGTATCTCTTCAGGGATTAGCTGTTGCTCATCCCCAACTCCACCTCCTCCTCCCGCTGGGGGTCCCCTCGATCCTCCCCAAGGGGGGGGGTCTACTTTCATAGAGGTCTGGGCCAAGTTCCTCACCTCCATCTTATCCCAGGTGTTACCAGGGAGCAGGGCCCTATGTCTCCTGGCTGGGGAGGAAGCAGGGGTTCAGGCCCTTCCTCGGTCCCTGGGTGTCTTCATCTGCCCCTCTAGGGGGCCCTTCCTAGATGGGTCCACACCCCCAGAGCAGGGACTGGCAGGGGTCCCACGGGACTCTGGCTGTTGTGGAACATACACCCCGTTACATACCTCCCCACCTTGGTGGAGACCCTTTATGTCGGGATGTGATGGGATCAATCCAGTCTGGGGGTCCTTTGCCCCCCCCCCCCCCGGACAGGACATCTGCATTTCTATGGGCTTTCCCAGCCTGGTGTTCATCTTCAAAATCAGAGGCCTGTAAGGCCATGTACCATTGGGTCAAACGACAATTGGTGTTTTTCATAGAATATGGTCACCTTAGGGCTGCATGGTTGGTTATGAGGATGAAATGCCTACTTACCAAATAGTATCTTAAGATATCTACAGCCCACTTGACTGCAAGGCACTCCTTCTCCGTGATTGAATACCTAGCCTCCGACTTCCCTAACTTCTGACTAAGGTATATGACCAGGTGTTCTTCTCCGGCCACTTTTTGGCTTAATATGGCTCCCAAACCTACCCCAGATGTGTCAGTTTGTAACACAAATGGCTCTTTGAAATCTATATTTCTTAACACCAGTTCTTTACGCAGGGTCTGCTTGAGATTAACAAAGGCCTCTTCTTCCCGTGTACCCAACGTAGCTGGTTAGGGGATTTGTTTTTCAGCAGATCGGTAAGGGGAGCAGCCAGTTCCGCAAAGTAGGGAATGAACCTCTGGTAATAACCCACTAGGCCCAAAAATGCTCTAATTTGCTTTTTGGTTTTGACAGGGTCTTCCCTTGAATTGCCTGTACTTTGCTAAAGGTGGGTCTCACTACCCCATTTCCTATGCAGTGGCTTAAATACTGTACCTCCCAGTTTGCCAACTGGCATTCCTTAGTGCTAGCTGTCAACCCAGCCCACCTTAAGGATTCACACACCATACGTAGGTGGATTAGATGTTCCTCCCAGGTTTCGGAATAAATAACCATATTGTCAAGGTAGGCCCCTGCATACCCTAGATGTGGTTTGAGTATCTTATTGATAATATTCTGGAATGTAGCTGGTGCCCCATGCAAGCCAAAAGGGAGGGCAGTAAATTGGTATAGCCCCCAGGATGTTAAAAAAGCTTTTTTCTCTCTATAGGATGGTTCCAAGGGAATCTGCCAGTATCCTTTCGTTAGGTCAAGGGTTGAAATATATGTAGCCCCTCCCAACTGCTCTACCAGTTCCTCTATCCTGGGCATGGGGTAGGCATCAAATGTCGAGATGGCATTCGCTTGCCTAAAATCAATACAGACCCTAGTGGTACCGTTGGGTTTATACACTAGGACTATCGGGTTAGACCATTCACTGCTGGACTCTTCGATGACCCCTAAGAGCAGAATATCCTCTACCTTTTTCTCAATGTCTCTTTTTTGGCCTAGGGAATGCGGTATGGCTGTTGCCTTATGATTTTGCCATCCCGGGTGATAATTCTGTGAGTTCCAGGCAAGGGTGAGAAAATGTCCAGGAACTGGGCTTGCAGGTGCTTCACCTGTCTCTTCTGGTCTCCCATCAGCTCACGTCCTACTGAGATCTCCGTGGGGTCCTTTGTCTGGGTAATCTCCAGACCCAGGGCTTCTTCCTCTTCATTTACTTCTGCTCCTAGCCCCTCCCGACATATCCAAGGTTTGAGCAAATTGATGTGAAAGGTCTGCACCTTCCCCTTCCGCTGCTCCACTTCATAATCTACAAGGCCCAGTTTTTTGCGCACCCTAAAGGGGCTCTCCACTGGACTAGTAGCTTATTATTGTAAGTGGGCAGCATAACTAATACCAAGTCTCCTGGGTTAAGACTCCTCTCTCGTGCCTGCTTGTCATAATAGACTTTTTGCTTCTCTTGATTTTTCCTCAAATGTTCGTTAGCCCACTGGGAGAAGGTTTTTAACTGGGTTTTCAAATGGGTCTCCTGTTCAATCCCCTTTTGTTCACTCCCATTGGAAATGGCCCAGCTCCCCGCATGTAAAGCATTGTGACCCTCTTCGGGACTCCTGAGTGGGTTTCTTCCCTGTAGGGTCTTTAGGGTGGCAAAATCAATTAATCTGTGGGTCACGGCCCTAAACCTGTCTCTTAGGTGAAATTTGGTGGCCTGAAAATGCTTTTGATAGTTCTCTGGTAATAGCCCCAACCGGTCTTGGATAGTTGCTTTCATCTCATAATAGTCTGTAGCTTCAGTATTATCTAGGGACTGATAGGCCCACTGGTCCAAGGGGCAACCTGCTGCTGTTGCCACCCTTTCATATGTCAGAATGTATGCTTCGGGATTGTCCCCAGGACCCATTTTTGCTAAGGGGATCATCTGGTCCCTTCCAGTCCTCCTGTTGCAACACATCCCTCAACTGGGCCGACCTCAGATTTCAATGTCCTCGCTGATCTGATCATCCTGTCATTGAGTTTCTTAAGCTCCTGAGTTTGTACCTCTAATAGCTGGAAGCGTGGCTGGTTAAGTTGCACCTGTCTTTCCAGGATCAGGATGATTCTCCGATCCATCTCCTCATGCTGGAGTCGAGTCTGCTCAGCCATCCAACGAACCAGTTCCTCTGAAGCCATGACTGTAACGCAAACAGAGAGAAAACAACCTAAGTGCAGGTCTTTAGGAGAGTATACCCATTCTGCCTTTAGCCAGACCAACTATCCTACCCCATCATGTGCCCTAGATACTGCTGGGGAGTTCCCTTGATGTTCCCCAAGGGGTCTATCACCTTCCTTTCCACCTTCCTCTTATCCCAGGTGTTGTCAGGGAGCTGGGCCCTATGTCTCCTGCCTGGGGAGGAAGTAGGGGTTCAGGTCCTTCCTCAGCCCCTGGGTGTTCTTATTGGCTGCTCTATGTTTATGTTTATTTCAGAACTTGATATACTGCCCCCCATTACATCAGGGCGGTTTGCAATATTACAAAAGAAACACTTATAAAGTAAAAAAGAAAAAAGAAGTACAAATCCATATACAGCATAGAGGGAAAAGTGATAGTCAATCATACGCACTTAAGAGCTAAGGAGGGATAGGTACGTCAGTGAGGGAGATTAAAAGCAGAGGCAAAGAGGTGGGTCTTAAGGAGGGATCGAAATTTAGGGTAGGACTCCTCTAAACGCAGGGCTGTCAGGAGGAAATTCCAAAGGGATGGACCGAGGTAAAAGAAAGCTGATTGTCTGGTCGAGTGTAAATGTGCCTGAGTTGGAGAAGGTAAATGAAGACGGTTAATGTGTACTGAACAGAGGCTGCGGGAAGGGGTGTGAAAAATCAATAAATCTGCTAAGTACTGAGGAGTATGCGTATAAATTGCACGGTGCACCAACGTGAGCACTTTAAACCTAATCCGGAAATCCAATGTAAGCCAATGAAACTGAAAGAGGAGGGGGGTGATGTGATCCCTAGGAGAAGCGTGGAAGACAAGACGGGCTGCAGTATTTTGAACTAACTGCAATCGCTGATGCTGGTATTTGGGAACACCCGTGAGGACAAGATTACAGAAATCCAATCTAGTGATAACCAGTGAAAGCAAAAGTGTCGTAAGGGCCTGAGGGGAGAGAAACGGTCGGATTGCACGTATCCGTCGAAGATAAAAGAAAGAGCATTGTGACACAAGGGAAACGTGGTCATGAAAAGATAGGTTAGAGTCTAGAAGGACTCCCAAATAGCAAAGCTTGGGAACGAGAGTGATAGGAGTATCTGCAAACAAAGGGACTAAAGAGGGCCAAGGGGAACTGTGTGAGAACCAAATAACTGCTGTCTTGGCAACATTAAGAACAAGACAGTTGTTAAAGAGCCAGGTGGAAATCATGGCTAAGCAAGAATCAAGGCTAGTGATGTCTGGACACACGGAGGAGGTATGATGGCTGAGCAGACTCGACTCCAGCATGAGGAGATGGATCGGAGAATCATCCAGATCCTGGAAAGACAGGTGCAACTTAACCAGCCACTCTAGGGGTCCCCTTCTAGATAGGTCCACACCCCCTGAGCAGGGATTGGCTGGAGTCCCGTGGGACCCCAGCGGTGATAGGACATACACCCCGTCACAGTTTCTATACATATTTATTTTATTTTTTCAAGTTTCAGAACAGTAGGACTTCTAACCTTTATTAATATAGATCAGAGTCCAAAGCATATACTTTACATCTGGCTAATTACTCTACTGTTGCAAATGAAGACTTTGATATTTACATAGAAACAGAACCATGATGGTAAAAAAAGACCACATGGCCTATCTAGTCTGCCCTTCCCTAACAACCACTACAACAGTCCTCTTTTTCTCTTTAGGGATCCTCTGTGTTTGTCCCATGCTTTTTTGAATTCAGATTATATCTTCATCTCTACCACCTCCACTGGGAGACTATTCCACGTATCTACCACTCTTTCCATAAAGAAATAATTCCAGATATTACTCCTGAGTCTATCCCTTTCACCCACAACTCATGTCCCCTCGTAGCAGAGCTTGCTTTCAATTGAAAGAGGCACTCCTCCTGTGCATTTATGCCATGGAGGTATTTAAACGTCTCAATCATATCACCTTTATCCCGCCTTTTCTCTAAAATATACATATTAAGAACCTTAAGTCTGTCTTCATATGCTTTATAACAAAAACTACTAACCATTTTAGTAGCCACCCTCTGTACCGACTCCAACCTGTTTATATCCTTTTGAAGGTGCGGTCTCCAAAATTGCACACAATGCTCCATATAAGGTCGCATCACAGACCTATACAGAGGCACTATCACCTCCTTTCTTCTGCTGGCCATTCCTCTCCTTATGCACCCAAGCATCCTTCTAGCTTTCGCTGTCGCCTTTTCTATCTGTTTAGCTACTTTAAGATACACAATCACGCCTAGATCCCTCTCTTGTTTTGTGGACTTCACCCCCTGTACTTTATTGCTCCCTTGGATTGCTGCAGTCCAAATGCATGACCTTGCATTTCTTAACATTAAATCTCAGCTGCCAAATTCTAGATCATTCTTCAAGCTTAGCTAGATCTCTACTCATACTATCTACACCTTCCTGGGTGTCTACTCTATTGCAGATTTTGGTATCATCTGCAAAGAGGCAAACCTTACCCAACAGCCCTTCCGCAATATCACTAACAAAGATGTTAAATAGAATTGGACTAAGGACAGATCCCCGGGGCACACCACCGGTAACCTCCTTCTTCTCCATTTACCTGTATCCTTTGTTGCCTCTCACTCAACCAGTTTCTAACCCAAGCAGTAACTTTCGGGTCCAACCCTAGGATGCTCAATTTGTTTATAAGTTGCTTGTGCAGAACAGTGTCAAAGGCTTTACTAAAATCTAAATATGCCACATCTAGGACTCTCCCTCGGTCCAACTCCCTGATCACTCAGTCAAAGAAATCAATCAGATTTGTCTGACAAGACCTGCCTCTGGTGAATCCATGCTGCCTCGGATCCAGTAACCTGTTGGACTCGAGAAATCTCACGATTTTCTCTTTCAGCTGCGCTTCCAATAATTTACTTACCACCAAGGTTAAACTAATCGGCCTGTACTTTTCAGCCATATCCTTACTTCCGCTTTTGTGCAAAGGGACCACATGTGCCTCTCTCCAGTCCTTTGGTACCACCCTGACTCCAACTCAGCAGTGAAAAGGTCAGTCAGTGGAGCTGCTAGAATGTCCCCAAGTTCCCTCAGTATTCTCAGGTGTATCCTGCTCGCATCGCTTTGTCTACCTTAAGTTTAGCTAGTTTCTCACGAACATAGGGCCATGTTTACTAAACCGCGGTTTAGTAAACATGCCCCATAGTCTTCTGAAAATTGTTCAAGATGCTCCTCACTTCTGTTCCTGTTTGTGGGTGTTTTCTGAGATCCTGTTCCTGGTTCTTCATCTGTGAACACAGAACAGAAATATTTGTTAAGCAATTCCGCTTTATCCTCATCAGCTTCTACATATGCCTCCCCTTCACCCTTGAGTCTGACAATACTACTTTTGCCCTTCCTTTTCTCACTAACATATCTGAAAAATGTCGTATCCCTCCTTTTTATTGCATTGGCTATTTCCTCCTCTTTTTGAATCTTTGCTTTCCTGACTACTTTGCTAGCTTCTCTAAGTTTTTCCAAATATAGATGCCTGTCTTCCTCTCTCTGTGATCTCTTGTATTTCATGAAGGCCTCCCTCTTTTTCTTCACTTTTTCAGCTATTTCTTTCAAAAACCATAGCAATCTCCTTTTCCTTTTAACTTTATTTAGCATTTTAACAAAAAGGTTGATTGCCCTTAAAATATCCCCTTTCAGTTTTGCCCACTGTTTTTCTACATTCCCCAGCTGTTCTCATCCTGCTAACTACTCCCTGAGGTTTTGGCCCATCTTGGCAAAGTTAGTTTTCCTAAAGTCTAAGACCCTTGCTTTTGAATGGATTTTATTAGCCATAGTCCTAATATTGAACCACACCATCTAGTGATCATTGGATGCAAAATGATCTCCCACTATAACATCAGAAACACTTTCGCCATTGGTAAGTACCAAGTCCAATATGGCCCCTTCATGTATGGGTTCTGTTACCAGTTGCCTGAATAGTTGCCTGTAGAGAATCCAGACTCTCCTTACTTCTAGATGATACTGCAGCAGGGATGTACCAATCAACATCTGGCATATTGAAATCCCCTATGAGTAGCACATCCCCTTTCCTGGCAATGCTGCATATGCCTTCAATTAACTCTCCGTCTACCTCTTTCTCCTGTGAGGAAGGTCTATATATCACGCCAATGCAAATAGATTTTTCTTTCCCTCTTTGTAGTTTAACCCACAGTGTCTCCTCTCTCCCTTTTAAGCCCTGTATTTCCATAGCTTTAATATTATTTTTTACATATAGTGACACTACTCCTCCCTTCTTCCTTACCCTGTCCTTTCTGAATAAAGTATAGCCTGGTATAGTTACATCCCAGTCATGGTTGTCTGTGAATCATGTCTCTGTTACTGCCACTAAATCCAACTCATCCTCTCCCATTAAAGCCTCAACATCTGGGATCTTATTTCCCATGCTATGGGCATTTATAGACACTACTTTCCAGATGTTGCCCCTTTTACCTATTTCTATAAAGGTATTTAATGTTTCACTTACCCGGGGGCTTTCACTTACCTCTTTCTTCACCCATCCCCAATGAATCTAGTTTAAAGCCCTCTTCAGTAGATTAGCCAGTCTGCTACTGAAGACACATTGACTCTTCTTGGACAGATGGATGCTATCTCTGCTCTGCAAACCTTGGAACTGCATCCCATGGTACAGGAAGCCAAAACACTCTCGATGACACCATCCATGTAGCCATGCATTCATTTCCAGGATGCGAGCTTTTCTGCCTTGGCCTTTACCCTCAATGGGGAGAATTGAAAAGAATATCACCTGAGCTCCTATTTGCTTCAACCTCTGTCCCAGATCCATGAAGTCACTTTTGATATGCTCAGTGGGATACCTGGCAGTATCATTTGTGCTGACATGGATGAGCAACATTGGGTAATAGTCAGTGGGCTTGATGAGTCTCGACAAACATCTTGGATTCTGGCACCTGACAGACAGCATACCTCTCTAGACATCAAGTCTGCTTGGCAGATAGACGCCTCTGTACCCCTCAGAAGAGAGTCACCAGCAACCACTACCCTTCGCTTCTTTGCGGTCACTGATTCTTCAACTTTGGGTGCTTGAGCTCTGGTTCTTCCCTTTCCAGGAATGCTTTCATTTCCTCCACTTCCAGGGCTGCATAATGTCTCTTCAAGGACTGGAGGAATTGGATTGATAATTCTGCAGGCCCTGTTGACTTCTGTCCAACCTTCATCATTCTGTAGGCTCCCATCTTCTCCTCTGCTGGAGAGCTTGGATGTTTCAAGAAGCATCTCATTAATTTACTTCTCACTGTCTTGAATGCTCCTCAATATGGCCACCTCTTCTCTGAGCTCCTCCACTTGTTTCCTGAGAGCTTCAGTATGCAGGCATCCTGCACATGGAATCGGTCCTTCAACTGGCATTGGGATCTCTGTCTGGACAGAGGCAGAAGCTGTAACAGGGGCAACAGCTTTGGCGATATGATTTTTCCCAGCCATTGTTCAGTTGGTGGAGCTTAAGTACCTGTTGAAGCAAAAGAGAGAGACCTACCAAAGTACCAGCCTGTTTCCCAGCTGTCCTTTCAGAGGAAAAGCAGTTAACCTCTTAAGTGTGTTCTAAATGTGCTGTTCCAAGTCCCTGTGTATAGCTAATTGGGGTAAGTGCCCTATAAAGCAAGACTGCACACATGGGGTGGGTGAGAGTTGGGGGGGGGGGGGGGTAGGGAAGGAACTAACACCTGATGAGGTGTCGGTAGCTTCAAAGAGCTGAGAAAGATACCAAAAGCAGAGTTTTAAACCTACACCACTAAAGAAAATATTTACCCTTCTGAACTAAAGCACCAAAAAGAATGTAACATTGTTTCAAAAATGTACCAAAACCCTTTTCAGAGCTCTCAGGCAGAGAGCTAGTAATTTGAAAGCCACACACTCTTACCTTGGTTTGAAATGCAGAGCACCTGTTAGGAATGATTATTTCAGATGATACCAAAGAAATCAAAATGCAAACAATAGAATCTCTAGAACTCATTTACGATAGAATAGCATCAGTGCTTGGTTGCTGGTTTTTAAATTTTCATCTGTTTATTTATTAAATTTGATATATCGCCTTAGCTGAATCATTCACAAAACAGTTCATGATGTTTATAAATAATAAAATGATATACAACACAATATAATGATCTTTAACCCTTCCAATCCCTCCTACATTTAAGCCCTCCCAAACCCAACAATCCCTCTCTAAATAGCACACAATAAAACATCCTATGCAGAATGCCTCCCTCCTCTTGTGTTTGTTGTCCCTGCTTTTATCATTTGATATCATTCAGACCTGTAAATACTTAAAGAGTATTAACTAACAAACAGACCTCTTCCAAAAATGGGGAAGCTGTAAAATTAGAGGGCATAACATGAAGCTGCAAGGGGTAAACTGAAAGGCAATGTCAGGAAATACTTTTTCACTGACAGGGTGCTGGATGCTTGGGATGCCCTCCCGATGGAAGTGGTGAGGGCAAATACAGTGACAGAATTCAAAATGGCATGGGACAGACACAGTGAATCCCCTAATAGCAACAGGATAAAATCAAAATAAACACAACTATCTCTTGTATCTCAAGAAATAGGGGTGACCTACATGGAGTGGTGGGTATACCCCTAAACAAAGGCATGTGCACAAGCGGTAGGTGCACCTATTCTTGCCGCCTTGCTGGGCAGACTGGATGAACTATGCTGGTCTTTATCTGTAGTCATATACTATGTTACTATGTGGCGGTATAAGTATCAGAATGCACCAATAAGGGGAAATCCAAAAAACTAGAATCAAACTGAATGGGACCTGGCTTAGTTCTAGCTTTTCCATCCAGGCTACCCTCTGATCTGTCATGCACTCACTAGTCATCAGCATTTTGGATTACTGGAATTCATTGTACATTGGTCTTTCAAGGAGGATCTTGAGGAGTCTTCAGCAGAAGATGAGATAGTGCACGGTCACCTCTAGCAAAGTTACATTGGCTCCCAGTGTCATCATAAATAAAGTTGCTGGTTCTAGCATCTTGGATACTTCATAGTAAGAGCCTGCCCTATTTAATAGATAAGAGCTCCTGACACAATTGGGTGAGGCCTTTATAGTTTTTTTAGGGTTGTTTACTGATAGTACTGATAGACAGTGGATGTATAGGGAGCGTTGGAGGGCCAGTTAAAAGGCTGTGGAACAAGCTACCTGGAGAAGCTCATCAGCATTCTATCCAGGGAATTTGACTATAGTGAGAATAAGGAGGTCTTTTACTAAAGGATGCTATCTATCAGAACTTGTTCTGGTGCATGCTGAAGGAGTGCTGGGACACATGTTAACAGCGTGGGCCAATTTCTGTGCTGTGAAACATTCACTGGAGTGGTAAGGAAGCAGGTTAGGGATGGAGAATGGTCTTGGTGAGCACTGCACAGCAGGGGGTAAACACTATGCGCTTAACTGTGACTCTTCGATTAGTGTGGACTCACCTAACACTACCTTAATAGGTGGAGTTAAGTTTACCCATGCTATTTGTATACCATGTTAGGGCACAGGATTCTGTATTAGCTGCCAAAAACATGATTTTCACTCCCCCTAAGTCTCTGTTCAAACTCAGTCTCCACTCTTCTTCATTCTGAGTACCAAGTCCCCATTACCCCCAGCCTACCCAATAACCAGACAAGTCCTGCATCTGCGCTCTTCTCTCACCCAAGTTTTGTCCACACTTAATTCTGAGTCCCTGCTCTCCCTATCTTCATATCACCAATAGAGACTCTTCTGCCTGTCACCTGTCTCCTGCAATTGTTCTCCTGCCTCCTTATCCTCTTTCTTAAGCATCCATGCACCTGCCTGCCTCCTTATGTAGCATCCATTCTTCCAGGGCCGATGCTACCTAGTAAGCAGGGTAAGCATGTCAGGGGGGGCACCTGTATTCACGGGTGCCAAAGGCTAGCAGCGCAGTGGTGATATGTGCACATGGGAGCATCCTGTTCCACAGGCCGAAGAGGAGGATCATGGTCAGGAGCACAGTGTATTTTCTTCTTCAGCCTGCGCGGCCAAGCTGTTCTTGCAAGCACTTAACACCACTGAGCTGTTGGCTGTGATCCTCCTTTTCTGCCCGCAGAACAGGCTGCTCCCGCAGGCACTGAAGAAGGCGTGATTGCAGCAAGGAGCACAGTAGCTTTCAAGGCCGGAGATGCAGAGGAGGTAGGGACATGCTTGAGCTGGCCTGCTCCAGCATGGCTGCGGCATCAGCACGGGAACTGGAGCTGAGACTCATGGGCTATCTCAGGCTGAGAAGTCAAGTTGAATGGATGTGCATTGCTAAAGATGCCATCCACAAGCAGTCAAGTGTTCTTTGAGAGCTCCTTGGTTTTAAGATCATTTCCTGTAATTTCACAAAGCCACAGAAACATTCTATGGAGCACTGAGAGAGGGCAGGTGTTGCTGCACTGAATGAGTAGGAACCAGTATTTTTCCAATGTGGTTATTTTCCATTCATGAAATGAGCTAGAGTCAGGCCACATTTTGACAGTAAAGCAGCAGGGAGGTCATTTGGTAGAATACAAGGCACAGTGTTCTCAATAATTGTTCTAAGTGGGGTTTCTGGCATTTTTCTGCAGCATTATCTCTTAATGCTCATCACAGCACTGGAACTCCAAAGTGAGATCATACCAATAACATGACTCTTGCAATGCAAAGATTTCAGTTTTCATGTGCACATTTTATTGAGACTTAAATAACCACTTGTTAGCGTTTGGAAAAGTGAAAGATCCTGAAGGTGAACACAACGATCAACTCGATAAGGCAAGAGGGTTTCCTCAGTGAATTAATGGGTTCAGTAGAACTCTTTTGATGGTCAAGGTTCGTCTTCAGGTGGAGAAGATAAAATTATGCTTAGATGATTTTTATCTAGTTAGAAATAAAGACCAGCGTACTGTACCAGTGGCAGACGTAGGCAGCGGACTGAGTGGGTCACAGGGTATGGCTCAATCCATATTTTGCCCAACATGGCATCAGCAACTAGAGAACTTTGGGGCGGGGCCAATATTGGTTGGTTTGGCCCCTCCAACCAAAAATCTATTCCACTGCCCCTGAAGGGAGGAATTTCCAGCTGCCAGCATTAACATATAAAAGGGAACAAAGTAGTAGGAACATTTCCTGGTTCCTCTCAACATTCGTGCACTTGGGTTTTCAGTTCGGGGTAGAGTTCTGCTCCTACTTCATTTTTTTTAATACATGGGGAGAACGTATTGTGATATTTCTTTAATGCTATGGGGGGAGGGAAGGGTTACAACTCTCCATAAGTACTGGGACACTCCTGAACAGCGATGTGCTGCTTCCAAGAAGAGCCATGAGGTGCAGGGTAGAGCTTTCCTTCACCCTCCTCTGCAGCCTTTTGCTTCTCTGGCTGGCAAGAGCAAGGGAATGGAGGGCAAGGGGTGAGAAGGCAAGGGGGAGGGGGGAGGGAGAAAGGGGCAGAGGCTGGGAAGGGAACAGAGTTAGCGGGATGCAGCAGGAGAGGGTCAACAGGGACAGGTATAAGATTGCAAGGGGATGGAGGTTGAAAAGAGGAAAGAAAAAAGTACAATGAATATATGCTAAAAGGCACAGCCCCCACCCCCACCAGAAGACACCCAGATGTCCCCCCCCTTCCCTCATATCACACAAAGCTACACAGAGGTACCTCACCTTTGTAACACGCATGTGCATGCACACACACACAGATGCATCTGACCTACGCAGTGCACACACATTCAAAGTCACCTAACCCATGCAGCGTGCACATACACAGAGACCCCATTGCTGTACCACACACACAAACACACAGTACTGCACCGGCACATCACACATCTATTGTCTGAAGATAGAGACATATATATAGACAATACTAGTTTAAAAGTTCCTCATCCAGCCCCTGCTATTCTAACAAGACATACTTTATCATCTCTCATTGAAGTCTTCCTCCCAGATATGTATGATTTTGTAAATGAAGGAAGGAGAAATGTGTCGCTTTGTCACACAATAATTGTACTGTTTCACATCCATATACAGTCAGCATCATTGTCACCCTTGCAGGTCTCAGTGTGTTGTGGACAATATCCTGAGGGGCAATTCTGAAGATTCCACACGCATGTCGTCATTATATGTGAAGGATATGTTCCAAGGTAAATAATTAAAAGACATAGTTGGTGCAGCAGTGAGGTTTGAAAGTTGCCACAAATTATACCAAAGTTAAGGCTGTCAATAACAACCCTCATGTCTATTTGTTTGCACAACACTTGACAATGATGACAGCCTCAAAACATTTGATGTTGCCATTTTATGTTTCACACAGCTGTCTTCTGGTTGTGTCTCAGATGTTGCTACTGTGATGCCTTGCAGCTCATTAATGTTGTCATGATTGTTTTTAACTATGGCATAGTTCAGCTCTGTCCAACCCTTTTCTATGGGATTGAGATCTGTACTTATTGATGGGCAGTTCTAAACAGTATATCTTCTCCTTTTGCTTTCCAAAATATATGTTCCTTTGCACAAATGTTTTTGGTCATTGTCCTCCTGGAGGACACCTGACCACTGACCCAGACCTAGCTGTCTGATGCCAGCTAGCAAATTCTACTCCACTGTACCTTGATTGTCCATTGAATGCATGATTCCTTCAAGTTCCAGGCCTGCAATGTTGGAGGCAGTAAAACAGGTTGAGAGACTTATAGAATCACCACCATAGTGAACTGTAGGAAATGTGTTTTCAAATCCGCAGACGCGTCTCTTCTATGGCTGCCAATGTATCAGTAGTGTGCATTGTCAAAAAGCTCACGTATGTTACCATCGGTCCATAGAACATGTCCCTAGTGTGCTCTCTGTTTCTCATGAAGGGTTTGGACAAAAATTACAGTTGGCTTTTCATCTCTGTCTATGAGCAGTGGGCTCCTCCTTGTCTATTGCCCATTAAGCCATAAGAACATAAGAACATAAGAAATGCCTTACTGGGTCAGACCAAGGTCTATCAAGTCCAGAATCCTTTTCTCAACAATGGCCAATCCAAGCCACAAGCACCTAGTAGGTTTCCAAAGAGGCATACAGGTACCACAATGCTTGTCCCAGGGCAAGCAGTGGAGTTCCTGGGTCCTCTTTATAATGGTTTATGGTCCTTTCCTCCAGGAACTTGTCCAAACCTTTTTTAAATCCAGCTACAGTAATAGCTTTTACTACATCCTCCGGTAATGCATTCCAGAGTTTGATTACGCATTGAGTAAAATAATATTTTTTCTTATTAGTCTTAAATGAGTTGCATTGTAGCTTCATTTTGTGTTCTATAGTCTTTCTACTTTTTGATGGCGTAAACAACTGATCTATATTTACCCATTCCACTTCATTCATTAAAATATAGATCTCTATCATATCCCCCTTCAGCCATCTCTTTTGCTGTCTTTAAGGACTACTGGAAGTAGATTTACACTTTTGAATATAATCTTTTGGAATAAACTCTAAATCTTAGGGAAAAGGGGGTTAAAGCTGAGAAATCTGTGTATTTTAGAATTCAATGTTTTTGCTGAGTGAGTCAGATCTTAGTACCACCAGAGAGCTTTATATTTGTCAAAACAGAGTATAGCTTAGCATAGAATATAAAATACGAGTAAATAGACTTTGAAATAAATTTGTTTCTAGAGAGCTTTTTATTTAAATCAAATCAGAGTATAGCTTAACCTACTAGTAAAATAGAGCAAATAGTTACTGAAATAAATTTTGTTTCTAGAATTTTTTCTATATAAATCAAACCAGAGTATAGCTTAGCATAAGAGTAGAATAGTCTCTGAGTAGAAAGAAAAAATAAACTTGTTTCTAGTGACCTTTACAAAGAGGCCTTCCAGTTAGGAGGCAAAATATCTGTGAAGTTTTCTTAAATAGATCAAAGGGGCAATTTAAAAGGCCCCTTCTATCAAAGCAAGGGCTGTGTGAATCACCCTGGAAATTGGTAAACCTTTACCTTAGAAGCACAGGGCACTGTTTAGCAGCCAACTTCTAATAAGCCTTCTTTCCCTCCCTCCCTGACTCCCACCTATCCCTGGGATTATCGCAGCTTTATAGGTGCTTAAACCTCTTAAAGGGAAGGAGTTGCCCATATTTGCTCTCAGGTGCATCTGTTTATCCTCATCAGGCATACATTAAGGGCCTGAGACTAATTAATCTTGATGTGAAAAAGTCCATTAAAGGTAAGTAGGTAAGTAAACAACTTAAATACCTAAACACAACCTAACAACTAAGATGTAGACAGCAGTCCAGCAATGAGATGGGTGATTTCCAGTCTTTTCCATTCAGTGTTACATGCATGATTTTCTCCCAGTTGGTGAGGGGTCTTACGTGTGTACCAGGTGCAAGGAGCTCTTTGCTCTCAGAGAACAAGTCCATTCTCTGGAAGCTAGAGTAGCAGACTTGGAGGACATAAGGAAGACAGAGAGGTACATTGACAAAAACTACAGGGACATAGTACTGAAGTCCCACCTCCAGTCTGGCAGCATCCCTGTTGCCATGGATGAAAGAGGTCACGTGACAGGAAATCATCACCTTGGTGTGGCAGGAAGTGATCCTGTAGCTAGGACCTATCCTCCAGGTGATGTAAAATGCTCTTGCACCAAGACGGTTTCTCCAGGGCTATGTGCCCATGATGGAAGGGTTGGGATAGCAGTTATAGTTGGTGATTCGATCATTAGGCATGTAGATGGCTGGGTGGCTAGTGGATGTAAGGATCGCCTGGTACTATGCCTGCCTGGTGCGAAGGTAGTGGACCTTGCACGCGACTTAGACAAAGTCTTAGATAGTGCTGGAGAGGAGTCTGCTGTCTTGGTACATGTTGGCACCAATGACATAGGAAAGTGTGGTAGTGAGATTCTGGAGGCCAAATTTAGGTTTTTAGGTAAGAAGTTGAAATCCAGAACTTCCAGGGTAGCATTCTCTGAAATGCTTCCCATGGCACACGCAGAATGCAAAAAGCAGGCAAAGCTTCGCAGTTTCAATGCATGGATGAGACAATGGTACAACGAAGAGGGTTTTTGGATTTGTTAGGAACTGGGCAACATTCTGGGGAAAGGAGGGGCTTTTACAAATGGATTGGCTCCGCCTTAATGGGGATGGAACCAGGCTGCTGGCATTAACCTTTAAAAAGGAGATAGATCAGCCTTTAAACTATATAATCGGGGAAAGCCAACAGTTGCCCAAGAGCACATGGTTCAGAACAATGTATCCTTGAAGGATATTAGCAAAAGACTGAAATTAGGGCATATCTGGACAATAAACTCAATCACAAACCACACATAGACAAAACAACCCAAAAAGCCTACTACAAGATGCGAATCATCAGGAGACTAAAGCCGCTCCTTGCCCCGGAACACTTCCGTACCGTCTGTCAAGCACTGATAACCCCACTACTGGACTTCTGCAATCCGATATACCTCGGCCTACTGAAACAAGCCCTCAAACCTCTACAACTAGCACAAAACACTGCTGCACGAATCATAACAGGAACGGCAAGACAGGAGCACATCACACCCACCTTAAAGGACTTACACTGGCTTCCAATCGGTGCACGCATCAAATACAAAACTATCATAAACATATTCAAGATCAAACACAACACATCAGCCAACAGCCTACACACACTCATACAATCAGACACCAGTACGCGTCCCAGAAGAAAACAAACCCACAACAGAGTCAGCACCCCCAGTGAATACAAACACACACGCAAGGACACAACAGACAGAGCACTCTCAATGGCCGCTCCAACAATATGGAACAAACTCCCGGACGACTTGAGGGCCGCTACAGACCTAAAAGACTTCAGAAAACAGCTAAAAACCATACTGTTCATAGAACACTATGGACACATCACATAACTTCAGAGAATGAACAACAGCACATGATCCCGCCTAACCAATGTATGCATGGAATTTGTTTTTGCACCACTGTATATAGCCCACTCTGTAAATAGCTCATACCAATCTAACACACAACACGACACACACTCAATTTCCCCCCACTGCATGTATAACACACTCACCTGACCTGATTGTTTGCCGTGATACCACCTTGATTATTAAGATAAGGCGGTTTAGAAATACTGTTAAATAAAATAAAATAAATAAAATAAATATCAACAGAGAGGTTCCAATAAAGACAAAAGTAACCCAAATGCCCTTAAGTACAGAGCCGACAGAGCTTAAAGATTCCAAATTATCCCTGCTTACCAATAACCATATTAATATGAATAAAATACAGCCTCTAAAATGCTTGTATGCAAATGCTAGAAGTCTAAAAAATAAGATGCGAGAGTTAGAATATATAGCACTAAATGAGAGGTTAGATATCATTGCTATCTCAGAGACATGGTAGAAGGAGGACAACCAGTGGGCACTGTGATACCTGCGTACAAACTATATCGCAATGATAGAGTAGATCAAATTGGTGGAGGGGTTGTGCTCTATGTTAGAGAGGGCATTGAGTCACATAGGATTAGTGTTTTGCAGGAAGCAAAATAAACTGTAGAATCTCTATTGATTGAAATTCCATGTGAAAAGGGGAAGGCGATTGCAGTGGGGATGTACTATCGACCGCCTGGCCAGAATGTACAAATTTATTTATTTATTTATAGATTCTTATATACCGTGCTATTTGGCATCAGTGCAGTTTACATGGGACACAAACTTACAGCAGGGCGGCAAGCCGCTCGGTGTTTACAGAGAATGGGTACTAAAACTTGGATAACAAGGGGTAACTATTTACACACTAATTACACATAGGCGTCATGTTTAAATCATCTCGGAAGTAGACTGTGTCAAGGTTGGATTGCCTGTATGTTGGTGTTGCTGTACTAGGTAGTGGAGGGGGCTGTTAGTGTGCTGGCTTCCAGGTAGTACTTTAGGAAGAGATGGTGCTTCAATGATTTCCTAAACTGGGTCAGGTCAGGAATTGCCCGGATGGAGGGTGGTAGTGCGTTCCAGCATCTGGGTGCACAGAACTTGAAATGCTCTGGATGATGAAATGCTCAAAGAAATCAGGGAAGCTAGCAAACGTTACAGCACAGTAATAATAATGGGTGATTTAAATTACCCTAATATTGACTGGGTCAATGTTCTGGCAGGACATGCTAGGGAGATAAAGTTTCTAGATGAAATAAATGATGCTTCTTGGAGCAGCTGGTTCATGAACTAACACGAGGTGAAGCCATTTTGGACTGAGTGGAACACAAGATCTGGTGCAAGAGATAAGGGTGTTGGAGCCATTTTGCAATAGTTATCATAGCATGATCACGTTTGATTTAATAAATAGAGGAAGGACAGCAGGGAAATCCACAGTACTGCCTTTTTAACTTTCAAAAAGGAGACTATGATAAAATGAGGAAAAGAGTTAAGAAAAAATTAAAAGGAGGTGTTGCAAAGGTTAAAGATTTACATCAAACATGGCTGTTGTTTAAAAATACTATCTTAGAAGCCCAGACCAGCTGTATTCCACGTTTTAAGGAAAGTGGAAGGAAGTCCAAAAGACTGCTAGCATGGTTTGAAGGTGAGATTCGAGAGGCTGTTGTTGCCAAAAAAGCATCTTTCAAGAAATGGAAAAAGAAGCCAAATGAGGAAAACTGGAAACAATATAAGCACTGGCAAGTAGATGCAAGGCATTGACAAGGCAGGCAAAGAGAAAATTTGA
The DNA here is from genome assembly GCA_033557465.1 of Ichthyophis bannanicus. Taxonomy (NCBI): domain Eukaryota; kingdom Metazoa; phylum Chordata; class Amphibia; order Gymnophiona; family Ichthyophiidae; genus Ichthyophis; species Ichthyophis bannanicus. The sequence goes on from CM066032.1 coordinate 856,010,495, forward strand.
AAAAAAGCTTGCTGTGGAAACAAAAATGCATAATAAAAACTGTTTCAAGTACATTCATAGCAAAAAACTCGTGAGAGAGTCAGTTGGACCAATAGATGATAGAGAGGTAAAAGGGTACTAAAAGGGGACAAGGTCATATTGGAGAAACTGAATGAATTCTTTGTTTTGGTCTTTACTGAGGAAGATGTAGGGATGCTACCCATGACTGAAATGGTATTTAAAGGTAATGCTGCAGAAGAAATTAAAGAAATATCGATAAACCTAGAAGATGTATTATAACTATTTGATAAACTGAAGAGTAGCAAATCACCAGGACTAGATAGTATACATCCAAGGGTGTTGAAAGAACTGAAATATGAGATTGCAGACCTTCCATCCTCTTTACTATTTTGGTGGCTCTTCTCTGTACTGTTTCTAATTCTGCTATATCCTTTTTAAGATACGGCGATTAGAACTGCACACCATATTCAAGGTGCGGTCGTACCATGAAACGATACAGAGGCATTCTAATATCCTTGGTTTTATTCTCCATTCCTTTCCTTATGATTCCTAGCATTCTATTTGCTTTCTTGGCCATATCAGCACACTGGGCAGAGGGTTTCAATATATTATCCACGACGATGCCTAAATTCAGCTATGGACCACCTCCACATCTGTCTACATGGAAGCTGTGCAGTGAAATGTGGATAGGAAAATGCAAGTGGAAGGGCTGAGGCACCCACAGCTATGTCTCCATGACCCTTTGCATCTATATAGCCCCACCCTGTCACCTTGTCTCATGCATCCTGCCTCCCACCAACACCCTTGCTAGTAGTTGTGCTATTATAGCTCACAAAGCTACCCACATGTTTATCCACACCTCTTTCCCCCGATCATCATCAGATAACAGCACCCCAAACCAATGATATTGCACCAACAGTGGCAAGACACTAGTGAGGGAGCCTCTTCTCATGGCAAACCTCTATCTGGGGGAAGGAGATGTGATAGTCTTGCCTGTGGAGTATGCATTATATCACACACATATGCAATGTGCTTGCAATGTCAAATGGATTCTGTATCTCAGCAAGGGTCTATGCACGGTAGACCCTTTGGCCAAGCCTTCTCCATCTGACCTGTAGAAAGTGTAAATATCTATGCCACACCAGAGACATAGAGTAACACATGCCAAAACACAGCACATGTGGGAATTGTCTTGCTAGATAGGGACATGTGTAGTGCAGCAGGCCCTGCCTAATGGCCTATGTGGCTGACAAGGCTATCTTCATATCATCCATCCATCCCAGTGCATCACTCGGTTGTGGTCAGAATCAAAGCATCAGTGTACCTCTATGCCCCCAGCACCACTTTCCATGTGCTCACCTAAACCGAGTTGCGACAAACACAGTGTACTCATGAATGCTCAACCACCTGTTAGGTGTTCATAAATGCCATTGGTGTGCAGCGTCAGGTCCTGCTGTATCCCCTCTAGGATTCTTATCCTCACACTTTGTACAGGCTGTGGAGGGGCCACAGGCACAGCTCCCTCCTGTGCTTCCAATGTCTCGGGGATCCTTCCTCCTCCTCAATGCTGGGCCATTGCACCCCCTCTGGTGATGTGGATTACAGGAAGAGGTGTAGGTCAGATTCCTCCTTGCTCCCAAGAGCTGACTCCCATGGCTTACCTTCAGCACTCTCATCCGGGCTGCCCTCTTCCATGGGGGTGGTGCTGGGCCCTGTCTCCGCTGTCTAAGCGCTCAGTGCCCCGGCCCCCTACTGTATCTCTTGCATGGCAATAGGTACAGGCTTGGATGCCACAGCCGGGGCAGCGGTGAATGGCAAAACACAGACCTCGGTCTCACCAGGTACTCTGCCGCTTATAAAGTCAAGCTGCCAGCGGCGGTCCTGTTATTGCACTGCTCCAGTGTCTGCCGTTACAAGTGTGCTATGATTGCCTTGCTGTGATTTTGTTTGCTCTCCCCTCTTAGGCATTGAATCCTGCTGTGTGTCCCTCCTGTTGCTCTCCGAATTGTTCCCGCCTCCCTGGAACCGGAAATAGCCCGGACCTCTCTCACCAGGTACTCTGCCGCTTATAAAGTCAAGCTGCCAGCGGCGGTCCACGCCGTGGGCGCGCACCGAAGACCGCGGCTAATCGCTCTCTCTGTGTTCTTTGGTTTCCTGCTTCTGTTGGCTTGGTTTGCCCCTTTGTTTGGTAAGCCCCCCGGACATTTCTCTCTCAACGCCGGTATGTCGGCCATCCCGGTGTTTTGGGGACGGCGCTCCTTGTCCCCGATTAGTTTTCTCTCCGGTTCCCTGACGCGTTGCTCTGTTAACTTAATTCCCTGTATTCCTACTAGAACTTTACCACAGCGGTCCTCCCCTCCCCCTGTGTCCGCCCCCTTGGCCCCCGCTACCGTGCTCCACGTTTCCCTGCTGAACTGTCGCTCTCTCAAGTCCAAATCCTTACTGGTGTCTGATTTGATCTTGCATAACTCTCTTGATCTCTGTTTCCTTACAGAGACCTGGCTCAAGGAGGGTGACAGCCCTACTCTTGCCAGCTCCTTGCCCTCTGGATATTCGGCTCTCTCCTCCCCCATGATGGGCCGGGGGGGGGGGGGTTGCGCTGCTCTACCGTACCTCTATTATTCTTGAGGAAGTAACGTCTCCCTCTGTTGCACTCTCTGAGTCCCTCTTTCTTCGTCTTCATTCCTCCCCCCCACTCTATTTCCTTCTTCTTTATCTCCCTCCTTCCCTCTCCGCGGAGCGCTGGGAGGTTATTTTACAGATTCTCTCCGATATTGTCTTGCAATTTCCTGGGCTTATTATTTTAGGTGATTTTAACATCCACGCTGATAACCCCAGTAGACAGAAGGACTTTGCCTTCTTGAATTTCTTCCATGATGTTGCCTTCCACCAACATGTCACAGGCCCCACTCATATTGCAGGTCATACTCTGGACTTAGTAGTATCATCACCTACGTTGTCAGCTAAGATCTCCTCTCCCTCCTTGCTGGATATCCCTTGGTCTGATCATCGTTGTGTTCTTTTTTTAGTTTCTTTCACTTCCCCTGTGACGACTCCTCTCTTGGCGCCTTCTTCATCCCCTCCTCTTTGCCGCCGTCTAACTCCAGAAACCCTGCGTTCCTTTCCCCCCGCTCCCTCAGTTTTTCCCCCGGATTTTGCGTTAATGCCTCCTGACAGCCAGGTCTCCCTCTTGGACTCCCTCCTCAAAGATGCTTTGGATCAGTTAGCGCCACTGCGGCCTTGTCCCCGTCTGCCCAACCCTGGTCACTCTTCCTGGTTCCACCCTGCTTTGCGGTTGCAACGGTCTCAACTCCGTCAGGTGCAACGCCGTTGGTCTCGCCATCCCTCTCCTGAGTTACATGTCCGTTTCAAGCAGCTTTATGCTGCCTACCGTTCGGATGTTCAATCTGCCAAACGGGCTCATTATGAGACTGAAATCACTGAAGCGGCAAACTCCTCTCGCCAGCTCTTCAAAATCTTGCACAAACTTTCATCTACCAGTTCTCCTCACACCATGGCTGTGAAGGCCCCGGATCCCCATTCTCTGGCTGCCTTCTTTTCTGATAAAGTTCTTAACCTTCGTGCTTCCTTTTCTACCCCCCCTCCACCTCCTCTGTCACCACCCACTTCCCCCTGCAACCCAGTTGCTGTTGATCATGTTTCACCGCCATCTTCTCCCATGCCCAATCGGGCCCTTGCCCATACCTGGTCCTCTTTTCATCCGGTTCTCCCTGCTGAACTTCTGTCGACGCTATCCACTTCTCGGAAGACCACATGTTCCCTAGACCCCATTCCCTCCCGTTGGTTGTCTGAACCCTCGCTGCAGCTAGTCCCTATTATCACTACTATCATTAATACAAGTTTTTCCTCTGGTTTGTTCCCTTCTCCATGGAAATCGGCCGTTGTCCACCCGCTCCTAAAGCAACCTTCCCTTGATCCATCTGTCCTTGCCCACTGGCATCCTGTCTCGAACCTCCCCTATCTGTCCAAACTCCTGGAACGTTTTGTATTCATTCAGTTGTCTTCCCACATCGAGTCCACAAACAACCTTCATCCTCAGCAAGCCGGCTTTCGACAGGGTCACAGCACTGAGACTGTCCTCTTGGCAGTTCTAAATGAACTACACGTTGCACATGATCGCGGTGATGTTACTCTGTTGGTTTCTCTTGACTTATCTGCGGCTTTTGATTTAATTGATCACACTCTTCTTCTTACCCGTCTCGCTGAGGTGGGGTTACGTGGTGCAGTTCTTCTTTGGTTTCGCTCCTTCCTCACTGCTCGCTCTTTTTCTGTTACCTTAAATGGTAAATCATCCGGTTCTCTCCCCCTCACTTGCGGTGTCTCCCAAGGCTCTGTGTTGTCTCCTTTGCTGTTTAATATTTTCCTGGCCCCCTTACTTCTATTATTACAGCAGTACCCGGTATCCTGTTATGTTTACGCGGATGATATTATTTTGCTCTATCATACTTCTCCACTCTCTCTGGCTCTTTCCCCCTTAAACTCCTGCCTCTCTCATGTGGCCTCTTGGCTCTCTCAGCACCTGCTCCGTCTTAATCTTTCTAAGTCCACTGCTATGTGGGTATCACTGAGTGGGTCGTGTCCGTCTGCTGCCCCTATGATTGATTCTATTCCCATTTCTCTGGAATCTTCTTTTCGGCATCTCGGGGTGATTCTTGACTCCTCCCTTTCCTTCCGTGATCATATCTCTTTCCTCACTAGGCGTTCTTTCGCTATCCTCCGCCGGCTTCGGGCTGTCCATTCACTTCTTCCTCTCGGTTCCCTGGTTACTCTCGTCCTTGCTCTCATCGTTAGTCGTCTTGATTACTGTAATATTTTTTTGGCCAATCTTCCCAATTATCAACTTCAACGCCTTCAACTCATTCAGAATACAGCTGCCCGTATTATTACTTTCACCCGTCGCTTCGATCACATAACCCCCATTCTCATTCGTCTTCATTGGTTGCCCCTCCGTGTTCGGTTTCACTATAAACTCCTTATCCTCACTCATCGTGCAATTTACACTAATAATCCTCTATACCTGGCTGATTTAATTTCTCTTCACACGCCCTACCGTCAACTCCGCTCCCTTCATGCAAATCGTCTGTCTTTATCGTCCCCATCTCATGCACATCTGGAAAAGACCCGTCACACTGCATTTTTCTTTCTTGGTCCCTGGTTGTGGAACGCCCTGCCTCCGTCCCTTCGTTTAGAACCCTCCTACCCTCAGTTCAAAGCCTCACTCAAAACCCATTTGTTTCAGAAAGTGTTTGATCTCCCTCCTGATTTCCCTCCCTGATACCGCCCTAGGTTGCTGTCCTGTCCTAGCTCAGTTTGGTCCTGCTACCCCCCTTGTCTGTCTCTGTTGGTTGTGCTGTTTGTCTTTTGTCTGTGTTTGGTTGTTGATTATTGTTTATCGTTTATAAGGTTTTTGTGCTATTCTTTTTCTTTCTTTCCTATTATTTTTGGCGTTCTTTTTCTGTAGTTTGCAGTGCTGCCTTTTATTTTATTTGTACACCGCTTTAATGTCCTGACAAAAGCAGTTTATCAAGTGTAAAATAAAGATAAAGATAAAGATGCACCAAATATCTCTACAGATAACTATTATCTATAGCAGGGGTTTGCAAATGAGCCTCGCGGTCAGTCAGGATATCAGCATATGCACAATTTAAATGCATCAGAGAGATTTACATACACTACCGCCACTGAATGCTAATCTCGCTCATGCGTTGTAATTGTGGATCTGCTGAAAACTTGACAGGCTGTGGAGGTTCAAGGACTGGTTTGGGAAACCCTGGACTATAGACAAATCCTCACAACTCAGTTACGTGCAAAACAGTCTATCTACTACAGTGCACCTAACAGGAAGGCCCAGTGTCTGTACCACTGCCCATCTGCATTGCACAATAGCTGTGATGGAATCTCCATTCTGATGCCTCCCCCAAGCCCCACAATGTGTAAGGTAGGGTTTGAAAGTACTGTGCTCCCTTTGACTATCAGTTCTGTGTCTTGCAGCTTGTACCTGGGGGGGGGGCAGTCTCACACGGTAACATCATGGAACCATGAAAACAGAAATCACATACTGCATAGCGATACACATGGCAACAGAGAACTGTGAAACCAAGTAACGTCTGGCTGTGGCTATATGCCCAACTCAGGATGTCTGCTAGTGTGACAGTAATTGGGAGGGTGCGCCATGCTGAGCTGCTCAAATACCTAGTCTATTATCGGAGCAACCTGCTCTTTACTGGTCTTACATCATTGGCATGCTGGGACCGTTGTGGTTAACATTTGTGCTGCACTTGCACTTCAACCCCTCACTGTACAAGAGCCCAGATATTTACATATCCCAGGAAATGGTTTCCGACTATAAATGCACACATATCTGAGACCTCTCACCATTAGCTCACACACAACAACCCAAACAAATTAATGATAGGACATAGTCCACAAATGGAGACATTGCCAGCACATGATTATTTCCAGCGTTCAGAAAAAGACCACATCAGTATGACCAGAAAAGACATGAAGATATTGCTGAACAATATTGCACCCAAGTTAACTCCCATGGAATCACAAAATCGTGCTTTTATGTTATTAATGTTCTGTGTAATTTGTAATTACTATTTTCTATAATTTCATCCAAGTTCATCTTCCTATTTAATGTAAAATGTTCAGTTCTAATGTTTCCTGTAAACCGCTCTGCCTACAAGTAGAGCGGTATATAAACCCAGTTAAACAAATAAATAGAATAAATATTGCACACCAGTGATCGATATTCACAGATCTCATGCCTTCACTCACAAAAGGCATGCTGTGTACAATGGCAACATTGTCTACATTCACTCCCTGTGCCCGGTTGACAAGGGAGAACAGACAATAGCTACAAGAGAGAATCTGAGAAGCCATTATCACACCAGAGCAAACTGGGTATAATAATGGCATCTGCAAAGACCTGTGGATTCCTGTGTGCATAGTCTGCTATGTTCTGCAGGATAGCTAGAATCACTGGAACTGTGCAATAGCTACCAGGATGTGGTGGGAATTTGATACCTAATCCCATAAGCTTGCAAAGGTCAGTGACTATTGTCGCCAAACTGCACATACAATATCCAAAGAGCTTCAGGGTGAACTGGATCTCTCTGCAGTGGTGGTCACAATGTACACCATACATCATGCAATACACAAATATGGACTTCCTGTCTGAGACCAAGGAGGATGCCACTGTCCAATGAGGGACCCAAAAAAGACATGTCCAGGCATTTCCCAGGCACAACATGCCAAACCACTATCTTGTTTGGCCAGATTGGTGGGGACAGATGCAACCAAACTGCAGCTCTGTGCCAATGTAGACCACCGATACACTTCCAGGCAAGGAAATGAAGCATGTTCGGGAAACACCCATCTCACTTCCTTTAGGTCTGCCTCAGTGGTCATGGCTCTGACAGCAGGACACTGATCCAAAGCATACATAAAAATGTAGCCCAGAATGTTTCCACAAGGTCAAATGACCTCTTCATAACAGGCCAGCTATGAGGGCTAATCTCATTCCAAGCACATACCATTGTGAACAGCTGAGATCTGCCCTTACTAAAAGATATCCTGGAAACAGTGGAGCAGCAAAAAACTGCAGTAGACAAGTGGGAGAAACAAACATCAGACAGATGTCAGGGACATGTAGCTGGCCACAATACATGTACATATAGAGGCTGTCATCACTACCAAGGGTTGTGAGACGATATCTTCCAGAAGGGTACCATCATTCATGGCCATGTCATAATTGTGCTTTGGAAATAAAAATTACCACATCTACTCTGCCAAGACATCAGTAATGTGTTGCTTCCCTGTGAGCATCCTATAAGAGGACTAACGTGGCTGAGAGTTGTCATACTTCATAAGTACTTTGAAGAGATGTTTGACAAAACATGTCAAGAAAGCATGGGTGCCAAGAAAGTGTACCACAACTGCCCAACATGGAACTGTATGAGACTTGCACCTATATGATACCACAGCTCTTCCAGAAAGATGACTGTGGTACAGCTCCTACTGTAGGTCTGCAGTGCCAACACAAACCCTGGGAACTGCCAACACTAGGCTACTAGAAACTGTCTTGGTGATCTAAGTCTGTCCCTTGAAGCCACCAGTCACCTGGGTACACGTTTGTTTGGTCACCCTCAACTGAGCTCATGGACAAAACAGATATTACATAAGAACATAAGATATGCCATAATGGGTCAGACCAAGGTCCATCAAGCCCAGTATTCTGTTTCCAACAGTGGCCAATCTAGGTCATACGTACCTAGCAGTTTCCCCAAGGGACACAGGTTCCACAATGCTTGTATTGGTTCAAGCTTTGATATCCTGGGTCCCTTCTTAATAATGGTTTATGGACCTTTCCTCCAGGAACTTGTCCAAACCTTTTTTAAACCCAGCTACACTAACAGCCTTTACTACATCCTCCGGTAACAAATTCCAGAGTTTGATTACACGTTGAGTGAAAAAATATTTTCTTTTATTAGTCTTAAATAGTTTACCCTGTAGCTTCATTGCATGTCCCCTAGTCTTTCTATATTCTGATAAGGTAAACAATCGATCTACGTTTACCCGTTCCACTCCATTCATTAATTTATAGACTTCTATCATATCTCCCCTCAGCCGTCTCTTTTCCAGGTTAAAGAGCCCCAACCTTTTTAGCCTTTCTTCATAGGAGTATCCTTCCATCTCCTTTACCATTTTGGTGGCTCTTCTCTGAACCTTTTCTAAAATCGCTATATCCTTTTTAAGATACGGCGACCAGAATTGCACACAATATTCAAGGTGCGGTCTCACCATGGAACGATATAGAGGCATTATAATATCTTTTGTTTTATTTTCCATTCCTTTCCTTATCATACCTAGCATTCTATTTGCTCTCTTGGCCGCCGCTGCACACTAGGCCGAGGGTTTTAACATGGTATCCACAATGACGCCTAAATCTTTTTCCTGGGTGGTGGTTCCTAATGTGGAACCTTGCATCGTGTAACCATAGTTTGGGTTGTTCTTCCCTAGGTGCATAACCTTGCAATTGTCCACATTAAATTTCATCTGCCATTTTGATGCCCAGTCTTCCAATTTATCAAGATCCTCTTGCAATTTTCCACAATCCTCTTGGGTTTTAACAACTTTAAATAGTTTTGTGTCATCTGCAAATTTGATAACCTCACTCGTTATTCCACTTTCCAGGTCATTTATTAATATGTCAAAAAGCAGCGGACCCAGCACAGATCCCTGGGGTACACCACTATTCACCTTTCTCCATTGGGAAAATTGGCCATTTAGCCCTACCCTCTGCTTTCTATCTTTTAACCAGTTCCTGATCCACAATAGTACACTGCCTCCTATCCCATGACTCTTTAGTTTTGCCAAAAGTCTCTGATGAGGGACCTTGTCAAAGGCTTTCTGAAAGTCCAGATACACAATATCAACCGACTCACCTTTGTCCACCTGATTATTCACTCCTTCAAAGAAACATAACAGATTAGTAAGACAAGATCTTCCTTGTCTAAAGCCATGTTGGCTGTCTCCCATTAGGTCATGACTATCTACATGCTGAGTAATTTTATTCTTTATGATGGTTTCTACCATTTTTCCCGGTACTGATGTCAGGCTCACAAGTCTGTAGTTTCCCGGATTACCCCTGGAACCCTTTTTAAAAATTGGTATTACATTGGCGATCCTCCAATCTTCAGGTATTAGAGATGATTTTAATGATAGTTCACAGTTCATATTGCCTGTCACTAATGCACTGTATAATACCCATAAACATGTTAACACAGGAATCTAACATACACATATGCAAGTTCCCCCCAAGGAGCCTATGGGCCAGGTATGTGCAGGACAAGGAGCTGTTCCTGCACCTGCCCATGGTGCATGTCAGCGAGTTCCATCCCAGCTAAAGGCATTGGTGGATGGATTAGCCTTATGTTATGTATGGAGGTAAACATTTGATTCTGGCTCTATCATGCTGAGACAACACCTGGGCCACCCATCTGTAACATCATCTCAGAGACAGACTGTACCCTAGGATTCCCATAAGCTTCTCTCTGCAGTCTGTCCCTACTCCTCATGATCACCCTCTATCCTTCTCTTCGAAGATGTGGTATTCATGGGCAACATGAAAGGGTCATTAGGATGACTCTGTGGTGCACTGATGGACAACATGGAATCAGCAAGGACATGGGCCTCACTGAGGCAGGACAGATATGGAACTGTGCAGTGTGCTCAGTGTTCATGACCTGCACACATGTGATAGACAATGGGTAAAACCCACTGAGCAACACACAGGGAAGAAAGGAAGGGATGGGCCAATGCAGCAACTCGGTAATATAGGGTGGGTAGGCTCAGAGATGACTGACAGTGAGGGATGGGGGGGCTCAATGGTGGGTGGGTGGAAGGTACTTTTTGGATTCCAAGTGGGGAGGAGAGAGGGTTAGGGTGCAGACTGGGCAGAAACATGGATGGTGGAGGTTTACAATGTGAGAACATGAGAGGGGAAGATGAGGTAAGAAGATGTGTGGACAGCAATAATGGAACATGTGGCTGTGCAGACAGCTGTGGTGTGGGGGACTTTCGGACACCCTCCTAGGCCATATCGTGGCCAGGTCTCTGACCCACACCACTTCAGGTAGGAAGGTGTGATAACCAACCTGTCACCTACTATACCAGGTTCTCTTCAGTTGTTGACAGCCCATATACATATACCATAACACAATGCCACAATCTATACAGCCTGGTTTTCAGACAAATACCTCAATGGACATATCTGACCTCTATTGTAGACAATGTGCTACGGATCCTCTACATGACTCTACCAAAGTGGTTTTGCACATATATGCTATGAACAATGTCATACGAACAGGAGTCCAAAAAATATATTGGTCAATTCTCGGAGTGAAACTAGCACACCGAAATTCACTCCATCGGTAACAATGTAATCTGCAGAAATTTTTCAAAAAACTTGTTTAACAAACAGAACAAGGTCTCAGCAAATACGGGCAAATAGTGCAACAGGCCCCCAAAAACTGGACCATTAACACACTACTAAAGCCCAATCACATCAGTGACCTTGATGAATACAACCAGCAGCCAGCTTCAACCATAAAATAGCACAAGAATATTCAAAGTGAAAAAAGTACTTAGCTGTGACAAAACTATAACACTAGTGCTTGAATATGGATAGCCAGCTGCCGTCCCCGACGTTCTCATGAAGAGCCCTCAAACGTTTCGCGAGCACTCTCGCTTCCTCAGGGGATACTAAAATAAAAACACAAACACAACATGACATAATCCAAAACCCCACAGACAACTAATAATTAAAAAAAATTTAATACCTTAAAACCACACCCAAACCGTGAGCCACTAACCTGCCAGCTAATCGTTAACAATGCTGTGCAGAAAACGCTGCTCATGCGCACTCGTACTCTATACGCGCCTTTTAAAGGAAATCCCCAAGAATGACATCTAGGGACACCCACACAAGACTCCACCTCCCACTCAAACACATACAGCCCAGTCAACGCGAAGATTCAATCCCTCCGGAGCTACAGTACGCAATTTATGAATCCATCTTTGCTCACACACCAACAGTGCCTGCTCTCTACTCCTACCTCCCCAACCCGACAAAACATGATCTAAGCAGAAACATCGCACCTCAGAAAAATGATGTTTGAACTCCAAAAAATGCTGAACCAGAGGGGCCTCCCGCACAACACACTTCAGTCTACTTTTATGTTCCAACATCCTCTTCCGAAACGGTCGACAGGAGTGGCAACACTCCATTTATGGGGTACATAGCACAATGTCCTTAGACTCAGGCCCCACTGAGATTGAGCACAAGAGGTGTCCATAGTCCATGGTAACAGGGCTTGTTTCTAAACCCTGGGGATGATCTAGGAAAATGTGTGGACAGCTGCCAGCCCTGGAAGGAAAGGGAACAGAGAGTGTAATAAGGAGCCGTAAGAGCACCAGAGGGGAAGGGAGAACATCACACAGCATTAAGGTATGGGTGGGTAGGTGTTAGGGAGAGGAGGGCTTCTGTGAAATGGAGGGCAATAGTTGACTATTAGGACTTTTCTGGTACAAAACAGGGCCTCTGCAAGTAGTGGGGTCCTGTACATATCAGTGTATGAAGAGGTTTGGCACTGGGAATAGCTATAGAGCACTTTGCACAGGATGCACATGAGGGGAGGGAAGGGACACAGCTGGGGCCTAGGCACACTGTTTACATGTGTTTGAACAGCACTGCATACACCTTGGAAAGATAAACAAATGATCATTCATAGTTGGACTGAACAGTTGAGGGCATCAGGGCACCTTGGACAGCAACAGATGTTTGCCATTGGTAGGTTACAGCCCCAAGCTGCATGTCTCTGATGCAAGTCTCCCTGCTCTGCTGACATCTGTGGCTGTTCTCTTGTGGAGGGGAAATGTGACATCTTTAAAGGTGCAGAGCATTATGGGCTGTTACTGAAACTAGTACTTTGCATATGATCTACTGTCCTGCCCCTGCCTAGGGCCGGTGACTCTAGAGCAAGGGTGACCTCTACTTTGTCTTCAAGTGTCCTTTTTGACTAAGGTAGCAGCAAGGTATGCTGGGAGTTGTAATCTAGGTTTACTATCAAACAAAGGTGTTGTGGCACGAGGGTCATTTGAACAGATACATTTTTATTTGGGGTTTTCCCTTTCACACATAGATTCTTGGCTCAAAACATGACACGGATTACTTTCCAAAACAATAGGAAACAGGAGCAATTCAAAGTTAGAAAATAAAGCATATGGCAAACTGTTTCTTCACAGCAAACATTCAGGAGAAAACAACTTTGCATTACCTTCATGCAAAGGTTGTCTAACGTAGGTCCAAGTGATCAATCTCACATAAAGAACAATCCATCTCACAGATATCAGTTGTATCAGGAGTGCTTTCTACGTCAACAATCATCTCCTCGCTGTAATCATTATAATTCTGCTTAGGGGAACTTCTAGACTGCAGGTCACTGAGAACTTCTTGCAGCTGTTCAATAAAGTTGTCCCTCTGACTGACAGTAACTTTCTCTAGTGCAGGAAACTGATTCTTACGTAAGCTCTTAGCAACAGCCTTTACGTCTGTTTCAAAACACTTACTAAGAATGTTTCTGACTGGAACTTTTTTCGCAGCACTGCTATCTCTGCTCTTATTAGCACTGTTCTTTAACTGCTGTACAATCTCCTCAGCAAGTCTCTGGCTAGGAATTATGGCAGACGTACCTTTTTCACTCGCAATGCCTTTTCTGTAATCAGAGCTTTCCTCCCTCGTATAGGTAAACTCTTCTACCTTTCCTTCGGGTAGTTTCCACAGAGGTTTTGGCTTTGCTTCTAGTGCTCTCGAGGTAAAGGAAATGGACCTTCCAGAATCCTCCTTTGCTAGTTCTGGGTTCCAAAGTTTCCCTCTTTGCTGCTCTCCTATTTGCCTTCCTTGCCTGCGTTGCTCTGTCTGCTATCGTTGCTAGCCTCGTGGCTTCTGTGTGCTCTCTCTCTCTCCACCTCTCTTCCTGAACTCTAGCTCTGAAGCAGGTTTTAAACGGCTTCCTTCAGCAGCCACACCCCTCTGGCTACTCAGGTGCAACTCATTAGAGCTCCACTCAGCTCCTACCTCACTGCTATGGCTGGGCTCAGTTCTAGTTAGAAGCTTTCGGTTTCTATGGGAACCTGACTTGTCCTTACTCTTAAAGGTACAATGCTCATTATTTTCCCAATCCATCTGCTCAGCATTGCTGTCATTATCACAGTACACAATGTGAGGGTAAGGGACGTAGCTGGTGCACATGTCCAGTATTTGCCCAGGGGCTTATCCTGATTCAGCTCAGCTCTGACTGCTGCAAGACATCAATCACTCTGATCGTTTGTGGACATGTGGCAGCCAAGGCATCCACATAGCTGCAGTAACACAGTCCAAGCCCAGTTCATACTAGGCTGTCACTTGAACAGTTGCTCTATCACCATGTTGTTCTGATGCTAGCTACGTCATCATGGTGGCTATATACACAAGCAGTTTGTGTTGTGTGGGTGGGTGACACAGCCACATATAGTGCAGGTCAGTTGTGAATTAGTTGCCATCACATACATGCCTAGGAGTAAAGAGTATGGCTGAATGTTGGATGGGGGCCATTGGTGGTGATGGTGTGGTTCTGATAAAGTTAGGGCTAAATGAAGCTCTCTGGCCCAAACCTTCCCCCCCCCCCCAATGCCACATGCCCCCCTCAGAAGGGCCCAGTCCTCAGTCACAGCATTAAGGCATAACAGTGCTTAATAACCACTGTATCTGCCCTGTTACCAATGGGCTCATGTTGGTTATTGCCATATGGTAGCAGGCTGGGCTGTGAGATAGGACTTTATGGTACAGCAGTGAGCTCTACAGCCACTTGAGTTGCTCTAATGCAGTCTAACACTCATAGAGATCTACTCCAAAACACTGTAGCATTGCTGCAGATGATCCCCAAGGCTATGGGGGCCCATCCATACAGTCAGGGTAAGTGGTGAGAATTTGGAGCCTCACCTTTGTTGGATTTCTTTCAGCATGCACACACACACCACCCCAGCACATGTATCTACTCCTCAACGGGATATGTGTATTATCCACATCTTCCCATGTGGTTATACGTGTTCCCATAGTGAGGATCATAGGAACATAAGAACATAAGATATGCCATACTGGGTCAGACCAAGGTCCATCAACCCCAGTATCCTGTTTCCAACAGTGGCCAATCTAGGTCATACATACCTAGCAGTTTCACCAAAAGACACAGGTTCCACAATGCTTGTATTGGGTCAAGCATTGATATCCTTGGTCTCTTTTTAATAATGGTTTATGGACCTTTCCTCCAGGAAATTGTTCAAACCTTTTTTAAACCCATCTACACTAACAGCCTTTACTACATCCTCCGGTAACAAATTCCAGAGTTTGATTACACGTTGAGTGAAAAAATATTTTCTCTTATTAGTCTTAAATAGTTTACCCTGTAGCTTCATTGCATGTCCCCTAGTCTTTCTATATTCTGATAATGTAAACAATCGATCTACGTTTACCCGTTCCACTCCATTCATTAATTTATAGACTTCTATCATATCTCCCCTCAGCCATCTCTTTTCCAGGTTAAAGAGTCCTAACCTTTTTAGCCTTTCTTCATAGGGGTATCCTCCCATCCCCTTTACCATTTTGGTGGCTCTTCTCTGTACCTTTTCTAATAATTTTTTCGAGAGCTGTTTTGGTTATTCCACGTAATCTTTATGTTTTTTGTGCGCTGAATCTGAAAATGATCTCCATTTTGTCGTAGGACATCACGTTTCCTGACAATGTAGGTAACTATGTTAAATAAGGCAATACCTCAAAATAAATGGAAATAGACGTATAAAATTAAAGTTTTATTACAATATTTTCATGAAAATCCTTTTTTGAACTGAAATGAGCTCACCTACACACACTAAACTCGATTCTTCTTCCTTGTGAGGCTCCTCTTGGTGCATTTACGCTTGTGAGTAGCATCTGGAATGTTTCTCTGAAGCATCCAACAGTAGTCTGCCATCATTGTAATGCTCCATTTTCCCTGGTATCTCCTTTCCATCTCTTTAATGTCTTGGTGGAATCGTTCACCTTGTTCCTCACTCACAGCTCCCAAATTTTCAGGAAAGTAGTCAAGGTGGGACTGAAGGAAATGCACTTTCAAACTCATCAGGCAACCTAAAGCTTGAAATGCTTTCAGCATTCGTCTGACGATCTTTTTGTAGTGAGGATCTTTGTTATTGCCTAAAAATTTCTGTACAACTTCTTTAAATGCAATCCACCCTTCTTTTTGAGGATCCGTCATGCTATTGACAAACTCTTGATCAACTATAAGCCTTCTAATGTCTGGTCCAACGAACACACCTTCCTTCAATTTTGCCTCCGACATGCCTGGAAACTTGGTGACCAAGTATTTGAAGCATTCTCCATCTCTTGGAAGTGATTTTACGAATTGCTTCATCAATCCCAATATTATGTGGAGAGGTGGTAGAAGAACTTTATGGGAAGGTACCAAAGTTTCTCGGAGGACATTTTTTTCACCGACTGTTAGCACCCTCGGCTGCCAGCTCTTCTTGGTCCAGTGATTTTGCCGGTCTCGACTGTCCCATAGACACAGAAAACAAGGATATTTGGTATACCCAGCTTGTTGCCCGAGCAGCATGCACAAGACCTTCAAGTCCCCACATACTTGCCAACCATGGTCTTCATATTTAAGTTTACGAAGAACCAATTCCAAGTTCTCGTAGGTTTCCTTCAAGTGTACGGAATGACCTACAGGTATGGAAGCGTAAAAACCGTTGTGGAGTAAAACTGCTTTGAGACTTCTTTTTGAAGAATCTATAAAAAGACGCCATTGCTCTGAACCATATTGGATTTTAAATTGACCCATCAGACCTTCGACATCGATGCAATAAACCAACTTGTCTTCCTGGGCGAAGTAAGGAACGAACTCCTTTTCACGATGTCTGAACCATGAAGATGACACTCCTGGCAACAATAAATTCCTGCTTTTCAGCCTTGATCCGAATAACTCAGTGGCATCTTTGGGAAGATTCAAGTCTCTTACCAAATCATTCATTTCCTCCTGAGAAAACAATTTTGGTCTTGTATCATCTTCAAAGTCAGAACTTGATTCGTCATCTGGTTCAGGTATGACTTCAGCTTCATCGGAGCTAGGTATCTCTTACAAGGTAGCAGGGGGCTTGGGTACTGGTATATCTGTGCCATCGGGGATGAGACGAATTGCCGAGTGAAGATTGGGGTATTGTCACAGACCCCTCCTAGTGGCAGCGTGCAGAAAGGAGAGGGCGGACACCGGACACTTATTGTTGGTTGAAGAAGGAAAAACTTTTCTAGATCAGGTGCATCATGGTCTTTGTAGTCCCACTTCATAAAGACATAGTTGTGAGTCTTGTGCAGGGTTAAACTTAAATGGTTTTTATTCCCTTTGTTGCACAAAGGTTCTCCAGGAAGACAAAAACAGAATGTACCTTACTTCAGGGTTTATGCCAAAATATTTACAAAGTCAGTAACTGTTACAGGCGCTTCACAGTTCTTTGCGTTCAAACAGGTTTTCAACACCAAGAGGAAAAACAAATACAAAACTTCTCCTTTCAGCTTAGCAAAAGAAAAAGATATCTTAAAGCATGTCCTGCCGGTTACAATTCTGTGAGAGACTCTAGACTTGGAAACACAGAGTGAGCAGTCCATCGGGTGCTCCAACTGCAACGGCTCTGGCTCTATCACCTCTATTTGCATAGGTTCCTGTTCAGCCATGTTGTCAGCTAGTCCTGAGCTTTTCCTGGATAAGGCAGGTTGTAGTTCAATAGATCTCTCCAATATTCCCCAGCCTTGCTGGTCTTGGTTTGGCAAATAACTGCTATGGCTTTTTACTATGCCTCTCTGTAAAGGTTTCACAAGCCCTTCCCGGCTTTGTTTCCTATCAGTACGGCTCTCTGTGTTATAAGCTTTTCTAGGAGCTGGCTCACATCTTGGAAAGGAAATATAAATGTACCTTGGATCTTTGAGACGTGCTCTGCTGGTATTTGCTCTACCTGGCAGTCTCCTTCTATCACTGTCTTCCCTGAAGACTGGCTCCTGGAGCTTTCTGGAATGGGCTTGTCCTCCCTGGAACTTAGCTCTTCCTTGTAAGTACTCCAAGCTTCTCTACCTTTCAGTATGTGAGGTTCCTCTCTCAGGTCCCCTCTAAGTTCCTCTCTGAACTTGTGTTCCTCTCCAAACTTGTGGTCCTCTCTGAGCTTGAGGTCCTCTCTCCGTTCCTCTCTGAACTCGAGATCCTCTCTGCTTTCTTCCTTCTGAGCACTGTTTATAAAGCCGTTTCTCCACTGAGCTTCCTGGCTCTCTACTCAGGTGTACCTGATTAGCTCCTGCATTCTCAAAACCTGGGTGTGTCAGCTTAGCTTCTGCAACCTCGTGCCTGCTCCCTCTAGCGCACTTTTAGGTAACTGTACCCTCTGTGAGTCAGTTGCTTTATAATAAACAGTGTTCTTTTCTAAGTCTATAGCTTCAATGACTTCAGCTTCATCACAGTATGAAATGGAATGCTTCTATTTGGAATTAAATCTTTTCACATCGCATGAACAAAAGTAACAGTCATCACTATGGTTTTTTTGCTCTCGCCATACCATAGGAATCCCATAACGGAAAGATTTTTTCTTACCCTTGAACCAGTTTCGGAGGTCCTCAACACACCGTTTGCACACTTTATGATGCGCCCAGACTTTATCTTGATCTCCAATTTTTAGTCCAAAGTATGCAAAGTATACCTTTTTCACAAAGTCTGTAATATTCTGCTGTTGCTTCAACACTGTATATTCACCACAGATGAAACAGAAACTGTGTGGCGAATTAATACACTTTCGCGGAGCCATAACATAACGGTTGAAGAATGACGAGCTAACACGAATTGCGATGAAAAAGTGTGAACAGCCTAGAACCAAGAACCTGATGATGATTCGTGCACAAGTGTGGCATGCAGGAGAGAGCAGCTCTGTGGCTGTACAGGAGATGTCACAGTGCTGGCCACGCCCCCCTGCACTGACCGGAGCTGCTGCTATCTGCCCTGTGTCTCCCTCCCACTAGTTTCTTCAAGAAAGATTAACCCCTTCTACCATTAGAAGCACGGACTTAAAACTTGCTTAGCTTATGTATTGTGAGCCCCGCCCCTGTGCCAAATAGCTTGACCAGCAGGAGGCGCTGCACCTTAACCTTGAGGTTGTATAAGAATTTGTAGTTGAGCCGTTGGTTAAAGATCACAGATTTTTATTTGGGTTCTCAGAGACTCACAACAGGTAATGTCCACAGGAAAACAAAAGTAGGGATACTCCTCCCAAAGAAAATATATGCAAACTTTGCCAGGTCAAAAATAAAGTCTTTTAAACAAGAGTTTCTTCTTAGCTCTTACAAAAGGTATTTTCCCTCTTAACAGTTATTCACAAACAGTGCAACAATCACATTCCATGTCAGTGACTGAAGGATCTGAATCCCCTTTGAAAGAGTCAATTTCCATGCTCTCTGGAGGACTCTCAGGTAGCGGTTCTGGACTCTTAACTGGAATGGTATTAGTCCCATACATTAACAGTTTCTTCAGTCTTGGCCACCTAATAGGTTTCTCCCCTTTAAGTAAAAGCTCATGGGGTTTCAAAAGCCGTGGTTTAAAAGTTCCTTTCCTTTCATGTAAATGTCTACAGGTAATCTCCTCCTCATCTGAAGAACTATCCCTGTGTTCAGTTGTGGGCCTAGGCTTTCTCCTGGTTTGATGCTTAACTTGCACAGTTTTACATACAGGCCTTCTATCAATAAAACCCTCTTCTGAGCTGTAATCAGAGGACAGGTCAGACCTCCTTCGGGCTCTATAAAAAGTTCTTGCTTTGGAAGCTTCCCTAGCAGAGCAATGCCTGCATCTAGGTTCCAGCAAGGGTTTTGCCTGGGTAAAAGTTCTGCCTTCTTGTGGCTTCTTTAAGCTTCTTTCAAATACAGGGTTTAGCTTGCCCACTAACCTGCATTGTGGTTTCACTGCACCAGCAGTGTATCTCTGGGCCTCGCAACAGCAGCTGCCTGGCCTGTGAGTATTTCTTCCTGGAGAGCAGCAGTATTTCCCTTTCTTCTGGGGAGCGAATCTGGCTTCAAGTCTTCCCTTCCTCTCAGCATAGAGCCTGGGAGCCTTGTTCCAGTCAGGTTCAGAATCCTCGTGCTGGTAAGACAGGTGGTTCTCTTCCTCTGCTCTCCTCTCTCTCTCCCTCCTCCCTTCCGTTTCTGTCTGCCCTTCTTTACAAGCAGCTACGTGACAAGGGAACTCCCTTGCAGGCTCCTCCCCCGAGTACCTGCTTCTCTGATTCCTATCTGGTGTGTAACGTGGGAATGACTCAACACTAGTTTTGGCCCACTGACTATCAACCCTGGGGTTTTTCTGCTGTGAACTTCTAACCCTGGGTTTTCACTGACAAGTGTTTTCTAATGTGCCCATCCCCCCAGCCAAGGTAAAACCTTCAATGTTTCCTGCTTTTCTAGGTGGCACTACTCTCTCCTTGCCACAGTATATAATGCTGACCATCAGATTTACAGTGCTATATATTTTTTTACATAACACGGACAACCCCTTTAAGGTTTTTAGGGCATTTTATATCTTAAATGCACGTATGTGAATTAATTAATAGTAATTTGAATTAATTAATAGTAATTTGAAAAAATTTGATAAATTTGAAGACAATTTTGCATGTTGTGGCAAATCATGACGTCTAGGAGTTTTTTCAATATTTTATTTGTTTTCAGCACACCAAAATACATGGAAATTAGATGAAAATAATCAAACAGCTTTTTAGTCACAGACCTGTGTAATGCTTGTCACCAGCTCTCCTTAAACCCCCGTATATAAGTGTGTAGAGGTTAAGTGAGTGGGTCTTCCCCACTGAAGCAGCTACTTTACAAATCCTGAAGCTGGGCTTTTTGGGAAATGTAGTCCCTTCACTGAATCAATGAGGAGCAGTTGTGGAAAAGTGGTTTAAGCAACCAAAGGATTTTATTTCCCCTCCCGGGGTGGATTTCACCATGAACAAAGTAACACAAACCAGGTATTTACTGGCATAAGGACAAATCAAAGGTTCTTTAACAGAAAAGGCTTACTTCAGCAATAAACAGGTTGATATCTAACATTCCAACATAACAAAGCTGTTTCTTCACAGCTCTCTGCTTCCCAATGCTAGTAGTGCTGTACTTTCTCTTTCAAAACATGCCTTCAGCGTAATGAGATTATTTCATTAGCAAGCGATATCGTACAGTCCATGATATCTTCATCAATATTCACACACTCAGGTTCAAAGTCCATTAATTCTTCCTGGCTAGAAGGAAATGTTTGTAACGGCACTCCTGATGCCACGCCCTTTCTAACTGCTTCAGGTTTCACCTGATATTCCTGAGTTAAACACTGGCTTTCACAAACGTTATCAGCACAGGTATTCTCTTCCCAGCTCCAACCCTCTGGGTAAATACAGTCACTGTAGCTATTTTTATACCAGCCTTTTGGCTTACCTTTTAGCCTAGCTGGTGGAGGTTTTCTTTGTGGCTTTGGACTGGTTGTAGGTTCCCAACCTAAGCCTTGCACAGAAGATTTCACTTGCCTTCCTGGCTTCCTTTCACTTCTGTGTTCCCCCGGATACTGCAGGTAATCCACTCTGCCCTTATTATATCCTTCCCTTGGGGTTTCTTTTCTTTTCCTGAAGAAAGACTCTGTCTCACCCTTCCACAGAGACTCTGGCTTTTTCCTGGCACTGCTGTCTTCACCGTAGCTCTCATTAGCTTCCTTATCCAGCACACATGCCTCATCCACTTCTTCTTCTTCTCCAAACCCTTCTTCTTCTTCTAACTCCATAAGCTCAACTGAACTCTCTTTATCAGGGTGAATTCTAGGGCAGTGCTCAACTCCACACCCTAGCAGGTATCCTGCATTAGCTCGTGACTCATTCCCTGAATGGTAGCACGGACGTTTCTCTTGCCTCTGTGCTTGGTTTCTAAGGTAACCAGGAGCCATGTGCTTTTGTTTACAACTCAGCCCTACTCCTGTTCCTGGCTTTTTAGCCTCATCTAACGGGCTGGAAGGACCCACTATGTCACAGATCCCCCCCCCTTAAAATATTACGGGCTGCCGGAGCCTGCGACGGACAGCACGGAATCCGGGAAAGAGCGTCTGCATTACTATGCAATTTTCCTGCTCTGTGCTGGACTATAAAGTCGTATGCTTGTAGCGCTAAATGCCACCTGGTGAGCCTGGCATTACTATTCCTCATTTGGTGCAGCCATTTTAATGGCGCATGATCCGTAATTAAGTAAAACGTACGGCCTGTGAGGTAAAATCTCAGTGTCTCCACTGCCCACTTAATCGCTAGACACTCCCGCTCCACCGTGGAATACTTCTGCTCAGCTTTTGACAGTTTTCTACTAAGGTATGCCACTGGGTGCTCAACCCCTTCGAATACCTGTGACAGTATAGCCCCTAATCCCGTCTCAGATGCATCCGTTTGTACGAGAAACGGTGAGTTAAAGTTGATCCCCCTGAGTACTGGGGCCTTACACAACCAATCTTTCAGTGTCACGAACACCCTCTCAGCCTCTTGTGTCCACTTAATATTGTTAGGAGCATTTTTCCGCAACATCTCCGTAAGTGGAGCACTTTCCTCCGCAAATCGCGGGATAGATCTGCGGTAATACCCCACCAAACCCAGAAATCCTCGCATTTGCCTCTTGTTGATAGGACGCGGAAAGTTCTTTACACTTTCAATTTTATTAGCTAATGGCTTAACCATCCCTCCTCCCACCATGTGGCCTAAGTACTTGACTTCCCTACCAGCAAAAAGGCATTTGCTGGGATTGATGGTTAGGCCCGCTTTCCTCAAAGCGCACAGGACTGCCTCCACCCTGGGTAAGTGCTGGGCCCATGTAGTACTGTGAATGATAATGTCATCCATATAAGCCCATGCATATTCATGGTGTGGCCGCAACACTTGGTCTACCAATCTTTGTCATGTGGCCACAGCCCCGTGAAGTCCAAATGGCATTCGCCTGAATTGGAACAAACCTATTGGTGTCGTGAAAGCTGTCTTTGGTTTGGATGCCTTGGTTAATGGTATCTGCCAGTAACCCTTGGTTAGGTCCAATGTAGTCAAATATTTAGCCTGGCCTAACTTATCCAACAAATCCTCAATCCGAGGCATGGGATACGCGTCAAATTCTGAAATATTGTTTATCTGCCGAAAGTCTATGCAGAACCGGAGGCTCCCATCCGGTTTAGGCACCAATACTATAGGGCTTGACCAGGGGCTTTTGGACTCTTCTATCACGCCCATTTTAAGCATGTCTCGTACCTGTTCTACCACCTCTGTTTTCTTTGCCTCCGGCAACCTGTAGGGTCATTGCCTAATTATTTTTCCAGGGACAGTAATAATTTCATGTGCAACGATGTTAGTTTCCCCAGGAAGCGTCGTCAAGACATCAGAAAACGTATGCAAAACTTTATTTAGTTCTTGCCGCTGTTGCCCTGATAGCTCTGCCCCCACGCGTGGTTCTGGAGTTTCCCTCCAATTGGTGGGCTGTGGACCAAAATCGTCCTCTGTTTGCTCTTCAGCAACAGCTGTCAACCCTTTTAATTCTCCCATCCCGGTAGACCCAAATCCTCCTTCCCCCCTCCCTGTGGGGACCAGTGAGGATACTTCCTCTACCTCGGGGAACCCTACGCGTTCGCATATCAGCTGGGCTATTCTATCGCCAGTCTTAATCCGGAAGTCCTCCTGACTAAAATTGAACATTAAGACCTTAACCACCCCCTGGTAATCTGGGTCAATGACCCCAGCCCCTATATCAATAAAATTTTTAGCCGCCAAACCTGACCTAGGCGCTATTCTCCCATAACACCCGGGTGGGATCTGCACCCTTATCCCCGTGTCTATCAGGGCTTTCCCTCAGTGGGGTATCATGCTGTTCTCTGCACTAAATAAGTCATATCCCGCAGCGGCTTCCGAGGCTCGCTGCAGACCCCTGGCCTGGGCTGACACTTTGCAGAATTTTAGCACAAATTTTGGCTTCTCTGTGGTTATCTCCTTTCTTCCTACTATGTGTTGTCGACTCGTCT
The DNA here is from genome assembly GCA_033557465.1 of Ichthyophis bannanicus. Taxonomy (NCBI): domain Eukaryota; kingdom Metazoa; phylum Chordata; class Amphibia; order Gymnophiona; family Ichthyophiidae; genus Ichthyophis; species Ichthyophis bannanicus. The sequence continues at coordinate 856,034,206 of CM066032.1, forward strand.
TCCCAGGTTTCCCTAGCAAAGGGCTTGGGACTTTGGTGGCCATGGCCTCTAACCTTGGTGTATCCAATGACTCTCTTTTTACTTCCAAGGAGCCTGTTTTATCTGGGTTGGGTGCTAAACATATTTCAGCCGTGAGGCCCTCCTCCAGCCCTTGACTAAAAGGAGGCCAATCCCTTCCCAGGACTACACTTTGGGGAAGGCGGGGTACCACTGCCATTATCATTTTTCTTTCTGTTCCTAAACCCTCTATGCCTATTTCATACAAGGGATACTGATGGGCGGCCCCGTGTATGCATCTTATCTTCACCTGCCCCACTGCTTGACTTGGCGCTGCTTGAGTTTTTATGGCTTCCCAGAGTCTTTGGGACACCATACTCTGGTCCGCGCCCGAGTCAAGTAGTGCTTGGGCCTTTATGCCCTCCACCTGGACTGGTAGTAAAAAGCCTGCTTTGAAGTTTTCCCCATTACCAGATACTAAGGCAGTGCGTACAATACAGTCTTTATGCAAGTGCCCAACATTTCCACACTTGAAACATTTTCCCTTAGTAAAGGAAAAACCCCTATTTTCACAATGTGCTTTACATTCAAAATTCTTACTTACTTTATCAGCCTATGTCATGCCCAGAACGCTGGATTTTGAGGTCCTTGAGAATTCAGCCTCAAAATACCGTTCCGTCATGGCCGCTGCTTCACTTGTTGTCTTACAGTTCTGTAACATAAGAAACTTTTTAACCTCAGCAGGTACAGCTTCCATGTACTGTTCCAACATTATTTCATCTAACATAGACTCTACATTTTGCTGCTCAGGTTTGAGCCATTTACAGGCTAATCCCTTTATTCTAAAATACAGGGCTTTAGGGGTTTCTCCAGGCTTTAACCTTGCCTCCCTAAACCTGCGCCTGTAGAACAGAGGGGTGAGCCCTAACCTGTCTCTTACAGCATTCTTTACTGCATCATAATTCATTGCTAAGGTAGCTGGCATTGACTTGTATGCCGACAAAGCTTCATCAGATAAAGACATGGCAAATCTTATAGCCCACTACTCCTTAGGCAGTTTGACGGCTTCTGCAATCCGTTCAAATGCATCCACATAATCATCTAAATTGTCAGTAGGAGATAACTGTCCCAGCAAAAGTGAACCTGTTCCATTTAGTCCTACCCCTTGGGTAAATCCTGGAAAAACTTCCGCTGGCTCCTGCTGTTGCTTTGCTAAATGTTCTATGAGAGAATTTATTGGTTTCAGCTGTTCTTGTAAGGCAGTCATCGCTTGGTCATGCACCCTTCGTGACATCACAAGCTGCTTATCCCATTGCAGGGACATCCACCTTAGTATTTCTTGCGAGTCCATTCTGGATCTCCTGGTATCTGCAACAGAACAACAAAAAAAACCCAAGTGTGGCCCAAAAAAAAAGAGAGAGAGAAAAAAAAATTCCCCTTTTTTTTTTTTTTTTTCAACGCCGTGCACTATTCCTGTGCACCACCCTTTCTCCTTTGTATCCTTCTCCACCTGTGCCCAGCTACAATTACCTGGCACCAGTGCAGATTCAGGCACTGAGAAAAGGGAACTCCCCAGTCTGACCGATCGTCAGCCGAGCTCCGGATCTTTTCCTCCTGGCTGTCAGCTCTTGCTGCAGGAACCTCGTCCTTGTGGTGTCCTCAAATCCAGGTAAAAATCCAAACTACTACGCCATTTGTCACCAGCTCTCCTTAAACCCCCGTATATAAGTGTGTAGAGGTTAAGTGAGTGGGTCTTCCCCACTGAAGCAGCTACTTTACAAATCCTGAAGCTGGGCTTTTTGGGAAATGTAGTCCCTTCACTGAATCAATGAGGAGCAGTTGTGGAAAAGTGGTTTAAGCAACCAAAGGATTTTATTTCCCCTCCCGGGGTGGATTTCACCATGAACAAAGTAACACAAACCAGGTATTTACTGGCATAAGGACAAATCAAAGGTTCTTTAACAGAAAAGGCTTACTTCAGCAATAAACAGGTTGATATCTAGCATTCCAACATAACAATGCTGTTTCTTCACAGCTCTCTGCTTCCCAATGCTAGTAGTGCTGTACTTTCTCTTTCAAAACATGCCTTCAGCGTAATGAGATTATTTCATTAGCAAGCGATATCGTACAGTCCATGATATCTTCATCAATATTCACACACTCAGGTTCAAAGTCCATTAACTCTTCCTGGCTAGAAGGAAATGTTTGTAACGGCACTCCTGATGCCACGCCCTTTCTAACTGCTTCAGGTTTCACCTGATATTCCTGAGTTAAACACTGGCTTTCACAAACGTTATCAGCACAGGTATTCTCTTCCCAGCTCCAACCCTCTGGGTAAATACAGTCACTGTAGCTATTTTTATACCAGCCTTTTGGCTTACCTTTTAGCCTAGCTGGTGGAGGTTTTCTTTGTGGCTTTGGACTGGTTGTAGGTTCCCAACCTAAGCCTTGCACAGAAGATTTCACTTGCCTTAAGAACATACATAAGAACATAAGATATGCCATACTGGGTCAGACCAAGGTCCATCAAGCCCAGTATTCTGTTTCCAACAGTGGCCAATCTAGGTCATACGTACCTAGCAGTTTCCCCAAGGGACACCGGTTCCACAATGTTTGTATTGGTTCAAGCATTGATATCCTGGGTCCCTTCTTAATGATGGTTTATGGACCTTTCCTCCAGGAACTTGTCCAACCCTTTTTTAAACCCAGCTACACTAACAGCCTTTACTACATACTACTTGCCTTCCTGGCTTACTTTCACTTCTGTGTTCCCCCGGATACTGCAGATAATCCACTCTGCCCTTATTATATCTTTCCCTTGGGGTTTCTTTTCTTTTCCTGAAGAAAGACTCTGTCTCACCCTTCCACAGAGACTCTGGCTTTTTCCTGGCACTGCTGTCTTCACCGTAGCTCTCATTAGCTTTCTTATCCAGCACACATGCCTCATCCACTTCTTCTTCTTCTCCAAACCCTTCTTCTTCTTCTAACTCCATAAGCTCAACTGAACTCTCTTTATCAGGGTGAATTCTAGGGCAGTGCTCAACTCCACACCCTAGCAGGTGTCCTGCATTAGCTCGTGACTCATTCCCTGAATGGTAGCACGGGCGTTTCTCTTGCCTCTGTGCTTGGTTTCTAAGGTAACCAGGAGCCATGTGCTTTTGTTTACAACTCAGCCCTACTCCTGTTCCTGGCTTTTTAGCCTCATCTAACGGGCTGGAAGGACCCACTATGTCACATGCTATATCCTTTTTAAGATATGACGACCAGAACCGCACACAATATTCAAGGTGCGGTCTCACCATGGAACGATATAGAGGCATTATAATATCCTTTGTTTTATTTTCCATTCCTTTCCTTATGATACCTAGCATTCTATTTGCTCTCTTGGCCGCCGCTGCACACTGGGCAGAGGGTTTTAACATGTTATCCACAATGATGCCTAAATCGTTTTCCTGGGTGGTGGTTCCCAATGTGGAACCTTGCATCGTGTAACCATAGTTATTCCCTTTTCCAGGTCATTTATGAATATGTCAAAAAGCAGCAAACCCAGCACAGATCCCTGGGGTACACCACTATTCACCTTTCTCCATTGGGAAAATTGGCCATTTAGCCCTACCCTCTTCTTTCTATCTTTTAACCAGTTCCTGAGCCACAATAGTACACTGCCTCCTATCCCATGACTCTTTAGTTTTGCCAAAAGTCTCTGATGAGGGACCTTGTCAAAGGCTTTCTGAAAGTCCAAATATACTATATCAACCGACTTACCTTTGTCTACCTGTTTATTCACACCTTCAAAAAAACATAACAGATTAGTAAGACAAGATCTTCCTTGTCAAAAGCCATGTTGGCTGTCTCCCATTAAGCCATGACTATCTATATGTTCAGCAATTTTATTCTTTATGATGGTTTCTACCATTTTTTCCCGGTACTTTTTCACCGGTCTGTAGTTTCCTGGATCACCCCTGGAACCCTTTTTGAAAATTGTCGTTACATTGGCCATCCTCCAATCTTCAGGAATTACAGATGATTTTAATGATAGTTCACAGATTACTAATAGCAGGTCTGCAATCTCATATTTCAGTTCTTTCACCACCCTTGAATGTATATCATCCGGTCCAGGTGATTTGCTACTCTTCAGTTTATCAAATAGCTGTAATAGATCTTCCTGATGTATCGATATTTCCTTCAGTTCTTCCGCACCTTTAAATACCACTTCAGTCATGGGTAACATCCCTACATCTTCCTCAGTAAAGACCGAAGCAAAGAATTCATTCAGTCTCTCCGCTATCACCTTGTCGCATCTTAGTGCCCCTTTAACCCATCTATCATCTAATGGACCAACTGACTCTCTCACAGGTTTTTTGCTGCGAATGTATTTGAAAAAGTCTTTATTACGCGTTTTTGCTTCCGCAGCAAGCTTCTTCTCAAATTCTCTCTTTGCCTGCCTTATCAATGCCTTGCAGTTAACTTGCCAGTGCTTGTGCTGTTTCCAGGTTTCGTCATTTGGCTCTTTTTTTCCATTTCCTGAAAGATGCTTTTTTGGCAAAAACAGCCTCTCTGACCTCACCTTTAAACCATGCTGGCAGTTTTTTGGACTTCCTTCCACTTTTCTTAAAACGTGGAATACAGCTGGTCTGGGCTTCCAAGGTAGTATTTTTCAAAAACACCCAAACTTGATGTAAGTCTTTAACCTTTGCAACTGCTCCTTTAAGTTTTTTCTTAACTATTTTCCTCATTTTATTGTAGTCTCCCTTTCAAAAGTTAAAAGGTAGTATTGTGGATTTCCTTACCATCTCTCCTCCACTAATTAAATCAAACACAATCATGCTATGATCTCTATTGCCAAGTGGCCCCAACACCCTTATCTCTTGCACCAGATCTGTATGCACCAGCTTTCTGTATGAAGCGAGACATGGGCACGGTTACAAGCAGAGTGAGCAAGGTGAGCAGTGATGCAGTACGCTGCATTCCATTCTGCCGTCTTAAGCTGAACATGGCCAAAACTGAGCTCCTTCTCTTTCCCTCTAAACCCATTTCCCCCTCTTCTTTGCCTCTACATTTCTGTGGATAACACTACACTCCTCCCTGTTTCTTCATCTTGCAACCTCGGGGTCATCTTCAACTATCTCTTTCTCTGCACACATCCAACAGACTGCTAAAACCTCTCTTTTTTCTCTATAACATTGGCAAAATTTGTTCTTTCCATTCTACACACACTACTAAGACACTTATCCACTCTGGTCACCTCCCGTATAGACTATTGCAACCTCCTCCTTGCTGGTCTCCCTCTGAATCATCTCTCTCCCCTTCTCTCTGTTCAAAATTCAGCTGCATGGGTAATCTTCCGCCAGCCTCGATATGCTCATATAACCCCTCTTCTCAAGTCACTTCATTGGCTCCCTAGTTGTTTCTATACCCAAACTTCTCCTACTGACCTATAAGTGCACTCATTCTGTTGCTCCTCACTACCTTTCCTTTCTTGTCTCTCCCTACACCCCTCCCAGGGAACTAGATCCCTTCTATCTGTGCCCTTCTCTTCTGCTGCCAACTGCAGACTTTGATCCTTTCACCTTGCTGCTCCTTATGCCTGGAACAGACTACCTGAGTCTGTGCATCAGGCTTCATATCTGGCCTTTCAAATTCAGGATGAAAACTAACCTCTTTGAGACTGCTTTTGGATCCTGATCCGCTTAGTATCCTATGTGGTTCCTTACCATTCATCTACATATGTCCTCACCCTCAGCTATTGTGTTGTCTGTCTTGACTAGATTATAAGCTCTGATGAGGAGGGACCGTCTTTTACATGTATCTGTACAGTGCTGCGAACACCTTGTAGCGCTATACAAATGATTAGTAGTAGTAGTAGTAGTAATGATCCGTTCCTTCCAGGCAGCTAAGGTCTCAGGGCATCAGTGGGGGGATAGAGTGGTCTGTCATGGATATGGACATAGGCTGTGGAATTATGTACCTATTTGATAAGGACTGCTGTCTTATTATGGCATTTGGACTGGGCAACCTCTTGCAGACTGTACTGCTTCACACCATGTACTGCAGGCGTTGCTCTTCTGCAACCTGCAAAATCAGGGACACACATCTGCTCTGCTTAACTTGGTGTGAATGTCATATGACCTATGTAGCATGGTACATTGACGGCCATCAAAGGCCAAATGCTGATTGACCATGACAATCTTTCTACCTACGTGGGTGGAATGTCTGCTAGGAGGACGCTGTACTGGGTATACAGTGATGTCATTATACCTTGCTAATGATGTGGCAAAATACTACGTCGTCAGGCCAGAGATGTACCTCTCAAGTAGGTGCCAGGTCAGGTATAGTGTAGTGCATGCAGGATGGATATGTGATGGAGTGAACCCAGGACTGGATCAGGCTCCTATGGGCCATCTTGAACCAGTTCTGAACACCATTCCCAGTCCTGCTCTGAAAGGTTCCAAGTTGGATGTGTTCCAAGATCTCAGTGATTGGCCTATGGCTGGGGTCACCAACCTCCAGAGGGCCGCGGGCCGCACAGCCGACTACCGGGAGCCTCGCGGGCCGCACCCCCCTTCTCCCCGCCCCCGCGAAAAAAAACAACAAACGCAAAATTATGAAAACAATGGCTGATCACCTTTATTGAATTTAATGAGATGGCTGATGATTCATGCTAGCAGACAAACGCTTAAAGTCCGGCTTCACAGATGACACTGACAGGAGAAGGGACGCTTGCAGGTGGTCGTCGGTGAGCTGCGAGCATGTGGATACAATGTCGGGAATCCTTGGCGGGCCGCACGTAATGTTAACCGGGGTAGAGCCTCGCGGGCCGCACGAAGGGACCTCGTGGGCCGCATGCGGCCCACGGGCCGCAGGTTGGTGACCCCTGGCCTATGGGCTAGATGTGGTACAGCACAACACATATCTTGTACTGGCTGTATATCATCTCTAGCAGTGAGATCCATTCTGCTTTTTAAGGTTTGTCCGTTGTGAATGCCAGTATTGTTGAATGTACATTACCAGGTTTCAGTAACAATGTACACCGCTTTGACTGAAATGATAAAGCAGTATGATAAACCTGTTAAATAATGTAAATAAAATAACTATTGTGCATGTGTTTGACGAAGACAGCGTAGACAAAAAGTCCACAAAGCGACTTTGCAGTGCTCTCAGGTATGTGTAGTTGCTGCTTCTGAACATAGAAATTACTGCTGTTAGTGCCATGGTGCTTCAACATGCTACTGTTAAAGATTCTGGACTGGATTGACACCTCAATCCTGGAAGTAGCTAATATACATGGTTTTCCACTGCTTTTTGGACATGAAAACCCTTGCAAATACAGCCATGTGTGACAGGCGTGGGGGGATGGACTGTGTGTGTGTGTGGGGGTGACTGGAACACAAAAGATGGCAATAAAGAAGGCAAAGTGGTTGGAAAATATAGTCTTGGCAATGGAAATGAAGCTGGAGAAAGACTGATAGAATTCTGCAAGACCAACAATGTATTCATCACAAACACCTTCTTCCAACAACGCAAGCAGCGACTGTACACATGGACTTCACCCAATGGACTGTACAAAAATCAAATTGACTACATTGGTGGAAAAGCTCTATAACATCAACAAAGGCAAAACCTGGAGCTGACTGTGGTACAGATCACCAACTACTAGTATGCAAACTCAAGCTAAAGTTGAAAAAGAGCAAGCCACTCATGAATGTAGCAAAATATGGCCTTGAGAAAATACGAGTGGAATTTAAAGACTACCTGCAAAACTGATTTGCTGCTTTAGATACAAATGACAGAGCTCCAGAAGAGTTATGGGATGACATCAAGAAAGTTGTGTTGGAAGAAAGCGAGATGTCTCTACAAAAGGTGAAAAAAGAAAAACGGCCAAAATGGATGACTGAAGAAACTCTGAAAATTGCCCAGAAACACAGAGAAGCTAAAGCCAGAGGAGAAAGAGAGGCAATTGCAGAACGCAACAGAGATTTCCAACGTGCAACAAGACAAGACAAGGAGAAGTACTACAGTGATGCATGAAAGGAAATAGACCCAGGATATCAATGCTTGACCCTGCCAATTCCTCCTTCAGTGTCATCTCCTCTTTCCAACACAATCCAAAGCACTTCCTCTTTTCCCCACGTCCCCTGCATTTCAGCAGCTTTAATATTGCTTTTGACATATAGGGTTATTCCTCCTCCTTTTCTGTTTTCTCTATCTCTTCTAAATAAATTATAGTCAGCTATGGCTATATGCCATTCATGCGACTTATTAAACCATGTTTCTGTAATGGCCACAATGTCCAAGTCCATTTCCACCAGTAGGGCTTCTAGGTCAGGAACTTTGTTGGTTAGGCTTTGATCATTTGTGCTCATTTCTTTCCAGCATTTGTTGAATGGCATGCCTATATTTTGCATGCATTTTGTTCTACACATCTCTTCCCACTTGCCATTGATGTTTGGGTTAATAGTGTGGCTGTTTTCAATGTTATTATGTTTTTGCTGGGAGTGACATCCTGAACTTGTTCTTCTTCATCTGTCACCCCCTTTCACTAGTTTAAATACCTGTCCACATATTGCCTGAATTTTTAACTTAGGATCCTTTTCCCTGCGACAGAGAGATGTAGTCCATCTGTAGCAGCAGATAAGCATGCAATAAATAAATCCAGGAGTCTTTTCAAGGATCCAAGCCAGTTTAATGTGCACATGGCTCAAGCAATAAGCAATTTCAAAATGGCTGAGCCATGGCTTCTAGTAAAACAACAACTTTTATAGCTTTCTTGTCCATTCTAAGCATAGGCAAACTTTTCATTGGTCCCAGTACCCCTCTCACCCATCTATTGGTCCCGGTACTGATATGGCTACCCAATCGGGTCTCTGGTCTGGGCTCAGCACCTGGTTGCCCCCCTTCTAGTCCCAATTACAATGGTCAGTTCATCAACTTGTTACTTTCACACTCTCAAGGCCATAGAGCCAATTTGTACGTGCAGGGGAGCAGGGCTCTGCAGCTTCTCTATCATCAGTTTTAATTAAATCCCTTACAGCTGCATTCTCTTATCAGTGAGCATAACATATTTCTCTATTTTCTCAGACTCAAATTCTACTTGTCTAGGTCACTACAATCATACTTATTAAATCCATGGTTTATAGCAGCATATTGGGGGATGTGCAATCCTATAGCCTCTCCACAGGCTGCATTTACAGGTCAAGCTGGTTAGGCCTGTCTGCTTAGTTCAATTAGCATGGATCATAGGCCGTCGCCTACCACATTCCCCCCTTTGATTATTCTCACCCGCATGTTAATAAGGTGTGAGAATCAAATCACATAATACTAGGTAAAGGTATCACTCTGTGGTATAGGGTAGTAAGTTCACATAGCTAGCGTCTTTGTAGCTGTCTTACGCTCTACAGTGTTATTAATAACTGAAGTTATCATTTGCAAGCAAAATGGCAAGAAACAAGGGAGCAACAGGCAGATAGTCAAAGTCCATAGTTTGGCAAGAGTGGGAAAAAGAACTAAAGGATTAGAAGGTTCAGTTGCATCTTTTGTTGTGCTGTCGTAAAGCTTCTGATTTAGACAGACCAGCTGTCCATCCTTCGTAGTAGATTGTGGTCCAGTCCGAACAAAACACAAACTGTCAACAATGGGGTGGGCCAATACCCACTCACTAGTAGTATTATGTAAATCAGTCTGATTGTATAGGATAGAATAGTTCAGTTCTTGCGTCTCCCAGGGCCACTGATCTCCCATCTTAGTTCCTCCACAATAGAAACAGTCAGAAGTGTGGAGACTAGATGCTATTGCTCCAGTAAGTTCAAGAAACAAGTTCTGGTGGTGGTATGAGGAATTGCAACGGTGGCTTGCATAGCCTTGTAGAAAGTCAAGATCTAGAACAACTTTTGGATTGGAGAGTATACCAATGCAAGTATAGGAAGAATGATAAAACAAGGTCTGAGTGACCTTCGGTCCAGTTCATGTTGTACTTATACAGGCTGCCCAGGGAGATAAGGCAAAAGTCATTTCAAAGCACTCCAAGGCTGCTGCCAAAATAAAGCAATAATAATAATTCATAATGGGCATAGTCTCTGGAAAATTGGTGGAACTGTCGACTTCCACAACAGATAACAGATGTAGGGTTGATTGTAGATCCTCAAGCTTCTGCCGTACATAGACCTACCAACTTTTTGGCAGGAGTAGGGCTGTAGATTCCAAAGTATCACTGTCCTCTGGGATGTCTCAATTTCTTAAAATATCATAGCATAGTCTCTTAGGCTATTATTGCTTCCTTAGAGCAGTTCACTCTTTAGGAGATCAAAACAGTCTTTTCAGAGTATTTAAACACAGTCTCTTAGAAGATTCAATTTCTTAACACAACACAGTCTCTTTCTGATGATTGCAGTTTTTTCCAGATGCGAGGCTTACCTTCAGATAAACAAACAGTCTTGAAACAGTGCAGTTTCTGAGGGACCAATAAGTCTTAGGTCCGTGGTTGTTGTCGTAGGGTGAGGTGCAATGGAGTCTCAGGATGCTGTACAGTAGTTCAGTGATCAGGTTCAAGAGCAGCTGCTGGCTTCACTTGATTATGATGGATCCAAGGTTCAAATTCTGCGACTTTTACTGCAGTTGGAGTTGACAGGATGACGACATAGGGTCCTCTCCAATGCAGGGCTAACAGTATCTTTCTCCACTCTTTGATCCACACCGAGACTCCAGGCTTGAAAGGATGCAGGGGTGCAGGCAAATTGATGAGTAATCGATTTTGTACTCAGGTATGAAGACTCCTGCAAAACAGAACTTAAAACCAATAGTTCATGTCTAATAATTTCAGATCCTATCTGTCTCATATCTCCTTTTATTTCCTATACAATAGGCAGGGGTTGTCCATACAGAATCTCAAAAAGGGGAAACTCCTAAAGACTTAGCAGGGGCTAAGTATATCCTAAGAAGGGCTATGGGAAGAACCTGGGGCCACTTCAGGTAAACCTCTTGGCAAAGTTTAGACAACTGAGATTTCAGGGTTCTATTCCTACATTCTACTTTTCCTAAATTCTGAGATCTATAGGCAGTATGTATCTATTAATATCAATATCTTGGGGCTATACTTAATGGACTTGCTTCCAAAGGTTATCCACCCTCATTCTTTGTACAGGGCCCCATATGCATGCAAGGTTGTAAGGGTATACTTGAAATCTGGGTACACATTTAGACAGGGCTCTTTTCCTATTGTTAGTGCTCTAGTGAGGACTATCAGTTCAGCTTTCTGTGGTGAAGTTTCTGGGGCCAGGGCTGAGGACTCAACTACCAAATCAGGGGTCACCACTGCATATCTAGCACAACAATGTCCATTGATGATGAAACTGCCTTCAGCCACAAAGAAAGTCTGTTCAGGGTTCTCCAGAGGGACATCAGTCAAATCCAGGTGGCTTGAGAATACAGTGTCCATAATTTCTAAACAGTCATGATCAGGGGATCAAGACTAACTGATAACATAGCAGGATTGAAAGCTTGACTGACCCTTCAGTTGTATCTGGGGTTTTCACACAACATACTCTAATACTTCAACATTCATAGATTTGTTAGCTAGTAATTTCCTTTGTGTTTCATAATGGTTAGAACAGAGTGTGGTACAGTAACTTGAAGATTCTATCTCAAAGTGATTTTTCTTTTAGTTTTTGCTTACTAGGAAGGCTGTAGCTGTAACAGCTTCTCAAATAAGGTCCAAGAGATTGAGTCAACACTCCCAGAACATTTCCTTGCGACTCATGAACATAGAGACTGCAAGGTTTTCTGGACATCGGGTAGACCCAGAACTGGTGATAACATCAGAGCGGTTTTCAAAGATCAAAAGACTGCATTCCTATTCAAGTCCCCATTCCAATGGAGACTTTTTCATTCCTTTGGTAGCTTGATACAATGTGATACAATGGTTTTGCTAGCAGCGCAAAATTGGGGATCCATATACAACAGTACCCTGTGGCACCCAAGAAGGCTCTCACTTGCCTCCTGGTGGTTGGAGTAGGAATACTGCATACAGCTGCTTTGCGTTCTGGTAAGGGTTCCAGGCGTCGAATTCCGCTGGACAACTGGAATCCTAGGTATTTAACTTGTTTGACATAATTATGCTTTGGCTCTTGAGACTTTGTATCCAGCCTCATTAAAAAGGTGCAAGAGTTCACTGGTGGCTGGTGGACATTCACTTTCTGAGTTGGTGGTTATGAGCAAGTTGTCCACATATTGAAGTAGAATTTTTTCTTTTTTTTTTTTTTTTTTCTGGAGTTTCTGGATAACTTGTAAAAATCTTTTGCTGAGTGAGGCGAGTTCTTGAATTCTTGAGGTAATCTTGTCCAGATGAGTTGGCCCCACCTCCTTGTAGTGGGGTCTTGGGCTAAGCGTATGCAGAAAAAAACATCTTTTTAAGTCCAGAATGATGAAATGTATAGCTTCAGCAGAGATCAGTTCCAAGAGAATATAAGGATTTTGGTACCACTGGTTGTATAGTTTCAGCTGCATCATTCATTCTTCTTAGATCCTGCACTGGGCGGTAATCACCTGTCCCAGGCTTCTTGACTGGCTTGAGGGTGACAATGGCAGGGGCTATGTTCTTCGCTAGGCCAGGTGGATTATCTTCTGCCCATCCTCCAGGTGGGGCTATGAGGTTGGTAAGTGTACAGCTTGTTGCTTTGGATGCAGGTGAATAGAACCGCCATTCTTCTTCTTGGGGACAGTTAACACCATCAGGCCAGCAGATTTTGAGTTTCATTTTTTCTTCCTTCAACAGAGGATATCTGTGCTTGAAGCTTTGCAAGCAGGTCTCGGCCCAAAAATGGAATAGGGCATTCAGGCATATACAGGAACTGGTACATTATTATTTTTTTTTTTTTTCTAGTTCACACATGTGGTTCTGCAGAAAAGGCTTTGCGAGAAAAACACAGGGGCTACTGGCTTTAGTATTCTGCTCCTGTATCCCCCATAAAAGTCCATATATTGGTCCCCTATTTTTCAGACTGACTCCTAGGGACCCAGGGAAACTGGAGAGTCCGGTCTGGCCTAGTCTTCATCCATGCTGTAGCCCTCTCAGGCTGCCACTCACGCTATAGCTGCTCCACTCTCGTGCTGAAACACTGTGCTTGGTTTTATTCTGTCTATGATTCTACAATCAAGTACTCCCTCCTGGGGTGGAGTCAAGATACGGGCATTCACTTCTCTAATGTCCTTCTTTTTCTATAATGGGCGTACTCACACCCAGTTTTTCACTTCCTCTGTTCCTTCGATTAGGATAACCTCCTCACATCATTCAACTAAAATATCATTCACTTTCTCTGTTACATTTATTTTCACAATTCACACACCCTCTGATTAACTTTCATTTAACCATTATGCCCGCAAATTCATCCAGTTCTTTGCAATTTCCGTTCATTAGTTCAATCAAGTCCTAAAACTTCTCAGTGTATAATGCAGTTTTTTTCAGTTCTAAACAAGTCTGGTCAGCTGACTTTCACTTCTAGTCCGGAGGGGGTGGACATTCCCCTGTTGCAGAGGTGGCTAGCAAACTACTTGGGAATCTGTAGTCCCCCACCCCCCCTCTCCTGGATTCTGTTTCTCCTAGCAATGCTCTATCCAGGAGGTTGATTTTTTTTTTTTTAAGGATCCACTTCTCTGCTGTGGGCACATTAGTTCACACCCACCGGGGGGGGGGGGGGGGTGACAACCTCGGGGGACTGGGCTCCAGCCCCCCCTTAAGCACTCTGAACAGAACTACTTACAGAGAGAGAGAGAGAGAGACGAGACAGGATATCTAGAAATTCTGGGGCAAAATCCTGATTGGGACAGAGACATTTCATAATCTTCAGTAAATCCCTTACTGAAATTCTTGATCATACTTGAAAAGACACTTATTATTTCTGTAAACATAGGGCAGGCAGGAAACACTTAGATTGAGCACATACATCCATTATGCTTCTTATAGAGAGAACTATAGCTATCTGTCAGCATGTCTCTGCAAAAGAAATTATTTTTTATAAATTCATCACGCTTCGATTAAATGAAGAGACTTTTCAAATCGGGAGTCCCTTTTCATTCCTAGGAGAAATCTCCTGCAGTCTCCAGCAGTCTCTTCAGAACCACCCTTTTTTTTTTTTTTTTCCTCTGCAGGCTATGTGGAAGCCACACCCCTCTGCTCGCGGGGAAACAATTGAACTGTGCTCATAAAAAGAGACTTCTCATTCACATGGACAGAGAGATGCCAGAAAAAAACAATTTAAATCAATGTTAAGTCGTGATCTAATTACTTTGTAGATCAAAGGAAAAACAAAAACAGTTCTTTATCATTTCCTATTTAAACTGTTTCAGTGCTTACTGAAAATTTGAACATACAGCCGACAGAAATTCCTCTCACTTGGTCCGCAACCCATAAGGGATTAATACAAACTTAATCCTTTTCAGGCTAAACCCAAAAACTATCGGGACCCACAATCCTGACTAAACATTCTTATTAAATGATAAATAAATGATATATATTACATAACCACAGCAGAAGGAACATTATTATTAAAAACATATTGAATAATACAGGTACAATTGTCCTGAAATAAGCACAAACTAACAGCATTGAGATTTAAGCCTGCACGGGGTTAGACAAACACTATACATTCTTTCCTTCAGACACGCCCCCTGTCAGCTTTTTCACTGTGCTAAAACCAACTGGGTGAGACCAGCTTTTTGATTTCTAAAAATGACTGTAGGTGTTTTGGGTCTTCATTCTGCTCTATTAATACAATTTCTTAATCAGTGAACTGTCACAAATTACTCAACAGAATAATCTCACATTTATAACAGAAGGGAAACTCGTGGTTTCAACAGAGAACAAAAAACAGATACACAGTAGGACGGACAATACACCAAACGCTTCCTCCGTTTTGCGACCTAGACGCAGTCACCCGGCTAGGAACTGCGCTAGTCCAGAGTCCACTCTGCTTGGTCCGTGCTGCCAGACCTCTCATTCACACTTCATTCACACAATTATGCTAGCAACGTATCTTAGAATGCATTCCTTTCTATTTATTCTGACTAGTCTTATCCAATTTCCCAATTACAAAAAGACAAGGGTTTCGCCCCGCGAATACTCATGCAGGGGTACTCGGCTCGTCTTGAGAGTTGATCATGCTCTCTTACCAATTTCCAATTTATCTCGAGATTACCAATTCCAAGTTCCTGTCTGTTCTGACTAGGCTGAATCATGATTCTCTATAACAGCTGTACCTCGCGAATACTCATCCAAGGATTTTCAAACAAAGACTTAAGTCTTACCAAACACTGCAGTTCTAACTCATCTGTCTAGACAGGTTTTCAAAACTATACTTACGGATCCGGTCCCCGATACCTCACCAGCTTCTGAGTTGGATCCTGGACTCCCCCGGGTCGGAGGTGTTGTTCCAGCCGGAACCAGTGCCTGCCGAGGCCAGGCAGAACTCCCTCCGATACAAGAGGATCAGTGGGCCCAGGGAATTCCTCTGCATCGGATTGGCATGGTTCCAACCGGTCCAAACCTCAAGGCGAATTACGTGGATTTATTCACTTGAACACTATCCACCACTCGCACTTCCCGGCCAACGCACCAAGAATGTAGCAGCAGATAAGCATGCAATAAATAAATCCAGGAGTCTTTTCAAGGATCCAAGCCAGTTTAATGTGCACATGGCTCAAGCAATAAGCAATTTCAAAATGGCTGAGCCATGGCTTCTAGTAAAACAACAACTTTTATAGCTTTCTTGTCCATTCTAAGCATAGGCAAACTTTTCATTGGTCCCAGTACCCCTCTCACCCATCTATTGGTCCCGGTACTGATATGGCTACCCAATCGGGACTCTGGTCTGGGCTCAGCACCTGGTTGCCCCCCTTCTAGTCCCAATTACAATGGTCAGTTCATCAACTTGTTACTTTCACACTCTCAAGGCCATAGAGCCAATTTGTACGTGCAGGGGAGCAGGGCTCTGCAGCTTCTCTATCATCAGTTTTAATTAAATCCCTTACAGCTGCATTCTCTTATCAGTGAGCATAACATATTTCTCTATTTTCTCAGACTCAAATTCTACTTGTCTAGGTCACTACAATCATACTTATTAAATCCATGGTTTATAGCAGCATATTGGGGGATGTGCAATCCTATAGCCTCTCCACAGGCTGCATTTACAGGTCAAGCTGGTTAGGCCTGTCTGCTTAGTTCAATTAGCATGGATCATAGGCCGTCGCCTACCACATTCCCCCCTTTGATTATTCTCACCCGCATGTTAATAAGGTGTGAGAATCAAATCACATAATACTAGGTAATGGTATCACTCTGTGGTATAGGGTAGTAAGTTCACATAGCTAGCGTCTTTGTAGCTGTCTTACGCTCTACAGTGTTATTAATAACTGAAGTTATCATTTGCAAGCAAAATGGCAAGAAACAAGGGAGCAACAGGCAGATAGTCAAAGTCCATAGTTTGGCAAGAGTGGGAAAAAGAACTAAAGGATTAGAAGGTTCAGTTGCATCTTTTGTTGTGCTGTCGTAAAGCTTCTGATTTAGACAGACCAGCTGTCCATCCTTCGTAGTAGATTGTGGTCCAGTCCGAACAAAACACAAACTGTCAACAATGGGGTGGGCCAATACCCACTCACTAGTAGTATTATGTAAATCAGTCTGATTGTATAGGATAGAATAGTTCAGTTCTTGCGTCTCCCAGGGCCACTGATCTCCCATCTTAGTTCCTCCACAATAGAAACAGTCAGAAGTGTGGAGACTAGATGCTATTGCTCCAGTAAGTTCAAGAAACAAGTTCTGGTGGTGGTATGAGGAATTGCAACGGTGGCTTGCATAGCCTTGTAGAAAGTCAAGATCTAGAACAACTTTTGGATTGGAGAGTATACCAATGCAAGTATAGGAAGAATGATAAAACAAGGTCTGAGTGACCTTCGGTCCAGTTCATGTTGTACTTATACAGGCTGCCCAGGGAGATAAGGCAAAAGTCATTTCAAAGCACTCCAAGGCTGCTGCCAAAATAAAGCAATAATAATAATTCATAATGGGCATAGTCTCTGGAAAATTGGTGGAACTGTCGACTTCCACAACAGATAACAGATGTAGGGTTGATTGTAGATCCTCAAGCTTCTGCCGTACATAGACCTACCAACTTTTTGGCAGGAGTAGGGCTGTAGATTCCAAAGTATCACTGTCCTCTGGGATGTCTCAATTTCTTAAAATATCATAGCATAGTCTCTTAGGCTATTATTGCTTCCTTAGAGCAGTTCACTCTTTAGGAGATCAAAACAGTCTTTTCAGAGTATTTAAACACAGTCTCTTAGAAGATTCAATTTCTTAACACAACACAGTCTCTTTCTGATGATTGCAGTTTTTTCCAGATGCGAGGCTTACCTTCAGATAAACAAACAGTCTTGAAACAGTGCAGTTTCTGAGGGACCAATAAGTCTTAGGTCCGTGGTTGTTGTCGTAGGGTGAGGTGCAATGGAGTCTCAGGATGCTGTACAGTAGTTCAGTGATCAGGTTCAAGAGCAGCTGCTGGCTTCACTTGATTATGATGGATCCAAGGTTCAAATTCTGCGACTTTTACTGCAGTTGGAGTTGACAGGATGACGACATAGGGTCCTCTCCAATGCAGGGCTAACAGTATCTTTCTCCACTCTTTGATCCACACCGAGACTCCAGGCTTGAAAGGATGCAGGGGTGCAGGCAAATTGATGAGTAATCGATTTTGTACTCAGGTATGAAGACTCCTGCAAAACAGAACTTAAAACCAATAGTTCATGTCTAATAATTTCAGATCCTATCTGTCTCATATCTCCTTTTATTTCCTATACAATAGGCAGGGGTTGTCCATACAGAATCTCAAAAAGGGGAAACTCCTAAAGACTTAGCAGGGGCTAAGTATATCCTAAGAAGGGCTATGGGAAGAACCTGGGGCCACTTCAGGTAAACCTCTTGGCAAAGTTTAGACAACTGAGATTTCAGGGTTCTATTCCTACATTCTACTTTTCCTAAATTCTGAGATCTATAGGCAGTATGTATCTATTAATATCAATATCTTGGGGCTATACTTAATGGACTTGCTTCCTAAGGTTATCCACCCTCATTCTTTGTACAGGGCCCCATATGCATGCAAGGTTGTAAGGGTATACTTGAAATCTGGGTACACATTTAGACAGGGCTCTTTTCCTATTGTTAGTGCTCTAGTGAGGACTATCAGTTCAGCTTTCTGTGGTGAAGTTTCTGGGGCCAGGGCTGAGGACTCAACTACCAAATCAGGGGTCACCACTGCATATCTAGCACAACAATGTCCATTGATGATGAAACTGCCTTCAGCCACAAAGAAAGTCTGTTCAGGGTTCTCCAGAGGGACATCAGTCAAATCCAGGTGGCTTGAGAATACAGTGTCCATAATTTCTAAACAGTCATGATCAGGGGATCAAGACTAACTGATAACATAGCAGGATTGAAAGCTTGACTGACCCTTCAGTTGTATCTGGGGTTTTCACACAACATACTCTAATACTTCAACATTCATAGATTTGTTAGCTAGTAATTTCCTTTGTGTTTCATAATGGTTAGAACAGAGTGTGGTACAGTAACTTGAAGATTCTATCTCAAAGTGATTTTTCTTTTAGTTTTTGCTTACTAGGAAGGCTGTAGCTGTAACAGCTTCTCAAATAAGGTCCAAGAGATTGAGTCAACACTCCCAGAACATTTCCTTGCGACTCATGAACATAGAGACTGCAAGGTTTTCTGGACATCGGGTAGACCCAGAACTGGTGATAACATCAGAGCGGTTTTCAAAGATCAAAAGACTGCATTCCTATTCAAGTCCCCATTCCAATGGAGACTTTTTCATTCCTTTGGTAGCTTGATACAATGTGATACAATGGTTTTGCTAGCAGCGCAAAATTGGGGATCCATATACAACAGTACCCTGTGGCACCCAAGAAGGCTCTCACTTGCCTCCTGGTGGTTGGAGTAGGAATACTGCATACAGCTGCTTTGCGTTCTGGTAAGGGTTCCAGGCGTCGAATTCCGCTGGACAACTGGAATCCTAGGTATTTAACTTGTTTGACATAATTATGCTTTGGCTCTTGAGACTTTGTATCCAGCCTCATTAAAAAGGTGCAAGAGTTCACTGGTGGCTGGTGGACATTCACTTTCTGAGTTGGTGGTTATGAGCAAGTTGTCCACATATTGAAGTAGAATTTTTTCTTTTTTTTTTTTTTTTTCTGGAGTTTCTGGATAACTTGTAAAAATCTTTTGCTGAGTGAGGCGAGTTCTTGAATTCTTGAGGTAATCTTGTCCAGATGAGTTGGCCCCACCTCCTTGTAGTGGGGTCTTGGGCTAAGCGTATGCAGAAAAAAACATCTTTTTAAGTCCAGAATGATGAAATGTATAGCTTCAGCAGAGATCAGTTCCAAGAGAATATAAGGATTTTGGTACCACTGGTTGTATAGTTTCAGCTGCATCATTCATTCTTCTTAGATCCTGCACTGGGCGGTAATCACCTGTCCCAGGCTTCTTGACTGGCTTGAGGGTGACAATGGCAGGGGCTATGTTCTTCGCTAGGCCAGGTGGATTATCTTCTGCCCATCCTCCAGGTGGGGCTATGAGGTTGGTAAGTGTACAGCTTGTTGCTTTGGATGCAGGTGAATAGAACCGCCATTCTTCTTCTTGGGGACAGTTAACACCATAGGGCCAGCAGATTTTGAGTTTCATTTTTTTCTTCCTTCAACAGAGGATATCTGTGCTTGAAGCTTTGCAAGCAGGTCTCGGCCCAAAAATGGAATAGGGCATTCAGGCATATACAGGAACTGGTACATTATTTTTTTTTTTTTTTTCTAGTTCACACATGTGGTTCTGCAGAAAAGGCTTTGCGAGAAAAACACAGGGGCTACTGGCTTTAGTATTCTGCTCCTGTATCCCCCATAAAAGTCCATATATTGGTCCCCTATTTTTCAGACTGACTCCTAGGGACCCAGGGAAACTGGAGAGTCCGGTCTGGCCTAGTCTTCATCCATGCTGTAGCCCTCTCAGGCTGCCACTCACGCTATAGCTGCTCCACTCTCGTGCTGAAACACTGTGCTTGGTTTTATTCTGTCTATGATTCTACAATCAAGTACTCCCTCCTGGGGTGGAGTCAAGATACGGGCATTCACTTCTCTAATGTCCTTCTTTTTCTATAATGGGCGTACTCACACCCAGTTTTTCACTTCCTCTGTTCCTTCGATTAGGATAACCTCCTCACATCATTCAACTAAAATATCATTCACTTTCTCTGTTACATTTATTTTCACAATTCACACACCCTCTGATTAACTTTCATTTAACCATTATGCCCGCAAATTCATCCAGTTCTTTGCAATTTCCGTTCATTAGTTCAATCAAGTCCTAAAACTTCTCAGTGTATAATGCAGTTTTTTTCAGTTCTAAACAAGTCTGGTCAGCTGACTTTCACTTCTAGTCCGGAGGGGGTGGACATTCCCCTGTTGCAGAGGTGGCTAGCAAACTACTTGGGAATCTGTAGTCCCCCCCCCTCTCCTGGATTCTGTTTCTCCTAGCAATGCTCTATCCAGGAGGTTGATTTTTTTTTTTAAGGATCCACTTCTCTGCTGTGGGCACATTAGTTCACACCCACCGGGGGGGGGGGGTGGGGGGGTTGACATCATCGGTGGACTGGGCTCCATCCCCCCCTTAAGCACTCTGAACAGAACTACTTACAGGGAGAGAGAGAGAGAGACGAGACAGGATATCTAGAAATTCTGGGGCAAAATCCTGATTGGGACAGAGACATTTCATAATCTTCAGTAAATCCCTTACTGAAATTCTTGATCATACTTGAAAAGACACTTATTATTTCTGTAAACATAGGGCAGGCAGGAAACACTTAGATTGAGCACATACATCCATTATGCTTCTTATAGAGAGAACTATAGCTATCTGTCAGCATGTCTCTGCAAAAGAAATTATTTTTTATAAATTCATCACGCTTCGATTAAATGAAGAGACTTTTCAAATCGGGAGTCCCTTTTCATTCCTAGGAGAAATCTCCTGCAGTCTCCAGCAGTCTCTTCAGAACCACCCTTTTTTTTTTTTTTTTTTTCCTCTGCAGGCTATGTGGAAGCCACACCCCTCTGCTCGCGGGGAAACAATTGAACTGTGCTCATAAAAAGAGACTTCTCATTCACATGGACAGAGAGATGCCAGAAAAAAACAATTTAAATCAATGTTAAGTCGTGATCTAATTACTTTGTAGATCAAAGGAAAAACAAAAACAGTTCTTTATCATTTCCTATTTAAACTGTTTCAGTGCTTACTGAAAATTTGAACATACAGCCGACAGAAATTCCTCTCACTTGGTCCGCAACCCATAAGGGATTAATACAAACTTAATCCTTTTCAGGCTAAACCCAAAAACTATCGGGACCCACAATCCTGACTAAACATTCTTATTAAATGATAAATAAATGATATATATTACATAACCACAGCAGAAGGAACATTATTATTAAAAACATATTGAATAATACAGGTACAATTGTCCTGAAATAAGCACAAACTAACAGCATTGAGATTTAAGCCTGCACGGGGTTAGACAAACACTATACATTCTTTCCTTCAGACACGCCCCCTGTCAGCTTTTTCACTGTGCTAAAACCAACTGGGTGAGACCAGCTTTTTGATTTCTAAAAATGACTGTAGGTGTTTTGGGTCTTCATTCTGCTCTATTAATACAATTTCTTAATCAGTGAACTGTCACAAATTACTCAACAGAATAATCTCACATTTATAACAGAAGGGAAACTCGTGGTTTCAACAGAGAACAAAAAACAGATACACAGTAGGACGGACAATACACCAAACGCTTCCTCCGTTTTGCGACCTAGACGCAGTCACCCGGCTAGGAACTGCGCTAGTCCAGAGTCCACTCTGCTTGGTCCGTGCTGCCAGACCTCTCATTCACACTTCATTCACACAATCATGCTAGCAACGTATCTTAGAATGCATTCCTTTCTATTTATTCTGACTAGTCTTATCCAATTTCCCAATTACAAAAAGACAAGGGTTTCGCCCCGCGAATACTCATGCAGGGGTACTCGGCTCGTCTTGAGAGTTGATCATGCTCTCTTACCAATTTCCAATTTATCTCGAGATTACCAATTCCAAGTTCCTGTCTGTTCTGACTAGGCTGAATCATGATTCTCTATAACAGCTGTACCTCGCGAATACTCATCCAAGGATTTTCAAACAAAGACTTAAGTCTTACCAAACACTGCAGTTCTAACTCATCTGTCTAGACAGGTTTTCAAAACTATACTTACGGATCCGGTCCCCGATACCTCACCAGCTTCTGAGTTGGATCCTGGACTCCCCCGGGTCGGAGGTGTTGTTCCAGCCGGAACCAGTGCCTGCCGAGGCCAGGCAGAACTCCCTCCGATACAAGAGGATCAGTGGGCCCAGGGAATTCCTCTGCATCGGATTGGCATGGTTCCAACCGGTCCAAACCTCAAGGCGAATTACGTGGATTTATTCACTTGAACACTATCCACCACTCGCACTTCCCGGCCAACGCACCAAGAATGTAGCAGCAGATAAGCATGCAATAAATAAATCCAGGAGTCTTTTCAAGGATCCAAGCCAGTTTAATGTGCACATGGCTCAAGCAATAAGCAATTTCAAAATGGCTGAGCCATGGCTTCTAGTAAAACAACAACTTTTATAGCTTTCTTGTCCATTCTAAGCATAGGCAAACTTTTCATTGGTCCCAGTACCCCTCTCACCCATCTATTGGTCCCGGTACTGATATGGCTACCCAATCGGGACTCTGGTCTGGGCTCAGCACCTGGTTGCCCCCCTTCTAGTCCCAATTACAATGGTCAGTTCATCAACTTGTTACTTTCACACTCTCAAGGCCATAGAGCCAATTTGTACGTGCAGGGGAGCAGGGCTCTGCAGCTTCTCTATCATCAGTTTTAATTAAATCCCTTACAGCTGCATTCTCTTATCAGTGAGCATAACATATTTCTCTATTTTCTCAGACTCAAATTCTACTTGTCTAGGTCACTACAATCATACTTATTAAATCCATGGTTTATAGCAGCATATTGGGGGATGTGCAATCCTATAGCCTCTCCACAGGCTGCATTTACAGGTCAAGCTGGTTAGGCCTGTCTGCTTAGTTCAATTAGCATGGATCATAGGCCGTCGCCTACCACATTCCCCCCTTTGATTATTCTCACCCGCATGTTAATAAGGTGTGAGAATCAAATCACATAATACTAGGTAATGGTATCACTCTGTGGTATAGGGTAGTAAGTTCACATAGCTAGCGTCTTTGTAGCTGTCTTACGCTCTACAGTGTTATTAATAACTGAAGTTATCATTTGCAAGCAAAATGGCAAGAAACAAGGGAGCAACAGGCAGATAGTCAAAGTCCATAGTTTGGCAAGAGTGGGAAAAAGAACTAAAGGATTAGAAGGTTCAGTTGCATCTTTTGTTGTGCTGTCGTAAAGCTTCTGATTTAGACAGACCAGCTGTCCATCCTTCGTAGTAGATTGTGGTCCAGTCCGAACAAAACACAAACTGTCAACAATGGGGTGGGCCAATACCCACTCACTAGTAGTATTATGTAAATCAGTCTGATTGTATAGGATAGAATAGTTCAGTTCTTGCGTCTCCCAGGGCCACTGATCTCCCATCTTAGTTCCTCCACAATAGAAACAGTCAGAAGTGTGGAGACTAGATGCTATTGCTCCAGTAAGTTCAAGAAACAAGTTCTGGTGGTGGTATGAGGAATTGCAACGGTGGCTTGCATAGCCTTGTAGAAAGTCAAGATCTAGAACAACTTTTGGATTGGAGAGTATACCAATGCAAGTATAGGAAGAATGATAAAACAAGGTCTGAGTGACCTTCGGTCCAGTTCATGTTGTACTTATACAGGCTGCCCAGGGAGATAAGGCAAAAGTCATTTCAAAGCACTCCAAGGCTGCTGCCAAAATAAAGCAATAATAATAATTCATAATGGGCATAGTCTCTGGAAAATTGGTGGAACTGTCGACTTCCACAACAGATAACAGATGTAGGGTTGATTGTAGATCCTCAAGCTTCTGCCGTACATAGACCTACCAACTTTTTGGCAGGAGTAGGGCTGTAGATTCCAAAGTATCACTGTCCTCTGGGATGTCTCAATTTCTTAAAATATCATAGCATAGTCTCTTAGGCTATTATTGCTTCCTTAGAGCAGTTCACTCTTTAGGAGATCAAAACAGTCTTTTCAGAGTATTTAAACACAGTCTCTTAGAAGATTCAATTTCTTAACACAACACAGTCTCTTTCTGATGATTGCAGTTTTTTCCAGATGCGAGGCTTACCTTCAGATAAACAAACAGTCTTGAAACAGTGCAGTTTCTGAGGGACCAATAAGTCTTAGGTCCGTGGTTGTTGTCGTAGGGTGAGGTGCAATGGAGTCTCAGGATGCTGTACAGTAGTTCAGTGATCAGGTTCAAGAGCAGCTGCTGGCTTCACTTGATTATGATGGATCCAAGGTTCAAATTCTGCGACTTTTACTGCAGTTGGAGTTGACAGGATGACGACATAGGGTCCTCTCCAATGCAGGGCTAACAGTATCTTTCTCCACTCTTTGATCCACACCGAGACTCCAGGCTTGAAAGGATGCAGGGGTGCAGGCAAATTGATGAGTAATCGATTTTGTACTCAGGTATGAAGACTCCTGCAAAACAGAACTTAAAACCAATAGTTCATGTCTAATAATCTCAGATCCTCTCCCAGAATCTGGAATTCCCTTTGAACTGTAGAGGCACTGTTTCTAGCCAGGTCATTTGTACCCAAGTGGATGATAACATCAATTTTGGAGTGCTCACTTTCTGTACTAACTATGCCAACAATTTGGTTGGTATTCCTGCAGGCTGAAGATCCTGGGAGGCATTTGACCAACTTCTCTCCTTTGGATTGTGTTCCCAAGTTGGTGCCTCTGATGATGGAATCTACATGTAGTAGTAGTTTCCTGTTTTGTGATCTTTTCTTCATATTTGAATTATTAGTAGACTAGGCATTAACCTTCTCATTTAAGGGCACTTCAGTTTCCACTAATTGGGCACTTTCATTTTCCAAAGGAGAAAAGGCATTATGCAGGGATATCTCCTGATGGAGAGGGTGTTTTCTTGTTACAGGTCGCAAGCTACCAGAGCCCACTGTGATCCATTTGTTCCTGGGCTATTTGATTCTTTGTGGAAGCCGTGGTGGATTTTTTTTCAATTTGTACCCTAGAGGAGGTGTGTTTAATTGCAGCTAATTCTTCCATCAATAGAATCAATTCTTTTATGCTTAGCAGATAACTTGAGACATACAAGGCAAGCTCTTAAGCTCCAAATGATTCTTCTTAGAATGAAGGCACTACAGCTATTACATTGAATACATGACATGCTGATTAAGACGGTTATGATGCAGTTCTAGGACAAGGAGAAAACGTGGGTGTTATCCCTAATTAGAGGACAGATGTCAATCTATATGACGACTATATAGGCAATGCAACCACGGGGTTGGTGGGGTGAGAGGTGGGGTGGGTGAGAATGTAAGTGTCCCTGGCCAGTAGACCTTATATGAACTGAGATTTCTGATTTTAAAAGGCTATGCAAGGAATGTAGGCAAGCTACAGTTTTCTAAATTTACAACCAAAATTTATATTGTTTGCCACTAGACTGTAGATCAAGATGGCTGTGAACAGATAGAAATGTGATAGAAACAGAAAGATAGGAAGAGCAAGGTTTATTTTTTGGGGTTTTTTTAAATTCTTTTGTGTTTGTCCTCCTCCTTTGGTGCAGTTACTCTAACACACCACAGTGCCTAAGTAGTATAATAAGAGAATAAAACAGGTAATAGGCAAGGAAAATTTATATAAAAAAACAGCCAAGTAGTAAAGTTAGAAAGCGTAGCTTTGTAGAGTCTCTTGAAGTTGTGATAGCAATTACTGGATCAGACTGTTTGCTCAGGCAACAGAGGCTGATTGAATTAACAGCACCCTGTGAGGCAGGCTTGTAACAGAACAATGGAAACTTTAAAAGTTCAAAATGAAATCTTACTTCTATATATCAGCCTACTATGCAAAGGACCCTGGAACTTTAAAATGTATACCTTTACTGCAAAATTAAGTAGGAAACCAGGTCTCTGCAAATCTAAAAGCAAATGTTTAATTCAGGAAACAGGTCTCTGCAAATCTACATCTGGCCTACACAAGTATGTGACCACACACAGCCAGACACACTGAGTTGCTTTTATGCAGCCTCATCCAAGAGCATGTGGTTGTCAGATGGGGGCCACGGCACATGCCTGATGGCACACATCCCTCTGGACTGTGTTCCAACTAGGTTCAACCAGACCACAGTTCCTGTGACTTGAACTTTGTGACCACATAAACATTCAGGACCAGCTGCGCCCTTGGGATAATGTGGGACATAGGAAGAAAAGGTCTCGAAGAAAAGGTCTCTTTTGTAGTACTGACACTTGTTTGTCCAACCCACAGCTACAGGACACATGTGTCAACATGTGGGTCACATCAGAGATGCAGGAAGGGCACCAGGTGACACAAGGTGGCATTGTCACTTGATGGCAAGTGTAGAGGGAGCTATGTGTCTATAGACCGATATGCATAACATGTCTGCAGTAATCCAGGCACCAAACACACTGTATTAGCTGTTGCGCTGGTCTGTCATGGGAGTGTAGCCTTTTATATGTGTCACCTGTGTGAAGAACATGTAACTCAACTCTGCATTCTTTCCTTGACAGCTGGAGGATATGCGGAAGAAAAACCAGGAGCTGTGTCAGAAGTTACCAGACCTCCTGGAGGAGGTGCTGGCTGAGCAGCAGCACCAGCAGGAAGGTGCGTTGATATAACTCTCACTTCAACATACACATACACACACCCCAGTCAGCAAGAGGTTTTACAGATTTGACAATTGGACATGTCTTCATCCATCTGTAAGGTATGGATACTTTGCCTAGGGTGTTTTTGCAAAGATCATGCATGCAGCCATAGCACATGTTTGTCAGTGCATCCTGTGTGACTTTCCACTATGTGCAAGAGCTTCATTATGCATTTGTGAGGAACTACACACAGTATATGTGTTCACACCATACATTTTATGTGTGTAGCGTTGTCCATCTGCTTGTATGATGTGCATCTCCTACAAACCATCTCTAACTGGATGCAGTTCACACACAGGGGACAAGTCCAGCACAAGGATATCTCAGAACATCACATGCCTTTCACTATCTGTTTGTGAGCTCTATAGGCATTACAAATGGCGTGTGAGTTAAGCCCCTTCTTAGATACATTGAAACATAGAAATATGATCACAGAAAAAGACCACATAGCCTATCTAGTGTACCCTTCCATATCAACTACAATGTTCCCCTCCGTTCCTTTATGTTTGCCCCATGCTTTGTGGAATTCTGATACTTTCCTCGCTTATGCAACCTCCACTAGGTGACTTCCACACATCTACCACTTTTTCCATAAAGAAAACTTCACACATAGCTCTTGAGTCTGTCCCCTTTCACCCTCATCCTATATCCCATAGCAGTTGAGCATACTTTCACTTGCAAGAGACTCTCTCCTTGTACATTGCTACCATAGAGGTATCTACACGTCTCTATCATATCTTCTCTATTCCACCTTTCTTCTAATGTATACATATTGTTTTTTTGCATGTGTCCCCATATGCTTCAGAACGGGCACCACAGACCATTTTAGGGACACTCTCTGCACCAACTCCATCCTGTTGATATCCTTTGGAAGGTGTGGTCTCCAAAATTGCACATCCTATTCCAGATGGGGTCACATCAGAGACTTATACAGAGGATCCTTTTTTCTGCTGACCATTCCTCTCCCAATGCACCCATGCATCCTTCTGTCTTTCACTGTTGCCTTTTCTATGCGTGTAGCCACTTTAAAATCAGCAGACACGATCACACCCAGGTCCCACTCTTCTTTCATCTACAGGGTACTTCACTGCCTACACTGTACTGCTCCCTAGAGTTTTTGCAGCCTAAATGCATGATCCTGCCTTAGTTGGATACTCAGTTATATCTTCAGCACAACAAGTCTCAGAGCCAGACAATTGCATCATGGCATCTTAATTTCTGTTCCGCACCTGCCATTATTGAGTCTTTGACATGTGCCCGGTAGCTGGGACATAGACAATGTGGTATACATGCAGCCACAGGAGAAATGTGGTATGGTTTTAAAAGTTATAATGTATTTGGAGAAGCTGACGAGCATGTTGTCAGCTTTGAGGGCAACACATGTTCACCAGACCAGCTTAGTGGCATATAGTTATTCCTTGCTAGGTATGTTCTAAACAAGTGCTACTGTGATGAGCATTTAGTGTCAGAGGACATACTGCAATACAACAGTACACAATGTGCTCCTTTCAGGATGAACATCATAATAAGCTGTCTTTGCTTCTTGCACAGGTGCTGGTCCTTCTTTACAGCCAGTACAGACCTCCTAGCCAAGACATACAGCTGCCAAAGCAGCCCCTCCAGCCATTGGAGGAGAGAAGGAGGAAGAAGAAGAGGCTGAGGAGGACATGGACGTGGCTATGGAGGAACCTCACCAGCCAGCTGACAGCCCCTGACCTCTTCCAAGCAGCACCATTGCTGCAGGGGAGGACCTGCCCTGCCACCCTTCTGATGATCCAGGAGAAGACATGCCCTTATCCCCTCATACACTTGCTGAGGAATCCCTAGCTGGAGGAGACTCCGGAGAGGACAGGTTCCTACCTGCTCCATAGTCCACCTGTAGATCAAGGGCTCCCAACACTGCTGGCACATTTGCAGCAGCCAGGTCATGGTCAATGGCTGTCACTCAGACTCCATGTTGCTGGCACCTGGGGCTGGCGAACCCTGACTGTGACCTGGCTGGTGTGGTAGGTGTCTTGATTGGCACAATCCAGGACCTGCAGGAGACCATGGAGCAGTTGCAGGCCCAGAATGCGATGTCAGCAAGGCAGATAGCACAGCTGGAGGAGGAGGTGAGGTACCTTTGGTATCACTGGTGACACTCTCACAGTCATCACTATTCTCTCTGAGTCTCTTCTCCAGCCAGGGGTTCTGCAGTATTGGCTGCCTCCTTCGTTCCCACCCCCTCCTTGACCTGGGAGATGTCATAACTGGATGCAGGTCTTGTGAGTCCTGCCAATTGATCACAAGGGCATCATATGTT
Organism: Ichthyophis bannanicus; assembly: GCA_033557465.1. Lineage (NCBI taxonomy): Eukaryota > Metazoa > Chordata > Amphibia > Gymnophiona > Ichthyophiidae > Ichthyophis > Ichthyophis bannanicus. Next base: position 856,063,461 of record CM066032.1, read on the forward strand.
ACAGCACTGGGAATTTTACTTTTCTGTTCAAACTGATTTGATTTGATCATACACCTGAGGTCAACATTGTTGGCACCCTTGCTTTTGAAGTATGCTGCAGCTAGACAAATATTTTACAGTAGCTAGAGAAATATTTTAACATATTGCAACTGTTTGTCATCATAATATGTTCCTAATATGCTCAAAGGTGTGCAACCACAATAGAGTTATCTGTGCAACGTAGACATCATGATTGATGAGAAGAAAACCACATATGACTTGGACAAGATTAATGGCATCCTTCACTAATATTTGGTTGCAAACCCTTGCCAGTGATGACAGCATCCAAATGTTTTTTGTAGCCATCTATAAGTTCCGTACATCTGTCTGCTGATAGTTTCTCTCCCTCTTCAACTATGATGTTTAGCAGCTCATGAATGTTTCCAGGGTTCCTTTTACCAATGGCAGATGTCAGCTACATGCAAAGGTTCTCTATTGCACTGATATCAGGACTCATTGCTGGCCTGTTTTTTTCCCTTTTCACCATTCTTTTGTACTTTGGGATATATATTTAAGGTCATTGTCCTGCTGGAAGACCCATGACCTTCAACACAGACCTAGCTTTCTGACACTACAGTAGGTAGCACATTGCACTCCACCAGACCTTGGTAGTCCTCTGACCTAATGATTCCTTTCATATGTTGCAGCCCTCTAGTTTATGAGGTAGCAAAAAAGCCCAACTACATAATGGAATCTCTACCATCTTTAACTGTGGGAAAGGTGTCCTTGATCATTTGAACCTCTTTTCTTATGTTGCAAATGAATGGCTGGTCTGCATTGGTAAAGAGCTGACATATGTATCTGTGCAGCGCTGCATACTCTTTGAGCGCTATATAAATGATTAATAACAGTAGCAGTAATAATTTGGTTTAATTTCTCCTAAGAACATTTTCCCATAAAAACTGGGTTTCTCAACATGAGTTATGGCAATGATCAGGCATGCCTTCTTATGCATGTCTTTGAGCAGTGGGGTCCTCCTTGGCCTTCTCCTATGAAGTCTGTGCAGTGTGCAGCATAAGGTGCAGGTTGAAACCACTACTCCCAATTGACTCAGGTCAACCTTGAGCTCCTTGGATGTTGTATGTGGTATTTTTCCCACATTTCAAACTAGCCTTAGAGGACATTATGGATTAATTTTCCTTTTCCCACCATGTCCTGGAAGGTTCTGTCAATTCCATTGGCAGAAATCTTCTTGAAAACATAGGAAACTGTGGACACAAGGGGACAGGAATGGTCTTGTACCCTTTGAACTGTCATGTTTGCTGATAAAGACTTTTGTGACAGCGTCAGACATCTCTCTTGTCATCACCATTGGTAAAAATGGAGTAAATGTGGCCATTTTTAACATTACAGCCATCATTCATTGGTTGATTGATATCATGTGGGTACAGTTGATCAGAGCAGCATGAGGTTATTCTGGTCCATCAGATTTGCAATGTTTCTAAGGGTGCCAATAATCATGTCCCTGCCAATATCCCAGTCCTCAAAACATTTTATGTTCTTTACATTCTTCTCTTGAGGTCCCAGACTGCACTTTGACATGCCATTGTAATATGTGTCTTATTCATGTGGCTTTTGTTTTTGTTTTCATTAAACTGAAAGTTTAGAGTGATAATAAATATAGTTCATGTTTTCTTATTTCAGCTCACAATGTGTGGTTATTGTGGCCCTGATCAATGCAAACTGTCAGTAATACAACATAACATGGATATTACCTACATGTGCACTAATTTCACACAGACCTCCAGGTGGGACATCAACATTCCTATGAATAGATGGCTGCATATTTGCAGGTCCTGCAGACTCTGATCCACATACATGCATGTTGAGATACTGCTTTGGGAGGGAGTGACCCCTATCAGACTTGCCCTGCACATGTGCCTACGTGGACTCCTGCACAAAACATATATACATCATGTGCAGGCAGATAACTGATGCTAAGGCTAGACCACCTCTTTCATGGCATTGATTCATGTCTATAAAATGTCTTTTCACCACAGTCAGACATGATGCCTCCACCGCACTTTCAGTTTTAGCACATGATCTTTTCTGCACATGATAGCTGTCATCTGCAGAGGTTCCTCACATTGTGTCAGTTGAACTGGCCATCCATGGCAAAGTGGTACAGGACATTGGTACAGATGACCACAGGGCAGCATATTTCATATCACGAATAGGAGATGCAGTTTCATGTCCTCCCACATGACACTCCAGCAGGTGCCCTCCAATTGACTCTCTTGGCAGCATTCAGAAGGCATGTAGACATCAGTCCTCTGCAATAACATGTGTTTCACACTGCTCTATGTGGACATTTGACATTGGCCCATTTGGATGCAGCTTCTATCACAGCCAACAACCACACAGAGTGTGTGTGGGAAGGTTGTATTTGGCTCACCCATCATTGTCTCTGTGGGATTGTAGGCATTGGGGATACCCTGTGCAGTTGCCATCATGCATGCTTTTTGAGCAGGTCTGTGGTGGGCATGGACAATGCATTGGAGGATGTGATAGTTGCCAAACACCTGAGCAACTGGATAAAGGAGCATGCACACCATCAGTGTCCAGTGAATTCTCAACACACAGACACAACTGTAGTGGCAGTTCATCTATGGGGGTGAATGTAAGGTGAAAATAAGTGCCAAGAGGGATGTGCATGCTTGGCCAACAGCATTCATATGTGTAGACATGGAAAGGTGTGCAAGTGTGTCTTTATATATTCTTGCGCTGTGCAAATATGTGACACACTAATCCAATGGGTGGGCCATTTCATGGGGCCTAACAGTCACTTTCATCAAGGTTAAACATCGTGCTCTTCAAAACACAAAACACTACAGTACCTGGTTCAGAGTTCCAAGCTAAAATCTCTCCACATTTCAAACTGTAATTGAGTGCACGATTGCCAACATTGGGTGAGAACATAGATATGCTTTGGGAAGACAACTTCATTGGATAAATTGCATGGTACCTTTTCACACCATCTCATCTTGGTGAAGCACAACACGGTTCTCACCCAATGTAGTAAACCCTGGACAGAATGGAGATACCTTCATATAAGAAATTTGAGGTCCAAGACGTACAGCTGTGAGGTCATTAGCCTGATAGGTGTTAGGCACTGTGGACACCACAGTTTGTGAGCTATATGCTTACACTTACAATTCTTCAGGGCCCGGGCCATACCTTCTTGTGGAACTTTACAAGCTGTGTGGTCTCCTAATGCACAGTGTAAGTGGCATGCATTCATTCTAGAGCCAGGATTCCCATTAGTATCCTGGGCCCTCCCCAGCCAGTTAGGTTTCTAGATATCCACAATGACTAGGCATAAGACAGATTTATATTCAATGGAGGCAGAGTCAACAAACCTCTATCATGCATATTCATTGTGGATATCCAGATAAGTCAACTGGCTAGGAGGCAGGTTTGGAAAACCCTGTTATCGAGGGTAGCAGAATATGGTAGCAGGCTCTGTAGTCAGACAGGTATATACATGATCAAAATAGATGCTATAGATATCTGATGGGTCTGCATTAATTTTGCTGCTTGTTTCTTTTCCTCAACCTGCAGGATGTTTTTTATATCTGTGCCTTCCTAGGTACAACACATGATGATCTTCATCAGACAGAGTGTTCATCTCAGTGCATACTAAACATCAGTGACATGCTGTGGGTCTATTAACTGACCCCTGACAATATGCACAGATATTACATGCAATTATTTTGGTCAGTGAGAGGTATTGAACTCTCAGCCTTTCCTGTATGGGGTAGTTAATATGCTACTATGCTAATCACAACTGACTATGAGCTGTGTGGTTTTTATTTCCATTAGACATGACTGACATATTTACATATGGTGCATCAGCAGTGCAGCCATGGCAACATTTCACCTATCATGGGGATAGCCTTGTGTGCCTAGACGGACGTTTTGTTAGCTTTGGTCTGATTTGTTTGGTTTCTAACTTTGGTGCCACATCTGTGGCAAGATTGTGATAGTGCTATTTGCATTGGCCATTGAGTGCAGTGTTCACAAAGTATCCCCGTGGCATGCTGTTCCTTGTTCATCTTTGAGTTGGGGTTGACATATATCATATAAGTTCTGGACACCCTATACAACCCTTTGCTGTACTTACTCCCCTACTGGTAGCATGTGATCCTGTTTGTGTAGGACAATGGCTCAAATAGGATGTGCTGCTTCTATACTCCCCCTCAGCCTACCTTCTGCCCTTGAGAGATGTGTGCCTATCTTGCAGATGCTATACAGTCATTAAAAATGGAAGCACTACCACAATCACTGACAGGAGCCATGTGTGAGGGTGGACAGTTTTATGGGATTCAAACCACCTTTCTATCATGGCCTTCTGCATCTGTCAGTCCAGAATTAATGACTTTCCTTTCTGTGATCATGACAATGGGATAACCGTGACATTCTGCATTTCTCTTTCCTGTTGGGAGTCAGACCTGATTGTCGCAGACCTGACTGATGCATGCTTGTTTACTCACAATGACACTACTTATATTTTTGGTGTGATGCTTACCAAACCATACATGAATGATATTGATTTGTCCCCACAAATGTCACTATGCACAATATTGGGGGCAAATTTGCAGCAGGGGTGCTTTGGGTCTGCGAGCCCATGCAACATTTTCTTGCACCTAAGAACATAAGAACATAAGATATGCCATACTGGGTCAGACCAAGGTCCATCAAGCCCAGTATCCTGTTTCCAGCAGTGGCCAATCTAGGTCATATGTACCTAGCAGTATCCCCAAAAGACACAGGTTCCACAATGCTTGTATTGGGTCAAGCATTGATATCCTGGGTCCCTTTTTAAATGGTTTATGGACCTTTCCTCCAGGAACTTGTCCAAACCTTTTTTAAGCCCAGCTACACTAACAGTTCTTACTACATCCTCCGGTAACAAATTCCAGAGTTTGATTAGACATTGAGTGAAAAAATATTTTCTCGTATTTGTCGTAAATTGTTTACCCTGTAGCTTCATTACATGTCCCCTAGTCTTTCTATATTCTGATAACATAAACAATCGATCTACGTTTACCCGTTCCACTCCATTCATTAATTTATAGACCTCTATCATATCTCCCCTCAGCCGTCTCTTTTCCAGGTTGAAGAGCCCTAACCTTTGTAGCCTCTCTTCATAGGAGTATCCTTCCATCCCCTTTACCATTTTGGTGGCTCTTCTCTGTACCTTTTCTAATAACGCTATATCCTTTTTAAGATACGGCGACCAGAATTGCACACAATATTTAAGGTGTGGTCGTACCATGGAATGATACAGAGGCATTATAATATCCTTTGTTTTATTTTCCATTCCTTTCCTTATGATACCTAGCATTCTATTTGCTTTCTTGGCCGCCGCTGCACACTGGGCAGAGGGTTTTAACATGTTATCCACGATGACTCCTAAATCTTTTTCCTGGGTGGTGGTTTCTAATGTTGAGCCTTGCATCGTGTAACCATAGTGTGGGTTGTTCTTTCCTAGGTGCATAACTTTGCACTTGTCCACATTAAATTTCATCTGCCATTTGGATGCCCAGTCTTCCAATTTATCCAGATCCTCCTGCAGTTTTCCACAGTCCTCTTGGGTTTTAAAAACCTTAAAAAGTTTTGTGTCGTCTGCAAATTTGATAACCTCACTAGTTATTCCCTTTTTCCAGGTCATTTATGAATATGTCAAAAAGTAGCAGACCCAGTACAGATCCCTGGGGTACTCCACTATATGCTTCATTCTCTACATCCATGTATCATTCTCCACATAGGCTTCGTGATCACTCATGTATTTTCATGGCAGCTGGTACACCTAGGCCCAAACAATTGTTCTTTGCTCCCTAGGACATATCACACAAACATCACCTGCAGAGGATGTGCAGGTCACCACTCATGCTCAAGACGTGTATCCCCACTTCTCTGCCACCCAGTGATACCACCGCAAACGAGCAGAGCACCCCTCAATAATAACATCCACTTGCCTCCCACATTATCCTCACACTCACTGTCTAACACATAAGGGACACATGACTGTGACATGGCCATCAGCTATTACCTTTACTTCCAACTAGCAGCTGAAATGTGACTTGCAGTAAGGTTCCCTTATCCGTTAAGGTAACCAGCCTTATCAAGCATTAATGTGCATGCTTGGCATCCTTACCGCCCAATGTCCTGTTAATGCATGCTTACCGGCTACTAGTGCCCTTACTGTCAGAATGCCTATTCCCCACCCTGGCCTTTAACACACCAAGGGACCCTTAACAATGCCGTTCGCACTTTGATTGAAGGATAAGGTGGTATACAAATCTGTCTAAATAAATAAATGCTGCGCCCTAAAGTAAAAGTTACCCCTTAATACTTAGGATATAAATTGAATTTATGATCTCCAGATTTAAGTTTAATAGTCATGTTTATGTTCTTACTATTTTTCAAACACATTTTATACATATTTATGTATGAATAGCCTACATTAACATGTTTGTTTTATGTGTTGTCTTATGGTTATTTATATATGTATTTATTCACCCAATTATTGTATTTTTTATGTATTATTTGATAATGTTTTTAAATATTATTTTGTTTTAAATGTTTTATATCTTAAGATGGCCGTGTTTTGGCATGCATCTTCATCAGGGGTATGTACGGTGGAAATCGTTGAGCGATATACAGTAGAAGGACAATAAAATCAATTTGAAATTGATTTTGGTGGGTTGTCACCATTATTCACCTCACTCTTTACTTGTTGTTCCTGCCAGGCAGCCAGCCACAAATAATAGAGGGAGTGAAAGGAGCTTCTGATGCAATGAGTTGGTCAATCAGAGTCAGATACATGTGCACCACAGCAAAGGGCCTGAAGTTTTGGTTAACATCATTGCTAGTCCACTACAAGGAGCACCACTACTGGTGCTTATGGAGGCTTTGGAATGATCTTTCCACTTTTGGCCAGTCTAGCTGCAATGCCAGCAATATCTCTACATATTTCACAGTTGCAGCAGCCCCAACAGGCATCAGCAAAGTATCACTTTCAGAGACATCCCAAAGTCCAGCCAAATGGTGGTTCTCACATTTATGATTTGGATGTCCAAAAGTGGGCTTAGAGACATCCAAAGCACAGAGACATTTCCAGAGCCAATTTAGAAGTCAACTCTGGGGATGGCCAAGTCTGAATGGGGGCAAGGAGGAGGCATGGCCATGACGTTCCCAGGATCCTGGACTTCCTTGCCTGATCACAGAAACGTCATGTACGTCCTGTGTTGTGTTTAACATTCGACCTGCTCCAGGCATTAAAGAGTATCTGAAAAGTGCTTGTTTGAACTGAAAAATATCCAGAGGGTGTAGAGAAAAAAGCACTCCATCATCCCCAGTAGTCAGCATAATGTCAACAACAACAACAGCAGGATTTCAACCCTTGCTGTTCTAGTCCTAACCCACTACTTTAACCATTAGACTATCCTAGACATCTAGGTTCTGAAATATGGTTCTGGGGATGTCTATGTAGTTGCCCCTACAGACATCTATATCGGGCACATCCATGTTTATGAAATCATGTCTGCACCTAAACGCGCCTGCTTTTTTTTCCGATGTTCTAGCTTAGACTTCCCAAACTGCACTTGGATGGCTCTTCTAAAATTTCCCTCTAATTTTTCCTTCTGAAATATGTTCTCGAAACCAATGTTTTATCATTATCATTGGAAATGTAACCAAGAAGGTAGCTCTAGTAGAGGTTAAAATATTGAGTCCTCCAGGACTAGGATTAACCACAAAATCATCACCATTCTCTTTGGGCTCATTCTCCACTTTCATTTTAGCAGGAATACAGTAGCATTCACAAATGAGCATGTTTTCAGAATCAGAAATATTGAACACTTCTTTAAAAGGCTGCTTTTGGATCCTGATCCTCTTATTCTCCTGTTAACCGCCTATGTGTATCTTCACCATACCCTAGTCCCCAGTTTTGCTGTGTTGTCCGTCTTGACTAGTTTGTAAGCTCTGATGGGCAGGGACTGTCTCTTACATATATATGTATGGCACTGTGTATGCCTTTTAGCGCTATACAAATGATAAATAGCAGTAGTAGTAAAATATTTTCTTGACAAAATCTCTAGTGAACATAGAAAATTCTAAATTCTTAAATTCCTAGTGCTAGCAGCAGTCTCTAGGGATCCAAGCTTTTGATGTAAGACCATTTTTAAAGCTTCTAGTATCGGCAAAGAAACAGCTTGAGTTTCCAAAGAGGAAATCCATCTATCTAATGAGGCAACATTTATCCATTTCCTCAAATTTACCGAAGGTTTTCTAAATAACAGAACATATTTGGAAAACAGTATCATGAAGTAAAGTCTCAGTCCTTGTAATCACCTGCCAAATGTCCCTTAAAGAAACCTTATACTAACTACAGGTGGTACTATTTCAAATAGAGGAAAAGCAACAGTTTTGGCAAACCAGTAGACATATGAGAACCAGGGTTAGAGAACCCCCTCCGGCACAGCTTGGGCATGGGGAAAGTTAAGACTTGGGATGCTTGACCCATCTGGAGAGCTCCCAGGAGGAGGAGGCAGTGGGCACACAATGGAGCCCAAAAAAGCATCATCCACAGGAGAGAGAGTTTGAATTGCATCACCTAGAATCTGACTCTCTACAGATGTTCATTCATTGGTCATCTGAGGGGTGGAAGCAGCAAGACACTTAGGGGTATGTTTACTAAAGGGTATTACGGTAGCAGGCATAAATGGCACCGATAAGGGGTTTTACATGCATAAAGGGCACTGGGCGGTAGGAGGCGTTCCGGCGTTAAGGATGCAATGGGCCATTTAGGACATTGGGTGTTAAGGTGTCAAGCATGCACTTCCGAAAATGGCTGTCACCCTAAAGCTGAATAAGGGAACACCAAGGAAAGTCAGTGTAAAGGTGATGGATGGAAGGACAGCTGGGAGCTAATGAACCTGCCAGATCCGTGGGCACCCTACGTGGCAGCCAGTAATTTGAACAAGCATGTGGGAGGTAGGTGTACCAATGCACTGGGGGGTGCCAATGTAAAACAGCACAATGTCAGTGTGTGGCATAGGATTGAAAAGACATACTCTCCCTTAGGGGGACTGCAAGAAGAGGGGATAACAGGAATAGCCTGGAGGATGACAGATATAGGAACTGGGTTACGATGGCGGGCCAACTGATGAGAGTGATGGGGTGATCTGACTACTTTACAGAGGAGAACTGTTGTTGTTCTGGCATGTGCCACTTATGGCCCTCTGATACTTAAGGGAGAGATGGAATCAAACTCTTGTCTCCTGCTTATGGAGCCATTGCACTAAACAAGTAGGCTAGACCTCCATACCGCTCTGCACAGCAATGTCTGGATTTAAAGAGACTGCATGCCACTGCCTATAATGTCTGCTGTGTGTGCCAGTATAGGTTAGCCCCTCTAGTACCCATGAGGCACTGCACATGTGGAACAGCAGTCTGTAGCTGATCACCAAATGGAGAATGCACTGATCCATCACATCAGCTCAGTAAGACACACTGACAGTGTGTGCTACAAGCACAGAACAGCTACAAACCGTGCTACTGAGCAGTTTCAGCAGTCACCATGAGGGTAAGGATGGGCACCCTGCACCTCGTCCCCAGAGCTTGCACTATTAGAGATGGTCTCTGACAGCCATGCCACAGATCCACATCACTGCTAGTATGCGACAGGTATTGTCTGCAGTGTGTTATGCAAGTTGCCTTGTTTTCTGCACAATTGCAGCATGCCATAGGTGCCTGTCACAACTGGGCTCTATGTCCTGCCCCTGTTAGACAGGGACTCTCCTAGAATAGTGCATGTCAGTGCCCAGTGTCACAGCAGCTGATGCCATGGACGCCAAATGCAGTGGGGGCCTCTAGATTTACATAGGGCTGCTGCTACCATTGGGCTGGCCCTGCCTTGCCCATAGTGAGCAGGCCAGGAACAACTGCTGCCCCAACCACCTGGAAATACCAGTCCACCACAGTATGCACAGACTCCACCTGCTGCCCACCACAGGGCTGTTTCAGTCATGCACATACTACCTGTGGCTGGTCAACACACAATGCATGTGCAAAGAGCAACCATGTACATTTTGGCTTAGGACAAACAGCATGGTCACTCAGCATTTGGGCTCCCAGTCCAGAAAGAGCACCCACATAACTGGAACTTGACATAATATAGCACGATATGGATACATAGCCATGCCATGGTCACAGCTTGGTCAGAGTGAGAGTGCCCTCACAGCGTGAACTGCTGTGGCCATCCAGGCCAGGCACATGGCACATGGGCTCTATGAAGTCTCAGCTATTGACTCGACCGCCAATGCAGACACATCCTGGGCAAACTGCTGTGTTTCAGGCCATACCCACAATCCTCTGCTCCTCATCATGCACATTTGCAGACTAATGCTGAGAACAGCTTAAGCAATGTGGGGTACAGTGCATTGCAGAAGGCCACAGAACTCTGGAGAGACACACACCCACACACACACACTCACATCGCCAGATTGCAAAAGTGGGGATGGTTGGCATTCCTGCCTGCCACTTTGGTCTCCATATCAGCTCAGGCATTGTTAACATGTGCTTATTGTGCAGTTGCTAGTAGCGCGTTCTGACATTAACGCCCGCTCAGTGTGCCAGTGCTATCAGTCTGCCTTTCCATCCAGCTATGGATAGTGGAGCCTGCCTGTCTGGCTGATGGGTGTTTGGACCCTTGCTGGCCGATTTATTGGGGGTTGTAAATGCTGGTGCTGTACCTGCACTGTAGGATAAAGTTTACCCACATGGATATGATCCACAGCCAGGTCTTGGGCCTGTGACTCTCTGCTCATATACACACTAGCTTTGTGTGTTGCAACACAGAGCTGCCATATGGATTCAGCAGTCCCTGTGTGCTGCTGTGGTCATTAACAGGCTGAATGCAGGCATGAGTAGGGGTCTTCCTATGCCTGCTGTGATATCAGCATGGCCTGTGCCATACCTGTCTGGCAAGATGTGTTTGGCAAGTGTTGGAGGGGGTCGTGTTGTTCAGCCTGTATGTCACGATGGCTCTGTATGCTGCTGGTGGCAGATGCTGCACCTGCCGCCAATACCCTCACACCATGCTGACATGGCAGCATGCTGTCAGTGGAGGTGGGGTGCAGTCCAAAACCATCCACCATGCAGCTTAGTGGTGCACCTAAGGTGCCAGTTCTGGATGGGTGTATAGGCACCTATGGGTGGCCATGCTACCCCCCCTCCCCCCAAACAGCTGCCGCCAGTATAATATACTTGGGCACTATGCTATTGCTGCTAATGGAGCACCACAATCACTATCTTGGCTCACCTGTCTGTGGATCACATTGCAGACGTTAAATAGGCTCTCTCCCCTCAAAATAAAACCCTTTCCATGAGTTTTTACTTGGCGTTATGGTTCCCAGGGTTAAAGGGTGCTACCGCAACACGCATTAAGGGAGCGCCCACTGTTAATGCCCACTCTCCACCCGTTCACGTCCACTCTCCACCTATTTACGCCCACTCTCCACCCGTTCACGCCCACTCCCCGCCCATTCACACCCACTCCCCGCCCGTTCACGCCCACTCTCCGCCTACTGTCTCCTTAATGCTGCAGGAGCCTTTAATGCTTGTTAATGCAGCTTTTTTGCAGCGTTAAGAGCACAAGGATGCCGATAACAGGCGTTAACGGCACACTTGCTACCTTAATGCCCTTCAGTAAACATACCTTTTAGACTTGTTCTTCCTCTTTCCCATCCATCAGGTAAAACAAATTCACTGCATACTCCAACACTACAAACACCACTACTGTTACTACTTATTTGCAGAATGCTACAAGGTGTACGTAGCGCTGTACATATAGATGCAAGAGGCGTTCCCTGTTCATCAGAGCTTACAATCTAATCAAGACAAAGAATATCACCTAGACTAGAGTATGGTAAGATACACCTAAGTACTGAACAAGAGAGCGAGAAGGATCAGGATCCAAAGGCAGCACTCCAACCACCTTGGTACTAATCCGCCTTGGCACCACCACTGCACTTCTGGTACTCTAAAGGGGCTTCAAAGGGGCATTCCCCTCTAGACATAACCCTTAGGTACACACCTGCAGCCATGTGTTACAGTGGTGCTTGAATTTAAAGCCCTCCTCAGCTTCTTCAGTGATGTCAGTGCGAGTTACCTTTCAAAACCTGCAGGAAGATCTCCCGGCGCAGTTCAAACAAGGTCTCCTCGCTCTGGTAAGCTGACAAACTCCCCTGCTCATGCAAATTTTACTGTAGCACTTATACAGAATGCTCCGTAAATGCTGGGCTAACAGATGGACAAGAAACAGAAACCTGTATGCATTGTCCTCCATATTTGCTTTTGCAGTATGATTCTCAATTAGAAGAGCTAGTTTTAGATCTTGAAGGTGGCACAGCAAGGCAGTCAATGAAGTCTTGTTTTGCTGATCCTGCCCTGCCAGTTCATTTTAGTTTTCAGAAAAATTCCTAGAAGTAAACATGTTCCTTAAAAAGTTATATGGTAGTTTGGTACTTCAAACAGTAAAAATGCAGACTAGTTTCCCTCTGTGCAAGAAACCATTTGAGGTGACAACTTAATGTGGGAGAAATCAAATGTTTAGTCTCCTTTACTTCAGTTTCAGCTTTTACAGAAAGTTTTCTAATTGAGGCAGAGTATATAGACTGAGTATTACTATTAATAATTATAAACAAATTTGTACTATCTCGTAACCACAAACCACTCAACATACATGGTACTAGGAGAAACAGCAAGATCATGTCTGTTTTTCTTCTATCAGCCTATACCGTCTCTAGTTGATACAAAACAGTCACCACACTCCATTAAATAAACTTCTCCTCAATGGCATTTATGGTATTTTAAAGTTTATTTAAGGGATATTTTCACATGGTATGCTGCAAGGGGGGATTTCTACTGTGTACTGAGCCAAATCATAATCTACTGGAGTATGCATGAGATTGAAAGAAAAAAACTTACATTGACTGGAACAAGACAGATAAACAAAGGAAATGTACTGTCATAGTGTAGGTTTTTCATTTTATTATTTATTTATTTGATTTTATACCTTTATTTATTTATTTATATTTTGTACTATCCAAGAATGAGCTTAATGGATTACAGCGTCATATACATAAGAACTTATACACTACAACACAAATTTATTTATTTATTTATTTAGCAAGCATTTGTAGCCCGCTCCTTCCAGCGATCAGAAGCGGGTAGGATTACTATTGTGAAACTGCCGAATCAAGGCAGGTACAAATTTTGTTTACATACAGATTGTCAGAAAAGCACATCATACAGAGTTAACACTTCTTAGCTATGGGGGAGTTCATTTACATATATACATAAATACATATATACAGGATAATCTTCTTGGACACAGTGGTCAGGGGCTGCTCCATCTGTGGGTTTAGTTCAGGTTGAAATGTGATTGGAAAATGTGCGTTTTGAGTTTCTTTCTGAAGTCTAGAAGGTCATTGCTAGCTCGTAGTTCTGGTGGGAGTTGGTTCCACAGTGTTGGCGCCACATATGAGAAAGCCCTGTGGCTGGTGTTAGTTTTGGCAGATCTTATATCTGTTGGAGTGTGAAGGATGTTGGAATTGTGGGTTCTTCTGTTTCGGGTAGGAGGTTGCAATCTTACTAGGTTGTTGAGGAAGGAAGGTGCTAAGTTGTGGATGAGTTTGAAGGTGGTTGTTAGTATTTTGTATTTTGTGCGAGCTGTTATGGGTAGCCAGTGTAATTGAATTAGCACTGGTGTGATGTGGTCACTTAGATTTTTCTTCATTATGACCCTTTATGACAAATATAACAAAAGCAAACTAAGGGTCCCTTTTACTAAAGTGCAGTAAATGTTTGCACCTACCACCCCTTAACTGCAAAAGTTAAGATGCAGTAAATGTAATACTGTAAGGTAAATGCAGGGGGCATGCCTAGAATCTTCCCTGCATTTCACAGGGCAAACATGTAAATGGGCTCACATTCCCTGCTGAGGAAAATAGCATGGGAGAACTTGCACTGCCTGCTGAGGCAGGGAACATAGGCTCCAACAGAGAAATTAAACCAGCTACCAGGGGTGGCTCTATAATGAGGCTGAGTGAGACGGTGGCCTCAAGCGGAAACTTTTTGGGGGCGGCAAAAATTGCCCCCAAAAAACCTGCCTCACTCGGCCTTCAAAAACCAAAACCAAAACCCCGATGAGAGGAGCCGCTGCTGCTGTCGCTGCGGCAGCAGCAGAATGAAGTGCCCCACGGCTGCCCAGGCAGAGCCCTCTTATCTCCTTCAGCGCCGGCTTTTCAGAGCCACAAAGGGAGAGTTTCCCTTTCTCGTGGCTCTGTTAAGCCCGCTGGCACTGATGGGAAACAGGAAATGCCCTTTGTGGCTCTGAAAAGCCGGTGCTGAGGGATATAGAAGGGCTTTGCCGGGGAGGCTGCGGAGCACTTCATTCTGCTGCTGCTGCTTTAGCAGCCAGGGTTTTTTTTTTCAATTTTCCTGGGGTGGGTGGGGGGGGGGGGTGGTGAGGACTGGAAGTGGGCTGATGGGAGGTTAGGACTGGAAATGGGCTGATGGGGGGGGTTAGGACTGATAATTTATTTATTTATTATTTATTTATTTATTACAGTTTCTTATATACCGCGCTATTTAGAATCAGCGCGGTTTACATCATAACAAAATGACCATTACGACAAACTGTCAGGTTTTACATTGAACAGGAGTACAAACTTGGATAACTGGGTTAACTATATACATAATCTATCTACACTGCAGTAGTGCGCTATAGTAATGCGCTATAGGGGAGGCTAGGACTGGAAATGGGCTAATGGGGGGTTAGAACTGGAAATGGGCTGATCGGGAAGGGTGCTAGGACTGGAAATGGGCTGATTGGTGGGGTTAGGCCTAGAAATGGGCTGATTAGGGGGGCTAGGGCAGGAAATGGGCTGATTGGGGGGCTAGGACTGGAAATGGACTTATTGGTGGGGTTACGACTGGTAATGGCAGATGGGGGGCTAGCACTGCAAATGAGCTTGGACTGGTATTGGGCTGATAGGGGAGCTAGGACTAGAGTGGGATGATAAGGGGGATAGGACTGGAAATGGGCTGGGACTAGAAATGGGCTAATGGGGGAGGGGAGGAGAGTGCTGCTGGCCCTGGAAGTAAACTAGGGGTTAGGGCTACAAATGAGCTGATGCAGGAGGATGGTAGAATAGGACTGGAAGGGAGTGGATAATGAGAGGGTCTGCCAGGGGAAGGAGGGGCGGGAAGGGAGCTGACATGGGGGAAGGAGAGGGCTAGAAAGGAGCTGACACCTGGGATGTACTGAAGGGGGAATGGAAGGGAGCTGACACTTGGGGATGAGAGTGGTAGGTGGTTGGGTAATGGGGAGGAGGCTGGAAGGGAGCTGACATGCGAATGGCACTGGAAAGGGGATGGACAGATGGTAGGGCGACTGGAAGGGAGCTGACTTGGGGGTGGCACTGAGAGTGGACGTGAGCTGATATCTGGGATGGTATTTGGACTAGAAGGAGCTAGGTAGTAGGGAAGGAAGGGGAATGGAAGGGAATGGAGACCAGTGGCAGTCGTGGGAATGCAAGGCGGTTGACATTGGAAGGTGGGAGGGAAGGACTGAAAAGGGGGCTGATACTGGGGAGGGTTACTGGAACTGGAAATGGGTTGAAGGAAGGAAGTGAAGAAAACAATAGAAGAGATAAGAAATGGCAGATGGACCATAGACCACAGAAAGAGAGCTAAGAGAAGCCTCAGATCGGGACCAGCATGATCAGAGAATAAAATGGTCAGACAATAAAGGTAGAAAAATAATTTTATTTAATTTTAGTGATTGGACTTTGTGCTATTTTTATATTTTACACAAGCATTGTGGAACCTGTGTCTCTTGGGGAAACTGCTAGGTACATATGACCTAGATTGGCCACTGTTGGAAACAGAATACTGGGCTTGATGGACCTTGGTCTGACCCAGTATGGCATATCTTATGTTCTTATGTTATGTAGATGTAGGGATGTTACCCATGACTGAAATGGTATTTAAAGGTGCGGAGGAATTGAAGGAAATATCGATACATTGGGAAGATGTATTACAACTATTCGATAAACTGAAGAGTAGCAAATCACCTGGGCCGGATGGTATACATCCAAGGGTATTGAAAGAACTGAAATATGAGATTGCAGACCTGCTATTAGAAATCTGTGAACTATCATTAAAATTATCTCTAATACCTGAAGATTGGAAGATCGCCAATGTAACACCAATTTTTAAAAAGGGTTCCAGGGGTGATCCGGGAAACTAAAGACCGGTGAGCCTGATGTCAGTACTGGGAAAAATGGTAGAAATCATCATAAAGAATAAAATTACTCAGCATGTAGATAGTCATGGCCTAATGGGAGACAGCCAACATGGCTTTAGACAAGGAAGATCATGTCTTACTAATCTGTTATGTTTTTTTGAAGGAGTGAATAAACAGGTGGACAAAGGTGGGTCGGTTAATATAGTGTATCTGGACTTTCAGAAAGCCTTTGACACGGTCCCTCATCAGAGACTTTTGGCAAAACTAAAGAGTCATGGGATAGGAGGCAGTGTACTATTGTGGATGAGGAACTGGTTAAAAGATAGAAAGCAGAGGGTTGGGCTAAATGGCCAATTTTCCCAATGGAGAAAGGTGAATAGTGGTGTACCCCAGGGATCTGTGCTGGGTCCGCTGCTTTTTGACATATTCATAAATGTCCTGGAAAGTGGAATAACAAGTGAGGTTATCAAATTTGCAGATGACACAAAACTATTTAAAGTTGTTAAAACCAAAGAGGATTGTGGAAAATTGCAAGACGATCTTGATAAATTGGAAGACTGGGCATCAAAATGGCAGATGAAATTTAATGTGGACAAGTGCAAGGTTATGCACCTAGGGAAGAACAACCCAAACTATGGTTACACGATGCAAGGTTCCACATTAGGAACCAACACCCAGGAAAAAGATTTAGGCGTCATTGTGGATACCATGTTAAAACCCTCGGCCCAGTGTGCAGCGGCGGCCAAGAGAGCAAATAGAATGCTAGGTATCATAAGGAAAGGAATGGAAAATAAAACAAAAGATATTATAATGCCTCTATATTGTTTCATGGTGAGACCATACCTTGAATATTGTGTGCAATTCTGGTCGCCGTATCTTAAAAAGGATATAGCGATTTTAGAAAACGTTCAGAGAAGAGCCACCAAAATGGTAAAGGGGATGGAAGGATACTCCTATGAAGAAATGCTAAAAAGGTTAGGGCTCTTTAACCTGGAAAAGAGCCGGCTGAGGAGAGATATGATAGAAGTCTATAAGTTAATGAACGGAGTGGAACGGGTAAACGTAGATCGATTGTTTACGTTATCAGACTATAAAAAGACTAGGGGACATGCAATGAAGCTACAGGGTAAACTATTTAAGACTAATAAAAGAAAATATTTTTTCACTCAACGTGTAATCAAACTCTGGAATTTGTTACCGGAGGATGTAATAAAGGCTGTTAGTGTAGCTGGGTTTAAAAAAGGTTTGTTATATGAATAATAGATTAATTTATCGGCTCAATAATTTACCTTGAGTTCAATAAAATTTTACTCTGCACTGTAAAAAAGGTTTGGACAAGTTCCTGGGGAAAGGTCCATAAACCATTATTAAGAAGGGACCCAGGATATCAATGCTTAACCCAGTACAAGCATTGTGGAACCTGTGTCTTTTGGGGAAACTGCTAGGTATGTATGATCTAGATTGGCCACTGTTGAAACAGAATATTGGGCTTGATGGACCTTGGTCTGACCCAGTATGGCATATCTTATGTTCTTATGTTCTTATATGCCCGTCCGTCCGTTCTGACCTCTGGGACAGCCTGTTAGTTTCACTCTTGGAAATGTCCTTCATGTCCCCGAACCTCGTTATTCTCGGTGATTTTAACATCCATTTTGAGTCCCCCTCCCGTCAAAAGGACAGAACCCTGCTGTCCTTATTAGAGGATCTCTCTTTGTTCAGCATATTTCCTGCCCCACACATGTTGCAGGCCATACCTTAGATCTAGTCTTTACCCCCACAGCTTCCCCAGTCTTCCCAGCCCACATTTCCCCTCTTCCTCTACCCTGGTCAGATCATTTTTGTCTTTTTTTCTCATTATCCCTCCCACCCCCTCAAAATCCCACACATCACCCCCTTCCACCTCCACCCAGGTTTAGACGTCATATCACCCCACTGACCCTTTAGCAATTCCCTTCAGCAGACTCCCTTTTTCCCCCTTCCATCCCTTCTTTTTCTGTGGATGAACAGACAGCCCTCTGGGCATCCACCCTCACTACTGCTCTGGACCAACTTACTCCCCTCCATCCTCTTCCATCATCTCGTCCACTGTCACACCATCCCTGGTTCCATCCTGGCCTTTACCTTCAGAGAACCCATCTTCACCGCGCAGAATGAGCATGACACAAGCACCCTACCCCAAATTCATTAACTACCTTCCGTAGCTCACAAGTGCTTTACCGTACAATGATCACCGATGCTAAGCGGTCATACTACTCTGACCATATCTCCTCCTCTTCCTGTTCATTGCAACAACTATTTAGGATACTCCGTTCAGTTAAAGCTCTGTCCACTTCCTCCACAACCCTTACCTCTCCCCTCAATGCGCCTGATTCTAATTGTCTTGCCTTTTTTTTTCTAGAAAAATTGAGTCTCTTTGTGCTTCCTTCCCCACCTGTCCCCCACCTCTGTTCCCCCCTCCCCTGTCGCACTCTATTGATTCATCCCCTTCTCTCTCTCCCTCCCATCCAAACAGGGTTTTCTCCCACACCTGGCACACGTTTCGTCCAGTTACCATAACTGAGCTTTCCAAGTCCATTGCCACCTCTCACAAAACCACCTGTCCACTTGACCCTCTACCTTCCTCCTGGTTGCTAGATCCTTCTCTCACCCTCCTTCCCTACATACTCCACATTTTCAACAACAGCCTCTCCTCTGGTGTTTTTCCCTCAGCCTGAAAACACGCCCTTATTCGCCCGATCCTTAAAAATTCATATCTTGATCCTTCCGTTCCGGCTAACTGGAGTCCCATGCCCAACCTCCCATTTCTGTCCAAAATTCTTGAAAAACCCGTGTCTGCCCAACTCTCTGCTCATCTCACCTCCCTCCTGAATGAAGTGAACCAATCCCACGACAGAGGTGATCTCTCCCTTGTGGTGGCTTTGGATCTATACTCTTTTGACATTGTGGATCATCGCACCCTCCTAGCCTGTCTGGTTGGTCTTGGGATCCATGGGTCTGTTCTTTCCTGGTTTTGCTCCTTTCTTTCTTCTCGCACCTTCTCAGTAAAGACCGGTTCAAACACCTCTCCTTCTCTAGCTCTTCTCTGTGGGGTTCCTCAGGGCTCAGTTCTCGCTCCCCTCCTTTTTAATATTTTTCTTGCCTCTCTTGCTCTTATTGTTCAACAGTCTGGTATCTCTGGCTATTTCTATGCCAATGGCATTCTTCTTGTCCACCACACCAGTTCCCTCTCATCAGATCTTTCCGCCCTTAATCTTTGTCTTGAACATGTTGCATCATGGATAAGTAGTAACTTCCTTCATGTTAACCCATCTAAATCTGCTGCACTTTGGCTTTCCTTTAGTACACCTCCCCCTGCCTGTTCCTCTCTCTTCCTCTCTACTCCGATTCCTCTGGTTTCCTCCCTCCACTACCTAGGGGTCACGCTCGACACCTCTCTCTCCTTTCACCACCATATCTCTTTACTCATTTGTCGCTCCTTCTTTTTCCTACGCCAAATTCGTGCTGTCCGTCCTTTCCTTCCTTCCTCCTCCCTCACCTCATTAGTCATTTCACTTGTTCTCTCAAGGCTGGACTATTGTAACACCATCTTAGCAGGCCTCCCAAAATATCAACTCCGGCGCCTCCAATTGATTCAGAACACAGCTGCATGTTTGCACACTCACTCTTCCACCCGGGACCACATCACCCCCCTCCTTTCCCGTTTCCACTGGCTCCCTCTCAACTTTTGTTTCCTCTATAAGATTCTTATTCTTACCCATAAAGCACTACACACTGGCTCCCCCCAATACCTGGCTGACTCTATCCATCTGCAGCCTTCTCTCCGTCTCCTACGATCAGCACACGGATACCGTCTCTTTCTTCCTTCCCCCTCCTCGGCTCATTTGGAATCTATACGTCACTCCGTTTTCTTCTTTCTGGCCCCTGCCCTCTGGAACTCCCTTCCCCTTACTCTCTGTACTGAACTGTCCTATCACCGCTTCAAAAGCTCGCTCAAAACTCACCTCTTTCAGCAGGCATTCGACCTCCCTGATCCCTAATGTTATCTCGCTCCATCAGCTCTCCTCTCCATCAGGCTATTTCTTCTATCTCCCCTTCCCTGTCTAACTGTGCTCTTCTGTCTCTTCCTATCCCTCTCTTTCCTATCCAAATAATGGTGTTCTTTTCTTTTTCTAATTGATTTTATTGTACACCGCACTGACGCATACGTTTGGGCAGTATATCAAGCACTAAATAAAGATAAAGATACAACAGTCGCTGGGCTGACATGCATCCCATCAGACGAACCCTGGCACATGTTGCACTGCATATGGCGCACTGGATCAGGGCATGGCTTTGGTTTGCTTCAGGCAGGTGCCACTGCCCCTTCTGCCAACCCCTCCATGCCATGCTGACATGCCCATGTGTTATCTGTACTGGTGGTGTGCAGCCCAGGCCAGCCAACATGGGGGTAGGCAGGTGCCTAGTGCATAGGGTCTGGTGGGGAGGGGGTGCAGAGGCATCATGGACAGCCACTCATCCCCCCCCCCCTCCACAACCATCTGCCTTTCCAGAGACCCCATCACTGTCTGCCAATGTTATGTCTCTGTAACCTTGGAAAGAGACGGCTGAAGGGTGTTATGTTAGAGGTTAGAAAATATTGCCTGGAGTGGAACAGGTAAATGTAGGTCGCTTGTTTATGTCGTCAGAATGTAGAAAGACTAGGGGACAGTGTAACCCATTTAGGACTACTAGGTGAAGGTATTTTTCGATCAATACGTTATCAAATCCTGCAATTCATTACCGGAGGATGTAGTGAAGGCTGTTAGTGTAGCTGGGTTTAAAAAATATTTGGACAGGTTCCTGGGGAGGGTCCATAAACCATTGTTAAAGAGGACAAGGGATATGCACTACTTAGAAGCATTGTGGATCCTGTGTGTCTTTTGAAGAAACTGCTAGGTACCTTGACCTAGATTGGCCACTGTTGGACACAGGATACTGGGCATGATGGACCTTGGTCTGGCACAGTCTGGCATATTTTCAGGTCCTATTTGCTTATGTGCCACCGAGGCAACTGCCTGGTCCACCCTGTGCACTAGTAGCCCCCACTGCATGATCCACATGCTCCCTCCTTTGCCCCATTTGCACCATCAACATAGTGGCCTTTCATACTTGGAGCACTACTATCACCTTCTTGGGCTCACCTGTCTGTGCAGCACATTGCAGACGTTTAAATAGGCTCTCTCTCCTCAAAATGCACTCGACCGACAGGTTTTGATACGTGGTAAAGTTCCTGGTGTTAAGGTGCCGGCGATAATGTAGCAGGGCCTTGTTCCCACCCACTACCTGCCCATTGACCCCCTACTCTCCGCCCTCTCTCCGCTCACTGGGACATTTACCGCTGCCAGTAACATTAACGCACGTTAATGTTACATTAGGTAACATTACCACTCATTAACGTTATAGATGCTACGTTACCGCTGTTTAGTAAACATACCCCCTTGTTTTATTGTACAAGTCTTAATACTTTTTGATCTCCTCATATTTTTTCCTGTTAGCATTAAATAATACAGTAAATATCTGAACAATGTTTCAGAGATCATCTACCAGTAATTTCATTTTCTTTAATAAGGAAATAAACTTTAGAATATAAGATATTGCATTAGAAATTCAAAGCCAAGCTGTACCTTGTAACCCATTTGGATTTCGGGAAATTATTAAAGCCCAATTATTTGCCATAGCTTTCGGGGATGCTACTGGTTAGACTAGCAGGACATATTTTATATAATTTTAGACCTTTTAGCTCTTAGGGGCCCTTTTACTAAAGTACAATAATGGCTAGCACAGGCTTTAGCATGTGCTAATGGTCTGCAGTAACTGCTACCGCATACTAAAGTCAACCAGCATGGTAAAACGCCTGTGCTAACTGCCCTCAGTGCAATGGGGAGGGATTGGGGTGGGGAGTGGGTGTAGCAACTAATGACAGCTAGCGCACGGGATATTGCTATGCACTTGCTATCACAACTGCTAATAGCACAGATGTATTCAATGCAAGTCCGATAGCATGGCAGTTGCCAGGCCAGAAATGAAATAACTGTGAAGTGTGGCATGACAGTGCATAGGCCCCTCCTCCCCCACAGCATCAGCCCCAGCAACATCTGATTCACCTGCAGCATCAGCCCCCCCTCCCCCCCAGCATTTATTCCCTCAAAGAAGACCCTCCGAAGCACCAGGTTTCCCCTGTTCCTAAGAGGGCCCTTTCTAGGTTGGCCCCCAACCCTTCCTGGTACTCACAGGAATAGGGATGCCAACTTTTTCACCGAGAAAAAGCCGACACCTGTGGCTCGCCATGCTCCACCCATTCTCCTCCCCCAGTCCCGCCCCTGCCCCGCCCCCAGCCCCACCCACAAAAATTACCGAGGATTCACTCACACCCCCCCCTCAGTGCTGGTTCACTCACCCCCCCTCCCCTCAGTGCTGGTTCACTCACTCGCCCCCCCCCTGCTGGTTCACTCACACCACCCCTCCCCTCCCCTCCCTGCTGGTTCACTCACTCACCCCCCCCCCTTGCTGGTTCACTCACACCATCACCCCCCTCCCCTGCTGGTTCACTCACACCAACCCCGCTCCCCTGCTGGTTCACACCAACCCCCCTCCCATGCTGATTCACTCACACCCCCCCTCCACTGCTGGTTCACTCACACCACCCCCCCCTTCCACTGCTGGTTCACTCACCCACTCCCCTGTCACTCACTCACCCCCTCCTGCTGGGTCACGCACACCAAACCCCCCCTCCCTCCCTCCTGCTGGTTTAATCATACCATCACCCCCCCCCCCCCTTGCTGGTTCACTCACTCCCCTGCCCTGCCCTGCCCAAGCCGCTGCTTCTGCTTTGTATAGAGCAGCGGCTGCAATACACTTACTTTGAAAAGTAAAGAAACTGTGTGAGAAGCCCTCCGGTCATCGCAGAGCCCGAGGAAGTGATGTCATGGGGGCGGGCTCCTCACGGGCTGTCTTTCCTTTTCAAATTAACTTTAGCTGCAATAAAGTTAATTTGAAAGGAAAGACAGCCTGTGAGGAACCCACCCCCATGACATCACTTCCTCGGGCTCTGCCATGACCGGAGGGCTCCTCATACAGTTTCTTTACTTTTCAAAGTAAGTGTAGTGCAGCCGCTGCTCTGTACAAAGCAGAAGCAGCGGCTGCACTATTATGGGGAATCGCGTTCGCATTCGCGCCGCGGACTTCGGGAGGAAAGCCGGTTTTTTGCTCTGGCCGCTCCCGATCTTGCGGCAAGAGCAAAAAACCGGCTTTTCAACGGCCGGTTTGACATCTGTGCCGGCAGCCGGCCAGGCCGGCTGAAAACCGGCCGGTTGGCAACCCTACACAGGAAGCTGGTCCCGGTTTCTAGTGGTTGGATTACGAACAATCTCCCTTTGCTCCTGCTCAGTTGCTGCCTCGATTGAACTTGACAGATCTGACCCCTAGCAGATTGACCCTTAGCAGCAGTGCCATGAGATTACTGCTAGGGGTCAGATCTACCATTTTGAACATGGGTGTCAACGGTGCTGGAGAGATCAGAGACAGCTTCCCAATGAGTACTGTCATGCTGCCGCCCCAGAGGCCAAGGTTGGTATGGGCAGGTCAGATGAACATGAGAGTTTTTATATATTTTGAATTTGGTCCTTCTGTAAGAGGTCTTGGTAATGTTCCCAGGACCTTCCGGGGGCCAAAGTTCAAGAGAACACACTAGCCAGAATGTAGGGAAAATAAGGCTTTATTTCCCTTTAAGCACAATGGTTCAAGTTATGGGAGACTACTTCAACCAACTGAAAGAAACCTTGCTTCAGGCAACAAAAAAAGAAAATATATTCACACTTGCTTTGTTTAACTGTTGCTTCACAGTACTTGGCACAAACAAACTTTACAGGCATTCGCTACTGTTCACTGTTTTATGTTTCATGCACAGACTTTAGGCTACCTGCCTGACAGTAGCTACAGTCCATCGGGGTTTCAGGTGGGTCTTCGTTGAATTCCACCTGCATGGGCTGAGTATCAGACAGCTGTGAATCAGTGTCAGTAAACTCTTGAGGAGCGTACTGAGGTTTCTCATATAACACATTTACTAGCTTCCAATGTTCAGCATTCAAGTCAGGGCCGCGCCCATGTGAGTGTTTGTTATGGCAGTTACTTCCCCTTGCAGGCTGCCTTATGTTATACAGTCTTTTTACCAAGGGCTTGTGCCCTGTTTCACAAACAGTTTGATAGGGAGGATATACTCCAGTATCTTGTGTTTCCTGTCTTCTTAACTTATATTGCTTATCAGAATAAAAAGGTATTTTACCTTGTTTAGTTGAGTCCCACGGCCTGGTCCCGCTGTAGTTCAGCCTGTCTTGAGCAGTAGGCTTTTCACACTCCAGCTGGCCTTCATGCGGAGTCACCACTCTCTCACATTCACACCTTTTACCATTTGAATAAGGAATATTACCATTTGCAGCAAAGACTTCATCCTTGCTCAGATAATGCTTACTGTGTCTTGCATTTACTGCTGCCGGTTCTTCACACCAAACTATGGGGTTTATTTCTCCCCTTGTGCCTTTCTTTCCAGTACCTCTCAACCAAGGACTCCTGGAACTCTGTGGCCTCGGATTCACTATGCCCTCCTGCCAGGAACTCCTTCCTCTCTGGTGCTCTGGACACTCCTTATGGTGCTCTCCTTCTTGGTTCCTTTCCAGAAGCTCTCTGTGGTGTGACTCTCCGTGGTCTGCTTTTCCTTGATAAGCCTCTTCTTGATATGCCTCCTTTTGGTAGGCCTTCCTTGGTATGCCTCTCCTTGGTCTCTCTCTCCTGGTCTCTCTCTAACTTGTCCTAGCTCCTCCTTTTCAAGTTCCCAGCCTTTCTTCAGGGGAACTCCCCCTTTTCTCCATTGGCTGTTAGGTTGCATTACCTCATCAGCTCTGAGGTGCAGTTCTCTGGGCCTTGGAAGGTCACTCCTGCTCCCTCTATTGGGCTCCTCATAACATTGCAGCTGATGATAAAATCTTTTTTCAGGATTTAAAACCCTTTTTTCTCCATGAATAGGCTCTGCGGTACCACAGTACCCAGGGGAGTCAGGAGATCAGGGGGTGGCGGAAGACAGTCATGGGAGGATCATCTTTAGGGGCATAGGTGATGGGGGTAACTGGTGCTGGGGGGGTCTCTCTAGAGGGATTGGATTCTGGGCGGGAGATCAGATGCTACCCAGGGGACTGATACTGAGAGATAACTGGATGCTGCAGAAGGAGTGATGCAGTGGGAAGGGGGGGGGGGGGCTGCAATGAACTGCTGCACAGTCCTGCAGTACTTGTTTGTAGCTGGCAGCGGCTTAAGGCAATCTGCTGCCTGAGATGAAGTATGAAATGGTGCCCCCTCCCCCCACCTTAGAGGAGGGCGGAGCTTTTTCAGAAATCCAATCAGAGACTGAACCAAACCAAAAAGCCGATTAGATTATATGGAGGAAATGCAAGATGTTTGCACACAGGGCCGAATCAAGCTGCAATCGCACCCTATGTGACTTGCAGCTCGGGCGCACGCCCCCCCTCCCCCCATACCTCCATTCAGTGCTACCTGCTCTTTGCCTGTTGCTGCCGACCTCTGTTTTTTTTCACGGTGGCACCGGCAGCAGGGAAAGAGCAGGCAGTGCTGGATGGAGGTATGGGGAGGAGGAGGGGGGCATGCTCCAGATCTGAAAGGCACTGGCACTTTAAGCAGATCTGTCCCTCCCTACTCTGACATCGCATCGGAGGAGGGAGGGACCAGACTTGCTTAAAGTGCTGCGAAAAGGCTTGGGAAGCGCATTTCGGCTGCCTGCTATTGTCCTGCCAGTGACGGCAGGAAAACAGCAGACAGCCAAAATGCGCCCCCCAAGCCTTTCCGCCCTGTGCGGCTGCACCGCTTGCACAGGGCTAGGTGCGGTCCCATTTGCACACCAAGGAACTAAAAGACAGCAAGAACCAACAGCACAGTTTATAAAACTAAATTATAACTCATTTTTATTTTGTTGTTATAAACTGCATTATGGTTCTTGCTTTTTCTTTTTCAACATATATTTTGCATCCACAGTAGGTGCAGAGCAGAACCAGGACATTCACCCACAGAACTCAATATAAAAAAAAAAATCTGATTCTGATCATCTCACTAACAACAACAACAACCACTATTCTCCAGTATCAGGCATATTGTGAACTAATACAAAACCCTACATCAAAGAGCAAACCTACCAATTCCTTCAGCATTCCTGCCACTGCTGGAAACAATTTTAAAATGCCTCTTTAGTAATGCTATGAAGCTGCTGTGTCTAATTTTGCTTAATGTCCCCCAAGTTGTCAAATCTCCTTCCTTTCAGTGGTAATTTCACTTTTGGAAACAAGAAAAAGTCACAGGATGTAAGGTCAGGTGAGTACGGAGGCTGTGCAACTCTGGCCTCTTATGATAAACAGCATCTCACAAATGAGTCAGAACTTGGAAATGGTACTCCTTATTGATGGTTTTGCCTTTTGGAGCATACTCATGATGAGCAATACCCTGGTAATCAAAGAAAACTGTGAGCCTGACCCTGACATTGCTCCTCACCTGATGGGCTTTCTTGGGTCTGGTGGAGTCTGGAGTCTTCCATTGTGAGGATTGAGCCTTAGTTTCTGGGTCATAACCATAAAACCATGATTCATCACCAGTAATAATCATTCCAACAATTCCCTGGCTGCAGATAGTCAATCTTCTTTATGGTCAGGACACAGGAGTTTTGCCATGAATTATGCAGACACACATCTCATCCCCAAATTGACAATAAGAATGGATTGTACTAACCCGAAACAAATGTCCATGTGCTTAGCAAGCTCCCTGATAGTCAATCGATGATTTGAGTGTCTAGCGGCACGCACTGCTTCAACTTTGTCTTCATTCCTGCTCGTGGATGGCCTTCCAGAACGTTTGGTCACTGTCAACACTTTGACGACCCTCTTGGAAATGTTAGTACCAGTCATAAACTCAAGCATGACTCATGCATTCATTGCCATACACTTGCTGTAACTTGTCATAAGTCTGTTTGCATGAATCTCCAAATTTCTGATAGAATTTAATTCAAATTCGCTGTTCAATTTTTCACTAATCATAAATATGATGACCTGCTTTTACACGGTAGCAAACATCATTTGATTAAAAAAAAAAAGTACAGGTGTGTTGCAGCCAATCTACACTCTGCACATGCAGAGCATATAGCTAGGTCACTGCATGCTTAATAGCATCATGGTGTGATATATTGTTATATAGCTACACAATAAGTCTCAATACTTTATCACACCTTGTATTCAGCTTATTTGCTGGGTCTTCAGATAACACAAGATGAAAATAGTAATTTATTGTATTTACTAGAACTGTAATTAATTGCCTGTAGGATTTTATTATGTTCCCAAGTATCTTGCATCTTTAATTTTCACTATGGGGGTCAGCTGGAAGCCCAATTCGTGCTTTGGACATCCGAAAATAGGCACCGAGGCATCAAAAGCCCAGAAATGTCTCCAGAACCATTTTAGAAGCTGGATCTGTGGATATCCAAGTCTGAATGGGGGCATGGTAGAGTATTCACAGGAATCTGGATGTTCCCGCTTAATCTCAGAAATGTTTTGGATGTCCGGCATTGCATCGAAATTTAGACCTTCTCCAGGCATAAACAGACATCTGAAAAGTCCACCAGCTGGTGGGTCACTCCTACCCTGTCCTGAAGCCTGCCCTAGCTTGTGTCCACTGAGAGCGGAGACACTACTGGGCCACCCTCATATGTAGTAAGAGCTGTTAGTGTAGCTGGGTTTAAAAAAGGTTTGAACAAGTTCCTGGAGAAAAGGTCCATAAACCATTATTTAAAGTGACCTGGGATATCACTGCTTGAGGATTACAAGCATTGAGGAACCTGTGTCTTTTGGGGAAACTGCTAGGTACTTGTGACCTGGATTGGCCACTGTTAGAAACAGGATACTGGGCTCGATGGACCTTGGTCTGGCCCAGTATGGCATATCTTATGTTTTTATGTAGGTGGGCATATGGGTCACGTGGACTGTGGAGGCCATGTGGCCAGGTAATGTCTAGTGGTGCTGTACCTCTGTGACTAGCTTCCTGAGACATTTTGCCCTCTCCTGAGGGAGGAAGGCCTTTGCTTGGAGGGTGTCTAGCTGAGCCCCTATAAACTCTAGGTACTGTGTGAAAGCGAGATGTGACTTGGGGTGGTTGATGATGAACCCCGGGTGTTGCAGGGTGCGGATGGTGTGCCCAGTGGCATGGTGTGCCTCTGCAGCCATGCCCCTTCTTATGAGCCAGTCATGCAGGTAGGGAAAGACAAAGGCCCCTTGAAGACGAAGGTGTGTCGCTACCACTGCTAGGCATCTTCAGGTCTAAGGAGCATAGCCAGTCTCCCTGCTGGAGGTAGGGCAACAATGTTCCAAGCGAGAGCATCTTGAACTTCTCCCTCACCAAGAATCTGTTCAAGTCCTGCAGGTCCAGGATGGGCCTGAGACCCCTTGTTCATTAGGGGACGAGGAAATACATGGTGTAGAAGCCCTTGACCCATAGATGTCCGGGGACTGGCTCTACCACTTTGTCCTCAAAGACACCTACGAGCTCAGTCAGGAGTAGGGTCTGGTGAAGGAGAGGTCTTACTAGCTCTCCTAGAAAGTATTAGGGTGGTGTTCTTTACAGGTGGAGGAGGTATCCCTCTTGGACCACTTACAGTACCAAGGAATCGGTGATGACAGTGGACCACCTGTGAGCAGCAGGGCCAGATGCCCCCCTGTGGGCTGTTAGATCCTCCTGCAGGAGAGGAAGTCATGCCCAGGGAGTCAAAAGCTCCCCCCAGGCTGATCTGTGGCCGACGCCTGCAACTTGGGGGCCTTCTGTTTACACTTCTGTATAAGTCTCTAGTGCGACCTCATTTGGACCAATTCTGGAGACCATAACTTGAAAAGGATATAAATAGGATGGAGTTGGTGCAGAGGGTGGCTACTAAAATGGTTAGTGGTCTTCATTATAAAGCATATGAAGACAGACTTAAAGAACTTAATGCATTATGTATATGTTAGAGGAAAGGTGAGATAGAGGAGATATGATAGAGACATTTAAATACCTCCATGGCATAAATGCACAAGAGGGGAGCTTCTTTTGAGTGAAAACAAGCTCTGCTACTAGGGGACATAGGATGAGGGTGAAAGGGGATTGGCTCAGAAATAATATGCAGAAATATTTATTTACGGAAAGAGTGGTAAATGCTTGGAATAGTCTCCCAGTGGAGGTAGTAGAGATGAGGACAGTATCTGAATTTAAAAAAGCATGAGACAAACACAGAGGATCTCTAAAGGAAAAAAGGGAGTATTGTAGTTGATATGGAACGGCAGACTAGATAGGAACATGACGGAAGAAAAAGACCACATGGTCTATGTTTCTATGATGTAACCCCCCCCCCCCCCCGAAGACAAGAAAATACCTACTGTACCTGAATGTAGCTTAGCTTGAACTGCTACTGAAAAGGTGGGCACTAAATCCTTCCCCTTCCCTTCAAAATAAAAGAAACGAGTGTAAAATTAACAGGTCAAAAAAGCACATATGGCTTCGGGGGCTGCTATTAATTCAAATAAGTCACAGAATGATATGAGGGGGAGCGTGCTCTGAACATAAAATAATCTACTGTCAAGAGGCAAAATTCTGCATTAATACGATAAAAATCAAGAATAAGAAAAAGACCATTATTCAGTTTTACTATCGTTTAGCTCGCAAGAACCCAGAGTCACAGTTCACTGATCTGCTCCTTCCAATTTTAATTAAAAATCATTGCTACCCAAAGCCTAAACTAATCCACAAGGGTTACAGATACTAATCCAAATTAAAGAAAGGCCCAGCTGACAGAATTCAGGATTTGCCATTGGTAAGGATCTAAGATTTGATTTCACTCTGGAATGAGTAACTGCTGATGTCTGTAATTTATCTTTTGGTTTGATTTATTTGACTGTCACAGCTGGGTGCAGCCGAGACCTCCCACTGCAATGTGCAAGTTTCATATTAGACAAACAAAGTCAGAGCAAAACCCACCTAAAACTCTGAGTTCCCGAGATAGTGACTCTTACCTGCGGCAGATATTACAGCTAGTGAGCTGTTTTCAAATACGAGGCACTAATCAAACAGGACATTTTATGTAGTGATCCAATGTAAATAGAATGCTAATGCCTTTTCCTACCTGAAGGGTCAATGGACTCTGTGGGAGAATTGATGTACTGATATTGCTTGACATGTTATTCATCATCTCAAGGCTAGTAGCATTAAAATGGGTTATCAAACTGAAATATAAAAGAAAGAAAGAAGAATTACATTTGCTGTCCCTGTGAGGAAATTCAGCGTTAGATATGCCGGTTCCCTTCAAAACACACGGTGTCTGTCACTGCTTGGACCATCAAGTGAGAATGACCTGTGCTGTTTGTTGCCCCTTTGCCCATTCAGTTCTTTAAGGGCTCAATTAAAGTACCTGGGGATAACTGCCTCTGCTCCATTGGGATCCTGCCCCCACTCATGCCCCACTATTTTCTCTCCTTTAATCGACTGCACTTTTTCTAGGCCATATGAGCTCAATGCTTTAGGAAGGTTCGCTGGATTCACAAAGTTGTGATAACAAGGACTACACTGCATTTTAGGTATTCTTAAAATATCATCTTATACAGTAGATAGTATGATATTGGCTGGCTATATTTTAATAAATCTCTCATAGGTTATTTACATACTCTCTGGAAAATTCCTGAGTGAGGAAGTGGGCATTGCTCATTGCTTTCTAGAAATTACTTTGTATATGTTGATGCACCTTTACTACAGGTATAGTAGATGCCAACAACAAGGTGGGGATATGTTTCTCTTCTCCTCTACTTACTTTGTTGAATAAGACCTATCTGTTCTTCCACAATGAATTTCGGAAGCAGAAAAGGCTGAATACATCTCTTCCCTTATCTCCCCTTTTTTACTCCCACTACCACCCTCAAAAAATAGCAAGGTCATGGTAGCAAGACCTCAAAGACCTCAGACATGATTATTATATACAGGGGGGCATATTCAGCGGTGGTGGCTAGTGCCTCTAAAGTGCATAGTCATTGCCACTGAAGTTCAACCCCAGAAATTCAGTGCTAGGCCATATCCAGCCATCAGCATTGAACATCCAGGTTGCCGCACAGCCTGAGAGCTAACCGGGCAGCGTCGATATTGAGCAGCTGCCTGGTTAGCTCCCGTGGGTAAAGATAGGCCAGCTTTTGCCGTGCCTATCTTTAACCATGGGTTACTAACCAGGCAGCGGCTCAATATCACCACTGCGCAGTCAACGATGATGGCACCTGCGCTCTGCTTCAGAACGTCTACAACACGCCTCGATGCTAACCACATAGAAATGGGACATGTAGAAACGGCACTCGCAGATATCCAGAGGCACTAACCATATTAATGCCGCTGAATATCATGCTAACCGGCACTTACATGGTTTGCAGGTCTGCAGTGTAAATACCTTTGAATACCCCCCCCCCCCCAAAAAAGAAATTCTATGGTGCTTTTGAGTCATGCATTTTTCCTTAGGCCACACATTTCCAGGTAGAGGACTCTTGTGTTGGTGTCTTCCATAATGTCAAGAGTAAGTTAAACAGCAAACTGATTTTCAACTTACTTTAATAAATATATTCAGCATTTAGAAACTATGCATTTTTCCCATATCCAGTATAAGGAGGGCAATTTTCATGCTACCCATGAGTACGTTGTACTGTTTTAATTATTTTTCTGCTCAGTTTTTTCTAGAAACACAAATGTGGGACATATTAAAGTGGATTATAAATGAAATTTAAAAACTAGTAATTAAGAATGACATCAAAAAGGTTGTGTTGGAAGAAAGCGAGAAGTCTCTACAAAAGGTAAAAAAGAAAAAACGGCCAAAATGGATGACGGAAGAAACTCTGAAAATTGCCCAGAAACGCAGAGAAGCTAAAGCCAGAGGAGAAAGAAAGACAATCACAGAACTCAACAGAGATTTCCAACGTGCAGCAAGACAGGACAAGGAAAAGTACTACAATGACGCATGCAAGGAAATAGAAGCAGAAACTATTAGAGGAAGAACAAGATCAGCTTTCCTAAAGCTACGAGAGTTAAAGAAAAAGTTCCAGCCTCGAAATGGAATGTTACAAGATGCTCAAGGTTCTATGTTGAATGATGCTGAGAAGATCAAGAAAAGATGGAAGGAATATACAGAGTTTTTATATGATAAAGATCAAGTGGTCCAACAGCCGTTTCAACCTGTACCTTATGATCTGGAACCATTGGTGATGAAAGAAGAAGTTGAAGCAGCATTGAAAGCCTTATCAAAGAACAAAGCACCAGGAATTGATTGCATTCCCATAGAAATATTACAGCAATCTGATGCAGCTGTTACCATACTTACAAGGCTCTGCCAAGAAATATGGAAGACAGCATCATGGCCAACTGACTGGAAAAGATCTGTGTTTATACCAATACTAAAGAAAGGTGATCCAACTGACTGTGGAAATTATCGCACAATCGCTCTGATCCCACATGCCAGCAAGATTCTACTGAAGATTATTCAAAAGAGACTACAATCATACCTGGAACAAGAACTACCTGAAGTGCAGGCAGGGTTCAGAAAAGGGCGAGGAACGAGAGACATCATTGCGGATGTGAGATGGATCCTTGAAAAGACTAAAGAATACCAAAAGGATATCTATTTGTGCTTTATCGACTATAGCAAAGCTTTTGACTGTGTAAACCATGAGAAACTCTGGGCCACATTAAGAAGCATGGGTATACCAGAACACCTGATTGTTCTCTTGCACAATCTGTACATTGATCAAGAAGCAACAGTTCGAACAGAACAAGGAGAAACAGAATGGTTTAAAATAAGCAAAGGTGTAAGACAAGGCTGCATACTTTCCCCCTACCTGTTTAATTTATATGCAGAACAAATCATCAGAGAAGCAGGATTGTATGAAGACAACAGAGGTGTGAAGATTTGTGGAAGACTCATCAACAACCTTCGCTATGCTGATGATACCACATTACTGGCGGAAAGTGAAGATGATCTGAAACATTTGCTTCTCACAATCAAAGAATATAGTCTCAAAATGGGCCTGCACCTTAATGTAAAGAAGACAAAGATCATGACAACTGGCATAATCAACAGGTTCATCGTCGAAGGAGAAGAAATTGAAATCGTGAATAACTTTAACCTACTTGGATCAACTATCAATAAAGAAGCAACAAGCAGTCAAGAAATCAGACGACGCATTGCTCTTGGCAGA
Organism: Ichthyophis bannanicus; assembly: GCA_033557465.1. NCBI lineage: Eukaryota > Metazoa > Chordata > Amphibia > Gymnophiona > Ichthyophiidae > Ichthyophis > Ichthyophis bannanicus. The sequence goes on from CM066032.1 coordinate 856,097,148, forward strand.
ATGGCTATGAAAGACCTAGATAAGATTCTCAAGAGCAGAGATGTCTCTCTCCATACAAAGATTCGACTTGTTCAAGCCATGGTATTTTCAATAACATCATATGGATGTGAAAGCTGGACAGTGAAAAAGATAGACAGGAAGAAAATTGATGCCTTTGAATTATGGTGCTGGCGGCGAATACTGTGTATACCATGGACTGCCCGAAGAACAAACCAGTCTGTACTAGAGGAGATCAAACCTAAGCTTTCTTTAGAAGCTCAGATGACAAGACTTCGACTTTCATACTTTGGACACATCATGCGGAGAGAGAGATCATTAGAGAAAGACATCATGCTTGGCAAGATAGAAGGTCAATGCAAAAGAGGAAGGCCAGCAATGAGATGGATCGATACAATAACAGCAGCTACGGGTACCAGTCTGTCAACAATAAGCTGCCTGACTGAAGACCGAACACAATTTAGGATAGCTATCCAGAGGGTTGCCATGAGTCGACTCCGACTCGACGGCACTTAACAACAACAACAACCAACAACCTGGGAAAATATAATTAGAATGATCAGCTCTGCCAATAACTACGCAACCAAATCCAGGCCTAGAAAACTGCCAGGAAATAATATTATTAGCCTGCCAAGATTAAATGCTTGCTAGATCAATATGAAAATTAGTCACAAAATATGTTTAAAATAGGCTAGGGGGGGTTATTTTAGAATCCCTATTTGTGCTTTGAAATCTGAAAACAGGCACAGAGACGTCCAAAGCCATTTTAGAAGCTGGATCTGTGGACGTCCATGTCTGAATGGGGCATGGTGGATGTATGGCTGGAGCGTTCCCAAAACATCACTGCCTGATTTCAGAAATGTCCTGGACATTCAGAGTCATGTCTAAGGATATACCTACTCTAGGCTTGAATAAGCATCGGGAAAGTGTTGATTTTGGTTGAAAAACATCCAGAGGGACTAGAGAAAAAAAGCACTTCAGCGGCCCCAATACTCAGCACAATCACAATGATAACAACAGTGGAATTTGAACCCTGGCTTCCTTAATCTTAGTCCACTACTCTAACCATTAGACTACTGCTAAAAGTTCAGGTTCTGAAATACTATTCTGGAGATGTCTATGTAGACACCTCTTCAGATGTCCATATTGAGCATGTCTATGTTTGTGAAATCATGTCTGCACCTGGACATACCTGTTTTTTTTTAGATGTTCTGGCTTAGAAGTCCCAAATTGCAATTGGACATCCTTTCTAAAATTTCACTTAACCTGTCTTGGGACTCTGGGCCAAAAGTCTTTGAGGGGTTCCCTCCAGATTCAATGAATTTGAAGGGACATCTACAGAAGGAATTGTTTATACAGAGTTTCTCCACCCTGATTCAGACAGGTATTGATGAGCTGGGGGTACATGGGGAATCGGTACATGTGCAAAATTTCTTCCCGCACTTTCTGAATTCAGATTAGTTGATCAACTGGGGAGACATGTGCAACATTTCTCCCTTTCCTCTTTATTCATATTGGCATGAGTTAGAGGGCAGAGGACAGCGTAAGAGAAGAATAGAAGGTAAGAGTGGACCCCTGCAGTACCCCTGGACAAAGGTTCAGTGGTCTGACAGATCCATCTTCTTCCCACCACCCCTCCAGAAATTAGCTGAGGGCCTAATGAACCAATGGACTTGTCTTCTCCACACACCAGCACTCCTCCTTTGAAAATAAGAGGGCTTGATTATCTCGATCTTCAGTGCTGCTATACTCTCCCAGCAAAGATCACGAGCCTGCTGGTTTGCTGGTTCCCTCTTCCTCCATGAAGAAATCAAAGCTCAGAAACTGGCAAGACTTCTGCCCTCTTGTCACCCACCATAAAAAAATTAAACACCCAAGAGTCAAGGATCAACCGGAGGCAGAGGACTGGGGATCAAAAACCAAAGATTGGAAGGTTTTTTTTTAGTTTATTTATATGTTCCAACAAAATATAAACAAGAGAAAACCAAATTGCAGTAAATCAAAATACATAATTCTTCTCTTTAACATGAGAAAAGTAAAGGTTAAACATAGCCCACCCCATCCTGTCTCTCCCATCATCATTCGATCATCAGGGGCTATAGAAAGAAACACAAAACATCTACGAGCCTGCTAGGCCTACAAGGAAACTGTAAGAGCAACTACTCCTCTACAAAGGAAATGAGGAGATTTGTCTAATAACCCCTTATGATATCTCATATCATACTTTAGAGATGTAAATCTGTAGGCGTTTATGCTTAAGAAAAAAGAAGGATGCAAGGGGAACTACTACACCATGATGTTTGTACCTATATGTATCTTAAGCATAATTGTTCCACCATTGCTTTGATGCCATATCTGAATGGCTCCTATCGCAAAACCTCAGAATTCAGCATAAGAAGACAGAAGTCCTCTTCAATACCAGGAATTCGAATTTCAACCCTCCGCATTACCTGAAGGTGAGAGGAGCTGATCTACAAGCAAAACCCACAATTCGGTACTTGGGCGTTATATTGGATCAAAACCTTGACATGAAAGCACACATTGCTAACACTGTCAGAGCTATCTATTTCAAAATCCATTCCCTCAGACATCTTCGCCCATTGCTTGAACCAGAGGATTTCCGTTCAGTTTACCAGGCCCTTATCATACCGCATTTCGATTTCGCCAACGCCATTTTACAAGGACTTCCCCAATCCATCCTGAACCCCTTACAGCTCGCAATGAATAGCGCAGCGAGAGTTCTATATGGAGCAACTAGGAGAGACCATGTTACACCCCTGTTGAAACATCTACACTGGCTTCCGATACAGGCCAGGATCATTTTCAAGACAATATTACTGACATTCAAGGCGGTTAATAATCTCTCCTCCTCCTCTCTATCTGACCTCATCCATACCATAACCCCTAATAGATCAAGAAGATCTGCATCAATAAATACATTGGCAATTCCGAGAGAATCAACAAGTTGCACAGCGACAACATCAAATAGGGCTTTCAAATTCTGTGCCCCTAGACTCTGGAACACTTTACCCTCAAGCATCAGAACCACCACTAACCTACTTCAGTTCAGACAGCTGGGAATGAGTGTTAGTCTCATCGAAGAGATGTCGGCACTTTGAGACAAGTGGTGTGTGATTGTCCTAACATACAGTCTTATTGGGTTTCAATATGGAACCGTATTAAAGAGGAGCTGGGATTTTGGGCCAATCTCTCCTGGTCTGGGGTCATTTTTCAATCAACAATTGGCATCTCGCCGTTACAGCAGAAGTTTGGGCAGATCATAGGCACAGTCATGAGATATGCTTGTATTTGATAAAATACAGTCGTACATGCGTCTTTTACATGATAACATGTACACAGAGTAACAGTAATATGTGGGGCAAAGCTGATGGAACGAGAAGAGATGAAACTCGGGACGAGCGTGGGAGCACTTTCTGGGGGTGTTGGGCCCTTACATTCAATCACTACCCCCCAGAAGTCAAAGTCAGGTACTAAACCACTGTCCTGGTTAAGACATATCTGGCTTCATCTGGAGGATGAATGAATGCCCTTAGGGGGACTGCAAGAAGGGGGGATAACTGGTATAGCCTGGAGGGTGACAGGTATAGGAACTGGGGTACGATGGCGGGCCGACTGATGAGAGTGATGGGGTGATCTGACCACTTTACAGAGGAGAATTGTTGCTGTTCTGGCACATGCCACTGATGGCCCTCTGATACTAAAGGGAGAGATGGGCCTTGAGGGACCGAGCGCGTTGGTGAGGGACAGTGTAAGAATCACCACGGTCCCTCCACTGGAAAGACTATTGTCATATTTGTTGTGAACATTGTGCTTGTCTGTCGATCAATGTTCACTATTGATTCTCTTCCTTTCTATAGTGGGGGAGAGAGGTAGGAAGGGTAGGAAGAGGTGTTGTGTGGGGGGGGGGGATGGAAAACGTTTCTCTACATTTTGTTATTATAGAATACTCTTGACTAGTGTGTTATGATTCCAAATGTTTGCATGTGACACAATGTAGTACTTGTAGGAGGTTTGAACATAAATCCCAAAGCGAGTTTGCAGAATAATTTATCCATGGGCCTGCAAGCACATTTCAGAGGAAAACTCCCTAGTCAGAGCCATGGGTACTCTTAGTGCACAAAACGTTTCCAGTGTACCTGTTGTACAAGGATTTCAAGACGGAATCCTACATGTTGTCAGCCATCTCCACTTTCCCCTCAGCTCCAGTCATGCCCCTTTTTCGTCTGAAAGTACTTGCACTATGAAACAGCATGGATGCTTTAAACTATGGAGAGTGAGGGCCAATTTATTTCCTTGACTTCACCTGAATAACTGCATACTTACCCAGATAAAACCCTTCACATATCGTCCTCATAATAACATACTAGGCAATAGCAGAAAAGGAATTGGTCAAATAGCCTTGTCCACACTGCAAAGATATATCCTGGCTGCTAGCATAATTTTCGGCTCAGCACTATACAGCAGACTGGAAGGAGTTAAGGCTTAGCTTGGGGAGTGCTTGGGAAGTTTCTAGGGGGGTAGGACAGAGTATCCTAACAGACTGTCAAGACAATCTCCCGATCACCACATTAACCTTCAAGAGGGAGGGTGGATCATGGGGGGGGGGGGGTTTGTAAGCCCTTTGTTGACCTTTTCACTGTGGTGGAGAATCATACAGAGGGTGCTCGATGACCACATTTTAAATTTAACTGATGCAGATGGCAGGCAACTAGTTTAAAAATTTAATGATAACAAGTTCAGTTTAAGCAGCATAGCCTTGTTTTAGCTTCTTTTCAACCTCATCATTTTTTTTTAATTGACCACTTAAATTAATATACTATTAAGGCTCTGCCCATTCCTTTGCCGAGTAAAATTTTTTAAACATTAGAAGTTCTTACTGTATAACTTACAGTATGTATATTGCTAAGGTTCTATTGGGAAACGTAATGCAATACTGTGCAGCATTAGCAGCGGTGAGTATGATGTTACTAATCTTTGAAGAGATTTAATAATGCCAGGGAATTAAGGTTATAATATAAATTAGTTTTGAACACTAGAGGTCACTGGAAGGAAAAAAGCAATTGTTAAGTGAAAATGTAGAAAAGTTTGTAATGACAACAGTTGCAAATCAATAATTTTCCTAGTCAGATATAATCATTTGGCTACTGAATAGACTTAAGAGCCTTATTCTAAAGTGATTTTCCCCCATTCTGTGTATTTGGGAAAAATACTTTATTGAACTAGATTCTAAGGGCCCGATATTCAAAAGGCATTTAAAGAGTTTACATACTTGTAGACCATGTGAATGCCATTGAACGGGATATTCAATGGCACTAATCTGATTGTGTTCTTTGACTGGGTGACCAGAGAACTAGATCAAGGGCATGCGATGGATGTGATCTACCTAGATTTCAGCAAAGCCTTTGATACTGTTTCTCATAGAAGGCTTATAAATAAAATAAAGGGCTTGGTGATGGATCCCAAGGTGGCGAACTGGATCAGAAATTGGTTGACTGACAGATGACAGAAGGTGATGGTAAATGGAACTCACGGATGAAAGGAAGGAGATTAGCGGTGGGCCCGAGGGTTTGGGCTGGGACTGGTACTGTTCAATGTATTTGTGAGTGATATTGCTGAAGGACTGAATGGAAAAGTCTGTCTTTTTTTTAGAAGACACAAAAATTTGGAGTCCCCTGAGGGAATGGATAACATGAGGAAAGATCTACAAAAGCTGGAAGAATGGTCTAATGCTTGGCAGCTAAGATTTAATGTGAAGAAGTGCAGTATCATGCACTTGGGAAGCAGAAATCCAAGGGAATTGTATGTGATAGGGGGCAAGAGGTTGGTGTGCATGGACCAGGAGAAGGACCTCAGAGTGATTGTTTCTGAAGATCTCAAGGTGGTGAAACAGTGTGACAAGGCGGTGTCAAAAGCCAGAAGGATGCTGGGTTGCAGAGAGAAATTACCAGCAGAAAGGAAGAGGTACTAATGCCACTGTACAAGACGCTGGTGAATCCTCACTTGGAATATTGTGTTCAGTTTTGGAGATTATCTCGCAAAGGATATAAAAAGACTAGAAACGGTTCAGAGGAAGGTGATCTCAATGATTTGGAGCCTGCGTCAGAAGATGTATGAGAAGAGACTTGAAGACCTAAATATGTATACTCTGGAGAAGAAGAGGGACAGGGGAGATATGATTCAGACCTTTAAATACTTAGAGTATTAATGATTAAACAAACCTCTTCCAAAGATGGGGAAGCTGTAAAACTAGAGGGCATAACATGAAGCTGCTCAAGGGGGTAAACTGAAAGGCAATGCCAGGAAATACTTTTTCACTGAAAGGGTGGTGGATGCTTGGAATGCCCTCCCGAAGGAAGTGGTGGGGGCGAATACAGTGACAGAATTCAAAATAGCATGGGACAGACACAGTGAATCCCTTTATAGCAACAGGATAAAATCCAAATAAACATAACTATCTCTTATATCTCAACAAATAGGGGTGACCTACACGGAACAGTGGGTATACTCCTAAACAAAGGCATGGGGAGGGGTGACCTGCACTGAGCGGCAGATGCACCTACTTTTGCCGCCTTGCTGGGCAGACTAGATGGACCATACTGGTCTTTATCTGCTGTCATATACTATGTTACTAACATGCTTACTGCCACTTAATATCCCTGATTATCTGCACTACACACCCTGATACTAACTTCTTAGCATTCGGGCATGCTGTGGGAATTACGGGGCGTGTCATGGGCCGCACCATTCGCTAACCGGGTAGCGGCGATATTGCACCGCTACCTGGTTAATGACCTACAGGTAAAATTAGGCGCTGCAAAAGCTGGCCTAGTTTTACCCATGGGAGCTAACTGAGTAGCGGTGCAATATCACCGCTACCCAGTTATCTTCTGCGGCATCGGATGCTGTGCGGTGACCCTGGATATTGAATGCCGGGACTGCATATGACCCTGGCATTGAATATCCAGGGTTAGAGGTCGGCAGTGATGGCTGTGCACCGTAGTGGTACATAGCCATCCCAAATGAATATCGGGCCCTAAGGGCCCGATATTTAAAGGGATTAGCATGGTTAGCAGACCTACTAACTGTGTTAATTCCCTTGTCTGTGATATTCAGCGGCACTAACATGGTTAATGCTGCCACTGTATTCTCTGATACTAACCAGCTAACATCGGGGTGTTCCGGGGTGGCATCCGGCAAAACTGAGGAGTGGCAATATTGAGCTGCTTCTCAGTTATCACAAAGTCTGGCCTAACTTATCGCAAAGTCTCGGTTATCGCAAAGGCTGGCCTAACTTTCGCTGCTGAAGCTAATCTGGTAGTGGCCGAATATCGCCACTGTCTGGTTAACTTCATTGCTATCTAAGCAACCTGTATATTCAATAACGTGATCCAGACATGGCCCCGGGTCTAATGTTCAGTGGGGGCGGTTAGTCATTTTAGCTGCGTTAGCCACTGCCACTAAAGGGTACTTTTACTAAAGGATGGTAAGGGCACAGCAGTTGCGAGCACTAAACAGCATCGTTAAGGGTACCTTCGTGTGTTAAAGGCCAGAATGGGGAGCAGGCATTCTGGCAGTAAGGGCGCTAGTGGGTGATAAGTGGGCATTAACAGGATATCTGGCGGTATGGGTGCCAAACATGCACCTTAACGCCTAATAAGGCTGGTTACCTTAACGAGGGATAAGGGAGCCTTACTGCAAGTCACATTTCAGGTGCTGGATGGAAATAATGCAAAGGTAATAGCTGATGGACATGTCACAGCCATATGTCCTTTATGTATTAGACAGTGAGTGTGAGGATAATGTGCGAGACAGATGAATGTTATCATTGAGGGGTGCTCTACTCATTTGGGGTGATGTCAATGGATGGCAGAGAAGTGGGGATGCATTTACTGAGCATGAGTGGTGACCTGCAAATCCTCTGCAGGTTAGGTACGTGTGATATGTCCTAGTGAGCAAAGAGCTATTGTGTGGGCCTGAATGTACTAGCTGTCATGAGAATACATGAGTGATCATGAAGCCTATGTGAAGAACAATGCATGGATGTGAAGAATGATGTAGTTGCAAGAGTGTGTGTCATGGACTCAGCGACCCAAAGCACCCCTGCTGCAAATTGTCCCTAATATTATGCATAGTGTCATTTGTGGGGACAAATCAATATCATTCATGTATTTATTTATTTTATTTATTTATTTATAGACTCTTATATACCGCACTATTAGGCATCAGCGCGGTTCACAAAAAACAGTGAGATACACAATTCAACAGTACTTTGTGTTTACAGAAAACAGGAGAATATAACTCGGATAACAGGGTATATAATTAATAAACATAGTCATAATATCATCATGGCTTCAGTTTTGTGTGTATGTGGTCTGTGGGGTATCTGTATTGTATGTGTATGAGTGGAAGGTCTGTGGGTTGGTTGAGATGTCTTTATTGTTTACTGGATAAGATAAAAGGAAGAGGTAGTGTTTCAAAGCTTTGCGAAACTGCAAAAGGTCTGGTATTGCTCGGATGTTTTGAGGGAGGCTATTCCAACACCTTGGTGCACAGAATAAAAAGGCCCTGTCTGAAGTAGTTTTGGTACACTGTGATATTGATTTAGGGACTAACAGAGTATTGAGTGTTACTGACCTTCTGTCTCTATTGAGGGGTGGTGTTTGGATCAAGTCTGATATTGATGAAGATGAAAGTTCTTTGAAGGCTTTGAATGTAATTAGTAAAATTTTGAAAGTGAGTCTACTTTGAATTGGGAGCCAATGAAGATGTTTTAGAATAGGTGAGATATGGTCTTTCCGGGAAGCTCCATGAAGGACTCTAGCTGCAGCATTCATAGCCATTTGAAGTGGGTGTAAGGTGGTTTGTGGAAGACCTTGTAAAATTGAGTTCGCATAATCAAAATGAGGTATGATTAGCGCCTGATAGATGGTTCTAAAATCGTCTGGCTCTAGCAAGGATCGAAGGTGTCTAAGGGAGCGTATTTTGTGATATACTGCTCTTACAATATTACTAATATGTGCTTTCATATCTAATTTCTGGTCTAAAGTGACACCGAGGTATCTGATGGTGATCTTGGTCTGGAGGTTAGCATCATTCACTTTCAAAAAGGATGGAGCAGTGAAATTTTGGTTACGTGTAATAAATAACACCTCCGTTTTCTTGTGTTGGATCCTTAGATTTTGGGATTGTAGCCAGTTGGATACTTCATTTATGCAGTTAGTTAATGGATTGAGATCAGGGTTCTCAGTTGTAAAAGGAAAATATAAAAGTACATCATCCGCGTATATCATGCAGTTAACTCTAAAGGATCGAATCAGGTTACAGATAGGCTGCATGTATATATTAAACATAAGGGCGGAAAGGGATGAGCCTTGAGGGACCCCTTGTTTTTGATGAAACTGATCTGATGAAGTATCGTTGGATCGTACTTGTTGCCATCTGTCAGAAAGGTAGGATCTACACCACTCAAGTGCTTTATCAGTAATTCCCTTCCCTTTGAGACGCTCAAGGAGGCGTTCATGGCTAACAGAATCAAAAGCGGCTGCGATATCAAGAAAAACAAGGACGAACCCTTGGCGGATGTTATCAATTCCTGATAATAAGCTGCTGAACAGAGTAGTTAGAAGCGTTTCCACACCGTGGAATTCTCTGAAACCGTGCTGGCATGAGTCCAGTGGGGCGTTAAGATCTATATGATCCTGAATTTGTTTTTGTACTTCTTTTTCCAAAATTTTTGCTAGTAATGGAATACTTGAAATAGGTCTATATGATTCTGGTTTAAGAGGGTCAAGTTTGTTGTTTTTTAGTAATGGCCTTATGGATGTTTGCTTAAGGGTACGAGGGAAAGTTCCTGTTGTAAATGATTGAATCATGAGTCTGGATATGATGGGACTGAGATCAGCTCGTAGATCTTTGATCCAGAACGCAGGGCAAGGATCAGTATGAGCGGTGGTCATGTTTATGCAAGCAATGGTGTCTTCGATTTGTCGTTTAGATGGTATTGAGAAGATAGTGAGTAGAGTTTGATCTACTGGAACTGGAACTATGTTAGGAGCCGAGTTATTGTCAATTTGGCAGAGTTTGGATTGTAGATAGTTAGCAAATATTTGAGGGTGGATTTCATATTTAAGTTGTGAGGCAGGTTCATTTGTCAAACGCTTAACTATGGCAAACAGGTCATGAGGTTTGTTCAGAGATCTTTTTAAAGTGACTGCATGGTGACGTCTCATTGATTCAGTAACTGCCATGCGATGAGATGTGAGATGTTGGATATATACAGCTCTGTCAACTTCAGAGTGTGAGTGTCGCCATCGTCTTTCAAGTTTCCTTAGGGTTGTGCGCGAGGCCTTCAGCTCAGATGAGTACCATATAGCAGAGTGTCGCTTGCTTTGTAGTTTGTTGGTCGACGGACATGTGGCAATCGAACTGAAAGTACTATTCCAATTAGAAACTAAATCATCAATGCTGCACTCTGGTAAGTTGGTTAGTGGAAGTGTTGATTTTAGGATTAGGTCTTTGTCAAATGGCTTGAATCTTCTCAGAGGGGTACTAGGATGGTCGTTTATTCCTCTTTCATCCTTTTGGTTACATCTAGCCTTGAATATAATTAGTTTGTGATCTGACCATGGAACTGGGTTGATTGATAGATCCAAGATAGATGGTAAATTGGCGGTTGTTTCAGTTGTAAATATTAGATCTAATATACCACCTTTAATATGGGTTGGATCTTTAATTAATTGATTATACCCCAAAACTTGTAGAGCTTCAAGAAAAGCTGTTACATGGGAGTCTTGGAGAGAAGGGAGATTAAAGTCTCCTAGCACTCAACTTGCTATGTGGGGGTTTTGTGTATTGGAGGCCAAGTCAATTATCATAGATAGAGAATCAGAATTGGAAGAAGGAGAGCGGTATAGTAAAGTGAAAGAACAACATTTATTTGCTATTGTAAAAGTTTGTATGTTTGGTAAGCATCATCCCAAAAACATAAGTAGTGTCATTGTGACTAAACAAGCATGCATCAGTTAGGTCTGTGACATTCAGGTCTGAAATATGTGCTCTGACTCCCAGCAGGAAGGAGAAATGCAGAATGTCACAGTAATCCCATTGTCATGATCACAGAAAGGATAGTCATTAATTCTGGCCTGATAGATGCAGCAGGCCATGATAGAAAGTGCAGGCTTAACGTACAATGGCTGGGTGAGCACCTTGGCACCGAAGTTCATGGCAGCAAATATGGGCCACAACAACTCTCAGATGCTAAATAACACATGGGCTGACAGGACCCTGCCACAATATGGAAACAATTCTAGCCTTGTGGTCTGAGAAGTGGTACAGTCATCAAATTGATAACTGTTTGAATCCCACTAAAACTCTGTCCACCCTAACACAGCTGATGTATGCATACATGACTCCTATCAGTGATTGTGGTGTGGTAGTGCTTCCACTTTTAATGGCTATATAGCATCTGCAAGATAGGCACACATCTCTCAATGGCTGTAGGTAAGCTGAGGGGGAGTATAGAAGCGGCACATCCTGTCTGGACCACTGTCCTATGCAAGCAGGATAACATACTACCAGTAGGGAAGTACAGTGAATGGTTGCCTGGGATGTTCAGAAATTATGATGTACATCAGCCCCTGCTCAAATGCCAAAAAGGAACTGCATGCCCCAGGGCCAGTTTGTGAAGGCTGTATTCAGTGGCCAATGCACACATTACCTTTACTATGAGCCACTTCAGGCAGTCAACCTGGATCGGTATTGAAATTGATCTGTTAGTGTGTATGTTTGTGTATTTGTCTGCCTCTGCCTCTACATGCTGCCAAATTTCTGCATGCAATACCCTACACCCTGGCCTGACACGTACCCGAGCGGCACATCTTTAGGCAGTTGCCCAGGCCCATACAATTTGGTCACAATCATATCAAGGCATAGTGGACATCACGGTATACTCTGAACTGGTTACTATGAGCAGATAGTCCACCTTGGTCACTTTGCTTGCAAATGTGGGCATATCTTGCAGCATAGATGAAGCTGCACATTTCCCATGATCCTCCCCAGTATGTGAACACATATAGGCCATATGGGAAGATGTGGAGAATCCACATATCCTTTGAGGAGTAGGTACATGTGGCGGGTCACTGTGTGGAATTGGCAAGATAAAGCCAACACATGTGACACCACTTGTCCTGACTGTGGGGATGGGCTCACATAGCCTGGTGACCATCTCCATCAACATAACTGATGGTTTTTCCATGCTATGGAGCAGATTTCTATCAGTGTCGGAGTGCAGCAGGGCCCCTCAGGTGGCCATAGGGCTCAATGCTGCACCATGCAGTGCCATCTCATAGCCTAGTCTGCTGCCATGCAACGTTAACTAAAATGGGCAAGTTGGTCACAGGGCATTTGCAGTGGTTGCTAAACACGGTTACACTTCAGTGCTGTGAGTGGTGTTCTGACAAAAGAAATATGGAAAATGGACTGTTCTGAGAAAAGTAACCATCGGCAGAAACTCATACACAACTTCAAGTGCTGCTTCAAGTGCACAACTCTTGTGAAAGAGGATCCGGAGACATCATGATCTCTGGATCCTCTTTCACAAGCATTTTGCACTTGAAGCAGGGCCTGTTTGGCCCAAAACACACATGTTGTGTATGAGTTTCTGCCGATGATTAATGGATTTCGGATAACAAAGCTAAGTTTAGCTATTTTAAATTTTGTTCATTTATTTGCACTAAATGCATGCACTGATTAAAAGGGGTCTCACGGACATTGGGGTTGAGCGTTTCTTGCTCTTCTCCAGCTTGTGGGACCTGACAAAAAACAAAATACTTTTGGTAGTGATGTAATCAAAATACACTGATTTTGCTTGCTATTCAGACAATCCTTTGCTTTTTTGTTTGATAAAATATAATGGCATGTAGCGTAAATATCATGACCTGATAAACAAGTGCAAAAAAGAATACCATACCATACCATGATGTTCCAAAGGCTGCAGAGCAGAGATAGTTTTCCATCTATCTGAGAAGGGTCAAAGTGTCTCTAGCAGCAGATTGGCTAACCTAATGAAGAGGGCTTTAAACTAAATTCATAGGGGATGGGTGAAGAAAGCCGCCAGAAAGTGAAAGCCCCCAGGTAAGTGAAACATTAAATACCTCTGTAGAAATGGGTAAAGGGGCAACATCTGGAAAGCGGAGTGTATACATGCCTGTAGCATGGAAAATAAAGCCTCAACATCTGGGATCTTAATGGAAGAGGTTGACTTGGATTTAGTGGCAGTTATGGAGACATGGTTTACGGACAACCATGACTTCAATGTTATTATACTGGGTTATACTTTATTCAGAAAGGACAGGGTAGGACGAAGGGGAGAAGGAGTGGCACTATGTGTAAAAAAATAGTAAAGCTATAGAATTACAGGGCTTAAAAGGGAGAGAGGAGGCACTGTGGGTTAGATTAGAAAGAGGGAAAGATAAATCCATTTGTACTGGAGTGATATGAAAATTCTCCTCACAGGGAGAAGACGAGGATGGAGATTTAATAGAAAACACACGCAGCATTGCATGAAAGGAGAAGTGCTATTGATAGTTTATTTCAATATGCTGGATGTTGATTGGTACATTCCTGCTGCAGTGTCATCTAGAAGTAAGGAGATCCTGAATTCTCTACAGGAAGAACTATTCAGGCAACTGGTAACAGAACCCACGCATGAAGGGGCCATACTGGACTTGGTGCTTACCAATGGGTAAAGTGTTTCTGATGTTATAGAGGGAGATCATCTCGCAACCAGTGATCACCAGATGGTGTGGTTCAGTATTAGGACTAGGGCTGATAAAATCCATTAAAAAGCGAGGGTCTTAGACGTTAGGAAAATTAACTTTATCCAGATGGGACAATATTTCAAGGATTCATATGCGGAATGGGAAACTCTTGGGGATGTAGAAAAACTGCGCAAAACTGAAAGGGTATATTTTAAGGGCAACAAACCTTTTTGTTAGAAAGGTAAATAAATTATAAGGAAAAGGAAGTCGCTATGGTTCTCAAAAGAAGTAGCTGAAAAGGTGAAGGAAAAAGAGGGAGGCTTTCAAGAAATACAAGAGATCACAGAGAGAGGAAGACAGGCATCTATATTTGGAAAAACTTAGAGAAGCTAGCAAAGTAGTCAGGAAAGCAAAGATACACAAAGAAGAAGAAATAGCCAATGCAATAAAATGGGGGGATAAGACATTTTTCAAATATGTTAGTGAGAGGAGGAAGGGCAAAAGTGGTATTCTCAGACTCAAGGGTGAAGGGGAGGAATATGTAGAAGCTGATGAGCATAAAGCAAATTGCTTAATAAATATTTCTGTTCTGTGTTCACAGATGAAAGACCAGGAGTAGGACCTCAGAAAACACCCACAAATAGGAACAGAAGTGACGTGAAGCTCCAATGATTTTCAGAAGACTGTTCGTGAGGAACTAGCTAAACTAAAAGTAGATAAAGCGATGGGACTGGATGGGATACATCTGAGAATACTGAAGGTACTTGGGGATTTTCTAACCGCTCAACCGACAGACATTTTCAATGCTTCTTTGGAGTCAGGGGTGGTCTCAGAGAACTGGAGAAAGGCACATGTGTTCCCTTTACACAAAAGTTGAAGTATGGAGGAAGTTGAAAATTACAGGCCGGTTAGTCTAACCTCTGTGGTGAGTAAATTATTGGAAACGTGCGAAGAGAGAGAATAGTGAAATCCAATGGATTGCAGGATTGGCAGCAGCATGGATTTATCAGAGGCATTTCTTGTCAGACAAATCTGATTGATTCTTTGACTGGATGACCAGGGAGTTGGACTGTGGGAGAGCCCTCGATGTGGTGTATTTAGATTTCAGTAAAGCCTTTGACACAGTTCCACACAGGTGACTTATATACAAACTGAGCTCCCTAGGGATGGACCCTAAAGTTACTGACTGGGTTATAAATTGGTTGAGTAGGAGGCGGCAAAGGGTACAGGTAAATGGAGCTCACTCTGAGGAGAAGGAGGTTACAAGTTGTGTGCTGCAGGGATCTGTCCTTGGTCCAATTCTTTCTAACATCATTGCAGAAGGGCTGTTGGGTAAGATTTGCCTGTTTGCGGATGATACCAAGATCTGCAGTAAAGTTGCTACCCAAGAAGCAGTAGATAACATGAGGAGGGGGTCTAGCTAAGCTTGAAGAATGGTTACAAATTTAGCAGCTGAGATTTAATGCTAAAAAATGCAGGGCCATCCATTTGGACCTCAAAAATCCAAGGGAGCAGTACAGTGTTGGGGTTGAATTACTTCTTTCCACAAAAGAAGAGCGGGACCTAGGTGTGATTGGGTCTGATGAACTTAAAGTAGCTAAACAGGTAGAAAAGGTGATGGCAGAAGCCAGAAGGATGTTTGAGTGCATAGGGAGAGGAATGACCAGTAGAAAAAAAGGAGGTGATAGTGCCTCTGTATAAGTCTCTGGTGCAACCTCATTAGGAGTCCACACCTTCAAAGGGATATAAACAAGTTGGAGTTGGTGCAGAAGGTGGCTACTAAAATGGTTAGTGGTTTTTATTATAAAAGCGTATGAGGACAGACTTAAATATCTTAAGATGTATACTTTAGAGGAAAGGTGGGATGGAGGAGATATTTATTTATTTAACTGTATTTATATCCCGCTTTTCACCGGGTCAAAGCGGTGTAACATAAAAAGGGGGGGGGGGGTGGACAGGAATCAGTTTCTGGGGTTGGGGCTATCACTAGGTGGCCAACAGTAATGATTTCGACATACAATTGGGATATAGACATGGACATTGTGATGCAGTCATTTAGAGCAAGATCTTCTGGGGGGGGGGAGGCGTTTGGGGGTAGTCAGTGGCGTGTGCTCTCATCAGTTCCGAGGTATTCCTGGAATAGAGTGGTTTTCAGTTGTTTCTTGAATGCTAGGGGATCTCTGTTGCTTCTGATGTGGCTTGGTAGAGTTCCAGAGGGATGGTGCATAAAGTTCGAAGGCTCTGTTGCAGGTCCGTTGATTGTATTTGGTTCTTTTATGGGGGATGGCGAGGGAGTTGCTGGTGGTTTGTCTAGTTGTTCTGTTGTGGGCTGGTTGAGGCAGTAGTGTGCGGAGCTGGGAGGTTTGAGTTTGGTAGAGGGCTTTGTGAGTGAGTAGGACAGCTTTGTATTTGATTCTTGCTTCGAGGGGGAGTATGTGAAGCTCTCTTAGGATTGGGGTGATGCAGTCGTGTCTTTTTGCTTTCTGGATAATCCTTGCTGTGGTATTTAAGGCAGTTCGAAGTGGGTTGGTATGAGTGGCTGGCAGTCCGTGGTAGATTATATTGCAGTAGTCCAGGTGGGGGAGTGTCATGGCTTGCATCACTGTTCTGAAGTCCTGCGGTTCAAGGAGAGGTCTAAGGCGTTGTACTGTTTTAGCCTTGTGAAATATTGTTCCGATGGTTTTTTTGATTTGTTGATTGAGTGTGAGTGCTTGGTCTATGATGATTCCCAGATATCTTATGTGTGGTTGTATTTGTATTTGTGTGGTTCCAATGATGAGATGTGTGGGTGGTGTGAAATCTGGGTCCTTTGTTACAATGAGGGCTTCTGTTTTCTTTATGTTGATGGACAGGTTGTTATGTTGTAGCCAGCTGGATACTTCTGTAAAGCATGCTGATAAGTGTTTATTTGTTGGGTTAGAGGTTATGATTGGGGCATAAAGCATTATGTCATCTGCATAGATGTGGTAATTGATGTTGTGGGCATGTATGATTGAGCAGAGTGGTTGCAGATAGATGTTGAAGAGCATGGCAGACAGTGTGGATCCTTGGGGTACTCCCTGGTGTTGCTGGAAGGGAGGTGAGGTTGATATGTTTGTGCAGATCAGTTGATGTCTATTGGTTAGGTAGGAGTGGAACCATTGAAGTATGGTTCCTTTGATGCCAATTGCTTGTAGTCTGTGTAGGAGGATGTTGTGGGAGATGGTGTCGAAGGCTGCTGATATGTCTAGGAAGATCATGGCATATCCAGAGTGTTTGGCTTGCGTTCCTATGATGAGGGTGTTCATCAGTGATGTCATGAGGGTTTCGACTCCGTGGAGTGGACGGAAGCCATGTTGTTGTGGGTCCAGTATGTTGTTGGCATCTAAGTGTTCTTGAAGCTGTTTCTGGACTACCTTCTCAATAATTTTGTCAGTGAACGGGAGGCTTGCTATAGGTCTGTAGGAGGCAGGGTCCAGGGGATCCAGGTTGTGTTTTTTTAGGGTTGGTCAGATGATTAAAGTTTTGAGGAGGTCTGGCATGCGTCCTTGGCTGAGGGATTCGTTAACAATGAGGGTTAATGGGGTGCTCACGTGCTTCTTTGGTTTTCTTTATCCATTCTGTAGGGCATGGGTCTAGTGGAGAGGTGGTGGTGTTCAGGCAGGAGATGGTGGATGATGTTTCTTCTTTCATGATTACTTGGAATGTGCTCCAATCTCGGTCTATGATGGTGGAGTGGTTTGTTGTTGTCTCCGTGTTCAATTGTGGATTTTGTGGTTGTTGGAGCTGTTTGTATTGTTGTGCTAGTAATTCTGGTGGGATGTTTGGTAGTTGGTCGGAGTGGTTGGGTGGTTTTGTTAGTTTTTTGACTATCTCAAAGAGTTCTCGTGGTTTGTTTATTGAAGTGTTTATGATCTTCAAATGATAGGCTTTTTTTGCTTTGTCTGTTTCTTTGTGGTACGCATCTAGTTCGTATATGTAGTTTGCCTTGTCGTCTTCTTTTTTGGTTTTTCTCCATTTTCTTTCTGCTCTTCTGAGTTTGGTCTTCAGTTTCCGGAGGTTGGGGGTGAACCATCAGGCTTTTGCGGAGGTGTGTCTGGTGTTAGTCTTGTTTGTTGTTGCGCTGGCTGCAGAGGAGATTGTGGTATTCCAATTGTGGATTAGGTCATCAATATTGTTGGAGCTTGTTTGTAGTTCAGGTAGAGTTTGTGCCAGGAAATTTTCTTTGATGAATGTTTTGAATCTTCTCGTATGTTGTTTGTTCTCCTTGCTATTTGTAAGCTGGTAGGTGTGGGATATGTTGATGAGGTAATGGTCAGACCATGGTACTTGTGTGATTTCTGGATTCTTGTATGAGGTGGTGATTTGGGAGTTTAGGAATATGAGGTCTAATGTGTTTCCTTTTTCGTGTGTGGGTTCCTGTATGATCTGTGTTAGCTTCATTGCTTCCATGGCACTAATGAAGGTTTCTGCTTGCTTGTCTTGGAGTGATGGGAGGTTGAAGTCTCCTAGGATTATTTGCTCTTTTGCAGAGATGGCGCTCTCAGATATGTGTTGTAGTATCCGTGGTAGGTCGGTGCTTGGGGTGGGTGCTCGGTAGATTAGGCATATTGAGAGGTGCTTATTGGTGAGGGTGAGTATGTCCGCTTCATTGGTTGTTTCTGATGCATGGTTCCTGAGGTGGAGGTTGGTTTTCGCTATGATGGCTATGCCTCCACCTTTGGTGTGTGTTCGGGAACAGTGTTGAAGGCTGTATCCTTTCGGTGTTAGTTGGTTCATGAGCACCGTGTCGGTATCAGTTAGCCAGGTTTCTGTTATGCATAGGATGTCAATCTTTTGGGTTGTGATCAGACAGAGATGACAGAGATGCTTAAATATCTCCATGGCATAAATGCACAGGACGAGAGTCTCAATTGAAAGCAATCTCTACTATGAGGGGACATAGGATGAGGGTGAAAGGGGATAGGAATAATATGTGGAAATATTTCTTTATGGAAAGAGTGGTAGATGCGTAGAATAGTATCCACTAGAGGTGGTAGAGACGAGGACAGTATCTGAATTTAAAAAAAGCATGGGATAAACACAGAGGATCTCTAAAGGTAAAAAGAGAACTATTGTAGTTGACATGGAAGGGCAGACTAGATAGGCTATGTGGTCTTTTTCTGCCGTCATGTTTCTGTGTTTCTATACAAATCGCATAATGAGTTCCCTCAATAAACCAAGAGAACTATTTGACATTGCACGCACACTAATGAAAGAACCCATGCAGGTGAAGAAAATTAATACTTTAATTCCCCAAGACATGGCAGACTTTCTAGGATGCAGGTTTAAGAACATACCATCTCAAGAACCTACCCAAATTAAACAGAGACTTGCACACCACAATAACAAAACTATGGGAGTCATTCTGCATCCCCACAGAAGACCAAGCAGACACCATCATCGCCAATCTTAATACATTCTCCTCTCCACTCTATCCATACCCGGTTGCATGGATGAAACTTGCAAGGTCACAGATAGTGCCCTATCTGCTAAATATCACCCAACTATCACTCACAAAGGTTACTCACCCCCTGCCTCAAACAAGCATCCATAAGACTAATTCTGAAAAGCACAAATCTTGACAACAAGGACCTCAGTTCTTATAGACCGATATGAATTTTGCCATTTAGAAGCAAGATAATTGAAAAGGTCGTCAAGCAACAACTATAGGACCACAGAGATGAACATGCTCCACTGGACCCCTGCCAGCATGGCTTCAAACCTAATCATAGGGGTATGTTTATAAAGGGCAGTAAGAGAGCAAAACGAAGACCGCAGCTGCATTGCTCCGATCCCATGGTAGAGACCTAAATGGAGAAGCGGTTGCCGAAAGAAACCTTCCGCCATGCTGAAAAAGCACTGTGACACGCGAATAGGTGGAGGGGTGGAAGGAGGGAAGAATGAATGCTAGCGCTGAGAGCGAGATAAATCCAACCACCCAATCCCACACACCACTAAAGGTGCTAGGGACTGTGGTAAGCAAGTGCTCAGATGTAGAAGTCGGACCCTGCATGCCCCCCTCCCCTTCCCAAAGTTCTGCAGCTGACTAAACAGCGTTGGACCCTTGAGGCGGACATTTCACCACCAAACGTAAACTCCAGCCCTGCTTAAAACCTAACCAGAAGGATACCAGCAAGGCAGACTCACCATAGTACAGGAAGTTACTTTTTTTTTTTAAATAACTGGCAAAGTAGGCCTTCCATTGTGGCACAGACTACACTGAGATGTGTCCCATCTGCTGGAGACTGAGTATACTGGGTTGGTGGGAGGAACACTGGCTCCTTGTACAGTGACATCATCAAAGGCTGGCATGCTCAGTCTCCATCTGCTGAAAGGGAGACACAATCCCAGGAGTCTGGATTGGCCTGGACCGGAGGGACAATATGGAATAATATATTATAGAGCAACATGTACTAGTATTCATATCAGGTAAACAGTAAATAAGCATACAGAAATATTTTAACCTTAAACCATGTACAGTAGATGCACCCTCTGCTACTCTTTCTTCCTTTTCTATGATCTCTGAGGAGGAAACCACTCACCTTTTTTCCTCCTCCAAACTCATATCTGCTCTTCTGATCCCATTCCCACCCAACTCCTAAGCCCCATCTCCTCCATTGTTGTCCCTTCCATCTCTCATATCCTCAACCTATCGCTCTCCACTGCAACTGTCCCTGCAGCCTTCAAGCATGCTGTAGTTACACCTCCTCAAGAAACCCTCATTAGATCCTACCTGTCCTTCTATCGACCCATCTCCCTCCTCCACTTCGTTTCTAAACTACTTGAACGTGTGGTTCACCACCATTGCCTCGACTTTCTCTCTTCTCAAGCCCTCCTGGATCCTTTACAATCTGGCTTTCGTCCTTTACATTCTACTGAAACAGCTGTTGTCACAGTCTCCAGTGACCTGTTCCTGGCAAAATCCAAGGACCGTTTCTCAATTCTCATCCTTCTTGACCTTTCTGTTGCTTTTGACACTGTTGACCACAACCTTCTCCTTCATACCTTGTCATCACTTGATTTTAAGGGCTGTGTACTATCCTGGTTCTCTTCTTATCTTTCCCATCACTCTTTCAGTGTTTGTTCTGGTGGATTCTCCTCTGCTGCTATCCCGCTCTCAGTTGGTATACCCCAAGGATCTGTCTTGGGTCCACTCCTTTTCTCTCTCTATACCCAGTCCCTTGGTACACTCAACTTTTCCCATGGTTTTCAGTACCATCTTTATGGTGATAACTCTCAGATCTACCTTTCTACACCTGAAATCTCTCTGGCAATCTAGGCCAGGATCTCTGCCTGCCTTTCTGACATTGCTGCTTGGATGTCTCACTGCCACTTGAAATTGAACATGGCCAAAACTGAGCTTCTTATTTTCCCCCCTAAAACCTCCTCTCCTATTCCTCCTTTCTCAGTCTCTGTAGATAACTCTCTACTCCTCCCTGTTTCCTTGGCTCACAGTGTTGGAGTCATCTTTGATTCCTCTCTCTCCTTCTCCACACCCATCTATCTGATAATTAAGACCTGCCGTTTCTTTCTCTATAACATTAACAAACTATGCCCATTCCTTTCTGAACACACTACTAAGACACTTATCCACTCTTTAGTCACCTCCGGTCTTGACTATTGTGACATACTCCTTGCTGGTCTCCCTCTGAATCATCTCTCTCTCCTTCAATCAGTTCAACACTCTGCTGCGCGGCTAATCTTCTACCAGCCTCGTCATGCTCATATTACTCCTCTTCTCATGTCACTTCACTGGTTTCCTATCCATTTCTGCTTCCAATTCAAACTTCTCCTGCTGACCTATAAGTGCATTCACTCTGCAGCTCCTCATTCCTTTCCTCTCTTATCTCTCCCTACACCCCTCTTCATGAACTCCGCTCTTCTGGCAAATCGCTTCTATCTGTGCTCTTCTCTTCTATTGCTAACTCCAGACTACACCCCTTTCACCTTGATGCTCCTTATGTCTGGAACAGACTACCCGAGTCTGTACGTCGGGCGCCTTCTCTGCCCCTTTTCAAATCCAAGCTGAAAACTCACCTCTTTGCTGCAGCTTTCGGATCTTGACTCAACTGATCTCCTTTGTGTTTCCTTAGCATTCCTCCTAGATGTATCCCATGTCCACATCTACCTTTTTGACTGTGTTGATTGTGTTGTCTATTTTGACTAGGTTTGTAAACTCTGAGGAGCAGGAACTGGCTCTTACATGTCTCTGTGCACCGCTGCGTATATCTTGTAGTACTATACAAAAGCTCAGTAGTGGTAGTAGTAGTAAAACACTTGGCCTTGTAACTCTAATGAAAAGGGACTTCCTGCCATCCTCAGCCCACAGAAAGCAAACTAAATCCAAAGTTGGCAATTTACCCAGGTCCAGGAGTGAGATGTTTTGCCAGTTCTGGTTTTAAATTTACATTACAATGCAGTATGGTATTTGTAGCCCCTGATTTCACTCATTGGCATCAGCGCTGCAGGTTCCATAATACATCAGACGGAGACTGTCAGAAATCCAGGGCAGGCTTAAAATCTCACTCCTGGAAATGGTAACTTGGCAACTCTGTAAATCAAGCTGTCAACTTAAGAGAAAAGGTAAAAAGTTCAGTTGAAAAGAAAATTCTGCCAAGTAGTGCACTCAATTAAATAATATATTTTATATTTCCTTGGAGTATGATCTAAAACCACCTAAAAATTCTCTGTGTGCTCCAGAAGGGCAAGTCTGTGATCAATGCAGCTACTGAAAGGCCTCACAATCTAGCGAATTCCTGCCGAGATCTAGTTTAACAGGGTGAAATTCTACCCTGAGTCCTTCCTTTATTCTGCATAGCAGAACTGAAATTTAGACAGGTTACTTTGGATGGCAGTTCCACTTGTATAGCAGTAGTTCTCCTGTAGTGCTGGGCTCAACCTCAATTCAAGGGAACCTTTGCAGGGCTGCAGGCGAGCGCTTGATCCTGGTCTCCTTTCTGTCTCTGTGCTAAGGTAGAGCGATATCTTCCTTTTTCCCTTGGGTGAAATCTATTGACTGTTGGATTCTAAGGGGCTTGGAACTTTGCAGTGGGATGCTGCAATTCAACTTCCCTTCACCTTCTGTCTCTTTCCCTCTCTCTAGCTGACTGACTAAATTCAAAACTGAGCTCAAGCTGCTTCAAAGCTCCCAGTGGGCTGTTACGAAGATGAAGTTAAATGTTTTACTGCTGATGGAAATGGAATCACTCCAGCAGTTCCTATGCATTCCTCAGTATTTAATCACTGTAGTCCACTTGGGTTTTACCATTAGCTGCCTGCAGGCTTATCTTAACTCCCAAAGCAGGCAGTAAGGCATTCATGCCTAGCTTTGCTCCTTCCAAGACAGAAAACTCCTGAAAGGATAAGAACAGTCCATTCTTGGTGCACACAAGGGTTGGAACCTCTGGGCCCGATATTGAGTTGGGCAGGCTATGCGCCACGGTGGCACATTGCCTGCCTGCTGACGCCCATAACCCGGATTTTGACTTCCATGCTGGTGGAAGTGAACATCCGGGTTAGCCTGGATGCCCCGGCAGCCGCAGAGGCTACATGGGTAGCTTCGAAAATCCCCTCTGGCAATACATCCCTTATTCTCTGATCCTCCCCTGCATCTATTAGAGGGGGGGGGGGAGGGGGGTCCTCCTTGGTGGGTACTGGAGGAATGTTGCCTTGGTCTCCTAGTGGTAGACTTGTAGTATTACCACTATGAAGTCAGGATGTCAATGAAAGCTTAACTTTTAATGGGAGAACACTGAATATCTGCACCATCTGGCTAAAATTTAAAAAGAAATGAGTACTCCTCTCTCCCCTCCTAGTATTTACCAATCTGCAGGCTGCAATTACGAAAAGCTAAAATTTGTCTGGGGAACTCCTACAATTAACCAGGCAAATCTTTTGAATATTGACCCCAATGTGTTCTTAAGCATATTAAAACTTTTAATTGTTATCTCAACATGATCTGGGAATAAAAGGGAGAGGAAAGGAAATGGATGTGTGGGAAAAGCAGAGCCTCTTGGAAAGAAAAAGAATGGGAGGTAGAGCAGAACTGAAGGTTTTGAGGTAGGCTGGCAGGCTCAGCAATAGTTATTTATTTATGTGGCTATTCTTTTATACTGCTCTTCTACGGGTCAGAGCGGTTTACAATTAGCAACAACTAGTTTTTACATCAAACAGGGTCCAGTACAACTTGGATCATTAAACACAGGGATGAAGCTGCATTTGCTATGTACAAGTTGGGTGATACAGCAGCTTAACTATATACAATTTATGAGTGCATATATAAGTGCATATCTGATTGTTTAAATATGATAAAGTATGGCTGAAGGGAGAGTTCAATTGTAATTGTTCATAGGTAGTGAGTTCGAGTTGTGTGTCCTTGGTTCTTGTATTTAAGTATTGTCTCCATTAAATTCTCTGAACAGGTATGTTTTTAGTCCTTTACGGAATGTCGATGTCTGCGTTGTTTCGCATTTTCTCTGGGAGGGCATTCCATATTCCAGGAGCATATAAAGAGAAGGCTCTTGAACAAGGATATTGATTACTCTTTGTTTTTTCTGTTGAGACTGTTAGCATGTTTGGTGTTTTCTCTCATCCCTCGTTTGCTCCTTGGGTATTTTAATAGATGTTTTAAGCAATTAACAGATAAATCATGAGTGATCTTGAAATTAATTGTGATTGCCTTATAATAAATTCTACTCTTTATGGGAAACCAGTGCATTTGCTTTAATAGTGGAGTAATGTGCTCAGATCTTGATTTTCCCAGTATGCTTCGTTCTACTATGTTTTGTGCTATGTGCAATGCTTGTAGTGAATGTTTTGGTATTTCCAGTAATATGATGTTGCATAGTCGAAGTGTGGGAAAATTATTGCCTGAAGAACTGTTCTGAAGTCATGGTGATCTGGTAACGGATTGAGGTTTCGTAGAGTTCTTATTTTGCTGAAAATGGTTTTAAGTATTTTGTTGACATGAGACTTTAAGTTCAGTCTTTGGTCGAGTGTGATTCCTAAGAAGCGCACCTCTTGCTTTATTTGTAAGTCAGCGTTCATGACTTTCAGGGATGGTGGTGGTTTGAAGACCTCGTTTTTGGTAATGTATAGCACCTCTGTCTTTTTGTATTTTATTGTGAGATGATTGTTCTCTAGCCATTGTGCCACTGCATTGAAACAATTTATGAGATCCGTGAAGTGTGGGCATGAGGCATCAAATGGTGCGTAAAACATGTCATCAGCATAGATATGTAAATGTACCTTATGTGATTGAAATATTGCACACAGGGGTTGAATATACAGGTTGAAAAGCAGTGCAGATAGTTCTGACCCTTGGGGGACCCCTCTCTGTTGTGGGTACGGTGCAGAGGTGTTATGTCCTATTTTTATTTATTGGTTGCAGTCTGTCAGATATGAATAAAACCATTGAAGCATTATTTCTTCAAGACCTAATGTTTGCAGGCATAATAGGAGTGTATTATGGCATATCGAGTCAAATGCTACTTTTATATCCAGGATAATTAACATGAATCCTTGTATAGGATTTTGAGTCCTCTTGTTAGTATGTCCATTAGTCATATTAGTAATGTATCAACGCCATGATTAGGTCTAAAATACATGGTAGAATCCCTATGGATTGAAATGCATTGTAAAAAGGGGAAGGCAATAGCAGTGGGGGGTGTACTACCAACCGCCTGGCCAAATTGATGATGAAATGCTCAAAGAAATCAGGGAAGCTAACAAAAGTCACAATACAGTACTAATAATGGGTATTTCAATTATCTCAGTATCGACTGGGTCTCTGTGTCACTGCAGGACATGCTAGGGAGATGAAGTTTCTAGATATAATAAATGACTGCTTCTTTTAGCAGTTGGTACATGAATCGACAAGGGGAGAAGCAATTTTGGACCTAGACCTTAGTGGTACACAAGATCTGGTGCAAGAGAAAAGGGGGTTGAGGCCACTTGGCAATTGTGATCACAGCATGATTGCATTTGATTTCATAAATGGAGTAAGGACTGCAAGGAAACCCACAGTACTGCCTTTTGACTTTCAAAAGGGAGACTATGATAAAATGAGGAAAACAGTTAAGAAAAAACTAAAAAGAGCAGCTGCAAAGGTTAAAGATTTATATCAAGCATGGGCTTTATTTAAAAATACTATCTTGGAAGCCCAGACCAGCTGTATTCCACGCTTTAAGAAAGGTGAAAGGAAGTCCAAAAAACTGTGAGCATGGTTTAAAGGTGAGATCAGAGAGGCTGTTGTAGCCAAAAAAGCATCTTTCAGGAAATGGAAAAAGGAGCCAAATGACAAAAACTGGAAACAACATTTATTCATTTAGCTGTATTTATATAATACCTTTCTCCGGGTCAAAGGCAGCTTACATGGAACTGAAATGTAACTTAAAGTGAAACAATGGTATCAAACTATGTACAGCTTGCAATCTTTTGGCTCTTAACTATGTACAGGTTTGATTCTATACAACAGTAGTGCTAGGCGGTTGTGCATTGTTCTTCTGGGGGGGGGGGGGCATTAGTCACTTATGTTGAAATGTTCAGTAAACAGATGTGTCTTTAACTGTTTGTGGAAAGTCTTGAGGTCCATGATGTTCCTGATCTGGTCTAGCAGTCTGTTCCATATGGAAGGTGCATAGTGTTGGAATGCTCTTTTGCATTCCTGTTGGTTTGATTTGGTTCTGATGTGGGGGATGTTGAGGGTATTCATTGTTGAGGGGAAGGCGATGGCATTAGCACTGGCAAGTTAGATGCAAGGCATTGATAAGGCTGACAAAGAGAAAATTTGAGAAGTTTACTGTGGAAACAAAAATTCAAAATAAAGACTTTTTCAAATATATTCATAACAAAAAAACTGTGAGAGTTGTTTGGACCATTTGATCATAGAGGGGTGAAAGGGACACTAAGAGGGGACAAGGCCATAGCAGAGAGACTGAATGAATTCTTTTCTTCAGTCTTTACTGAAGAAGATGTAGGGAAGTTACCCATGACTGAAATGACATTTAAAGGTGATGCATTGGAAGAATTAAAAGAAATATTGATACACCGGGACGATATATTACAACTATATGGTAAACTAAACAGCAGCAAATCACCTGGACCGGATGGTATACCCCCAAGGGTGTTTAAAGAACTGAAATATGAGATTGCAGACCTACTATTAGTAGTCTGTGAACTATCATTAAAATCATTTGTAGTACCTGAAGATTGGTGAATGGCCTTGTAACTCCAATTTTTTAAAAAGGTTCCAGGGGAGAACAGGGAAACTACAGGCCACTGGGTCTGACATCAGTCCCAGACAAAACAGTAGAAACCATTACAAAGAACAAAATTACTGAACATGTAGATAGTCATGATTTAATGGGAGAAAGTCAAAATGGCTTTAGCCAAGGAAGGTCTTGTCTTACTAATCTGTTATATTTTTTTGCAGGTGTGAATAAACAGGTAGACAAAGGTGAGCCAGTTGATATAGAGCCTGATTCAGAGAGGGGCATGTCTGGACCATCCGGATGGCCCCAAGCAAGATGGGCCTGTTTGGACCCCATTCTGGACCACGGGAACAAAACATTCCCATTGTGGCCAGAATTGGGCCTGAGGACAGACTGGTGTACCCTGCTACATGCGAGGACATCCTCCCTGCAGGCGCCCCCAATTCCCATGGCTCCAACACCACTTTTCCCCACAGCCTGACCCAAGGTTGGCCTGCTGTGGCTTGAATCGGGCAGTAGGGACCTCCCCGCACCCAGTACTGGGGGATCCCCGGCCCCAATCGTACCAAAAGTGCTGCTTATTCCACCTTTGAGGTGGAATAAGCAGCGTGTCCCCACGGGCCTGGCATGTCATACAAGCTGTGACCGGAATCAGCCCTATACATGCTGCCAGGCTGGCTCGCCCCCAATCTGCCCCCAATCTGCCCCAAACCTGCCCCCTCCCACCCCCTGCCGACTTTCTCCATCCTGAGTATTAGGACGTATAGGAAGGGCAGGAGGGGGAATCGCTGCAACTCATTTCCTGGAATCAGGCCCATTGTGTATCTGGATTTCCAGAAAGTCTTTCATGATGTCCTCATGAGAGACTCTCGGTGAAGTTAAAACGTCATGGGATAGGAGGCCATGTACTATTGTGGATCAGGAACTGGTTAAAAGATAGAAAGGAGAGGGTAAGGCTGAATGGTCAATTTTCCCAATGGAGAAAGGTGAATAGTGGAATACCCCAGGGATCCATGCTGGGCGCTCTGCTTTTTAACATATTTGTTAATTACCTGGAAATGGGAATAACAAGTGAGGTAGTCAAATTTGCAGATGACACAAAATTATTCAAAGTTGTTAAAACCCAAGAGGATTGTGAAAAATTGCAAGAGGACCTTGATAAATTGGAAGACTGGATATTGAAATGGTAGATGTAATTTAATGTGGACAAGTGCAAAGTTATGCATCTAGGAAAGAAAAACCCAAACTATGGTTACACGTTTCGAGGTTCTGCATTAGGAACCACCACCCAGGAAAAAGATTTAGGCATCATCGTGGATAACATGTTGAAACCTTCCACTCAGTGTGCAGCGGCGGCTAAGAAGGCAAATAAAATGCTAGAAATCATAAGGAAAAGAATGGAGAATATAACAAAGAATATTATAATGCCTCTGTATCATTCCATGGTGCGACCGCATCTTGAATATTGTGTGCAATTCTGGTCACCGTATCTTAAAAAGGATATAAACGGAATTAGAAAAGGTTTAGAGAAGAGCCACCAAAATGGTAAAGGGAATGGAAGGATGTCCCTATGAGGAAAGGCTTAAAAGATTAGGGTTTTTCAACCTGAAAAAGAGACGGCTGAGGGGAGATATGATGGAGGTCTATAAATTAATGAATGGAGCGGAACGGGTTTGAAAGGAAGCTTGTTTGTACAGGGCTGTGTACACTGTGAGGGTACTTAATAATACTATAATTACTGAAAGCTCTCAGAAAGTGTTAACATCACAGATTCAGTAGCTCAGATATTCCAGGGCCTATTACTTAGCTAACGATCTTGAGAGACTCTACTGAAAAACTAGGCTGAACTTTCACATAACAGAGAAACTAAGTTTGTTTATGATACCGAAAGTGCAGGGAAGATGTGAAAACTGCTTGTGTTAGAATTATTGTTTAAGACGTTATGTCTGGGAATACGTGTATGTCTCCTCCTGATGACCTATACTAATAAGATTTGACCTATGACATAGAGACATAAGAGATGCACATTATGAATATACGTGATGCTTGACGTAGAAAAATAAGATGGAAATTATGCTGTGTAATGGAATTTTGACCAATAAAAATAATGCCTGAGGTATGTGGAGTTAGAGAGGCAAGGTGAAAGCTTTGCTCTCTCTCCCAAAGCGTTGGTGTTTTTTTAAAATATAATACAATTGTATGTGATTTGTATTATTAATGGTTATCGCTTCCTTCTCATTGCTCTGAGTGTGGAAATCCATTACCCAAGAGCCCAGGTGCTGTTACCGGTGAAGGGAGGTGCAGAGTACATTTTCAGGGTTTATGTAGATCGGTTCTTTATGGCATCAAAAAGTAGAAAGACTAGGGGACATGCAATGAAGCTACAGTGTAAAACATTTAAGACTAATAAGAGAAAATATTTTTTCACTCAAAGTGTAATCAAACTCTAAAATTTGTTACAAGAGGATGTAATAAAAGATATTAGTGTAGATGGGTTTAAAAAAGTTTTGGACAAGTTCCTGAAGGAAAGGTCCATAAACCATTATTAAAGAGGACCCAGGTAATCCACTGCTTGCTCCAATTCAAGCATTATGGTACCTGTGTCTCTTTTTGGGAAACTGCTAGGTATTTTTGACTTGGATTGGCCACTGTTCGAAACAGGATACAAGGCTTGATGGACCTTGATCTAACCTTGTATGGCGTTTCTTATGTTCTTATATTTGGTGCATGGGTGTTAATGAACTTCTGTAGTTGTTTCTGTACCACATTTTCTATTATTTTTGCTATGAATGATAAGCTTGATATTGGTCAGTAGGTGGTTGGGTCTTTATTGTCCAATGAAGGTTTTTTTTGTATAGGTCGTACTGAAGCCATCTTTAGGCATGGTTGCATGTATCCTTGGGTGAGTGATAGTTGTGTTATTTTTGTGATAGTTGGTAATAGTTCTGATTTGGTTATTTTTATCCAGCTTACTGGATTGGTGATGTTGTGGTGTTAAGGTTCATTATTATTCTTTACCAACTTTCAATGCAATGGAGAGGAGTACCCTTTGTAAGAAACCTGCTTCAAAACATCTGCATCTGAAGGCAATGAGATCAGATAGAGGTAGCCACTTTTAAGAACTGATATATCTGGCTCATAAAAGATGGTAGGAGAATAAAGGCAGACTTGCAGTAGTAGCCAAGGAGATCAGCGGGAAGAAAGAAGCTAGCTCATCAGCAACTACTGAACATTGCAGAGGTGGGACATCAGAGCAGCACAGCAATAAAACCAAGAGCCACAGTACAGTAGGACCACCAGAAACAGATACTGCATCCACATAGAGCAGGCTTGTTTGCACAGCAGCATTCCTCAACAGCTTTCTAATTAATGGCATTGGGGTTGCCTGTTGTTGCTATGTCACTACCATGCTGAGCTTAGGTGTTCATATAGTCCTTCCTACTGCTCACATGACTTCTGTGCTGGCCCTTTTAACACCAACTCACATCGAAGAGAGTGGGAGCTGACTGCCAGATTGTTGCCTGAAAAGTGAAGGAGTACAAGACAGCTTTTAACCAATGATTTTGTGGTTTGCTGTTGCCGCTGTGCCGCTGCTCTGGTGAGCTGCGGCACCTGTGTGTAGCTCTGCCTACTGCTGACATCACTTCTGGGTTTATTTGTATAGGAGTGAATTATACTTATGTGTTTGGGTGGAGATGCATTGGTGGGAGGTATTAATATCCCAGTTTGTGTGGGGAGGGGTAGGTACGGTGTTGGGGATTGTGGAAGAGTGTAGAATGGAGGGTGGAGGGGTCTTTGAGGGGGTCTGTTCTTATACCAGTGCTAAAAAAGGATGAAGATGGAGAAGGGAGATTAGAGCAATTTATATTATGTCTTCTGAAAGTGTGGTCTGTCGTGACTAAGTCAGTTCAGGCGCAAGACCCGATAGCTGATCATGGGATGGATATGATTTGCCTTACCAAGATTTGGGTGGGTAAATGTGATACAATGTAATCAAATCAGGCTTGTTTAGTGGGGTTTAGCTTTTACAGGTGCTGACTAGGAACAAAAGAGGAGAGGTGAGGTAATTGCCTAAATAAACAATCTTTGTATTTTGAGAAATATTATGGGGGTCATTTTGGAAGTCCTATTTGTGCTTTCGACATCTGAAAATGGGCATATGGACATCCAAAGCTATTTTAGAGCATAAGACCATAAGAAATGCCATACTGGATCAGACCAAGGTCCAACAAGCGCAGTATTCTGTTTCCAGCAGTGGCCAATCCAAGTAACAAGTATCTGGCAGGTTCCCAAAAAGGTACATAGGTTCCACAATGCTTGTCCCGGGGTAAGCAGTGGATTTCTTGGGTCTTCTTTAATAACTGGAAACAGGATACTGGGCTTGATGGAACTTGGTCTGACCCAGTATAGCATATCTTATGTTCTTATGTTCTTATGACTTTTCCTCCAGGAATCTTTATCTTTATCTTTATTTCATCATTTGATAGACTGCTCTTGTCGAAACATTCGAGCGGTATACAATAAAAGGTCTACGCCACTAAGCTAGAGAAAAGGAACGCCAAATTATAAACAGGAAAGAAAGAGAAAGGACAGCGCACAACAACAATAAGAGCACAAAAGACAGACCAGACAGAAGATTCAAGAAAGACAATGAGCACAGGATGGGAAGCCGAAACAACAAAAGGGAGGTGACAATACACAGCTAAACTAGGCAACAACACTAAAGACAGAGCAGACAAAGACTCAAGGGAGGGCATCAGGAGGGAGGTCAAAGGCTTGTCGGAACAGATAGGTTTTCAGCAGCTCCTTAAATTTGGAGTATGAAGGTTCTAGTCGGAGGGAAGGAGGTAGAGCATTCCAAAGGGAGGGGCCTAGAAAAAAGAAAGCTGAGTGACGGGTCTGTTCCAAATGTGCATGTGACGGAGAGGGTAAGAACAGGCGATTAGCATGTAGGGAACGGAGTTGACGGTAAGGTGTGTGAAGAGAGATAAGATTGGCCAGATAGAGGGGAGTAGATGTGTAAATGGCTTTATGCGTTAGAATAAGAAACTTATAATGAAATCGAAAACGGAGAGGCAACCAATGTAAGCGAAGTAGGATGGGAGTGGCATGCTCATAACGATGGGAAAAAGTGATAAGACGAGCTGCCGTATTTTGAATTAGCTGAAGGTGCTTAAGCTGAGTAGCAGGAAGGTTAGCTAGAAAAACATTGCAGTAGTCAAGTCTGCTGATAACCAAGGCCAGAACTAGGGTAATCAGTGCAGTAGAAGGGAAAATGGAACGAACAGCTCTAATTTGATGTAGAAATGCAAAAGACCGGCGGGTGAGAGTGGAGATATGACCAGAGAAAGAAAGAGCGGAGTCCAGGGTAACCCACAAGTAGCAGAAGGAGGAGACAAGAGGAATTGGAGTGAGATCGATCTGAGGAGCAACAGTCGGGCAGGAGCCACTCAGGGAGACCCACATAGCTGTAGATTTTGCAGGATTTAGATGTAGAAGGTTCAGAGAAAGCCATGAAGCGACATGAGCAAGGCAGCGATTAAACTGAGAGATGTCAAGGTTCAATGGTGAAGTATGGTATAAAAGAATGATATCATCGGCATAGATGTATGATGAAACCGGATATTGCTGGATCAAGAGAGGGAGGGGAGAGAGGAAAATATTAAACAGAAGAGGAGAAAGAACAGAACCCTGGGGGACACCACAGGTAAGAGGGAACAAAGAAGAGCACTGGTTATTGGAGTGGACGGTAAAAGAGCGGCCGGCAAGAAAAGAAGAGAACCATTTCCAGACCACACCGCATAACCCCAAATCAGCCAGATGAGAAAGAAGAATGTGGTGGTCAATCAGATCAAACGCCGCAGAAAGGTCAAGAGAGACAATGAGAGTGATATCCCCACGGTCATGGGCAACGTGAAGTTCATTCAGTAGCGCCAGAAGGACGGTTTTCGTACTATGTCCTGGGCGAAATCCTGCTTGGCAGGGATGTAGTGCATTTGTAGCTTCAACGTGGGAACTGAGTTGTGCAAAAGCAAAGCGTTCCAGCAGTTTAGCCAGAAAGGGAAGGTTTGAAACAGGGCGCCAATGGGAAAGCACGGAGGGATCAAGGGAAGGTTGTTTCAAGAGAGGACGAACTATGGCATATTTCCAGAGGAGTGGAAAGTGGCCAGTGGAAAAACATGTATTAAGAATGGTAACCATGGTAGGCACACTAATTGCAAGGTAGATTCGGCCAACCAGTGGGAGGGAATTGGGTCAAGCTGACAGGTGGTTTTCCTAGAGCTAGATAAAGCTTGTAAGAGCTCAGCAGAGGTGATGGGACAAAAAGAGGACCATGTATGTGCTAGCGCCCGATTTGGAGGGGAGGGGGGTGATCCTAATGAGGCGGGAATAGACATCCTAGCAGAGGACGTAACTACGGAAGGAGAATGGGGAGAGGATAATGGAGATGACGAGGATGGGTTCATGAAAGAGGAACGCAAATCCGAAATCTTCTTTGAAAAGAAGGTGGCCAAAAGTTGGGGAGCTGGGGTTTTACTGGACTGATTGTAGAAGAAAGCTTGCGTAGGATTGTAAAGAGTTGTTTCGAGGAATCCGCAGCCTCAGAGATTTCTGTTGCATAAAAGGCACACTTGGCTGATAGAATCGCCGCGCGATAAAGTGAATAGAGCTGCTTGAAACGGCAAAGTGTTTCAGGTGTGGGGTGTTTGAACCATTGACGCTCCACTTGCCAGAGCTGAGTCCGCTGAAGGCGCAGGCCTGGGTGATACCAGGGGGAACAGGCGATGTGAGCAGGCCTAATAGTTGAAGAGAGTGATGCTAGACTATCTAAGGCAGCGGTGAGTGTAGTATTCCAAAAGGAGACCTGGGAGTAAGGTGAGCATACTGCAAAATCAGGGGGAAAGAGAAGGTGTGCAGGTGGAAAAGCACTTAATGTTGCAGGGGTGATGCGGCGACGCAGAGAACGAGAAGGCGGGGATCTAGGCGGAGTAGCAATCTTCGGGAAGGGGCAAGAAACTGAGAAAGAAACACAAAAATGATCCGACCAGGGAATGCGATGAGTGGTAGGAGGGGAGATCTGAGGAAGAAGTGCAAGAGAGGAGAGAACCAAATCTAAAGTATGGCCCGCAATATGAGTGGGGCCAGAGACATGTTGGTGGAGAGAGACATCATTCAGAAGATCCAGAAAGACCCGATCTTTTTGCCTATGAGGGGTATTCATGTGGATATTAAAGTCCCCAAGAATTATAAGATTAGAAAAGTGAAGGGATACCTCAGAAAGTGTTTGCAGAGCCGCTTCCCAGTGTGCAGCCGAAGGAGAAGGAGGAAGGTAAAGAAGAAGAAAATGGAGCGGGGGTCAAAGCTGAAGACGAAGTAACAGAGACTCAGGAACAGAAACAGACGGGGACGAGATCAAGGCAAGAGAGGAGCGATAGAGAGCCACCCCACACCCACCCCTACCCAGCCTAGGGGATGAGAAAGCTGAAAAGCCAGAGGGAAGAGCACTGGCCAAAATGGGACCATCACCTTCCTTAAGCCAAGTTTCAGTAAGGAAGCATAAATCAAATGACTGTTGACAAATAAGTCCAAACCTTTTTTAAACCCAACTACACTAACAATTTTTACTACATCCTCCGGTAGCGAATTACAGAGTTTGATTACATGTTGAGTGAAAAACCTTTTTCTATTATTATTCTTAAATGGGTTACATTGTAGCTTCATTGCATGTCCCCTAGTCTTTCTACTTTTTGATGGCATAAACAGCCGATCTACATCTACCAGTTCCACTCCATTCATTAATTTATAGACCTCTATCATATCTCGCCTCAGCTGTCTCTTTTCCAAGTTGAAGAGCCCTAACCTTTTAAGCCTTTCCTCATAGGGGTATCCTTCCATCCCCTTTACCATTTTGGTGGCTCTTCTTTGTAACTTTTTTAATTCTGCTATATTCTTTTTAAGATATGGTGACCAGAATTGCACATGATATTCAAGGTGCGGTCATACTATGGAATGATACAGAAGCATTATAACATCCTTGGTTTTATTCTCCATTCCTTTTTTTATGATTCTTAGCATTCTATTTGCTTTCTTGGCCGCCGCTGCACACTGTGTGGAGGATTTCAACGTATTATCCATGTTGATGCCTAAATCATTTTCATGGGTGGTGGTTCCTAAAGTGGAAACTTGCATCTTGTAACCATAGTTTGGGTTGTTCTTTCCTAACTTTGCACTTGTCCACATTAAATTTCATCGGCCATCTTCCAATTTATCAAGATCCTCTTGCAATTTTTCACACTCCTCATGTGTTTAACAATTTTGAATAATTTGTGTCATCTGCAAATATGATTAACTCGCTCGTTTTTCCCATTTCCAGGTCATTTATGAATATGCTAAAAAGCAGCGGGTCCAGCACAGGTCCTACTATTGTTACTATTAATCATTTGTATAGTGCTGCAAGGCATGTGCAGCACTGCACAGACACATATAAAAGACGGCCCCTGTTTATCAGAGCTTACATCTAATCAAGACAGTACAATAGATGAGAAGAAGAGTACCTTAAGGAAGGGTAATGAGACAGAAGGAGAACAAAGGATTAAGATCCAAAAGTGGCCTGAAAGAGGTGAGCCTTTTAGCATGGATTTCAAAAGGAGGAGAGATGAAACCTGACATAAAGGTACAGATAGTTTGTTCCAGGCATAAGGAGCAGCAAAGTGAATGGATTGAAGTCTGGACTTGACTGTTGAAGAGAAGGGCACAGAGGAAAGCAAGCTAGAGGAAGAGCGGAGTTCACGAACAGGGATGAAGGGAAAAAGAGAGGTAAGGTAGTGAGGAGCAATAGAATGAATGTACTTATAAGTCAGAAGGAGAAGTTTGTATAGGATACAGAAATGAAAGGGAAGCCAATGAAGTGATTTGAGAAGAGGCATTCTACTAGTATATTGGGGCTGGTGGAAGTTTAGAATTTTGAATAGACTGAAGATAAATAAAGATGACTCAGAGGGAGACTAGCAAGGAGGAGATTGCAATAGTCAAGATGAGAAGTGACTAACGAGTGGGAAGCAGGGGCTGATGGGAAATTTCCCATCTGCCCCTGCGGGCTTAACAGAGACGCGAGGGAGACACTATCCCTTCGCGTATCTGCAAGCCGGCGTAGAGGGGCTCAGCCGGGCAGAGGGGGCCCCGCGGGACACTCCATTCTGCTGCGGCGGCCGCGGCAGCAGCCAGCTTTTTTTTTTTTTAAATTTTCCATGAGCCGATGGGGGGGGGGGGGGTTAGGACTGGTAATGGGCTATGGTGGGGGTTAAGACTGGTAATGGGGTGTGGGCTGATGGGGGCTGTCTGGAAATGGGGTGATGGGGGGTTAGGACTGGTAATGGGCTATGGGGGGGTTAGGACTGATAATGGGTTATGGGGGGGGCTAGGACAGGAAATGGGCTGATGGGGAGGGGTTAGGACTTGAGGTGGGCTGATGTGGTTAGGACTGGTAATGGGCTGTGGGCTGATGGGGGGGTTAGGAATGGCAATGGGCTATGGGGGGCTGACTGGAAATGGGCTGATGGGGTTAGGACTGGAAATGGGCTGATAGGGGGTTAGGACTGGTAATGGGTTATAGGGGGGGCTTAAACTGAAAATGGGGTGATGGTGGGTTAGGACTGGAAGTGGGTTGATGGGGGGCTAGGACTGGTAATGGGTTGGGGGGTTGCTAGGACTGGAAAATGGGCTGAGTGGAAGGGGAGGCTTTAACTGCAAATAGCTGATGGGGAGGGGGCTTGGAATGGAAATGGGCTGTGAGGGAAGGGAGCTAGGACTGAAAATGGGCTGATGGAGCAGCTAGGATAGGACTGGAAATGGGCTGTTGGGAGCTAAGATTGGAAATGGGCTGTGGTGGGGGCTTGAATTGAAATGGACTCATGGAGGGGCTAGAACTGGAAGTAGGCTCATGGGGGGGCTTGGACTGGAATTGGGCTGAGTGGAGGGGAGCTATGATTTGACATGGGCTGATGGTGGGGCTAGGAAATGACTAGAAATGGGCTGATGGGGGGCTAGGATTAGAAATGAGCTGATGAAGGGACTCGGACTGGAAATGGAAGGGGCGAGCTAGGACTGGAAATGGGCTAATGGGGGGCTAGGACTGGAAATGGGCTGATGCAGGGACTAGAAGGGAATGGATGATGGGTGAGACTGGAACTAGAAGGGAGCTGATTTTGGGGGAGGATTAGAATGGGATGGGGCTGGGAGAGTAAAATGGAGAGGGGAAAAATATTTTGTGTGGGAGGGATGAAAAATCTACAATTGGCCGGGTACTGGGAGAGTAAGTGGGGATTGAGGATGGAGGGGCAAAATTTGTGTGGATGAAATAGGAATGAGGAAAGAGCAAAAGGAGAAAGATTAGTATGTTAAAGTAGATGTAGAGAGAGAGAATGGAAAAAAAAACTAGAAGAGAGGACAAATGGACAGCAGACGATGGAGAGTTAGCAGAAAACATGAAGAAACCAGAAGAAAGTGGCTGGAGCAATTGCAATTGAAAAAAAATGCACAAAAGGTAGAAAGATATCTCTTTATTTTGAATTTATTAACTGGAATATGAAAGCTCTGGGAAATGTGCATCATTAACGTCTGCGCTTTGTTTGGTACAAGAGGAAATTAATTTATAGTTTTATTTCTACAGTGTTGTTGTACATTCCAAGTTTTGCTTTTGGGGTTCCCAGTTTAATTATTGCCTTCCTGTTTCTAAATTGTGATTCCTTGTTTGGTGATGGTCTATGTTCTGCATGTGTAACTGAGCTGAGGTATTCTGTTTTGTGTAATTACTATTTGACATTGCCACTTGTTCTCTTTCCCCAGTATTCTCTGAAATGTATTGGTTTAATATTTGCAGTGTTGCCTTTTGATAGGTAGGGTATGGTGCTTTGTGAGTCCTGGTAATGCTGTCAGGATACGGCGGGTTTGCTATGGGTTCTAAATGGGCAGCGTTTGTAGTAGTTCCTAATGAGCCTGGCGGTTGGCACTGGATTATAGTAATGTAGAAATCTTTTAGTCTTTCTTTATCCATACACTCATTAAGAGACATGTTTACTAATAGTTATTGTATGGTAACATTATGCAAATATTTATGCAAATAAGGCCACTTATGCAAATGAGGCCCTACACCCCCCTTGGGCCGCCCCTGTCAACATGAATGCCAAAGTCACCAAGAATAAGGGAAGGGGAAGAAGAACTGAGAAATAAGAAAAGCCATGAGTCAAAGTCAGAGAGAAAAGTACGGGTGGACTTGTCAGATGGTCTATAGATAGCAGCTAACCGGATAAGTAAGGGATTAAAAAGGCGAGGACTTCGAAGGAGAAAAAGGAGTGAGACTGAGCTAGACAGAGGGGTTGAAACTGTCAGGAAGGTGAAAGCAGAAAACCCATACCACCACCATGGCCAGTGGCACGAGGAATGTACAAGAATTGATTGCTGCCATGAGAGAGGGCAGTGACCGAAGCAGTGTCATCAGGGAGGAGCCAGGTTTCAGTAAGAACTAGAAGTTGAAGAGAGTTAGTAATGAAGAGATCATGGGTAAAAAGGAGTTTATTAGCAATGGAATGAGCATTCCACAAGGCACAAGAAAAAAGGAGAGAGAATACGGATGAGGTTAGAGCAGTTGACTGAGGAGCAAGAGCGAGAGGAAAGCTTTGAGGGGCCCAGATTAGAATGAATGTCACCAGATGAAAAAAGGAGGGGGGGGGAGGGAGAAGAGTGCGAGGCAGATAGGAGATTGAACGGTGGATACAAGGATGAGATTTTTATGAGAGATGGGAGAGGGATGAATGAGAGAAAAAAAAGGTGAAGTTCAAGAGCTGAGGAACGGGAGGAAGACAAGATAGGAGGAGAAATGGGAAAAGTAGAGAGAGGGTGATAAGGAGGAGAGAATTTGAGTTGAAGGTGAGAGGGAAGAAGGTTAGGGAGTGTTGGAAAAGAAAAGAAAAAATAGAATGGAGTACTCCACTATTCACCTTTCTCCATTGAGAAAATTGGCCATTTAGCCCTACTCTCTGCTTTCTCTCTTTTAGCCAATTCCTGATCCACAATAATACACTGCTTCCTATCCCATGACTTTTTAATTTCGCCAAGAGCCTCTCATGAGGGACCCTGTTAAAGGCTTTCTGAAAATCCACTATAATCATCTGACTCACCTTAGTCTACCTGTTTATTCACACCTTCAAAAAAATATAACAAGACTTTCCTAAGCTAAATCCATGTTGACTTTCTCCCATTAAACCATAACTATCTACATGTTTAGTAATTTTATTCTTTATAATAGTTTCTACTATTTTGCCTGGTACTGATACCAGGCTCACCAGTATGTAGTTTCCCGGATCAGCATGGAATCCTTTTTAAAAACTGGCATTACTGTAAGATTGAAGAATGGCCAATGTACTACAGATAATTTCAATGATAGTTCACAGATTACTAATAGTAGGTCTGCAATCTCATATTTCAGTTCTTTCAACACCCTTGGATGTATACCATCCAGTTCAGGTGATTTGCTACTCTTCAGTTTATCATATCTTTATCTTTATTTGTTTCTTTATATACCACCCACACCATGGGTACCAGAGCGGTTCACAATAGGCAAAAACAAAAACGAAGTCACAGTTGTAATACATCTTCCTGGTTTTTGAATATTTCTTTCAATTCTTCCAATACATCACCTTAAAATACCATTTCAGGCATGGGCAACCTCCCTACATCTTCTTCAGTAAAATCCAAAGGAAAGAATTCATTCATTCAATCTCTCCACTATAGCCTTTTCTTCCCTTAGTGCCTCTTTTACCTTTCTATCAGGGAATGGTGCAACTGACTCACAATTTTTTTGCTATGAATGTACTCAAAAATTTTTATTATGCATTTTTGCTTCCACAACAAGCTTTTTTTAAATTCTCTCTTTGCCTGCCTTGCATCTAACTTGCCAGTGCTTATGTTGTTTCCCGTTTTTGTCATTTGGCTCCTTTTTCAATTTCCTGAAAGTTGCTTTTTTAAGAAGCTGGATCTGTGGACATCCCCAGCATGAGAACATGCAAATCTAAAATGGGGGGTGGGGGGGGGCATGGAGAAGTTGTGGCTGGGGCATTCCCAGGAACCTGGACGTCCAGAGTCATGTTTAAATTTAGCCCTGCTCTACTGAAAAGTGCTTCTTTTGGCTGAAAAACATCCAGAAGGTATACTCAACACAATTTCAATGATAGCAGCAGTGGAACTTGGAACCTGGCTTCCCTGGTCCTAGCCTAGTACACTAACTATTAGGCTATTCCGAGATGTCAAGGTTCTGAAATACTGTTCTGGGGATGTCTATGTAGATGCCCTCAGCAGATGTCCCTTTTGAGCATGCCCATGTTTGTGAAATCATAGGTGCACCTGGACAAGCCTGCTTTTCTTTCAAATATTCTGGCTTGGAAGTCCTTTCTAAAATCCCCCTCCGTGTGTTTCCCAACCTGTGGTCTGTTGACTCCAAGGAGTCCATGAGACTATTACAGAAGGTTCATGGAACACAGAAAAGAGTGATTGGCCTGGGGGAGGGAGAGAGAGAAAGAGACTGACACTGGTGGTAACTGACTGGAAGGAGAGAGAAAGAAAATCACTGGTGGAGATAGGAAAGGGAAGAGAGTTAAAGAGGGCTATTTGGGGCAGGCTTGGGACTGAGGGGAGGGAGCTCCAGGAAGAGTGGTAGAGATGAATCAAGGATTCCCCAAACTCTTTGAAAGAGGTGCACACAATCAAAAAGTTTGGAAACCTTTGAATTAGAATATACATATTCTCCTGTCACCTTGTGATTGGAGGTAACATTCATAAAATTGGCTTTATCATGTAACACCTTTATTGCTACAACATTTCAAAATATGCAGAGGCATGTCTTTTGAATATCTCCAGAAGCATCAAAAACACTTTTAAATATAAGTCTTCCTGGTCAGATGTGTCTGATCATATTCTTGCAAAAGGGTTCATTAAGCTTTGTGTAACAGGATTTCGCAGCAGGATGTGCAGTGATTTTAGCAGATAAGTATGTAAGCCCGGGTTTTTAAAAATATAATTTTCTTGTGAATTTGCTGATTGTCTAAACTGTGCAAACAAGAATGAAATTATTGTTGTATTAGCAGCACAGGATTTACTAGGCAACCCTCAGAAGCCTTGAGGTTTCCAGACTCAGGTAAATCTCCAGCCAAGATGTGCATGTTACCTGGTATCCAATCCAGTAGCTGAGTGATAATATATCAGTAACCAGTGATTAAAGTCTATGTTTCCTGGGAGCACAATAGACAGATTGTTTAATGCAAACATCCTCTTATAAGCAAAGACAGGTGTCAGATCCCTCTGTAGGCTAGAGCTAGACCAATGTTTAAGTAATCGAAGACCTCCCAGAAAACAGTAACCTGTCCCACAGAGTGGCTGACAGACATGAACATAAAAAAATCTCCTTCCCTATTTGAGTCAAGCTTTCCTGAAGTTCTTTTTCAGAACATGTATATCAGCTCCCTGGCCCTATTTTGCCACCACTGGCCACAATAATATAGAGACGTTGGATCGTTTATCAACAAGACTACAGGAAAATAACTGCAGTCTAAGATTCGTCTGAATGCACAGTGTGCATATAGGCAAGTGAGTGTCAAGATAAAGCATTCACAGACTCTTTTGATGGTTTTTACTAGGCATGTTAAAAAAAATGGTTCAAAGTAGTTCACACTCCATCCTAAAGGTCAGGTAGGCCTAATCAAATCTGTATTTCTTTGATGCAAAACCTGAGTTGGATCCCCCTGTCCAAGGATGTAGAAACTTTTCAGTTTTTATTCACATAAATATGTGTGTATTCTTTAAATGAAAAATCATATTTGATCTTGAAGCAAGGAGCAGTTTTCCTTACAACATCCCCGTCTGTGTTAAAAATCCATCACCTATCAGAAGAAAATCTACCACCTCTGCAAACTGTTTCTGAATACGCAGCGGAATTCTCTGATTCTTGGTGAAATGTGTAGCAAACTGCACGTTCTCAAGAGAAGACTTGTGGATATTTTTTTTCACTCTGAACTGTGGCAAATCTATGGGATTTTTCACAGAAGGTAAACGGAGAACTAGTTTATTTCTGCAGCAAACTCATTCATGCATCTTACATCTTACCATCCTTGAATGAAAAGCCTTAATGCTGATTTAAATGTATGCATGTATTCGATTTGATTTAATATCACCTTTCATCCAATAGCCAAAGGGTGCTGAACAATAAAATCATAAAAATAGGAGCAAACTAGCATCATATTGGGCCCTAGGAAAACACAGATTTTGAGTGAAAGTCATCTCATAGATACATGTCATAACCGGCATTGTGTTTCCTTTAGGTCTATTAATGATTATGTTTGGATTCTAGAAGGCCCACCTGATCCCCATACCAAAGTGGGTGTGGCTCTAATCAGTCACCTCTTC
This sequence comes from Ichthyophis bannanicus, assembly GCA_033557465.1. Lineage (NCBI taxonomy): Eukaryota > Metazoa > Chordata > Amphibia > Gymnophiona > Ichthyophiidae > Ichthyophis > Ichthyophis bannanicus. The sequence continues at coordinate 856,139,608 of CM066032.1, forward strand.
ATAGCTGCTGGACATATCACAGCTGGATATTGGACAGCGTTTCTTGAAAGCCCTGTTCCAAAAGGTCTGGATGGCACTACACTGGGAAGATTAAGCTGAGAAATTGAGAGACAATTACCATCGCATCATCAAACTCTGGAAACCGTTGCTGGAGGATGTAGTAAAAGCTGTTAGAGTAGCTGGGTTTAAAAGAGGTTTGGACAAGTTCCTGTAGGAAAACTCTATAAATCATTATTAAAGTGGACTGGGGAAATCCACTACTTATCCCTGGGGTATATATGACCTGGATTGGGCACTGCTGGAAGCAGGATATTGGGCTTGATGGACCTTTGGTCTGATCCATTATGGCATATCTTATGTTCTTATGTACCAAGATGTATATTAAATCTGGGAAAACTTGCTAAGATGAGAGAATGAAACAAGTCTTTTGGGACAACAGGTTTCTATGTTCAATTCCTGATCCATTCTCAGTTTTCCTACACAAAATTGGGGAAAAACCCCCAAGGATAAAGCAAATAAGCAAGAAATCAGAATTGCTGTATTTCTTATTTGTATTCTTTTTGCAAGTTACCAATGACTGATTAAAAATTCTTTCTGAAAGAGGAAGGGGGGCTATGCTTTTTACATCCTTTTAGGTTAAAAGTCTCTGAGTATATGATCATCTAAATATATAGAGGCCAATTCTGATCAGGGCACATCCGGGCCGTCTGGATGCCCAAAATCCAGATGTCCTGGATCTGCAACAGAGCTAGACGGCCCTACAGGAGCAGAAATGGGGCAGACAGCCTGGACAGTCTGGACGTGCCCTGATTCTGTGCTCCTATAGGTGCAGCAGATTCCCTGGCTAGCCCAGCCTGGGCTCCTGCATGGAGCTGTGGTGCCATGGCATCCCATCACCAACACTGCCTGCTAACATCATTCTGGCCGTCTAGAGCCTGGATCGGGCTGCGGAGAGCCTCCTGGCTGGCTTATCTCTTCAGGGGGGTCCATTTAGGCTGTCCACCAATGTCATAGGGGACTTATTCCACCTCTGAGGTGGAATAAGTCCCTTGTCTACTTCATCTTGCCCGGACGTACAGGGCCTTCACCAGAATAGGAACTGTACATCCTGGTTGAGGGTCATGCCTGCAGCCCACCCTCGCTCCCCCCTTGGCCCGCCCCCTCCCGCCCTTGTAAAGAGCTCCCTGCACATGTCTGCTGTACATGCAGGGAGCACTGTGGCTGGAATAGGACCCGGGCGTTTAGCGGGGATTATACGTCTGACCAGGACATATATCCCTGCTAAATGCGGGTCAGAATCTACCTCACAGGGTCTGATATTAAGCATTGAAAGTTAAACCCGGATATGCAATGTCAGGGTCATATCTGGCTGATTGCTAACTGGGCAGCGATGATATAGAGCCACTGTCCGGTTAGCAATAAGTGGCAAAAGTTAGGCCAGGGTTGCCTGCACCTGGCCTTCACCATGCTAACCAGATAGTGGCTCAATATCACCTTTGCCCAGTTAGCGAGCAGTGCCGCCCCTGTTCCACCCTGGAATGCTCCTGATGCTAAGCGGGAAACATGGGGGCATGTAAAGCCAGCAGCCGCAGATATTCAGCGGCACCAACTGATTAGTGTTGCTGAATATTCTGTTCACCATGATTAACATGGTTAGTAGCTCTGCTAATCACATTAACCACCCTGAATAATGCTATATAATGCTTATCTAGCTTTAAAAAAGTCAACAGGAAGATGCAATTATTAACTTTCTTACAGTGTTAATATTGATGGTTTTGTTTTTTATTTTTATTGAATGTTGTTTGCTGTGTTGCGCAGTAATTCTATTATAAATCAGTATATAGTTCTACACAAAAGCCTATAGTTTACAATAATTATAAACATTTTTCTAAGGCTATTTTCCCATTTTTCTTGATATTTTGAAACCAAGAAATATTTATTTGCTGCTAGTAAATTTCAAAAATTGAGTAAATCAGTCTAGGCAACAGTTCAGCTTTAATTTGGATCATTATTATATAGTTCTGTTGACTTCTGTATCCATATTTGAACAACATGGCAGTCATTCATAAAATGCACACAGACATATGTACACCAGGAGATGTAAAACTCTCTTGCACCAAGGAGGTTTCTCCAGGGCCATGTGCCCATGAGGGAAGGGTTAGGACAGCCGCTATAGTGGGTGATTCGATCATTAGGCATGTAGATAGCTGGGTGGCTGGTGGACATGAAGATCACCTAGTAACTTGCCTGCTTGGTGTGAATAGACAAGGTTTTAGACAGTGCTGGGGAGAAGTCTCTGAAGCCTCGGATCTAGATGGGGGACTTATTCCACCTCAGAGGAATAAGTCCCCCTGGATGTGGTGTTTCGGTGGCAGCTGGTGGAGACAGGTAAGGCAGGAATGCAGGGGTTCAAGCCATGGGAGGCTGGATCAAGGGTCCAGCTGCAGGAAAAGGAAGATTTCTGCGGTGGCTGGCATTCGCAGCTCCTGAATGGAGCTGTGGTGCCATGGCAATGGGATGCCATGGCTCTACGGCTCTATTCAAAAGCCGGACTGAGCTAGTCAGGTTGTGCCTCTGTGTGCGGCCGGTCAGAATTGGGTTCCGGCCTGCATGTCCAGGCGCTAGACCCCATTCTGTTTCTGTGGGACTGCGGGATCAGGATCGGGTCTCGTTTTGCATGGCCTGATTCTGCCCGGACGTACAAGGGCTGGACAGTCTGAATAGAATAGGCCTCTATACGTATAAACCTGATATCCAGATAGTCTATGTATAAGAACATAAGAACATAAGATATGCCATACTGGGTCAGACCAAGGTCCATCAAGCCCAGTATTCTGTTTCCAACAGTGGCCAATCTAGGTCATACGTACCTAGCAGTTTCCCCAAGGGACACAGGTTCCACAATGCTTGTATTGGTTCAAGCATTGATATCCTGGGTCCCTTCTTAATAATGGTTTATGGACCTTTCCTCCAGGAACTTGTCCAAACCTTTTTTAAACCCAGCTACACTAACAGCCTTTACTACATCCTCCGGTAACAAATTCCAGAGTTTGATTACACGTTGAGTGAAAAAATATTTTCTTTTATTAGTCTTAAATAGTTTACCCTGTAGCTTCATTGCATGTCCCCTAGTCTTTCTATATTCTGATAAGGTAAACAATCGATCTACGTTTACCCGTTCCACTCCGTTCATTAATTTATAGACTTCTATCATATCTCCCCTCAGCCGTCTCTTTTCCAGGTTAAAGAGCCCCAACCTTTTTAGCCTTTCTTCATAGGAGTAGCCTTCCATCCCCTTTACCATTTTGGTGGCTCTTCTCTGAACCTTTTCTAAAATCGCTATATCCTTTTTAAGATACGGCGACCAGAATTGCACACAATATTCAAGGTGCGGTCTCACCATGGAACGATATAGAGGCATTATAATATCTTTTGTTTTATTTTCCATTCCTTTCCTTATCATACCTAGCATTCTATTTGCTCTCTTGGCCGCCGCTGCACACTGGGCCGAGGGTTTTAACATGGTATCCACAAGGACGCCTAAATCTTTTTCTTGGGTGGTGGTTCCTAATGTGGAACCTTGCATCGTGTAACCATAGTTTGGGTTGTTCTTCCCTAGGTGCATAACCTTGCACTTCTCCACATTAAATTTCATCTGCCATTTTGATGCCCAGTCTTCCAATTTATCAAGATCCTCTTGCAATTTTCCACAATCCTCCTGGGTTTTAACAACTTTAAATAGTTTTGTGTCATCAGCAAATTTGATAACCTCACTCGTTATTCCACTTTCCAGGTCATTTATGAATATGTCAAAAAGCAGCGGACCCAGCACAGATCCCTGGGGTACACCACTATTCACCTTTCTCCATTGGGAAAATTGGCCATTTAGCCCTACCCTCTGCTTTCTATCTTTTAACCAGTTCCTGATCCACAGTAGTACACTGCCTCCTATCCCATGACTCTTTAGTTTTGCCAAAAGTCTCTCATGAGGGACCTTGTCAAAGGCTTTCTGAAAGTCCAGATACACAATATCAACCGACTCACCTTTGTCCACCTGTTTATTCACTCCTTCAAAAAAACATAACAGATTAGTAAGACAAGATCTTCCTTGTCTAAAGCCATGTTGGCTGTCTCCCATTAGGTCATGACTATCTATATGCTGAGTAATTTTATTCTTTATGATGGTTTCTACCATTTTTCCCGGTACTGATGTCAGGCTCACCGGTCTGTAGTTTCCCGGATCACCCCTCGAACCCTTTTTAAAAATTGGTGTTACATTGGCGATCCTCCAATCCTCAGGTATTAGAGATGATTTTAATGATAGTTCACAGATTACTGATAGCAGGTCTGCAATCTCATATTTCAGTTCTTTCAACACCCTTGGATGTATACCATCCGGCCCAGGTGATTTGCTACTCTTCAGTTTATCTAATAGTTGTAAGACATCTTCCTGATGTATCGATATTTCCTTCAATTCTTCCACACCTTTAAATACCACTTCAGTCGTGGGTAACATCCCTACATCTTCCTCAGTAAAGACCGAAGCAAAGAATTCATTCAGTCTCTCCGCTATCGCCTTGTCGCCTCTTAGTGCTCCTTTAACCCCTTTATCATCTAATGGACCAACTGACTCTCTCACGGGTTTTTTGTTACGAATGTACTTGAAAAGGTCTTTATTTCGCGTTTTTGCTTCCGCAGCAAGCTTCTTCTCAAATTCTCTCTTTGCCTGCCTTATCAATGCCTTGCATTTGACTTGCCAGTGCTTGTGCTGTTTCCAGGTTTCATCATTTGGCTCTTTTTTCCATTTCTTGAAAGATGCTTTTTTGGCAACAACAGCCTCTCTGACCTCAGCTTTAAACCATGCTGGCAATTTTTTAGACTTCCTTCCACTTTTCTTAAAGCGTGGAATACAGCTGGTCTGGGCTTCCAAGATAGTATTTTTCAACAACAACCAAGCTTGATGTACGTCTTTAACCTTTGCAACTGCTCCTTTTAGTTTTTTCTTAACTGTTTTCCTCATTCTATCATAGTCTCCCTTTCGAAAGTTAAAGGGTAGTACTGTGGATTTCCTTACTATCCCTCCTCCACTAATTAAATCAAAGGCGATCATGCTATGATCACTATTGCCAAGTGGCCCCAACACCCTTATCTCTTGCACTACATCTGGTGTTCCACTAAGGACTAGGTCTAATATTGCTTCCCCTCTGGTCGGTTCATGAACCAGCTGCTCCAAGAAGCAGTCATTTATTTCATCTAGGAACTTTATCTCCCTAGCATGTCCTGTTGTGACACTGACCCAGTCGATGCCGGGGTAATTGAAATCACCCATTATTATTACTGCACTGTAACTTTTGCTAGCTTCCTTGATTTCTTTGAGCATTTCATCATCCATTTGTTCATTCTGGCCAGGCGGACGATAGTACACCCCCACTGCCATCGCCTTCCCCTTTTTACATGGAATTTCAATCCATAGAGATTCTACAGCAAATTTTGTTTCTTGCAAAACTTTAATCCTTTCTGATTCAATGCCCTCTCTAACATAGAGCGCAACCCCTCCACCAATTTGATCAGCTCTATCATTTCGATATAGTTTGTACCCAGGTATCACAGTGTCCCACTGGTTGTCCTCCTTCCACCATGTCTCTGATATTCCAATCATATCTAACCTCTCGTTTAGTGCTATATATTCTAACTCTCCCATCTTGTTTTGTAGACTTCTAGCATTTGCATACAAGCATTTTAGAGACTGTATTTTATTCATATTAATTTGGCTATTGGTAGACATGGGTAATTTGGGATCTTTAAGTTCTGTCTGCTCCATACTCGAGGGCATTTGGGCTACTTTACTCTTTTTTGGAACCTCTCTGCTTTTTGTAGTATCCTTCAAGGATACATTCTTCCGAACCATGCGCTCTTGGGCGACTGTCGGCTTTCCCCTATTATCTAGTTTAAAAGCTGCTCTATCTCCTTTTTAAAGGTTAATGCCAGCAGCCTGGTTCCATCCCGGTTAAGGTGAAGCCCATCCCTTCGGAAGAGCCCCTCCTTTCCCCAGAATGTTCCCCAGTTCCTAACAAATCCGAACCCCTCATCTCTGCACCATTGTCTCATCCACGCATTGAGACTCCGGAGCTCTGCCTGCCTATTGGGTCCTGCACGTGGAACGGGAAGCATTTCGGAGAACGCTACCCTGGAAGTTCTGGATTTCAACTTCCTACCTAAAAGCCTAAATTTAGCTTCCAGAACCTCCCTACCACATTTTCCTATGTCATTGGTACCAACATGTACCAAGACAGCAGACTCCTCCCCAGCACTATCTAAGACCTTATCTAGGTGGCGTGTGAGGTCCGCTACCTTCGCACCAGGCAGGCATGTTACCAGGCGATCCTCACGTCCACCAGCCACCCAGCTATCTACATGCCTAATGATCGAATCACCAACTATAACTGCTGTCCTAACCCTTCCCGCATGGGCACTTGGCCCTGGAGAAACCTCCTCGGTGCGAGAGGGGTTTACATCACCTGGAGGACAGGTCCTAGTTACAGGATCACTTCCTGCCACACCAGGGTGATGCTCTCCTGTCACGTGACCTCTCTCCTCCATGGCAACAGGGATGCTGCCAGACTGGAGGTGGGACTTCAGGACTATATCCCTGTAGGTCTCGTCTATGTACCTCTCTGTATGTCTTATGTTTTCCAAGTCTGCTACTCTAGCCTCTAGAGAACGGACTCATTCCCTGAGAGCAGAGAGCTCCTTGCACCTAGTGCACACGTAAGACCTCTCACCAGCTGGGAGAAAATCATACATGTGACACTCAATGCAAAAGACTGGAAAGCCCACATCCCGCTGCTGGACTGCTGTCTGCATCTTAGTTTTAAGTTTGTGTTTAGATCTTTAAGTTCTATATGTACTAAAGGGTGCAATGGATATTTATACCACTAAAACTGTACCTAAGAAGTTTAATATACCTTGTTCACCTGAAGCTTAATTAATCTCAGGTCCTTGGTGTATGACTGATTTGGGTAATGAGCTTCACCTGAGAGCACCTCCTGTCTTTTAAGGTGTGCAAGTACCTATAAAGCTGTGAGTTTCCCAGGGGAGGGTGGGTGTGGGGAGGGAGGGAGGGATATAACACTTATTAAAAAAGGGCTGCTACACAGTACCTTGTCCTGTGCTGCTGAGGAAAACTATATTCTGATTTGATTTAAATTACAGCTCTTTGCTGCTACTAGGCTCTAACCTATTATGAAATTTAAACTACAAGCTCTCTGCTGGATTCTAAATTTAACCAGAAAGCTCTCTTCTGTGTTTTAATTTGAAACTAAAAGTACTTTGCTGATGCTAGGCCCTGAGTGACTATGAAATTTAAACTACAGCTGTCTACTGGGTATGAAAGGTAACCAGAAAGTTCTCTTCTGTGTTTTTAAATTGAATCTTAAACTGTTGCTACTAGGCCCTGACTGATTTAACAAAAAAAAAAATAGTGGGTTCACAGATTAATTAGCTTTAAAAGAAAAAAAATTCCTTTCAGAAAAATTCCCAGAAGTATATACTCACAATTTCAGATTTCTCTCCAGAAGTAACAGCCCCCCTTTCCAGTCCTTCAAGACAGGGTCACAGAGCTCTGGTTGAGCTATTTATGCTTGTGCTGATGATGTAAGCAGTGACCTACTTCCTGGGTAATTAACAGTCCTTGCTTGGATAGAAGGAGTCTTTCAAAATGGCCTTTTGAACTGCCAGCTGGTGTTAACACCTATTGAAAAAGCTTCACAGGTTGCTTGCCCACTAGGTAGAAGGCCTCTTTGTAAAGGTCTCTAGAAGACTTTATATGCTGCTCAAGGAGAATTGACCTTGTTTTGCCTCTTGTGCTAAGCTATATTCTGATTTGATTTAAATTACAGCTCTTTGCTGCTACTAGGCTCTAACCTATTATGAAATTTAAACTACAAGCTCTCTGCTGGATTCTAAATTTAACCAGAAAGCTCTCTTCTGTGTTTTAATTTGAAACTAAAAGTACTTTGCTGATGCTAGGCCCTGAGTGACTATGAAATTTAAACTACAGCTGTCTACTGGGTATGAAAGGTAACCAGAAAGTTCTCTTCTGTGTTTTTAAATTGAATCTTAAACTGTTGCTACTAGGCCCTGACTGATTTAACAAAAAAAAATAGTGGGTTCACAGATTAATTAGCTTTAAAAGAAAAAAAATTCCTTTCAGAAAAATTCCCAGAAGTATATACTCACAATTTCAGATTTCTCTCCAGAAGTAACAGCCCCCCTTTCCAGTCCTTCAAGTCCTACATAGATGTTTCAAATTATTCTCCAGATGTTTTAATGAATATTGGCTTCAATCTATCTAAATTGAACTACTAAATTAGTTCTTTAGAATTTTAGATCTCTTAAATATATTTTTTCAAAACTCTGGTAAAGATTATTTAACATCACACAACCTCCACTTTTTATTTTAAATGTCTGCATCCAGGGCTGGCGCAAGGAGATGAGGTGCCCTGTGAGGTGCCCCCCTTCCTCCTCCAGCACCCATTGCCGCCATTGTCGCCCCTCTCCCAGACAGGCAGCACCGGCAATGGGCACAAACAGCCCCATGGTGCTTACCTTTAGTCTTGAGGGGTCTGTTTGCTTCCACCTCCTCTTCATCCCCTGGAGCACCGGAGGGGCAGAAGCAAACAGACCCGTGGCACCAAACTTTAAAGGTAAGTGCTGTGGGGCTGTTTGTGGCCATTGCCGGGGCTGCCTGTCCCAAGAGGGGCAACTGAAGTGGCAGTGGGGACCCCCGGAGTGCCAACACTCTATGTGACTGCTTAGCTCATCTAATGGTAGCGCCGGCTCACTCTGCATCTAATAAAGGGAAGTGCAAGGTAAAGAATAGCAACAGCTTAATGTAAATCTGCACCTCCTGCAGACTCGCCAGACGAGGGAAACAGAAATCAGAAGTTAGGTAGGTTCAAACAGCACTGCCAATTTCTCAGCAGTCTTTTCTTTCTACTGATGCGCCTTGAGAAGCTGTCATCCTGCTCTGTGGTACTGTTTTGTGGTGAGCCACAAAGGACATCAGGAAGATCAAGGAGAAAATAGCACATCTAAGTTCAGTACTTAATAATTTAATGCACTTGATGTGCATGCCAAAGATTTTTGGGATTGTTTTGGTTTGTGAGAGAATATACCCATTTGGTTAGTATTTCGGGGCGCATCAAATCACGTACTCATCCCATTCGTCCCCATTAAAGAAGGGTAAATAGTCCATACAATAGCAAGAGGAGTACTAGAAACCACAATCAGAAGGATAAAGAGTACAATGAACACTTCAAGACAGTCAAAAAGGGCAAATCAGCACCACAACTGGTGCAAACCCACCATGGCAATTTGAGAGATGTCAAGGAGACCAATCACCCAGATTGGCAGGAAGGCCCTAAATTCTATCCATAGGAACATGACAGCACCATACCCAGACTGCCTGAAAGGCCCTAAAAAAGCAGAGGAGAGCCAACACAAGAACAGAAGAGGTGGCACAAGCCCAGGCTGCAAGAGTGGGATGCATTCAGCAACACTGAATGCCTGCAAGTTATATTCCTGGCACTGAAGACTTTGATCCTAGCTTTGAAATGTTAAGTACAGAGGAAAATCCCCTGGGATGGAAAGGCATACGTGGAGTGCACTCCAGTCATTCTGAACACTAATCTCTTAGTTGATAACGCACCAAATACATTTTCGTAGTCAACAAGTACAGTAATGGAGGATGGTGGATGTGAGGGCAATCTGTCTCCTCATGATAGCTAGGATTGCTTCAACTATCAGGCTGGCCATGTGGGTTCCCCTTTCCTCCATCAGCATTCAGTTCTCATCCCTCCTGACAAAAATACAATGTCACACTACCTGCTAAAACCTCCAAAGCAGTACAGTAATGGAAACTTAAAAATAACTCTGAAGGCTGTAGTATTTCCCCACCATGTCTGGTTTGGTTTCTTCCGGGCTTGGGTTGTTAGGAACTGCATGTCAAAGCAGGTAGCAGAACAAATGCATATAACAAGCCAAAGAGACAAAAATGTAAAGTAGGAGGATGATGAAGAGTGGACTATGAAAAGCCAAAACACTACCTCTAATCTCTCCTCTCTTCCTACAACCCTTCTCGGCAACTATGCTTATCAAGCAAATCACTTTTATCCATGCCCCTTTCTTCTACTTCCAATTCCAGACTCCATTTGTTCCACCATGCTGCACCTCATATTTGGATTAGATTACCTGAATTGGTACAACAGGTTCCATCTCTGGTCCAATTGAAATCAAAGGCTAAAAGCTCATCTCTTTGAGGCTGCTTTTGGATCCAGACCCTCTTATTCTCTCATCCACACCCATATGCTTTTTAAACATTTCCATTGAGACTTACCCTAGAACCTTGTTTGTTCAGTTTGTCTTGAACAGATTGTAAGCCTGTAGGACAGAGATTGTCTCTAATGTGTATGTACTATAGAAATGATAAGTAGTAGTAATAGTAACTGCAGAACCATACAGCTAGAAGACTGGTGACAAACCAGCCTCGCATTTAAGGAGGGTGAAAGTCATACAATTGTAAACCTAAGGCACCCACAAAAGTGCAAAGCAGGGGGAGGCAGATGCTGCCACTCTGAGAAGAATCTCTACCCCGATCCAAAGAGGCGAGAAGCCTGGACCAGTGAAAGAGCTGCTCCCTCAACAGGCATTTAGCAAAATACAACAGGTGGCAGCATTGTAGGAAGGCTTCATCCAGATGTTTAGCATTAGAAATTTAGGTGAAAGCATATGTTATTTTAGGCTGTGACAGCCTCCTCTGTTAAGATTTGCCAGAAGTGATTATTCTTCCTGAGACTGTCTGGGAGTAAGTGGATCATATCTGGCAAGCTGAATCGAAGGCTATGGATTTGATCCAGCTCAATAGCAGTAGCAGCTGGTTATTCTTAGGCGTATACCATGTTGTATTCATACCTGAACAGCAAGCAGAGATATGCCACTTTTAACAGCAATAGCATGGAGATGAATATTATGCGGGTCATTTTAGAAGCTCTATTCATGATTGTATATCTGAAAATGGATACACAGACATCTAAATCACAGAGACGTTTGCAGAGCCATTTTACAAAATGGCTCCAAAGATGTCCCCATGCCGGGGATGTCTATCTTTCACATGGGCATGGCTGGGGGCACTTCCGGAACATTCTAAAGACCACAGATGTGCATACCCAATGTCAGAAACATCTGGCATGTCTCTGCCCTTCTCCAAGTCTATACCTGCTCCAGGATAGGAATCACTTCTGTCTTAACCTCATTAGTTATACTTTCATTCAATTATATAAATTACTTTTTAAAACAATTTTTTGTCGGAGCTAGGCCGTAGGAAGGGCTGGAGAAATCCAGACCTCCACCAGACTGCCAGCTTCTTTTATTTTTATTAATGGTTCTTCACCAAAATTAATCACTTATCTCAAATCCTTTGTTGATCAACCGAGGAATCGTCGCTCTTCAGAAATATATAACAGCACGACGCGCGCGTTTCGGGGGATTGTACCCTGTATCAAGTGCTTTCCAAATTTCATAAGTAAAGGCAACGAACAGACCAAAAAACGCTGTCAAAGCAGCTAAGGTTGAATGGAATGTATATGGGCCGTGCAATCACAATGTTTAAAGGAGGAACCAGCCAATAGGAACTGGACAAACCCTACTGAAAGGGGAACTCCAGCACCGATTGGAGAAAGGAGAAATGAGGTCATAGAACACTCAGCCACTCAATTTCTTGGTTTAGTCCATTCGGTTCAACCGTATTTAACTTAAAGATCCATCGCTGCTCCAATCGTTGTAATCTTATTAAGCGATCACCACCTCTAGGGTCGATAGGAGTGGCCACGTGAAATACAATGAGACACGATCGGAGCTGTTAGAACCTTATGGCGTAAACGGGATGCATGTTCCAAGAGACGAATCTTTACTGGACGTGTAGTCCGGCCTATATAGAATAAGGTACAGGGGCATATTAGAACATACACCACATAAATTGAACGACATGTGGTGTCCCAAGAGCACTTATATGGTCGAGATGCTCGTGGATAGTGCCAGTCAATCCCAGATATAGTAGAACTGCAATAGGGGCAAGATCCACATGGAGAGTGCCCAATAGTTACTAGTGGATGACTAATGCGATCAGTTGCCAACGATGTTTTCATCAACCAGTCCGCTAAATTTCGACCTCTGGAAAACGCTAATCGCAAAGGTTTCTTAAAGCAGTCAGATAATTGGAGAATAGGCCAATGATCCTGTAAAATATGTAACACTGCCGAGCTTTGTTCCATATATGGGAGCACCCCTGTAATGGAATCATCAGAGTTAGAATTCGTGCCTTGATAATTCGGGTCAAGGAGCCATTCTCGGTGAATGTAACGTGCTCTTTTCATTGCTTTTTTAATTACTACATTTGGGTAACCACGTTTTTTGAGACGCTGGCAAAGATCCAAAGCATGAATATTATATTCAGCTATTGTATAGCAAATGCGGCGAAGCCTCAAAAATTGGCCAAATGGCAATCCCCGTCGCAGGGGGCCTGGATGGTAACTATGGTAGTGTAGCAGGCTGTTTCGTTGAATTGGCTTGCGAAAGAGAGTAGTCGAGAGATGGTCATCCAATAACGTGATTCTTACATCCAAATAATCAACCGTAGATGGGCTAGTGTGGGCAGTAAATTGAATATTGGATCGTAAAGTATTCAGCCATGTTAAGAACTCCGTCAAAGAGGGAACATCAGCTGTCCATATGAAAAACACATCATCTAGAAAACGTTTCCACAGTAAAACATTTGAATACATCGGGGATTTATAGATTTGTTGTGTTTCCATACGATCCATATACAGAGTAGCTATAGAAGGCACACTGGTGGCCCCCATCGCTATTCCCATAACCTGATGATAATAAACCCCTTCAGATAAGAAATAATTCTTAGTTAAAACTAAATCAATGAGTTGTAGCAAAAAGGGTTTTGGTAATCGGGATGGGGCAAAGGTGAAACAATCCGCCAATAGAGCAAGAGCCTCCTGTTGGTCAATCATAGTGTATAACGATGTTACATCGAGAGTGACTAAAATCACATTCGGAGGGATCTCAACAGTAGCTAATATCTGAAAAAGATGTGTTGTGTCCCTGAGAAAAGAGGCCACCTGACAGGCTTCTTGCTTGAGAAAACTATCACAGAATATTGATAATGGTTCTAACACTGAGCCTCTGCATGAGACAATAGGTCGACCCGGAGGGGCACTCAGAGATTTATGTATTTTAGGTACCAAATATAGAATGGGAATTTTTGGAGATTGGATGATCAAAAACCTGTGCTCTTTAGAGGTAATCCAGCCATTTCGTAGTGCTTCTCCTACCAGTGTTTTAATTTCTGCAATTAAAGCTGTTGTGGGATTGTTATCCAGTATCTTGTATGTGCGGCGATCATCTAAATGTTGATGTAGTGAAAACTGATAATCATTAAGAGTTTGTAGTACCAGTGCTCCTCCTTTGTCTGCCCTACGGACTATCAAAGATGGATCTGATGTCATTCCAATAAGTGTTTGCCAATTTAATTTATTTAAATTAGAGGAATGATGAACAGGCTTCGCTTCCAATTTCTGCAAATCACGTAATACTAATGCTTGATACGTGGCTAATGTAGGGTCCATTGTGCCAGGCGGAAACCGGGAAATTGGATGAACTATTGAATCATCTGTGGTTAATGGTTTATTAGAAAAATATTTTATGATACATAGTTTTCGAAAAAATCTCTGTAAATGTACCCGCATAGAGAACGCATCGTATCATACGGTTGGAACAAATGAAAGGCCATAATTTAATAATTGTTCCTGAGCTGATGTGAGAGTCTTACCAGTCAGGTTGACCACTATTGAAGGGCTTGTCTGGCTCGTTGTCGAGTATTGGGGGGGTCCCAGGTGTCGTCTTGATAGGTTCCCCGGGATCGCCGGCCCCGGGAAATCCGAAAAACCTGACGGCCACGGTCAGTTTGCCGAGTCGTAGACTCTGTGACACTATCATCCGTGTCATCTGAAGATTGATCAAAGGAAACAGTTTTTCGGGGTCCATGATTCTTCTCCGTATTTTCATACATCCAAAAATACACCTTCCCCATATCATAATCAGATTTATCTCTTGCATATTTCTTCATCTTTAGTGATTTTAAATAATCAAAAAAACTGTTAATTTGTCGGTTAACATCTGCTAACTTAGTGGTATAAGAGTCATCCCCTAAAGTTTCTTTTAAAGAAATGAAGCCGCGAATGCCGCGAGAGGTTAAAGGGCATTGCCTTTAACCTTTCCCGGCATTCGCAGCTTCATTGAAACAGTCGCCAGCGGAAAGGTAAAGGTTCTTTACACTGGTGGGCTGTGCAGAGGGAGCCAGGGCCTCGCGCGGGCTTCCCCGGCTCCCTCTGCAGCCCCTTAGACGGCGCGGGGCTCTTCGGGGGGGCGGCTAGGACTGGATGGGCTGTGATGGGGGGGGGGGAACAGACTGGAAATGGGCTGTGATGGGGGGGAGAAACAGACTGGAAATGGGTTGGGATGGGGGAAACAGACTGGAAATGGGCTGTGATGGGGGGAATGGACTGGAAATGGGCTGTGATGGGGGGGGAACGGACAAATTGGTCTGGGATGGGGGGAAACAGACTGGAAATGGGCTGTGGTGGGGGGGGGAGAACAGACTGGAAATGGGCTGTGATGGGGGGAAAGGACTACAATTGGGCTGTGATGGGGGGAGGACTGCAAATGGCCTGTGATGGTGAGGGGGATAGGACTGGAAATGGGCTGTGATGGGGGGAGCTTGGACTGGAAATGGGCTGATGAAGAGCTGTATTAGGACTGCAAATGGTCTGTGATGGTGGGGGGGGATAGGACTGAAAATGGGCTGTGATGGTGGGGACGGACGGACTGATAATGGGCTGGGATGGGGGAAACAGACTGGAAATGGGCTGTGATTTGGGAGGGTGGGAACAGACTGGAAATGGGCTGTGATGGGGGGGGAACGGACAAATTGGGCTGGGAGGGGGGAAACAGACTGGAAATGGGAGGTGGTGGGGGGGAGAACGGACGTGAAATGGGCTGTGATGGGGGAACGGACTACAATTGGGCTGTGATGGGGGGAGGACTGAAAATGGGCTGTGATGGTGGGGGGGATAGGACTGCAAATGGGCTGTGATGGTGGGGGGGAATGGACGAAATGGGCTGTGATGGGGGGGGAACTTGGACTGGAAATGGGCTGATGAATAGCTGGATTAGGACTGGAAATGGGCTTATGGGGGCTGGAATAGGGCGAAATGGGCTGACGAGGGGGCTAGGATTGGAAATTAGCTGATGGGGGAGCGTGGAGGAAATGGGCTGATGAGGGACTGGAATGGAACTGGAAAAGAGCATATGGGGGCTAGGACTGGAAATGGGCTGATGAGGAGCTAGGATAGGACTAGAAATGGGCTGATGGGGGGAACGTAGACTGCAAATGGGTGATGGGCTGGAATAGGACACTGGACATGGGCTGATGGGGGCTGGAATAGGACTGGAAGTGGGCTGATGGGAGTTGGAAAAGGGCTGGAAATGGGCTGATGGGGAGCTTGGAGTGGAAATGGGCTGATGGGGGGGCTGGAATGGAACTGGAAAACAGCATATGGGAAGCTAGGACTGGAAATGGGCTGATGTGGAAGCTTGGGAGACTGGGACTAGAAGGGGGCAGATGTTGGGTGGGTCTAGAACTATAAAGGAGCTGATTTTGGGGGAGGATTAGAAAGGGATGGGAAATGAGAATGGAGAGGGGAAAAGATATTTTGTGTGGGAGGGAAGAAAAGTCTACGAAGGGCCGGGTATTGGAAGAGTAAGTGTAGATTGAGAATGGAAGGGTGAAATTTGAGTGGATAATAAAGCAATAAGGAAAGAAATGGAGGAGAGAGCAAAAGGGGAAAGATCAGTATGTTAAAGCAGATATAGAGAAAAAAATTTGGAAAAAAATCTAAAAGAGAAGAAAGGAAAATGGATAGCTCGCAGAAGACACAAAGAAACCAGAAGAAAGTGACTGGAGCAATTGCAACTGAAAAGAAAATGCACAAGCAACAAAAGGTAGAAAAATACTTTTTTATTTTGAATTTATTAACTGGAATATATCAGCTCTGGGAAATGTGCATTGTTAACATCTTTTGTGTTTTGTTTAGTACAAGAGGAAATTAATTTATAGTTTTATTTCTCCAGTGTTGTTGTACATCCCAAGTTTGGCTTTTGGGGTTCCCAGTTTAATTATTGCCTTCCTATTTCTAAATTGTGATCCCTTGTTCTTTGGTGACGGTCTATATTTTGTATTTTAACCAAGCTGAGGTATTCTGTTCATGTAGTTTCTATTTGACCATGTCACTTGTTCTCTTTCCCCAGTAGGAGATGCATTGGTATTCTCTGAGATGTATTGGTTTAATATTTGCAATGTTGCCTTTTGATAGGTAGGGTTTGGTGCTTTGTGAGTCCTGGCAGAGCTGTTATGATATGGTGGATTTGTTATGAGTTCTAAAAGGTCAGTGTTTATAGTACTTCCTAATGGGCCTGGCGGTTGGCACTGGAATATAGTAACGTAGAAATCTATTAGTCTTTCTTTATCCAGACACTCATTAAGAAGCATGTTACTAAAAATGCATGTTAACATTATGCAAATATTTATGCAAATGAGGCCCCACAATTAATCTCCGCACATGGCCCCGCACCCCCCTTGGGCCGCCCCTGGCTGCACAGGGTGCAAAGAAATAGGGCCTCAGCTCCCCTGAATGCTGCCAGCCCTTGCCCCCCCACCACTTTTCGTGCTTCCTTGGCGGCAGCGGTGAAGGTGGCAGCAGTGAAGCGGACATCCAATTCTAAAAAAAGAAATCAGGCGGGTCTTTCTGACTCCATGCTTGCATGCATGTCTGATCCCTCCCTCCTCTAATGTATACGCATCACGGGAGGGAGGAATCAGACCAGCCATCTCGTGTGAAGTTGCAAAGACCCGTGTTTGAATGGCTGGTCTGTTCCTCCCTCTTCTGATGCGAGCATACGTCAGAGATGGGAAGGATCAGACCTGCGTGCAAGTGCGGAGTCGGAAAGGCCCACGTGCTGTTTTTTTAAATTAGATGTCTGTTCTGCTGCCGCCACCACCAAGTAACCATAAAAAGCGGCAGTGAGGCAAAGGCAGGCAGTGCAGGGGCTGGCTGGATATGGAGGTGTGGGTAAGGCAAGATGCTGGGCATGTGGGGGGGCACATCAGATGTGCAAGTCGCACAGGGCACATTTATGACTTGATATGGCCCTGATCAGAGCCACAATATCTCCCACCATAGAGAATATGTGTTTACTGGTCACACTGGTTGGAGGGCAGGACTGGAAATGCTGTGCAACCTTGACCATGACAGACCAGACTGTATATATGACCTCAATGGGCTCTGCAAGGTAGTATGTCACTGAAATCTGTGGAGCAGTCTGACTTGTGGCAGGCCAATCTTTTCTGCAGCTTAGCATAGTAGCTAAGGCTTCGGTCACCAAAGATTGCTTCTGGCTGGGGCTTGAGAGCCATGGACATGTAGAGCCAAAGAGGGGAGCAATATGAGACAGGATGGCACTCATGCTAGTAATACTGCTTGTCAGTGAGCCTCGTATTTCCCCTGCTGCATCACCACCACCACCACTCCTCCCTCTTGTCGTCCCTATCTTCATCTCTGTCACCAGCTTTTCTCTCCAGTAAATCAATAAGCTTCAGTACAGAACAAAAGTTCATTTCATCTGCAGATCATAAAAACTAGCTAGCATATAAGCATCCTCCTTCATAAGGGGTTCCAACCTGACTATGCAGGAAGTCCACCATCATGAAATCCTTTAACTTGGCCTGTAAAATATGCACTACTGGGATGAGAAGTATCATGGTAGTCCTTGTGGAATTGCATCATCAAAGGGCTTTAGGACATCCATCACCCGATATTTGCCCAGGCCTGGTGACCCAGGGGGTTGTCAATGTCTACAGTATCTACGTCTCTGATGACATCTGATGCAGGGTCATCCATTGTTCCATTAACTTCTCCAATATGTCATAATTGAAATTCCACCTGGCACTAACATCTTGCTTGAGCAGGTGCACAGGTGCTCCTGTTGCCTGCTGCTTTTGGAACTGCACACACCCACCCTTTACACTCTAGTGAAAATACCCAGTTATTTTTAGGCACTTTTCAGTCAGATCTCTCAGGACAAGGCTGCTGTTTGCCTTGCTCCCAGGCCTACAGAGTATCTGACAACTAGGTGTAACAAGTGTGCACCATTAAAGCCCCCCTCCTTCCCCATATTTGTCCTCAATGCACGGTGCTTTGTTTGTGCACTACGTTCCAACCCTGCAGCATTGCCCTTAATTCTGCTAAGATATGGATCCCCGAATGGCTATCATCCATTACCAGGCTGAGTTACACAGTCTATCAGAAGCCTCCTTCTGTTGCTTCCTCCTTAGACCTACAGCCTGTTCCAGCCTCAGCTGTCTGTCACCGGTGTACTATCAGTGAGAGGTACAGGCGTGTATCGTATTCTGATAGACCAAATGTCAGTGGTGAAATGCAAAAGGTTTACCCTAGAAAATTAATATTAAATTTGTCCCCCATGTTCTGCTGTTTTATAACAGGGTATTATGTTCACTAAGAGATTTTGAAATGAGTAAAATGGACTGTTGGTTATAGATTATGTGGATACTGACTGCCATATGATCTTGAATAAGTAGTCCAACAAAAGAATTGTTTTTTCTTATCTAAATCGACTCAACGTTTTGATTGGGTATGGTAGAATTGTTGACCCCTGTGTTTCACTTCTTACTTTTTTAGTGATGAAAGGCACGCTAGTATCAGCCTCTGCTCTTGCCAGCTCTGCCTTCAGCTAGTGACTCAAATGATTATACAAGTTGGTGATCAACTGCCTACTTAAAGTTGTTCTACAAGGTATTTGATAAGCAGAAGCTGAGATGCAGAAACCTCTTAAACTTCACCTATTCAACCATCTTCAGAGGATGGTCATCCAGGACTATCATTTCCCCAAAGCACCGTGTCACCATCCTCGATGCTGCCTGCCCCATTACAGTGCTAATGAACACCACCCCATGTCTTTCTTGGTGGCTCACCTCGATATGCGTTGGTGCTGCTGCCATGCCATCTGACTGGTGGAAGAGGATAGGGGCTCCGCTTGGGAAAGGAACTTTTCCTATCACTGCTATTTCCATTCCTGGATAGAGTTTTCAGCTAGGAACAACTTCTCCTTTTTACCAGGCTGGAAAGGGTGTTCTTTTTCCAAAATATGCAGCATGCACATTTGAGGGAGGAGTGGCCTAGTGGTTGGGGTAAGTTAGAAACATAGAAACATAGAAATATGACGACAGAAAAAGACCACAATGCCTATCTAGTCTGTCCTTCCATATCAACAACTACAACAGTCCCCTTTTTACCTTTAGAGATCCTCTGTGTTTGTCCCATGCTTTTTTGAATTCAGTTACTGTCCTCATCTCTATCACCTCCACTGGGAGACTATTCCACAGATCCAATACTCTCCATAAAGAAATATTTCCACGTATCACTCCTGAATCTATCTCCCTTCACCCTCATCCCATGTCCCCTCGTAGCAGAACTTGCTTTCAATTGAAAGAGGCTCTCTCCCTGAACATTTACGAGTGCTACGGAGTTATTTAAACATCTCAGTCATATCACCTTTATCCTGCCTTTCTTCTAAGTTGTACATATTAAGATCCTTCAGTCTGTCCTCATATGCTTTATAATGAAGACCACTAATCATTTTAGTAGCCACCCTCTGCACCGACTCCATCCCATTCACATCCTTTTGAAGGTGCGGTCTCCAGAATTGCACACTATACTCCAAATGAGGTCGCACCAAAGACTTATTACAGAGGCATTATCACCTTCTTTTTTCTGCTAGCCATTCCTCTCCATATGCACCCAAGCATCCTTCTAGCTTTTGCTGTCACCTTTTCTACCTGTTTAACTACTTTAAGATCATCAGACAAAACCACACCAAGGTCCCGCTCTTCTTTAGTGGACAAAAGTACTTTACCCCCTATACTATATTGGATTGCTGCAGCCCAAATGCATGACATTACATTTTTTAACATTAAATCCCAGCTGCCAAATTCAAGACCATTCTTCAAGCTTAGCTAGATCCCTGCTCATGTTATCTACATCTTCCTGGGTGTCTACTCTATTGCAGATTTTGGTATCATCAGCAAAGAGGCAAACCTTACCTGACAGCCCTTCCGCTATATCACTAACAAAGATGTTAAAAAGAATCGGACCAAGGACAGAGCCCTGGGGCACACCACTGGTAACATCCTTCTCCTCAGAGTGAGCTCCATTTACCTGTACTCTTTGTCACCTCCGACCCAATCAATTTCTAACCCAAGCAGTAACTTTAGGGTCTATCCCTAGGGTGCTCAGTTTGTTTATAAGTTGCTTGTGAGGAACAGTGTCAAAGGCTTTACTGAAATCTAAATACACCACATCTAGGGCTTTCCCTTGGTCCAACTCCCTGGTCATCCAGTCAAAGAAATCAATCAGATTTGTCTGACAAGACCTGCCTCTGGTGAATCCATGCTGCCTCGGATCCTGTAATCTGCTGGACTCCAGAAACCTCACTATTTTCTCTTTCAGCAGCGTTTCCAATAATTTACTCACCACCGAAGTTAAACTAACTGGCCTGTAGTATTCAACCACATCCTTACTTCCGCTTTTGTGTAATGGCACCACTTGAGCCTCTCTCCAGTCCTTTGGCACCACTCCCGACTCCAACGAGGCATTGAAAAGGTCAGTCAGTGGAGCTTTGTCTACTTTAAGTTGAGCTAGTTTCTCACGAACACAGTCTTCTGAAAATTGTTCAAGATGTCCCTCGCTTCTGTGCCTGTTTGTGGGTGTTTTCTGAGGTCCAGCTCCTGGTTCTTCATCTGTGAACACAGAACAGAAATATTTGTTAAGCAATTCCACTTTATCCTTATCAGCTTCTACATATTGCTCCCCTCCACCCTTGAGTCTGACAATACCGCTTTTGCCCTTCCTCTTCTCACTAACATATCTGAAAAATGTCTTATCTCCCCATTTTATTGCATTGGCTATTTCCTCCTCCTTTTGAATCTTTGCCTTCCTGACTACATTGCTAGCTTATCTAAGTTTTTCCAAATATAGATGCATGTCTTCCTCTCTCTGTGATCTCTTGTATTTCGTGAAGGCCTCCCTCTTTTTCTTCACTTTTTCAGCTACTTCTTTTGAAAGCCATAGCGGTCTCCTTTTCCTTTTACCTTTATTTACCATTTTAACAAAAAGGTTGGTTGCCCTTAAAATATCCCCTTTCAGTTTTGACCACTGTTTTTCTACATCCCCCAGCTGTTCCCATCCCACTAACGACTCCCTGAGGGATTGGTCCATTTTGGCAAAGTTAGTCTTCCTAAAGACTAAGATCCTCACCTTTGAATGGATTCTAACAGCCCTAGTCCTAATACTGAACCACACCATCTGGTGATCACTGGATGCAAAATGATCTCCCACTGCAACATCAGAAACACTTTCACCATTGGTAAGCATCAAGTCCAGTATGGCCCCTTCACGTGTGGGCTCTGTTACCAATTGCCTGAATAGTTCTCCCTGTGGAGAATCCAGGATCTCCTTACTTCTAGATGATACTGCAGCAGGAATGTGCCAATCAACATGTGGCATATTGAAATCTCCCATCAGTAACACTTCCCCTTTCCTAGCAATGCTGCGTATGTCTTTAATTAACTCTCTGTCCACCTCTTCCTCTTGTGAGGGAGGTCTGTATATCACACCAATGCAAATAGATTTCTCTTTCCCTCTTTCTAGTTTAACCCACAATGCCTCCTCTCTCCCTTTTAAATTCTGTAATTCCAAAGCTTTAATAGTAGTTTTTACATATAGTGCCACTCCTCCTCACCTTCGTCCTACCCTGTCCTTTTTGAATAAAGTATAGCCAAGTATAGTTACATCCCAATCATGTTTTTCTTTGAACCATGTTTCTGTAACTGCCACTAAATCCAAATCGGCCACTCCCACCAAAGCTTCAACATCAGGGATCTTATTTCCAATGCTACAGGCATTTATACACACTACTTTCCATATGTTACCCCTGTTACCCATTTCCATAAAGGTATTTAATGTATCACTTACCTGGGGGCTTTCTTCACCCATCCCCAATGAATCTAGTTTAAATCCCTATTCAGTAGATTAGCCAGTCTACTACCAAAGACGCGTTGACCTTTCTTGGACAGATGGATGCTATCTCTGCTCTGCAACCCTTGGAACAGTATCCCATGGTCTAGGAAACCAAAACGGTCTCGATGACACCATCCACGCAGCCATGCATTCATCTCCAGGATGCGAGCCTCTCTGCCTTGGCCTTTACCCTTAACAGGGAGGATTGAAGAGAACACCACCTGTGCACCTAACTGCTTCACCCTCTGTCCCAGAGCCATGAAGTAACTTTTGATACGTTCTGAGGGATACCTGGCAGTAACATTTGTTCCAACATGGATTAGCAACATTGGGTAATAGTCAGTGGGCTTGATGAGTCTCGGCAAACTCTCCATAACATCTTGGATTTTGGCACCAAGCAGACAGCATATCTCTCTGGACATAAAGTCTGATTGGCAGATGGATGCCTCAGTACCCCTCAGAAGAGAGTCTCCAACCACCACTACCCTTCGATTCCTTGTGGTCACTGATTCTGCAATGTTGGGGTACTTGAGCTCTGGTTCTTCCCTTTCCAGGGATGCTTTCACCTTCTCCACTTCCAGGGCTGCATAATGGTTCTTCAATTCAAGGGCTGGAGAAGTTGTATTGGTGATTTTGCAGGCAGTGGTGACTTGTGTCCAACCATCGACATTCTGTTGGCACCCATCTCCTCCTCTGCTGGAGAGCTTGGTTGCTGCAAGAAGCATCTCATCAATGTACTTCTCACTGTCTTGAATGCTCCTCAGCCTCACCACCTCCTCTCTGGGTTTCTCCACTTGTTTCCTCAGAGCTTCAGCATACAGGCACCCTGCACATGGCACCGGTCCTTCAACTGGCATTAGGACCTCTGTCTGGACAGAGGCAGAAGCTGTAACGGGGGCAATAACTTTAGCGATATGATTTTTCCCAGCCATTGTTCTGTTCATGGAGCTTAGGTATCTGCTAAAGCAAAAGAAAGAGATCTACGAAGTACCAGCCGGTTTCCCAGCTGTCCTGTTAGAGAAAAAAAAGTTAAATCTCTTTAATTATATTTAAAATGTGCTGCTCAAGTCTCTGTGCTTTGTTAAATGGGAGGTGCCCTATAAACAAGACTGCTCACTAGGGGCGGGTGGGAGTCGTGGTGGGTAGGGAGGGAACTAACACCTGATTAGGTGTCAGCAATTCCCAAAGTTGAGAAGGTTACTAGAGTTCAACAACCTACTTTGCTCAAGGAAATCTCTACTAAAGCACCAAAAAGAAAGTAACTTTGCTTTAAAAATATACAAAAACCCTTTTAAGAGCTCCCAGTCAGAGAGCTAGCAATTTAATAAAAATAAACCCTCAATCCTTACCATTGTTTGACCTGTAGAGCCCCTGTTAGGAATGTCTCAGTTACCTCAGGCCAGAAGGTCAGAGGTTCAAATCCCACTAGAGGACAGCAACCTTGGGCTGAAAGGACTGGGGTTTCTAGTCCCACAAGTGCTCCTTGTGGTCTTGGGCAAGCCACATAACCCTCCATTGCCCATGTTCCCTGTAAGTATTAGTGTATGTGTCTCATATCTCCTTGTGTTAAATGTATCCCCCAATTGTGTTGTGACCACTTTGATTGAAGGATAAGGTGGTATACAAAACTGTCTAAATAAAAATAAAATGCCATTTTGGTAAGTTGACCCATCAGCTTCCCTCTGCTAATGTGCTTCCTATAGTAATTGCAATCTGCATACTGCAAGTTGTCAAGCTTCCACACATGTGAGGTTTTATAAGACTTCCTCTGTACTTCCTTGGTGCTGCTGCTGCTGGACACATAGCTGGAGGTGGAGGAGCGGATGAAAGACCAGCAGCATCCTTCCCACTCCCTACTGTTCCCTCTGCCTGTATGTTGCTCTTGGCTTTGGAACTCCCAGGATCACTTTTATACCTCCTTACCAGCTGGCAAGCTAACAACCTTTTTTTCAACAGCCTGTTCAACCAGTACTCTTTCAATATCTGATGATCCACATGTAAATCCCACCCATGTGGATCCCTCGTTTTGTATTTATTTATTTATTTATCCTTGAGTCAAAGTGGTTTACATTATCTGCCAAGACCACACTTTTCAGCAAGTGAATATAGTGCACTGACTGCAAGGCTGATGTACCTTCACCTGTTGCTTTTCTTATGTCCCCCTACCCTGCACCATGTCAATCTTCCTTTGCCCCTCTGTGGAGATGATACTGTATATGGACACCTGCTCTTCCACAGTAGCATCGAAAACTGTGGCTCTTTCTACTCTCTATAAAGATCTCTCTCTTTAGCTTGGGTGGTGCACTAAAGAAGCCCATAGCCATCCCCTGGAAATACCCTGTCTCTTTCTGCACACTTGTGCCAGTCCTGCTCTTGCTTTCCCCTCCCATTTTTCCTTCTACAAGCATTTAATTTTCCAGAAGTACCCTTCTAAGATGTTTCTCACTTCTGCCCTGCAGTGACTGCCCACTAAGGCTGCATACCTCTGCTGACACTCTTGAAAAGGACTGCAGCTATAATAAAGCTCTAATGCCCTGGTGGATTCCCAGAGACTGCTCCTCTACTTTCTTTTCGCTTTTAACATTTTTTTTATCTTGTAGCTACAAAGTGTACTTTAGCGGCAAACGTTAGGCACAGCAAAAACTGTCCTAACTTTCACTCCTCAGGGATAACTGGACAGGAGCTGAATATTGACACTGACTGCTAATCCCCGGGTACTTTGGTGCCACCGAATATCCTGCTTAGGGGCATGTCCATGGCTTGTAGTTTTGTAAACCGTGCAAATGCCTTGCAATATCAGGCCTGAAGGTCTTTGTGTTTTCTCAGCTTTAGTCCTGCTTTGCTGCAGACACAGCTCTATGGCAGTAGCACCACTGCCTCTAGAAGAGTTAGTGTATTTTTTTTCTTCTTTGCAATCCTACTCCTGTCACAGCCAAACTCATATCTATCCCTTAGAATCCTAAAACTTGCACCAACACTCCTTCCTGATCCTTTGTAAATCAAGACCTCAAATGCTTGTCTGTCCTTATGTGTGTGCTGTAGCCTTGCTGTGATGTCATCAGCCATGGGTTTTATTGGCTGCTTCTCAAGCATTCAAAGTAGGATTGGCTTAAGTGCCTTGTGCTGGTGGTGGTGATTGCTCATCAAACTCCTCTCCCTCCCAGATTGTTTTCATCATGTATGTGTGCACATGCCCAGAAGCATGGCAGATAAAGGGCTCGAATAGCAATTTCTGTGCATGCATGCTCAGTTAGTTGCCGCCATGATAGGGTTGGCAAATCTTTGAAAGAGAAAACCCCACCATATGTCATGCCTATGCTCTGCCCTGCCCCGCCCCATCCCATGCCCTGCCCCTTGCCACACCCCCTGCCCTGCCCTTTGCCACACCCTCTAAAATAACTGCAGTATAGCAGCAGTGCAAGCTTCAGCACCTGCTGGCCACATCGGTGGTGGGGGGGGGGGGGTGTGGAGGGAGTATAAGAGGATGCACAGAGTTACCAAGTTATCCAGTTCCAGCAAAGAGATTTTAAGCCAGTCCTGGACTTCTGATAGACAGTCTCATTCTGATGTATTATGGGACCTGCAGCACTAATTCCAATAAGAAAAATCAGGGACTTCAAATACCATACTGCATTGCAATGCAAATTTAAAACCAAAACTGGCAAAAAGTCTCACTCATGGAACTGGGTAACTTGGCAACTCTGATTCTGTATCCACAGAACCCCTCCCCACAGCACCTCCTTCAGAAACCAGTGCAGAGCAGAGCTAGGACATTTCCCTCGTAGTATCATATGAGTAAGAGCAACATAAACCCTCTCAGTACCAGGCATATTGTGAAGTAATACAAAATTCTACCAAAATGTCATTCAGGACCTAGAGCAATTCTACCATGCCAACACTAACTTCCAAATCTCACACATAAAGGTATCTACCTAGGAAAAGGCAGCACATTAAACATTGCAGCTAGTCCTAGAATATCAATATACCTACTGGGGAAACCAAAACAAGCAGGATTAGTATGGGCCGCTAGAGAGTTGCCAAGTTACTCAATTCTAGGAGTGAGACTTTTTGCCAGTTCTGGTTTAAAAGTTGCATTGCAGTGCAGTATGGTATTTGTAGTTCTTGATTTTACTCATTGGAATCAGTGTTGCATGTCCCATAATGCATCAGAATGAGATTGTCAGAAATCCAGGACAGGCTTAAAATCTCACTCCTGGAACCAGGTACCTTGGCAACTCTGCCGCTAAATAGAAAATCCAAGCTAACAGAATACCTGGCTTCAGTCATACTTGATGAATACAGACAATAGTGCAGGAGAGGTCTGTGGAACTACTGAGTGGCACTATCTGGATAGTACCACTGAATACTGTGGTCAGCACCCTTATCCGCACAGCTTCCTGCTGGCCGTCCAGAAAAGGGTTCTGAATGGCGTGCCCCTAAATTACAAAGACTGATATAATCCAATCACTAAACTGAAAATAAAGTTCTTTTTTGCTATCCTTTGTTGTCTGGCCATTTTATTCTCTAATCACCTTTATCTCTGTCTATGGTTTCTGCTTTCTTCTGTCTTTAACTTGTTTTCTAGGATCTCTAATCATCATTTGAAGGATCACTATTGCCTTGCTATTTGTTGGATGACTGTAAAATTACATACGTGTCCTTTGAGGTTCCAAGTTACTACCTTTTCAATTTCACACCTCTATCTTCATTCTGGACTGAGAAAAAACATGTGGGGCATTACTTTCTGAGTAACCCTCGAACATACAAATAATGAATACACTACAAATTGTAAAATCACCCTACAAGGGCATGTTTCAACCATGCTTCCTGCATCAGGAGTAAATGCTGTCAATAATTCACAAAATATAAAAAGACAGTGGCCTGGTAACCAAAAAGAGCAGGCAAATTCACTGGCACTCCCTGCGGCTTTGGGCAAGTCACTTCACCCTCCATTGCCTCAGGTACAAACTTAGATTGTAAGCCCTTTGATGACAGGTAAATACCTACTGTATCTGATTGTAATGTCCTGAACTACTGGAAAAGCCTGAGCTAAATAAATAAAAGCAGAATCTGTTGAGGAGGGGAAGCAATGACATGCTGTCATATACTCCAAAGGGTAGATAGGCAGATCGCTCTTCAGAAGAAATTTATAAGCTCCTTTGTTTAAACTGTATGTAGTTACCCTGTTACTTCCAAGTTTCAATCTCTGTTACAATGTAAGCAAAAGATCTTGTTTCTAATGCAAAATGTTGTTATTATGTAAACTGCACTGATGCTAAATAGCGTGGTATATAAGAATTGGTAATAAATAATAAATAATAAATGATGAAGGAAACTGCCACATTGCCAATATACAGACTTGGGGTGGGTTACATTTATAAAAGGATACCTATGAAGAAAATCCTCAAAAGTACCTATTTCATAAAGGCAGACTTCGTACTGATCCTTTTCATGGAGGTAAGCAACTAAATCTATGAAAAAATGTATTTGATATTAATCATAAACTTACGTATATTTTATTAAATATCGTATATTTTATGTATCATGAATATTACAGTTGATGAAGTACAAGGAAGATATTGGCTCCTAGGATTAATCATTTTTTTAACAGAGGGACATAAACTTGCAGATTTTTCATGGAGATTATAGACCAGGTGGCACAGAGGTGACAGACAGTGTTTACTGAATTATTGTGAGCACTACTGGATTTTTAAATTACGAACAATATGGTTGCATAGTTTTAACAATGAAATTGATTAGATGTCACTGTTATGATCCTTGATTGCTGGACTGTATACAAATTTATTTATTTATTTATTTAAAAGGATTTATATACCGCTTTTTCCTGAAATCAAAGCGGTTTACACTTCAAACAATCAATGATCAGTGTCAGTAGGGGTAGGCATGCAGTGTTAACACGTGTGGGTATTTGTGTAAGTGACGGGGATGATTTCTTGGTGTGCTATTTACAGGATGAGCTATGTACAAGGGGTTATATACAGGGAGGGTAACATCATGTTTTAACAACTTAAACAGACTTGTAACTTCATACTCCTTTTACAAGGAATATTCAATTGTTAATTGAAACCTTGCATTTTAAAGTCATAAACTGTCTTGTAATTTCCTTCAGTAAGATTGGGATTGGTGGTCTTCATTATAGTGTTCAATGAATAAGGTGGTCTTGAGTAACTTGCGGAAGTCTTTTAAATCAGTTGTGGATCGTAGCTTTTCCGGAAGTGCATTCCAAATAGTAGGGGTAGTAAGGGAGAAAGCCCGCATGGATGTGGATTTATTGGTTCTTGTGAATAAACTAGGAGTTGGTATTGTGTTTTTAGTGCTGTTCCCGTCTGGTCTTTTTATTGCTTTGGTTCCGATGAGCTCTTGAAGTATTCCTGCTAACATGTTGTTTTTGATCTTGAAGATTGTGAGCGCTGATTTATATTTTGCTCATGAGGAGATTGGTAGCCAATGAAGATCTTGTAGTATAGGAGTTATTTGGTCTTGTAGTGAAGTTCCAGCAATAATGTGGGCATCAGTGTTTTGGACTATTTGAAGGGGTCACGTGGATTGTTTGGGTAGGCCTTGGAAGAGGAGATTACAATAGTCCAGCACAGGTGTGATGATTGCCTGGCATACTGCACGGAAGTGTTCTTTGCTGAGCAGAGATTTTAGTCTTCGGAGCATTGCTAGTTTGAAGAACGCTGTTTTGGATGTTTTGTTAATGTGTGCCTGAAGAGTAAATTGTTTGTCTAGTATCACTCCAAGATACCGAACTTCATCTTTTACAGTGATTGGTGTATTTGATATGTTGATGGTAGTAGGAGGAGTGAATGTGGAATCCCTTATGATGAAGATTGCTTCAGATTTTTTAATGTTGATTTTTAAATTGTTGTTTGTAGGCCATGTCGTTATTTCGTGAATGCAG
The DNA here is from genome assembly GCA_033557465.1 of Ichthyophis bannanicus. NCBI lineage: Eukaryota > Metazoa > Chordata > Amphibia > Gymnophiona > Ichthyophiidae > Ichthyophis > Ichthyophis bannanicus. Next base: position 856,168,810 of record CM066032.1, read on the forward strand.
GTTGATATATCTGTATAGTCTGGGGCATCCAGGTGGATTAGAGTATATGCCATGATATCATCGGCATATATGGCATATTGAATCTTGTATTGATTAAATATTTTGCAAATAGATTGGATATAGATGTTGGAGAGGAGGGTGGATAATGAGGAGCCTTGGGGAACTCCTTGTGTTGTGTGGAAGGGTGCTGAGGTGAGGTTATTGGATGTTACTTTTTGTTGTCTGTCATCAAGGTATGATTGAAACCATTTTATGGTGGTGTCTTGGAGGCCAATTTCCATTAGGTGCTTCAGAAGGATGTGATGAGAAACTGTATCGAATGCGGATGATATGTCGATAAAGATAAGTAGGGAGCTGTTCTTTATCTTGTCTATTCCTTTTAGTATGTTATCAAATAGATGAATGAGAAGTGTCTCAATGCTGTGGTTTGGATGGAATCCGTGCTGGTGAGGGTCCAGTGGGGCATATTGATCAATATGTTCTTGAAGCTGTCTCTGAACAATTTTTTCAGTTATTTTTGCTAGGAATGGAAGGCTTGATATTGGGCGGTAGTTTGCTGGGTCAGTGTTGGTAGTTGATGCGGTTTTACGAATTGGACGTATAGTAGATTGTTTGAGTGCTTTGGGCATGTAGCCCTGTTTGAGAGAGGTGCTTACTATTTTTGTATGTATGTGCTTAGATCTTCTTTAGTGGATTTAATCCACGTCACCAGACAGAGGTCCAATGGAGAAGTGGTGGTGTTTAGTGCGGTGATGGATTGAGTTATTTGTTTTGATGATGGAATGCTGAAGTTCTTCCATTGATTGGTGATATTACAGTCAGCATCAGTGGTTGGTGTGCCCATAAGAGGGATGCTTGTAAGTGGTGTGCTGTGATTGGGACTATTCTTAGCTATTAGAAAATCAGCAAAGGTTTGAGGATGGATCTTGCATTCATCCTTCGTGGTTGGGTCATTTGTAAGGTTGCGTACAATGTTGAAGAGCTCTTTAGGTTTGTTACAGACTTTTAGGACAAGGTTTATTTATTTATTTAGTGTCTCTTTTATACCGTGCTCTTTAAAATCAGTGCAGTTTACATACAGCAGTAACTTACACAGTGTGGTTGAGGCTGCATTGTATTTACAATGAAACAGGTGCTGTAACTTGGACATAACTAGGGTAACTATATACAAATTGGTAAACCAAGTCATAGGTACAAAGTGAGGACTGTATTTGGTTAGAGGCTATTTACAATGATAAGGATACTGTACATACTAATATTTTCATGATGTGTGGTAGCGCCAGTGGGTATGACTACATCATTGCGTGCTAGGTGTGCTTGAGAGGCATTTCTGGTGGGGGGTGGCTCTTTGTGAGCTGTCATCGGAGTAGTGCATGAGGAAAAGGTGATGCTTCAGCGCCTTCCTGAACTGGGCGAGGTTGGTGATTGCCCTGATGGTGGTAGGAAGGGCGTTCCAAAATCTGGGTGCGTAGAATGTAAATGCTCTGTTTATCGTTGCTTGAGTGCATTTCATTATTGCCTTTGGGATTACCAGTGTGTTTACGGCTGCTGATCTTCTGGATCTGTTAGGAGGCATGGGATGGATTAGCTCGGTGAGGGAGGTGGAGGAGCACTTGTTGATGGCCTTGAAGGTCATTAATAGAATTTTGAAAGAAAGTCTTCAGTGGATCGGCAACCAGTGGAGGTGTTTCAGGATTGGTGTTACGTGATCCTTCCTTGAAGCTCCATGTAGTATTCTGGTGGCGGCATTCATTGCGAGTTGGAGTGGATTCAGCGTGGTTTGCGGGAGTCCATGCAGAATGGCATTGGCGTAATCAAAATGGGGGATTACAAGCGCTTGATAGATTGTCTGGAAGTCCTTTGGATCTAGCAGTGGTCGTAGATGCCAGAGTGGTAGACTGCCTTGATTGTGTTTCTTATATGGGTCTTCATGTCCAGCCATTAGTCCAACGTGACCCCTAGATAACGGATTGTGGGCTTGGTTAGCAACTCAGCATCCTTAACCTTTAAAGAGGCGGGGGGGGGGGGGATGAATCCTTTGTTTTTCATAATGAAAAGGATGTCTGTCTTGTTGTGGTTTATTCGGAGGTTTTGAGTGTGGAGCCAGTTGGAGACAGCATCAAAACAGCTTGTTAGTGGGGAGAAGTCTGGCTGGTCAGTTGCGAATGGCATGTAGAGCAGTACATCATTTGCGTATATCAGGCAGGTGACGTTGAAAGAGCGGATTAGAGCACATATGGGTTGCATGTATATGTTGAACATCAGGGCCGAGAGAGAGGATCCCTGCGGAACCCCCTGTTTTTGATGGAACGGCTCTGATGTTGTAGCGCCAGTTGGCACATATTGCCATCTGTTGGTCAGGTATGATTTGCACCAGCTCAGGGCTGTGTCCTGTATTCCCTTCTCCTTAAGACGCACCAGGAGCAGCTCATGGCTCATGGAGTCAAATACCGTGGCAATAACCATGTAGATAAGGGCATATCCTTGTCGGGGGTTGTCGGTTCCCATGATTATCATACTGAAAAGGGTGGTAAGGAGGGTTTCAACACCATGTGATTCCCTGAAGCCATGCTGCCATGGGTCGAGAGGAGTGGCGGTTTTGATGTGGCTTTGGATTTGGCATTGAACTTCCTTTTCGATTATCTTGGCAAGTAGTGGGTTGCTTGAGATTGGCCTGTACGATTCAACCTTACGGGGTCCAGTTTGCTGTTTTTTAGCAGCGGCCTAATGGAAGTGTGTTTCAGCCTTCATGGGAACGATCCTGTTGAGAATGACTGTTCCATGAGTTTGGCCAGGAACGGGCTGAATTCTCTGCGTAGTGCTTTTATCCAGTACGCTGGACAAGGATCGTTTGGTGCAGTGGTGGTGTTGATGGCAGCAATGGTGTCCTCGATGCCTTTCTTAGATGGGGTGGAGAAGGTGGTCAGTAGAGTTGCATGGAGTGGCTCGTGTAAGGTGGTGGTGATCGTGGACGTGTTGGTATGGCATGTTTTTGATTGAAGGTAGTCCGCTTAGTCCTGGGGTTGAAGTTCGCTTGGTTGGATGGGGAAGGTTCTTTTGTTAGGTTCTTTACTAGATTGAATAGGTAGTGTGGTTTACTTAGTGAGCGTTTCAGGAGGTCTGTGTGGAATTGTTTCATTTTTGCTTCACGATGTTTTGTTAGGTGCGAGTTGTATGCTCTTTGGTCCTCGGCGGAGCTTGACCGGCGCCATCATCTTTCCAGCTTCCTTAGGTGAAGGAGTGACGTGCGCGGATCAGTGGAATACCATGGTACGACCTTTCATTTCCTTGGAGGCTTGTTTGTGGTTGGTAGGTGAGCAATGGAGCCGAGGCTGTCGTTCCAGCTGGAGATCATTCCCTCGAGGCAGAGTGCCGTTGCGTTGAGGAGTGGGAGGGCTTTCTTCAGGATTTCATCTTTGTCAAAGGGTCAGAATCATCCTGTTGGTGTTTTGGGGATGTCCACAGGATTGCTGTCTCTTTTGTGGCGGTGGTAGTGCATGGGTATTTAAAATCTGATCAAGACCAGGGGACTGGGGTGATGGACAGAGCAAGGTCGTGGGTCGAGTCAACGGCTGCTTGTGGGGTGAAGACCGGGTCCAGCTTGTTTCCTTTTACGTGGGTGGGTGCATTGACTAGTTGCTTGTATCCTAGCTCTTTGAGTGCTTCAAGGAAGGCTGTGGCATGTGTGTCTTGTAGGGCCGGTAGGTTGACATTGCCTAATATCCAGCTTGGGGTGTGTGGGTTTTGGGCATTGCTGGCGAGGTCAATTATTATTGTCGAGAGGTCATCTGGGGAGGCCGCCGGAACTCTGTAGAGTAGTTTGATGAAACAATGTTTGTTGGCTATGGTGATTGCATCAATGTGCTCTGTGCTGGTGGCGTTGATCAGCTGGAATTGGAGCTCTGTTTTGGTGAGAAAGAGCGCTCCTCCACCTCTCCGATTGGCTCTGTGGCAGGTGTGGATTGAGAAGTTGGAGGGTAAAAGCTGGTTGAGAAGGACCGTATCAGAGCTAGATAGCCATGTCTCTGTGACCATTAGTATATCCAGGTCATGGAGGGTTATCAAATCTGAGATAGCTGGTCATTTCTTGTGAATTGAGCGTGCGTTTATGAGGGCGCATTTCGGGTTGTGAGTGTACTTCTCTAATTTAGGTGTTTTAGAGTCTTGCAGTGAGATGTAGAGCAAGTGGGGGTGAAGTGTGTGCTTATCTTCTGTTGCGGAATGGCAGAAGGTGCTGGACCATCTCCTCCCATAGTTCTGTAGGACTGGTATATGTTTGCAGCCGGGAGTGAGGGCAAGTGTGCTGTTGAGCCATCCCATGAAGAGGTAACAGCTGGCTAAGGCTAGGAGTGTGGTCACCATTCTGGGTATCTTCTCTGTGGCCAGCGGCCTTGGGAGCCCCTTTTGGATTGCTACTCGGGCCAGGTGAGGGTTGGAACCATCCTGTTTGTATTTCTACGGGGCAACTCCGCTTTCTGGCGTGTTATTCTTCCTATAGGCATTTAGGTAAATCAGGCAGTTGCACTTTCTAGCATGCTATTCGTCCTATAGACATTCAGGTAAATCATACAGGCTTTGTTCTATCTACAGACAGGTAACTCAGGGAGTTGAACTTTCTAGTATGCTATTCGTCCTATAGACATTCAGTTAAATCATACAGGCTTTGTTCTATCAACAGACAGGTAACTCAGGCAGTTGAACTTTCCAGCATGCTATTCGGCCTATAGACATTCAGGTAAATCATACAGGCTTTGTTCTATCGACAGACAGGTAACTCAGGCTAGATAGTCAATGGTGGCTGATTTTAAATGGGCTCTACTTCTGCCTGGGCTCTATAGGTAGTGTCGTGTATGGTGAGCCGGTATTTGGCTGGAAGGTTCGGTATTAAGTTCGGTGCAATGCAGTGTGTGATGCTTACTTGCGTGTGTTCTTGCTGGGTTCGCTCATGGTCATTCTGGTCTGGCCGGCAGGACAATCCGTGGAGGCATGGGGCCTCAGAATTCAGCCTCCGCCTAAGGGCCACGACAAAGGGCCCTCTGGCGAGGCCCTCAGATGCAGCCGCGCCCAATGGCACTCCTTAAATGCAGGGGAGGGCTGCCCCAATTGGGCGGAAGCCGCGCTGGATTAGACTGGCTCCGGCGAGCTCGATCCTGCTCGGGAGAGCTGTGGCCGGTCGGAGGAAGACCAAGCGGGTCTTGCTATCTGTGCGCCTGATGGCGCTCCTTAAATGCAGGGGAGGGCTGCCCCGATTGGGCAGAAGCAACACTGGATGAGACCGGCTCCGGCGAGCTCGATCCTGCTCAGGAAAGCTGTGGTCAGCCGGAGGAAGACAAAGTGGATTTGTATGGTATTCTTGTTTATGTTTGTTAATTAGATTATTATATTCTTTTTGCATCTCCTGATATTGTCTCAATGTAGTTTCTGATTTGTTACGTCTCCAGCGGCGTTCCAGTTGTCATAATTTCCTTTTGGATTCTCTTATGGTGAAGCTGCTGATCTAGGTCTGTTTTTATTATACTGTGAGCTGCTTTGAGGTGGGAGTTGAGATGCTGCCTGGATAGTGTTATTCCATGTGTTGATAGCTTCGTCTAGGTCGTTGAAGTCTTGGGGAAGTGACTGAAGGGTGTCTTTGAGGAATTGTTCTTTGTTAAAAGCTTTGAAGCGTCTGGTTAGCTGTTCAGTTCTCCGAGATAAATGGTGGTTATTTTGGTGGAGCTCGAATCACATAGCATGGTGATCTGACCATGGTATTGGTGTGGTTTTAGGTGGTTTTATGAGACCGTCATCCATAGTGTTCTTTGGCACAAAAATGCAATCTGGTGTAGAGCCAGAGCGATGTGAGGGACCAGAGAGGATCTGCTTTAGGTGAATGGATTCCATTGCTTTGTGAAAAGTCGTTCCAAGTGTTGTAAATGAAGATGTGAAATTCAGGTCTCCTAGAATGATGAGAGTCTTGTGTGGGTGGTTCACTGCATATATCATGTCTAGGATGTTGGACGTGTCATCATTTGAGGTTTTGGGGGGTCGGTAGATAAGGCAGATGGATAGGTACTTGTTTTCTGTGTTGATGAAGTCACAGTATTCAGAGGTTTTTGTGGTAGACGTTTTGAGTTTTAGATCTGATCTGGCGAGAATTAAAACACTCCTCCTTGTTTGTGGGTTCTGGGGCAGTTGTATGATGTGAATGTTGGTGGTGTTATTTGATTCAGTATCACCTGGTCTGAGTTCCTGAGCCATGATTCTGTAATGCATAGGATATCAATGTTGTTTTCATGGATGTGATCAATAAAAGTGTTTGTTTTGTTACATATTGATCTTTTGTTGAACAGTCCAATGGTTATGAGGGTGGTATATGATGGGTCTGTTTGATATGTAGGAATATTTGAGGGTGGTTCTGTTTGTATGTGTTTGGAGGGTTTCTTACATGGATGTTTGTAGGGGGCAGATATGTAGATAGGTTGGTAGGAAGATATGATACATATATAGGGGAGGGTTGAATGGTTGTAAAGTAGGTAGTGTAGTAATAAGCATTTGTAGAGTGGGCACATATAATAAGAATTAGTAAGATAGCATATATCTGTTGGAGGAATGTCTGTTTGTACCTTTGTTGATTGCCTTGAGGTTTGTAGGTCTTGTCTGCAGGAGGAGTATGATGGGGTTTATGTTCCATGTTGGTATCTGTCATGTTGATTGAGCTACTCACCGCTTGTGAGACCTTGTGCACTATTTGAGGTAGTAGTGTTGGTGGATTCATCCTGTAGCGTGTATAGGTTCACGCCCCAGGGCTCCCGCTTAAGAGCCACGCCCTTTGGCATTGCCCTTAGGCGGAAGCCCGCCCGGCGCAGGCACACATTGGTGCTCTTGGCGTTTTCCCAGACCGTTCGATGACCTGATTGGTCCTTGGGGGGCCGATCAGGAAGGAGCTCTTCTTCCTGCTCGACTCCCCGATGGCGATCATTCCGGTGTTGGTCTGGTGGCGGGTGCGGCGCTAAGGGTGGCTGCCTCGGTGCTCTCAGCGTTTTCCCGGGCCATCCGCTGACTTGATTGGTCCTTGGGGGGCCGATTGGGGAGGAGCTCTTCTTCCTGCTCAACTCCCCAATGGCAATGAGGCCGGTGTTGGTCTGGTGGCAGGTGCGGCGCTAAGTGTGGCTGCCTCAGTGCTCTCAGCATTTTCTTGGGCCGTCCGCTGACCTTATTGGTCCTTGGGGGGCCGATCGGGGAGGAGCTCTTCTTCCTGCTCGACTCCCCGATGGCGATCAGGCTGGTGTTGGTCTGGTGGTGGGTGTGGCGGATTTGCTCATGATGATTTCTGGTGGTGGTTTAAATAACATACTTATGTCTGTATGTTTCTCAACAGCTTATTGAATTGTTGAGTAGTACTGGCTTCATGGGCTTAGAAATGCTGACTTCTCTGATATAGAATATGGTGATTGGATGCATGCTACTTGAAATACGAATTGTTGTCGAAACTCACTTTGACTTTTCTTCGCAAGCTGGATATAAGACAAGTAATTTTTTTACATAATCTAAGACTATGCCTTGCAAACTGACTATGGAATTAAAATTGAACCCATGATTATAATAAGGTGAATCCCACCCAGACCCTATACCTCTAGGATCTCTTTTTGAAGGTCCTGTTATTAATTTGTTCTCAGATGTCGATTGAGCTTAATATATTATTAAGACTGCAGTTGCTCTAAACAGGAAACACACGAAATATACAAAATTTAGTCAAAATATTGATTTATGACTAATATTGGAGTAAATCTTTCATGGATTTATTTTTTAAAGGCAACATTGATGCTCATGTGCTTTTATAATATAGGTAGCCAAAACCAGTGCCAAATTTATATCTGCTCTGAAGTGTAAACATGTACAAGTACTCTATGGGGAGTAATTTTATAAAGAGTCGCAGAAGGTTACACTCCCTCTTCATGTGTAACTCACAGTATTTTAAGGGTTTACGCATGTCAGTGGGCACTTACAGTATGTCTGTCCTTTAGATGGTTGCTCTTCTGTAACTACACAAGTTGAGCTGATTGAGTGTGACTTCACTGTGGGCATGCACATGGGCAGAGCTGGCATAGAGAGTGTGTGGAAAAAAATGTACCCTCTATGAAAATAATTTTATAAAGGTCATCAAGGTTAATGAGCATTCCAGTCCATGCAAAGTATGCCTTTTTTTGTTTTGTTTTAAGCATATACCTAGTTTTCTTTTTAAAATAGCGTCATACGCTGTAAGATACGTGTGGCAAATCTAGGCATCAGCATTTACCCTTACCCTAGATGGTGTAAATGCACGTGCCTAGATTTGCAGAACATATGCGTAAGTTAGAACATTTTATTACTTACTCTCATAAATTTAGGCTCTGCTCAAACTCCACCCCTGTGCTCATGCACTTCGAAAATACCTGATGCATTTATTTACAGAACAGCGTTGGCCTAAACTACGCAGGTAAGTTGCATCCCCGCGTGTAGGTCATTAAAAATAGATGACATATACATTGATGGCACATAACTTATGTGGCTCATTAGAAAATTACCTCTTACATGTGGACATACATGTTTCTATTAAATATGCATGCACATCTCAACTCAGTCCTGCTCCACCCACACTATACCCCTGGGAATGCCCGGGCACAGCATGTGTATAAGTACGTGCCATTTTGTCAGCACATTTACATACAACTTTAAATTTAAAATGCCATCGGGCGTGAAGGAGAAGGAGCCACGCCGCTGAAGTCACCACTAGAGCCCTGACCGGTATCAGGAGAGGGAGCGGGAAGTCAGACTCCTCCCCACTACCTGGCACAAGGCCAGTCATGGCCTGGACTTACAACTTTAAGTTTAAAGTGCCATTGGGTGCGCCTATGCCTGGCGGGCTCGCATCTGAGGGCCTTGCCAGAGGGCCCTTTGGCATGGCCGTTAGGCGGGGACCGTCCATGCATAGCAGAATATCATGCTATTCTAGCCCCCCATACTAAGCTTGGACAACACTATATCAAAGAATAATTAACTGTAGATTACAAGCACTGACATGGAACCTCCTACAACCAAGCCTTCTCCGGTAAGCTACAGCCAATCAAATAACATGCTACCACACATTCTTATATGCTACACGATGTTAATGCTCGCCACATTTGTCCTTATAACATTCACTCAGATACTTAATACTCGAGCTCACAACATACCAATCCTTCACAGACCAAACTGACTTCACCTTACAACCTACCATAAAATACCAACTTTAAAACCACCACGCAGACTCACACAGATCAGCACAGATCAACCACAGCCCACAAAAACTCATCTCAAACACCATATATACCCATGCAAATGCTCACTGATCTAATGCACGCTGTGTCTGCAACAAAATACAAACAATAGTGGACCATATACAATTCTCAGACACTGATTTAAAGTGCTTTACTGAAAGTTGGATTACTAACACTGACAACATCATCCTCAACCAGCTGCCTATATCCCAGTACACACTGTTCAACTGCCCCAGATTAGATAAGAGAGGGAAAGAAGTACTAATCCTTGTGAAACAAAACAGCTGAATTTCACCTTGATCAGTTCCCAATCATTATAAACAATAGACTACTTAACAATCTTTAACACAGATTAGGCACATACAGAATTGTTAAGATTCTGTATGTGCCTAACATACAGAAAACTTACCACCAACACGGACGATCTAGCAGCTATTTTAGAAGAGGTATGCACCTATACAGCCTCAAAATAAATCACTTTATTCTCATGGGGGACCTTAACCTCCCTTCAACAACATCAAAACAAGCCAGCACATTCCTAAGTGCTATGGAATCCCTACAACTGAATCAGATAATTCTACTAACTCACTGCAAAGGATCTCTTCTTGACCTTATGTTTATACCAAACACTCTATATAAAGGAGATCTAAACATACAAATCAACCTAGTATCATGGTCGGACAATACCATGATATCCTTTAACATACCAACCAACTATACCCATCAAAATATTCCACTACAGCACCAACACAAACAATGATTTAAGGCATTCAACTCACAACAATTCATAGACAAGGTCTCATCACTTCTTGACTCCGACATACCAGACTTGTATAGATTTATCATCTCATTGAACCAAACAATAAATGATGCTGCAACATTCAAGGAATGACACTCAACAAAAAACTAAATTCACATCCCCCCTCTGCTGGTTCTCCAAGAACCTGTACCAGATCAGACGAAACCTCAAAAGCTTAGAAAGAAAATGGAAAAGATTGCAAGATGATAATATCAAGACACAGCTACGAAACAAACAAAAAGAACACAACAGCCAATGTATCAAAGCCCAAAGAGAACACACTACAATCATTCTTACAAAATCACTCAACCGCCCTAGAGAATTATTCTTGATTGTGTCCCAAATGACCAATAATCCCAACCCTACAGACGCAGCAAACATGAAAATCCAAGTTGATCCACAAGTTATGGCAGATTTCCTCTACAACAAACAAAGACCATCAATGCAATCAAACAGTCCAACTGAAAATCAACTATGGTGCAACTTCAGCCTAATAACCAAAAGAGAACTTTTAGATATCATCAATGGCATCAACACCACAACTTCACCTTTGGACTGCTGTCCAATTACATGGCTAAAAATCCTTAGCAGCCAGCTTGCTCAGCCCTTTCTAAAGTAATCCACACCTACCTTTCTCTAGGATAAAGCCAGCTCTCAAACAAGCTTCAATTCGCCCTACACTAAAGAAGGCTTTATCAGACACAACTCACCCCAGCTCATACAGACCAATTGCCAGCATCCCATTCCTGGCTAAAATAATTGAGAAAGCCATACAAAAACAACTCCAAGCCCATGTTGATTCACACGCTCCTCTGGACCCCCAGCAGCTTGGCTTCTGCCCATATCATGGCATCAACACACTCCTAACTGACCTATTCAACCGACTCATCATAGGCTGGACAAGCCTCGACAAGGATATGTGATAATATTCCTTGACACCAGCTCAGTGTTTGATTCAATATCTTATCACATCATGCTAGAAAAGCTCAGTAACATTGGACTAACAGATGTCACACTAAAATGGCTCACATCTTACCTTTCTGATAGAGCCATGCAAGTAAAGGTCGGTCCCACTAACTCAAAACCTTTCAATTTAACCCAAGGTATCCCTCAAGGTTCGGCCCTTTCCAGATTATTATTTAACATATACATTCAACCATCTGTAATCTACTAAGGAAATGAAACATGAACTTTCACCTCTACGCAGATGACATCATGTTCTATATACTATTTAATACTACCAACCCAGATTTCAAGAACATATCTGATGTCTTCTCCACCGTCACAGACCTCCTCGCAAACATTAATCTTACAGTAAACAATAGCAAAACCAAAGCTCTACTTGTATATAGAGATCAGGACTTTAAACCACTGGACAAGATTATAACATGTAATGCTGAAATCTCAATAAAGAAGGAAATCAAATACCTTGGTATAACTATTGACAGCAGCCTCTATATGCTTACACACATTAAAAAGCAGCAAAAACTGGAAACTGAAACTCCTCAAGCCCCTACAACAGGACAATAATTTCAGATCCGTCTTGCAAGCCATCATCAAACCTCATTTAGACTACGGAAACATTATCTATCAAGGGCTCCCAAAACATGCACTATATCCGCTCCAGCTGGTGCAAAGTACTTCTGCCAGAATCCTAACAACCAGAACAAATCAACAGCATATAACACCAATCCTCCAAAGCCAACACTGGCTTCCAGTCTCCTAACGGACTAAACATAAAGCCATAACTGCCACATTCAAAATTCTTTATGATCTCTCAGCTCCCTTCCTCAATGATAAAATCACAAAAGCATCCACAACAAGACCAAGAAGAACAGCAACCCAGAATCTCCTGATCATCCCCCCATTCAAGACCAAATGTACACAGCAGACGAGTAACAGGGCTTTCTCGCTCTATGCACCCACGCTTTGGAACTCCTTACCTGAAACCATTAGATCTGCGCAATCTACTAAAGATATGAAAAAATTACTCAAAACACATCTTTTCAAAGAATATTTTGGTCCTAACGACATTACATAACCACAAATACAATTTCCTTCCCTGTTCATTGGACTTAACTAACCCACACAGTTATCATTTATTATTTCTGGTTCTTCCCATCGTTCCTTACATTCTGATAAAACACTGATTCTTAATCCATTGCCTATAGTTATCTCCGTATTTATCTCCAAGTTACCTCCCCCTGTTTATTGTAAAACAAATCATGTAAGATTATGTTATATTGTTCTATGTAAACCGCCTTGGACAAAGGCAGTATAGAAAAAACTGTTAAATAAAACAAACAAATAAATAAATAAATGTGCATAATCAGCAGCACAATTTTACAAGAGCCATTTGCCGCATGCAAGACAGGGTTGACGTGGAAAATGCTTATAAAGCTACCTCCAAGGCGTACGTGCACTCATTTACTCCTTTTTTGAAGCTGGTAATACGTAACTTTGCTAGAGAAAATGTGTGTGCCACTAGAGATCACTGTAGGAGCCTGTTTTCTAAAGGGTCATAGGCACCTAAAAAGATATTAAATGGGCATGTCAACTGAAAATTTCAAGGTGACCTGCTATAAAATTAGGCCCTGCTTGTACAACATCGGCTTATAATTTGTACATCTGCTCGTCATGTTTAAGCAGTCTATTTCTAAAATGACAACACGCTTTATTGTCATATTTGTAATTCCTTTACTTTAACATTGAATTGACAGACTCCATTTCAATCCTGCTGCAGTGTAGGGGCCCTTTTACTAATGGCGCTAAGTTGTGCATGTCATGCGCCAATAGTGCTGAAACCATGGCACGTTATGGGCAACATCCCCATGTTAACTGTCAGGGCATGGAAAGCATTTCCCTGGCATTAACATAGAGCCCTGTCCCATAGTGTGTTAGGTGCACTCGCACTAAAACAGCATGCAGTGTGAACACAGCATTAACCGCGCCAAGCTCACCACGCCACTCTCCGCCCCTACCACGCCCACTCATGGCCTTAACCCGAGTTGCGCAGTTAGATCAGGAATCATCCTGTGCCAACTGTCATGGCTCTGCGCCACTTGGCAATGCATGTCTCAGCAGGGGCGGCCCAAGGGGGGTGCGGGGCCATGTGCGGAGACTCGGTGCGGGGCCTCATTTGCATAAGTGGCCTTATTTGCATAAATATTTGCATAAACATTTGCATAAAGCTAACATACACTAACTTTTAGTAAACATGTCTCTTAATGAGTGTATGGATAAAGACAGACTAAAAGATTTCTACATTACTATAATCCAGTGCCAACCGCCAGGCACATTAGGAACTACTACAAACACTGCCCATTTAGAACCCATAGCAAACCCGCCGTATCCTAACAGCACTACCAGGACTCACAAAGCACCATACCCTACCTATCAAAAGGCAACACTGCAAATATTAAACCAATACATTTCAGAGAACAACAATACATGACCTACTGGGGAAAGAGAACAAGTGGCAATGTCAAATAGGAATTACACATGCAGAACACAGACCATCACCAAACAAGGAATCACAATTTAGAAACAGGAAGGTAATAATTAAACTTGGAACCCCAAAAGCCAAACTTGGAATGTACAACAACACTGTAGAAATAAAACTATCAATTAATTTCCTCTTGTACCAAACAAAGCGCAGACGTCCCATGGTCCCATGGTCCCATGGTCTGATCACTTTATTATACAATTTGCTATTAATATTCCCTCTGTCTCCTCTCAGCAAACTGCAACCCGTCAAGGGCCACGATTCTGTTCATTTAGACCAGAAAAATTTCTAGGGACAATACTACCACAGTTAAATACAAATACTAACGACATTGACGAAGCTATTAATAAATGGAATAAAGTAATAAAAGAAGCTTCCAAACCATTACCCACTAAACATAACAAGCCAAACAAAAGATCCTCAGAAAAATGGTACACGCAAGAACTTGCCTCAATTAAAAAGAAGCTAAGAAGAATAGAAAATAAATGGCGAGTAAAGAAAACACCAGAGTTTAGGGATTTATATTTCTCAACACTTAACGTATACAGAACAGCAACTAATAACGCCAAAAAGCAACATCATACCTCAATATTAACCAAGGCTATTAATCGCCCGAGGGAACTTTTTGATATTGTAAAATCGCTCTCAAAAATTCCTACCACCAATGACCAATCAAACACCATTAACTTATCAGACTTAGCTAACTATTTTGCTAGTAAACTGAAACTATCCCCGATACCAATACCTGACCCTATAATGTCAATAAACAGTTCTAATACTTTGAACTCTTTCCAGACTATCGACAAGAAACAATTACTAAATATAATATCGAATATTAACACCACAACCTCCATCCTTGATCCATGTCCAGTTACATGGATAAAAACAATAAAACAAGAACTTGCCCCTGTTCTGTTAAATATAGTAAACAATTCCCTTCAACAAGGAAAATTATCTCAAGAACTAAAACACTCTGCAATCCGCCCAATCTTGAAAAATAAAACATTAAACGAGAATGACCCAACTTCATATCGCCCAATTGCTAGCATTCCCTTTCTCACAAAAATTATCGAAAAGGTTGTACAATTACAACTCCAAGACTTTATAGATACATATGCCCCTCTTGATGATCACCAATATGGCTTTAGACCATTTCACAGCGTAGAGACCCTCCTTCTTGCACTGTTGGACACTCTCAATAAAGGTCTAGATAACACCAAACAGGCATTTCTACTGGTATTCCTAGATATATCTGCTGCCTTTGATAGTGTAAATCACAACATACTAATATCAAGACTCTTTCAAATAGGATTAAGGAAAACAACGCTAGACTGGTTCAAATCATATATATCAGACCGTACACAATTTGTAAAGATGAATCAGGACTCATCACAACCCTTTCCTCAAGAACAAGGAATACCTCAGGGCTCTGCTTTATCGGCCCTATTATTCAACATATATCTTCAGCCAATTTGTACCATTTTCCAGAAATACAAAATGAATTATCACATATATGCTGATGATATTATGTTGTACACTGCATTCATTTTCATGACCCAAAATTTGACATAATATCAAGCTGCCTCATGGAAGCAGAAAAATGGCTATGCTCAAATAATTTAAAAATTAACGTTAAGAAAACAGAGATACTTATCACGTCAAAAAACATAAACTACACTCCACCAACTGACATTACAATTCTAAACTATACCCTCCCTATAAAAGAAGAGATTAAATACTTGGGAATCACCCTTGACAAGGCCCTTAATTTCACAAACCACATTAAGAAAACAACCAAAACAATTTATTATAAGCTACGATCAATACAACAATTAAGGCCCCTCTTAGAAAATGAGGACTTCAGAACTATCACGCAAGCACTAGTAACTCCACATATTGACTACTGTAATGGAATTCTATCAGGAGTACCTAAAAAAAAACCTAAAAATTCTGCAAATGGCTCAGAATGTAACAGCAAGGATAATATCTAAAGCAAAACTAACCGATCACATCACCCCGATACTCTATTCCCCTGCACTGGCTACCTATACTAAGTAGAATACAATACAAAATGTTACTAATCACATTCAAATTAATTAACCAGATAGCACCATCCTACCTATCCACATTGATTCATATTCCCTCAGATAACAGGATAAGACGAAGGAATAATCTCAATACCATTTTAGTGCCCAACTCAATTAGAAAAACAAAACATAATACAAGCAACACAGCATTCTCATTTGTAGCCCCTTCATTGTGGAATAATCTCCCTGCTCAATTAAGGGAGTTAAAAGACCTAAAGCAATTCCGAAGTGATTTAAAAACATATCTATTTTCCCAATACTACTCTAACATAGATAATAATTTAGACAAGGCCTCCCATCCTCCATAAATCACCAAGGCTCTCTTCTGCCCTAATAATCATGACACTACTCACATAACTAACATATGATGAAACACGATGTATATATGTATATAAATATTATAAAATCTGTAAATAGTTCAAAATATACTTACATTCAATGTTCATAGTTCTGATTACCGTTCATTGTACCAGTTTTATTATTGAGCTGTTCTATGTATTTCTTATTGTTTGATGTAAACCGCCACTGATCTTGGGAAGTGGCGGTATATAAAAGACTTACAAATAAATAAATAAATAATGATGCACATTTCCCAGAGCTTTCATATTCCAGTTAATAAATTCAAAATAAAGAGATATCTTTCTACCTTTTGTGCATTTTTTTTCAGTTGCAATTGCTCCAGCCACTTTCTTCTGGTTTCTTCATGTTTTCTGCTAACTCTCCATCATCTGCTGTCCATTTGTCCTTTCTTCTCTCTTCTAGTTTTTTTTCCATTCTCTCTCTCTACATCTGCTTTAACATACTAATCTTTCTCCTTTTGCTCTTTCCTCATTCCTATTTCATCCACTCAAATTTTACCCCTCCATCCTCAATCCCCAATTACTCTCCCAATACTATGTTCTATGTAAAACAATGTTCAATATGTTAATTGTAAACTGTTCAATATGTTATTTGTAAACCGCCTTTGATCTTGGGAAAAAGCGGTATAAAAGAAAAGTATAAATAAATAAATAAATAAAAAATACCCGGCCAATTGTAGATTTTTTTATCCCTCCCATACAAAATATTTTTCCCCTCTCCATTTTACTCTCCCAGCCCCATCCCATTCTAATCCTCCCCCAACATCAGCTCCCTTCTAGTTCCAGCCTCACCCAGCATCCATTCCCTTCTAGTCCCTGCATCAGCCCATTTCCAGTCCTAGCCCCCCATCAGCCCATTTCCAGTCCTAGCAACCCCCCAACCCAATACCAGTCCTAGCCCCCCCCATCAACCCACTTCCAGTCCTAACCCCCCATCAGCCCACTTCCAGTCCTAACCCCATCAACCCATTTCCAGTCAGCCCCCCATAGCCCATTGCCAGTCCTAAACCCCCCATCATCCCACAGCCCATTACCAGTCCTAACCCCATCAGCCCACCTCAAGTCCTAACCCCTCCCCATCAGCCCATTTCCTGTCCTAGACCCCCCACAGCCCATTACCAGTCCTAACCCCATCAGCCCACCTCAAGTCCTAACCCCTCCCCATCAGCCCATTTCCTGTCCTAGCCCCCCCATAGCCCATTATCAGTCCTTACCCCACATAGCCCATTACCAGACAGCCCCCATCAGACTTCAGCCCATTACCAGTCTTAACCCCCCCATAGCCCATTACCAGTTCTAATCCCCCCAACAGCCCATAGCCCATTACCAGTCCTAACCCCATCAGCCCACCTCTTCCTAACCCCTCCCCATCAGCCCATTTTCCTGTCATAGCCCCCCATAGCCCATTATCAGTCCTAACCCCCCCATAGCCCATTACCAGTCCTAACCCTCCATCAGCCAAAAGCCCACCAGTCATAACCCCATCAGCCCACCTCCTGTGTTAACCCCCCCATCAGCCCATTTCCAGTCCTAATCCCCATCACCCAATTTTCAGTTTAAGCCCCCCCATACCCCATTACCAGTCCTAACCTCCCCATCAGCCCACTCCCAGTCCTAATCCCACCAGCCCATTTACAGTCCTAATCCCCCATCACCCAATTTTTAGTTTAAGCCCCCCCCATAGCCCAGTACCAGTCTTAACCCCCCATCAACCCACTTCCAGTCCTAATCCCATCAGCCCATATACAGACTTAGCTCCCCATAGCCCATCACCACTCCTAACCCCCCCAGCCCCCCCATAGCCCATCACCACTCCTAACCCCCCCAGCCCATCACCACTCCTAACCCCCCCCAGCTCCCCATAGCCCATCACCACTCCTAGCCTCCCCAGCACATCACCACTCCTAACCCCCCCCCAGCCCCCCATAGCCCATCACCACTCCTAACCCCCGCCCAGCCCATCACCACTCCAAATCCCCCCCCCCCAGACCACCCCAGCCCAGCCCAGGGAAATTTTTTTTTAAAAAAGCTGTCTTCTCCTGCTGCCGGGGCCGCCGCGGCAGAATCGAGTGTGCCGCGGGGCCCCCCTTGCCCAGCAGAGCCTGCCCTCCCCTGTATCCGCTCTCTATTCGCAGCTTCAGTCACACGCGCCGGCTTTCAGAGCGTGAGGGGAGAGTTTCTCCCTCGCTGCTCTGTTAAGCCTGCGGGGGCTGATGGGAAGTTCCCATCAGCCCCCGCGGGCTTAACAGAGCCGCGAAAGGGAAACTAGTCCCTTCGCGCTCTGAAAGCCGGCGCGTGTGACTGAAGCTGCAAATAGAGAGCGGATACAGGGGAGGGCAGGCTCTGCTGGGCAGGGGAGGGCAGGCTCTGCTGGGCAGGGGGGGCCCCGCGGCACACTCGATTCTGCCGCGGCGGCCCGGACAGCGGGAGAAGACAGCTTTTTTTTTTTTTTTTTTAAATTTTAACTTTAGGATCAGAATGTTTTTTGCGCGGGGCCCCCTGAAACGCGGGGCCCTGTGCAAAAAACATTCTCGCTCAATGGACGGGCCGGCCCTGTGTCTCAGTGCACCTTCAGTGCATGCCAGAACACATGCTGCCAGGTAGCGCCCGTTAGTAAAAGACCCTTTTTGTTTTGCTTTTCCATTTCTCTGTAAAACTAAAGAAACGTGAATTTTCAATGGTTTTTTTTTTTTTTTACAAATTCCATTTTACAATTTGAGGAATTGGAAGAACTCCTTACAAAAATAACCTTCTGAGAAATTCAGCAGACAATCCAGTAGCCTGAGTCAGACTGCATGTTTCTGACAAGCCGAGCAAATTTACAAAGCACTGTTCATTTCCAAAAATAACAATCTGCCATTATCCTTAGATAACGATGGCTCTCACAGACTTATTGCATTTTCTGTAATAGTGCTTATGACAAATTTCAGCAGTAATGACTTCTGCCATTCCAGGGCAATGAAAAGAACTGGCCTTTGCTATAAATATACTGACCTATTCTCTTTCCCAGCGGAAACGACTTCCGTTGCTGCTTTTCAGCTGGGATGAGTGAGAGAATGGCATCAGGATCTGCACTGTTAGCTTGAAATGAGTGAGAATTGTATGTCAGTAGGACTCGGAAATTAGGAAATGATGTTTTTTTAAGCTTGTGCCAAAGAACTGGGCACTCTTTTGCCCCAAACACAACCTCATCAGAAGGCAACTTTTCAAATAAGAAAGGAGCCAAGACATGTATATTATAGCTTGTTTTTTTTTTCAAGTGCTCTCAAGTCAGTGCTGACTCAGCAGCCCCTCAGTTTTCTTGGCAATGTATGACCAGAGGTGGATTGCCAGACCTTTTCTTCTAAGGCAAGGGAGGGTAGAGTGAGTGATTTGCTCAAGGTCACAAGGAGTGCCAGTGGGAATCAAATCCCAGTTTTCTGGATAGTAGGCTGTTGCTCTAACAACTAGGCTACTCCTCCAGTTGTTATGCACTTAAAGGCACATTTTAGATAGCATGTGGAGGTCAGGATGGCAAATATGATGATGTTATATACTTGTGCAAGGGTTTTTGCTTTGGGGTTTTAAAGGGGGTAGAACTTCCTTGCAGGGCAAGGCTTAGTAATGGGGGAGATTTTTTTGTCACTTTAATTCACAATGCTGGGCTGGGAGATTTATGCGTTCACTGGTTCATCAGGGAATTGAGGACTCCTGGGGGAGACCACTGACATAGGGTCAGAGGTCCCTTTAAGGACATACCATGACCAAATGAAAGAGCTCTGGGGCCCTGAAAAAATAACTAGACCTCATTGTGAAAATGTTCATATTAAATAGCTGTTTTACCCTGCTATATCACAGCAAGCATTTTGAAATGACTGTTTAAAAAATAAATTGAAAAAAAAAAACCCACCCTTCTTTTTTTCACTGACGTACCTGTAAAAGATTTTGTTCTGTGGCTTTGGGGTATGTTTACGAAACCGTCTTAATGTTCCCGGCGCTAGTTGCAGCGATAATGTGAAGGATGCCATATAAGGAGTGGGCGTTCAAGTCTTAAGGTAGCAATCGCGGGTTATCGCGGAATAAAGTGCGCCGTGTCCATTTTCATGCGATAGAGGGAGCCACGCATGTTACCGTGCCTTAACCTTAACTTCGTGTGCTGAGCTGCAACCACAGCAATAGAGGTATAACACACTGGTTAATACAATGACTGCTGAAACAGGGGTCATGAGTTTGATCCCCAGTGGGCTTAATGAGTAAAGCTGTCTGAGGCATTACCATTTACTTTAAATCAGTGCTGTCTGAGGCATTTTCTTTTTTAATTTAAATTAGTGCTGCCAGCAAACACACCCTCACAGTGCCGTAACCTAAGGTGCCTCATAAGGCGCCCTATAAGGCACTCCAGAGGGCACATTATAAAGTGCACTGTCCGCCAAGGCACTTTATAATGTTCCCTATAGGGCTCCTTATAGAGCGCCTTATGAGGCACCTTAAGGTTACAGCACTGTGAGGGTGTTTTTGCTGGCAGCACTAATTTAAATTAAAAAAGGAAATGCCTCAGACAGCCCTATCAAATAACACCACTGTGAGATCAAACCCATGACCTCTTTCTCCACAGACAGTGAAGTAACCAGTGGGCTACATCTCTACAGCTGCTAACAAACCCCTGGCTGGCTAAGAAAGGACTGCAGGTCACCACACAAACTGTCTGCTGGGGTTACCAGGATAGGGTTAACCCACCCGTACCCATGATGCACTGCAGATGCAGATCAGCAGTCTACAGATGATCACAAGATGGGGTATGCACCACCACAGCACCTCGGCCTGGTAGGGGGAACTGACCGTGTGTGTTACTGGCACAGAGTAGCTACAGACCGTCACATTGTGCGGGTACTGTGCAGACCCTGAGGGCGAGGTGGGGCGCCCAGCTCCAGGTCCGCAGCACCTAGCTTAGCTAAGATAGGCTATGCTGCAGGTTACCATCAGTGCCAGTGTGTGATAGGTAGTCCTTGCAGACACACCTAGGATACACCTGTGTCCATCCGTATTTCCCAGTCACATCTAGCCCTTGTGGACTATGATGCACCCAGAATAGTTCATGTCCTGTGTGGGTGCCATGGTCACATGATTTAAGTGAAGGGGGGTGTTTGGACCCATAAGTGGATTATGTAGCACCACCCAACCCACCCTCTGGGGTTCAGGGTGGGGGACAGGATCTCCCACCAACAGATCCACATTCTACATCCCTGTAATGGTGGCAGTAGAGGGGACGGGCACCCTACAGGGCAGTCAATGCAGATCTGTACGCCTACATAAGGCAATGGCAGACAGACAGTAGGCCTGGAAATGCTCAGCTGCCCCCACCACTATCTGACATTCTCCAGCAGCAAGCACAGTGAGTCTCCAGCCACTGCACCCTGAAAGGTGTTCTAGCCATACACATACTAACTGCAGACAGTCTGCTAGCTTGTACATAGTGCATGTTCCTGGAGGAACGGTGTGCACCCAAAAATGGGATGTGAGTCCACACACCAAGCAGGTAAGTCAGTGATTGGGCCCCAGAAAAGAGAACCCATTAATATCACTTGAGAAAAATACTATATAGCACTATGGGGGAACCTAGCCATGCCGTGGTCACGGCTCAGTCAGGGTGAGAGTGACCTCCCAGCAGGACATGCTGTGGCCAGGCACTACAATGTCCCAGCCATTGCCCTATGCCCTGTGCAGATGCATCTTGCCCAGGCCACCCTGTCCGGGCCATACCCACAGTACCTTGCTCCTCATTATGCACATTGGCAGGCTAACACTGGAAACAGTGCAAGCAGTGTGGGCTGAGAAAGGTGTAGGCAGCCACAACACACTGGATAGATAGACTCACACTCCCACACCTATGCCAGCATTGTACAAATATAGAGGCTTTTGGCAGCTCTGACCACCACACCAGTCCTGGGCACAGTACAAGCATGGCTATGGTATGCAATATTGTTGGGGTCACTCCCCGGGGTGGTAAACCCTGTCAGAAACCAAAACTGAAACACACTCCACAGATATCAGAAAGGTTGCTATGATGCAGCTTTATCAGCAAATTGTGCTTAACTTAGGAATTGTTATCTGTCATTAATCATAGCAACCTTTTGATATATGTGTAACGTATTCCCAAGTTTAGGGCGGCATTGCTAAGGTATGCAAGTGCCAGTATTGGGAGATGCTGCTGCATGCAGGGCCCAACAGCCTGACTTTCCATGAGGCTTTGGATAGTGGAGCCTGTGGGTGTGGGTGTTTATGCCCCTGTTGGCCGCTGCTCTAGGGCAGAGGTTCCCAACTACGGTCTTGGTGGGCCAAACACTGTTCAGGTTTTCATGCTGTCCCTAATGAATATGCATGCGATACATTTGCATACAATGGGGGTGGTGCATATTAATGCAGCACAGGCATATTTATTAGGGACAGCATGAAACCTGAATGGTGTTTGGCCCTCCAGGACTGCAGTTGGGAAACTCTGCTCTAGGGATTGCACATATTTATGGTGTCTGTGCTCTGTAGGGTAAAATATAGGCATTTCAGGCATGTTAATTTAATCTGCAATAAAGGTTCTGTCTTTATTACCACGGTTTAGTACTGGGTAAAATATGGGGAAAGGGTTGGCAGGAGCCACAGCTGGGACTTGAACTTGTGATCTTCTGCTCCTGAACACACTGGCTGTGTGTACTGCACCATGCTGTTGTCACAGGGACAGTTCCTTCTCTGGGGATACCATGACGGGTCGTCAGACAGACCCTGTCTGTTGCATTGCACGGCACCCACCTAAATGGGGCTAGGCCATAGTCTGCTGTTGGGCAGATGCCACTGCCCCCTCTGCCACAAGCACCCCTCCACCACCATGCTGCTATGCCATTATGCCGGTGGTGCTGGTGGTGCGCAGTCCCAGGCCATCCAGTATGCCGGTAGGCAGCTGCCTATGGTGTGGGTTCTCGGGTAGGGGTGCCTACATTGACATGCGTGCTCTCCCCCCCCCCCCCGCACTGCCTGCCAATGTTATGTGCCCTTGGGGGTACCTGCTGGGTAATCTCCCCTGTGACACTGTGGGACACACACTCGTGCCCATGTTGGACCCTCGTCGGTTGCTGTCTTGCTGCTTTACAGTTTCGGCATTCCTATGTGCCACGTAGGCATCTGCCTAGCCCGCACTGTGCCCCAGCTGGACCATAGCATGTGCCGCCTGCAGCCCCTTGTATCCCATTTACAGCATCAGTACAGTTGTCCTTTCCTACGTACCCACTCTGCTGTTGCTGCACATGTGCACGCCATAACAAACCTGCCCAATCTAAACGACAGAAACCCTAATCAGCGCTATTTCAATGTGGGATCATTCACTTTGTAGGGGGACAGAGCATAGACCCTTCCAAACATGATATCTTAATTTATATGCTTTGTCAGTAGTGCTGCTTTATGTTTATCATTAATATCACTATTGGCCAGCTTAGTTATTGGGATTTTAGATGTGGTTCTGGTTCTTTTATATGTTTATTTGCCTTTTTGGTCCCTGCACATGTATCACAGCTATCACTTTTCTGGGTTTCCCTGCCTTTGCTGCACATTGCTGACTGAAATGGTTTCTCTCTCCTGCAAATGTGCCTCTAGCGCGAGGTTTTCACTGGCGCTAATTTTCAGACCCTGATTTCACGGCGTTAGTGTGCATGGAGCCTTTCCCCGCCCACTCTCCACCCATTGACCCCTTCTCTCCGCTCTCTGGGAAGCCTTACTCCACCTTTCAGGCTCGGATTTCACAGCGTTAGTGTGCCTTAATTCCGCTGCTGCGTTATCGCGCGATAAGTGACGTTATCGTGCGATAATGTTACATTATCGCATGATAACATCACTTATTGCGCGATAATACCACTGCTGCAATATTAAGACGGTTTAGTAAACATACCCCTTTGACTCTTTAGGTATCTTTTTTTCCTCTCACGTTTGCTTTTGCCGCTTTCAGTTTTATCAGATATTCTCTCTTGTGCGTCTTTACTTGAGATCCCTTCAATGTTTTGGATTAGTTTTTGGATCAGCCACCTCTTTTGAAAACTACATCAGTCTCATTTTCTTTTACTTTCATGACTTGAAGACTTGCTGTTCTTTCTATAGCTCCTTCAGAGCTGCTGAGTTACTCATTTCCAGGAGAAAAATTTAAGGCCCATTGCAGATTTCTAAGAGCCCCACCTTGGGGCATTTGAGACCAACAATGCTAATTTCAATGGGTAGAATCAGGAACTAGAAACACCATTCTGCTTTGGAATGTATTTAAGACCAGGACTGGTCAGAAGATCTCTATTCTGGAACTGGATACGTTGGCGCCTCTGCTTCTATGAATTTAGCCTACTATTATTCACCTACCTCCTCCCACCTGGCCAGTGCTTCCTAGAGGAAGACTTGGGAAACAAACTTGCTCAGAATCCGGGGATTTAAGACAAGGAAACTAATACAAGCACTGATTTGGTGAGGCATGGAATCAGATGAATAAGTTAATAAACTCACAAACTTATTTATGTGGGTAGATCTGAAAATTGCCCCCCATGCTATAGAACAGCATGACTTTTGGCCCTCTCAAAGAAAAAAAACCTACATAATATCAGATCTTCCCAATATTTTAATTGGTTGGCATTTTTTTTATTTATATTTTATGAAATTTTACAATATTATCAAGACAAAGCTTGTACTGAAAAGGCAAAAAGAGGAAAAAGAAAAAAATAACTCAAAGTATCATTACAGTGGGGTAATTTGGATAAATAAATACAACACAACATTGCAAAAAGGGTAAATTTAAATAAGTATATCCCACCAATGAAAATGCCTATAGCCCACTATTGGGAGAGAGACATTAAAGAATAAACTAAAAAAGAAAAGTAAAAAAGTAATACAAGAAAGTTGCGAGAGGACAGAGGCAATCCTATCTTACATATACACGGCCTATACATTCCTACTTCATTCAATGGAATCAAAAGTTGGAATAGAAGTTGGAACAGATGTTAACGCAGAAGTAGCCGGCAGTTTGGCACTAACAAATGCTGAAAAATCTGTTGGATGAAAAAAAACCCCCATATCTCTGAGAATTATACACAATTAAACACTTACAAGAAAAACGTAAATAAAAAGTAGCTCCTAATTGCAATACCCCAGGCTTCATAAGAAGAAATTGTCTGCGCCGCTTCTGATTTTCCCTAGCAATATCTGGGAATATTAACACTTTAGAATGATAAAAAGGAACCAAACGCTTTTTGAAGAAAACTGTAGTTTAACAGCCAGTCACTGTCCGAAATTAATGCACAGGTGACCAGGAGTGTAGATATTTTCAAGGAATCTTGCTTAGGTGACTTCAGTAAATCAGAATCATTAAACGTCCATGCTGCCTTCTTCAATTGGATCTGACCCCTTCTTCCACCAGGAAGAAAAAAGGCCTTAGATATTGGTGGCATCAACTCTTGAGGGACTAACAAAACCTCGGCCAGATATTTTTTAAAATGGTCTATTGGACTAGCTCCCACTAGCATGGGAAAGTTTAAGAATCTCAAATTTGAGGCTCGGGCAGCATTTTCCAAGCTTTCAACTTTAGCACAAAGCAATAAATTATCTTTCACCAAAGCCGATGTAGTCTCCGAAATTGTGCTGACATTCCTAACAGTTTTTGCTACTTGTACCTTCATACCATCAGTCACAGAAATATATTTCTCCAAATGCCTAGCCACTTGGGTCAGTTGAGCAGAAATCCCATCTGTCTGCTGAGAAATGGAATCTGATAACAAAATTATAGCATCCCAGTTACTTTCCAGGGTGATCTTACTTAGGCATGGCAGCTTAAACAAAGCTGGAGAGGATTCAGCCACAGGAGTAACAGCAGAGTCAACGCCCAAACCACCAGCTTGTGGCTCCACAAGCGCCTCCAATTCATCCGGGGAGTCCCCGGAGACTCTGACGACAGCAGCTCCTTCCAAATCTGCCTTAACTCTCTGCTCTCACTTTCCCTCTACGCTGACCTCCGACGTCACAGGTAAGGCGTCAGGTGCTGGAGCGCCTGCACACGCAGGCGGCAGAGGCGGACATTGTGCTTCGGGGAGAGAGTAGCTTCCAGGTCAAGAGGTAAGGACGACTCCTCCAGCTATCCCCCCTCATTATCTGCTCGAAACTCCCTTCTCATAGTCTCTGTTACTTCCACAAAACAGTCCATAGGACCTAGGACAGCTGTGGGGAACATTTGAGCCTTACATTTCCTCTTCGTCTTCAATACAGGAAACAAAGCCTCACGCAGCCATCTTGAAAGAAAGACCGGTTGGCATTTATTTTGAGTTATAGTTGAAGTAGTTGGTCCAAATTTTACTGGGAAATAAAAAGCAAAGAGAATCCTCACAGTCAAGCAACAGCCAAAACAACACAGCAGGGGTAAATTGTAGAACTTTAACATGTATACTCAAATATAACTTTATTAACAAACCCAGCGTGGACGTGTTTTGGTGAATGACCACCTCCATCAGGGGTACAAAAAAAGTCTTATACATAAATAAAAATCAAACAATAAGAAGATACACCAAAAATATATCAAAATTATATTAAAAATGACACCACAAAGTTAATAAATAAGTCACAGTCAATTTAAACCAAGAAAAATATGGAAAAGTCAACATTGCATTGAAAATATATATAATTAAATAATTAAAATTAAGAACACATAAAACAGCAATATCCAGAAAAATCGTAACATAATTCCATAAAAGGGAAGACATCAAAGCCTAGTTGCTTTGATTAAAAAACTGCATTTAAGCATGCTTGTTGGAGTCCTATGATTTACCCCTGCTGAAACTATTATGATGTGTGTATGCTGTAAACTGTTCAAATATTGTGATGGGCTGTTTACAAGTTAATAAATGAAATGATTAAACTAAAGTGTTGGTACTTATATTTTCAGCGGCACTATGCATTTATAGTGCTGCAGAATATATGTGTATGCTGCAGCTGTCAATGTTATTTATCTGCTTGAGTTAGGCCTGCTAGTTTGCAGTCATAACTTAAATGGATAAGTTATCATGGAAAGCCCTTCGATTTTCCTGTTCTCTGGATAATTTGGGGTTGGCTCCCAGCCCCTCTCTAACCCTGCCTCCCTAAATCTTTATCCATTTAACTCACTACTGTATGGTGAATGAATAAAGTTATCCGTACAAGTGGAGGAAATTAAAAAAAAAAGATAGATTTCAGTAGTTGGCAACTTTATATTGCGATTTCATTCCAGACGGAATGTCAATACACTTACCAATTCATGCACTTTAGGGACACTCATGCAGCTGTCTCAGGGTGTAGAGTTTGACTACTAACTTAAGGGAGTTATTTTGGAAGCCTTATTTTTGATTTACATATTCAATATAGATACTGACAAATGCCCTGTCAGTAAATGGTGATTTTAGAAAGGGCTGAATGTACATGTGGATGCCTTGACTGTGTGTAATTTGCAAAGGGACTTGATTAGGGCATAGCCAGGATGGATAAAAAATCTGCTCGTGCACAGTATTACCCATTTATTATGGGGAACAGGCCGATACTAGTGTCTCTGGTATCCCCTTGCAGCTTACACATCGGAGCCCCCTCTTAAAACAAAGGATATTATAATGCTTCTGTATCGTTCCATGGTACGACCACACCTTGAATATTGTGTGAAATTCTGGTCACCGTATCTTAAAAAGGATATAGCGTTATTAGAAAAGGTACAGAGAAGAGCCACCAAAATGGTAAAGGGGATGGAAGGCTACTCCTATGAAGAGAAGCTACAAAGGTTAGGGCTCTTCAACCTGGAAAAGAGACGGCTGAGGGGAAATATGATAGAGGTCTATAAATTAATGAACGGAGTGGAACGGGTAAACGTAGATTGATTGTTTACGTTATCAGAATATAGAAAGACTAGGGGACATGTAATGAAGCTACAGGGTAAACTATTTAAGACAAATAAGAGAAAATATTTTTTCACTCACCGTGTAATCAAACTCTGGAATTTGTTGCCGGAGGATGTAGTAAAGGCTGTTAGTGTAGCTGGGTTTAAAAAAGGTTTGGACAAGTTCCTGGAGGAAAGGTCCATAGACCATTATTAAAAAGGGACCCAGGATATCATTGCTTGACCCAATACAAGCATTGTGGAACCTCTGTCTCTTGGGGATACTGCTAGGTACGTATGACCTAGATTGGCCACTGTTGGAAATAGGATACTGGGATTGATGGACCTTGGTCTGATCCAGTATGGCATGTCTTATGTTCTTATGTTTTCATCCTACCTTCTGTGTGTCTCTGGCCCCAGCTTCTTTTCCTGCAGTATGTTTCCTCTCTTTGGCCTATGGGACAGGTTGCTCCCGTGGACCCACAACATGGCTGCTGGCCACGATTGTTGCCATGTTCACTTCTGCGGCCCATGGGACAGGCTGCTCTTGCAGCCACAACAAATGCAAGCAGTGATTGTGGCCTCCTTCACTTTTGTGGCCTGTGGGAGCAGCTTGTGCAGTGGGCCAAAAACTGAACTGCTGGATGTGATCCCTTTGGCCCATGGGACAGACTGCTTCCACACTCACAACCTCGCTGCTGACTTCACTTCTTTGATCTGTAGGTGCAACCTGTCCTGTGAACCGCAGGGATCACATCCATCAGTTCTTTGGCCCATGGGATAGGCTTCTGTCAGGGGCCACAGAAGTGAAGGAGGTCACAATCGCTGCTAACATTTGTTGTGCCTGCAGGAGCAGCCTGTCCCATGGGCCAAAAACTGAACTGCTGGATGTGATAACTTCAGTCCGTGGGACAGGCTGCTCCCGTGCTCAGAACATTGTTGCTGGCTTCATTTCTTCGGTCCGTGGGAACAGTCTGTCACACAGGCTGGCAACAAACTGTTAGCTGTGATTTGGGCACCCTTGAAGAAGGGCACCCCCCCTGCCGTGCTTGCCTAGCTTACTGGGTAGTGTCGGCCCTGATGGGGAATACATGTGTGTGGCCAAAAACGCCCATGTTGGGATTCAAACCTGCTCTCTGGCATGTTTAGGTTTTTAAAAAGTGCTTGTGTTAGCCAGTCCTTTACAGGGGAAATTAAGAGGGTTATCCACCTTAATCCGCCATTGTCTATTTCTCTCTACAAATTGAAATTAGGTAAAAATAGTGGCATCTGTAGTTAAGTGGCAGCATTTTCACATTCAGGCTTGCAAAATGGCCAGCATACCACATGTAAGTGCCAGCATCTACATGTGTAGGCTGCAAAATATTGACCTCCACGTATTCCCCCCCCCCCCCCCGCTGTTTTATCTCACATGTAAACTTGTAAAGTAGCTCCTCCTGCTGTACAGGGATGCACATCCACCTGCATGCCCGCTCTTCCTTTTAGGTATTTTAGAAACGGTCCCATGTTTAACAGAACCCTCTCTAAAACACTGCCAGAATTGTAAACATTGTGCCCTCAACACCTCAAGTCCAAACTCCACCTTTTTAATATAAATGAGCATTTTAGTGTGCCAATAGTATGTTTTACTATTCCTGCTTACTTCAACTCTTCATCTTGCTTAGCCAGTTCATGCATGAGCTGCCATGAATCTGTTCCTCTCTGCAGACCGAACAAGTCATGAGCCAACTTGTCTCATCCCTCGCTTTCAGTGGCACGCCCTCTCTACAGTGACTGTCTTTATTGTTAGCTGAAAGGGAGAATGTCTTTGAGAATAAAGTGAAGCCGGCATGGTCTCTGCATGCTTGTTCTCATGCGCTGATGATGGATAGGAACAGTGTTTGCTAATACAGGTGCGGCACATTTTAAAATCCATTTGAAGTATTGAACAAAAGCCTACTTACAAAGCTATGTTAGAAAAATGAAAAAAATGTGTTTTGCAACCCCCAGTCTCTAAGGCATCAAAGTTCTGTGGCATAACTGGTTCACTTCATTGTATTGTGCCAAAGTTTCCACTGATCAGGAAGGGACAGGAAGGGACTGATTTTAGAAGAGATATGCTCCGGTTATGCATGGAGATGAGCCATCCGTGCAACTAAAAGGGGTGTCATGAGCTAAGTCTGATTTTATAAAGTGGAGTAGTGCATGTGAAGATGAGCAGCAGCACCCAAAGGTACGTGCCCGAAAAACGGCTGTGGGGCAGGTGGAGAATGGGTGTGGACAGGCTGGGAAAGTATGCATGGATAATGCATTCTATAAGCCTCATGATTATACATGTCAGCAAAAGTACGGGCCCACATTTACACCAGACAGATATACCGACCAGATCTGGAGAAAGGCATCTTTCATGAGTTGAAGTGTGTTTGCTGGCATTTGCTACTGCTGTTTGGAATTCCATTGAGTGGTTAATCTTATATCCCGCCACACAACTGTCCTGTGGCCACTCGCTGATCCAACCCATATCCCCAAACCTCTGCTGGTTAGAAACTACCTCCCCAGTATCCCTTCTGCCTGCCAAGCCCTCATCCTCTCAACCTCCACACCTACCCTTCCACCCACCATTGCCACTCTACTACAACTACTATTTATCCTTTGTATAGCGCTACAAGGCATACATAGCGCTGCACATATAGATGTAAGAGACAGTCCCTGCTCATCAGAGCCTACAATCTAATCAAGATGGACATCACAAAACTGGAGACTAGAGTATAGTAGGGTACACTTAAGTGGTGAACAAGAGAGTGAGAGGCATTAGGATCCAAAAGCAGCCTCGAAGAGATTGGGGTTTTAGCCCGGATTTGAATAGGGCTAGAGAAGGAGCCTGGTGAATTGACTCAGGTAGTTTTTTCCTGGTATACAGAGCTGCAAGGTGGAATGAAGAAAGTCTGGAGTTGGCAGTGGCAGAGAAGGGCACAGATAAAAGGGATCTGCCAGAGGAGCGGAGTTCCCGAGAAGTGTAGAGTAAGATATGTAATGGAGAAAAGGTAGTGAAGATCTGCAGAATGCATGCACTTATAGGTCAGCAACCTGCCCCTGATACTCCACCCCTTCCCATTCCCTGTGTGACCGAGTATGTTTACCTCTGCATGTTGTGTGTGTGAGAGTGCGTAGATACTACTGTCACTGCCACTGTGTCTCTGTGTTTGTGCCTGTCTACTACTACTACTAATAATAATCATTTATATAGAGCTATAAGGCATATGCAGGTGCTGTATAGACATGTATAAAAGACAGTCCCAGCTCATCAGAGTTTATAGTCTAATGAAGACAGACAATACAATAGTGTAGCCTCCGCCCCGGAGAGAGCTACCAGACACTTACTCCTACCCCTGGAACGATGTTCAAGTAGTCTAGGCCAAGCGGTTACCTCTGAGTCTAGTAGACCTCCTGGAGAAGGCGTACGGGAATCTTCACTATCCACGTCTCTTCTCACTTTTCCCATACAGGACTCAGAGAAGAGAGGAAAATAAACTAAATGGATTCAGTCAGTATACCAATGTGATGTTACAATCGATTTATTCTGGAGATCATGTCAGCAGAAAAACAAATAATCACATTTACCATAGAGGTTGAAATTGCAAATGGAATTTATTGGTAACTAAATAAATTAGAGCCAATCGGTTGAGAAGATTTATTCCAGAGAATACAACAAATACAAGCTTTCTTTCCGATAACACCGGTGTTTCAAGGAAGTTCAGGTTATCAACCTCCAACAACATATCAGTACTTCAGTTTTATACATCATTAAGACAAATAACTTTTACTGTTTTTCTTATTGTGGATTTACATTTCGGTCCAACATCAGTATTATTTATTTATTTATTTAAAGTTTCTTTTATACTGCACTATTCGGCATCAGCGCGGTTTACATAGAACAAAAACATCTCAGTACATTTAACAAGTATGAGTTTACAGATAACAGTTTAAGAACTTGGATACTCTATTTGTAGAACCATTCCATAAACTATTTACATAAGATCAACAAAAACATATGTATTTAAAATTACATGAGATCAACAAAAACATAAGTATTTCTAAGTGTATATACAACTGCATTGCGTAATTCTAATACATTTGGGTTTTTGTTAAGCATTGGAGGTATATGTTGCAGGTGATCTATGTTACGGTGGCTGAAAGTATTCCGTGAATAAATAGTGCTTGATAGCCTTTCTGAATTGTTTAATATCTCGTATTGCTTTAATATCTGGGGGGAGTTTATTCCAGCATCTAGGAGCAAAAGAATTAAATGCCCTGTTGATCGTTGATTGGGACCAATTTGTGAATTCGCTGGGTATTACTAGCATGTTTTCAGTGAGAGGTCTTCTTGCTCTTGTACTAGGTGCTTGACAGATGAGGTCAGCGATCATTGATGGCGAAATTTTATAGAAGGCCTTGAATGAGATAAGGAGCGCTTTATAAGTAATTCTGCATCTTATTGGGAGCCAGTGTAGGTCCATTAGGATTGGCGTAATATGGTCTCTTCTTGATGCACCAACTAAGAGACGTGCCGCAGCATTCATTACTAGTTGCAACGGGTTGATGGTGTTCATTGGTAGGCCATGTAAGTCAATATTTGCATAGTCAAAGTGAGGAGTGACTATTGCCTGGAATATTGAACGGAAGTCATTCGCTTCTAACATGGGTTTTAGGTGGCGTAGGCTTTTTATCTTAAAGTAAATCGTTTTTACTGTACTTTTTATATGCTCAGTAAAATCTAGCCGTTGATCTAGTATAACACCTAGGTAGCGGATTGACTTCTTGATTGGGAGCTCAGCGTCTCTTACTTTGAGTGAAACTGGTGGGGAGAATAGCTTGTTTCTGGTGACAACCAAGACTTCTGGCTTTTTGAGATTAATTCGCATGTTTTGGGCTAAGAGCCAATCTGTTATTGCATTGAAACAGTTGGTTAAGTTAGTGTAATTTGGACTCGTGGTGTCAATCGGAGTGAAGATAAGCACATCGTCTGCATAGATGAGGCAAGATGCATTGAAGGATTTGGTGATTTGGCAGATTGGCTGCATATATATATTGAAAAGCAGCGCAGAGAGGGAGGATCCTTGTGGGACTCCTTGCGTTTGGAGGAATGGTTCGGATGTGTTTGAGCCAATGCGAACTTGTTGCTGTTGATTTTCTGTCGATTAGGTTTTCACTCAGGTTTAGTGTTCAGGGTTTATATAAACTGTACTCTTTAACAGGTAAAGTTTCAGACCTCAGAGTACTCTGTGTAAAATAATGAACTCATCAATTTCACTTCTTTTTGGGTGTGTGAGATGGTGGAGGTGCCTCAGTCTTTAATCTTTCAAGTCTCTCTTTTGGGTTGGGGCCCAGTGCAGTCTGTGGTAGAAGTTCCCCAGGTTCCAGGTTCCTTTTTCCTCCAGGCAGCCAGTCCAGCGATGTCCAGTTGCTGTTTCCTACTAACCTAACTTTAATAACTCAGAAAGAGAAAACCTTAGTCTAATTAGTTGAGGCTATTCAGTCTGGTTTGAATTAAGGGAAAGACTGAATCATTTCTATTTACTGTCCCTGCGCTAAGAAAACAAAGGAGAATTAATGAATCCCGATCTAACTTTTCCCCTTTCAGTTCAGCAGACACACTCAGATCAGTTCACTAGCAATTCAAAAACTGCTTCTTGCTTTAATAAAAGTTAATGTCAGCACTGCTTCAACATCCTAATAACACAGAGCTTAACCCAGTTAGAGCACAGCTCAGTCACTGATAAACTTATTTATATTGAACCTTTCCTCTCCTCAAAGGAATATTCTTCTGGATTTTCTCTTTGAGTTTAATTAGTTCTTGTGATTCACCATAGTAAGGGGAACCCTTTACCCCAAAGGAAGTACAAAAGATTTTAAGTCCTCAGAATTCCGAACCCTGTTTCCTTATCCTTTTTATAAAGGTGCACAGGATTACAATAATAATCACTTCCCCTCCTTCCTCCAAATTACACCAGACTTCACAGGATTTTAAAACTGGATGGCAAACACATCACCTCAACTCAGAGTCTCTACAAAGAGAGAGATTTGACTCAGTAACAAATCCAAATTTCTGCTTCAGCTGCCACTGTGACTAGTTTTAAACTCACAATAGCAGTTACTGATAAATCACAGCTGTGATCACCAGGGTACTTCAAAAGAGCTTCCAAATACTCTTTTTCTTCTCCAAATATACAGAAACCAACAAATTAATCAAGTTCTACTATATTTCCAATCAAGTGTTTCACTTTAAGCTTAAAATTCACTTTAATTAACCCCACACTACACATACAGACATCCTACCATGGTTTGCCTTCTTCACAGGGCCGTACCAAGCCATATTTATGCTCTGTGCTATCTTCAGTTCTGGCGCACCTCCCTTCACTGGTTGCCTGCTCCCACCTACTTGCTCCCCACGCTGTTCTGCAACCACTGCCTCCGCCACTTTTTTGTTTTCTCAGAGGTGCCGGCGGCAGCAGCGACAGTGAGGCAGACCCGCGTTTGTAGCCAGGTCAGGT
Organism: Ichthyophis bannanicus; assembly: GCA_033557465.1. Taxonomy (NCBI): domain Eukaryota; kingdom Metazoa; phylum Chordata; class Amphibia; order Gymnophiona; family Ichthyophiidae; genus Ichthyophis; species Ichthyophis bannanicus. The sequence continues at coordinate 856,203,246 of CM066032.1, forward strand.
CCCTCCTTCCCTTCTCTGATGTAGGTTGCATCAGAGGAGAAAGGGACCAGGCCAGCCATGCAAATGCTGAGTTGCAAAGACCTGCGTTTGAATGGCTGGCATGGTCCCTCCCTCCTCTGACGTGACCTACATCAGAGAAGGGAAGGAGGGACTCGACCTGCCTAGAAATGCGGATCTGTCTCACTGCTGCTGCTGCCGCCGCCTCTGAGAAAACAAAAAAGTGGCGGTGGTGGCAGGACAATGCAGGGGAGTGGGTGGGAGCCGGCAACTGGACATGTGCCCCTAATCCTCTTGCGCCCTATGTGGCTGCACCACTCGCAAAGGGCTAGGTACGGTACTGCTTCTTCAGCCTCAACTGCCAGAGAGAGGGAAAAACAGTTACTCACATTCTTTTCTCTCTTGCTGTCTAGGACACCTCCCCCTACCACCTACAAAGTAGATTCTTAATAACCAGAATTTTTGAACCCTAAGACTTCAAAACCTTCACTTCAAATTATTTTTTTCTAAAAGGATGGATCAGAATTAAATTTTACAAGATCTTATCTTACTTCACTAGGGCAGCTAAGACAAAGACATCTTAATGCATCACAAGTGGCTTCTTACTACCTTAGAGAGAGTCTCTTTTAAAGAGATCCCTATACCATTCCTCTAGCCTGCCATAGACTTTATTGGAACCAGAACTTGTTTTTTTATAAGGGAAGAAAGAGAAGATGTTCTTCCGCAGTTAGACAACCAGAGGAGAGCAGCGGAAGTAATGACCACGGCCTACCAGATGATAATTAAAATTCTTTATTGGGGACCCAACTTAACAAGTTTCGGCCGAAGCCTTCATCAGGGGTCAGGGAACCACATAGATGAACGCGTCTATGCGGTAGGGCAATCACTCTTCCCAATCTGCACACGATGTGAGAGGCGGGAAAAACAAATTCTTTTTACTCCTAAGATGTTCTTTTTAAAGTCTGAAAACCATGAATTAGTCCTTTTAAGTAAATCTCCTGCACATGAACACTAACTTTATATTTTTTTAATTTCAACTTTTAAATTCTCTAAAAATCAGCACTTTTACATTGAAGCTACTGTTCCTTTAAGTCAATCCTGCCTCATTGGTATACAGCTTGCTCCAGCCCAGGGCAGATATGAAAGACTCAGATATCTTTTAGCTTCTTTCTCTTTGAATAAGGGCTTCTTAGCTCAAAAACTATATACGGGGCTCTCTCAGCCTCTCCCCAAACTGGGGAACACTTTTTTACTTCTAATTTTATCTTAAACACAGCCCCTCTGCCTCCCTTTTTTATTTATTTAAGAAATCCCTGACTGCCTGTAATTGGCTGAGAAGCAGTCTTAAAGACAAAAACACATGGCAGCACTCAGCTGGCCCCAGGGGGACATGGGTCAGCCCCTACAAGGTAAATCTTTTTTATTTGCTTAATCTCGGGTTACATTCATCCCTGGGATTTTCTCAATGCTGCCCCCAACATTGACTTCAGTAATACCCCACAACTCCATCCAACACTACACCATTCACTTACAATTTCTACATGGAACACCACTGCACACCCTTACTAAATACTACTCCTTCTTACATTACAATGTAAAGTACTTATTTTCTCACATTTTCCAATGTCACAAGAGTACATATTTTTCAAAAGCAACTTTTACACAATTTAAACATCAGACATTTTCTTTCTTTTCACAAAATGTTTTCCATTGCAACTTTTTTGTTCACTTTACAACATTTTCATTCACATTTTAGTGACTTCTATCCATTCAATAAAAATCTATGGAGTCCTGGAACGTGCACTCCAATAGGCATGTCTCCAATCAATTTTTCTAGCACCAACTTTCTTCTTTTTCATCTTCTTCCCAGCTATTAACTCACACCCAGCAGGTTATCCCTTCTTAACTTTCTTGGTGCTGGACATCCACTTAAGGATCTGATGGAAGATGTATCTTTATATTCCCATCTGAATACCTTATATTTGAAATATGGGTTCTCTTCTTCACAATAGGCTATCTTCTCAGTATTCTTCAGACTATGGAACAGAGACTTTATAAAAGCTGAGATTGCAAAATTTATCTTCCAATCTAATGAGACGTTAACTACCAAACTCAGCAGGTATAGTAGCAGGACCAATTGAAAATTGCAACACACATGATTCTTCTTATAGGATTGGTTTCCATCACTTTCTATGGTACTCAAGTTTCTCTCTTCAACTTATTTTCTTCCTTTATCATTTCTTTTTCTATCTTAGCTATTTCTTTATTAACTCTGCTTGGTTTCTTCTTTCCAGACTTCATAGTAATTTTCTTGATGATTTCTGTCTCCTTTCTGAATGATATTCTGGTAAGTTTGTTTTCCCTTCCTTACCCAGTTCTTGGCTGCTTATCTTCTCCATCTGATTCTCAAATTCCTTCGTTTCTAGAATATTCAGTGTTTTTTAAGCTTCGACTGGAAGACTTTTCCATGTTTTACCAGTTTCTTCCTTTTCTTCCTTTCTAATCTCCTATGACTATTTCCACGGAGACTATTTCCAGGGCCACCTTATGATCAGATTTTTCTTCTCTTCAGAGAAAGTACTTTCCTCTAGTATAGTCTCTTTTTTTCAGTATCTTTCTCTCCCACACCTTCGATATAATCTTCCCTTAAGCTGCTATCTTCTTCCTCCTTCTCTTCAAGAACCAGATTTTCTTTTTGATCTTCCAGATTTTCATCCTCATTAGAACTATTTTCTTCAGTTAGTACTGGGACAACCTTCTCAGGAACCTTTTCTCCTCAAAAATTTCTTCCACCAATTTTTTCTAATCTGAATTCTTCATTCATCTTCATTTGTTCATCTGGTTTGAATGACTCAGCCAACTCACATCCTACTGACATCACTGCTTCAAGAGGAATGGTCTCTGATTTTTTTACCCCCATATGCAGATTTTCCCTTTCTTCTTCTAGAAGAGAACTATCCTTGGCCTTATTTACACATTCTTCCATGATAGGTTCTGGTACTGGTAATATTTCACCATTTCTTGAAGGCACTTCTTCTTTTTGCTTGGAGGCTTCACTTGGTGGGTACACCCATTCATGTCAGATTTCAAGGGAGCTGATCTTACCCTCCTGTCTCTCTTCTCTTTCATTTCTTCTTTTACAAAATAGTCCTGCAAAGCATCCAGTAAATCTTCAGCTTCAAGTGATTGAATTCTGTACTGAGATAGCTTATTTAGCAAACCAGGGCTCTATTCCTTTTATCTCTTCATTCCCAGAAGATGCTGTAATTCATCGAGTTGTCTTTTAATTTCCGCTCTTAATGTCCTGTGTTGCAGTTGTATGCTGGCCAACTGATGTTCTTCTTTTCTTTCTTGGAGAAGTATTTCTTCCAACTCTGTTCTGGATAAATAATCCATCTTATTCCAAATCTGGGTTAGAGTATAGGCTCTCTCTTCCTTTTTATAAATAATACTGTTAGTGCTGATAATCTCCCAATTGCCCGTGACAAAAAATTAAGTTGTGTTTCCGGATCCATGTCTGAGGAGTATTGTTTCCAAGGTCCCCAAATCTTCACAGCAGGAAAAAATAAACACCACAACACTCTGTGTATCTTTATTTATCACTCACTCACACTGAAAACCCCAAAATTGGAAAATTTCAAAATTTTACATTTTGGATTCTGTGTTCAAATTCCACTCCACAGCTAAAATCAGGGTACCTGTACAGAATCCTGCCAACTATGCCACATGTTCCTGTAGCCACTGTCCTAGAGGCAGCTACCAAACTCTTATTCCTATCCCTGGAACAATGTTCAAATAGTCTGCTGCTATAGAAATAACAGACAACCTTGTCTGCTCAGCAGTGCTCCTATGTTCTTTTATGGGCAAAAGAGAGAGGTAACAGAGGAGGAGGTACCCACTGCAGTGTGTGTACAGGCCCAAGATGATGAATGTATGTAGAGGTTCCAATTTGGCAAGGAGACCATAGTGCACCTGAATACTGACCTAGAGCCCACGGCTTGAAGGGGCAGAGCCCTTCCAGTGCAGCTGAAGGGGGTGACAGACCTGGATTTTTTAGCCACAGGAACTTTCCAAACAGCCCTTGGCCGCAGCAGGCATCAGTCAGACTGCCACTCCAAATGATAGTTTGAGCTCTTTTCCTGCCCTGGGGGTCAGATTACGGTCATGAGACTGCTTTTCTCATCTAACATACATTGCATGAATGCATCATGTACATCAAAAGTGTAAACAAGCAAGCTTTGGGAAGTTTGTAGAAGACATCTTTGAGTGTTGGCATGATTAATATGATCTCTTCAGTGTAAGGTTTAGAAACTTCAGATCAATACAAATTCTAAGCTTCTCGGGATTTTTTACTATGACCATATAGCTGATCTAATCAGTTGTTTCACTCACAGATTCGATATGACCATCAGTTTCCTGCTTTTCTAGCAGGGCTTTCCCCTTGGCTTAACAGCAACTGTACACTGTATGGAACACATGGTACTAGTGAAAAACTGAAATCAAGTTCACAACAAACCTCTCCCAGAATAGACTCCATTGGGCCACGAAAGACATAGTCATAGGCATGGTGCACTGATGTTCTATCTGGTTCAGCTCTGCAAGAAGGGTGAACTGAATCATCCAAAAAGTGCTCAAATTTTGAGCCAGATAGCAATGGTTTCTGATTTGCTTTCACGCACACGACATTATATACTGCCCCAGAATCCAGCTGACAAGGTTGTACCCACTGTTCCCTCTAAGCTGTGCACATGTGCGCGCGCACACACCTCGCCGAGTGAGCGCACATACTTTACAACAGAGCGCACAAAAATTATGGTTCTGATTCTGAGCGAAAACAACACAGACATCTTAAAATTTAAAAGTTGTGATTGTAATTACTAGAAATTATCTGCTTCATTTAGTAATCGTCTATTTTCATTTAATTTGATTAAAATCAATGTTGTGTACATACTGTATTCTGACGTGTAGTCAAATTTTAAAGTATATAACTCTGAGTGTCGTTATGTGGCGCACAAAAATTTAACCTTCCTTCAAAAGCTGCACAGCAGCGGGGGGGCGGAGCCTGATGTCCAGCGGGTTAGACGCTTCGCGCTGAAGCTCCCGAGGGGCCTACTCAGAATCCTGACTTAATATCTGCATAAACCTAATATTTTACTCCGAACTTACCGGGGTGCCTTGGGGGGAATGGCGACCCACAAACCAGTGCGCTTGGACTTCGGGTCTCCCTCTTCTTCACATGGAAAACGCTCCAAAACAGAGTTGTCTTCCCCACCAAAGATGGTTCCACTTCGGGTAAGCCCTGAAATGCAACAGGAGATCTTGGAGGAAATACGTGGTGTGAAGGAACTGGTACAGTCCAACGGAGAAGCGCTCCGAGCCATGCGAGAAGATTTCGGTATGCTTCAGGACCGGCTTGAAGGTCTTTCACTACGGCTGGACAACATGGCGGGGGTCCTCGATTCGCACGCGGTGCGCTTGGTGAACCTGGACAAGGCTGAGCGTCAGATACAGAATCTTCAAAAAGAGTTAGAGGATTGTAATAATCGTGCTCGTCGCAACAATGTAAGGCTCATAGGAGTTCCAGAGGGGGCGGAAGCAGGAGATATCAGAGAATTTCTGGTCAAAACTCTCCCCTCCTTGCTGAAGATTACCTTTTGCAGAGATCTGGAAATTGACCGAGCATATCGTGCTCCTACCAACATCGCACTCAATCGGACGACCCCCCGGCCCATTATCTTCCGTTTACTGAGGTATCAGCAAGTTGAGCAAATTCTCAAAGCCGCCCGGGTGATGCAACATCTGCAGTTTGACGATCATAAAGTCTCTTTCTTCCCCGACTTGGCAAAGCCCACAGCTGACCGGCGGAAGGGACTCCTTGCTTTTCGTCCTAGACTTCAACAGTTACAGGCTCGCTTTGGCCTCTTATATCCAGCGAAGCTCAGAGTGACTCTCCATAACCAAACTAGAACCTTCGAAGATCCTGCTCTGCTAGCAACATTTTTAGATTCCAAAGAGGCAGACCAGATGCGCTAAGTCAACAACTCGGATGGACTCCGCTGGAACTGCCCGCCATTTTGAATGGCCCGACGCGGTGATCATTGCCTGGAATAGAGACTGCCTGGACCTTCCTTTCTTTTATGTCTACCTCTCTTGGTCTCCTTTTCCTCCATGATGTGCACCTCGGTTGGATTCGGAGTACGCACAGCTATACCGGTTATATGTTTCAATTTAGGCCTTCTCTGGGGTTTCACCCCGCAGACATCAGGTCGCCTGTAATTTCTGGGGTTTTGCTTCTTCTCTAAGGCACTTCGGTGCTTCTACTGTTATATAGGGCGCTTCATGATTTTCCATTGGCTTATTTTCTATCATATCGTGTGTACAGTCATTTATAGTTGAAATGAGGGACATTGCGCAACTCGGTGCGCCATCATGTTCCTTTCTCAGAATGTTTGACTTTGTTGTATGGCCTTATGTATGCTCTTATTACTGAACGTAAGAGGCATCAATAGTCCAATCAACAGAACGACCATCCTTAGTTATTTTAATCATGACCATACTGATTTAGTGTTTCTTCAGGAAATCCATTTCACCTCTGTCGAACCACTGAAACTTGCTGCCAAACCTTATATGGTGGCTGCCTATTCTCCCGCCGTTTCTGAGCGGGGCGAGGTAGCCATCTTAGTTGAGAAATTTTTGCCAACCACTGTAATGGATACTAGCTCTGATGGGGAGGGTAGCTGGGCCTGTGTATATTTTAAGGTTGGAGATAGTGCATTTGCGTGTATTGGTATTTATGCTCCGAATGTGGATGACCCTGTTATTGTTACTCGGCGGTGACTTCTACCAAGTATTTGCTCCTTTGATAGATAGACTGCCGCCTAGAACGAGTGGTCCACCCAAGAGTCTCCACACCCTGCCAGCCCTGATGAAAGATTTTGCGTGAGTTGATATATGGAAGTTGCTTCACCCCTCAGACTTAGAGCTCACCTTCTCTCAGCCCCCCCCATCACTCACAATCTAGATCAGATTTTTTCTTATCTCCTCAGTACTGCTATCCCAAGTAGACAAATACTCCTGATAGGTTAGCCAATTGGAATGCCATCCAGTGCGCTTGATGCTGGACTTGCCATGTGGCCTTTGGTCTACTAAACTCCTGTTAAGTATGATTGTCCCGCATTACAGTATTACTGGAGTCGGGTCTGGGGTCGTCTTCATTCTATTTTATATTTTCCGGATCCCCTCTTTTGGAAGTTTGTGGGGCTCCGCTTAGCTGCGGGGATCCCCCCTCTCTTCCTAAATTGGCTTACTTCTTTTTAGCCTTTATGCTGGGTATTGCTATTTCCTATTTCCTTAATCACGAAATAGTGGGAAAATAGCTCTTTTTTGAGTTCTAATGAATGGTGAAGCATATCTGTCTTTATTGTAAATATGCGCAAATACCTAGTATGTCAGCCTCTTCCGTTCAAACCATTCACTATTGGTCTAGCTAGAAGACGCTCAACGATTATGTTCAAAATATTCAATGCTCTCAGTTGACTGTTTGATTCTGTATTAATCTTTGTCACACGCTCATCCGGTATCATAGATTCTACTTCTGTTTGTTTGATGTACAATAACTGTTGTATGTAAGCGCTTATATGATGATTCTTATTAGCTTAGAGAAGAAGCATTGGGGTGGGGGGTAATTGGGGTTGCTTTCTTTATTGTATGTGTGTATTTGTTTCTTTTGGTGTGTTGTTACTTTGTTTGTTGTAAAATGAAAATAAACGTTTAAAAAAAAAAAAAAAAAGCTGCACAGCTGATATTTTATGCGCACACAGCCTACAGAAAATAAGAGGGAACATTGGTTGTACCCCATTATTCAGTCTGAAATTCTCAAACCATTTTTGTTCTTCTGTTTGAATAGTGCCAGGGCATTCTTTTGAGAACTATTTATCAGTACTGAGCAAATCTGCATAATCTTACTCTGATATCTCTTCCAACTTGCACAGCTGACTTGCTGAGTACTGCTTCCTGCTTGACAGGCAAACCCTTGCAAAATGATTTGGGCCACCACATAACTGACTACAAAAAGGGATTGCTACTTCTGGAGAGAGATCTGCAATTGTAAGTATTTACTTCGGAATTTTTTCTAAATCTTGGGGAAAAGGGAATTCTTTAGATTAAAGCTGACTAATCTGTGTAAATTAGAATCCAGTGTATTTGTTAAATCAGTCAGGGCCTAGTAGCAGCAAAGAGCTTTTAGTTAAATTGAAAACACAACGAGTAGCTTTCAGTTTAAGTTTAGAACCCAGCAGAGGGCTGTCAGTTTAAAATCAAAACATAGCAGAGAGCTTTCTGGTTAAATTTAAAATCCAGCAGAGATCTTATAGTTTAAATGTAATACTCTGTCAGGGCCTAGTATCAGCAAAGAGCTTTAATTTAAATCAACTCAGAGTATAACAGCATAAAAGGAAACACGGGGTCTGTATTCTTTGAGCAATAAATTGTTTCTAGAGACCTTTATAAAGAGGCCTTCTAGATAGGGGGCAAGAGACCTGTGCATTGGACCTAGACAAGATCCTCAAGAGCAGAGATGTCTCTCTCCATACAAAGATTTGACTTGTCCAGGCCATGGTATTTTCAATAATGTTATATGGATGCAAAAGTTGGACAGTGAAAAAGATAGACAGGAAGAAAATTGATGCCTTTGAATTATGGTGCTGGTGACGAATAATGTGCATATTATGGACTGCCCAATGAACAAACCAGTCAGTACTAGAGGAGATCAAACTAAGCTTTTCTTAGAAGCTCAGATGACAAGACTTCGACCTTCATACTTTGGACATATGCAAAGAGAGAGAGATCATTGGAGAAAGACATAATGCTTGGCAAGGTAGACAGTTATCGTTAAAGAGGAAGGCCGGCAATGAGATGGATCGATGCAATAACAGCAGCAATGGATACTACTCAATCAACAATGAGCCGCTTGGCTGAAGACCGAACAAAGTTAGGTCAACTATCCAGAGGGTCACCAGGCGTCGACATTGACTCATCAGTACTTAACAACATTGGAAATAAAGCAACTGAGAGTGGGTAGAATGTTTCAAGCTGAAAGGAGCAGAGGGAGACCATAGGGTAGTCAGTGTTCTTTACCATGAGGAAGTTGATACCTTCTACCCATTTTTCATTTGTTAAGCTGAAAGGGAAATTGTTGCTAATTAAATTTGGATATCTTTTTGAAGAAGAAGAATCACATGGATGATATAAAATAAATTTTAAATGATTTTTGAAGAAGAATAAAGAAGAACAGTGATTTCAAAAATGTAGACTTTTTTAACTTATAATTTTCGAAATAAAGAACTCATTTGTAACTCAGCATGCTGGTTGGCAGCTACTGGGTGAATTGTTTGGTGTCCAACAAAAGTTTAATTTTTAGCAGAAAGAAATTGTACTGAATAGAAGAGCTCAATCTATATGATTTGGAATAAATGAAATCCATAAATAAATAAACACATAATATTTAAAAAACCTTATCTTAATAAAGCAGTGATCATCACCTCCTTACTGTAGCACTTAAAAGACTGCTGTAAGCCCAAAAATACCCCTAGACTGCAAACCTCATAAGTTGAAGAAAAGGCCACATCACCAATCATGAAATGACACAACTCCAGAGGAAGTACACTCTAACCAATCCACAGAATTTTCATTTCCTTTTGATCCGGCATGTCTATTGCTTGCCATTTATATAGCAGCAGATCCAGACTACATGGCAGAATCTGTTCTATATCACAGTGGTTCCCAAACCTGTCCTGGGGAACCCCAGACAGTCAGGATATCCACAATCAATATTCATGACAGAGATATGCATACACTGTCTCCACTTTCTGCAAATCTATCTCCTGCATATTCATTGTGGATATCCTGAAAACCTGACTGGCTGGGGCTCTCCCAGGACAGGTTTGGGAACCACTGCATTGTACTGAATCCCTCATTCCGCTAAGGTTTGTTTCAATGCTTGTAAAGATTGAATACTATGACAGGGATGACTCCTATGGTATGCTAAAATGCAGTATTTTCCATGTGGAATTCCTACCTACTACTGTCTTCCAACAGAACCCCATTGCAGTGTTCTGTTGGATAAAAGAGAAATGGACCATTTTATCATGATGCCCTCGGTGTGTACAGCTTCCATTAGAACAATTAAGATATCAGAATCTAAAGTATCAAGAACTGATGAAACATCCAGGTGGATCAGAAGCATTGATCATCAAACTATAATAAGGCAAGTTCAACACGGAGATCAATAATGTTTCCTTGTTATGGCCTCTCCAAAATCCTAACTGACACGGACTGAGGATGCTTCCATTCTCCAGAAAGTTGACGAGCAGATACAAAATACACTTTTTAAGCACTTTTCATGTTGGGGCATATTTGACACAAGGTAATAGCTAGTTGGCCCAAATGTCAGCAGATAGGGCTGCTTCAAAACTGAGTGTATCAAGGCCCTTTTAAGACAACTAGGCAACACTTCTTCCTCAATAGGTGCATTGATATCTGAGTATTGCTAATAGAGCATCCAAATCAGACCAAACAAGCTAATAGACTAAGGTAAAACTTTACCTGGATTTTATTTATTTATTTATTTATTTAATTGGATTTCTATACCGCCTTATCTTGTAATCAAAGCGGTTTAACATACGAAAAACACAAAAAGCAAAAGTGAAAACAATCATTGATGGATTTTGACTGACCTCAAAGGGTCTTCACACAATAAGGGGACGTCATTCACAGTGGGTAGCGCGTCTAATGATGTATGTAAAAAACAAAGCCAATGCTTCATTATCAGGACGAGACATAAGCAATACAGGGCCACCTTTTACTGTCGCCTCAGAGGGTGCTACGTTTACCAGGGTGCAACAGTTTTGGTAAGTTTAATGATGCTTAGTGCTAGGGAGATAATTGCACATGACCTTATTATCACCCTATTTGCATAATTTACATGGATGTTAATATTAGAATGCATGCGCATGTCCAGTTCACCAAGCAGGTATTTTCAAATGGATAACCTGCTATTTACTGTGCATGCTAAATAGTAATAAGTATTAGCAAATCTTTCGCTTTGCATTTCTCACAGGAAACAGGAAATGCTTGTACTAACTTTAGAAATGCCTTGGTCCCAGGGCTCTTATAGCAGCACGACTGCAGGAGCAAAGGAGATTGCTCCCCCAGCTGTGCTCAGCTGCTTTTAAGGGTAAACCAGTGAAGGAGGCCTTGGGAACCCTTAAAGGTTGGGCGCCCTGAGTCAGTCCCTCACTGGCTCGCCCGTTAGTGCAGCAGCACAGGCAAAGGGAAGCTCAGACCCTGTGTGGGACAGGCTGCTGCAATTTTAAAAGCATGATGTCCAACTATGCATTTTTACAGCACAGCCACGGGAGCAACGGAGATTGCTCCCCCGGCAATAAAAGTAGGAGGTGAGTGGTGACCAGTGTTGGGGACTATGATTGTAAGGGATCTGACACAGGAGAGTACTGGGATTGGAAGGGGGGGGGGGCTAGAAGGCGGGGGTGGGACTGTAAGGGAGCTGACATTGGGGATGGCACTGGGACTGGAATGGGACTGGAAGATAGCTGACTAGGGATGGTACTGGGACTGGAAGGGGCAAGACAGTGGGGAAGTTAGACTGGAACTGGAAAGGAGCTGACACTGGATAGCAGGGAATACAAGTGACTGACACAGGCGATGGGACTGGAAGGGGACTAGACAGTGTAGGGCGGACTGGGACTGCAAGGGAGTTGATACTGGGGATGGTATTGGGATTGGAAGGGTGCAGAGGATAATAATCATAGAGATCTGAGGTGGCAAAATCAGGGAAGGGGGTGTGAAGGCGAAATGAGAGGATGGAATCACGAGGGACAGCACTGCAGGACTCGGGCAATAAGCAATGTTGGGGAAAGCAAGGGAAGAATGACGATTAGGGACTTGAGGGAGGGAGAATGCAAAGGAGTAGGAGGCAGAGTCAGGAACCACGGGAGACTCAAGAGACTGAGTAGGAATTTGGAAACAACACCTAGCAATTGCTAGATGCAGGTAAAAGAATAGGAAAGAAAGGTTGGGGGAGATTGAGGCCTGATGTGAATGATCGATAAGACTAGAGCAGCGATGGCGAACCTATGGCACGCGTGCCAGCTGTGGCACGCGAAGGCCTTGCAGCTGGCACGCGGGCCATAGGTCCGCAAAAAAAAGAAAAAGCTGTCTCTGACTGCGGACACGGCAAGGGCAGAATGCAGCGTCCCGCGGGGCCCCCTCCGCCCGCTAAGCCCCTCTGCAAGAGCTTTCAGATTCGCGAGGGAGAGCGTCTCCCTCGCGTCTCTGTTAAGCCCGCAGGGGCTAATGGGAAATTTCCCATCAGCCCCTTTAGACGCGAGGGACTGATGGGAAATTTCCCATTAGCCCCTGCGGGCTTAACAGAGACGCGAGGGAGACGCTCTCCCTCGCGAATCTGAAAGCCCGGGCGGAGGGGGCCCCGCGGGACATTGCAATCTGCCGCGGCAGCAGCCCGAGCCTGCTTTTTTTTTAAAAAAATTTGCCGGGGGGGGGGGGGGGGTAGGACTGCGAGTGGGCGGGGGGGGGGGGGTTAGGACTGCTAATGGGGGGGGGGGGGGGTAGGACTGCTAATGGGCAGGAGGAGGGGGGGGTTAGGACTGCTAATGGGCAGGGGGGGGGGGGTTAGGACTGCTAATGGGCCGGAGGAGGGGGGGGGTTAGGACTGCTAATGGGCAGGAGGGGGGGGTTAGGACTGCTAATGGGCAGGGGGGGTTAGGACTGCTAATGTGAAGGAGGGGGGGTTAGGAATGATAAAAGGCAGGAGGGGGGGTGTAGTACTGCAAATTGGCAGGGGGGGTTAGGACTGCTAATGGGCAGGAGGGGGGGTTAGGACTGCTAATGGGCAGGGGGGGTTAGGACTGCTAATGGGCAGGAGGAGGGGGGGGTTAGGACTGCTAATGGGCAGGGGGGGGGTTAGGACTGCAAATTGGCAGGAGGGGGGGTTAGGACTGCTAATGGGCAGGAGGGGGGGGGGTTAGGACTGCTAATGGGCAGGAGGGGGGTTAGGACTGCTAATGGTCAGGGGGGAGGTTAGGACTGCTAATGGGCAGGAGGGGGGGGGTTAGGACTGCTAATGGGCAGGAGGAGGGGGGTTAGGACTGCTAATGGGCAGGAGGGGGGGTGTTAGGACTGCTAATGGGCAAGAGGGGGGGGTGTTAGGACTGCTAATGGGCAGGGGGGTTAGGACTGCTAATGGGCAGGAGGGGGGGTTAGGACTGCTAATGGGCAGGAGGAGGGGGGTTAGGACTGCTAATGGGCAGGAGGGGGGGTGTTAGGACTGCTAATGGGCAGGGGGGGTTAGGACTGCTAATGGGCAGGAGGAGGGGGGGTTAGGACTGCTAATGGGCAGGAGGGGGGGGTTAGGACTGCTAATGGGCGGGCGGGGGGGTAGGACTGCTAATGGGCTGGGGGGGTAGGACTGCTAATGGGCTGTGGGCTGATGGGGGCTGTCTGGAAATGGGGTGATGGGGGTTTAGGGCTGGAAGTGAGTTGATGGGGGGGGCTAGGACTGGTATTGGGTTGGGGGGTTGCTAGGACTGGAAATGGGCTGATGCAGGGACTAGAAGGGAATGGATGCTGGGTGAGGCTGGAACTAGAAGGGAGCTGATGTTGGGGGAGGATTAGAATGGGATGGGGCTGGGAGAGTAAAATGGAGAGGGGAAAAATATTTTGTGTGGGAGGGATAAAAAATCTACAATTGGCCGGGTATTGGGAGAGTAAGTGGGGATTGAGGATGGAGGGGTAAAATTTGAGTGGATGAAATAGGAATGAGGAAAGAGCAAAAGGAGAAAGATTAGTATGTTAAAGCGGATGTAGAGAGAGAATGGGAAAAAAAACTAGAAGAGAGAAGAAAGGACAAATGGACAGCAGATGATGGAGAGTTAGCAGAAAACATGAAGAAACCAGAAGAAAGTGGCTGGAGCAATTGCAACTGTGTAACTGAGCTGAGGTATTCTGTTTATGTAATTCCTTTTTGACATTGCCACTTGTTCTCTTTCCCCAGTAGGTCATGTATTGTTATTGTCTGAAATGTATTGGTTTAATATTTGCAGTGTTGCCTTTTGATAGGTATGGTGTGGTGCTTTGTGAGTCCTGGTAGTGCTGTTAGGATACGGCGGGTTTGCTGTTGGTTCTAAATGGGCAGTGTTTGTAGTAGTTCCTAATGTGCCTGGCGGTTGGCACTGGATTATAGTAATGTAGAAATCTTTTAGTCTGTCTTTATCCATACACTCATTAAGAGACATGTTTACTAAAAGTTAGTGTATGTTAGCATTATGCAAATATTTATGCAAATTGACGTGCTGGCACTTTGAGGAAATTCTTTGGTTTTGTGCGGCAGTTTGGGCACTCGGGCTCAAAAAGGTTAGCCATCACTGGACTAGAGAGAGGGTGAGAGATGTGAAAAGGAATGGATCTCTGAAGGAGAGAGAAGATAGAAATGTGTCTGGGGAGATGGTGAAAGAATAGTAAGAGGTGAGAGACTAAAGAATGGGCTGGAGGCCAGGGAGGGATGAATGACAGAGAAGTGCTAGGACTGGTGATGGGCTCAAAGGCTGAGGATGACAGATAAAGGTTGAGGGAGTGAGAATAGATGGTAGAAATAGAGAACTAGGGAATGAGTAATGGTAGAGAGGATATAGAAAGCAGGGGAAGGAGAGAGACAGTGGTGGCAATGGGAGCACTAGAGAGGGGGTAAGAATAGGAAATGGAAAGCTGGTAGATAGATAAGAAGTAAAAGGTTTGAGACTTAGGAGTGCAGAGTGAGGGTAAAATCTGGATATGAGTGGATAAGGAGACAGAGGAGAAAGAAGGAAAAAAAGATAAAAAGGAAAGATCAACGTTAAAGACATGTAGAGAAGGAAGAAAAGAAGACAGGAGGAGAGAGAAGAAATGGACACAAGGAATGTGGAAAAGAGATTGGAACCAGTTCAGTCAAAAAATAAAATGGTCAGACAAAAAAGGTAGAAAAAATAATTTAATTTTCAATTTAGCGTTTGGCATATGTCAGTTTTTAAATTAACATGTTGTCTTTAAATGCATCTCTTTCTATTTTTCTGGTGTTGCACTGCATGCAGCGCCTGGCTTCTTGGGGATTCAGTTGGATTTTTGTCTACATATTTCTATTTTTGTTGAGAGTCTGTGTTCTAAATGTGAGACTGAGGCCAGGTAATGTTAGCAGCAAGTTTCTATATAAGGCTCTGTTCACTTGTCCTGCTAGATGTACAGAAGGATTTTCTAGGGCTCATAGCAATATGCTGCCCTTTTCTAGGTAGGATCCTTGTTGTGGGAATTTTGGACGTTAGTGCTGTTATGGAATGGTAGATTTGGGGCAATTTCTCCAAATAGACAGTAATGAACCTCATTTCTAAGCCATGGTATGTGGAGTATGATCTCAGCCTCTCATATTTACTGCTAATGCTTGACATAATACTTGCATTGTGCCAAAGAGAGTCTCCCTCTGGAATTCGTAAAATGTTATGTGTATGGGTAATTTTTCAGTGTGTATTTGGAAATTCTTCTTAATTAAGCCTGTGGCACCCAACATGATAGGAAATAACTCAATATCTTACTGCCACATTTATTTGGTCTCCGACTGCATTTTTTGGTACTTGATGATCTTCTCCCTCTCAAAGCAATTCACAGAATAGTCACTTGGAACTGACACTCTATAATCAATACCGCTCTGGTATTGAGTCCTGTCTCATAGTGCTCACTGTAGCTTCCATTCTGTTTACATCCAGGGACAGTAGTGACTTTCCCCAGGTGTGTCTTAATAATAGTCTACTGGCTTTTTCCCCAGGAACCTGTCCAAACCTTTTTTAAATCCAGCTACACTAACTGCTTTTTTCAACTCCCCCTTTTTTGTTGGATTTATAAAAGAACTTTGCAACATACATGCAGAGAGAGAGCAGTATAGTATCTGTAGCAACAATAACAGACAAGATAAAAGGCATGACAAGCTAAGCGGTTGTAACCTCTGTAGACTTTTTTTTTGGTTAAATAAATAAATATACTGATTTTGTTTGCTTTGATCACATTAACCCTTTGGGGTATGTTTACTAAAGTTTCTTAACGTGCGCGTCGCGTTAGTCTGCAGGATGCCATATAAGGAGTGGGCAGTCCGGTCAAAAATAGCAAAACGGGATTAGCGAGCGCGCTCTTGTGCGCCGCGTGCTCTTGTGCACCGCACACATTAGCGCACGAGTAATGCGCGCGAAAAGCATAAGCAGGCGCGCTGATATGCAAACAGAGGAACAGGGCTGCAGTACAATGGTGGAAACACTGACAGATGATGCAGGGGTCATGGGTTTAATCCCCCACTGTGCCCAATGAATAAGGCTGGCTGAGGCACTACCATTTATGTGTAATATTGCATTATGAGGCTTTTTAATTTTATTTTAATTACTGCTGCTAGCAAACACACTCTCAAAGCGCTGTAACATAAGGTGCTGCATAAGGCACCCCATAAGGTACCCCAGAGGGCACATTTTAAAGTGCACTGTCCGCCAAGGCACCCTACAATGTTGCTTAAAGGGTGGCGTATAGGGCGCCATATAGGGTGCCCTATGAGGCACAGCAAGGTCATAGCACTGTTTTTGATGGCAGCACTGTGCATTTAAACGTATGAAAATCTTAAGTAGGTGCGCTGACATGCAAGGAGGAACAGAAGTGTAGCACAATGGTTAAGGCACTGACTGATGATACAGGGGTCATGAGTTCCATCCCCAGTGTAAGTATTGTTTCCTGCGGCACTTTATTTGTATTTTATTAATTGCTGCCAGCAAACACACCCTCATGTGCCGTAACCTAAGGTGCGGCATAAGGCACCCTATAAGGCACTCCATAGGGCACATTATAAAGTGCACTATCCGCCATGGCACCCTATAATGTCCCCTATAGGGCACCCTATCAGTCGCTCCATAGGATACTATATAGTGCACCTTATATGGACGGTAACCATAAGGTGCCCTATAGGGCGCCCTATAAAGCGCCCTCTGAGGCACCTTATGGGTACAGTATGCTGAGGGTGTTTTTGCTGGCAGCACTAATGTACATTAAAAATAGATTATGCTTTGGACAGCCCTATCAAATAACCCCACTGTGGGTTTGAAACCATGACCTCTGGCAGTGAAGTAACCAGTGGGCTACAGCTCTATAGCTGCTAGCAAACCCCTGGCTGGCTGCAGAAGGACTGCAAGTCACCACACAAACAGTCTGCTGTGGTCACCAGGATAGGGTTAACCCACCCATACCCATGATGCACTGCACATGCAAATCAGCAGTCTACAGATGATCACAAGATGGGGTATGCACCCCCACAGCACCTCGGCCTGGTAGGGGGAACTGACCGTGTGTGGTACTGGCACAGAGTAGCTACACACCGTCACATTGTGCAGGTACTGCACTCACCCTGAGGGTGAGGTGGGGCGCCCAGCACCAGATCCCCAGCAGTGCTAATGTGTGAGATAGGTAGTTTCTGCAGACACACCTTGGATATATCTGTATGTCTCAGTCAGGTGTAGCCCCTATGGACTCCTAGGAGGATTATGTACCACCACTCTCCCCCTCCTCCAGGGCTGAGGGTGGTAAACAGGGTCTCCCAACAACAGATCCACATTCTACCTCCCTGCAATGGTGGCAGTAGAGGGGACCATCAACCCCAGTCCTGCTGGGGAACAGACACCCTACAGGGCAGTCAATGCAGCTCTGTACACATTCATAATGCAATAGCAGACAGACATTAGGCCCAGATATGCTAAGCTGCACCCCACCACTATCTGACATTCTCCTGCAGCAAGCCTTCAGCCGCTGCACCCTGCAAGGCACTCCATCAAGACACATACCAGCTGCAGACAGTCTGCTAGCTAGTCCATAGTGTATGTTCCTGGTGGAAATGCATGCACCCAGAACTGGGATGTCAGCATACACAACAAGCAGATAAGTCAGTGACTGGGCCCCAAAAGGAAACCCATAAATATCACATGAAAAAAATACTATATAGCACTATGGGGGTGCCTAGCCATGCTGTCATCACTGCACAGTCAGGGTGAGAGTGATCTCCCAGCAGGACATGCTGTGGCCACCCTGTCTGTGCAGGTGGTGGCTGGGCACTACAATGTCCCAGCCAGTGCCCTATGCCCTGTGCAGATGCATCCTGGCCAGGCCACCCTGTCCGGGCTATACTCATGGTACCTTGCTCCTCATTATGCACATTGGCAGGCCAATATTGGCAACAGTGCTGGCAGTGTGGGCTGTGGAGGGTGTTTGCAGCCACCACACACTGGATAGACAGACACACACTCCCACACCTATGCCAGCATTGTGCTACTATAGAGGAGTTTAGCAGCCCTGGCCACCACACCAGTCCTGGGCACAGTGCAGGCATGGATATGGTACGGAATACTGTTGGGGTTCACTCCCCAGGGTGGTAAACACTGTCAGAGACCAGACCTGAAGCACACTCCACAGACATCAGAAAGGTTGCTATGATGGAGCTCAATCAGCAAACTGTGCTTAACGTAGGAATTGCTATCTGTCAGTAATCATAGCAAACGTTTGATAGCTGTGTACCATATTCCCAGGTGTAGGGTGGCATTGCTAAGGTATGCAAGTGCTAGTATTGGGAGATGCACGCAGGGCCCAATGTCCTGCCTCTCCAGGAGGCATTGGCTAATGGAGCCTGTGGGTGTGGGTGTGTCTGCCCCTGTTGGCTGCTGCTTTACGGCAGAGGTTCCCAACTCCAGTCCTGGTGTGCCAAACACTGTTCGGGTTTTCATGCTGTCCCTCATGAATATGCATGAGATACATCTGCATACCATGGGGGTGGTGCATAGATATGCAGCACAGGCATCTTTATCAGAGGCAGCATGGAACCTGAATGGTGTTTGGCCCTCCAGGACTGCATTTGGGAGACTCTGCTCTAGGTAATGCGCCTGTTTATGGTGTCTTTGCTCTGTAGGGTAAAATGTAGGTGTTTTGGGCATGTTTACGTCATCTGCAATCAACGTTCTGTCTGTAGTAGCACGTTTCAGTTGTGGGTAAAATATGGGGACTGGGTTGGCAGGCACCATAGCTGGGACTTGAACCTGTGACTTTCTGCCTCCAAACACACTGGTTGTGTGCACTGCACCACCGTGTTGCCACAGAGACAGTGCATTCCCTGGTGATACCATGACTGTTTGTCTGGCAGGGCCTGTCTGTTGCAGTGCATGGCACCCACCTACACAGGGCTAGGCCATGGTCTGCTCTGGGCAGCTGCCACTGCCCCCTCCACCACCAGTACCCCTCTGCCACCATGCTGACATGCCCTTCTGCTGGTGGTGCTGGTGGTGTGCAGTCTCAAGCCATCCAGTGTGCAGGTAGGCGGCTGCCTATGGTGTGTGTTCTGGGGTAGGGGTGCCTGCATAGGCGTCCACGCTTCCCCCCAACACTGCCTGCCAATGTTCTGTGCCCTTGGGGGTACCTGCTGGGTACTATCCCCTGTGACACTGTGTTAAACATTCTCGTGCCCATGTTGGGCCCTCATCAGTTGCTGTCTGGCTGCTGTTCAGTTTCAGCATTCCTAAGTGCCACCTAGGCATCTGCCTAGTCCGCACTGTGCCCCAGCTGCACCACAGCATGTGCCGCCTGCAGCCCTCTGTATCCCCTTTCCCAGCATCTGTCCAGTTGCCCATTCCGAAATGCCCGCCCTGCTGTTGTGGAACATGTGCATGCCATAGGTAACCTGTCCAATGGAGAGGGAAACCCTGATCAGTGCTATTTCACTGTGGGATCATTCACCTTGTATGGGGACGGAGCGTAGACCCTTCCAAAATTCATATTTATTTTTTGGGGCTTTCTTGGGAGTGTTTTTTGATGTTTCCCATTACTATCACTATTGCCCAGCTTGATTATGATTTTTTTTAATTTTGTTGGGGTCCTTTTCAATGTTTATTTGTACTTTTGTTCTGTGCACATGTATCACACTTATCACTTTTTTGTAGGTTTCCCTGGTTTTGCTGTATATTGCTGATAGAAATGGTTTCTCTTCCCTTTAAATTGGCTCTAACGCGAGGTTTACACTTGTGTTATTTTTGGCCTCGAATTTCACCTCGCTAGTGTTTATTTTTATTTTTATTTAGTAAACACTTATATACCGCTACTTCCAGCGATCAGAAGCGGTTTGATTATATTTTGGGATTTGTCAAAAATCAAGACAGAAAAATTGGGGCATAGATAGAGAGAAACAGGGGTAATACACAGCACACAATAGTAGGGTCCAAATATGGACCTTAATGTACTAACATACATTTACAAAAGAGATTGCGGGGAGCCTCTCCCCTCCCACTCTCCACCCATTGACCCCTTCTCTCTGCCCCTGGGGAGCCTTCCTCCGCCCTCCGGGAGCCTTTCTCTGCCTTCAGCACTCGTGTGCGCCGCTGCGCGCATGAGCGTGCACTAAAACACATTTTTGCCCCGTAAAGCGTCATTAGCGTGTTCTAAGGTACCTTAGCGCGCACTAAGGTACCTTAGTGCGCACTAATTGCGTGGCGCGCACGTTAAGAATCTTTAGTAAACATACCCCTTTGTCTATCACAGCCTGCTCATACGATGTTAAATATTTACTTCTCAGTACTTGTTTTTATTTCAGCTAGGCATTTGCCCCTTCACCGCAATTTTCTTGTTGCAATATTTATTTTGAAGGTGAAATACTACTGTAGCATCATGTAAACAGAGTTCATGAAGGAGCTTTGGGAAAGGGGTTGTTTAGCCTACCATTAACAGTAATGAGGGACGGGGGGGGGGGGGGCACTGATCTGTAAGTTGCAGGGGGGCGCTAGAGACCCTAGCACCAACCCTGTCTGTTGTGAGTCCATTAAAGAAGCCTTTTACTAGCAAGCAGCAGTTACAGAAGCATAGAAAATGATGTCAGATAAAGACCATCTTACCTATTCAATCTGCTATCTATACTAATTACTAAGCTGCTGCTATGCCACAATCAACTTGAGGCAAGCAGCGAGGCCAGACCTGGATAGATTCTAGAGATCCAGTTTTATTGGAAACAGAGATTGACCAAGGAAGAATGCTGAACAGAAGTTAAAAAGAGTTGTGAAAGCTTTGTCAGTTTTATTGCGTTGTGGTGGTTGTAGGAGTTGGGAAAGTGATAGCAGTGGTACAAGGAGATGGAAGGCATTGGCGTCCTGAGATGTGGGGACAGCTTGAGGTGGGGGCAAGCAAGCAGCAGAGTGGCAGTGGGGAAGGAGCAGGGCCCCGCTATAATAGCTGCAGGAAATGAGGAGAGACCCAGAAAATACTGATGTTGCTAGCATGAGGTAATGAGAGAAAGTAAGAACCAGTAACTAGAAGTGAGCAGGTGGAGGAAGATGAGATGGTTAGTAGCTGCATTTGAAGCACTTACAGATATGAAGGGACCAGGGGAGCAGTGGCTGGTGATGCTGGAGGACGTATTGGAGGCTGGGATGGAGAGAGGGTGCAGAGGTGTTGATTGGAAACAATGAATGAGCACCAGCAATACTTTCTGATGAATAAAGCAGCTCTCAGACTGCAGAGAAAACAGCACTCTGATATCATTTGAAAGGATCATTTTGACCATATCCTGGGCTGGCTTCAGCAGAAACACAAATCAGCTACGAGCTTGCTGATTCCAAGGATAAGAACGAAGTATCTACTTTGCAGGAAATACATGATATGTGCAAGTTCTAATATTATAAGGAACTCAATATGTAAAATCCATAGTGATGGTGTTTCCCCTTCAAAATGTGTCATGTATGGAGAAATTATTGAACCAAGAAGAGAATTTTTTTTATTCTAAGCGTCTGGGATCGTGATCTTAGGTGGCAATCTTAAATGGTAAACTGTTGATCTGAGATGGACATTTCAGCTAAAGTTCCTATGATGTCTCAGGTTGTGCTTTACTTAGTTGGGCATTAGAAAAGAGACCCAGATTAATGGTCTACAAATAAAAATGAAAATGATCGACTAACACTCCAGTCAGAGATAGACCTTGGAACCTAAAGGAAGAAAAGTCTGAAGTTCAGCTGTTCATTTCAAGATGAGAATTAGGCACAGACCTTAACTGTATCAAATTTACCAAGAATGACTAAGATCTTTGAAGTAACCACTGCAGATAAACAAAAATAAACAACCAAAACCATAACAGCTGAGCTTTTTAAAGATACAGTATTTCTGTTAGAAGCACTGATGGACTATGGAAATGTTAATGAAACACAGAATCAAATAATAGAAAGCACTTCCTTTTCTGCCATAAATCTCATTGCTCACCTACGCTCTCAGATGAACTTCCTTTGCTACAAGGGTTTACAAATGTGTCCTGGTGACTCCACAGCGAGTCAGATGTTCACAGTATCCATAATGAATATGTATGAGATAAATCTGTATATAGCGTATCTAAAATATGCAAATTTATTTTAATATCATTATTAATTTACATACAGCTATCAGAAGTATGAAATACTATACTTATACAAAAGACATTCGGAGGGAGCGTACAAGAGAACCTCCTGTCCTTCTTAAGCACATCTCTGTATAGGCCACCTTAATGAAGCTAGGGCAAAGAAACCTTAACCCGGGGTTAGGGAAGGGCCCATCTAGGGAGTATAACAACCCTGAGTTGGGGAAATTCAAGAAGACACAGAGAGAAGAAATAGCCTCCAGGATGGATCTCAAGGCTGCTAAGAGAAGTCTGATGCTTTACAGCTTGCAAGATAGGACAGGTTTCATTGTATGCTTTTCCAGAGATTACTAAGAGAACCTTTCATGCTCTATGCCTGCTAGGGAAGACAGGCCTCTTTTGTGTTTGCACCTGAACTACTAAGATTTTTGTTGCTTCTGATCCATAGTTTGACTGCTCTATTGAGGGCCATCAGAGGGCAGAGCTTGAACACTTACCCACGGTACAACATATTGTGGCAATGATGGAATGGGTGCCCTTTGTTAAAGACTATGGCCCATGACAAGGACTCTAGGCCTCTAAAATGAAAAATGCAGTTGTGGGGTCAAAGGGAACAGCCCTGCCCTGGTAGAGAGGTCTGAAGGTGCAAAGCTAGGGCTGCAAGCAGACTTCTGCTTGACTGGACATAATTCAGAATGGAAACATTACTGGAGACCTGGAGACAAGGGCAACAGCGGTTTGAAAGAATGATGCAGTCTCAATGGGAGCAGTAGCCAGATTTTCAAAAAACACTAGATCTGTGGAATCCTTTAGAGTTCTTGAATGTAGGCAAACTAAAAGTCAAGAAAGAAAAGTATGGATGTGCATGTTGAGTGCATAACCACTTCATGGAGGAGTGTTTGATCCTTAACCTTCAGGCGCCTGAGATCTAGCTTACCATGGCCAAGACTCTTGCTGAAAAGTCTGCCTGTAAATTGAATGTGACCTAGCAGGTGCCGAAACTGAGCGTTTGGGCCATTGCATTCAGCAGCTGGAGGGACAGTTAAGAATCCCTGTTTTGGATCAATTGTTAAAAACTTTAGCAGCTGTAAAAGGAGAAGTGGTCACAGAAATAAGACAATTATGAAAAAGTCAAGATTCTTACCAATAAGCTGGAGAGAGAGGCTGACACCAAAGAGTTGCTGTTGCAACATTAGCTGAAAAACATTCCACAGTGAAAGTATGGGGTTCCGGCGAGTGGCAGGAGGTTCCAAAGCCCAACTGACTAGAGTAGCGTGAGAACCAGAAGATTGATTGCCCAGGACTGCTGGAAAAGAACAGAGGGGCAGATCTGGATCAGCTAGTACCAATGGAGTAGAGTGAGGCCCTGCACTTGGAAACCCCAGCCCTGCACAAGAAATAGGGTCCCCAAGCCTAAATGTCCAGAATCAGCTGTGGAAAAGGATCCAGCTGAGGGTCTGTTAGAGTAGCATCTCCATTGCCCATGTTCCCTGTAAGTATTAGTGTATGTGTCTCATATCCCCTCGTGTTAAATGTATCCCCCAATTGTGTTGTGACCACTTTGATTGAAGGATAAGGTGGTATACAAAACTATCTAAATAAATAAAATAAATAAATCTTGGGGAGTGCAGGCACCACGTCCAGACGTCAAAAGCCTCTCAGGAGGACAGCAACTTCAATAGTCCAAAATGAAGGAATTGAAAGAGGAGATAGACTGGCTGACTGATTCCATTGGCAGCCGGAAGAAATCCTTGGCCCCAGCGGTGCTTAGGAAACTGGTGAGCAGGGGAATTCCTGTACACAGAGTCACTGTGCACTTTGATATGGATTGCTTTTACATACGAGTGGAAATGGTCTGTAACCCTGCATAAAGAGAAACAGCCTTTAGGGGTTCAACAGAAGAATGTGGTTGTTACGGGCAACTATGAAGCCAGAAAGCTTGGGGTTCAAAACCTCATGCCTGTCAGAAATGCCAAAGAAAGTGCCCTCAGCTGGTTTTGATTAGTGAGGAGAATCTGTCAGAATATAAAGCAATGTCTTACAGAGGGGGTCTTCTACTGAAGGGAGTTAGCTGGCAAGGCATATTCTGGCACATACTGAAGTCGTGTTGGGACATGTGTTGCCAGCTAGTGCAGGCCAAAGGGCCAATTCCTGCTCAGGAACAGCAACCTTGAGCCAGAGAGACTGGGGTAGCCAGTCCTATAGGCGCTCCTTGTGGCCTTGGGCAAGCCACTTAACTCTCCATTGCCTCAGGTACACATGTAGATTGTGAGCCCTTTGGAGACGAGGGAATATATCCAGTACCTGTTTGTAGTGTTTGTAAACTGCTCTAATGCCTTTCAGTCTGGGCGGTATTTCAAGAAAGATAAAGGGCCATGACTTAGTATGGGACGATTCCCCTGCTGTCTAAATCGTGTTAAGGTCATGAGTGGGTGGGGTAGGGGCAGAGAGTGGGCTTGGTTTGCTACATGCAGTTAATGCCTGGTTTACACTGTGTGCTAACTGCATTAGCCTGGGATCATCTAATGCCATCTCAATAGGTGGAGTTAAGTGCACTCATGCTAATATGACTTGTGATAAGGGACAGAGCTCAGCGTTAACTGCCGGGGAAATGCTTTCCATGCCGTGATGGTTAACACAGTGGTGTTATTTATTTATTATTTAGCATACATTTGTATACCGCTACTTCCAGCGATCAGTAGCGGGTTTGATTACATATTGGAAGCTGTCAAATCATGACTGAAAAATGTATAGTATATACACGTTGATTTGTAAGGTAAGCACAACACACATAATAATGTAGAGGGGGGAGGGAATTTACATAAGTACATTTTTTACATAGATGCATCCCTGGGTCTCTGGGTGGCAAAGCTTAGATCACGTGGATTTAGATAAAGTTGAACTGACTCTGAAATAGGTGAGTCTTGAGTTTTTTTCTAAAGTCTGTTAAGTCATTGGTAGCTCGGAGCTCCGGCAGCAGTTGGTTCCAGAGTGTCGGTGCTGTGTATGAGTATGCTCTGTTACTAGTACTGGCTTTAACAGATCTTGTATCTGCTGAAACTTGGAGGGTGTTAGAGTTTATGGTTCTTCTGCTTCTGTTGGGTGGTTGCGCACAGATTAGGGTGGAGAGGAAGGATGGTGCTATGTTATGCAAGAGTTTGAATGTGGTTGTTAGTATTTTATATTTTATACGAGCTGAGATGGGGAGCCAGTGAAGCTCAACCAGTACAGGTGTGATGTGTTCAGTAAGACTTTTTCTCATAATGATCCTGGGTGCCACATTCTGCGCCATTTGTAGAATGTTTAGGGTTTTCTTTGGTAGGCCCTGTAAAATGGCGTTGCAGTAGTCGAAATGTGGTATGATGAATGCTTGAGCAACGGATCTGAAATCATGAGGTTCAATAATACTCCGTATTGGTTGTAGAACTCTTAGTTTGTGGAATACTGCCGTGTTGGTTTTGCGGAGGTGTTTCTCCATCTTTAGTTCACTATCAAAGGTTACCCCTAGATATTTTATTTCTTTCTTTGTTTGGTATGTATTGTTGCATAAGGTTATTGTTGCAGGGGGGTCGAAATTTGTTTTTCTGGAGATATACATCACCTCAGTTTTCTTATGGTTGATCGCCATGCTGCTTTGTTGTAACCAGGTTTGCATCTCGCTTAGGCATGTTTCAAGTTGGATGTAGTTTGGGTTATCCGTGTCAAGTTGAGTGTACAGCATAATATCGTCTGCATAAATGTGGTAGTTGATTTTATGCTGTTGGAAGATTTTGCATAAAGGTTGCATATATACGTTAAAAAGGAGTGCTGAGAGAGCAGAACCTTGGGGTATTCCTTGGGTTTGGGGGAAAGCTTCTGATTTTTCGCCATTGAACTGTACCTGCTGCATTCTGTTTGATATGTATGAAGAGAACCATTTTAGGGGGGTTCCCGATATTCCTATTGATTTGATTCTGTTTATGAGGGTTCCATGGTGAACTGTATCAAAAGCGGCTGAGATGTCAATGAATACGAGTATAAACACTTTCTTTTTGTCTTCTAAGCCTTTGAGGAGGTTGTCAAGCAGTGCTAGAAGTAGGGTTTCCACCCCATGATGTTGCCTGAAGCCGCATTGCTGTTTATCTAGGGTGTCATTGTCATCCAGGTGGTCTTGCAGTTGTAGTAGGACTGCCTTTTCAATGATCTTTGCTAGGAAAGATATGCTGGATATTGGGCGGTAGGATGCTGGGTCATCCTTGCTGAGTGTGTTGTTTTTTAGAATAGGTCTTATGATAGATTTCTTAAGTTCAGTAGGCATGATTCCTTGTTGAAGTGATAGGTTTACTATATGCAAGACGTGATGGGCTATGTCTTGCTTCACTGCCTTAACCCATGCTGTCGGGCAGGGATCTAGTGGGGAGGTGGTGGTGTTTATGTTCATGATTATGTTTATAATTTGCTGTTCTCCGATTTTGTGAAAGTTGCTCCAAACCTGGTCTTGACTTGTGCTGGTCTCCATGTTGAGTTGCGGTGCCGGGTGGGCAGTGTCCAGGCATTGCGTGGGTTTTGTAGCTGTCAGTTTGCTTGCGTAGTGATTTGCCAGGGTTTGGGTCTTTATTATGTTGTCGAAGTGGTCGGCCTGTGATGTTTTGGTTAGTGATTTGACGAGTTCGAATAACTCTCGTGGCCTATTGATAGCCTTGTTTAATAAGTTAGTGTGATGCGTTCTTTTCGCGGAGTTGACGTCCTCTTTGTACTTTGCGAGGAAGGTCAGGTAGTCAGCTTTGTGTTCGATGGATTTGGTTTGCCTCCATTTTCTCTCCGATCTACGGAGTTCCCTCTTCAATCTTGTCAGCGTTTCCGTGTACCAGGGTTCTGATCTGGATTTAGTTGTGTTCGATGAGGTTTTCCATGTTGGGTTTGATGCCTCTTGTATTCCTGTGTTCCATCTGTTTGTTAGACCATCGAGGTCCGTGCATTCCAAATCTATGTGGGATGAAATTGTGCTTATGAGATTTTCCTTGTTGAATTTATTGAATTTCCTTTGAGTGTGTAGCGTTCTTCTGGCTTTTGTGTTTTTGGGTAGGGAGGGCAGTTTTATTTTGAGATCAATTTGGTGGTGGTCTGACCATGGTACTTGGGTTATCCTTATCACAGGTAATTCTTTGTTTAGTTGCTGGTTGGTGGGTATGAAAACCATGTCCAGAGTATTTCCCTTGTCATGGGTGGCGTCGTTTATTATTTGCTGGTACCCAAGTTGGGCCATGGCTTCTAAGAAGGTGTTCGCGTGAGTAGGTGGAATTGATGCTAAATTTAGGTCTCCCAGGATGATTTGGAATTTTTTGATTTGGGTGGTAGAGATGCTTTCTAGTGCTGTGGCTAGTGCTTCGTGGTGCGACGAGGGGGATCTGTAGATTAGGCAGATGGATACTGCCGTGTTTTCTACTTTGAGTATGTCAAGGTCCATATTTGAGGTTAAGGAAGTGCTCATTAGTTGTAAGCTGGTCTTGGCTGCTATAAGAACTCCTCCTCCCCTTTTATTGGCGCGTGAGCAGTTGTATAGTTTGTATCCGGGTTTGCTTATTTGGTTTATTATTGCGGAGTCAGAGTCAGTGATCCAAGTTTCCGTTATACAGAGGATGTCAGGTTGTTCATCAGTGATGAAGTTGTAGATGATGTGTGCTTTGTTCCTTATTGACCTTGCGTTGATAAGGATGATGTTGCATGTGTCATGCGCTGGTTGGAA
Source organism: Ichthyophis bannanicus (assembly GCA_033557465.1). Classification (NCBI taxonomy): domain Eukaryota; kingdom Metazoa; phylum Chordata; class Amphibia; order Gymnophiona; family Ichthyophiidae; genus Ichthyophis; species Ichthyophis bannanicus. The sequence continues at coordinate 856,231,466 of CM066032.1, forward strand.
AGCCCGTAGGAGTTTGGATTGGGTTACCAAGGGCTTGTTTCCATGGGTGCACTGTGACTTAGTTTTACGATACTTCCGTGACCTGTTTTGCCTGGCAAGGGTGGGACTTTGAATTGATATGGTTGCAGGTTCATCAATGGCAAAGTGGTTTGGGTTGTGTTGAGGCAGTGAGGGTATTGAGAGAGGGTAGAGAAAGTAGATTGGGCTACATATGTGTGGCAGAAAGTAGTGCGAGTTTGGGTTGGATGTGTGTGTTGAAACCAATATGCACATACATAGTATTAGTAAAGTGTTGAGGGGCTCCATTACCCAATTGTTTAGAGGTCTTTTGTGTAAAGTAGGATATTGGGCTGGCCTTTAAGTGCTGCCTTTGTATCGATATATCAGACAGTGGCCTGGGATCTGCAGTCGGATACAATGTCAGAATAACAGTTAATGGCCTGGTGTTTGCAGGGGTTTGCAATAACAAAGTATCATGGGTTTGCAGTAACAGTGTATCAGACTGGCCTAGTATTTGCAGATGGTATGCAGCAACAATATATCAAGCATTGGCCTAGTATATGCAATTGTTTACAGTGTCATACAGTGCAGATGGTTTGCAGAAACAATATATCAAGCATTGGCCTAGTATATGCAATTGTTTACAGCATCAGTAATAACATACAATGCAGATGGTTTGCAGAAATTACAGTGTCAGTAATAACATACAGTGTAGATGGTTTGCAGAAACAATATATCAAGCATTGGCTTAGTGTATGTAATTTTACAGTGTCATTATAACAGATAGTGGCCTAGCATAACAGACAGTGGTCTAGCATGTGCAGTTAGTTCAGAGTAATATATCAGACATTGTCTAGTATATGGAGTTGGTATGTAGTATCAGTATCTGCTCAATGGTAAATTAATGAGTGGCTCGGTTTATGAGGGTTCTTTGTTTCTTTTAGGTCAGTATTATGTTGTCGAAAGGCATATAGTGGTGTGGGTTTGCAATGACCTCTGCTTCTTGGGTTTGGACTGTGTTAGAGGGCTTACCTCCTCGCGTGGATCTCGGCCTTTGTGGTTCCATTGTCTTCTTCTTGCGGTAGGGGGTTAGAACCTGGCTGGGTGATCAGCGTTGTTTGACGTCTGCGATGATGGTACTGCTTTCTGCCACTGCCTAACGGCCACGCCAAAGGGCCCTCTGGCAAGGCCCTCAGGCGCGGGCCTGCCAGGCGCGGGCACGCCCTGCAGGGACGCCGCTTAAATGCGGTTTGGAAGGCTGGCTCCCACTGCCCCGATTGGGCAGGAGCGCCGGGGGGTGGGGGGGGGGGGGGGGGGGGTGGAGGGACCCAGCAGCGGCTCCCTCTCTGCAAGGACGCCGCTTAAATGCGGTTTGGAAGGCTGGCTCCCACTGCCCCGATTGGGCAGGAGAACCGGGGGGTGGAGGGACCCGGCAGCGGCTCCCTCTCTGCAGGGACGCCGCTTAAATGCAGTTTGGAAGGCTGGCTCCCACTGCCCCAATTGGGAAGGAGCGCCGGGGGGTGGAGGGACCCATCAGCGGCTCCCTCTCTGCAGGGACGCCGCTTAAATGCGGTTTGGAAGGCTGTCTCCCACTGCCCCAATTGGGCAGGAGCGCCAGGGGGTGGAGGGACCTGGCAGCAGCTCCCTCTCTGCAGGCACGCCGCTTAAATGCGGTTTGGAAGGCTGGCTCCCACTGCCCCGATTGGGCAGGAGCACTGGGGGGTGGAGGGACCCGGCAGCGGCTCCCTCTCTGCAGGGACACCACTTAAATGCGGTTTGGAAGGCTGGCTCCCACTGCCCCGATTGGGCAGGAGCGCCGGGGGGTGGAGGGACCCGGCAGCGGCTCCCTCTCTGCAGGGACGCCGCTTAAATGTGGTTTGGAAGGCTGGCTCCCACTGCCCCGATTGGGCAGGAGCGCCGGGGGGTGGAGGGACCCGGCAGCGGCTCCCTCTCTGCAGGGACGCCGCTTAAATGTGGTTTGGAAGGCTGGCTCCCATTGCCCCAATTGGGCAGGAGCGCCGGGGGGGTGGAGGGACACGGCAGCGGCTCCCTCTCTGCAGGGACGCCGCTTAAATGCGGTTTGGAAGGCTGGCTCCCACTGCCCCGATTGGGCAGGAGTGCCGGGGGGTGGAGGGACCCGGCAGCGGCTCCCTCTCTGCAGGGACGCCGCTTAAATGTGGTTTGGAAGGCTGGCTCCCACTACCCCGATTGGGCAGGAGCGCCGGGGGGTGGAGGGACCTAATGAAGCATGTTAGATGCAACAACTTAGCATCCTTTAGTAAAAGGGCCCTAAGGTCACCGAGTTGTTAGAAAAATTTAGCCCATTAGTTGAAAGACTTGGATTGGATGAAAACTTTATTGACCTCACTAAGATAATAGAGAAGAGATTAAAACAGCTGGAGAGCACTGCGGTTTCTGTGTCTGCACATGTTTATAATCAGAATTTAAGTGATACGATACCTGTCTGTCCAGCTCAGATAGCAGCAGAGATGAAAGAAGCACTGTATCACAGACGAGGGCTTGCAGGCTGTTCAAGAGTGGCCTCTATGAAGCTGTTCTTCAAGCTGGTATATAGAACCTTTCAACCAATCACAACACAACAGTGAGCCCAACTCTATAAACATGCTCACTAAAACAAAGATGGGATATCTGATATGCGTTGAAAATTCAAAAGGGGGGATCTTCAGCGGCAGCGGCTAGCCATTGCCACTGAATTTAAAACCTGGATAATGAATACCGAGTCTATATCCAGGTCGGCCAGAGAGCTTCAAAGATAACCAGGCAGTGGCGATATTCAACCGCTGCTTGGTTAGGTTCCGTGGCAAACAGGCCAGCCTTTAAGATGTCTAACTTTTGCCACTTCGGGATTACTGGGCAGTGGCTGAATATCGCCTCTGCTTGGTTATCTAGGGTGCCACCTCTGCTCCAACCCCAGAACGCTCCGATGTTAGCCATCTAGCATCAGGGTGTTTAGTGCCACTGAATATTCCTAGGTATCATCACTGATCATGTCAGTGATACTTAATATCCTGGTTGCCGCAGTTCATCGCTCTGAATATCGCACCCAAAGATTATAATGCAGGAGATTAAAAAAACCTCAGTATCCACGTTGTTAAAAGGAACTCTTAGGGGTATGTTTACTAAAACCCTGCTAATGTGCGGGCCGCGCAAGTGTGCGGGTGCCATATAAGGAGTGGGCATTTCTTTCTGAAAAAAGAAAAACCGGGATTTAAATATGCGCTAAGGTGCGCGGCGCCCATTTGCGCCCCGCACATTAGCACATGAGAAAGCTGCGCGGGAGGCATAAGTGGAGCGCTGATGTGTAAGGAGGAAGAACAGAGCCACAGCACAGTGGTTAAGACACTGACCAATGGTACAGGGATCAGGGGTTCAATCCCCCACAGTGCCCAATGAACAAGGCTGGCTGAGGCATTACATGTTATGGGGAAGATTGCTTTAGGAGGCATTTCATGTTTATTTTAATTATCACTACTAGCAAACGCACTCTCAAAGCGTGTTAACATAAGGCGCCCCATAAGGCACATTTTAAAGTGCACTGTCCGCCAAGGCACCCTAGAATGTTGCTTATAGGGCGCTTTATAGGGTGCCGTATGAGGTACCGCAAGGACAGTGTACTGTTTTTGATGGCAGCACTGTGCAGTTTAAGGAATGAAAAGCATAAGTAGGTGCGCTGACATGCAAGGAGGAGCAGCAGTGGAGCACAATGGTTAAGGCACTGACTGCTGATACAGGGGTCATGAGTTTGCTCCCCAGTGTGCCTAATACGTAAGGCTGGCTGAGGCATCAGCTTTGCAATGTACATTTTGTTTCCTGTAGCACTTTATTTTTATTTTATTAATTGCTGCCAGCAAACACGCCCTCATGTGCCGTAATTGAAGGTGCCGTATTAGGCACCCTATAAGGCACTCCATAGGGCACATTATAAAGTGCACTGTCCGCCATGGCACCCTAAAATGTCCCCTAAAGGGCACCCTATAAGTTGCGTCACAGGATAATGTATAGTGCACCTTACATGGATGGGAACCATAAGGTGCCCTATAGGGCGCCCTCAGAGGCACCTTATGGGTACAGTACGCTGAGGGTGTATTTGCTGGCAGCAAAAATGTACATTAAAAAGAGATAATACTTTGGGTAGCCCTATCAAATAACCCCACTGTGGGTTTGAACCCATGACCTCTGGCTTCGCAGGCAGTGAAGCAACCATTGGGCTACAGCTCTACAGCTACTAGCAAGCCCCAGGCTGGCTGCAGAGAGCCTGCACGTCACCACACAGACAGTCTGTTGTGGTCACCAGGATAGGGTTAGCACACCCGTACCCCTGATGCACTGCACATGCAAATCAGCTGTCCACAGATAAACACAAGATGCGGAATGCACCCCCACAGCACCTCGGCCTGGTAGGGGGAAGTGACCATGTGCACCCCCACAGTACCTCGGCCTGGTAGGGGGGTACCGACCGTGTGTTTTACTGGCACAGAGTAGCTACACACCGTCACATTGTGCGGGTACTGTGCTCACCCTGAGGGTTTGGTGAGGCGCCCAGCACCAGGTCCACAGCACCTTCCATGGCTGAATGAGGCCATGCTGGAGGTCCAAAGCAGTGTTGAACTGTGAGATAGGTAGTTTCTGTAGAAACACCTTGGATGTCTCAGTCAGGTGGGCCATGTACCACCCCCCAGAGCTGACAGGGGCAAACAGGGCCTCCTATCAATAAATCCACATTCTACCTCCCTGCAATGGTGGCAGTAGAGGGGACCATCAACCCCAGTCCTGCTGGGGAACAGACACCCTACAGGGCAGTCAATGCAGCTCTGTACACATCCATAACCCAATAGCAGACAGACATTAGGCCTGGATATGCTAAGCTGCATCCCACCACTATCTGATATTCTACTGCAGCAAGCCTTCAGCCACTGCACCCTGCAAGACACTCCATCAAGACACATACCAGCTGCAAACAGTCTGCTAGCTAGTCCATAGTGCATGTTCCCAGTGGAAATACATGCACCCAGAACTGGGATGTCAGCATAAACAAGCAGATAAATCAGTGACTGGGCCCCAAAAGGAAATCCACAAATATCACATGAGAAAAATACTATATAGCACTATGGGGGTGCCTAGCCATGCTGTCATCACTGCACAGTCAGGGTGAGAGTGATCCCCCAGCAGGACATACTGAGGTCACCCTGTCAGTGTAGGTGGTGGCCAGGCACTACAATGTCCCAGCCAGTGCCCTATGCCCTGTGCAGATGCATCCTGGACAGGTCACCCTGTCCGGGCTATACCCATGGTACCTTGCTCCTCATTATGCACATTGGCAGGCCAATACTGGCAACAGTGCTGGCAGTGTGGGCTGTGGAAGGTGTTTGCAGCCACCACACACTGTATAGACCAGAGCTACTCAATTCCAGTCCTGGTGGCCCGCAACCCTGCAGGTTTTTGGGATATCCCTAATGATATGCATGAGATATATATGCATTAGAGATAGCCTGCCAACCTGACTGGTTTGTGGCCCTCCAGGGCTGGATTTGGAGACTCCTGCCTTACACCTCTGTCATTTAAGATTGTGAGTGAGCAAGGTACAGATGTTCTAGACTTCAAAAGGGTAGATAGAATGTGTCACATTCCTCCTAGATTCTCAACACCACCAAAATGTTGTCTAATAGACAATATTTTGGTGGTGGTGAGAAGCAAGGAGGAATGTGACAAATTCTAACCTCTTTGATGTCTTGGACATCTGCACCTTGCCCACTTACAATCTTAAATGACAGAGGTGTAAGGCAGGGGTCTCCAAATCCAGCCCGGTTGGCAGGCTATCTCTAATGCATATATATCTCATGCATATCATTAGGGATATCCCAAAAACCTGCAGGGTTGCGGGCCACCAGGACTGGAATTGAGTAGCTCTGGTATAGACAGACACACACTTCCACACCTATGCCAACATTGTGCTACTATAGAGGGTTTTAGCAGCCCTGCCCACCACACCAGTCCTGGGCACAGTACAGGCATGGATATGCTATGCAATACTGTTGGGGGTCACTCCCCAGGGTGGTAAACACTGTCAGAGACCAGACCTGAAGCACACACCGCAGACATCAGAAAGATTGTTATGATGGAGCTCAATGAGCAAACCGTGCTTAACGTAGGACTTGCTATCTGCCAGTAATCATAGGAAACGTTTGATAGTTGTGTACCGTATACTCAGGTGTAGGGTGACATTGCTAAGGTATGCAAGTGCTAGTATTGGGAGATGCACGCAGGGCCCAATGTCCTGCCTCTCCAGGAGGCATTAGCCAATGGGGCCTGTGGGTGTGGGTGTGTCTGGCCCTGTTGGCTGCTGCTTTACGGCAGAGGTTCCCAACTCCAGTCCTGATGTGCCAAACACTGTTCGGGTTTTCATGCTGTCCGTCATGAATATGCATGGATACATCTGCATACCATGGGGGTGGTGCATAGATATGCAGCACAGGCATCTTTATTAGAGGCAGCATGGAAACTGAATGGTGTTTGGCCCTCCTGGACTGCATTTGGGGGATTCTGCCATAGGTAATGCACATTTCTATGGTGTTTGTGCTGTGTAGCGTAAAATAGAGGGTTTTGACCCATGCGTATGGTCTCAGCAATACTGGTTCAGTCTTTACTACCATGATTTTTTCATGGGTAAAATAAGGGGATTGGTTTGCCAGGAGCCCCAGCTGGGATTTGAACCTGTGACCTTCTGGTCCTAAAGGCACTGGCTGTGTCCGCTGCACCACTGTCTTAGCACAAAAGCACTGCAGCTGTTTGTCAGACAGGGCCTGTCTGTTGGAGGGCACTGCACCCACGTGAAGGGGGCTAGGCCACCGTCTGCTGTGGGCAGCAGCCACTGCCCCCTCCACCAACGGTACCCCTCCGCCACCATGCTGACATGGCCTTATACTGCTGAAAGCATCACAGCTAAATGATATGTGGCCCTCCAGGACTGCATTGAGGGGACTGTGGTCTAGGTAATGCGCATGTTTCTGGTGTCTGTGCTCTGTAGGGTAAAATAGAGGTGTTTGGACCAATGTTCCCTCTAATTTTCTGTAGGCTGTGTGCGCATAAAATATCAGCTCTGCAGCTTTTGAAGGAAGGTTAAATTTTTGTGCACCACATAACGACACTCGGAGTTATATACTTTAAAATGTGACTACACATCAGAATACAGTATGTACACCACATTGATTGCACTAGAAAATATTGTAGAACTTGTGAAAACCATAAATACACAACAACTTTTCAATTTTAAGAACGTCTGTGTTGTTTTCTATCAGAATCAGAACCGTAATTTTTGTGCGCTCTGTTGTAAAGTATGTGCGCTCACTCGGCAAGGTGTGTGCGTGCGCACACGCGCACAGCTTAGAGGGAACAGTGGTTTGGACCATGCTTATGTTATCTGCAAAAAAGGTTGGTCTTTACTATCATGGTTTAGTGGTGGGTAAAATATGGGGATTGGGTTTGCAGGAGCCCCAGCTGGGACGTGAACTGGTGATCTTTGGCTCCTGAACACACTGTCTGTGTTCACTGCACCACACTGTGGCCACAGAGACAGTGCAGTCCCTGGAGATAGGAAACCTGGCCACAGGAGTCGGAAACCCTGCCCTGCACAATTTCACTGTGGGATTATTCACCTTGTATGGAGACAGAGCGTAAAAAATAATAATTATTATTTTTACGCTCCGTCCCCATACAAGGTGAATGATCCCACACTGCAATTGTGCAGAGCAGGGTTTCTGACCCTGCTCTGCACAATTTCACTGTGGGATCATTCACCTTGTATGGGGACGGAGCGTAGACCCTTCTAAAATTCATATTTCTTTTTTGGGGCTTTCTTGGGAGTGATTTCTGATGTTTTCCATGACTATCACTATTGCCCAGCTGGATTATAATTTATTAGAATTTTGTTGTGGTCATTTTCAATTTTTATTTGCTATTTTGTTCTGTGCACATGTATCACACTGCTCACGTTTTGTAGGTTTCCCTGGTTTTGCTGTACATTGCTGACAGAAATGGTTTCTCTTCCCTTTAAATCGGCTCTAGCGCGAGGTTTTCACTCGCGGTATTTTTTTAGTTGAATTTCAGCCCCGCTTCTGTGCGGGGAGCCTCTCCCCTCCCACTCTCCGCCCATTGACCCCGTCCCTCCGCCCCTCGGGAGCCTTCCTCCGCCTTCGGAATGCCTTTCCACGCCTCTATCACACATCAGTGCGCCGCGCACTTGTGCGGGCCCGTTAGTGCAGCGCGCACATGTGCGGGGCACAAAAATGCACTATTAGCGTGCGCTAAGGTACCTTAGCGCACGCTCAAGTGCGCCCCGCACAATTGCGCGGTTTAGTAAACATACCCCTTAGTGAATTAATCTAGTCACTAGTCCAAAATATCCCTCCTTTTTTAAAAATGTTTTATCTATAACTTTTAATATATTTTGTTTCAGTGCTTTCAAACAGTTCAAAAACTTATCTGGCTCAAAAAATGACTTGATGGAACACCCGAATGGAGGCCTTTGTTTTCTCCTCTTGGCTTCATTAGGGTGATCTAATTATATCTATAAAACACTGAAAAATCGTACATGGATGATAATTTTATGTTGTGAAATGGGAGTAAACAAAAATGTGTGTTTTTTTGAATGGTTGAACATGTGTCATGAATGAAAATTGAATGGAAAGATTCCATTTTCTTGACCTTAACACAATGAAGTAATACATTTTTTAGATGTTCAAATTATACAGCAAGATGATTGCTTTTCTGCAACTATTTACAAATAAAGGCACATTTTAGAAAGACCATTTATATGGTGGTAGAGACATCCAAGTGCAAACATCTGCAAATCTATGCCAGTTTTATTTAGAAGGGCGTGTGGACACATGTAAAATCAACATATGTAAAATGTAAAATCAACATATCTCTGCCCCCACTGTGGACATTTGCATTGTATCAAACAAGGAAGCACAGGAATGTGCAGGTATGCGCATCCACGTGCAGCGGGAGGAATCATTTCAAAAGATACACATGGGAAGAATCGACATCAGAAACCTATTAACTTACATCTGTAAGTGCCAACTTTTTAATACTTCTCCAAATGTCCTCAAACAGGGGTCAACCCAATATACACCGCCATTCAAATCGAGTCAAGTAACTTCAATTGACCATGTGCCAGCCATGAAAATGTTTATTTATAGGACCAAGTTCAATTACTGTAGTTGGTGTTTCCAACCACAGCTTACCAGCTAGGTCCAAGTTGCTGCATTTATGTGAAGGCACATTTTACAAAGGACATCCAAGTGCAATCTGGGGTGTCAAAGCGAGAACATCCGGGAAAAAAAAGCAGACGTGCAAGTTCAAGCATGACTTCACAAACATGGACGTGTCCGATATGGATGTCTATGGAAACGTCAACATAGACATCCCCAGAGTAGCATTTTAGAACAGGGACATCTAATTGCTTAATTAGACTGACCTCAGCTACAAGCAAGTAGTGACAGATCCTACCCATCAAAGTGGAAACCTCTTGGACCTAATCTTCATCCCTCAGCATGACATGATTGTGATGAACAAAATTGAACTCTCTATTACCCCCGTCCCTTGGTCTGACCATAACCTAAAAACTTTTCAGATACCAGCATGTCAAACCACAGACTACCCACTAAACTCAACTGGATGCAAAAGATCTACAAGATTCAAACAACTAGACAATGAGGACTTTAAAAACAATGTACTCCCAAAACTTGCCCAACTATCAACTAACCTCAATGATATTGTAAACAACTGGAACAATACCCTTTCCTCATACTCTCATCTTCCAACTATGATCAAAAAGCCGACACCTGACAACCGAGTTGCAAAAAAGCAGTCTGCCCCATGGTTCTCCATGAACTACGTACCTCACTCCTCCACCTCAGAAAGCTCGAGATGGAGAAATACACGTAATTCCTCTGACCAAACTACCTACTTAGAACATCTTTTTTTTTTTTTTTTATTTATAGAAAATTTTTACAATTGAAACAAGAAAGTTAATAATTCACTCTCTTGAAGAAACAGGATGACACATGAAAAGAAAACAAATCAAGAAAGGTACACAATCTCATGAGGCAAAAAAACAAACAAATGTGTCAATCCACCCAAGTCCACTACACAAGGGGGCCTTTCATACAAACATCAACCAAAATGTACATAGTAACAAAGCAGCTAATCAAGTTCAGACATTTCAAACATAAGCTCATTTGGAGGGCACAATAGAGGCTTCTAGTCACCTGGCACTTATAAAGGCTAGTAGCTGGGAGGGCTAAAAAAAAAACATAGGAAACAGCCTGATATTTCACCAGGCACTTGCAAGGATGTTTAAGAAAAAAGAGTGACCCCAGCTGTAAAACCCCTGGATGTAACAAAAGAAACTCCCTGCGCCGCTTCTGTGTTTCCCTTGACAAATCTGGATATATACGAACAGCAAAGCCTCGGAAAGTAACCTTTCGTTTACGAAAAAAGAGCTTGAGCAACCACTCTCTATCCGAGAGGAGGGCAAAAGTTACCAGTAAAGTAGAAGGCTCCAAAGAGTTGGTACCAGAAGTTTCCAACATACCAGTAACATTTAAAGTATCACCTTGCACTAAGCCCCCCTCTAAATCTCTGCTAGGGGTACCACGCTTCCCAATCGGTAAATAATAAATTTTTACCAAAGGTGGCATTAATTCTGGAGAAACTCCCAATACATCCAGCAAATACTCTTTAAACATATCCTTAGGACTTATAGAGCGTGACCTAGGAAAATTAACAATTCTCAAATTATTAAGACGGGAAAAATTTTCCAGCTGTTCCAGCCTCATTTGTGCAGTTAAGGAACACTTTTTAAAAGTCTCAGACTGATCTTCCACACTAGATAGTCTATTCCGAATATCTTCTTCCTCAGCCACCAAGCCAGTGACTTTCTGCTCTAATTCAGTTAAAGTCCTCTTCTTCGTATTCACTTTAATTGATAGAGAAGAAATTTGAGGAAACAAAGCTGCACCTAGCGAGGCAATAGCATTCCAAATAGATTCTAACGTAAAGTCCACAGGGCGCTGCAAGGAGAAAACCAATTCAGAGTCCAACGCGGGAACAACTTCCTCCATCGGTGACAGGCACCCCTCCTTCAGACACCGAAGCTGGAACACACGGGAGCTCAATCTCAGCTCCACTAAACGGCTTCTCGAGCCCACCTTTTCCTGGCCCAAACAAGGTATCGCCTCTCACCGACCCAGTAGGGGAGGAAACCCTCAGGAAGCCTTCCGGCAATGTGTGGCTACGGGGAACCTTCAGCGCCGGGCTCAATACTGGGGAGGACGACTCTGCCAAAGCGGCTGCCGAGCATTCCAACTCCGACGAAACCGCTAGCCGGCTCACTCCACCAGGCGCGTCCGAACTCTGTGCTGCACGAAGAAGGTAAGAGTCCAAAGGACCAGATACTGCGGAAACCGGCATCGAGGCAGCAGAGGGCTGGGAGGGCACCAACCCTGATTTGCCTTTCCGTTTTTTCCCCATAAGAAAATTCGTGCTCACACATCAAAGAGTGCTGCCGCCATCTTGAAAACGCCCCCAAATCCTACTTAGAACATCTTAAACGACATCGTGAATCAACTTGGGCTAAGAAAAAAGAATTCCATTCCGATATCCTCAGCCGCTCACTGAATAAACCAAGGGAATTATTTAATCTAGTAAAGTCCTTTATCAATCAACCATCCCCACCACAACAAGAAGGGATTCAACCCCAAGCCTATGCGAACTATATTCAATCCAAAGAATAAAAACTGCAACACCACAAGAACCTGTCCAGACTTCCCATCCGCAGTCTTCAATCACCAACCTCTCACCATCCTCTGCAAAAACCATAAATGAAGTTATCACCTCCATCAACACAACAACTGCACCAACTGACCCATGCCCAGCACACTGGATAAGAATTATGTGCACACAACTCAGCCCATTTATTGCTAACATAGCGAAGCTATCATTTGAATCCGGCATCTTCCCAGATGCTCTCAAACATACATCCATCCGTCCACTACTAAAAAACAACCAACTTGACCCAAAGAAGGAAGACTCATACTGACCAATCTCTAGTATCCCATTACTAGCTAAAATTCTTGAGAAATTAACTCTCAGACAAATTACACAGCATATAGACTCATTTTCTCCTTTAGATCCATGTCAACATGGATTCAGGGAAGCCCATGGTGTGAAAACTCTCCTAACGACATTAACCAACACACTAATCAACAGCATTGACAATCTGAAAAATGGCTTTGCTCTAATATTCCTTGATATAGCAGCTGCGTTCGATTCCGTTGATCACACGCAACTACTGAAGCGACTTCATGAGAAGGGAATTCAGAATCGTGCTTGGGACTGGTGCAAATCCTACCTGGAAGGCAGATGGCAACAAGTCCGTATTGGTAATGCCACTTCTAATCCCTTTCAGCAGAAACAAGGTGTAACACAAGGCTCCTCCTTGTCTGCGCTGCTGTTCAATATCTATATGCAGCCAATCTGTGACATTACACGCTCTTTTGGTATATCCTGCCTTATGTATGCAGATGATGTGTTATTATTCTCACCGATATCTGTATCATGCCCAAACTATTCAGTATTAATCAACTGTTTTAATGCAATAACTGATTGGCTACTCTCTCATAACCTCCGTATTAACTTCAAAAAGACTGAAGTTCTAATAATCACAAGGAATAAATGTTTCTCCCCCCCATCATCTCTAAAAGTTAGAGATGCCGAACTCCCAGTTAATTCCAATATACGATATCTGGGAGTAATACTTGATCAAAGGTTAGACTTCAAGGAACATATAAAACGCACCGTAAAGGCGGTTTACTTCAAGATTAAAACCCTTCGTCACCTGAGACCTATGATGGAGTATGACGACTTCTGCACCATCTTCCAAGCTCTGGTCACACCGCACTTTGATTATGCTAACATAATACTCCATGGCCTGCCAAAGATAACAATCAACCCTCTACAATTAGCCATGAATGCAGCAGCCCGTGTCCTCTGTGGATCATCAAAGTGTGAGCACATCTCTCCCATTCTAGAGAAGCTTCATTGGCTCCAAATAAGCTGCAGAATCCGATATAAGGCCATCCTTACTACCTTTAGGGCCTTCAATAATATTTCTCCAGCATCCATCTCTGATCTCATCACACACACAACAAACAACAGATCCAGGAGATCTCCAGCCGTTGACACCCTACTTATACCAAAGGTTTCCATAAAAGATAACCAGTCATCCATCAATAGGTCATTTTCGAACTATGCTCCTAGGTGTTGGAACAAACTCCCTCCCAACATCAGAGCAATTAAAGACATTAAACAGTTCAAAAAAGCCCTTAAACACCACCTTTTCATCACACACTTTATACACCTAAACACCCCTTCCTCTCCCACACCCTCTCAACCTCATACCTACCCTAACTAACTGCACAGATTATATATATTACCTACATGTATTTTGCTAGAAATGTATATGATTTCCCTGTTTACTTCCATGTTATTATTCCTGTTATTTGTAAAATAGGTCTGATATATCTGACCAGTGTTATATTGTTTCAATGTAAACCGCACTGATGACAAATAGCGCGGTATATAAGAAATTTTAAATAAATAAATGGTTAGAGTAATGGGTTAGCAGCAGGGTAGCCAGGGTTCAAATCACAATTTGGTCCTTAGTGATCTTAGGCTAGTCACTTAACTCTCCATCTTCTCTACACTCTCTGGATGTTTAAAGGCCAAAACAAGCACTTTCCTTATGTCTATTCCTGCCTGGAGCAGATCTAAGCATGGATGTGTCTGCAGACGTCCATTGCACTCCCCACACCACCTGCCTATTTGTGATGTCTTTAAAAGCCTTTTGTAAAATGCTTTCAGACATACAAGTGCAAGTCTTCAGATCTCCAAAGTACAACTAAGACTTTTAAAATGACCCCTCTTTTCAAATACTAAAGGCCGCTTTATGTTTTCACATTTTTCATATTGTTTAATTTTTTTAAAAATCTTTGTAACATAAACATCACTAATTTCAGAACACTTATCTTAGCAGTCCATCAACTCCACCAGTTCTCTGGTCAAATCGGACTCAGTGATGGGTTTCAAACAAAACCATCAGCTAAAGTTCTGCACCAGGGATTCAATCAGCCAAAGTTCTACTTCAAGAATCTATTCATTTGATCTGTTGAAACCCTTAAATCAGCCATCCAAAGCACTAAGAGATGGCTGGCTGATATAAGGGTTTCAGTATACCAAATGAATGGATTCTTGAAGTAGAACTCTGGCTGATTGAATCCCTGGTGCAGAACTTTAGCTGGTGGTTTTGTTTGAAATCCATCACTGAGTCAAATCTGACCAGGGAACTGGTGGAGTTGATGGACTGCTAAGATAAGTGTTCTAAAATTAGTGATGTTTATGTTATAAAGATTTAAAACAAAATTAAACAATACAAAAAAATTTGAAAACATATAGTGACCATATGTGGCCATATGCAGCATGAGGCACTGACACAAGGCTACACAGTCACTAGAGGTTTAAAGAAAATATACTTTATTTTGGGAATAAACAACGAAGCAAACAATTCTGGCCCTTCTTGGTTCTGCAATACACATAGGGCAAAAACACACTGTTGCTCCAGACTTTTCCCCCTGCTGGAACAGTTCCTTAATTAGTCTTGGCAGGACTGATCTGCTGGGTTCCAGCACTAACAGTACTTCTGAAGTAAAGAAACGAAACTGGTTCATCCAAAGTTCCTTCACTCTGGGCAGCACAACTCAGTCCTTGGCAGCAGGGCAACATAACCATAAATAAACAGTAGCTCTCTGTGGCACAAGAGACCCCCAGCCGAGGAGAAGTGTAACAGCCAGGCTGAGTACACAATAACAAACTTAAACACAGCCCTACCTTCTCAACAGTCTCCCTTTCAAAGGTAAGTGGTATCCATGTATGTTTATGTTTATGTTTATTAATTTGATTGACCACCCTTCATTGGTAAGCAGAGCGGTTTACAAAAAAAATAATTCTTCATTACAGAAGGCACAAGGCCGGAAAAAGAAAAGAAAATTACAACTTAATAAAAGTGGATAGGCAGAAACAAGAGAGGAGGGACAGCAGAGGAAGAGGAGAAGGCTAGGAGGGAGAGGGGTTGAAGGCAAGGGAAAAGAGGTGGGTTTTCAGGGCGTGTTTAAAGGTAGGGTGGTGGGGCTCCAGACGGAGAGTGGAGGGAAGGGAGTTCCAGAGAGCCGGACCGATAAAGAAAAAGGCAGAGGAGCGGGTAGATTGGAGGTGAGCAAGTGAGGGGGAGGGTAGTGTGAGGCGGTTGAGGTGGAAGGAGCGAGGGGTGTGCCGGGGGGTGTGAAAGTGGATGAGGTCGGCTAGGTACTGCGGTGTGGTGGTGTGAAGAACTTTGTGGACGAGCGTGAGAAGCTTGAATTGAATACGGAAAGAAACGGGAAGCCAGTGGAGACGGAAGAGGAGGGGCGTGACATGGTCTCTGTGGAAGGAAGAGGATACGAGACGGGCAGCGGTATTCTGGATTCGTTGAAGACGAGAGAGTTGGAGCTTAGACTCTCCCCAGCTGAGCTATGAGCCAGTGAAGCATTTCTCTTGTGAGAGTCTAAACCCTTGCCCTGGAGAATGCCTGTGGAGGGTGTAACCAGTTCCCAGGGTTTAAACCAGGAAGCAGGAGACCTGAGAGAGGAGCCCAGGGTTATTTGGAGTAGTACTTGCATGTCTATCATTGCCATGTTGCAAATCTAGATGTGTAAGTGCTGCTAACTAACCACATAGGCCTCCATCTTCCATCTTTCCCTCACTGAGATTAAGAGAGGGAACTAAGCATTGAAGATCAGAGCTGTACCAAGTCATAAATGTGCCCTGTGTGACTTGCACTTCCGATGCGTCCCCCCCCTCCCCCAGGTTTGTCATTTGCCCCATGCCCAGCATTTCCCCATCTTACCCAACACCTCAATATCCAGCCCGCTCCCTCCTGCACTGCCTGCCCTTACCCCATTGCCACCGCTTTTCGTATTCCCTTGGCGACGGTGGTGGCAGCAGAGCGGACCTCCAGTTGAAAAAATAAAACATGCGGGTCTTTCTGACTCCACGCTTGCATGCTTGTCTGGTCCTTCCCTCAGGACCAGACCAGCCATTCAAGCATGGAGTTGCACAGACCTGCATTTGCAGTCCCTCAGAGGAGGGGGGATCAGGCCAGCGTGCAAGCATAAAGTTGGAAAGACCCAGTTTTTTTTTTCAATTAGTAGCAGCGGGGCAAGGGCAGGCAGCATGGGGGGGGGGGGGGGGAAGGAGCCAAGGCCGCCAACCCCAAATGTGCCCCAATGTTTTTGTGCCCTGTGTGGCTACACCGCTCAAACAGGACTACGTTGGGGATGAAAGGGGATATCCCTCCCTGAATCCTTTCTTCAAAGGGATGGGCAAATGGAACACTTATTTTATCTATTTATGTCAGTGAGCTGGTGTAAATCCAGATGTGGACAATTTTAGTCTGCCAAGTGCAACCCCTATAAAATTTAGGGATACATTTGTAGATTTTGGTGCCGCTCTGGCTATGCCCCCATTATGCTCCTGACATGCCTTCATGAAACATAGAGGCATTTTTACTAAAGGTTGACGTTCATGACCCCTAGCACGCTGGACTGGCTTTGGGCACAATGGCCATTCCCTTACCCCCCATCCCCCACCCCTTTTCTCCTTAGCCACAAATAAGGCTGAACCCTTGTTTTTGTTTTCTAAACAGTTTTATTAGTGGGGTTTTTAGGCCACAGCTTGCGGATACAGATGAACACAATCATGTCAACCCTACGTACATTTTGTATATCAACAGTGAATAAATAATGACCAAACAATGAATACCCAAACCTTAGGCTAACTAATATGGAGGGGCACAACCATCCCAGCTGCCAGGTTTGGCCATCCCTGCCCGCCCCTTGGCCAGGGTTGCTGCCCCCCCTACCTCCCCGTCACCAACCGCCCCGTTTTGGTGCCCGGGTGGCCCGTGCTTCTGGTAAATCGGGGCCAGGCACCCTATCCCTTGGTACTTGGCCCCCCTTTATGCTGGGCTCAGGCACCCCCAGACCAGTACCTGAGCCCCCGCTAGCTGTGACAACCCTCCCCCCATCTTCCCTCCATTATCCTCTGGTGTGGGAGGGTGGGGTCGCGTTTCTCATCTGGGGAAAAAGGAAGATGCTGCCTCAGCCTCTTCCTTTTATCCCGGCTCCCGCCCCACCCCCTTTCCTACTTGCCAGCCTCGAGCCCTCCCCCACTGGTGGCTGGGTCATGTGGCTCACCCCCAACCGGCCCAATCCAGTTATTAATTAAAGTTAATGTGCGTTAAATACTGCCACTGCCCATTCATTTCTATGGGCCATTGTTGCATTTAACACACATTAACTTTCATTAAGGCATGTTAACCTTTAGTAAACATGCCCCATAGGCACAATATGAATATCTATGTGTAAAATGGGCCCTTTCTAAAATGGCCTTTAACACATGGATACGATTTGCACATATAAGTGGTCATATTTCTACATTAAATCGCGACTAGAATTTTAAAATAACTCCCTAAAATTTCAGATCAGAACACTTTGCTCAGTTATGACAAATCACATTTGCTTAGTAGGAGAAATAATTTACCATATGTACAATTTCTACGGTATAAAAAGATTTGTTGCACAACAGAGGCAAGTAAAATAAAAACAAAGGAGCTGATAAGGAAGTTTGGTAATAGAGGGATATCTCGTCATCATAAAGGGGTTATCCATGGGTTTTATGCAGTTTCACAAACTTGCTATAGCCACGGAACATAAGAAAACAATAATTAATTGTCACTTGTGTCTAAGATATTCCCAACATATCAAATACATCCAAAAGATTTTTAAGAAAAACTGGGATATCTTAAAAATACATTATTATTTTGAAGCAAGCAATTTAAGAATTGTTTATATCAGGGAGCATAACTTAAAAGAAATTCTGAGTCAGACAAAGCTCCCTAAGAGAGAAAAGTCTCACAGCTGAATGCACTAAAAGGAACTTTGGAAATCGATGGCTTACCCCCAGGAAAAGCAGCATGGAATCTGTCTACCTTTTGGGATCCTGCCAGGTACTTGTGACCTGCATTGGCTACAGGATACTGGGCTTGGTGAACTTTTAGTCTGACCCAGTATGGAAGATCTTATGTTGTTATGATCTTATGACTCAGGATTTTAAATATGGCCATTGTCTTTCATGTAAAGTAAATGCATAATGTACCTGAATGTAACTCACCTTTATCTTCTTCAAAAGTGTGAGCTAAATACTAATAGAAACATTGAAACATGATGACAGAAAGACCATATGGCCTATCCAATAGTTCCTTCCATATCAACTACTATAGTCCCTTTTTTTCCTTTAGAAATCTGTGTTGGTCTCATGTTTTCTTGAATTCAGATACTGTCCTGCTCTGTACTACCTCCACTGGGAGACTGTCCCATGCAACTTCCACTCTTTCTGTAAAGAAATATTTCTGCATATTACTCCTAAGTCTATCCCCTTTCACATTCATCCTGTGCCCACCTTGTTGCAGAGCTTTCTTTCAATTGAGAGGCTCTTCTCCTGTACATTTATGTCATGGAAGTATTTAAACGTCTCTATCATTTCTTCACTCCCATCTGTCCTCCAATTATACAGATTGAGATTTTAAGTCTGTCCTCATATGACCATTTTAGTAGCTACCCTCTGCACAGACTCCATCCTTTTTTAGATGTGGTCTCCAGAATTGCACACAATACTCCAAATGAGGTCTCACCAAAGACTTATACAGAGGCACAGGGGCGGCCCAAGGGGGGTGCGGGGCCATGTGCGGAGACTTGGTACGGGGCCTCATTTGCATAAGGGGCCTCATTTGCATAATGGTATCATACACTAACTTTCAGTAAACATGCCTCTTAATGAGTGTATGGATAAAGAAAGACTAATAGATTTCTACATTACTATAATCTAGTGCCAACCACCAGGCACATTAGGAACTACTACAAACATTGCCCATTTCGAACCCATAGCAAACCTACCGTATCCTAACAGCACTACTATGACTCACAAAGCACCATATTCTACCTATCAAAAGGCAACACTGCAAATATTAAGCCAATACATTTCAGAGAATAACAATACATGACCTACTGGGGAAAGAGAACAAGTGGCAATGTCAAATAGAAATTACATAAACAGAACACCTCAGCTCAGTTACACATGCAGAACATAGACCATCACCAAACAAGGAATCACAATTTAGAAACAGGAAGACAATAATTAAACTGGGAACCCCAAAAGCCAAACTTGGAATGTACAACACTGTAGAAATAAAACTATAACTTAATTTCCTCTTGTACCAAACAAAGCGCAGGCGTTAATGATGCACATTTCCCAGAGCTGACATATTCCAGTTAATAAATTCAAAATAAAGAGATATTTTTCTACCTTTTATGCAATTTTTTTCAGTTGCAATTGCTCCAGGCACTTTCTTCTGGTTTCTTCGTGTCTTCTGCTAACTCTCCATTGTCTGCTGTCCATTTGTCCTTTCTTCTCTCTTCTAGTTTTTTTTCATTCTCTCTCTACATCTGCTTTAACATACTAATCTTTCTCCTTTTGCTCTTTCCTCATTCCTATTTCATCCACTCAAATTTTATCCCTCCATCCTCAATCCCCACTTACTCTCCCAATACCTGGCCAATTGTAGATTTGTCTTTCCTCCCACACAAAATATTTTTCCCCTCTCCATTTCACTCTCTCAGCTCCATCCCATTCTAATCCTCCCCCAACATCAGCTCCCTTCTAGTTCCAGCCCCATCCAGCATCTGCTCCCTTCTAGTCCCCGCATCAGCCCATTTCCAGTCTTAGCCCCCTTCAGCCCATTTCCAATCCTATCCTAGCCCCACCATCAGCCCATTTCCAGTCCTAGCTCCCCCATCCATTTTCAGTCCTATCCTAGCCCCTCCATCAGCCCATTTCCAGTCCTAGCTCCCCCCACTCAGCCCATTTCCAGTCCTAGCTCCCTCCCCTCACAGCCCATTTCCATTCCAAGCCCCCCTCCCCATCAGCTATTTTCAGTTCAAACCCACCTTCCACTCAACCCATTTCCATTCCAAGACCTCTCCCCATCAGCTATTTGCAGTTAAAGCCCACTTCCACTCAGCCCATTTCCAGTCCTAGCAAACCCCCCCCCCCAGCCCATTACCAGTTCTAAGCCCACCCCCATAGCCCATTACCAGTCCTAAGCCCCGTCAGCCCACTTCCAGTCCTAACCCTCCATCACCCCATTTCCAATCCTTTCCTAACCCCACCGTCAGCCCATTTCCAGTCCTAGCTCCCCCATCCATTTCCAGTCCTATCCTAGCCCCTCCATCAGCCCATTTCCTGTCCTAGCTTCCCCCACTCAGCCCATTTCCAGTCCTAGCTCCCTCCCCTCACAGCCCATTTCCATTCCAAGCCCCCCTCCGCATCAGCTATTTGCAGTTCAAGCCCCCTTCTACTCAGCCCATTTCCATTCCAAGCCCCCTCCCCATCAGCTATTTGCAGTTCAAGCCCCCCTTCCACTCAGCCCATTTCCATTCCAAGCCCCCTCCCCTTCAGTTATTTGCAGTTCAAGTGCCCCTTCCACTCAGCCCATTTCCAGTCCTAGCACAACATCGCCCACTACCAGTCCTAACCCCCCCCATCAGCCCACCTCCAGTCCTAACCACCCATCAGCCTATTTCCAGTCCTAGCCCCCCATAGCCCATTACCAGTCCTAACCCCCCCATCAGCCCACTTCCAGTCCTAACCCCCCATCACCCCATTTTCAGTCTTAGCCCCCCCATAGCCCATTACCAGTGCTACCCCCCATCATCCCATAGCCCATTACCAGTCCTAACCCCCCTCCCCCCATCAGCCCAGGTAGATTTAAAAAAAACCCTAGCTGCTGCTGCCACCGCTGCTGCCAAGGCAGCGGCAGAATCAAGTGTCCCGCGGGCCCCCCCCCTGCCCGGCAGAGTCTTCCTTGCAGCATCAGCTCCCTCAGAGCGGGCTTTTCAGAGCCGCAAGAAAGGGTAACTCTCCCTTTGCGGCTCTGAAAAGCCCGTGCTGAGGGAGCTGATGCTGCAAGGAAGGCTCTGCCGGGCAGGGTGGGCCCCACGGGACACTTGATTCTGCCGCTGCCACGGCAGCAGCAGCTAGTTTTTTTTAAAAAAATCTACCTGGGCTGATGCAGAATGTTTTTTTGCGCGGGGCCCCCTGAAACGTGGGGCCCTGTGTAAAAAACATTCTTGCTCAATGGACGGGCCGGCCCTGCAGAGGCACTAGCACCTCCTTCTTCCTGCTGGTTATTCTTCCCCCTAAGCACTCAAGCATCCATGTGACTTTTGCATTCGCCTTTTCTGCCTGTTTAGGCACCTTAAGATCATCAGAAGCAATCATGCCCAGGTCCTGCTCTTCATTTGTGGACAGAAGTACTTTGCTGTCTACACTGTACCACTTTCTTGGATTTTTGCATCCCAAATGCATGACCCTACATTTTTAGCGTTAAATCTCAGCTGCCAAATTCTTGACCATTCTTCAAGTTTAGTTAGATCCCTTCTCGTGTTATCTACTCCTATCTGGGAATCTACTCTTGCAGATTTTGGTATCATCTGAAAAGAGGCAAACCTTACCCAACAGCCTTTCTGCAATATCACTAAGAAAAATGTAAAAAAGAATTGGACCAAGGACAGATCCCTGCGGGACACCAGCCGTTATATCTTTCTCCTCAGATTAAGCTCCATTTACCTGTATCCTTTTTTGCCTCACACTCAACCAATATCTATCCCAATCAGTAACTTTAGGTCTATTCCTAGGATGCTCAATTTATTTATAAATCATTTGTGTGGAATGATGTCCAAGGCTCTACTGAAATCTAAGTACCACCACATTTAGGGCTCTCCCTCAGTCCAACTTTCTGATCGCCCAGTCAAAGAAATTAATTAGATTTGCATGAAAAGACCTAATCCCTAGTAAAACCACACTGCCTCAGAACCTGCGATTCATTGGACTCCAGAAACCTCACTATTCTCTGTTTTAGCAGCGTTTCTATTAATTTACTCACCATAGAGGTCAGACTAACCGGCCTGTAGTTCTCAACCTCATCTTTACTTCTATTTTTTGTGTAAAGGAACCACATGTACCTTTCTCCAGCCCACTCCCAACTCTAAAGAAGCATTGAAAAGGTCAGACAGTGGAGCCACTAGAACTTCCCCAAGTTTCTTCAGTTCTGTGGGATATATCCCATCTGGCCCCATTGCTTTGTCCACTTTTAGTTCAGCTAGTTCTTCACAAACAGTCTTCTGAAAATTATTCAAGATCCTCTTCACTACTATTTCTATTTGTGGATGTTTTCTGAGGTCCTGCTCATGGCCCTTCATCTGTGAACACAGAAAAAAATATTTGTTAAGGAATTCTGCTTTATCCTCATCAAGTTCTACATATATTTCTCCCCTTCATCTTTGAATTTGCAAATATCACTTTTGCATTTCCTCCTCTCACTAACATTTTTGAAAAATGTCTTGTTCCCCCATTTTACTGCGTTGGCTATTTTTTCTTCTATTTGTATCTTTGCTTTCCAGATTGCTTTCCTAGCTTCTCTAAGATTTTCCAAATATTGATGCTTATCTTCCTTTTTCTGTCATCTCTTCTATTTTATGAAGGCCGCCCTCTTTTCCTTTACCTTTTCAGCTACTGCTTTCAAGAACCATAGCAGCATCCTTTTACATTTATTTACTTTACTAACAAAAAGGCTTGTTGCCCTTAAAATATCCCCTTTCAGTTTTGCCCATTGCTTTAATACATCCCCCAGCTGTTCCCATCACACTAACGACTCCTTGAGGTATTGTTCCACCTTGGCAAAGTTAGTTTTCCTAAAGACTAGGACCCTCACTTTTGAATTGTCTTTATCAATCCTAGTCCTAACACTGATCCATACTATCTAGTGATCAATGGATACGAGATGATCCAACACTAGAACATCAGAAACACTTTTCTCATTGGTAAGCACCAGGTCCAGTATGGCCCCTTTCTGTGTGGGTTCCGTTACCATATTTCCTTACTTCTATATGACAATGCAACAGGGATGTGCCAATCAATGTCCGGCATATTGAAATCACCTATCATTAGCACTTCTTTTAAGGCATACTGCGAATGTCTTCTATTAAATCTCTGTCCACTTTCCCCATTCTCTCTTTCTAGTTTAATCCACAGTGCCTCCTTCTTCCCTTGTAAGCCCTATAATTGTGTAGAGTTAATATGATTTTTTTACATATTGTTTCACTCATCCTACCTTTCTTCCTACCCTGTCCTTCTTAAATAAAGTATGGCCTGGTGTAATTACATCACAGTCATGATTGTTTGTGAACCATGTCTCCATAACTACCACTAAATCCAAGTCAGCCTCTTCCATTAAAGTCTCAACATCTGGAATCTTATTTTCCATACTATGGGTATTAATGCACACTGCTTTCCAGACACTCCCCCTTTTACCTGTTTCTACAGAGGTATTAAATATTTCACTTACCTGAGGGCTTTTACTTACCTGGGGGCTTCCTTTACCCATCCCCAAAGAATCAATTTTAAAACCCTCTTTGATAGGTTAGCCAGTCTATTGCAGAATATACTTTGACCCTTCTTGGATAGATGGACACCATCTCTGCTCAGCAGCCCTTGGAAAATCACCCCATGGTCCAGGAAACCAAAATGCACTTGATGACACCATCCATGCAGCCATGCATTCATCTCCAGGATGCAAGTTTCTCTGCTTTGGCCTTTACCATCAACAAGGAGGATTGAAAAGAACACCACCAATGTTCCCTCTAATTTTCTGTAGGCTGTGTGCGCATAAAATATGAGCTGTGTGCAGCTTTTGAAGGAAGGTTAAATTTCTGTGCACTACATAACGACACTCGGAGTTATATACTTTAAAATTTGACTACACGTCAGAATACAGTATGTACACCACATTAATTTTAATCAAATTAAATGAAAATAGACAATTACTAAATGAAGTAGGAAATTTCTAGTAATTACAATCATAACTTTTAAATTTTAAGACGTCTGTGTTGTTTTCTATCAGAATCAGAGCCGTAATTTTTGTGCGCTCTGTTGTAAAGTATGTGCGCTCTCTCGGCGAGGTGTGTGCGCGCGCACACGCGCACAGCTTAGAGGGAACAGTGAACACCACCTGAGCACCTATCTGTATCACCCTCTCTTCCAGAGCCATGAAGTCACACTTGATATGTATCATTTGTGCCGACATGAATGACCATTATGGGATAATAGTCAGTGGGCTTGAAGAGTCTGAGCAAACTCTTCATAACATCTCGGAATTTGGCAGCTGGCAGACAGCACACCTCCCTGGATATCAAATCTGGTCAGAAGATGGACACCTCATTACCCCTCAGAAGAAAGTCACCAACCACCACTAACCTTGTGGTCACTTATTCTGCAATTTTGGGGTGCTTGAACTGTTTCTTCCCATTCCTGGGATGTTTTCATCTCCTCCATTTCTTTTTTTTTTTTTTTTAAACTTTATTTATCCATTTTCATACATGAGAAAATTAAAGAGAACGCACATAGAACTTAAACAAAACAGAACAATCAACACTGGCCAGAAAACACAGTAGGCATCAAGCAGGTAGAAAACTATTCAGAATTACATACATCCATCTCACCCCACTTGCAGCAAAAAGCATGAGTCACGAGTGTATATTGTGTCGAATCGCAGTACCTTCTGCAATGGACCGGGACCCCATATTAGGCAACTCTATTTTGGAAGAATCTTTGAGTCCAAGGCAATCCACTTCTTCAATCTAGGGAAGAGATAAGGGTTTTGTCGAATGTAGATATGTTCATACAAACGATGGGCACACAGCGAATTCCACCACTGTTCGAAAGTCAGAGCACTAAAATCTTTCCAATGACTCATCAGGGTTTTCAGGGCAAGGCCCAACAGAAGATCAAAGGCTGCGTGATCTCCCCTACTTAACTCAGGTATTCCAGCTTGCGAACGAAGTATAATTATTCGGAATGTCAGAGGCACCCGTACTGTCAAGAGAAGACAGATTCTATCCCATACTTGTCGCCAGTATTTTTGCAACTTTGGGCAGGAGTACAGCATATGTTGGAAGGTGCCTGGCTCTCCTCTACAGGACCAGCACAAATTGTCGGCTGGAATCTGCCACTTCGCTATCTTCACTGGGGTCAGATAGGCCCGGTGTGCAAGAAAAAAAAGTGTTTGCGTTAGGGCGGCAGAACTCGCTACTCTGGTCTGAGATTGCCAAAAATGTATCCAATCATCCGGGCTTTCCATGCGGCCAACTTCTTCCTCCCAAATGGATTGTAAGCCCGTACAACTTCTGACTTGCCCATCTCGTAGTATGGAGACTATTTTGGAAACAATCCGGGGTCCTTCGCGCAACTCTATGATTTTCAACTTCCAGGAACTGGTAACGGGTAGTCCAATGGGCAAGACTTCGGATTTCCCCAGACAGTGACGCAACTGACACCATTGGAAGACACAGCTGCTAGGGATGCCATAGTCGCGTTGTAATTCTGGAAAGGTCTTGAATCTATTAACAGCAATGAGATGCCCGAGGTTAATAATCCCATGCTTAAGCCACAAAGGCCACATGAAGCTTTCACCAGCTATCTTGAAACTGGGGTTTAACCAAATGGAAGTGTCCACAGTATGCCCCATCCATTCATCGGCTGAGTTCTGCAGCAGTTGGTAAGCTTGTTGCGTCGCTTGCATGACTTCATTCAATGTCCCGTCTTTGACGCTTAAGGCCCCAATGCGGGTATGCAATGGAAGTGGTTTACTAATTGCCGTTTCTATCCGAAGCCAATGAAGGTCGGTTGAGTGCAGGTCTTCATCAACCCAGAGGCAACCCTGACGCAAAATGGCAGCTACGTGGTACCAGCGAAAATCAGGGAATTGAACCCCTCCGCTTCCCTTGGCGAGTTTGAGTTTCCATAATGCGATTCGGGAGGTTTTATTACGCCAGAGGAACTTTAGAAGGATCTGAGCTAATGCACTGTAAAATCGTGGCGAGAATAGTACAGGAATCATGCTCAGGATGTAATTGATTTTGGGTACTATCACCATCTTTATAGTCTCAAGTCTCCCCCACCATGTCAAATGTAGAGGACTCCACTTATGGGTATATTCCCGTACAAGCCTCTCGCAGTTAGCTTCATTCCGTGTAACTGTTTCAGCCAAGGTGGTACAATATTCGACTCCCAGGTACTTAAAGAAAGTCGATTCAATCTTAAACGGGTACTTGCCCAAGGAGTCCAGAGAGACCTTCTGGTTTAACGGAACCACAACTGTTTTGGTGAGGTTCAGTTTGTATCCGGAGACTTCCGAATAAGTTGTTAAAATATCTAGCACTACGTCTAAAGATTGCGGTTCAACAAATAGCAAGAGATCGTCCGCATAGGCAGATAGCTTATATTGGGAATCGTGGATCTCAATTCCCCTAATGTCATCCTGTTGATGGATACGCAGTGCCAGTGGTTCAAGGGCTAGATTGAAGAGTAATGGTGACAGTGGGCAACCTTGCCGGGTGCCCCTATAGAGCCGAAAAAGGGATGATGTCGCTCCGTTGGCTGCTATCCGGGCCGTGGGCCAGGTATATAACATCTCAACATTTTTCAGAAAGCGGTCTTCAAAGCCAAACCATTTCAAGGCCCGAAAAAGAAAGGCCCACTCAATCCTGTCAAAGGCCTTTTCAGCATCAAGCGCTAGCCCGACAATGGGACGAGAAGTTTTTTGAGATTCCAACAGGACATGAGCCAGCAGCCTACCGTTGTCAACTGTGGATCGTCCGGTCATGAAGCCAGACTGGTCCGGATGTATAAGCGTGCTCAGAACTTTGTTCAGGCGGTTAGCAAGAATTTTAGCATAGATTTTATAATCCGAGTTGAGAAGCGAGATAGGTCGGTAATTCTCAATCCGCTGAGGGTCCCGACCGGGTTTGGGATGTATCACGATCGTGGCCTCTGCCAGAGCACCAACCTCGGGATGTTCCTCGCCCAAGCATCTGTAGTAAGTTTGCAGTTCTGGAATTAATAATGTGGAGAAAGTGATATAAAATTCCAGTGGGATGCCGTCCGGTCCACAGGCCTTCCCTTTGGCTAGCTGACGAAGAGCTTGATCAATTTCGGAGCAAGTAATCTGCGCTTCGAGCTTCGAGGCCTGCTGCTGAGTTAATTTAGGTCCTTGCACACCAGAGATCAAGCGATGGAAAGCTTCTTCATTCCAATGGACATCCGATTGATACAGATCCCGATAGAATGTTCTACAGTGCTCTAGGATATCTTCATCTTTCACCAACAGGCGGCCCTGTGCGTCCTGGAGGCCCGCTATACGTTGAGAGGTCTGTTTCGCCCTCAGCGATCTTGCCAATAATGGGCTAGCCCTGTTATTCTCAAGATAATAGACACTCTGCTGAGAATGCAATTGTAGTTGCGCTTCCTCACCAAGGATGGTATTATATTGGTATCTGAGACGTTGGAGTCGAAGCAGCACCAACGGGTCAGCGTTCCGAGCAAGAAGCCGCTCTCCTGCACGTATTGAGGTTTGAAGTTCATCGAGTTGTCCAGACCGTAACTTCTTCTGTTGAATAGTATACGTGGTTACATGGCCCCTGATGTTCGCTTTAAGGGCTTCCCACCAGGCCCAGGTAGCCGTATCACCGACTTTGTTGAGTTCCAGATATGTTTCTATACATTTCCGAATGTAATTCACAAACTCAGCATCCATTAGCCAGGCTTTATTGATTCGGGAACTAGAGCCGGGGCGCCCATGGGATTTGTCACCCAACGTGAGAGATATCGCAGCATGATCCGAAATTATTTTAGGCAATATCTCTATCTTGACAAGCCGTGGTAGCAGCAGCTTAGATACCAGAAAATAGTCAATTCGAGTTTGCGTGTGATGGGGCATCGAGTAATAGGTGTATTCCCGGGCACTGGGATACCGAAGACGCCATGGGTCCACAAGGTCGAAAGTCTCCAGCATTCCCTGCAAGATCCCAATCGCCTTGGGTTTATTTTGAGGCCTGTAAGGGGTGCGGTCTAGAAGGGGGTCTTGGACCAAATTAAAGTCCCCACCCAGGATTAGATGCTCTGAAGATGTTACCCTCAAATCAGTAGCTAGTTGCTGGAAGAAATTCGGATCATCCGTATTGGGACCATACATTGCCATCAGGAGATAATCTTCTGATCCTATCTGTACCTGGGCCCTAGCCCATCTACCGTTGTGATCGATCCTGGTCTCTTTGATGAGGGGATGTAAGGTTCGCCGTATGAGGATGACAACACCACCCTTCTTTTTTATTGCCGGGGATGCCAAGATATTCTGATAAATCCCGTTGCTGACTTTACAGGACTCTGATAGGGACAGATGCGTTTCTTGCAGGTATACAATGTCTGCACCCTGCTTCTGACAATACATTAGGATTTTGGTACGCTTGATGGGATTATTGATGCCTTGGACATTTAATGTTAGAATCTTTATGCCACAGTTAGCCATAGGTAAGCTGATTCGAGGCCTTGGGGTCGAGGTCCATCGCCAAGTATCCGCTGCATATACACTCGTTGCCAGAACAATTTATAGACATAGCCAGTATACACATAAATAACCATACACCAAACATAATCTGAATGGTGGAGTACCCCCCCTTAGCAATCATAACCCCCAGTCCCACCCCCCTGTAGCTGTCCCTTAACAAACCTATACATATCCCTCTCCTCCCATTGGTAGCCCCCTTCCACATATACATGTTATCTAGACATTACCATACACCCGACCTGGGTCATCAGTGACCCTTACATTATGTCCCGCTATATGATCCATTACTAGCGGGATAGGCGGACGTCGTGTGAGAGGGCAACAAAACCCAAAAGTCCGGTTCATCTACGAGTCTCTCGAGGGTTTGAATAGGGGACTCTCAGGCAAGTCCGCCTCCACTGGTCGTCTGGGACCCTGTCAACTTTAAATCCTGAAGAGGTGCCAGATAAATGTCCAGAATCAACGGCCCATCTCCATCTGGGAGTAGTCTTCCAAAAAGGAGCGCAGCGTCGCAGCATTTTCAAAATTCCTGGTGACGTTATCAACAGTGACCCGCATCTTAGCCGGGTAGAATAACCCGTAGCGCGCTTGGATCTTTTGAAGGAGTGGTCTGCATTCCAATAGCTCCCGACGGCGATCCACCGTCTTTTTGGACAGGTCAGGAAAAAAGGCGAGCTTATTGCCATTCAGCTGCACAGTGGACTTTTGCTTGGATGCTTGCATAATTTGTAGGACCTGGGGGTAGCGTAAGACTTTAATCAACATAGGCCACGGGCGATTCGCATGGGCCATCCTTGTTACCGGAACGCGATGCGCCCTCTCTAATTCAAAGGGGACTGCGAAGTGGAGTTGCAGGAGCTCCGGGATAAGTTTTTCCAAATATCGAATTGGGTCGTTCCCCTCCGCACCTTCCGGCAGCCCCAGTATCCGGACGTTGCTCCGACGCGATCTGTTGCTCTGCTCCTCGAGCTGTGTTTCCAACAAGGTAACTCTTTTAGTAAGGGGGCCTATCTGGGAGACCAGGCCTTCGTGTTTTTGAGCAGAGGCCTCAACTTGCACCAGGCGACCCTCCATGGTAGTCAGTTTTTCACGGACCTCATGCAGCTCCTCCTGTATCGAGGCTAGTGTCTCACCATTAGTGGCAAGCAACCCTTTCATTGAGCGCAGCTCCGCTAGAATCTCACGAACGCCATCATCGGCTTCTCTTTCAGGCTTCCCCTTTTGTGGTGAGGCCGCCTCGTGTTTTTGACGCTTTACAGCTTGCCCCGTTGATGGTTGAAACTCCAGTTTTGCGGGTTTCAACGAAGCCATACTCCCGTGCAGCAGAACGTAGGTTGGTGCGTTACCCGCGCTTAGAGTTGGAAGGAGAGGGTGGATTCTGTGAAGTAATACAGGAGCGCGTTCTTTAGGCGGCCATCACGCTTCGCGGCAAGCTCCGCCCCCCTCATCTCCTCCATTTCTAAGGCTGCATACTGGTTCTTCATTTCAAGGGCTAGAGGATTTTGACTGTTGATTCTGCAGGCTCTGGTGACTTGTGTCCAACTCTCTTCATTCGGTAGCATACCATCTTCACCTCTGTCGGAGAGCTTGGATGCCTGAAGAAACATCTCATCAAAGTATTCCTCATTGTCACGGATGCTTCTCAGCCTTGCCACCTTTTCTCTGAGCTTCACTTATTTCATGAGAGCTTCATCTTGCAGGCATCGTGTACATGGAACTTGTTCTTTGACTGGAATTGGGCTGGCTGTCTGGATAGAGGCAGAAGCAACATGTGCAACAGCTTTGTCAACATGACTCTTCCTAGCCATAGTTCAGTTGTTGGAGCTGTGTTGCCTGTTGAAGGAAATGCGAAAGACCTACCAAAGTTGCTAACTTTTCCTCAGAGAAAAATCAGCTAGTCACTTTTATGGGTGTTCTAACTGCTCTGTTCTATGTACCTGTGTATAGTCCTGCAAGCTTGCTAAACAGCTATTATTGTACACTACTAAATTCTGATATTACTCATCTGAGGTAAAATTACCTAATTAAAGCTCCTTCAAGGATATCAAAAATTGTTTACTTTTAGTAGACAATCAAATGTGGAACTGCTTACTTCTCAGATTTTCCTTACCAACCAATAAAGAATCTGTTATCTTTGCTAACAAGCTAATTGGTGAGTTGCCCTATATAGCAAGAATTCTCACATAGGGTTGGTAGGAGCTGGGGTATAAAGGGAGAGATCTAACACCTGAGAAGGGCAGTGACTTCAAAGAGCTTGCCTTTCTCTTTGAAGCTGAAGACTAGAGGAGAAGAAAAAAACTATAACAGCAGAAAAAAGCTTTGCTTAAGAACACAAAAAATGCCCCTTTTGCAATATAGCTACAATTCACTAGGCAATGCAGCAAAAAAGTTAGCAATTAAAAATGAAAAAAGCCTCCTTTAAGAGCTCTAAGGCAGAGAATTTGTATTCATATGTCACAGAAGTACCTTGCTTATAATGGAGACCCTGTAGGAATGGCTTATTAAAGAATAAATAATATATACATAAATAAATTGACATTACAGTTGAAAGCATTTACTAATCCTTTTGATGGCCAAATTTATAAATTAAAATTTATGACAACTTGCGCTTAGATTATGTGATCTATATTGTGATGTGTGTGTATGTGTGTGTGCATGTGTATGTAGGAAGAACTGAAAGACCGCTTCATTTGAGAATTTCAGAGACCTGGTCATGTTTTAAAAAGAGAGATCTAAAGCTGCATTGTGAAGCCATTGCATTAAAATGAGGACATATATGTGACTTTTAAAATTCTTCATAATAGGTAGAGTTTTAAGACCCAAGAGAGTAGGAAACAGAGCAGCTTGAACAACGATGGATCTATAGATTATGAAGTGTGGATCCTGACGGATTAAATATCAGTGCTGAATAGAAGGTTTTCCTGTAGTTAATGTCTGAATGTTTTTAAAATTAATTAGTAAAAGTGAAAGAAAAAGTATTATCTGCCATGACACGGGTAACTGAAATGTGATTGGTCCATTCAGAATGAGAGTGTCTATATGATAAAGTGGTCGCAATTTTTAGGCGTATTTCACTTAAGTGATAGCGTCTATTGAGGAGGATTCATTTTTTTTTATTGTTGGATTTGTCTATCCGTCTAACTGCATTTATTGTGCTGACCATGATATTCAGAGGTACTGACGAGGTTAGTCCCGCTGAATATGCCCGGGTGTTGCCAGTGAATGTCCTGATGCATCACGGCATTCTGGGAGTCTGAGCAGAGGCTGCGCCCTGTGCTAACCTGGCAGTGGGGATATCTAGCTGCTGCCCGGTTATCACTATGCGGTGAATGTTACGCACCTTAAAATGTGGCCTAACATTTGCACCGAAGCTACCCAGACAGTGACTGAATATCACCGCTGCCCGATTTGGCTGATCTGGACATTCATTGCCGGCGGTCCATGTGGCCCCAGATTTGAATATCCGGATCTTAAGTTCAGCGGTGATGGCTAGCTGCCACTGCTTGAATATCATTGCATCTCAAATATCCCAGCTTTGTTTTAGTGTTCACTTTAAACCAAACTGTGGCCTTTTCTGAGAAATGTAAGTCTTACTTAACCCTATTTTGGGCCTTTATTAAAGTAGTCATGACCAAAGTTAAATGATGTTACCTCAGACTTTCACTTCACAGAAAGCTATTAGTGAAAACAAACTGCATCCTCAGGTACTTACTTTGGGACCAAAGCTAAGAGAAATAAAATAAACTAAAAAGGATTCCTGCAAACCACCAAGATGTTACAGGTGTAGATGTTAAACAGGTAAGTTTTGAATTTTCTTTTAATAAATTATTATCAGACACTTGAATTGAAATATTAAAATATTTATTGCACCAGATATGTATTCAATAGAAGTATGGTTAGTTAAAAATGGCCACTGACAACAAATAGTTACTATAAGTCACCCCTCTACTCTTAGGACTGTTTCCAGTCAGTAAAAAGGCTTGGCTCCTTTAATTCCAGTTCCTTCTCCTCTTGCAGGCCCAAGCAAGGGGCTCTAGTAATGCAACTGCAGCTCCAGGCTGATCCACAATCTCAGCAACAGCTCAAGCTCTCAGCCTGCCTCTTCCTCATTAATACTCCAATGCCCAGCTGAAATCAAAGCCCTGGGAAGCTAAACAAACACACCAGCTGCATCAGCTCTGATCAGCTTCTACAAAGGTGAACATGTCTTTATTTACTTATTAAAATTAACCATGCTTCCTCCAGCCCGATGCCCCCTCAAAACCCCAACTCCTTTACTTTATTTACAGACTGCTTTCCAGCCAACCATAACTTTTTACTTTATTTTTAAACTGCTGCCCATTTTTCTTACTGTTTCCACTTGCTGCAGCTTATTTCAGAACAACCAACCAGGCTTCCTGCAACCCCCTCGGGACCACCAGCATCCCAGGGAAATAAATGTATACTACTTTATTTTCAAACTGGTTATAGAACCATCACAGTTCCCTTGCTGGAATGTTGCTAGCACAGAGGGTAATTCTATAAGGGGATACCTAGTTAAAGCACCTTTTAAGGTATCAATGCTAATCTCTTTTATGAAAAATAAGCACCTACTTGTCTTTATAAAATACTAGTGTATATGGAAGAAATTGAGCCTTATACCATCACTAGAGCTGGGATAAATACCCACACCCATATTTTTCAAGAATGTGTTTAAATGATAGTATTTTATAATATAAATGCATACTTTGTACGCTCTGTCTACTCTCTACCCAAACTCTGCTCATGTGCATGCCCTCTGGCAAAGTCTGTGCCATTAAGCAATGCATGCACTTTTACGCTGGTCAGAATTTTTTAAGTGGTCATTAACTTACATATTATAGTACCACATAAAGCCCAGCATGGTTCATCCAGTCTGCTCAGTAAGATAGCCAGAGATATGCTTGCCCGTCTGTGTAGGTTACCCCCGCTCTATGCCTTTGTTTAGGATTGTACCTGCCACTCAGGGGTGGCTCTAGGCAATCTGCTGCCTGAAGCAAAGGATGAGATGGTGCCCCCCCCGGATCGGGGGGGGAGGAGGCACTCTCAAAACTCCAGTTAGGGACTGAACCAAACAAAAAAAGTCGCTTAGATAATGTGGAGGAGATACAAGATGTTCGCACACCAAGGAACGAAAGAGCAAGAACCACAGCACAGTTTATAACACCAAATTATAACTCATTATTATTTTGTTGTTGAAAACAGTATTATTGTTCTTGCTTTTTTTTTACATATATTTTGCATTTACAGAACCCCCTCCCTCAACAATGGGAGCAGAACAGAACTAGGCCATTCACCCACAGAACTCTGTATCTAAAAAAAAAAAAAAAGATCTGATTCTGATCATCTGACTAACAATAACAAACATTATCCAGTACCAGGCACATTGTGAACTAATACAAAACCCTACAACAAAGTAACTGAGGATCTGTAGAGCAAATCTACTATACTATACCATACCATACCAGCACCAACTTCCAAAACTCACATAAGGAGTCTACCAAAAAAAAGCAGCACTGTAAATATTGCAGCAGGCCTGGGACATCCAAACACCTATTTGAAAAGATGAACAATTTAGATTACTGCAGTACAAATCCGTGTGTGCAAACTCGATGTTAACAGAACACCTGGCCTTGGCCACAAACTCGGAACACGAAGTACAGAACACGAAGTGCAGAATAAATGACCATAACCTAAAAACAAACATATGTAGATAAAAATTAAACTGCAACCCCAAGAAGTCAGATTCTGCATACAATGCAACACCAGAGAAATAGAAAGAGATGCATTTCCCTGTATTTTATAAAATCTAATGATAGCACCAAGTCCGATCATTAAATTGAAAATAAAATTTTCTTCTACCTTTCTTGTCTGACCATTTTATTCTCTGATCATGCTGGTCCCAATATGAGGTTTCTGCTTTCCTCCACCTCCCAGTGCCCTCCTGTCTGCTTCCCCCCAGGGGCGGCATGAGGGTGATGCAGAGCCATGAGCAGAGATTCATTGTGGCATACATTTAGTATACTTTATTTTAAAATGCATATGCCACCCATCTAATGACTTCCAAACATACACATGCAATTTAGTAAAACAGATGTTACAATAAAACAAACATAATAATAAACATTAAATTTGATTAATGAAAAGCCACTTACACAGCCCCCCAATCAAACCATTATAAATAAATATCTTCATATCAGATTTATTTTGCTATGACTAGATTAGTGATGAGAAGGGAAGATACGAAATATGAAAAACTAATCCTGATAGCCATGAATTCAAAGGCTAGATTGGATTGTGCTGAACAAGTCAAATTACTATAGTACAAATCCCTATGTACAAACACCATGTTAACAGAATGCCTGGCCTCAGGCACACACTCAGAACACAGACCCTCACCAAGTACAGACTAAGTGGCGACAACCTAAAGTAAATATAAAAATATGTAGACAAAAATTAAACTAAAACCTCAAGAAGTCAGACTCCACAAAAGGAGCAACACCAGAGAAATAAAAGAGATGCAGTTCCCCATATTGTGTCAAATATATTGTGCAAAGTTCAATCACTAAATTGAAAAGAAATTATTTTTTCTACCTTTGTTGTCTGACCATTTTATTCTCTGATCATGCTGCTCCCAATCTGAGGCTTCTGCTTTCTTCTGTGTTCTCTTAGCTCTCTTTCTACGATCTCAAGTCCATCTGACATTTCTTGTCTTTCCTTTTGTTTTCTTCACTTCCTTCCATCTGAATATTGATTTTTTTCCTTAGAGCTTTCTTACATTTATTTCTCTCTCTCTGTTCACCCAGATTTCATTCCTTACTATCCAGTTCTCAATCTCCCTGTTTTTTGCGCCTTCTACCTACCACTTTTCAAACATCACCCTAGTCCTTCCATTCCCCAGCTCTTTTGTGGTCTATTATTCCCCAGTCTTTTGCTCACTCACTCTTCCCCTCCATGTCTAACATCTCTCACCCCCCCCCCCCCCATCCAGTGTGTGTGTGTGTGTGTGTGTGTGTGTGTGTTTGTGTGTGTCTCTCTCTTTCACTCCATCCAGTACCTCCGCTCTCTTTCCTTCCTTGTCTGCCCTCTCCCTTCCTATCCCCCTGCAACCAGCATCTACCCCATCTCCATACCATACCATCCCCTCCCTATTACTCCCATGTCCAGCATCTCGTCGTCTCTTTCTCCACCTATTTACCCCGTGTCCATCTTCTCCTATATCTCTCCTTATTACCACCATGTCCTGCATTTCCTTCTCCCTTTATTAACCTGTGTCCAGTATCTCCCCTCTGTCCCCCCTCCCCAAGTCCAGCTTTTTTCCATAGTCTATCTATAACCCCTGGCCAATATCACAACTTCATCTCCCCTCCTTGCTTCTCCCTATGTCCCTTTCCATGTCCAGTATCTCTATCTCCATAGCCCCCTACCTCAATCCTATCCCCCCTGCCTCCCTATTCCCCCCTTGCACCCAGCATCTCCCTTCTGACTCCCTGTGCCCATCCATGTCCACCTCCCAATGCCCCCTCATGTCCACCCCCCTTCAATGCCCTCCCCATGTACTGTATGTACAAGGGGCAGAGCCTGCCCATAGAGCAGCATGTCCCATGGGCAGGGGCTGTGCAAGCAGTGATCCCAGCCCAGAGAGGCAGGGCACAATTGGCCTTGCACAGCCACTGCACGCAGGACATGCTGCTCCTGCGGGCAGGCTCTGCTTCTCTGGGCCATGATTACTGCCTCCCCCACCCTTCTGCCTATGGGAGCAGCATGTCCTGTGGGCAGGGGCTGTGCAAGCCATGACTGTGGCCCAAAGAAACAGAGTCTGTCCACAGGAGCAGACTTCAGGAGGGTGCCTTCACTGGTCCCCCTTCCCCACTCCTCATTCAGCATGACCTGTGGAGCGTTGGTGGCCTAGTAGAGAGCCTGCTCACAGGACACAAGACTGTGAGTAGCAATTGCGGCCTCTCACAGCCTTCTGCCCACGGGAGCAGTGTGTTTTGTGGGCAGGCTCTCCACTGGGCCAACGGTACTCCATAGATCATCCTGAATGGGGAGTGGAGGGCAGGTGGCTAGTGACGGAACCCTCCTGACATCCGGGCCCCCCTGCCACACTTATCCAGCTTACTGGATAGTGCCAGTGGCTAGTGACGGAACCCTCCTGACATCCGGGCCCCCCTGCCACACTTATCCAGCTTACTGGATAGTGCCAGCACTGGAGCAGCATTTGTCTTCATGCTTTCCCACCCCCTGTTATCCAGTATGTTCCTTCTGCCCGCTCCTGTTTTCCAGCATTTGTCCTTCTGTCCCTCCCCTCTGTTGTCCAGCATTTATCTTCTTGCCCCTTTTGTCCATCATTTGCCATCCTGCCCCCCTTTGTCCAGCATTTTCCCTCCTGTCCCTCCTCCCTGCTGTCCAGCATTGGCCCTCCTGTTCCTTCCTCTTGTTGTCCAGCATTTATCCTCCTGTCCTTCCCACCCTGTTGTCCAGTATTTGTCCTCCTGCTCCCATCCCATTTTTCAGCATTTGTCCTCTTATCCCTCCCACCTGTTGTCCAGCATTTATCCTCCTGAGCCCCTCCCATTTTCCAGCATTTATCCTCCTGTCCTTTCCATCTGTTGTCCAGCATTTATCCTCCTGCCACCCTTCCATTTTCCAGCATTTGTCCTCCTGTCCCTCCCCTCTGTTGTCCAGCATTTATCCTCTTGCCCCCCTGCTTTTTTCCAGTATTTGTCCTCCTGCCTCCCCTCCACTCTCCTCTCCTCTCCTCCCCTCCCCTGTTGTCCTGGACAAGCTGCTGCCAAGGCTGCCTCTCGGCCGTGGCAAAATCAACCCCTCCACCCCCTCCCTCACTGCTGCCCCAGATCTGAGGACACTAGGGCAGCGGCAGGGAGATAAATTGGCCAAAAGTAACAGAAATTTGAAAAGCGTGGGGGTTTCAAGTCTCTGTCGGCTTGTAAGCCCCTGCCGGTTCTGCCCCTCTCTGATGCAAATAGCATCATCAGAGGGCGTGGGATCCATCAGGCTTGTAAGGCCCTAATGATGCTATTTGTGTCATAGAGGGGGTGGAACTGGCCGATGGAGGCTTCAAACCCCCACACTTTTCAAATTTCTTTTACTTTCGGCAAACTTAGCTCCTGCAGCTGCTCTAGTGTCCTCGTATCTGGGGCAGCAGCAGTGGGGCAGAAGGGTTGATTCTGCTGCTGCCCAGAGGCAGACGGGGCAGTAGCAGCAGTTTGTTCACATTTTTTTTAAACCTTTTTGAAGGCAGAGTGAGGCGGTTTTGGGGACATTTTTTGCCACCCTCAAAACGTTGCTGCCTGAGGTGGCCGCCTCACTCTGCCTTATTATAGAGTCGCTCCTGCTTCCACCCCATGCAAGCTTCCATCTCCATGCCTTTGTTTGGTATTCTACTGGCTGCTCCATGCAGATTACCCA
The DNA here is from genome assembly GCA_033557465.1 of Ichthyophis bannanicus. NCBI lineage: Eukaryota > Metazoa > Chordata > Amphibia > Gymnophiona > Ichthyophiidae > Ichthyophis > Ichthyophis bannanicus. The sequence continues at coordinate 856,269,606 of CM066032.1, forward strand.
CTCTATGTTTTGAAGTGTAAAAGTTATTTAAGTTTCCTTTGATTCCATTTGTCTTACTATATAAAGGTGTGTCTGTCCAAAGCCTTTTTGTATTCTGTCAGTTTTTGCCCCCATCTCTTCCATCAGGAGGGCATTCCAGAAATGTCAACTTTTTCAAGAACAAGTATTTCCTGATGTTGCTTTTAAATTTATCTCCTTGAAGCTTCATTTCATGGCCGCTAGTTCTGTGCTGTCCCCATCTTTGAATAAGGTTTGTTTGTTCATTAATACCTTTTAAATATTTAAACGTCTGGATATCTATGGCCACATATGTGCTCTAATGACTAAAATAACTTCCAGTTAGGCGCATAATTGGTGCCTAAAAGTGCATACCTTCTTATAAAATTACCCCCATAATGGACAGCCTAGTGCATCTAGAAAAAGTGACCGACATTGATGATAAAACTAAGCATCATGAGTTGTTGGGTCAAAGCAGGTTGCATGATTTTCCGACATGATTATTTGTAATGCTAGAGAAGGAACTAGACACTTTAGCTGCTCAGTGCATCTGTATGCTCAGCCAGGGAGAGGGCAATTCCCCCTGTCATGCACTCAAGACCACTTCGGTCTCTTAGTGAAGATGTTTCTCTTAAAGAATGTTCTACTGAAGCTGAAGTCGAGACGAAAATTGAGGAACTGTTAAGTAATCTTTTAGAGAGAATCTGTAAGGATAGAAGGAAGTTGCATGCAATGAGGGTTATTGTAGAAGCACTATTCATGCTTTGGACATCTGAAAATGGGAATTCAGATGTCCAAAGCACGGAGACATCCCAGGAGACATTTTAGAAAGCGATTTTAAAGACATCGCTGTCATGAGCATGTTCAAATCAGAATGGGGGCATGGTTTAGGTGTGCCTGGGGTGTTCCCAGGAACCTGGACATCCTTGCTCGGTTTTAGAAATGTCCTGCATGCCCCATGCAACATCCAAGTTTAATACCTTCTCCAGCATGGACAGGCATTAGAAAAGTGTTCATTTTGCCAGCCACACATCTGAAGGGCATGGAAAAGGGGGTATAGTTTATGGTATATTAAAATTTGATATACCACCCTGCAACGTGTCAGAGCGGTTCACAAAATTACAATGAAATCAGAGGTATAGAAAGGAACTCCAATAAAATCTTAGGTAAAAAGGTTGGGAGAGGGTAGGGAAAATCAGGCAAGCACAGGGCAGAATGTGCAGAACAGAACAGTCATGGGGGAAAATCAAAAGCAAGCTTGAATAAATGTTTTTACAGCAGCCTTAAACTTGGGATATGAAAGCTGGAGTCTCATATCGGCCGGGAGAGAGCTCCAGAGGTGGGAGCCCAGGAAGTAATATGCCGTGTGCCTGGTACTTTCATAGCGAGCCTCTGAAAATGACAACACTGATTAAGAATGAGGGCTCTTGTTTTCATTTTGCCACACCAATGGATGTCTCTGTATGCAAACTAGCATGAGAGAGACATCCCTGCCCCACATTTTTATAGCAGGGACTTCTATAAGCACGGGCATCCCCATCAGAGGCGTCCATGTTTCTAAAATCAGGATGAGAGACATCCCCAGAGTTTTTCTGCACATTTTGCCCTGTATATCACAGATTAGATTTGGAGGCCCTTTCTAAATGGCACTTCACATGATTACTGTAAATATTCAGCAGTTTTCTCCAACCAATAAATGGTTCAATTAGGAAAGTCTAAAGTGCCTTGTTCCCTCTCATTTGATCCAGAAAGTTAGTGCAAGGAACTCTAATAGTGTAGCCCTATTGGTTAATTTACTTGTCAAGCAGTTTAAGATGATAAAAATGAAAGGTCCATTATTCAATGCGATCAACGTGATTAGCAGACCTGCCAACTGCGTTAATCATGGTAACTGGGATATTTAACAGCATTAATGTGGCTAGTGCCACTGAATATCCCCAGGTGCTGCTACTGATCACCTCAATACTGCCTGTCATTAGGACATTCCAGGGGCAGAGTGGAGGCAGTACCCAGCGATAACTGGATAGCGGCAATATTCAACCGCTGCCTGGTTATCCTTAAGCAATGAAAATCAGGCACCTTAAAGGGTAGCCTAATTCACTGCAGTAGCTAACTGAGCAGTGACTAAATATCACCCCAGCATTGAGTATCTGGGTCTTAGATTCAACGATGTTGAATATTAGGACTGAAGATTCCTTTTCAATTCTCCCTTCTGAACATGTGCTTCTGCAACCCTGAGGATTGCATCCAAAAGATCCACTGGGTTTTATTTGCCTCAGGAGAAATCATTTGGTCTGGACTCTGGCCAGTGCATCCAGTAACAGTTAACTGCTGACACAAAAGATCTTTCATGGACTAAAGACAAGAGTTTGGATTTGTTCACTGTTAGAAGGACATATACCAGAGAGCCTTATATAGACAATGTTGATAGTACAAAAGCTAAAAGGATTCATGAATTTCCATTTTGCCAATTCCCTGTTGGCGTTCATTGGGATGTTTTCAATCAGCATCAAACTTCCATTGTCCCCACAGTTTTCTACCAGACAGAAGTGGGATGAAAAAGTGGAAGATGTCCACAGAGGAAATCATCTAGTGTTTTATACCGGCTAGGCCAAGTGAGAACAAGATCATGAGGTCTTTCCAGTGACCCGTGAATTGTAAGCCAGGGAAGAGAGAACCAATGGGAACAGTGAAAGGAATGCAGTGAATAAAAATCTCCCTCATATGAATTTCAATGTCATTAAATTCTAGGATGAGAGATCCTTAGGGCAATAAAGGGATATTGCTGGGTTTGACATCCAGATTTAAGAGCCAGTGAAGGTGAATGAGTTGCTAGTGAACTCTAAGGGGCATGTTTACTAAAGTGCGTTAGTGCAATTCGCGTTAGGAGCCGCGGTAGTGAAAGAAACCCCAAATAAGGACATGGGCGGTACATCGTCACCACTACCGCGCGTTAGAAAACGTAACGAGCGTTACCGGGCGCTGTGCCGCGTTACTGCGCGTTAATCATAAGAAGACGTACAGACACAAAGCACTGAAACAGAGCTGTAGCACTATGGTTACGATACTGACCGCTATTACAGGCAGCATGGGTTCGAGTCCCCAGTGTGCCTAACACAGAAAGCTGTCCCAGGCATCACCCTGCACATTACAGAGGGAAAGAGGAGGCATGTTTTTCGTTACGCTGAGTATTGGTGTCAGAAAAACACCCTCGGAGTGTGCTTAGCCACGTGCGAGGTTGCGTGCATTGGTATGTGCGTAGTTCCGTGCGTAGCTGCGCGCGTACAATTGTGCGTCGGTACGTGCGTTGCTACGTGCGTGGGTACGTGTGTTTTTACCAGTGTGGGCATCTGATATTACAGACTTTGTAGGGTGTACGTGTGATGGCCTATGGTTTATCAGAGCCTGTGAGCAGCTGCTGGAGTTTCACAGGGTTGGATTGGGCCAGTCACACCCATGATGCACTGCACATGCAAATCAGCTGTCCACAGATACACACCATGGGGAATGCACCCCCACAGCACCTCGGCCTGGTAGGGAGAACTGACCATGTGCACCCCCCCAGCACCTCGGCCTGATAGGGGGTACTGACCGTGTGTTGTACTGGCACAGAGTAGCTACACACCGTCACATTGTGCGGGTACTGTGCTCACCCTGAGGGTGCAGTGAGGTGCCCAGCACCAGGTCCACAGCACCGGCCATGGTGCAGGTCTAAAGCTGTGTTACTGTGTGAGATAGGTAGGTTCTGCAGGACCACCTTGGACATCTTTGTCTGTTTCAGTCAGGTGTAGCCCCCATGCACCACCACCCCCCCTCCCCCAGGGCTGAGGGTGGCAAACAGGGTCTCCCATCAAAAGACCCACAGTCTACCTCCCTGCAAAGGTGGCAGTAGAGGGGAACATTAACCCTAGTCCTGCTGAGGAACAGACACCCCACAGGGCAGTCAATGCAGCTCTGTACACAGCCATAACACAACAGCAGACAGACATTAGGCCTGGATATGGTATGCTGCACCCCACCACTATCTGATATTCCCCTGGTACAAGCCATCAGCCACTGCACCCTGCAAGCCACTCCATCACAACACCTACCAGCTGCAAACAGTCTGCTAGTGCCCAGTGGAGATGCCTGCACCCAGAACTGGGATGTCAGCATACACAGCAAGCAGATACATCAGTGACTGGGCCCCAAAAGGAAACCCATATTTATCACATGAGAGAAATACTAGATAGCACTATAGGAGTGCCTAGCCATGCTGTGGTCACTGCACAGTCAGGGTGATAGTGATCTCTCAGCAGGATATACTGAGGTCACCCTGTCTGTGTAGGTGGTGGCCGGGCACTACAATGTGCCTGTCACTGCCCTATGCCCTGTGCAGATGCACCCTGGCCAGGCCACCCTGTCCGGCCTATACCCATGGTACCTTGCACCTCATTATGCACATTGGCAGCCCAATACTGTCAACATTGCTGGATAGACAGACAGCCACCCCCACACCTATGCCAGCATTGTGCTACTATAGAGGTGGTCAGCAGCCATACCCACTACACCAGTCATGGGCATAGTACAGGCATGGATATGGTACACAAGGCTGTTGGGGGGTCACTCCCCAGGGTGGTGAACACTGTCAGAGACCAGACCTGCAGCAAACACCGCAGACATCAGAATGATTGTTATGGTGGAGCGCAATGAGCAAACTGTGCTTAACGTAGGAATTGATATCTGCCAGTTATCATAGGGAACGTTTGATAGCTCTGTACCATATACCCAGGTGTAGGGTGGCATTGCTAAGGTATGCAACTGCTAGTATTGGGTGATACAGGCAGGGCCCAATGTCTTGCCTCTCCAGGAGGCATTGGCCAATGGGGCCTGTGGGTGGGTGTGTGGCCCTGTTGGCTGCTGCTTTACGGCAGAGTTCCCCAACTCCAGTCCTGGTGTTCCAAACACTGTTCGGGTTTTCATGCTGTCCCTCATAAATATGCATGAGCTACATCTGCATACCATGGGGGTGGTGCATAGCTATGCAGCACAGGCATCTTTATTAGAGGCAGCATGAAGCCGGAATGGTGTGGGGCCCTCCAGGACTGCATTTGCGGGACTCTGCTTTAGGTAATGTGCCTTTTTCTGGTGTCTGTGTTTGGTGTGGTAAACTATAGGCCATGTGTATGTTCTCTGCAATAAAGGAGTGTCTTTACTATCACTGTTTAGTGGTGGGTAAAACTATGGGGACTGGGTTGGCAAGAGCCCTAGCTGGGATTTGAACCTGTGACCCTCTGGTCTTACAGGCACTGGCTGTGTCTGTTGCACCACACTGTGGCCACAGAGATAGTGCACTCCCTGGAGTTAGTTAAACCGGCCTGACGAGCCAGAAAACCCTGCTCTGCAACAGGTTTACTGTGGCCTCATTTACCTTATGCAGACAAAGGTGTACATAAACCTCAGAAAAGACCTCAGAAAAGGGGCACACACCCATAACCAAGCTGGGCAACAATGATATCATTGGAAAACATTACACCACACGCCCAGGACAGCTCCATTACAATGTAATGCTCTTTGAAAGGGTCCTGCGGAGCGTAGACCCTTCCACACATCATTTCTTTTTATTTTTGTGCTTTCCAGGGAGTGTTGTTCCTTGTTGCCCATTGCTATCACTGTTGCCCAGCTGAATTATGCTTTTTAAAATGTTTCTTGTGGTCATTTTTAACGTTTTATGTGAAATATTGTTCTGTGCACATGTATCACACTGCTCACGTTTTGTGGGTTTCCCCCGGTTTTTCTGTACATTGCTGACGGAAATGGTTTCTCTTCCCTTTAAATGCCTTTTAAACGACAGGTTTTCATTCGCGCTGGAATTGAGCTCTGAAATTCAGCGCGTTAGTATGAGGGGTGCCTCTCCCCGCCCACTCTCCGCCCATTGACCCCTTCTCTCCGCCCACTCTCCACCTTCTGCGCTGTTTTAACGCGCCGCGGAGCTTTACGATCGTTAACTACGGTTAACGCACGTAGTATGACGTTAACGGTCGTTAGCGCGTCGGTACGCGCGTTATACGGCACTTACGGTCGTTAACGTCGTATAACGCGCGATAGTCACGTTTAACGCACTTTAGTAAACATGCCCCTAAGTTATACTGATGTATGGTCCCCTGATACAGTAGTAGTAGTACAGAGCCAAAAGCCGCATTCTTGAAATTGGTAAGCTGCCATTTCAACTGATGAATTTGGAAGGAAAGGTGCCATGGGATTATGTTGCACCATCACAGTTAAACGAAGAGTTAGTTATCATAATTCCCGTACAAGAGACATGAAGATTTTTTGAGCTTCTGGGATTAAGAGTTTGCAGCCTGGCGAATAAGTGACATCAATTCTCAGAAGACAACCTCTTGAAAGTAGAGTACATACAATAATGCAGTTGTACAATGAACAAATATACTAGTAGCATTTGAAATATTGGTAATTTAGTAGTATGTTGCTCTTGAGAAATGCTGAGCATTTAAAATTGAGTCCTGATGGAATAGAAGATAGAAGGTTGTATAGTTATTATGGTATTTTGCTAAGTCTTTGTAGATTTGAAAGAAAACGTGCTGTAGATGGATCTAATAAACTCATCAAGAAAGACAGCACATTGAAATAGAGAAAGTGGCCCTATGCAGGCTACCTTAAAACAAGAGCAAAGAAGCCTAGCCAGTAGGAAGGGGCCAATTAGGAAGTATAAAAGCCCTGAATTTGGGAAAGTCAGAGAAGCTAGAGAGAAGAGGTAGCCACCAGGAAGGATCTCAGGATTGCATGTGCATGTTTTTGCCAGAGATTACTGAGAACCTTTGATGCTTTATGGCCTGCCAGGAAAGATAGCCCTTTTTTGTGTTGAACTAGAACTATGCTAATAAAGATTTTTGTTGCTAGGAAAGGGGAAGTGCTACTGATAGGAGTGCTACTGATAGGAGATTTCAATATGCCAGATGTTGACTAGCACATTCCTGCTGCAGTATCATCTAGAAGTAAGGAGATCCTGGATTCTCTACAGGGAGAACTATTCAGGCAATTGGTAACAGACCCCACACGTGAAGGGGCCATACTGGACTTGGTGCTTACCAATTGTGAAAGTGTTTCTGATGTTGTAGTGCGAGATCATTTTGCATCCAGTGATCACCAGATGGTGTGGTTCAGTATTAGGACTAGGGCTGTTAGAATCCATTCCAAGGTGAGGATCTTAGACTTTAGGAAGACTAACTTTGCGAAGATGGGCCAATACCTCAGGGAGTCGTTAGTGGGATGGGAACAGCTGGGGGATGTAGAAAAACAGTGGGCAAAACTGAAAGGGGTATTTTAAGGGCAACCAACCTTTTTGTTAAAATGGTAAATAAAGGCAAAAGGAAAAGGAGACCGCTATGGTTTTCGAAGGAAGCAGCTGAAAAAGTGAAGAAAAAGAGGGAGGCCTTCATGAAATACAAGAGATCACAGAGAGAGGAAGACAGGCATCTGTATTTGGAAAAACTTAGAGAAGCTAGCAAAGTAGTCAAGAAGGCAAAGATTCAAAAGGAGGAGGAAATAGCCAATGCAATAAAATGGGGGGATAAGACATTTTTCAGATATATTAGTGAGAACAGGAAGGGCAAAAGTGGTATTGTCAGACTCAAGGCTGCAGGGGGGGAATATGTAGAAGCTGATAAGGATAAAGCGGAATTGCTTAACAAATATTTTTGTTCTGTGTTCACAGATGAAGAACCAGGAGCAGGACCTCAGAAAACACCCACAAATAGGAACAGAAGCGAGGGACATCTTGAACAATTTTCAGAAGACTGTGTTTGTGAGAAACTAGCTCAACTTAAAGTAGACAAAGCAATGGGACCGGATGGGATACACTCTAGAATACTGAGGGAACTTGGGGACGTTCTAGCAACTCCACTGACTGACCTTTTCAATGCCTCGTTGGAGTCGGGAATGGTGCCAAAGGACTGGAGAGAGGCTCATGTGCCTTTACACAAAAGCGGAAGTAAGGATGTGGTTGAAAACTACAGGCCGGTTAGTTTAACTTCGGTGGTGAGTAAATTATTGGAAACGCTGCTGAAAGAGAAAATAGTGAGGTTTCTGGAGTCCAGCGGATTACAGGATCTGAGGCAGCATGGATTCACCAGAGGCAGGTCTTGTCAGACAAATCTGATTGATTTCTTTGACTGAGTGACCAGGGAGTTGGACCGAGGGAGAGCTCTAGATGTGGTGTATTTAGATTTCAGTAAAGCCTTTAACACTGTTCCTCACAGGCGACTTATAAACAAACTGAGCACCCTAGGGATGGACCCTAAAGTTACTGCTTGGGTTAGAAATTGGTTGGGTCGGAGGCGACAAAGAGTACAAGTAAATGGAGCTCACTCTGAGGAGAAGGATGTTACCAGTGGTGTGCCCCAGGGATCTGTCCTTGGTCCGATTCTTTTTAACATCTTTGTTAGTGATATAGCGGAAGGGCTGTCGGGTAAGGTTTGTCTCTTTGCGGATGATACCAAAATCTGCAATAGAGTAGACACCCAGGAAAGTGTAGATAACATGAGGAGGGATCTAGCTAAGCTTGAAGAATGGTCTAGAATTTGGCAGCTGGGATTTAATGTTAAAAAATGTAAGGTCATGCATTTGGGCTGCAGCAATCCAAGGGAGCAATACAGTATAGGAGGTGAAGTACTTTTGTCCACTAAAGAAGAGCGGGACCTAGGCGTGGTTGTGTCTGATGATCTTAAAGTAGCTAAACAGGTAGAAAAGGCGACGGCAAAAGCTAGAAGGATGCTTGGGTGCATACGGAGAGGAATGGCTAGCAGAAAAAAGGAGGTGATAATGCCTCTGTATAAGTCTTTGGTGTGACCTCATTTGGAGTATGGTGTGCAATTCTGGATACCGCACCTTCAAAAGGATGTGAACAGGATGGAGTCGGTGGAGAGGGTAGCTACTAAAATGATTAGTGGGCTTCATTATAAAGCATATGAGGACAGATTTAAGGATCTTAATATGTACACCTTAGAGGAAAGGCAGGATAGAGGTGATATGATTGAGATGTTTAAATACCTCCGTGGCATAAATGTTCAGGGAGAGAGCCTCTTTCAATTGAAAGCAAGTTCTGCTACGAGGGGACATGGGATGAGGGTGAAGGGAGATAGATTCAGGAGTGATATGTGGAAATATTTCTTTACGGAAAGAGTAGTGGATCCGTGGAATAGTCTCCCAGTGGAGGTGGTAGAGATGAGGACAGTAACTGAATTCAAAAAGGCATGGGACCAACACAGAGGATCTCTAAAGGTAAAAAGTGGACTGTTGTAGTTGTTGTTATGGAAGGACAGACTAGATAGGCCATGTGGTCTTTTTCTGTCATCATGTTTCTATGTTGCATCTGAATCTTGGTTTAGGTGTTCTATTAAGAGCCTATCAAAGGCCAGGGCTCGAATGCTCACCCAAAGTGCCACACAGTCTCTGCTCTATAGAGCTCACAGTCTAGTCAACACTGACAAAGAAGACAAATCAAAATGGTTTTGAGAGAACTGGGATTACTAACAATCTAGTGTATATAAGAAAAACATGACAAGGGGTGGTTGTGCAGCCCCAGAAATCTATCCCCAGCACCTCTCCTTAAACAGAGAGATAAGAAATTGTATTTATTTCTGCAAAATTATAGTCCACAAAAAAAATCCTTCTCTTGATGGGTTATAATTTATACAATACCATATCAACATGAAGCATAAAACAAACCCTTAATTTGCTATTTATGGTGGATAGCATGAAAAAGCGACTGGCAAAGGGGACAGCAGGGCAGGTTTTGGGACCTCTGCTCTATCTTCTTTCCTCAGCACTGTAGACTGTCTTATCTCTCGTGTGAAAAAAAAAAAAGAAGCGTTTGTTCTCTGTTCCTTTCAAATGGCAAGTTTGCACATTACCGAATCTGAGTATTACTAGAAGAAAAAACACCTTTATCACTACATTAAAACTATAATCAGTTTCTTGCTGACATTAATGGAAGTGGAGACAAGCAATAGAAAACAAAAGCAGGAAACACTCAGACAGCCTTCCTTATCAGAAGATCCTCTTATGAAGCCCATGGAGATTTATAGGGATTGTCATGCTAGAATCCTTTCTATCTGTGTTTTGTTCCTTTGTGAATCATTATTTGAACAGAATGTCATCTTTGAATTGAGCCTAACCTCTGGTTCAGAACAGTGTTTATTAAGACATTCATAGAGGGATTTCTTACACTTGGAAAGCCAAGAAAAGCCACATCAAAGGAGCTAGTCATCAGTTTGTGAAATAAGTGAAGCAATGTGGTTGCCGTGACAGTCCACATAGTTACACAGAAACTAAAATCAACAAACAAGCTGTAGGTGTTGCCTTATTTTTCTTTCCAACCCAATGGAATGTGAGAAAGCAGACATAAAGCCATGTTTGACCCCTTCTGGATAACTTCTCCTCACTTGGTTTGCATCTTGTTCTGCTGTGAGGGTTTGTGTGCATCTGTGATGCTGAGAGCTAAGCTATCAGTAGATTAACTACTGGCAGGGTCTCCCAAGATGGACAGGTCTCAGGTAAGATGCCAGACAAGGACAAATCACCCATCTGGGCAGCAGCAGAATGGGATGGTCTTGGTGGCGGAGGATCACATTCCTGTGACAATGGCAACAACACTAGAATTACCTGTGCGGAAGAAAGGCCTGGCAATCTACTTCCATATCTTGCCACGAAAACCCAATGGATAGTCATAACAAAACAAGTTGCACTATAGTACTGGAAGATGAGACCCCCAGGTTGGAAAGCACTCAACTGGCTACTGGGGAGGAGCTGAAGACTTTCCAGCATTAAGTCAGCATTTATGATGTTGTTGGATCAAAGCCCTCAGGATGCCTGACTGCTGATGTAGCTGCTCATGGAATGAGAGTTAGAAGCTGCAAAGATGTCTTACATATTGGGACATGGAATGTATGAAGCAAGAACCAAGGGAAGTTGGAAGTGGTCAAGAATGAAATGGAACGTGTACAAATCGATCTGTTGGGTCTCAGTGAACTGAAATGAATTGGCATTAGGCACTTTGCATCTGATGATCACATGGTCTAATATGCTGGAAATGAAAGACAAAGAAGAAATGGTGTTGCATTTATAATCAAGAATACATTTGCAAAAATTGTAATGAAATACAATGCAATCAATGAACGCTTAATATCTCTAAGAAATGCCCATCAACACAACTATAATTCAGGTATATGCTCCACAACAGCTGCAGAAGAGGATGAAGTTGATGAGTTGTATAAACAAGCTGAAATTGACAGAACATGCAAACAGGATATGCTGATAGTCATGGGTGACTGGAACACAAAAGTTGGCAACAAAGAAGAAAGCAAAGTTGTTAGAAAATATGGACTTGACAACAGAAATGAAGCTGGAAAAAGACTGATAGAATTCTGCAAGAACAACGATCTATTCATCTCAAACACCTTCTTCCAGAAACACAAGCAGTGACTGTACACATGGACTTCACCCAATGGACTATAGAAAAATCAAATTGACATCTGTGGAAGTCAATGATGAAAAAGCTCTATAACATCAACAAAGACAAAACCTGGAGCTGACTATGGTACAGATCACCAACGTGCAAACTCAAGCTAAAGTTGAAAAAGAGCAAGCCACTCATGAATGTAGCAAAATATGACCTTGAGAATATGAGTACCACTGGAATTTAAAGACTGCCTGCAAAATCAATTTGTTGCTTTAGATACAAATGACAGAGCTCCAGAAGAGTTATGGGATGACATCAAGAAGGTTGTGTTAGAAGAAAGTGAGAAGTCTCTACAAAAGGTGAAAAAACAAAAACGGCCAAAATGGATGACCAAGAAAGCTCTGAAAATTTCCCAGAAAAAAACTAAAGCCAGAGGAGAAAGAGAGGCAATCGCAGAATCAACAGAGATTTCCAACATGCAGCAAGACAAGACAAGGAGAAGTACTACAATGATGCATGCAAGAAAATAGATTCAGAAACTCTAAGAGCAAGAACAAGATCAGCTTTCCTAAAGCTACGAGAGTTAAAGAAAAAATTCCAACCTAGAATTGGAATGCTACAAGATGCTCAAGGATCCATGTTGAATGATGCTGAGAAGATCAAGGAAAGGTGGAAAGACTATACAAAGTCATTATACCATAAAGATCAGGTGGACAAACAGCCATTTCAACCTGTAGCTTGTGATCAGGAACCATTGGTGATGAAAGAAGAAGTTGAAGCAGCATTGAAAGCCTTATCGGAGAACAAAGTACCAGGCATTGATGTACCAGCAATCGGATGCAGCTATTACTATACTTACAAGACTCTGCCAGGACATTTGGAAGACAACATCATGGCCAACTGACTGAAAAAGATCAGTATTTATACCAATACTAAAGAAAGCTGATCCAACTGACTGTGGAAATTATCTCACAATTGCTATGATGCCAAATGCCAACAAGATTCTACTCAAGATTATTCCGCAGAGACTACAACCATACCTGGAATGAGAACTGCCTGAAGGGCAAGCAGGTTCAGGAAAGGGCGAGGAACGAGAGACATCATCGCAGATGTGAGATGGATCCTTGAAAAGACAAAAGAATACCAAAAGGATATCTATATGTGTTTATTGACTACAGCAAGGCTTTTGACTGTGCAAACCATGAGAAACTCTGGGTCACATTAAGAAGCATGGATATACCAGAACATCTGATAGTCTCTTGCACAACCTTTACGTTGATCAAGAAGCAACAGTTCGAATGGAACAAGGAGAAATATAATGATTTAAAATCAGCAAAGTTCTATGACAAGGCTGCATACTTTACCCCTACTTGTTTAATTTATATGCAGAACAAATCAACAGAGAAGCAGGACTGTATGAAGACAACAGAGGTGTGAAGATTGGTGGAAGACTCATCAACAACCTTCGCTATGCTGATGATACCACATTACTGGTTGAAAGTGAAGACGATCTGAAACATTTGCTTCTCAAGATCAAGGAACATAGTCTTAAAATGGGCCTGCACCTTAATGTTAAGAAGACAAAGATTCTGACAACTGGCAAAATCAATAAGTTCATCATTGATGGAGAAGAATTTGAAATAGTGAACAACTTTAACCTACTTGGATCAGCTATCAATAAAGAAACAACAATCAGTCAAGAAATCCGACGACACATTGCTCTTGGCAGAATGGCTATGAAGGACCTAGACAAGATTCTCAAGAGCAGAGATGTCTCTCTCCATACAAAAATGTGACTTGTTCAAGCCATGGTATTTTCAATAATGTCATATGGATGAAAAAGTTGGACAGTGAAAAATATAGACAGGAAGAAAATCAATGCCTTTGAATTATGGTGCTGGCGATGAATTCTCTTTATACCATGGACTGCCCGAAAAACAAACCAGTCAGTACTAGTGGAGATCAAACCTAAGCTTTCTTTAGAAACTCACATGACAAGATTTCGACTTTCATGCTTTAGACACATCAGGCAAAAAGAGAGATCATTAGAGAAAGACATCATGCTTGGCGAGGTAGAAGGGCAACACAAAAGAGGAAGGGCAGCAATGAGATGGGTCAATACAATCACAGCAGTTATGGATGCCACTCTATCAACAATGATCTGCCTGATTGAAGACGGAACACAGTTTAGGACAACAATCCAGAGGGTCACCATGAGGTGACACCAACTCGACGGCACTTAAAAACAACATGGATAAATTCTATCTGTCTGCCTGCCTATCTGGGGCAAATAACATTCCAAAAACTTAATGAAACACCTAATTTTGTGTGTGGGGAAAATCAGGCAAAAGACATATCAAATTTAAAAATAGGCCAAATTGGAAGAGGGATTCCAGAGAAATACCCCCCGCCCTTCCCCACAAAACCCCATGGCTGTTCATGTCTGTAGAAGAGGCAGGGCCAGCGCAAGGAGATGAGGCACCCTAGGGAAACCACATCCCTTGTGCCCCCTCGCAGGCCAGCACCCCCATTGCTGCCGCCCCTCACCGGGACCTACTGCAGCAGCAATGGCCTGAAATAGCCCCATGGCACTTACTTTAAAACTTCGGTGGAGCTGTCTGCTTCCATCCTCACCGATACCAACTTCCTTTTGTATGCAGGCAGAAGCTGCTTCCGCTTCCATGCAAACAGGAAGTCAGCACTAGGTGTTGGTGGGAGCAGATGCAAAGTCTCCTGACAACAAAGTTTTAAGGTAAGCATCATTGGGGATGTTTCAGGCCATTGCTGCCTCTGTAGGTCCAAGTGAGAGGTGTCAGAGACAGCAATGGATGCTCCTGAAGGGCTGGCACTCTAGGCGGCCACCTAGTTCACCTAATAGTAGTACCGACCCTGGGGAGAGGGAGTTCCAGTAGCTGCAGCACTGAAACATTACAGTTAAGGAACTGCTTCTTTCAAACTGCACCTCTCCTCTCGTGGTCACAAACAGATGTAGAGCTAATATAGATACATATACCTCTACTCATCCACCACAGACCCACATATACATGCACATGCACCCTCACACACAAATACAGGCGCATGCACAGAAACATACACACTAACATAGACACACATATACACACACATACGGAAAGGTTGGAAATTAGCTCATGAGATGTTCTGCATGCTTTCCTTACCATAATTCCCCTTCCCAGATGCCACACCCCTGTCCCTGAATGGTTGCCTCTTAGTGATTCAGATGGGTATGTAGTTTTCTTAGTTGTAAATTCTGTTGTGAAATTTAGTGAATGACCTAAATTGCTTTTGTAGTGGTTGCTATGTAAAGTGATAACTAGTGATAGAATCATGGTTTGCCACTGATTGCTCTATGTACATACCCTAGTAGAGGAGAAGCAATGCAATAGCTGTTGCCTTGCTACAGTACACCCTTTCAAATCTGTTGACAGTGACATCTAATCGACAGATATATTATCATACTTGATTTTGTGTTAATATTCTTTCTAAACAAACCAAATGTTTTGGAGCTACTCCATTCAAGGTACAGACACACATGCACGTGCACAGAAAGATTGGAAATAATTTCACAAGCCAGACTTTGCAGGCTTTGCCACTTGTTATTAGATTAGCTTAATACTGTATGTATGTGATCATCTTTTGATTATACTCCTTTCAATTAGGGACAGTGTAAAATGAACTGATTCAGCTTTATGGTATACTACTAGTTTCTATAGGAGTAGCCTAGTGGTTAGAGCACTGGCTTGGTAACTAAGAGACCAGAGCTAATTCCCACTAGCACTCCTTGTGACTTTGGGCAAATCACTTAACCCGCCACTGCCTTGGAAGAAGGGCCTGGCAATCTTCTAGCCACACTGCCAAGAAAGCACAGGAGCTGCTGGATCGCCAGAAGTCAGCATTGACTTGAAGGCACACATTGTATTTGCATATTGGGCAATAGAGAGAACACATTTTAAAAATTTGCATTCTCTGGCATATGGTAGCACTTTTGGTACCTGTACTTTGCTCATTCTATAAAAGATACAGTAAGGTGGATTTGTGTCATAGACTCTTGGCATGGGGAGGTTGATATGCTTGTCAAGTCACAAAGAGTCTCCTGTTTGATTATGAGATGTGATCAAAAGGTATTGAGACTTGTTGTGTAGCTATATAACAATACATCGCACCACGATGCTATTAGACATGCAGTGACCTAGTTATGTGCTCTGCATGTTCAGAGTGTAGTGTGGCTACAGCGCACCTGTACTTTTTTAAATCCCGTGATGTTTGATATCATGTAAAAGCAGTTCATCAGATTTACAATGAGTGAAAAATTGAACAGCGAATTTGAATTAAATTCTGCCTTAAACCTGGAGATTCATGCACAGAGACTTATGGCAAGTTATAACAAGCGTATGGTGACGAATGCATGAGTTGTGCTCAAGTTTATGGCTGGTACAAATGTTTCCAAGAGGGCCGCGAAAGTGTTGACATTGAGGAATGTTCTGGAAGGCCATCCATGAACAGGAATGAAGACAAAGTTGGAGCAGTACATGTCGTCAGGGCCGGATTTACGTATACGCCATGTACGCCATGGCGTAGGGCCCACAGCTGGGAAGGGCCCACAAAAAAGGAACAAGTTAGGCTTTTTTAAAAAAATAAAATTAAAAAAAAAACCTGCTGGCTGCCGCCGCGGGGCCCCCTCTGCTGCCGCGACAGCATGGACTGACCCGCGGGGGCCCCCTCAGCAAGCTCGATCACTCTCTCCGTGCAGGCTGTGAGAGACGCGAAGGCAGACTGTCTCCTTCGCGTCTCTGTTAAGCCCGCAGGGCTTAACAGAGACGCGAGGGGGACAGTCTTCCTTCGCGCCTCTCACAGCCTGTACGGCGGGTGGCACGGCGGGATCGCGCTTGCAGAGGGGGCCCCCGCGGGTCCGTCCTGGCGGCCGCGGCTGCAGAGGGGGCCCCGCGGCGGCAGCCAGCAGGTTTTTTTTTTAAATCAAATTTTACTTTAGGCCGGGGGAGGGGGAGGGGGAGGGTAGGACTGGTAATGGGCTATTGAGGGGGCTGGGACTGGAAATGGGTTGGGGGATTAAGGCTGGAGGTGGGCTGATGAGGTTAGGAATGGTAATGGGCTTTGGGGGGGGTTAAGACTGGTAATGGGCTGTGGGCTGATGGGGGCTGTCTGGTAATGGGCTATGGGGGGCTAGGACTGGAAATGGGCTGGGGGGGTTAAGACTGGAGGTGGGCTGATGGGGTTAGGACTGATAATGGGCTGTTGGGGGGGTGGCGAACTGGTAAGGGGCGAGGGGGGGTTAAGACAGGTAATGGGCTGTGGGCTGATGGCGGCTGTCTGGTACTGGGCTATGGGGGGGCTAGGACTGGAAAATGGGCTGGTGGGGTTAAGACTGGAGGTGGGCTGATGCGGTAAGGACTGGTAATGGGCTGTGGGCTGATAGGGGGGGTTAGGACTGGCAATGGGCTATGGGGGGCTGACTGGAAATGGGTTGATGGGGTTAGGACTGGAAGTGGGCTGATGTGGGGGGGTTAGGACTGGCAATGGGCTATTGGGGGCTGACTGGAAATGGGTTGATGGGGTTAGGACTGGAAGTGGGCTGATGGGGGGTTAGGACTGGTAATGGGTTATAGGGGGTGCTTAAACTGAAAATGGGGTGATGGGGGGTTAGGACTGTAAGTGGGTTGATGGGGGGGCTAGGACTGGTATTGGGTTGGGGGGTTGCTAGGACTGGAAATGGGCTGATGGGTGGCTAGGACTGGAAATGGGCTGATGCAGGGACTAGAAGGGAATGGATGCTGGGTGAGGCTGGAACTAGAAGGGAGCTGATGTTGGGGGAGGATTAGAATGGGATGGGGCTGGAAGAGTAAAATGGAGAAGGGAAAAATATTTTGTGTGGGAGGGATAAAAAATCTACAATTGGCCGGGTATTGGGAGAGTAAGTGGGGATTGAGGATGGAGGGGTAAAATTTGAGTGGATAAAATAGGAATGAGGAAAGAGCAAAAGGAGAAAGATTAGTATGTTAAAGCAGATGTAGAGAGAGAATGGAAAAAAACTAGAAGAGAGAAGAAAGGACAAATGGACAGCAGACGATGGAGAGTTAGCAGAAGACACGAAGAAACCAGAAGAAAGTGGCTGGAGCAATTGCAGCTGAAAAAAATGCACAAAAGGTAGAAAAATATCTCTTTATTTTGAATTTATTAATTGGAATATGTCAGCTCTGGTAAATGTGCATCATTAACGTCTGCGCTTTGTTTAGTACAAGAGCAAATTAATGTATAGTTTTATTTCTACAGTGTTGTACATTCCAAGTTTGGCTTTTGGGATTCCCAGTTTAATTATTGTCTTCCTGTTTCTAAAATGTGATTACTTGTTTGGTGATGGTCTATGTTCTGCATGTGTAACTGAGCTGAGGTGTTCTGTTTATATAATTCCTATTTGACATTGCCACTTGTTCTCTTTCCCCAGTAGGTCATGTATTGTTGTTCTCTGAAATGTATTGGTTTAATATTTGCAGTGTTGCCTTTTGATTGGTAGAGTATGGTGCTTTGTGAGTCCTGGTAGTGCTGTTAGGATACGGTGGGTTTGCTATGGGTTCTAAATGGGCAGTGTTTGTAGTAGTTCCTAATGTGTCTGGCAGTTGGCACTGGATTATAGTAATGTAGAAATCTTTTAGTCTTTCTTTATCCATACACTCATGAAGAGGCATGTTTACTAAAAGTTAGTATATGGTAACATTATGCAAATATTTATGCAAATGAGGCCCCTTATGCAAATGAGGCCCACACCCCCCTTGGGCCGCCCCTGCTGGGGGCCGACAATTTTTGTTGGCGTAGGGCCTCACTCAAGGTAAATCCGGCCCTGCATGTCGTGATACGCTCAAATCGTTGATTATCAGGGAGTTTGCTGAAGACATGGACATCAATTTCAGGTTAGTACAGTCCATTCTTGCTGTCAAATTGGGGATGAGAAATGTGCCTACAAAATTTGTGCCGAAACTCCTGTCCTCTAACCAAAAAGATCAACTGTCTGCAGCCAGGGAGTTGTTGAATGTGTTGAAAATTACTCAGATTTCATCAAAAAGGTTATTACTGGTGATGAATCATGGGTTTATGGTTATGACCTGGAAACTAAGGCTCATTCCTCACAATGGAAGACTCCAGACCCAAGAAAGCCTATCAGGTGAGCAGCAATGTCAAGGTCATGCTCACAGTTTTCTTTTATTACCAGGATATTGTTTATAATGAGTATGCTCCAAAAGGTCAAACCATCAATAAGGAGTAGTACGTCCGACTCGGTTGAGAGATTCAGTTCATCGTTAAGAGGCCAGAGTCGAACAAGAATGGTGAATAGTTGCTACATCATAATAATGCCTCAGCTCAAGCATCACATGTTGTCCAGCAGTTCTCAGCCAAACACCAAACAGAGCAAGTCTTTCAGCCTCCATACTCACCTGACCTCACACCCTGTGACATTTTCTTATTTCCATAACTGAAATTACCACTGAAAGGAAGGAGATTCAACAACTTGGAGACCATTAAGCAAAATTCGACACAGCAGCTTCACAGCATAAGTCATTTCAAAATTGTTTCCATCAGTGGCAGAAATGCTGGAGGAAGTGTGTTTTATCAGAAGAGGACTACTTTGAAGGAGATTACAATAACTATCAGTGTTATTGTACAAGTTCCTCAACCTAGCCATGGTAGGATGAGTGGTGGGGTACTCAAAGTTTTTATGAAATCATTTGTTTGAGAGGAATTAGCAGTATTTTTTGAGAGATTTGGAGTGTTTTAATCTATCATCCTCCTAATTCAAAAGCAATTATTATGTTGCATCAGGGAGGTTCCTTATATCATGAGGAACTGACCATCCCCGTTCACATGACTATCATAAAATCCTTACCACTCTCTAACACACCCATATCTACATTTATCCTTGCAGAAATCAGCCAAAATGCCCAGAATATTCAAACAATCATGTGCATTCCTAACTCAAAAATATCTTTGTCAATCATCTCCACATATGTATTGCTCAAACTAACAACATACCTAAAATCCAGCAGTGCACCACACTCATTCTCACACTTTCTTTGCTGTGGCTCTCATGTGGCCTTCTAGCCTATACCAAAACACCACATAGTCTCTGAGGTATTTTTCCTTCCCCCTTAAATTTTAGGAAAATTTGTAATATTGCTGTGAGACATAAGAAAACCTTTTTTTGGAGGATACAGGATTTCCTAATTTTGGCTAGTTTGATTTCAGTCAACTTGCATTGACTGAAAATTGTAATATTCATGTTGAAGACGCTTCTAGTTGCTAGTTGTAAGAGTTTTTATTGGCTATGCAGTTTGAAGGTTTCAGTCAGGTGATTAATGAGTATACACACATTGTCAGCCATTTGCTAAATTTAGTGTAGCCCCCCACTCCTGGAGAAGGGCATGGCCAGATTCTTACAATACCTGGGATGTTATAGTGTAGTCCAGTGTGTCAAGTGGGTACCTCAGAGTCTGACATATCCCTCTGGTAGAGGCTTACAGAAGTCACTAACCTTGTCTCATCCAGCTCCACTGTTAGGTGGAGAAAGGCTGAGAGGAAAAATAAACTAATTTAGATAAGCCCCTACCATGGTGATGTTACAATTATTGTGATAGGGTAGATTTTGCAAAGATGGGACACAGAACACCATAGTGTCTATAAACAGAATTTTCAGATAAATGTATTAAGTTTGTATAACTTGTTGAGCTAGCTTAAAGATGGATTCAGAAATTTTAACAGTTAGTTAAACAAGTTAAATCAGTGAGGTATTTATACACGGTTGCACCTTAGAACTCAGAAGTAAATCAACAATCATTGTTTTGCTTTTGTTCACAATAGTCTTCTAATACAAAATACTCAAGTGTTTCAGTTTTTCTCTTTAGGATGCTCTTTACTGTTTATCTCTTACTATGAATATACTTCTTTATATAGGAACTTCCACCTTTTAACAGGTGAGTTCTCTTATTATCCAGAGTACTCTGTATGTATTTCAATTGGTAATGTAAATTATGAGCTCAGAAATGTACCGTATTTTCCGGCGTATAAGACGACTTTCTAACCCATGAAAATATGCTCAAAAGTTGGGGGTCGTCTTATACGCCGGTACATGTTTAAGGATATACGGTGCGATCATAAAGTCCCTCTGCAGTGAGCACTGTGTATGCAAAGGCAGCCCGCTGAGGAAAAGAGAATGCAGCCGCTTGAGCGTACAGTCTGTCGTGACAGTGACCACAGGCCTTTTGTGCTGCAAAATGCTTCCGCGAGCTCCGAGACCAAAGCAGCTCGGGTCGACGCTCCTGGGTTGCAGATCGGCAGAGCGAGTCTTCTGTGGCTGATGCCTCGGTACTTTGAAAAGAAAAGAAAAAAAAGGGGGGTCCCTGTTTTGGCTTAAAATCATGCTTTTGCATACTGGGAAGGGCTTTCCATGTAGCGGGGACAGCAGTCCTCGTCATCGGCTCAAGTGCTACATTCTTTCCCTCAGCGGGTCACCTTTGTGGTATATATAAGAAACTTTTTTTTAAATCATATTCAAACATTTTGGGGGAATTATAACTTTATTGCCCATTTGGAGACAATGCTGTGTTTAGCTTTATGGGCTGATGATGACATTTGAGCATATCTGGCTTCGTGGCCTTAAGTTCCTTTTGGCTCTCTAGCTAGAAGTTCTATTCACTCAGACTATTTGAGGTCCTTTTAATATTTATAAAATACTTTTTCAGGATATCTGTTATTTTGGGGTGAAAATAATGGTACCTTGGTTATGTGTGTATGGTATTCAGAGGATACATGCATGGCTTTGGGCATACAGGCTTCCATCTCCCTATCATTTTCCCTGTTTGGTGTGCGCTGGAAGAGGGGTAGTCTTATACGGCGAGTATAGGCCAAACCCTATATTTTAACAGGAAAAGTAGGGGGTCGTCTTATATGCCCAGTCGTCTTATACGCCGGAAAATACGGTAGTTCTATCAGAGAGAAATTTGTTATTACTGGAAAGTTTAACAATCGGATATTAGAAGCTCTCACAGCATTTTCTAAATTTTCCAGTTTCATTCTCATTGAAACGTTATCTTTCATAATGGAGTCATTTACTAGTGAAACCTGAGTCATTTTCTGTTCCCCAACTTCAATCTCCAAACGGAAGTTAGCCAACTCTCCTTGGACACCAGACGACATAGTTTCCAATTTCTCCAACCGCAAAGCTGTTAAATCTTTCTCTCTGATTGAATTGTTTAAAAATATTTACAGGAAGTTTTAAATGTACCACCTGATTTAATTCCCCCAGTAGTGAAAGCTTATTTTCTGCCTAAGGGTAAGAAGGAAGGAAAGGTAGTTGGGGGTGCTTTAGATATGGATATTTTGGATGTTTCCGCTCTCTTACAATCACCTAAAGAAACTGATTTATCAGTCTCCACAATATTAGTGACTTTTGCGATATCTTCAGATAGAGATTGGATATTAAAATTGTACTTCAAGAAACGTTCTGTGCTATGTGATGTCCTCGCCCCCTAATGGCCACCCTAGGCGGTCGCCTAATAGGGCGCGTCACCTCTTTATTGTGTAGTTGTGGGTTTTCATGTAGAAATGAAAGTCCGAGAGGCTTTAAGGCTAACACAGGAAATTTACTGATTTTCACTGCTTCTCCAAAATAGAACTTGTGTAAAGCTTAACGCAAAACAAGAAAGTAAACAATGATTTCTTCTCCTGATACAATTAACTTCAGTTGCTTCCAGACTCCATGAACAAAAGCTTCATTACTTCTCCTAGCCTCTTTAACACCAGTGCTAGTTTGCCTTGCTAAAACTTCTTCACATGCAAGCACTTTCTGGTTTTATTCCAGGAACATTTCTAAAAGGACACAAGGCTTTTAAAACACAGTCCAGCCTGTTTACACCTCTTAACTCTCCAAGGCAGCTGTTTGAGCTTTTCCCTTTCCAAGGCTCAAACGCTTGACTTGTAACATATAGCACATTCCATCGGGCATTCACTTTCACTGTCAGAAGGATAACTTCCTATTTCCATATCTTCAGTATCTGGCTCTGGTACATCAAGATTAAAACTCCTCCTGGTAATACCTGGCTCTACACTTTCTAAAAGCTTAAGAATTTCCTTCCACCTAGAGGTTTTTCTGTCTCTAGGCTGCTTAGCACATACTGGCAATTCTTCCTCTCTCCATGAATGGCTTAACGCTTTCAGCTTGTTTAACTGTCTGTTAGACAGAGGGTTACTCACGGTTCTCCTGTTATCAGATGGGCTTTTACCAAGCCTTTGGTTTGTAATAAAACTGTCCTCATTCAAATCTCTTTCCAAAGGAAATCTCCTGCCTCCAGGTTCCAAAGCAAACTTCCCTGCTTTGTGGCTTGTTCCTTTGAATTCTCTAGCAGTTTCCTCTAAGGCTGGGCTGTCCTGGGAAATACCTCTCTCTTCAGATACCCGAGAGCTTTTTCCTCCCTCCAGCACATTAGGCTTCCTGCTCCGTTCTGAGTCTCCAGTAGCTCCTCCCCTGGGAACTCCCTTCTTCCTGTAATGCTGCTTCTCAACCTCAGCATTAGCATGGGCATCAGAATATGCCTCAGGAAGCAGGCTGCTCTTCAGACTTTCTTCACCACTGTCTGAACTGTCTGACTCAGCTCTCTCCACTCTGTGTCTGTGTTCCAAGTGCTGCCTCCTCTGCCTCATCCTCTCTCTGTTACTTTCCTTTTGTAATCCCCTGGGAACTCCCTTTGCACGTGTCTGAGCAGTGATCACGTGCTGCTTCCCCAGCTGGTCTTCATTACCCCTACAGCTTGTTCCTAAGCTGGGGCGTGGCCTGTAGCTATTCACTAGGTGAGTTTTTTCCTGTTTCAAAACATTTTGTGTTTCACATCCCCGCCTGCTGCTTCTCTCCCTTAAGGTAAAAGTGTGCTCTTTTCCCTTTCCTAAGGGCTTGGGGACATTTTGGCCATCACAGCTATTTATGGGGAAGAGGGTTGCGATCTTTCCTGATGTCGCTAGGGAGACTCAGAAACGGCGGAGAGCCTTTTTGTTGTTGAGACCAGGTGCTGTTCAGATTGGTGCTTTATTTATACTGTGTTTTCTTTGTAAATGTATTATTTCTTTTAGGAATAGTAAGTATGTTTTTTTTCAGCCTGAAGAGTTATCTTTGTTTATTAGTTCTCAAATTGTGACTTCTTCTCCTCAGTGAATTCCTCATTGTAATTGATATTTCTCTGTCCTCCGCCTCTGTTTTATCTCTTGAGTATCTTTTCTTCTTGTTGGACATCAAGGAACCACTTTTTCCTTGTATTTTGTCTTTCCTTAAACCGATTCCCCCATTATTGTGGGCTAACTATACTCTTGTATTTCCATTCCTATGGTATTTCTTTTTGTATTAACTAATTTCTTTACAAGATGTTGTTTTCTGTACAAGCGTAATTTTGCTTGATTAATTATTGTAAAATTGCATAAACAAATAAAAAAAAAGAAATGTAGTTCTTTTTGTCTCTCAGGGTGTTTGCGTACTGGTACCTTTCTTCCCAGAAACTTTCTTGCAAAGGGGCCCAGTTTCTTGTCCAGAGGTCCCGCAGTATCCTATTCCAGGAGATCCGATGTCACAGGAACTCAGGATTTCTCTGGTCCAGCAATGATCCATACTTTACCTACTTCCTAACTTTAATAAATCAATAAATAGAACAAACCTAAATTGAGACTATGTTCAGAGTCACTCGGGCTTTAGTATGCTGACTGGGATCTGATGTATTTTCCCTATTCCTATCCAAAAATAAAAGATAAAAGCCTATACAAACCGTGTCCAGTCACACCTTTCACAGTCATAAAAATTTATTCCTTTAAGAGCTCAGGAATTTCCAGTTTAAACCTTAATTAGGAGGTGTCTTTCTATCAGAAGTCTAAAGCCAGTGTCTCTGTCCCTCTGCACTGCTTCCAATAGCATGTAGTAGTGTCACTACTCTTAGGGGTATGTTTACTAAAGGGTGTTAAGGGAGCCAGGGTGCCATTAATGCAAATTATCAGCACACTTGAACCCTTAATGCATCCAAAACGCTGCTTTAACGTGTGTTAAAGGCTCCAGCAGTGTAAAGTGCCTTGTGGGCGGAGAGTGGGCGTTAATGGGGCAGAGACAGTGTGGTAACAATGTGTGTACCCTTAACGTGCCTTGCGCAAATGTGTCCTAAAGTGCCTTAAGGCTGGGAACCATAATGCAAAGTAAAACCACGCGGAA
Organism: Ichthyophis bannanicus; assembly: GCA_033557465.1. Lineage (NCBI taxonomy): Eukaryota > Metazoa > Chordata > Amphibia > Gymnophiona > Ichthyophiidae > Ichthyophis > Ichthyophis bannanicus. The sequence goes on from CM066032.1 coordinate 856,294,322, forward strand.
AGGGTGTATTTTGAGGAGAGAGAGTCTATTTTAATGTCTGCAATGTGATGCACAGACAGGTGAGCCCAAGAGAGTGATAGTAGTGCTCCATTAGCAGCAACAGCATAGTGCCCAAGTATGAAAGGGCACTATGTTGATGGTGCAAATGGGGCAAAGGAGGTGGCACATGGGTCATGCAGTGGGGGCTGCTGGTGTACAGAGTGGACCAGGCAACTGCCTAGGTGGAATAAAAGAGCATAAGATTAGAAAATATGCCAGACTGTGTCAGACCAAGGTCCATCATGCCCATCCTGAGTCCAACAGTGGCCAGTCTAGGTCACAAGTACCTAGCAGTTTCCCCAAAAGAAACACAGGATCCACAATGCACGTAATGTGGCAAGCAGTGCATATTAATGGTTTATGGAGCTTTCCCCAGGAACCTGCCCAAACCTTTTTTAAACCCAGCTACAGCTTTTACTTCATCCTCCAGTAATGAATTGCAGGGTTTGATTACATGTTGACTGAAAATATATTTGCACCTAGAAGTCTTAAATGGGTTACTCTGTAGCCGCATTGCATGTCCCCTAGTCTTTCTACATTCTGATGGCATAAACAATCAACCTACATTTACCCGTTCCAATCCAGTCAATATAATTTAGAGACCTCTATCATATCTCCCCTCAGCCACCTCTTTCCCAGAGGTAGCCTCTCCACAAAGGGGTATCCTGACATTTGTATTACCATCTGTGATGTCAGTCATGACCCCACAGTGACAGTGGCGGCACACAGACATTCTACAGCTTTGGAAAGGAGATTGCCACATGGGGCAGTCCAAGGGTCCTTGCACCTCAGGCAGAGATCCCGGTTGCCCCCCCCCCCCCTGTTGCCACTGAACCAGCTGTGGGGAAAGAGGTAGATGGTGCCAGCAGCTGTAGCTCTCCTGGTAGCTGCAACATGCAGGTGCCCAGGGGACTACCACAGCAGTGGCTGTCATCCTCCCTCTGAGACGTATCATTGGCAGGCGGTGATAGGGTCCCTGCAGAGGCAGATGGTTGAGGGGGTGCTGTGTGGCCATCCATTTATGCTTCTGTACCCCCATACAGACCTTGGGCCCTAGGCACCCGCCAATCCACTTGCTGGAAGGGCTGGGACTGCTCACCACCAACACAGACAGCAGCACATGGGCATATCAGCAGTGTGGGGGTGTTGGAAGAGGGAGAAATGGCACCCATATGCAGCAAACCAAAGCTATGCCCTGGTCCTGTACACCGTGTGTATTGCAACATGTGCCAAAGTTTGTCTGATGCGAAGCATGTCAGCCCCAGGGAGTATTTTAGCCATATGGCACACTGTGGCTCAATGCAACAGTTGGTGTGTATATGAGTGGAAAGCCACAGGTTTGTATCCCAGCTGGGGATCATACATTGCATGTCCCTGTGTGGCTAAACTATAGCCCACAGTGCAGGTACAACACCAACATGTGTAACCCCCAATAAGTTGAGACCAAGTCAAGGCATGGTAATGGGAAAGACAGACCTTTATTATCCGTATACCAGGGACTACCCAACACAGGCCGTGTTTCATTGCCTTCGTCAGGGGTTTTAAACTGGCACACTAAAATCATAAATACATAAATTATCAGTAAAAACATATCATAATACATAAATGAGAGAGGATAAAAGACAATGAAATAAATAAATAAAGAATTAATAAATTATTAAAAACAATAAGAAACCGAACAATAATAATCACAATTAAAAAATATTATCAATCATGATTATAAACACATTATATATAAAAAATATATATATAAAAAAACATTGTGTGACAAACATTTATAGTGTATGTCAAACATATTAGTAAAATCATCATAACCATATGTTAAAAAACAACATTAAAAGGGTGTGACAACAGTAATAATGATTCAATAAATATGTACCTTATTGAGAATCCTGTCACTAGCGTGTCTTTGTCGTACTTGTGTACAAGGATTAACCCTAAATGGGTAAATAACAACTGAAAGGAACAATGATAAATATGAAAAGAATGACTTACATATAATCCAAGAGGGAACTAGATGGCTGTATTATAATTGAAAATGCAATAAAGAATGCAATAATATTACCCAGAGCAGGAGCGAAAAAACAGAGTGTATTTAGCTGAAATGGACAATGAAGTAAAAACAAGGATGTCTCTTATTTAAAAGAAAACGTGAAGCGCGGGAAAACACCATCATGTACTGAATGCTGTAATTAACTATGCCATATGTAAATAAATAAATAGTATACGATGGCTTAAAAACATAAAGTTTAATTAATACAGCAGGGTCTAACAAGGATGTCTCTTAGCTGAATTACATTTATTGCGCGACCTACAAACTGTAAAATATCATTTACTTGTTCTGCTGAGTAATATTGTGAAAAAGGAGGAATTGTACACAACATAAAGGGAAGAATATTCCTTAAAAAGAACACTTTGCCAATACAATAATCCTTAGAAACCGAATGGAGAATTAAAACAAACTTTGTATCTTACATGTCAGCTTGAAAAAGGAAGCGCAATCTGCTGTGTAACCAGATACATACTAATGAACCCTAGAACTCCTGCACATGCGCTTTTAAGGAAAAGAAGGAGGGAAAATGTGGGAAATGCCATTACGTGCTAAAAGCTATAAATAAATAAATAAATAATGTAAGATGGCATCAAACCATAATGCAGGTTATTACAGCGGCACCGACAAGACTCATGTATAACTAAACTATATATTACGCGATCCCTAAAAACATAGAGCATCACGGCTGGGTGCTGCTCCAGCAGTCCTAATGTACATGTGAATTAGTTAAAATGAAAATAAAAATAAATGTATGTGAACCATGTGGATGAAATAAATAACATAACTCTAGATAAAAAAACATACACACACAACCCATTGTAGCATATAGGGGGCATTTAAAAACGACAAATTTAAAAACCGAAAATAAATCAAAAGAAGTAAAATCATGTTAAAGGAATATTTACATGGTACTACAGACAGGACCATAACGCGTAGCCTCTGTTCATAAAATTGATTAATGTACCAATAATAACGAGGGAAAAAAGGAATACATGAATTAAACCTCATTCAATCTTAAAACCACGAGGGTTATGTAAAACAATAGCCAGCCACAGGTGACAAACCTAAGCAGGGACAACACATAAAAACCCTCCATATATTCAAAAGCTATATGATAATGGCATATGTAAACTAAAAAACATATTAAAAAAAGAAGGTGAATAAATAAAATAAAACCTACAATTGTTATCCATAAAAAAATAATAATAATAAAAGAATAAAAGAAATAAAAGAAAGACCTAAAGGAAGACTGAAAGATCACTCTCATTGTTAAGACCATTAGGGGCGAGGGAGTTGAGTAAAAATATATATCTTTGCTCGAGCCTCATAATTGTTTTATTAATATCACCACCGCGCCAATTAATCTTAACCTTTTTAATAACAAAGAATTTCAAATCCAGAATTTTGTGATTTTCAGCTACCCAATGGGAAACCAACGGTTTTTCTGTTAGATTTCTCTTGATGCAACTTTTATGCTCCGCAATACGTGTGCGTATACTGCATATGGTTTTCCCCATATATAACTTGTTGCATGGACATATTATCACATAAATGACATGTGAAGTCTCGCAATTGGAAAAATCATCAATATAAAATTTCTGTTTTGTCTCCCACACTGAAATTGTCCTTTATACCTACATAAAGGCTTCCTTTCTGTTAATGCAGAGGGTGCTAACAAATTATGCAGATTGACATCACGTTTGTGTGCAACAGTCAATTGTATATTCTGGAAAGCTGGAAGAGCCTGTATCAGTCACCATTGTTTTTTTCAATATTGTAGTAATTTTCCGTGAATTGGAGGAATACAGGAGAAGGCAAACCATCCCTATTCCTTCTTTCTTTTGTTGTGGCTTCAATAGGGACTCTCGACTGGACTCGCTAGCTCTATGATATGCCTGATTTATACATTGTTCTGGGTATTGTCTAGCAATAAACCTATCTTTCATTTCTTCGGCTTGCAACTCAAAATCATCTAAAGTAGTGCAAATCCTTCTAGCCCTAAGGAATTGCCCCACTGGAAGGTTCTTCGTCAATGAAGGGTTGTGGAAACTCTTGTAATGCAGAAGATGATTCCTGTCCGTCGGTTTTTTATACAAGGAAGTGGTGAAACAATTATCTTCTTTTTTAATTAATAAATCTAAATAAGGGTTCTGATAGTGATCAAACGTAACTAAAAACCGCAAATTATCTAGTTTGATTAATCCATTCATTAAATTGTAATAATGTCTCTTCAGTGCCCTTCCAAAGGATTAAAATATCGTCTATATAACAAATCCAGAGGGATATATTATCCTTATATGGATGATTTTTCAAAAAGTTCTCCTCAAAGTTGAATATGTATAGATTAGCTTTATCTGGGGCCATGGACGAGCCCATGGCTACGCCTTTAATCTGCTTGTAGAAAATGTCTCGAAAACAAAAGAAATTCTCACACATTGCTAATTGTGCCAAGGTGATAAGAAAGGCTGTGGGGATGCGTTTATATGTTGTCCTTTTAAGGAGACACTTCTCAATAATATCTAGAGAACATAAGAACATAAGATATGCCATACTGGGTCAGACCAAGGTCCATCAAGCCCAGTATCCTGTTTCCAACAGTGGCCAATCTAGGTCAAATGTACCTAGCAGTTTCCCCAAAAGACGCAAGTTCCGCAATGTTTGTGCTGGTTCAAGCAGTGATATCCTGGGTCCCTTCTTAATAATGGTTTATGGACCTTTCCTCCAGGAACTTGTCCAAACCTTTTTTAAACCCAGCTACACTAACAGCCTTTACTACATCCTCCGGTAACAAATTCCAGAGTTTGATTACACGTTGAGTGAAAAAATATTTTCTTTTATTAGTCTTAAATAGTTTACCCTGTAGCTTCATTGTATGTCCCCTAGTCTTTTTATATTCTGATAATGTAAACAATTGATCTACGTTTACCCGTTCCATTCCGTTCATTAATTTATAGACTTCTATCATATCTCCCCTCAGCCGTCTCTTTTCCAGGTTAAAGAGCCCTAACCTTTTTAGCCTTTCTTCATAGGAGTATCCTTCCATCCCCTTTACCATTTTGGTGGCTTTTCTCTGAACCTTTTCTAATAACGCCATATACTTTTTAAGATATGGCGACCAGAATTGCACACAATATTCAAGGTACGGTCTCACCATGGAACGGTATAGAGGCATTATAATATATTTTGTTTTATTTTCCATTCCTTTCCTTATGATACCTAGCATTCTATTTGCTCTCTTGGCTGCCGCTGCACACTGGGCCGAGGGTTTTAACTTGTTATCCACAATGACGCCTAAATCTTTTTCCTGGGTGGTGGTTCCTAATGTGGAACCTTGCATTGTGTAACCATAGTTTGGGTTGTTCTTCCCTAGGTGCATAACTTTGCACTTGTCCACATTAAATTTCATCTGCCATTTTGATGCCCAGTCTTCCAATTTATCAAGATCCTCTTGCAATTTTCCACAATCCTCTTGAGTTTTAACAACTTTAAATAGTTTTGTGTCATCTGCAAATTTGATAACCTCACTTGTATTCCTCTTTCCAGGTCATTTATGAATATGTCAAAAAGCAGCGGACCCAGCACAGATCCCTGGGGTACACCACTATTCACCTTTCTCCATTGGGAAAATTGGCCATTTAGCCCAACCCTCTGCTTTCTATCTTTTAACCAGTTCCTGATCCACAGTAGCACACTGCCTCCTATCCCATGACTCTTTAGTTTTGCCAAAAGTCTCTGATGAGGGACCTTGTCAAAGGCTTTCTGAAAGTCTAGATACACTATATCAACCGACTCACCTTTGTCCACCTGTTTAGTCACACTTTCAAAAAAAAAAACAGATTAGTAAAACAAGATCTTCCTTGTCTAAAGTCATGTTGGCTGTTTCCCTTTAGGCCATGACTATCTACATTTTGAGTAATTTTATTCTTTATGATGGTTTCTACCATTTTTCCCGGTACTGATGTGAGGCTCACCGGTCTGTAGTTTCCTGGATCACCCCTGGAACCCTTTTTAAAAATTGGTGTTACATTGGCGATCCTCCAATATTCAGGTATTAGAGATGATTTTAATGATAGTTCACAGATTACTAATAGCAGGTCTGCAATCTCATATTTCAGTACTTTCAACACCCTTGGATGTATACTATCCGGCCCAGTTGATTTGCTACTCTTCAGTTTATCTAATAGTTGTAATACATCTTCCCGATGTATCGATATTTCCTTCAATTCTTCCGCACCTTTAAATACCACTTCAGTCATGGGTAACATCCCTACATCTTCCTCAGTAAAGACCGAAGCAAAGAATTCATTCAGTCTCTCCGCTATCGCCTTGTCACCTCTTAGTGCCCCTTTAACTCCTCTATCATCTAATGGACCAACTGACTCTTTCACAGGATTTTTGCTACAAATGTACTTGAAAAAATCTTTATTTCACGTTTTTGCTTCCGCAGCAAGCTTCTTCTTAAATTCTCCCTTTGCCTGCTTTATCAATGCCTTGCATTTGACCTGCCAGTGCTTGTGCTGTTTCCAGGTTTCATCGTTTGGCTCTTTTTTTCCATTTCCTGAAAGATGCTTTTTTGGCAACAACAGCCTCTCTGACCTCACCTTTAAACCATGCTGGCAGTTTTTTGGACTTCCTTCCACTTTTCTTAAAGCATGGAATACAGCTGGTCTGGGCTTCCAAGATAGTATTTTTCAACAACACCCAAGCCTAATGTAAGTCTTTAACCTTTGCAACTGCTCCTTTTAGTTTTTTCTTAACTATTTTCCTCATTTTATCATAGTCTCCCTTTCGAAAGTTAAAAGGTAGTACTGTGGATTTCCTTACTATCCCTCCTCCACTAATTAAATCAAAGGTGATCATGCTATGATCACTATTGCCAAGTGGTCCCAACACCCTTATCTCTTGCACTAGATCTGGTGTTCCACTAAGGACTAGGTCTAATATGGCTTCCCCTCTGGTCGGTTCATGAACCAGCTGCTCCAAGAAGCAGTCATTTATTTCATATAGGAATTTTATCTCCCTAGCATGTCCTGCCATAACACTGACCCAGTCGATACCTGGGTAATTGAAATCACCCATTATTATTACCACGCTGTAACTTTTGTTAACTTCCTTGATTTCTTTGAGCATTTCATCATCCATTTGTTCATTCTGGCCAGGCGGTCGATAGTACACCCCCACTGCCATCGCCTTCCCCTTTTTACATGGAATTTCAATCCATAGAGATTCTACAGCAAATTTTGTTTCCTGCAAAACTTTAATCCTTTCTGACTCAATGCCCTCTCTAACATAGAGCGCAACCCCTCCACCAATTTGATCAGCTCTATCATTACAATATAGTTTGTACCCAGTTATCACAGTGTCCCACTGGTTGTCCTCCTTCCACCATGTCTCTGATATTCCAATCATATCTAACCTCTCATTTAGTGCTATATATTCTAACTCTCCCATCTTATTTTTTAGACTTCTAGCATTTGCATACAAGCATTTTAGAGACTGTATTTTATTCATATTAATTTGGCCATTGGTAGACCTGGGTAATTTGGGATCTTTAAGCTCTGTCTGCTCCATACTCAAGGGCAATTGGGCTACTTTACTCTTTTTTGGAACCTCTCTGCTTTTGGTAGTATCCTTCAAGGGTACATTCTTCCGAACCATCCGCTCTTGGGCGACTGTCGGCTTTCCCCTATTATCTAGTATAAAAGCTGCTCTATCTCCTTTTTAAAGGTTAATTCCAGCAGCCTGGTTCCATCCCGGTTAAGGTGAAGCCCATCCCTTCGGAAGAGCCCCTCCTTTCCCCAGAATGTTCCCCAGTTCCTAACAAATCCAAACCCCCCATCTTTGCACCATTGTCTCATCCACACATGGAGCTCTGCCTGCCTTTTGGGCCCTGCACGTGGAACAGGAAGCATTTTGGAGAATGCTACCCTGGAAGTTCTGGATTTCAACTTCCTACTTAAAAGCCTAAATTTAGCCTCCAGATCTCCCTACCACATTTTCCTATGTCATTGGTACCGACATGTACCAAGACAGCAGACTCCTCCCCAGCACTATCTAAGACCTTATCTAGGCGGCGCGTGAGGTCCGCTACCTTCGCACCAGGCAGGCATGTTACCAGACGATCCTCACGTTCACCAGCCACCCAGCTATCTACATGCCTAATGATCGAATCACCAACTATAACGGCTGTCCTAACCCTTCCCTCATGGGCACATGGCCCTGGAGAAACTTCCTCGGTGCGAGAGGGTTTTACATCACCTGGAGGACAGGTCCTAGTTACAGGATCACTTCCTGCCACACCAGGGTGATGCTCTCCTGTCACGTGACCTCTCTCCTCCATGGAAACAGGGGTGCTGCCAGACTGGAAGTGGGACTTCAGGACTATATCCCTGTAGGTCTCGTCTATGTACCTCTATGTCTTTCTTATGCTTTCCAAGTCTGATACTCTAGCCTCTAGAGAACGGACTTGTTCCCTGAGAGCAAAGAGCTCCTTGCACCTAGTGCACACGTAAGACCTCTCACCAACTGGGAGAAAATCATACATGTGACACTCAATGCAAAAGACTGGAAAGCCCCCATCTCGCTGCTGGACTGCTGTCTGCATCTTAGTTTTTAATTTTTGTTTAGATCTTTAAGTTATTTACTTACTAAGGGTTGCTATGGATATTTATACCAATAAAACTGTACCTAGTACGTTTAATATACTTTGTTCACCTGAAGCTTAATTGATCTCAGGTCCTTAGTGTATGACTGATTTGGGTAATGAGCTTCACCTGAGAGCACCTCCTGTCTTTTAAGATGTGTAAGTACCTATAAAGCTACGATTATCCCAGGGGTGGGTGGGTGTGGGGAGTGAGGAAGGGAAATAACACTTATTAAAAGAGGGCTGCTACACAGTACCCTGTCCTGTGCTACTGAGGTAAGCTATATTCGTATTTGATTTAAATTATAGCTCTTTGCTGCTGCTAGACTTTAACTTATTATGAAATTTAAACTACAGCTCTCTGCTGGGTTCCAAATTTAACCAGAAAGCTCTCTTCTGTGTTTTTAAATTTAAAATAAAAGTACTTTGCTGATACTATGCCTTGAGTGACTATTAAATTAAAACTACAAGCTCTCTGCTGGGCATTTAATGCAACCAGAAAGTTCTCTTCTGTGTTTTAAATTTAAACTTAAACTGCTGCTACTAGGCCCTGACTGATTTAACAAAAAATAGTGGGTTCACAGATTTAATAGCTTTATTAGAAAGAATTCCTTTCAGAAAATTCCCAGAAATATATACTCACAATTGCAGATCTCTCTCCAGAAGTAACAGTTCCCTTTTCTAGTCTTTCAAGACTGAGGATCACAGAGCTCTGGTTGAGCTATTTATGCCTGTGCTGCTGAGGTAAGCTGTGACCAACTTCCTGGATGATTAACAGTCCTTGCTTGGATAGAAGGAGTCTTTCAAAATGGCCTTTTGAACTGCCACCTGGTGTTAACATCTATTGAAAATGTTTCACAGGTCTCTTGCCCCCTAGGTAGAAGGCCTCTTTGTAAAGGTCTCTAGAAGACTTTATTTGCTGCTCAAAGAGTACTGACCCTGTTTTGCCTTTTGTGCTAATCTATATTCTTATTTGATTTAAATTATAGCTCTTTGCTGCTGCTAGGCTTTAACTTATTATGAAATTTAAACTACAAGCTCTCTGCTGGGTTCTAAATTTAACCTGAAACTCTCTTCTGTGTTTTAAATTTAAACTAAAAGTACTTTGCTGATGCTAGGCCCTGAGTGAGTATTAAATGTAAACTACAGCTCTCTACTGGGTTCCAGATTTAACCAGAAAGCTCTCTTCTGTGTTTTTAAATTTAAACTAAAAGTACTTTGCTGATACTAGGCCCTGAGTGACTATTAAATTAAAACTACAAGCTCTCTGCTGGGTATTTAATGTAACCAGAAAGTTCTCTTCTGTGTTTTAAATTTAAACTTAAACTGCTGCTACTAGGCCCTGACTGATTTAACAAAAAATAGTGGGTTCACAGATTAAATAGCTTTAATAGAAAGAATTCCTTTCAGAAAATTCCCAGAAATATATACTCACAATTGCAGATCTCTCTCCAGAAGTAACAGTTCCCTTTTCTAGTCTTTCAAGAGTCTCCACTTGCGGGATATTGGTGTACAATGATTCCACGTCTAGTGTTACTAATATAATTTCTGACTCAAAATCGTTAAAAGAAGATAAAATATCTATAACATGAGCGGAATATCGCACATACGACCACATTTCATGTACAAATGGACGTAACAAGAGATCCAAAAATTTAGAAATAGGCTCTAGTAAGGAACCAATGGCTGAAACTATAAGTCTGCCGGGGGGGGCTACTAAAGACTTATGTATTTTCGGAATGATATAAATCGTTGGAATAATGGGTGCTTTCACTATAAGAAAATCTCTTTCTTTCTTAGTGATGTGTCCTATCTCAAAGGCAGTGATCACTATGTTATCTATACTTCTCTTAAGATTCTCTGTGGGATCACCATCTAGTCTCTGATAGAAATTGTGATCTTTCAATTGTCTATTGATTTCTTCAATGTAGTATGACTTATCTAAAACAACTGCAGCACCTCCCTTGTCAGCTGGCTTGATTATAATAACATCATTCTTTTGTAATGATACTATAGCGTCCTTTTCACCCTTCATAATATTGTGATAGAAAGGCTGTGTATTTGTGTCTGCATTGGAGGTAGGGTCAATGGCTGAGTCATCGTAGTGTCCTTTGCCATGTGCATGGCTGGCCACAGCATGTCATGCTGGGAGGGTGCTCTCACTCTGACCGAGCAGTGACCATGGCACGGCTATGTATCCACATAGTGCTTAAATAGTGTCTAATTCCAGTGAGGTGGGTGCACTGCCTGTCCTGATGACTGAACCAAATGTTGGTTGTCCATGCTGTTTATCCCAAGCCTGGGTGCACATGGTCGCTTTGTGCACATGCGATGTGTTGTTGGGAAATTTGGCTTAGGGATAGTTTTGCTCCTTCAGCTGCTATCTGTGACTATAATCCTGGCCTGCCTGCAGTTTGCACGATGATACAAGAAGATCCTGTGGGCTATCCAAGAAAGTATATGCTACAAGAGAACTTTGCGGCCTGCTGCAGTCTGGAGGCCTTGCTTTGAGTAGAAGTACACAGAGTCAGGCTCAGAGGAAAAATACAGGTCAGCTCAGAGAAATAATTAGCAGAAAACATACTTTCAGCCGTGAAGAAAAGAAAATGTAATTTAGCACCAGGAGATGAAAGACCATAAACGGGCCCAAGGAATACAGGAAAGATTTGCTCCACAGCTCAGATAAGAAGCACAATTAAGCAAAGACCAGAAGACCTTGGGAGCACCAGCTGTACGGAGGGCAGCCCTAAGGCATAATTGGCATAATTCATGGGAGGGGGCCTCAGTGAAGGAGTTCTAGCAGAGTTTTCTTTCTTTGCAAGTAACTCTGACTTTCTGAGGATGACATCAGACTTTCTAGAAGTTTGTGACAGAGAATATCTATATAAGGGGACGGCTCCATAACTCAGCGGGCAGTCTGCTCCCCAATTCCGGTAAGGGAAGTGGACTGTCCACCACCTTTCTCAGACAGAGACTTTTGCTCAAAGCAGTTGCTTTTTGTTTGTTTTGGTACCCAAATAAAGAGCATTGTATTAGAGCAATTTGTAGTCTGAGTAACTTGTTGCTAATTGGTTATTGGTGATATCTAAAAAAAAACATTTGTTGTGGGATACAGGGCCCCACAGTGTACTGACCAGAAGTCTATCTGCAGTTGCTGTGTGTATGGCTGGAAAACGCAGTGGTGGGCAGCAGGTGCAGTCTGACTGTGCTTGTTGGGGGTGATTGTTAGACCTAGGTGGTTGGGACGTGAGGTATTCCAGGCCTACTCCCTGTGGAAATGGTAGGGCCAGCAGGACTCTAATAACAACCCCATGCAATCCTAAAAGTGCCCCTCTCCACTACCTGGTAGTTGGTGTCCATGTTTAACACTGCATATTGACATGCACTGTTCTAGGAGGACCCCTGTCCAACAGGAGCAGATCACAGGACCCGATGTGACTGGCGCATACTGCAGGAAAGAAGAGGACTAGCATATCACACTACAGACAATACCAACCACACACTAGCAATGAGGGGGACCTGCAGTAGAGACTATTGTTAGCACTACAGATTCTGGGGACTGGGTGCTGGGCGCTCATCCTCATCCTCAGGGTGACTGCAGAAACTGCTCAGAAGCACGGTTTGTAGCTGCTCTGTGCTTGTATCACACACTGTCAGTGCATCTTACTGAGCTGAGTTGATGGATAAGTTCATTCTCCATTTGGTGATCAGCTATAGACTGCTGTTCTGCATGTGCACTGGTGCTGGTGGGGCTACCCTATACCGGCACACACAGCAGACATTTTAGGCAGTGACCTGCAGTCTCTTTGTATCCAGCCATTGCTGTACAGAGCAGTGTGTAGATGTAGCCTACTGGTTAGTGCAATGTTTCTTTAAGCAGGGAACAGGGGTTTGATTCCTACTTGTTCTTTTTTGTGACTGTGTGCTACTCAGATAATTTTCATGCCTGTAACAGTCAGGGATCTGCACATTGGAGCTGCCAGCCCATACCACCCTCTCCTCAGCCACCATCCTTCCTTCAGCCCATCTATCTGCCTCTGTTGGCTGTGTACAGTCATGTCTTCTTGTGCAAGCTGCTACACCATGACCTACACTGGTACTCTTTTCCGCATTTTGGCTCTTCGCGCTCACCTCTCCTGTACCTGATCGCACATCACCACTACTACTCTATCCTCATGTTGCTGCAAACATCCTGCCATTTCTGGCTCCGCTGGGGGATGCGTCTTCCCCATCCTATGCCACAGATTGACATTGCAACACTTTACATTGGCACCACCCTGTGCATCGATACAGATGCCTCCCACATGCTTGTATGCTTTACTGGTTGCCACGTAGGGTGCCCACCAAAATGGCAGGTCCATCAGCTCCCACTTGTCCTTCCTTCCATCATCTTTACATTGACTTTCCTTCGTGCTCTCTCCAGCATTTGGGTTACAGCCATTTTTGTGCCTTAAGGTGCATGCTTTTCACCTTAAAGCAAGTTTGTCACCTTAGCATGCCTTAAGGTGCATTTAAAGCACATTTGTCACCTTAAAGTACCTTAAGCTGCATGCTTTCCACCTTAAAGCACGTTTATCACCTTAACGTGCCTTAAAGTACGTTTGTTCCCTTAAACGTGCAATGTCCTGTTAACGTGCATTAAATTGCCAAGGTGCTCTGTTAACGTGCGTTAAATGGCCCATAGGGCTCTTTACACCGGAATGCCCTCTACCTGCCCAATGCCTTTTAAGGATTAATGCCCTTTATTGTTGCCATTAATGCGCTTTAGTAAACATACCCCTTAGGATTCTAAACTGCCCAGACTCTGTAGAGCTATCTGGATTCCTTCACAGGATTAAACATATATATCTTCCAAAGAGCTTCTCTATAGTTTCAGCTTCCAGTAAATTTGGTTCCTTGAAGGAGCTTAATTCAGTATTGGTTAGAAACGTCCCAATTTATAATGCAGGAAATGTTTCCCTGTTTCTTTTTAAACCCTGCTCCAAGAAATCCTTTTTCAGGATTGTGATTGTATTTCTCAACAGACAAAAGCTGAGCCAATTCCTTATGCTCAGAAGCTTTTCACTGCTTCAAAGAAATTATTAAAGAAGCTCCCTTCTGTTCCTTCCTTATACACTCTCTCTTAGTCCAAAACCAGAACTTTTAATATGAAAACTCAGAAAGTTCTGCTCTGAGCTGTTTGAGCAAATCTGTGTTTCAAACACAGGGCACAATTAATAAAACTCAGAATCTGCTAACTCTCTGCCTTACAATTCTCTCTCTAAGCAGGCATCAAACAAAAAGCAGACCAATGACTTTAAAAAGTTTATGCTTTTTAACCCAAATTCCAGTTACCTTAAACTTTAAAGCCCATACAGACCTTCTTCCCTCTTCTTTTCCAGCCTTCAACTGCTTCTTTCAGTTTCACTTCAGTCCTCCCAAGATCAACTATTTAGTTGTTTTCCACTGCTAGAACTGTAGATAGTACCCCAGCACTGCTCTGGAAAAGGGCAAAAGCCCCCAAATCTCTAGTTACAAGTATTTTTTCACAACACATCAGAATATATCCTAGGGTTCTGTGCTGTTCTTGTAAGCATCTGAAGCAGCAAATTTAAAAACTGCCTCCCTGCTTCAGGATCTGAAGAGTCTCTCCTGAAAAACTGCTCACTAAAGAGATCCCTGCACTTCCCCCTGTCCCTGCATTTCCCCCAGCACACTCACAGGCTGATGCAGAAGGCTAATATGGGCTTGTATGTGCACTTCTGTGCACACAACTTGCACACCGAATGCAGAAAAGAGATGGACATGCGCGGTAGAAGGGTGTAAAACGTTTCCACGGGTACAACATGGTGCGTATTAAAATATATTTAAATGTACTGAAATGAAATGGAAATGAGTGGGGTGTACTCATTTATAATGCTAATGAGATTTACGCCCAATACAATGAAGTGCGTTAGAAATTATGCAGTCCTGCATTAAGAAGAAAAGCATCATTATTTTTATGCCTGGTCAGGAGTAGAAGTTAAGATCTAACACATCTTTGAGAGCACAATTCTGAGCGTTCTAAGAAGAACACAATTCAGAGTGTCCTCAAGAACAACACAATTCTATGCATCCATTTCTGAATGTTTTGAAAGCAACACAGTTCGGAGCATTTGACGGTGGACGTTTTGGTCAGGAAGATGTTTACTGCTTATCTCTTTGCCTTTCTGCTGCTTGCAAGAGCCAGCCAAAGAAGGAGGAACAATGGAGACCCAAGAGAGGAGTATGAGGAGGAACATGAGGGGGAAATGGTGCATCCTACGTCATGAGGCCCTGCAGATGGCGCCTTCTCAGAGACAGGGTGGTACTGGATGGACTCCTAGACAGGCATATCGTGTGTAATTACCACTTATGCAGCCAAGCCATCTTGTCCTTGTATGAGGACATTAAAGATAATATTGATCCTACCACCGCTTGGGAGCACGCCATACCAGGACTGGTGAAGTTACTTGCTGTATAACATTTTCTGGGCACTGGATCATTCCAAAATATTGTTGCGCTGGTCTGCGGAATGAACCAGTTATCATTTTCAAGACATTGCAAGTAGGTATTTAAGGTCTTGAAAAAATCGCATAGGGGAGCATATATGGTACCCAGAGCAGGAGGCAGAAAAGCAGGTGTTGAAGGCTGACTTCTTTAATATTGCCGGACTACCAAATGTGATTGGAGCAATAGACTACACCCATGTAGCCCTAACACCTTCCAATGACAGAAAACTGGCATTCTGAAACAGGAAAAACGTCCACTCAATTAATGTCCAAGTGGTGTGTGATGCGCACTTGAAGATCCTGAATGTAGTCTCCAAGTTCCCGGGCAGCTGTCAAGATTCCTATATCCTCTCCAACTCAGGACTCAGCCGTAACTTTGAAGAGGGAAAGTACAGTGAAGGTTGGTTCATCAGTAAGTGCCGCATAGGCCTACTGAAACTTTGTGTGTGTGTGGGGGGAGGGGGATAGAGGGACAGCTGTACAAGAACTACTACTATATGTATATCTATCTAGGCTGTTGGAGTAGTATTCATAAGTGATGCTGTGTATCGGAGGGCAAAGAGCTATACATCTCCATAAGGCAATTTATATATGTACATATTTATATATGTATACATACATATATATACAGTATATATGTGTGTGTGTGTGTGTATATATATATGCATATATACATATATATATATATATATTTTTTTTTTTTTTTTTTCAAACTGTTGTCTTTCTTTTAAATGCCATAGGTGATGCTGGATACGGTTGTAAGACCTGGTTGATGACTCCGCTGATTTCACCAAGCACACCTGCAGAGATGCTCTACAGTGATGCTCTACAGTGAGGCACACATTTCTATACGGCGTGTGATAGAGCCACCTTTGGTGTCCTCAAGAGTCATTTCCATTGTCTGGACCATTCTGTGGGTGCATTGCAATATGCACCTGGAAAAGTTGGGGACATTGTTGCAGTCTACTGCATGTTGCACAACATAGCCCTGGAACACGGAATGCCATGCGAAATAGCTCCCGACTTGCCACCAGAACCTTACATCTATGCACCTGCCTGTGCCCACCCTGATGCAGCAAGAGGTAATGAGAGACAATGAAGACTTATAGAGGACTACTCTTCTAGATGACTTTGCATTTCATGTTATCAGTAATCCTTATGTGGATTGATATGATATGAATACTCGTCTTTTCTTAATAAATGGTTTTGAGACGAGAATACTTTTAATTGGTATTATTGGGGGGTGAGTGGCATCAGGTCATGACTGACCTGGGAGTATGACTGGTAATGGTAAGGAAACAATCAAATGTGGAACCGGGGATGTGGGTGGAAATACAATGCATCCGGAAGGGCTCCTTGGTCACCAAGCCTACTTGTCCAATTCATTTGCCCAATATTGCTATGATGTCAAGGGATAAGGAGACATTGGTCTTTTCCTGATGCCTCCTTTCTTGAAGAAACTTGCATGGTTGTATTAGATTGTGTACCATGAATACCAATGGAACTAAAATGTGGATCAGGAAAAGGAGATACAGAAAAAATGGCTGAAAAGGAATACAGGCATCTTTATGACATCGCAGCATCCTGGCAAGGTATCATACCAAGAGCAAGTGATGTAAGCAATATTCTCAACATTTAAAACCTATTGAATAAAAATTTGACCTTCCTTCCCTTCCCTTCTTGAGATGCTTTTTTGCTGCACCCATGCCCTTGCTGGACTGATTTTACTTTGGAAGATGGGACATAACACAACTTTGTTGTATTGTTGGCTGAAAAGGACTGCAGACACCTTTATGATTACCATCCGAGCATCCTGGCATGGTAAAAAATAAAGGGGGACGTCAAACCGGACGTGGATATAAGCATGCCTGCAGGGACGCACAGTAGTATGCGCATGTGGTAGAGATGCGTGCGTGTGTGCCTGTGTGCATGCCTGCATCAATGCGGAACCCACATAAAAATGGCTGCAGAAGAAGGAGAAGAGGAACCATATCCCAGACAGAAGCCCAACTTCCTCCAGGAAGATGTCAAGCTGCTGCCGGCCCTCATCATTGTCAATGAAAAGCACCTGTTCCCAAGGCCCGACCACAGGCGCAACTATCACCTCACGCGGAAGGCGTGGCAGATGTTCCGCAAAGCCTTTAATGAAGAGTCCATTTTTGGCTGGGAGGTGAGTGTGGAACTTAGCCAATTTTTATTTTTTCAGGGGTAGGGGTCTCTTTTTGGGGGATATATGGAGGTGGAGGAGTAGCCTAATGGTTAGAGCAATGACTCACTTTCTAGCACTCCTTTTGGTCTTGGGCAACGGAAGACACCTTTATGACAAATGATACTTGTATTTTTTAATTTTTTATTTTTATAACAAATAAAAGGTTCTTGTATTTCAGACTGAGGACCTCAAGAAAAAGACCAGAGAGCTGAGGAGACACCCATGGTATCTGCTGTGGATATCCTCAGGTAGGCATCATAAGTAAACATAAGTTGTGGGCTGTTATATACGGTCTATTTTTTGGTGTGTACATTGCTTTGTATGGATGACATGACATGTGCTTCTCTTTTCTTTTGGCAGAGTCCAGCCCAGAGGAGGGCGGAAGTAACCCTGGACCCTCCTGCCACCCACACTACCGCCGCCACCACGCAACATGCCCTCTAGCCACATCCACACCACCACCACCGCCAGCTGGAACAACCCCCCCCAACTGGAACAACCTCCCCCTCATCCCAAACAACCTCCCCCCACCCCCAGTCCAAGCAACCTCCCTCTCATCCCGAACAACCTCCCCCCAGCAATGCTTTGCAACAACCACTTCTCCCCCTGTGGAACCACCTTCCCCTGATCTTCTCCACCACTCCCCATCCTATCTCCACACTCAGGCATGATCAGGCACCCCCCCCCCCAATCCAGGAGGAAGGGGATGCAAGGGTTCCACATGTTGTGGCACCCCCTTCTGGACAACCAGCAGGGGATGTCCACAGCTTGCTACGGGACATCAGGGGCAGCTAGTTACCGTAGCCGCCATGGGCAATATGCTCAACTTCCTTGTCGCAGAAGTGATGGAGAATGTTGAAGATATTGGCCATCACCTACTGCCCTCCCTGCCCCCCCCCCCCCCACTGATCCTCTTCCTCCTGGATTGGACCTTTTCTTTTACATTCCTCCCCCCCCCCATCCATGTAAATTGTTTTGTATTTGTTTGAATAGTTTTATACAGGCCTGCCTCAGCCCAAATAAATGTCATTTTTTGGATTGACCAATTTGTCCTGCCTATTTTTGGGAAAGGGGATGGGGGATAACTGTGGTGTGTGAGATCACAATAGAACACCCGATCCAGCAAGAAATACTTAATCCGGCAAAGGACAACATGGATATTCTTACAATATATGCAGTACAATAAAATATATACAATACAATACATATAGTACAATATATACAATATATATAGTACAATGTACCCCCTGTACATATGTATATTAACAAAACTATACATAAGTATTTAACATGCTGAAGCTGAAACAAAAAATAACCCCATCTTGCTGTGTCTTACTGGGAGTGAAGTACAAACTGTGAGATGGAAAGAGAAGAAGCAACTTGTAAAAGAAAGCAATGAGCATAAAATACTACAGTGAGACCTCCAAAACCTTGCGTCCACTTACCAGGCACAGATACTTATCGCTGGGCTGGTGCAAAATCAGGGCTAGAAGTGCCTGCCCTACAGCCTGCAGCTCCCGGCTTATGCTGCCTAGATGCTGAATTATGCCCTCTAGCTCTTGTCTCACGGCAGCTAGCTGTTGCCACACAGTGCATAGTTCCCCAAGGAGAACATCATGTGTCTGCTCCTGTCATGTCAAACCTTGGGCTGCTAGATCTTCCAGGGGGTCTGCAGTCACTGCTATCTCTTGCATGTGTGGGTCATTCTGCCAAGACACACAAAAGAGATCTCCATCTGTAGTCACTGAAATAAAATAGGACAGCTGAGAGTAATTGATCTGTGACAGGGCCACAACACAATACTCACAGGCCCCAAATTTCACACAGATAAGGGAGGAGGTCTAAGTCTCAACTCCCAAAAGAAGCCCAAGGTAATGCTGGGTGGGTATACTCACCGGCAGAGGTGGAGGTCAGAGCAGACAAATCCCCAGAGGCAGGGCTTAGAGAGGAACACACTGTAAGAAGAAAGCAATACAAAGAGTTAATACAGATATCCTCCGCCCAGGCCATCTTCCAAAAGAAGCCCAAGTTTATCCTGGGTGGGAACACATTGCAATGAGAAAGGGCTAGCTATAAAATTGAGCATGCTTGCAATCCCTCCACCCAAATATACCTGATTCTTCTAGACATGTATTCACCAGACATCCCTGAGTCTACCCCACCAGACAAACCATTGAGAACTCCCGGCTGAAAGGTGGAGGTAATCAACTGCTCCAGTAGGGTCTGCTCATTGGAACATGGGGGCCTACCCCCAGTCTTCCGCCATGATCTCTCAATTGCAATCATTTTTCTTTTTTACTGCGCATCGGTCATCATGCCACTGATGCTTCAATTGTGATATTGTGCGCACCTTAACCCCTAGGGCGTTCACCTCTGCTACAAATTGATCCCACAATTTATTCCTTTGCCCAGCTGTATTCTTTGCAAAAAATAAATTGTAATTGGCAACCACACGACAGTAGAGCACATCCTTTTCCTCCTCTGAAAACCCTCAAAGAGCAAGAATGCTTTGTCCTCTGGCTGGCAGTCTGATCCTGAATCACGTTATATCTCTACAAATCAGAAAGAAATGAGAAAGGGGATAGCTGTAACACTGAGCATGCTTGCAGTCCCACCACCCAAATACACCAGGTTCTTCTAGATATGTACTCACCAGACATCCCTGAGTCTATAGAAGGAAACTTGTAGAAAGTGTTTATTTGTATGCGCTGTAGTGGATGCACGGTAGCCCAGCATGTATCTGTAACCGCAAAGAACAGCACGGTACTGCGACATTTATATTTATATGCCGCAGTGGACACACGAATATGTACACTGTTGTGTGATAACATCCACTGGGGACCGGACTGTGAAATTATGCGCATGCTCTATCAATTTGTTCTTGCGTTTCCTCTCATGCATTACCTGATTTCTTATGCCAATATTTTACGATGATTTTTTCCTTAATACTGGGGTTTTTCGCTTATCACATTTGCATACGCTTGGTTTTGCATGTCCTTCATTTGCATGGCCTCTTCTTTCTGCATTGCACGTTCAGACTTGTGTGTTGTCAATGCGTTATGTGACTGCATAAAAAGTCTGCAACGTGTGCGTTCTGTGCCAGTTTTCTGCATCAGCCCGTCAATGCTTTCCTAAGGGACCGGGATTTGTTTTTAAATTAAACTTCATTTTCAGCATTAAAATAGGCTTCTTAAAGCTTGCAAATCCAGTATTACACTTCTTTTAATTTATCTGAGGCCCTAGTGCTCTCTCTGGGTCTTGGGAGTGAAGCCCTGCACTCCTCCTGGGACACCAAACAGATAATTTATTTATTTTAACCTACTGGTTACATTAGCATTCATAAACGGGCAATGTTTCTTATTTTTAGCCTTTATCTAGTTGTTCATATTATTATTATTATTATTATTAATAATAATAATAATAATTTATTAAGCACTACAAGGTGTTCACAGCACAGGAGTGGAGGAGTGGCCTAGTGGTTGGGGCAAGGTACTTCAGGACAGAAGGGCGGGGGTTCAAATCCCACTAGAGGACAGCAACCTTGGGCCGGAAGGACTGGGGTTTCTAGTCCCACAGGTGCTCCTTGTGGTCTTGGGCAAACCACTTAACCCTCCATAGCCCATGTTCCCTGTAAAATAGTTATCTCCAAGTTATAATGCCCTGTTCAATGTAAACCGCACTGATGCAGAATAGCGTGGTATATAAGAGAATGTAAATAAATAAAATAAAATAAATAAATATACAAACACAGAAAAAGACAGTCCCTGCTCAAAGAGCTCACAATCTAAAAGCCAGACGCGACAATACAAGAAGCATGAGGTCAAAGGAAAGAAGAGACACAAGGAAAACAAAGATCATGGTCTGAAAGTGGTCTCAAAGAGACATTTTTAGCAAGGATTTGAAAAGGAAGAGAGAAGAGACTTGACATAGAGATAAGGGAAGCTTATTTGAGGCATAAGGAGCAGCAATGTGAAAGGATCCAAGTCTGGAGTTGGCATTAGAAGAGAAGAGTATCGAGAGAAGGAGACCAGAGGAGGAGCGGAGTTCACGAGGGGGAGTAGGGAGAGAGGAGGGAGGAAAGATAATGAGGGACCGTAGAGTGAATGCATTTAAAGGGTAGAAGACGTAGTTTGAAATGAATACGGAACTGAAAGGGAAGCCAGTGAAGTGATTTCAATAGAGGGGTCACATGAGAGCAACGCGGCTGGCAGAAAATCAGTTGTGCCGCAGAGTTCTGAACAGATTGAAGAGGAAACAGATGGGACTGAGGAAAACCAGCAAGGAGGAGGTTGCAATAGTCAAGACAGGAGGTAATTAAGGAGTGAATAAGGTCCTAGTAGTGTCTTCAAAGAGGAATGACCAAATATTGCTAATGTTAAACAAAAAGAAAAGACAGGTTTTAGCAATTTGTTGAATGTGAGATGAGAAGGAGAGCGAGGAGTCGAAAATGACTCCAAGGTTATGGACTAAAGAGACAGGTTGTAGTATAGTATTATCGACAGTGATAGAGAAAGGAGGAAGGGGGAGGAGGGCTTAGGAGGAAAGATAAGAAACTCAGTTTTATCTATGTTCAATTTCAGACGGCGAAGAGACATCCAGGCAGCGACGTCAGGCAAACAAGTGGAGATACGGTATTGGAGTACAAGAGAAATATCAGGTGTGTAAATATAGATTTGAGAATCATCAGCATAAAAATGATAGTGAAAACCAAGGGAAGAGATGAGGGCACCAAGGGTCTGGGTATAGTTGTGTGTTTGTATCACTTTGTCTTAGATCTGAGGATGCAAAGACAAATTTTTAAAACAGAGTGCCACTAACTAGTTAACGTGCGTTATAGCATGTGGTAATTGGTCATGGTGAACTCTAACTTGTGGGCATAGGAGCTACCAACCACTAAAACTCACGTCAACTGATACTCGTGAGCTAATGTAGAGAGTGAGTAAGTTAAGTGGCAGAGTCTGGGCATGGAGGGTGCATTCGTGTGTGAGCATGGCAATTTGCTTGAGCATACCTAATGATACCGCTATGAGTAGTCTTAATTGTGATGCCTGTTAACGTACCCAATTGCATGTTAACTGCTGAGAACATGTTTTTCATGCCATCAATAGCTAACATGGAGGCTTTGCACTTAACATATACTGTATATTGCAAATGCATATTAAGAGTACTGCCTAACCAGGATTTAGTAAAAGGGCCCCTGAGACTGTTAACAAATACTTTTTAACCCTGGAAAGCAAGTAGCAGGAGACGTTAGCAATAAAAGACTTCTAGGGCACACAGTGGGGTGGGTTAGAGAACAAAGAATGAAGGGTGCTTGCAACCATTCTCAGGGTATTGGCCATAAGATTAGTGGCAGAAAGAAAATCTTTGGTAAAAAGGACTCTGTGGCAGAAAACCAAGGCAGCAGCCACTAAAAAGTCCTCTCTTTCCTTTTGGCAGTCTTCTAAAGACTTTTTCTATGTCCTTATCAGTCTGATACATCAACGTTCGGTTTGTGGAACTGGTCACTCTGATTAGCCAGTACCATAGCTTACTGGTACCTGGAATATATTGATGAGTAGGATATACTAAGTGCTTTTCAATTTGTTTTTTGTCCATATCAAGGTACTGAAACTTTGTTAATGTCGCTAATGGATACTTTTCTTACTGGTTTTGATCAAGGAAAATCCTATCTATTAATTTTGCTTGATATCTCCACAGCCTTTGATACAATTGATCATTCTTTACTATTGGCAAGATTATGTGAGATTGATCTTGAACACAATGCCTATTCTTGGTTCTCTTCTCTTCTATCAGAGCAACAGTTTCAGGTTAGGTCTGTGGGAATATGTTCTTCCTGGCAGCCTATTACGGCCAGTGTGCTGCAAGAGTCTACTCTTTCGGCAATATTGATTAATACTTTATGTTGCCCCTATTTGTAAGATTTTTAATGGTCTTGATACCACATACAGATTAATGCGGATGATGTTCAGTTTGTGGTTCCTATTTCTTCTTCATTGGATGATGCGATGGAGTATGCTAGTTTGTGCATTAGTACTATAAAATCTTGGATGACACACAATAGACTGGAATTGAAGTAAATAAAACTGACATTTTGCTTTTGTCCTGGGTTCTTCCTGACACAGTATCCCTTGCTACGTGAGCTGGTGATTGTTACCGGTGGGTTTCCAAGCTTGTGACCTAGGGGTCATACTTGATTCCTAATTGAATATGCAGACTCATATACAGAAAGTTACTAAGGCTGCCTTCTTTAAGCGTCACTTAATTCTCAGACTTAAACCATTTTTGTATTCTGAGAATCTTCATATGGTGATTCAAGCTTTGGTTTTGTCACATAAGATATACTGGGTCAGACCAAGGTCCATCAAGTCCAGTAGCCTGTTTCCAACAGTGGCCAGTCTAGTTCACAAGTACCTAGCAGTTTCCCCAAAAGACACAGGTTCCACAATGCTTGTATACAGGGCCGGCCCGTCCATTGAGCAAGAATGTTTTTTGCACAGGGCCCCGCGTTTCAGGGGGCCCCGCGCAAAAAACATTCATTAGCCCAAGTAGATTTTAAAAAAAAATGGCTGCTGCTGCTGCTGCTGCTGCCGCTGCCGTGGCAGCGGCAGCGGCAGAATCAAACGTCCACGCCGCGGGGCCCCGACTGCCCGGCAGAACCTCCCTCGAGCATCAGCTCCCGAATCCCTCCCAAAGCGCGGGCTATGGGGGGGGACTAAGACTGGAAGTGGGCTGATGGGGGAGGGGGTTAGGACTGGTAATGGGCTATGGGGGGTTAGGACTACTAATGAGCTATGGGGGGGACTAAGACTGGAAGTAGGCTGATGGGGGAGGGGGTTAGGACTGGTAATGGGCTATGGGGGTGAGGACTACGAATGGGCTACGGGGGGGAATAATACTGGAGGTGGGCTGATGGGGGGAGGGGGTTAGGACTGGTAATGGGCTATGGGGGGCTAAGACTGGAAATGGACTGATGGGGGGTAGGACTGGTAATGGGCTATGGGCTTGCTAAGACTGGAAATGAGCTGATGGGGGGGTTAGGACTGGTAATGGGCTATGGGGGGGCTAGGACTGGAAATGGTCTAATGGGCGGGTTAGGACTGGAAATGGGCTGATGGGGGTTAGGACTGGTAATGAGCTATGGGGGGGACTAAGACAAAATGGGGTGATGGGGGGGGGGCTTAGGACTGGTAATGGGCTATGGGCTTGCTAAGACTGGAAATGAGCTGATGGGGTGGTTAGGACTGGTAATGGGCTATGGGGGGGCTAGGACTGGAAATGGTCTAATGGGCGGGTTAGGACTGGAAATGGGCTGATGGGGGTTAGGACTGGTAATGAGTTATGGGGGGACTAAGACAAAATGGGGTGATGGGGGGGCTTAGGACTGGTAATGGGCTATGGGGGGGCTAGGACTGGTAATGGGCTGAGTGAGGGGGGCTAGGACAGGAAATGGGCTGATAGAGGGCTAGGATAGGACTGGAAATGGGCTGTTGGGGGGGCTTGGATTGAAATGGACTCATGGAGGGGTTAGAACTGGAAGTAGGCTCATGGGGGGCTTGGATTGGAAATGGGCTGAATGGAGGGGAGCTAGGATTTGACATGGGCTGATGGTGGGGTTAGGAAAGGAGTAGAAATGGGCTGATGGGGGGCAGGGATTGGAAATGAGCTGATGGAGGGACTCGGATGGGGGAGCTAGGACTGGAAATGGGCTGATGGTGGGGCTAGGATAGGACTAGAAATGGGCTTATGGGGGGCTAGGACTGGAAATGGGCTGATGCGTGGACTAGAAGGGAGCTGATGTTGGGGGAGGTTTAGAATGGGATAGAGCTGGGAGAGTGAAAAAATATTTTGTGAGGGAGGGAAGACAAATCTACAATTGGCCGGATATTGGGAGAGTAAGTGGGGATTGAGGATGGAGGGGTAAAATATGAGTGGATGAAATAGGAATGAGGAAAGAGCAAAAGGAGAAAGATTAGTATGTTAAAGCAGATGTAGAGAGAGAATGGAAAAAAACTAGAAGCGTGAAGAAAGGACAAATGGACAACAGACAATGGAGAGTTAGCAGAAGACATGAAGAAACCAGAAGAAAGTGGCTGGAGCAATTGCAACTGAAAAAAAATGCACAAAACGTAGAAAAATATCTCTTTATTGAATTTATTAACTGAAATATGCCAGTTCTGGGAAATGTGCATCATTAACGTCTGCGCTTTGTTTAGTACAAGAGGAAATTGATTTATAGTTTTATTTCTACAGTGTTGTTGGGCTTTTGGGGTTCCCAGTTTAATTATTGTCTTCCTGTTTCTAAATTGTGATAACTTGTTTGGTGATGGTCTATGTTCTGCATGTGTAACTGAGCTGAGGTATTCTGTTTATGTAATTCCTATTTGACATTGCCACTTGTTCTCTTTCCCCCAGGAGGTCATGTATTGTTATTCTCTGAAATGTATTGGTTTAATATTTTCAGTGTAGCCTTTTGATAGGTAGGGTCTTGTGCTTTGTGAGTCCTGGTAGTGCTGTTATGATACGGCCGGTTTGCTATGGGTTCTAAATGGGCAGTGTTTGTAGTAGTTCCTAATGTGCCTGGTAGTTGGCACTGGATTATAGTAATGTAGAAATATTTTAGTCTTTCTTTATCCATACACTCATTAAGAGGCATGTTTACTAAAAGTTAGTGTAAGGCAGCATTATGCAAATATTTATGCAAATGAGTTCCCTTATGCAAATGAGGCCCCACACCGAGTCTCCGCACATGACCCCGCACCCCCCTTGGGCCGCCCCTGCTTGTATAGGGTCAAGCAGTGATATCCAGGGTCCTTTTAATAATGGTTAACGGACCTTTCCTCCTGGAACTTGTCTAAACCTTTTTTAAACCCAGCTACACTAACAGCTTTTACTACATCCTCCGGTAACAAATTCCAGAGTTTGATTACATGTTCAGTGAAAAAATATTTTCTCTTATTAGTCTTATAAGGGTTATACTGTAGCTTTATTGCATGTCCCTTAGTCGTTCTACATTTTGATGGCATAAATAATCGATCTACGTTTACCCGTTCCATTCCATTCATTAATTTAAAGACTCTAACATATCTCCCATCAACCGTCTCTTTTCCAGGTTGAAGAGCCCTAACCTTTTTAGCCTCTCCTCATAGGGGTGTCCTTCCATCCCCTGTACCATTTTGGTGGCTCTTCTCTGTACCTTGGTTATTGTAATAGTTTATTCCTTGGTCTTCCCTCATATGCTATTCAACCTTTGCAGTTGATACAGAATGCAGCAGCATGTCTCGAACATTTGAGCACATTTATATTGGTTTACGTGAGTTCTATTGGTTACCAATTAAATTCTGCATGATCTTGATATTTAAGTCTCTCAATCATAAATTTCCACTTAGCATGTCAGCTTCTTTGCAAGTTTATGTCCTCCTCGTGTTTTACGCTGACAATAGACTTCACTGTTAGATGCTCCATCATTTCGATAGACTCATTTTCAAGTGCTTCATAGTAACATAGTATATGACTGCAGATAAAGACCAGCATAGTCCATCTAGTCTGCCCAACAAGGTGGCAAGATTAGGTGCACTTGCCGCTCCGTGCAGGTCACTCCTCTCCATGCCTTTGTTTAGGGGTGTACCCACTGCTCCATGCAGGTCACTTTGACTTGTTAAGATATCAGAGACAATTAAGCTTATTTTGATTTTATCTTGTCCTCTAGTATTACAGCTTCCCTATCTTTGAAAGATATTTGTTTGTTCATTAATACTCCTTAAGTATTAAAAGGTCTGTATCATATCTCCCCTGTCCCTCCTCTCCTGTAGGATATACATATTTAGGTCTTGGAGTCTCTTTTCATGTCGTCTGGTGTATACTCCAAATCATTTTGGTCGCCTTCCTCTGGACCGTTTCCAGTCTTTTTATATCCTTTGTGAGATATGGTCTCCAAAACTGAACACAATATTCCAAGTGAGGCCTCACCAGTGACTTGTACAGTGGCTTTAGTACCTCCTCCTTTATGCTGGAAATTACTTTCTGTATGCAACCCAGCATCCTTCTGGCTTTGGTCACTGCCCTGTCTCACTGTTTCGCCACTTTGAGATCCTCAGGAACAAACACTCCGAGGTCCTTGTCCTGGTCTGTGCACACTAACCTATCGCCCCCTATCTCATACAATTCCCTTGGATTTCTGAATCCCATGTGCATTAAATCTTAATCGCCAAGCATTAGACCATTCTTCCAGTTTGCAGATTTTTCCTTATGTTATCTGTTGCAAATTCTTGTGTCATCTGTAAAAAGACAGACTTTTCCATTCACTCCTTCAACAATATCACTCTCAAATACATTGAACAGTACCAGCCCCAGGACCGATCCCTGGGGCACCCCACTAATCACCTTTCTTTCATCCGAGTGAGTTCTGTTTATCATCACCTTCTGTCATCTGTCAGTCAACCAATTTCTGATCCAGTTCACCACCTTGGAACCAATCCCCAGGCTATTTAGTTTATTGATAAACTTCCTATGAGAAACAGTATTGAAGGCTTTGCTGAAATCTAGGTAGATTACATCTATTGCATGCCCTTAATCTAGTTCTCTGGTCACCCAGTCAAAGAACTCAATCAGATTTGTTTGGGATGATCGTCCTTTCGTAAACCATGTTGCCTTGGATCATGCAACCTACTGGTTTTGAGAAAGTCCACTATTCTCTCTTTCAGGAGCGCCCCATTACTTTTCCCACCTCCGAGGTAAGGCTTACTGGCCTGTAGTTTTCCACTTTTTCCCTATTATAACTTATATGAAGAGGTACCACATTGGCCCTTTTCCAGTCCTGCGGAACTTCTCTTTTCTCCAAGGATCTATTAAAAACATCCTTTAAAGGCCCAGAAAAAAACTCTCTGAGCTCTTTCAGTATCCTGGGATATATCCCATCCGGTCCCATGGCTTTCTCCACTTTCAGTTTTGCAAGCTGTTCAAACATCATCTTCTGTGAATGGTGTAGTATCTACTCCATTTCCGTCTGTATATTTGTCAATCACAGGTGGTCCTTCTCCAGGATTTTCTTTAGTAAAAACAGAACAGAAGTATTTGTTTAGCATTTTCAATTTTTCAATGTCACTTTGCACAGTACTTTTAAGTCTTGCAATTTCACCTCTGATCTTCTTCTTCTCCCGAATATATCTAAAAAATGTTTTATCACCATGCTTTAAATCTTTAGCCATCTTTTTCTTCTGCCTTTGATTTTGCTATCCGTATTTCTCTTTTTGTCTCTTTTAGCTCTATCCTGTATTCTTTTTGGGGTTCCTCTGTTTGCAAATTTCTGAATTTTGTGAAAGCTGTATTTTTTGCCTTTATTTGTGCAGCCACTCCTTTTAGAAAACTAAATAGATTTCCTTTTCCTCTTGTTTTTATTTACTTTCCTTACATATGTATCTGTTGCCCCTTTTATTGCCTCCTTTAGTTTAGTGCACTGCAATTCCACTTCCGTTACCTCCTCCCATCCTGCCAACTCCTCTTTCAGGCACTTTGCCATCTTCCTGAAGTCAGTGTTTTTAAAGTCTAGGACATTGAGTTTGCTGTGAGGGGCTCTACCTTGGCTTTTATCTCAAACCACACCATGTGATGATCACTGCTGCTCACATGGACACCCATCTGGACATTCAACACACTTTCTGTGTTGGTGAATACTAAATCCAGCATCAAACTTTCCCTGGTCAGTTCCATCACTATTTGTCTAAGCAATGCATCTTAGAAGGCATCCACAATTTTTTTACCTCTTTCCAGATTTGCAGAAGGAATACTCCAATCCACATCAGGTAGATTAAAGTCACACAATATGATCATGTGCCCCTTCATGGCTACCTTTGCAATATCAATAATCAAGTCTCTATCCATTTCTTTGGTTTGAGTTGGAGGCCTGTAAATTACACTAGCATGGTAGTGCCATCTCCTCTTTCCAACATAATCAAAAAGCACTCCTTCTTTTCCCCACATCCCCTGCATTTCAGCAGCGTTAATATTGCTTTTGACATATAGGGCTACTCCTCCTCCTTTTCTGCCTTCTCTATCTCTCCTAAATAAATTATAGCCAGCTATGGCTATATCCCATTCATGTGACTTGTTAAACCATGTTTCTGTAATAGCCACAATGTCCAAGTCCATTTCCACCATTAGGGCTTCCAGATCAGGAACTTTGTTGGCTAGGCTTCGAGCATTTGTGCTTATTGCTTTCCAGCATTTGTTGACTGGCTTGCCTGTATTTTGCATGGATTTTGTTCTACACGCCTTTTCCCACTTGCCATTGATGTATGTTTTAAAAGTGTGGCTGTTTCCAATGTTATTATGCTTTTGCTGGGAGTGACATCCTGAACTTGTCCTTCTCCATCTGTCACCCCCTTTCTCTAATTTAAATACCTGTCCACATATTGCCTGAATTTTTCACTTAGGATCCTTTTCCCTACGATAGAGAGATGTAGTCCATCAGCACAGTATAGTCTCTTGTTGCTCCAGCTGTTTCCCCAGTCGCCTATATGTCTAAATTCTTCTTGTTTGAACCAGGTTTGGAGCCATGTATTAAAACTGTTTATGTGATGCAGCCTTTCTGCTCCCTTACCAAGAACAGGTAGAGCTTCTGAGAATGCAATGGGTTTGAGTTTCTCTCCTAGAGTCTGGAAGTCCCTTTGAACTGCAGAGGCACTGTTTCTAGCTAGGTCATTTGTACCCTAATGGATGATAACATCAGTTTTGGAGTTCTCACTTTCTGCACTAACTATACAAACAATTTGGATTGTATTCATGCTGGCTGAAGAGCCTGGGAGGCATTTGACCATCTTCTCTCCTTTGAACTGTGTTCGCAAGTTGTTATCTCTGATGATAGAATCTCCAAGTAGTAGTAGTTTTCTGTTTTGTGATTTTTTTTCTTCATATTTGGTGCATTTTCAGTAGATTGGGCATTGACTCTCCCATTTAAGGGCACTTCAGTTTCCACAGATTGGGCACCCTTGTTATCGAAGGCAAAGAAGGCATTATGCAGGGATATCCCTTGATATAGAGGGTGTTTCTGTGTTACAAGTTACAACCTACCAGAGCCCACTGTGATCCATTTGTTCCTGGGTTGTTTGATTCTTTGTGGGAGCAGTGGTGGATGTTGTTCAGTTCATACCCTAGAAGAAGTGTGTTTAATTGCAGCTTATTCTTCCCTTAGTAGAATCAATTTTTTATGTATATCAGCTAACGTGAGGCATATAGTTTCCAAAGGATTCTTCTTAGAATGAAAGTACCACAGTTATTGCATTGAATACACAACATGTTGATTAAGACTGTTATAAAGCGGTCCTTTGCTGCAAAATTAAATAGGAGACTTAAATAGAAGAATATTTTCTGTGGTTGTTCCACAGATTTGGGATGCTTTGCCAGTAGAATTGTGTTGCATTTTGGATATTCTGGTGTTATGAAAAAAGCTGAAGACACATTTTTTGGCAAACTTTTTCAACCATTTGCATAAACTAGTCTTCATGTGGGTGGAGGCAGGCTTTTTTTCCCTGTGCATTAGCAAGCTAGCAGGTTTATATATGTTCAAGGTATAATTATGTTATATTATGTTATTGTTTTTAGGTGTAAATTTTATGTGCTTGTTTTGTTAGCTGCCTAGGCATAAATACAGAATATAATTTTTTTTAAATAAAAATAAATAAAGTCACACATTAAGCAAATTTTATTGTCAGTTTTTTATTAGTTTCAACTTGTGAGGAGATTAAAGTGCTTGCTTTTACCATCTGAACTTAGGTCAGTCATACAAGAACTGGTGTTTGGTGCAATAGTTCATTGCAATGTTACCTTTTTAGATATTCCTGATTATCAAGCATTATGGTTGTCTCAAAATGCAGAGGCTTGTTGGGTTTCAGGTTGTGGATGTTGTGTCCAGATAACTGCTATCTTGAATTCTTTGCAGTGGTTGTCTGCCACTCAAAGAACTCAAATTAAGGTTTGTTCTTTGATTTTTCAAAACATTGGCTGGGCCAGGTCATGCTTATTTCGCATAATGGATTATTACTGCCACGGAAAATTTTTACGATGGGCTAATGACAATTTATTAGCTGTTCCCTCTCTAAAGCTGGAAAGGTCATCTCTTGTGCTTGCTGCTGCTTTCTGTGTGGCGGGTGCATGGATTTGGAATCGTTTGCCTCTTCCTATAAGAACTCAATTGAATTATTTGCAGTTTCAGCAAAAACTGAAAACATTTCTTTTTGACATGGCTTTTGGCTGATCTTTAAGAATTAGTGTAGTAGTGCTTATTACAGTGTGGTTTATGTTGGAATTCTGATCTACTTTTTAATGGGTAAATTAAATATTTTTATGAATGCTTATTTGACACTGCATTGAAAAGTTTTGCAGATTATAAGTGGCGATTAATAGAGTACTGGAGGAGTAGATTGGTGCTTGTGGAACCAGGGTATTTAGGGTTCAAATCCTTCTCTCAGTGGCACTCTGTGACATTGGGTATGTTCCTTCACACATTATTGGATCAGGCCAGTGATTCTCAACCCAGTCCTCAGGACACACCAAGCCAGTCAGGTATTCAGGATCACCACACTGAATGCATGAGAGAGTTTTGCATGCACTGCCTCCATTGTATGCAAATCTCTCTCATGAATATTCATTGTGGTTATTCTGAAAACCCAACTAACTAAGTGTGTCTCGAGGACTGGGTTGAGCACCCCTGGCTCAGGCACTACTTAGATTTTGAGCTCATTTGTTTAGAGAAATAACTCAGGTACCTGAATGTAACTCACCTTGCACTTCCAGTAGAATTGGAAAAGACAAGCCATAAAAACAAAATTTATAGCCTTCTCTTTTTCTCTCTCATCCTCTCATTTTTTAACCTTTTCCCTCATTCCATTCCTAATCTC
Organism: Ichthyophis bannanicus; assembly: GCA_033557465.1. NCBI lineage: Eukaryota > Metazoa > Chordata > Amphibia > Gymnophiona > Ichthyophiidae > Ichthyophis > Ichthyophis bannanicus. The sequence goes on from CM066032.1 coordinate 856,326,669, forward strand.
TCAGTTCCTTTCAGGAACACTTTCTCATGACAACCTCTGCTGAATCCCATTCCTTACAAGAGAAAGCAGTATGTAGGCTCTTGCTTTTAGCTGATCTTGTGTTGGCATCGTGGGTTGGGGATTGCTAAAACAAGACGCGAAGGAAAATGGAAGCGAAATGAACCATTAGAAAAGGAAGGGTCCACGGTGGACTATATAACTTTTGTATTTTTGTGGTTTTGAGTAAGATTTGACCAAATAGGCTGCTTCAACCTTTGCTGCAAAAAATGAAGTATTCTGAATCGCAGAGAGATGTATCAGGATGTATAGACCTTGAATGAATTCAGGAAGTGAAGGGGCTTATGGAGAGCTTAGAGAGATAGTTTAGATATTGTTCATCTGAATGCATAACTCCATTCTTTAATGACAATATAAAGGTCTGATTTTCAGGATAACCAAATTATTGAAATTAAGTACATATGATGAATATTTATGGAGGCTATCATTAAAATCCTACCTACAGTAGCTGCAACACTCAAAGACTTGAATTGTGCATCCTTGTTATAGAAAGCTTGATGTATGCATAATCAAATGTGTTGGTATGTGATTGTATGTGCTGTCATAAGCCTTCTTATTATCAAGCCTAGACCCAGCCCAGAGCCTTGCTTGGCCTTCTGGGATATGTAGTTGAATAAGCAGTTGTGGCACCGAGGTAAGGCTTCAAAAGGTTTTATTTCCCCTTCCAAGAGGTTTCTTTTGGGTGAGTCAAACAAAACATAAACAGCTCCACTTGGGCAAAAACAAAGCAAGAACAGGAACAAAAATTGCTTACTTTCAGCTTTTAAACAAGTAAAGGAAAAGGGCTCAAAAACAGCTCTCTTCAGCAAACAAAGGCATATTCTTTGTGGCTTTCAAGCTTTGGCAATTCTATACACTTATCTTAGAGATAACACGTTATCTGAGACAGAGAGCGTACAGTCCATGTAATCACCGCTTACATTATCCCCCTGTAGCTCATATTGCATCTCTTCAGGCCCTTCTGTTAATAGGTCATCTCTTGCAGCATGTGAAACGTTGCTAAACAGTCTCCCCTTGCTCTGCAGGAAGTCTCTTTCCCTCTGGGTAAGAATGTTAGCTAAGCTGCTACCGTATTCTTTGGAGTTCCTTTCTTGGGAGCTTCTTAAATGTGGTGGGAGATAGAGAGAATTCTTAGTTTCACTTTTCCCTCTACTAGGAACATTAGGGTTGGGCTTGAACAGTCTCTGCCTCAAGCTATGCTCAGTTGCTATCGACGCTGGAATAGAATCACGTAAAAACTTTTCCTGGCTCCTGCCTTTAAAACCTCTTCCAGATACAGGCTTATGCTCAGGTATAAAAGCTTTACTGTTTTTCTGCCAGTTGTTTGTATAAAAACTTTCCTCTGGCTTCCTCCAGCTAACTTCACCATTAAATGTTTGGTTACCTTTTTGATAGCATTTGCTGGGCTTTGACGCTCTCAGAGTTCTGCTCTCAGCTCACTTCCAATTAGATTTTCTCCGTTTGTATCTCTGGCTTCCAGCCACACAGCTGCCTGCACCCGTGCTCCAACCGGGTTCTATTTCACTCCTGCTGTGTCCTGCGTATGTCTTCTCTCTCTCACCTTAACTCTCACTCTCACTTACACTCCTGCTCCCACGCTCACTCCATCTGTTGCTTGGACTCTCAAGCTGGCTCCGTCTCTCTCTAGCCCCACGTTGGCTCTCTTGCACACGCTGGCTCTCTCTAACCCCACGTTGGCTCTGTCTAACCCCACATGCAGTGAGCTTTTCTATGTGCGTGTCAGCTCCACCCACACCCAGCTAGCTTCCATTAGCTCCTAATTCTTTAGCCTTTCTGTTGTTTGGGCGTGTTTCCTTTGCATGTGAGCTGCTTTGTTTAGGTTGCCTATGGCAACATCCTATCCTGTGTTCCTCTGAACTGTCATGATCAGTCTCACTGGCTGCATTTTCGCTTGTTTCCATGGGCTCTGCTGTCTCTGCCCTGTGACAGTGCGCATGCATTTACTAGTCAGTTTTCTCCTGGTATAGCATCTATTAATTGCCATGCCTGCATGTTTCTTTTGGCCTTTATCTATGGCTGTCTTACTTGGTAAATACTGTCAAACCCCCATCAAAGGCAGTGCAAGGGAAATCAAAGGATCGTATGCCAGTCTAACTGTTGATTCAATCCTGAGGGAGTCACAGTTGCTAAACGATGAATCCACCGTTGCTCCAATAGCTGTAAAGCTTGAAGGCGATTTCCCCCTCGTGGATTAGGGGGGACATAATCCAAAATGCGCCAATGAAGGTCAGAAAAGCTGTGAGATGTTGTCACACAGTGATCAACCAGTGGTGCTGACAGATTGCGTGTGCGTAAACGAGAAGCATGTTCACCAAGACGCAATTTAAAAGATCTCGAAGTGCGTCCTATATAATATAAGTGACAGGGACACACTATCAAGTATACAACAAATGATGACAAGCAGTCTGTTTGCCACCGAGTGATGTAAAGTTTATCAGTATGTTGATCAGTCCATGACAGACCAGCTAATGTATTAGCGCAATAAGGACAAGCCCCACATGCAGAATGACCAGCTGAGGCATGAAAACGTGCTGGACGATCTTCAGCAGGAACAGTATGCACAATGAAGTCCCGCAAATTTGTAGCCCGAGCGTAGGCTATGCGTAGATTACGCCGAAAACAGGGGTGAACAGCCAATACTGGCCAAAAACGATGTAAAATATCAACGACATTCCTTGAGCCACAAATGTAGGGAAGAATTCCAGTAACCTGTGTTAATTGATCTTGTGAAGAAGAGGGTGCAAACAACCATTCGCGATGGATGTTTCTGGCCCGTTTCTTAGCCCGATTAATTAAATTAATGGGATAACCTCTCGAGAGTAAACGTGAACTCAAATCTGTCGCAGCCCGTTTGTAATCCATGTTGTCAGAGCAAATCCGCCGAAGACGGAGGAATTGCCCAAATGGTAAACCCCTTTTAAGCGCTGGTGGGTGATAACTATCAAATCTTAAAAGGGTATTTCTCTGAACCTCTTTACGAAACAACGAGGTGCGAAAACCAGCAACAGTGAGCTCAATTTGAACATCCAAAAATTGAATAGATGTTGAATGAATCTGGGCAGTAAATTGAATATTTTGTTTAAATGAATTCAATGATGACAAAAAAATGTCCAGATCCATTGATGTCCCCGTCCACAAAAAGAAGACATCATCCAAAACCGTCGCCAGAACGGGATGTTTTGAAATAGAGGATGAGAGTAAACAAAAGACTCCTCAAACCACCCCATGTAAATAGTTGCCACCGAAGGGGCCACCGTGGCACCCATAGCTATCCCAAAAATTTGAAGATAGCACTGCTGGCGATAAAGGAAGTGATTTCTTTGGAGCACCAAAGAAAGCAAATCCAAAATAAACTCGCGAGGGATGCGATTCGGTAGCTCAAAAGGGTGAGATTGCAAACCATCCAATACTTCAGCTTGATCTATATTGGTGTAAAGAGACTGGACATCTAATGTAACCATGAAAGTATAAGATGAGAACGTTGTGCAAGAGGAGAGTTGATGCAAAAAATCCCTTGTGTCTTTGATATAAGATGTAACACGAGCTGCAACAGGCTGCAAAAATAAATCGCAAAATTTAGATAATGGCTCTAAAATGGAATCCCTGCAAGAAATGATAGGCCGACCAGGAGGACTTTCAAGAGATTTATGAACTTTTGGAACCAGGTAGAAAACTGGGAGAACAGGGTGAGTATTTATCAAAAAATCAGATTCTCTTTTTGTTATCCAGTTGTGTAAAAACGCAAAAGACATCAAGTTATGTATAATTTCCATAAGCTCCTTTGTGGGATCTGAAAGCAAAGAATAATGTTGGCGGTTACTCAGATGGCGATCAATTTCTCTCTCGTATTGATCGTTAGAGAGAAGGACCGTAGCCCCCCCTTTATCCGCTCGACGGATCACCACAGGAGAGGAAGAAAGCTGTTGTAAAGCCAAAAAGTGAGATTTAGATAAATTCCTATATTTGGGTGGTGTGTTTGATTCCCACTGATCCAATTCCTGCAAAACCAAATGTTGGAACGTAGAGATAGCCGGATCAACCAAAGAAGGTGGTAGCCAAGTTGATTTTTTCTTTATTAAAGAAACATCTGTGGTCACAGGTTGAAGAGCAAAATGATGAATAGATGTTGAATGAATCTGGGCAGTAAATTGAATATTTTGTTTAAATGAATTCAATGATGACAAAAAAATGTCCAGACATCAATGGATCTGGACATTTTTTTGTCATCATTGAATTCATTTAAACAAAATATTCAATTTACTGCCCAGATTCATTCAACATCTATTCAATTTTTGGATGTTCAAATTGAGCTCACTGTTGCTGGTTTTCGCACCTCGTTGTTTCGTAAAGAGGTTCAGAGAAATACCCTTTTAAGATTTGATAGTTATCACCCACCAGCGCTTAAAAGGGGTTTACCATTTGGGCAATTCCTCCGTCTTCGGCGGATTTGCTCTGACAACATGGATTACAAACGGGCTGCGACAGATTTGAGTTCACGTTTACTCTCGAGAGGTTATCCCATTAATTTAATTAATCGGGCTAAGAAACGGGCCAGAAACATCCATCGCGAATGGTTGTTTGCACCCTCTTCTTCACAAGATCAATTAACACAGGTTACTGGAATTCTTCCCTACATTTGTGGCTAAAGGAATGTCGTTGATATTTTACATCGTTTTTGGCCAGTATTGGCTGTTCACCCCTGTTTTCGGCGTAATCTACGCATAGCCTACGCTCGGGCTACAAATTTGCAGGACTTCATTGTGCATACTGTTCCTGCTGAAGATCGTCCAGCACGTTTTCATGCCTCAGCTGGTCATTCTGCATGTGGGGCTTGTCCTTATTGCGCTAATACATTAGCTGGTCTGTCATGGACTGATCAACATACTGATAAACTTTACATCACTCGGTGGCAAACAGACTGCTTGTCATCATTTGTTGTATACTTGATAGTGTGTCCCTGTCACTTATATTATATAGGACGCACTTCGAGATCTTTTAAATTGCGTCTTGGTGAACATGCTTCTCGTTTACGCACACGCAATCTGTCAGCACCACTGGTTGATCACTGTGTGACAACATCTCACAGCTTTTCTGACCTTCATTGGCGCATTTTGGATTATGTCCCCCCTAATCCACGAGGGGGAAATCGCCTTCAAGCTTTACAGCTATTGGAGCAACGGTGGATTCATCGTTTAGCAACTGTGACTCCCTCAGGATTGAATCAACAGTTAGACTGGCATACGATCCTTTGATTTCCCTTGCACTGCCTTTGATGGGGGTTTGACAGCATACTCTGAACAGCTGGGGGGGAGGCGCTGAGCAGTGCTCCTCCTTCCCTTCGTTCTGATTCAGCTTTTGTTTTACTTGGTAAATAGTCTACCCATTGAGCTATACATGTATCTGGCAATAGGGTTGCCAACTTTACACAGAGTATAATTGGACACCCCCCCAAACTCAAGGACAGGGGCTGGCGGCATCCAGGTAGGTGAATGGTTTTTCATATGCATGCTTATTTTGCAGTCTGTCCCCTTGTGGTAGTACTGTGAGACTACCACTAAGAGTCAAGCCTTTTAGTTTTGAATTCAGGTACAGCTGGGATAGGAGCATATGAAGATATGGACAATGCTTCAACATCCCCGCCCCCACTTACTATCCAGCAAGGAGACCCACGATAGTTGGTGGGAATGAATCAAGGTGGGTGTTTTATGCTAGAGGGAGATCAGGATCAGGAGGTGAATGGTTTTCTAACTGATGCTGGGAGATTGAGAAAAGGGATTTCTTCTTATAGTGCAGAGACTGAGGGTTGAGTGGGTTTCTATTTGATGCCAGGACATCAGGAGTTGGGTATTTCAGACAATGACCCCTCTAAGCATTAAACCAAGCATTAGGGCTCAGTGCTCCCAGGATAGATAGATAATGCCAGCTGAAATCTTTTAATGCCTGCTATTTACCAAAATCTTGCATTATTCCCTGAACATACATTAGTTAGTAGGGCCCTAAATCGCTAAACATCCAGGTGGAGACACATTCCATTCTGTGCGTCCCTGCTTCTGTGCGTCCGGTAGGAACTGGACGCACAGAGATAGACTCAATTCTGATCCCACAGGGCACGTCTAGCCCCCGCGGGATGAGAATCACATCTAAGCCTGTGCGTGCAGGCTGGGACCCGATTCCCATCGGCCTGCATGCACAGGCCCCTACCCAGCTAACTCAGTCAGGCTCCTGAATGGAGCTGCGAACCCGACCACTTTCGCCTTTCCCTGCAGCCCGACCCTGGCCATGGGAGAGCAGATCGAGGGTCGGATTATGGGGAATCTCCTGCATCCCCTCATCTTTTTGATCCCAGCTGGGCCTCCTGTCACCCAATGTCTAAGGGCACTTATTCCACCTCCAAGGTGGAATAAGTCCCCCGTCCAGTCTGCTGCCCACTGCCCGCCCTAACTCTGCCTCCACACTACCCCCTCCCACTCCCATCTAAGCCTCCCCATACAAACTCCTTGTTCATACAAGGAGGCTTAGTCAGGCACAGCAAGGGGGACAAATAGCGGGGATGGACATCCCACCGGAACATCCATCCCCACTATTCGTGGGATGGAATAGACCCATATTGTCCATTTAATTATGGCTGGATTAGGGGATAGGCAGATGAAATGCTACAAAATCTATTTACTGATGACATTCAGCCATTAAGCAGTTAGGTTATTTGAGAACATAAGAACATAAGTTTTGCCATACTGGGTCAGATCATCAAGCCCAGCATCCTATTTCCAACAGTGGCTAATCTAGGTCCCAGTTTCCCAGAAAGACACTCAGGTTCCACAATGCTTGCATTGGAGCAAACTGTATATTACCTGGGTCCTTTTTAATAATGCTCTATGGACCTTTCCTCCAGGAACTTGTCCAAACCTTTTTTTAACCTAGCTACACTATCAGCTTTTGCTACATCTTCCAGTAATGAATTCCAGAGTTTGATTACGCGTTGAGTGAAAAAATATTTTCTCTTATTAGTCTTAAACGGGTTACACTGTAGCTTCATTGCATGTCCCTAGTTTTTCTACTTTTTGATGATTTAAACAATCGATCTACATTTACCTGTTCCACTTCATTCATTAATTTATAAACCTCGATCATATCTCCCCACAACTGTCTTTTTTCCAGGTGGAAGACCCCTAACCCTTCAAGCCTCTCCTCACAGAGGTAACCTTCCATCCTCTTTACTATTTTGGTGGCTCTTCTCTCTACCTTTTCTAATTCCGCTATATCCTTTTTAAGATACGGCGAACAGAATTGCACACCATGGAACGATACAGAGGCATTATAATATCATTTGCTTTATTCTCCATTCTTTTCCTTATGATTTCTAGCATTTTGTTTGCCTTCCTAGTTGCCGCTGCACAATGGGTGGAGGGTTTCAACATGTTATCCACGATGATGCCTAAATCTTTTTCCTGAGTGTGTGGCTCCTAATGTGGAACCTTGCATCGTGTAACCATAGTTTGGGTTGTTCTTTCCTAGGTGCATAACTTTGCACTTGTCCACATTAAATTTCATCTGCCATTTGAACGTCCAATCTTCCAATTTATCAAGATCCTTTTGCAATTTTTCACAATCCTCTTGGGTTTTAACAATTTTGAATAATTTTGTGTCATCTGCAAATTTGATTATCTCACTCCTTATTCCCATTTTCCAGGTTTCCAGGCCTGTCCAGTAGCAAGCCTAAACTAAACAGTGCTGGAACTGTCACTGCAGAACATGTTTATTCAGCACTGCTACTTATATAGATAGTGGTGTGGAGGCCAATTCTGATCAGAGCACGTCCGGGCCATCCAGATGTCCAAAATCTGGATGGCCCAGATATGTACCTGATTCTGCTCCCACAGGAGCTAGATAGCCCCGCCGGAGCAAAATTGGGGCAGAGAGCTTGGACATCCAAGACATGCCCTGATTCCGGTCTGCTGGACATCCTGGATTCTGCCCGGCTAGCCCAGCCTGAGTTCCTGCATGGGGCCACTGTGCCATGGTGTCCCGTTGTCATGGCTCTGCGGTTCCATGCAGGAGCCACGATCTCCCGCACATCTTCAAATTGTGTCTTTCACCGACCTCCGACCCTTGATTGGGCCTTCCACGGCCAGGATCAGGCTGCGGGGAACCCTCTCTCCTTCTCACCTTATCCCAGAGTCCCGGAATCAATGTTCTCCGCCATCGGGGGATGGGACAGGACTTATTTAATCTCCAATGTGGAATAAGTCCCTGTCTAGATCGCCAACCCCAGACGTATAGGGCTGACACTGGAATCAACCTTGTACGTCCAGGGTCAGGGTTACGCCTACTCCCCACCCTCGCTCCTCCTCCAGCCCACCCCATCCTGCCCCCTTCCAGAGCTCTCCACACATCTCTGCAGTACGTGAGGGGAACTCTGTGAGTGGAATCATCACTTTGGCATTTAGCGGGGATATACTGTATGTCCAACCTGGACATATATCCTCCTCGCTAAATGCGAATCGGAATGACTGCCATTACATATACATATTAATTTAAGCACCAGTGCTAACGCTCAAATTAAGGCGGTGACTACTCTGGCTCAAAAGTAGGTCCTTATTTATTGCTTGCAAAATTAACCTAAAACCTAATGATTCAAGGAATATGGCTTAGAAATTTTTATGAATTTATTCAAATTAACTGTAGTAAGAAAAAAATAAAGTTATGGACATTAGAAGAACAATCTGATGTCTTACCATATATTCATCACTGAAAAGCACGTCCACCTATTCAGAACATATTTTCATCAATGCAGTTTGAAAAGAAAGCATACATGAGATAATAAAATATAACGAAAGGGGTTGGGAGATAACTTGTGGGAGTTCAAGCATAGCACAATGATAGTAATCCTTCATGAAAGCTGCAAAAATAGATGAGGACGGAGAGAGGCACTTAAATGCCAATTAGTTTAGTGACAGAACACAGTCAACCTTTATCTGCTTAGATTTAAATTGTCTGTCAGGGGAAGCATGGCAACAGAGTGATTTCATCATTCTATAGTAAAGTCATTTTGTCTTTGTCACCATCCTGCTTGCCTGATGTGAAAAGAAACAAAAAGTAAACGGAAAGCCCAATGTCATTAACCGCCGTAGCTGAAAGGGAACACCACTGGATAAATGCTAATGTCATTCTTGCAAGCTAGAGACAGGGAGACATTATAAGGGCACATGGTCACAAGAATGGATAGTTCATTTCTTCACGACCATGTTAAAAAGCTGGAAAGGCACAATGAATGAGCCCCATTCATGTGGATACAAGATTTGCAAATGTGATGCCAGCAACTGATAGCCTTTCTCTGCTATAAATAAACTTGATGTGACTCTCCATTTCTTCCCAAAGAGCATTTGGGAAATAATTTCCCAGCTTTTAATGAAAAACTTTTTGACAAGGGATAGGTGGCGAGCCTTGAGTGCAGAAACATGCCTATAATGGAATTCTTTCTGACTAGTGGACGTTTCAAAGGAATTTAGGACCTTCTAAGAGATACTCGGGCTTTTTGAATAATGCTATGTGCAGCTAACATAAAACCTACTTTGGCTTTTATCAACCCAGTTACCTCAGTTGGTAGAATGTGAAAGGTTTTACTCTGATCTCACAGTTATGGGTCTAAGCCACCCAGTGGACAACTGGTGGCCTTTATGAAAATAGTAAGAGATTTAAGAATGCATGGCCATTTTTGGGATATGCTAGGTACTTGTGACCTGAGTTCACCACTATGAAAGTTCTTATGTAGACTCTTTTGGTTTTCCTAAATGTATCTGCATAGCTACAGTATATGGATAGCAGCTGAATATCACCGGCTATCGGTAGACCTAGGCGGAATGGTCTCACTCTGCCCTGACACTATCTGAATGGTCTGAATGAATTTTCAGTGGCACTATCCCGATTTTCGAAGGCATTTACACAGGTAACTGCCCTAGTTAGCCATGAAAATGCCTTATCCGGGATTTTTGAAGGACACCTACACGGATAAGCCCAATCTTTTTTAGCCTTGCCTATCTTTCAGGTGCAGGGGCTAAGCGGGTAGCATCGAAAATCGCTGCTACCCAGCTAGCTCCTGCGGCTTCTGGGGTGTGCGGTGAGACCCGAATTTTCAATGCCGCGGCCACATATGACCCCGGCATTGAAAATCCGTGGTAGGCGGGAGGGGCAGGCTATGCGCCAACACAGTGCATAGCACTGCTCCGTTCAAAATCAGACCCTTAGCAATCTTTGCTAAACTAGAGCGTGACTACCTGTTATTTTATTATGGTGTTTTTGCTTATGGTTTTTATTTTTATTTGGAGGGTTAAACATCAGAAGGGGGAAGTATGTTGTCCTCTGCCATGCCTTTTATGATGGGGAGGGGGTGTTGTACAATGGTTCGTCCTTTGGAATGCTATTTGCATCGGCAAAAGTTGTCAAACTTATAAGTAATTCCTCTTGAAGAGGCTGTGAGTTCTCAGAGAATTTCTATATATTTTATTAATATTATTCTGTTAGATCCAAATGTGAGGACTTTTATTTATTTATTTATTTAACATTTCTTTTTATACCGCGCTCTTTATCATCAGCGCGGTTTACAATTAACAAAACGTTTTGAGGACCACAAGGCATTCACGAGTTTACATCGAACAGGGAGAACAACTTGGAGAGAGAACATTTATTGAAGATTTATTGATTAGAGAAGTCTGATATATGTTGTATAACAGAATCTTGGATTTTGGACAGTGGTTGGTGTATTTTGAATTCTTTTTGTCCTGAGGGTTACCAGTATAAATTCTGTGTTGGAGTACTGGGTGAGGCAATGGGGTATAATTAATTTTTGGGGATCATGTGCTCTATAATCAGATCATTGTGATCCAACTCCAGAGTGTAAGATGACTGGCTGGGGTGGATTTGTCTGCTTTACTGCCCCCCCCCCCTATGATCTTGATACCCTTAATAGTTCTGTAACTGTGGATATATTTACTTATTTTATTTTAGGTGATTTTAATGTTCCAATTGATTTTCTTGTTTAACTCAATCAATCTTTGGACTTAATGTAGTCCTTGGGTCATAGATGATTAGTAACTGGCCCCAATCATGAGAAGGGGCACATTTTCGATCTAATTTATATGCTGAGTAAGTTTATAGAGGTGCCAGTCCCAGTTGTGCTCAAGTTCCATGGTCAGATCTTTTTTTATTGATGTTTTTGTGGCAATCCCCATATAGTGCTTTACAATGAATGACTGAGTTGGTTTTTAGAAAAGTGAGGGGGGATGTTGAAGTGACTTTGTTCTTTTGGGTTTTGCAAGAGCATAGGCAGTTTATTAAGACAGATTTAATTAGAAATATTCCCCATTTAAATCAAGCTTTAACTGAAGGTTCAGATCAGGTGGCGTCAGAGCGCTCTTACATTCCTGAAGGTGCTTGTTTTGTTCCTGGGAGCATGAATGATGTTAGAACTTCTAGAAGGGATGTGAGGCAATACAAGCACCATTGGTATATATCTAGGAATTTGAGGGATAAAACACTATTTTTTCCTTTATGAGAATTATCAGAATTTAGTGAAAGCAATAAAAGCCGTTTTTTATATTAGGAAGATTAATGAAGCTTTGAGTCGCCCAAAAGAACTTTTCAACACTGTTAATAATCCTGTAAAGACTAGAACTCTTGCCAAAGTCTCCAGTGACCTGTTCCTGGCTAAATCCCAGGGCCTTTACTCGATCCTCATCCTTCTTGATCTTTCTGCTGCTTTTGACACTGTTGACCACCACCTTCTCCTCAATACATTGTCCTCACTTGGTTTTAAGGGCTCTGTGCTATCCTGGTTCTCTTTTTATCTCTCCCATCGCCCTTTCAGTGTTTGTTCTGTTGGATCCTCCTCTACTGCTATCCCACTCTCAGTCGATGTACCCCTGTATTGGGCCCACTCCTTTTCTCTCTCTATACCCAGTATTTTGGTGCACTCATCTCCTCCCATGGTTTTCAATACCATTTTTATGCTGATGACTCTTAGATCTACCTCTCTACACCTGAAATCTTTCCAGCAATCCAGACCCGAATCTCTGCCTGCCTATCTGCCGATCCAGACCCGAATCTCTGCTCCCTGCTGTTTGAGATTGAACATGGCCAAAACTGAGCTTCTTATTTTTCCCCATGATCCTCCCTCCCTCCTTCCTCCTTTTTCAATTTCTGTGGATAACACTGCAACTCCCTGTTTCCTCTGCTCGCAACCTTGGGTCGTCTTTGACTCCTCCTTCTCCTTCGCCACACACATCTGATAGCTAAAATCTGTCACTTCTTTCTCTATAACATCAGAAAACTTCACCCCTTCCTTTCTGAATATTACTAAGATACTTATCCACTCTTTAGTCACCTCCCGTCTAGAATATTGCAACCTCCTCCTTGCTGTTCTCCCGCTGAATTATCTCTCTCCCCTCTGTTCATAACTCGTCTGCGTGGCTAATGTTGTCAGCCTTTATATTCTCATATTACCTCTCTTCTCAAATCGCTTCACTGGCTTCCTGTCTGTTTCCGTATCCAATTCAAACTTCTCCTTCTGACCTGTAAATGCGCTCATTCCGCTGCTCCTCACTACCTTTCCTCTCTTGTCTCTCCCTACTCCTCTCCTCGTGAACTCCGCTCTTCTGAAAGATTGCTTCTGTCTGTGCCCTTCTCTTCCACTGCCAACTCAAGACTTTCATCCTTTCACCTTGCTGCTCCTTATACTTGGAACAAACTACCTGAGTCTGTGCGTCAGGCTTCATCTCGGGCCCTATTCAAATCCAGGCTAAAAACCCACCTCTTCAAGGCCGCTTTTGGATCCTGATCTGCTTAGTCTCCTATGTGTTTCCTTATCATACTGCTAGCTGTATCCTTGTCTTCAGCTGTAGTGTCTGTCTTTACTAGACTGTAAGCTCTGATGAACAGGGACTGTCTTTTACATGTGTCTTATCAGTGCTGTGTAGCCTTGTAGCGCTATACAAATGATCAGTAGTGCTAGTAGTAGTAGTAGTAATACTGAGGGTTGTCCTACAGTGGAGGAATTTGCTATTTATTTTGAGGAGAAGCAGCAGAATATTATGCAGTTGTTTGAGTGAAGTTGTTCAGAGACTTGATTTTCCTTTGGTTGATGTGAGCCTAGTGGATCAATTGTTTAACGTGGTTTCGAGCTCCACCACTAGACCTGATCTGGCACCTTCTGTGCTGCTGCAGAGTTGTTATGTTGAGATGGCTCCTGTAGTGATTAATGCACCTTTGTCCCAAAGGTTTTATCCTAAAGAGTTACGGAGAGCAATAATTCTCCCAGTGATGAAAACACCGGGAGGTAATGTTAAACGTTTGGGCAACTAAGGTCCATTTTCAAGCTTCCATTCTTTTAGAAATTGATAGATTGAGTGGTTTTCAGTATATAAATGATCAGTAGTAGTAGTAGTAGCATTTTGGATAAGTTTCAATTTGGGTTTCGTACAGGTCAAAGTGCGGAAAAGCTGTTGGCCTCAGTTTTATATTGTTGGTTGGCTGAACTTGGAAAGGGCAATAGGATAATTGTTGCTTTCCTCAATGTGGTTTTTGCCTTTGACTCAGTTCCTCATCAGGGGTGGGCCCAGAAATTAAGTGGTTTGCATCATATTTGGATGGTAGAGAACAGAGTGTGGTGTCAGGGAATTCTTTGTCTAGATGGTTTTCAGCGTGGTGTGATTTACCACAAAGCTCAGCTTTATTAGCTGTTCTGTTTAATATGTTTTTGTTGCCTCTGTCATTTTTTAAGAGACACTAACATTAATTTTAGGATTTATGCAGATGATGTAATGTTGTTTTTGGTTGTAGAGTCAGATAAGTAACAGGATTTTAAGTGTATGTCAGAGCTCATACGAGTAGCATTTTTGTTTTTTAACCGGACTGTGGATTGCCTTTGAATATCCAGAAGATGAAGATAATGATTTTATCATGTCAGGCTGATATAACCTACCTTTTGACATATTAGTGGCGGATGGTTGGGTCCCTGTCTTATTTCAGTTGGTTACTTGGGGGTTTGGTTTGATTCCATATTGTCTTTTCAGCCACATATCCTTGAATGGTTCAGAGATCTTTTTATAAGTTACACCTGCTTCACATGCTGAAACCTTATCTTGATTTGCAGGATTTTCAGACAATAATGCAGCATTTGCTTTTAGCAGCTCTATTACTGGGTTTACCTGCTGTAGAAATTAAATCTTTACAGATGCTGCAGAGCTCAGTTGTTAGGATATTAATGGGTTCCTGAATTTTTGATCATGTGTCCTAGGGCTGGTGCAACCAGGTAAGCTGGGTGAGCGAGGTAGGGGAGCACCGAAGGCAGGGGGTGCCGTTGCTAGCCACCTGACCCCCCCCCCCCCAACTGCTGGACTGCAGCGTTTCTAAAGGCAGTAATAAGCATTTCCTTTTTCTTGTGAGAAACAGGAAATGTGTGTTGCTACCTTTAGAAACGCCACAGTCTAGCAGCTTGTAAGGCAGCAGTGCTCGGGAGCAAAGAGAAATGATCCCGCGGCTGCTTAAATCAACTGCTACAGGTGATCGATGCAGGGGTCGCAACAGATGAAGGGGGAAGGAGGGGTTGAAAGAAAACTGACACCTGCAGATGGTACTAGAGGGGTACTGGAAGAGTGATGGCACTAGGGGGGGAGGGGAGGAGGGGACTGGAAGGTAGTCGACACCTGGGGATGGTACTGGAGGGGGACTGGAAAGGAACTGACACCTGGGGATGGGACTGGAGTGATATGACACCTAGGGATGGCACTGGAAAGTGGCTTATTAAAGGGGGGGGCTTGAAGGGCGCCAACAATAGGGGAAGGGGCATTGGGACTGGAAGGGAGCTGTCACCTTGGGATGGCATTGGAAGGAGGCTGGACTGAGGAGAGGGGGACTGGAAGGGATCTGACATGGGGGAGGGGCACTGGGACTGGAAATGAGCTAACACCTGGCATGGTATTTGGACTAGAAGAGGCTGGACAGTGGGGAAGGGGGACTAGAAGGGAACAGACACCAGTGGCAGAGCTGGGAATACAAGGGGGTTGACATTGGAAGGTACTGGGAGGGGAGGACTGAAAAAGAGGCTGATACTGGTGAGGGCTACTGGGACTGGAAATAGGCTGATACTGAGGGGAGTAATGGGAATGGAAGAGGGCTGATGCTGAGGCTGAACAGGAAATGGGCTAATGCAGGGGGGAGCTAGAAAGGAGCTGGAACTGGAAAGGAACTGATACTGGTATATGCTGGGGTCAGGTGGGGAAAAGAGGCAGAAATGGGATAGTGAAAAGGGAGAGGGGCACATATTGTGTGTGTTGGGGAGGGGAAGAAAGACGTTTGCAGAGTGGTGCAACACAGTGAGTTCCATCAGAGTGTGCTGTCATCACTGCTGAATGTCGACTGACTTAAAAGAGCAGAGACAGGGAGGCTGCGCTGCCGCAGGCCTGGGACTATCAACCAGACAAGCCCAGACAATGTGCCTCTTCCTCAGCATACTGGATGGAGGGAAAGCGAGAGCTAGAGAGAGACACACACAGGATGGAGGGTGAGAGATGATAGACAAGGAGGGGGAGAGAGAGTGAGCAAATAATGGACAAGGGAAGAAGATCTAAGGAATGGGAGGACAGGGGTGAAGGTTAACAAGCAGTATGTAGATGACTAAAAAAGAGGGGGATTGAGAACTGTATAGTAGGGGGTAGTGAAATCTGGGTGGATAGAGATAGAGATAGAGATAGAGAAATAAATGGAAGAAGCTGAAAAGAAAAAAAATCAATATCCAAGATGGAAGGAAGTGAAGAAAACAAAAGGAGAGACAAGAAATGGCAGATGGACTACAGACCATAGAAAGAGAGCTAAGAGAAGACAGAGGAAAGCAGAAGCCTCAGATCGGGACCAGCATGATCAGAGAATAAACTATATTTTACACAGTATAGGGAATTGAATCTCTTATTTCTCTGGTGTTGCTTCGCATGCGGAGTCTGGCTTCTTGGGGTTTCAGTTTAATTTTTGTCTACATATTTTTATTTTTACTTTAGGTTGTGGTAACTTATTCTATATTTGGTGAGGGTCTGTGTTCTGAGTGTGTGACTGAGGCTAGGTTTGTTAACATGGAGTTTGTACATAGGGATCTGTACTGTAATAATCTGACTTGTTCAGCTTTTCAAATAGGTGTATGGATGTTCTAGGGCCCGCTTCAGTATTTATAGTGCTGTTTTATTCTGGGTAGGCCCCTTGTTGTATAAGTTTTTGAAGTTTATGCTGGTATGGAATGGTAGATTTGGCCTTGTAGATCATCGGTGACTTTTGTAGGGGTTTATATTAGTTCACAATATGCCTAGTATTGGAGAATGTTTATGTTGTTGCTAGTGAGATGGCCAGAATCATTTTTTTTTAATATATTGAGTTCTGTAAGTGAATGTCCTACTTCTTCTCTGCACCCATTGTCGAGGGAGAGGTTTCTATGGATACAAAAAGAACAAGCGAGAACCATAATGCAGTTTATAACAAAATAAAATGTTATAATTTTATAATTTGGTGTTATAAACTCCACCATAGTTCTCACTTTTTCTTTTAGTTCCTTGGTATGCGAGCATCTTGCATTTCCTTTGTTTTTTGCAGAATATATATTTACATTAACACCATGCTGGTCCAATGCGCAATTCAGGAGTTATGCTGGGGTTGCCAAGCCCTTCTTGGTGTTTATGTTGGTGGTAGATGTTGTGTTTGTATCACAAGTCCCTTTTGTATTTCAGAGGATGGGAAGTGCTGCGTAGGGATCACTAAGCCTCTCTTGTTTTTGTGAAGGTGGAAAATGCTGTGTTGGGATACCAAGTCACTTGTTTTTGTGGAAGTGGGAGTGGCTGCATAGGTGCTGTTAAGCCCCTCATTTGGTATATTTAACAGCATGTTTCCTAAGTTCTGTGCTGGTAACATATATGTGGGTCACATTATCAGCAGGGAGTGATAGGCTAATTGCAGGCAGGCAGTTACATCCCCCTGGAGTTACCTCATTTAAACGTGGCAAAACGGCTGCCGGTGTAACTAAGGCCACCCAGTGAGGTGGCATTAGTTCTACCCATGCTATTTGCGCTGAGCCACTATGTCAAGTTCTGCTGATAATGCAGATGTCTGTATATGAGAGTTTTTTCTCTCGCCTCACTCTGGAGTAAAGTATAATTTTGGGAACGAAATCCTGAAAACCTAAGAGTAATGGGTAAAAGCATTGCTTACTCCTTGGTCTGGCTGGAAAGTGGCCATGTTATGCTTGCTTTTTTCTCACCACTCTTGCTTATAGTTTCTAGATGTGCATTGACTGCATGGTTATGTTTTTGGTTCCTTCCTTCTGTACAAAATCTTTCTCTTGCATATTTTTTCAATGAGTAAAATATTTCTGAGCTGTCTGCACAACAGGGTATTTTTCATTTGATCTATCTCTAAAATGTAGCATGCTCTTGGACTATCACAGCCTGTTTGTATGATGCTAAGTATTTGCTGCTAGGTAGTTATTTTTATTCTGGCTATGCATTTGCCCCTTCACTTCAGTTTTCTTACAAAATTAGATTTTAAGGTGAAATACTAGTATCACGTGAAAAAAGTTCACAAAGGAGTTTTGGAAAAAAGGAGGGTGGCATGCAGCCAGCATTAATAATAATGAGGGAGGGAACGCCAAATTATTGGTTGCAGGGGGGCGCCAGAAACCCTAGCACCAACCATAATGTGTTCCCAGTGTTGTACAAGCAGCCCCTAGTTACCAATGCAGTGGTGCATACAATTTAAGGTTATGATGATAATGTTTAAAGTTTAACACCTGGACTGTTTTTTGCCTTTTGTTATGACCTTTTACTACTACTACTACTTACCATTTGTATAGCACTATGAGGCATATGCAGCACTGTGCAGAGACATGTAAGAGACAGTCCCTGCTCATCAGAGTTTACAGTCTAGTCGACAGACAAGACAACAGCTGGGGGTTAGGATATATCTAGGGGAATGGTAAGGAAACACATAGGAGACTAAAGAGATCATGATCCAAAAGCAGCCTGAAAGAGTTGAGCTTTTAGCCTTGATCTGAATAGGGCCAGAGATGGAGCCTGATGTGCTGACTCAGGTAGTTTGCTCTAGGTAGTTTATGTCTCCGATAGACTCAGGTCTCAGGACCAGGGCTTGTTCAGAGTCCCAGCTCCTGCCTTTTGTTATGAAGCGAGGATTGTTTCAAGGTTCCTTTCTTTATGGAATCAGTTACCATTGTCTTTGAGGCATTCAACTGATACTATTAATTTTAGGAAGAATTTAAAAGCATTTTCGTTTACCCATGCATTTGCAGAATGGGGATTGCTAAGCTCTGACTGAATAAGCAGACTGATGGGTCTTCGTGATTTGGTTGTGACTTTGATTTCTTCTGTGTATTTAATTTTTTCTTATATTCATTTGCAACCTGCTCTAAATGAATGCAAGTGGAAAGCACATAGAATGCCAGGAATCATAAGGAAAGGAATGGAGAATAAAGCCAAGGATATTATAATGCCTCTGTATCGTTCCATGGTGCAACCACACCTTGAATATTGTATGCAATTCTGGCTGCTATATCTTAAAAATGATATAGCAGAATTAGAAAAGGTACAGAAAAGAGCCACCAAAATTGTAAAGGAGATGGAAGGATACCCCTGTGAGGAAAGGCTTAAAAGATTAGGGCTCTTCAACTTGGAAAAGAGACATTTTAGGGGAGATACGAGAGAGGTCTATCAATTAATGAATGGAGTAGAATGGGTAAAAGTAGATAGGTTGCTTACTTCATGAAAAAGTAGAAAGACTAGGGGTCATGCAATGAAGCTACAATGTAACCCCATTTAAGACTAATAAGAGAACATATTTGTTCACTCAACACATAATCAAACTCTGGAATTCGTTACGGGAGGATGTAGTAAAAGCTGTTAGTGTAGTTGGGTTTAAAAAAGGTTTAGAGAAGTTCCTGGAGGAAAGGTCTAGAAACCTTTATTAAAGAGGACCCAGGAAATCCACTGCTTACTCCAGGACAAATACTGTGGAACCTATGTACACTTACATGTACCTTTCTGGGAACGTGCCAGGGACTTGTGATCTAGACTGGCCACTATTGGAACTAGGATACTGTGCTTGATGGACCGTGGTCTGACCGAGTAGGGCTTTTCTTATGTTCTTATGCTCTTAATGTAGATGGGTGGAATAGAAATTGTTTCAAATATATAAATAAACCTTTTTTAATATCGGGCTGATGATCATTTTTCTGTTTTATTTAAATCAATTTCATTTTGTGACATGCAATATCCAAAGTTCAAGGTAAGGTAAAATATGAATTAAAAAATATGCAACTGCAAATCTCCCCCCACCAACCATTACCCTATAAAAACATGAACAAGTCAAACAGGTCACGGCAATCACTAACACATCCTTTTGTGCTGCTGTGAGCAATACAACACATAATGCGGTTTTTACTCTCTATCTAAAGCTCAAATAGCTCTTCTTTGATCACAGTTCTAACAGCAATAAATTCTATATGAAGGACTCAACAAGTAAAAGCACATTTTTGCATCACCTGTAACCTAATCCTATTTGGAATCTCTGATAATGAAAATAGAATTTCCCATTCATTGAGCCCCATGCAGAAAGGGGCCCGTCCAGCCCATCCTGGCATCCAAAATATGTACGGGCTGGATTTGCAATGGATTCTGATACCCCAAGATCAGAATTGGGTGCAAAGGGCTTGGAGGGGCAGGATGTACCCCTATTCAGGTCCTTTTGATGCCCTATTCCTTCCCAGTCCACCCTGCCACGGCTCCTGTATGGAGCCTGGTGCCGATGGCATCCCATCGCCATGGCACTGGGACACCATGCAGTAGCTGCACTCACCCCAGACCCACAATAGCTTCCTTTCCCCGCTGCCTGATCCCCGAACAGCCTCTCAGTGCTTACCTTCAACCTCTGGTGCTGTGAGGCTGTTCGACTCCAGCCCCCACCGAGGCCCAATGTGAACCTCGATTGGGGGGGGGGGGGGGAACAGAAACAGCCTCGCAGAGCCAGGAGTTGAAGATAAATGCTACAGGGCTGTTGCGATCACTGCCGCCCCTGCAGATCCCAGAGAGGGGCGGCAGTGGTGGCAATGGGGCACCCCAGACCATTGGCACTCTAGGCAACTGCCTAGCTTGCTTGATGGATGTGCAGGCCCTGGCCCCAGGTACACATATGGGGTGGTATCTACTGGCTAGTTCAGAATACAGAGGCCTTAACTGCCTGCACAGCTCAGAGCATGGGGACTAAGTGCAAAAGGGTGGGGCATATAAATCAGCAAAACAAACACATGCAGAGAGTATTTGCTGCGTCTCAAACTGTAGGCGATAGGGTGCAAATGTGGCATCTGGAGATGCAGGAGGTCTTGTATGGGATCAGACAGGGTGTTCACAGTGTTCAACATGGGAGATTAGGGTCCGCTCACCGTGAGGCTCCAAGGGTGCCTGTTCACCTTGTGGGGAACACAGCACAGGACCTTTGGTTTGGTGGGGAAGGAGGAGGAATGGGCTCCATGGTGCATTCCCTCCTCTGATTATGGCTTGGGCAGCAGTATAGGCATTGTAGAGGGCGTCTCTCATGCTGGGGAAAGGGGCAGGAGAGTATGGAAACCACAATGAGCATACTTGCTCATGGATAGCATGCACATTTGGGTCTGAGGTACCCCATGGGCCACTGTATAGAACAAACCCCTGTGCTCTGACTTTTATAGCAGGGGGGCCCCACATGCTCCCTCCTACTTGGAGGAGTTCTGGAGAGAACACCACATGGAAGAGATGAATCCCCAACAGTCCCCAGGCTAAGCCCCCCAGCTGCCATGGAACCAATGGCCCATCAGACCAGGGAAGATTAATAGAGCTCCCCATATCCAAGGATTGTCTCTACCCCTGGGCAAGGGGGCCAGACAGGGGACACCAATCCATGAGCTCAACACTAGAGGCCCATGTTCAAAGTAAATTAATGGAAGCGCTGCTGAAGTTTCTGGAATCCAATTGATTGCAGGATCCAAGGCAGCATGGGTTTACCAGAGGCAGGTCTTTTCAGACAATTCTAATTGATTTCTTTGACTAGGTGACCAGAGAGTTGGACAGAAGGATAGCCCTAGATGTGGTGTACTTAGATTTCAGTAAAACCTTTGACACAATCCACACAGGTGACTTATAAATAAATTCAGCACCCTAGGAGGACCCCAATGTGACTGATTGGGTTGGAAATTGGTTGAGTGGGAGGCGACAAAGAGTACAGGTAAATGGAGCTCACTCTGAGGAGAAGGATGTTACCAGCGGTGTGCCGCAGGGATCTGTCTTAGGTCCAATTCTCTATTACATCTTTGTTAGTGATATTGTGGAAGGGTTGTCAGATAAGTTTTGCCTCTTTGCAGATGATTCCAAAATCTGCAATAGAGTAGACACCCAGGAAGGAGTAGAAAACATGAGGAGGGATCTAGCTAAACTTGAAGAATGATTAAGGATTTGGCAGCTGAGACTTAATGCTAAAAAATGCAGGGTCTTCAATAAATATTAAAATATAAAAATGCAGGGTCATTCATTTGGGTTGCAAAAATCCAAGGGAGCAATACAGTGTAAGAACAATACCTGGGCATGATTGTTTCTGATGATCTTAAAGTGGCTAAATAGGTAGAAAAGGTGATGGCGAAAGTCAGAAGGATGCTTGGATGCATAGGGAAAGGAATGGCTAGCAGAAAAATGGTGATAGTGCCTCTGTATAAGTTTCTGGTATGTCCTCATTTGGAGTATTGTGTGCAATTCTGGAGAACACATCTTCAAAAGAATATAAGCAGGATGGAGTTGGTGCAGATGGAGGCTACCAAAATGGTTAGTGGTCTTCATTATAAAGCATATACGGACAGACTTAAAGATCTTAACATGCATACTTTAAAGGAAAGGCGGGATAGAGGAGATATGATAGAGACATTTAAATACCTCCATGGCATAAATACACAAGAGGAGAGCCTCTTTCAATTGAAAGAAAGCTCTGCCATTAGGGAACATATGATGAGGGGATAGGGGAAAGGGGATAGACTAAGGAGTAATATACAGAACTATTTCTTTATGGAAAGAGTGGTAGATGTGTGGAATAGTATCCCAGTGAATGTAGTAGAGACAAGGACAGTATCTGAATTCAAGAAAGCATGGGATAAACACAGAAGGTCTCTAAAGGGAAAAAAGGGACTAAAGTAGTTGATATGGAAGGGCAGACTAGATAGACCATATGGTCTTTTTCTGCCATTATGTTTCTATGTTTAAAGATACTGTAGAAGTATTTTGCAGCTGCTCAGAGCTGGTAGGCCTGAGCCACATCCTCCTTCGGTCAGATGAGAGGCTATCTGCCCATGGGAACATGGCCCATGGCAGTGATATGGCCCCCCAGATGCATGTATGCACTGCTACATGCCCCCCCTATGCAACACAGAGCAGAGGCCCTATGTTCTGACACCTCCACAGCACATATCACCAGCAACCCTCTGATAGTTATTCATTACATAGGCTGACATTACCAGCACTCCATCAGGACAGCTTTTGATGCATTTGTGGATGTTTTCCCACTGTCCCAGCAGGGTCACCCCTGACCTGGAAGCTCCGGTTTTGTAGTAGTCAGGCTGTTGTGATCCACTGCCATGTCAGCTGCACCATGCATCCCTGCACCTTGCAGCTCTCATCCCCAATATTATTCTTATGTATTTGCGTTGCTTCTGCCCTTCATATTTCCTAAGATTCACATGCAAACCGCACAGTCAGTGTAAAGGAATCTGGCAAGTGCCTGGTCAAAGGCCGGCGTTAGCTGCATCCAAGCTAGCAGCAGGGTTGAGTAGCTAACGCATGACTACTGTGCCTGCCCCAGACATGTGCCCTGATTCTACCCTCTCTCTGCCAACTTGACCCTACCTATTCACGTGCTATGCTGCTGGCGCAGGATATTTATTGAGTATCCTTTGGGACACGTACACCTTGGTTTATGTCCAAATGCACATAAGCCATGTGCTAAACTCCATGCTACTAGCTAATGCACTTTAGTAAACATGCCCCTAAGTCATTTACATTGGAATATTTTTAATGATGACATTGAAATCTACTATTGCTTATGAGAACTATTTGGAAAATGCAGAAGGCTAGGGGCCTGATATTTAAAAAAAGCTGAACTCCTAAATTTAGGTACTTAAGTTAGGTGCCTAAATTTGTGCCCTATATTTAGACATATATAGGCACCTATGGGGCATGTCTATTAAACCATATTAGCTGTTAAGATGGCAGGTAGTGCTTGCCAAGTGCACCTCATTAACAGCTAATGTGGGGCAACCATATAGCGCAGAGATTTCTTGCACTATCTGCAGACTGCACATTGGTCGCTTAAGTGGGCGGAGAGTGGTTTTGCATATATCGTGGGTTCAACTAATGACACCTCCATGGGTGGAGTTAGGTGCATCCATTGTGCTGCTGTGCCACAATCTCTGCATTTTCCATGTGTTATCTGCTGGGGAAATGCTGTGTGTGCCCCCAACAGATAACACAGGGCTTTTATAACTAATTTGGTGCACTGCATTAGCAGTAAAATCCTAATGCAGCATAGGAGGCAGACTCCTAATTTTTCAACTGAAAATTCATCCTAATTTAGGAGCTTAAAATCTATGCTCCTAAATTTAGGCCAGCCATTCATTTGCCTAGCTTTATGAGCCTAATTTAGGTGCCTGGTGCTGAAAATCGGTGCTAAGTTCCTAACCTTTTCTCCGCTTTGACCCAGTGAAAAGCGGTATAGAAATATAGATAAATAAATAAATCTGCCCCTGTTGCCATCCTCTTTTTTTGCTCCTAAATTTAGGAGTTTAGTGAAATTTTAAGTAAAAGTTTAGGCACTCAGCCCTAGTACATTTTCAAAGAGGCGAATTTAGAAGCATAGTTCTCAAAGTTAGGGGCCTACATTCTGTGAATATCAGGCCTCTATCTCCACTCGTTATTTAGCTGAGTCAAAACAGGTTAAAATTGAAGGCTTCAAAAATGGAGAGCATGAGTATGGGAAAAATCCATATCTTCACCTGAACCTTCAGTAGTTGTCAGATGGACCTTTGCCCACTGGCTCACAACAAATAATTTATCAATCAACTACAAGAAAACTGAAGCTGCTTTAATAACTCCTTCTTCACCCCTCCTGCCACTTCCATTTATCCATTCAGATAAATGTTAAACTGGAGCTCAAATACCTTGTGATCATTCTTGACCAACAACTATCTCTCAAGGCACAAGTAATGATGACAGTCAAAACAATATACTTCAAAACCAAAACTCTACAATGACTCCGTCCCCTCCTCGAAGCAGAAGACTTCCGTTCAGCACTTCCAGCCCTCATACTCCCTCGTGCATACTATTGCAACATAATCTACCAGGGCTTTCCACAAGCCACACAGCTCCCACTGCAAACTGCCCTACACACTGCTGCACATAAAATCCAGGGAGCCTCTAAATTTGACCACATCACCCCCATCCTAAAAACAGCTCCACTGGCTGCCCCTCCCCAGCAAAATCAAATACAAATCCTTGCTACTAATGCATAAAGCACTGCACTCCCACCCAGTCACTCACCTCCAATCTCTCCTTCAGACACTCACTACAAACTGACCATGAAGATCTACTACAATCAACAAACTTACCATGCCAGAATCTAAGATAAAGTTCAGCCAACAACCTGTCACAGAGCATTTGAACTCTATGCACCATCCCTCTGGAACTCCCTACCAGACGCAGTAAGGAATATCACCAACCACTCCTCCTTCTGCAAACACCTGAAAACCCTCCTATTCTCTGACAATTTGAATCCCCCCCCCCCCCCGACATAATCCTGCACCTTTAAACAGTTAAAGAATATACCACTGGTACATAGCTCTCCAATTGTATATAGTTCAATGATTGTACAGAGTTGCTGTTTTATCTTCTATTTAACTGGGGTGTTATATGTTCTCTGTAACTGATGTTTTGTTCATTGTAAACCGCTTTGACCTGGTGAAAAGCTGTATATAAGCCTAGCTAAATAAATAAAAAATAAGATGGGTATGTCACAAATGCTGTAATAGAACCTTCCCTGTCAATAGTGCACGGGGTGCATAGGAAACAATAAAAACATACAAACATGATGGCAGAAAAAACACCACATGGCCTATCTAGTCTTCCCATTCATATCAACTACAATAGTTGCCTTTTTTCTGTTACAGATTCTCTAGGCTTGTCCCATGTTGGAATCCAGATACTGTCATTCTCTCTACCACCCCCACTGGGAGACTATTCCACGCATGTACCACTCTTTCTATAAAGAAATATTTCTGCATATTATATCTGAGTCTATCCCCCTTCACCCTCATTGAATATGGCAGTCAGAAAATGCTCAACACCCAATTCCTGCCAAGAAAATATCTGAGTGAGCAGGAGCATCCGCAGTACTGACCTGAGTACTAACTTTGGGGTTACACAGGTATAATATTGATCCAAGCTATGAGAGCATGAATGTCACTAAATTGGTCTGTTGTGTGACAGACGTTAGCACAGCCTCTGTCCCTGATACAGCTGTGATGTGAAATAGCACTGCAGCAACTAAAGATGGCATGACAGTAGCTGCAAATTTGGCATACCTCCATCAAATGTAGGAGCTTGACCTGCTGTGGTGTGCTGTGGTGTGTCTGGGGTGGAGTTTGGAAAGAGAGGAGCCATCAGTATGGGATAAGCCAACTCAAATGCTTGTATGGGATGTCTGAGAGGATCAGTCAAGCGCATAGGAAATCATGAATGTGAACAATGGCATGCATATCCCCTGCCGAGGGTAGTCACTTCACAGAGCACATTTACAATCAGGGCCCATATGTTCTGTCAAACTGGCAATGATCAAAATTGTGACAACTGTATGCTACAACCCCTCCATGTTGCTATCATTTGATTAATTGTGAGCCACCAATCCTGGAAACCCTATGGGCCATGTTGCCCTGCAGCAGCTCCTCTGCAGATTTGCATTAGCTGCTCTAATAAGCAGACAGTTAGTGGGGCATACATGCATATACTGCCTGACAAATTAAGTAGGCTATAATGACAAGAGATGATAGTGACAAATATGTACGTGTGGCCTGCAAACACCAAATGCTCTGCAACCAAATAGGGTCTGGCCACATTAGGGGTGTAAGCCCAACAGCTGTACTGTGATGCGTCATGGTGTCACAGACTCACTCGCATGAATTGACTTCACTGTTGTCCAGTCATGTCTGTGAAATGAACTGTCTGTCACACTGTGCATATGAAGCAAAGAAAGGATGTGTGAACATATTTGCTTATCACCATTACAGGAATGGGATGTGGCAGTGGGTACTGCAGATGTGTGAAGGAGACAAAGTCTTTGGCCTGCAAGTATTATGAACTATCACTGACATGTTGAATTCAGGTGTCATGGACCAACAGCCTGCAGGAGCATGCCAAATAGCAATGTGCTGTATGAGCCACCATGCAGTCTGCAGGCCATGATTTTGATGTCCATACTTGCAGACACAATGTGCTGTCCAAACCAACTATGAAGGCAAGACCCTAAACATATGTATGTCCTGATGTCGGTAATGAATCCTGCAGATGCAGAAGTCTCTGTTCTCTATCGATACCTGGGATGTGACAGAACAGTCTGTGGATTCATCAAACGCAATGGAGGACTAATAGTTTGGACTGTGGGTACCATGAGTATTACTGGGAATCCAACATCACAGAAACAAGAGACAAATCAAAGGGCTATGTTTACTAAACGTGAATAACGCGCGTAGTATGACGTTAACGACCGTAAGTGCCGTATAACGCGCGTACCAACGCGCTAACGACCGTTAACGTCATACTACGCGCGGTAACCGTAGTTAACGATCGTAAAGCTCCGCGGCGCGTTAAAACAGCGCAGAAGGTGGAGAGTGGGCGGAGAGAAGGGGTCAATGGGCGGAGAGTGGGCGGAGAGAGGCTCCCCTCATACTAACGCGCGGAGTGTCAGAGCTCACCTCCAACGCAAATGAAAACCTGTCGTTAAAGGCATTTAAAGGGAAGAGAAACCATTTACGTCAGCAATGTACAGAAAACCGGGGAAACCCACAAAACGTGAGCAGTGTGATACATGTGCACAGAACAAAATATCACATAAAACGTTAAAAATGACCACAAGAAACATTTTAAAAAGCAGAATTCAGCTGGGCAACAGTGATAGCAATGGGCAACAAGGAACAACACTCCCTGGAAAGCACCAAAATAAAAGGAAATGATGTGTGGAAGGGTCTACGCTCCGCAGACCCTTGCAAAGAGCATTACATTGTAAAGGAGCTGTCCTGGGTGTGTGGTGTAATGTTTCCCAATGATATCATTGTTGCCCAGCTTGGTTATGGGTGTGTGCCCCTTTTGTGAGGTCATTTCTGCGGTTTATGTGCACCTTTGTCTGCATACAAGGTAAATGAGGCCACAGTAAACCTGTTGCAGAGCAGGGTTTCTGACTCGTCAGGCCGGTTTAACTAACTCCAGGGACTGCAGGGTCTCTGTGGCCACAGTGTGGTGCAACAGACACAGCCAGTGCCTGTAAGACCAGAGGGTCACAGGTTCAAATCCCAGTTGGGGCTCCTGCCAACCCAGTCCCCATAGTTCTACCCACCACTAAACAGTGATAGTAAAGACACTCCTGTAGTGCAGAGAACATACGCATGGCCTATATTTTACCACACCAAACACAGACACCAGAAACAGGCACATTACCTATAGCAGAGTCCCGCAAATGCAGTCCTGGAGGGCCCCACAACATTCCGGTGTCATGCTGCCTCTAATAAAGATGCCTGTGCTGCATAGCTATGCACCACCCCCATGGTATGCAGATGTAGCTCATGCATATTTATGAGAGACAGCATGAAAACCCGAACAGTGTGTGGAACACCAGGACTGGAGTTTGGGAACTCTGCCGTAAAGCAGCAGCCAACAGGGCCACACACCCACCCACAGGCCCCATTGGCCAATGCCAGCTGGAGAGGCAAGACATTGGGCCCTGCCTGTATCTCCCAATACTAGCAGTTGCATACCTTAGCAATGCCACCCTACACCTGGGTATATGGTACACAGCTATCAAACGTTTCCTCTGATAACTGGCAGATATCAATTCCTACGTTAAGCACATTTTGCTCATTGAGCTCCACCATAACAATCATTCTGATGTCTGCGGTGTGTGCTGCAGGTCTGGTCTCTGACAGTGTTCACAACCCTGGGGAGTGACCCCCCAACAGTCTTGTGTACCATATCCATGCCTGTACTATGCCCAGGACTGGTGTGGTGGTATGGCTGCTGACCACCTCTATAGTAGCACAATGCTGGCATAGGTGTGGGGGTGGCTGTCTGTCTATCCAGTGTGTGGTGGCTGCAAACACCTTCAACAGCCCACACTGCCAGCACTGTTGCCAGTATTGGGCTGCCAATGTGCATAATGAGGAGCAAGGTACCATGGGTATAGGCCGGACAGGGTGGCCTGGCCAGGGTGCATCTGCACAGGGCATAGGGCAGTGACAGGCACATTGTAGTGCCCGGCCACCAACTACACAGACAGGGTGACCTCAGTATATCCTGCTGAGAGATCACTCTTACCCTGACTGTGCAGTGACCACAGCATGGCTAGGCACTCCCATAGTGCTATCTAGTATTTCTCTCATGTGATACATATGGGTTTCCTTCTGGGGCCCAGTCACTGATGTATCTGCCTGCTGTGTATGCTGACATCCCAGTTCTGGGTGCAGGCATCTCCACTGGGCACTAGCAGACTGTTTGCAGCTGGTAGGTGTTGTGATGGAGTGGCTTGCAGGGTGCAGTGGCTGATGGCTTGCACCAGGGGAATATCAGATAGTGGTGGGGTGCAGCATACCATATCCAGGCCTAATGTCTGTCTGCTATTGTGTTATGGCTATGTACAGAGCTGCATTGACTGCCCTGTGGGGTGTCTGTTCCCCAGCAGGACTGGGGTTCATGTTCCCCTCTACTGCCACCGTTGCAGCACGGTAGACTGTGGATCTTTTGATAGGAGACCCTGTTTGCCTCCCTCAGCCCTGGGGGAGGGGTGTGGTGGTGGTGCATGGGGGCTGTACCTGACTGAAACAGACAGAGATGTCCAAGGTGTTCCTGCAGAAACTACCTATCTCACACAGTAACACTGCTTTGGACCTGCAC
Source organism: Ichthyophis bannanicus (assembly GCA_033557465.1). Taxonomy (NCBI): domain Eukaryota; kingdom Metazoa; phylum Chordata; class Amphibia; order Gymnophiona; family Ichthyophiidae; genus Ichthyophis; species Ichthyophis bannanicus. Next base: position 856,356,008 of record CM066032.1, read on the forward strand.
CATGGCCGGTGCTGTGGACCTAGTGCTGGGCGCCTCACTGCACCCTCAGGGTGAGCACAGTACCCGCACAATGTGACGGTGTGTAGCTGCTCTGTGCCAGTACAACACACAGTCGGTACCCCCTACCAGGCCGAGGTGCTGTGGGGGTGCATTCCCCATGGTGTGTATCTGTGGACAGCTGCTTTGCATGTGCAGTGCATCATGGGTGTGACTGGCCCAATCCAACCCTGTGAAACACCAGCACCTGCTCACAGGCTCTGATAAGCCATAGGCCATCACACGTACATCTGTTAGCATAATGCATAGGTGCAGGACGCCCTACAAAGTCTGTAATATAAGATGCCCACACTGGTAAAAACACACGTACCCACGCACGTAAGCAAACACGTACCCACGCACGAATGTACGCGCGTCGCTACGCACGTACCAACGTACGTGGCTAGGCACATTCCGAGGGTGTTTTTCTGACACCAATACTCAGCGTAACGAAAAGCATGCCTCCTCTTTCCTTCTGTAATGTACAGGGTGATGCCTGAGATAGCCTTCTGTGTTAGGCACACTGGGGGCTCAAACCCATGCTGCCTGTAACAGCGGTCAGTACCGTAACCATTGTGCTACAGCTCTGTTTCAGTGCTTTGTGTCTGTACGTCTTCTTATGATTAACGCGCAGTAACGTGGCACGGCGCCCGGTAGCGCTCGTTAATTTTGCTAACGCGCGGTAGTGGTAACGATGTACCGCCCATGTCCTTATTTGGGGTTTCTTTCACTACCGCGGCTCCTACCGCGAACTGCACTAACGCGATTTAGTAAACATAGCCCAAAGTATGTGATCTATGAATTACATGCATACAAAGATCAGAAGTACATCATTGTCGGGAGCCTGTTTGCAGCAAGGAATAGCAATCAGTAAGGGGTATGTTTACTAAACTGCAGTAATGTCATTCGTGGTAGATTCCATGGTAAAGGTAGAGATGCCCATATAAAGGCATGGGCGGTGCATTGTTACAGCAACCTGACAGCTAACGCACGTTACAAGACGCCTTAGAATAACGAGCGTTACAAGGCGCCTTGCAAGGTGCCTTGTAAGGTGCCATGTAAGGTGCCTTATAAGGTGCCTAGTAAGGTGCCCTGTAAGGTGCCTTATAAGGTGCCATGTAAGGTGCCTAGTGAGGTGCCTAGTAAGGTGCCCTGTAAAGTGCCTCAGAAGGCGTCCTATAGGGCCTCCTAGGCTAAGTGCAATATTAGGCACCCTTGGACAAGTCACCGCAGAAGGCACCCTGGGCTATGGAACCATAGGTTAAGGTGGCCTAACAAGGTTATGGTGTCCTAGGTTAGTGTGCCCTAGGGACTGCAAGGTGTCTCGGGATGACATGCATGACCTGTGCGGAACAGAGACAGATGTAGCCCTAACACTAGATAGAGCACTCAGGAAAGGCAATGAACAGGTGAGTGAAGGAGGGAGAAGTGGGAGCCGCTGGACCTGTCATATCTGCGGGCATCCCATGTGCCTGCCAGTACTGATGACAAACATGGTGGGGCAGCTGTACCACAGCACAGGGTGTTGGCAATGTAAAGTACCAGAAAAACAGTTGGTGGCAGACGATGGGAATACGTTCCCCCAGTGGAGGCGGAGGTGGCAGGATAGTTACAATGATGGGTGGACAGAGGAGTGGTGGTGCCATGCAGATCAGGCACAGGTGAGGCAAGCATGATAAGGTGCAATGCAGGAAAGGGTAGCAGTGCAGGACATGGGCTGGCAGCCTGCACAGGCTGACAGGACTCTACACAGCTGACAGATGCAGACAGACGGACCAAGGGAATGTTGGCAATTGTGGCGAGGGTATTATGGGCTGGAAGAGCAGATCTGCAAAAATATGACCTCTACAGGCATGCACACTATTTGAGTAGGACAGGCATGAGAGGAGGGAACAATGAGGAATTGAACCAAAGAACACTGCCAAGAATGGCAATGTATTAACCAGTAGGCTATACCTCCATGGTGTATGTCACAGCAATGTCTGGGTACAGAAGGCCTGCAGGTCACCGCACAAATTGTCTGCATTGAGTGCCAGGATAGGGTAACACCACCATACCCATGATGCAATGCACATGCTGAATAGCTGATCACCAAATGGGGTCTGCACCTCTCCGGTACCTCAGCTGGGAAAGATGAACTGACAGTGTGTGATACTGGCACAGAGTAGCTACAGACCATGCCATTGTTCAGGTTCTGTGGTCACCCTGAGGGATAGGATTGGTGCCCAGCACTAGGTCCGCAGTACATGTGGTGCTAGAGATAGGTCCTGCTGTACATCCCTATCACTACCAGTGTGTGACAGGTGGTCCGTGCAATGCAGCCGAAGGTAATTTGGTGTCCATCTGTATCCTGCAGTCATATGTGGCCCTGTGGGACCAGACACCAGCCAGATGAGTGTGTACCTCGTGTAAGGGTCTGGCTGACATGGGCAGCTGTTATCATGGCAGAGGGGTTCCTAGAATTGCATGAGCTGTGTGTAGCAGTGGCTGTATAGGTCCCAGTGGTATACACTACATACCCCAAAGGGCCCACATCACCCTTTTGTAGGTAAAGAACAGTGCCCCCGCCCCAGGGAAGCAACCTCCATCCTGTTTGTACAAGACAGCCCTCCAGGGTTGGTGGGCCAGAGCCATATCTATTACTGGGACAGTAGCAGACCAGAAGCAATGCTGGGGTTAGGTCTGGAAACCCCAAATGCCTCCCACCACTGTCTGCCAGTCACCAGCAGACAGCACAGTCAGACTGTACCTTAAAGGTGTTCCGACCATGCGCAGTCTAACTGCAGACAGTCCACCAGGAACTATGTGCAGCAAGCAGGCATCTCAGTGATTGGGACCCCAGCACTGGGGAACACAAATATATCACTAGAGACAAATAGTGTAGAGCGCTATGTGGGAACCTAGACCTGCCATGGTCACTGCTCGTTCAGAGTGAGTGCCCTCCCAGCATACAATGCTGTGGCCACCCTATCCATGCAGGTGGTGGTCAGGCACTACAGTGTCCTAGCCATTGCCCCTCACCCTGTGAAGATGCATCCTGGCCAATCTGCCCTGTCCGGGCCATACCCAGAATACCTCGCTCCGCATTATGCATCTAATCAGGCTAACGCTGGTAACAGTGGGGCATTTTGGGCCCAGTGAAGTGTGGGCAGCCACAGAACAATGGATAGACATACAAACACGCTCACTCCTTTTGCAGCATTATACAAAGATAGGGGTGGTTGGCAGCCCTGCACGCCACACTAGTCCTGATCACAGTGCCAACATTGCTAAACTGTGCAGGGGGTAGTAGTAGTGCTCTGGTGATAACATCATCCCAATGCTGGGGCCAACAGCCTGCCGCTCCATGCATCATTGGATTGTGGAGCCTGTGTGAGTGGGTGTTTGTACCTCTGTTCGCCGCTGCTTTGGGCTTTGCACATGTTGCTGTTGTATCTGCATTGTAGGGTAAAATATAGGGACATGCTCTGCAGGAACCACAGCTGGGACTTGCACCTGTGATCCTCTGCTCCTGGACACACTGGCTGGGTGTACTACACCACACTGTTGCCACAGATGCATGGTAGTCCCTGGGGATACCTGCACTTTTCCTCAGCCAGACCTTTTATGTTGCACTGCACACCATGTACTGATGCAGAGCATGGCCTAGGTCCACTGCAGGGAGGTGGCACTGCCCCCTCCAGTACGGGCGCACGCCCCCCTGCCAAGCTGATGTGGCCATATGCTGTCAGTGCTGGTAGTGCGCAGTCCCAGGCCATCCACTGTGTAGGTAGGCACCTGCCTAGGGAGCGGGTTCCGGGGTGGGGGGGCATACATTTATTTATTTTTATTTATTTGCAATTTCTTCTATACCTCATTATTTATCTTCAGCGCGGTTTACATATAACCAAAGATGTACAATGTGTAACAGTCTAACATTGACATTTACAGAGAACAGGGAAATAAAAACATGGAGAACGGGGAGAACTATCTACAATATGTACAAATTAGAATAAAGATTGACATGTTTGTTTTTAGGGGAAGATTGACGTGGGGGAAATTTAAATACAGTGATTAGGGCATAGGGTACATTCCTTTGTATATTCCTTACATGTACATCCTCACATCCCCCCATCACTGCCTACCACTATTATGTCCCCTCCACATGGGGGCGGGATGGCTGGGGGGGATGTCAGGTCTGTGCCCTAGCGACTATTGACTAGGGTGGACCAGGTAGATATTGGTGGATTGTATTTGGCCTTGGTTAATTGCTGTCTTGCTGATCTCCGGTGTCTATGTTCCTATGTGCCACCTAGTCACCCGCCTGGTCCACCCTGTGCCCCAGCAGCCCATGCTACATGTCCCACCTGCAGCCCCCTATTCCCCATTTGCACCATCGCCATAGTGGCCATTCATACTTTGGCACTATGGTATTGCTGTACATGGAGCACTACTATCACAGTTTTTGGGCTCCCTGCCTGGGCTGTACATTGCTGACACATAAATGGTTTCTCTCTCCTGCATATGTGCATCTAACGGCAGGTTTTCAATTGTGTTAGGATTCAGCTCTTCAGATCAGCGCGTTAGTGTGAATGGAGCCTCTCCCCGCCCACACTCCACCCATTGACCCCTTCTCTCCACCCTCTCTCCACTTTCTGCGGTTACCGCAGTTTAGTAAACATACCCCTAAGATTATCATGTCTGACCACAATTATGCTTGCTATGTTGCTCCATCATCTGTGAAGAAACATGAGCATCACTGTTGGTTGTCTGAAATGCACTGTTCAAAAAGGAACTGTGTAACACTGTGCATTGCTGGCCTGAAGGCATCTAACTGCTCATAAATCCTGACAGGAGCAATGTGCAGTTGTGTACACACATTGTTTGATATGGAGTTTATGTGTGCTCATTGTACATTTGACAAACTTGGATGGTCAGATGTAGGTCTGCTACATATCATTTGCTGTCAGCATGCAGTTTAAATACCTTGGGATGGTAGTGCCATGAATCTTCATATGTGCCACGTTTGTTAGGTGAGAGTCATATTTGCCAGTACATATGTGGGTACAGTTTCATACATGTTACTCACAAGGACTAGATCATGTCAACATACCTGCTGATATATGTCCCAGTATGCTTCAGCTGTCAGTATACATTCACCTATTAAAACGTACATTGAATGGACACCATTATGTGTACCTCAAATTAGTGCATATCACATCACCAGATACCACTTGCCATGTGAGTGAAACAGCGAACAGACATGAACCCAATGAAGTACACATATGAGTCAAGAATATAATAACATAGAAAAATATATATTTGAACACTATTTACAGCCTCACTGGCAAATCAACACAAGCATGTCAATGTGAACATGTGGATGGGGTAGTCAAAGGAGGGACAGGCCATATGAGGTGTCATCCAAAATTATTGACATATTGTTTTGCTGTAGAACAACATATATTGCACCATGATGTTATCAGGCATGCACTGATATAGTTATATGCAGTACATTTGCTGACTGTGGCGTGCATGCATCTGAACAGTATGTTGCAGTAATCCCATGATGATGTGTATTCTGTCAAAGCAGTCTGTGACATAGATGATGACTGTGAAAAGGTGACTTGCAAATTTGAGTTCACTCTGCGTGCGATGTGGAGATGTCTGCAAAGAAATGTATGGCAAATCACATCCAGTGTATGGGGATGGATGCCAGAGTTGTGCCCCACTCCATGACTGGTCCAGATGTGTTCAAGATGTTTGCCAAAGCCTGTACACTGACGAATGTTCTGGAAGGCCACACATGAGCATGAATGAAGACAAAGCTGAAGCAGTGTGTATTGCATTATGTACTTGATGAGAATATGGGAAGCATTTTCTGCTGCACAAAGTACAGTCATATTGTTACTTTGTGCATGAGATGTGTGTCTGAAAAGTATCTGCAGAAAATCCAGGACCCTGAACAAAACAAAGATGGACTGTCAGCGCCAGGGAGTTGTTAGAATGTGCATAAAATGGCTCTGGGGTCTATTCTGTAACATGAATAGCGGGGATGGATATCCCCCTTTCCCATCCCCGACTAAGCTCCGTGTACGAACAGGGAGTTTGCATAGGGGCAAGAAAGGGAGCAGGGGACAGTAGGCCTGGGGCACGTCAAAGGGTGGAGGGGGTGCAGGAGGTTCCCTGCAGCCTGCCTTGGGAGGCCAGATTGTGGGTCGGGCTGCAGGGAATGAATGAAGTCATTTGTGGCCAGGGATAACGGCTCCTGAATGGTGCCGCAGTGCCATGGCAACTGGACACCATGGTGCCGCGGCTCCATTCAGGAGCCTTGACTAAGTTAGACAGGGCAGAGGCCTGTACATGCAGGCCAACCGGAATCGTGTCCAAGCCTGCACATACAGCCCTAGATAGGATTCTGATCCTGCGGGGGCTAGATGTGCCCCGTAAGATCAGAACTCTATCTATCTCTGTGCGTCCGGTTCTGACCAGACACACAGAGGCCTGGGGCGCACATCTTAGACTATGCCTGTTAGTGTACATCCAAATGATTCAGTGGTCAATTATTCATGGACGTATGGTTATGACTCAGAAATTAGGGGTCAATCCTCACAATGCAAGACTCCAGACTCTCTCAAACTTGATAATGGATGCTAGGGGAGGAGCTATGTGAACGTTAAAATCACAGTTTTTGTGGATTACCAGAGTCCTGTTCAGCATGAGTACAGTTGTGGTCAACAACATTGGCAGCCTTTCAGTTCAACCCCTAATTGTCCAGTATCTCCTAAAGAAAAGTGGCCAGTGAGATGGCTTGGGATGATATCTGCATACATATGTGACACAAAAGAATCAAGTAAAACAAGACCAATTAAAAGCAATATTAGTCAGAAAGATTTGAAAAACTGTGACATTGCCAGGACATGAGTATTGCCATCCTTATAAACTAGTCATAACAGTTTTAATAAAAAGAACCACAATCCCATTACAGTAACATTAGATGCAAATATGATCAACTGCTAGCACTCACATGACTGAAGTCAACCAGTAAATGATGGCTGTAATGTGTTAAAATGGCCACATTCATTCATCAGAAAAGCCATTATCAACCAACATTAAACTTCAAAGCTGTACAAGGCCATCTCCAAAGACCTCAGGATTCCTTTGTCAGCAGTATGCCATGTTATTTTGAATGTCTCTGCTTATGAAACTTTCAGGAACCTCCCAGGATGTGATGGGAAGAGGGAAATTAATCCTAGGAGTCTTTGAAGCTTAGTGTGGATTGTTGCAAAAACACCCTGTACAACATCCAAAGAGCCTAAGGCAGACCTGCATCAAACCGGAGTGGTGGTTTCAACCTGCATGATATGCTATGCACTAAACAAAGAAGGACCTCATTGCCCAAGGCTGAGCAGGACCCCACTGCTCAAACACAGACCTAAAAAGGCATGCCTGATCTTTGCCCAAATCCACCTTGAGAAACCAAAATGTTGTGTGGACAGACCTCTTTGCCAATGCAGACCATTGATACATCTAAAGTTGCAGAAATGAGAGTTCTAATTAAAAAAAAACACCCTGCCCACTGTTAAATATGGTGGATGTACCATAATGTTGTGTGTTCCTTTTGCTGCCTCATGAAGTGGAGGCCTGAAGCGTATGCAAGGAATCATGAGGTCACAGGACTACCAAGATTTTTTCAAGTGCACTGTGCTACCTACATGTAATGTCAGAAAGCTAGATCTGTGTTGAAGGCCATGAGTCCCATAACAGCACAATGAGGACATACATCCCAAAGTACAAAATTATGGTTTCAGAGTACCAAATGGACTCTGTGAAAATGGCCAGCAATGAGTCCTGATCTCAATCCAATTGAGAACCTTTGGAAAGAGCTGATATCTGGCATCAGTAAAAGGAATACTTGAAACACAGCTACCATAAAAGTTTGCAGGCTGTCATCACTGCCAAGTGTTGTACCACCAAATATCAGTGAAGGATGATAGTAATCCTGTCCATGTAATAATGTGTGTTTTACTCAGCAAGTACAACATCTCAATTGCACAGACATCTCTTTTGTGTTGTTGTGTACCTTGGAATGTACTCCTAAAAAATTATGATGACATACAGTTAGAATATTTCCAATTATATCTAAAGATATTGGGGGTCATTCTGTGACATGTTTAGCGGAGATAGACATCCTGGTTGGACGTCCATTCCCACTAAACGCTGGACTTGTATCCCCTGCCCAAAGCTCCCTGCACTTACATAGGAGATGTACGGGGAGCTCAGAACAGAGGTTTGAGGGACGAGCCGAGGGAGGAGCGAGGGTGGACGGTGGGTGGGGATGCGACCTTGGACTTACAGAGCCAATCCTGAGGTTGGCCCTGTACATCCAGGGTCACCAACATGGACGGGGGACTTATTCCACCTCGGAGGTGGAATAAGTCTCCCTGGATGTTGTGTGATGGCGACGAAGGGCTGGGTCAGTGTGGTGAGGGGGTGCAGGAGCTTTCCCGCAGCCCGACCCTGCCTTTGGAAGGCCGCTTCAGGGGCCAGGCTGTGGGGAAAGAATTTTGTGGCAGCGGCCGGGGATCATGGCTCCTTAATGGAGCAGCAGTGCCATGACAACAGGACAGCATGGCACTGCGGCTCCATGCAGGAGCCGGGGCTGACCTGTGCGGGGAGAAGCGTGGACATCTGGCGGCATAGAATCAGGGGATGGCCTGCCCGTCCAGGCACAGGTCAGCCGCCTAGACCTGATTCTGATCCTGCGGAAACATCTAGCGCCTATGGGCTCAGAATCGGGGTCTAGATCGCCTGTCCAAATCCTGGACATCTGGGCAGGCAGGACGTTCCTCATTCAGAATCAGGCCCATTGTATATAACCTACTGAAAATGTAAGGTCAATAAAGATAATCACAATTGTATGCGTAAAAAGGCACAGCCACCAATACGGAGTATCATATACCACTTTGGACACGTTACAGAGATTACTTATTCTTGTAAGACTCCAGAGTAGCACAGGAATGATGAATGGTAGCTCCATCATAATGCCACAACTCATGCATCACATCTTGTCCAGCAGTTGTTAGTGAACACCAATTCAGTACAAACACCTAGAGCTTAGAACACATGCCCGGATAGTTTTGGATGGCACCTTATATGGCATAGGACCCTTGGATGCAGAAGAGACTTAAGGGATATTACCCCACAGGCCTCACTCCTGAGGCTCTTACTTCTCATGTGAGGATGGCTGATGGTCTGAAGAAGCCCAACAGCCATTCTTCAGCTTCTCCAGATGATCAGCCACTCTCACAACATAGGTGGTCAGCTGCTCCACAGACATAGTTAGGCCATGCTGTATCTGAATATTGGCCGCCATTGCCAGAACCACAACACTGTCAGCACACTCCCAGCCAAACAATCAAATAACATGGAGTTTGGCTGAGGCAGTGGCTGCTGGCACAACTGTCTGTCAGACCCTGTGTACTGTGGAGCAGCTGACTCTGCTCTCTGGGGTCCTCGGCAGCCAGGGGTCCTTGAACTGAGGGGGGAGGCAGGATGGGACTGGTTGCTGCATCCTGGGTCCTGCAGGTTGCCCACTCCGGTGTGGCAGATGTTATGTGGCCATGGGCTGCCTCCTCCATGGCCCTGTCCAGATTCTCCTCTAGGCTCCCCTCCTCCTCTGGCCCAGCATCCTCCCATTAAAAAATATGCAATCTCTCCTCAGGGGAGTTATCTTCCACCTCCTCTGCCTTCTCTGTTGGGGCCATTGTGTTTTCCTCAGGTGCTGGGATTGGATCTGGAGCTGGGCTGCTCCCTGCAGCTGCTGCAGAAGGCCCAGCTTCTGTGAAAATAGAACATACAGGTAACCATGAGCTGCATCACACATGAGACATTATCAGGGTTCTGCCTCCAATTGTCACCTGACAGCGTGGTGTGCTTAACATAAAAAAAATCACTTTGGCAGCTCACAGCAATTACTGAAGGACTAGCAAATGTGATGCATTCAGTGTATATGATGTTTGGCACATGCTGAATCATATAGTCATATGAGAAGCCCCCTTGTGCTGAAGATGTGTCACAGTCACAATAATGTAGACACATGCAGCATGCAAATGACCTCATCATGTACCCAGAAGAACAGAAATGTGGAGTTAATAGTTGATGGTTTGCTGCGACTGCCTAGCATCATTATATCCAGAATCCAGCTGCTGGACAGGTAATGTCTCGAAGATGGCCTGCCACTATCTGTCATCGTATATGACTTGCAGTCAGTACACCTATGTATTGTTCAGAAAGGGTGGTTTATGTGGGTGCATCAACAGCTATCCTTGCTCATTGCATGTACTAGATACAACACAGTAGCAGATGTATAATAGCAAACACTCATATCTGTACTCTTCCTTAAGTTACCCTGATTCCCTCATGGAACACCACCAATTACATGAGCAGTTCAACCCCTTGGAAGCGTCTCCACATCATCTTTCTCACTTGTATGGTGTGAAAACATCAAAATATACCTCACACTGTGAGCAACATATACACCGATGATCAGGCTTTGCACATATTCATAGCATTTCACACTAGCTGCAATATTGCACATCTTTGCACTTGGGACTGTTTCCCTTGCCTGGGAGATAAATGCCTCTCCAAGGAATAATGGCAGCAGCTCATGTAAGCCACCAATCATGGCTGTTGTATTGACAGAAATGAAGGCAACACACTACCACCACAAGTATGATTCTGGCCACGATCCCTTGTCCAAACCTTGGTCCATTTGTCTCAATGCAATCAACAAACAGAAGCCCATTGGCTGCATGTCTCACAGCATATTTGTTCTGAAATGCAATTTTGTAGCCAAGGCTGATATATTTCCATACAATAGAACTGTTGTTGTGGTAGAATATGGGAGGTGAGGGGATATCATCCATGTAGATGTAGGGTCAGCAGTTCAGAGCATCAAGGCAAAATCATATGATGTTATAACTGTCCTTCTACATCTGTTCTGGGGTACATAGGCCAAAGATCACTTAATGTCCACATGTCTTGCACACATGATCATTAGCTGTGTTATAAGGAACATTTTGGAGGCTATCACTATTGTGAGACACTCTTGAAGTACAAGACATTAGGTTTGTGCCTGCAGGATGACTGCAGGGACCTGGGTGAACAGTAGATGTGCTAACCTCTAACACCTTACCCCAATTGCATGTGCATCAATAAACCAATTGCCTCAGTCACTAAGAAGATGCTGCCCCTATGGGTCATGCTCCAAATGAATGTGGGGAAGTATGACAGAACTTGGGCAAAACAGATATCTACATACACACCTTAAACAGCACCTGTAACAATGGAAGACCCCTGTTGCATGGCAACATTCATCCAAGGAAATGTCAGTGACAATGTCAGGACACTGTGTGTATTTATTTATTTAGCTACATTTATATACTGCCTTTCACCGGGTCAAAATGTTTTACGATAAAACAATATCACACGGGGGAGTTTACAGTCCATAAAGGGGGGGCAGTAATATTCTGAAGGTAGGGAACCCATCACCTGGGGAGGGGATATTTACATAATTACATATGTACGATCTTGCTGTCTTAGTATTCATATATGTTTTGTGATTGCTTTGTTGGTGATTTTGATGTTCATCTTGGGGTGATTATAATTAAGGTTGTTGTTCTGTTCTATGTCAAGGTACTCTTTGAAAAGGTGGGTCTTGAGCTGTTTTCTGCCTTTAACCTTTCCCACCAATCGCGGCTTCACAGGAACAGCCGCCAGCGTGAAGGTAAAGGCTCTTCACGCTGGCGGCTGTACAGAGGGAGCCGGGGCCTCGCGCGGGCTTCCCCAGCTCCCTCTGAAGCCCTCCGGGTTGGGAGAAAAGCCGGTTTTTTTGCTCTGGCCGCTCCCGATCTTGCGGCCAGAGCAAAAAAACCGGCTTTTCAAGGGTCGGTTTTGCCTCTGCGCCGGCAGCCGGCCTGGCCATGGAAAAACCGTCCAGGCCGGCTGAAAACCGGCCAGTTGGCAACCCTACTCCTGCCCCGACGGAATACTGATAGGGAGGAGAAGCCCAGGGGAAGACAGCGATTCAGAAGAGGCTCCTCCCCCTCCTTGAACTAGGTTTCTGTTAGGAACAGGACATCCAAAGAATGCTGTAAAATAAGGTCATGGATAAGCGACAATTTACAAGGGCCATCTGGAGTAGAAGGAGCTGCGTGGGGTGGGGGGGGGGAAGGGAGAGAAGGGGAAGGGGGAGAGGATCGAAGAGGGGGAAGACACGGGATAAGGTAAGGGGAAGGTCGCAGGAGAACATCTGGCAGGGCATGAGGAAGGGGAAGGGGCCTCCAGCCCCAGGAAACAGAAATAGCAACCATTCCACAGAAAAAAGACAAGGGCAAAAGCAGGGCAAAAAGTAGGAAGACCTGGCTATGGACAAGGAGAGTGTTACAGTACTGAGGTAGAATGGGACTGGCAAAATAATAGCGTGCGTCGGCCACCGGGGGAGCTAAAGAAGCTAGAGGTGATGAGATGTCCTGAGGGTGGTCTTGATGCTGACAGAAATCACTCGGGTATGATGGATCGCTGGACTCTCCCCCGGACTCGCCCCAAGGAGCTCGACCAAGGAGCACGGCCTGCTCCTTGGGCGCACTCCTTCGGCATGCTGCCGCGCTAGAGGTATTTAAATGCAGGATGAGAACTTCCGGTAACAGCGAACAGCCAATGAGATTACCTGTAGGAGGGGCAACAGAGAGATGTCGGTAACAGCAGAACAGGCAGGCAAGCAGGCAGGCAAACAACTGAGTGGACAGCAAGCAACACTGAGCAGGCAAGAGCAGCAGGCAAGATGATCTTTGCTGTAAATGGAAGGCTTGATACTGGTCTGAATGAGATTGGGTCCAGCAGGTCAAGGTCTGTTTTTTTGAGGATTGGGCGTATGATGGATATTTTGAGGCTGGCTGGCATCTGACCCTGTTTGAGTGATTCATTCACAATATTAGCGAGTGTTGGGCTTATTTCTTATCTTGTTTTTTTTTTTTATCCATTCAACCGGGCATGGGTCCAGTGGGGAGGTGGTAGAATTGAGCCCTGAAATTGTGGTTTCAATTTGCTCCGTAGATACAACTTCAAAGGTGTCCCATGTGGGTATGGGATCTGCGTTGTAGACTGTTTTGGTTTCTGTGGGCTGAGCTATGGTCGTCTGTTGTAGCTGCTTGTATTGTGCTGCAATCTGATGTGGTGGTATATTGGGAAGTTGGTTCGCGTGATTGGGTGTCTTTGTCAGTTGCTTGACAATGTTGAATAGCTCCCTTGGTCGGTTTAGAGCTGTATTGATAACTTTGGAGTGGTAGTCTTTCCGAGAGTCGTCAATTTTGGTTCGGTATTTGTTGAGAACATCCAAGTATGATGTTCTGTCAGCTTCATTTTTTGTCTTTCTCCATTTCCTTTCAATTTTTCTCAATTGTGTTTTAATTGTCCGTAAAGCTGGTGTGTACCAAGGGGTCTTAGCAGGTCTTACATTGTTCCTTTTGTGAGTTGTTTTCATGTGTGCTGCTGCTGCAAGGGTGTCATTCCAGTTTTTGATTGATCTTTCAAAGTCTTTGTGTCTTGGTTGTATACTTGGTAGAATTTGATCGAGGAAGGTCTTCATGCCGGGCATGATCCGTCCTTACTGGCAGTCTGTTGATGGATAGTGGTGAGGGTAATGAGGGAGTGGTCAGACCATGGAATAGCTGTAATCCTGGGTTTTATGTTTGCATTTGTTCAGTTGGAATTGAGGAATATGAGGTCCAGTATATTGCCTTTTTCATGAGTTGGGGTAGTGACAATTTGTGTCATTTCCATTGCTTCCAGGAATGCATTTGCATGTTTCTCTTGCACAGATGGAAGGTTGAAGTCTCCAAGTATTATTTGTTCTTTTGTGCCATTGAGGCATTCTGAGACTTGCTTAATGATATTTGAAAGGTCAGAGTTCATTGATGGTGTTCTATAGATTAGGCAGATCAGAATGTGTTTATTGGTGATTGTTAGTATGTCAGCTTCTTCCGAGCTTACAGTACAAAAACATAGGCAGGTGTAAATTCTCACCAATACTTTATTAATCCAACCTTGTTAAGGGAGACCAGATCCGACACAGGCCGTGTTTCGAAAAACTCTTCTTCAGGGGTGGGCTCTCCCTTAACAAGGTTGGGTTAATAAAGTATTGGTGAGAATTTACACCTGCCTACGTTTTTGAACTGTTGGCTGGTTGTCTGCGTGGCAGTGTGCTGTTTTGGCTTGGAGCTTCTTCCGAGCTTTCAGCCTCAAGGATCCAAAGGTGGAGGTTAGATTTTGCTATTATGGTTACTCCTCCCCCTCTGGAGTGGGTGCGGGAGCAGTTGTATAAATTATATCCTTGGGGTGTGATCTGGTTCATGATTGTGTTTGTACTGGTTGGTGGGTCTATGCAGCTGGAGAACATTATGTGCATGGACTCTGTAGGCTCTGTGATGGAGAATGTCTCATGGTTATTGGTGTCACAGCTACAGGTTCGTCATCACCTTAGCAAACATACATCACAGGTGTGAACTGTAATTGTGTCATATATAATGATGTACATTACTTGAATGCCTAGCCAATCATGTGGGGGGACAGTGCCTGTGCAACAATGTGCATGATATTAGTCTGATAGTGCACATGTAATCCTTTCGGCCAGGACAGTATGGTATTGTGGCAGGTGAAGGCCTGTGATCCACAGTGTCTGACATAAGCAAGCAGGCCTAACTAGCTTGACCTGTAAATGAAGTCTGTGGAGAGGCCCATAGGAATTGCACATCCCCCAATATGCTGCTATAGAATTAGAACTCAGTAAAAGTATTGAATTAGCTTAGACAAGCAGAACAGATGGAAAAATACAGAAAAATATGTTTAAAATTGCTGACAGAGAAATTACAGAGCCCTGCTTCCCTACACGTACAAACTAGCTCAATGGCCTTGAAAGAAGGAAAGTAACAAGTTGATGAACTGGCCATTGTAATTGGGACTAGAAGGGGGGTGAGCAGGTGCTGAGCCCACTCAAAGAACATAATTGGATAATCTTATCAGTACCGGGACCAATAGAAGGGGTACGGGAGGTACGGGAGGGTACCGGGACCAATGAAATGTTTTTCTATACCTAGAATGGAGCAAAAGTCTATAAAAGTTGTTGTATTACCAGAGAACATCGCTCAGCCATTTTGAATTTGATTCTGCTTGAGACTTGTGCACAAATAAATGATTTGGACCTTCTGAACAGACTCCTGGTATTATTGGTTTGTCTGCGCTCTGCTGCTACAGTATGAATAGTGCGGTATATAAGAGACTATAAATAAATAAATAAAAAATGTGTCCGAAAAGGTGGTTCTAAATACACTCCCATGTGAACAAATGGCCTTAGGAGTCCACACGTCATCTACATATACATTCACATCCAATGAAAAAGCAAGTAAGAACTCAGAAGTCTTCCACAATTGCAATGATGAGACCAAGGCATTATGACATCATATGTGTCCTGAAACAGCAAGATCTGTATGCTGTGTCATCTTTGGTAAATATGTGGACATATCAGGTTGTGTATAGATGATGAGGTAGCTCCGTGTAGCTCAGAATCCCTCTTCAATGTGGTGTCATCATACACAATGCCTCTAATGAAAATATGCCATGCGGTGAATAAGAAATCCACAGAAACCCCAGAGGAGACATCCAACAAATGATGTCTCAGGACACTCCACACAGGTAGGCATATATGTGTGTAAATCACTGTGCCCCTCCCAGTAGATGACATTGAGCTGGACATTGGAGCAGCATCATATCAAGGGCATACCAGCGTGCATGCTATGATGGATGAGCAATATGTTTGATGACCAGGGAAATGGCAAATGATCGATAGGATTATGGAACATTAACATCTGGATTCCCGCTTACAGTGCTTAGGTTCAGGAGTACTACGTGAGTACTTATATGACATGTGCTGCAGATGTAGGTTCAGGTGTGATGCTGTGAAGTGATATATGTAGCCCCTGGGGAGGAGTTGTTTCTGTCCAAAACACATATGCTGTATAAACAATGTCTATCCTATGTTTGTGGGTTGGGCTGCCACATCATACTCGCACATTGGGCATGATGTTGGCGAACCATGTTGAACCATCGGGAGGGCATGTACATACTGAAAATGTAGGTTACCATGTCAAGGTTATGATATTGAGCTGCACACTCTCCAGCTCTTTTTACCTTAATGCTAAGGGACCAGGTTCCGCACATTAATCCAGCGCTATCGGAGCTTTTCGCAGCGTTAACCTGAACCTTTGCTTCCTTACCGCTCTTTAATAAAGATACTCCTGTGTTTCTTATATTATATTTCTGTATTTTGTTTGCATTTGTATGCAACTTTCAAAATCATTTCTTTTAATAGTTATATCTAAATTTATTATAAAGAATTTTTTAAAACTTAAAAACCAGGGTTTTAGGAGTGGTGTTGGATAGTGAGTAATCAATGCACACATAGGGGCATGTTTACTAAAGTCCGCAAATCTGCGCGCCGCAAAATAGCGCACGGCAACGCGGCATTTAAACGCGCAGAAACGCGTTTAAATGCCCCGCACACGTGCGTGTCACCCCCGCACAGGTACGCGGCACACTAACGAGCCCCGTACAAGTGCGGGCCCGCAAATGTCCGATAGAGGCGTGGAACGGCTAAAAGAGGGCGGAGGAAGGCTCCGGAGGGGCGGAGGGACGGGGTCAATGGGTGGAGAGTGGGAGGGGAGAGGCTCCCCGCACAGTATCGGGCCCGAATTTCCATGTAAAAATTAGCGCGAGTGAAACCCTCGCGGTAGAGGGCATGTAAAGGGAAGAGAAACCATTTCCGTCAGCAATGTACAGGAACACCGGGGAAACCTAAAAACCGTGAGCAGTGTGATATATGTGCACAGAACAAAATTGCAAATAGAACCTGAAAATGACCACAACAAAACTATTATAAATAGTAATCCAGCTGGGGAACAGTTATAGTGATGGGCAAATATACAAAACACACCCAGCAAAGCTCCAGAAAAAAGAGATGAATATTGGAAGGGTCTACGGAGCGGAGACTCTTCCGAAAAACATTTCCGTTTTTGGAGCTTTCCTCGGAGTGTTTGCTATGGTTGCCCATTAATACCACTGTCGCCCAGCGTGGTGATATTTTCTCCCCCATTTTCCCGTGGTCATTTCTGGTGTTTATGTGCACGTTTGTCACCAGACAGGGTGCATATGCCCACAGTAAAAATGAGTAGAGCAGGGTTTGTGACTCCATCCTGCCAGGCTTACTGCCTCCAGGGGCTGGGCTGCACTGTCTCTGTGGCCAAAGTGTGGTACAGCGGACAGAGTCATTACCTCTAGGACCAGAGGGCAGAGGTTCAAAACCCAGCTGGGGCACCTGCCAGCCCAATCCCTATATTTTACCCAGCACTAAATAAAGATAGCGCAGACACCCCTGTAAGTGCAGGGAACATAAGCATGGGGAAAACACCCATATTTTACCCAACACCGCACACACACCACAACAATGGGCATTACCTACAGCCAAGTCCCCCAAATGCAGTCCCGTACTGCCACATTGCAATCAGGTCAACTGCTTTTTCTGAGAGAAGTTCATGCCAGCATGTTGGCGGACAAGTACATGTGGTGCAGGGGGCAGTGGCTGCTAACCACAGAAGACAGAGGCCTAGCCATGTGCAGGCTGGCACAGTCCACTGCAACAGACAGGCCCTGCCGGATCCACAGTCATGGACAGTCCAGGGAATCCAACCAATGTGTGGCTACACAGTGGTGCAGTGCACACAGACAGTGCATGCAAGAACAGAAGGTTACAGGTTCAAAGCCCAGCTGGGGCTACTGCCAATCCTGCCCACATATTTTTCCCACAACTAAACAGTGATAGTAAGGACACACCTTTCATGGCGGGGACATATGCAATGGTAAGACATCTATCTTTTACCCCACTGAGCACAGACACCATGAACAGGGGCAGTACCTAGAGCAGAATCACCCAAATGCAGTCCTGGTGGGTCACACACCAGTCAGGTTCCATGCTGACACTCATACAAATGCCTGTGCTGTATATCTATGCACCACCCCCATGGCATGTAGATGTAGCCCATGCATATTCATGAGGGATATCAGGAAAACCCGAACAGTGTGATGCAAACCTGGACTGGAGTTGGGAATCTGTGCCGTAAAGCAGCAGCCATCAAGGGCAGACACACCCACACCCACAGGCCCCATTGGCCAATGTCTCCTGGAAAGGCAGAACATTGGACCGTGCATGCAGCACCCAAAACGAGCACTTGCATAACTTACCAATGTCACCCTACACCTGAGGTATACGGTACAGAGCTCTGAGACGTTTGCTAGGAGCACAGGCAGGCAGATATCCATACGTTACGTACATACTGCTAGTTGACCCCATCCAAACAATCTGTTAGGTGTTTGCGGGGCATGCTCCAGGCCTGGCCTCTGATGGTGCTTACCACCCTGGGGAGTGACCACCAGCTGTAATGCGTACCATATCCATGCCTTGCCGTGCTCAGGACCAGTTTGGTGGGCAAGGCTACTTACCCCCTCAATCGTAGCACCATGATGGCAGAGGTGTGGAAGTGTGTGTCTGTCTATACAGTGGGTGTTGGCTGCAAGCCCCTTCAACAGCCCACACTGCCAGCACTGTTGCCAGTATTGGCCAGCCAATGTGCATAATGAGGTGCAAGGTACCATGGGTATAGCCAGGGCAGGGTGGCGTGGCCAGGATGCATCTGCACTGGGCATAGGGCCCTGGCAGGGACATTGGCTGGGATATTGTAGTGTCCGGCCACCACCTACACAGACAGGGTGGCCAAGGCATGTCCTTCTGGGGGATCACGCTCACCCTGACTGTGCAGTGACCACAGCATGGCTAGGCCTCCTCATAGTGCTGTATAGTAGTTCTCTCATGTGATAGATATGGGTTTCTCTTTGGGGCCCAGTCACTGATCTATCTGCTTGCTGTGTATGCAGACAGCCCAGTTCTGGGTGCATGCATCTCCATTGGGAGCATGCACTATGGACTAACCAGCAGACTGTTTGTAGCTGGTAAATGTCTTGCTATAATGGCTTGCAGGGTGCAGTGGCTGTTGGCTTGCTGCAGGGGAATATCTGGTGGTGGAGTGCAGCTTACCATACCCTGGGCTTATGTCTGTCTGCTATTGTGTTATGGCTGTGTATGGAGCTGCCTGCCTGGGGGGGGGGGGGTGTGGTGTTCCTCAGCAGGACTGGGGTTGATGTTGCCCTCTATTGCCACCTTTGCAGGGAGGTAGAGTGTGGATCCCTTGATGGGGACCATGTGTGCCACTGGAGGGGAGGGGGTGCGCCTGATAGCAGCAGACAGGGATATCCATGGTGTTTGTGCAGAAACTAGCTATCTTACACATTAACACTGCTTTGGAATGCCCGCTTGGCCTCCATCAGCCATGGCAGGTGTTGTTGACCTGGTCCTGGCCACCTCATTGCACACTCAGGGTGAGCACAGTACCCGCACGATGTAACGGTGTGTGGCTACTCTGTGCCAGTAAAACACCCGGTCAGTGCCCCCTACTAGGCCAAGGTGCTGTGTGGGTGCACCCGGTCACTTCCCCCAACAGGGCCGAAGTGCTGTGGGGGTGCGGACAGCTAATTTGCATGTGCAGTGCATCATGGGTACGGGTGGCCTAACCCTATCCTGTTGACACCAGCAGACTGTCTGTGAGGTGACGTGTAGGCTATCTGCAGCCAGCCAGGGGCCTGCTTACAGCTATGGAGCTGTAGCGCAATGGTTACATCACTGCCTGTGCAGCCAGAGGTCATGGGTTCAAACCCACAGTGGGGCCCTTTGGTAGGACTGTCCACAGCTTTATTTTTATTTACTGTACATATGTCTATGCCGGCAAGACCACCCTCAGCTTACTATACCCATTAGGTGCCTCTGAGGGTGCTTCATAGGGCGCCCTGTAGGCCACCTTATGGTTGCCATCCCTATAGGGTGCACTATACATTATCCTGTGTCGCAACATACATGCTGCCCTATGGGGACATTCAAGGGTGCCTTGGCGAACAGTGCACTGTAACATGTGCCTTATGGGCCGCCGTATGTTAACATGCTGGGAGAGTGCGTTTGCTAGTAGTGATAACAAAATAAAATTATACAGCCTCCTACAGCACTCCACAACATAATACATACTGCCTCAGCAGGCATTTTTCACTGGGCATTGTGAGGAGTTGAACCCCTGATCCCTGCACCATTGGTCAGTGTTTTAACCATTGTGCTGTGGCTCTGTTCCTGTGCTTGTGCATCAGTGCGCCGCCTTGTGCCTATCAGCGCGCTGCCTTCTGCCGCCCAAGGGGACCAGTGCGCCGCCTTCTGCTGCCCAAAAATAACTGTGCGCCGCCTTATGCCGTTCCAAATTAATTTGCCTCCTAAAACAATTTTAATCATTACAGTTACTGCCTCAGCTGACCTTTGTCATTGTGCACACTGGGGGATTGAACCCATGGCCCCTGCACCATTGGTCAGTGTCTTCACCCTTGTACCACGGCTCTGTTGCTTTGTATATTCAGCAGCGCGCCACTTTGCCTTTCCACGCGCTAATGTCGACCCCCGCACATTAGCGCGACGCGCACACGTCCGGTTGCTTACTACCGGTTTTTTTCTATTTTCTGCCTGAACCGCCCACTCCTTATATGGCACAGGCACACTAGCGCGGCCCCGCACGTTAGGAATGTTTAGTAAACATGCCCCATAGATGTCTATTGTAATGGAATCCTGTTTTATGAGTAATTTAGAATTTATGCCCTAATTTGAGTTATAAGGGTTTAGTTACAGTAATACAGACCTAATTTTCACTAGAGTGGACTATTGTATTTCTTTGTATTGTCACAGATGAAATGATTGCAACTCAGTCAAAATATGACTGCCAGTTTTCTGCTGGGACTAAAATTCAGAGATAATATTATCCCCATTTGAGAACATTTGAACTGGTTGCCAACACGTTTTCGTGTCCAATTCAAGGTTTTGGAACTAGAATCAAAATTTTTATGTGGGAGGAAAGCCATTTTACCTTAAGGGCTGCCTTATGTCATATATTCTAGAAGTATATAGATACCAATGACCTAATAACCCAGTCCCAAAAGGACATGTAGAGCACACTACTTATCTATAAACTTTCCCCATACATTTATCAGACTTGTATCAAGAGCCTCTGAAGCAAGAACAACTTGCACCAAATGTTGTAGCAATGAGTGCTTTATGCTCTATTAGATTCAATCATCAATCCCGTTTGAAAATCTATTTTCTTTTCCAATTGTGATTGTCTCTAGTACACTTATATCTGCAATTCCAGTTGCCACCATTTACAGCTTAGTGTTCAATGACACAGTTGTTTTATTAGATGGAGGGAATGTCAACCACTAAGGGGCATGTTTACTAAAAACCGCTATTTTGCGCGGTGCAAAATAGCGCACTAAAAGCAGCACTTAAGTGCTCTTAAGCGCCCCGCAAACGTGCGTCGAACCCCCGCACACGTGCGCGTCACACTAACGAGCCCCGCACAAGTACGGGCCCGTAAATGTCCGATAGAGGCGTGGAAAGGCCTACGGAGGGCGGAGGAAGGCCCCGGAGGGGCGGAGAGATGGGGTTAATGGGCGGGGAAGGGGAGGGGAGAGGCCCCTCGCACAGTTGCGGGGCCGAATTTCCATTGCAAAAATAGCGCGAGTGAACCACTCGCTGTAGAGGGGATTTAAAGGGAAGAGAAACCATTTCCGTCAGCAATGTACAGCACAACCGGGGAAACCTGAAAAACGTGAGCAGTGTGATACATGTGCACAGCACAAAAGTGCAATTAAAAATAGAAAATGACCACCACAAAAATATTAAAAATAGTAATTCAGTTGGGGAACAGTTATAGTGATGGGCAAAACTAGAAAACACACCCAGGAAAGCTCCAAAACAAAATGATTTATGGAAAGGTGTACGGAGCGGAGACACGTCCAAAAAACATTTCCCTTTTTCTGGAGCTGTCCTGGGAGTGTTTTCCATGTTTGCCCATTAATATCACTGTAGCCCAGCTTGGTTATATTTTATCCCCCTTTTCCTGTGGTCATCTGTGGGCTTTACTTGCACGTTTGTCACCAGACAGAGTGAAGGAGCCCACAGTAGAAATGCACACAGCAGGCTTTGCGACTCCATCCTGCCATGTTACTATCTCCAGGGACTGCACTGTCCCTGTGGCCACAGTGTGGTGCAGCAGACAGAGCCAGTACCTCTAGGACCAAAGGGTCAGAGGTTCAAATCTCAGCTGGGGCACCTTCCAGCCCTGGCCATATATTTTACCCACCACTGAACAACGATAGCACACACCCCTGTCTTGCAGGGAACATAGGCATGGGGAGATCACCCATATTTTACCCAACACCACACACACACCACAACAATGGGCAATACCTACAGCCAAGTCGCCCAAATACAGTCCCGTACTGACACATTGCAATCAGGTCATCTGCTTTCTCTGAGAGAAGCTCATGCCAGCATGTTGGCGGACGAGTACATGTGGTGCAGGGGGCAGTGGCCGCTAGCCACAGAAGACAGAGGCCTAGCCATGTGCAGGCTGGCACAGTCCACAGCAACAGACAGGCCCTGCCGGATCCACAGTCATGGACTATCCAGGGAATTCAGCCAATCTGTGGCAACACAGTGGTGCAGTGCACACAGACAGTGCATGCAAGAACAGAAGGTCACAGGTTCAAAGACCAGCTGGGGCTACTACCAATCCTGCCCACATATTTTCCCCACAAATAAACAGTGACAGTAAGGACACATCTTTCGTGAGGAAGACATATGCAATGTTAATACATCTATCTTTTACCCCACTGAGCACAGACACCATGAACAGGGGCAGAACCTACAGCAGAATCCCCCAAATGCAGTCCTGGTGGGCCACACACCAGTCAGGTTCCATGCTGCCACTCATACAAATGCCTGTGCTGTATATCTATGCACCACCCCCACGGCATGTAGATGTAGCTCATGCATATTCATAAGGGACAGCAGGAAGACCAGAACAGTGTGATGCAAAACTGGACCGGATTTGGGAAGCGCTGCCGTAAAGCAGCAGCCAACAGGGGCAGACACACCCACACCCACACCCACAGGCCCCATTGGCCAATGTCTCCTGTAGAGGCAGAACATTGGACCCTGCGTGCATCTCCCAATACTAGCACCTGCATACCTTAGCAATGTCACCCTACACCTGAGGTTTACAGCTCTGAAACGTTTGCTAAGAGTACAGGCTGATAGATATCCCTACGTTACGCACATACTGCTAGTTGACCCCATCCGAACAATCTGTTTGGTGTCTGCGGTGCATGCTCCAGGCCTGGCCTCTGACGGTGTTCACCACCCTGGGGAGTGACCCCCAGCAGTACTGCGTACCATATCCATGCCTGTGCCGTGCCCAGGACCGGTGTGGTGGGCAAGGCTAATCACCCCCTCAATAGTAGCACAATGCTGGCATAGGTGTGGGAGTGTGTGTCTGTCTATACAGTGTGTGTTGGCTGCAAACACCTTCCCCAACCCACACTGCCAGCACTACTGCCAGTATTGGCCTGCCAATGTGCATAATGAGCAGCAAGGTATCATGGGTATAGGTCAGACATGGTGGGCTGGCCAGGATGCATCTGCACAGGGCATAGGGCACTGGCTGTGACATTGTAGTGCCCGGCCACCACCTACACAGACAGGGTGACCTCCGTATGTGCTGCTGGGGGAGCACTCTCACCCTGAGTGTTCAGTGATGACAGCATGGCTAGGCACCCCCATAGTGCTGTATTGTGTTTATCTCTTGTGATATATATGGGTTTCCTGTTGGGGCTTCCTCACAGAACTCTCTGCTTGTGTGTGCTGCCACCCCAGTTTTGGGTGTATGCATTTCCATCAGGGCTAACCAGCAGGCTGTTCACAGCTGGTATGTGTCTTGATGGAGTGCCTTGCTGGGTGCAGTGGGTGATGGCTTGCTGCAGGAGAATATTAGATAGTGCTGGGGTGCATCTTTGAATATCCAGGCCTAATGTCTGTCTGATATTGTGTTTATGGATGTGTGTGGAGCTGCTTGGACTGCCCTGTAGGGTGTCTGTTCCCCAGCAGGACTGGGGTTTGATGGTCCACTCTGCTGCCATGTGGGGTGGGGGAGAAAAGAAGAGGAGAAAAATCTGTTGGTGGGAGGCCCTGTTTGCCACCATTGGGGTGGTGGGTGTAGGGTACCTTGGCCACCTAGGGGGTCCATGGGTGTTTCCACTAACTGAGACAGACAGAAATATCCAAGATGTTTCTGCAGCACCTTCCTATCTCACAGGTTAGCACTGTTTTGGAGCTCTGTCATGGCCTCATTCAGCCATGGCTGGTGTTGTGGACCTGGTCCTGGGCGCCACATCACACCCTCAGGGTGAGCACAGTACCCGCACAATGTGACGGTGTGTAGCTACTCTTTGCTGGTAGTCCACCCGCTCAGGACCCCCTACCAGGCCGAGGTGCTGTGTGGGTGCACACGGACAATTTCCCCTACCAGGCCGGGTAGCTGTTGGGGTGCATTCCCCATCTTGTGTGCATCTGTGGACAGCTGATTTGCATGTGCAGTGCATCATGGGTACGGGTGGCCTAACCCTATCTTGTTTACAACAGCAGACTGTCTGTGAGGTGACGTGCAGGCTCTCTGCAGCCAACCAGGGGCTTGCTGACAGCTATAGGGCTGTAGCCCAATGGTTACATCACTACCTTTGCAGCCAGAGGTCATGGATTCAAGCCCACTGTGGGGTTCTGTGATAGTGTTGTCCAGAGCATTATCTTTGTTTACTGTACATATTTTTATGACAGCAAACACACCCTTGGCATACTGTACCCATAAGGTGCCTCTGAGGGTGCTCTTTAGGGCACCCTATAGGCCACCTTATGGGTGCCATCCATATTGGGTGCACTATACATTGTCCTGTGTCGCAACATACATGGTGCCCTATAGGGGACATTCTAGGGTGCCTTGGCGGACAGTGCACTGTAACATGCGCCTTACGGGCATCCGTATGTTAACATACTGTGAGAGCGGGTTTACTAGTAGTGGGAAATAAAATAAACCCTGAAGGCCTCCTACAGCACTCCTCACCATAATACATACTGCCCCAGCCAGCCTTGTTCACTGGGCACTTTGAGGGATTGAACCCCTGACACCTGCACCATTGGTCAGTGTTTTCACCATTGTGCTATGGCTCCATTCCTATTATTTGCACATCAGCGCGCCACTTATTCCTCCCACTATTGGGTTGCCCCCTCACACATCAGCGCGCCGCCTTCTGCCCACCGGCTCGCCGCCTTCTGTTGCCCGATTTTATCAGCGCGCCGCCCTCTGCCGCCCAACCTTAACAGCGTGCCACCATCTGCCGCCCACAATGAACAGTGCGCCGCCTCATGCCGTATAAAAAAAGAGTGCGCCACCTTCTGCCGCCCATAAGCAGTATGCCTCCTACACCACTTTTGCCCATAAAAGTTGATGCCTCAGCTGGTCTTTTTTGTTGAGCACAATAGGGGTTTGAACCTCTGGCCCCTGCACCATAGGTCAGTGTCTTCACCGTTGTACTACGGCTCTGTTGTTTGGTTATGCAGCAGCGCCCCACTTAGCCTTTCCACGCGATAATGTGGGCCCCGCACATTAGCACGACGCACACACGTACGGTCCGGTTTTTTCCTTTTTTCTGCCTGGCCCGCCCACTCCTTATATGGCACCAGCACACTAACGGGAACCCGCACAGCAACGGTGTTTAGTAAACATGCCCCTAAGTGTTGCCCAATGTACTTCAAGACCTGGACATTTGAATGCGCAATAACATTTGTTTGCTTCATAAATGATATCAGCAAAACATCATTGGCTCGTTTTTATCAGTAGAAGCACTGTTTTGCAGGTTAATTGACAAAATTAAGGAGTGGCGACTGTTGCCAGCTGTTTCCCATTCAGTAAACACAGAGAGATTTTCTTATATGCAGTAAGATAATATAGTGTCGTTAGCTACACTTTTATGATGGCATTACCTGTGCTGTGTTATCTGCTGCATGAACAGTTAATGTGAGATACAGTAACTACCTCCACGTTAATTGTACGGTGTAGTCCCTGCCCATTCTGCACTCAGTTCATGTTAACTGTTGACATGGCGGATAATGTACACTATCTAGTGAGGTGCCACAGTAACCGTTGACATGCATTAAGTGCTGCAAGAACAGACAAAGAAGCTCACTAAATACATACCCTAATGTTTTGGGGGGTTTTACTACTTTTATGATGTTTTTTGTTTGCTTGTGTTGATGTTTTTAATGTATTGATATTGAGTTTTGTACTTCACTTCCAAACTTTTGGATGGGCAAAAATTAATTGAATGAATAAATAAATAAATAGTCCACCTTTCCTGGCTTTTACCTCAGGCTTCTCTTGGAACTGCATAATAATATTCTGTCTCATTACAATATGTATGACGTTTATTATTCCTTTTCTAATATGCAATTGCTCTCCAGCTATCGCCATCTGCAATTCGGCAAAAGCTAGTTGAGCATTTTCTTGTTATTGGTTCAACTCAAACTAAAGACTAGGGGACATGCAATGAAGCTACAGGGTAACCTATTTAAGATTAATAAGAGAAAATATTTTTTCACTCAATGTGTATCAAACTCTGGAATTTGCTACCGGAGGATGTAGTAAAAGCTGTTAGTGTAGCTGGGGTTTAAAATAGGTTTGGACAAGTTCCAGGAGGAAAGGTCCATAAACCATTATTAAAAGGGACCCAGGATATCACTGCTTGACCCAGTACAAGCATTGTGGAAACTGTGTCTTTTAGGGAAACTGCTAGATACTTATGACTTAGATTGGCCACTGTTGGAAACAGGATACTGGGCTTGATGGACCTTGGTCTGACCCAGTATGGCATATCTTATGTTCTTATGTTCTTAAAGGGAGGGAGGAGTGGTCTAGTGTTAGGACAAGGTACCTCAGGCCAGATGGCCAGGTGTTCAAGTCCCACCTGGGGACAGCAATCTCAGGCTGGAGGGACTGGGATTTCTAGTCCTATAGGCACTCCTTGTGGTCTTGGGCAAGCCACTTAACCCTCCACTGCCCATGTTCCCTGTAAGTATTAGTGTATATGTCTCATATCCCCTCATGTTAAATGTATCCCCCAATTGACCACCTTGACCCAGTGAAAAGCAGGATATAAATACAGCTAAATAAATAAATAAAGGCAAAGAGTTAAAAATGCCTGTCCACATTTTAATTACCATAGCACTCTATTTATGGGCAATTTTCAAACTGTCCCTGGGGCTTCAAGCTAATATTTAGAGGGAAAATTGCCACAGGGATCTGAAAATCCAAACCAACAGAGGAGTCGGGGGGGGGGGGGGGGCTCAGTACTTTGCTTTGAAACAGATGCAAAGTACTACATGAAAGTAAATGTGGAGTTTTCATAATCATGTCCCTGCGTGTATTTCCGTCCTCTGAAAGATATGTGAATGAAAGAGCCTTACAATAGGGGAGATGTTGTGAATGTTGTACAGCAATACCTACCAGTCTTGCTCTGTTGTTCTCCCACACCTACCAGTCTCTCTTTTTTGTCTTCCTTCTCCATCCCCACTACCACCAGTCTCTTTCCTTCTTGTATCCACCCCACTAGCATCTCTCTCCCTCTCCATTATCCCCCACCCCCTCCACTACTCTCCAACCCTCACTTATCAGGTCCTCCATCCTTCCTTCAAGACCTTGAGTCTCTAGGTCTCTTTCTCTTTCCTCCCCTTTCAGCTACTCTTCTCTCAGCCCATGCAGTTAGGGCAGGCCCCAGAGTAGGTTCAAGGTGTTAGGCAAACCTTAAGCCTTATGCTCCCTTAGCTTCAGAATCTATTGTTTAGCTTTGAATGCCTTGCTCTTTGCCACCCCCCAGAAGCAGCTGCTCTAGGTGACTGCCTGGTTTGCATGACCAGACAACCGCTCCTCCCAGCTGTTGCTCAACTCCTGGTATGTGCAGACCATTGCTGCTTACAAAGCTTTGCAAATTATTTTTAAAAGCTGAAAGCTGACTGTCAGCAGGGACAAGATGGCTGCATGAACAGTTACATTAACCTTTGGTTCAACCGCACCAGCTACTTTTTGTTGTTCTTTTTCATCTTTTCAAAGCAAATTTGGATCTCTGATTCTCCTTCCCTATGAACATTTTCTCTGCATTTATTGCAGCCACTGATTACTTGGTGACAGGATGCTGTGCTGTTTTGGTTTAAGTTTTCTCATATCTGTCATTAGATGCATAGATAAACAGGAGATGCTGCTGTAGGCATGAAGTGGTTGTAAAGCTGCAGCTTTACCTACCCAGGCAGGATCCCCCAATTGACTGATTTACAGTCTCGTTGCAGGTTACCACAGAGATTGGCCAAACCACTACTGACTTGGCCTTGACTGGAAGGAAAAGTGATGAATTGGTTATAGGGTTTCAAGCTGGTCAAAGCCAAGTCCCATAGAGTCTCACGGCATGAGATGATTGAGAGCAGTCTGGTTTGAGCGGACTGGTTTTTCCACACAAGGAATGTAGTCTGGCAGGTTGCCACAGAAGAAGCTCGAGCTGGGTTTAATGGGATATTCCACGGAATGGTACCCTGAGCCAGTGGGTTGCTTGGCTCTATGTGATGTTCAAGTAGAAGAGGAGGGTAAATGCAATGGAATTATTTCAGGCTCTTTTGCATTACCTGTGCTGTGCTTTTGACTTAATTGATTATAAAGCCATAACACACTCGGATTCAAAAAGGCAATAAAATAACTCAGCTAGACATTATTGAAACCTCCCCAGTCAAAAGTGCTAAGGTAGCTACGGCTACATTAAGGAAAGAAAATATTCTATGTGGTCAGCACAATAAGACTCTCTCAAATACAGTAGAAATGAAATATGCAAGCTTTATTAGGCTTAGTGAGTGAACAGAGTATACTTTCTCTTTTTTTGATGAAAGGATTATAGTCAAAGAACACAACGGACTAAACCACAGTTGGCTTTGCAGGAATAGCCCAGTACCATAAGATGAGATTTTCTCATGATACTGGGTCATTTATATAATATGCAAATAGAATCATCATGATCATCCTGTTTATAGTGCTAGTGACCGTACACAGCGCTGTACAGTAGTGGTATTAAGGTACAATGTGACCCCTTCTCAAAGAGCTTAACCTAGAAGTAGGTACCTGAGGCAGCTGGAGATGGAGTGACTTACTCAAGGTACGTCAGTGACAGAAGACAGATTTGAACTCTGGCTTCCCTGGTTCTTAGCCCAGTACTCTAGCCACTATTGTTTTTGCAGTAAATCAGAAGGGATCATGAAAACACTTAACTAGACCTTCCTGAGCTGTAAAGTCGAGCTGAAAATGTTTCACTTTGTAGAACGTTCCACGCATATTTTTTCCATTTTACAATCTCTAATGAGGTGATTCCTCAGCTCATTAGCAATTTCCCACAATTTGGAAATGAAAAATTATGTACAGGAAAATGGCACTCTTGATAATTTGCAAACATGACGACACTTGTTATTTAACACTTTTATTTACTTATCATGTTTGAAAGATCATTTACAGTTTAGACTATTGGTCGGTGAATGAGCAATTTGTTTGTTCATTGCATCCAGCTGACAGAGACTGAATTTCTGCTCCTAAACTGAGAAAATCTGCTAGAGTTCAAGATGTACAATCAGGGAATGATTTGGAGAAGGGAGGTATTGAACCACC
Organism: Ichthyophis bannanicus; assembly: GCA_033557465.1. Lineage (NCBI taxonomy): Eukaryota > Metazoa > Chordata > Amphibia > Gymnophiona > Ichthyophiidae > Ichthyophis > Ichthyophis bannanicus. The sequence goes on from CM066032.1 coordinate 856,385,857, forward strand.
TGTTGCTGTTTTTTTTTAACAGAATCATTTTAAAGTAGTCAATGAAACTTGATGGACAGCAAATTTACATGTTTTCATCACTTAGCTCTAGTGAAACAAGCACATTATGTAATATGCGTTCTATTATCAGAATTTTCAGTGAATTAAGTGTTATCAAGTCAACACTGATTCTTGGGTTTAGATTGCCAGGCCTTTCTTCCACACAGAGTCTATAGCCCCTGGTATTCCAAGGTGGCCTCCCATCAAAGTACTAGCCGGGTCCAACCCTGCTTTGCTTCTGAAATCAGGCTCATTCAGGGCACAAAGCCATAAAGTGCAGACATATCCAGCTGAGTCCCAAGCTATATTGAGTAATGCCATTTATTGTATGTCCTGTTTGATTATCATAAGCCAAAGAAACTGGCTGAATAAAAAGAAGCAAATTCAGCATTTGGATTAGAAGATCCATCCTTCTTTTTACACTAAATACTCCTGAGGTCAATTTCCAGTAGGACATCTGGGGAATAATTTGAAATGTTGACTCCAGACATTTCAAATGAGTCCTAGTGCTGCTGAATATATTAATATAAATGATAACTATGCATATCCTTACATGCAGTGGTGCCAGATAGCAGGGTTTCTACGTATAAGGCCCTGAATATTGGTATTATGTATGTGAAGAAGATTGGAACTGAAGTGTCAATATTGTGACATTTACTATTCTGCTGATATTTTAGCAAGGGCTGTGCTAAATGTGGAAGTTTTCTAAAATATGAATCAGGAGGTGCAGGAATGCACATGGACGTCTATCTACATGCAGTGGGAGGAGTCATTTCACAAATATACACAGGAGAAACCTCAATAGAGGAAACCCAGCACTTGCACGTGTAAGTGCCGGCGTCTCTCAGCGTTCACGTGTAAGTGTGACGCCTCTCAGTGTGCACGTGTACAGGTCCGCACTTGCATGCATATCTGAGTTATTCCACAAACTCGGAGGCGTAGATGCTGCCAGCTCTATCTTTACCTCATTTCAGTTTGTAGGGGAAAATAAATATTGGGTGATTAAGGGCGATATGCCCATTGATCCCTCCTGTAAAAGGAAGGCCAAAAGGAATACTTCTTAATTACCTATTCGTATCAGGGAGCAGGTGTAAATCTAGATGTGGACAATTTTGAGCTTATACATGAATTCCGCATGTGAAATGGGGACCCAGGCCCCTATGCAATTTTGACATAGTAACATAGTACATGACAGCAGATAAAGACTAGTATGATCCATCTACTCTGCCCAGCAAGGCAGCAACCATAGGTGCATTTGCTGCTCCGTGAAGGTCACCCCTCCCCATGCCTTTGTTTAGGGGTGTACCCACCATTCCGTGTTGCTGAGATATGTTATGTTTATTTTGATTTTATCCTGTTGCTATAAAGGGATCCAATGTGTCTGTCCCATGCTATTTTGAATTCTGTCACTGTGTTTGCTCCCACCACTTCCATCGGGAGGGCATTCCAAGCATCCATCACCCTTTCAGTGAAAAAGTATTTCCTGATGTTGCCTTTCAGTTTACTCCCTTGCAGCTTCATGTTATGCCCTCTAGTTTTACAGCTTCCCCATCTTTGGAAGAGGTTTGTTTGTTCATTAATACTCTTTAAGTATTTAAAGGTCCGAATCATATCTCCCCTGTTCCTCCTCTCCTCTAGAGTGTACTTATTTAGGCCTTCAAGTCTCATATTTTGGACAGCCATGTGCCATAGGGCCCTTTCTAAGACGACCATTTATGCGTTGATGCAACCTACACAAATCGGGAATATACATGTGTAAATAGCAAATACGTCTTCTAAAATAAACATCATAGTTTGTATGTTTGGCTCAGACTATTTAAGGCACATTTGAGCCAAACATATAAGTTATGGTGGTCATTTTAGAAGCTCTATTCATAATTTGGATGTCTGAAACTGGACATTCAGACATACAAATCACAAAGGCGTCCCCAGAGCCATTTTAGAAAGCTATGTATATGGACATCTCCAGCGCAAACATGTCCATGTTGCACAGGGGCATGGAGGACATTTGTCCAGGATTTTCCATAAAAGATACACATGTGCACCGATTTTCAAAACTTTGCCAGCACATAACAATCTGCCTTCAGGGATGTCTATGTCTATTCCTGTTCCAGGGCATAAATAGGCATTAAAAAGCTCTCATTCCTCCACCAAAATACCCAGAGGGAATAGAGAAGAAGGTACTCTGATATCTCCAATACTTTTCACAAACAAAGAAAAATGAAAGGGGATAAGGATGCTTTGTGGTTGGTGCACCAATGCACATCTCTGCTTGCAAAATAGCAGGCAGGCATATGCATGTAGCACGGAATAGACATCTCCATCCTGAATTACTGCCACGGGGACTTCTTTGTTGCTGTGGCTGCCACTGTCCGTTTCAGGTACATTCATGTTTCTAAAATTGGGCCAAAACTTCACACGGCAGGCTTTTTTACATCCGTTTTGACCTGGACATTGCAGATTGCACATGAACATCATTTTTAAATGGGCCTTCATAGGCATAGATGCCAAATATCAGTGCTGATATATATATAATTTATATGAATTTGTGACCCTGCCCCCATAATACCCAACACTACCCTCCCCCTCTATGTACAGTCTCATATGTATAGTGGAATATTCATATTTATATAATGCTACCAGATTTAATAAAAAACAGCACTTAGACGTTTGGCAAAGCACAAAATGTCTATGAGACATGCTTGCTAAAACATAATCAGCTTGTGCAGCTATCGCTGGGCATTTGTTGCAAAAGCTCCATGGTAGCTCCAAAAGTCACGTGTTATCTACTGGAGGCATGTGCAGCATTTCCACATCAGGTACCGTGGTGAAATTGTAGGGATCGCAGTCGGCCAGCACCACAGATGCAGCTATCACCATCCTTTGAGGTGGCGTTAGGTGCACTTGCGGCATCTGCAACGTTGGCATTTACCGCGCTATGTTTACATCCACGATAATTGGGCATTGCAGGCATGTCCACTCTCCATCCTAATCCTGCCCACTTCCCGCCCAGACCTGCAGCTTCCGCATGAAATGCAGAAGTCACAGAAAATTACTGTGATGTCTGCAATAGGCTGCATTAGCTGCTACCATGCCATGATCATCCCTCATTATCACCACGGTAACAGTTAATAAGCTTTAGTAAACATACCCCTAAGTGTTTTTAAAATATTGACTGATATATATAGATATAGATATAGATATATATATACACATGCTCTAGATTATTAATTTCTAGGTCTTATGAGAATGTGTCTTGGGTTGCTAAACAGCAAGTATGTTTAAACTAATGCCTATTCATATGCATGCCCCCCCCACTCGATCCTTGCTTTCCTGTGTTTGACTTGCTTTATCCATATTATATACTTCTACTACTACTACTACTAGTAGTAGTACTTCTACTACTACTACTACTAGTACTACTACTACTACTAGTACTACTATTAATCATTTATATAGCGCTATGAGGCATATGCAGCACTCTACAAACATATAAAGAAGACAGTCCCTGCTCGTAGAGCTTACAGTCTAATCAAGAGAGACAGAACAATACAAGAGAAACAAGGGGGTTCAAATAGGGAAGGAGACACAAGGAGAACAAGGGATTAGGATCCAAATGTGGCCTCAGAGGTAAGCCTTTAGCATGGATTTGAAGAGGGGGAGAGAAGAGACTTGACATAAAGATAAAGGAAGTCTGTTCCATGTAGTTGTTATTTTTACATAGGAAAATATCTACACAAGTTCTTACTAAAAAGCCTTTGAAATTCCTTTGGATGAAAGAATCTTTTCCCACTGTGATTTTTTACGTTGTTAAATCAAAACTGATTCTGAACATCTGATATGCATAAATATTGACTAGGTAGGGAACTGAAACAAGCACCAAACTGTAAGACACTGTATACAGCAGCCATGAACAATGCACAATTCATCCCTTTAATAATGCTCCATTTCCCCTTCAGACAATTTCATCAGTGTATAATGTGAGATTTCAGTCAGGATCACTGACAAACTGGACACTTTCTTGGACTGAAGCCATCATCTCAGAGCGAAACACGTGGCCATTATTTTCAGAGCTTTCTCACACTGAACTCTGGAGCGGGAACACACACTTCTATCAATGCTAAATTATCTGATGAGAACCTCAGAGACCTTCTCTATGTCAGGGAAGGGTAATTTCTTCATTCTCTTTTTCTTGACTATGAGGAAAATTTGCGGTAACATTAAGGAAATGATGGATAATGGATGCTGCAAATGGAAGACTTGTCTGTGCAGCCTTAATTGGGACTTGGAGAACCAGTATGCCCCCTTTTTTGGAGTCTATAGAAGTTCAGAATATATCCTTTGTGAGCAAGAGCACACATGCATGTACTGGTTTGTTCTGTACCCTGCAGAGGGATGAATGAACAGATATGGCCTTCCCTTAAGGTATTCTTCAATTGTTGCACAAAGAGAAACATAGAAAAATAGAAAACTGTGACAGATAAAGGCCATATGGCCTAGCCAGTTTGCTCATCCATAAGAACTATTAAGTTTCATAATCCCTCCCTCTCCCTCAGAGATCCTCCATATTTGTACCATGCTTTTTTGTCTGTACAACCTTCACTGGGAGGCTGTTCCACGGATCTACCATTCTTTCCATAAAGAAATATTTCTTCAGATTATTCCTGAGTCCATAAAAAAATATTTCTTCAAACTATTCCAGAGTCTATCCTCTTTCACTGTCATCTGATGACCCCTTATTCCAGATCTTCCTTTCAAATGGAAGAGGGCCATCTCTTGTGCATTTATACTATGGAGATGGGCCTCCATATCACACCTTTCCCACCTTTCCTTCAAAATATATCTATTGAGATCTTTAAGTCTATGCCCATATGCTTTATGACAAAGAACTGACCATTTTAGGAGCCGCCTTCTGGACTGACTGCATCTCGTTTAGATCCTTTTGAAGGTACGGTCTCCAGAATTGTATACAGTACTCTAAATATGGTCTCACTTCAGACTTTTATAAAAACACTGCTGGCCATTCCTGTACCTGTGCATCCTAGCATTGTTCTGGCTTTTTGCCATCACCTTTACTACTGTTTGGCCACTTTAAGATCATCTGATATGATCACCTCCAGGTTCCGTTCTTCTTTCATGCATTGAAATACTTTAACCCCTATACTGGGCCCCCTTGGGTTTTTGCAGCCAAAATGCATGACCTTGCATTTTTTTAGTATTAAATCTTAGTTTCCAAATTCTTGACTATTTTTCAAGCTTTGCTAGATCCCTCCTCATATTTTCCACAACTACCAGAGTGTCTACCCTGTTGAAAATTCTCATATCATCTGCAAAGATGATACCAAACTCTGCATACCTTTCCTGACAGACCTTCAATGATATTGCTTGAGAAGTTTAAAAAAAACAGGACCAAGGACCAATTCCTGAGGCATGCCACTGATAATGCTCAGTCTTCAGCATGAATTACATATATTACTAGCCTCTGTCACCTCCTACTCAATCAGTTTCTTACCCAGTCATTTTAGGGTCCATCCAAAGGGCCTGGGCCGGCCTGCCCATTGTGCGGATATGTTGCCTGAATATGGCCCCATGCCTCGGGAGGCCCCGTGCCTGTCTAACAGCTTCAGAGGGAGCTGGGGAGACCCAAAGTCTGGCACCCCGGCTCACCTTTGCAGAGCCGCAGGAGAAAAAGAACGTTGTTTTCCTTCTTTCCCATGGGTCTGTTAGTTGAGCCCGTCGGCGCACTGAGTGCTGGGAGGTTAAACAGGGGCATTTCCTTTCTTGCATGAAACAGGAAATGCCCCATTTAACCTCCTGACACTCAGTGCGTCAATGGGTTCAACTTTAACAGAGCTGCAGGAAAGAAGGAAAACTTTGTTCTTTCTTGTGGCTCTGCAGAGGTGAGCAGGGGCACCAGGCTTTGGGCCTCCCCAGCTCCATCTGAAGTTGATCAGGCAGGCACGGGGCTCTTCCGGGGTAGATAGGACTAGAAATGGGCTAATGGGGGGGGGACTAAGACTGGAAATGGGCTGATTGGGGGGGGGGGGTTAGGACTGGTAATGGGCTGATGGGAGGCTAGCACAGGAAATAAGTTGATGGGAGGGCTAGGACTGGAATGGGCTGATGAGGGGACTAGGACTGGAAATAGGCCTGGACTGGAAATGGGCTGATGAGGGGCTAGGACTAGAAATGGGCTGATGGGGGGGGGGGAGGAGAGGAGAGAGCTGCTGGCCCTAGAAGAAGACTGGGGGCTAGGACAGCAAATGGGCTGATGTGGGGGATGGGTGAATGGGACTGGAAGGGAGCAGATGCTGGGAGGGGCTGGAACTAGAAGGGAGCTGATTTTGGGGGAGGACCAGAAGGGGATGGGGCTGGCATGAGAGAAAAAAGAAGCTGAGGGAGTGAGGATGGAGACGGGAAAAGATATTTTGTGTGGGAGGGGAGAAAATTCTACAATTGGCCGGGTATTGGGAGAGTAAGTGGGGATTGAGGATGGAGGAGTGAAATTTGAGTGGATGAAGAAGGAATAAAGAAAGAAATGTAGGAAAGAGCAAAAGGGGAAAGATCAGTATGTTAGATCAGATGTAGAGAGAGAATGGAAATAACTAGAAGAGAGAAGAAAGGACACATAGATAGCAGACAATGGAGAGTTAGCAGAAGACACAAAGCAATCAGAAGAAAGCAACTGGAGCAATTGCGACTGAAAAATAAAATGCCCAAACAACAAAAGAAAAATACTATTTTATTTTGAATTTATTAACTGGAATATGTAAGTTCTGGGAAATGTTCATCACTAACGTCTTTGCATTCTTGTAGTACAAGAGGAAATTAATTTATAGTTTTATTTCTCCAGCATTGTTGTACATTCCAAGTTTGGCTTTTGGGGTTCCCAGTTTAATTATTGTCTTCCTATTTCTAAATTGTGATCCCTTGTTCTATGTTTGGTGATGATCTATGTTCTGTATTTGTAACCAAGCTGAGGTACTCTGTTCATGTAATTTCTATGTGACAGTGCCACTTGTTCTCTTTCCCCAGTAGGTCATGTATTGGTATTCTCTGAGATGTATTGGTTTAATATTTGCAGTGTTGCCTTTTGATAGGCAGGGTTTGTTGCTTTGTGAGTCCTGGTAGTGCTGTTATGATACAATGGGTTTGCTATGGGTTCTAAATGGGCAGGGTTTATAGTACTGCCTAATGTGCCTGGTGGTTGGCACTGGAGTATTGCAATGTAGAAATCTGGTAGTCTTTCTTTATCCTCACTGTCCATGCAAATGGACACTCATTAAGAGGCATGTTTACTAAAAGTTAATGTGCATTCACAAATGTTAATGTGTGTTAAATGCAAAACACCTATTTATTTCTAATGGCACAGTGGTACTCAACACACATTAATATTTAGTAAACATGCCCCTAAGAAATAGCCAGGACAAAAAAGAGGCTTGTGAAGGGTTTCTTTGATCTACCTATCATTTCAGATGGGCAACATATACATTTTAAAATAAAATAAATTCAATTTATGCAGATGAGGTCCAGTAGATATGCAAATGAGGCCCTGCAATGAGTCTCCGTACATGGCCCCACATCACCCTTGGGGTGCCCCTGCAAAGGGCACTCAGTTTATTTATAAGTCCCCAATATAGAATAGTGTCAAAGGCCTTACTGTAATCTAAGTATACCACTTCCAGTACTCTCTCCCAATCCAATCTTTAGTTATCCAGTCAAAGAAATCAGATTAGTCTGAAAAGACTTATCTCTAGTAAAGCCAAGGGTGTGAGATGCACTGTGGAGGCTATGTGGCCTAGAACAGTCAATATCCTGCGAGTTGATACATGCTGACTCAGTTAAGTTGGGTGAGCTGCAGGTGAGACTTGGGGTAATTGATTCTGGGTTCCAGAAAATGTACCATCCTCCACTTTAATAGTGTTTTCATTAATTTACTCACCACAGAGATCAGACTAACCAGTCTATATTTACTAATATTTATCTTTATCTTTATTTGAACCTTAATATACTGCCCCTCAACAAACATCAAGGCAGCTTACAAATATAAAATAGTGCCTGTCTTCATAATGGAAAGGAACATCATTGGTAGATAGGAAAGAATGCACTCATGTGCGGGGAGGGGGGAGGAGAGAGGGAAGGAAAGAAGAAAGCATGAGAAGAGGATCAGGAGGCAGAGGAGGGAAGGTCTAAATCAGATTGAGAAAGGTGGGTTTTCAGTTGTCACTTGAATTTCTGAAAGGAAAGTTCAAGGCGGAAGTTGGCGGGTAGCGAGTTCCAAAGGAAGAAGAAAGCGGACTGTCGAGTTGATTCAAGCTGAGCTCAGGAAACAGGAGGGAGGTATAAGTAGTTCAGATGGGCAGACTTTAGGGAATGTGGTTGAGCATGGAAATGGAGAGAGTCTGAGAGATAAAGAGGAATATGAATATAAATGGATTTATGGACCAGAATGAGGATTTTGTAATGAATGTGGAACTTGATAAGGAGCCCGTGGAGGTGGATAAGCAGTGGGGTGATGTGATCGAAGCGAGTGGCATGTATGATGATCCAGGCTGCTGTATTCTGAAGTAGTTGAAGGCAATGGAGCTGATATTGGAGGAGACCGATAAGGACAACATTCTAGTAATCAATACATGACATGACAAGGGACAGGAGCAGGGTGGTCAGAGAGGAAGAGGATAGAAACAGGTGGACAGCATGGATTTATCTGAGCGAGAGGAAGGAAAGGCAGATAAGCAGGGAAAGGTAGTCATAGAATGACAAGGCAGAATCTAGTGTGATGCCCAGGTAACAAAGTGAAGGGACCAAGAGAACAGAGGAAACAAGAAGAGAAGGGGCCAAAACCGCCAAAAATAAACTAGATAGCTGCTGTTTTAGATGGGTTAAGATGAAGAAAACTGAAGGACAGACCTTCTCCTTACTTCTGCTTTTGTGGACAGAAACTACATTTACCCATCTCCAATCTTCTAGGATCACTCCCAACTCTAAAGAAGCATTGAAAAGGTCCGCCAGTTGAGCCACCAGTACTTCCCTAAGTTCCTTCAATAATTACCATTAGATGAATCCTGTCCGGCCCTATTGCTTTGTCCACTTTTAGTTTAGCTAACCTCTCACAAACATAGTCTTCTGAAAAATGTTCAAGCTCTATCTCTCTTCAGTTCCTGTTTGTGTTTGTTTTCTGAGGTCCCATTGCTGGCCCTTCATCTATGAACTCAGAACAGAAAGATTTATTAAGCAATTCTGCTTTATTCTCATCTGTCTCTTTGTATTCCTTCCCTTCATAATTGGGTCTCATAATGCCACTTTTTTACTTTCTCCTGTCATTAACATACCTAAAAAATGCCTTGTCCCCATGTTTTACTATATTAGCTATTTTTAATTCCATTTGCATCTTTGCTTTCCTGATTTTACCAGCTTCCCTTAACTTCTGCAGATATTGTTGTTTTTCTTCTTCTTTCTGTGATGTCTTAAAGTTTTATAAATGCTAAGTTCTTTCCTTACCATTTCAGCTGCTTCTTTTGAAAACCATGGTGGGCTCCTTTTCTTCTTCATTTTATTTACTTTCCTAAAGAAAAGGTTTGTTGGCCTTAAAATGCTTCTTTTTATTTTTGCCCACTGTTGTTCTGCTTCACCCTGATGTTCTCATTGAGCTTACGATTCCTTGAGGAAGTCCTCCATCTTTGCAAAGTTAGTTTTCCTGAAGTCTTGGATCCTCACTTTTGAATGAACCATCTCTACTTGTTCTAATGCTGAAGCTCACCTTTTTGTGATCACTGCACATGAGATGATCACCCGCTACAATATCAGAAACACTTTTCTTATTTGTAAGCACAAAGTCCAATATCTTCTGCTCTTATGTGAGTTCAGTTACCATTTGAAGGAACAGTTCTTCCTATAGAGAATCCAGGATCTCTCTACTTCTAGATAGCACCCCAGAAAGGATATCCCAATCACCATTTGGCAAATTCAAATCTCCTACCAATAGTACTTCCCCTTTCATAGCAGTATTGTGAATGTCTTCAATTAAATTTCTGTTTATTTCTTTTACCTGCAAGGGAGGTCTGTATAATCACACCAGTGTACGGGAAATAGCTTTTACATTTCATCTTTCCATGCCAACCCACAGGATCTCCTCTTTCCCTTGTAAGCCCCTTTGGTTCTGTGGCTTTTATATTATCTTTTTATACAAAGCTCCACTCCTCCTCCCTTTCTTCTTACTCTGTCTTTCCTGACTAGATTATAGCCTGGTATAACTATATCCCAGTCATTGTTTTCTGTGTACCATGACTGCTACTATACCACCATTAGATTCAAGTCAGCCTCTTCCATTACAGCTTCTAAATCTGGACCTTTATTATGCATACTATGGGTATTTGGACATTCAGTTCTCCAAATGTTGCCCCTTTTTTCCTTTTCTATACTATTTTTTAATGTTTTACTTACCTTGGGTCTTTGCTCCCCAATGATCCTAGTCTAAAGCCCTCCTCAGTCAGTCTGCTGCAGAAGACATGTCTTGCCTTCTTCAATAAGTAAACACCATCTCCAATAGCCTTTGGAAAATGGTGCCATGGTCTAGGAAGCCAAAACGCAATGACACTGTTCACTCAGCCAGGTATTCATCTCCAGGATATGAACTTCTTGGCTTCAGCCCTGATCTTCAACAGGGAGATTGAGGACAATACCAACTGTACACCTTACTGCTTCATCCTCTCTTCCAGATCCACAAAGTCACTTTTGACACACTCAGATGGGAACCGAGCAGTGTCATTCATGCTAATATGGATGAACAGCATTGGCTAATAGTCAGTAGACTTGAGGAGTTTTGACACACTCTCTTTAATGTCTTGGATCTTGACACCAGGATCACCGCACACATCCCGGGACATCATGTTTGGACCACAGATGGATGTATCTGTACCCCTCAGAAGGGGGTCAAAAATCAGTGATGTCTTTTTCAGTTAAAGTTAACAAAATCACGTCAGGTAAACTTTAACCAGATACTTAAAGACACAACCATTTCATTTTAAGTTTCAAGTTTTAATTTTTATTTTTTATACCGCCCAACAGTAGGTATTTAGGTGGTTTACAAAATAGAAAACAATACAAATACAAAATACAGCTTTATACCTTAACAAAGTTAAGCCATTATCACAGAATATACCCAGATAAAAATAATGAGATAAGTTATCCAGTTATTTTTAGAACTGGTATTTGTTCAGCCCTATCCAATCAAGGTGCAGGCTTACGCTAAGCAGTAACCGGAGTAGGTCGGACTCGATGCTTCTCCACCACCCTTTCGACTCCCCCCCCCTCCCCACAAACCTCTACAAACACTCTGACACCATCTTTTGGTCAGCTTCTGGTCGCAGCTTTATTAAACCATTAAACCGATTAACAATCAACATCAAACAACCATCATTTTGCATACCCCAGCGGAATGATGCCTCACCAGCCATGTCACTAGCAAGGTGCGCACACCTCCGCTTTTTCAAATTCTCTCCCGCTCTTGGCCTCCGACTTCACCATATAATTAGCAAAAGCCAGCCCAGGGGTTATCCGGGTCAGGGGTACCCCACCCCCGCCCCAAGTTTATCCAAGGCTCCGGACCCCGGAAACCTCCGGGATCCCACCACCGGCGCAGGTGACCTCACTGTCCCTGCGCCGCCCCCCCCCCCCCAAAAGCTATGACAGTGAGCATCCCTCAACACTACCCATTCCAACACTTCCTGCCAGTCATTCAATAGTAAATCCAAACCTACCGGGGATAGGTGCACACCATCATTCCCGTACAATCCCACACAGCCCACCTCTACCCATGCATGCATTATCTGGTACCCCTCATGTGCACAAACCTAACGGCCAATCTGGCGATTGATTTTTGTCAGCCCACGCGACCAGCGCCGCTGGTCGCGGCAGACCGGCCGCTGTATAATATCTGATCACATCAGTATTACTCCTGGAAACAACTGCAGCACCACCTCCAGATCCTTCCGCACCGTTCAAATCAGTTGCTTGCAGGTCCAGGCTGACAGGTCATTGCCCCCCAAATGTATCAACATCAGGTCCGGCGCCGTCCGCAGCCTCCCATGGTGCCAAAGCAAAGGGAGCAACTGTGTCCAGCGAAGACCTCGCTCACCCAGCCATAAGACGGACACCACTTCGGGATCCATGCCCAGATTAGCCCCTGCGGGCCGCACAGCCGCTCGCTAGCCTGCCCAATGAACAAACGAATGGCCAATCAGCCAACAGCCGTGTGGACCTCGCCCTCTATCTACAAAAGAAAAAACAGCATTAGCCTCCACCATGACCCTGCCCGACTACCTCTACAGTCAGACATATCCTAGAAATGCCCTAGAACGCCATTGACTGATGCGTTGCACCTCCTGGTCCAACAAACCCGCTGCCGCTGCACTTGTTGCCGCCCCAGTATGGAAGGAGTGAGCTGAAAATTGCTGTGGCACCTCCCCTATACACTGTAGGGCCAGTCTTAAGACCGCTGTAACCTGAAATTGCATCAGCAGACATGCATCCGCGTGAATAAAGAACACACCCGCAACCGCCGGTCGCAGGTGCAAGTACTCCCTTAATGCCGCCACCGCACAGGACAGCACACCCACCATCTCTTTTAGGACCACTCCCGTCCCTGCTGGTCGGTCTTAGAGCATGCCAACAGTACCCATATGGACCCTCTTTCCATTTTCACCTGCTGTAGCAGCAAGCCACCGGCACTACCCAACCTCCCCGAGTCCACTACTAATTCCCCGATAAGGAAGGCCCCAAAAAACTCCAAGCAAAACACTGCCTTGAATAATGCCGCCTCATACGCCGACGATGCCACCATCGGGAGAGCCGCACATAGCCTCACCAGCAAGTCATGCGTAATCGGCCGTCTGCTGTTCTTAGGCATTGGACTCAGTCTACCCCACCTTTGAAGCAACCGCCGGGTTAAAAACCCACCCACCGCCGGCATCCATCCCACCACCTTCGCGAAAAAGGCAAACCCTGCTAAATGTGAATGGACCGCCACCTTGGACCAACCCTTTTTCTTGGCCTCCACTACATATTTTGCAAACATCCAATCAGACACCATGTCTGGCCGCCACCCCTGCCCCCGCAAAGACTCCTCCACCTTGTCACAGCCCCGCTCGTAAGCCGACCATGTTCTTCTCGCCACCGAGCTTCGCAGCAAACTCAGCATCTCTTCAAGCCAACCTGCCACAAGCGCTCTGGGACTCGCAGTCCAATCTCCTCGACTCCTGGTGCCAATTTCCGGAACCGGTCCCACTGAAAACGAGAAAGAGCATCCGCGATCTCGTTAGTATATCCCGGAATATGCTGTGCTTTGATCACTACATTCAGCCTTAAACAAGCTAGCACTACCTCCTGCATTAAGTCAGCCACTGGAACACATCTCGGGGTGTAATGATTGATTACACTCACCACGGCTGCATTGTCACACCACCACAATACCTGTCTGATACGCAGGCGATCTTGCCACAATTCCAATGCTATCAGCATGGGAAACAACTCTAGGAAGGCAATGTTAGTGACTAGACCCGCTTCCTGCCACGTCTGAGGCCAGCTGTCGGCACACCCATGCTCCCGCAAAATAGATGCATAAACCCGCCCCCCCCAGCTGCATCCAAGAATAGCTGCAAGTCCCCTGACGACATCTCACCCTCCATCATCACAGACATACCATTGAATTCCTGCAAAAAGATGTCCCAAATCCGCAGATCTTCCTTCATCACAATGGACACCCTAATCCGATGATCTGATTTGCGCACCCCCGCTGTTGCCCCTGCTAGCCTCCGCAGAAACACCCTACCCATCGGGATGATGTGGCAAGCAAAATTCAGCACACTGATCAATGCCTGCAACTCTCTCAAGTTCAACTTGCTGGAAACTAAGGCAGTGGCCACTAACACCCGCAGCTTCCTCACCTTCTCTTCCAGAAACCTAGCCACCATTGCCCTGGAATCCAATTCTATACCCAGAAATGTTAGTTGTCTCATAGGACCCTCCATCTTATTTTCTGCTAAAATGGCACCCCCAAGTCCCTGGCCAAATCCATGAAACCGCACATTAGACGCCGACACTCCCCCGACTGCTCTGCTCCTACAAATAAAAAATCATCCAATTAATGCACTACCTTTGCACAACCCACTTCCTGAACCAATGCCCAATGCAAGAAGGTACTAAATTTTTCAAAGTAGGCACAAGACACAGAGCATCCCATAGGCATGCATTTGTCAAAATAAAACCTATCCTCAAACCAAAATCCCAGCAACAGATAACTAGTCGGATGCACAGGCAAGAGACGAAACACCGACTCAATATCGACCTTCACCATCCACGCCCCTACCCCAACTTGCCTCACCAACTCCACAGCCTGATCAAACGACACATATCTAACTGTACAGCTATCCCTTGGTATGTGATCGTTGACCAATATTCCCTCTGGGAATGATAGATTATGAATTAATCTAAATTTCCCAGTGTCTTTCTTAGGTATAATACCTAACGGGGACATGACCAAATTCGCGAACAGCTTTTCCACAAACAGATCTGCAATCCTCCCTAACTCTAATTCTTTGAACAATTTAGCTCGCACGACTGGTGCAAAGCGCTGTACCAAAGGCAAATTGCGTGACATGCCTGCTACCACCGAACCCTCCACCTCCCTATCTCCCCGCCTTGGGTATCGTTGCAGCCTGGCCATTAACACCTCCAGCCAGACTGCTCACATCATTGTTACTTAAGGGCTGACCCACTGAGCAGGGCTGTCCCTTTTTTAATACATTTGGCCGCCGAATTCCCCCCATCACAACTGGAGCATGCATGTCGAAACTTGCAATCGGGAAAGGGGCACAACGACTTATTAAATCTCCAACACACGTCCCCTGTTCCCATACCTCCACTTTTCTGCTGCAACGGGGCTCCGTTCAGCTGAAAGGAACATCCCGACCCCCCTGCTATCCCTCCCCCCGGTCTTCCTCCTATACCCCCACCCCTGATTTTGCGGACATTTGCGTGAGCCACAGATTAATATCTTGTGAACCCTACGACAAAAAATGGTTTTCTTCCATTTTATCGCGGAACTTCTCATCGTAGTTCAACCACAGCCATCCTTCATGCGTTTGCGCAGCCTCCAGGATGGAATCCGCGTAAGCTAACATCATCCCATACTGATCCGGAAAGTGATGTCCCCATACGCTGGCCAAACGCAAAAAAGCTCTTGCCCAGTTCACCACATTTCTAGACACTTTCTTGATGCGACCGGATTTTCATCCTCCTTCCTTTTCTTCTTACTATCTCCCGACCTCCTCCGGCCCTCCAACAATTGGAAAATATCTATATATCTCCTTTTCCGAATCTTGCGCTGCAAATTTCTTGGTACCCCTTCCCATAACTCAGCATACGCTGCTAATGAAGGTGCGCCGCCTCCCCCTCTGCTTGCTCCCCTTTCCGTACCGCCCACCTCGTGTCCTACCCCCCCTTTCCAATGCAGACGAGGACGATACCGATGAAGAGGATGAGGAAGATGAATCTGAACCACGCCGCCGCTGACACACGTGTTTCCGCTTCTTATGTGCCTTTCCCCCGGTTCCCCCCCCCCGGGTCCCCCACCAGCCCCGGTTCCTCTTGTGACTCACCTGCGGCCCTCGTCTCCTCCACCCGCTCGATAACTGTCACCGGGTCCACCGCACTGTCCGCCAAGCCGCGCTGCTGCTGTTCGCCTCCAGGTGTCGCCGGATAGGAGATTGTCGCCTGCACCTGTGGAGACATCACAGAGAACACCGGGGAGGGACCACTGACGGCCAGGCGGATTGCCATGCCCCCAACCACTCTGCTCCCGAGGAACCTTGCCCACCCCCAAGCCAATGCTGCCAGGACCCCCCCCCCCCCTCTGGTCCACTCACTCCCTTGTCTGGCTCCCCTTTCCACCCCCGGGAGACTACCCTGCCACCCTGACTGCATGGCCTCTGGACCTGTCTCCCCCATGCCACCCCTGAACCCCATCCCCCCACTCCCCAAGTGCCCCCACCCCTGCTGCCATACGGCAACCTCGCCACCCCCGCACTAGGCGTCACCGTAGGTCGTTCCTGCCCTCCACCCCTTCTCCACCTTGACTCAACCCCCGGCAACCCCACTGGCTGCGAATCCATCCTGCCCCTGCGAGACCCACCTCACTTTTGGGCCCTCGCCCTGGCCCCCCATGCTCTCTCCGCGCCCCCTCCTCCCAGAAGGCCACCCCGACCCACTCGCCCTTCTGCCTATCCCAGCAGCTCTCCTTCCCCGCTGTAGCCCGTTTTCCTCCCTTGACTGCTCATCCTCCCCAACACCCCCAGCCATAACCTGACCTCCAGCCAGCCTCCCTCGCTGCCCGGTAGCCCACCCAGCCCACCCCCGTCCACTCCCCCATCCCTTTTGGCCCCTTGCCACCATTTCTGTTCTTTATTTTGCTTTTATTTCTTTATTTCTTTTATTTTTATTCTACCCCGACCCCCACTTGCCTATTGGCCTCCTCCGGACCCTCTGCAGCTGTGCCAAATCCTGGAAGGAACTGCGTGTCGTCTGCACTCCAGCACACTTTGCTGTACTTGGCCACGTGCTCCTGCTTCTCCACTCGGCTGCTGCTGCCTCCGGGCTTCCATGCTGACTGCCCCTCCTCCTGGAACTGAAGTGCTCCACCGCCACCGGCCTCACCACCTCGCCTCAGCACTCCGCTCTGGTCATGGATCCTGCAGCCGACGTCCTCTGCACCTCTCCGCGACTGGCCCCATCCTTCTGCTCCTCTCACAGCTGGCCCGCCTCCACCACGCTCCTCATTGGCTCTCCCTTCGCGCCATGCAATGGGGGAGCCAATGCATTCAAAAAATGCCACCTACGTCACCACGACTCTTCCTTCCTCCACCCCCCCTTGTCCTGCGGACCTGAAACCGGGTTCCGCATCTCGCCGAACCGCCCGGTTATGGGTGGCCGGCTTGGGACGCTGCCCACGCGGCCTACATTTAACTTGGAATTTAGTACATGCTGTTATTGCAAGCCTGCGCTAATGGTTACCATGCCCTAAAAACAGCCAGCATGCTATAAAAATCCCATGCTACATAGAGCGGGATAGGGCGGAACTGTGTGGGTTATGAGCAGAGATTGGACATGGACTGCACATTGTGTTTAGTACAGAGTAAATATCACGCATGGCCACTTGTACAGTTAGCACAGATATACTTAATGCCTCAAGAGGAGAAGTTAAGTGTATCTGTGCTAACTGTAAATGAATTTAACATGTGGTAAAGAACTTTTCTGTGCACAAACTGCAGGGAACATGAGCAGTCTTTACACTTACTGTGCTTTAATTTTTGCTGTTGAAGTTCAGTAGTTGCAAAAACTTTCCAAAGT
This sequence comes from Ichthyophis bannanicus, assembly GCA_033557465.1. Lineage (NCBI taxonomy): Eukaryota > Metazoa > Chordata > Amphibia > Gymnophiona > Ichthyophiidae > Ichthyophis > Ichthyophis bannanicus. Next base: position 856,403,299 of record CM066032.1, read on the forward strand.
TTAGTAAACAGATTCCTTAATGTTCACTGTGTCTCCCAGTAAGCTTCTGATCTCTTCTCTTTTTAACTGGCTAATTTTTCATCAGATATCTAGTTGTTCAGCAAAACCAAACTGGTCTGCAGCCGATCTATTCCATTCCATTTATTAGATGTATAATTCAGCTGTACATTGACAAATTCTCTAAGCAAAGAACATAAACTTAAATTATACAATTAAAATGAATAAAATCATAAAATTATAAACAAAAATAAAACTGTTGCTTTGTTTGATTAACTTCTGAAGCTAACCAGACAACTTGCTTGAATATTGAACTTCCTGCGTCTTTGTGTTTGTATACAGATTATTTAGGGTTTCACAAAAGGGTGAAATCCTATTTATTTTCAAAGGACTTATTTGTGATTTTGTTCACATTATTGTAAGTTTTTTGCTTCCTTGGCTGTGTATTGTCTTGCTTTTGTGTTGCAGATTATCTATGTTTTTATTGCACCCATTTAGAAGATTTCATAGGTGGTAAATGGTTTAAATAATTATAATAGAAATTAAGAAATATTAGAATGAATAATGTGCATGGATATATATTAAGAGGCCTTTTATTAAAGTGTGGTGTGGTTTTGTACCTAATGCATCAATAGCATGCAAAGTCCAGATACATTAAGTGCAAAACCACCACATCAGCAGTTGGGGGCATGGACAGCAGTTAACGTGTAGTGCCATAGTGTAACACAGGGCACTATTTCCGCACTTATTGAGATGGAGGTAATTGAACCTGTGCTAGCAGTTACTGCAGGCTACAGTGCATGGTTGCTGTGTACCAGAACCCACCCTAACTGCACTTTAGTAAAAGGGCCCCTAAATGTAACAACAATGGAGAAAGACATAGGAGTTGATAATTAATAACTAAAGATACTTTTTCAACCAAATAATATCATAAACATCATTCCAGATACATTTTGTAGAAGTAGATGTTAAAAAGGCTGGGGGGTATGCCTGGGCACTGTGTGTGTGTCTTGTGCCCCTTCCCTGTGCCTGCCCATGGCAGGCACAACCCTGGATGACAGTAGATGGGTCTGCATGACACACCACCACATGCAGGCCTGCTGCTGCCACCCCAGTCATCTGCCTCCGTCCCCCACTGCATGCATACGGCCACTGTGTCTGCTGCGGGAGACTGGGGCATGACACGTGTGGAGAGTGTGTATGGGGCGGCTGGGACCAACCCCCAGATGGACAAGGACAGGACGCATCATGGCCATATATATGGGGGGGGGGGGGGTATATGTGTGACGTGTGTGTCCCTGCCCCTTGTCCATATATTCTTCTCCTGCTGTGTGCATGCACACACATCCGCACAGCCACCAACTCTGGCTGCCATGGTATCCAAGTCATGCCGCTGCTGCCAGGCACACTCACAGTGCATGTGGTCGCTCTGCTGCTGGGCTGTGTGTCGGGGGCACTGGCAGCATGGCCGCCAGCTGGTGGTGGTGAGGCTTAGAGCACAGGCCACCAGGGTGTGTGTCTGTGCATGGACCTCTGTGCCCATCTGTCGCCCATTTGTCGCCCATCTGTCGCACACCATGGTGGCAGACCCCTCTCAGCTTGTGTAGCCTCATGTCCAACCCACATGGTTGAGACACTGCCACCCCATTGGTTGCAGCATTGCCAGGTGCAAGTATGACCCACATTGTTGTCTGTATCTTCAAAGGTGCCCCTGCTGTAGCTCCACAGGCAGCAGTGCCTGCTCTACTGACAGTGTCCATGGAGAATTCCACGATGGGGTGTGGAGGCCCTGGATGATACCCCTTGCCATGCACCGCTGCTGACGCTGGACTGCAGCAGCCACATGATGTCCCAGGCCCCAGTGATCTGGAGCTCCATACCCCCCATCACCTCCCCCACAGTGCACTATTGACAAAGGCAATATCTAGGAGGGGTGCACCCACAGGGGTGAACAGCATCACCTGCGTCGATGTGCTGAGCATCTGCTTGCACACAGCACTGCCCAGAAGGTACAGTCCAAGCAACAACTAGAGCTGCTGCGACAGTCCACGGTGTTGCAGGAAAGGCATGTCATGGTCACAGAGCAGCTGACCGTAGCTACCAGCACCCTGCAGGCAACCTTGGTGGAGATCCTGATGGAGCTGTGGCATGACCCTGGCTGGTCCATCCCTTCAATGCCCCCTACACACTCCAGTGTGCCTCCTTTGGGGTCTGGACAGGGGCATGGTTGGGCAGCTCCCGCAGCTGCACCATCCTCAGCAGCATGTGCACCTGTGCTCCGCAGCCAGGCACCAGTAGTGTCACAATGTGGGCCTTAACACATACCCGCACCACTGTTAGTCCATCCACCACACAGATATCCCCTCTCTTTGGGCCAGTTCCAAGGGGCACAGGTCCCCAGATGGTGTTTCCCCCATTCCATGAGGGTGTGATGGAGTCAGGCAGTATGAGCTCAGGATCCAAGGAAATACCACCATGCACACCTGTGACCGTGGTGATCGAGGCACAAGTGCATATACCTCAGGGAAGAGGAGGGACAAGGGCCAGGCACAGGGGAGGGGACACAGGGATGTTGTCTAGCAACTGGATTGGGGTGCGGAATGCTTGGTGTGTGGGCTTGGGTCCCAAGAGGTGCACAGGCAGTGTGGGTTTGTACAGGGGTGAGTGGAGTGGGTGTCAGTCATGTTCCAGGGCTGTCTGTGTAACATTGTGCTATATGGGTGAGCATGGGTGTTGAGGGTGATCCATGGGGTGGCACTGCCTCATAGATCTGGCATTGGGTGTGTGCAGGGGACACACCACTCTGCATGACATGGACATCTATGTTCATGTGTTGCTAGATGAATCACATGTGTATATGTCTGCAACGTCCACACACTATGCAACCCAGGATCCTGTTGTGTGAGGCATCGGTCTGCTGGCCAGTGCCCCTCTGTGCCACCTCAGGCAGACACTGCAGGGGACATTTGCCAGCATCAACTCATGAATAGGACACCTATCCATGCTGTGCCCACTATCACATTTGTCATGCCCACCTCCCATCTCTGTCTGCTTAGGGACACATCCACTACCATAAAATTTGGTGCTTGCCCTCCACAACTGATCTTGTTAGGGAGTTGGGGAACCCTTTACCTGCCCTCTGCATGGTGCAGGGACTGCTGCCTTTGCTCAGGACATGTGTGCCCCTGGGACACTGGTGGCACTGTGATCCATTTGGGGGCCTCCTCTCCTGCTTGGTGACAAATGGCTACTGTCTTGTACACATTTGCTTGTTTTTGTCTATGCAGTGCAGATGTCTTCCTGGGCCTGGTCTGACACACATGGCATGGTGACTGCATGTGGTGTACTCCTGTGGACTGAGATGTCTTCAGATGCTGCAGGGCATGATGCTGTGGATGTTACATTATCACACTGGGTTGTGGTGGATCATAAACCCATGACCTTTATGGTTCTCAGGTAGTGCTGTTTCCAGTACGCTACACATCTACTTCTGGTGACACTGCCAAGAAAACCCAGGAGCTTCTGGGTCACCAGGAGTCAGGAATGACTCAAAGGCACACATTGCATTACACATCCACTATGTGACATGTATGGGTGCCTGCAATTATAGCCCACGTTAACGGCATCACACTCTGAACATAGTTAGCAGGTTTTGCCCCTCATGGACAGGTAGGTGGGTGTTGTGGTGCCTTGTACAGCATCCGGTCCCATACTTCTGGCTATTGGCATTCCAAGGGCCTACGGTGTTGGGTCTGGTTAGCCATGTGCTGTGTCAGACCAGTCCCAGTACTAGCTCTTTGCATCCACAGTGCTCATTCACCCTGGCCATGCATGGGCTACACACAAGGGACCATTTGTATGTTCAGGACACAGACACTACATATCTTACACCTGCAAATCTGTCAGTCCATCATGACACAATGTGGATGGTATATGAGTGGGGTTCCCTCCTACTAGCCTCTACTGCATGTGTCCACATATTGCAGTCACATACTGCCACCCTACATCTGGTTCACTGCAGTCACACCTTGGACATCTCTCCAGCTGTATTACATATCCATGTCACAGCTCTGGTATGCAACATTTTCAGACCATGGCTGGGATTTGAGACATTGGGCATCCGTCCACTGCTGGCAGTTGTCATCTGCGTATTTCAGGCTTGCCCCCAGGGGATAATGTACTTGGTAACATGATTATGTGGCACAATTCACAGTTGTGGGGCAAAGTCTAATATCTGTGCATCCTCTTTGTCCATTTATTTGTTATATATGTCATGTATGCCTGGTAGCACACATCTTCTCAGACATGTTTGGGGGCTTATTTTAGAGGTATGCCCACATCACAGCAGCAGCAATGACGTGTGGGATGCCCTTCACATGGGTATGCTCTCTTGGCCATCACATTTCTGTCAGACAGCGTACCACATTAACATTCCCCAAAGGGGGGATGTGGGCAGTCCAAGGGGGGGTCTTGGCCAGGCCCACAGTGTGGACATGGGTTCCCCTGGTCACATATCATGCTATGGTTGCATTACATGCACGTTCGGCCCACGGACATGTCTATAGTGGACACGGGCACCATTTGCACTCAGCACCGCATCTATGGGTGAGCATGTGTGTGGAGACGTGTTCTGCGGAGCTCGTGCAGCCAGCAGCATAACTAACACTGTGCTATTGCAGCTGCAGCAGCCTACCCATGTCTCATTCCCCCTCATGCCCCGTGGAGCACTGCCTATGCACAGCGCACACCTGTATGGGGTTCCAAATTGTAAATATCAACATGTACTGTATGTCGGGACATAATCACATGGTATATCACATTTTGGGGCAGTCTCGGTGATTTCCACCATGGTCATCTGTACAGGCCTGCCTTCAGTAGCTTCAGGTGGACAATCATCCTTACGACTACCTGTTCAACAGCACACTGTGCATTATTGGCATGCATTAGTGCTGTTTGCAATGTTGGGTGCCCCTATTATGGGGGACCCTTATCATTGCCGCCCTTATCTTTGGACTTTTGGCTATGGTGGATCCTCTCTGTCTTTGCTTGCCTAGTCACACTGAGACCTGGTAATACTGTGCTCATCCATACAGTCCAGGTACTGATGAGGCTTTCATGTCCCACCTGCACTGCTGCTGCCCAAACCAGCTCCCCCCCATGCACCCCTCAGACCACACACACACCTCTCACTTTCTGCAACAGCAACATGATTCTGCAGGGGGCTGCCCCGTTCCTGTACATATCAGCTATGACATAACATAAGCACATGGGGTACCAGGGCTACATATCTGCTCTTCCGTTCTCACCCCAAAAGGTGTCCTTTCCCTGTTCACATCCATACTGTCAATGACTCTGCAGTCCTATCTATGTGTCTAGTTTTGGATTGTCTCCTTTGGCACATAAAGCATATACAGTACGTGCATGGCATGATTGGACATTGGTATTCTTCTTTGTATCACTGCACATCTGTTTAGTTATGTTTCTTTGCCCTACAATAGTCCCTCAGTTCTGCTCCCTGTACCTTCTGCCTGCATCTTGTATTTGTCCTTTCTGAAGTGGCACCACTGCAGACCCAACCTGTCACATCCATTTACCTCTATGGCACGCATTGCAGGGCAGAGCTGAATTTTTTCTAAGTCAGAGCTTTATACCTGGTTTTAGCAGGTCTAACGTAGGCTCTTCCACTTGGAACAGAGATGGCTGTGGGGAGATATGATAAAGGTCTGTAAATTAAGGAATGGAGTGGATCAGGTAAATGTAGATTGGTTGTTAACGCCATCAAAAGTAGAAAGACTAGCAGACATGCAATGAAGCTACAATGTAACCCATTTAAGACTAATAAGAGAAAATATTTTTTCACTCAATGCGTAATCAAACTCTGGAATTTGTTACTGGATGATGTAGTAAAAGTTGTTAGTGTAACTTTGTATAAAAAAATGTTTGGAAATCCACTGCTTGCCCCGGGTCAAACATTGTTGAACCTGTGTGTCTTTTTGGAAACCTGCTAGGTACTTGTGACCTGGAATGGCCACTATTGGAAACAGGATACTGGGCTTGATGGACCTTGGTCTTACCCTGTATGGCATATCTTATGCTCTTATGTTCTCTCTCCTTTTGTTTTCTTCACTCCTTTCAATCCTGGATATTGATCTTTTTAGCTTTTTCCATTTATTTTTCAAACTATCTGTCCACGCAGATTTTACTTCTCTTTCTTACAATGCAGTTCTCAATCCCCTTTATCACTTTTTAACCCACACTCCAGTTCTCCAATTCCACACCTCTTCTTCCCTGGTCCATTATTCCCCAGTCTTTTGCTCATTCTTTTGCCCTCCTCATCCAGTGTCTCCCCTCTCTCTCTCTCTCTCTCTCTCTCTCTCTCTTTCTCTTCAACCAGTTTCTCCACTTTCCCCCATCCTTCCATTTCTCCCCCTTCTTTTCCTAGCTCCTTGTGTCCAGCATCTCCCCCTCCCCTTTCCTATCCCCCTGTGTCCAGCATCTCTCCCGTCTCCATACCATTCCCCCATTACTCCTATGTCCAGCACCTTGCCATTGCTGTGTCATCCTATTTACCTCCGTGTCCGCCATCTTCCCTCTCTCTCCCTATTATCTCCGTGTCCAGCATCTCTCCTCTGTCTCCCTCTGTCCCACTCCCCCCCCCATGTCCAGCATTTTCCCTAGTCTCCTTATAACCTTCCATGTCCAGCATTACCCCTCCATCTCAAAAATCCCCACACCTTGATTCTCCCTATGGCCATTCTCCCTATGCTCCATTCCCATGTCCAGAATCTTCCCTTCATCTCCCTAGCCACTCCCCCATCTAGCACATCCCTCTGTCTCCATATTCTAACCCTACATCCAGTATCTCTCATCTGTCTCCCTGTGCCTCTCCATGTCCAGCATCCCTCTCCACTTCCCAATGCCCCCCATGTCCAGCATCTCCCCTTTTTTCCTGTGACCTCCCTTATCTAGCATCTGCCCTCTTTTCCTGTGATACCCCTTTGTGTCCAACTTTTTCTCACCATCTCCACATCCCCTCCATCCCCCTATGCCCCCTCTGTGCCACATATTTCTCCGTCTCCCTAGCCTTCCATCCCCATGTCATGTATCTTCCTTCCATTCTCCCACCCCTTTCCTGCTTCCCCCAATACTCTGTTCCCATTCCCAGACTCTGTCCCTTCTCACTCCCCATTTGCACTCTCACCCCCTGCCCTTCATTCATGCCCCCCTATATCTTTTAGTCCCTAAAGTACTGCCCCTTTAAATTAATCTCATCTTCAATGAGTCTCTCTCTGTGACCCCAACTCTACTGCTCTTGCACTGCTACCTCAGAGCCTCGCAGCAGGCATGATATGGCTGGCAGCCCTTCTGCTTATAGGTAGGTTCTTCTTTGGCTGCCACGATCAGCAGCCTTGCACAACTCTTCTGCCCATGGAACTTGCTTCTACAGTGGGTAAGCTCTTTCCTTCTCAGCCGTGATCAGCGCCCTTGTGCAACACTTCTGCCCATGTACTTGCTTCTCCCATGGACAGAAGAGTTGTGCAACGCTGCAATCACAGCCGAGAAAAGAGCCTGCCTGTGGGAGAAGGAAGTTCCACAGACAGCTTTCCACTTCTTAGCCGTGATCAATGGCCCTTTGTCTAGTGTGGAGGCGTAGCCCAGTGATTAGCACACTGGCTTTGTAATTAAGCAATCTGGGTTTGATTCCCACTGTTGAGCCTTGGGCAAATTACTTAACTTTCCATTGCTTTGGAAGAAAGGCCTGGCATTCTACTTTAGGTCACACTGTCAAGAAAACTCCTGGGTTGCCAGCATTGGTATTGATTTAAAGATACTCAAATAAAAAAAATAAGGTGATATACCACAAGGTGTTCTGTTATAGCTCGAGAATCTGAGATTGAGTTATGCTTTAGCAGAGACTCCAATATAGCTATGGCAGCTGGCATTTAAAAAGCAAAGCTTTTTGGCATGGTTGAATATGAAATGGAAAGCAAACTTTATTTTGGTCCTGCCTCAATACTCCTTTTAGATGCTAGATGTTAAGTTTATCCAACATAAGAGTAAACACATGTATTGCTTTATGCCAACCATATGTTTGAGCCCAAAAATTAGTAGCAGTCATTTTGAGGTTTGGTATGTTTCAGTAGCTTGTACCATTGTCTTTCTTGGCTGCCTTCTTTCTGTTTATCAGTTATAGTATGTTGATGCTGTGATTTGGTTTTTTTATAGAATATATGTCCTATATTACTGAATTTGGCAGACAGTGAATGTTGCGTTTAACTCTAACAATAGCAGAAGAGCCGTAGGCCCTTAAGAGCTGAAGACACTGGTTAGTTAGAGCATGTGTGAACATTAATCAATGCTGGTTCCAGATGAAGTAATAAAAAGTTACCCTTCTTGAGATGCATTGTCATGACTCAGTTGAACTTTTTGAGTTGCAAATCCAGTGTGGAAAAGAAGTAGCTGGATCAGCTAAAATTCTCATAACACATAAAAATAGGGATGACGTGAGCTTTCTAGCTTTTGAACTATGAAGCTTAACCACAGTACTAAAAACATCAGCGCCTCAGGACATTACACCTTCTCGCTAATGTGATTTGCAGCAGTTCATTCTTGATATAGTCAATTTTAAAAATAAAATTGTTTTCTTGCCATAGACCACAAATCTTCTGGGTCACTATTTTAGACAACATATAGTTTCAATCTGGCTTGCACTGAAGATAAAACTAAAACATTTTAAATGCCATTTCTCCATCTTGCACACAAAAAGACTCCGATGGAACAATTTTAGGGAACAAACTTGGTCATTTGGAGGGAAAAGGTAAACATAGTATCTTTCTGGGTTTGTTCGTACAACAGGCATGAGGTAGAATCATTTTTCCTATAGTTTTAGCAAGGTGGTTTTCATGACTCCTATAAAAACAAAAGCAAAATGTATGTATGAAGCACTACACCTAAGAATACATGGGCCACTTATTCAAAGGGAGTTATACATTGGCTGCCAGGTGGCAACACATAATTCCTTTATCTGTGGATTGTCAAAAAATGTATGGATAATATCAGGCTGTTTAAGGGCTAGAGTTATTATTGTGTGCTACCAAGTTAGCACACGATAATTCCATTAATGTGCATCATTTAAGTGCAGGTCTCATACAATGGGATTTGTTTAATAAAAATGTGTGTTAATGGGCATTAGTATAAGCCTGCATACTAAATTGTAAATAGTTGTAAATAGTTGTTACCTGTTAACTTGTTATCCATGTTTATTTACCCTGTTTATTGTAAGTGCATTGAACTGCCCTCTTTGTACAAATACATTTCCTGTAAACCACGCTGATAATAAATAGTGCGGTATAGAAAAGCAATTAAATAAATAAATAAATGGTATTGTCGGGCCAACTATCAGGAACACTAGGTGGCCGCCTAGGGCAGCAGCTTCGGAAAGGGCAGCAAAGAACAGCAGCAGTCAAAGCAAAACGATGGATCCTGTCAGCCACACACACTCCAAGAGCCGTCACCACATTCTTCTACCTGCGGGAGAGCAGGCACACACACATACAATGCAAAATGTAATCTTTATGAGTATGATTTTGAGTTATGCATTCTATAGGACTGTTTAGTGAGGGTAGTGTTTCGATGATCATGGAAATCTTGGGTGTAGGGGTTTGCCTAGGCTGCCTCATAGACTTGCACTGACCCTGGTACATGGTGACATGCAGGGCTGGCCTGTCCACTAGGTGAGCTAGGCAGCTGCCTAAGGCGGCCAGCCTGGGTGGGCAGCATCAGCAGCATGGGTGGACAGTGGTGGCGGAGATGGCAGCGGCACACATGGGCAGCCATGCCGCCCCTTCAGCTGCCACTGATTCCATTTGGGGGGAGGCTGGCAGTAACAGTACTTCCAAAAGTGGCGGCAAAAAGCCGCCACTTTTGGAAATACTGCTTCTGCCACTGCTGCCTCCCCCTCCCAAGACAGGATCAGTGGCAGCTGGGGGGGGGGAGGGGGTGTGACGGCGTTTTTGTCAGCTGGCAGGGTGGCATCAGCGTGAGGGCGGGCTGCGAGCCCGGGGTTTCTGTGTAGGGTGGCAGAAACCCTTGGGTCGGCCTGGGTAACATGGTAGTACATGTTAGTAGCTCTACCCTAATCATTAAATGGCCCAATATTATCTTTATATTTGTAGGACAGGTTAGGGGTGTGTGTGTGAGGATGGGGTTTAATCTGAAACAGTATCTTTGCATTAATCTATAAATACTGTAGATTTGTTGCATAACTGTGCTTAGAATTTTACCAAAGAGGAATAGGAAGACACCTGGAAGGCCTTCACTAAATTCCCAAATGATTCCTTTGCAAAGGTTATTCCCTTTAAGTATTTTTTCAGAGCCTATTAAATGCCAGCGAAATTACAATCTTGGAATGGAATGATCCAGTATATAATTTATGTTGGAAGGATTGTAGTGGGGAGGAAAAACTTTTTTCACATGTGGTAGAGCTGTCATGTAATTCCAGTTTGCTGGAAAATGGTTCACACAAATATTGTAGACATGTTGCAATTAGATTTTCCCCTTGATCATGAGTTAATCTTACTGAATCTATAGCCTGAGGGTCTGAGGCTATTAGCTTGTGGTATACTTGGTTTCAGCTGCAAGAATTGCCTTGGCTAAGCACTGGAAGCAGCTACAATCCTCAAAAGAAACTAAATGGTTGCATATAATCTGAGAGGCCATAGCCTCTCACTGCACCAGAGATATGAGATCTATTGCTGTCTGGATAGCCTTTTTAGATTATATGGATTGGACAGTAGAGTCTCATTATACTCAATGCACTTTTGTTTTTTAAAGAAAACCCTCTTTGGCAGCAAAACCTGTTTCCAGTTGTTGAGAATCCAAAACAGATTGCTTTGACTCAGCAGACTTGCTTCAGAACTTTTGAGGAGTTGCTTTGTTTGGATGCAATTTTGCCAAGGAAATTTTAACCGACTTCTTCAACGGAATTGGAAAAACTCTAGTATTTCTAAACGCAAACTAGATTGAAATCCACCTGCTTTGAGTTCAGCTACAATTTGTTTTGTGACTCTTTTCCCAGGATCTTCCTGGCTGTTAAAAACCCGTATTTTCTAGTCAGTCAGGATTACTAGAGATATGCCACAGCTGAGGAACATTTTGAAAGCAAAATTATTACCTTAAGGATGTCCTTTTAGAAGGGCTATAAGACGTCTACACATATAAATAGAGGCATTTAATGGATTGTTTTTATATTCTCCTCATCATTATTATTGTGACTGAATCGGTTCACTGTAAGCTGCAATGAGCTGCGGTTGGGTGGGATATAAAAGATTTAATTAAATGAAATATACATGTGTAAATGTCACACACTCAAATGCTGATCTTGCAATGCTGCTATTTACACTTGTTGCTCCCCCCACCCCCCTCCCCTTGCCACAATCCAGCATGCTATCACTCCCTCTCTTCTCTCAATAGTCCAGTTTCTTTCTGTCCTTTCCCCCCTCCCCCGGTGGCCCAGCAATCCCCCCTCTCTCTTTTTCTTTTCCCTCCCCACTATTAGTCCAGCATCCTGTGTCCGTCTACTTGGCAGACTGCATCTCCCCTTTCTCCTCCTCCTGTCCCTGGGCACTGTGTCATTGCCACAGTGGGTAAACAGACAGAGCAAGGAGGTAAGCTGGCACCTAAATGAGGGAGCACAGGAAGCTGAGCACATGCGTGTGCTGAAGGCTACCACATTCTAGCCCATTCCATTACATATTAACCTTATGTTAATCACATCCACTTACAAGTCACCTCACCCCAATAATTGTTAATACGTTTATTTCAATAATGGTCGATTAACCTAAGGGCGACATGCAGAGTCCCTAATAGTGAGGTCGGACGTCTGGGGTGGATGTCCAACCCCTGCTATTCGTCGGGACCCGATTTCTGGTCCAGAGTTCCCCACACATTCAGGGCCGCTGTTTGGGGAGCTCTGGATGGGAGCCGGAGGGGGCGGGCAGGGGGAGGAGACAGGGCAGGCCGGAGGCGGGACCCAGACCCTGGATGTATAGGGCTGATACCAGCCGCAGCCCTGTACGTCCATGCTAGATGAAATGGACAAATGACTTATTCAACCTTTAGGGGTGGAATAAGTCACCCAGAGTGCAGCAATCTGTGGCGGCGGACCTCCCCAAAAGGTAGGGAAGGTACAGGTGATTCCCCACAGCCCGATCCCGGCCCATTCGGGGATCGGACAGTGGAGAAAGCAAGGCTATTCTGGGTCCGGGGGTGGGCACGGCTACTGCATGGTGTCCCGGTGCCAAGGCGATGGGACGCCACAGCACCAGGCTCCATGCAGGGGCCGTGGCAGGGCTGGACGGGGAGGGAACGGAGCATCCGAGGGGCCTGAATTGGGGCACGTCCTGCCTGTCCAAGCCCTTTGCACCCGATTCTGATCCCATGGGGCCGTCTAGCTCCTGCAGGATCAGAATCGGGTGCAAATCTGGCCCGTCCAGATTTTGGACGCCAGGATGGGCCGGATGTGCCCCTTTCTACATGGGGCTCCATGTGTATATGCAAATCATGGTTTATTGTTTGATGTGACATGCGTGTATTTAGCTATCTGTAAATTGCTTTGATTTCTAGATAAAACAGTATAGAAAATTAAACAAACAAATTAATAAATAGCAAACTTCATACCAGGAAGTCTGCATCAGAGTGAGTGGGAATGTATTGTTTAGCTGCCAGCTTGCTTCCTCATTCCCACTGACTACTGATTGGAGGGGGGGATGAATTGAATATTTGTCTGGGCCGCCCACTATTTTGCCACCCCTCTAATCCTTGGCATAATAGGCAACTGCCTAGTCTGCCTGATGGAAGCAGTAGTCTTGCAAGGGATGCACTGATTTTAAGGGAACATGTTCTGTGCAAGGTGTGCAGTCCAAGAAAATTTACATGAATTCCATCTTACAAGGGCACTACCTGTTTATTGTTAAAAATTTCCCTGTTGGCACTCATACCTGCCTCAAGACAGGCATAAGTGTCAGATTTCACTTCCTGATCATTTGGACCTGGGTTTCAACCTGCGAGTGATGGGAAAATTGTGCTGTCAGCCACTGGGCTCATCGGATTGAGTCAGTGCTCAAAGTGATCACTCCCTCCCCAAGATGCCCCAGTCACTGGACTGCCATGGACACAGAACCATAGGAGGAAGAGGGCAGGGAGAGGGGCTGGCAGGATGGAGTTGAAGCAACAGTATCAATGTGCAGCATGGCAGACTGCGGTGCCCAGCGGCCTGCGGTAAATAAATCTAGCCTTCCCTTTTCTCATTTCCTTAGCTACAGGAAGATTTGTTCTACCACTATTGAGTTAAGAGGTTGGGTAAGAGACTACTCTTTAGAAGATATCCATACTCTGTCATTAAAAAGGTTTGAGAGTTTTTACACGTGGAGCCCGATTCAGGAAGGGGCATGTCCAGGCTGTCCAGATGGCTCTGAGCAGGATGGGCCTGTTAGGACCTGATTCTCTAACCTGGGAGCAAAACGTTCCCGTGGCATACAGAATCGTGCCCGAGGATGGCCCTGCGTGCCTGCATCCTCCCCTCAGGCTTCCCTGTCACCCGCGGCGCCAACCCTCTACTTCCCTGCCGCCTGACCCATGGCCTTCACCGGGGGGGGGGGGGGGTCTGGCCCCAATCACCTGGTTTGTGCTGCTTATTCTACCTTCGAGGTGGAATAAGCAGCACATTCCCCTGACCCCGCAGGACGTACAGGGCCATGATCGGAATCGGCTCTGTACATCCTGCCGCCTCAGCCCGCCCCTGCTCTGCCCAGACTCCACCTCCTCCTGCCCCGCATCGGCTCTCCTCGTACTGCTGCTCTAGATGTGCAGGAAGGGCTGAGGGGGATTAGGGACAGGACAGCTTGTGGGGCTGCATGTCCCACTGGGACATGCAGCCTTGAAAGTCGTCTCTCTGAATTGGGCTCAAAAAGATTGTGGATGGCTACTGCAGAATTCCCAAATTCGAGCCAATACAAATCAGATAGTATATGTAATGTTCATATTTATGTTTGCCTTTATTTGATATGCCACAACATCTGCAAGCAAGCAATGCGGTTTACATAAGAAAACACTAGCTGAGAGTAAAAGGAAAGGAACATTCCACATGCCATATTCAGTTTCAGTCAAAGTAACCACTGCTATACACAGGTTGTGGTGTGTTTTATATATCCCTGCTTCATGGTTAAGAAATTGTGGGCCGATATTCAATGCCCTTATCCAGGTAGTCCAAAAGTTACTGCAGTGGATTGACTAAGCTTCATCACATGACCAGCTACCACTTTGATTCAAAGGATTCCCTGTCTGTATCCTTGAGTTTGTAAGAGTTGTAACTTCTGGTTGACTATATACCATTGTATGACTATCTAGGTTGGGTGTATATGTTTGCCAATTCAGGCCTAAAACCATCACTGAAAATAAAAATGGTGGTGGTTTGATTTATAATTGAAGGAGCAATAGCAATGACTATCTTTGCTGCTGATGAATCCATCAGGATATGCACTGCCACAAGAAAGAAGTGTTACTATAATATTTATAAAATGTAAAAAGTTATAAAGATTTGAATGAAGAATGGACAGTTTGAATAGAATTTTCTGACTGATGATTGTGGCTGGAGTTTGAAAAAAAAAGTTCTGAGGTCTTTTCCTGTTTTCTTATGTGATACAATTTGCTTTACCCAAGATAGTTTAGCATTTACAATACATGTGCATGCCACACGCACAAATCAGTACTGCCATTTACACGTATAGAAACTGCATAGTACTTCTAAAATGACTTCAGCTGTTGGCACGCTTGAAATATAAGCCTTAAGTTTCCATGTTCTATAATCGCTCCATGAATCATTTTGTCTATGTTAACTTTGAAGAGAAGAGGCCCACTGGGGAGCATAGGCCCCGAAATAAGGGAACCAACATTCAAAACCCACTTCTGCCTATGATACTTGTGACCTTGGGCAAGTCACTTTCTCTCCCACTGTGCTTCAAGAACCCATTTAAATTGGAAGTTCCTTTGAGGAGGGGCTTATTGTACCTGAATATTTATCTGTAATATAGGTCATTTATTAAAGCAAATTTTTACAGCTCAAAATCTTTATGGCATTTTGTATCCAAGCAGCAGTGTGTTGTGGATAAAAATTATAAGAATGCTCTCAGGACTCCACTAGATTATACCTTACAGATGGACAAAGGTAAGTTACTGTAATTCCCCACTACCTTATAGTGATAAGCTCAAGATGGTTCACAAAGAAGGTGAATGGAATCAACCGTATATACAATAAAAACTCATGAATGCCACAATTACCCATCTGCATAATCTAGACAGCAAAAGACTGTCTAACACACATCACATTAGAGCATCATAAAGTTTTTCAAGTCTGTTCTTCAGAAAAGCCTCCAGCTGAGGTGGAAAAAGAAAATGCATCATCAAGATCAATAGCTTTACATCTAGTTGGTTTCTTAGAAAGACCAGCACCCTCCCCTATAATCAGAAACACAGCTGGCTGAAGCTCAGGAATTTTCTCTCCTGGTCTATGAATCCCAAGAACATCTGGAGAAACACTTATTATCTGTTCAAAAATAAGAAATATTTTCTTTGAAATAACACTCATACTATTTAGTTACCAGGTAACACTTAAAATTATGCATAAATCCTTTTATGCCTGTTTAGCCACAGTCAGAATGAATATGCCTAGTCTTTAGGAGAGCTCATGAGCCCTGTTATGTGGATTCATGATCAAATCCAATGTTGCTCCAGTGGATAAGGGCAATAAATGAATAAATATATAGTTCAAACTGATGGCTCATGATAGGCCATAATCATCCTCATGATCCAAAATGGTATTGTGTGAAGAGTACAATTAGAAACACAGAAACATGATGGCAAAAAAAGTCCACATGGCCTATCTAATCTGCCCTTCCATATCAACTACAATAGTCCCTTTTTTACTTTAGAGATCCTCTGTATTTGTTCCATGCTTATTGAATTCAGATACTGTCCTCGTGTTCACCACCTCCACTGGAGACTATTCCATGCATCTACCACTCTTTCCGTAAAGAAATCTTCCCGCATATTATACCTCAGTCTATCACCTTTCACTCTCATCCTATGTCCCCTCATAGCAGAGCTTGCCTTCAATTGAAGAAGACCCTCCAGTGCATTTATGCCACGGAGGTATTTAAATGTTATCTATCATATCGCCCCTATCCCGCCTTTCCTCTAAAGTATATATATTAAGATCTTGAAGTCTGTCCTTATATGTTTCATAACGAACACCACTAACCATTTTAATAGCCACCCTCTGCACAGACTCCAACCTGCTTATATCCTTTTGAAGGTGCAGTCTCCAGAATTGCACACAATACTCCAAATGAGGTTGCATCAGAGACTTAAGGAGAGGCATTATCACCTCCTTTTCAGGTTGGCAATTCCTCTTCCTATACACCCACATATCCTTCTGACTTTTGCAGTTGCCTTTTCTACCTATTTAGCTCACGCCCAGGTCCCGTTATTCTTTTGTTGACAGAAGTACTTCATACCCTACGTTGTACCACTCCCTTGGATTGTTGCAGCCCAAATGTATGACCCTGCATTTTTTAGCATTAAATCTCAGCTGCCAAATTCTACACAATTCTTCAAGCTTAGCAAGATCCCTCCTCATGTTATCTACTCCTTCCTGCCTGACTACTCTATTGCAGATTTTGGTGTCATCTGCAAACAAGCAAACCTTACCTGGCAGTCCTTCTGCAATATCACTAACAAAGATGTTAAACAGAATCAAACCAAGGTCAGAGATTTTTGTTGGTTTGAGGACAGTATTTTGTCTGATTTTTTTTCTGCCTGAATATGCAGAAGTGCAAAGGTAATATGAGGGACCTTCTCTCAGATCCCCCTTGGACTGTTTCTACCAACAAACATCAATCATGGAGCACCTTAGTGTACAGACTGTTGGTAACTTGTCTGTGTCCATGATTCTGGGGAGTTTGTGCGTTGCTGCCCAGCAAGACATGGATGTCTCTGAGTTCCAATGACAGAACTATACTTCCACATGCAGGGAAGTTGGAGACCAGGGTGTCCAGTGACACATGAAAAGGCTAAAGAAGCCTACAGGGGCCATTGCAGCTATCATGGGTACCTGCTCCGTGAAGTCAGAGTGGAATGGTGAATGGAGGGCTGGTTGGCCGCATGAGATTTCTGGTATGGGAGAAGAGCAGAAAGAAAGAACTCTTGATACAGCTACAACTCAGCTGAGAATAGGGGTAAAGTCTCAAATCATCTGCAACTTTGGAAGAGGCACTTGCTGCTATTGTTAATAAACCTTCCCTAATTTGGATTCTCAATATTACACAGAAATTGGGAAGGCTCTCTTTACTAGTGATGCAATGGTGAGAGGAGACCTCATTGGAGGGAAGCTGGAATGTATAAAGACTTAACCCAAGGAGAGTTTTCTGTCTTTTGATGGCTAAGGGCCCGATTCTGGGATGCGGGTTGTGGGACTGCATGTCTCTGTGGGATGTGCAGCCCTGCAAGCCATCTGGGCCCGATTGCCCTTCTGGCTCTCCCTGTATGTCCTGATTTTCAGGATTGAGAGAGCTGGCAGGGAGGGGGGGAGCAGGAATGGGGCGGAGTGGGGGCAGGCCAGACCGGCAGAACATACAGGGCCGAATCAGGTCATGGCTCTGTACATCCTGCTGGGCCCATGGGGATGCGCTGCTTATTCCACCTCAGAGGTGGAAAAGCAATGAAAACCCGGCGATCGGGTCCCGCCACCTGATCCAGGCCACAGCAGGCCAGCCTTGGGTTGGGCGGCAGGGAAAAGGGGGGCCGAGTATGCGGCAGTCGGGGGTACTTGCAGGGAGGACATCCCTGCAGGCGGCAGGGGCACGCCCAGCCCAATTCTGGCCACCGCAGGAACATTTTGTTCCCGCAGTCCAGAATCGGGTCCAAATGGGCCCATCTTGCTTGGGGCTATCCAGACAACCTGGACGTGCCCCTCTCTGAATCAGACCACACCACTGCACCAGGAGTTTCTTGATGTAAGGGTTAGGAGTCGTAGATTATGGGCCCGAGGCAGGTTGCGGGGCTGAATGTCCTGATGGTATGTGCAGCCTTGCAAGCTGTCCTGGCCCAATTCCCCCTCTGGCTCTCTCCGCAAATACAGAGCAGCAGGATGGGAAGAACTGGCGGGGGGCAGGAGAGGGTGGGCTCTGGGAGGAGCGGAGACAGGCAAGCCCGGCAGGACATTCAGGGTTGATTCAGGTTACGGCCCTGGAAGTCCTGCCAGGTCAGAGGGGACATGCTGATTATTCTACCTCAAAGGTGGAATAATCAGCACTGACCCGGTGATAGGGCCTGGGGCTGGAGCCAGGTGAAGGGAGGTCCCCACCACCCAATCCAAGCCCCGACTGGCCAGCAGTGGGTTGGGCGACAGAGAAGTGGGGGGGTCTAAGCCGGGTGAGTTGAGGGTGCCTGCGGGGAGGATGTCCCCACAAACAGCAAGGGCATGCCGTGCCGTCCACAGACCCGATTCTGTGAACAGCATGAACATTTAGTTCCTGTGATTCAGAATTGGGTCCTAACAGGCCTGTCTTCATTGGGGATATCGGATAGCCTGGACGTACCCCTCTGGGAATCGGGCTCTATGTCACTGAATCAACACACTGTGGTAAAAGGAAGTTGCTTAGGTCACTGCACTGTACAGTGTCTGCTTCAAAGTTGACTAACTCAGTCAATACCAGTTCTGCTTAGGTATACTAAAAGGAGTTAGTAGCAAGAGGAAGCCTCTGCTTGAGAAGAGAATAAAAGGTTTTCATTGATCTAGCAGTGAAGAGAGGGGATTCAGAAGACAACATCAAGAGCTGAGACAGAGGGCCAGGAATCCACAGAGTAAATACCTGCAGCCACCAACAATGACCAGTATCCAGATACTCAAGATGCCTGGGAGGGCCCAGGATACAAGGGAAGACCCCCTGAAGCCTATGCCTCTGATGCAAAGTTAAGGAGACAAGGTTAAAGGGGAAAAAGAAGGAGAAAGCTGTTGTCCTCAGTTTAGGGGATACTGCCAGCGCAAGGAGCGGAGGAGACTCCTTAGCACAGGGTAGAGGAAATAGTGAATTGTATGCTGCTAAATCCATATTTGGCATGTCTGTGTTTTACTAAATTGTGACCACTTAAATACCTTAGCAACATTTTTCTTAGCTCAGAACAAACTCAGGGCTGGACTGTAAGTTTTTAGAAGTTGAAGAGAGTGATCAGATTGAGTGGAGCCAACAGCTTCCTAGTTAAATTGGTTCCAACCTAGGGCCCTGAATCCCAAAGAGGTGGACTCTTTAAAATTACAGTGTTGCCTCCCTGAAATATCTACCCCTGGTCTTCCCTACTGCAAACCCTAGCGGTGAGCACCCCCAGATTGGTAGGGGCTATATATATATATATTATGTACAGTATATTATATGTGTATAATGTAAGATTTTTTTAATGTGTGATGTCCTTGCAATCAAACTCTGGATTAAAAGGAAAGGACAACTATTCTGAATACCAAGTAGAAATGTCAAATGTGACTGTGTATTTTTCAGAGATGAGACAAAAAAAGGCCAAGGATCTAAGCTGTCAGAGATCACCATCATTAAACGAATCAATCATTAGTAACAGATTTTTTTTTTCTGGAAAAAGAAATGCGAAAAAGTTTGCCTGCACGTTACCTCCATCAGCTTTCACTGTTTACAATTTGTGTGCACTTATAAGAAAAAAGCAGCCACTTTTTGCTTAGTTTTTAAAACTTTTCTATAAAACATTTACTACTTTACTTCTTATATTAGATGTGTTTCACTTTTATCATTGCACCTATTGTCAAAGGGATAGCCGGCTGTAAAGATTTTTGTCAGTCCATATGCATAAGCATCTGCACACAAATATGTGTATACACCCCCCCCCCACCCCCCCAACACCTCTCCTGTGCAGGATTGTTGGATTTGTAGTTTTGCCTCTGAATCTACTGTCTCCATCAAAATGTTATAAAATGTGCCCCCTGTTTGAAGACGGGGTGTAAAGTAAATCTGGATTTTAACTGCCAACTACCAATGAATCCTCATATTTTTCTAAATATCCATGCTTTCCTTTTCTTTTCCTACTTATGTACAGATGAGTCATGACTGCCTGGCACTGTTACAAAATACATTGAATTCTTTTGAGAATATACTCCTGGTACCAGATTCATTATCAGTGTTTGTTATATCTAGCTTACAGCACAATGCTGAAACACAGATAATAGGAAAAAAAACAACTTGGGGGATGAACCTAAGAATTTTTATTGAATATGTGCTCAGAGAATTTCTGTTACAAGTTTTTTCTTTGTTTTCTTTTATTATTATATAATACATATTTGAATCATAGTTGTTTAACCTTTCAAAAAACACGAGAACAAGAGGACGCTCCAAGAAAATAATGACCAGCAGATTGGAAACAGTTTGGGCACTTGCGATCCTGACTGGCCACTGTCAGAGACAGGATGCTGGGCTGGATGGACTCTGGTCTGACCCAGCATGGCTTAAGATAAAGGATGCCTTTTTGTTCTGGCTTTCTCTTACTCTACAGATACTAAAGCAAATGTGAAGATCAGAAATGAGACATCAAGGTCAGGATGTACACAATTCCACTGGTGTTTTAGAAAAGGCTCTGCGAAACATAGAGGTATGTTTACTAAACCGTCTTAATGTTACCGGCGTTAACTCCAGCGATAATGTGAAGAATGCCATAAAAGGAGTGGGCGTTGGGGCGGAGCCAGCCAGGGATCTGCATGGACGTCTAGCGGAGAGCTCCCGAGGACCTAGCTAATAATCCTGCCTCAGTCCTTGCTAAAGGGCAACCAGACAGCCGCAATTGTTCCATCTGCCTCTGGAGATGGCGAGTAGCAAGCAAACGAAGTTGGAGTTTTCCAACCCTCAAACCTCCGGGGTTAAGCGCTCTAAAGCGGATCCTCCTTCCCCGCTCAAGATGGCGTCGCAGCGTGAGCATGATGAGGGGCTCAGAGAGATCCTCACTGAACTGTGGGCTGTTCGTGCCCGGGTAGATACCAACGGTGAGTGTCTGTGTGAACTTCAGGCGGACTCGAAGGAGCTTAAGGAGCAGTTGGTGTCGCTGGTTGCTAGAGTGGAAAATATAGAACTTAAGGTTCTAGCGCACGAGGAAAAACTGGTGCACTGTGGGAAGGCTATAAGGAAAATGGATTATTTGGAAAAGACCCTGGAGGACATGAACAACAGTTCGCGTAGGAACAATATTCGGATTGGTGGACTTCCGGAAGGTGTAGAGGGCACAGATCTGATTGCGTTTCTGGAGGATGTAATTCCAAAGCTGCTGAAACTAAGTCTGGCTCACCCGTTTGAAATTGAAAGGGCACACCGCATTCCAACAACATTAACTCAACAAGCAAATAGGCCGCGGCCTCTAATTTTCTGTGCCTTGCGGTATCAGCATGTAGTTCAGGTCTTGCTGATACCGCAAGGCATCATGCTGCGAGGGCCTGCAAGGAGCTTCAATTTGAAGGCCACAAACTCTATTTCTTTCCAGACCTCAGCAAGCCTACGGTGGCAAAGCGGAAGCAGTTCTTAGCGTTCAGGGGAAGACTTCAGCGTCTCCAAGCGCGCTACGGTTTATTCTATCCTTCTCGATTTCGAGTTACGCTCAACAATGTTACCAAGAACTTTGAAGATCCAGAGGTTCTGGAGAGATTTATCTTAGAGCAAGAGGCGCTCCAGATGCAGTGAATGTATGGCTTGAGAACAGTCTTGTGAACTATTTTTGTGGACTTGCCTGGAAATGTTTGGTGGCCTGGGGGGGTCAACCCTGGCTAGTGGCCGGGCCTAGGAGTGACAGCAGCGGACTTTTTTACCCGATGCCGTATTGTTCGGTGTGCCTGAATGGGTTGTTATGTGCGGGCTGGGGCAAATAAATAAATACATGTTTGTTTGATCTCTTTCAGTACCGGGGGTCCGCCTGACAGCGTGCTCGGTTCAAGCTGGCTTACCCAAATTGGGGTATGTGGGGGGGGGGGGGGGGTTAGTTGTTTGGGGTGTCTTGTGGCTCTCTGGGGAGTGTCTGTATATCAATATACAAATGGGAGGGTGTGTAGTTTGTCTGGGGCAAGCTTTGTCGTATATATTTTTGTTTGAATATGGGTAGAGATGTGCATTTGCTGTCCCTGAACGTGAAAGGAATCAATAATCCGATTAAAAGGAAGAAAATTCTCACATATTGCCAACAACAGAAGGCAGATTTGGTCTTACTACAGGAGACCCACTTAGATTTAACGGAGACTAAGAAATTAGAGGATAGGCACTTTGCACTATTGGGAGCTTCACCTTCAGTGCAAAAGAAGAATGGGGTGGTGATACTGGGGAAGAAATCTTTAAATTGAAAGGTTACTGATGTGCGAGCAGATGCGGTGGGTCGCTGGGTGGTTGTTTCGGTAGTGATCGGGAAAGTGGAGTTTGTAATTATTAATGTTTATGGTCCCAATTCGGATGACCCTATATTTTTCACGGAACTACTGGCTGTGGTGCAGGAGCACTCTTCTCTGCCATTGATAATTGGGGGGGATTATAACGTTACGCTAGATCCGTTGCTGGACAAACGCCCTGCCAGGGTGGAGAGGGTTGCCCGAGCACGTGTGGTTCTTCAGGCTCTCCTCAACTCCTTAGGGTTGGTGGACATCTGGAGGCTTCTGCATCCTAAAGAGATGGACTTCACTTTCTTTTCACCTCTCCATAAATCTTGGTCAAGATTGGATTACTTCTTGATTTCTAAAAGCTTGGTCCCTGGAGTGCGGAGTGCAGAAATCTTAGGTGTGCATGTCTCAGATCACGCTGCCATTTCTTTACAGGTAGAGTGGGGGGAGGGAAGTAGTCAATTGCGGGCCTGGTCTTTTAATAGGTCGCTGCTAGCTGAACCCCTTTTTCAGGAAGAAATTAGAGCATTTATTAAGGAATATTTTGAAGTAAATGTGGTAGGGGACACGTCGATTTGGGCATGGTGGGAAGCTTTTAAGGCCTCTCTGCGAGCAGCGATCACCAGCTTTTCTATTAAAGAGTATAGAAAGAGGACGGCCAAATTGAAGATCCTGGAGGATCAAATTAAGGCTGGGGAGAGGCTCCTGCTTAAGCACGCAGATGCTGGCATCATATTGCGGTTGCAAAGGCTTCGGTTTCAGTATAACGCGATCTTGAGTTCTGAGATTGAACATGTATTATTGAAACAGCAGTCTCAGTATTATGGGGAGAATAATAAAGGGGGTAAACTTCTGGCTAACTCTTTAAAGAGAAGGCAGGAAAAAGCGAGGGTTGCGGTAATTGTAGACCAAACCCGTGGAGCTTTGCGCAGCACCGATCAAATTTTGGAAGCCTTTGCTGAGTACTATCAAAGCCTGTATGCTTCTGATGGCCTTGCGAAAGCTGGGGCAATTGATGGTTTTTTGCAACAGCTTGAGCATTCTCACCTCTCGTCACAGGTGGTGGGTGAGATGGATAAGCCTTTTTCAAGTGAGGAAATCGGCAGGGCCATCGCCGGCTTGCCGTCGGGTAAGGCAGTCGGCCCCGATGGTATTCCTGGTGCATTTTACAAATTGTTTCGGAATGACCTGCTCCCTTATTTACTGATATATTATGAGGCAATTGGCATCTCCTCTTCGCAAGTAGGTAACTTTGGGGAGGCTACGGTTGTCATTATAGAGAAGCCTGGGAGGGACCCCACACAAGTAGTGAATTATAGGCCCATTTCTTTACTAAATGCTGATTATAAAATATACGCCACAGTCTTGGCGAGCAGACTTGCTAATGTAGTGGGTGGGTTGATTCACCCTGACCAGTGCGGCTTTATCCCGGGGAGAGCCACGTCTGACAACGCTAGGCTCCTATGTAATCTCTTGGAGAGGGCGAAACATTTAAAGGATCCTTATGTCGGGGTTTCATTAGATGCTGAAAAGGCCTTTGATAGGCTGGAATGGCCTTTTTTGTTTAAAATATTGGAATGGTTTGGGTTAGGGCAAAAATTTATTAATATGACTCGATCCCTGTATTTAAATCCCAAGGCTTGGATTTGTGTGAATGGGGCTCTCTCTAGCTCCTTCTCGCTGCACAGGGGTACTCGGCAGGGCTGCCCCCTTTCCCCTTTGCTTTTTAATCTAGCTTTAGAGCTGTTAATTCTTGCCATTCGGCAAAACAAGGATATCAGTGGTTTTGTGGTGGGGGATTGGCAAGTTAAAGTGTCAGCATATGCGGATGATCTTTTACTTTTCACGCAACCTCCAGCGATCCCCACGATTTTGAATTTAGTTGATTATTATTCTGGGTTATTTGGTTACAAAATAAATTGGTCCAAATCGGTTGTTTTCCCGATGAATGGTTTGGCTACAGCGGATCAACTAGCGTCATTTCCGTTCCGGTGGGAGTCAGGTAATATCAAATACTTGGGTATTAAGTACGGTTTTCCCTTGGAGCAGGCTGCTCAAGAGAACGTGGACGATCTTATACGGTCCATCAAGCAGTCTGTGTTAGCCTGGTCTCCCCTATATCTTACCTGGTGAGGGAGGCTGGAGGCTATAAAAATGACCCTAATGCCCAAAATCAACTACATGTTAGGCATGCTCCCGATTCCACTGGCTGGTACCGGGGCGGTACGTTGGGATTAAAAAAGATTGATGTGCTGAGTCAAGTCCTCCTTATCTGTGGAATATTGTAAGCATAAGAGCATAAGAGTTCTTGATAATATAACGAGTCATCGCTAACATAAGGATGGACATTTTTTCTCAATTTTGTGTGATAGAGAATACAGAGGTCGCTGATGTTATTTAACACAATTGCTGTAATTGGGTGTAAACCTTAAGACAGCAGTGTTTTTTCTACTGAGACCTCGTGCGTATGTTGGATTCTCTTTGAGTGCTGAAAGTGAACGATAAATTCATCATTTCTCATGGAAGAAATGGCAAGCGTGCGGCATCTGGTCATTGGATCAGTTGTTGGGGCCCACAGATTGGAAAGATTTCTGCACTCTGCAATGTGATTATTCTCTTCCAGACTCCGCACGGTTTTATTGGTTTCAGCTTCGCCATTGTTTACAGGCAGCGAACATTTCTCCTGCAGGGATATATCCTGACAGTTACGTAACTCAAGGGCTGGCGGAGACAGCAGGTCAGGTGGGAGCTGCATCTAAAATCTATGCCTTATTGAGAGATTGCAATCTGCCTCAGCTGCTTGGGCTTGAAAAAATCTGGGAGGTGGAGGTGTTAAGACCAGTTTCGAGCAAGGTTTGGAGAACTGTATGAGGTTCCGTCACTAGGGTCTCTAGGTCAGCTGCAATTACTCAGTCCCTCTTCTTCTTTTTACACAGGGCTTACATTACCCCAGTCAGATTAGCCAAATGGGATAAAGCCTCGCCGGCTAAATGCTGGTCATGCTTGTCGGATTTTGGCACATTTAAGCACATGGTCTTTGATTGCTCTCACGTTCAGAGATTTTGGCAGCTTGTTTGGAATAGGATACAGGATATATTGCAAATTTCAGTCACTTTGTCCTGGGGTATAGTTTGTTTGAGATCAACCTTTGATGTACCCGGTCTAACTAAGGAAAATCGTTTTATGTTCAATTTCATGATTGCCTTAGCTCTAAAAGTTATTTTTGCAAACTGGAAAGATGCACGTAAGTTATGTATGGATATGTGGTGGAACCTAGTCTGCCAGTCTGCCAAATTTGAGAAGCTATACAGTAAAATTCACCATCCGGATAAGGATGGTATTAATGTTGGAAGATGGTGGGCACTGGATGATTTTGTGGGCCGGTCACATATTAAGTGTGTTCTCCGGGTAGCAGGGCATTGTTATGAGGGATATTAGGTCTTATTCCCTGTATGTAAATGATTGGTGCTTGTTAACCCTGCTTAAATTCTTTTTCTGCTCTTTCCTTCCTTTTTTTGATTTCCCCATGTTGGCGCCTCGGAGAGCCGGGGGGGGGGGGGGGTTGATGGGCTGGGGGGGGGGCTGGGTGGGTTGGGTGTTGCTGTATGTTTGAGGTGTTATTGCTGTTCTGTTAAATTTATAAATAAAGAATTTAAAAAAAAAAAAGGAGTGGGCGTTCCGGTCTTAAGGTAGCATTTCAGGTCATCGCGTGATAAAGTCCGTTATCGCGCAATAGAGGGAGCCGTGGCACGTTAACGTGTGTTAGCCTTAATTAGGCGCACTGACCTGCAAGCACAGCAACAGTGGTATAGCACAATGGTTAATGCATTGATTGATAAAACAGGGGTTATGAGTTTGATTCCCCAGTGGGCTTAATGAGTAAGGCTGTCTGAGGCATTACACTTTACTTTAAATCAGTGCTGTCTGAGGCAGTTTCTTTTTTAATTTAAATTAGTGCTGCCAGCAAACACACCCTCACAGTGCCGTAACCTAAGGTGCCGCATAAGGCGCCCTATCAGGCACTCCAGAGGGCACATAAAAAGTGCACTGTCCACCAAGGCACCTTATAATGTTCCCTATAGGGCGCCTTATAGGGCGCTTTATAGGGCACCTTATGAGGCACCTTAAGGTTACAGCACTGTGAGGGTGTTTTTGCTGGCAGCACTAATTTAAATTAAAAAAGAAAATGCATCATACAGCCATATCAAATAACACCACTGTGGGATCAAACCCAGGACCTCTGCCTTCACAGTCAGTGAAGTAACCAGTGGGCTACATCTCCATAGCTACTAACACACCCCTGGCTGGCTACAGAAAGACTGCAGGTCACCACATAACCTGTCTGCTGTGGTTACCAGGATAGGGTTAACTCACCCATACCCATGATGCACTGCACATACAGATCAGCAGTCTACAGCTGATCACAAGATGGGGTATGCACTCCCACAGCACCTCGGCCTGGTAGGGGGAACTGACCGTGTGCACCCCCACAGCACCTCAGCCTGGTAGGGAGAACTGACAATGTGTGTTACTGGCACAGAGTAGCTACAGACCGTGACATTGTGCTGGTTCTGTGCTCACCCTGAGGGTGAGGTAGAGCGCCCAGCACCAGGTCCGCAGCAGCTGGCTTTGCTGAGATAGACTATGCTGCAGGTTGCCATCAGTGCCAGTGTGTGATAGATAGTCCTTGCAAACACACCTAGGATACAGGGTTGGCAGAAGCCACAGCTGAGACTTGAACTTGTGACCTCCTGCTCATGAACACACTGGCTGTGTGTACTGCACCACACTGTTGTCATGGGGACAGTTCATTCCCTTGGGATACCATGATTGTTCGTCAGACAGACCCTGTCTGTTGCAGTGTATGGCACCCACCTAAACGGGGCTAGGCCATGGTCTGCTGTGGGCAGATGCCACTGCCCCCTCTGCCACCAGCATCCCTCTGCCACCATGCTGCCATGTCATTATGCCAGTGGTGCTGGTGGTGCACAGTCCCAGGCCATCTAGTGTACCGGTAGGCAGCTGCCTATGGTGTGGGTTCTCGGGTAGGGGTGCCTACATGAACATGCGTGCTTCCCCCCCCCCCCCACCACCTGCCAATGTTCTGTGCCTTTGGGGGTACCTGCTGGATAATCTCCCCTGTGACACTGTGGGACACACATTCGTGCCCATGTTGGACCCTCGTCAGTTGCTGTCTTGCTGTTTTACAGTTTCAGCATTCTTTTGTGCCACCTAGGCATCTGCCTAACACGCACTGTGCCCCAGCTAGACCACAGCATGTGCCACCTGCAGCCCTCTATATCCCATTTCCAGCATCTGTACAGTTGCCCTCTCCTACATGCCCACCCTGCTGTTACTGCACATGTGCACGCCATAACAAACCTGCCCAATATAGACGTGAATAAACCCTGATCAGCACTATTTCAATGTGGGATCATTCACTTTGTAAGGGGACAGAGAATAGACCCTTCCAAACATGATACCTTATTTTTTGAGCTTTGTCAGTGGTGTTGCTTTATGTTTATCATTAATATCACTTTTGACCAACTTGGTTATTGGGATTTTAAATGTGGTTCAGGCTATTTTCTGTGTTTATTTCCTTTTTGTTCCGTGCACATGTATCACTACTATCACGTTTTTGGGTTTCCCTGGCTTTGCTGTACATTGCTGACTGAAATGGTTTCTCTTTCCTGCAAATGTGCCTTAACGCGAGGGTTTCACTGGCGTTAGTGTTCAGACCCGGATTTCACAGCATTAGTGTGCCTGAAGCCTCTCCCCTCCCACTCTCTGCCCATTTACCCTTTCTCTCCGCCCTCTGGGAAGCCTTACTCCACCCTTCAGAGCTGGATTTCACAGCGTTAGTGTGCCTTAATGCCGCAGCTGCATTATCGCACGCTAAGTGACGTTATTACGCGATTTATCGCATGATAATATCACTTATCGTGCAATAATACCACCGCTGCGACATTAAGACACTTTAGTAAACATACCCCATAGAGACTTTTGTGAAATACATATAAGAATGTGCAGGAGTGCACTTGTAGTTGATGACAAGTGGAACCAGAGGAAATCAACAAAAAAAAATCTCAGCAGATCTTACGTGCAAATGTTGGCATTTACATGTGTATGGGGCCATTTTGCAAACTTATACATGCTGTCAATTAAATACTGAGGCCACAATATTCATTAATTTTCATTTTGGAGGGGGAAATAAACAATGAAGGATTTAGGAGGGTTACTTTCTTAATTTTTCCTGTAAAGGGTTGGCCAAACAAGTACCTACACATGTTAGGAAGCAGCTGTAAATCCGGACGTGGAAATGTTAAGTCCTACACGTGCATTCACTTTAAGAAATGGGGAATGCATGTGCGGGCCCAGGCCACACCCATACCACAAACATACTCCTTTTCAATTTCTATATATTATGGACATCCATGTGCAAATGGAGACATTTCTAAAGAAAGAGAGAAAATGACAGCAGATAAAGACCATGTGGCCTATCCAGTCTGCCCATCCACTTACATGTGGATGCTGTTTACACATGTAAATGACTGAATTTCCATGTGGGAATTGCGAATAAGGCTTCTACAGTAGCCCCCAGTGTGTTCTAAGGATGCAAGCAAACCTCACAGCACTGTCATCAAAGCTGGTGAAGGATCTAGGATCCGCCCTATTGAAGTGCCATGACACTGTAGGTTGTTCTCACAATTTCAAATCACAGTATAAGTAAGAACCTACTTGCTTCTTTGAAAATAGCCAGATGTATCAAGACTATTTCAGATCAGTATTCAAAAAGCAGTTATTCATTTGACACCATGCCAAATACATCATTGTTTTAAAAAAATTGGGGGAGGGAGGACCTTATAGGTATAGCATTATAGGTATTTTCAACTATACATTTAATGCTATACATAGCTTTAGCAGGGAGGGTTGGGTATTCCAGAGACTGATCCACAAGCACATACATACATATAGGGAGGAGTGGCCTAGTGGTTGGGGCAAGTTACTTCAGGCCAGAAGGTTGGAGGTTCAAATCCCACTAGAGGACAGCAACCTTGGGCCAGAAGGACTGTGGTTTCTAGTCCCACAGGTGCTCCTTGTGGTCTTGAGCAAGCCACTTAACCCTCCATTGCCCATGTTCCCTGTAAGTATTAGTGTATGTGTCTCATATTCCCTGCATGTTAAATGTATCCACTGTTCCCTCTAAGCTGTGCGCATGTGCGCGCGCACACACCTCGCCAAGCGAGCGCACATACTTTATAACAGAGCGCACAAAAATTACGGTTCTGATTCTGATAGAAAACAACACAGACGTCTTAAAATTTAAAAGTTGTTGTGTATTTACGGTTTTCACAAGTTCTACAATATTTTCTAGTGCAATCAATGTGGTGTACATACTGTATTCTGACGTGTAGTCAAATTTTAAAGTATATAACTCTGAGTGTCGTTATATGGCGCACAAAAATTTAACCTTCCTTCAAAAGCTGCACAGCTGATATTTTATGCGCGAACAGCCTACAGAAAATTAGAGGGAACATTGAATGTATCCCCCAATTGTGTTGTGACCACTTTGATTGAAGGATAAGGTGGTATACAAAACTGTCTAAATAAATGTATGTATATAGACTTTCAATTCAATGTTTAGAAAGCACTTAGACATTTGGTGCCATGCCAAACATCTAGATGCTTCTTTTTCTTAAATCCAGCAGCATTACGTGTACAGCGGAATATTAATATTTTTCTATATATATGTGGGATAATTTCATAAACTCCTATAGAGTTCATGTGCATGCTTGAAGTACACACCTTACTTTCTCAAATAGGAGCATATGTAGCTGGAGTAAAGACAGGAGTAAAGACATGTGCAACCTAGGTGTGGGCAGTTATGCATGCTCTATGGCAGGTATAGATGCTCACACCTAGATTCTTCAAGAACACGCATAAGTTATAGTATTTTATAACTTAACGTGTGCAAATTGCACTTCACCCATGCTTCACCCAAACTCCACCCCTGTGCACACCCACACTGTAAATATGAGTGATTGGACTTATGTGTGCACTTACTGAGGAGTGAGCACCTAAAGTACACGTGTAAGTGCCCATTCGAGTGCAGACGCCTTGAGAATAGGTGACTTACATGCATAAATGGTGCATATTTTTTCTTGACTTCTTACAAAATCAGCCCTACAGAGAATAATCTTATAACAGGGCACCATGGTACTATGTAGGCGCTATTTAATAAAGACAGTTAGAAGTCTACTTTGCTTTATAAACCACTAGAATAAGTGGCATAACGCCATCCACATTGCAGGTGCAGACACACCTCTATTTTTCATGCATGTGTGTATATTCTGTTATTTTATAATCTATGTGCATTTTATAAGCTCCATTTATGTTCTGCCCAAGCTGCGTCCATGATTATGTCCGTTGTATGAACATGCATCCTCTGCACTGGTTAATATTTGTTAATACAAGAAATAAATAAACAAAAATGTCGGATCCGATATTCAGTGGTGGTAGCTAATGCTGGTAGTGTGGCTAGTGATTGCCGCTGAACATTAGACCTGGATATTCAATGTCGGGGTCATAGCCAGGTTCTGGTATTGAATATCCAGGTTGTCCGGATTGCTATGAAAGTAACTGGGCAGCGGCATATTCAGTCACTGCCCGATTAGCTTCAGTGGTGAATGTGAGGCCAGTCTTTACTGTGCCTGACTTTTGACACATTGCCATAACCAGGTAGTGGCTCCATGTTGCCGTTGCCCACCCCTGGAACGCCCCTATGCTAATCAGTTGATATCGAGGATATGGCGGCAGCAGTATGCATGGATAGTCAGTGGCACTAACCATATTAGCTCTGCTGAATATTCTGGCCAAGGAGATTAACACAATTAGCAGATCTGCTAATAGCGTTTATCTCTTTCTATATCAAGCCCATTATATTTATTGTAATTTAAAGATTTATTTCCCAAGAATGCTCTTGTGACAAAAATGACACAATCCAGTATATCAAATTATAATGAAAACAAATTCCCAATAAATCCAAAAGCTTAATTGCTATCCAGTACTCTGTTCATTGTGTAACAAATTTAGTTTAAGGAAGAAAAGAAGACTCAGATCTTCAACATCAAAGAAAAGTCAACCGTAGCCAAAATCCATTCTCAATGCAAATTCATTCAGGTTCTCTGTCTCTTACAGGTGTAGAAGAACTTTGCAAAATAGAGCTTACAGTTCCTGAAGGAAAGTGTTGTAGTTGGGCAGGGTCACAAAAAAAAATCTTCACATTCTGATATTTAATTGCAGGGGAAACTTAACCAGAATGCCCTGAGTTGCAACAGAAGAAACCGTTGCCTTTCAACTGGGTCCGCTTGACAACATCAGGAAATATGTGGAATTTTAGACCATAAAATAAGTCCTCTTTATGATGGAACAAAATTAATAAAAAAAATATTGGTTGGCGTCCAGAACCGATATTACTGTCAATGTAGCAGGCTCACACTTTTCCTCAGCTGATGTTTCTAATAAAGTTGTCATTTCTGATGTAGCCAATATTGAGGCTTCTTTATTAGCTCCCAACATGCTCCCACTGGCTTTGGGTGGGAGTAAATAATACTCTTCAGAAATCAAGGGACACACTGTTCCTGAAACCTTTAAAACTTCAGAAAGATATGTTTAAACATTTCAATATATGAATTTAATCCATAGGAAGTTAATCAAACAAAGATTCCTCCATTGCACCATATTTTCCAAGACCCCATCTTATTTTGCAAAACTAAATTCCTCTTGGCCAAGGAAACTATGGTCTCATGTTCCATTCTATTTTCTGCTCAATTACAGTCACCCTCTCACAACATTTTCTTTATTCTTTCTCCTGTAACTTCATATAGCCTGTTTTGAATAATGCTATTTGAAATGAGATAGTCACCAGGGTTTCCCAAATAGTTTCTAAGTTAATAACTTAGGTCTTCGGTAATGAAGGAAACAAAGTCAAAGTACCTAAGCTAATTAATATCAGATTCATCCAGTTCAGCTTTCGCCATGCTCTGAAACCCACCTACAGTTACTGAGTCCTCCTGAGCCTGAATATCATGCTGTTGTAAATACACCTGAACAGACTTCTCCAAGCAATACTGTTCAAGAGTGTTGTAGATCATCTCTCATCTTGCAACATTCTGTCAGGCTATTCAATCCTCCCACCTCTGTTCTCATGAGTAGCACATCCGAATCCAGCCTGGTTCTGTCCCTTGGCCCCCTTCGGTCACGATGGAGGCACTTGGAAGATGGGGCTAAGTATGGCTTTTTTTGAGGGTACACAGTAATAGGGAGTGCCGGTACCTTTTTCTTCATGTATTAATGACAGACCCCTGCATATGAGTATCGTCATCTTTTTTTTTCTAGGAAAAATGCACCGAGGCTAAGAGAATCTTCTGATTCCAAGAGCAACAGCAGCCCTCCTTCTCCTGTCACCTGCTCTAACAAGATTCATGTCTCCAAAATTAAGCTCTGGCTTCTACATCAGATGTTTGCTCATTGGGCCAACCCACTAGCTGCTAGATGATTCCTACGATAATCTCTATCTTACCTTTGTGTTTGAGCTTCCCCAACTAGTAATCAGTAAGGAAAAATTATTTTAAGGAAAAATGAGCAAGAGTCTCCTGGGACATGGTTAACTGGCAGTCACCTTGCTCTGCCCACTAAATGAATCAGTTGTGCAAATGACTGAACTACCACCATAGCAGGTGCAGACTTCACTGCTTAAATTATGCACCCCTTTATAAAATTATCCCCATAATGCTATATGTAGACTGAGGAAGGTGGGGTTGTAATGTTCCAGGGTCGAGCCTGAAATATTTATAAATAAAATATTTAAGCACTGATTTATAGCCTCTAAACCTAAAGATTACACACTTGGTTCAGGAGTGTAAGATCCAGCTATAACCTAGACCGTCCACATCAAATATATCACTTATACATATAGAACTGATTTTCAGGGCCTTCTTTGTAGACCTTCAACCTTGCCAAACATGATGTCTCTCTAACGATCTCTCTCTTCACATGATGTGTCCAAAATACGAAAGTTAATTCTTGTCATCCAAGTTTCTAAAAAAACTTTGGTTTGATCTCCTCTAGTACTGACTGGTTTGTTCTTCAGGCATTCCATGGTATACACAATATTTGTCACCAGCACTATAATTCAAAGGCATCAATTTTCTTCCTGTCTATCTTTTTCACTGTCCAACTTTCTCATCCATAAGATGTTATTGAAAATACCATGGGCTTGGACAAGTTGAATCTTTGTATGGAGAGAGACATCTCTGTTCTTGAGAATCTTAACTAGGTCCTTCATAGCCATTCTGCCAAGAGTAATGCATCATCAGATTTCTTAACTGCTTGTCATTTCTTTATTGATTATTGATCCAAGCAGGTTAAAGTTGTCCACTATTTCAATTTCTTCTCCATCAGTTATGAACCTTTTGATTTTGCCAGTTGTCAAGATCTTTGTCTTCTATAAGGTAAGGTGCAGGCCCATTTTAAGACTATGTTCCTTGATCTTGAGAAGCAAATGTTTCAGATCATCTTCACTTTCAGCCAGTATTACAAGATGTCATCAGCATAGCGAAAGTTGTTGAAGAATCTTCCACCAATCTTCACACCTCGGTTGTCTTCATACAATCCTCCATATAAATTAAACAGGTAGGAGGAAAGTATGCAGCCTTATTGTACACCTTTGCTGATTTTAAACCATTCTGTTTCTCCTTGTTACATTCAAACAGTTGCTTCTTGATGAATGTAAAGGTTGTATATGAGAACTATCAGGTGTTCTGGTATACCAATGCTTCTTAATGTGACTCAGAGTTTCTCATGGTTTACACAGTCAAAAGCCTTGCTGTAGTCAACAGAACACATATAGATATTCTTTTGGTATTCTTTTGTCTTTTCAAGGATCTATCACACATCTGTGATGATGTCTCTCATTTGTTTCCTGAAATCTGCCTGCACTTCAGGCAGTTCTCGTTCCAGATATGATTGTAGTCTACGCTGGATGATCTTGAGTAGAATCTTGCTGGCATGTGGGATCAGAGCGATTGTGTGATAATTTTCACAGTCAGTCAGATCACTTTTCTTCAGTATTGGTATAAACACAGATATTTTCCAGTCAGTTGACCATGATGTTGTCTTCCAAATTTTCAAGCAGAGCCTTGTAAATATGGCAAGAGCCACATCCGATTGCTGTAATACTTCAGTGGGAATGCCATCAATACTCAGTGCTTTGTTCTTTGATAATGCTTTCAATGCTGCTTTGACGTCTTCTTTCATCACCAAAGTTCCTGTTCATAAGATACAGGCTGAAACAGCTGTTGGTCCATTTGATCAGTAAGTTGCGTTGGAGGAGGAGCAGAAGTGGCAAGTCATGTATGCCAAAGCACATGGTCTGCTGCAGGCAACAAAACTGCCCACCTGAGTCTGCCGCCTAGCTCGCCTAGTGGATGGGCTGGCCCTGTTGGCAGAGATGGCAGCAAGGAGGGTACATGCTTTGTACCTTGGTGGGTTGTGTACTCTAGTAGCCAACTGGGGCGGCTCAGCTGCCTGTCAGGTTGAGGGAAATTGTGGTTGGAGCTGGAAAGGCAAGGAGCCTGATTCTAAAATGGGCATGTCCATGCACCATGCACATCCCCAGAGAGGACATGCATACATAGCACTGATTCCACAACCCCGCGTACATACGCACATGGGGATATAGAATGTGCTTGTGCCCATTCCTGGGTAAGCACACCTAACTGGCAGCCTATTGGGCCCATTTTGAGCCATGCACACATGTAGGCTGTGCTCTCCTGGGCCCCTTTTTTCCTGCCGCTCCGTCTATGTTCAACCCCGTAAATGTCCCCAACCCCATGTCCTGCAGACCACGTGTAACTGGAACCAGGAAGTAGGCTCACCCCTCTATAATGTGCACATAAACATGGCTACCAGGCAACCTAACTTCAGTGAGACGGAGAGGAAGCTGCTGGTGACCATGGTCCTGGAGCAGGAGGAGACCCTCCTCTTTATTGGGCAGAGGTGGCCAGCCCACATAGCAGCACGCAGGTGCTGGGAACACGTCAAGACACCCTCACCGAGTAAGTACAATACCACACAGACAGACAAACCTGAAAGCAGAGAGAAGTGGGTGGCTGAAGTAGTACACAACCTGGCACAGAGACAGGCATGTACCAAGTCTGAAAGGAAAGGCAGGTTGCACAGTGACAGCACAGCACAGCACTGACAGAGCGGCTCCATAGCAGGGACATATGCAACAAGGGAGAACAGGATGCAAGCAGACCCAAAGTGAAGGCACAGGGGGACACAGAAACAGATGGAAGGGACATGTATAGCAGAGAGCAATCCCAAAATATCAATCACAGACCCAGGCCACAAAGATGCACCCTGAAGAGCCCAAATAATATGAATCAGTGCAGGTATCCAGGTGGGAAGTAAACCCAGCACCCTAAGCATTGGGGGTCAGGCACAGAACCACCAGGTCAGAGTTGAGAGGACTCCCAAGTGCTTGGAAGCAAGAACAGAGCAAGTCAGAGGGGAGGTACAGTGTGAATGGTATGGGTGCAAAATGAAACAGTACAGGCCCCCAGGTGGGAAGCAACCCCAGCACCCTGAGCACCCAGGGTCAGGCACAGAACCACCAGTCCAGTGCTGAGATGGCTCTCAGGCCTTAGGAAGCAAGAACAGAGCAAGTCAGAGGGGAGGTACAGTGTGAATGGTATGGGTGCAAAATGAAACAGTACAAGGCCCCAGGCGGGAAGTGAATGCAACACACTGAGCACAAGGGGTTAAGCACAGAACCACCAGGCCAGAGCTGAGATGACTCCCAAGCCCTAGGAAGTGAGAGCACTGTGCATGGTGCAATGACCAGCAGGCACCCCCCCCCCCCCCAAACATGGCAGGATGTGGCTCCTCTGATAGCAAAAAGGGACAGGGCACATGACGCGTATGCATATGGTGCCAGCAGAACCCCCAAATGAGTAGGCAGGCCCATGCCCTGGCATGGAGGAATGATGAGGTATGTCTTTTCCTCACAGGCATTTTCAGATCCTGCACAAAATGCACTATCTATCACACGTGCCCGTGGCTGATAAGGCACATTTGCCAGCAGCTGCAGGAGGAGCAGGGTGAGTAGCCACGCAGATACCCAGTCCAAGCAGCAGGCCAACAGGCCCCCCAACACAGAGGCAGGGCCCCATATGTAACAGCACACACTACTGTGACATGGACACCACAGAAACATCATGCCCCTCCCCCTAGTTCCAAAACACACAGTCCTGGCCCACACAGTCCCACCCCCTGCAGAGCTGGTATGGGCAGGAACACCCTGTTTGTGGTCCCACTCCTGGCAGCAACCACAGTAGCGCTTGTGCCAGTAGCAACAGGCAAATCAGGGTGGGAACATGTGTGGTACAGCCACCATGATGTCCTGCACGGCACAATGGGCACTGATCACTATAAGGCGACACAAAGAGGCCTGCCTGCACCACCACAGTGGCAGTGACAGGAGCATTGTCTTGAGGTT
This sequence comes from Ichthyophis bannanicus, assembly GCA_033557465.1. NCBI lineage: Eukaryota > Metazoa > Chordata > Amphibia > Gymnophiona > Ichthyophiidae > Ichthyophis > Ichthyophis bannanicus. The sequence goes on from CM066032.1 coordinate 856,440,336, forward strand.
GCCATGGGAACAAGATAACTGATGAGGCCCACCTATGGGTCCTGAAAGCACCCTGTGCTACTGCCATGCCAGGAAACCTGCCGCCCATGGATGAGTTGTCAGAAATGCAGCAGAAACACCAAAGCCATGCAGTTAACCATGACCTCTGTCCTCCACAGTGGCAGCACAGCAGGAGGAGGACTTCTCACCCCCATCATCAGATGACTCCACCCCCAACACTGTGGAGGATGCCGAGGCAGATGTGCCCCCTCAGCCCCAGTGGAAATGGCAGTACGACCACCACCAAGGACAGCAGCAGCACACTGCTGAGCCCCAACTTCCTGTCCAATCCCACACCATCAGCAGAAGATGAGGAGGATGAGGAGGGCTAGATAGCAGAGGCTGTATTCTCCCCCTCTACCTCCCCTGAAGGGGGCAGAACCAATAGCAGCAGGCAGGGGGGTCCATGTCCCACACCATTCATGGGGGTCAGTGGGCAGCAGGACAGAGGCCAGGGCCCACCGGTGATGTAGAGACAGGGCTCAACCTCTGGACACTCATCCTCCAGCCCTTGGTGGAGAGGGAGTGTGGCATGCCAGGGAGGGTGGGGGGGGGGAGGCCCCATGGAAAAGTGCAGAGGAGGTCGCAGTGACACAGGGTGAGGGGAGAAGCAGGAGCGGAGAGAGGGCAGGGGTGAGCGCTTGGGGGAGACTGAGTGTCCTGAGTGGCTGGAGGGTGAGAGTGAGGGTGAGAGGATGGAGTGCATGCAGGGGGACTGTATGGGGGGGCTGAGTGTCAGGAGTGGATGGAGGGTGGGAGTGAGGGTGAGGGGATTGAGTACATGCAGGGGGAGCGTGTGGAGGAGGCTGAGTATCCTGAATGGCTGGAGGGTGGGAATGATGGTGAGGGGATGGAGTGCATGCAGGGGGAGCATGTGGGGGAGGGGGGTGTGCAGAGCGGATGGGGGTTCCAAGTTCGGGGGAGTATTGCATGTGATGGTCTGGCTGGAGGGGGATGCGGATGGGGAGGAGGCAGTGGGGGCCCAGGGTATGGAATCTGGGGGTGCCAGGAAGCTGTAGTAGTGCCAGGGCATGACAGTGATGAAGGTGGGTATGAGGCAGAGGTGCCTGAGGCTGGGTGCGGTGGGAGCGGTATTCCCATGTGGGTGGTCCACAAACCCCACCCCATTTGATGTGAGGCCTGATGAGGTAATCTTAGAGGCAGGTGGGAGCTCCCGAAGACATGCCATTAATGGACTGGCTGGAGCACGTGCTTGCATGAGGTCCTGCCCACATGTTCAGGCCCTTGTCCCACCTTTTTTGCCATGTGGAGGGCCTCAGGGGTTGAGGTGTGGGGCCTGAGGGGTGAGTTCAGGGGCCTGTGACTATTGCTGGAGGCCCAACTGCAGCCCCCCCCCTCCCCCAGTTGCACAGCATGCAGCTCTGTGGGACACCAAGGGAGCCGCACCATCTGTGAAGTGCTCAGGAGCAGTCGTGCCACTAAGCAACATGTGCCAGTGCTGGCCGGTGCTGCAACAGCCACCAGGGCAGATCGCCCTGCAGTGGTCTGGGCCCTGTAGGTGCCAGGGTGGCTGTACAGGACAGCCTTGTCCTGGCCCACTTTGTCTGACTGTTTTTGCCATACAGCCCCTGCCAGTATTGCCTGATGCACACACCAGTGCCACAGGGGTGTGTGTTAGACGCCGTGGGGCACACCTGTTTGCCTGTTTTTATGGGCACTGTTAACCCATTTGCTGTTTCAGACCCATGCAATTTTTGTGGGCAAATATAGATTTCTGATGTTTTTTTTTTTTAATTTTACATTTTTATTTGGTACAGCACAAGTTAATACATCATTTTTCTTCTCCTGTACAATCAATGGCATAACATGCATCTGGCTGTATCCATCGGCCCATCATTTACCTAATTTCCATTTTATCTTTACTTTACATCACTTTACATTTTATACTTCTCTCCATGTACCTGTAAATTTTTATTTTATTCTAATGTTCCCTTTTTCTCCCCATCCCCCCTTCGATCCTGTGATTCACCCTTCCTCTTTTTACTATTCCCTTCTTTAAGCCTGAATAATTTCAACCCGTTAATTCGTTATCCACCCTTTGTAACCACTCATTGTACTTTTCCCATCTCCTTTGAAAGCTTTCAATACTGTGCATTTTATATGCAGTAATCTCACTCATCCTATAAATATAGGCTAGTCTACTTAATATCCTCTCAGGGACTGGTGCTCTCTCAGACCTCCATCCCTTCGCTATTTCCATCCGTACTCCAGTTGCAAGCATCTTCAACGTATACACCAGATCGCTTTTTGGATCTCCCCCCCCCCCCCATTCATTCAATAGCACTCCAGCTGGTGTGATAGCTCCTACCCAGCCCACCATCTCCCGTGTAAGGTCCACAGCTACGTTTGTTCTAGGACTGGGCAGCTCCACCACATGTGCATAAGCTCCCCCCTCTCTCCACACCCCCTCCAACACATTGAGTCTGTATATCTCCCCATCTTACACAATCGAACTGGGGTTAAAAACATTCGGAACAGCATCTTGTAACAATGTTCTTGGATTGCTGCCGAGACCACGGGTATTTTTACCACTTCATATGCCTCCGTGGCATAAATGTTCAGGGAGAGAGCCTCTTTCAATTGAAAGCAAGTTCTGCTACGAGGGGACATGGGATGAGGGTGAAGGGAGATAGATTCAGGAGTGATATGCGGAAATATTTCTTTACGGAAAGAGTAGTGGATCCGTGGAATAGTCTCCCAGTGGAGGTGGTAGAGATGAGGACAGTAACTGAATTCAAGAAAGCATGGGACCAACACAGAGGATCTCTAAAGGCAAAAAGTGGACTGTTGTAGTTGTTATGGAAGGACAGACTAGATAGGCCATGTGGTCTTTTTCTGTCGTCATATTTCTATGTTTCTATGTTTCTATATATTTTTTTCCCATCTCTGAGAATCCCATTGACCCCCCAAGTCCATCTCCAAGGCCTGCATATGTATTCCTTGGTCCATGGGTCCACTCAATGCTATTTAGAGCCCAGAAATTACAGCTCTTGATAAATCTCCCAACCTAAACATCTTCTCAAATTGTGCCTCTTTACTGCTCAAGCTTGAGTGGAGGAGTAGCCTAGTGGTTGGAGCAACTGCTTAGTACCCAGAAGATCAAGGGCTCAATTCCCACTGGCACTCCTTGTGACTTTGGGCAAGTCACTTTACCCTCCATTGCCTCAGAAGAAAAGGCTGGCATTCTACTTCCAGTAATACATTGCCAAGAAAACCCAGAGGTAGCTGGGTTGCTATGAGTCAACACTGACTTAATGGCACTCAAAAAAAAAAAAACTGCTCAGGCAATCTTTTATTTGTTTTCTCCACAGAAAGTGTGCCAATTGGAAATAACCATACCAATCACTCTTCTCTATTTGGAACTCTCGCTGAAGCTCCTCAAACTGCCTTAAAGGGCCCTCCTCAGATAATACCTGTCCCATACTGTACACTATAACCCTTTCTCATGCCATTTTTTGAAATATCCCAGAACTTTCTCCCACCAAAAATCCCTCACATTGTGTGTTCCGCTGTGCTGTAATATTTCCTCCCGCATGTGTTAGCACCTTATGTGTCCTGTCCCAGGTTCGAAGTGTACTTGTCATGTATGGGTTCTTATCTGAACCTCTTTCTCTCTCCTCCCTTCTCTTCCACATCAAATCAGTAATGTACTTTGGTCTTACCATCTCCTGTTCTATTCTACTCTATTGAAGCCCATCCGTCTCCAACCTCCACCTCCATTAACACTCGCAATTGTGCCGCCCCATAATACCTTGCAATCTCAGGGACCGCCAGACCTCCTTCCTTTTTCTCTCTATACATTATTTTCCTTTGCACCCTAGGGGGCCTGCATCTCCAAATAAAGGAGAAAATTCTTCTCTGCACCAGATTTAACATTGCAGTGGGGATCTCTATAAGCAAGGTCATAAACAGAAAAAGTAATCTGGATAATATATTCATCTTCACTATGGCAATCCTTCCCATCCAAGAGAAAATGGGTTTATCCCATCTTACTAAATACATTATCACTTTCTTTATAGTTGGCTCATAATTCAACTTGTATAGCTCAGACCCCTCTGCACTAATCTGGATCCCCAGGTATCTCACACTTTTATTAGCCCATTTAAATGGGAATGTGTTTCGAACCATACCCTCTTCCTGTGAGTCCAATCTTAATTTAGCACTTCTGTTTTCCCCATATTCATTTTGTATCCTGATACTGCACTATATTTCATAATCTCCTATACTAGCACTGGTATGGATTCCTTCGGTTGTCCTAATGTATACATCACATCATCCGCAAATAGTGAGATTTTATACTCCTTCTCACCTACCTTTATTCCATGAATTTCTTTATTATGTCTGACACTTTCGGCCAGTGGTTCTATCACCATTGCAAACAGCAACGGAGATATCGGGCACCCCTGCCTTGTACTTCTACCTAACTTAAATTGCTCTGAATATACCTCATTTATCCTTAGGTTCTCTGTAAAGAGCCTCTATCCATTTCTGGAAGTTCTCTCCCAGACCCATCTTCTTCATAACTGCAAACATGAAAGCTCATTCTACTCTGTCAAAGGCTTTCTCCGCATCCACTGCCATCATTATAGACGCTATCTGATCTCTACGTACTTGCCATATTAAATTCAACAATTTATGTACATTATCACTCGCTTGTCTACCCAGAATAAACCCTGCTTGATCCTCCTTTATCAACTGTGGGATATATTTCTGCAACCTGGCCACCAATATTTTAACTAGTATCTTAGCATCCAGATTTATAAGTGAGATGGGTCTATATCACTCACACTTCCCATGGTCCTTACCGGGTTTGGGTATTACTACCACCCCAGCTACCTCCATAGAGCTTGGAAGCTTTTCCCCTTTTAGTACTTCATTAAAGAGATCCCTCAGTATCGGACTAACATCGTCACAGAATTTTTTATAAAATCTGGCTGTAAATCCATTCAATCCTGGCGCCTTACCTTCCTTTAAAAAACTCTTTATAGCCTCTATTACTTCTTCTCTAGTGATCTCTCTATTCATCCACTTCTGTTGCTCTAAGTCCAATTGCTTCAATGTGATCTCTGCCAGGTACTGTTCTATATCCACTCCCTTTTCATTTTCTTCCGATTCATAAATCTTACAATAGTATTCCTGAAATACTTTTTGTATTTGTTCAATACCACTAACCCACCTTCCCTGCTCATCTTTTATTCTCAGGATCTGCTGTTGCATCCTTTTTTCCCTACATTTTCATACAAGATACCTGCCTGGTCTATTCCCCTGTACATAAAATTCATGTTTAAGTTGATTTAACTTAAAGGCCTCCTAATTCTTCCCGTAATTTTCTAATCTATTGCAGCCTCTTCCTTCCACCTCTCTGCTTATGCAGTGTCTCTTCTGTTCTCAACTTTTTTTTAACAATTCACGCTCTTTCTGTTCTTTTGCTCGCTTCCATCTCGCCGCCAGTGCTATACATTGCCCCGTACAACCGCCTTCAGCCCGCCCCATACACCGGCTGGCCTCACTTCACCCCCCCAATTGTGATCCACGTAATCCCTTATAGTGCTCTGAATACTTTTCTGCCCTTCCACCTCATCTATAAGGGACTCATTCAACCTCCAAAAATGCAGACCTCCTCCTTCTCTTTGTAACCTCAAAGAGGTTTTCACCGGTGCATGGTCTGACCAACTTATGGGTCCTATATCCACCCGCTTAACCTGTTCTATTAGCCTTCCATCCACCCATATCATGTCCAATCTACTGTAATTCTTATGTGGGTGTGAATAGTGTGTATACTCTCTCTTATTCCCCTGTATGTATCTCCAAACATCTACTGTGCCCAATTTATACAGCAATTACCCCAGCTTCTTGCTTACCCCCCTAGTACCTGTGAAACTTTTTAAATAGGTGTTAAAGCCAGGTGGCAGGTCAAAAGGCCATTTTGAAAGACTCCTTCTATCCAAGCAAGGACTGTTAATCACCCAGGAAGTTGGTCACAGCTTACCTCAGGAGCACAGGCATAAATAGTTCAGCCAGAGTTTTGTGATCCTCAGTCTTGAAGGACTACAAAAGGGGACTGCTACTTCTGGAGAGAGATCTGCAACAGTGAGTATATACTTCTGAGAATATTTCTGAAGGGAATTCTTTGGATTAAAGCTGATTAATCTGAACCCAGTGTATTTGTTAAATCAGTCAGGGCCTAGTAGCAGCAGTTTAAGTTAAAGTTTAAATTTAAAATATAGAAGAGAGCTTTCTGGTTAAATTTAGAACCCAGCAGAGAGCTTCCAGTTTAAATTTCATACTCATTCAGGGCCTAGCAGCAGCAAAGAGCATTAATTTAAATCAAATCAGAATATAACTTAGCATAAAAGGCAAAACAGAGTCAGTATTCATTGAACAAGAAATAAAGTCTTCTAGAGACCTTTACAAAGAGGCCTTCTACCTAGGGGGCAAGAGACCTGTAAAACGTTTTAAATAGGTGTTAAAGCCAGGTGGCAGGTCAAAAGGCTATTTTGTAAGACTCCTTCTGTCCAAGCAAGGACTGTTAATCACCCAGGAAGTTGGTCACAGCTTACCTTAGAAGCACAGGACAGGGTACTGTGCAGCAACCCTCTTTTAATAAGTCTTATTTCCCACCCTCCCTCCCCAACACCCATCCATCGTAGCTTTATAAATACTTAAACATCTTAAAGGGATAATCGTAGCTTTATAAGTATTTAAACATCTTAAAGGGAAGGAGCTGCTCTCAGGTGCAGCTCTTTATCCAAATCAGTCATACATTAAGGACCTGAGATTAATTAAGCTTCAGGTGAACAAGGTATATTAAACGTATTAGGTATACTTTTATTAGTATAAGTATCCACAGCAACCCTTAGTAAGTAAAGAACTTACAGACCTAAACACAAGCTTAAAACTAAGATGCAGATAGAAGTCCAGCAGCAAGATGGAGGCTTTCCAGTCTTTTGCATTGAGTGTCATATGTATGATTTTCTCCCAGTTGATGAGAGGTCTTACATGTGCACTAGGTGCAAGGAGCTCTTTGCTCTCAGGGAATGAGTCCATTCTCTAGAGTCTAGAGTAGCAGACTTGGAAGACATAAGAAAGACAGAGAGGTACATAGATGAGACCTACAGGGATATAGTCCCTGTTGCCATGGAGAAGAGAGGTCACGTGACAGGAGAGCATCACCCTGGTGTGGCAGGAAGTGATCCTGTAACTAGGACCTGTCTTCCAGGTGATGTAAAACCTTCTCGCACTGAGGAAGTTTCTCCAGGGCCATATGCCCAAGAGGGAAGGGTTAGGACAGCCGTTGTAGTAGGTGATTCCATCATTAGGCATGTAGATAGCTGGGTGGCTGGTGGACGTGAGAATTACCTGGTAGCATGCCTGCCTGGTGCAAAGGTAGTGGACCTCAGGTGCCACCTAGTTAAGGTCTTAGATAGTGCTGGGGAGGATTCTGCTGTCTTGGTACATGTCGGTACCTATGACATAGGAAAATGTCGTATGTAGTTTCTGGAGGCTAAATTTAGGCTTTTAGGTAGGATGTTGAAATCCAGAACTTCCAGGGTAGTGTTCTCTGAAATGCTTCCTGTTCCACACGCAGGACACAAAAGGCAGGCAGAGCTCCGGAGTCTCAATGCGTGGATGAGACAATGGTGCAAGGATGAGGGTTTTGGATTTGTTAGGAACTGGGGAACATTCTGGGGAAAGGAGGAGCTCTTCCGAAGGGATGGGCGTGAAGCGGGATGGAACCAGGCTGCTGGCATTAACATTTAAAAAGGAGATAGAGCAGCTTTTAAACTAGATAATGGGGAAAGCCGTCAGTCACCCAAGAGCGCATGGTTTGGAACAATGTATCCTTGAAGGATACTACCAAAAGCAGAGAGGTTCCAAAAAAGAGTAAAGTAGCCCAAATGCCCTTGAGTATGGAGCAGACAGAGCTTAAAGATTCCAAATTACCCATGCCTACCAATAGCCAGATTAATATGAATAAAATACAGTCTCTAAAATGCTTGTATGCAAATGCTAGAAGTCTAAAAAATAAGATGGGAGAGTTAGAATATATAGCACTAAATGAGAGGTTAGATATGATTGGAATCTCAGAGATATGGTGAAAGGAGGACAACCAGTGGGACACTGTGATACCTGGGTACAAACTATATCGTAATGATAGAGCTGATCAAATTGGTGGAGGGGTTGTGCTCTATGTTAGAGAGGGCATTGAGTCAGAAAGGATTAAAGTTTTGCAGGAAAAAAAATTTGTTGTAGAATCTCTATGGATTGAAATTCCATGTAAAAAAGGGAAGGTGATGGCAATGGGATGTACTATCGACCGCCTGGCCAGAATGAACAAATGGATGATGAAATGCTCAAAGAAATCAAGGAAGCTAACAAAAGTTACAGCACAGTAATAATGGGTGATTTTAATTACCCCAGTATTGACTGGGTCAGTGTCACAGCAGGACATGCTAGGGAGATAAAGTTCCTAGATGAAATAAATGACTGCTTCTTGGAGCAGCTGGTTCATGAACAGACCAGAGGGGAAGCCATATTAGACCTAGTCCTTAGTGGAACACCAGATCTGGTGCAAGAGATAAGGGTGTTGGGGCCACTTGGCAATAGTGATCATAGCATGATCACATTTGATTTAAGTAGTGGAGGAGGGATGGTAAGGAAATCCACAGTACTACCTTTTAACTTTCGAAAGGGAGACTATTATAAAATGAGGAAAATAGTTAAGTAAAAACTAAAAGGAGCAGTTGCAAAGGTTAAAATTTACATCAAGCTTGGGTGTTGTTTAAAATACTATCTTGGAAGCCCAGACTGGCTGTATTCCATGCTTTAAGACAAGAAGAAGGAAGTCCAAAAAACTGTCAGCATGGTTTAAAGGTGAGGTCAGAGAGGCTGTTTTTGCCAAAAATGCATCTTTCAGGAAATGGAAAAAAGAGCCAAATGACGAAAACTGGAAACAGCACAAGTACTGGCAAGTTAAATGCAAGGCATTGATAAGGCAGGCAAAGAGAGAATTTGAGAAGAAGCTTGCTGCAGAAGCAAAAATGCATAATTAACATTTTTTTCAAGTACATTCATAGCAAAAAACCTGTGAGAGACTTAGTTGGTCCATCAGATGATAGAGGGATTAAAGGGACACTAAGAGGCGACAAGGCGATAGCAGAGATACTGAATGAATTCTTTGCTTCGGTATTTACTGAGGAAGATGTAGGGATGTTACCCATGACTGAAGTGGTATTTAAAGATGCGGAAGAATTGAAGGAAATATCGATACATCGGGAAGATGAATTACAACTATTTGATAAACTGAAGAGTAGCAAATCACCTGGACCGGATGGTATACATCCAAGGGTGTTGAAAGAACTGAAATATGAAATTGCAGACCTGCTATTAGTAATCTGTGAACTATCATTAGAATCATCTGTAATATCTTAAGATTGGAGGATGGCCAGCGTAACGCCAATTTTTAAAAAGGGTTCCAGGCGTGATCCGAGCAACTACAGACCGGTGAGCCTGACGTCAGTACTTGGAAAACTGGTAGAAACCATCATAAAGAACAAAATTGCTGAACATGTAGATAATCATGGCTTAATGGGAGACAGCCAACATGGCTTTAGACAAGGAAGATCTTGTCTTACTAATCTGTTATGTTTTTTTGAAGGTGTGAATAAGCAGGTAGACAAAGGTGAGTCAGTGTATTTGAACTTTCAGAAAGTCTTTGACAAGGTCCCTCATCAGAGACTTTTGGCAAAAAATAGAGTCATGAGATAGGAGGCAGTGTACTATTGTTGATCAGGAACTGGTTAAAAGAAAGCAGAGGGTAGGGCTAAATGGCCAATTTTCCCAATGGAGAAAGGTGAATAGTGGTGTACCCCAGTGATCTGTGCTGGATCCACTGCTTTTTGACATATTCATAAATGACCTGGAAAAGGGAATAACGAAAAAAGTTATCAAATTTGCAGATGGCGCAAAACTATTTAAAGTTGTTAAAATCCATGAGGATTGTGGAAAATTGCAAGAGGATCTTGATAAATTGGAAGACTGGGCATCAACATGGCATATGAAATTTAATGTGGACAAGTGCAAAGTTATGCACCTAGGGAAGAACAACCCAAACTATGGTTACACGATGCAAGGTTCCACATTAGGAACCACCACCCAGGAAAAAGATTTAGGTGTCATTGTGGATAACATGTTGAAACCCTCCACCCAGTGTGCATCGTAAGCCAAGAGAGCAAATAGATTGCTAGGTATCATAAGGAAAGGAATGGAAAATAAAACAAAGCATATTATAATGCCTCTGTATCGTTCCATGGTACGACCTCACCTTGAATATTGTGTGCAATTCTGGTCGCTGTATCTTAAAAAGGATATAGCGTTATTAGAAAAGGTTCAGAGAAGAGCCACCAAAATGGTAAAGGGGATGGAAGGAAACCCCTATGAAGAAAGGCTAAAAGGTTTAGGGCTCTTCATTCTGGAAAAGAGATGGCTGAGGGGAGATATGATAGAAGTCTATAAATTAATAAACGGAGTGGAACGGGTAAACATAGATCGATTGTTTACATTATCAGAATATAGAAAGACTAGGGGACATACAATGAAGCTACAGGGTAACCTATTTAAGGCAAATAAGAAACTATTTTTTCACTCAACGTAACATAGTAACATAGTAAATGATGGCAGATAAAGACCAGTATGGTCCATCTAGTCTGCCCAGTACAATGTCAAGAGTAGGTACACCTGCCGCTCTGTGCAGGCCATCCCTCCCCATGTCTTTGCTTAGGGGTGAACCCACCACTCCATGTAGGACACCCCTATTTGTTGAGGAATTTGATGGTTCCGTTTATTTTGATATTTTCTTGTTGCTGTAAAGGGATACACTGTGTCTGTCCCATGTCCTTTTGAACTCCGTCACTGTGTTTGCCCCCACCACTTCCATCGGAGGGCATTCCAAGCATCCACCACCCTTTCAGTGAAAAATATTTCCTGACATTGTCTTTCAATTTACCACCTTGTAGCTTCATGTTATGCCCTCTAGCTTTGCAGCTTCTCCGTCTTTGGAAGAGGTTTGTATGTTCATTATTTAATCAAACTCTGGAATTTGTTACCGGAGGATGTAGTAAAGGTTGTAAGTGTAGCTGGGTTTAAAAAAGGTTTGGACAAGTTCCTGGAGGAAAGGTCCATAAACCATTATTAAAAAGGGACCCAGAATATCACTGCTTGACCCAATACAAGCATTGTGGAACCTATGTCTTTTGGGGAAACTGCTAGGTACATGTGACCTAGACTGGCCACTGTTAGAAACAGGATACTGGGCTTGATGGACCTTGGTCTGACCCAGTATGGCATATCTTATGTTCTTATGTTTTTATGTACCTTACCTGTTGCCTCCCGTAGTATCTATTCTGGGGTTCAGGGTTGCATTGAAATCCCCTCCTAATATCACCGGGCTTTGCATATATGGCTCTACCACCTCATAGAGCTTCCCATAAAACCTCCCTTGCTGTGTGTTTGGCACATATATACTCCCTACTACTATGGGCCTCCCTACTATTTTCCCTTTCCAGAAAATAAACCGCCCTCCTGGGTCTCTCTCCACATGCTCTTCTTCCACACTCAACTCTTTTGCAAATACAATTCCCATTCACTCCCTCTTTGGCAAATCCCGGTTATGGGCCAGATAAACGTTGTCATATTCTTTACTCATCAACCATTTTTCTTGTACTTTTTTTAAGTGTGTTTCTTGTATAAGTACAACATCTGCTCTCGTTATGCTGCCCTCTTTTTTGTAGGGCCTGCCTTTTATACCAGGAATTGAGGACTTTCACATTTATGATTACAATCTCACATTCATCAAGCTGCTTTTGCTTACTACCCATAACTTCAAATCGCTGTACCTCCTCTTCTTACATACACAGGATCCAAGTACCTCCCCTCTTCCCACCCCTCCCTCCCCCCTCTTAGTTCCCTCCCTCCTGACCTCGCCCTCCCCTCCTTTTTACTACCATTTAGTAGCTTTCACTTCCTCAGTGGCATCACTTTCCCCCTCCCACTCATGATACATAGCTCACATCATACTCTCTTCTTATCTTAATCTCCCCTCTTTCTTATCCTTGCTCATTTTACCTTACCCCCCTCTTCCACTTCATATGATACACTCAGTCCATCTTTGCATCTTCTTTAACCTTGCTGTTGTCTTCCGTTCTTTTTTCATTTCTCTCACCTCTGCTTATTTACTCAGGCCCATGTCCTTTCTCTTTTGCATTACACGTTTACTTTTCCTCTCTTTACCCTCCACTTTCTGCCATCTTGTACTCTGTCCATTCACAGGTTTTCTCATTTCTCTGACCTCTGGTAAACATTACTCCTGCTTCCTTCATCTCTGCCGCCAACAGAGTTGCTGTTAATGCCCACCTTGTGATACTATGGCTGGTAAACACATTTCCTGCTGGGTACAACCATTTGTATTTAATATTCTCTCAGCCTCCTTATAAATCTTCTCCATTCTCTTCTGCATTGTAGCATGCCGCAGCCAAGTCTACAAAAATTGCCACCTTGTTTTCTTTCCACCCAAGAGGACTTGCTCCCCTCACCTTATTAATGATTTTTCTTTAGTTTTAAAGTCCTGGAGGCATATAATAATATTTCTTGGTGCCTCTCCTCTCCTTGGGCCGAGCTACGATGCGCTCTTGTCTATTTTCACTTCCTGTGCCTTCCCTCTGTCCTCAGGGTCCTCCAGCACCGCCATACATATATCTCGTGTCGTCTGCTCACAGTCTCTATATTCTTCACTTTCTGGCACCCCCTTTATTCTCAAATTTTGCCTTCTTGCCCGGTTTTCCAAGTCTTCAAGCTTCAACTCAATCTGTTCTTTTGCAACTTCAAGCTGTTCACTGCTTTGTTTATTGCACTCATATTGCTTCGCACCTCTTCTATTTACCCTTCCGCCTCCTCCACTCTTTTCCCCAGCTCCTGCACATCAGTGCAGAACTCCATTATGGCTGCCTCAATGTCCGTTCTGCATCCCGCCATTTCTGATTGCAGCTCACCGAACCAGGACCACAATTTTTCTTTGTACCACAGCACTTTTACTCTGCACCTCTTCCAAGGTACCCATCTGCTCTTCAGACTCGGCCTCCATATTCGCCTCACCTCACATTTTTTCTTCTTCTTTCTGCTCACCTCGTACCGCTGCGAATGTGTACTCTCTTATGTCTGCCATTTTTTTCCTGTCATCATTCCACAAGCCTCTGCACCCTCTAACCAATACAATCCTCTCTGGGGTATTTGGTTCACTTTTATAGGGGAGATTAGTTACTTTTGTGGGCATGAACGGTGGAGCTCTTTTTCAGCCATCCATGCAGTTCGGTGACATCAATGGAAGTCCTCTGGTGTTTCAAGTGTGTGCCTTATATGGCTGTGACCCACAGCAACCCTGACCAATACCGGACCAGAACATATGTATAGCACTACAGGAGAGATGCAGCACTGCAACACCACATGTTCGGGGTAGGCCATGCAAGCTAGAGCCAAATATACAGGCAGAACAACCAGCACAGTAGCAAGAGACAGATCCAATACCCAGGGGGAATGGGAAGGAGGCACATGGGAGGGGAGCCAGGCACATGTGGCAGTGGCACAGCCAGCAGTCTACAGCTGTGCTATGACCAGGGCGAAGGTGGCTGCCTGCTGCACATACGCAGATCATATGTGCCAGGCAGAGGAAGCAGGATGGTGAGAGGAGCATGGTCCAGAGACAGCCATGGATGTGATAGACACTGATGAGGGGCATGGAGGGACTCATGACAGGGATGGTAGGGAGGCACAGCAGACAGACCGCATGAATAGGGCTGCATGCGACAGCAGACCCAGATGGAAAAAGATTGGGAGTGGGACGTGCTGTGTGCCACATGCGGTGATGGCCATGATGGGGCTGGCAGATGATCTGTCGCACTGCACAGCACCAAACAGATAGAAGGAGGGAGAAGGGGATCTGAGAGTGTCCACCAGTGCCGATGTCACAATAGGCATGGAGGGAGGAGACAGATGGAATAATAGGAGTCCCAGGCATATGACACATGTGAACTGGATGAGCCAGTGCACCATAGGGGGGGACGGCTGCGGCATGGCATTGGTGGAGGCAACGGAAGGAGTGGGGCAGGGGCCACATGCTGCCACAGACAACTTCCAAGGGTTGAAGAGCAGAGATGGCATCAATCTGTCCAAGAAAGGTCAAAGCGTCTTCAGTAGTAGACTGGCTAATCTACTGAAGAGGGCTTTAAACTAGATTCGTTCGGGATGGGTGAAGAAAGCCCCCAGGTAGGTGAAAGCCCCCAGGTAGGTGATATATTAAATACCTTTATGGAAATGGGTAACGGGGTAACATATAGAAAGCAGTGTGTATAAATGTCTGTAGCATGGGAAATAAGATCCCTGAAGTTGAAGCTTTGGTGGGAGTGGCTGACTTGGATTTAGTGGCAGTTACAGAAACATGGTTCACAGAAAACCATGACTGGGATGTAACTATACCTGGCTATTCTTTATTCAGAAAGGACAGGGTAGGAAGAAGGGGAGGAGGAGTGGCACTATATGTAAAAACTACTATTAAAGCTTTGGAATTACAGAGCTTAAAAGGGAGAGAGGAGGCATTGTGTGGTAAAACTAGAAAGAGGGAAAGAGAAATCTGTTTGCATTGGTGTGATATACAGACCTCCCTCACAAGAGGAAGAGGTGAACAGAGAGTTAATTGCTAGTAAAGGGGAAGTGCTACTGATACAAGATTTCAATATGCCAAATGTTGATTGGCACATTCCTGCTGCAGTATCTTCTAGAAGTAAGGAGATCCTGGATTCTCTACAGGGAGAACTATTCAGGCAATTGGTAACAGACCCCACACGTGAAGGGGCCATACTGGACTTGGTGCTTACCAATGGTGAAAGTGTTTCTGATGTTGTAGTGGGAGATCATTTTGCATCCAGTGATCACCAGATGGTGTTGTTCAGTATTAGGACTAGGGCTGTTAGAATCCATTCAAAGGTGAGGATCTTAGACTTTAGGAAGACTAATTTTGCCAAGATGGGCCAATACCTCAGGGAGTCGTTAGCGGGATGGGAACAGCTGGGGGATGTAGAAAAACAGTGGGCAAAACAGAAAGGGGATATTTTAAGGGCAACCAACCTTTTTGTTAAAATGGTAAATAAAGGTACAAGGAAAAGGAGACCGCTATGGCTTTCGAAAAAAGTAGCTGAAAAAGTGAAGAAAAAGAGGGAGGCCTTTATGAAATACAAGAGATCACAGTGAGAGGAAGACAGGCATCTATATTTGGAAAAACTTAGAGAAGCTAGCAAAGTAGTCAGGAAGGCAAAGATTCAAAAGGAGGAGGAAATAGCCAATGTAATAAAATGGGGAGATAAGACATTTTTCAGATATGTTAATGAGAAGAGGAAGGGCAAAAGTGGTATTTTCACACTCAAGGGTGCAGGGGAGGAATATGTAGAAGCTGATAAGGATAAAGCGGAATTGCTTAACAAATATTTCTGTTCTGTGTTCACAGATGAAAAACCATGAGCAGGACCTCAGAAAACACCCATAAACAGGAACAGAAGCGAGGGACATCTTGAACAATTTTCAGAAGACTGTGTTCATGAGAAACTAGCTCAACTTAAAGTAGACAAAGCGTTGGGACCGGATGGGATACACCCTAGAATACAGAGGGAACTTGGGGACGTTCTAGCAGCTCCAATGACTGACCTTTTCAATGCCTCATTGGAGTCGGGAGTGGTGCCAAAGGACTGGAGAGAGGCTCATGTGGTGCCTTTACACAAAAGCGGAAGTAAAGATGTGGTTGAAAACTACAGGCCGGTTAGTTTAACTTCGGTGGTGAGTAAATTATTGGAAGCGCTGCTGAAAGAGAAAATAGTGAGGTTTCTGGAGTCCAGCGGATTACAGGATTCGAGACAGCATGGATTCACCAGGGGCAGGTCTTGTCAGACAAATCTGATTGATTTCTTTGACTGGGTGACCAGGGAGTTGGACCAAGGGAGAGCCCTAGATGTGGTGTATTTAGATTTCAGTAAAGCCTTTGACACTGCTCCTCACAGGTGACTTATAAACAAACTGAGCACCCTAGGGATGGACCGTTGTATCTTAGTAAAAGGGGTCAAATTGGAGAGGATGTCTCCGGAAGTGGAGTGGGGTTCCAGAGGACGCGGAGTGGAGCCACAATGGGAACCCCGCAGAAGCGCGGTTTTGTTTCTACGTTTTTGGCATTTCTACAAGGTCCTTCGTCGAAGAGAAGGTTAGAATATGCACAGGTTTTTAGATTCTAGCCAAAGTTTATTTAGTCTATCTTGTTCTTTACCTACTTATTTGTTGCTCTGCTGAGTTGCTTTGTCAATAGGTACTGGTGGAAGGGGGCGGTCCTTGCCTATTTATACCAGAGAGAGAAGAGCTGTGATGTCATTCAGTCTCCAAGGCTGCTGGAGGAGATTCTAAACTCTATGGTTCCAGGACTGGACTAGAGTTCCTTAAGGAACAACAATTAGCAGGTAAGTCTAATTAATTCTTCTTGCTGTTTTCAGTATGGCCATTCCTTCCATGGGAGACGGAGGCAGATAAAGACTAACATGGCTCATCCAGTCTGCCCAGTAACATTAGGTTCATAATTACTACTGTATGCGGGATACCTTTCCCAATACACTATTTAGAAATGTAAAGCTGAGAGGAAATGTCATCACTCAGCATGACGGCTGTCTGAGTGCTGAACTCCCGAGCCATCCCTACTAAAGCGAGCAGAATTGTCCTCCCACTGGAGTTGAAAATCGAGCGAATAGTTGCCCCAAGCTGCACGGAAGCCACAGTGCCGGTACTGACAACTCGCCAGCACATGGCGGATCTGCACGACTTTGCTTATACAGGAGCGGGCTCAAAAGAAGGAGAAGTGAAAATGGCCGCCGAGAGCATGCGAGAACTGGAAATGGTGGATCAGGAAGGAAAAGGCGGCAGAGAGCACGGTGCAGAGCATGGAGAGATCACCATTCCTCAACTTACCAGAGCTGCGGGAGTGGTTTGCGGAGCTAAAGCAGGAGCTGCTTGCGGTGAAATCGGAGCAGGGTGGATTAAGGGGACAGCAGTGGGCAAAATGAAAGAGGAGCTGGGGCCATTAGGTTGCTGCGTGGGTGAGCACGACGACCAGCTGGAGTACATGGTTCAGATGCAGAAGGAGTTGGCTGAAACCCTGCGGAAAAATGAGGAGTGGAAGCAGAAATTTTTAATTTAAACTGGAGGACTTGGAAAATAGGACTCAGGGAAATAATCTCTACATTCACGGCATCCCTAAGGTCCTGGATATCCAGGACAGCAGGAAAGTGGCGGAGATGGTCTGCTCAGAGGCTCTAAGAAAGGGGGGTGAAGGAGAGATCCCGGACTGTATAGAGTTGGACAGAGCCCATTGGATGCTGGGTCTGGCCAGAACCAATCAACCCAGAGACATGGTGATCTGTCTGAAAGACTATAGGATTAAAGAGAGGATAGCCATCCAGATGCGGGGGCTTAGTGCTTTGAATGGCAGGACTACAAGTTGGCTCTGTTTGCAGACTTGTCAGCGGGCACATTACGACGACGCAAGGAGATGCTCCTAGTCACCAGGGCACTCAGGAGAGTGGAGTTAAGTTACTGCTTGGGTTAGAAATTGGTTGGGTGGGAAGCGACAAAGAGTACAGGTAAATGGAGCTCACTCTGAGGAGAAGGATGTTACCAGTGGTGTGCCCCAGGGATCTGTCCTTGGTCCGATTCTTTTTAACATCTTTGTTAGTGATATAGCGGAAGGGCTGTCAGGTAAGGTTTGCCTCTTTGCGGATGATACCAAAATCTGCAATAGAGTAGACACCCAGGAATGTGTAGATTTTATTTATTTATTTACATTCTCTTATATACCGTGCTATTCTGCATCAGTGTGGTTTACATTGAACAAACTGAAATTACATTGAACAGGGCATTATAACTTGGAGATAACTATTTTACAGGGAACATGGGCTATGGAAGGTTAAGTGGCTTGCCCAAGACCACAAGGAGCACCTGTGGGACTTAGAAACCCCAGTCCTTCCGGCCCAAGGTTGCTGTCCTCTAGTGGGATTTGAATCCCTGACCTTCTAGCCTGAAGTACCTCGTCCCAACCACTAGGCCACTCCTCCACTCCAACGCATAACACGAGGAGGATCTAGCTAAGCTTGAAGAATGGTCTAGAATTTGGCAGCTGGGATTTAATGTTAAAAAATGTAAGGTCATGCATTTGGGCTGCAGCAATCCAAGGGAGCAAGATAGTATAGGGGGTGAAGTACTTTTGTCCACTAAAGAAGAGCGGGTCCTAGGTGTGGTTGTATCTGATGATCTTTAAGTAGCTAAACAGGTAGAAAAGGTGACGGAAAAAGCTAGATGGATGCTTGGGTGCATACGGAGAGGAATGGCTAGCAGAAAAAAGGAGGTGATAATGCCTCTCTATAAGTCTTTGGTGCGACCTCATTTGGAGTATTGTGTACACTTCAGGAGACCGCACCTTCAAAAGGATGTGAACAGGATGGAGTCAGTGCAGAGGGTGGCTACTAAAATGATTAGTGGTCTTCATTATAAAGCATAAGAGGACAGACTTAAGGATCTTAATATGCACATCTTAGAGGAAAGGCGGGATAGAGGTGATATGATTGAGATGTTTAAATACCTCCATGGTATAAATGTTCAGGGAGAGAGCCTCTTTCAATTGAAAGCAAGTTCTGCTGAGGGGGGACATGGGATGAGGGTGAAGGGAGATAGATTCAGAAGTGATATGCGTAAATATTTCTTTACGGAAAGAGTAGTGGATCCATGGAATAGTCTCCCAGTGGAGGTGGTAGAGATGAGGACAGTAAATGAATTCAAAAAAGCATGGGACAAACACAGAGGATCTCTAAAGGTAAAAAGTGGACTGTTGTAGTTATTGATATGGAAGGACAGACTAGATAGGCCTTATGGTCTTTTTCTGTTGTCATATTTCTATGTTTCTATGTTTCTAACTTGCCCATGTGTGGGAATGCCTGTGCAGCAGCCTCATCACCCTTCGGGACAGGAACATCCATGGGCCTGTGAATGAGGTGCCTGAGGGCTGCCATGCGTGACCTGTGTGGCTGGACAGACCCATGCTGGGGGTAGTCATGTGCATGTTGTGCACCATGTGTTTGTTCTGTCTCCAATACAACTGCCACATGTGCAGCACTGGCAGCAATCAAAAGGTGGGTGACAGATGCACCAGGGAAAGGTAGACTGTGTGATGTGTTTGTTCCAACTACGGCTGCTGTAGGCCTGTAGGTGTCCAGCCACGTGAGCCCTTCTGCACGGCCCTGTTGCAGACTGCTACAAGTCACATGTTATGGCATAAATAGGGACTGGAGGGGCCCCACATGTGGCCGGATGGTCACCACAACCCTGGGACAGGGTTGCCAAAATGTTTCTGAGGGTAGGTCCCGAACCCTGGTCCGAGAGGCAGTGCCAATATCAGCGGGCCCTGATGGCTCACTGATGTGCACAATGTGCCTGGCAGGCAATGTGCATGTTGCACAGATACATGGCCCAGATACCCAGGCCCTGTCATGCATCTGCCCTACCCCATGCACTGGTGTGTGCATCGGGCGATACTAGCAGAGGCTGTATGGCACAGGCAGTCAGACAAAGTGGGCCTGGACAAGATTGTCCTGTATAACCATCCTGGCACCTGGACTGTGAACCCTGGTGCATGTCTGTGACAGCATCCAGTTCCTCACTATCCTCTAGGGTTGGCTAAGGCTCTGCTGGCAGTGGCTGCTGGTGCCAGTGAGCATAATTGTGCAGCACACAGCATGCCACAGCGATCTGGCACACCTTGGCAGGCCTGTAGAGAAGCTCCCCTCCAGACTGGTCCAGGCATCTTAACTGGCACTTCAGCTGCCCAACGGTGTGCTCAATGATGTCCCGTGTGGTCCTGTGTGCAGAGTTGTACTGCTGCTGTGCTGGGTTGCTAGGGCTGAATATGGGTGTCAGCAGCTAGTCACATAGGGGGTATCTCTGGTCACTGCAATGGGAGACAGAACATCATACCATTTAGCAGCTGGTATGCCAGCATGGGGGTATAGCAGAGAGCAATCACAGAATGGCAACCACAACCCAGGGTCACACAAATGCACCCTGAGGAGCCCAAATAAAATGAATCAGTACAGTCATCCAGGTGGGAAGTGAGCCCAGCACCCTGAGCAGTGGGGGTGAAGCACAGAACCACTAGGCCAGAGATGAGAAGACTCCCAGGTGCTTGGAAGCGAGAACAGAGCAAGTCAAAGGGGAGGAACAGTGTGAATGGTATAGGTACAAAATGAAATAGTACAGTTCTCCAGGTGTCTATATATGTCAGTACTGGGAAAAATGGTAGAAACCATTTTAAAGGTGTGTCTCCCCAAGAACCAGATCCGGGAGATTAGAGCAGACTTGGAGGCACCGGTAGAGGAGACCTTGGTGTCCTCCACCCTTGATGTTTCTCTCTCCCTGAATGCGTGCTCTCCGCCAGCCACTTCGGGTTCCTTGGACACCTCCCCGGCGTAGGAGGTCGTGGGCCTACCGGATGTGGGTGCGTCTGCTTCCTCGGAGTGGGGGCCGTCGGAGGAAGGAGTCGGAGGTCAGTCGTCGACGATCTTGACTGTGTTGCTGGGAGAGGCAGTGGATCCAACAGCGGGTGTTCCTGCTCAGGGGCTGAGCTGCGCTGATGGATTGAAGGAAGGTCCAGTGACTATAGTTTCTTCTAATACTCCTTTTTCCTTTGGAATTCCTCATCCTGCTTCTGTTACCCTGGATAACATCTGGGAAGCCATTGTTCATTTATCGCAGGTTGTCAGTCAACAATTGGCTCTATCTTCTACTAAAGTGACTGTTCTTGAAGAGACTGTGCTTAGATTAGACAAGGATTTGGTGGAAACTAATGAAAAGCTGGAAGTTGCTGATCAGAAGCTGAATCAAGTTTCTGACCTGATAACATTGCTCTTCAGTTGAAGTTAGAGACATTAGAAAATGCTGTTCGGTCTTCGAATTTACGTCTTTTGAATGTTCCTGTTATAACTGGTGTTGCTCCTATTGATCTTTTTATAAAGTATCTTCAGGAATCATTATCTGTTCCCTCTGATTTGATACCACCAGTAATGAAAGCTTACTATTTACCATTGGGTTAAAAAAGAGGGTAAATCTCCAGTTGTAAACTTGGATATGGAATTCCTTAGGGGTATGTTTACTAAACCGTCTTAATGTTACCAGCACTAGTTGCAGCGATAATGTGAAGGGTGCCATATAAGAAGTGGGCGTTCCGGCTGCAAGGTAGGAAGAATCTGTATCACGTGATAGTGGGCGCTGTGGCACGTTAACGTACGTTAATCCTAAGTTCATGTCAGCGCAGTGCTATAAGCTATAAAGATGTAGCCCACTGGTTACTGCAATGACTGTGGAAGCAGAGGTCATGGGTTTGATCCTGCAGAGGTGTTACCTAAGAAGGCTGTCTGAGGCATTACCTTCTAATTTAGATCAGTGCTGTCTGAGGCATTTCCTTTTTGTAATTTAAATCAGTGCTGCCAGCAACAACACCCTCACAGTGCCGTAACCTAAGGTGCTGAATAGGGCGCCCTATAAGGCACTCCAGAGGGCACAGTATAAAGTGCCCTGTCTGACAAGGCACCTTATAGTGTGCCCTATAGGGCAATTTATAGGATGCCTTATAGGGCGCGTTACTGGGTGCCGTATAGGGCACACTATGAGGCACCTTAGACTACGGCACTGTGAGGGTGCATTTTGCTGGCAGCACTGATGTAAATTAAAAGGAAAAGCCTCAGACAGCCTTACTAAATAACACCACTGTGGGATCCAACCCAGGGCCTCTACCTCCACAGTTATTGAAGTAACCAGTGGGCTACATCTCTACAACCACTACCACACCACTGGCTGGCTACAGAAAGACTGCAGGTCACCACACAAACTATCTGCTGTGGTTACCAGGATAGGGTAAACCCACCCATACCCATGATGCACTGCACATGCAGATCAGCAGTCTACAGCTGATCATAAGATGGGGTATGCACCACCACAGCACCTAGGCCTGGTAGGGGGAACTGACTGTGTGTGTTAATGGCACAGAGTAGCTACAGACCGTGACAGTGTGCGGGTCCTGTGCTCACCCTGAGGGTGAGGTGGGGCGCCCAGCACAAGGTCTGCAGCACCTGGCTTGGCTGAGATAGGCTATACAGCAGGTCCCCATCAGTGCCAGTGTGTGCTAGGTTCCTTGCCGACACACCCAGGATACACATGTGTCCATCTGTATTTCCCAGTCACGTCTAGCCCTTGTGGACTATGATGCACCCAGAATAGTGCATATCCTGTGTGGGTGCCATGGTTACATGCTATAGGTGAAAGGGGGTGTTTAGACACAAAAGCAGAATATGTAGCACCACCCAACCCTCCCTCTGTGGCCCAGGGTGGGGGACAGGATCTCCCAGCAAAAGATCCATATTCTACATCTCTGCAATGGTGGCAGTAGTGGGGACCATCAACAACAGTCCTGCTGGGGAATGGGCACCCTATAGGGCAGTGAATGCAGATCTGTACACATCACATAAGGCACTAGCAGACAGGCAGAACTCTGGAAAAACTCAGCTGCCCCCCCATCACTATCTGACATTCACCAGCAGAGGGCACAGTCAGTTTCCACCCTGCAAGGTGTCCCAGCCATACACATGATAACTGCAGACAGTCTGCTAGCTAGTACATAGTGCATGTTCTTGGAAGAACTGTGTGCACCCAAAAATGGGATGTGAGCACACACATCAAGCAGTATGTCAGTGATTGGGCCCCAGAAAAAGAACCCATAAATATCACTTGAGAGAAACGCTGTATAGCACTATGGGGGAACCTAGCCATGCCGTGCCCACTGCTCAGTCAGGGTGAGAGTGACCTCCCAGCATGACATGCCATGGCCACCCTGTCCGTGCAGGTGGGGGTCGGGCACTACAATGTCCCAGCCATTGCCCTATGCCCTGTGAAGATGCATCCTGCCCATGCCACCCTGTCCAGGCCATACCCACAGTACCTTGCCCCTCATTATGCACATTGGCAGGCTAACACTGGAAACAGTGCAAGCAGTGTGGGCTCAGTAAGGTGTAGGAAGCCACAATACACTGGATAGACATACACATACTCCCACACCTATGCCAGCTTTGTGCAACTATAGAGGTTTGTGGCAGCCCTGGCCGCCACACCAGTCCTGGGCACAGTGCGGGCATTGCCATGGTACGCAATACTGTTGGGGTCACTCCCCGGGGTGGTAAACACTGTCAGAAGCACAAACTGAAACACACTCCACAGATATCATAAAGGTTGCTATGATGTATCTCTGACAACAAATCGTGTTTAACCTAGGATTTGTTATCTGACATTAATCATAGCAATCTTTTGATATCTGTGGAACATGTTCCCAAGTTTAGGACGGCATTGCTAAGGTATGCAGGTGCCAGTATTGGGAGATGCTGCTCTGCGCAGGGCCCAGCAGCCTGACTCTCCATGAGGCTTTGGATAGTGGGGCCTGTGGGTGTGGGTGTTTGTGCCCCTGTTGGCCGCTGCTCTAGGGCAGAAGTTCCCAACTCCAGTCCTGGTGGGCCAAACACTGTTCAGGTTTTCATGCTGTCCCTAATGAATATGCATGAGATACATTTGCATACAATGGGGGCGGTGCATACAAATGCAGCACAGGCATATTTATTAGGGACAGCATGAAACCTGAATGGTGTTTGGCCCTCCGGGACTGCAGTTGAGAAACTCTGCTCTAGGGCTTGCACATGTTTATGGTGTCTGTGCTCTGTAGGGTAAAATATAGGAGTGTATGGCGTGTTTCTTTTATCTGCAATAACGGTTCCGTCATTCTTACCACGGTTTCGTACTGGGTAAAATATAGGGACATGGTTTGCAGGAGGCCAAGTATAGCATATCTTATGGTCTTCTATTCTTATGCATGGCTGTGTCTGCTGGTTGGATGGTCCCAGAAGCGCCTGTGGGGTGTTGTATGCCCTCAGCCCATCACATGTGCATGGGCACCCCCAAAGGCATCGGTGTGCCTCCTGTGTGGGATCTTGGACAGTGTGATGAAGTATGGTGCCCCTGCCTGGCACCTAACCAACTTTTTTCCCCTACCACCTGTGTGCCCCCAGAAGCCATAGCCTAATGGGGCCATTGCATGGGGTGGTATATCCCTGCCACTGGGTGGGTGTGGGTCACATCACTGCAGCTGTGGGGGGACCTGTCAGGACACCAGCAGTCAGCCCCTATGTGGCATACTCTCACAGTAACACAGGACACAGCTGCCTCCCTCCGCCATGGCAGTAGATGCACCATTGTACTGATGGCCAGTTCTGGACAGATCCCCAGGCCTACACATGCAGATCTCTTGAAATGTGCACCACACATGGGTCCACCACATTCCACCATGCATGTGTGTGCTCTGTGGCATGACCGTGAGGCCCCATGCTGCCCACCTGTAGCATACTCCCCCCATATTGTGCACCATGCTTCCCAGTCATTGGGTGTCTGTGCGTGCATCCACCTAGTAGCCAACTGCCTGTGATGTGACCCCTCTTGAACTGTGCTTGGAGCCCGGACTGGCTCATGATGTATGAGTTATGGCAGGATCCAGGGTACTCACTAAACCTCACTAAACACTCTAGTGACCACACAAATGTATCTGATGGAATGCATTAAAAATGCAACATGTAACACTCTCGAACGAAGAATATGTATATATGTAAATATAATATCTGTAAATATGTTAAGTATTTAATCTTTCATCACCCATGTAAAAAGTTGAAGACATCCTACCCTATTTACGGATGTTGATAAGTTACTTGTTTGTATAAGTTGTAATGTAACGTTCCAGTTTTTGTTTGATGTAAACCACTTTGATTCTACTGAAAGGCGGTATATAAAACTGACCAATAAATAAATAAATAAAATAAAATACTTGGCACAGACATCCATAATCGCCTCATGTACATTGCATACTACCTGCACGTTGACCGAGTGGAAAGCCTTGCAATTCCGATAGGCAGCCTCACTCTGTTGCAGGGGCTGGAGGGTGACATATGTGTCATCCACCATGCCAAGCATCGATGGGAACCCTGCAACAGCATGAAAGTCCTGTATGGTCTGGTGCCATTGCTGCTGTGCGTTTGGAAAGCTGATGGTCTGCGCCATGCACCTCAGGTAGGCACACAGGAACTGGGTTAGGCACCAAGATACTGCAGCTGGCTGAATCCTCCAGCAGCTGACAGCACCATCTGGAATGAGCCTGTCACCAGGAAGGCCAGCGCTGTTGTCACCTTCAGATGAAGCGGTATTGGCTGTCCCTGTGCGTGGTGCCTACAAGCCATGGCTCCAGCTGCTGGCAGAGGTCATGTATGACATCCCTGTCAAAATGGTACCTTGCCATACAGGCTGCATCAGACATGTTCATGTACCGGACCCTCTGCCTTGGGATACCTGCATTGGGCACCTCCTCTCCACTTCCTCAACACTATGGTCAGAGCTGTGCATCATGGATAGTGCGTACTATCTGCAGATTTTATGCATGCTGTCACACTCCAACCAGCTGGCCACCTCATTTTGTACACCCATTACACACATGGTCGTGGGTAACTGTGTTTTCTGGACAGCTGCCGGTGGCACCATCACTATCCAACACTGTGACAGTCCTGCAACAGTGACGTTCAGTCTCCAGGGTGTGTGGATGTGTCTATGGGATAAGCACAGAATTGCTGGGATGCATATTTCCAGATCTGTGCATGTCACGCACATGCATAGGCCCATGCTGCCATGCATGCGCAGGCCCACCAATGTCTGCACATGCAGCATAAAGGTTGTCTGCATATGCCCAGCCTGCACCATTTCCCATACCTTCATCATACAAACATATGGGTGCCTCATCCCGTGATAGCTCTGGCTGCAAACTATTGCTCCTCCATTGGCATTTCTCTCCATTACACCTGTAATGGGAGGCAAACCACTGTCCTCCTGCATCTTATGCCATTGCCATCTCCACTACTCTGTACAGTTGCATTCCCATGGGGCATTTGTAGCCAAGGGTGCGTGTGTGCATAGACGTGGGGTGGCTACAAAGGGACATATACATTGCCGCGTTATGACATGTATATCCCAGTCAACCCCATCCTTGACCTCTGAGCATTGCCAGTGTGTCACAGGCAATCCAGATAATGGCTACTAAGTTCATTACCTGGAAGGCAAGGTTCTTGGATGGTGAGGTGACTCTCATGCTAGAAATCATCCAGTGGCTGCCACAATTGGTGGGTGATGCACCCACACATGTGGGTGCCTATGAAAAACAGAAGCAGTGGCTTGATGTGTGTTGATGCATCAATGTCATTTATCACCAGAACCATGACATCGAGGATGTCAAGTAGAAGTGGTGGCAGGTATGCCATGACACTGCCCAGAAGACTTAGTGCTGGGCCCAGGATGCATATGAGAAGCAGCTATCAGATCTCAAACAGCATGTCCTTGCTACAATTGACCCAGCCACTGTGGAGGGTATAGGTCCTTTCGATATATCTCAGGTGTCCCAGGGGTAAGGTGCATGTGTTCTGTGTGTGTCCATGCTCTTTATCCCATGTCCACCCCTCCCACTGTGTGCATGAAAATGAGTGCACACAGCCACCACCAGTGGCTGACATGATATCCTATCCATGTTGCCTCTAACTGGCATATGCACATTGTGTGTGCCTGCTCCATTGGTGGTCTGTGTGTCAGGGACATTGGCAGCATGCCTGTCAGCTGTTGGTGGTGGGGCTGACTTCATGGGGCACCATGGTGGATGTCTGTGCACATGCCCCCATGGCCATCTGGGAATGCAACTGGTGTCAGTGTGTGTGCCTGACTGTGACAGCAGCTCCTCTGAGCCTGTGCAGCCTACTGGCACATCTGCATGGCTGCCACACTGCCACTCCTGTATTGTCTGCAGTGGCTGTTGAGGAGTCTGACCTCTCGATGTCTGTGTCTTCACAGATGCCAATGATGTAGCTCCACAGGCAGTGGAACCTGCTCTGCCAACAGTGTCCAGGGAGGATATCACAGAATAGGGGGATGGTGCCCATCCTGATGCACCACTGCCATCCCATGCTGGTGTCATAGTGCTGCAGCAGCTACCTGCTGGCCCTGGCCCAGTTGATATGGAGTTCCAAGTCCCCTCTTCATCACCTCCACCACAGCAGCCCATTGATGACGATGACCTGAGTGTGCCTACCTACAGGGGTGCACAGCAACCCCTTCATCATTGTGCTGAGCTTCTGCTTGCTCACAGCACCACTCAGCAGGCATGGCCAGAGCAACATCTGGAGCTGCTGCACTAGTCTATGACATTGCAGGAGAGGCATGTTGTGGCCACAGAGCAGCTGACCATGGCTACAAGCAGCCTATAGGTTACCATGGTGGAGATTCTGCTGGAGCTGTGCCATGTCCCTGGATAGCCTGTCCCTACTCTGCCCCATGCACACTCCAGTGTGCCTCCTGTGGGGACTGGGCAGGGGCATGGTGGAGCTTCTCCCATAGATGTAGCTGCCTCTGTGGCATGTGCACATGTGCCTCTACATCCTAGCTCCATTGGTGTCATGCCCTGCCACCACACTGGTACCTCCTCTCCTTGAGCCAGTTCCACTGGGCAGCTGCCCCTGGATGGTATTCCCCCATTCCATGAAAATATTGTGGAGTCAGGTGTCATGAGCTGTGACACCTCTGAGGCTGAGAATGCACCATCATGCATACCTGTGACTATGGTGACCGAGGCACAGGTGCATATGCCCTCAGGGAGTGGCAGGGGAATTGTGTAGCACCAGGGTTGTGGGTAGGCATGATTGGTGGGTGGGGGTTGGGCCCATGGAGATTCACACGAGGTATGGGTTAGGGCAGGGCTGTCTGTGTGACTTTATGGCATGTGGGTGGGACCACGGAATATCTCTCCCTCACACGTTTGGCCTTGGGTGGGTGCAGGGGACAGGGCCGGCCCGTCCATTGAGCAAGAATGTTTTTTGCACAGGGCCCCCCTCGTTTCAGGGGGCCCCGCGCAAAGAACATTCTGCTTTCTTTTTTTTAAAATTACATTTAAAAAAAAAAACTGTCTCTGGCTGCTGCCGCTGCCGCGTCCGTCGCAGCAGCGGCAGAATGGAGTGTCCCGCGGGGCCCCTTCTCCTCGTTGAGCCCTCTGCAAGGGCTTTCAGATTCGCGAAGGGAGAGTGCTCCCTCGCGTCTCTGTAAAGCCCGCAGGGGCTAATGGGAAATTTCCCATCAGCCCCTCGCGTCTAGGGGCAGATGGGAAATTTCCCATTAGCCCCTGCGGGCTTTACAGAGACGCGAGGGAGCACTCTCCCTTCGCGAATCTGAAAGCCCTTGCAGAGGGCTCAACGAGGAGAGGGGGCCCCGCGGGACACTCCATTCTGCCGCTGCTGCGACGGACGCGGCAGCAGCTAGAGCCAGGTTTTGTTTTTTTTTTAATTTGCGGGAAGGGAAGGGAAGGGAAGGGGGGGGGGGGTTAAGACTGGTAATGGGCTGGGGGGCTGATGGAGGCTGTCTGGAAATGGGGTGATGGGGGGTTAGGACTGGAAATGTGCTGGGGGGGTTAGGACTGGAAATGTGCTGGGGGGGGGTTAGGACTGGAAATGTGCTAGGGGGGGGTTAGGACTGGAAATGTGCTGGGGGGGGGTTAGGACTGGAAATGGGCTGGGGGGGGTTAAGACTGCTAATGGGCTGGGGCTGATGGAGGCTGACTGGAAATGGGGTGGGTGGTGGGGGGGGGTTAGGACTGGAAATGGGCTAGGGGGGTTAAGACTGGTAATGGGCTGGGGGTTGATGGAGGCTGACTGGAAATGTGGTGATGGGGGGTTAGGACTGGAAATGGGCTGGGGGGGTTAAGACTGGTAATGGGCTGTGGGCTGATGGGGGCTGTCTGGAAATAGGGTGATGGGGGTTAGGATTGCTAATGGGCTATGGGGGGGTTAGGACTGCTAATGGGCTATGGGGAGGGGTTAGGACTTGAGGTGGGCTGATGTGGTTAGGACTGGTAATGGGCTGTGGGCTGATGGGGGGGTTAGGACTGGCAATGGGCTATGGGGGGCTGACTGGAAATGGGCTGATGGGGTTAAGACTGGAAGTGGGCTGATGGGGGGGTTAGGACTGGTAATGGGTTATAGGGGGCTTAAACTGAAAATGGGTTGATGGGGGGCTAGGACTGGTAATGGGTTGGGGGATTGCTATGACTGGAAATGGACTGAGTGGACGGGGAGGCTTGAACTGCAAATAGCTGATGGGGAGGGAGCTTGGAATGGAATTGGGCTGTGAGGGAAGGGAGCTTGGACTGAAAATGGGCTGATGGAGCAGCTAGGATAGGACTGGAAATGGGCTGTTGGGGGGGAGCTAAGATTGGAAATGGGCTGTGGTGGGGGCTTGAATTGAAATGGACTCATGGAGGGGCTAGAACTGGAAGTAGGCTCATGGGGGGGCTTGGACTGGAATTGGGCTGAGTGGAGGGGAGCTAGGATTTGACATGGGCTGATGGTGGGGCTAGGAAATGACTAGAAATGGGCTGATGGGGGGCTAGGATTGGAAATGAGCTGATGAAGGGACTCAGACTGAAAATGGATGGGGGAGCTAGGACTGGAAATGGGTTGATGGGGGGCTAGGACTGGAAATGGGCTGATGCAGGGACTAGAAGGGAATGGATGCTGGGTGAGACTGGAACTAGAAGGGAGCTGATGTTGGGGGAGGATTAAAATGGGATGGGGCTGGGAGAGTAAAATGGAGAGGGGAAAATATTTTGTGTGGGAGGGATGAAAAATCTACAATTGGCCGGGTATTGGGAGAGTAAGTGGGGATTGAGGATGGAGGGGTAAAATTTGTGTGGATGAAATAAGAATGAGGAAAGAGCAAAAGGAGAAAGATTAGTATGTTAAAGCAGATGTAGAGAGAGAGGATGGAAAGAAAACTAGAAGAGAGAAGAAAGGACAAATGGACAGCAGACGATGGAGAGTTAGCAGAAAACATGAAGAAACCAGAAGAAAGTGGCTGGAGCAATTGCAATTGAAAAAAAATGCACAAAAGGTAGAAAGATATCTCTTTATTTTGAATTTATTAACTGGAATATGAAAGCTCTGGGAAATGTGCATCATTAACGTCTGCGCTTTGTTTGGTACAAGAGGAAATTGATTTATAGTTTTATTTCTACAGTGTTGTTGTACATTCCAAGTTTGGCTTTTGGGGTTCCCAGTTTAATTATTGCCTTCCTGTTTCTAAATTGCGATTCCTTGTTTGGTGATGGTCTATGTTCTGCATGTGTAACTGAGCTGAGGTATTCTGTTTATGTAATTCCTATTTGACATTGCCACTTGTTCTCTTTCCCCAGTATTCTCTGAAATGTACTGGTTTAATATTTGCAGTGTTTCCTTTTGATAGGTAGGGTCTGGTGCTTTGTGAGTCCTGGTAATGCTGTCAGGATACAGCGGGTTTGCTATGGGTTCTAAATGGGCAGCGTTTGTAGTAGTTCCTAATGTGCCTGGCGGTTGGCACTGGATTATAGTAATGTAGAAATCTTTTAGTCTTTCTTTATCCATACACTCATTAAGAGACATGTTTACTAAAAGTTAGTGAATGGTAACATTATGCAAATATTTATGCAAATAAGACCACTTATGCAAATGAGGCCCCGCACCGAGTCTCCGCACATGGCCCCGCACCCCCCTTGGGCCGCCCCTGGCAGGGGACATACTGTTCTGTGGGCAATGGACACATATGTTCATGTGCTGCTATGGTGCTCACACATGGCTTTGTCTGTGCTGGTACTCACTATCCAGCCTTGATTCCTGGTATGTTGTGGCATTGGTCTGCTGGGCATTGCTCCTCTGTGCCACCTCTGGTGGTCACTGCTGGGGGCTTTTGCCATTATCACTGCATGCCTGGAGCACCTCTTCCTGCTGGGACCACTGGTACATTTGTCGCCCCCATCTCCCATCTGGTTCTGCTTTGTCACACAACCACTACCATAAAGTTAAGTGTTTTCCCTGTGGATCTGTCCACAACTGATCTGGCCAGGTAGTTGATTGCACGGGGTGACCAGAATCTGCAAACTCCACAGGCCTTCTCTGACCCCCATCTGCTCAGACAGACATCAGCACAAGGATGCTAGGGCTGGTGAGTGTGTGTGCCATGGGGCTCTCAGATGCCTTTATGCACTGGTGGTACAGTGACCCATTTGGTGGCTCCTGTCTTGCTTTATGGCTAGTGGTGGCTATCTTGGCTGCATTTGCTTGCCCTTGGCTATGCAAATGTTTCCCTGGCACTGTTCTGTCCAGCATATTGTGGTTGCTGCATGTGGTGCACTCCAGTGGACAGACATATGTGCCTCATATTTGGTAAGGTGTAGAGTTATGGATGTTATATTGTCACATTGAGTGACAGTAGGTCATGAACCCTTGCCTATCAGGTTTTCAGGTAGTGCCTTTTCCAGTGCACTACACATCCACTATGTGATATGCATGGCTGCTGGCAGCTATAGCCCACATTGCCAGCATCACACTCTGATCATGCTTGGCATGCATCACGCCTAGTGGACAGGTATGTGGGTGTTGTGGTGCCTTGTCCAGCATCTATTCCCACGCATCTGGCCATTGGCATTTCCATGGGCCCATTTTGTTGGGTCTGGTCAGGCATGTGCTCTTTCTATTTGAATCCACAGCTCTCGTTTACCCTGGTCAGCCTGAGTTTTGCACAGGGGGCCATTAGCGTTTTAAAAAAAGATACAATAAAAATAATAAAACTTGATAAACACTCTAAACACCATGACACTATTTAGATAATGCCGGGGTAGAGTTCGGTCTTGCTAAATTAAACTGTGTAGCTATACATATAGCAGCATAATATCGCCACTCTACATCTGGCTCGCAGCAGTCACGCTTTAGACATACGTATATCCAGCAGTACCGCTTATCCATATGGCAGCTCTGAAATGCATATTTCTATAAATACCATGGCTGGTGTTTTAAAAAACAGGCTTACTTTCACTGCAGAAAATTGACTTAATATATTTAATGATTTTCCTACAATAGCCTTGGAAACTTTAAAACTGGAGGACACTATTGCTTTAGATACTAAAATATCTCATCTGGAGGAACAAAGAGTAATAAGTCCCCTTAATTTATAGGAAGGATGATTTTACTTTAGATTTTTGCTGACCTACACCCATATATTGTCTCTGAAATTGGCTGACATATTCAATGAGATGCTCCTGGAGAATCATTTACCTAGTACAATGATGATGCTAGCAACTTTCATGGTTATGGAGCAAACCTAGATCTATGTGCATCCTCTTTGTCCATTTCTTAATTAAATAGTTATATAAAGATCTTGACACACATCTTAGCCAATAGATTTAAGGGAGTTATTTTAGAGGTATTCCAACATCTAAAAGGCAGCTTTTACATGTATAGACTGCCATGCACATGTAACTGCCATCTTAGGTGTTTTTTAAATTTCAGGATGCTTAACACATTTAAATTCACTGGAAGGGTGATGAGGGCAGTAAAAGGGAGTGTTTTGGCCAGGCCCACAGTATCAACATGGATTCCCCATTTCACAAAGAATGCAACTGCAAATGTGCACATCCGGCCGCGGACATGTCTATATCAAAAACAGGCCCCCTTTGAACCTCATTTGGCATCTGCAGGTCTGGATGTGCCCATGGGGCCAGTATCTGGGAGACAGACATGTTTGGAGGGCATGTGCAAGCATGATTCAGCTGCCCCCATGCCTTGAACACGGGGAAACATTTTGGGTGTCCCTGTGCCCACCGTATTCTGAAACATTACACATTTTAGATCCAGCCTGTCCCCATGGATGCCGCCACACTCTTCGGGAAAAATATGCATCTCCTAAGTAGCTCGTCACAGACAGCAGTTTGCAGATGCACACTAGACACAATTACCAATGAAAAATAACAGCTTCTGCAAACTAATCTATATAACAGTCCTTCTCATGCCCTGAAAAGTGCTAGGTAAGCCCAGTGCACCCCAATATGCACCCCAAAACCTGAATGTAAATGTGACTATGTATGTCAGGACATATCTTGTATCGAATGGTATGTGGCATTAGGAACTGGCCCCAGTGATTCCTGCCCTGGTCATCTCTACAAACACGTCTTAAACTGCTAGGGCTGGACCCTCACCAAGTCCACAAAACCCCAAAGGATGCAGGTCCCAAAAAGATGCATAATATTGCTAAGCAACAAATGTATACACTTTTCCTACCTCTGGCCTATAAGTGGACTCATTCTGCTGCTCTGCACTACCATTCCCCTCTTATCTCTCCCTACACTCCTTCCCATGAACACTGCTCTCCTGTCAGATTGCCTCTATCTGTGCCCTTCCCTTCTACTGTCAAATCCGGACATCGCTCTCTTAACCTTGCTGCTCCATATTCCTGGAACAAACTATCTGAGTCTGTACGTCATGCTTTGTCCCTGACCCCTCTCAAATCCAGGCTGAGCGCTCACCTCATCGGTGGTGCTGTTGGATCAGATCCATCTAAACTCCCATATGTTTTCTGTCCATTCCCCCTGGATGTATCCTGTTCAGAGCTGCTGTGTTGACTGTCCCAACTAGATTGTAAGTGCAGCTGAGCAGGGGCCATCTGTTATGTGTGTCTGTGCAGCACTCTGTATACCTTGTAGCGCTATACAAATGATCAGTAGTAGGTGCTATTATTGTAGTAGGGCCATCTGGCTATGGCATCTGAGGCCCATCTATCTGGGTACTGGCAGTTTTGACAGTTGCTACACCTGTCCCATCTGACATATGTATACATCTGCTATCTGGGGGCGACCCTGTCTGCCTTACCACAGTCAGATTTGTGGCACTGCTCCCCCGGACAGGGCTGTGTGGGCATGAGAGGGGAGATCTGTGTGCCATCACACCAAGTAGCCAGACTCCAGATATATCATAACTCTCACAGCTCTCATTGATCCTGGCCTGGGTAGGGATATGGGCCACATGAGACAATCCGGGGAATATTGGCATTATATCAGTCGTATCTCCCAGTGCTGGACACAGAGGATATATGGCTGCCCTATCACACTGCCAGCAATAACTGATCTAATTGGAGTACCCTATGTAAAATACTCCAGATGGAACCAGCATAGGTTCCCTATGGCTAAATGTCAGAACATATCATTGTCAATAATAGGGTCCCTCAGAATAAGGGCATTCAGCAGTGCAAACAGCACTAATACACAGGGCCGTACCGAGCATGAATCGCACCCTGTGCGACTTGCACATTGGGTGCACCCCCCCCCCCCCCGCACCTCCATCTAGCTACTTTCTGGACAGCAGTGGGAGAGAGGAGGCGTGCCCGATGTGCAAGTCACCAACGCGTTAAGCAGATTTGTCCTCCCTTCTCTGACTCCACGTCAGAGAATGGAGGGACCAGACCTGCTTAGAGTGCCACAAGAAGGCTTAAAGAGCGCATTTCGGCTGTCTGCCATTGCCTGCTGCCGCTGAGAGAAGAAAAAGTGGCGGCAGAACGCAACAGCAGACAGCTGAAATGCGCCCCTTAAGCCTTTGCACCCTGTGTGGCCGCACTGCTTGCACAGGGCTAGGTACGATCCTGCTAATACATGCTCAACAGCAAAATGTGCATCATTGGCATGAATTAGTGCTGTTTGCACAAAGTGCCCTTATTCTGAGGGTCCCTTATTATTGACGGAGATATTTTTTGATATTTGGCTATAGTGAACCCTCTCCAAGTTTGACTGCCTAATCACTCTGACACCTGGTGATGTTGTGGTCATCCTTATGGTCCAGGTACTGACCAGACTTTCATGCCCCCCCCCCTGAATTACAGATGAGCACACCAGATCCCCTCTGTGCACCCCTCAAACCACACACTTACACACACACTCTCACGTTCTGTCACAAAAACATGATTCTGCCAAAAGAATGCCCTGAACCTATACATAACAGCTATGACATAACATAATCGCATGGGGTACCAGGACTACAAATATGATCTTCGTTTCTCACCCCAAAAGGAATCTTTTCCT
The DNA here is from genome assembly GCA_033557465.1 of Ichthyophis bannanicus. NCBI lineage: Eukaryota > Metazoa > Chordata > Amphibia > Gymnophiona > Ichthyophiidae > Ichthyophis > Ichthyophis bannanicus. Next base: position 856,475,560 of record CM066032.1, read on the forward strand.
TGCTCATGTCCATATTATCCCTGTATCAACAGTCCCATTTTTCTGAACATAGGAATTGTTAGAGTCCTATTGATTGTCTCCTTTGGCACAAAAGCACATAGGTGCATAGCCTGAATAAACACTATTGTTCTTCTTAATATTTCTGCAAGGGTGTTTAGAATTTCCTTTTTTTTTACCTTACAAAATTCCCTCACTTGGGGGGGGTGTGACGAGTTTGTGTCAGGACGCTCTGAATCCTGAAGCTGCAGCACCTGGGTGAACTGGAGCCGTGCCGCTGTTTCCTTCCTTGTTGTGATGGGGAGGAGGAAGCGAAAGCAGGTGGTCGATCCTCCTGGGGTGAGCGTTCCGCGCCCTTCGGCTCAACGAACCTTGGGTGATTGCGGCTTTTGATCTGGAGCAGAAGCTGTGTCTTCGGCAGCGCTGGTTGATGAAGCATCAGCGCTGAGTGTGTTGGGGGTTTGGCTATCGCCTGAGATGTGAACTCCCCCACCGTGACCCGGAAGTGCAACTCAACCAGAGGCTGGATCCCTTGACGGCAGGCCGATGAGCACGCCGAAGGAGGGGTCCTCGGGAGGAGCTTCGGCTGATGGTTCTCCCCTCGAAGCGCCGGTCCAGCAGCGGAGAACAACTGAAGCTGGAACAGCAGCAGGAGGAGAGAGTGCTGTGGAGGCTATTCAAGGAGGAGACCTTCTGGGGAAAACTTTGTTGGTAAAACCTGCAGTTATAACAATGGAAACACTGTGGAACGCTTTGGCTTCGCTCAGTTTGTCCCTTAAGACTATGTTTGGTGCTGCGAATGAAGAAGTATTTGGGGTTAAGACCACTTGTGGAACTCTGGCTAGCGCTTTGTCTGGTCAGGAGGAGAGACTTATCAAGCTTGAGCAAGAAGTTGGGCATTTGCAAGGAATAGTGAATGCCCAGGCTTTGGACAGGACTGTGTCAGCCAGAAAAGTGGAATATTTGGAAAACCAGGTTAGACGTTGTAACCTCCGTTTTCTAAATTTTCTACGGTCTCCCTTACTGTCTCCATTAGAGATGGTAAGAAGGTATTTTGGAGAGGTTCTTAAACTTCCCCAGGACCAGTTTCCACCTCTGGTTCGGGCACAGTATTTGCCCTCGGGGTTAAGGGATGGTGATCCCAGCACTCCCATTGCTCTTGCTGAAAAGGGGGACCTAACAGGGTTTTTAGAGTCCTCCCTGGAGGTCATCACTGATAAGTCTACTTTACTGGTCACTATGGCGTTAGAGTCAGATAAATTCTTTATTCTTCGAATGTATTTTAAGAATATCAATGTAGACTTTTTGGGCTCAAAAGTACGAGTTTTTCCTGATGTTGAGCGTAGTACGCAGTTGAGAAGGAAAAGCCTTTTGGCCCTTCGCCCCATGGTGTTAGCCCTAGGGGCGACTTTTCAACTGAAATTTCCCGCCAAATGTTGTGTGGTGTATAAGCAGAAAGGTTATGTTTTCTTTGAATCCAGACAGCTGATTGATTTCTTAATAGCAAGGGAGGAAGTTGTTGTTGAAGTGTCTAAAGCGACCCATACGGCTGACACTTAAGCCTTTACCTGTTCGCTTGGTATATTGTTTTAGGTTTGGTATTGGTTATTTTTCACCTTTGCCTGATGTTATATTTCCTAATACGCTCCCCTTATATATTTTCTTTTTTTTTTATTGAGGTCTAAATGATATGGGTGGGATGTTGTGCTTGTGATTTTGTTAAGTTTGTTTTGTGTTTTTCTTTATATATCTAACACCCATTGTTTTCTTTTCATTCAAGTCTTTACCTGGATGTAATATTATATATCGTTATAAATAAAAAATTTAAAAAAAAATTCCCTCACTTTCTCTCCCTGTACTTTAAGACTGCATCTTGTATTTTTCCAGACTGCAGTTACACCAGTTGAAAACATACTTGTCACAACCATTCTTCTATATGAGAAGCATTGCAGAGCACAGGAGAATAATTTCTAAGTCGTAGCCTTATACCACATTTCAGCAGGAATAACATGGACGTTTCCGGGAAACACTTAATATGTACACAGGCATTTCCTGAATACACTTTCTATGTTTCTGTAGCTGACCACGCCGCATTCCACCCTCTCCCACCCACATTCTTAGATCCCCATTCTAGTGCCATGGACGTGCATGTTAGCAGTGTTTTGGATATGGTCTGGAAGTTTTGGCACATACATGTCCCCGCCGCACATACATATCCCTTATTCATGTTCTGGAATGACCTCCTTAGCCTCCCCAAGTCTCTTATATGGTGTGCCTATGACAAGTTAAGCAATGTACTTGATCTTATGGTATTTCTCTTAAAGAAAAAGTATCTTTGTCAGGGAGAAGAATGCCATGTAAATATATTATAAAGAACTAGAGAATCTTCTCCTAGTTTTAAATGTCTGAATATTTCCTGCTTTTTTCCTCTGTATCCTAGATGGTATGACTGCATATATGGCAAAGGATCATTCAAGCAAAAAAGGATTATGAAATCACTTTCCCCAGCTATTACAAATGGAAACTTAGGGGTATGTTTACTAAACAATCCTAATGTTACCAGCGCTAGTTGCAGCGATAATGTGAAGAATGCCATATAAGGAGTGGGCGTTCCGGCAACAAGATAGCAAGAATCTGTATTGCGTGATAGTGGGCGCCGTGGCATGTTAACGCTCGTTAACCCTAAGTTCATGCCAGCGCAGTGTTAGATGCTATAAAGATGTAGCCCACTGGTTACTGCAATGACTGCGGAGGCAGAGATCATGGGCTCAATCCTGCAGTGGTGTTATGTAAGAAGGCTGTCTGAGGCATTTCCTTTTAATTTAAATCAGTGCTGCCAGCAAAAACACCCTCACAGTGCTGTAACCTAAGGTGCCGCATAAGGCGCCCTATAAGGCACTCCATAGGGCACATTATAAAGTGCCCTGTCTGCCAAGGCACCTTATAATGTGCCCTATAGAACACTTTATAGGGCGCCTTATAGGGTGCTTTATAGGGCGCCTTATGAGGCACCTTAGGCTACGGCACTGTGAGGGTGTTTTTGCTGGCAGCACTGATTTTAATTAAAAGGAAAAGCCTCAAACAGCCTTATTAAATAACACCATTGTGGGATCCAACCCATGACCTCTGCCTCTGCAGTCATTGCGGTAACCATTGGGCTACATCTCTATAGTGTCTAACACACCGCTGGCTGGCTACAGAAAGACTTCAGTTCACCACACAAACTGACTGCTGTGGTTACCAGGATAGGGTAAACCCACCCATACCCATGATGCACTGCACATGCAGATCAGCAGCCTACATCTGATCACAAGATGGGGTATGTGCCACTATAGCACCTCAGCCTGGTAGGGGGAACTGACCGTGTGTGTTACTGGCACAGAGTAGCTACAGACCGTGACATTGTGCAGTTCCTGTTCTCATCCTGAGGGTGAGGTGGGGCACCCAGCACCAGGTCTGCAGCACCTGGCTTGGCTGAGACAGGCTGTGCCGCAGGTCCCCATCAGTGACAGTGTGTGATAGGTAGTCCTTGCAGATACACCTGTGTCCATCTGTATTTCCCAGTCATGTCTTGCCCTTGTGGACTATGATGCACCCAGAATAGTGCATATCCTGTGTGGTTGCCATGGTCACATGTTATAAGAGAAGAGTGGTGTCTGGACCCAAAAGCAGATTATGCAACACCACCCAAACCACCCTCTGTGGGTCAGGGTGAGGGACAGGATCTCCCACCAACAGATCCACATTTTACATCTCTGCATGGTGGCAGTAGAGGGGACCATCAACCCCAGTCCTGCTGGGGAATAGGCATCCTTACAGGGCAGTCAATGCAGATCTGTACACATCACATAGGGCACTGGCAGTAGGCCTGGAAAAGCTCAGCTGCCACCCACCCCTATCTGACATTCACCAGCAGAGAGCACAGTCAGGCTCCACCCACTGCACCCTGCAAGGTGTTCCAGTCATAAACATGCTAACTGCAGACAGTCTGCTAGCTAATACATGTTCCTGGAGGAACTGTGTGCACCTAAAAATGGGATGTGAGCACACACACCAAGCAGGTATGTCAGTGACTGGGCCCCAGAAAAAGAAACCCATAGATATCACTTGAGAAAAATACTGTATAGCACTATGGGGGAACTTAGCCATGCCATGGTCACTGCTCAGTCAGGGTGAGAGTGACCTCTCAGCATGACATGCTGTGGCCACCCTGTCCGTGCAGGTGGTGGTCGGGCACTACAATATCCCAGCCATTGCCCTATGCCCTGTGCAGATGCATCCTGCCCAGGCCGCCCTGTCCAGGCCATAACCACAGTACCTAGCTCCTCATTATGCACATTGACAGGCTAACACTGGAAACAGTGCAAGCATTGGGGGCTCAGTAAGGTGTAGGCAGTCACAAAACACTGGATAGACATACACACACTCCCACACCTATTTCAATATTGTGCAAAGATAGAGGTGGTTGGCAGCCCTGGCCGCCACACCAGTCCTGGGAACAGTGCAGGCATTGCTATGGTACTCAGTACTGTTAGGGTCACTCCCCGGGGTGGTAAACACTGTCTGAAACAAACACTGAAACACACTCCACAGATATCAGAAAGGTTGTTATGATGAATCTCTGTCAACAAATTGTGTTTAACTTAGGATTTGTTATCTGACATTAAGTTTAAGACACAGGCATATTTTTTAGGGACAGCATGAAAGCTGAATGGTGTTTGGTCCTCCAGGACTGCAGTTGGGAAACTCTGCTCTTGGGATTGCACATGTTTATGGTGTATGTGCTCTGTAGGGTAAAATATAGGTGTTTATGGTGTGTTTATTTTATCTACAATAAAGGTTCCGTCTTTATTACCATGGTTTAGTTCTGGGTAAAATATAGGGACATGGTCTGCAGGAGCCGCAGCTGCGACTTGAACCTGTGACTTTCTGCCCCTGAATATACTGGCTGTGTGTACTGCACCAAACTGTTGTCACAGGGGCAGATCATTCCCTGGGGATACCATGACTGTTTGTCAGATTAGATCAGATTGATTGGAGAACAACCACCCCAGCCCACCCCCCACAATCCAGGTCCAAATGTCATGTATCCTTCCTTCTAGATTTCAGGTTGGGGGGGGGGGAGTGGGATATGATGACTGTACAGTATAATATCACAGAGGAAAATTGTCGTTGGGCTTTCGTAACCATGACTACTTTTTCTTTGAAAATCTCTCCTTCTCTTTCATGGTGTCTTGTGAAAATAAACTTGTCAGTAACACATGCTTGTGTCCATCATGCTGCTTGGTAAACAATGTTTTTCAGAAGGGAGGGAACTGTGTGCTCCACATTTCAGTTTCATGTACTCTACATGCCCAGTGTTCATGCATCTGCCCTTTCAGCATGTGCATTTGTTGTCTCTCATACTTGTCTTTTGGGCATGCTTAACTGTTGGATGCATCCATAAAGGAAAAGCAGGCATTGTGGGAGCAATTTTATAAAGCATTTCCATTGGGTAAACCATGTTTCTTCTGTGGAAAAAGGTGTTTATACAATTATATTCATGTAAAAGTGCATGCAGTGACAAGAAGCCGTCTACTTTTATGCAACCCGCATTTAGATTCATTTTTATTGATTTATTCAATAAATAGGAGTTAGAGAGAATTACAACTTTTTTCTTTAAAAGTTAGAAAAATGTACAGATATTTCTATTGCTAGCATAGATCTCTCATGTAATATGTTTTTCTTCTTGGCAAGCTTATTTGCAAGATGATATCGAGTATGTTGAATTGTGAATTAGGGAGGTCTGTGGTCTGCATAAATAAATGCAGTGCTAACGAAGAGACTATATAGTAATGTGGCATTCTCAGAACTTGATGTTGACAAAGTCCTGAAGATAGTCATGTGTAGCTATAGCGAATGTGTTGCTTTGGACTGCATGAGGTCAAAGGATTCAATTGTAACATAAATGCATTGATTTATTTAGGTAATTTACTATGCCACTCTTTAAACTTAACAAGCCAGGAGGGAGGTTTACAATACAAAATAAAACACATAGGGGCATGTTTGCTAAAGGTTAACGCGCATTAAATAGAAATGAATGGGCAGTGGCAGCACGTAACGCACATTAACTTTACTTAATGCATGCTAACGTCTAGTAAACATGCCCCAGAGTGTATCAAAAAGTAAAACTAACTACAGTACAATAGTCAAATCAGAGAAAGCTAGTCAGAAAGTAACCAGCAAGAATTGCACATCAGTTCCCCACTCCGAGGTCCTTGGAGTAAGAAAGCCCAAAAGAGTGTGCTTCAGGATCTTCTTAAATCTGAGAAAAGAGGATTCTTCGTGGAGACATAATGGCAGCGAATTCCAGAGACAGGGGCCGAGACAGGAGAAGGCAGATGGGTGGGAAATTTCTAGTCAAAGATGGAATGATGGAAGAAGCAAAAGTAAAAGGGCCTGAGAGGACTGGAGAGTCCAAATGGGAATGCAGGACTGCCCTGTCTGATCCTCATTTGTCTGTATGTTTATTTTATGAGTTTTTATGTTGATATTGTCTTATATATATTTTATTATCTTGTAAGCCATTCTGGCATTTTTATTTATTCTATTTGTCATTTTAATGTTGTTTTTATATACCTTTATTATTCTTGTAAGTCTCTCTGATGTTTGTAAGGGGAAATTAGTTTGGAGAAACAGGGGAAGAATCGTGATTGAAATTGCAGTGAACAAACATAAGCATCATAAACTTGAGTTGAGATGAGAGCCAGTGATGGGTCATCAAAAGGAGGGATCCTATGGTCAAACGATGAGTGCTACAAAGACATTTGACCAGATGGATTGAATGAGTTGTAGGCATTTTAGGGAACAGGCAGGAAAACCATTGTATAGGCTGTTATAGTAATCAGTTCTTGAAATGGCAAGTATAAGAATCACGACTTTGAATTGAGCATCTGAGAAAAAATTCTATGGAGAGCGATGAAGGATGATTTCACAACAGCATCCAGCTGAGGCTTGAAGGAAAGGGAAGAATTGAGAATAATACCAAGAGTTCAAACAGAATCACAGAGAGGCAGGGGTGACCCTGCAAGAGAAAATGGAAAGGACACATATGGGTAGGGACCAGGAAAGCAGATTGATTCACATTACCTGTGTGCTACTCGTTAACAGATTATAGACAGACATGCCGGGAGAGGTATTCTTTGAAGAGGACTTCATTGAGAAACCTATTTAAATATTGGCCACATGTAAGTACTGTATGGGCTGCAGCCAAGCATTTGAATCAGTAGAGGGAAGGGAGCTAGAAACATTTTAAACAGGACAGAACAGGAGAGAACCCTGGGGATTCCCCCGTGAAAAAGTGTATATGGAGGAAAGCATATACCATTGAAGACCCAGGAGGAGAATGAAGATAAGATATAAACCACTGAAGAACTGTATCACAAATTTTGATTTCCCAAATTCAAAGGAGCAAAAGGGAGGGGTTCACCAAATCGAATACAGAGGATAGATCCAAAGTTACCAATAAAACAGATTTTCGTTGGTCCAGTACTGACCGGATTTCATTGAGCAAAGTGGTAAGGTGGAATTCTGTTCTATAACTAGGATGATGGACCATTGTTGAGAAACTGTGATAGTTGCCAAAAAGAACAATTTTTTTTCCAGAATTTTAGCAAGAAAGGGTAAGCTGGAAATTGGACATAAATTGACCAAGTTAAAGAAGTCTAGAGAAGGGTTTTCTTCATCAGTGGAAAGACTGATGTTTCCAAGCAGAGGAGACATAACCTGAGCATATGCTGGATTGCAGTTGAGGAAGAATGCTAGGAAGAAGAGTTGCAGCCAGTTTGATGATCAGGAAAGCAGGCCAGTGGTCTAATGGTAGAGGGAAGCAAAGAGTTTCCTGGAAAGAGCATGCTGGAGTGAAAGAGAACTCAAAAGAGGAAAGTGTCCATTTAGGTAGAGAGAGCAAGAGGGCTGGTAGGAGAAGTAGGAGAAGTAGGAAAAGAGTTGGTTGCAACAGAAATGAAGGCAGATTATGTGATAAGGAAGCTTATCATAGCTCAGGAAGGAGCTATAGAAAAGGTGAAGTGTCTCTGAACAAGCAACCTGTCAGTTCTGATAGACCATAAAAGACTACCAGTCCCAGAATGCACCAGGTTTCCTACAGCCTGATCAAAAACGCCAGCGCATGCTCACTAGCAATCTGAACCCAGCCTCAGGATTTATCAACTTAAATAGCCAATCCGTGAGCAGCCATGAAAAAACTGTAGCGCTAAGATGGAAATGTATCAAAAAGTCATAGCAAACTTGTCCACTCCAATTCTTTATTTAGGCCCAAAGGTTGAACAGTCGACCATCAGAAAATCCATTGGACGTACTATTCGCTCAGTGAAAACCCGCTTAAACGAACATGCCTCTAGGATCAAGCATTCTGTATTATCTGCCCCGTTGGTTCAACACTGTTTAGATCACCATCATGCTTTTGAAGATTTTTTCTGGCGAGTGTTGGACCATGTGCCTATGCATCCTCGAGGAGGAGATCGTGAACAAAGATTACAGTTACTGGAACAACAATGGATTTTCCGATGGTCGACTGTTCAACCTTTGGGCCTAAATAAAGAATTGGAGTGGACAAGTTTGCTATGACTTTTTGATACATTTCCATCTTAGCGCTACAGTTTTTTCATGGCTGCTCACGGATTGGCTATTTAAGTTGACAAATCCTGAGGCTGGGTTCAGATTGCTAGTGAGCATGCCTGGCGTTTTTGATCAGTGAAGACGGAGTAATGTCGGTGCAGTGAACTGAGCATTGAAGCAGGGCGTGGAAAAGTGGGCCGCCCGAAACGCAGTGCTGTGTCAAAAGCATTTTCTCTATTTTGGTTTTGGATCTCCAGACTTTCGGCATTGCCATGGGGGCGACGGTGGCGCCGTCTGTAGCCACCATATATATGGCATGGTATGAAGAGACATTTATTTACTCTCATCTGCTTTTCAAGTATGTTCCCTTCTGGCGCAGATTTCTGGACGATATTTTCTTTCTCTGGTCTGGTTCGCGGTCTGAATTGGATTCTTTCATTGGTATTTTGAATACATTTAAAACCAACATTCAGTTTACAGCTCAAATTGAGATCCAGTCGATCCAATTTCTTGATATTACAGTGAAGAGGACTTCTTCTGGTTTTGTTACCTCTTTATTTAGAAAACCGGTTCAACGAAATACCCTATTGCGATACAATAGTTTTCACCCACCTGCCCTAAAGAGGGGTTTACCTTTCGGTCAGTTTTTGCGGCTGCGCCGCAATTGTACCAATCTGAGAGACTTTAAGGAACATGCTAAGGATCTTAGCCAGCGTCTACTGTTACGGGGTTACCCATATAGATTGATTTTGCTGGCCTATAAACGGGCTTTGCACTGCCATAGGGAATGGTTATTTTGGTCTGGGACTTCTGAGAAACCTCAGGATAAGATTACGGGGATTTTTCCCTATATGAAAGGTTCCTCTACAGTTATGCAAATTCTACATCGATTTTGGCCTGTCCTTCACTTACATACGTGTTTTCGGGGCCAGCTTCGGATAGCATATTCCCATCGAACTAATTTAAGGGACCGATTAGTGCACACTACAGCTGAAATTGACAGTCCTCCTCTATCTCATGCCTCTCCTGGTCATTATTCATGTGGGTCATGTATATATTGCTCCAATACCATCTCTGGTGTGACGTGGACAGATGGTCATACATCTATTGTCCATCGTTCACGTTGGCAGACGGACTGCACAACTAGTTTTGTTGTGTATTTGATTGTGTGTCCCTGTTCCTTTTATTATATTGCCGTACCTCACGTCCTTTCAGGGTACGTCTGGCTGAACATGCCTCTAGATTAAGAACAAAGACCCTCACAGCCCCCATGGTAGAACATTGTTTACAGCTGGCCCATAGTTTTCTTGATCTTCACTGGCGAATTTTGGATTTTACACCAGTTCACCCGAGAGGAGGAGATCGTCTTCAGACACTTCAGAACTTGGAGCAGAGGTGGATCTTTAGCCTGGACTCTGTTAACCCAAAGGGGTTGAACTTGCAGATTGATTGGCACACAGTCTATTAATTAATCATCTACACTTCCGTCAATCTTTGGTTTTAGGGGGTGGAGCTTGAAGTTGTGATCCCTCCCTATTTTAACCTTTGATTGGTCCTTTGGCAACAGCTGATGTGATTGACAAGCGGCAATTTAGCGGAACTTCTTGAGGCCGGCTCTTTTAAATAAAGCTGGTTTTCTGCCCTTTTGGGCTTGACAGGGCTGATGTTACATTACACGGCGGTTTTGACCTGAAGCAGGGGATTAAATGTTTTTACTTCCCCGAAACGTGTCACGTCGTCCTCCCGCTATTTCATCTTACAGCCTTTTTGCTACTGATTCAGCTAAGTAACGCATTCTATTGCTTTTTTTATGAAAATTTAAGATTCACGTCTTATTTAATAAAATCGAGGGGCCACAACGGCACAAGGTGTGTTTCCTTCTGCTTGGTTGGCCTGTCCGACAAAAAATTAAGTATTTGCTATAAATTCTTTTTGAAACACGGGCTTTTTAGGTTACCCAAGTTTTTCTGTTGGATGGTTTTGTTTAACTTGGTGTTTGGTATCTGATATATTTTCAGTTACCGCAACTGCATAGGCTTCTATCCTTATTTCATTTCAATTTGGAGGGGGGAAAGAAACAATGGGGGGGGGGGGGGATTAAGTAGGATAACCCTTTAATCCTTCCTGTAAAGGATTGGCCAAAATTTGCATTTTATAAAACCTGTATGTGCCAGGGAGCAGCTGTAAATCCCGACACAGATAATTTTGGTCATACACATGCATTCCCTATATGAAATGCAGAACACATGTGTAGATTTTTAACCCACCCAGGCATTGCCGAAACCACACCTCTGGACATGCCCCTTGTCATTTTCACATATTAGTGGTATCCACGTGTAACTTTAGTACTTTCTAAAATTGGAATTTATTTGTAGATGCCATTTTCATGCATAAATGACAGATTTTTCCACTTGGAAATCATTAATAAGACTTTGAAAATCACCCCCTTAATGTACTAACTGCTCATGTGGAAAAACAGCTAATGTGCTGGAAAAAATAGTTAATTAAACATTAACCCCACATTAAATGCGTGGTGTGTAATTCTGTAAGGTATGGCTAGATTTCTGTGCATGTTTGCACTCATAAATCATGGTAACATCTGGTTGGCTGCTATTCTGAAAGCGTGCACTTCAGATCAGCAGGTGCACTTTTGCTGTGGACATACACAGGGACAGAACATGGGCAGAGCATGGGGGTGAAGTACAAATATATGTATTTGAATGATAAAATACTAGAATCCACATGCATTCCTGTAAAATATAGCCACGGCCATTTACACCAGCCATACGGCTGGCACAACCTCTCGTACCAGTGGTGTTCCCAGCCCCCTCAGCTCCCGGGGTGGGCGCCCCCATGCAGTGTGGCACTGTGCACACACACACTCCCTGCCAGGCCCAAGGAGGCAAACTTACCATAAAGCTGGCTTTCCATTCTGCCTCCAGACCCGGCTGCTCTTCTCTCCCTGGCCCACATCTTGTCATTCACGAGCCTGTTTCCTCAACGATGGTAATATTTTGCAGCTATCAAGTAATAATTGCCAGAATGGATGCACTTAACTCTAAAGATCTCTGGTTAACTGTTGGGGCATTTCCAGCAGTTTCTCATTCAGCAGATGTAGAAAATGTGTTTTTTTAACGCACACTGACTGCATTGCAGGTAGCATGATGAAGCTGTGCCACCTTATCTGCCATGTCAACTGCTAACACACGCAGCTTAGTAAATAGGTCCCTAGGTGTGGTTTATATGCATAACAGCTGCAAAGCAAAAAAGCGATTTGGGACAGGGACTGTCTCCTAGGTATCTATGTACAGCTCTGCCTATATCAATAAGCTCAATAGACATGATAAATAGTGGCAGCAGTAGACTTCATAGAATATGTGGATCCAGAAATACCCATACTTGACAGCTCCTGATTTCAGGAAAATTTGGTTTGAATAGGACACCAAATGGGAAAGTTATTACTGGGATGGACACACATGCACACAGTGATTGTATAAGCCTCCCTCCCTTCAGAATGCAGACTCGAGACATTGCAAAGCAGGGCTATTGACCTTTTGGGTTTATTAGCATGCATTTTTGGACACCCACATGGTCAAATATTTGCAGCGTGGTGATTGTATAAGACTACTTCTCTATACCCAAATGCATATTTTACAAGCAGCATGAAATAGCTTTGCATGGTTATGAATTCTGATTAATAAGTTATTTTTAAAAATCGTGGTTTAAAAGAAAGTCTGCTTTTTAAATAAAACTGTGGGTATTCACTAAAAGTCTCATGTTTCTGCTATGAACATTTACCGCAAATTAAAGAGGCTTAATAAAAACAAAATAAATCCTCAATTGTCTTAGGGCAGTGTTACCCAATCCTATTCTACAGGAACACCTAACTACTTTTCAGATTATTCACAGTGAATATGCAGGAGATGGATCTCCATACATTGAGCATCCAATGCATGAGAATCCATTCCATGTGTATTTGCAGCAAACAAGATGGGTTAGAAGTGCCTGATGGACTGGAGTGAGAAACATTACCTAGCAGGGTGTATTCATTAAAGCCCCACAAGCCCGACATAACTTATTTCTAAGTGGAAGCCTTAAGGTATTATGAGGGCAACAATAAGCAGGATAGTGACCACATAAAGAAATACTATCCATATACAGTATCTTTATGTGTTCTGGGAGTGGCACCTGGAGAGAACCACTGCTCGGTTATCCCTCGGCAGCAAACGTTAGGCACATTAAAGGCTGTGCTATCTTTCGCTGCTAAAACTAACCAGGCAGCGGCTGAATATCACCACTGCCCAGTTAGCTTCCTGCTTCACCGGCCAACCCGGATATTCAGTGCTGGTGGCTGCATATGACCCTGGCATTGAATATCTGGGTTTAGTGTTCAGTGGCAACGGCTAGCTGCTATAATCGTGCTAGCTGTCACCACTGAATATTGGGCCTGATAAGTTTAGAAAATGATATGGTTGTAGAAAGACAGAAAGGAGGGAAGGCAAGCAGACAGAAAGAAAGCATTCTCAAGGGAGGCTTATGAGCTCCTCTAGTCTGTCATTAAAATTAAAGAGAGGTATCTTTACAAGAAGAGTAGAAAGATCTGCAGTTTCTGATGCAACTATGGAAGAGGAGGTGTCTGGTGTCATCTCTCTATAGGGGCAGAGGGTGATTGACATGGTGCCACGTTGGGGAGTAGAGTCACAGGAGAAGCAGCAGGTGAAGGTAAACCAGTCTTGCAGCAGATGCACCATATCCTCTGCTGAAAAGTGTGTGGAGGAGACTTAGAAGCACATAGGAGGGGAGTGGCTTGTCTAAGATGGCAGCGGAGTTTGTTTGAGCAACATGCCTAAACGCAAAGACAAACCTCGGGCTCTACCCACGGAGCCCCTACCTGCCATTACTGGACCTATGGACCGTTTTGTGAGGCTCTCAGAGGAACAGATTGGGGAGATTTGGCAGGGCTTGGTTGCACCGGCTGAGGAGGTTTCGGCGTCTTCCGCCCTAGAGATTTCCCTCTCCCCAGATGTACGCACATCTCCTGCTGTTCCGGGTGTATCGGTTACTGCCTTGGTGCACGGACTAGCGGCATCGCCTGTTCAGGCTACTGCTGCGATTCTGAAGTGGGGCATCCTGAAGTCTGATACTGATAGTGTGCTGCCCGGGATTGAGATCGGGGCGGCTATTCCCGGAGAGGTACATCGAGCAGAGGTTGTTGGTGCCTCCTGTTTGGTGAATGAGGCTGGTGGGAAGAAGATGGAACCCGGAGTGTCTGAAGTTGCAGGGTCTCCGTTGATTGTGCTTTCTAGGCCTTCTAAGGTGACTCTGGAGAGCATTTGGGAGGCCATTAATCAATTTTCCCAGGTTGTAAATCAGCAATTGACTTTATTTTTCTCTAATGTGTCTAAAATGGAGAGCAATATTAGTAAATTAACTAATGATTTGGTGGAAATGAAGGAGCAAGTAGCTGTTTCTGATCAGAAACTAGTACAAGTCTCTGGTCTATCTGAATCCCTTATGAAAGATAATATCGCATTGAAAGCAAAATTGGAGATGTTAGAAAATGCTACCAGAGCTTCAAATATTCAGTTATTAAATTTTCCTGTTGTTCCGGCGGTAGCTCCATTGGAACTATTTAAGAAATATCTTCAAGAGTCTCTAATGATTCCTTCTGAGTTAAAACCTCCGATTTCAAAAGCATACTATCTACCTGCTGGGAGAAAAGAGGTGAAGCGAGTAGTTGGCTCTTTAGAGATGGAATCGCTTAATGTGTCAGCATTACTTCAGTCCCCTCAAGAAGAAGATGTATTGGTTTCCACATTATTGGTGACTTTTGCATTGTCCTCTGATAGAGATTGACTTTTAAAGTCTATTATAAAAAGAGGAATAATTTGTTAATGGGGAAAAAGAAGAAGAGAAGGCGTAGAGCTTTTCTTATGTTAAGAGCAGGGGTCCTCCAGTTAGGAGCTTCTTTTTTACTGAGATTTCCGTGTAAATCTATTGTGGTTCATAATTCTCAGAAATATATATTTTTTTCAGCCAGGGGATTTATCTACTTATCTTAGTACTCATTTTGTAACATCTTCACCTTCATAAGGCGCCTTGCGCTCAATGTTAATTATGTCCTTCGTTCTCTGCCACCATGTCTTATTTTTTAGATATTTCCTTAACTTTGTTCTGTGGGGACCTCCTACCCTCAGGGTTTGTTTCTTATGCTTTCTCCCCCAATTTGGGGACTATTGATGCTTCTGATTGTACTTTATTATGGTGTGTGTTTCCTTAAAGATTGTGTAAGTATGCATCTTTTCTGTACAAGCGTTTGCTTGGTTTTTTGAGTTTTGAAAACCTAGAAATAAAAAATTAAAAAAAGAAAAGTGTGTGGAGGTGGTCTTCACAGACACAGAATCTGAGGAATCTGCATAGGTGGTATTTATAGATCTTGAAAATCTACTGGTTGAAGAGGCT
The DNA here is from genome assembly GCA_033557465.1 of Ichthyophis bannanicus. Classification (NCBI taxonomy): domain Eukaryota; kingdom Metazoa; phylum Chordata; class Amphibia; order Gymnophiona; family Ichthyophiidae; genus Ichthyophis; species Ichthyophis bannanicus. The sequence continues at coordinate 856,490,635 of CM066032.1, forward strand.
GCTGAAGAGTTGTTAGCATGCCAACTGGTGAGGAAACAGAAAGTGATGTTGACAGTGCAAGGCCAAGAGCACTGCACAGGTACAAGAGAGTAGGAAAGATGTCACTGGCTTTTCATCCTCTCCTCTGCCCCCAGCCATGGGGTCTGCAGCATATCCAAGAGCAGCAGCCTCCCCCCACCAAGCATGTATAGGGGAAGTCTTGTATGCAGAATGCAGTTACTGTAGGTAGCACATTAGCAAAGGGAAGCTGATGGGTCGTCTTACAAACAGTGACATGTTGCACCCTTTCCAGCTAGGTATAAGGAGGAGGCTGATCCTAGGCTTGAGACTACACCCGAGTGAAAATAGCAATGGTGGGAAAGGTACAGGAAAAACAAAACCTCTTTCCCATGCAGAGCCCCATCCTCTTCTTCCAGGTAGCTAGCATAGCAGCAGGCTCAACACATATCAAAGCCAGTCACCATAGAAGACACGGGTTGGTGTTCATTAGCACTATCATTGCGCAGGCAGCATTGAGGATGACTTGGTGCATCAAGAAAATGATAGCTGGATGACCTTCCCTTGAAGATGGTTGAGAAGGTGAGGTTTAAAAGGTTGCTGAAGATTGGAGGATCGCCAATGTAACACCAATTTTTAAAAAGGGTTCCAGGGGTGATCCGGGAAACTACAGACCGGTGAGACTGACGTCAGTACCGGGAAAAATGGTAGAAACTATCATAAAGAATAAAATTACTCAGCATGTAGATAGTCATGACCTAATGGGAGACAGCCAACATGGCTTTAGACAAGGAAGATCTTGTCTTACTAATCTGTTATGTTTTTTTGAAGGAGTGAATAATCAGGTGGACAAAGGTGAGTCGGTTGATATTGTGTATCTGGACTTTCAGAAAGCCTTTGACAAGGTCCCTCATCAGAGACTTTTGGCAAAACTAAAGAGTCATGGGATAGGAGGCAGTGTACTATTATGGATCAGGAACTGGTTAAAAGATAGAAAGCAGAGGGTAGGGCTAAATGGCCAATTTTCCCAATGGAGAAAGGTGAATAGTGGTGTACCCCAGGGATCTGTGCTGGGTCCGCTGCTTTTTGACATATTCATAAATGACCTGGAAAGTGGAATAACGAGTGAGGTTATCAAATTTGTAGATGACACAAAACTATTTAAAGTTGTTAAAACCCAAGAGGATTGTGGAAAATTGCAAGAGGATCTTGATAAATTGGAAGACTGGGCATCAAAATGACAGATGAAATTTAATGTGGACAAGTGCAAGGTTATGCACCTAGGGAAGAGCAACCCAAAATATGGTTACACGATGCAAGGTTCCACATTAGGAACCACCACCCAGGAAAAAGATTTAGGCGTCATTTTGGATACCATGTTAAAACCCTCGGCCCAGTGTGAAGCAGCGGCCAAGAGAGCAAATAGAATGCTAAGTATGATAAGGAAAGGAATGGAAAATAAAACAAAAGATATTATAATGCCTCTATATCGTTCCATGGTGAGACCGCACCTTGAATATTGTGTGCAATTCTGGTCGCCGTATCTTAAAAAGGATATAGCGATTTTAGAAAAGGTTCAGAGAAGAGCCACCAAAATGGTAAAAGGGATGGAAGGATTCTCCTATGAAGAAAGGCTAAAAAGGTTAGGGCTCTTTAACCTGGAAAAGAGACGGCTGAGGGGAGATATGATAGAAGTCTATAAATTAATGAACGGAGTGGAACGGGTAAACGTAGATCGATTGTTTACCTTATCAGAATATAGAAAGACTAGGGGACATGCAATGAAGCTACAGGGTAAACTATTTAAGACTAATAAAAGAAAATATTTTTTCACTCAACGTGTAATCAAACTCTGGAATTTGTTACCGGAGGATGTAGTAAAGGCTATTAGTGTAGCTGGGTTTAAAAAAGGTTTGGACAAGTTCCTGGAGGAAAGATCCATAAACCATTATTAAGAAGCGACCCAGGATATCAATGCTTGAACCAATACAAGCATTGTGGAACCTGTGTCCCTTGGGGAAACTGCTAGGTACGTATGACCTAGATTGGCCACTGTTGGAAACAGAATACTGGGCTTGATGGACCTTGGTCTGACCCAGTATGGCATATCTTATGTTCTTATGCTGCATCTCATAGCTCTCTTAGCTCTCAATTACCGAGTCCCATTCCCCCCTAGCTTTACATGCCCATGCCCCATGAGCTCCGGCCAAGAACAATCTTTGCTGACTGAAGCGGTAGCTACGATGCTAAGCTGCAGAGATAAGCTTAAGTCAGATGCCTGTATCTTTTTCAGTGACACACCACCTTGCAGAGCCCACTGAGACAATGCACACAGATCCCTTGGCATATTGGGCACACAAGTCAGCCGCCTGGCCAAACCTGGACAAGGTTGCACAGCATTTCCTGTCCTGCCCTCCAACCAGTGTGCCCAATGAATATATTCTCTATAGCAGGGGATATTGTGGCTCCCCATCATTCACAACTAGCACAGGATTTGGTAGAAAAGCTGGTGTTTCTGAAGATCAACCTCCCCTTGTTTGGTTTTCCTTCATTTCTATGTGATTGGGAGGAGAAATGAGTATAGAGCTATACTGAGGGGCAGTTACTCACGCTCTGCATTCAGTGTGTCTACGAGCTGTGTTTTTGACAGTTTGTGCTGCAGTGTCTCCAGGATGGTGCCCATTTCCCCCAATGCAAAAAAGAAAAAAGCAAGAAAAAAATGCATAAAGTGAAAACCAGCATCTGCACCTGCCGACTGGTAAACAGTAGTCACAACCATCCAAGAGCAATGTAGCCTTTCAGTCTCTACTCTTGGGAAAATTTAGTGGTTTCTGCCAATGGGCGCAATGTACACTGGGAGGCCTTGGCACTTAAAACTCCACTCAGTCCTCTTTTCAAAATAACTAAGTCCAGGCCAGAATGTGTGTTCTGAACCAAAGGTTTACTTAGTATCTTTAGGGCCACTGATAACAATACTAAAATTGCAAATGATTCAAACAACAAAAACAGAAATACATTTCAAGCAGTCAACTCCTTCATGTTTTTATAAAAATACTGTGTATTACAAGCAGATTAATTCCTTTCTCCTCTCACTCTGTTATAGTAGAGAAATTCACTCTTAGTACTTCTTCCTGAGTACTGGTATTTTACTCCAAGCTTCTGCACTCCTTCACTTTTGTTGCTTCTTTTGCTTACCCTGAGAACGAACCCTCCCTCCCTCCCTCCCTCCTGCTCCGATAATCCTTCTCAGTGTTCCTAGAACTGCAGCTTTGCAAGCTCACATCCCCAGTACTGCTCTGCATTCACTCCTGGCTTTGTTGTCACTGGTTGCCGATGGCTTCCTGTGATTCTGTAGATTCAGGTCCCCAATCCTGCACTGCAGGTGCTCCTGGATCTGGTTTTGCTGAACTTCTCTGGACCCTCTTTCCTTCCCTCTTGGAGTATGTGGCTCCCATTTTCTTGAATCCATCTCTCCATAGCTAGAGCTGGTGAGGTTTGTGCAGTCACTCAGGAATTCAAGGTGTAGGCATGAGCCCAAGACACCTTCCTACCCCTCTTCTCTCTCTTCTGCTGCTCTTTCTCCTCTGGCTCTTTCTGGATGGTATGAGGAGCTAGGGAATGGCCACCAACACCTGTCCCTCTGGGACATCCCTCCTCATGGTACAGTGGCTGGCTGCCAAAGACAGGGTTTTGCCTACAGGAGTGTTTTATATATGACATGAATTTCCCCTTTCAGAGAAGCCTTCTCCCAGCCTGATGTAACTGGGAAGAAGATAATTTTTCAGAACAAGGTAGATTATCAGGTCATCTCCAGGTTTCATAATAATAATGCGATGTGAGGTCAAAATGTATCGAGACTTGTACAATAACACAAGAAGTATAATACTGACAGTTATTGCACTCAGTCTCCTTCAAAGTAGTCCCCTTCTGATAAAACAAACTTCCTCCAGCATTCCTGCCACTGCTGGAAAGAATTTTGAAATGCCTCTTTCACTATGCCATGAAGCTACTGTGCAAAATTTTGCTTAATGGTCTCCAAGTCGTGAAATCTCCTTCCTTTCAGTAGTAATTTCAGTTTTGTTAACAAGAAAAAGTCACAGGGTGTGAAGTCAGGTGAGTACTGAGACTGATGGACTTGCTTGATTTGGAGTTTGGCCAAGGACTGCTGGATAAGATGTGATATGTGAGCTGGGGCATTATCATGATGAAGCAACCATTCACCATTTGTGTGCAACTCTGACCTCTTACGATGAACTGCATCTCTCAAATGAGTCAGAACTTGGACGTAGTACTCCTTATTGATGGTAAGGCCTTTTAGAGCATACTCATGATGAACAATACCCTGGTAATCAAATAAAACGGTGAGCATAACCTTGACATTGATCCTCACCTGACGGGCTTTCTTGGGTCTAGGAGAGTTTGGAGCCTTCCATTGTGAGGACTGAGCCATAGTTTCGAGGTCATAACCATAAACCCATGATTCATCACCAGTAATAATCTTTTTGATGAAATCTGAGTCATTTTCAATGCATTCCAACAATTCCCTGGCTGAAGACAATTGATCTTCTTTTTGGACAGGGGACAGGAGTTTCGACACAAATTTTGTAGACACACATCTCATCCCCAAATCGATAGTAAGAACGGAATGTACCAACTAGAAACTGATATCCATGTCCTCAGCAAGCTCCCTGATAGTCAATTGATGATTTGAGCATATTGCGGCACAAACTGCTTCAAATTTGTTTTCATTCCTGCTCGTGAATGGCCTTCCAGAACGTTTATCACTGTTAACACTGTGGCGACCCTCTTGGAAATGCTTGAACAAGTCATAAACTCGAGCACAACTCATGCATTTATTGCCATACACTGGCTGTAACTTGTCATAAGTCTCGTTGCACGAATCTCCAAATTTCTGACAGAATTTAATGTAAATTCGCTGTTCAATTTTTTCACTCGTAAATCTGACAAATTCCTTTTACACGATACCAAATATCATGTGATTTAAGAAAGTACGGGTGTACTGCAGCCACTGTACACTCTGCACATGCAGAGTACATAACTAAGTCACTGCATGCTTAATAGCATCATGGTGCGACGTATTGTTATAGCTACACAATAAGTCTCAATACGTTTGATCATACCTTATATTTAATGTGAACACCGGAGGTTTCTGCTGCTCAATGCAGTGACATCCAAGGGGTCTCTACATATAATTTAGGGCCTTCCAGCCAATTCAGTTACTGTGCTGTGCTGTCCCTCCTGGCATTATTTAGGGTCTTTCAGACCATCTAGGTGCTGTGCTGTGTTGGTCTTTCTGGCATAATATAGGACCTGATAGTCAATTTGGTTGCTGTGCTGTGCTGATCCTCATGGCACTATTAATGGTCTTCTTGCTAATCTGGGTGCTGTGCTGGTCTCCTTGCCAATTTACTCCTCTCAGTGTCTTTGTGTGTTGCATCAGTGAGGTGTTCACTGTGGTCTTTTAATCTCTTTGCCCTTCTGATGGTGGTTTATGGTACTCATCCTGCCACTGTACATTCTCTTTGCCCCTCTTCTGGTGTTCCTGAGAGGTTTCTGACCCTCTTGATGGCTTGTAGTGATGCCTGCCATCCTGTTTCAAGCAGGTTTGATTGACTGTTGCATTGCAAAATACCCTCCCCCATCGATTTTAATGGGGAAAAATTAGACGAATACATGAATGGATCATTTCCCGAAGACGAATCAAACAGGCGTTTTCTGATGAACAAAACCAAGCCTGGAAATCTTTGGTGTGCACATGCCTATTTGTTACTATTTACAGTGGTTGAGCTACAAAGGATCGACCTTCACTCTTAAATTTGGCTGTTTTTGCCCAATAAAGTTATGGCCATATTCAGAAAGTTCTTATAGATGGCAATGTCTTCACAAGCAAATGACAGAAAAATTGCAAGTAATGTTTTAAAAACAGAATTAATAAAATACGTATGCAAATGTGATTATTTTGTAGATTTCTATATTTTAATATAGCACAATATCAAGGTGATCTGGAGTGCTTATGCTCAATAGTTGTGTGGGTGTTCTGCTCTCTGGAGAAGATCCAAAACCCTATAAGAAGAATTTCTGTATATCTTCCAAATACTTGTCCTAAGAGATTGTACTCCTGGAAAGATATGTCAGGCAAAATAGAACCAGCCTTCATAGCATCACAAGATTTCAAAAGGTGTAAACATGAAGAACTACAGTTTTATAAGGATTCAGAAAAGGGAGAATTGGTAATTTGTATGTGCAGAAGAAGACAGCCAATACCAGGGTGAGATGGTGAATTCTGTGTACTGTACTTCTGGCTAAAAGACCACCTGGTGATTTTTTATTTGCAACATCAAGAAGCTGTGTGTGAGCTATGGTGGAGATTATACAGACGAATCCAATACCATGAATACTGATTCAAGATATTTACAGACCTTACAAGCACTGGTGCATGAAAAAAAAGAGAATTGCTGTTGAGTTGGATTAAGACCATGAGATCGCCAAAACGAGATGAGAATCATTTGCACTGCTTATTGTTGAATGTGTGATAGTCAAACATTGTGAAAATCAGACATTGATTTTGAACCTGATCTAGGAGAATAATCTAGATTTAGCATCTATTATAGAGACTTGGTTACTTGAGGGGGGGTGGTATCTAAGATTTGTGTTCTTGGGTTATAAAAGAGTGATTTAGGGGTGCCATGTTGGGAGAGATGGAGTAAAAAGGGCTCTGACATCGGATTAGCCCTATTACCGCCACTGCTGTTCCTGCCTCAGCTGGCTTTCTGTCAGGAAGGCTGGAGGATACAGTCTGCCATCAGAAAGTCCCCAGCCTTTCAAAATCTGAGGTGGCTATACGTGGCTGTGTGTCATGGCCTGTGGATTTCAAACTGAAGGGGTGTGATCAAAAGGGCAGGACAAGCCCCTTTGGGGCACGGGCAGCTCAGTGGAAATTACTCCTTATTTATTTATTTATTTATTTTTCTTATATACCGCACTTTTTAGCATCAGCGCGGTTTACATGGAACCATAATTAACAAATATCAGTTTTACATAGAACAGGGAAGAAGAACTTGGATAACTTAGGGAGACATGCACAACAATTATTTACATATATAACAATAAGCTTTGTGAGTATCTTATGATAAATCTATGGGTATGCGTTAGGACTAGAGGAGGGGTGTGTCTATGGTGGATTAAGATTGATCTGGTAGTATTGTATAAATAAGTAGTGCTTGAGTGCCTTCCTGAATTGCATGAGATCGGTGATTGTTCGGATTTCTGGAGGCAGTGTATTCCAGCACTTGGGAGCATAGAGACTGAATGCTCTGTTGGATGTTGTTAGCGTGCATTTTGTTGAAGCATTTGGTATAATTAGGGTGTTTGCTGATGTTGATCTTCTGGATCTGTTGGGCGGAGTGGGTTGAAGTAGATTGATTAGTGTAGAAGCAGTTATGTTGTGGATGGCTTTAAAGGTAAGTACTAGGGTCTTGAATAGTATTCTTCCATGTGTTGGGAGCCAGTGGAGCTGCAATAAGATGGGTGTGATATGGTCATACCTCGCTGCTCCAAATAGAACTCTCGCAGCGGCGTTCATGGCCAGTTGTAAGGGATTCAATGTAGATTGTGGGAGCCCTTGGAGAATGGCATTGGCGAAATCAAAATGGGGTAGGATAAGGGCTTGATATACAGTTCGGAAATCACTTGGGTCCAAAAAGGTTCGGAGGTGTTTGAGTGTCCGGATCTTGAAATATACGGCTTTAACAATGTGGGATATGTGTAATTTCATGTCCAAACGTTGATCCAAAGTGACTCCTAAATAACGGATTGCAGGTTTTGTTTGTAGTTCGGCTTCTCTCACTTTTATATAAGGTGGAGGGGTAAAATATGGATTTTTCGTGACAAAGAGTACCTCTGTTTTCTTATGTTGGATCCGAAGGTTTTGTGTTAGAAACCATTCGGATACTGCGTCAAAACAATCAATAAGAGGTGAGAGGTCCATTTGCTTTGTGGAGAATGGCATGTAAAGAAGGATGTCATCGGCGTATATCTGCCATTGCACATTGAAGGATCTTATGATGTTACAGACGGGTTGAATGTAAATGTTAAACATGAGAGATGATAGTGATGATCCTTGTGGGACGCCCTGGTTTTGGTGGAAAGGCTTTGATTTTGTTGATCTTGATCTTACTTGCTGTCCTCTTCCCTCAAGGTATGATCTGCACCAGTCAAGAGCGAGGCCGGTAATGCCTTTTTCTTTTAGGCGTTCAATTAGTAGGCCGTGGTGAACAGAGTCGAATGCTGCAGCTATGTCGATGAAGATAAGTACGCTTCCTCGGTGGATGTTGTCAACAAAGGTGATAATATCATTGAAGAGGGAGGTAAGAAGGGTTTCTACGCCATGTAATTCTCTGAAGCCGTGCTGATGTGGATTTAGTGGGGCTGCAGTATCGATGTGGTCTTGTATTTGTCGTTGTGCTTCCTTTTCAAATATCTTAGCTAGGAAAGGTATGCTGGCTATGGGTCTATATGATTCAACTTTGCTAGGGTCAAGTTTGGTTTTTTTTAGCAGAGGTCTAATTGAGGTTTGCTTGAGTGCTGCGGGGAAGGATCCAGTTGTGAACGATAGATTTATCATTCTTGTGATTATTGGACTGATATCACTGCGCATATTCTTTATCCAATAGGCTGGACAGGGGTCAGTATGAGCAGTGGTGGTGTTGATGGCTGCAATGGTATCTTCAATATGTTTCTTGGGTGGTGTGGAGAATATTGAGAGGTGGTTTAGGCAATTGGTGTCCTGATGGTTAAAGGCAGCGAATTTGTTTGTTTGCAATAGTTTTGATTGCAGATGATCTGCGAAGGCTTGTGGGTGGATCTCTTCAGGAGGGCATGGAGATGGTTCCTTGGATATGGATTTGACTATGTTGAAGAGTTCTCGTGGTTTATTTAGGGATCTTTTGAGTGAGTCAGTGTAGAAATGTTTCATTTTTGTCAGGACTGCTGTTCTGTGGGTCGTGAGTTGAGCGTTGTATGCTATCTGGTCGTTTGAGGAGCGAGATCGACGCCATCGTTTCTCGAGTTTTCGAAGGTGTAAAAGGGAGGTCCGCAGATCAGAAGAGAACCATGGTGCATGTCTTCTGTTGGTTGGGATTTTGCTATTGGGTGGTTTTTGTGCAATGGAGCTGAGGATGTCATTCCATGATGTGATCAGTTTTTCCAGATTGAGGGTAGTGTCATTGTAGAGAGGGTGGGTTTGTGCCAGTATGAGTTCTTTGTTGAAAGCATTGAAGCTTCGAGTTGTCGTTTTAGTGGGATTATTGGAGGTTCTGTTATCCAAGTTGTTAGGGTTCACAGGAATTGTGAAGTTAATTAATTTGTGATCTGACCATGGAACTGGGATCAGTGTTGTTACAAGATTATTGTCTAATTCACATGCTGATAGAGGTGCAAAAATCATGTCAAGGGTGTTCCCTTTTGTATGTGTGGGACTTTTGATTAATTGCCTGTATCCTAATTCATCCATTGCTTCTAAGAGAGCTGAAGCATGGCTGACGTGCAGAGAGGGGATATTGAAGTCTCCTAATATCCAATTCGGTTTGTTGTGTTGGGCAGCGTTGGTTGCTAAGTCTAAAATGTTAGGAAGGTCGTCCGAGGAGGATGATGGTGATCTATAAAGAAGATTGATGGAGCATTGATCATTGGCGATGGATAAAATGTCTAGGTTGTTTGAGCTTGCAGAGTCTGTTGTGGAAAACTGGAGATCCGTCTTGGTTAGTATGAGGGTTCCTCCTCCTCTTTTATTCTCTCTATGGCAGGAGTGGATGGAGAAGTTGTTGGGTAGGAGTTGGTTGATGATTATGTTGTCTGTGTTAGATAACCAGGTTTCAGTTATCATGAGAATATCCAGGTTATAGGCAGATATTAAATCAGTGACTATCGGCCATTTCTTACGGATTGACCGAGCATTGATGAGGGCACAATTTAGAGCTTGCAAGGGTTCCTTTTGCTTGGTTCTCTTGGTAGTTTGGAGGGCTATGTGTAGCAGGTGTGAGTGTCGTGGTTGTGTACCAATTCTTAAGGGAGGATAAGGGGCTTCTGCCTGTCTATGGGTATGCCTTTGTAGGATAGGGATTTGTTGTGGTTCGCGTGGTAGGGCAAGGGATTCAGCTAACCATCCTAGAATGATGAGTAATATGCCGATCGAGGCAGTGGTAGTAGGAGACATTTTAACTTGCTGCTGATGTTAGTTGTTTTAAGGAATGTTTCAGTGAGGGTAAATGTGATTACCATACAGTGGGTAAAGTACTTAAAGAATACAGTAGATAGACTATTACTAGCTACAAATAGGTATAATAGTTACCATAATTAGTGAATAGGTATAGTTGGTTGTTAGCTAAAATGGGTTCTGTTTGCCATCTGTGCTACCCTGAGATCGGAAAGCAGAAGAATAAAGGTGATATATAAAAAATGTTAAATAAAGAAATAAAGAAATAAAGGAGCAGTGGAAGGCAGTATATAAAAAAATGTCAAATAAATAAATAAAAAATAAATATAAATAAATAAATACAGGAGCAAAGTCAGCTGTTCCCCAGCCCAGTCACAGACTCCTCCCACTCTCCCTCCCATCCCAAGTCTCCTCCCCCATCCCCAGCCCCTTCCCCTCCCCCCTCCATCTCCCTCCCATCCTTCCCCTCCCCCTCCCATTCTCCAGCCACTCCTCCTCCAGCACCTTCCCTTCCTCCAGAGGGTCCAACTCCTCTGCCATCTCCCCCTTGTCCAGGGGCTTCACCTCCTCCAGTGCCTCCCCTCCTCCATTTCTACCACCTCCTCCAGCACATCCCCCATCTCCAGGGGCTCCACCTCCTCCAGCACTGGCCAATCCTTCATTGCTACCACCTTCTCCAATGCCACCACCTCCTCTAGCAAGTCCCCCTCTTCCAGGTGCTCCTACTCCTGCTGCTGGGTGCTATCTAGCTGCTCTTTTTCAGAAGGACTGCACACTTCACTCAACATGAGCAATACCTTCTCATCCTCCTCACCCGCCTTCCAAGGAGAGGGGTTAGACAGCATAATCGGGCAACCAATGCTGGGGGTTTCCTGGGTGGTGCCCCTGCTGATCTTACTGTTGGTGCTTGTTGGGCTCTGTCCGCTGGGAGTGGCTGACTCATTCTCCTTTACTTCTTCATGAGCTGGTGGCAGGGAGTCATTCTCTTGCACAACTGTATATGGGAAACAAAGATGTTCACATTAGCTACTGCAACTCGTGTGTGTGCATGCTATATGACAGGTCAACATCTCAATCAGAGTGAGCTGTTCAAACACTTTCACCATTGGTAAGCACCAAGGGTGAAAGCGTTTCTGATGTTATAGTGGGAGATCATGTTGCATCCAGTGATCATCAGATGGTGTGGTTCATTATTAGGACTAAGGCTGTTAAAATCCACTCAAAAGCAAGGGTCTTAGACTTTAGAAAAACTAACTTTGCCAGGATGGGCTAATACCTCAGGGAGTCGTTAGCGGGATGGGAACAGCTGAGGGATGTAGAAAAACAGTGGGCAAAACTGAAAGGGATATTTTAAGGGCAACAAACCTTTTTGCTAAAATGGTAAATAAAGGTAAAAGGAAAAGGAGACCACTATGGTTTTCAAAAGAAGTAGCTGAAAAGGTGAAGAAAAAGAGGGAGGCCTTCATGAAATACAAGATGTCACAGAGAGAGGAAGACAGGCATCTATATTTGGAAAAACTTAGAGAAGCTAGCAAAATAATCAAGAAAACAAAGTTTCAAAAAGAGGAGGAAATAGTCAATGCAATAAAATGGGAGGATAAGACATTTTTCAGATATGTTAGTGAGAAGAGGAAGGGCAAAAGTGGTATTGTCAGACTCAAAGGTGAAGGAGAGGAATATGTAGAAGCTGATAAGGATAAAGCGGAATTGTTCAACAAATATTTCTGTTCTGTGTTCACAGATTAAGAACCAGGAGCAGGACCTCAGAAAACACCCACAAACAGGAACAGAAGTGAGGGGCATCTTGAACTATTTTCAGAAGACTGTGTTCATGAGAAACTAGCTAAACTTAAAGGAGACAAAGCGATGGGACCGGAAGAGATACACCCTAGAATACTGAGGGAACTTGGGGACGTTCTAGCAGCTCCATTGACTGATCTTTTCAATGCCTCATTGGAGTCTGGAGTGGTGCCAAAGGACTGGAGAGATGTGGTTGAAAACTACAGGCCAGTTAGTTTAACCTCGGCGGTGAGTAAATTATTGGAAGTGCTGTTGAAAGAGAAAATAGTGAGGTTTCTGGATTCCAGCAAATTACAGGTTCCAAGGCAACATGGATTCACCAGAGGCAAGTCTTGTCAGACAAATCTGATTGATTTCTTTGACTGGGTGACCAGGAAATTGGACCGAGGGACAGCGCTAGATGTGATGTATTTAGATTTCAGTAAAGCCTTTGACACTGTTCCTCACAGGCGACTTATAAACAAACTGAGCACCCTAGGGATGGACCCTAAAGTTACTGCTTGGGTTAGAAATTGTTTGAGTGGGAGGCGACAAAGAGTACAAGTAAATGGAGCTCAATCTAAGGAGAAGGAGGTTACCAGTGGTGTGCCCCAGGGATCTGTCCTTGGTCCGATTCTTTTTAACATCTTTATTAGTGATATAGCGGAAGGGCTGCCGGGTAAGGTTTGCCTCTTTGCGGATGATACCAAAATCTGCCATAGAGTAGACACCCAAGAAGGTGTAGATAACATGAGGAGGGATCTAGTTAAGTTTTCAAGAATGGTCTAAAATTTGGCAGCTGAGATTTAATGTTAAAAAATGCAAGGCCATGCATTTGGGCTGAAGCAATCCAAGGGAGCAATATGGTATAGGGGGTGAATTACTTTTGTCCAGTAAAGAAGAGCGGTACCTAGGCATGATTGTGTCTGATGATCTTAAAGTAGCTAAACAGGTAAAAAAGGTGACAGCAAAAGCTAGAAGGATGCTTGGGTGCATAGGGAGAGGAATGGCTAGCAGAAAAAAGGAGGTGATAGTGCCTCTGTATACGTTTTTGGTGCGACTTTATGTGGAGTATTGTGTACATTTCTGGGGATCACACCTTCAAAAGGATATAAACAGGCTGGAGTCAGTACAGAGGGTAGCTACTAAAATGATTAGTGGCCTTCATTATAAAGCATATGAGGACAGACTTCAGGATCTTAATATGTACACCTTAGAGGATCTTAATATGTACACCTTCTATGTAACACCGCTATGACCCGGCGAAAAGCGGGATATAAATACAGCTAAATAAATAAAATAAATAAATAAATAAATAGAGGAAAGGCAGAATAGAGGTGATATGATTGAGACGTTTAAATACCTCCGTGGCATAAATGCACAGGAGAGCCTGTTTCAATTGAAAGCAAGCTCTGCTATGAGGGGACATAGGATAAGTGTGAAAGGGGATAGACTCAGGAGTAATATGCGGAAATATATGTTTTTTATGGAAAGAGCGGTAGATCCGTGGAATAGTCTCCCAGTGGAGATGGTAGAGATGAGGGCAGTGTCTGAATTCAAAAAGGCATGGGACAAACACAGAGGATCTCTAAAGGAAAAAAGGGGACTGTTGTAGTGGTTGATATGGAAGGGCTGACTAGATAGGCTATGTGGTCTTTTTCTGCCATCATGTTTCTATGTTTCATTGTACTGCTTCCTGCCTGTAGAATTGGTTGTGACCTTACAAAAACGTCACTCAATGCAAAGTACAAACGGTCAGGCAAAATGGGTGTTTACAAGGTTTTGCCGGGCTGCCACTCCCCTCCTGAATGCCTGGCCAAGGAGCACCTGTGGGGCTACCTCACTCTCATCATCACCATCTTCCAAGAGTACATTAGGGCCAGCTGGCTAGGGCTGCCTGCACCATAGCACATAATTGTGCATCATATAGCAGACAACAAAGAACTCACAGACCTTCGCTGGATGGTAGAGCAGCTCACCCCCAGACCAATCCAGAAATCTGAAGCAGCTCTTGAGTTGGTCAAAGGTCCACTTAATGATTCTCCTGGTGCTCCTGTGTACCTGATTGTATCTGTGCTCTGCCAGTGAGCTGGGATGGACAATGAGGGTCATCAGGCTATCCCTCAAGGGGTATCCTCTGTCACCTGCATAGACATGGGGGACAACATACATGTGTCAGCGATGTGTGTCAGGGCCAATAGAGAGGCAGTGTGAAGAACACATGTGGGAAACACAGGATCATGATATGTGTAAGTTAGGTCAGTTATAGCACCCAGTGAGATGGTGGCACTTCGACCTTTGATGAGCCACATCCCTAGAGAGTGATACGTGTGCACTTAGACAGAGCATGAGCCTTGCCATCTCTCCCACCAGCAAGGGACCCTGCTCTTGAGAGATTAGTCTGATTGGTTGTTATGGACCCTCTGAAACACTCCCCCACCCTCTTTGGGAAGCTGGTGCATCCTGTGCTCTACCTTTCCCTTCTCGCCACAGGGTTACTGCTTGGGGATCAGGAGTATCTCATTTCTGTGGGAGGATACAGTAAAGGCCAGTGTTCATGTCTGTTCGCCGGCAGTCGCTGGGGCTCTTTATAGTTAACAGATCACAGATGACCCTTTGGGGATTTCATTGCTATTTATCCTGTTTATTTCATCTGCACATGAGTGACTATGGCTTTCTGTCTGTATTGCGCTCTCACTCCATAACTATGACATCTTTTTACCACATATCTGGGTACTGACATATCTCACAGCAGCTCTCTAAATGTGCCTACACCTGGCTCGCACAATGTCTGCTGTCTGTCTTGGCTTCTTTGGGTCTGTACGCATCTGCTAGCTGTGGGCCAAGCCTGCCTGTCTTCTCACAATCTACTCTGTGAGATCTGCTCCCCTGTTCAGGCCTGTGTGGGCATAGGAGGGTGGATTTCTGTGTCACCTAGTAGCCAGCCTTCAGAGATTTCACCACTCTCAAAGTGGGTATGTATCCCAGACTGGTTGAGGATGTTTGAATCATGGCAGGATCCTGGGTATCTGGCCATGACATCTGTTATTTTTCCCTGGGCATTACACACAACTTGTATGTTCATCGAATGATAGGCCTTCCAGTTATGATATGTAGCCTCACTCTGTTGAGGGGGCCTGAGGGCCATATGTGTATAGTCAAACACCCAGCACTGAAGGGAACCTGACCACCTCATGGAACTGCAGCATCATCTGATGCCTCTGCTGCAGTGAGTGCGGGAAGGCCTCAGAAAAGCACCGAGAAACTGAGTGATGCACCTGGACACTCCTGCCTGGCTCAGACCTCTGCCAGCTGCCACCATTGACTGGAAAATAGAAACATAGAAACATAGAAACATGATGACAGAAAAAGACCACAAGGCCTATCTAGTCTGTCCTTCCATAACAACAACTACAGCAGTCCACTTTTTACCTTTAGAGATCCTCTGTGTTGGTCCCATGCTTTTTTGAATTCAGGTACTGTCCTCATCTCTACCACCTCCACTGGGAGACTATTCCACGGATCCACTACTCTTTCCGTAAAGAAATATTTCCGCATATCACTCCTGAATCTATCTCCCTTCACCCTCATCCCATGTCCCCTCGTAGCAGAACTTGCTTTTAATTGAAAGAGGCTCTCTCCCTGAACATTTATGCCACGGAGGTATTTAAACATCTCAATCATATTACCTCTATCCCGCCTTTCCTCTAAGGTGTACATATTAAGATCCTTAAGTCTGTCCTCATATGCTTTATAATGAAGCCCATTAATCATTTTAGTAGCCACCCTCTGCACTGACTCCATCCTGTTCACATCCTTTTGAAGGTGCGGTCTCCAGAATTGCACACCATACTCCAAATGAGGTCGCACCAAAGACTTATACAGAGGCATTATCACCTCCTTTTTTCTGCTAGCCATTCCTCTCCGTATGCACCCAAGCATCCTTCTAGCTTTTGCTGTTGCCTTTTCTACCTGTTTAGCTACTTTAAGATCATCAGACACAACCACGCCTAGGTCCCGCTCTTCTTTAGTGGACAAAAGTACTTTACCTCCTATACTGTATTGCTCCCTTGGATTGCTGCAGCCCAAATGCATGACCTTACATTTTTTAACATTAAATCCCAGCTGCCAAATTCTAGACCATTCTTCAAGCTTAGCTAGATCCCTCCTCATGTTATCGACACCTTCCTGGGTGTCTACTCTATTGCAGATTTTGGTATAATCCGCAAAGAGGCAAACCTTACCCGACAGCCCTTCCGCTATATCACTAACAAAGATGTTAAAAAGAATCGGACCAAGGACAGATCCCTGGGGCACACCACTGGTAACATCCTTCTCCTCAGAGTGAGCTCCATTTACTTGTACTCTTTGTCGCCTCCCACCCAACCAATTTCTAACCCAAGCAGTAACTTTAGGGTCCATCCCTAGGGTGCTCAGTTTGTTTATAAGTCGCCTGTGAGGAACAGTGTCAAAGGCTTTACTGAAATCTAAATACACCACATCTAGAGCTCTCCCTCGGTCCAACTCCCTGGTCACCCAGTCAAAGAAATCAATCAGATTTGTCTGACAAGACCTGCCTCTGGTGAATCCATGCTGCCTCGGATCCTGTAATCCGCCGGACTCCAGAAACCTCACTATTTTCTCTTTCAGCAGCGTTTCCAATAATTTACTCACCACCGAAGTTAAATTAACATACCTGTTCTCAGGAAGGTGAGTGCTGTGGGGACCTTCACATGCACTGGCAGGTCCTGTCCCCTGTTTGTGATGGCAGCAAGGTGGGGTTCCAGCTCTAGGCACAGCTCATGCATGACTGCCCGATCAAAATGGAACCTGTCAGGTCCAGGTACTGGCTTCTCAGCCTGGGTACCCTTGGATATGATAACATGTTGTGATTTGTGCAACCTTTTTTTCGGAGAGCAGCATTGCACAATGTGAAAGCAGCCCCCATCTAGGAATCTGGACTTGTTCTAGTGAGGGAAACTGTGCCATCTTGATAGCTGATACCCTGACATCCCTTTGTGGTGATAGTCAGATTATACCTTGTGGCTAAAATAATTACTCTGTGTATTCACAGGTGCTGATGCTGCTGCAGGACAGAGCATGGAGCCAGATCTGGCCATGACCCCTGCTGATCCTCCATCAGGGTTCTCGGCCATTGCTCAAGGGTTTGAACCATGAGAAGTCTCGGACCACGGCATGCAGCTGCAGGCAGACGGGGAAACAGGAGCTGAAGATATCAAGCTCATTGCACCTTTGCCAGCTCCACAGGAATAATAGGATGCAAATGGTCAAGAGTCACATGTCAGCACCAGGTCCTCCAGGAAGATCATTGAGTGAGTGGAGAGGCTGCTGACACACAAGCCACAGCAGGCTTGGGGAAGGGCCAAGCTGGACCTGCTGCAGCAAAGTGTGGCATTGCAGGGGCACCAGCTTGCAGCCACCGAGCACCTCGACTACTCCATTTTCCACTTGCAAGATACTATCATGGAGCTTCTGCAGGAGCTGTGTAGGAACCACACCTACCCAGTCCATACTCCAGCACCAACCTCCTGCACATGTCAGTGGTCACAAGCCATATTCATGGAAGTGGTGAATCTGCATCCATTGTCACCTCTGCTACAAGCACCACTGCAACATTTGTCCCGAGCTACACCTGTGTCACCACCTCTGCCATTACAAGGCAGGCCTCCAGATGTGACACTGCCATCGCACAGGTCTCCAATATTCTGGGGCCTGTTCCTCAGGGCATGGAGCCTGGTATGACCTTCCCACTATTCTGTGAGGGGCTCAGGGAGGCGGGTGACCAGAGTGAGAACTCCTCTGATTCAAGTGGCCTGTCATCCTCCACCCCAGTGACTGTAGTAACCCAGGCCCTTGTGCACGTGCCATCTGTTTGGGGGAGGGGCAGGGGGCAGGCCAGGGACAGGGGCCATGTAACATTCATATGAGCTGAGCCACTGTGTTTGTGGGAGGGAGGGGGTATGGTGCTTGGTGAGTATGAGGGACAGTGGGATGTGTGGGGGAGCTAAAGTTTTATGGGTTTGGGGTGAGAGAGGTGTATGATGGGTGCACATGGGTTTAGCTGTGGAGTGTGTGGGTGTGAGAGGAATGGGGGAGTTGGTTGGCTAGGGTGGGAGTACAGGGCAAGGGGCCAGGACTTCTATGGATGGGCTGGGTGCCAGTGGGGGAATGTCTTAGGTCATTCACACACCTAAACCCCTGTAGTCGTGTGCTATAGTGGTATAGTGTTTAGAGCAATAACCTAGCACCCAAGCAATCATGGCTCAATTCTTACTGGATCTCACACCTTGTCATGAGAATCCTGGGGCTGCTCAGCACTTTTATGATACATGGTTTGAAAAAACATACACTAAAAAGGAAAAATAATAAAATAAACTAAAACAATAAACACTTCTGCCTCATATGTATTGTTTACCACTCATGGACATCAAACGCAGCTTTAAGCAAAGTGAGTGCAGATCAGTTTTGCTGTGCTGCCACACCCCTCCTGAAACCCTGGCCAATGGGCACTGGTAGAGCTGCCTCCATCTCTATGTCATCCTCCTCCATAGATATGGCTGGGACATCTGGTAGTGGTTGCCTTTGTCTTATGACATAGTTGTGGAGTATACAACATGCCATAAAGATCTTGTAGTGGAGTTCACTGCCAGAGCAGTCCAGACAACAGAAGTGGCTCTTCAGTAGGCCGAATGTGCGTTCAATGATTCCGCGGGTGGCTTGGTGTGCATGGTTGTAGTGCTCCTCTGCTGCAGAGCTGGGACGAACAATGGGGGTCATCAACCATTGCCACAGGGGGTATCCTCTGTCACCTGCATAGACATGGGGGAGAACAGACAGGTGTCAATAGGAGACGCAGGATCATTATGTGTGTGCGTGAGGTCAGCAGTGGTACACAGTGAGATGGTGGCAAATAGACCTTGGATAAGCCAAATCACTAGAAGGAAATATGTGTGTTCTTTGACAGAGTGTAATCCTTGCCATCCCTCACCCCAGCAAGAGACTGTGCCCTTTGAGGGAGAGAGTAGGATTGGTTCTTGCAGGGCTTCAGAAACATTCCTCCATTTCCTTTGGGGAGCTTTTGCATCCTGTGCTCTGCCTTTCTATTCTTGACACAGGGTCACTGCTTGGGGATCAGGTGAACTTCTTTGCTTGGAGGATACAATCAGGGTTGTGTTTGTGCCTGTTATCTGGCAACCCTTTGCTGTACCCTTACAGATGAGAAATCACAGATGACCCTTTGGTGATTTCATTGTTTCTTACATCCGGACATCATGAGTGATGTTCGCAGACTTATGCACATATCCAGCTCGAGAACCATATATAGATACAGGCATGTATCCAGTGCGAGATCCACACATGGATACAGCATGAGCCACAGTGTAAAGCAGAGAAATATGTCTCCGACAATAGTAAGAGATACGGGTAAACAGTGATTGGGTATTGGATGTGGCCATGCTCACCAAATTCTGTAAAGTTGTACATGTCCGATCTTGCCACACCTCCACTGTTAAAACGTGCATCTCCTCTTTCCCCATTGTTAAGAAGTCCATCTCCCAAGCTGCTGTGCTTACTGACAGTAGGCTGCTGATGTCAACAAGACATAAATAATGATGAATGCATGGCGATGCAAACTATACCATATTCTAATCCCCTACATGGACAGGATAGTGCTAGGTCAGGGGTGGGCAATTCTGGTCCTGGAGGGCCGCAGACCAGTCAGGTTTTCATGATGTCCCTAATGAATATTCATGGCTCAATTTCCATACAATGGAAGGCAGTGGATGCAAATAGATCTCATGAATATTCATTAGGGACATAATGAAAACCTGACTGGTCTGCAACCTTCCAGGACCGGAATTGCCCACCCCAGTGCTAGGTGATACCAGTGCACTCCAAGATAGTATAAGAATATGTTAATATGAACTGCACATATCATAGAGCAAATGATACTTGGCATTATAAAAAGGATTCAGTGAGGCCTGCATTGGACAGCTCTACATACACTCAAAAATGCTCAGGATGGACCCTTATCATGTGCACAACAATCAACACTAACAGCAATTCCCCAAGGTATGTTTAATATTGCAACAAATGTGTGAACAGTCTGGGGACTGTTGGCACTACAGCAATCATGTCTCTCTGTGCCTGGCCCTGCTCCCTGATTTGCAAATCAGCACACCAGTTCCTTCTTTGCAACCTTTACACAACACACACACTCTCACTTGCTGTCACAAAAGACATATTTCTGGGAAACAGATGCTCAGCACCTATAGATATAAGTTGGGATACCATAACAGCATGGAATGCTAGGACTATATAGCTGATCCCCTATTTGCAATCAAACAAACCCATGATGCAGACACACTCATGGTCTAGCTTCAAAAGTCCCATTTTACAGAACACAGGAATTGTCAGGGTCCCCCCAGACTGGCTCCTTTAGCACACACAGCATCTGTCAGCAAAGCCAGCATATTCAGTATTGCTCTATTTTAAAAATCTTTAGAGGTGGTTATTAATGCCACTGAGCTTAATTGCTTCTTCCACCTCTAATACCTGTTCATGATAAATGCATCTAGCTGTGTTTTACAAACTGTTGTCACACCAGTTTGAGGCAGTCTTGTCACAACCACTATACAAACAAAGCAGAAATATTTCTAAGTACTGGTCTTATTCCACGTTTCAGAAGGAATAACGAGTACGTCTATGGGGAGCATAGGAAACGTACACAGGCCTTTCCTGAATATGCTTTATATGTCTCCGTTTCAAATCACGCCCTCATCCCACCCCTCTTGGGGATGTTTTGAAATCCCCATTTTTGTGCCATGGACGTACATGGGAGACGGGTTTTGGAATATGGACATAGGCGTTTTTGGCGAAACTCCGTCTCCTGTGCATGTCCAAACGGCCTATTTGTGTTATGGAATGACCTCTTAAATGAACAAAGATGGTCAACTTTTAGATCAGTAGGGACAATGGAAGTAGAGCACATTGCTAATATAATGACTAATTTGAAACACCAGCTCAATACTGTCTTGGTGGCTGGAATAGAGTCAAATAGATCAAAAGTTTGGAATGTACTAACTTCACTGGTTAATGTATCTTTGATTGAATACAATGTACCACAGAATTTAACACGTTACCATTTGTCCTTTATTGAAAAGGAATTTGCCTGATGATTGTTCATCATGTAGACCAGGCACGTCCAACAGGTAGATCGCGATCTAGCTGTAGATCGCGGAGGGGTCAGAGATAGATCTCTAGCCCCACTTGGCTCCATCTCTCCAGCAGCTCGCCCCATCGCTAGGAGAGAGCTCATGCCGGCAGGTCGTCTGCCGAGGGCTTGCCGCCGCTGCTGATCCTTTGCCTATCTTTTTTCCCTGCCTGCGGGAATCTTGCCTGCGAGTGTATTGGGGGCGCTTGTTGTTTTCGTGCCAATAGTTTGTGAGTATTCCAGGGGGCCGCTGCCCGCACCCCGTGACGAGATGCCACAGGCCCGGCATTATACCTGGTCTCCTGCCTCTCAGAATCACCCATTCCTGCCCCCGCCCCAACACCCCTTAGAAGTGTGTTATATACCGGGCGATATCCATTCGCCCGGGCTTTACCTGAATACACTTACCATATTAGTTGTGTCGTGTGCTGGTCCTTGGTCGCTTTATAGTTCACTTTCATTAAACGTTTTCGGGCAGACAGAACAAAGTGTCACGAATTTGGTGATTTTGGTGGGCTTTTCCAATTTTGTTCTAACTTGCTTATGCCATGCCTTCGAATTGGTTCAAACCACTGTGACTTTTGCTTGCCTCTGCAATTTTATTTTGCCTTGCCTTTGTGTTGATTCTACACTGCAATTTTATTTCACCTTGCCTTTGCGTTGATTCTACACTGTGTGCAGAATTTATTAAATGTGGTGGTATTTGAACTTGTTTGGCGGTATTTGATTTTATCTGGTTTGCTGGACAGGTGTTTGAGTTTTTTTGATGATTGCTTGGTGGTATTTGATTATTGGTGCCAGTATAGAATTCTTATTTTTACCTTTAGAACTACATGTGTGGTTTTGGCATCTCCAGTCCTTGTATTGCACATCATCCAGAGGTCTTCAATTCCTGTTGATCTTTAATACTTTGGGACAGTGACAGTTTTGGACCAGATTCAGCCAGTGTTTATACTAACTTAGCAGATTTGGCCTTCTTACATCCAGCCACCCTAGTATAACGAAGATGAGTGTTCCAAAGAAGAGCAAAACCTACCACTTCAATGATGAATGGGAAATGGACTACTTCTTCATCATGGTGAAAGACAAGTGTGGTTGTCTAATTTGTAATGCCCCAGTATCCTTGCCCAAAAAGGGTAATCTGGAACGTCATTATAAGGCTCTGCATAGCAATAAGTTTGATGCTGATTTTCCACCCAAAAGTGAAATTCGTAAACTGAAGCTCAAAGAACTTAAATCGAAATTGGCTACTCAGCAACGGTTGATGGCGGATTCAAGGTCACATTTGATCAATGCAACCATAGCATCCTTCAAGGTCAGCAACCTGATCGCAAAGAAATGCAAGCCTTTCACTGAAGGGGAATTTGTAAAAGATTGTTTTCTTGAAGCAGCTGACAATCTTTTTGAAGGATTTAAAAATAAGAAAGAGATCATAGCTGCTATTCAAGATGTACAATTGTCAATAAACACCGTCGTGCAGCGAATAGAAAAGATGTGTGGAGACACAACTGAACAATTGTTGGAGGATGTTTCAAATTGTGTTGCTTTCTCACTCCAACTGGATGAATCTACAGACATAAGAGACATAGCCCAGTTACTAGTCTTTATCCGGATGGTTTTTGAAGACTTCAGTGTTAAAGAAGAACTACTTGGAATAATTTCTTTAAAAGGGAAACTACCGGTCAGGAAATATTCAGTTCTTTTGATTCTTTATGACAAAGTGTAATCTTCCATTGCATAGACTTGATGGAGCAAGAGCAATGACAGGTGAGGTTAATGGTTTCATAGCCCTCTGTAGACAGCATGACGACTTCCCAGATTTCCTTTCTTACCACTGCATCATTCACCAGCAAGTTTTGGCAAGCAAGAGACTCAATACAAAGACTGTCATGGACATCACTTTCAAAATTGTAAATTCAGTTCGTGGAAGATCACTTCAAAGATGGCTTTTCAATCTTACTCTTGATGAAGGGGCAGCAGAAATCATTTTGCACACAGATGTAAGGTGGCTAAATAGGCACACATTTCTGCAAAAATTTAGTGATTTGCTGAATGAAATAAGAAGTTTTTTGAAGGAGAGGGGAGATGACCAAGCAGAGTTGGAAGATGAGGAGTGGTTATGTGATCTGGCATTTCTCGCTGACTTTACAGGCGAACTAAGTGATATGAACCTTGAACTACAAAGTAAAAACAAATGCATTGGCGAGATGATGAGTACAGTTTTATCCTACAAGAGCAAATTTGAGCTAATGATGACTGACCCTGCAAAAAACACTTTTGATCATTTTCCTAATATGCAGGACCATCTGGGACAATATCCAAATTTTGTTTTTCAGAACGAGAAGTATGTGCCAGAAATCTGTTCTGCTATCCAGGAATTCGAAAATAGATTCTGTGACTTCCAAAAAATTGGAACAGTTGAGGAGTACTTGTCATACCCATTCAAAGTAGATGTGGACATTAAAGAAACTGCAGCTGCTATCAGTAAAAATTACTCATTGAACAAGCCATCTCTTGAAAACGAAATATTAACCCTTAAAAATGACATTTTTCTCAAGACCCATGCTGAGCAAGAATAGTTTTGGAAGCTAGTGCCTAGAGACAAATTTCCCAACTTGAGAAGATGCAGTGAAGCTGTACACTCCTGTTTCGGTTCAATTTATTTGTGTGAATCTGTGTTTTCCCATCTGAAAATGACAAAGAGTATACAACGTTCGAACATGACAGATGAACATCTCCAGGATTCCCTAAGACTGGCCATCACGCAATAGTCACTCAACTTCAAAAAGCTGGTGGATGAAATGCAGGCTCAGACGTCTCACTAATGAGCAAGAGCGAAATATTAAAGATTGTGCAAGATCAGCCTGGATCAATACTCAAACTAAATTTAACACAAATTACTCAATAAAAGTTAAAGAAAGTTGTTAAGACAGTTAAAGAAAGTTATTACTCAATAAAACTTTAAGAAAAAATGTACTTTCCATTTCCCCTCGCAGCTCTTACTGGATCTTCGTCTCTCTGTTTTGTTTTTGCTTAATTTGCTTAGCAGCTGATCACATCCAAGTAAATGACAGAAAGTTCATTAAAAATGGGGGGAGGGGGGAGGAGGAATCCTCCAATGTTATTGGGTTAAAATTTAATTTGAAACTAATTTGAAACTTAATTTTCATGGTGGTAGATCACCGGCACTTTTGGCTGGAAAAAGTAGATCACGACCTGTTCGAAGTTGGACATGCCTGATGTAGACCAATGGTTAACAATTCCTTGCTAAAATGTTTGACCAGCTAGAATACAATTCAATGATTATTTGACTAAATCTAAGATACTTAATATATTCCACCCCGGATTTCATAAAGAGAATAGTTGTGAGTCCTAGGTAGTGTTACTTCTTGGCAATCTTTTACTTGGAACTGAGGCATTGCAAACTACTCATTTGTTAATATGTGTGGATTTATCTGTGGCATCAATTCAGTTGCTCATAGTATTTTATTGCAGAGAGTACAAGCTATAGGGATTTCTGGGAAGGTTTTACTTGGGCTTAATTTGTAAATTAAGGAACAGACACTGATTGTAAAAACTGCTACAGAAGCACCTTGTAGATTTCCAGTATAAAGGGGCATGACACAGGGGTTCTCTTTATCTGCTTCTCTGTTTAACTTACACCAGGGGTGGGCAATTCCGGTCCTGGAGGGCCACAGACCAGTCAGGTTTTCATGATGTCCCTAATGAATATTCATGGACCTATTTCCATACAATGGAAGGCAGTGGATGCAAATAGATCTCATGAATATTCATTAAGGACATCATGAAACCTGACTGGTCTTCGGCCCTCCAGGACCGGAATTGCCCACCCCTGACTTACACTATACTCCATACTACTATGTGATATTTTAAGCAGTTATGAAAATAGGTGTTGGATTGTATGCAGATGATCTCCTTTCATCTGTCTCATTTGTTTTAGCAGGGGGAGTGTATATGCAAGAATTTTTGATGTCTTCCCAAAATTTGTCTCAAACTAATTGGTTCTAGATTTATTTAAAAATAAAAGGAAGCCATGGTCATCTCTCCATTAAAGGATATTTCTGTGCCGATATATACTGTATTGGTGAAGAAAAAAGGATTTATTATATGGCATTAGTTAATCAGGCTAAGAGCAATAAGAAGAAATTATTTATGATTGTTCAGACACTGGTGGACAAGAAAGTGCAAGTAGTGGAAGGAGATGGTTCTCATGCATATGTACAGTGCTACATATACCTTGTAGCACTATACAAATGATGCATAGTAGTAGTAGTAGTAGCAGTTGAACATTAAATACCTCTATAACAATGGGTAAAGGGGGCAACATCTGGAAAGCAGTGTGTATAAATGCTGGTAACATGGGAAATAAGATCCCAGATGTTGAGGCTTTAATGGAAAAGGTTGACTTGGATTTAGTGGCAATTATGGAGACATGGTTCACGGACAACCATGACTGGGATACAATTATACCAGGTTATGCTTTACTCAGGAAGGATAGGGGAGGAAGAAGGGGAGGAGGAGTGTCACTGTATATAAAATATAATATTAAAGCTATAGAATTACAGGGCTTAAAAGGGAGAGAGGAGGCACTGTGGGTTAAACTAGAAAAAGGAAAAGAGAAATCCATTTCCATTGGTGTGATATACAGAACCCCCTCACAGGGAGAAGAAGTGGATGGAAATTTAATAGAAGACATACGCAGCATTGCCAGGAAAGGGGAAGTGCTACTTATAGGTGATTTCAGTATGTCGGATGTTGTTTGGCACATCCTTGCTGTGGTGTCATCCAAAAGTAAGGCGATCCTGGATTCTATACAGAGAAAACTATTCAGTCAACTGGTAATAGAACCCACACATGAAGGGGCTATACTGGACTTATTGCTTACCAATGGTGAAAGTGTTTTGATGTTATAGTGGGAGATCATGATACACACACCCCTACCTAGTCACCTATCCAGACCCATGACATACCCCTCACCAACCGGCACACCCCTATTACCCATACAGTCACTCCCACCCAGCCTCATTATACACATACACATACACATAAAAATACATTCGCAACACACATTCCGGCCCAGTTGCCTAGCCCTATAGTACCCTTTTGTTCAGCTCCATGACACACACTTCCCCACCGACCCAGCCCCATTAGAAACAAACACATATACCCCATCTTTCTCTCACACACACATGCTTGCATGCCCCCATTGCACACACTCACACTTATACATACACCCCATCTCACACACATATGCATGTACTGTATGTCCCCATCACAAATATGCACACAAGCATGCATGCACGCCCCCTAGCCTCTGACATCTCACCATCATATCCCTACAGGAAACTGCTAAACACCTCTTGGCTTTTAGACTTTTTTGTGATTTTGAAAAATATTGACACACACACTTCATCAGCTACTATTCACACCATTCCCATTTACCCATACCCTGCTCACACATCCCCCTGCTACCCTACTGAGACATGAGGAAGGCCAGGGATTCCAGGGGAAGGGAGGGAGAAAAAAGTGAAAAAAGGATAGGAGGGCAAAATGTGAGTGTCGGAGCAGTCAGCCTGTGCCCTGAGACTGGAGTGCGGGGCTCCTGCTCCTGTGGGGCCCTTTCCAAAGAACATGCTGGCACATGCGTAAGGCCAGCCCTGTGAATGGAGGGAAGGGGGAATACGCCATTGTGTCATATTGTGACTATGTACTTTTCTACTTATTGGAATTTGGGGCCTTAATTGGCAGGATTACACCTACAGGATGTATTTTGGATCTGTGCCCCATGCCTCTCCCCATTTGGTGAAGTTCTTGCCAGATGATGTTTTACAGGTTTTAAGAATAGTGAATAGTTCTTTGAGGGAGGGTATGCTGCTGAATGAATTAAGGTAAAGTGACCAACCATCTCGTATTTTACGGGACAGTCCTGTATTTTAAGGATTTGTCCCTGGAATCATATTACTTCTGTTGGGATGCCTAAATGTTCCCTTTTTTAAAACATGTGTCCCACTCCTCCACTCCTCCACATTTGTTCCAATGGACCTTTCCACTCCAGCTGAAATTTTCAAAGGGAAACTCTATTTATAAGAGACTATTTCCATCAGAGACACAGAAACATATACACATGCATACACTCTGTTGTACTTCGGTCACACACACATGCACTTGCATTCATCCATCCCCCATCCCCAAAATCAGGTACTCATATGCACACAAGCACTTTTCAGACAGATTCTGTCTCTGACTGTCAGTGCTGTGCTGCTTCTGCACTACTCTACTTCAATGACCCAGTTCTTGCTTTTGCTACCAGTTCTTTTTCTCAGTCTGTAATAGCCTCCTCACACTTTACCCCCATTCCTCTGACATTTCTACCCTTTCTCAGCAACTCCACTCACCCCAATCAATAAACCCATTTATTCCACTCACTTTCTCCCAGACTCTGTGCAGAAAATCAGCCCACCCTTTCTGTGACTAATGCAACCTTTCCACTGGCTGGAACCTACCACTTACTCTGCACAGTGAGGGGGAGCACTGGTGAGCTGTAGAGCTAAACTCTAAAAAATACCCAGGCAATTTAGATAATCATTCTAAGACAGCTACTTTACAAAGTTGTAGAATCCTAAAATAATTTAGATGAGTGGCAATCCTAAACTCCTGAATCCTTAGCACATCTGACAAATCTGGCTCTGCTTCCTCCCCAGAGCCCAGACAACCATTAGTCAGACAAAGCCAGTCAATAGGCTGAAGGACACAGCCAGCCAATAGGGAACAGGGGGAAGTGGGAGCATTAGCTCGGATATAGAAACCTTCCTTTTCCCCTTGTCCTGCAGCTCTAGAATAAGATGGGTTTTTTTGCCACAGATATACAGACCTACAGGAGAAAATATTGGGAGTGCTCAAGCACCCACAGAGCTGGCACCTATGACCCTGGGGCCAATATCAGTATCAGTATCATGGTCAGTGGTCAGCTGATTTCATTGTTTCTGTTGTCTGTTTAGGCTCTTAGCCTAGAGTGCATGTTTCTATTTCATCTTTGGACTTTATTTTCATTTTAAAATGCCAAAAAGAAAGTGTTTTTAATGACCAACTACAAAATGAATACCCATGCATTAAGAAACATTCTGGTGATAGCACAGTGTTTTGTAACAAATGCCAATCTTCCTTTTTAATTGCACATGCAGGAAAGGGTGACATTGTTCAGCACCTAAGGACAGACAAACACAAGACAAAAGATATAAGTGCTTCTTCAAGTAGAACTGTGACTTCTTTTTTAAAAGTCAAACCTTTGATGAGAAAACTCAGTCACTGGCTACAACTGAAGGTACATGGGCTTAGAAACATACAAACATGGCGGCAGAAAAAGACCACATGGTCTATCTAGTTTGCCCTTCCATATCAACTACTACAATAGTCCCCTTATCACTGTGTTGTCTACAAGCATTCTTTTCAGTTGTCAGACTGTACTTTAAAGCTGATGAAAAAATGTTTTGATGAAAAATAATCTTGTGCATGAACCAAAATGGAAACAATCGTCTGTAATGTTTTCAAACCTGACAGTTTTTTGAGATTGCTCAAACTATGGAAGCATTAAAGTGTGCCATATTTTAGTAAGGTACTTTCTTCCTGAGAAAGGAGTTCAGGTAAAAGTTCTTGATGCCCATGAAGTTAAAGGTGAAACCTCAGACATTCTTTCCAAGTGCATTCTTGATATAGTTGAGTCCAATGGGCTAAGATCCAAAGTTTTGGCATTGTGTGCTGACAATACCAATTGCAATTTTGGTGGGGCCGCTAGGAAAGATAGTAACAATATTTTTTACAAGCTGCAAAAAGATTTAAGAAATAACTTAATTGGTGCAAACTGTGCAGCTCACATTCCTCACAATTGTATCAGCACTGCTATCAAATGCCTGCCATTTGACATTGAAATTATTGTTGACAAGATATTCAGACATTTTCACATTTATACAGTGAGAATCGAAGAACTTAAAGAGATGTATAACTTTGTTGAGGGTGAGTATCAAAAGCTTCTCAGATACAGTAACACTAGATGGCTGACTTTACTACCAGCCATAGAGAGGTTAATTAAAATGTTCCAACCAGTGAAATCATATTTTCTGAACCAGGAAAATTGCCGTTATCATAAAAAGCTTTTTTGAGAATAGGTTATGGTTACCTGACTGTGTAGAAAGTAGAGCTAAACGTCTGCTGAATAAATCAGCAGACGTTTAGCTCTACTTTCTACACAGTCAGGAGAAATCAGCGATCTTAGAAACAAGTTAGTAACTAGGAAGAATGAAGCGTTTTTACCTCTGACAATCAGAAAGAACATAAAAGATCTTGAAGAAGAGGGCAGCATTGATGAAACAGATTTCAAGCAATCTGTGTCATCTTTCTACACCACTTGCATTGATTATTTGGATCAGTGGACCACTCACTTCCAGTAGATTGGGAATCAACAGTGGACTCTCCTTCAAAAACAACCAGAGTAGTGTGAGCTAGCATCATCTTTAGAATACATTTTGTCTACAAGACCAGGCCTAGAGTCAGTAATATAGGATACTGAACTGTTTGATGAGTTCTCTTAAGTAATTTGTTTCTGAAGAAAAAGTTCAAGAATGGAGTACAACAGGCACCATGGTTGACGAAAAATGGAAGGAGTTAATTGGACACCTCAAAAGTAATGATGTACCATATAAACATTTGTGCAAACTGGTTGAAGTTTTGTATGTTTATTAGGTTCCAATGCTCCAACTGAAGGGTACTTTTCAATCATGAACAAAATGTGGTCTACTGAAAAAACCCAACTGCATGTAGAGATTCTCAAATGTCTAATGATTGTAAAGTACAATTTTGAGTTGAGAACATAATTTTTTAATTATCTTAGTGGGACTGTTTCTATTTTGAAGAAAATTCACTCTGTAGAGAAGTACAAGTAAGCCTGATTGGCACATTTGTAACTAAAGTTATAAACCTAGCCTACTGATTAAAATTTTGGGTTAAAATTAAAATTGTAATTATAAAAATATTTTTTATTTTCCTTAACTTTGAACCCCCTGGCTCGATTGAGTGTCCCGTATTTGAACTTAGAAAAGATGGTCAGGTTAATTAACGGCCTCAGTAGTAAAGCCAGTTTTTTTTAAAAATATAAGCTGGACTCTAAGAAATGTTAAAATTATAGACCATTTGCGAGTGTTCTTTCCTAGTAAAGTTAACAGGGAAGTTGGTGACTATGTAACTTTCCTCTTCTAGAAGGATAATGATAGGCAAGATGATCTTCAGATAGGGTTTAGGTCTGGTCAAAGGCCAGAAATGATACTGATTTTGGTACAAGATGATATCTTGAGCTGGATGAATAAGGCAGAATATGCCCTCTTAATTTTGCTGGACTTAGATCAGCTTTTGATTTGATTGATTATGAGATCCTGTTGGAGAGATGTGAATCCCTGGGGTGCAAGATACAGTTAGAATATGGTTAGAATATTTTTTGGTGCCCATACTCTTGTTTAATATTTATATTCACTCCTTGGATAGTCTACTATGGGAACTTAGGGGCATGTTTACTAAACACCGTTGCTGTGCGGGTTCCCGTTAGTGTGCTGGTGCCATATAAGGAGTGGGCGGGCCAGGCAGAAAAAAGCAAAAAACCGGACCGTACGTGTGTGCGTCGCGCTAATGTGCGGGGCCCACATTAGCGCGTGGGAAGGCTAAGTGGTGCGCTGCTGCAAAACCAAACAATAGAGCTGTAGTACAACGGTGAAGACACTGACCAATAGTACAGCAGCCAGGGGTTCAAACCCCCATTGCACTCAACAAAAAAGACCAGCTGAGGTATCAACATTTATGGGCAAAAGTGGTTTAGGAGGCATATTAATTTTGGGCGGCAGAAGGCGGCGCACTGTTATTTTTATTACGGCATGAGGCGGCGCACTGTTTAGTGTGGGCGGCAGATGGCAGCGCATTGTTAAGTTTGGGCGGCAGAAGGCGGTGCGCTGATAAATGTGGGCAGCAGAAGGCGGCGAGCCGGTGGGCAGCAGGTGGCGCGCTGATGTGTGAGGGGGCAGTCCAATAGTGGGAGGGATAAGTGGCGCGCTGATGTGCAAATAACAGGAACGGAGCCATAGCACAATGGTTAAGACACTGGCCACTTGTGCAGGGATCATGGGTTCAATTCCCCACAGTGCCCATTGAAGACAGCTGGCTGAGGCATTATTTTAGGGGCATTTCCATGTTGTGCGGCATAAGGCGGCACGCTGTTAATTTAGTGCGCCACAAGATGGCGCGCTGATGGCTACAAGGCTGCGCGCGGATACACAAACACAGGAGCAGAGCCACAGCACAATGGTTAAGACACTGACCAATGGTGCAGGGGCCAGGGGTTCAACCCCTCACAGTGCTCAGTGAACAAGGCTGGCTGGGGCAGTATGTATCATGGTGAGGAGTGCTGTAGGAGGCCTTCCATTTATATTTTATTTCCCACCACTAGTAAACCCGCTCTCACAGTGTGTTAACATACAGATGCCCGTAAGGCACATGTTACAGTGCACTGTCTGCCAAGGCACCCTAGAATGTCCCCTATAGGGCACCATGTATGTTGCGACACAGGATAATGTATAGTGCACCCTATATGGATGGCAACCATAAGATGGCCTATAGGGCACCCTATAAAGCACCCTCAGAGGCACCTAATGGGTATAGTAAGCTGTGTGTGGTTTTGCCGGCATAGACATATGTACAGTAAATAAAAATAAAGCTGTGGACAGCCCTATCAAAGGGCCCCACTGTGGGTTTGAACCCATGACCACTGGCTGTACAGGGAGTGATGTAACCATTGGGCTACAGCTCTATAGCTGACAGCAAGCCCCTGGCTGGCTGCAGAGAGCCTGCACGTCACCCCACAGACAGTCTGCTGTTGTAGACAGGATAGGGTTAGGCCACCCGTACCCATGATGCACTGCACATGCAAATCAGCTGTCCACAGATGCACACAAGATGGGGAATGCACCCCAACAGCTACCCGGCCTGGTAGGGGGAATTGTCCATGTGCACCCACACAGCACCTCGGCCTGGTAGGGGGTCCTGAGCAGGTGGACTACCAGCAAAGAGTAGCTACACACCGTCACATTGTGCGGGTACTGTGCTCACCCTGAGGGTGTGATGTGGCGCCCAGGACCAGGTCCACAACACCAGCCATGGCTGGATGAGGCCATGACAGAGCTCCACAACAGTACTAACCTGTGAGATAGGAAGGTGCTGCAGAAACATGTTAGATGTCTCAGTTAGTGGAAACCCCCATGGACCCCTAGGTGGCCAAAGCACCACCACCCCCTCCTCCCTGAGGGTGGCAAACAGATTTTTCCCCCCCCCCCCCCCCAGCAGAGTGGACCATCAAACCCCAGTCCTGCTGGGGAACAGACACCCTACAGGGCAGTCCAAGCAGCTCCACAAAACATCCATAGCACAATATCAGACAGACAGAAGGCCTGAATATCCAAAGATGCACCCCCAGCACTATCTGATATTCACCTGCAGCAATCCATCAGCCACTGCACCCTGCAAGGCACTCCATCAAGACACATACCAGCTGTGAACAGTCTGCTAGTTAGCCCTGATGGAAATGCATGCACCCAAAACTGGGGTGGCAGCACACACAAGAAGAGAGTTCTGTGAGAAGGTC
The DNA here is from genome assembly GCA_033557465.1 of Ichthyophis bannanicus. NCBI lineage: Eukaryota > Metazoa > Chordata > Amphibia > Gymnophiona > Ichthyophiidae > Ichthyophis > Ichthyophis bannanicus. The sequence continues at coordinate 856,523,572 of CM066032.1, forward strand.
CCAACAGGAAACTCATATATATCACAAGAGAGAAACACAATACAGCACTATGGGGGTGCCTAGCCATGCTGTCATCACTGCACACTCAGGGTGAGAGTGCTCCCCCAGCAGCACATACAGAGGTCACCCTGTCTGTGTAGGTGGTGGCCTGGCACTACAATGTCACAGCCAGTTCCCTATGACCTGTGCAGATGCATCCTGGCCAGCCCACCATGTCTGACCTATACCCATGGTACCTTGCTGCTCATTATGCACATTGGCAGGCCAATACTGGCAGTAGTGCTGGCAGTGTGGGTTGGGGAAGGTGTTTGCAGCCAACACACACTGTATAGACAGACACACACTCCCACACCTATGCCAGCATTGTGCTACTATTGAGGGGGTGATTAGCCTTGGCCACTACACCGGTCCTGGGCACGGCACAGGCATGGATATGGTACGCAGTACTGCTGGGGGTCACTCCCCAGGGTGGTGAACATCGTCAGGGGCCAGGCCTGGAGCACGCACCGCAGACACCAAACAGATTGCTCGGATGGGGTCAACTAGCAGTATGTGCGTAACGTAGGGATATCTATCAGCCTGTACTCTTAGCAAATGTTTCAGAGCTGTGTACCTCAGGTGTAGGGTGACATTGCTAAGGTATGCAGGTGCTGGTATTGGGAGATGCACGCAGGGTCCAATGTTCTGCCTCTACAGGAGACATTGGCCAATGGGGCCTGTGGGTGTGGGTGTGGGTGTGTCTGCCCCTGTTGGCTGCTGCTTTACGGCAGCGCTTCCCCACTCCAGTCCAGTTTTGCATCACACTGTTCGGGTCTTCCTGCTGTCCCTCATGAATATGCATGAGCTACATCTACATGCCGTGGGGGTGGTGCATAGATATACAGCACAGGCATTTGTATGAGTGGCAGCATGGAACCTGACTGGTGTGTGGCCCACCAGGACTGCATTTGGGGGATTCTGCTGTAGGTTCTGCCCCTGTTCATGGTATCTGTGCTCAGTGGGGTAAAAGATAGACGTATTACCATCGCATATGTCCTCGTCATGAAAGGTGTGTCCTTACTGTCACTGTTTATTTGTGGGGAAAATATGTGGGCAGGATTTCTGGTAGCCCCAGCTGGTCTTTGAACCTGTGACCTTCTGTTTTTGCATGCATTATCTGTGTGCACTGCACCACTGTGTAGCCACAGATTGGCTGAATTCCCTGGATAGTCCATGACTGTGGATCCGGCAGGGCCTGTCTGTTGCTGTGGACTATGCCAGCCTGCACATGGCTAGGCCTCTGTCTTCTGTCGCTAGCAGCCACTGCCCCCTGCACCACATGTACTCGTCCGCCAACATGCTGGCATGAGCTTCTCCCATAAAAAGCAGGTGACCTGATTGGAATGTGGCAGTACGGGACTGCATTTGGGGTACTTGGCTGTGGGTAATGCCCATTGTTGTGGTGTGTGTGCGTTGTTGGGTAAAATATGGGTGTTTTCCCCATGCTTATGTCCCCTGCAATACAGGGGTGTCTGTGCTATCTGTTTAGTGGTGGGTAAAGTATGGGGACTGGGCTGGCAAGTGCCCTGGCTGGGCTTTGAACCTCTAACCCTCTGGTCCTAGAAGTACTGACTCTGTCCGCTGCACCACACTATGGCCACATAGATGGAGCAGCCCCTGGAGGTAGTAAGCCTGGCAGGATGGAGTCACAAACCCTGCTCTACGCAAATTTACTGTGGGCATATGCACCCTGTCTGGTGACAAACGTGCACATAAACCACGGAAATGACCACGGGAAATGGGGGACAAAATATCACCACGCTGGGCAACAGTGATATTAATGGGCAACCATAGCAAACACTCCCAGGAAAGCTCCACAAAAGGAAATGTTTTTTGGAAGAGTCTCCGCTCCGTAAACCCTTCCAAAATTCATTTCTTTTTTCTGGAGCTTTGCTGGGTGTGTTTTCTGTATTTGCCCATCACTATAACTGTTCCCCAGCTGAATTACTATTTTTAATAGTTCTGTTGTGGTCATTTTCTATTTTTATTTGCACTTTTGTGCTGTGCACATGTATCACACTGCTCACGTTTTGCTGGTTTCCCCGGTTTTCCTGTACATTGCTGACGGAAATGGTTTCTCTTCCCTTTAAATGCTTTCTACCGCGAGTGTTTCACTGGCGGTATTTTTTCCTTGTAAATACGGGCACGCTCCTGTGCGGGGAGTCTCTCCCCTCCCACATTCCACCCATTGACCCCGTCTCTCCGCCCCTCGGGGGCCTTCCTCCGCCCTCATTTCGCCTTTCCACGCCTCTATCGCACATGAGCGCCCAGCAAACGTGCGAGTTTTCGGCGCACGCGTGCGGGACCCGTTAATGTGCCGCGCACTCGTACGGGGCGCTGAAGAGCACTTAAATGCATCATTTTAGGGCGCTCAGGTGCGCCCCGCACAAGTGCCCCATTTAGTAAACATACCCCTTAGTCTGAGAAAATATATCTATGATGACTATATACAGATTATCCCAGTACTGGATAAGGATCAGGATGTTGCCTTGTTGTTTGGTTTGAGCAAAATCTAGGCATGGTTTTTGGAGAATAAATTGGTTCTCAATATGACTAAAATGGAGATTCTCAGAAATGGGGAAAGTCTGCAGAACTATTACATGATCCTGATTAGGATGGAAATGAACAGATTGTCCACACCATGGTGGTTAAGGACTTCGGAGTGTTTTTGACTCCCAATTCACATTAGAACCCATATTTCACAGTTGGTTAAGGGGACAAGGTATAAACTGCACCTTCTTAGGTCTCTCAGTCCTTATCTGGAGCTGGATGAATTTAGGACTCTGGTGTCATCATTTGAATTACTGCAGTATCCTCTGTGTGGATCTGGTGGAAAGACTCATTTGTAGGCTTCAAGTATTTCAGAATATGACAACTAGGATTGTATTTGGTTGTTCTAGGTGAATCCCCAAGTCTTCCACTACTGCAGACTTTGCATGGGCATTCATTGAAGTCTTAATTTCATTTTAAAATAAGGGTGAGCACCTCATTATTTGAGAAATAAAATAATTATCTGTATACAGTACCTTCTCTTCATTTACAGAGTGGTCAGATACACTTCCTTAAAGTCCCCTCCATTAGGGAGATGGGCAAGAGTAGAAAATCACCTGGACTGGATGATATACATCCAAGGGTGTTGAAAGAACTGAAATATGAGATTGCCGACCTGCTATTAGTAATCTGTGAATTATCATTAAAATCATCTGTAATACCTGAAGACTGGAGGATGGCAAACGTAACACAAATTTTTAAAAAGGGTTCCAGGGGCGATCCAGGGAGCTACAGACCGGTGAGCCTCACGTCAGTACAGGGAAATATGGTAGAAACTATCATAAAGAACAAAATTGCTGAACATGTAGATAGTCATGGCTTAATGGGAGACAACCAACATGGCTTTAAACAAGGAAGATCTTGTCTTACTAATCTGTTATGTTTTTTTGAAGATGTGAATAAACAGGTAGACAAAGGTGAGTCGGTTGACAGAGTGTATTTGGACTTTCAGAAAGCCTTTGACAAGATCCCTCATCAGAGACTTTCGGCAAAAATAAAGAGTCATGGGATAGGAGGCAATGTACAATTTTGAATCAGGAACTGGTTAAAAGATAGAAAGCAGAGGGTAGGGCTAAATGGCCAATTTTCCCAATGCAGAAAGGTGAATAGTGGTGTACCCCAGGGATCTGTGCTGGGTCCGCTGCTTTTTGGACATATTCATAAATGACCTGGAAAAGGGAATAACGTGTGAGGTTATCAAATTTACATGACACAAAACTATTTAAAGCTGTTAAACCCATGAGGATTGTGGAAAATTTGTCTTTTCAGGAAACTGCAAGGTCATAGCACTGTGTTTGATGGCAGTACTGTGCAGTTTAAGGAATGAAAATCATAAGTAGGTGCGCTGACATGCAAGGAGGAACAGCAGTGTAGCACAATGGTTAAGGCACTAACTGCTGATACAGGGGTCATGAGTTTGCTCCCCAGTGTGCCTAATACGTAAGGCTGGCTGAGGCATCAGCTTTTCAATGTACATATTGTTTCCTGCAGCACTTTATTTGTATTTTATTAATTGCTGCCAGCAAACACGCCCTCACGTGCCGTAATTGAAGGTGCCGCATAAGGCACCCTATAAGGCACTCCATAGGGCACATTATAAAGTGCATTGTCCTTCACGGCACCCTAAAATGTCCCCTATAGGGCACCCTATAAGTCGCTCCAAAGGATAACGTATAGTGCACCTCATATGGACGGTAACCATAAGGTGCCCTATAGGGCGCCCTATAAAGCGCCCTCAGAGGCACCTTATGGGTACAGTACGCTGAGAGTGTATTTGCTGGCAGCAATAATGTACATGAAAAAGAGATAATGCTTTGGGCAGCCCTATCAAATAACCCCACTGTGGGTTTAGAACCCAGCACCTCTGGCTCCACAGGCAGTGAAGTAACCATTGGGCTACAGCTGTTAGCAAAACCCTGGCTGACTGCCGAGGGAGTGCACGTCACCACACAGACAGTCTGTTGTGGTCACCAGGATAGGGTTAGCACACCGTACCCATGATGCACTGCACATGCAAATCAGCTGTCCACAGATAAACACAAGATGGGGTATGCACCCCCTCAGCACCTGGCCTGGTAGGGGGAACTGACCATGTGCACCCCCACAGCACCTCGACCTGGTAGGGGGTACTGACCGTGTGTGTTACTGGCACAGAGTAGCTACACACCGTCACATTGTGCAGGTACTGTGCTCACCCTGAGTGTGCGGTGGGGCGCCCAGCACCAGGTTCACAGCACCTTCCATGGCAGAAATAAGCCATGCTGCAGGTTTCCAGCAGTGCTAATGTGTGAGGTAGTTTGTTTCTGCAGAATAAAACTTGGATATATTTGTCTGTCTCAGTCAGGTGTAGCCCCCATGGACCCCTAGGAGGATTATGTACCACCACCACCACTCTCCTCCTCAATGGCTGAGGGTGGTAAACATGGTCTCCCATCAACAGATCCACATTCTATCTCCCTACAATGGTGGTAGTAGAGGGGACCAGCAACCCCAGTCCTGCTGCAGAACAGACACCCTACAGGGCAGTCAATGCAGCTCTATACACATCCATAACGCAATAGCAGACAGACATTAGGCCTTGATATGCTAAGCTGCACCCCACCACTATCTGATATTCTCCTGCAGCAAGCCTTCAGCCGCTGCACCCTGCAAGGCGCTCCATCAAGACACATACCAGCTGCAAACAGTCTGCTAGCTAGTCCATAGTGCATGTTCCTGGTGAAAATGCATGCACCCAGAACTGGGATGTCAGCATACACAACAAGCAGATAAGTCAGTGACTGGGCCCCAAAAGGAAACCCATAAATATCACATGAGAGAAATACTATATAACACTATGGGGGTGCCTAGCCATGCGGTGGTCACTGCACAGTCAGGGTGAGAGTGATCTCCCAGCAGGACATGCTGAGGCCACCCTGTCTGTGTAGGTGGTGGCCAGACACTAAAATGTCCCAGCCAGTGCCCTATGCCCTGTGCAGATGCACACTGGATAGACAGACACACACACCCACACCTATGCCAGCATTGTGCTACTATAGAGGAGTTTAGCAGCCCTGGCCACCACATCGGTCCTGGGCACAGTACAGGCATGGATATGGTACGCAATACTGTTGGGGGTCACTCCCCAGGGTGGTAAATACTGTCAGAGACCAGACCTGAAGCACACACCGCAGACATCAGAAAGGTTGTTATGATGGAGCTCAATCAGAAAACTGTGCTTAACGTAGGAATTGCTATCTGCCAGTAATCATAGCAAACGTTTGATAGCTGTGTACCGTATACCCAGGTGTAGGGTGGCATTGTTAAGGTATGCAAGTGCTAGTATTGGGAGATGCACGCAGGGCCCAATGTCCTGCCTCTCCAGGAGGCATTGGCCAATGGGGCCTGTGGGTGTGGGTGTGTCTGCCCCTGTTGGCTGCAGCTTTACGGCAGAGGTTCCCAACTCCAGTCCTGGTGTGCCAAACACTGTTCGGGTTTTCATGCTGTCCCTCATGAATATGCATGAGATACATCTGCATACCATGGGGGTGGTGCATAGATATGCAGCACAGGCATCTTTATTAGAGGCAGCATGGAACATGAATGGTGTTTGTCCCTCCAGGACTGCATTGGGGAGACTCTGCTCTAGGTAATGCGGCTGTTTATGGTGTCTGTGCTCGGTGGGGTAAAATATAGGCGTATTAACCATGCGTATGTTTTCTGCAATAAAGGTTTGTCCTTACTATCACGGTTTAGTTGTGGGAAAAATATGTGGACTGGATTGGCAGTAGCCCCAGCTGGGCTTTGAACCTGTGACCTTCTGTTCTTGCACACACTGTCTGTGTGCACTGCACCACCGTGTTGCCACAGATATGCTGCATTCCCTGGGGAGTCCATGACTGTACATCCGACAGGGCCTGTTTGTTGCAGTGCACGGCACCCACCAGGACAGGGCTAGGCCATGGTCTGCTGTTGCCACCAGCTGCTGCCACCTCCACCACCAGTACCGCTCCATCCTTAGATTGGAGACAGCATAAACCCTGAAGGATTTGTGGCCCTCCAGGACTGCATTTGGGGGAATATGCTCTAGCTAATGTGCACATTTCTGGTGTCTGTGCTCTGTAGGGTAAAATAGAGGTGTTTGAGCCATGCTTATGTTCTCTGCAATAAGGATTCATTTTTACTATCACGATATAGTTGTGGGTAAAATATGGGGACTGGATTGGCAGGAGCCCCAGCTGGGGTTTGAACCTGTGATCTTCTGTCTCCAAACACATTGGTTGTGTGCACTGCACCACCGTATTGCCACAGAGACAGTGTGTTCCCTGATGATACCATGACTGTTTGTCCGGCAGGGCCTGTCTGTTGCAGTGCATTGCACCCACCTACACAGGGCTAGGCCATGGTCTGCTCTGGGCAGCTGCCACTGCCCCCCTCCTTCTCCAGTACCCCTGTGCCACCATGCTGACATGCCCTTCTGCTGGTGGTGCTGGTGGTACCCAGTCTCAGGCCATCCTGTGTGCGGGTAGGCGGCTCCCTATGGTGCGGGTTCTGGGGTAGGGGAGCCTGCATATCTGTCCGCACGTCCCCCAATCACCGCCTGCCAATGTTCTGTGCCCTTGGGGGTAGCTGCTGGGTACTATCCCCTGTGACACTGTGCTAAACACTCTCGTGCCCATGTTGGGCCCTCATCAGTTGCTGTCTGGCTTATGTTCAGTTTCAGCATTCCTAAGTGCCATCTAGGCATCTGCCTAGTCTGCACTGTGCCCCAGCTGCACCACAGCATGTGCCGCCTGCAGCCCTCTGTATCCACTTTCCCAGCATCTGTCCAGGTGCCCATTCCGACCTGCCCGCCCTGCTGTTGTGGAACATGTGCATGCCATAGGTAACCTGTCCAATGGAGAGGTAAACCCTGATCAGTGTTATTTCACTGCGGGATCATTCACCTTGTATGAGGACGGAGCGTAGACCCTTCTAAAATTCATATTTATTTTTTGTGGCTTTCTTGGGAGTGTTTTTTGATGTTTCCCATTACTATCACTATTGCACAGCTTGATTATGATTTTTTTATATTTTGTTGGGGTCATTTTTAATGTTTATTTGCCCTTTTGTTCCGTGCACATGTATCACACTGCTCACTTTTTGTAGGTTTCCCTGGTTTTGAATTACATTGCTTACAGAAAAGGTTTCTCTTCCCTTTAAATCGGCTCTACCGCGAGGTTTTCACTCGCGGTATTTTTTTACTTGAATTTCAGCCCTGCTCCTGTGCGGGAGCCTCTCCCCTCCCACTCTCCACCCATTGACCCCTTCTATCCGCCCCTGGGGAGCCTTCCTCCGCCCTCCGAGAGCCTTTCCACGCCTCTATCGCACATCAGCGTGCCGCGCACATGAGCAGGCACTTTAGTGCGGCACGCATGTGTGCGGGGCACAAAAAGCATCATTAGCGTGCGCTAAGGTACCTTAGTGCACGCTATTGTGCGCCGCGCACTTGAGCGCAGTTTAGTAAACATACCCCAAAGCTCAGTAAGCCCTGAGGTGGAGGAGATGCAATGGGAACTTAATTCTGCTGACTCAGAAGAAATTCCAATGGATTGTACGCTCTGTCTCGCAGACGACATTAAATCTCTTCGCTAAAGATTTGGGTGAATGAGCTGAGATAAAGCAGAGGAAAGGAATTGTCTTCTTTGAGGAAAAAGAAGAAGCTGTTTTGATTTACCACTTTGTTGTAGAGAAAAATACCTTGCACGTTTTGGAAGCCAGGAGTATGAAAATACAGCTATTTTGTTTCTGTAAATAACCTTCAAGCAAAGCTCCTGTAAAGAGTACTGTTTGTTCTGCACTAAGTCTGTTTGGGAAGGGGAATAAATTTTCTTGTCAATTTTTGCCTAACACTCGACTCACAGCTATCCTTTTATCAGAGGACTAAAAACTACCACTCCTATAAGGCATAGCGGGAGTAAAAGCTATAGTCATTTTCTGCATAAAGGACATCATGGCAGCCCCAACCCTCTGACCCCTAGGCAGAGGGCTGGGGGTGTATGACAGTAGATTAGGGGATAATAGATCAGCCTAGGAATATTGTGCTATTCTAATAAAGCCTAGTTTGGGATTATGATTGAGCATGCAGAGAATTTTGGCCCATGGCTTGATGATGTCCCATATTTGGTCAAATATAAATTACCCAACTTCAGATTTGGTGGTAATATGCCATAAGGCTTTGATGTTGGCAATTTCAACCTCGTTCCTATATAAATTGCTAACAGATAGTGGAGGTCCATCTCTTTTAGGGCTGCATCATATTTGGTAGGCTGATCTAGATTTAGTACCGGATTTGATCAACTGGGATACTTTTTGGGGTCGCACAGTAAGACCAATAATGTCTAGTAGTCTTGCCAATATCTTATTCATTTTAGCACATTGTGCAATATGGACTCCTCTTCGCATGTGCAGAGCGGGACCTTCACGGTCCAATACATGCTGGCGGTGTTCAACTAACATTGGGATGCTTAATCATGTTTTTTGATTGCCCCTCTATTAAACATTTCCGTGCAGGAGTCTAGGAATATATTAAAGATATACTGTAGATACAATCCCGTTTGTAAATTCAAATATCTTTTTTTTAGATCCCTATGTCTGAAAGAAGAACTTTCAAAATATAATAGATTGCTACTTGATATTTTGGTCTCTATTGTTATTCAGCACATTATGCATTGATGGAAAAACACATCTGATCTCAACGTTATCTTTTGGTGGCACTCAGTTTGTCAGATTCATAAATTTGAAGGGGCTGCCTCTATTTTTTTAAATTGTATTGCTAAAGTAGAAAGGACTTGGCGATCTCTTGATGTTTATTTATCAACATCTTGAATGACATTATAATTATAGTATAGTTCAACCTCTGCTGATTTGTCTTGTTTTGTTGTTTGTTTGGGGTAATTTGACTTATCTTTATGCCTTTTCCAATGTAAATGGTTGTATTTATGTATGAACATTTTAAATAAACTCTGAAAAAAATGAAATTAAAAAAAGCATGGGACAAACACAGAAGATCCCTAAAGGGAAAAAAGGAGATTACTGTAGTTGATATGGAAGGGCAGACTAGATAGGCAATGTGGTCTTTTTCTGCCATCATGTTTCTATGCTTCTATGTTTCACTCTACATACACATATACACAGAGCCCCTTGATACATACTGCCAACACTCATATCCCCTGACACCTATGATTCTGTAATGACAGAGAAAAGAAGTTAAAAGTAACTGCTGATAGCTACATTAAAAATAAATGAAAAAGGTCAGTAAAGTCTCAAATATGGAAATAAACATTTATAGTGAAAGGCTGGCTAGTTCAAATGATGTATCAAATAAGAAAACATGACAAATAAATCTTTACTGATTCTGAAAGGATATCTGTGGGCATATGTGTGTAAGAATGTATGGGGAATCAGACTTCCATTTCAATATAGTGTTGAAGAAGTTAATGCACAAAGCAGGGCTGATGCAGGAAGCAGCTGAGCCGGGGCTCACAGGAGATAAGGAGAGCTCATAGGAGATAAGAAGATAAAGAAAATGGTCTGTAAAATTACTTTTATGTGTGCAAAGGTCTGCTAGGGGCTTTAGAGCACTGAAAGTGTGCTGTGAGTTGAAATGAAGGTAGCAAGGGACTGTTTCTGGACCACAGTGAGAACTTTTTTTTTTCAATGGAAATTCAAAAACAAAGACATACATAGCATCCTGTAAGGAAAATAGCATTTAACAGGTGTTCTCCAGGAGCAGCAGGAATCAGTCCTCACATATGGGTGACGTCAGCACCAACTGAGCCCCCATGCGGAGCATTTCCCCAGCTTTCAAAGAAAGCCTTTGGGAATGCAACGCGCATGCGTGGTCCTCTTCCCGCCCAAGGGTGCCATCTTGCTCAGTCTGATGACATAGCTAAAAGACAGCAAAAAATCAAAAAGAATTATATGACTGCAACTCCCAGGGGAGGAGGGAGGATTGTGAGGACTGATTCCTGCTGCTCCTGGAGAACACCTGTTACAGGTGAGTAACTACTCTTTCTCCAGGACCAAGCAGGAAGTCAGTCCTCACATATGGGACTCCCCAGCTTCAGGCTACCAGGGACCCAAAAGCTGAACAATGAGCTCCCTCTAGAGCTCCAGCAGGCATGAAAGAATCTTCTCTTAGAACGCCCCCATACGGTAGCCCAACACCAGGGCCGGAGGGTAGGAGTTGCCTATACCTCAAAAAGATTACAGAGTACCACCTGTCCGAAAGCACTGTCCCTGCGGGACTCCCTCTCGAGGCAGTAGTGGGCTGCAAAAGTCTGGCTTGAAGACCAAGTAGTGGCCCGGCAGATATCTGCCAACGGAACAGAGTGGAGATGAGCTACTGACGCAGCTTTCACTCTGATTCGGTGGGCCGTGACTTGACCCTGCAAGGAGAGGCCTGCTGCCCTGTATGCCCAGGTGATACAGTCTGCCACCCAGATGGACAAGGTACGCTTGGAGACAGGTAACCCTAGCTTATTAGGGTCAAAAGATACGAAGAGCTGAACAGCCTTTCGATGTCCCTGCGTACGGTCAAGGTAGAAGGACAACGCCCTCCTACAGTCCAGGGTATGCAAGACAATTTCAGCCCGGCTGGCATGCGGCCTGGGAAAGAAAGTCAGAAGAACCACCTCCTGATTGACATGGAAGGAGGAGACAACTTTTGGAAGGAACTTTGGGTGAGTCCGTAAGACCACCCTGTTCCTATAGAACCTTGTGTATGGTGCCTCTGAGACTAGAGCTTGTAGCTCACTGACTCATCTGGCTGAGGTAAAAGCTACCAAAAACAACGCCTTCCAGGAAAGAAAGCATAAAGGACAAGTAGCCATAGGCTCAAATGCTGGGCAAGTAAGTCGTTGCAAGACCACATTCAAGTCCCACTCAGGTGCAGGTGGATGAATCGGAGGCTTGAGCAAAAGGAGGCCTCGGAGGAAGCGGGCCACTAAAGTGAGTGGTGCGCTGACAGAGCACTGAGGTGAACCCGAACAGAGTTGGATTTAAGGCCCAGGTCGGACAGGTGAAGCAAATATTGCAGCACCACTGGCACCAGGCACGAAAAAGGATCCTCCTTGCACTGAGCACACCAGGTGGAGAACCTATGCCACTTGAGGGCATAAGATTTTCTAGAGGAGTGCCTCCTAGAGGCCAAGACCACCTCCTCCACTTCCCTAGGTAGCAGTAAGGGAGTTAGAACTACCCTTTCAGCATCCAGGCCATCAAATTGAGGGACTGGAGGTTGGGGTACAAGAGAGATCCCTGATCCTGAGAGAGGAGATCGGGTTGCACCCCCAGAGGGAGTGGAGTGTCCACAGCCAACTGCAGAAGGAGTGGAAACCATGGTTACCTGGGCCATCTGGGGGCTACCAGGATCACCGAGGCCTTGTCCCGAAGCACCTTGAAAAAGGTCCGGGCCACTAGAGGCGTGGGAGGAAACGCATATAGCAGGCTCGTTGACCAAGAGATTAGAAACACATCTGCTACTATTCTCAGAGGATGCGGTTGTCTGGAGCAGAACCTGGGTAGTTGACGGTTGAGTGGACTGGCAAAGAGATCAATGGTTGGAAGACCCCACCTTAGGAAGATCCGCTAGACCACCAGAGGATTCAACTGCCATTCGTGTGGCTGCAGAATCCTGCTCAACCTGTCTGCCAGGTAATTCTCTTGGCCGGGCAGATAAACTGCCTTGAGAAGCATGCCCTGTTGGACTGCCCATGAGCACAGGTCTTGAGCCTCCTGACACAGAAGTCGGGACCCTGTGCCTCCTTGTTTGTTCACATAGAACATGGCGACTTGATTGTCTCTCTGAACCAGAACAGACTGGTGAGAGAGGACATGAGAGAAAGTTTGGAGAGCCAAACGGATAGTTCTCAGCTCCAAGAGATTGATCTGCTGTGCGGCCTCCCAAGGGGACCAGAGGCCTTGGGTGCATGCCCCTTGGCAATGTGCACCCCAACCCTGAAGAGAAGCATCTGTTGTCAGCACTCGTGTTTGTGGTAGTGGCTGAAAAGGCACTCCTCGCACTAGATTCGGGAGATGCAGCCACCATTGCAGGGAGGCCGCCAGCAGTTTGTACACCCTTACTTTGTCTCCCAAGTGTCCTGTGGCTTGCAGCCACTGAGTTCTGAGACCCCACTGAGCAGGCCTCATGTGTAGACGGGCATTTGGAGTAACATGGACCGTGTATGCCATGTGGCCCAATAGTCTCAGGAATTGCCTGGCGGAAACCATCAGGTCCATCAGTCTGTGGACCCTGTCTACAGGCAGATAAGCCTTTGCCTGAAGGGTATCCAGCCTTGCTCCTATGAACTGTGTGTTTTGTGAGGGGTGCAAAGTGGACTTTGTGAAGTTTATAACAAACCTCAGGTGCTGTAGAAGGGAGACAGTGCGGAGAGTGGCCTGTCTGGTTTCCTGTGGAGACTGATCCCTGATAAGCCAGTCGTCCAGGTATGGAAAAACAAATACGCCCTGGACTCTGATATAGGCTGCTACTACCGCCAGGCATTTGGTGAAAACCCTGGGTGTGGAGGTTTGGCCAAATGGAAGTACTCTGTACTGAAAATGATTTCCTCCCACTACAAATCTGAGATATTGTCTGTGGTCTGGATGAATGAGGATGTGAGTATAAGCATCCTTTAGGTCTAAGGAGCATAGCTAATCTCCCTGCTGGAGGTAGGGCAGCAGTATTCCAAGGGTAAGCATCTTGAACTTTTCCCTCAACAGGAACTTGTTGAGATTTCTCAAGTCAAGGATGGACCTGAGGCCTCCTGTCCTTTTTGGTACTAGAAAGTACCTGGAATAGAAGCCTTGCCCTCTCAGGTGGTGGGGCACCGGTTCCACCGCCTGCTCCTTTAGAAGACTTGTCAACTCCTGAAGGAGTAAGTTCCTGTGCAGAGGGAGTCTTGGAGGCTCCCCTGGAAAGTAGGAGGGGGTAACTGGTTGAAGTGGAGCAAATAGCCCTTCTGGACTATGCTGAGCACCCAGGTATCCCCTGTTATGGCTGACCACCTGTAGGTGTACAGGGTCAGCTGGCCTCCTGTGCTGAGAGGTGCCAGCTGAGGAAAAGAGGCTATGCCACTGGAGTCAAAACCCCGCTCCCTGCTGTGCAGGAGCCGGAGCTGGTGGCTTGGGGGTTTTCTGCCTACGGGGCCCATGTCCCTGCCCCTTGGCCTGCTGACCCTGTTGGGGAGCTGTGGAGGCCTGGTATTGAGGGTAAGATTTGTAGGCAGAGGACTTCCTCGGGTAAAAGGACTTTTTCCCCGAGCCCTTCTTCTTTTGAGAAGGGGCAGAGGTCTTTCTGGACAGCCTTGTCCTAGTGAGAGTCTCGGACTCGAGTTCTTCAGCCTTTTCAGCCATTGGCTTGCCAGAGGTTTTCACCTCAGCAAGGGACATCGACCAACTTGTCCTGTACCCATGGCTCAAGGTCCAATGACTGTAGCCAGGCCTGACGGCGTGCACCGACGCCGGCCGTGGCTACCCGGGCCGAGGCCTCGAAGCCATCATAGGCTGCTTGAGATATAAACTTCGAGCACTCCCGAATCCCCAAGGCTTTGAACCTCTGCAAAGGTTCCTCGGAGAGACCAGCAGAGAACCCGGCAATCTCCTTTGCCAGGTCTCGTAGGTACATGCCCATGTACAGCTGGTAAGTCTGGACACGGCAAGCAAGCATAGAGCCCTGGAAGCACTTTCTACCGAGGGCATCCAGGTTCCGGGCCTCCCTGCCAGGGGCACCGAGGAGTGCATCTTCTGTCTCTTCAGACGATGCATGGCCGATTCCACAGCCATGGAGTGGTGCGGTAGCTGTGCCTTCTGGAACCCAGGGCTCTTGCGGACTCGATAAATGAAATTGACCCACTTGCTAAAAACCGGCGTCGAGGCCGGCGCCTCCCACATGCGGAAGAGCAACTGTTCCAGCATCGGAGGAACCGGTACAGTAAAGGCCTCCTTGGGGGGGAAAGTCATACTGCAGGGCCTCGAGCTCCTCGGCTCGAGGCTCCTCCTCGGGATCTGCAGGGAAGGCCAAGGCCTTGGCCGTGTCCTGCACGAAGTCTGAGAACCGGGTATCCTCCGGGGGGGACCTTCTCCGAGGTTCAAACTCCAGTGAGTCTGAAGGGATGCACCGGGTACAAAAAGTGTCCGGGGACTCCTCGTCCTCCGTTTCCCATCCCGTCCCCTCCGAGAAGGAGTCGAGCGGCTCCAGTCAGGCGGGCACTGATGCCACGGGAGATCGAGGGGGACCGCACGGGATATCGAGGGGGACCTCGGCCGAGGATCGACTCGAGATCTCATGGACTCGAGGATCGGCTCGGCCTCCGGGGTTGACTTGGACGTCGAGGTCCCGGTGGTCAGGGCAGATGCACCGGTGAGACCAGCGATCAGCACCCGTTGCTGTTCCATGAAGGCAGCTAAGCTGCTCTCCAAGGCCGTCAACCTGAGTCCGAGCTCAGGAGACCCAGCAGCCTCCGACTCGGGCCCCGACGGCATCGGGCCCGACGTCGGCTCCCCCGGAGGAGAGTCCACGAGGACTACAGTACTCAGGTGACTCAGGGCCTCCGTCTCTACACGAGGTTGTTTAGCAGGCCTCTCTGACTCCGAGGACCCGGGACGGCGGTTAGGGCTATGCGACCTGGCCCTCGAGGAGCCAAGAGTGTCCAATGACGCCGCCCTCGCGGGTTTCTTCTTCCTGTGGTGCTCCCGCGAAGGAGACCCCCTCTCAGAGGAGCCACGACGATGCTCGGGGTCGGACTACCGAGACGTCGAGGCCTCTGACGAAGTCTGGGCTCAGCCGGACGCAGAATCAGAGAAGATCCTTTCGCATTGATGCTATCGACTCCTCAATGCCTTGGAGGACATTTTGCCACACGGGACACAGACCAGCAGGTCATGGTCGGCACCGGAGGCAGCAGTCGTGTGTGTCGGTGAGAGACATCAGTTTCTTACACCGATCACACTTCTTAAACCCGCTGGCAGCCATCGGGGGAAAAAGAGCCCCTGCAAGGTCAAAAGACTGGGCTGCCAGGGAAAAATTAAAAAATGGCGCGAACGCTAGTCTCTAAGGACAAAAAACGAAAAATGAAGTCCGGGCTCGATACCGGTGTACTGGGCCCAGGCGGGAAAGGGAACCAGCGTCAAACTGGGTAATCACACGGATCCACACCGAAAAATCAACTTTTTTCACGGGTGGCCATGATACACGTCCGTTGGGCTTCGTGGAAAAAAGAAGACTGAGCAAGATGACACCCTTGGGTGGGAAGGGGACTGCGGATGCACGCTGCATTCCCAAAGGCTTTCTTTGAAAGCTGGGGAAATGCGCCGCATGGGGGCTCCATCAGCGCCGACGTCACCCATATGTGAGGACTGACTTCCTGCTTGGTCCTGCAGAATAGCAATATACAAATTGGAAGTAAAAATAGAAGAAAAAGAGGCACACCCTTCATCCACCACCCAGTCTGACGAGCCCACAACAAAGTAGTTAAACTTTTTGAAACAAAAGGTGTCTTGACCTGAATATTAATACCCATTCACTTGCAATGTTACAGATAAAAGACAGTGTTAGAAAATAACTTTTCTTCTACTAAGGAGTAAAGAAACCTCAAGCTTTCTTGCTTGTTTTTGAAAGAAACAATGTTCTATCACTGTTGAATAGAAACATTGTAAGAACTATTCACAGAAAAATACTTGGCTACACTTATAAATATTGTTAATCTTTATTGATAAAAATTGAATTGACACTATTTTTTAAAATTAAAATTAGAAATGTTTACAAAAGTTATTAAAACCAAAAATCAAACAAAGCACAGAGAGCAAGACAACTCGAGATATTGCAAAGAACTACACACAGTGTACAACCACATATGCATTACCTATTTTACAATTTTGCAATAGTCCCCCAACAGAACCATCCCAGCGGTCCCCTTTGGTAAGTTCTGATTTGAATTTAAGGTTCAAGAAGTTGTAAAGCGCATTGAGAATTTTTTTTTCTCTGTAGGCTGTGAGTTTTCGACTCAGCAACCCGTGACACTCATAGTGTAGCAGCGAAGTGCACGCAATGAATAAAACCAGGAGTCAGCTGCGGGATCCAAGCCAATTTATTGTGCACAGGCTCAGACAGGAGTGCATCCGAAAAGGACTGAGCAATGGAGTACAGGAGCAAATTCCTTATATACAATTTTTACAGTTTGATACAGGCAAACTTTCTATTTGTCCCAACGCCCCTTGCACCTGTCCAATCGGGGACCCTCTCTGGGCCTAGCTCCCTGTTCCCCCTTCTCAGGCTATTCTAACAAAGGCATAGTATTAGATATTGATACATTTCTACTTCAAGGACATTTCTAGCTCAGAGAATGCAAGACCAGTTCTATCATCAGCATAAAGGAATTATACAAACTTTTCAGAAGCAGTTTAAAGCAGTTTAAGGCAGTTTCTCAGACTCTGGTTCTTCTCAGCAGTACTCCCAGGTGGGGGTTAGGATCTAGGCCTAGTTTACAGGCCATAGCCTACCACAATAGCATCCAGGTAAAGTAGGGTAATGACCCTGTGGAGTACATACATACCTGCACACCTACACACCTTTTGACATTCTACCTTCACATATCCACAGATGAACAGTTAAACTCTCGTCGTGACAATACTGTAGATATGCACATCACACCACTCATTTAGATATACATGCACCATCAGCCACTACGCCTACTCCACCCACTCACTCACGTATCCGCTGCTACCCTACTGAGACACACTTTACTAGACTTTTTCAACTGAGCCACCCACACAGACAGGCCTGAGTCTGCAAATGGAGGAAAGGGAAATGTGTCATTAAGTCATGCTGTGAGTGTGCACTTTTCAACTTATTATTAGTTTCTTTACTTTTTATCTTTATATATTTTATCTTAATTTGTTTTAATACTGTTTTATCTAGTTTTATGATTTCATATGTTTGCAAACTACTTCGGTCATTTTTAGATGGGAAGCCATATACTGTATAAAAATTGAAAGTAAGTAAATAGAATCAATTGCTAACAAGAGCCCGTGTATGGACTTTGAGTTAAAGTAAGGTTCTGGATTTGTGAGTACCTGAAGGTCTTAGGAAGAATTACTGTGAGCTGTTTCCCATGAAATTTGAGATCTTCAGGCCTGCAGGCATATTTGTTGCTGGGGACCATAAGGTCTGACTGCATAAAGCAGCTCACTGTAAAACCAAAATGGGTTCCTCAAGTGCCACTATTCATTGTGTAAACTCTTTCTGAGATTTCCTGCAAAATGCTAAAGGCATGTGGGGAATGCATTGAAGTAACCCACATCCATATAAAAATCTTGTAGATATGTCTCAGTAAGTCATTTAACTTTGAATGTGAACCAACCAGTTTTGTCAGCAATGTATGGCTTTAACAGAAAATATGATGATGAAGCATTGGTGATTATCTATGTGGACTCCTTTTAGCCCCATAACTTCAATAAATATTGTTCTGACCCTCGAGAATATGCAGTACAATATAAATGTTAAACTCAAGTGTTGGATGCTACGCCAATCAGCAATTTCAAAAAATGTTTTAAATTACTGATTGAAGTAGCCTCCAACACTTGAGTCTAACATTTATATTATATTTTAGTCCCATAAGGCATATAAGAATACGTTTAGCACCTAAAAGCAATGACCCAAAAAAGGAGACAGATTCCAGAGAGATAGAGTCCTACATGATGCAGAAGTAATGCGAAAAACTGTCGTTCCATACTATTGGTGCATATAATGCATGATTTGCTCGTTCCTTGTTTCTGCTGTCCTATTCATAATCCTGGAGTTTCTTTCCTCTCTTCTATATAAAAAAAGTACTTGGATCTCGATTTAAACCGCTTTGTGTACCCAGAAAAGGCGGTATAGAAAAAATGAATAAATCATAAACCATAATGATAAGATGATTTGTGTATTTGTGACAGCTGTTAAGTCTATGCTGAAGACTGGCAAGAACTACAGCATGAGGGTGTTTGTACAAGAGGGCGCCTTGTTGAAGTGCATTTTAAGGCTCCAATGTTAAACCTATTTCATAAAAACAATTAGGTGCCTACTGGTCTTTAGAAAATGCTAGTGCTAAGTGCCCCAAGGCACACCTACTTGCAGCAGCCCTAGATCTGGTGCAAATGCAGTTGCCTATATTTTTCAGGTATATCCGTGAATTGGAGCATTTTATAATCAATGCAGATAATTGCGCACTTGGCTTGAACTCTGCTCATGTGCATGTCTACCGAAAAAGTATGCGCCTTGCTGCCAAAGTGCATATTTGTACATCGGTCAATATTTTATAGGAGGCCATTTACATATGTATGTGGCTACATACGAGCATGGATGACTATAAAATTACCTCCTATAAGTGAACTTACCCATGAAGAAAGTTATCTGACTTTTTAATATGCAAAGTATAAAGGTTTCCATCAAATTCCTGGGGAATGCGGGGAACATGCGCAATACTTCTTTATTAAAATTTACGAACTGCTTGAATGTGGTGTACAACAGGTATAACGTGATATAAACAAGTTACTTTATAGTAACATCATAAGGAGGCCATTTTTAAAGCATCCCCAAGTACAAATAGTGGCTTATGCGTGTAAATGTGATTTCAGAAAGCCAGTGTTTACACGTGGAGATCAATACCATGCAGAGATTTCAAGGATGTGTGCTTTGATTGGGTCAAAAATCTAGACACATATTCCCCATCTTGCCTAGGGAACACACATGTATTGTAAAAATATTTTCCCCCTGGCTTTCACACTAGCTTAGAGGGATAGAGATTTTTTGAAAAGTGCTTGTTTTTGCCAGGAATTTACACAAGGAATTCAGAGAATAATTGTCCTTCATCACCCATGTTTTATTTCTCCATTCACAATTTTTAAAAAAATGCAGTTTCACCAGTTAATAGGTTGCATCTATACATATAAGTGCTGACTCACATAATCGTAGAAGCTACACAATTGCCACTCCTGAGTATATGTACTGGCACCTATACATGGAAGATGCTGTGATAATACCATTGGGGTTTTTTTGCATGTATAGAATGAGTCTGGAGAGAGGGAACAGAGGGAAGAATAGTGGGGTTTGAAAGAGGGGATGTGACTGGGAAAGATGGGTGAGAAAGGAAATGAACTTGGAAAGCCTGAGAATGAAGGGATGAGCCAAGGAAAGATGAAAGGACATGAACCAGAGTGGATGTGAGAGAAGAAAAGAGGAAGAAAGATGAAAAGGTTGAAAGAAGACAAGACAAGAGGAAGGAGGGAAAAGAGGGTTAGAACAGACAGGAAGGGAGAGTAGAGGGTTGTTGTTCACTACCCATATGGGTACATACATACTCAGACACCTATCCACACACTCAACCACCCAAATCCACTCACTCAGGGCTGGCCTTACGCATGTGCCAGCATGTTCTTTGGAAAGGGCCCCACAGGAGCAGGAGCCCTGCACTCCAGTCTCAGGGCACAGGCTGACTGCTCCGACACTCACATTTTGCCCTCCTATCCTTTTTTCACTTTTTTCTCCCTCCCTTCCCCTGGCATCCCTGGCCTTCCTCATGGCTCCCACCTTGGCCCATTACCTTGTCTGGTGGGGATCTCCAAACCATGCCAGTAGAGAGACTGGAAGAGATGCTGGAAGAGGAAGCCATGCCCCCAAAGACAGTTGCCTCACTCTGCTTTCGGCTGGCAGCAATAGCTCAGGCCAAAACCAATATGCCCCTCCCTCCCTGGGCACACCGCAAGTTGGAGCAGGCACAAAGCCACGGTGGGCGTTGGCAGCAACCAGTGTTTTTCTCCTGCTGCTCTTGTCACTGTTCCAATCCCAGCTGGGAGGCATGCAGCAAGAATCTCTGCACCCGTGGCCATGCCTTCCAACAACTGAACCTCCAGCACCTGGCCCTACTCGGACCACGGTCTTCACATTTCTCCCTTATGTCCTACCTGCCACCAAGGTCTGAAATAAAATAACCCCACCTCGGGAATCATGGAAATTTTTTTTTAATAATTATTCAACAACAGTAGGTTATACAGAGAGGTAGAAGTAGATGCTAGGAGAGAGCCTTGCTCTCGAAGACAGCTGCCTCCCTCTGCTGTTAGCCATTGGCCCCAGCTTGCCCGACACCAATCAACCTCACCCTCCACACCCTTCAGTAAGTCGGCCAGGTCCAGAGCACTGGTGACAGTTGGCAGCCACCAGCATTCCTCCTTTTGCTCTGGCCACTGGCTCATTCCCAGACAGGACGCCCATTGGAACAACTTCTACACCCATGACCATGCCCTTCAGTACCTGAGTTTCCAGTGCCTGTCCCAACTATAGCACTTGAGCCACTAGAGCCTGTCCCAACGAAGGCCATAGCCTTCAGATTTTGAGACATCGCTGTTTCCCCCTTCTACTTACCATCAGGACCTGAAAATTAAATGTGGTCCCACCACGAGGACTATGGAACGTCAGTCAGATAAACCAAGAAAAGTTGCTCTTTTTTTTTTAAAATTCAACTCTGGATTACACTAAGTAGACCAGAGAATCAGAGTTAAAGGACTTGGGATTGGGTGGGTGGGAGAAGAGCACAGATCCAGGCCTTGGCTGGGTACTAGTTAGGTTGAGATCATGGGGACAGAGCTTAGGTAGGAAGAGAGGGGACTTACGTTTGAACTGGGAATAGGTGTTAAGAAGACAGTAGGGGCTAGGAAAATGGGTGTGGAGATAAACTGAAGAGTAGCAAATCACCAGGGCCGGATGCTATACATCTAAGGGTGTTGAAAGAACTGAAATATGAGATTGCAGACCTGCTATTAGTAATCTGTGAACTATCATTAAAATCATCTCTAATACCTGAAGATTGGAGGATTGCCAATGTAACACCAATTTTTAAAAAGGGTTCCAGGGGTGATCCGGGAAACTACAGACCGGTGAGCCTCACGTCAGTACTGGGAAAAATGGTAGAAACCATCATAAAGAATAAAATTACTCAACATTTGGCCTAATGGGAGACAGCCAACATGGCTTTAGACAAGGAAGATCTTGTCTTACTAATCTGTTATGTTTTTTTGAAGGTGTGAATAAACAGGTGGACAAAGGTGAGTCGGTTGATATAGTGTATCTGGACTTTCAGAAAGCCTTTGACAAGGTCCCTCATCAGAGACTTTTGGCAAAACTAAAGAGTCATGGGATAGGAGGCAGTGTACTACTGTGGATCAGGAACTGGTTAAAAGATAGAAAGCAGAGGGTAGGTCTAAATGGCCAATTTTCCCAATGGAGAAAGGTGAATAGTGGTGTACCCCAGGGATCTGTGCTGGGTCCGCTGCTTTTTGACATATTCATAAATGACCTGGAATGTGCAATAACGAGTGAGATTATAAAATTTGCAGATGACACAAAACTATTTAAAGTTGTTAATACCCAAGAGGATTGTGGAAAATTGAAAGAGGATCTTGATAAATTGGAAGACTGGACATCAAAATGGCAGATGAAATTTAATGTGGACAAGTGCAAAGTTATGCACCTAGGGAAGAACAACCCAAACTATGGTTACATGATGCAAGGTTCCACATTAGGAACCACCACCCAGGAAAAAGATTTAGGCGTCATTGTGGATACCATGTTAAAACCCTCGGCCCAGTGTGCAGCGGCGGCCAAGAGAACAAATAGAATGCTAGGTATCATAAGGAAAGGAATGGAAAATAAAACAAAAGATATTATAATGCCTCTATATCGTTCCATGGTGAGACCGCACCTTAAATATTGTGTGCAATTCTGGTTGCCGTATCTTAAAAAGGATATAGCGATTTTAGAAAAGGTTCAGAGAAGAGCCACCAAAATGGTAAAGGGGATGGAAGGATACTCCTATGAAGAAAGGCTAAAAATGTTAGGGCTCTTTAACCTGGAAAAGAGACGACTGAGGGGAGATATGATAGAAGTCTATAAATTAAAGAACGGAGTGGAACGGGTAAACGTAGATTGATTGTTTACGTTATCAGAATATAGAAAGACTAGGGGACATGCAATGAAGCTACAGGGTAAACTATTTAAGACTAATAAAAGAAAATATTTTTTCATTCAACGTGTAATCATACTCTGGAATTTGTTACCGGAGGATGTAGTAAAGGTTGTTAGTGTAGCTGGGTTTAAAAAAGGTTTGGACAAGTTCCTGGAGGAAAGGTCCATAAGCCATTATTACGAAGGGACCCAGGATATCAATGCTTGACCCAGTACAAGCATTGTGGAACCTGTGACTTTTGGGGAAACTGCTAGGTACGTATGACCTAGATTGGCCACTGTAGGAAACAGGATACTGGGCTTGATGGACCTTGGTCTGACCCAGTATGGCATATCTTATGTTCTTAATAAGAGTAGGAATGTGAGCCAGGGTAAAGAAACATGGGATGGATAGTAATGCAATGGATAGCTGGGTAGTGGATAAGAGAGGTGAAAGGGCCTGGAATTATGGAAGGAGCAGAAGCTAGTAGAGAAGGGTGGTGGCTAGAGAGGGGGTGAGTAGACAGGGTGGAAATTAGAGACTAGAAGTGTGTGAAAAGGAATAGGAGACTAGGGAAAGAGTGAAAAAGGAATGGGATGACTGAGGAGGCAAGAGTGGGACATAGAAATGGGAAGGTAGGTGAGAAGAGGGAGAATGAAGACTCATAGGTGGGAGTAAAATGATCAAATCCAAGTACAAAAATAATGCATTTTTTAAAATGCTTTTAGTGATTGGAATTAGTAAGGGAGGAGATGTATTTCTGTTTCCTCAGCATTTCACTGCTCACGGTCAGATGTTGCAGAATTTCCACAAGCTTTTGTCTCCATGTTTCTCTTTCTGGTTTGTAGTCCCTTATTCAGCGATAGGTAAGGGTCGGCCTGCGCACAGTTGTTCTGCTACTAGTTTCTGTGTAGGGGTCTGCGGCTGTTTGGCTTGTGTTTATATTGGGACTCTAGGTTCTGGTGTAATATTTTCCATACTGCCTTGTCATAGATAAGTTTTCTGATGTCTGAATCTTTGGAGTTAGTGCTGTCATTCAATGTTCTCGCCAAGTTGTGCAGGAGTCCTCTGCCAGCATTGCTGCCTGTGGGAGATGGCACTGTGATATTGCATGTTCCATCACAAGGAGCAAGCAGACCTACCTGTTTCTCAGAATTGAAAACATGACATCGCAGGACCACCCTCACCAGCAGCAACATGGTCATGGTATGGGAAGTTTCTACAAGCAAAAAAGCAGAGCTTGCTGCTGGGAAATTAGCTGCTATGTACAAAAAAAACCCAGGCAGGATTGCCCTTACTTGAGTCCAGCTCTGTCTAGCTGCTGGGTTTATTTCTGCTAGATCTTTCTCTAAGTGTGTGTCAGACCTACTGAGATGTATACCATACTGGGATTGAAGTCTGCTTGAGCTAACCTACTTTAAGTGGCACTAGCTGTGGACAGAACCACAGTGAGCCCTAACTGCTAGCCGCTTACACCACTTCATGGACACTGTGAACTTGGGAACTGTTGCTTGATAGTGAACAAGAAGAAAATGACTTTTCCCTTAGCTACTGATTCAGAACAGACTGCCAGAAAAAGGATGCTAGGTTTGGTAAACCTCTGATTTGACGAAGCTCGGCTCTTCTGATATTCTTATGATTACTTCTGTTTTACTGTTGTTATTATGTTTTATGCCTTACATAGTCTGGAAAGAGGATATATTATATAATACATTGATGTTTATTTTTTTATTGTGCTTGATTAGATTTGATGTTTCTATCATGTGTCCATTGTTTTTTACAAGATATTCCTGTATATTTGTCAAAGTAAGAGCCTGGAAAAAATATCTACCCATTTTATTAACATAGATAAATAAGGCATTTATCATAAAACACAGATGAAGGATATATGCTAAATTTGTGATCATTTTTTGTCATAACATCATCAGATGAGGTTTTTGAACACATCTGGATATTGTGTATGACAGGGGTGATGATAGAGAGAGCTATGGTAGGGTGTGCACCCCAGCTGAGCGTGGTGATTGAGAGAAATGTGGGGTGTGTGCTGCGGAGGCAGCAGTTTGAGAGAGAGCTTTGAACGTGTGTGTGTGTGTGTGTGTGCGCGCTTGGGGCATAGGTACAAAGCCCCATGGTTATGCAAGTAGGCCTCACAATAGGTCTAAGCACATAGCCCTGCCTCTCCCTTGGGCTTCCCCTGCACTCACTCATCCCTATTCACTCACACAAGCTCACACACACTTGCACACACAGACTCCAACTAAACACTGTAGACATTCCCTCACTTGCTCAAGCATTGTCACTATTCATACAGTCATACACCCTCCTTCCTCCCCACCACCATGATCTTCTACTGTATCATTCACTCACTAGTCAAAGACATACCCCAAAATCCACTCACTCAATCACACATATTCCCTTCCACTCACTCAAATACATACATTTGCACACAAGATACCCCAATCATACACTTAGATATAGCCTCTACCTAAAAAGAGGCAGGCTGCCCTGAAAACTCAGTGGCTATGCTGCAGGAGTATAAGAAGCTGTGTGTCTCAGGCACGGCGAGTACATTAGATAATAATTCCTTTATGCTTATGTTCCCCATATTAACCTTGGGACCCCCTCCAAAAAAAATCAGTTCTTGCAATGCCATGGCCCCAAAGATTTTAACTCCATTTTGGCCCATCTCACTTTAGCTTTCCCAAACAGCCAAGTCACTGACCGCCTAAGGTCGCCTAGGCGGTGGTTTGTAAAGGAAGGGAAAGGAACCTGCTGAACTACAGTTCAATTCTGCCCGCATGTTCCTCCTGTGGATTAGTTCACTATCTCAGGGTATCCCAAATCTGGCTTGAGGGGTTTCAAGCCCTAGAGGTGTTCTGTCACTTTTGAATAACAGGAAAATAGCAAACACATTTTTCTTTCATCTTATGTCTTTTTCCTCTAATAGGGCAGGAAAAAAAGAATGAAATGTAGCTCTGTTGTTTTAGCATCGGCTAAATGGTTTCAGTGTGGTTAGGTTAACAAACATAAAGCTAAAAAGAATTTTTGATAAAGGACAAATAGAAAACAAGGTGAAGCGAAATGTTTTCAGGGGCCTCTGGACAAATCTGAGTGGTGTCCACTGAGAGAGGAACTGCAGGGCTCCCTAGTTTTTGCCCTGACTCCTGTCTGTGTATGCCTTTACCTCCCTGCTCAAATAATATTAGTGTCTCAGCACCTCATTTGCACCTCTCTAATGTGATTCATAGTGTCTCTGTGCACAGTGTGCTGCTGTGAAATACTTTAACTCCTCAATGTACACCCACGTCTCCCTGCATCAGACTATAGTAGTATCTCAGTGTACACCCTCACCTTCCTGCCGCAGCTTGCAGTGTAGCTATATTCATTCCCATCTCTGTCATGCAAAGTTAGCAAACTCATTTGTGTTTCTGATGGCCCACTCATACCTGGTGCCCTGAAAATGAAATCAGGAATACAAAGGGTATGTTCAAGAGTTTGTCATTCCAATTTTCCAGTCCTATTGGCTACTGGTTTTGGCACAGGGTCCCGGAAAAAACTACTGCTTGATGAGCCGTGATATGTATAGGATGTTTCGGCCAGTCACTGGAGGGGACCCTGACCTGTTCACGGCCTGCTGGTGGCTTACTGGCAATGGTGCTCACAGCTGGGGATCAAGCTGGCTGAGGGACCAGCATGCTTTGGAAGGTCCAATGTGATTCCCCAGGGCATGCTGGGTGTCCTGCACCACAGTGTTGTCGGTACCTGAACCAATGGTGTTCCCAGTCCTAGCTGCAGAGGGCTCCGGTTCCTAGGGTGGAACAAGAGGTGGCTGTAGTTCTGGGCCTAGTACCACCCCTGGCTGGAGGCCACAACCATGGATAGGATCGGCGGCAGAAATGCGTCTGACTCACTCAGCTGACTCCCGGACGAGTTTGTTTCATATAAGAGACCTGTCCTTGAACCAGCGATACTGGGAAGCAGGGGAGGCAGGTAGCATGGTTGGCCTCTGAGTGTGATCCTGTCGGCCTCCCATACAGGGAGGGCGCCATATGGGAGAATCAGCATAGGCAGGATATATCAGGATGCCCCATGCTTCTGTTTTGGGGACCGGTGCGCGAACCGGAGGTACGGCTCGGAATCTGTGCGTGCCGAGCTGAAGATGATGCGTCTGAGTGCCGGGTTTTGATCATCAGCGGGGTTGAAGGTGCAGGATAACTTCCTGCTAGTGGCGGCCTGCCTCTGACGCCCCTGTGCGCTCCGGGAAGTATCTCGGCGCCGAGGCAGGCTGCCTGCTCATGGCGGCCTGCCTCTGACGCCCCCCGTGCGCTCCGGGATGTATCTCTGCACCGAGGAGAGCAGCAGTAGATCAGGTGGCCAGGCTCATGCCGCGATGCAGCGTCAGCAGTGACGTGCCCGGATTTCCCTTTCGGCACCATTACTCCAGACTTCTGAGCTATGGAGAGTACTTCCGTCTCGGTGCCGTCGGATGACGTCACCAAGTGTGGCTGACTCATCCTGCTTGTCCTAGGAGAATGCCTTTACCTCCCTGCTCAAATAGTATTAGTGTCTCAGCATCTCATTTGCACCTCTCTAATGTGATTCATAGTGTCTCTGTGCACAGTGTGCTGCTGTGAAATACTTTAACTCCTCAATGTACACCCACGTCTCCCTGCATCAGACTATAGTAGTATCTCAGTGTACACCCTCACCTTCCTGCCGCAGCTTGCAGTGTAGCTATATTCATTCCCATCTCTGTCATGCAAAGTTAGCAAACTCATTTGTGTTTCCGATGGCCCACTCATACCTGGTGCCCTGAAAATGAAATCAGGAATACAAAGGGTATGTTCAAGAGTTTGTCATTCCAATTTTCCAGTCCACCTACTCCTCTGTGGTGAAATTAATTGTAGCAATTCATCTCAATTACAAAGCATCTTTTTCAAGTAATTTTGCTTTTTCTTCTTACAAGCTTCTGCTCCTGTCCAGCAGATGCTATACTGCATCTGCCAGGCATACATCTCTGCCCTTATTCCCTCTTGGGGGCCAAAACGTGAGGTCCTGGGCCCAGGTGATGGCAGCAAAGCCCTGATGCATCTCCTGCTGTTTGACATGAAGAAGCAGCAGGACTAATGGCTCACCCAGTCCCAGGGGGTCATGCTGCACCACCAATAAGGTATGCAGTGACCCAGCATGACCCTCTGCATCATGCCCCTGCACATGCCCCTCCCCCTTCCCAGCCAACCCCCTCTCTCCCTCCCCTTCCCATCCCAACCCCTCTCCCTTCCTCCCTCCCTGTCCCTTTCCCACCCAACCCCCTCCCTCCTTCCTCCATTCCCATGCTAACTTTCTCCCTCCCCTACACTGTTCCCTCTAAGCTGTGCACATGTGCGCGTGCACACACCCTGCCGAGTGAGCGCACATACTTTACAACAGAGCGCACAAAAATTACGGCTCTGATTCTGATAGAAAACAACACAGACGTCTTAAAATTTAAAAGTTATGATTGTAATTACTAGAAATTTCCCGCTTCATTTAGTAATCATCTATTTTCATTTAATTTGATTAAAATCAATGTGATGTACATACTGTATTCTGACATGTAGTCAAATTTTAAAGTATATAACTCCGAGTGTCGTTATGTGGCGCACAAAAATGTAACCTTCCTTCAAAAGCTGCACACAGCTGATATTTTATGCGCACACAGTCTACAGAAAATTAGAGGGAACACTGCTCCCCTATCCCTCCCTCCCATCCTGAGCACCCTCCCCAGCATCCCCTTGCACCCCAGACAGGCGACGTGACATGCCAGTCCAGCATACTATCTCCATCAATGGTCTCTGGGGTGGCAACAAAATGTAGGGGGTAGAGGGGTCGCCTGTGGATAAACCAGTTCCTCCTATAATTCATCCTCCATTTGTGTCATACATTTGAATGTCAGTTCCTGATGATTTGTGCAGCAGATACCTGGTTCTGGGTCCCTACTTACTCAAATCCTGCAAGTGCTGTCCTCATCATGTCTGTGCAACTCTTGGACGCCCTTTTCCCTTGCTGTGCTGTCCATACCATCTGCTCCTTACCATGTGTGACCCTCACTAGGGACCTATATCACACAGGGCTCCTGCACCTCATGCCACACCTACGGCCAGAAATATGCCACATATGTGTACACAGTCTTGCTGCTCTCTCCAGAGCTGTTCTAGGAACCATGACCTCTGGTGCCTGATGGCCCTGAGGTGTGTCCTCAGGAACTCTATGTCCCTCCTTATCCAATATTTGTGAATAGGAAGAAAAAGGTATGCTAATTGAAGCTATCCAGAAACAATGGCATCCCTTTTCATTCCTCTCTTACACTCTCTGTGTCATGCGCTGACAACTTCAGCTCTGGGAATGCATTGCCTGGCATGTTGTTGGTAGCCAACAGATCACACCCTGCCTTTGGAGGGGGTTGTGGGAACAATGCCCTGATCCTTGCCTAGCCCACTTCCTTTCCTCGTTTCTGATATTAGCTGTACCTTACAGTCTCCTTTGCTCCTGTGGGACCAGGCCTCTGCTATGTTTAGAGGGCCTGCTGCCACTTTTCCCCTTACCACCTCGCTATTGTGCTGTGAGGTCCCATTTTGTGTATTGTGTGACTGCTGCACCTAAACATTAATTGTCACCTGTGTGTTTGCTGCTCCCTACCTATTTGTGTCCTCTGCCCACTCCCTGTCCCCGTCCTTCTGCACTCAGAGCTAGAGCCAGTTACACCCCCATGTACTTTGCATTTTTGCTACTTTTTTTTTTTTTTTTTTGCAAGGGTCTGGTGGATTCCCTGCCAGATCCTGCAAGCCTGATGGTAGACTGTCCTGTATCTCCACTTTGGGGAGGACATCCTCATATTCTATGACCATGAAGCAGAGCCTCCTGATCTGTCTGTGGGAGACGTGTAGCTGCTGCATAACCGGCTTACTTTCATCTGGCTGTGTCCTCATGGTAGGGCTCAGGAACCAAAGGAGCAAGGTGTACCAAAAGTGGTTGGTTTGAAAGAACTTTCTTGTAGGAAACCCCAATGCGTTTTGGCTAACACCACCTTCAAAAGGTATAAGTCTCAGATAAAAACATAAAAAACATTGAAAACAAATAAATTATAAAGAATAAGTGTAAAAACAGCAAATATTAACCCATAAACAATAAAATGTAAATTAAGTACATATGTGTATTAAAACAGTGTAAATAAAAAGTAGGTGTATATGTTATTACTCTTAGGAGTAATAACAAATTGCATCACTGGCAAATATAAGAAGAGACTGCACTGGGGAAAATAAATGACAAAAATATGTGTGTTTAAAACATATGCAATTAAATAGCAATGGTAAGAAAGACAGGCACAAAAACAATAAAAGGATACATATGAGAAAACATCACTGAATTGTGAGTTAGTGTCTATAAAGCATATTGTGCAAAGAAATATAAGTGCCAAAAACCAGCATTAAAAAGTAGAGGGATGAGGAGGAATACTCGTTTTTAATGGAAAACATTTCTCGTATCGCTAAGCAAACACAGATATGCTGTGTCTAGTGGTCCTAAAATATAAAACAGGAAGTATTTCATTACTAGCAAGTAAGTACAGAGAACTTTAAACCAAATCAATAAATTGAAAATAACCTTCCTCATTATATACTATAATGCGTAAGAAGTAATAAATGATCAATGAAGAAACTTGCCTTCAGCACACAGACTGTATCCGCTTGGAAACTCAATCTAGTGAGGAGCTATAATGGAGAGGCACACACCATTTAAAGCTCAAAGTCTTTGCGCCAAAAAGGGGGAGGGGGTGAGGGTTCAGAGTGCATTGAGCATGTCAAGAGAAGAGCGTCAAGGTGGAAAATCATGTGTGGAATGTATAGTGAAATGTTCACAGCACAAGCCTTTAATAAAAAATAAGAAACTGGTATAGAATATAAGCAGTAACACCTGTTGCAATGAATTCACGTCATAAATAAAACAGATGGAGACAAGATCTCCCATGTAGCATGAACCACAATGGAATCCCAAAGCAAAAACCTTGTGTCCCAATATATGCTAAAAAATGATAAGCCATGTGTATGATTAATATACTGGAAGAAGGCTTTTTTTGGGAAAAAAAAACAGTTAAGGGAGCATAAAAATAAAATTAAAATGGTATACAAATGAGTGTGCCCAATATTCAAAAATAATCACATATTAAAACCATATAGTATAGTATGTGATGGACCTATCAATATTGATGAGTACTATCCTGGAAGGAATTGCATGCCCTTATACACTGTATTGCATACAGGATTACCATGGATCATATTACTCCCAGCGAAGTCGAGGGAGGGGGGAGAGGGATACGTTCAGGAAAACATCAGAATGGGAGAAATAAATGTGTTTTTTATCGGATTATGTGTTGAGTGCAGTAGAGATTAAGGTCCTGCAAAAAGGCCTTTGCACCTTCCCACAAACATGGCGCCTTTAATTACAGGTTGAATTGTACACGTTTTTTCAAAAGTTAAAAATTATAGATTTTTTTGCTAATAAGGAAGACTCTATTCCAGATCCTTCTGTGGTTAAAAAAACCTTTTTCCTGGAACCTACCATATACGGGCAATGTCATAATTGAAGCTTTTGAAATGGTTGTTTTTAATAGAGTGGAAGACATATTAAAGGAAGGATCACATGCATTATGATTTATCTACTTCTGAAAAACAAGCACTAGATAGACTCAGTAAAAACACAGATATTATCATCAAACCAGCGGATAAAGGTGGGGCATTGGTGATACAGTGATATTGACACTGGGAGAAGGGATGAAGAGTGGAGTCATAGGTGAAAAAGCACAATACCCCAGCATGCAAAAACCTTTCTCCAGTGAGATATCCTTGTAACACACATATATGCCAAATATACTCATTGTGGATAAGAATCAGACATGTGAGCACAGCACCATAAGAAGGGAGGAATTGTTTGTAATGTGCCAGATGAAAATTATGGAGCTGGTAACCTTTCTTTAGTTATACTTTCCCTCTAATTGCTGTTCCTTTATATTTGTAAAGATACAACTGTGCACTCATTCTATCGTGTTATATTCAGATTGCTGAGCAGTTCAAACATTTTTAGTCAAAGCCATTGAGTTAAATTGATGGCTTTGAATGCATGCTATGAATTAAAGTACAGTGTGCTTCAGTCCACACCCCTTCACAGACTTTTATCCCAAAGGGACATTCAACATAATGTCAGTGCTGGCGTGGCACACGATATCTTTGATTAAAAAAAGAACAAGACTTTATTTAGTGGTTTCCTCAGCATCGCCGACCTAGAAAATTAGCAGAGAGAATTGGCAGGCTTTCTGGATCCTTGGAAATATCTAAGTTAAAAGAATGTAGATTATTGTCATTAGTTAGTGGTTTCATACAAGCACAATTTATTCATAAGCTTCTACAGCCAAAGTCATCCCATCATTGAGTACGTTCCACAAGGTTCATGAGGGGGAAAAAAGATGTTAAATTAAGCAACATGCACTAGTTTCATCACATTGAATTCATTTTATCAAATGGATGGCAAGGTCCTTCTGCCTATGCTTTCTCCATGGAGAGGTAGTACATGATCTCATCCGGAAGAGATTTCCAGAAACCTTTTCTCCTAAAGAACTGTGGAGTTACCAGGATTAAGAATCCCTGATGAATTGGGAGAGTGTTTGGAGATTATGAAGGCCCTACAACCCCATAATCTTTCTGACAGGACCCTAGAATAAGAGTTATGGCCAGTAGCCATCTGAGCATTGGTACCCCTGAGGTGCCATTGTATACAGTCATTTGCAACTAAAGAGTCCATGAGTTTTGGTTTGGCGGCCAAACAGTAGCACATTTCTGGATCTGTTCATCTGGGCTGGTCACAGATGCAATCTTTTCTGTCCTAAACTAAATGATTTCCCATGTAACTCTGAAAGCTCCATCCAAGAACCTCTATTAAAATTGATCTCCCTGTGAACAGCACAATTAAAAAATAATACAGATTAGAAAACATTTCAAAAAGTATTTTTAACACATACAAGCGTAATTTTATAAGGAGCTGCCTAGATTTACACGCAAAATATTTGCATCAATTCTGATATTTTAGTCATTTACATGCATAAATGACTTCTTAGAAATACTGACTAGCATGAAAGTAAACAGGTAGTTTGCATCGTACATGGGTAGGGATTGGGCAGAGAAAGGGTGCTGCAAGAAATTAAAATCAAATACACAAAGTACTTAACTTTATAATATAGGCACAAAGTACGCATATGAAAACATGCACTAATTAAGTGCCAGTTCATAAAATTACCCTTTACCTGTATTTCTAAAGCTAATAATGTGACTAGCTGGCTGTACAACTTTACCACCCTAAATGAGCCTGATCTTAGTTGTTCTCAGAAGCTAAGCAGGGTCAGGTCTGGCTAGTACTTGGATAGGAGACCACCTTGGAATAGCAGTGGCTATAGACTTACTGTAAGAAGAAAGATCTGGCAATCTATTTCCCATCACACTTTGCCAAGAAAGCCCAGGGGCTCGGTTGCCGAGAGCCAGCATTGACTCAACAGCACACAGTGTCAACACAAACCATTTTGTGCTTAAATGAACTGCTTTGCTTGGTAATAGTTCATTTGGGAGCAAAACAACTTGCCTAGGTGCAAGGGCCATAAGCAGGGCCGGCCCGTCCATTGAGCAAGAATGTTCTTTGCACAGGGCCCCGCGTTTCAGGGGGCCCCGCGCAAAGAACATTCTGCTTTTTTTTTTTAAATTATATTAAAAAAAAAAAAAGCTGGCTCTGGCTGCTGCCGCGGCCTCCGCGGCAAAATGGAGTGTCCCGCGGGGCCCCCTCTCCTCGCTGAGCCTCTCTGCAAGGGCTTTCAGATTCGCGAAGGGAGAGCGTCTCCCTCGCGTCTCTGTTAAGCCCGCAGGGGCTAATGGGAAATTTCCCATCTGCCCCTTTAGACGCGAGGGGCTGATGGGAAATTTCCCATTAGCCCCTGCGGGCTTAACAGAGATGAGAGGGAGACGCTCTCCCTTCGCGAATCTGAAAGCCCTTGCAGAGAGGCTCAGCGAGGAGAGGGGGCCCCGCGGGGCACTCCATTCTGCCGCTGCCGCGGCGGCAGCAGCAGCAGCAGCAGCCAGAGCCAGTTTTTTTTTTAAATTTTAAATTTGCCATAAGCCCCGGGGGGGGGGAGGGGGGCTGTTAAGAACTGGGGCTGGGCTGGGCTGGGCTGGGCTGGGGGGGTGTTAAGACTGGTGCTGGGATGGGCTGGTTGGGGGGTGTTAAGACTGGGGCTGGGCTGGGCTGGGCTGGGGAGGTGTTAAGACTGGTGCTGGGCTGGGCTGGGGGGGGTGTTAAGACTGGTAATGGGCTGGGGGGGTAAGACTGGTAATGGGCTGCGGGGGGGGGGTGTTAAGACTGGTAATGGGCTGCGGGGGGTGGTTAAGACTGGTAATGGGCGGGGGGGTTAAGACTGGTAATGGGCTGTGGGCTGATGGGGGCTGTCTGAAAATGGGGTGACGGGGGTTAGGACTGGTAATGGGCTGGGGGGGTTAAGACTGGTAATGGGCTGTGGGCTGATGGGGGCTGTATGGAAATGGGGTGATGGGGGGGTTAGGACTGATAATGGGATATGCGGGGGGCTAGGACAGGACATGGGCTGATGGGGAGGGGTTAGGACTTGAGGTGGGCTGATGTGGTTAGGACTGGTAATGGGCTGTGGGATGATGGGGTATGGGGTTAGGACTGGCAGTGGGCTATGTGGGGCTGACTGGAAATGGGCTGATGGGGTTAAGACTGGAAGTGGGCTGATGGGGGGTTAGGACTGGTAATGGGTTATAGGGGGGGCTTAAACTGAAAATGGGGTGATGGGGGGTTAGGACTGGAAGTGGGTTGATGGGGGGCTAGAACTGGTACTGGAAATGGGCTGTTGGGGGGGCTTGAATTGAAATGGACTCATGGAGTGGCTAGAAATGGAAGAAGGCTCATGGGGGGGGGGTGCTTGGACTGGAATTGGGCTGAGTGGAGGGGAGCTAGGATTTGACATGGGCTGATGGTGGGGCTAGGAAATGACTAGAAATGGGCTGATGGGGGGGCTAGGATTGGAAATGAGCTGATGAAGGGACTCAGACTGAAAATAGATGGGGGAGCTAGGACCAGAAATGGGTTGATGGGGGGTAGGACTGGAAATGGGCTGATGCAGGGACTAGAAGGGAATGGATGCTGGGTGAGACTGGAACTAGAAAGGAGCTGATGTTGGGGGAGGATTAGAATGGGATGGGGCTGGGAGAGTAAAATGGAGAGGGGGAAAATATTTTGTGTGGGAGGGATGAAAAATCTACAATTGGCCGGTTATTGGGAGAGTAAGTGGGGATTGAGGATGGAGGGGTAAAATTTGTGTGGATGAAATAGGAATGAGGAAAGAGCAAAAGGAGAAAGATTAGTATGTTAAAGCAGATGTAGAGAGAGAGAATGGAAAAAAAAAAACTAGAAGAGAGAAGAAAGAACAAATGGACAGCAGACGATGGAGAGTTAGCAGAAAACATGAAGAAACCAGAAGAAAGTGGCTGGAGCAATTGCAACTGAAAAAAAAATGCACAAAAGGTAGAAAGATATCTCTTTATTTTGAATTTATTAACTGGAATATGAAAGCTCTGGGAAATGTGCATCATTAACGTCTGCGCTTTGTTTGGTACAAGAGGAAATTAATTTATAGTTTTATTTCTACAGTGGTGTTGTACATTCCAAGTTTGGCTTTTGGGGTTCCCAGTTTAATTATTGCCTTCCTGTTTCTAAATTGTGATTCCTTGTTTGATGATGGTCTATGTTCTGCATGTGTAACTGAGCTGAGGTATTCTGTTTATGTAATTCCTATTTGACATTGCCACTTGTTCTCTTTCCCCAGTATTCTCTGAAATGTATTGGTTTAATATTTGCAGTGTTGCCTTTTGATAGTTAGGGTATGGTGCTTTGTGAGTCCTGGTAATGCTGTTAGGATATGGCGGGTTTGCTATGGGTTCTAAATGGGCAGCGTTTGTAGTAGTTCCTAATGTGCCTGGCAGTTGGCACTGGATTATAGTAGTGTAGAAATCTTTTAGTCTTTCTTTATCCATACCCTCATTAAGAGACATGTTTACTAAAAGTTAGTGTATGGTAACATTATGCAAATATTTATGCAAATAAGGCCACTTATGCAAATGAGGCCCCGCACCCCCCTTGGGCCGTCCTTGACCATAAGTGCTTTGTAGCTGTGAACCTCCATGGAATTTTCAAAGAGAAGATACAGAATACAAAGATTCTCCCTTCTGCAAACTCTTCACAAATACAAAGGACTTTCAGATTTTACATCTGATTTCTCTGAAGACAGATTTTGGCTGGGAAATAATGCTTGTAAATTGGAAAATCCAATTTAAATTTTCCCAAAACACACACACAGGATTGCCTCCCCTAGATGTGGTTAACATTCACAATACCATAAAAAAGAGGGGTTCCCAACCCAGTCCTTGGGGTACATCTAGCCAGTTAGGATTTAAGGATAATCACGATAAATATGCATGAGAGAGATTTGCAACAATGGAGGCAGTGTAATAAAAGTCTCTACCACTGTACATTACCAGTTTATTTATTTCCAACTACTGATTTCACAAGTCTTTAATATAGCTGGGTGTGTCCCAGCCATGTGTCTTCCCAACAGACACAAATATAAATCAAAAACAACAATAAAAAAGAACAACCAAAAACCCAGTGAAGTTAAAGCTTGCATAGCTGCAAAGTGAGCTGGTCCACATTTTCCAACAGTTATTTAACAACTAAACCAGCTGCCTGCTCTTGCCTTGAAGCAAAACTAGGGCTGCCTGGCCCTCTTTAGTCCATCCCTCTTGAGGGCTTAACCGTTTCCACTCTAGAGGGCTTAATACGTATGGGAAGATGCTGTTACAGGAATCAAGATCATGAATCAACATCATATTACTTGTAGAAGTACTCACGTAGTGTATATATTATTTTGTCCCTGTCCTAAGAATTACGTAGGTCACACATCTCGTCCCATGAAAAGGAGGCTTTTGGAACATAAGTCCATAATAAATAATAAGGTTCTATCAGCCCCGGTGGCTCAACATTGTCAAGAATTAGAACATACATTTCAGGATTTTAGATGGCGAATTATCGAGTTTATTCCAGCTCAAACATGTGGGGGGGGGGGGGGGGGACCGGCTGAAAAAATTACAACTTAGGGAGCAATTTTGAATCTACCATCTCCCATCAGTAACACCTGGAGGCTTGAATCTTTCTTTGGATTGGTGGACGTTAATAGATTAATCCTTTATGACAGCCAATGATAGCCCATTTTTTCTATAGGTGAAAACGAGGTTGGTTTTAAATGGATATAGGAGAAAGGAGAGTAACAGGGCATTAATAGCATGAAGAAAGACCAGACGTTTCATGGTCTGAAAAAAGACGTTGTGTACTTATAGACGTCTTTTGAAGATTGTGGAGAATGATTTGATTCGAGAAATAAGGCAATTGAAATTAGAAGATGACAGCCATCAGGCTTCATGATACTTTGAGGACAGCGGCCTCGGTCATCTGTTTTCAAGAAGATATGAATAGTGTTTGGGAGACCCAGCATATGAACAGGTCACATTATCAGCAACATGGAAGAAGTTCGGGTGACTGAAGGCTGAAATTGTGGACTCTCAGTTAAGTTGCCAGAATAACCTATACATTAAGTTCAATTTCAATTGATATCTCGATTAACTGCGGATTATTTTGTAATTCTACCTCGGTGAACGAAAGGGTGAGTGCACTCTTTTGAAAACGAAAAAAAGGAGGGTTTGCTACGAGAGAGGGATGGTTCCCCCTCAGGGCAAACGATCCGACAAAAAAATATATGTATAAAATAGTTGGGTAGATTGCTAGTATTTAGTTTGTCTCTTAATTATTTGAAAGCTTAAAGGTAAGCATTGTGGGGCTGTTTGTGGCCATTGCTGCTATTGAACATCCAGGAGAGGGGTGACAGCAGTGGCAATGGGTACCATAAGGGGGTACTTCCCCTAGGCATTCCATATTGCCCAGTCCACGTTAATCAAAAAGGTAAATGAGTCCACTCATGCTTGACAATCCAGCTTCCTGACATTCCATGTCATCAGATATGCAGTCCAAAGGTTCTGTTTCTCCCAGTTCCATGGGTTCAGGTACTTCAGGAATCAGGGGAAGCTCACAAAGGGGCCGGCTCCTGGCAGGCGCCCTTCTGATGTTTGGGAGTGGCCTCATTTACTCCTCGTCCTGCCATGGAGGAATGTCTGCCACACCCTCTCCTCCAGGTCCCCCAGGAAACCAAACAATCCCAGGCTCCATCCCTTTGACCTACATCCCAGTTTCGTTGTGCAGGGAGATTTCTAAAACCCAGCCCAGATCCTGCCCAGTTCTTTCTTTTATGGCTTACCCTGGGCTCCTCTTTCTTTCTCCATGGATGTCCCTGGGGGCCAGGGCTGGGGTTTTCTACCTCCCTGGAGACTGAGGGAGGACATCCCTGCCACAATACTGACCAGAGGGAGGCAATTTAAAAAAAGGACAATGTAGGTGCATTAATCCTGTCTAACACTTTTAGATTTCTATCAATATTGTTCTCTAACATATTAAGAAGAATTTTTAAGCTGTAGGGTACCCAGCTGGCACCAGGTTTGCCTGAGAGCATTGATCCAGTGCTGGGTTTACCTCTCTGCACACAGTAACTCCTAGCTCCAGTTTCCCAATTTAAATCTCTAATAAAGAAGCAATACTACAAGGCCTTGGGAGCAATGGGATAAGTCCAGGGCTGGAACAGACCTGCTGGATGAATCTGGACCCAGTTGGCAACCCAAATTACACTGCCTATGGAACATGTGTCTCTACAAGCTCATTTTAAAGTGCAAATTCCAGATGAGTTTTATTTTTACAATTTTTACCAGCGGAGAATATGGGTACTTCGTAAATGAATTTTGAATGAAAAAATTATCATACATTCTCTCCCCCAAGCTAACGCCATGTCTTTCTCCTCTAAAATAAAAGTACATGTGCTGTGAACATCAAGTATAAAATTACTCATATTGATGTGGGAAGGAGCAGAAGGAACAATTTTCATTAATTTATATATAAAGAGGGTCATTCCGATCAGGACGTCCAGGCCCCTGTGCCCCCAAACGGAATCAGATGCACAGGGATAGAAGAGATTCTGATCCCGCGGGGCATGTGTAGCCCCCTGCGGGATCAGAATCATGACTAGGCTTGCCCGGCTAACTCAGTCAAGGCTCCTGAACGGAGCCACGGCACCATGGCGTCTGGTTGCCATGGCACCGTGGCTCCATTCAGGAGCCACGTTTCCTGGCCACTGCCAACTGTCTCCTTTCCCCGCAGCCCAACCCCCGATCTGGCCTCCCATGGCTAGAGTCGGTCTGTGGAGAATCCCCTGCATCAACCTCACCTTTTTGCTGTGGCCGGAACTCCCATCTCCCGATGTCTAGGGGGACTTGATAATCTGATTATTGAGTCCGATTAGAAAGTAGTGAATGATATGGCTAATCTGGATGCTTTAAAATTGGAGTCAGCTATCCACGCTCTCCAGGAGAGGTTTTGTTTGGTTGATATTATAGATAAAGTTCAAGTGTGGAATCATCAGATATGTGCAATTTACCAGGGTACAGTTCCTGTGAAGGTGGTTAAATTTCAGTTAGATAGGCGTGCACCATGGTATACTAGTGCATATTGGATGTTTAAGTGAGAACTCCAGAGATTAGCAAGGCAATGGCGCAAGGTATAGGATAGTGCGGCAAAGCAGGCGTGGGTTATGAAAGGAGGAGAATATAAAGCTATACTGTTAGCTGCAAAGATTTATTATGCCAAGTGGCTTGAAAATCTTTTTTTTCAGGACAAAATGGAGCTGTTCAAGCTTTTTGGTGAACCTTTGTGTTCGGCCTGGGATCAGCAATATGTTGTTGCTCCCCAGGTAGCTCCAGATTGCTAAACATGTTATTTTTACGAGAAAATTAGGGGTCTTAAGAGTAGAGTAGACAGCCAGGTGGAGTTGGCAGGTTTGGAAGTAGAGGTAAACCAGAGAGGAGGGAGATGAAACTTTTTGGAGTTCCAGCTCTTATCATTGGAAGTGGTGGAGGACTATCAAGAGGGTTGCTACTGCTGGGATGAAATCTGCACTTGTTAAGTATTTACCTCCTGAGAAATTATCTAAATCTTAGGTAAAAGGGAATTCTTTGGGTTGAAAATGATAAAATCTGCGTATTTTAAAATTCAATGTTTTACCAGGAGTCAGCACTGACTTAAAGGCACACATTGCATTAAGTCAGTTAGGGCACTGTAATACAAACCAGCTTTCAAGTAAATTAAATCCAATTAGGACTTAGTATTACAAGCCATTTTTCACTTAAATTAAAACCAGTTAGGGGATGTCTTAACAAAGAGAGTAGAATAGGGTAAATATTCTTTGAATATATATAGAGAAATTGTTTTCTAGAGACTTTTTACAAAGAGGCCTTCCAGTGAGGAAGCAAGAGAACTGTGAAATTGTTTTAATTAGCTGTTAAAGTCAAGTGACAGATCAAAGGGGCAACTTGAAAGGCTTCCTCTTATCAAACCAAGGGCAGTGTGAATCACCCAGGAAATTAAGAGATTGCCTTAGAAACACAGATCTAAATAGGTCATCCTTCCCACCCACCCTAGCTCCCACTCACCACAGGCATAATCCTTGAGTTATAGTCTTCTAAACTAGATAAGAGGAAGAGAGTGATCTTTCTCACTTTCAGGTTTAACTGCTGCAGATTAATTAAGTGCTTGCATTCACCTTGAGGTGAACACTAAAAATCCCTTATGCCTATTAGATATAATTACATTAGTTCAAGTATCCTTATTTCCTTAGCAACTTTACATAACTTATCAACTTTAAACAGCTAAAAGAAATCTGTAAATCTAAGATGAGAACAGCAATCCAGTATCAGGATGGGGGCTATCCAGTTTTCTGCACTGAGTGTTACATCTACTGTATGATTTTTCCCCAGTTGGTGAGAAGACATATGTGTGCACTAGGTGCAAAGAGCTTTTTGCTTTCAGGGAAAGAGTCCAATCTCTGGAGGCTAGAGTAACAGACTTGGAGCAGCTGAGGCAGACAGAGAGGTTTATAGACGAAACCTACAGGGATGTAGTAGAGAAGTAGTAGTAGTAGTGCAGCTTGTCATGCTGTGAGGGCTTGGGTGCATCAGTGATGCTGAGAGCTAAACTATCGGTAGTTTAACTACTGGCAGGGTCTCCCAAGATGGACAGGTCTCAGCTGAGGTGCCAGACCAAGACAAATCACCCATCTGGGAAGCAGCAGAATGGGATAGTGTTGACGGCGGAGGATCACATTTTTGTGACAATGGCAACACCACCAAACTTAAACTGCACGGAGGAAAGGCCCGGCAATCTACTTCTGTATCTTGCCATGAAAACCCAATGGATAGCTACAACAAAACAAATTGCGCTATAGTGCTGGAAGATGAGACCTCCAGGTTGGAAGGCACTCAACTAGCTACTGGGGAAGAGCTGAAGACTTTTCAGAGTAAAGCCAGTAGGATCAAAGCCCTCGGGACATGACTGCTGATGTAGCTGCACATGAAATGAGAGTCAGAAGCTGTAAAGATGTCTTACACATTGGAACATGGAATGTACGAAGCATGAACCAAGACGTTGAAGGTGGTCAATCAAGAATGAAATGGAACATGTACAACTTGATCTGTTGGGTGTCAGCGAACTGAAATGGACTGGCATCAAGCACTTTTCATCAGATGATCACACGGTCTACTATGCTGGAAATGAAAGACAAAGAAGAAATGGTGTTGCATTTATAATAAAGAAGAAACTTGCAAGAACTGTAATGAAATACAATGCAGTCAGCGAATGCTTAATCTCTATTCGTCTACGAGGAATGCCTATCAACACAACTATAATTCAAGTATATGCCTCAACAACAGCTGCAGAAGAGAATGAAATTGAAGAGTTCTATGAACAAGTACAAGCTGAAATTGGCAGAACATGCAAACAGGATATCCTGATAGTCATGGGTGACTGCAATGCAAAAGTTGGCAACAAAGAAGAAGGCAAAGTAGTTGGAAAATATGGACTTGGCAACAGAAATGAAGCTGGAGAAATACTGATAGACTTCTGCAAGACCAACAATCTATTCATCTCAAACACCTTCTTCCAGCAACACAAGCGGCGACTGTACACATGGACTTCACCCAATGGATTGTATAAAAATCAAATTGACTACATCTGTGGAAGTCAACGAAGGAAAAGCTCTGTAACATCAACAAAGACAAAACCTGGAACTGACTGTGGTACAGATCATCAACTACTAGTATGCAAATTCAAGTTAAAGTTGAAAAAGAACAAACCACTCATGAATGCAGCAAAATATGACCTTGAGAATATACCCCTGGAATTTAAAGACTGCCTGCAAAATTGATTTTCTGCTTTAGATACAAATGGCAGATCTCCAGAAGAGTTATGGAATGACATCAAGAAGGTTGTGTTGGAAGAAAGCGAGAAGTCTCTACAAAAGGTGAAAAAGCAAAAATGGCCAACCTGGATGACGGAAGAAACTCTGAAAATTGCCCAGAAATGCAGAGAAGCTAAAGCCAGAGGAGAAAGAAAGACAATCGCAGAACTCAGAGATTTCCAATGTGCAGCAAGACAGGACAAGGAAAAGTACTACAATGATGCATGCAAAGAAATAGAAGCAGAAACTATTAGAGGAAGAACAAGATCGGCTTTCCTAAAGCTACGAGAGTTAAAGAAAAAGTTCCAGCCTCGAATTGGAATGTTACAAGATGCTCAAGGTTCTATGTTGAATGATGCTGTGAAGATCAAGAAAAGGTGGAAGGAATATACAGAGTTTTTATATGATAAAGATCAAGTGGACCAACAGCAGTTTCAACCTGTACCTTATGATCTGGAACCATTGGTGATGAAAGAAGAAGTTGAAGCAGCATTGAAAGCCTTATCAAAGAACAAAGCACCAGGCATTGATAGCATTCCCATAGAAGTATTACAGCAATCTGATGCAGCTGTTACCGTATTTACAAGGCTCTGCCAAGAAATATGGAAGACAACATCACGGCCAACTGACTGGAAAAGATCCGTGTTTATACCAATATTAAAGAAAGGTGATCCAACTGACTGTAGAAACTATCACACAATCACTCTGATCCCACATGCCAGCAAGATTCTACTGAAGATTATTCAAAAGAGACTACAACCATACCTGGAACAAGAACTACCTGAAGTGCAAGCAGGGTTCAGGAAAGGGTGAGGAATGAGAGACATCATTGCGGATGTGAGATGGAACCTTGAAAAGACTAAAGAATACCAAAAGAATATCGACTATAGCAAGGCTTTTGACTGTGTAAACCATGAGAAACTCTGGGCCACATTAAGAAGCTTGGGTATACCAGAATACCTGATTGTTCTCTTGCACAATCTGTACATTCATCAAGAAGCAACAGTTCATCGTTGAAGGAGAAGAAATTGAAATCGTGAACAACTTTAACCTACTTGGATCAACTATCAATAAAGAAGCAAACAGTCAAGAAATCAGACGACGCATTGCTCTTGGCAGAATGGCTATGAAAGACCTAGATAAGATTCTCAAGAGCAGAGATGCCTGTCTCCATACAAAGATTCGACTTGTTCAAGCTATGGTATTTTCTGTAACATCATATGGATGTGAAAGCTGGACAGTGAAAAAGATAGACAGGAAGAAAATTGATGCCTTTGAATTATGGTGCTGGTGGCGAATGCTGTGTATACCATGGACTGCCCGAAGAACAAACCAGTCGGTACTAGAGGAGATCAAACCTAAGCTTTCTTTAAAAGCTCAGGTGACAAGACTTTGACTTTCATACTTTGGACACATCATGCAAAGAGAGAGATCATTAGAGAAAGACATCATGCTTGGCAACGCAAAAGAGGAAGGCCAGCAATGAGATGGATCGATACAATAACAGCAGCTACGGGTACCAGCCTGTCAACAATGAGCCACCTGACTGAAGACCGAACACAATTTAGGATAGCTATCCAGAGGGTCGCCATGAGTCGACTCCGACTCGATGGCACTTAACAACAACAAACTAGAAAATTGGGAAAAGCCAACAGTTGCCTCACAGCACATGGTTCAGAATGATGTATCTTTGAAGGATACTAGCAAAACAGGAAAGTTAGGTTATCCCGATAGAGAGGCCAGAGCATTGAATTGTTCTCTGCCTTTTATTTGGAATGGATTGCCATCACGCATATGTTTTCTAGATGATCTCATATGATTTAGAAAGATGGTACTTTTTTTATTTCCTTAGAGTTGCTGAGTGTATACCCTGGGGAGGGGGGGGGGGGCTATCTTGCTTATGCTACGGATTTTGTTGCTTGATATTATTATTATCTGTTTATTGAATTGTATTGCTGTGTTATGTTTTATAGAAAAGTATGTTTTTATGTGTGTTTTATTGTATCCTGCTCTAGGCTTTGTGTAAGGGCAGATGGAATATCTAATAAATGAAATGGGAGGTGACAGCTGCTCGGCCTCAAGACTTAAAAGAAGAACAAAGGCAGTGCAGCAAACATTTTAAAGTAAGTTTTCTGTTCTACCTTTACCACCGCTGTGTGGGCCCCCTTCTTGCCAGGCCTCCACGCATTGCAGGGGTTGCTTGGGCAGGATTTACACCATTGAGTATGGGGAATATGTCCTAACTTGAAATATTATGCTTTATGCAATGGTTCTTGAAAGTGATGAATGTATCCAGCTCTAATAGGTGCCTTTCAGGCCAGTCCTGGATTTATGACTTTGCTTCCCGTTGCATTATAGAACCAG
The DNA here is from genome assembly GCA_033557465.1 of Ichthyophis bannanicus. NCBI lineage: Eukaryota > Metazoa > Chordata > Amphibia > Gymnophiona > Ichthyophiidae > Ichthyophis > Ichthyophis bannanicus. Next base: position 856,568,056 of record CM066032.1, read on the forward strand.
CAACACTGATGTCAATAAGTAGAACGAGGGACTACAAAATACCACACTGCACTGGCTATGAAAGTTAAAAAACAAGAGTAGCCTAAAATATCTCCATTGCAACTGGGTAAGCATATATTCAGGACCAGTGCAAGGGTATGACGTGCCCGAGTTGAACCTCATCGCTTGCACCCCCCCCCCCCCCCCGCTCAGTTCCCGCTCTGATTGTCGTTACTGCCGCTCCTCAGTGGGATGTGCAGCAGCAGCAATGCATCTAAAACAGTACCAAGGTGCCGGAGATACCTTCAGCTCCAACGCTGTGGGGGGTGGGGGGGGAGCAAGAATGGCACCATAGAGCTCTGGTAACTCTGGTGCTTTGGTGCCATTTTAGACGCATTGCCGTCACTGCACATCCTGGTGAGGTCCGGCGCTTTAGGTGACCGTTTAGTTCACCTAATGGTAGCACCAACCCTGCATTTATTGCTAGCAGGACCTGGTTTAATCCAAGTCCGTGCAATGTCTGCAGGTCTGCAACAGTAGAGAAAAGTAGCAACGGCAAAAGGAGAACAGAATCTAAAAAGTTCAGATGAGCATGCTTCTTTTTAAAAAATCATATTCTGAACACCAGAAGATTAACTGACAAGTTTCTATTTTTTTTTAAATGTTTGGAATTCTAGACAGGTATAAATCATGTCTGCTTTCCATGTTATTACTATAAAGGATCTATATTATTAAAGCTGAGAAACAGAGAAAATAGACCAGTCACATGATAAGCATAATTTGATACTTCATACTTTAATTTGCAGTGGTTTGCTCATCAAATCACAGGTTTACAAAATTCATAAGTGCACACAAAACATTCCAATATATACTGAAACTAGGTGCATCAAAACCCTGTCCAAGCTGCAGGTTACATTTTAGATGTGATTATGCAGCTTTTATGAGGTGCATACGTATCTTTATAGAACACATTCAAAATAGTTACCTACCTGGCCTCCCAACCAAGGTGGCCTGTTATAAAATTACCCTCCATGTGCAGTCCAGGTCACACTATCTCAAAAGAGATTGAACGGAACTAGGAAAGATACAGAGTAGAGGTAGAAAAATGTTAAAGGGAATATAACGGCTCCCTTTGAAGGAAAGCTAAACAGGTTAAGGCTCTTCAACTTGGAGATGACTGACTTGGTTTATGGGAAACGTTTATACTGTAAAATCATGAGTGGGATAGAACAGATAAATGTGAAATCGTTATTTATTCTTTCTTATAATACAATGGGATCAACTCCATGAAACTTAGCAGATTTACACCAATTGGAGAAAGTATTTTTTAATTCAGTGCACAATTAAGCTGTGGAATTTGTTGTCTGAGGATGTGGTTTAAGGCATTTGTCATAGCTAATTTTAAAAAGGGGGTTTGGACACATTCCTGACAGAAAACTCCATAAATGATTACTAGCCAGGTAGATCTGCAGAAAGATGCCACTAAGCCTAGGAATAAGAAACAAAGAATGTATCTACTCTTTGGGTCTTGCAAAGTATTTCTAATAATTTGGTTTGGCCACGGTTGAAGACAGAATGCTTGGATCAATGAACCTTTGGTTTGACCCATCATGGCACATCTTGTTGGTTTTTTTTGTTTGTTTGTTTTTTTAAATAGCAATTAACAGGAACAAAGCAGGTGGTTTCCTTTGACAGTACACAATGTACATAAATTTTTCCGCAGACAAGCAGGATTGAGTCAGGCATTGGGATGGAACTGCTGCACTCCCTCAGCTCAGAACTGTGTAAAGTTCTGATCATGTGTGTACCTTTGCTCCTCCTGGTTCCTCAGTTTAGTTTCTTCTATTCTGTTGAATGGACATGAAACAAAGCTCTCCCATTTTTTAAAGTTTTTCTGAATTTTTTTTCAAATAACATGGCATCAAAAACTGGTATTCATCCATGTCCCAAATATGGTTGGAAAATCCAGAATTTTGATATGCTTTTGAAGTGTCTCTTATGTTTGAGTCCTGAGCATAATCAAAAGGAACTGCAAACACAGTACTTGAATATAAACTCAGGCAAGAACAGATCTAAACTGACATTGTGGCAACCTGGAAACTGCCAAGAAACTTCAAGAAGCTGGCTAACCTTCTGAAGAGGGCTTTAAACTTCATTTACTGTGGATGGGTGAAGAAAGCCCCCAGGTAAATAAAAACCTTCATGGTAAATAAAACATTACAGAGGGTTATTTTGGAAGCCCTATTTGGCTTTGGATGTCTGATAACTGGCATAGAGTTGTCTAAACAACAGAGACATCCCCAGAGCCATTTTAGAAGCTGGGTCTGTGGACATTTCCAAGAACTTTGATGTCCAAGTTGGAATGGGAGTATGGTGTTTGCATTGCCAGGGCGTTCCCAAGAACTTGGGCATCCTTGTCAGATTTCAGAAACATCCTGGATGTCCCGAGCCGTGTCAAAGGTTATACCTGCTCCAGGCATGAATAGGCATCTGAAAACAGCTCATTTTTCAGGCAAACATATGGAGAGTGTGGAAAAAGAGGTACAGTATACTCATTTCCCCTTTATTTTACAATTTGAAAATGAACACCAACGGGGAATGTGGGCTCATGTTTTCATTTTGCCATGCGCTCAACATTCCTGTATGCAACTTTGCTTGAAATGGACTCCCCGCTCCACGGTTTCATAGCAGAGACGTCTATATGGATGTTGGCGGGGGCATCTATGTTTCTAAAATTGGGCTGCAACAGATTTCCCTAGTGTTTTTCTGCACGTTCTTCCCTGGCTGTCCAAGATTGCACTTGGATGCCCTTTCTAAAATGCCACTTGAAATATCTCTGTAGAAATGGGAAAGAAGAACAATATCAGGAAAACTGTGTGTATTAATGGCAATAAATTAATGGGAAATAAAATACTGGGTCATGAGGTTTTAATGGAAGAGGCTGACATGAGAAGGGGGATACATAATGCACCATAATGGCTTTCAGCATGGCTTGTTTCCTCTAATTTCTTCATTATGGATAAAAGGAAGGGAAAAACATGGTCCTTACCCTTCCAAGATGCAAAGCCTTCCTCTGGACCCCTTGATGCCTTTGTTTGCCATCCAGGAACTATGAAAAACTCTGTGGAGAGCCCACATTTGTCACCATTGGTTGTGGATGCAGCCGGAGATGCAATTGGGCACAAGATCTCTTTTAGTCCGGAGGAACGGGAACCCTCAACACAGCCTCCCCTGACTAAGGGGTATGTTTACTAAACCGGGTTAACGGTTAACCCGGGCTATCTGCAACTAGGTCCCATTGAATAATATGGGACCTGGTGGCAGATAAGCCCGGGTTAACCGTAAGCCCGGTTTAGTAAACATACTCCTAAGTCTCCTATCTCAGTGGCTGGTGCCCCAGCATTAAAAGATGTCCCTGGTTCACCTCTGTGGGGGTGGGGGGGGGGGGAGAAAGAGTTGGAGATTCTGACTTGCGCTTCTAGATTTTGCTGGGAACAGCAGCCAGAGATTCTATGAGTGCAAAGGTGGTCAGACCAGAGTTAAGTGGTGATTTGGCTGAGACACAGGCTGAAACAGAATCCAGCAGACAGAAGGCATTCTTTCTACTTGAGGCTGGTGGTGTTTTCGCGGAGGTCATCTGGCAAGCTGCGGTGGACTTAAGCTCTATGTTGGGACATCATGTGAATCAACTTTCTGAGAAAATCACAGTCATTAAAGGGAAAATTCAGAACATTTGGGTCCAAGATCTGATTTTAACTCTTTGGAGGAAAAGTTGGGAAGCTCTCAGAATCTTCACTCTGTGTTAGTTAAGGATGCTTTCGATAAGCGCTTTAAGTTGGAGGCTTTGGGAAATATTTTGCGAAGCTGCTTGGATGAGTTTGCCTGTGAGAGAGAATTTTCCTGTTTTGGATGTTTCTCTGTCTTTTCCTATGGCAATGTTAGAGACTTTTTCAGATGTACCTGTAACAGTGGCAACTATGATCGTGACTGTGTTAAATGCGTAAGACAAAGACAGGATATTGAAATATTATTTTAGGAAAAACGATGAGATGTTTATGGATATTGCAATAAGACTTTATCCTGATGTGGCTAGAGAGACACAGACATGAAGGCAACAGATTTTGTTACTATGTCCTGCTGTGCAGAAGTCGGGCACTCTTCTTTTTGCTTCTCCCATAACATGCCCCACAAATATACAAATATTACCTGGCCATTCTTCAATTTAAAAGCCTAATATTATCTGCATATATTTTGAAAATACACGGTTAGAATAATTATGCATTTGCCAGCAAGCACCTAATTGTCTTTGAATATCAGTCTATTAGGGCGTAACTATTCATTCATATGGAACATTCCCAGGCTCACCAATAAAACCCTCCCAACAGATGCAAAGCAGAAGGGTTTTTCACTTTACATCTCAACGTACAGAAAATTCTATTCAAATTTTAGTCTCACATCAGTGACAAAACCATTAACTTCTTCCACAGCTAGACACTGCGCAACATCATCCATCCACTGAGCTACATCATCCATTATCAACTATATGCAGACGACATTATGTTCTTCGCCCCCTTTGACATAACTATGCCTAACCTCACCAATGTGAGTAACTGTTTTACCAAGATAAGACATTGGCCCCAGCAACACAATCTTATTAACCAAGATAAAACTGAAGCAATTCAAATTTTCTCAAAATCATCCTACTCTCCCCCGACATCACTTATCCTTTGTGACTACACTGTCTCAGTAAAAAATGAAGTCAAATATCTTGGCTTAATAATTGATCCGAACCTTACCTTCCAGCAACAGATAACAAAAACAACAAATGCAATTTACACCAAAATCAGAACCCTAAGGAACCTCTGCCCCTTATTAAATCCAGACTCTTTCCGTACTGTTTGGCAAGCCCTAACCACCCCATCCCTCGACTATTGCAACCTCATGGTCTCCCAAAACAAAATATCCACCCTCTCCAAATGGCCCAGAATACAATTGTACTTCTAATCACTAACACACCCAAATGAACCCACATCACCCCTGTCCTCCAAGACCTCCACTGGCTACCCATGCTGGCCAGAATAAAATTCAAAACCCTCACACTGATCCACAAAACCATACACAATGAATCCGCCCCTGTCTACTCTCCCTTCTCTTTAAACCAAACACGAGAGCACATAGATCCAATACCGCAAACACCCTAAACATACCAGCACAGAAAATAAAGAGCAATCAATCCACCTGCAACCATGCCTTCTACCTCTATGCCCCATCTCTATGGAATGCCCTCCCATCTGATTTACGTGGCTGATCTGACCATACTGAATTCCGAAAAGAGCTCAAAACCTTCCTCTTCCAAGAATACTTTGCATTACCCCCTAAACCACAACCACCATGATATAATTTTACTTGTTACCCAGCATTCACCACATCTTGATCCCTCCCTACCCTAAATGCTCCCCCCATCCTTCTACCCAACCCCTCATCTGCCCTTCCTTTATTCCCAACAGCCTCTCTGAATTACCCCTCTGTAAATATGTAAAAAGTTAGTTAACTGTTAAAACTCCCTGTTTACCAACAAAAAGTTCTTTTTCTATGTAAAACAGCTATACTTACAGTTATTGTTGCTCCAATTCTGGTCGTCATATCTTAAAAAGGATATAGCATTATTAGAAAAGGTACAGAGAAGAGCCACCAAAATGGCAAAGGGGATGGACGGATACCCCTATGAAGAGAGGCTAAAAAGGTTAGGGCTCTTCAACCTGGAAAAGAGATGGCTGAGGGGACATATGATAGAGGTCTATAAATTAATGAATGGAGTGGAATGGGTAAACTTAGATCGATTATTTACACCATCAAAATATATGGACCTTTCCTCCAGGAACTTGTCCAAACATTTTTTAAACCCAGCCACACTAACAGCTTTTACTGCATCCTCCGGTAACAATTCGAGAGTTTGATTACACGTCAAGTGAAAAAATATTTTCTCTTATTAGTCTTAAATAGTTTACCCTGTGGCTTCATTGCATGCCCCCTAGTCTTTCTATATTTTGATGGCATAAACAATCGATCTACGTTTACCCGTTCCACTCCATTCATCAATTTATAGACCTCTATCATATCTCCCCTCAGCTGTCTCTTTTCCAGGTTGGAGTCTTAATGTTTTTAGCCACTCCTCATAGGGGTATTCTTCCATCCCCTTTACCATTTTGGTGGCTCTTCTCTGTACCTTTTCTAATTACGCTATATCCTTTTTAAGATACGGTGACCAGAATTGCACACAATATTCAAGGTGCACTCACACCATGGATCAATACAGAGGCATCATAATATCCTTTGTTTTATTTTCCATTCCTTTCCTTATGATTCCTAGCATTCTATTTTCTTTCTTGGCCATCGCTACACACTGGGCGGAGGGTTTCAACATGTTATCCACGATGATGCCTAAATCTTTTTCCTGGGCGGTGATTCCTAATATGGAACCTTGTATTGTGTAATCATAGTTTGGGTTGTTCTTTCCTAGATGTATAACTTTGCACTTGTCCTTCCTGAGGCTCTGATCCACTTCATAACACTCTGACCTTTTCAACTTTTCCCAACCCCTTCCCAACCTCCCCCCCCCCCCCCGATCCTTCAAACATTCTCTCCTCCGCATATTTCTGTACTTGGTGTGACAGCTCTACTCATACTTTGCCCCCACTGGTCTCTTAATCTCTGGTCAATTTCTTAATTCCTACTAGCCCCCCAAGTAACTCCAATTTTCCACTCACAATCTCATCCAAGCCCCAAGTACCCAGCCTTAGAGTCTTTCTTCTGTCTTCTCACAGAATCTTATGGAGTCTCCACCTGTCAGTGTCCCTGCTTTCCCACATCCTATGGCCTTAGTACCTGCCCTTCTGCCTCCTATTCCCCTTCCCCAGCACCCATCCATTTACTTCCTTCTCCAGTATTCATTAACTTTGCCTTTCCTTCTTTTTACCCCAGCATGTGTTCTTATACCTCTCCCTCTCAACTTGCCCTTGGCTGACTTTGCTTCTTCCCCATTCCTCACAATATCTTTCCTCCTCTCCTTTCTCACTCCCCCAGCATATCCCACTTTTTCCAACTTCAACCATAGAATTTGCCAGCATTAGCCCCCTTTCAATCTCGGGATCCCAGCCATAGAATTAGCTCCCTTCCAGTCACAACTCCCCAGTCCTAGTATTAGCGCATTTCCAGTACTAGTCACCATTCACAGTACCAGCCCACAACCAGTATCAGTCAACCCCTGGACCCCTGTATCAGCCCATTCCCAGTCCCAACCTCCCATTCCCAGTATCAGCTCATTGCCAGTATCAATCAGACCTTACGACCCCTGTATTAGCCAATTTCAAGTCCCCCCAGCCCCATTATAAGCCATTATCAGCCCATTTCCAGCCCCACAGCCCAGCTCCTGCCCCCCTCTACAGCCTCAGTATCAGCAATCCATCCCCCCTCCCTGCAGCAACACAGCCATGGGACATTTGCTTTTGCTTCCACAGCTACATTAAACATTAATATAGCTGCAGGAACAAAAGCAAATGCTCCCATGACTGTATTATATAAGAACATAAGAAATTAAATACTGGGTCAGACCAAGGTCCAACAGTGGCCAATCCAGGTCATAAGTACCTGGCATGTTTCCAAAAAGGCACACAGGTTCCACAATGCCCTTCTCAGGGTAAGCAGTGGATATCCCTGGTCCTCTTTAATAATGGTTTATGGACCTTTCCTCCAGGAACTTGTCCAAACCTTTTTTAAACCCAGCTACTTTAACAGCTTTTACTACATCCTACGGTAACAAATTCCAGAATTTGATTATGTGTTGAGTAAAAATATATTTTCTCGCAATCGGTTACATTGTAGCTTCATTGCATGTCCTCTAGTCTTTCTACTTTTTGATGGCGTAAACAACCAATCTACATATACCCGTTCCACTCTATTCATTAATTTATAGACCTCTATCCTATTCCCCCTCAGTCAGCTCTTTTCCAAGTTGAAGAGGACCTACCTTTTAAGCCTCTCCTCATAGAGGTATCCTTCCATCCCTTTTACCATTTTGGTGACTCTTCTCTGTACCTTTTCTAATTCTGCTATATCCTTTTTAAGATATGGTGACCAGAATTGCACACAATATTCAAGGTGTGGTCACACCATGAAACAATACAAAGGCAGTATAATATCCTTGGGTTTATTCTCCATTCCTTTCCTTATGATTTCTAGCATTCTATTTGCTTTTGTGGCCGCTGCTGCACACTGGGCAGAGGGTGTCAATGTATTATCCACAATGACACCTAAACCTTTTTCCTGGGTGGCGGTTTCTAATATGGTACCTTGTATCACATAACTATAGCTTGGGATGTTCTTTGCTAGGTGCATAACTTTGCACTTGTCCACATTAAATTTCACCTGCCATTTGGACGTTCAGTCTTCCAATTTATCAAGGCCGCCTTGCAAATTTTCACAATTCCCTTGCAGATTAACAACTTTAAATAATTTAGTGTCATCTGCAAATTTGATCACCTCACTTGTTATTCCTATTTCTAGGTCATTTATGCATATGTTGAAAAGCAGCTGGCCCAGCACAGATCCCTGTGGTACTCCACTATTCACCTTTCTCCATTGAGAAAATTGGCCATTTAGCCCTACTCTCCGCTTTCTTTTAACCAGTTCCTGATCCATAATACTACACTGCCTCCAATCCCATGACTTTAATTTCGCCAAGTTTCTCATGAGGGATTTTGTCAAAAGCTTTCTGAAAATCTAGATACACTATACAGTTGTGGTCAACATTATTGGCACCCTTGCATTTTAGGTATGTTGTGTGCAATATCTTGAAAAATAATTGGAAATATTCCACTGCATGTCATCATAATATTTTAATAGTATGTTCAAAGGTATACAAAAAACAAAAAATAGAGATGTCTATGCAACTTAAACATAGTAATTTCAGACCCCCCCCCTCCAAAATATGGCCTGAACAGGATTATTGGCACCCTTCACTAAATTTGGTTAGCCATCTATAAGTTTCGTACATCTGTCTGCTGGTAGCTTCTCCCACTCTTCAACCTCGATTTGTTTTGGTTCATTTACGTTACCCATGATTCCTTTTACGAAGGGCAGATTTCAGCTCTTTCCAAAGGTTCTTGATTGGATTGAGAACTCATTACTGGCCAGATTAAAACAGTGCATTTTTTTCCTTTCTAACCATTCTTTAGTGGAGTGGAGGAGTGGCCTAGTGGTTGGGGCAAGGTACTTCAGGCCGGAGGGTCGGGGGTTCAAATACCACTAGAGGACAGCAACTTTGGGCCGGAAGGACTGGGGTTTCTAGTCCCACAGGTGCTCCTTGTGGTCTTGGGCAAGCCACTTAACCCTCCATAGCCCATGTTACCTGTAAAAAAATAGTTATCTCCAAGTTATAATGCCCTCTTCAATGTAATTTCAGTTTGTTCAATGTAAACCGCCTTGATATCATGAAAGGCGGTATATAAGAAATATTAAATAAATAAATTTAGTACTTTTGGATGTATTTTTTGGGGCAATGTCCTGCTGGAGGACCCATGACCTTCGACCCAGACCTAGCTTTCTGACAGTAGGGAGCACAACTCCAAAATACCTTGGTAGTCCTCCGACTTCATGATTCTTTTAACCCATTCCAGGTCTCGAGTTCCTGAGGCAGCAAAACAGCCCCACAATGTTATGGAACCTCCACCATATTTAACTGTAGGAAGGCTGTTTTTTTCCTTATAAGCTTCATTTCTTCACCTGTAAATGTATCGCTGATCTGAATTGCCAAAGGGCTCAAATTTGGTTTCATTTGTCCACAGAACATTTTCCCAGGATTGTGGTTTCTCAAGGTAGGTTTTGGCAAAGATCAGACATGCCTTTTATTTCTTTGAGCAGTGGGGTCCTACTTGGCCTTTGCCCATAACGTCCTTCTTTGTTTAGTGCACGACGAATGGTGCAGGTTGAAACTACTCCAGATTACTCCAGGTCAGCCTTAAGCTCTGTGGATGTTGCACGTGGTGTTTTTCCAACAGTTCGCACTAACTTTCGAAGACTTCTTGGATTAATTTTCCTCTTCCCACTATGACCTGGGAGGTTCTTGACAGTTATGAGCATTAAACTTAATAACATTGCTAACTGTAGTAGCCTAATGGTTTGAGCAACAACCTAGTATCCCAGAGATCAGCGTTCAAATCCCACTTGCACTCCTTGTGACCTTGGGCAAATCACTTTATTCTCCATCGCCTCGGAAAGAAAGGCCAGGGGCTGCTGGGTCACCAGGTTGTCAGCATTGACTTGATGGCACTTAAAACCACAACAAAAATCCTGTAGTCACAGGAATCCCAAGGTCTTTGGAGATGGCCTTGTACCCCCTTTGAAGTTTGGTGATAATAGCTTTTCCGACGGTCTCAGAAATGTCTCTTGTCCTCACCACTGTGTAAGTGGAAGAGGGAGTGAATGTAGTCATTTTAAACATTAGAGTCATCATTCATTGGTTTATTCAAGTCATGTAAGTACTGACAATTAATCACAGGTGCATCTAATTTGCCTGCAATGTGGGAATGTGGTTCTTCTGTTCACAGATTTGAATTGTTTGTAAGGGTGCCAATAATCATGTCCTGGCAATGTTCCAGTATTTATAGTACTTCCTTTTTTAATTGGTCTTGTTTTATTTAATTCTTTTACGTATCAAATGTATGTGCGTATACAGTCCAAAGCCATTTCACTGGCCACTTTTTTTTTTTAATAGGAGATATTGGAAATTAAGGATTTGAAATGCAAAAGTGCCAACAATGTTGATACAGACCTTTAAAGGAATATTAATGAACAAACAAACCTCTTCCAAAGATGAGGAAGCTGTAAAACTAGAGGGCATAACATGAAGTTGCAAGGGGTAAACTGAAAGGCAACGTCAGGTAATACTTTTTCACTGAAAGGGTGGTGAATGCTTGGAATGCCCTCCCGATGGAAATGGTGGGGCAAACAGAGTGACAGAATTCAAAATGGCATGTGACAGACACAGAGGATTCCTTTATAGCAACAGGATAAAATCTAAATAAACATAACTGTCTCTGATCTCTCAACAAGTAGAGGTGACCTACATGGAGTGGTGTGCACACCCCTAAACAAAGGCATGGGGAGGGCTGACCTGCACGGAGCGGCAGGTGCACCTACTCTTGCTACTTTGCTGGGCAGACTAGACGGACCATGATGGTCTTTATCTGCTGTCATATACTACGTTACTATGTAATTGTATCGACCGGCTCTCCTTTGTCTACCTGTTTATTCACACATTTAAAAAAATTATAACAGATTAGTGAAAGAAGACTTTCCTTCGCTCAATCCATGTTCAGTAATTGTATGCTTTATAATGGTTTCTACCATTTTGCCACATACTGACATCAGACGTTTGCTCCCGCAGTCACAGGAGCAAAAGCAAATGTTCCCATGACTGCCTTAATGCCCGGGCTGGGAAGGTAGGGGGCAGGCTGGAAGTGATTCAGTGAGGCAGGCTTCCTGAGCTCATACTTACTTTTTCCTTCCTTGTCCCCTCCATCCAGCTCTTTCCATTGTGTTCTTTCCATGACCCTAAAACAAATCTCCCCCCTCACCTCCCCACTCTCCTGTCCTTACCTGTGATTTTTCCGATTCAATCAGTGATGGCCGTTCTTGGCTGTCTGTGGTCTGGGCAGCCTGGGATGGAACCTGCCCTGATGACCTGATCAGACTTGAGCTGCACCACACGACCCGACTCAACCCAATCTGACAACGAATTGGCTCGGGCTTCCTCAATTGCTGGTGGCAGAATACTGTGCCAGTGGGGTTTAAAATGTCATGGCTGAGCTTGTAGCACATGTGCATTCGGGCCCCCCCCCGGCCCCCAAACGTTCTCCTGGCTCTGTCTCACTGCACACACAGAAGCAGCAGAAGCGGGCATTGGAAGAGGTGTTCTTTACTTTACATTCTATTAGCACTTTTGGCAGGAGGCATTTGTGAAGTTCCTTTTTGGTATGGCTACTGTTAGCACTTCTCAGCAGGCACTTACTCAGTGCCTTCTAAATTTTGGTGCCGGAGGCAAGTCTCTCTGTTGCCTATGTATAAATCCGAGCCTGGTTCCAGTCCTTAGGCTGCACAGTTCCAATTCCAGCACCCGGAGTTCAACCAAACACCCTCAACAACACACCTACTTGATCCTCTTAAGACCTCAGGTAAATTACTTTAATTTTTACATCCATTCATACTGGAAATATGCAGCCACTGTGCATATTAGTATTTACAGTTTTTAAATTAAATTGCATACTTAACAATTCAAAAATATTTGAAAAACGTATGCATAGAAAAGAGATATCCTGTTGATGAAAGATGGGTACTATATAGTGCGGTGTTTCAGCAGAAAGAATATAGAATAGGTAAGCCTAATGTCACTGGGCAACAGAAGGCCTTTGCTAAACACTGGGATGGTAGACCATCTGGAAAGGTTAACCCATCAGTGACAGAATACACATTTTTCTCAAGCCCATGACACACTCAGATAGACATGTAGTGGATAGAAAGGGAAGACATTTTATTTATTTATTTAACATTATTTCTATTCCGCCTTCTCTTTCAATCAAGGCGGTCTCCACAGCAAACAATCAAATGTGTACATGTGTTCTCATGCAGTGGTGCGTGTAGTGTGTTTGAGTTAGTGTGTATTTGATTTGGTTGAACTTACTATAATGTGCGCTATTATACAGGTTGAGCTATTGTACATTCTATATACAATGGTTGAGCTGTTATACATTCTATATGCAATGGTCAGGGTGTGGGTATGTCCGTTGTTCTGGCTTGATTAGAAAGTTATGTGACGTGTCCAAAGGGTTCAAGGAATAGTGTTGTCTTCAGCTGTTTGCGAAATTCTTTGACGTCAGTCGTTAGCCTCAGCTCATCTGGGAGGGAGTTCCAGATAGCTGGTGCGGCCAGCGAGAGTGCTCGTTCTGTGGTGTCCTTGCGTGTCTTGGTGAATTCTTTTGGGGTGTTCACTCGGTTGGAGGTGCCTCTTCTTCTTGGTCGTGTGCTTGTGTCAGGTTTTATGAGTGTGTGTAGGCTGGTGGCTGAGGAGTGCTGTTTGATCTTGAATGTTTATGATGGTTTTGTATTTGATGCGGGAGTTGATTGGGAGCCAGTGTAGTTCTTTCAGTATGGGTGTGATGTGTTCTTGTCTTGCAGTGCCAGTTATTATGCGGGCCGCTGTGTTTTGTACTAGTTGCAGCGGTTTGAGTGTTTGTTTTGTTAGTCCCAGGTAGACTGGATTGCAGAAGTCTAGTAGTGGGGTTATTAGTGCCTGGCAGACTGTGCGGAAGTGCTTAGGGGCGAGGAGGGGTTTCAGTGGTCTGATGAGTCTCATTCTGTGGTATGCGCTTTTGGTGGTTTTGCTTATGTGTGATTGGAGGTTCAGCTCCTTGTCCAGGGTCATTCAGAGGTACTTTACTTCCGTTTTTATAGTTATGGTTGTGTCCTTTATCTTGATGTCTGGTGGAGGAACAAAGTCAGAGTTTCGCGTGATTATTAGTGCCTCGGTTTTGTTATAGTTTATAGAGAAGTTGTTATTTTGAAACCAGCTTGTCATTTGTATGAGACAGTTGTTATTTTGAAGTAGTCCGGGTTGTCAACTGATATAGGGGTGTATATCATGATGTCATCTGCATAGACTGTATATTGTATGTTGTGCTCTTTCATGATGTCACATATTGGCTGGATGTAGATGTTGAATAGGAGTGATGATAGTGCCGATCCTTGTGGTACTCCTTGCATTACTTTTATGGGACGGGAGGTGTTCTGGCCTACCTTGACTTGTATCTATCTGTCGGTGATGTATGATTGGAACCATTTCAGGGTGGTACCATGTAGCCCAATGTTCTGAAGTCTGTTTAGTAGCGTTTTGTGATCCACTGTGTCGAATGCTGATGAGATGTCTATGAAGATCATTATGATTTCTTTCTTGATGTTGTCTATGAGGCGGAGAATGCTGTCGAAGAGGTATATCAGGAGTGTTTCCACCCCGTGGTTGGAGCGAAAACCGTGTTGGTTGTCGTCCGTTGGAGCGTGGTCGTCGATGTGCTCTTGCAGTTGGTGCTGTACTGTTTTTTCTATTATTTTTGCTAGTAGGGGTATGCTGGATATAGGTCTGTATGCCGCTGGGTTGTTCTTGTCAAGTGTGGATTTCTTCGGGATAGGTCTTATTGTAGCGAGCTTTAGTTGCTTTGGCATGAGCCCTTGTGTTAGGGAGCTGTGCACCATGTTGTGTATGGTGTCGATGAAGTTTGATTTGGTGGCCTTGATCCACGTCACTGGGCATGGGTCTGTAGGAGCTGTGCTTGTGTTGAGTGCTGTGATGATTTGGGATAGCTGCTCTTTTGATGGGGTACTGAATGTGCCCCAAGTTTTCGGGGATGTGTTGTGCTTTGGGGCTGGGCTGTGTCTTGTCTGTTCTGTTGAATGGAATTTTTCTTGTATGTGGTCGGCAAATCTTTGAGGGTCTATTTGCACTTCGTCTTCTGTTTTCTGTTCCTTGGTGAGTGTTTTCACGATTTCAAATAACTCTCTAGGTTTGTTGTTGGGGTTGCGTATAATGTTTGTGTGGTATTCTCTCTTGGTTTGGTTGATACGTTCGTTGTATTGACTTTGCTTGGTTTGGTATAGTTCCTGGGTCTCGGGTGATTTGTTCTTTCTCCATTTCCGTTCTAATTTTCTGAGTTCCCTCTTTTCACTTTGTATGGTTTTTGAGTACCATGGTTTGTGCTGTAATTTGTTGCAGCGACATTTCCTGGGTTTATGATCTGTTGCTTTAGCGGCGTTGTAAATGGTGGAGTTCCAGTTAGTGATTTGGGCTTCTAGGTCCTCCTTTTCTATCGTTAGGAGTTGTAATGTGTCTTGTAGGAACTGGTCCTTGTCGAAGCCCTTGAATCTTCTTTGTGTGGTTGTGTTCGGGTAATTGTCTGTTTTATCTCCTTGAGGTACCATATTTATTTTAATTATATGGTGGTCAGACCATGGTACTGGTGTTACGGTGGGTGTAGATATTAGTCCTCTTGTGGTTAGGTAGTTGGGTGCGAAGATGAGATCTGGTGATGACCCGTGTCTGTGTGTTGGGGTGTTGATTAGTTGGGTGAATTGAAGGGAGCTCATCGTTTGTAGGAAGGATTCTGCTTCTTTGGCGTTGGCGGACTTGAGGTTGAAGTCACCTAGCAGTATTGTAGGTTTGTGGTTTGAGTTTATTGCGCATACTGCTTTGATGGTTGAGGCTAGTTCTTCGGGTGGAGCACTAGGTGCTCTGTAGGTGAGGCATATGGCCATGTTTTTGTTCTCGATAGTTATGTTGTTGCATTGTTGGGTGTCTGTAGCACTTCGTGATTTGAACTTTAGGCTGCTCTTTGCAATTATCATGACTCCTCCTCCTCGCCTGTGTGCACGTGGGCAGTTGTATGCCGTATATGTGTCTGGTACTAACTGATTGATCAGTACGTTGTCCATGGGGCTGAGCCATGTTTCTGTGATGCACATTACATTGGGTTGTTGGTCGTTGTTGCAACAAATTTTGAGAGAGATCAAGTGTGAACAGATCTATGTTCTGTAGTATGTACTGGATCAGATGGGAGGTAGAGAGAACTAACTAATTCTGATGAGCGGAAATGTAATTTTGAGGAGCTGGAACCATCCTGGGTCACCAACTATGTCAGAATGGCTTGGGGAACTAACTAAATGGTTAGAGTTGGTTTTTCGATGGTGAAAGGAAGAGGTTAAATGCGGGGAAATCAAAAGATGATTCAGTCCTATGATGTAAATGATTTGTGTGTTGCCTGCTATGTTATACAAATAGAAGAGTCTCAAGGGGACAGGTTGGGAAGGTAGGGCTGCTATTTTGTTGAAGGTTTGAAGGCTGCTTAAGGTTGAACTTATTTTAGGTAATGGGAGTTTTTGGAACAAAAAAAAAAACTATAGGAGATTAGTTGCCTGTGATTTGTGGGAATGGACCATATCTCTCGCTTAGGTTTTGCACATTTCTTTGTCAGAGGAAAGCAATATAGCTCAATTTATATAATCCTAACTATGGCCTGTGCTCTTCATTGAATATTTGGAATTTATTTATTTATTTATTTATTTATTTAAACAGATTTATACCCCGCTTTCTCCTTCAATCAAAGCGGTCACAGCACAATACAATACAAAGTTAAACAGAGGTGGATGAAACATATACCACTCTTCATAAAATCAGAGCAGTAACAAAGGGATTACATAACACAGAATACATTACAGTACATACATAGAATAACTTTACAGGATAAGTTACAACATAAAATATAGTACATAACATACCATCTGTAAGGGGTGCAAACAGTCCCGGAAACCACTTCATAGGTAGACGCCACGGACCAACGCCTAAGGGCCACGCCAAAGGGCCCTCTGGCGAGGCCCTCAGGCGCGGGCCCGCAAGGCGCGGGCGCGCCCTTGAAACGGCGTTTTTTATGCCGTTAAGCATGATGTCAGCTTGGCGATTTGAGGAGGAAGGGGGAGCTCCTGCTCTCACCCCTGATGGAATGCTAATGCTAATAAAAGACAAATTTCCCTTAAATTAATGCTAGTTATTAAAGAATGAGAATGGCAAGATCCAGATATTACAGGCAGTTTTATTGTCAAACAGGAAAATGGCAATTATTAATGAAACAAGCATTATTTCTAAAGCATCAGGGATTCAACACTTTTGGAACTGTACTGGCGTTTTAAAATAACAAATAATTACAGCAATAAATTAAAAAAAAACAAAGAAGAAACAAATACAGAAACAAAGACAATGATGGCAGATAAAGACCATAGGGCCTATCCAGTCTGCACATCCATAACCAAGCTCTATAACCCATTTATCTCCTTTAGAGATACTCTAGGCTTGTGCCATACCATTTCCTTAAGTTACTCCTGAATCTGTCAACGTTCAACTTCATCCCATGACCCCTCATTTTATATCTTTCTTTAAAATGAATGTGGCCCACCTCTTGTATACAGTATTTATATTAAGGAGGTATTTAAATATCTCCGACATATCTTCTCCTCCTGCCTGAGTCTAGCCCCACATGTCTTATGACTATGACCACTGTTCATTTTAGCAGCCACCTTCAAAATGATATAAATAGGATGACTTCCATCCAGAAGGTACAGTCTCCAAAATTGTACATAGTACACAAAATGAGGTTTCACCAGAGACTTAGACTAATAATCCCTCCTTTTTCCTGCTGGCCATTCCTCTCCCCATACAGCTAACCATCCTTCCGGCTTTTACCATCACCTTTTCTACCTGCTTGGCCACCTTCAGATCATCAGATACGATCATCCCCCATGCCCTGCTCTACTTTCATGTACAGAAGTATTTTAACCATTATACTGTACTGCTCCCTTGGGCTTCTGTAGCCCAAATGCATGACGCTGTATTTTTTAGCATTAAATCTTAGCTGCCAAATTATCAAGCATTCTTCTTGTTTTGCTAGATCCCTCCTTATGTTAAGTTTGAAGAATAACAATAAGAAACAGAAAAGACAGTAGTTAAATTCAAAAGGTGCTTCAGAATATGTTTGTCTCACAGCTGCGTTCTTTTAATCGCATATTTATATGTAAAGATGAGTTTTGAGTAACCCTTTTCAAAAATATGTAAAAACCTCCACATATTTGGTTTCAGAAGATGAAAGCATTTAACTTTCAAAATATTTTCTTTCCTTAAAAGTTTACAAGTTTTCCTTAAACTTTCAATTGAACTCAAACCACAAAGCATATGACAGCAGCAAGAATGGGAATAAGTACATGCTATGTACCCGCGAGAACCAGTTTTTGTTAACCAAAGCAGTAATACTCATCCGAGTCATTTTTGTTATGCTTGTGAAAGGATTGACTCTGTATGGAATCTCCAATAAGATGTGTGTCAAACTGGTCCAAATCAGAAGGGGTACAATGACCGGGGACAACATCCGCCAAAGTATCCAGATAGCTCCCTACAGATATTCCATCCATTCCATCACTACAGTCCTGTAAACTGTTATAGCTGCCATGTAACGATGTGTCTTGGCTCTCCAACAAACTGCATAGACTGCCGCTTAAACTGCTACCCCTGCTAGTTATAATGCTCTTCTCTTCAATCATCCACTTGATGGACTCAATGTTTTCATTGATGATGAGTAGTTGGCGCATCAGTTTGACGTCAGTGGCTCTCAGATGAACCTGTGTGCAACACAGACAAGACTCGGTGTCAGATCTCAGTAATAAACCAGTAAAAATGACTGGCAGAATAAAACAAAAGTTTTAAATGCTATACAGAAATCCTACATTTGAATTAAGTTAAATTAAACCATGCAGGTAAATCATACCATGAGATTACAGGCGCTCCATTCATCGGGGTCTATACTCTACATGTTACCATTCCAATAAATATTGTTTATCCATTTCCTTGACTATTTAATATATCATACCATACCAACACAAACAAGTCAATGAATCCTATCTAGATCAAACCTCGCATCTTGATTAATGGACCGAGTTGTATATTTTGCCCTGAGCAAAATACTGCTTTGCCCCACTGCAGGCTGCTCAGATAATTGTCTGTTAGTTTATTACTGCCTCAGAACATGACATTTAAGTCTGTAACCATTTCTTTATATAGCACTTATTAAGTTTGTTGATACTTTGCATATCCATTTAAAGTGTGCAATGGTCAAGATATGACGTTATTTTTTGTTTGTTTTTTTAATTTTCATGACTTTGCAGCTTTATATCAGATGGCAGAAGGTCACAGATTTCCAAAAGTTACAATAAAAAGTACAGTGATTTATGAGATGGGTAGCCTAGACTGTCCAGCAATCCTCTCTCACACTCACCTACCTCACAGTTTGATGATTACCTGTTATGTTGATGAAGCTCTGCAAAGCACACAATCTTAGATAGCAAGAGCTTCAGCTTTAGATTAAAAATGACGACGATGACAGAAATCAATGTGGGGAAGCAAGACAGAGCATAGTGTGCTCTCCTACTTTTATACCCTGTTATAAGATCACTCTTCCACACCAAACCAATCAGCAGTAAAAATTCACTCACCATACAATTTAAATTACTACTGGATACTAGGACCGCAAACTGCCTTCTATTTACCCTCCTTCCTCTAGCTGGGAATCTAAAGGCGGAGACCAGGCCCAACTACATTTTATTCATGGTAACTGCAGATAACTAGGCTGCCTCTAATATATAGATTAGTCAGATGCAGATTTATAATTTACAAGCTAGGCATGATCCAAACAGTTATAGAAAAAACCAATAAAAAACAAATAATTTTGTGAAAAAACCACCACCACAGCATCAGAGATAAAATTTCCTCAAATAAGGATCTACTGCATAGCTGTATGGGGAAAAACTGAACCAAAACCCCTTATACTACTATCTTGTACTACTTGTTGACTAACCCTTACAACAATGATATGTTTATGTTGATTTCATTTAACCACCTTTTGAGATACATCAAAGGCGGAATACAATATAAATAGAATAGGTACAAAAGAAAGAAAATAGGTAAAAATGAAAATGAAAAGGCACATTCTAAATTCAAAACTAAAAAACAAACTACAAAAATAAAATTTAAAAACTAACATAGCAACTTATGATTAAACTATAATAATACAGAAAAAAGGGTGAAGAATGCAGATGAAGTTGCTTGTGCAATTCTGGATCAATTCAGTACACCACTAAATGCCAACTCAAAAGGAAAAAACAGCTTAAGATCTTTTTTAAACTTTATAAAAGATGACTCAAGAGTTAAATATCAAAATAAGGCATTCCAAAGAACAGGGGATGAGTAGAAAAAGATGGACTGAAGGGTCATTTCATAACACTGGTCAACATTGAAATCGTTACTGACTTTAAAAGACCCTAATCTATAGTATCTTGGTGAGCTGAACACGAATATAACATTAAAAAAAATTATTGGCTCTCGTTTTGAAGATATTGCATGTAGTTCATTTTTGATGTTTCACCGTGTAAATTTATCCAGTAGGGCATCAACAACATCCCAAATAAGCCTTGAATGATGTAATATTGCAACACATTGCATTATACCAGCATGCACACATCATCCAGAGTTGATTGCATCATTTTCTGATGCAATGCAATACTACTGCCAGACGGCTGCTGAAGCCATCTGACGTCAGCAGAAAGGTTGAGCATTTAAAATATTTCAGACTGTGTGCGAGACAGTTTATGCAGTCGGAAAGGTTGAGCATTTAAAATATTTCAGACTGTGTGCGAGACAGTTTAAGCTATTGTTACATGTAACTTCTATTAATCATATAATTTTAGCCATTGAGGTACAATACAGAACAGTAATGCCGCGAAAGTGCTTTAATATCGTTAACAATTTCTGCTACATTTGTGGGGAAGTGACATTTGGCAACCAGAAGAAAAGTATCACTTCTCAACTGAAGAAGGCTCATCATCTTTACTTCGGATGCAAGATTGGTGACCAAGACAAGCCTTGGGCCCCGCATATATGCTGCGCTACATGTACAACACAGCTTTCACAGTGGTTGAATTGCAAAAGACCATCAATGCCGTTTGCAGTCCCCATGGTGTGGAGAGAGCCAAGCAACCACATAAATGACTGTTACTTCTGATTGGTTCCTCCTCTTTCCAGCAGAATAACAAAGCAAAAGAAGTCAAGCATAGTCTACCCAAACATTCCGTCTACATTGAGACCAGTTCCACATGGTGAGGGACTTCCTATTCCAGAACCTCCATTAGAATATTCTCTTGATTCATCTGATGAGTACAAGGGTGAGCCGACCTGTTCTTCTCCTGGTCCGTCAGCATGCAGTGACCCAGATTTTCACTGGGATGCATTATTAACTCCACACAGAACAACACAGGAAGAACGAAATGACCTGATTCGTGATTTGGACTTATCTAAGAACAAGGCAGAATTGCTAGGATCAAGACTCCAACAATGGAATCTTCTAGAAGATGATATCAACATTACTTTATATTGAAAGCGCCACCAGCAGTTGGAGCCTTTCTTCAGAAAGGAAAGTAAGCTGGTATTCTGTTCCGATACTGAAAGCCTCATGAATGCCTTAAAAATCACTCATGACCCACAAGACTGGAGACTATTTATAGACTCTTCGAAACTGAGTCTGAAGGCTGTGCTTTTGAACAATGGAAACCATCTTACATCTATTCCAGTAGCGCATGCCGTCCACATGAAAGAGACATACGATAACTTAAAGCATCTACTGACTTCCATTAACTATAACAAGTACAGCTGGCACCTCTGTGGTGTCTTGAAGGTAGTTGCCCTTTTAATGGGACTGCAGCAGGAATATATAAAATACATGTGTTTCGTATGTGAGTGGGACAGCTGAGCAAGGGATTGGCACTACTTGTGGAAGGAATGGAATTGCAGACAAAATGTAACAGTTGGAGAGAAGAATATCCAGCACCCAGCTCTGGTTGAGGCTCACAAAATCCTGCTACCACACCTATACATCAAACTAGGTTTGATGAAAAACCTTGTGAAAGCCATGGACCGTACTGCACCAGCTTTCCGATACCTGCATGAAAACTTCCCTCGACTCAATGAAGCAAAGATTAAAGAGGGAGTTTTTGGGGTCCTCAGATTCGAGAGCTCTTCAAAGATGACTGGTTCAACAACTTGCTGCAGGGTGATGCAAAACAAGCATGGAATGCTTTTTGCCTAGTGTCAACAAACTTTCTCGGGAATGTTAGGGCAGAAAACTACAAGGAACTAGTAGAAGACATGCTGATGCAGTATCAGAAACTTGGCTGCAATATGTCTCTAAAGATCCATTTCCTTGATTCCCATCTCGATTTCTTTCCTGACAACTGTGGTATAGTTAGTGATGAACAGGGTGAACGTTTTCACCAGGATATCGCAACGATAGAGCAAAGATACCAGGGAAAATGGTCCACTACAATGCTGGCTGACTACTGCTGGACACTCCCCAGAGAAGCTCCCGAACAGCTGTACAAAAGAAGGTGAAAAAATCTAAGAAGTAGTCTATGACTTGGTTTTTTACAGGTATTAACGGAAGGCCTATTAAATTTACTATTGACATGCATTTCGTGATGTAAACATTAATTCTTGTAGATTACAAAAAAACCTAGAGCCAACTTTGCAATTTCACTGTCATATTCGTGTTCAGCATATAAAAATTGATAAGAAATGACTATTTTTATATCAGTAACATGACTTTTGTAAAAGTTTGTTGACCAGTGATATATCTGCCATGAATTGGGAACAGTAAGTTATTTGTTTGAGAATGAAGAACTCTGGTTGGATTATATGGAATAAGATTATGTAAATAATCAGGGTACTTTTTATATACAGGGTGGCCCAAAAAAGTGAGAACATCTCGTAGCATATAAGTTATTTAAAAATTCAAAAAGACAGATGTAAACGATTGACAAATTTAAAAAAAAAAAAGATGGCGACCGGAAATTGTCGAAATAAAGACATTATATAGCTAAAAAAAGGTAAATAATAAGTCAACTATTTAAGCTTTTAATTTACGAGATGTTCTCACTTTTTTGGGCCACCCTGTATATATTTTAAAGATTAACGTCAAGAAATTTTAATTTTAATACAATATGACAAAGGATACCATCCTCTCTACTGTTGCTTGAAGTAACCACTGTAAAGTTAATATTCAGCTTTGGCTTTTATGTATTTTTTTTTTTTTTTTTTAAACACTGGCTGCTGCGGTGATATTCAGTGCTGGTATCCAGATGGTGATCAGAGCTGAATATATGGATAGTGCCGCCAGCACATCCAACAGTCACATAGCAGTATATTCGGTGCCAGGACCATATCAAGCTAGAAATGTGCCCTGTGTGACTAACGAATCTACGACCCCCACTCTGCCGCAGCCATGTGCAACAACTCACTCTTTTTGAGCTTTCTGGAAGTCTAGTGATATTGGTGCTCTTTCTGTACTTGCACCCCGTTGAGCTGCATCATTTGCACATCCCTTGGTATGGCCCTGTTTAGTGCCACTCTAGACAGCCTATCCAGCCATCCTTAGGCTAGCTTCATAGTCAAATAGTTACCCATATAGCAGTGATGAATATCACCATTACACAAACTGCCAGCCTTGATTGTGGTCTGCCTATGAATTATCCAGATGGTGCTAAAGTGGTCTTCAGGGCCTGCAGCTCCTCGCCTGCCTGACCCGACCTGCAGCTCTCATCTCACCTGGATCATATCCACCAGTGCCTACACCTTATCACCTACCCTATCCGACCTGCTGCCTTCTGTCATGCGGATCGCGGACCATCCAGCAGAGCCTTTGCCTGCCCGATACTCCAAAGTGACCCTGCAAGCCAGCAAGCCACAAGCACATCAAAAACCCTGAGCATACGGTAAGCTCTGCCTACAGGCATCGTCACCTGCTGATGAACCAAATGGCCCTTAGGCTTTGCCCTTAATGTGAACCGCAGCATTTACAGGTGCCTACCTCAATATCAAGAGGAAGGCACCTACCTCATTTACTTCCAGTCATTGAACCCAAGGAGGTAAGAGCAACGGACCTTAGCACACACTTTCCTGATCTTCAGATTCTAAGCTTGTACTCACACTAATAGCTGCCCTACACATTAAAAGAATTCCAATTCTGTACAAGCCAAGGCTTAGTTAGACTGTCCAGGTCACTCTTCAACAATCTAAGAGCCTCACTCATAAGCATTTGAGAGACTTACCACAATTATGACGACATCTCTGGCTATCATACCCTGCCCGATTTCTCTCTCATTACTAGTCAAACAATCGATCTCACCAGCATCCCACTTTTCTCATATACCAATCCATCTACTCTTATGCCCATTATGGAGCATTTACCCCAGTGCTTAAGCAAAGATACAGAGGACATTGTGCCATTATCAAAATTAAGCCACAAGCATCATCAGCAGTATAGCAAGATGAAGCCATGAACAACCTACCCTACATTAAATGCATACTTCTCAATGCATGATCAACCCCCAATAAAATTCAGCTACTTTCTGATGATCTCAATGACCACCAAATAAACATGTGTGTAACCGAATTGTGGTTCACTGATGCTGACAATGTACTGATCAATCAACTCTTAACACGTAACTACAGTCTATTCAAGTTGTCCAAAAGCTAACCATAGAGGTGGAGGGATTTTAGCCAGGAACGATCTTGATTTCCATAGTATCGCCACTAACACAGGAGGAGGCGCAGACATAATAACCATTGCACTTAAGTTCTTAACACTCTGCCTAGTCTATAGATCCCCTAATGCGAGATCTGAGGAACTAACAGTCCTTTAGAAAACAATATGTGGTCACAATTTACATGCTAATCATCTCTTGCTCCTAGGTGACTTAAATCTCTTTGGCTACCCTCAGGATTTCAAAATGCTTCCTAGAAGCTATGGAGGTACTTGAATACACTCTGCTTATCAATGAGCCAACACATAAAGGAAACATTTTTGATCTCAGCTTTGCTCCACACTTTCCACCTCCCACAGAGCCTACACAGTCACAAGAATGCACTAGCACAAACTTCATCTTGTAGATTTTTACACTTGGACAAGAGAGAAATTTTAGACAAACTAACACCACATGTCAAGCATAAAATCAAAATAAAATTAACTATTTTTTATACTTCAAATAGAGAGGAGTGACCTGCACAGAGCGGCGGGTACAACCCTAAACAAGAACACAGAGGAAGGTGACCTGCATGGGGTGGCAGGTACACCTACTCAAGCCACTTTACTGGCTAGACTAGACGGACTATACTGGTCTTTATCTGCCGTCATATACTTAGTAACATAGGGCCCAATATTGAGTTAGGCAGGCTATGTGCCATGGCGGCGCACAGCCTGCCTGCCGACCTCCCTAACGCTGATAATCACTTCCGCGCTCGTGTAGGTGCTCTTTGAATGTCCCAGATAAGGCCCTTACACGGGTAACTAAGGGCTTTTGAATATCGGACCCATAATATATGATGGCATATAACGACCAATATGGTCCATCTAGTCTGCCCAGCAAGGCGGCAAGAGTAGATGCACCTGCCGCTCCATGTAGGTCACCCCTCCACATGCCTTTGTTTAGGAGTGTACCCACCGCTCCGTGTAGGTCACCCCTATTTGTTGAGATATAAGAGGTAGTTATGTTTATTTTGATTTTGTCCTGTTGCTATAAAGGGATCCACTGTGACTTTCCCATGCCATTTAGAAATTCTGTCACTGCATTTGCCCCCACCACTTCCATCACAAAGGGCATTCCAAGCATCCACCACCCTTTTAGTGAAAAAGTATTTCCTGACATTGCCTTTCAGTCTATCCTGTGCAGCTTCATGTTATGCCCTCTAGTTTTACATCTTCCCTGTCTTTGCAAAAGGTTTGTTTGCTCAGTAATACTGTAAGTTTTTAAAGGTCTGAATCATATCTCCCCTGTCCCTCCTCTCCTCCAGAGTGTACATATTTAGGTCCAAGTCTCTTCTCATACAACTGATGCAGGCTCCAAATCATTTTGGTCGCCTTCCTCTGAACCATTTCCAGTCTTTTTATATCCTTTGCAAGATGTGGTCTCAAAAACGGAACAAAATATTCCAAGTGAGGCCTCACCAGTGACTTGTACAGTGGCATCAGTACCTCTTCTTTTCTGCTGGTAAGTCCTCTTTGTATGCAACCCAGCATCTTCTGGCTTTTGCCACCGCTTTGTCACACTGTTTCGCCACCTTGAGATCCTCAGAAACAATCACTCCGAGGTCTTTCTCCTGGTCCATGCAAAACAACCTCGTGCCCCCTATCACACACAATTCCCTTGTATTTCTGCTTCCCAAGGGAACTGTATGCGAAATACTATGTTACTATTTTATGTTACTATGTTACCTATATAACATTGACACACATTAGTCCAAAACTGGAATTATATCAGCAAAGCTGCTATAAAACCACAAGGAAGCACAATCTATAGAACACATATCACTGTAATCTGGTACACTGTAGAACTAAAGACACTAAACACAAGCTGAGACAACTAGAGATAAAATGGAGGCGCTCTAAGACCACAAGAGACCTTGATAAACATATGTTCAAGTTACATGAATAGCAAACTTTAATGAACAGGGCCAAAAAAGAAATACCATACACAACTTATTTTGAGCTCCCTAAAACTGCCTCAGAGATCTTTTTTAAATAGTAAAATCTTTAGTAAAAAAAAGAAGAATAGCCAGCACACACCGCAAGCTCCCAAAACGATCGGGGTGGAGCTGGAGAGCTTCCGGCCGGCGGCCGCACAAAACCAGCGCCATCGGGCGCGATCGTACCCGCACCCGAGGGTCTCGCCAGAGGGCCCTTTGGCGTGGCCCTTAGGTGCGGACCAAGTAGCGGCCAATGATCAGCGTCCCAGGCCCCCTTCATTACACATTGCCTCTGCTGTCTGCTACATTGCTGCCTGCTATATCACTTGGACAATCCATTGCCTGCAGATCAATCCTGCAACCTTGCCTGGACATTCCATTGCTTGTAGATTAATTCTGCTACCTTGCCTGGACAATCCATTGCTTGTAGATTAATTGCATAGAACTTGCTACCCACTGTTTGCATTGTTATTGCTTGTAGATTTATTGCATAGAACTTGCTACCCACTGTTTGCATTGTAAAACAACTCACGCTGCATAGCCTATTAACTCTATTAACTCCACTACTACCTCACAGCTAGACTGCTAACCAACCACAAGTAACACAACACACAGAGTAAAGACACCACTACCAATGCAGAACTACACCTATAGGACCCAACTCAAGTTGAACCCAGGTCAGTAAACCCCAAACCTAATCCCAGGTCAGTAAAATACAAGTTACAAAATGTACTCCACTATCCACTACCTCATGGCCTACCTCACACTCCTCCATATGTTCGCACCCTGCACACATAGCATTAGACTCAACAAGCAAATCCCCTTGATCAACCTACATACCACCCAACTCAGATACACACCAGCATTACACCTATCCAAAGAACGCCAACAACCAAAGCATACAGCCCACAAACCATACAATGCCACACCTAATACACCCGCACACCACACAAATAACGAACACATAAACCCAATCATAACAACAAACATCAGGTGTGTTCTTCTAAACGCCAGATCTATCAGGAACAAACCTAATACTATCCTTGACCTCATCCATGACAAGAATCTGGATATAATATGCATCACCGAGACCTGGCTAGATGACTCAGACCAGGTCATATTAAACCAAGTAACCCCAACAGGATACTCGGCATTTAACTGCATCAGAGCACAAAAGAGAGGAGGAGGAGTATTAATACTTACCAGAAAAGAATACAGATTCAAAACAATTGCTACCACTAACACAATCAAATCTAACACACTCACTATAGCCAACAAGTACCTAAGCATCTCCCTCACATATATACCACCTGGAACCACAACTGAACATCTATCCACAGTAACTGAAATGATATGCGCACATAACATAAGACACAAACCTCTCATTACACTAGGAGACTACAACCTAACATCCGCACCCACCAGAGAAACCGCAATATTCTTAAAAGCCATGGAGTCATTAAAATACTGCCAGACAATTAACACCCCAACGCACCAGCATGGTACAACTCCGGACATGATCTTCGTGCCAATGCAATTAGTGGAACAGAACAAGACCACAAAACCAACAATCACGCCAGTCCCTTGGACAGACCACCATGTGATTGAATTCACCATGACCCTGAACAACCTTGCCCAACGCAAAGAAGATTAAAGAACAACTAGACGGTTCAAAACATTTAACAGAGACTCATTCATAAACATAATCACTCCACAAATTCAAAAGGAACACGACACCCTTGACCTTAACATAGAAGAATGGAACACAATAATATCCAACGCAGCATCTGCCCCAGCCATAAAAGAACCACAAACATGCAAGAGATCCAACGCCCCATGGTACTCATATGAAATCAGAGTTGAAAAACGCACACTCAGAAGACTGGAAAGAAAATGGAGATGGAACAAATCACACAACCTCCTAACCCAATACAGAGACAAACAACGGGAATACAACAATCTAATAAATGAGCGTAAACAGCAACACCAAACCAACCTAATCATGAAATCTACTAATAGACCAAGAGAACTCTTTAGCATTGTCCAAAAGCTCACCAAGGATAACACGCAACAAAGCACCCATCATCTTGACCCACAAAAAAGCATATTTACTCACCTGTAACAGGTGATCTCCGGGAACAGCAGGAATTTAGTCTTCACATATGGCTATCGTCGGTACCGACGGAGCCTGTGCGGGAATGCTCCCCAGCGTCCAATAGGAAAGCTTTTGGGAGCATCCCACAGCGCCTGTGTGCTGCCTTCCCTGTCCCTCTCCAGTTGAGTTTATAGCTGAGACAAAAGAGAGGGGGAAACAGAGAAAGAGATAGAGAGATACAACTCCTAGGGGAGGTGGGTGGGTTGTGAAGACTAAATTCCTGCTGTTCCCGGAGATCACCAATTACAGGTGAGTAACTATGCTATCTCCAGGAACAAGCAGGAATGTAGTCTTCACATATGGGGACTCCCTAGCTGCAGATGCCAGGGAGATGGCCCCAGAAAAGTTGTGTGCCCTTGTGAAAGGGCTCCACTTCCCCCCATGGATCTCTGGCATCCTACCAGGGATGGTGGGTAGGAGTTGATTAAGTGTGGAACAGGTGTTGAACAGCCTGACCAAACAAGGCATCCCGGTGGGAGTCCTTGTCTAAGCAGTAATGGGCTGTGAAGGTATGAACCGAAGCCCAAGTAGCTGCTCGACAGATGTCATCGATAGACGCAGAGTGAAGATGAGCCATTGAGGCTGCCATGGCTCTCACATTGTGAGCTGTGACATGGCCTTCAAGAGGAAGGTTCTTACTCTCATAGGCAAAAGATATACACTGTGCAAGCCAGCTGGACAGTGTCCTTTTGGAGACTGGAAATCCCAAATGACTAGGATCAAAAGCAACAAAGAGTTGAGAGGATTTTCTATGTTGCTGTGTCCTTTGCAAGTAAAAGGCCAAAACTCTTTTACAGTCCAAAGTATGAAGGTTCCTTTCTGCATTTGAGGAGTGAGGCCTTGGAAAGAATACAGGAAGGTAAACCACTTGGTACAAATGAAAGGGCGAGACCACCTTTGGCATAAAGTGTGGATGAGTCCTAAGGACTACCTTATGATGGAACCTTGTATAAGGAGGACCAGCCACCAAGGCTTGCAATTCACTGATGCGACGTGCTGATGTGATTGCAATAAGAAAGATAACCTTCCAGGAAAGGAATTTCAAAGAGGTAGTGGCTAATGTTTCAAAGGGCGGTTTCATGAGTTGCCCAAGTACCAGATTCAAGTCCCATGTCACCGGTGGTGGTTTAATGGGAGGCTTTGTTAAAAGAAGGCCTCTCATAAATCTCGCTATGAGAGGATGAGAGGAAATAGGTTGTTCATTGAGAGGCTTGAAAGAAGCTGCAATAGCACTCAAATGGACTCTCACTGAATTAGTCTTAAGCCCTGCATTTGTTAAATGAAGGAGGTACTCCAGTAATGATTCCAGAGGTAATTCAAGAGGGTTAAGATCCTTCTGCGAGCACCATATGGTAAACCTTTTCCACTTGAATGCCTAAGGGCATCTTGTGGATGGTTTCCTGGAAGCATGAAGGATATCCTTCACCTGCTAGGAAAGGTTAAGGCCATGAGATGCAGAGACTGGGGATTGGGATGCTATAGCATCCCGTCCTCTTGAGAAAGGAGATCTGGAGCAGATCCTAATTCCAGAGACGGAGCTTGAGAGAGATGTAGGAGCAGAGGGTACCACATTTGCCGTGGCCAACGTGGAGCTATGAGGATCATATGACTTCTGTCTCTCTGTCTCTCAGAAGCTTGAACAGGGTTTTGGGAATTAGGGGAATGGGTGGAAAGGCATACAGGAAGTCCTGACCCCAATGGAGGAGGAAAGCATCCCTGGCCTGACAACCTCGAGCCGGAATTCTGGAACAGAACTGGGGAAGTTTGGCATTCAGCAGACTTGCAAAGAGGTCTATGTCCGGGGTTCCCCAAATCTGAAAACTTTTAGCCACCTGGTCTGCATGGAGAGACCATTTGTGTGGAAGCAGAACTCGACTGAGTCTGTCTGCCCAAGAGTTTTGAATGCCTGGAAGATACACCGCAAAGAGATGAATCTGATGCTCTCTGGCGAGGGCCCATAGTCACAAAGCTTCGTTGCAGAGCGACAGAGAGCCTATTCTGCCCTGCTTGTTCACATAGAACATAGCTACTTGATTGTCTGTTTGTAGCTGAGCTGGGTGTGAAATACTCGAAGAGCAAGGAAGATTGCTCTGAGTTCCAGGAGATTGATATGGAGACAGGTCTCCTGTGGAGTCCAGGTACCCTGGGTAGAAAGGCCTTGCAGGTGGGCTCCCCAACCCACCTGTGAAGCACCTGTTGTTAGAGTGGCTTGGGGTGGGGGTTGCTGAAAAGGAGACCCCACCAAAAGGTTTTTGGGTGACTGTCACCATTGGAGGGACAAAATAAGGCGATCTGAGTTGCTATTTTGTCTGACAGGCAACCTGACGCCTGAGTCGACTGAGTGGATAAGGTCCACTGGGCTGCCCTCATATGGAGGCGAGCATAAGGAACCACATGCACTGTGGATGCCATGTGGCCTATAAACTGTAGCATTTCCCCGAGTAGTGAGGTGAGGTTTTAGCACTGCTTGGGAAGCTAACTGCACAATGCGAAGGCAGCGGGGCTGTGGAAGGTAGGCCCTTGTCTGTCTGGTATCAAGAAGAGCTCCTATAAACTCTAGGGATTGAGTGGGAGCAAGGTTGGACTTTGGGAAGTTTATGACAAGTCCCAAATACTGAAAGATGCGCATTGTGCGAGACAGAGCAACCCTGGCCTCTGCTCTGAAGGGGCTCGAATGAGCCAGTCGTCTAAGTAAGGGAATACGAATATTTCCAGGGTGCGGAGAAATGCTGCTACCACAGCCATGCATTTTGTGAACACCCTTGGTGCCGAGGCCAGGCCAAAAGGAAGAACCCTGTATTGGTAGTGCTTCCCTTGAAGTAGAAAGTGAAGGAACTTTCGATGAGTTGGATGGATGAGAACATGAGTGTATGCATCCTTGAGATCTAGAGAACAAAGCCAATCCTGACTGAAGGTACGGCAGCAGAGTTCCTAGAGAAATCATTTTGAACTTCTCTCTGAACAGGAATTTGTTCAATTCTCTGAGGTCTAGAATGAGTCTGTGTCCTCCTGTTTTCTTTGGAATAAGGAAATAGGGGGAGTAAAACCCTGTACCCTGTTGGGGAATGGGTGCCTCTTCTATTGCCCCTTGAGCAAGGAGCATAGTGACTTCTTGACCTAACCGGTCAATGAGAGAGGTTTGAGAATTGAACTGTGTTACCATTGTAGGAGAGGTCATGCTGAGGAAATGAAGCTTGTACCCCTCTCTTACAATAGATAGAGTCCAATTTTCTGCTGTTATCTGACCCCCATCTGGGAGCAAAATGACTTAACCTTCCTGGGATGGTGGAGGGTTCTGGGCCGTTCAGGGCCAGGAAGGCAAAGTTCTCTAGATAGGAGTCAAAGCCCCTGTGGAGGCTGCTGAGCCGGTTGAGGCTTAGCTGCTTTTGGCTTCCTTTGTTGTCTAGGTTGTTGCTGCTGTCCCTTTTGGGCAGACTGACCTAAACGATGTCCCTGCTGGGTATAGGAGGGATAAAACGTTTTCTTCTTGCTGAAGAATGGTTTCTTAGAGGATCTTTTCCTCGCAGGATCAGCTGTAGATTTAGACAATCTATCCAAAGTGATATTGTCAGCATCTATCTCATTAGCTTTTTCCTGCCAGTTCTTGCCAAAGAGATTCTCTCCTGTGCAAGGTATATTCCCCAGTTTGTCCAAGTCAGATGCCTGGAGCCAGGCAATTCTACGTGCACCTATGGCAATGGCAGAGGTTCTGCTTATGCATTCAAGGCAGTCAAAGGCTGCACGATTCACAAACTTGGAAACATCCTGAGCATGTTTAACAAGAGCAAGATAATCTTGCCTTTTATCATCAGGAAGGAGAGGGCTCATAAGCTCTAAATCTCCTGTGACCTCTTTAAGGAACATTCCCATACACAAGATATAGGAACTGATCCTAGCAGAAGGCATCAAGAGTCCTACACTCTCGTCCTGGAGGATTAGATACATGCCTTTTTGCACTCTTTATCCGTCTCATGGCTGATTCCACCACCATGGAATGGTGTGGTAATTGAGTCTTCTGAAACCCAGGACAAGGAGGAACTCGATACATGGTGTCGAGTCTTCGAGAGTGAGGAGACGTGGTCAGAGGTGTTTCCCACATCCTTAACATAAGATCATGCAAGATCTCATGAATAAGTAAGGTAGCTGCGTCCTTGGGAGCTTTAGGGTATTGTAGGATTTCTAATTCCTTTGCCCTAGGCTCTTTTTCAGGAGCCACTGTGATGGAAAGACCTTGGGCCACATCTCGGATAAAATCCTGAAAGGACATATCCTCTGGTGGAGATGTCCTACGTTGAGGAGAAGAGAAATCCTCAGGAAGAAGTACTCTGAATCCTCAGATGAGTCTGAAGACTCTGAAAGCTCTGCCGATACCAAAGTATCTCCGATCCGGGTGATCGTGCAAGGCACGGTACTGGTACCGATTGAAGTCGGCATTGGAGTGGACCGGTACCGACTTATCGATGCCGGATAGAGACGCATGACTCGGTCCCGATAAAATACCTGCCAATGTCGATGCAGTCAGTGCCGGTACCGGTTGAATTGTCTGAAGCGGTTTCAGGGGCATCGAGGCTGTGAGAAGAGCCGCCAGACTGCGTTCAATAGCCAAGAACCTCTTGTCTATCGATGCTGCCGATGCTTTGGTATTGGTGCCGGACAAAGCGTCCGGAACCCCAGAGCATGGCACCAGTAGTTCTGCCGAGGTTGAAGCCTCGAGAACATCCTGGAGCCCTGTTAATGCTTTTGAAGCCGAAGCCTCCCGCCGGGGCAATTTTGTCAGTGAAAGTCCCTCAAGGGCAACGCCAGAGGCATCTCGATGTATAGAAGGAGATCTACCCTTTGAGGACCGGCTAGATTTATGTTTATCATACTGGGTTATTAAATACCCCCATGTTAAATGTTACTGTCTAAATGCTGATAAATAACTGTACTGTCTAAATGTTTACACGTACCCTAATGTTAAACGTAACCCTCCAATTGTGATGTGACGTGACCACCTTGATTGAAGGATAAGGTGACATACAAATCTGTATGTATAAATAAATAAAATAAATAAATAAAAAAGCCCTATTCAAGAGAAGATGGATAACAGCCTGTCCCCACAAACCCTGGCTAACTACTTTCAAAATCAAATCAGCCTCAGAAGCAGCAGAATAATCATAGCATCAACACATGAGGACAAGAACTCCACAGCTGTCACCTGGCAACCGTTCACACCTGTCTCACCTGAACACCCAGAAAACATCATCAACCATATTAAACACCGCTACTTGATCCTTGCCTTGTGAGCTGGAGTGGCTTGAATCGAGCTGATCCCCACTATATTCAAGATCACTCAGTTGTCTCACTCAAGGCTATATGCCTGCTGAACTCAAAAATGCTTCCCTCAGCCCAATAGAAAAGGGTCAGGGTCAGACCCAAAGCAACCCAGTTCTTATAGACCTATTTCAAGATTACCTTTCCTCACAAATATAATTGAGAAGACTGGTCCTGGAGCTGAAAAAGTACACATGCTCTGATGGATAGACTTGTAAGAGGCACCGAAAAACCACACCAAGGGTTTATCCTAGAATTTGGCAGCTGGGATTTAATGTTAAAAAATGTAAGGTCATGCATTTAGGCTGCAGCAATCCAAGGGAGCAATATAGTATAGGGGGTGAAGTACTTTTCTCCACTAAAGAAGAGCGGGACCTAGGCATGGTTGTGTCTGATGATCTTAAAGTAGCTAAACAGGTAGAAAAGGCGACGGCAAAAGCTAGAAGGATGCTTGGGTGCATATGGAGAGGAATGGCTAGCAGAAAAAAGGAGGTGATAGTGTCTCTGTATGTCTTTGGTGCGACCTCATTTGGAGTATAGTGTGCAATTCTGGAGACCGCACCTTCAAAACGGTGTGAACAGGATGGAATCAGTGCAGAGGGTGGCTACTAAAATGGTTAGTGGTCTTCATTATAAAGCATATGAGGACAGACTTAAGGATCTTAATACGTATACCTTAGAGGAAAGGCAGGATAGAGGTGATATGACTGAGACGTTTAAATACCTCCGTAGCATAAATGTTTTAACTTTAACTTTTAACTTTCGAAAGGGAGACTATGATAAAAAGAGGACAACAGTTAAGAAAAAACTAAAAGGAGCAGTTGCAAAGGTTAAAGACTTACATCAAGCTTGGGTGTTGTTGAAAAATACTATCTTGGAAGCCCAGACCAGCTGTATTCCACGCTTTAAGAAAAGTGGAAGGAAGTCCAAAAAACTGCCAGCATGGTTTAAAGGTGAGGTCAGAGAGGCTGTTGTTGCCAAAAAAGCATCTTTCAGGAAATGGAAAAAAGAGCCAAACGACGAAACCTGGAAACAGCACAAGCACTGGCAAGTCAAATGCAAGGCATTGATAAGGCAGGCAAAGGGAGAATTTGAGAAGAAGCTTGCTGCGGAAGCAAAAACGCGAAATAAAGACCTTTTCAAATACATTCGTAGCAAAAGACCTGTGAGAGAGTCAGTTGGTCCATTAGATGATAAAGGGGTTAAAGGAGCACTAAGAGGCGATAGCGGAGAGACTGAATGAATTCTTTGCTTCGGTCTTTACTGAGGAAGATGTAGGGATGTTACCAATGACTGAAGTGGTATTTAAAGGTGCGGAAGAATTGAAGGAAATATCGATACATCGGGAAGATGTATCACAACTATTAGATAAACTGAAGAGTAGCAAATCACCTGGGCCAGATGGTATACAACCAAGGGTGTTGAAAGAACTGAAATATGAGATTGCAGACCTGCTATTAGTAATCTGTGAACTATCATTAAAATCATCTCTAATACCTGAAGATTGGAGGATCGCCAATGTAACACCAATTTTTAAGAAGGGTTCCAGGGGTGATCCGGGTAACTACAGACCGGTGAGCCTGACATCAGTACCGGGAAAAATGGTAGAAACCATCATAAAGAATAAAATTACTCAGCATGTAGATAGTCACAACCTAATGGGAGACAGCCAACATGGCTTTAGACAAGGAAGATCTTGTCTTACTAATCTGTTATGATTTTTTGAAGGAGTGAATAAACAGGTGGACAAAGGTGAGTCGGTTGATATTGTGTATCTGGACTTTCATAAAGCCTTTGACAAGGTCCCTCATCAGAGACTTTTGGCAAAACTAAAGAGTCATGGGATAGGAGGCAGTGTACTATTGTGGATCAGGAAATGGTTAAAAGATAGAAAGCAGAGGGTAGGGCTAAATGGCCAATTTTCCCAATGGAGAAAGGTGAATAGTGGTGTACCCCAGGGATCTGTGCTGGGTCTGCTGCTTTTTGACATATTTATAAATGACCTGGAAGTGAAATAACGAGTGAGGTTATCAAATTTGCAGATGACACAAAACTATTTAAAGTTGTTAAAACCCAAGAGGATTGTGGAAAATTGCAAGAGGATCTTGATAAATTGGAAGACTGGGCATCAAAATGGCAGATGAAATTTAATGTGGACAAGTGCAAAGTTATGCACCTAGGGAAGAACAACCCAAACTATTGTTACACGATGCAAGGTTCCACATTAGGAACCACCACCCAGGAAAAAGATTTAGGCGCCATTGTGGATACCATGTTAAAACCCTCGGCCCAGTGTGCAGTGGCGGCCAAGAGAGCAAATAGAATGCTAGGTATGATAAGGAAAGGAATGGAAAATAAAACAAAAGATATTATAATGCCTCTATATCGTTCCATGGTGAGACCGCACCTTGAATATTGTGTGCAATTCTGGTCGCCATATCTTAAAAAGGATATAGCGATTTTAGAAAAGGTTCAGAAAAGAGCCACCAAAATGGTAAAGGGGACGGAAGGATGCTCCTATGAAGAAAGGCTAAAAGGTTTAGGGCTCTTTAACCTGGAAAAGAGACGGCTGAGTGGAGATATGATAGAAGTCTATAAATTAATGAACGGAGTGGAACGGGTAAACGTAGATTGATTGTTTACCTTATCAGAATATAGAAAGACTAGGGGACATGCAATGAAGCTACAGGGTAAACTATTTAAGACTAATAAAAGAAAATATTTTTTCACTCAACGTGTAATCAAACTCTGGAATTTGTTACCGGAGGATGTAGTAAAGGCTGTCAGTGTAGCTGGGTTTAAAAAAAGGTTTGGACAAGTTCCTGGAGGAAAGGTCCATAAACCATTATTAAGAAGGGACCCAGGATATCAATGCTTGACCCAGTACAAGCATTGCGGAACCTGTGTCTTTTGGGGAAACTGCTAGGTACGTATGACCTAGATTGGCCACTGTTGGAAACAGGATACTGGGCTTGATGGACCTCGGTCTGACCCAGTATGGCATATCTTATGATCTTATGTTCTTAATGTTCAGCAGGAGAGCCTCTTTCAATTGAAAGCAAGTTCTGCTGAGGGAACATGGGAAGAGGGTGAAGGGGGTTAGATTCAAGCACCGGTGGCGTTGCGGGCTCATTCTACTAGAGCGCAGCTTCAGGTACACATAGATTGTGAGCCCCTTTGGGGACGATGGAATGTATCCAGTACCTGCTTATAGTGATTGTAAACTGCTCTGATGCCCTTCAGCCTGGGTGGTATATCAAGAAATT
This sequence comes from Ichthyophis bannanicus, assembly GCA_033557465.1. Taxonomy (NCBI): domain Eukaryota; kingdom Metazoa; phylum Chordata; class Amphibia; order Gymnophiona; family Ichthyophiidae; genus Ichthyophis; species Ichthyophis bannanicus. The sequence continues at coordinate 856,604,978 of CM066032.1, forward strand.
GGATAAACAAACATAAACATAGTGTTTACTGAAGGTATGCAGGGACGACCATGTCGCCGCCTTACAAATCTCCACAGGCAGAACAAGGCTGTACTCCGCCCAGGAGGCTGCCTGCGCTCTAGTAGAATGAGCCTGCAACCCCACCGGTGCTTGACACCCCTGCAACATATAAGCTGAGACAATAGCTTCTTTGATCCATCTAGAAATAGATGCCTTCGCCGCCGCCTCTCCCTTCCTGGGACCCCCAAATAGCACAAACAGCTGATCCGACCTACGGAAGGACTCGGTGACCGACAAATAACGGCGCAACACTCTCTTTATATCCAAATGACTCAGACCCCGGTCAGTCGCGTGCTCCCCTGACGCCCACAAGACAGGAAGCGAGACCACCTGACTCATATGAAAGGGGGAAGACACCTTAGGCAGAAAGGAAGGCACTGGCCTGATAACCACTTTTTGAGAGGAAAGGCATAGAAAGGGCTCCCTACACGACAGCGCCTGAAGCTCCGAGATGCGTCTAGCTGAACAAATGGCCACCAAAACTACCACCTTAAGAGTCAAATCTTTCACCGTAACCTGTGACAACGGCTCAAACAGAGCGCTACTCAGCGCCCGTATTACCAGATTGAGATCCCACGGCGGAACGGAAATCCGACGTGCCGGACGCAACCTGGCAACCGCCTTAAGGAAATGCCTAACATCGATGTGTGTACCCAGAGCAACGCCTTCTACCTTTCCTCTGTAACAGGCCAAGGCCGCCAGCTGCAGCCGTAAAGAACTGGCGGCTAGCCCCTTATCAAAACCATCCTGTAAAAAAATCTAATACTACCGGCACCGACGCCGTGGCAGCGTGGACTTGATGCCTCGAACACCAGTCCTCGAAAATTTGCCAAACGCGGACATAGGCTAATGAAGTTGAACGTTTACGCGCCTGAAGCAAAGTTGCCACTACAGACTTGGAGTAGCCTTTCTTTTTTAGCTGCGCCCTTTCAATGGCCAAGCCATAAGCGAGAATCTCTCCACCCGCGGCATCAGGAGCGGACCCTGAATCAGCAGCTCCGGAGACAATGGGAGGCACCACGGCTGCCTGTCCAGTAACCTGACAAGGTCGGCATACCACGGTCATCGCGGCCAGTCCGGCAATCAGCAGGACTCTCCCCCGATGCACCTCGATGCGTTGAACCACACAACCGATGAGCGCCCATGGCGGAAAAACGTAGAGAAGACCTGTCGAGGGCCAAGGCCGCATGAGGGCGTCGATGCATTCTGACATGTGCTCTTGTCTTCTGCTGAAGAACCGGCTGACCTTTGCGGACTGGAAAGTGGCCATGAGGTCCATGACTTGCGTTTCCCAACGAAGAACCAGCTGCGCGAAAACCGTGGGATGCAGTTCCCATTCTCCTGCATCCACTTGAACCCTGCTGAGGAAATCCGCCATCACGTTGTCCTTTCCGGCGATGTGCGCCACCGATATCGCTTGCAACCGCGGCTCAATCCATGTGAACAATCTCTGAGATTCTTCTTCCATGGCCGTGCTTCCGGTACCGCCCTGTCGATTTATGTAAGCTACGGTCGCTGCATTGTCGGATAGCACCCGCACCGCTCGCCGTGTTACCTGATTCTCGAAGCTCTGCAGAGCCCGAAATACCGCTCTCAGCTCCAAGTGGTTGATCGACCAACCGCTCTCCTCCAGAGACCAGAGGCCCTGTGCGAAGTCCACTCCGCAATGCGCTCCCCAGCCCGCCAGACTGGCATCCATTAACAGTGGGATCCACTCCGGCTGTTCTAGGGGCATTCCGGCCCGTAGACACGCCGGCCGCATCCACCACTGCAGATCCCGACGGACCCGCACCGGGCAAGGAAGCTGTTTTCTCAACGAATCGGACTGATTGGACCATCGGCGAAGAATGGCCCGCTGTAGCAACCTCATATGAAACCTGGCCCACGAAACTACTTCCAACGTCGCCGCCATTGTCCCCAGCACCTGAAGGTATTTCCAAGCCGACGGTGCTGCGAGCTGGCGGAAGTCCCGTACCAAAATCCATAGCGCTCGTGCTCGCCGCTCCGTCAGGAACACCAAACCTTTCTGGGTATTGAACTGCACTCCTAAGTATTCGAGAACCTGTGTCGGCACTAGGTGACTCTTGACCGGGTTGACAACCCAGCCTAGTGACTGCAGAAGAGCTACTACCTTTCCCGTAGCTACCTCGCTCTCGGCTCGGGACTTTGCTCGAATCAACCAATCGTCCAGATACGGATGGACTAAGACTCCTTCTTTCCGCAACGCCGCTGCCGCCACCACCACCACCATTATCTTGGTGAAGACGCGCGGTGCCGTAGCCAACCCGAAGGGCAGCGCCTGAAACTGGAAATACCCCCAAGTAAGAGCGAAACGCAGGAATTTCTGATGGGACGCTCTGATGGGGATATGGAGATAAGCCTCCAAAAGATCGAGAGACATCAGAAACTCTCCTTGCCGCACTGCGACACTAACTGACCGTAGTGTCTCCATACGAAAATGAGGCACCCGAAGGAAGCAATTTACACCTTTGAGATCCAGAATGGGACGAAGAGAGCCATCCTTCTTTGGCACCACGAAATAAATAGAGTAACGGCCCATGCCGAATTCCGCTGGCGGAACGGGGACAACCGCTCCCAACTGCAGCAGATGGTCTAGCGTCTGCCGCACCTGAAGCACTTTCTGTGGACCACTGCAGGGAGAGCGTACGAACGAGTCCAATAGTGGCCTCACGAGATCCAAGGCATAACCATCGCGTATGATCTTCAAGACCCACTGGTCGGACGTAATGTGGGTCCAGGCAGAAAGAAACCCCCGAAGCCAACCTCCAATCGGTTGAATTTCTGCCTGGACCCGCCACCCTTCATTGTGGCTTTCGCGGGGCCGCCGCAGCTGCTGAAGCGAAACCTCTAGTTGCACCGCAGAATCCTCGAAACCCCTAGGCTCTAGAAGCAAACCGTCCTCTCTGGAAACCAGCAAAGCGAGGCGATCGAAACCTCCGAAAATCACAAAACTGTCCGCGAAAAGCCGAAGAAGATTTACCCCATCTGGGCTTGTCCTCTGGCCACCTGCCTCCTTTGGACTCTCCCAAATCCTTAACCAACTTATCAAGGTCCTCACCAAACAACAGCTTCCCCTTAAATGGGAGTTTGCCGAGCCGCGACTTGGAAGATCCATCCGCCAACCAATTTTTTAGCTAGAGGGATCTACGTGCCGTACTAGAGAGGCCATACTATTTGACAAGGATCTGATGAGGTCGTAGTGCACATCCGCAAGATACGCGGAACCAGACTCAAGTCGCTGAAGCTCCTGCACTTCATCGAGCTCCAAGGACGCTGACTGCCGTAGACGTTGCACCCAGCGGAGACAGGCCCGGGCCACCCAGGCTCCACAAATGGAGGCCTGCAACGCCACTGCATCCACCTCAAAGGATTGTTTCAACAAACCATCCATTTTCCTATCCTGTGCCTCCTTCAAGGCCGCACTGCCTTCCACCGGGATCGTGGTCTTCTTAGTGACCGCTGAGACTGCAGCATCAACCTTCGGGGAACGGAACCTCTCCCTATCCTTATCTGCTAGGGGATACAGCTTATTCATGAGCCTTACCCCCTTGAGTCCGGATTCAGGAGTATCCCACGCTGTCTGAATCATCTGATCTATCATTTTATGAATAGGGAAGACTACCTGTGTCTGACGCACCGCCTGAATAATGGGATCCGCGCCGTCCTCATCTTCGACCGGTTGCTCAGCAGTCAGTCTGAGCATCTGAAGGGCCTCCGTAATAAAGGCCAGCAACTCATCCCTTCAAAACACCCGTATGATTCTTGCCTGATCCTCAGGCTCAGGAATTTCCCCTTCCTCTAAGTCATCCATCTCCGCGTCTATGTCAAACTCAGTCTCCTCTCCTTCCTGCCAGTCCGCCTCAGAAGGGAAAGGATCAGTCGGACACGGTCTCCTGGGTGCTTTCAACCCCAAAGATTCATGCTCCGCGAAATCAGTCTGCGCACTCGAGGGAAGGGATAGGCAGGGACCCTGCTGCAAGCCCCTGCCGCCTGCGACAAAACGCCTGATGCATCAGCAACACAAAGTCTGGAGAAAAGTTGTCCATCTGCAACGCGCTCCCGACATCCGACTGCACGGCAGCAGCTCCAGATCTGACCTCAGGAGCCGAAGCGGGGGGGAACCGGACCGGACTCTGCCCCCTCTCTTGCCGCAATCACTCCCTGGGAAATAGAAGCCAGGGAACTCTCCATCTGCTGTTCCATACTAAGGGACACTGAAGCACAGCGATGACAGATGCCTGTCTGTGCTAGTACCCCTACGAGTGCCACAGATGACACACTGCGCACCAACTGACATGAACTCAGATGGAGAGGGGCCCCAGGATCCCCGGGCTCCAGCAATCAAAGGCTCCTAAGGAAGAAGCTCCCTCCCAGCCCTTCCAGGGAGCCCCAGGCTTGCAATTAATGCTATCTTATTGGCTGCCACTTTCTCCCTTTTTTAAAAAATTTTTTATTCGATCTTGCGGTACCTAACCATGCTGTCTGAGCCAACCTGAGGACGACAAACCCCCCATTGAGCCCCTACAAGCGCCTAGAAAACCGGACTGCAAAGAAACAAAAAACTAAAGCACTAAAACCGCGCAAACAAGAAAAAAACGGTAAAGAAAAACATTAAGGCGAGAAATCAATAAATGCTACGAAATGCAATGAAATACCTTGCTGGGTGATCACACACCGCGGTCCGGTGGAAACTGCAGCACCGGAGCCCGCGCTGAGACCCTTGTAAGTAGGAAAGCTGTGTGAACCGCGTGCCCAAAATGGCCGCGGTCTCACACTTAATTTTGACGTGCTGGTAATTTCGGTCTCCCAGAGCAGAATGGGCCGCCGACACGGATGCCGGCACTCTGCCCACTCCGAACAAGCTCCTGAAGGTCCAAGGCACCGGAAGCTAGCGAGAGAGCCACGACCGCTAAAACCGCAACTGGCTCTGCCTCCCAGCCCCTGGAACGAAGAAGGAAGCTGACCCGAAGTCGCGCGCTGCAGCACAGCCGTGACCGGGTCGCCGGAGTACCGATTAAAGGGCTCTGCCCCGATCGGTCCTGGGCTCAGAGAACTTTATTTCCAACTAGTCTCACCTCAATCCGTTTGTGGCTTGATAGGAGAGGGAACCTCCAAAGGTATCCCGACTCCGTTAACTGCCGGTTTGGTTTTGCCTTTTTTTTTTTTAAAGCAATAGCCCACTAAGAAACATAGGAAGTTCCCTTGAAATTAAGTAAACCAATGGCAGGATCACATGAAAGTTTGAAAGATCTAACTAGCTAGCTTGCTCCTTATCTGTTTCTCTAGTGAGCCCAGCACCTAGGCTCACTACGTCCTCCTGCTGCATGGAGACTGGACACACGGGGACTGAAGAGGAATGCTAGCACGCTACTTCCAGTGATGCCAAGATTTGATTGGTCCAGTCTCCAAGCTGCAGGAGGAGGTGCACTACCCAGAGGTGGAGGACTAAACTGGAGGAACGATAAGGAAATTGCCATTTTCAATAATATATTATTCAGATCCTCCAGAGACTACACATTCAGCTAAGACTTTCAAACATCATTGCTTGCCTTTTGATAAAACTTTACCTGTTGCATATAGGTTTTAGGGATCTTCAGCCTGCCTGTGTTCCTTGCATAGCCTTTAAATCAGATATCTGAGCATGCCCTCAGTTCATAGACGGCCTACTGGCCAGGGACACTTAAGTTCCACAGGACTGGAGAAGGGCTGATGTGGTACCTCTCCACAAAAGTGGTAATAGGGAAGAAGTGACAAACTATAGGCCAGTAAGCCTTACCTCGATGGTGGGAAAAGTAATGGAGGGCTCCTGAAAGAGAGAATCGTGGACTTCCTCGAAACCAATAGGTTGCATGATCCGAGGCAACATGGCTTTACCAAAGAATGATCTTGAAAACCTAAATATGTACACTCTGGAGGACAGGAGGGACAGGGGAGATATGATTCAGACCTTTAAATACCTTAGAGTATTAATGGACAAACAAACCTCTTCCAAAGACGGGGAAGCTGTAAAACTAGAGGACATAACATGAAGCTGCAAGGGGGTAAACTGAAAGGCAATGTCAGGAAATACTTTTTCACGGAAAGGGTGGTGGATGCTTGGAATGCCCTCCCGATGGACATGGTGCCAGAATGCAAAATGGCATGGGACAGACATAGTGAATCCCTTTAAAGCAACAAGATAAAATCTAAATAAGCATAACTATCTCTTATATCTGAACAAATAGGGGTGATCTACATGGAGCAGTGGGTACACCCCTAAACAAAGGCATGGGGAGAGGTGATCTGCCAAAGCGGCAAGTGCACCTACTCTTGCCACCTTGCTGGGCAGACTAGATAGATCATACTGGTCTTTATCTGCCGTCATATACTATATTAAGAATGAAATCTTTTACAGAAAATAGAATGGCAACAAAAGAAGTTAGGAATAAACAGAAAAAACAATTCAACCATTCCCAGCTCAGCCCACAAACAGGAGAGGAACTCTCCAAAAGCACTATGTATCAAAATTCAGTAGAAATATAAGATCTAGTATTCAGGATAATGTAAAGTTTGCTATCAGCTGGCATTGTGATCTAAACTCTCACCCAACATTGCTACTGCATCTTGAGGAAATTTATTAAAAATAAAAACTCTCAAATGTAAGGGAAGATAGATAATAATGTTGAATGTCTCCCTACAAAGATCAGGTTTACACTAAATTCACTGCCTCCAAAACAAAGTTCCATAATGAAAAAATAGACGCATAACAGAATTTTTCAGCACTCTCAAAACAGATTCCCACCCCCATGGGCCATGAGAAATGGCTCCGCAGCATTCAATCCCAACCAGTTTAACATTTTGGGCATGTTCATTAAAGTGCGCTATCTGGGTAGTGCTTGTTTTTGGTACTGTGCTAAAGAACTGCGTGGAGCCTGGCATTAAAAAAAAAACAATGCTACCCTGGCAGCACACATCTGAGTGGTGCCTGGACATTCCCTCTATGGTAACACTACTGTGGGTCTTCACAGCCCACGTTCCCAGCGCTTGGCAAGGAGCAACAACTATCAGCACAATAGGCAGTGGTGGTTGCTCCCAGTGATGGTATTAAGGCTGTGAGCTATGCTAAATTCAGGGAAACAGCTGTCTCCGCTGAATTTAGCACAAGTCACTAGTAATGAGGCCCAAACCCACGTTAGTAGTGTGGGGCTTAGTAAATATGGCCCTTGCACAATTACTCTAGTGAAGGGATTCTCACCCTCACTTGGTTTGCTGCTGGTGGTGCTGTGAAGTCTTGTGTGCATCAGTGATGCTGAGGCCTAAGCTATCAGTAGCTTAACTACTGGCAGGGTCTCCCAAGATGGATAGCTGTCAGCTGAGGTGCCAGACCAAGACAAACCACCCATTTCGAAAGCAGCAGAATGGGATGGTGTTGGCGGCGGAGGATCACATTTCTGTGACAGCACTAAACTTAAATTGCGCGGAAAAAGGCTTAGCAATCTACTTCCGTATCTCGCCACGAAAAACCAATGGACAGTGACAACAAAACAAACTGCACTACAGTGCTGGAAGAGGAGACCCCTCGGATCGGAAGGCCACAAAAATTGGGACATGTTCATTCTAAATGAGCACAAAACTGAGCTATTTTTAGCCTGCACACCTCTAGAAAACACTAAGTAGGAGCTGAGCGGGACAAATGCAGACATCTGCCGTATATAAAAAAAGCCACTGGCAATCAGATAATTCCCCACTGGTCTTATGATAACTTTATTATTAATTTAAAGGGAAGCATTAGTTTCAAAGAAATCCTAACTTAAAAAGAATAGCCTTGGCATTACTTTGCTTCACATGCAGGTGGTTATTATAAAATATGTTTATTGTTTTAGCACCAGAATTTCAAATTGTACTGACATATAAAACAATGCCAAACATACGATGCCACGATTTCCTGGTAGACATCATAATGCAAGTGAAAACATTTAGGTCAATACCCAGTGGGAAGAAATGGCTATTGGTGTCAACAAGTCTTACAGCAGATGATGCACGAACAAGTCGTTAAAATGTGTTTCAGGCAATAGCTGTGAAACACATTTTCACATTTTGCATTTTTGTATTGTCACTGGTAGGATTCAGAAAATCTTTCTCAAGCAAGTGCATTTTCAGTACTGGCAAGGAAGACTGGGCATAGCCCAGAGGAGACAGCTTTTTCAACCAGATCAGTGTTCAGTGGCAGTGGTGGCGGCATTAACCATTTGGGGCCTGGAAAGCAGCAGCAGGGTCATGGGGAAGATAATGGAGTGTGTTAAGACTACAAGGGCCTGGGGAAAGAATGATGCATTGGATAGGAGTGAGAGGAATGAAAGAGCTGGGGGCTATTTATTTATTTGGCTATTCTTTTATATCGCTCTTCCACAGGTCAGAGCGGTTTACAATTAACAACTGAGTTTTCACAATGACCAGGATACCATACAACTTGGACCACTTAACATAGTGAGAATGTTTCACATAGCTTCATACATCATCCTACTCCTTGCCAGCCACACCATCATTCAATCCTCAGGTCTTATCACAATGTCATTCATCCCTATTATACTTCACTCTTATGACAATAGACTCTAGCCCATCATACTCAAAGCCAGAACAAGGAACACTCACAACCTAATCAACGTTAATCAATGTACAACCCTCCCATGCCCCCCCCCCCCCAAGAATAGCATTCCACCCCCTACCCAGCTGCTCAGATGTGCCCTAATAAACATCAGGTCAGTCCACAACAAAATTCCCATAGTTACGGACTACATAAAAAAAAAACACAGACATTATCTGCATAATGGAATCATGGCTCGAGGAAATGTCATTTTAAAACAGCTTGCCATCCCTTCGTACCAGCTTTTCTACCAAGTCAAGATCACATAGAAGAGGAGGAGGAGTAATCATTATAGTTAGAAAAGACCTCCACTTCAAAGCTGTTACATCATCCTTTCAAGGCATTCTAGATATTATCTCTAACACCAATTCCTACTTATTATGCCTCACATACAGATCTCCATTAACAGGGCCCACTGACATCTCACCACTCAAAGAAGCATGCTCGGAGCACCAGGAAAACAAAAGGTTCACCCTCCTGGCTAACAAATCTTCCCTTCTTACCAAGGAGCCAGACCATTCCCTTCCTCAAAGCACTTGAAGCACTACAGCTCAACCAGATATAATCACAGGACCAATGCACAGCAAAGGGTGAACCCTTGACCTAAATTTTCACTTCATCCACGTGGCCACATCGAGAACTTTCCCACAAGACTCATATCACATCTGTGCTCTGGTCAGACCACAACCTAATCACTTTTTTCCTTCCGTACATACCTAAAGCATCCACCCTCAAAATGCCTTCTGCCAACTCACAGAGATTCAGGGCCTTTGATAAAAAGACACCTTCACTAATACGATCCCACCTCCTCCTCCAAATGTTTCTTGTATAAAACTTACAGATGGCTACATCTGTCTGCTGGTATTTTCTATCATGCATCAACTGCAATTTGTTCCAGTTCATGAATGTTTCCAGGATTCCTTTTTAGCAATGGCAGATTTCAGCTCTTTCCAAAGGTTCTCAATTAGATTGAGATCAGGACTCATTACTGACCAGTTTAAAACAGTTCATTTTTTCCTTCTTAACCATTCTTTTGTACTTTTGGATGTATGTTTTGGGTCAGTGTCCTGCTGGAGGACCCATGACCTTTGACCCAGACCTAGCTTTCTCAGACTAGGTAGCACATTTCTCCCCAAAATACCTTGGTAGTCCTCTGGCTTCATGTTCCTTTAATATGTTCCAGGTCTCCAGTTCCTGAGGCAGCAAAACAGCCCCACAACATTATGGAACCTCCATTGTATTTAACTACAGGAAGGGTGTTTTTTCCTTACAAGTTTCATTTCTTTGTCTATCTCTAATCTGCATTGCCAAAGAGCTCAAGTTTGGTTTCATCTGCCACAGACCGTTTTCCCAGAAGGATTGTGGTTTCTCAAGGTGGATTCGGGCAGAGATCAGGCGTGCCTTTTTATGTCTGTCTTTGAGCAGTGGACTAAGCCTTGGTCTTTGCCCATGAAGTCCTTTGTTTAGTGCACGGCATATGCTGTGGGTTGAAACCACCACTCCAGATTCCGTTGAGGCTAGCCTTAAGCTCTTTGGATGTTGTACATTGTGTTTTTCCAACAATGCACGCTAACCTTCAAAGGCTTCTTGGATTAATTTTCCTTCTTCCACCATGTCTTTGGAGACTCTTGACAGTTCCTGAAGCAGAAAACTTCTTAACAACATTGTGAATTATAAACACAGGAATCCCAAGCTCTTTGGAGATGGCCTTCTACCCCTTTTAAGTTTGATGGTTGGTGATAATGGCTTTTCTGGCGGTCTCAGACAGCTTTCTTGTCGTCATCATTGTGAAAATGAAACAGGAAATAAATGTGGTCTTGTTATACATTAAAACTTCTTTCATTGGTTGATTCAAGTCATGTGAGTACTGACAATTGATCACAGGTGCATCTAATTGTACTGCAATGGGAATATGGTTCTTCTCATTCAAACTGATTTGAATTATTTATAACGGTGCAAATAATCATGTGCTAGCAATGTCCCAGTTTTTAAACTATTTCCTACTATTTCCTTTTATAATTGGTCGTGTTTTATTTGATTCTTTTAAATGTCAAATATGTGTGCATATGTAGTCCAAAACCATTTCACTGGACATTTTTTTTTAAGATATTGGACATTAATGGGTTGAACTGCAAGGGTACCAATAATAATTAGTACAACTAATCATTAATCAAAGGAACTTGCCATACACGGTCACAAAGGTCCATCGAGGCTAGTATTTTGCTTTTAACAGTAACCAATGAAGATAACGAGTACCTGGAATATCCCAAAAGTAGCTTGATTTCAAGCCACAGGTCTATTTTAATAATGATTTATGGACTTTTCCTCCAGGAATTTGTCCAAATCTTTTTTAAATCTATCTACACCAACTGCTTTTACCACATTCTCCGGCAACAAATTCCAAAACAATTGTGTGTTCAGAGAAATTATTTTCTCTTATTTGTTTTAACTGTACTTCATAGTATATCCCCTAGTCTTTGCACTTTTTGAAAGAGTAAAAAATCAATTTGCGTTTACCCATTCCACTCCACTCAGATTTTATATATCTTCTCCTCCTTCATCCATCTCTTCTCCAAGCTAAAGAGCCTTAACCTCTTCAGCCTTTCCTCATAGAAGAGTTATTTCACTCCGTTTATCATTTTGGTTGCCTTCTTTGTATCTTTTCTAATGCTGCTCTATTTGTTTGTTTTGAGATGAGGTAACCAGAATTTCACACAATACTCTAGGTGCAGTTGCGCCATGAAGTGTTACAGAGACAATATGATATTCTTAGTTTTATTTTTTGCTCCTTCCCTAATAACTCTTACGATTTTGTTTGCTCTTTTTTTGGCCATCATTGCTGCAAACCAGGAAGATTTTAATGTATTGTAGCCCATGATGATGCCTGAATCCTTTTCCTGGGCGACGACTCCAAGTGGGCGATCTAGCGCCATGTGTACCTATGATTTGGGTTATTTGTTCCTACCTGCACCACTTTGAATTTATCCACATTATTTATTTATTTACATTCTCTTATGTACCGCGCTATTCTGCATCAGTGCGGTTTACATTGAACAAACTGAAATTACATTGAACAGGGCATTATAACTTGGAGATAACTATTTTACAGGGAACATTACATTTCATCTGCCTTTTGGATGCCTATTCTTGCAAGGTCCTCCTACAATTTCTCACAATCCGCATGCAGTTTAACAACTTTGACTAATGCGGTGTCATCTGCATATTTGATCACCTCATTCGTTCCCACTTCCAGGTCTGAATTTAGATAATCTATTTTGTCTTAATATTTCATCATGATACATAACACATATGGGCTGGTTTGAGAGATTTTTTTTTTATTTAACGGGTTTTTTTATACCACTTTACCTCCACTGCGTTAGAAAAAATCCAAGTTAAGTGATTTACCCAAGGCCACAAGAAGTGCTAGTGGGATATCTAGCTGTATCACATAATATATTCATATTATTACTTGAACACAGGGTTCTTGCTGCCCCCACCGCACACCATCACCTTACTGCCCCGACATCCAGCCTCTCACCTGGAATTGATGGGCAACACAGCAATCACCTCTTTGAAGCAGCAGCAGGCCTTAAAGTGCATGTGGCACTCATGGCCTGCCACTCCTGCCCCCTTCGACTTACTGTCTGAGGAGGCTGGAGTGACAGGACATAAGTGCATGTGCTTTAAAAGCCTGTCGCGGCTTCAAAGAGGTGATCGCCTTGCTACCCATCAACCCTAAATAAGAGGCTGGATGTCGGGGGAAGTGTAGCGATGGCACACAGTGGGAGCATCACATCAGACCTGCCTAGGGCTGAGCCACCTCTCAAGAGAGATGGCGATCACCGTGCCATCCACCAGGGTCTACCGCCCTAGTATACGGGCCAGCCCTGCTTGAACATCACTACTGTATCTTGTCAAAAGCCCACATGCTAACTGTAGTGAGACTGCTAGTCATGACTTTAGCTAGGAACACATTCTGCCAGGTTTGCCAGTCAAATCTCAGCAAAACTACATTTACTGTGCGTAATCACCTAAAACAAAGTAAGTCAAGGACGTCCAAGTTACTCATAAAAGCATGGCTTTCAGTACTGTTCTAGCCGCAGGGAAAATCAATCACAATAATAAGAAGTCTTACAGTGGATTCTGAAGCCTGGGCATAAATCCAAGCTTTGGTGCACTCATTTAGCTCAGAATGCACCCAGCTTGCTCGCCTCTTGCTAGCAGCAATGGGTCCAGTCAAAGAGCTTACACCAAGCCCAATTCCAGAAAGCACTGTTCCCTTAATGTTTCTTAGCTACTTATTCATTTTGTTTTATTTGTAACTAACACTGTGATGCCCCTATCAATTTTGTTTACAGAAGCGTTTGATATTTTTCTTGCTAGCACTGCTTTCTAATCATTACAGGACTGGTTTTTCAAGTTATATGACCATGGTGACACAGTTTGTAGAGCGGAATTAAACATGTTTGCAATATGTTTTTAAGATCGTTATATAAAATAAATCATTGCTAAAACATAAGATATGCCATACTGGGTCAGACCAAGGTCCATCAAGCCCAGTATCCTGTTTCCAACAGTGGCCAATAGAGGTCATAAGTACCTAGCAGTCTCCCCAAAAGACACAGGCTCCTCAATGCTTGTACTGGGGCAAGCAGTGGATATCCTCAAAATCACCCCCATATTTGCTTTAAGAAAGATTCAATTCACCAAATCTAATTCACTACAATCTAGAATGTGTTAAAGTGGGGAAAGGCTCATGGAATTCTTTCCAACGTGTGTGTGTGTATTTATATCTGTTGCTTGTTTGCTTACCTGTTGGGAACAGTGAATGAGGATGTGCATGTAAGCATCTTTCAGGTCTAGAGATGCCTTCCATGCACCCTGGTTTAGTAAAGGAAGTATGGTGCCCAACGGAGTTCAGCTTGAACTTCTCACTTAACAAGCTGATTCAACTAGGTCGTTGAGAATGGACCACAGATCCCCTGACTTTTTGGAAATGAGAAACTAGAGGGAGTAGAAGCCCTGGTTTATCTCTTAAAGTGTTCCTTGTTCTATCACATAGGCCTGAATGGAGTGTCTGAAGATCTTGTTGCAGGATAGTATAAGATTCCACCAAACGTTAGGAAGGATGAGGTTGTTGCAGAGCACGAAATGGAGGGGTCTGCTGCAAATTTATGCTGTAACCCAACTATATAATCTTGAAGACCCAGGTGTCTGTTGTGATGGGTATCTACTGATGTTAAAAGAGAGTATTAGATACCTTGGCATTTACATTAGTAACAAGATAGAAGCATTATATAAACTGAATTATCATAAACTATTTGGGCAGATAGAGAGCTGGTTGGATGGTTGGGGGGGCTGGGATATTTGCATTGGTTTGGATGGATTGCTACTATAAAGATGATGCTGTTACCAAGATTCCTATTTCTCTTCCAGACGTTACCAATTAAAATACCACCTAATCAGTTAAAAAGGTTACAAAGAATCGTTAACTGTTTTATTTGGCAAAATAGACGAGGGAGAGTAGCTATAGCCATAATGCAAACAGCTAAAGGAGAGGGAGGGGGTTAGGGGTGCCTAACTTAAGGAAGTATTATAAGGCAGCATAATTAAAAACGATTTATGAGTGGCATCGAGGAACACAGAAACAATGGGTTCAAATGGAGGAAGTTTTTTTAAGGGGAGAAAGTCTAACTAAAGTAGTTTAGAGAGGAAGTCTTAGTTTTGAAACTAAAAATCAAAATCCTCTATTAGTGCATGGTTTACAAGTTTGGAAACAAAATAGAAAACGATTAATACAAAATAAAAAGTACACACAGGGTATGCCCTTGGAAGCCTGTTTTGAAAGCGGACAAGGACCAGGGAAGCACATTTTGCATAGATGGGAACAGGCGGGGCTAAAATATATTTCACAAATAGTGAATAAGGAGGGCATTATTGAGTTTGAAAGTATTAAGGATCTATATAGATTAGGGGATGGAGATTACTATGTATATCTACAAGTGAACCACTTTTTGAAGTATCCGAAGGTGTGGCATGATCTCTGGGAAAATAGGGGGTGGTTTGAAGTGTTGTGTATAGGAAATTTAGGGCAAAAAGGAGTCTTGTCCAGAATTAATAAAGGCTTAATGGAGGGTGGGTATAGCAAATTGGGATACATGATAAAATGGGAAGAAGATTTTGGGGTGAGTTGGTCTGAGGAGGAATGGGACAAGATAATCCAGACGGTGGCAAGTATATCCATAGCCACAAGGGTAAAAGAGAACGCTTATAAAATGTTGTTCAGGTGGTATTGGACTCCAGTATGTAAAAAAAGAGCTGGACGGGGACTTAATGATCAATGTTTGAGGGGATGTCATGAGAAAGGGGATTGGTTGCATATGTGGTGGACGTGTAAGTGGATAGAAGCCTATTGGATTGAGATTTTGGAGTTGATTTATAACATGACAGGATATCGAATACAAAGAAAACCAGAGACTTGCTTATTACATCAATTAGAGGAAGACATTCCAAAGAGGATTAGTGGAGTGATTCATCACTGTATAGTAGCTACCAGAAGTAAAATAGCACAGCACTGGCAGGGGGAGACCATGCCACAACCGTCAGGATTTGTGAGAAGAGTGGCAGAGATGTGTTTGATGCATAGATTGACAGAGATGTGACGGGGGATAGGGGGAAAAGTTGAGGAACAATGGAAGAGTGCGCGTAAGTGGTTGGAAAAATGGAAGGATGAGAGAGTGGGAGCGATAGAGAAAAAGGCGAGAGGGACTTTAAATAAAAATTAACAGGTAGGCCTTATGGTGATTGGGTGAAAGGGGAGAGGATAATAATTCAGGAATGAATGAGCGGGGAATGAACGTATAGATAACGAGTGGAAGATGAGTGGGGGAGGAAGGGGGAGGGGGAGGTGGGAAAGGGGATGTTATAAAGAAAATAGGTTATATAAATGTTAACATTTATGTAAATGTTAAGTGAAGATTGTAGTGATGTGTAATTTATTTATTTATTTATTTATTTATTTATTTATTTAACAGTATTTCTAAACCGCCTTATCTTAATAATCAAGGTGGTATCACAGCAAGCAATCAGGTAAAGTGTGTGTGTTGTACATGCAGTGAGGATAAAACTTAGTTGTGTGAGGGATGTGTTGGGTGCTTGATTTGTTTGAGCTATATACAGGGTGGGCTATTTACAGTGGTGCTAGAATCATATTTTATATATATTCAGTTGTTTGGGAGGATTGGAGTGCTGTTATCCATTCTCTTAGGTTATGTGATGTGACCATAGTGCTCTATGAACAGCATGGTTTTCAGTTGTTTTCTGAAGTCTTTGAGGTCTGGAGTTGCCCTTAGATCGTGGCTGTAGATTTTGACAATCTATCTAAGGTGATATTGTCAGCATCTCTCTCATTAGCCTTTTCCTGCCAATTCTTGCCAAAGAGGTTTTCTCCTGTGCAAGGGATGTTGCCTAATTTATCCTGTACCCAAATCTCCAAGTCTGATGCCTGAAGCCAGGCAATCCATCGTGCACCAATGGCAATAGCAGAGGTTCTGCTGATGCCTTCAAAGCAGTCAAAGGCTGCACGATTCACAAACTTGGAGACATCTTGAGCATGCCTGACAAGCGTAAGGAAGTCTTGTCTGTCATCTGGGAGAAGTGGGCTCATAAGCTCCAAATCTCCTGTGACCTCCTTGAGGAACATTCCCATATATAAAATATATGAGCTGATCCTAGCTGAAAGCATGGAAGCCTGAAAAGTTTGACATCCAAAAACATCAAGAGTCCTGCATTCACGACCTGGAGGATTGGATGCATGTCTCTTTGCACTTTTCATCCTACCCATAGCTGACTCCACTACCATTGAATGGTGTGGCAGCTGAGTCTTTTGAAATCCAGGACATGGTGGAACTCGATACATGGTATCAAGCCTCCTAGAATGAGGAGATGTGGTCAAAGATGTCTCCCACATTCTGAGCATCAAATCATGAAAAATTTCATGAATGGGCAGAGTGGCTGCCTCCTTTGGACCCTTAGGATATTGGAGAATTTCCATTTCCTTTGCTCTAGATTCCTTTTCAGGAGCTACCATGATTGAAAGGCCTTTGGCAACATCACAAATAAAATCCTGAAAAGACATGTCCTCCGGAGGCAACATTCTGCGTTGGGGAGAAGAAGAGTCTTCCGGGAGAAAAACTCTGGTACCGGCAGAATTATCAGAGTCATCGGAATCGGAGGATTCGAAGTATCACGATGTTCATGTAAGGCACGGTCCCGGTATTGATAGAAGTCGATACCGAGTTGATGCGATACCAGTCTTTCGATGCCAGGCAAAGATGGCATGGGAAGAATTCTCACTGGGGCCAGTACCATCTGTGCCAGTACCGGCATCGATACTGGTGCCGGTGCCCATTGAACCATTGGTGTCAATGGTACCGCAGCTGTAAGGAGAGCTGCAATACTGCACTCAATAGCGAGGAATCTCTGGTCTATCGACGCTGCCGATGCCTGGGTATCGGTACCGGTTAAGGCGGCCAGGATCCCTGAGCATGGCACCAGTAGTTCTGTCGAGGCCGAGGCCTCGAGAACATCCTGGAACCCCGTTGATGCTTTGGAGGCCGAAGCCTCCCGCCGGGGCTGTTTTGCCGGTGTGGTTCCCTCAAGGGCAATGCCAATGGCCTCTCGATGCTTTGCAGGAGAGCTACCCTTTGAGGACTGGCTTTTATGTTTAGTTACCTGAGATCCATGGGAGGAAGAGGCGGCTCTTGAAGACGTTGATGCAATGGACCTGGCATCCGAAGAAAAGAGGGTACTGAGCTTTGCAGCCCAATTCTGTCTTCCTCTTTTAGTCATTCACATACAAGAGAGACACTCAGATGGAGAATGGTCAGGGCCTAAACATTTAAGACACCAGTCATGGGTGTCGGTGACGGAAATGGTACCGCCACACTTAGTGCATTTTTTAAAACCACTAGCTGGTTTTTCCATTTTTAAGGAAAAATGAGGGCCTAGTGCCGAAAATGGTGCCTAGCACCGAAAAATAAAAGTTTCTGAAGAGAAATAATTCAGAATTATTTTTTTTTAAAAGAAGAAAAGAAATGAACCGGCGGTAGCAGTAGGCGTTGTGCGGAGGCAAACCCGACCCCAAGAAAACAAGATTAAAGAGGAAATCTTCTGCGGTGACAGGGTATGTGTCCTGTAGGCTCCACGGAAAACGAAGAACTGAAGAAGGACAGTTGGAAAGGCGGGAAGGCAGCACGCATGTGCTGAGGGATGCTCCCAAAAGCGTTCCTATTGGATGCTGGGGAGCGTTCCAGCGCAGGCTCCGTCGGTACCAACGATACCCATATGTGAAGACTACATTCCTGCTTGTTCCTGGAAATAAGTGTATCCAGATAAGTCCCCAAACTTACTAATCTTTTCCAGGAATAAAAGAAACTCCGGGCAACACATAAATGAGTGTGTCTTCCACATATAGGAATAATGCATGTCTCTGCCCCCTATTGTTACACCAATACCACTGACCATCTCATGCAATCTACACACAAGAGGCTCGATAAACAAGGAAAATATGAGGCTCTAAGGTAGTCTAATGCTTTGCATTTAAGATTTAATGTGAAGAAGTGCAGTATTATGTACCTGGGATGCAGAAATCCAAAGGAATTGTATGTGATAGGAGGTGAGAGGTTGGTGTGCACGGACCAAGAGAAGGACCCTGCAGTGATTATTTCTGAGGATCTCAAGATGGCGAAACAGTGTGACAAGGTGGTGGCCAAAGCCAGAAGGATGCTGGGTTGCATACAGAGGCATTAACAGCAGAAAGAAGCTACTAGTGCCACAATACAGGTTGCTGGGAGGTCTCACATGGTCTCCAAAACTGAACACAATTTTCCAAATCTCGCAAAGGATATAAAAAGACTGGAAATGGTACAGAGGAAGGCGACCAAAATGATTTGAAACCTGCACCAGAAGACATATGAGAAGAGACTTGAAGATCTAAATATGTATACGCTAGAGGAGGGGCAGGGGAGATAAGATACAGACCTTTAAATACTTAAGGAATATTAATGAACAAACTAACCTTTTTCAAAAAATGGGGAAGCTGTAAAACTAGAGGCATAATATAAAGCTGCAAGGGGATAAACTGAAAGGCAACATCAGGAAATACTTTTCCACTGAAAGGGTGGAGGATACTTGGAATGCCCTCCAGGTGAAAGTGATGGGAGCAAATACAGTGACCAAATTCAAAATGGCATGGGACAGACAGCATAGTTACTCACCTGTAACAGGTGATCTCCGGGAACAGCAGGAATTTAGTCTTCACATGTGGGTATTGTCAATAACGACGGAGCCCGCGCGGGAACGCTCCCCAGCATCCAATAGGAAAGCTTTTGGGAGCATCCCACAGCGCCTGCGTGCTGCCTTCCCACCTCTCCAGTTGAGTTTATAGCTGAGACAAAAGAGAGAGGGAGAGAGAGAAACAGAGATCGAGAGAGAGATACAACTCTAGTCCCACAGGTACTCCTTGTGGTCTTGGGCAAGCCACTTAACCCTCCATTGCCCATGTTCCCTGTAAAATAGTTATCTCCAAGTTATAATGCCCTGTTCAATGTAACTTCAGTTTGTTCAATGTAAACCGCACTGATGCAGAATAGCGCGGTATATAAGAGAATGGAAATAAATAAAAAAATAAATAAATAAACTCCTAGGGAAGGTTGGCGGGTTGTGAATACTAAATTCCTGCTGTTCCCGGAGATCACCTGTTACAGGTGAGTAACTACGCTATCTCCAGGAACAAGCAGGAATGTAGTCTTCACAAATGGGGACTCCCTAGCTGCAGATGCTAGGGAGATGACCCCAGTAAGTTGTCAGCCCTGCGAAAGGGCCCCACTTCCCCCCATGGATCTCTGGCATCTTACCAGGGACGGTGGGTAGGAGTTGATTAAGTCTGAAAAAGGTGTTGAAGAACAGCTTGGCCAAAAAAGGCATCCCAGTGGGAGTCCTTGTCAAAGCAGTAGTGGGCTGTGAAGGTATGTACCGAAGCCCAAGTAGCTGCTTGACAGATGTCGTCGATAGACACAGAGTGAAGATGAGCTATTGAGGCTGCCATGGCTCTCACATTGTGAGCGGTGACATGGCCTTCAAGAGGAAGGTTCTTGCTCTCATAGGCAAAGGATATGCACTGTGCTATCCAGTTGGACAGTGTTCTTTTTGGAAACTGGAAGTCCCAAATGATTAGGATCAAAAGCAACAAAGAGTTGAGAAGATTTTCTATGTTGCTGTGTCCTTTGCAAGTAAAAGGCCTAAGCTCTTTTACAGTCCAAGGTATGAAGGTTCCTTTCTGCACTGGAGGCATGAGGCCTCGGAAAGAATACAGGAAGGTAAACCGCTTGGTTTAAATGGAAAGGCGAAACCACCTTTGGCATAAAGTGTGGATGAGTCCTAAGAACTACCTTATCATGGTGGAACCTTGTATAAGGAGGATCAGCCACTAACGCTTGCAATTCACTGATGCGACATGCTGATGTGATTGCAATGAGGAAGATGACTTTCCAGGAAAGGAATTTCAAAGATGTAGTGGCTAATGGTTCAAAGGGCGGTTTCATGAGCTGCCCAAGGACCAGATATTTAAGTCTCATGCCACCGGTGGTGGCTTAATAGGAGGATGTGTTAAAAGGCCTCTCATAAATCTTGCTATGAGAGGACGAGAGGAAATAGGTTGTCCATTTAGAGGCATGTAAGAAGCTGCAATAGCACTAAGATGGACTCTTACTGAATTTGTCTCGAGACCCGCATTTGACAAATGAAGGAGATACTCCAGTATCAATTCCAGAGGTATCACAAGAAGGTTAAGACCCTTCTGCGAGCACCATATGGTAAACCTTTTCCACTTAAAGGCATACGAGCATCTTGTGGAGGGTTTCCTAGAAGCATGAAGGATATCCTTTACCTGTTGGGAAAGGTTAAGATCCTGAAGTTTTAGGCTTTCAGCAACCAGGCCCTGAGATGCAGAGACTGGGGATATGGATGCCACAGCATCCCGTCCTCTTGGGAGAGAAGATCTGGAGCAGATCCCAACTCCAGAGGCGGAGCTTGAGAGAGATCTAGGAGCAAAGGGTACCACTTTGCCGTGGCCAACGTGGAGCTATGAGGATCATATGACCTCTGTCTCTCTGAAGCTTGAATAGGGTTTTGGGGATGAGGGGAATGGGTTGGAAGGCATATAGGAAGTCCTGACCCCCTCCCTTGCCTGACAACATCGAGCCGGAATTCTGGAACAGAACCGGGGAAGTTTGGCATTCAGCAGACTTGCAAAGAGATCTATGTCTGAGGTTCCCCAAATCTGAAATATTTGGGTAACCTGGTCTGCATGGAGAGACCATTCGTGTGGAAGCAGAACTCGACTGAGTTTGTCTGCCCAAGAGTTTTGAATGCCTGGAAGATACACCACAAGGAGCTGAATCTGATGCTCTCTAGCGAGGGCCCATAGTCGCAAAGCTTCATTGCAGAGCGACAGAGAGCCTGTTCCGCCCTGCTTGTTCACATAGAACATGGCTACCTGACTGTCCGTTTGAACTAGGACTGTCTTGTAGCTGAGCTGGGAGTGAAATACTCGAAGAGCAAGGAAGAGTGCTCTGAGTTCCATGAGGATGATGTGAAGACAGGACTCCTGTGGAGTCCAGGTACCCTGGGTAGAGAGATCGTGCAGGTGTGCTCCTCATCCCACCTGTGAAGCATCTGTTGTTTAGGTGGCTTGGGATAGGGGTTGCTGGAAAGGAGACCCCACCAGAAGGTTTGTGGGTGATTGCCACCATTGGAGGGATGAAATAAGACGGTCTGGGTTTGTTATTTTGTCCGACAGGCAACCTGAAGCCTGTATCTACTGAGTGGATAAAGTCCACTGGGCCACTCACATATGGAGGCGAGCATAAGGAACCACATGCACTGTGGAGGCCATGTGGCCTAGCAATTGTAGCATTTCCCGAGCAGTGAGATGAGGTTTGAGCACTGCTTTGGAAGCTAGTTGTACTATGCGAAGACAGCGGGGCTGCGGAAGGAAAGCCCTTGTCTGGTATCCAGATGAGTTCCTATGAACTCTATGGACTGAGTGGGAGCAAGATTGGATTTTGGGAGGTTTATGACCAGTCCCAAATACTGAAGGATTTGCATTGTGCGAGACAGAGCAGAGCTGGCTTCTGGCACTGTAGGGGCTCGAATGAGCCAGTCGTCTAAGTAAGGGAAGATGAATATTCCCAGAGTGCGGAGAAATGCTGCTACCACCGCTGTGTATTTTGTGAAGACTCTTGGCACAGAAGCCAGGCCAAAGGGAAGAACCTTGTATTGGTAGTGCTTTCCCTGAAACAGGAATCTGAGGAATTTCCTGTGATTTGGATGGATGAGAATATGAGTATACGCATCCTTGAGATCTAGAGAACAAAGCCAATCCTGACTTTGAAGGCATGGCAGCAGAATTCCTAGAGACAGTATTTTGTACTTCTCTCAGAACAGATATGTGTTCAATTCTCTGAGGTCTAAAATGGGTCTGTGTCCTCCTGTTTTCTTTGAGATAAGGAAATACGGGGAGTAGAACCCTGTACCCTGATGGGGAATGGGTACTTCCTCTATTGCTTCTTGAGCAAGGAGCATTGTGACTTCTTGACCTAAGAGATTGTTGAGAGAGGTCTGAGAATTGAACTGTCTTATAATTGTAGGAGGGGGCAGGCTGTGAAAATGAAGCTTGTACCCCTCTCGTACAATGGACAGAGTCCAATTTTCTGCTGTTATTTGGTACCATCTGTGGGCAAAATGACATAACCTGCCTGGGATGGTTAAGGGTTCTGGACCCTTCAGGAGCAGGAAGGTGAAGTTCTCTAGAGAGGAGTCAAAGCCCCTGAGGAGGTTGAGCCTGCTGAGCTGGCTGAGATTTTGCAGCTTTGGGCTTCTTTCGTTGTCTAGGTTGTTGCTGCTATCCCTTTTGGGCAGTCTGACCTGGACGGTGTCCCTGTTGGGTATAGGAAGGATAAAACTTATTTTTTTTATTGAAAAATGGTTTCTTAGAGGATCTTTTCTTTGCAGGATCGGCTGTAGATTTGGACAATCTATCCAATGTGATATTGTCAGCATCTATTTCATTAGCCTTCTCCTGCCAATTCTTGCCAAAGAGATTTTCTCCTGTGCAAGGAATGTTTCCTAATTTATCCTGTACCCACATTTCCAAGTCAGATGCCTGAAGCCAGGCGATCCAACGTGTACCAATGGCAATAGCAGAGGTTCTGCTTATGCACTCAAAACAGTCAAAGGCTGCACGATTAACAAATTTGGAAACTCCTGAGCATGTTTGACAAGAGTGAGATAGTCTTGTCTTTTGTCATCAGGAAGAAGGGGGCTGATAAGCTCCAAGTCCCCTGTGACCTCTTTAAGGAACATTCCCATATACAAGATATAGGAACTGATCCCAGCTGAGAGCATGGAAGCTTCAACACCCAAAGGCATCGAGAGTCCTACATTCACGACCTGGAGGATTGGATGCATGTCTCTTTGCACTTTTAATCCTTATCATGGCTGATTACACCACCATTGAATGGTGTGGTAATTGAGTTTTTTGAAAGCCAGGACATGGTGGAACTCGATACATGGTATTGAGTCTTCGAGAATGAGGAGATGTGGTTAAAGGTGTTTCCCACATCCTTAGCATAAGATCATGTAAGATCTCATGAATAGGCAGAGTATCTGCCTCTTTGGGAGCCTTAGGGTACTGGAGGATTTCCAACTCCTTTGCCCTAGGCTCTTTTTCAGGAGCTACTGTGATGGAAAGGCCTCGGGCCACATCACGGATAAAGTCCTGAAAGGACATATCCTCTGGCACAGACATTCTGAGCTGAGGAGAAGAGGAATCCTCAGGGAGAAGTACTCTGGTATCCTCGGGAAGAAATACTCTGGTATCGGCAGAGTTTTCAGACTCATCCAAGGATTCAAAATATCTCCGAGCCCGGTGATCGTGCAAAGCACAGTAGCAGTATCGATCGAAGTCGGTATCGGGTTGTTCAAGTACTGAGCTGTCGATGCCGGAGAGAGATGCATCACTCGGCATGGGTGGCATACCCGCCGATGTTGATGCAGTCAGTACCGGTACCGGTGTCGGTTGAGGTGTCTGAAGCGGTTTCAATGATACCGAAGCCATGAGAAGAGCCGCTAGACTGTTTTCGATCTATTGACACAGTCGATGCTTGGGTGTCGGTACCGGTAGAAGCAGCCGGAACCCAAGAGCATGGCGCCAGTAGTTCTGCTGAGGATGAGGTCTCGAGAACATCCTGGAGCCCCGTTAATGCTTTGGAAGCCGAAGCCTTCCGTCTGGGCAGTTTTGCCGGTAAAAATTCCTCAAGGGCAACGCCAGGGGCATCTCGATACTTAGAAGGAGATCTACCCTTTGAGGACCGGCTAGATTTATTTTTAGTTACCTGAGATCCATGGGAGGAAGATGAAGCCCTGGATGACGTCGATGCAACAGATGCCGCGTCTGAGGGAAAAAGGGTGCCAAGTTTAGCAGCTTGGTTCTGCCGGCCCCTTTTTGACATCAATCCACAGGAGAGGCACTCTGAAATAGAGTGGTTAGGACCTAAACATTTGAGACACCAATCATGGGTGTCGGAGACAGAAATGGTACCGCCACATTTGGAACATTTCTTAAAACCTGAAGTAGGTTTTTCCATTTTTAAGGAAAAATTGGGCCTAGTGCCCAAA
Source organism: Ichthyophis bannanicus (assembly GCA_033557465.1). Taxonomy (NCBI): domain Eukaryota; kingdom Metazoa; phylum Chordata; class Amphibia; order Gymnophiona; family Ichthyophiidae; genus Ichthyophis; species Ichthyophis bannanicus. Next base: position 856,629,420 of record CM066032.1, read on the forward strand.
ATGGCGCCTAGCACCAAGGGAAAAAAGTTCCTGAAGTAAACCACTTCAGAAACTATAGTTGTTGTTTTTTTTTTTTAGAAGAAGAAAGAACCGGCGGTACCAGTATAATGTCGAGGGAAGGCAGACACGACCACAAAAACAAAGATTAAAGACAAACTTTTCTGCGGTAGCAGGGTATGCGACCTGTCAGCTCCGCGGAAAACGAAGAACTGGAGAGGAACAGTTGGAAAGGTGGGAAGGCAGAATGCAGACACTGTGGACGCTGGGGAGCATTCCCAGGCCCCGTCGGTACCGACAATACCCATATGTGAAGACTACATTCCTGCTTGTTCTTGGAGATACAGTGGAACCCTTTATAGCAACAGGATAAAATCAAACTAAAGTTAACTATCTCTTATATCTCAACAAATAGGGGTGACCTGCACGGAGCTGTGGATACACCCCTCAACAATTGCATGGGGAGGGGTGACCTGCACGGAGCGGCAGGTGCACCTACTCTTGCCACCTTGCTGGGCAGACTAGATGGACCATGCTGGTCTTTATCTGCTATCGCTATGACAGGGAACAGCCTTGTCTAGTCCCGCTTTCCAAGGCAAAGGGGGAAAATACAGGTGCTAATGATGTGCTGTAGACAGTTTGTATCCTATTACAAAAATTTGGTTCAAAACCAAAACTTTCAAGCACTGCAAATAAAGTGTAGTTACTTACATGTAACAGGTGTTCCCCGGGGGACAGCAGGAATCAGTCATCACATATGGGTGACATCAGCACAGACGGAGCCCTGCGTGGAAGAAAACCTTTGGGAGATGCACCACACATGCGTGGTCTCCTTCCCGCCCAAGGGTGCCATCTTGCTCAGTCAGATAACATAGCTAGAGCTGAAAAAGAAGATGTCAAAAATATGGTAACTCCATGGGGATAAGGGAGGGTTGTGAGGACTGATTCCTGCTGTCCCCAGAGAACACCCATTACAAGTGAGTAAGAATGCTTTCTCCAGGAGAAGCAGGAAGTCAGTCCTCACATATGGGATTCACTAACTACAGTCTACTGAGAACCTGTAGGAACCACAGTCAAGCCGTGAGCAGCAGCACGCGAGTCCGAAGGTGTCCAGGAGAACCATCACTCCGGTAGCCTGAATGAGAAGGGTCAGAGGGTAGGAGTTGCCTAGACCCCTTACAGATTATGGAGCACGGCCTGGCCGAAGGCACTGTCTGTTGGCAAGCTCAGAGGCAGGAAAGGAATCAGTCGCAACTGGAGAAAAAAAGGAAACACTTTACTGAGGATTTTATCAACTTTTTCCAGGTAAAATAAGACACAAATGTGGTAGGCTCCACGGAAAAAAAGAGGAGACTGAGCAAGGTGGCATCCTTGGGTGGGAAGGGGACCATACATGCATGGTGCATTTCTCAAAGACTTTGTTTAAAAGCTAAAGAGATGCTTTGGCGCAGAGCTCCATCAGCATTGATGTCACACATATGTGAGGACTGACTTCCTGCTTATTCCTGGAGAAAAAAGGGTCATTCAATTTTATCAGACCTTTTCCACATCCAAAGACAAAATTCCGTAGTGTTCCTAATTATGCCGACAAGCCTGGATGACATTTACCACCAGCGAACATTATCTCCCCTATATTTCCCTTTGATGAAGCCAGTCTGATCTGGGTGTACCAACCCATGTATTATGCCTTGTATCCGAAAGCTCAGATCCTTCGCCAAGATCTTATAATCACTTCTCAATAGTGAAATGGGTCTGTAGCTACTGCATAAGATGAAATTAGACTTACCTGCTAATTGTAGTTCCTTGAGTAACTCCAGTCTAGTCCCGAACATCTAGGGGTTTGCACCTCCTCCCGCAGCACTGGAGACTGAGCAAGTCACTCTTTTGGTGGCCTGCTAACTCCTTCTCCCCAGGCCTCTCAGAAAGCCTAGAGCACTACACGAACACGCTGCACTCATCCCCGTTCCCCCCAAAAGTACCGCTGCCCAACAAATCTTCTAACCGGTCCACTGACCATTCTTACCGTGCTACAGGCTGCTGTCTGGTCCACCTCATCCGGGGAGGAAAGCGGGACTAGACTGGAGTTACTCAAGGAACTACAGTTATTATTTATTTATTTTATTTAACGTCTCTTCTATACCGCGCTATTTAATATCAGTGCGGTTTACATACAACAGTAGCTTATACAGTGCAGACTGAGCTGCTCTGTATTTACAATGAAATAGGTGATAAAACTTGGACATCGCTGGGGTAACTATTTACAGGTAGGAATCAAGTCAGGTCTGAGCAGGACTATTGGTGGGAAGAGTGACTTTTTACAAAATGTGGGGGAATATACATGCTGCTATTTAAAAAGTACGCATAGTTGAGGATGGCGCCGCTTTTACCAAAACGGGGGTATATACATGCTGCTATTTACAAAGTATGCATAGTCGAGGATGGCACCACTGGGTGTGGATGCCTCATCGCGTGCTGGGTGTGTTAAGTGTGGCGGACCTGGTGGAGGGGGGGGGGTGGCTGTTTGTGTGCTGTCAACCGAATAGTGTTTGAGGAAGAGGTGGTGCTTCAATGCCTTCCTAAATTGGGCCAGGTCAGAGATTGCCCGTATGCTGGGTGGTAGGGCGTTCCAGTATCTGGGCGCATAGAACCTAAATGCCCTGTTTATCATTGCCTGGGTGCATTGTGTTACTGCCTTGGGGATTACCAGTGTGTTGACTGCTGTGGATCTTCTGGATCTGTTAGAGGGCGCAGGATGGATAAGCTCCATGAGGAAGGTGGAGGAGAGCCTGTTGATGGCCTTGAAAGTCAGTAGTAGGGTTTTAAAAGAGAGTCTGCCATGGATGGGGAGCCAGTGAAGATGTTTCAGGATGGGTGTCACATGATCCTTCCTGGAAGCACTGTGGCCGCGGCATTCATTACGAGCTGGAGTGGATTCAGGGTGGATTGTGGGAGCCCTTGTAGAATTGCATTTGCGTAATCAAAATATGGGATCACCAGAGCTTGATAGATTGTCCGGAAGTCATCTGGCTCCAGCAGGGAGCATAAGTGCCCGAGTGTCCGAATCTTGTGGTAAACTGCTCTTACTGTGTTGCTTATGTGGGCCTTCATGTCCAGGCATTGATCTAATGTGACTCCTAGGTAACGGATTGTGGATTTGGTTAGCAGCTCCACTTCCTTGACCTTTAAGATGGCAGGAGGGGTGAAGCTTTGGTTCCTCGTAATGAAGAGGACGTCTGTCTTTTTGTGCTGTATCGAAGGTTTTGAGTCTGGAGCCAGTTGGATACCGCGCCAAAACAGCTTGTTAGTGGGGAGAGGTCCGGCTGGTCAGTTGAGAATGGCATGTAGAGCAGTACGTCATCGGCATATATCAAGCAGTCAACATTGAATGATCGGATAAGGGTGCAGATGGGCTGCATGTATATGTTGAACATCAGGGCGCAGAGGGAGGATCCCTGCGGTATATTCTGCCTCTGATGGAATGGTTCTGATGTTGTAGCACTGGATCGTATATGCTGCCATCTGTCAGACAGGTATGATTTGCACCAGCTTAGGGCTGTATCACGAATACCCTTCTCCTTAAGTCGCACCAGGAGGAGCTCATGGCTTACTGAGTGTAATGCAGCGGCTATATCCATAAAGATGAGGGCAAACCCTTGTTGGGTGTTGTCGATTCCAGCAATTATGTTACTGAAGAGGGTGGTGAGGAGTGTTTTGACACCATGAGAGCCTCTGAATCCATGTTGGCAGTGGTCCAGTGGAGCGGCGGCCTTGATGTGGTATTGTATTTGGCGTTGGACTTCTTTTTCAATTATCTTGGCAAGTAGTGGTATGTTTGATATAGGCCTGTACGAGTCGACCTTCTGGGGGTCTAGTTTGTTGTTTTTCAGCAGAGGTCTGATGGACGTGTGTGAGGCTTCGCGGGAACGCGGCTGTTGAGAATGACAGATCCATGAGTCTGGCTATGAACGGGCTAAATTCGCTGCGTAGCGTCTTTATCCAGAAGGCCGGGCAGGGGTCAGTTTGTGCAGTGGTGGTGTTGATGGCAGTGATGGTGTCCTCAATGCATTTCTTGGATGGGGTGGGGAAGGTGGTCAGCGGTGTTGAGTAGGGTGACTTGTGTGCGGTGGTGGGTGCTGTGGACTTATTGTTCTGGCATAATTTTGATTGCAGATAGTCTGCAAATTCTTGAGGTTGGATCTTGCTTGGTTGGTTGGGGGATGGTTCTTTTGTTAAGTTCTTGACAAGACTGAACAAGTCGTGTGATTTGCTTAGTGATCGTTTCAGGGTGTCGGTGTGGAATTGCCTCATTTTCTGTTACTGCTTCACGGTGTTTTGTCAGGTGAAGGTTATATGCCCTCTGGTCTTCAGTGGAGCGTGACCGACACCAGCGTCTTTCCAGCTTCCTTAGGCGGAGGAGTGACGTTCGCAGTTCCGTGGAGTACCAGGATGCGGTGGCGCATTTCCTTGATGGCTTATTTGAGGGTGGAAGTTGAGCAATGGAGCTGAGGCTATTATCCCAGCTTGAGATCAACTGATCGAGGCAGGGTGCCGTTAAGGAGAGGAGTGGGAGGGTTTTACTCAAGATAACATCTTTGTCGAAAGGTCGGAATCTTCGTAATGGTGCTCTGGGGGTGATGACCGGACTTCTGGAGCTCTTGTGGCAGTGGTTGAGCACGGGTATTTGGAATCTGATTAGTCTGTGGTCTGACCAGGGGACTCTGGTAATGGACAGTATGGGGTCGTGGGCTGTGTCAATGGCTGCCGGTGGGGTGAATACCAGGTCCAACTTGTTTCCTTTCACGTGGGTAGGTTCATTGACTAGTTGCTTGTATCCTAGTTCCTCGAGTGCCTCGAGGAAGGCCGAGGCTGCAGTGTCTTGCAGGGCTGGCAGGTTGAAGTCGCCTAGTAGCCAGTTTGGGGTGCGTGGGTTCAGGGCGTTGCAGGCAAGGTCAATTATTGATGAGAGGTCGTCGGGGGAGGTTGATGGGGCTCTGTACAGTAGGTTGATGGAGCACTGCTTGTTGGCTATGGTGTGTGATAAGGAAGCTTATCATAGCTCAGGAAGGAGCTATAGAAAAGGTGAAGTGTCTCTGAACAAGCAACCTGTCAGTTCTGGTAGAAATAAGAAAACAGAATTTTACCATAAAAGATTACCAGTCCCAGAATGCACCAGGTTTCCAGCAGCCATTAGAGGAGCTGAAGTGGGGAAACGTGTGTTCAATCAGGAGGGCTATGAGGTAATCCCTAAGCACTCATCTCAAAGGGCAGGGCCTGATTCAGCACAGCTGCGCTGTGTTAGGGAGGAGCACTCATCTAAGCAGAATAAGGGTAGAGTTTGTTCTACAGAGAATTATCCTCATTATCCTAGAATCAGCTTGAGCTTGATCATCTTCATGATCAGCTTGGATATTTTCAGTTTCATCTGAAGGATCATCAAAAGCAGAAGCCAAAGCAGAAGCCAAACCGGACGGACAGAGAGGGAAAGAAACTCTCTGGAAGAAAGAGGAGAAAAGCCTTTGAGAGGTCTAGAAGAGTCCAGAGCAGTACGTATACTGGGAGGTATTCCAAGGGCCAGCATACACCATTGGACTGGGGAAAGCCAGAGGAATGGTGCTGCAGAGCTAGGAATCTCCAGACGCTACCTGTGAGGGAGACGGCTGCACGTGGAAGGGACCCTAAGACCCGTGCCAGAAGGTATGTGAAGAGAGATCCAGTGTCCAGGGATCTGGATTGGAAGGCTGGACATAAGAACTGGACTACATACTGGCCAGGCTATATAGAGAGGAACTCTAACAGCAATGGAAGCTCAGGTATGAACACTGATCTATGCCCTAGCTATAACCTTGAAAGACAGCAGGGAAACAAGTATTCTCCTGAAAGTGCTCCATTGGGAGATTCATCTATGCCAATCCATGACATTGAACCCATGCTTGTTGAAGAAGAGGGAATGATAGCAGATGAAGAATCTGTTTATATGGACTGCTCTCTGTCTAAACTCCTTTGGTGATTTTCTGTTATAAAGTACAGCAACCATCACAAAGAAATACAAACTTGTTCTTTAATCTACTCAGAAAAGCTCCTGTGTAGGATTTCTAGCCACGCAGTAGGAAGCAAGCCAGCTAAGGGGTTTCAGCTGGATGACTGCTAGCAATTGAGCCTTACCTAATTGCTTGTGAGCTAGGAGAGAATCACTTCTGAATCTATGTGGGAAGATACAAGAAGTTAACCTGAGAAGAACAGGTTTTTTTCTTTCTTTGTGGCTTTTGGTTTGTTGTTTGATATATGCTAAGAAAACATTAGCTAATGCCTACAGAAAAGACCAGTTTGTACCAACCAGGTCTTATTTCTTTGCTTTAATTGCATGATAAGTTAAAAGGTTGTTTTCCTGATTTTGTTTTTTTCAAGTTTAACACTGAAAGCAAGTAACCTGATTTATGTGCTACCAAGCATATCTGTGTTGGGAGAAATAACCCCATAAATAAATATCTTATTGGCTTTAACACTTGAGCACAACTAAATTATTGTCAGTAGCTGTGTCTGGTGCGAATGAACTGCATTGCCCACAATCCCTTGCAAATCATATAGATATATGCACTTGCCAAGACTGTGAAGATTCTCACCCAGGCAGCCATCTGACAGGTGATTGTATCAAGTTGCATTGTGCTGGTGGCATTGATCAGATGGAATTGGAGATCCGTTCTGGTGAGGATGAGGACAATTAGCAGGTAAGTCTAATTTCATCTTCCTTATCATCCCTCCAGTCTAGTCCCGAACAACTAGGGATGTAACAGAGCAGTTATCACTTCAATAAGAGGGCCCGGCCAGACCAGCCTGTAGCACCGCTGATCCAAACCTAGAGTCACCTGCCGCCTGAATGTCAATTCTGTAATGTTTCACAAAAGTATGCAAGGGCGACCACGTCGCCGCCCTGCAAATTTCCACTGCTGGCACTAAGCTAAACTCTGCCCAGGAAGCCGCCTGAGCCCTAGTCGAATGCACTTTTAAACCTTTCAGAACTATCTTGTTCTTCAAAATATATGCCGCCGCAATTGCTTCCTTAATCCACCGCGCAATGGACGACTTCGACGCCGGCTCGCCTTGCTTCGGACCCCCAAATACCACAAACAATCTGTCTGTCTTGCGGATCAATGACGTTCTCTGCAAATACTTCTTCAGCGTTCTGCCAACATCCAATCGATGAAGCCTCCTGCTCGATGCATCCTTGCTCGCACCTTCAAACACTGGCAAAGAGACCACCTGGTTGACATGAAATGCCGAGACTACCTTAGGAAAAAAGGAAGGCACCGTCCTCAAAACCACCTTCTTGCTATCAAAGGACAAAAAAGGCTCTCTTCATGATAAAGCCTGCAACTCTGAATTCGCCTCGCCGACGATATAGCCACCAAAAAATACCACCTTATGAGTCAAATCCTTCAACATCGCCTTCGCTAATGGCTCGAACGGCTCTCTCACCAAAGCCTCCAGCACCAGGTTAAGATCCCAGACCGGTACAGAGGCCCTGGTAGGCGGTCTAATCAAAGTCGCCGCCCGTAAAAATCTCTTATCATCCGGATGCACCCCCAGCATCATCCCCTGCACCTTCCTCCTAAAGCAGGAAAGTGCCGCCAACTGCACTCTCAGGGCCGCCGCCGCCAGTCCTATCCTGCAGAAAGGACAAAATCTGCGGAATGGAGGCGCTCAATGCCTTCACCTGCTTCGCCACACACCACGACTCAACCAACCGCCAGATCCCGATATACACCACGAATGTAGATCTCCGTCTGGACTTCAGTAACATAGAAATCACCGCCGCTGAGTAGCCCTTAGGCCTCAACCTTGCCCTTTCAAGAGCCAAGTCGTAAGTGAGAACCAATCCACCTGAGGCATACTTAATGCCCCTGCACTAACAGGTCCCTCCTGACCGGCAAGCGCCACGGTTCCACTACTAGCATACGCACCAGGTCTGCATACCATGGCCTCCTTGGCCAATCTGGCACGATTAGGATCACCGGACCTTTGTGCAGTTCTATTCTCTGTAGAACTTGACCTATTAAAGCCCACGGCGGGAATACATACAAGAGCTGCTTCTCCTCTGTCCATTTTTGTATCAGCACATCCAGGCCTTCAGACATTTGCTCTCTTCGTCTGCTGTAAAACCTGCCGACCTTTGTGTATACGAACGATGCCATGAGGTCCATCACCAGATTGCCCCAGCGATTTACCAGCAAGTCGAACACCTCTTGATTGAGACTCCACTCTCCTGGATCTACTTTGACTCGACTCAAGAAATCTGCCGTCACATTGTCCACTCCTGCTACATGTGCTGCCGATAATGCTTCCAAATTTAACTCGGCCCAGCTCAGAAGCTCCTCCGCTTCCTCCTCGAGAGCCACACTGCTGGTGCTGCCTTGCCGGTTGATGTATGCCACCGCGGTGGCGTTGTATGACAGCACCCGAATCGCTTTGCCTTGCAGGAGTTGCTGAAAGGCCTTCAGTGCCAGAGTAACTGCCCGCAACTCCAACCTGTTTATTGACCAAGACCTCTCCCGGTCCGTCCACTGACCTTGGGCATACTGCCTCTCAAAGTGGGCATCCGTTGTCAACGGTCTCCATTCCGCGGATTCGAGGGGCATTCCCTTTTCTAGACAGCCCCGAACCAGCCACCACTGCAGAGATTGTCATACCTCTGGAGGACAGATCAGCTTCTGGGACAACTAATCCGACTGATGGGACCATCTTCTGAGAAGTGCTCTCTGCAGCGGTTTCATGTGCGCTCTGGCCCATGGCACCAACTCTATCGTAGCCGCCACTGTCTCCAGTAGCTGCAAGTAGTGCCACACCGACGGAGCTCGTTTCTTCAAAAAGGCCTTTATCCGTTGCCTCAATTTCTGTGTCCTGAGACTGGGCAGAAACACTCTCCCGCAGTTCGTGTTGAAGAGAGCTCCCAAATACTCCAATTCCTGCGATGAGACCAACTTGCTCTTTGTCAAATTTACCACCCACCCAAGAGCCTGCAGGACCTGCACCACTCTGTGGGTGGCCTGTTTGCTTTCGCTCCTCGACTTTGCCCGAAATAACCAATCATCCAGGTATGGATGAACGAACACCCCTTCCTTGCGCAAAGCCGCTGCCACTACCACCATTAATTTGGTGAACATTCTGGGAGCTGTCGCCAAACCAAACGGCATCACCTGAAACTGAAAATGCCCCATGGGCACTGCAAACCACAGAAACCTTTGATTTTCCAATCAAATGGGTATGTGAAGGTATGCCTCTGAAAGATCTAGCGACGTGAGGAATTCTCCTTGCCGGACCGAACGCAGTGTTTCCATACGAAAATGCGACACCCTCTTTAGGTCCAGAATTGGTCTCAGGGTTTGCTCCTTTTTTGGCACCACAAAATATATCGAATATATTGGCCTGCCGGTACTGGCACCACTGCCTTTAGCGCTAGCAGCCTTTCCACAGTTTCGTGAACTGCTGTCAACCTTAACTTCGTCCTGCAGGGAGATTGCACGAAAGAGTCAACCACCGGCCTTTGGAATTCAAGCGCATATCCTTTCTGAATGACTTCCAATACCCACCAATCCGAGGTAATTTGGACCCAGGCAGGGAAAAATTCTCTTAAACGCCCCCCTACGGGCACCAACCCTGCCTGGGCCACCTTCGCTGCACTGCGATTTCTTGATATTTGGGGAAGAGGAAGTTCCAAAGCCTCTGCTTGCTCCTCTAAACCCCCGAAACCCCTGAGATCTATACTGCGACCGCCCTCTCTGAAACTGAGGCAATCGTGACTGCCGAAATCTCCGATTTGCTGATTTCTGGAAGGCACTACTGGACGACTCTGCTTCTGCTTGTCTTCCGGCAATCTCCCTCCTTTAGACTCTCCTAGGTCCTTGACCAACTTATCCAAATCTTCTCCAAAGAGAAGCTTGCCTCGAAAGGGAAGCTTACCTAACCTAGCCTTAGAGGCTCCATCCGCCGCCCAATTGCGCAGCCAGAGGTACTTCCGTGCCGCCACCACGGACGCCATACTGTTTGAAAGTCCTCGGATAAGATCATATTGAATATCCGCTAAATACGCTGCCCCTGACTCCAAGCGGGCCGCTTCTTCGACCGCCTCCTCCTGTGACCCCTTGATTCTCTGGGACCATTGAAGGCATGCCCTTGCCACCCATGCTACACAAATTGATGCCTGCATGGATAGCGCATTAACCTCAAAACCTGCTTTAACAAGGTATCTAACCTCCTATCCTGAGTATCCTTAAGAGTGGCACTCCCTTCCACTGGAATTGAGGTTTTCTTTGTAACCGCCAAAACTGCTGCATCAACCTTAGGCGACTTAAACAGATCCTTATCCGGTTCCTGTGCCATCACTCTAGAGCCCTTCAGGCTCGCCTCCGGTGTATCCCACTCCTCCTGAATCATTTCCTTGAATACTCTATGTATTGGGAACGCCCTTTGGGTCTTCCGTACCGTCTGCAATAAAGGATCCTCTAGAGTAGAATCCTCCGCCTGGCCTGAAACCGGCACGTTCAAGGCCTTCAGCGTCTCTGAGATTAACGCTGACAGTTCCTCCCGTCGGAATACCCGGACCACCCTCGCCTGGTCCTCCTGCTTCGGTATCTCGCCTTCTTCTAGGTCCTGCTCTAACTCTGAGTTGTCCATAGACTCTGACTGCTCCTCCAGGCCTACCCCTGGCTCATCTTTACCTGAGGCCAGCCTGGGCTTTTTAAGTGGCATGCCACCCAGACCTCTCAGTGGAGCCGCTGATCTCTTTGCCCCAATCGCTCCACCAACCACAGACTCTGGTACCCCACCTCCAGACTCTCCCCCCCCCCAGGGTCTGCTGTAGCAACACCATAAAGTCCTGTGAAAAAATAGCCGCCAACCCCCCTTGCAACGAGGGCTAGACCGAGAGGGTATCCGGAGCCGCGGACGTTCCCAGCACCGCCTCCATAGGAGCCCCCGACGGGTCTAAAACCTCAACTGACCCACTGTCCTCTGTCACCTGCACTGCCACCGCCTCCTGTGCACAGCTCCTACACATTCCTGCCTCCAAAACAGATCCCCTTCTGACCCCACACATCAGACACATAGGCTTAGAAGGCATCTGGAGGCCGTACAATATAAACAAACTGTAAAACAAAAAATCTTTTTTTTTTTATTTTATCTACACTAATTCCCTGCTACTGGCCCTGAAAATCGTTAATGCCCTGTGCAAGCACCAACCGGAGGACAGCGGGTCTCCGGTCGGGGTCCACTTGTTTTAAAGTCAGTGACAGCACAGCATGGTCTGAAATAGTAATGTTATGAATAGTGCAATCCTGTACCTCTGCCTTGACTGCTTGTAAAACAAACCAGAAATCAATGTGGGATGGTCTGATGGGCCGTTGAACAGCCAGTGTCATATCCACCAGCCTCAATTGGTCCAGTCAGGACTGCAAAGTCTTCATGCCTACCGGATCGGTTAGCTTATTCCCAGAGAGATATGTAGGCAGAAGGATGCAATTAAAACCTCTAGCCAAGTACACCACCCCCTCTATTGCACTGGCCAACAGACCAACAAGAGTGTGAAAAAGAAACCCACCTGAGCATTGGGTGCATAAACATTGGCTAAGGTTACCTTGACAGTCCCCAGAGTGCCCGTCAGGATTAGAAATGGACCCTGTTTATCAACAATTTGCTTATCCAGTTTTATATTTTGCACTAGCAGCAAGATGGCTGGCCATCCCCCACTTATGCTCTTTGAAGTGCACAAAATAAAACTTTTTTGCAGCCTCTCCCATTCAGCTTCAAATGCTCATCCGCCGAGAGGTGGGTCTCCTGTAGGAATACATGTTCAGCTTTGGACTTTTGTACCTGCACCAATATTCTCCTCCTCTTGACAGGAAAGCTCACGCCCTTGACATTTCATGATACTAATTTAACCATATTCCCCTCTTCTCCTTGCACTCAGCACAGAAAGCCTACAATACATACTCCAACTCCCCTTTGCATTATTAAGAATCCATCCACAGCTCCTTCTTCCCCCCAGAGGTGATATAAAGCATTCCACTGAAAGAGCACCCCAAATCCAAACCCTGACACATCCCCACCCCTTAACATCCTACCTCAATAAAGAAAACCTGGCATGACACAAACATATCACCCCAGTGCTCAAAACTGTTCACTGGCTCCCTATACAACTATGAATCAAATTGAAAGCCATCATGCTCACCAAGAAATCTACCCACCCCTGCCTTTGTGACCTCATTCAAAAACCAACCAGTATAAGATCAAGAAGACAGCACAACCAGAACCTGCTCAACATTCCAACACTCAAGACAACTAGCACCCAAGCAACTTGCCCGAGATCCTTTTCTATATGCGGTCCCACACTCTGGAACTCACTTCCAACCACACTAAGAGATACCAATGATTGCATAGATTTCTGTAAAAAACTAAAGACTTTCCTATTCCAAGAATACTTTGACCCTGACACTTAACGTAAAATGCACTCCCCCTCCCACTATGCTTTCAAGCCTTTGGATCACCCATGTATTTAGCCTATGTAAATATCATTCCCCTATACATAATTTTACCATACCATCCTCCCAATATGTTCACCCCTATCCCCTACTCCTAGTTCTTGTACCACATTCTATACTCACTGTTCCATGTATAACAAGTTTACCGTTCTATATAAAATCGCCTTGCTAATCTGAAAGGCAGTATAGAGGACATGTTAGATAGATAGACAGACAGACACCCCATATCCACGAAAGAAAAAGTAAAGAGAACAAAAGGAACACCAAAGTAATTAGATAGGTGAGCACAGGCCTCATCAACCTGACAAGATGACACCCCACCAAGTATAATCAATACAATAAAAGTGAGATAGAATAGACACATTGGGAAAATAGATCATGAGTCCACAGCATCTCACGAAATAAACTCGCTATGTAACAAGAACTGCACCACTGCTCCCTCAAGGTAGTTTGGTAGTGCCCATATCTTTGTCTTCCACCATTCAAGGATATGGCAGATAAGGCACATGGTAGCATAAGCGAACTTGCCAACAGTCTACCTTGACTCAAGCAGATAATGCAAATTGAGAGTTCAAACTTCTATTGTTCTGGAATAAACACTGCTGGTGTGGTAAATACTATGTTTTTTTAAAAAATGTATTTCTTTTTTATACCGCGCTATTTAGGATCAGTGCGGCTTACATGTATACTTACAGGTACTTTTATTCCCTTGTCCCTGAAGAGCTTACAATCTAAGTGTACCTGAGGCAATGGAGGGTTAAGTGGCTTGCCCAAAGCCACAAGGAGTGGCCATGGGACTAGAGACCCCAGTCCCTCTGGTCTGAAATTGCTTGTCCCCATGTGGGAATTGAACCCTCGGACTGAGGTAACCTGTCCCAACCACTGAGCCACTCTTCCCTCCTTAGGTAACAAGCAAGGTTTGCCTTCAGTCCAGCTGATGGCCCTAATCCTCCGACTTCCTTTAGGGATTTATAGATTTATGCAGTCCAGCACATGAAGGCAGCTGCATGCTACTATAGATTTAGACATTCCTGACTGCAGCCCTTTTCAGACCCTTCTCCATTGGTCACCTTTGATGCAGCCTATCTCTCCCACTAAAGGTCGATCCCCAGCCAGCTTTCATTAACTGCACTCATTCTTCTATGTAGCATACTCACGTGACATATGGTACTCGGTGGGGTTGCCCGATCTCACTGTGACCCCCTTCTACTCTGATCAACTCAACTCTTCACAAGCCTATGCTCTACTTTCTTTTTCTCTCTTTCTCTCCTTGGGTCTCTGCAGCATAGGCGCCATGGGCTATCTTAATGGCAGCCTCTGTTCCCGGTGAAAAAGCACTACCCTGCATGCAACGCCCAGAGTACTGTGTCAGGAAGTGCATGCTTTGAGTCCCCGTGGCACAAGCCGCCAATTACGGATGCTCTCACCCTCACATAGAACAGCATCAGATCACCACACCAGAGCCGTGCTGAAAACCCCGATCTCTTCTACCTACATTCTCTGCCTTCATTGGAGCTGGGCAGACATTGAGGTACACTTGCCGGTGAATTTTAGATGGGTGAGAGCAAACAGATCAGGCAGCCATCTTTCCTGGGCTAGCCAGTGTCCCCTGCCAATTGAAAACAATCCTAATGAGGCATTTTGCACATTCCTAAAAGTCTTTGACATGGTCAAAAAGAGGGGAGTGGATGTTATTCGGAAGGTTGGAGACCGCAAACTGCATCTTTGACTATAGTTTTGAGATGCAAGACTAGTTGAAAATGGTGAGCTAAAATATGGGAATTAAACATGCTCTCTTGGAAGACCTTTCTGTCGATAGAATCCAAGGTTCTATTTTCTTTTCCTAGTGGCTCTTAGGGTCTCTTTACTAACACTTAGCTTGAGCTATCTGCTTCTTGCCCCATTTTATTCCTAAGGGCTGTGTGACAAATAGCTTGAGTTAAGTGTTAGTAAAAGAGGCCCTCAGTCTTCTTGAGCACTGTTAGTGTAGCTGGGTTTAAAAAAGGTTTGGACAAGTTCCTGGAGGAAAGGTCCATAAACCATTATTAAAAAGGGACCCAGGATATCACTGCTTGACCCAATACAAGCATTGTGGAACCTGTGCCTTTTGGGGAAATTGCTAGGTACGTATAAAAAAAAAATAAAAACATTTTTTTGATATACCGCCCAGGCTGAAGGGCATCAGAGCGGTTTACAATCACTATATAAGCAGGCACTGAATACGTATGACCTAGAATGGCCACTGTTGGAAACAGGATACTGGGCTCGATGGATCTTGGTCTGACCCAGTATGGCATATCTTATGTTCTTATGAACAGATATAGACAACCAGAGCTCCTCGAGGATGTGCACTTGACTGCAGCAGGCTTTGGGAGTGCATTTAGAGCATGAGGAAACTCATGCTATGCCCCAGTCAGACATGGCGAGGGTCAGACATCACCATATTTTTGGAGCATCGAGGGCACATTTTGAAGCCAGGCTTCTTGGGTTTGGTTATGGGCTTGTTCTTGTCACTCTTTTCAGCCATGGGGAAGATGAGAGAAGAGGAGAGGTTACAGTACAATAGAGAAATTTGAAAAGAAATCAGAGCATCTATCTGGACGCACAGGTGGATGAAACAGCCAGACATGGCAGGGGCATAGAATGCAATTGTCACTAAGCTTAAGAAAGTCTTCTAGACTTTTTTGGGTTCTAGAAGAGCAAGTCTGAACAGGCAACATCAGTGGTTACATCATCTATGTGTGGCCGCCCTATCTGGCTTGTCCAAGAGAACTCTACGTCTGTGATGGGTGAGGAATCGAAAGGGGAGGGCAGTTGGATATGTACAATTCTGTAATCACTATATTATTGTGAATCAATGTTTGCATGCTGCAACTACTGAACAGTTTTTTTTCTCTAGAAATGCAATGAGATATTTTTGCGGAGGGGGGGTGTGGGAGGTGGAACTTCATTTCTTGTATCTTGCGCACAACATGCAGAAATTAAACTTGTACAGCACAGAAGCTTCCTTCCAATTCACCTCCATCCTTCCTATGACTAGAGCAGCATTCCAGTGTTCTGCCCTCCCCAGTCTTTCCATTTGCAGGATCCTACCTACAGTCTCTGCTTCTAGTTATACTGTAAGCAGGAAGTGCAGGCTCACTCAGACATGGGGGAGGAATAGAGAACTGGAGATAGAGATTTTAAAACTCTGAAAAAGTGAGTAGACACGTTTGCCATCCTTCTAGCTTCAAGATATTAATGTAAAAATCAGAAGAATCCTGAAAAAAATCCAGACAGTTCAGAACATATCTGACAGGACTCTACCCCCACCCCCCAATAAATGTTGGGCCCTAGATATGTTCCTAGTTTGTCAATGCTTTAATCTAGGCCTTCCAATAGCAATAGATACAAATCAGTTAGTAGCTGTCACAGTAGAAATAATAGCAAAGAAAATGAAAAAAATATACATATTGATATAACTTTATTTATTTAACATTTCTTATATACCGCCTTTCATGATAATCAAGGCGGTTTACATTGAAAAAGCTGAAATTACATTGAACAGGGTATTATAACTTGGAGATAACTATTTTACAGGGAACCTGGGCTATGGAGGGTTAAGTGGCTTGCCTGGGCACCTAATCACAGCTGGGGAATTATTTGTAATCATGTGTCCCAGTGTGTGTAGTGCTCATTTGTTTGTGTGTTCTGTGCATGTGTTGTGGCTACAGAAGAATAGCTGGATATGGTGGGGCATTTCCAGGGGACACCATTTATAGGGATGAGGACAGATGCAGAGCGGTAGTTTTGTGAGTGGGGTAATTCGTAGGATGGCAGGAGAGTTGTGTGGGGATAGTTTTTGAGGATGGGATAGTTTTAGGGGGATATTTTTTGTGGGTGAGGAGGTTTGTTGGGTGGTGTGGGGGAAACTGGCAGGGTAGTGGGGCAATTTCAGGGCAGTAGCGTTTTGGGGAGGGCTGATGTTGGAAGACTAATGGGCAGTTGTGTGTGGTTACTTTGAGGGGTGGGGCAGTATAGAAGTGTGGGCCACTTGTGGGGAGGCATTTTTGGGGGATGGAGCAGTTTGGGCAGTTGGGGGTTGCTTTTAGTAGACCATTTTATTACTTCCTACTTGACTGTAAACTGCTCTGATGAACCTGGTTGAAGGGCAGTCAAGAAAATGTTACAAATAATTAAATGAATCAACAAAGAGCAATTCCCTAAACTGCTGTGTTTCACGCTATGTAAGTTTCCATGCTACAGAAGCTGTAACTCCTGGTTTTTTTTAGGGGGGGAGGGGTATTTTTATGAAAGCTGAAGGCCAATTTGGCCCATTCTTGAACTTAGCATGTGAGGAATAACTGGTAATAAGGCGCATCAAGTCTTATTGTAGTCCATTCATTTTTCAGAGAGTTATTTGGCCCCAAACTGACTGACAGAAATTCTTGAGTCCTGTAGTATAAATAATTCTTTCCAACTTCAACTGGGTTGGAAAGAATAAAAATGGAAAGCATTTCACTCTGTGAGCTCTTTTTAAGGTTTTCTGAAATTTTGTAAAAAAGTGAGACTTATCTTCTTACATATTTGTGTCGTACCCCCTTGCCTAGGCCAGAGGCTTAGGGCAAAAGGGGCTGCCTTATTTGTCCTTAAATAAAGAGTCACTGGTTTTCTCCACCAGGGAATCCTGGGAGTTGTAGTTCTTTCTTAAAGACAAAGTAGTGTGACCACTCGGGTTTGTTCAGGCAAAACAAGAAAATTTATTTTGGAGTTCCCCTTTTGCATCAAATTCAAACACAAGGCAAAAATAGGATTATTCTCCAAAAAGATAACAGGAACAAAAATTGTATCTGGAACCTCAGAACTGAAAACACCTTTTCACATCACAGCTGTTCCCAGCTAATTCTTCAGCATGTTAATTCACAGCTACCTCTTGTCATTCAAACCAGGTAAATTCATTCCATTTATATCCAACGTAGCTTTAGTTAATAAACTCAGGGTTCAGTAAATGTTCTTTAGTTTAACAGAAGGTCTTAGCTTTCTCCTAGCTAAGTACCATATTGCTCTTCAAAAGACTTCCTGTCCCATCCCTTTTCTTAGTAATAGTTAAACTTCCCTTCTACATAGAGAACAATCCATTGGTGCTTCATTACACCCCAAATTTTCCTCACAAGGATCAATCTGCATGTCCTCTTGCACCATACATTGCTTATCTTCCCCTGGGTTTTCAACAACACGTTCAAACTTACTGTTTTGTAGAAACTTCTGGAGTTCCTCTAAAAGCTGCTCTCCTTGATAAGAACTGGTTGTACCTTGAGAGTAGGCTTTTCTGTCTTGGAACAGTTTCTTTAATACTTTAATTGTATTCAGGTCTATCTCTCTGCTCGAGGCTGGGTTCTGGCTATCTCTGTCTGTAACTGCTTGCACCCACCTTCTCTCAGCTTGGGCTCCTGGAACCAGGTTTTGCACACTCTGCTCTGCAGTCTGGCTCAGCTCATTAGCAACGTCCCCAGCTATCCATCTGCTGGACTCTGAAGCAGGCGTACCTTTCACCTTAGAACTGCTTCTTTTGTTGCTAAAACCTTTTTCCCACGTGGAGTAAAGCTTTCCACCTCTGCCTTCTCTTGGCTTCCTTGAACCAGGCTTCACTGCTCCTGAACCCTCTGGCTTCGCAGCTGCTGGACTCTCAGCTGCTCTCTCTCCTCCTCCTTTCTCTGCTGCCACTGAGGCCGGCTTAAAAAGCTGCTTTCCAGCTACCACTCCCTGCTGCCTGCACGTGTGCCTCTGATTAGAGCTCAAACCTGCACCTACGCTAGGGCTTGGGCATGGCTCAGCCTCAGCTAGTATGTGTTTCTTTAGTTTATCTGAAGCTTGAACTCTGTGGAAACCTTGCCTGTCTCTTGTCTTAAAGGCGTATTCCCTATTTTCCTCTGTTTCCATCTGTTCAACACTGCTCTCATCGTCACATTTGACTACTGGAATTCCATAACTAATGATTCTATCAAGGTCAATTTTGGTGAAGTTAGGAGAGATACACCGATTGCTTTTTAGACTTTGCGTAATGCTGGTCAATTAGCAGTGTACAGTTTGAATGGTAAGGGAAATTATATTACAGGAGTTATTTTAGAAGCATCCTCCTATCTAAATAGCAGCACTTATACATCTAGAGAGTGGAGGAGTACCCTAGTGGTTAGAACACTGGCTTGGTAATTAAGCAACCAGGGTTCAATTCCTACTAGCACTCCTTGTGGCTTTGGGCAAGTCACTTAACTCTCCATTGCCTCAGAAGAAAGGCCTGGCAATCTACTTCCAGTGACACTGCCAAGAAAACCCAGGAGCCTCTGGGTCACCAGGAGTCAGGACTGACTCAAAGGCACACATTGTTTTGCATACATCTAGATCGGCATATACTTGTAAATGCCATTTTAGAACAGGGCTATTTAAATGTGGGGATGCTTATCACATTTAGATTTCTAGGTGGTGTGGTGAGGGAGAGTGAGAGGGCATTACATATCGATGTGCATTCCCTATCTCACAAGGGAATCTAGGATGAAATTAAAAAAAAATGTAGAACTCTATTTACACCTTCCAGAAGGAGCAGATGTAAAGTCTGAGGTGTGTCCACCTGATCTCGATCCCCCCCCCCCCAACTCCCTGCGGTATCTGAACCCCCTTAACCATCCCTTCCATCCAATTCCCCTCTAAGAAGAACCCTCTGACTGCCCCCTCCCAACATCCAGAAGGAAGCAACCAAATTGCCCTTAATCTAACCCCCTAGTTATAATACTGTGAAATTACCGCTAGGGATCACATGCGGCATTTTGAACCCAGGATCATGGAGAAAAAAAAAGCAGCTACTAGGGATTTTTCCTGCTCATCCTAGACACCAGGAACTCCCAGTAAAGCCAGGGATGGGATCGAGGGTAGGGATGGGGGGGGGGGGGGAAATCGGGGAGAAGACCAGACTTGTGCTTCTGTATCCTGTATTGGCCTAGAATGGGATCAGCAACTTTAAAAGCCTGTTCCTATGCACACATTGGGGGAGGAGGACCACTTGCGTGCTCTCGCCATGTGCAGCTTAAAAAAAAAACACAAAAAAAACCCCGCCCCCCCCCCCAAATAAAACACTATTGCAGCTCCGCTGGACATAAAGAGACATCAATGTGCAGTCCTGTGCCTGCAGAGACTCTTGTAAAGTAGCATGGGAATTTTTCACACCCTCATCTGGATGTATGAATTCCCCTTTCTATGTACCACCTAAAAATCAGCCTTCATAGGCATTGGCTAGAATAATTTGAGGGGTGAGGGCAGGGAGGCTTATGAAATCATATATAATTGTATCTTCATGTGCTTTTTTTTAAGATTGCAGACCACCTTGGGATGATTTGGTAAAAATGAATATCAAATGTATTAAAAATTGAGAACACCTGGAAAAGGGACTGGGAAGAGGGAAGAGAGCTTGTAAGTACTGGTAAAAGCTAAGTGGGCAAGAGAAAGGGCAGGGGGGACGAAGTGAAAATGGTAGAGGATGGTGCATGGATGGAGAATGGGAGAACAAAGAAAAGTAAAACTTAAAAATAAGGGAAACATATTTTTCAAATTTCTTTTTAAAGAAGACACATGGAAACCAAATAAAAAGCCAATGACCCCTAACAAGCAAAACTAATCCCACTCTCTATTCCATGCATACTCCTTCCCCCCCCCCCCCCCCAAAAAAAAAAAAGGTAAAGAGTGAAGCAAATAAGGGAAACAATTTCCTGGATCCTGAAATGTTTTGACTGATGCTGACATTTTCTACATATTTTTCAATCCTTGCATATTTGCGTTATAAAATCAATCTCTGGCATATTTGTGAGTAAGACAGAATGTAACAATTGATAGCAGAAAAAAATACTGCTTAGAAGAATGTGGGAATGTGCCAGTACGAATACTAACAGATATAAAAATAGATCAAATTAGATGCCTGTGGTAACAAGGCATATGATATTCTGCTATTTTAATGTCAGACCAGTTCGGTAATATGTTTACTTGGATGTTCTAGTAGGTAAAACTTTGGAATGCAAATGAGGCCTTTGAAATTCTGAAAGATGCAGCATCTATCATAATACCAGGGTTAAACACACACTGAAATAGCTAAATGTCAAAACAATTTGGGAACTGTTATTTTGGACATCTGAACTTACAAAGATTTAAAGAATAGATTAGTTTGCCCTTCCAATTAGAAGAGATGATATAGCAAACGTACTTTAAAAAAAAATTCTTTAGGATTTGGAAATGTAGAACTATAACCTTAACAAGCTTAAATGAGGCATGTGTTCTATCAACATATTTATATAGAGAATCTAATTTACAAATAGGTTAGGGAGAATATGGGAGTGCAGAGGAACAGCAGGAGCAAAGCCAGGTGAACAACATTTCCTCCCTTCCCTCCCTGATCTTGGATTCTCTATAGCTCCCTTCTGTCCCTCTCCTAATTCCTCCTTCTCTCCCTCAGTTTCAGAATGCTCTTCTTCTCTTTCTAGATCCCAGAACTCCTTTCATTCTCCTTTCTCTTCCTTTATCCATGTGCCCTCTCCTCCTCCATCTGTCTCTTTTCTCCATGCAAGGTCCACTCTCCTTTCCTGTCCTCTTTCCCCTCTCTCCATCTTCTCCCCAACCTTGATATCACCATTTACCCTTCCCATCCCCATGATGCCCTTTTGCACTCTTTCCATTTCCAAAATTCTTTCCTTTTATCTCATCCACACAGCTGAGATATTTTACTTATCCATAAAAAGGGACAAATTAGGCACAACAGCAAGGTTGTAAAACAGTAAAAACAAAGGTTCTAAAAAACTTCATCATAGACCAGCACATCTAGCACAAGAGCCATCTGTTCAGAACACATAATTAAATTCAATAAAAAGGACAGAATAAGGCAAAATTGCAAGAAAATCTATGCTCCATTTCTGAAAGATCCCCCAAAAAAGGGAACAATATAGGAAAAGATCAGTTTTGAAAATCTAAAAAAAGGAAAAACAGAAAAGAAAAAAAGGAAAAAGCAGAAAAGAAAAAAAAGGGAGCTATGCCAAGCTACTCACATTCACATTCATCCTTGTCAATTACCATCCCAAAACCACCACTTCCTGAACAAACCACTCTCCTCTCCTATCATCAAGGACATTCTGGAGTTACTGAGGATCAGAAAAATTATACAGCCTAAAGGACACACTAAACAAGGAAAACGTAAGAGAAAAGTTGTAGCCATGGACATAACACTGCCTCCTAGCCTGTGTCTTTCTTACAGTTGTGGTAAACATTATTGGCATCCTTGCAGTTCAACCCCTTAATGTCCAATATCTCCTAAAAAAGCGGCCAGTGAAATGACTTTGGAGTATATATGCACACATATTTGACACATAAAAGAATAAAACAATAACAATTAAAAAGAAAATAGTAGTAAACAATATAAAAACTGGGACAATGCCAGGACATGATTATTGACACCCTTATAAACAATTCAAATCAATTTGAACAGGGGAAGCACATTCCCATTGAAGTAAAATTAGAAGCACCTGTAATAAATTGTCAGTACTCACATGACTTGAATCAACCAATGAATGATGGCTCTAATGTTTAAAATGACCACATTTACTCCCTGTTCCGTGGCTTTTCTGACAGTCTCTGGCAGCTCTCTTGTCTTCACCAAGAGACCATCAGAAAAGCCATTATCTCCAAACATTAAACTTCAAAAGGGAACAAGGCCATCTCCAAAGACCTTGGGATTCCTGCATCTACAGTTTGCAATGTTAAGAAGTTTTCTGCTCATGGAACTGTCAAGAACCTCCCAGGACGTGGTGGGAAGAGGCAAATTAATCCAAGAAGTCTTTGAAGGTTATTGCAAACTGATTGAAAAACACCACGTACAGCATCCAAAGAGCTAGGTCTGGGTCACAGGTCATGTGTCCTCTAGCAGGACAATGACCCAAACCATACATCCCAAAGTAGAAAAGAATGATTAAAAAGGAACAAATGGATTGTTTTAAACTGGCCAGCAATGAGTCAATCCAATCGAGAACCTTTGGAAAGAGCTGAAATCTTCCACTGGTTAAAGGAATCCTGGGAACATTCATGAGCTGGAACAAATCACAGTTGAAGAGTGGGATTAACTACCTGCAGACAGATATCTGAAACTTATAGATGGCTACAAGAAATGTTTGGAGGCTGTCATCACTGCCAAATATTAGTGAAGGATACTACTAATCCTGTCCAGATCATATTTTGTTTATTTTCTTCAGAAATTACTGCATCTAAGGGGTATGTTTACTAAAACCCTGGTAAAGTGCGGGCCGCGGTAGAGGGCGGGTGCCATATAAGGAGTGGGCGGTTCGTCCTGAAAAAGAAAAGCCGGAATTTAAATATGCGCTAAGGTGCGCAGCGCCCTTGTACGCCCCGCACCTTAGCGCATCAGATGGCTGCGCGGGAGGCATATGTGGTACGCTGATGGGCAAACAGAAGAACAGAGCCACAGCACAATGGTGATGGCACTAACCAATGGTGCAGGGATCAGGGGTTCAATTCCCCACAGTGCCCAATGAAAACAGATGGCTGAGGCAGTAATTTATGAGTCACAGAAATACTGTGCAGCACACTGATGTTTTTGGCGGCATATTAATACTGGGCGGCCTAAGGCAGCGCGCTTATGTTTTTTGCGGCATATTAATACTGGGCAGCATAAGGCGGCGCGCTGATGTTTTTTGCGGCATATTAATACTGGGCGGCATAAGGCGGCGTGCTGATGTCTATGGAGGCAGTATAACACTGGGCGGTATAAGTGGCGCGCTGATGTGTAGGAAGAAGAGCAGAGTCACAGCACAATGGTTAAGACACTGACCAACCGTGCAGGGATCAGGGATTCAATCCCCCACAGTGCCCAATGGAGGCTGCTGGCTGAGGCATTATTTTAGGAGGCATATAAATGATGGGCGCCAATGTTTTAGGAGGCTTGTTAATATTGGGCGGCATAAGGCGGCACGCTGATGTGCAATCACAGGAACAGCACCACAGCACAATGGTTAAGACACTGACCAATGCTGCAGGGATCAGGGGTTCAAAGTGCCCAATGAACAAGGCTGGCTGAGGCATAACATATTATGGGGCAAATTGCTTTAGGAGGCATTTTAGTCATATTTTAATTGCCACAACTAGCAAACGCACTCCCAAAGCGTGTTAACATCAGGTGCCCTATAAGGCACATTTTAAAGTGCACTGTCAGCCAAGGCACCCTAGAATGTTGCTTATAGGGCGCTTTAGAGGGTGCCGTATGAGGTACCGCAAGGTCAGTGTACTGGTTTTTATGGCAGCACTGTGCAGTTTAAGGAATGAAAAGCATACATAGGTGCGCTGACAGGCAAGGAGGAGCAGCAGTGGAGCACAATGGTTAAGGCACTGACTGCTGATACAGGGGTCATGGGTTTGCTCCCCAGTGTGCCTAATACGTAAAGCTGGCTGTGGCATCAGCTTTGCATTGTACATATTTTGTCCTGCAGCACTTTATATTTATGTTATTAATTGCTGCCAGCGAACACGCCCTCACATGCTGTAATTGAAGGTGCTGTATAAGGCACCCTATAAGGCACTCCATAGGGCACATTATAAACTGCACTGTCCGCCACAGCACCCTAAAATGTCCCCTATAGGGCACCCTATAGGTTGCATCACAGGAGAATGTATAGTGCACCTTATATGGACGGGAACCATAAGGTGCCCTATAAAGCATCCTCAGAGGCACCTTATGGGTACAGAACGCTGAGGGTGTTTTTGCTGGCATCAAAATATGTACATTAAATAAAGATAATGCATTGGACAACCCTATCAAACAACCCCACTGTGGGTTTGAACCCATGACCTCTGGCTCCAGAGGCAGGGCAGTAACCATTGGGCTTCAGCTCTACAGCTGCTAGCAACCCCCTGGCTGGCTGCAGAGAGCATGCACACAGACAGTCTGCTGTGGTCACCAGGATAGGGTTAGCCTACCCATACCCATGATGCACTGCACATGCAAATCAGCTGTCCACAGATGAACACAAGATGTGCAATGCACCCCCACAGCACCTCTGCCCGGTAGAGGGAAGTGACCATGTGCACCCACACACCACCTCTGCCTGGTAGGGGGTACGGACCGTGTGTTTTACTGGCACAGAGTAGCTACACACCGCCACATTGTGTGGGTACTGTGCTCACCCTGAGGGTGCAATAAGGCGCCCAGGACCAGGTCCACAACACCCTCCATGGCTGAAAGAGGCCATGCCGGAGGTCCAAAGTAGTGTTAATGTGTGAGATAGTTAGTTTCTGCACAAACACCTTGGAGATCTCTGTCTTTTTCAGTCAGGTGTAGCCCCTATGGACCCCTAGGTGGGCCATGTACCACCACCACCCCATGCCCCCCCCCCTCCTCCAGGGCAGAGGGTGGCAAACAGGGTCTCCTATCAACAGATCCACATTCCACCTCCCTGCAAAGGTGGCAGTAGAGAGGACCATCAACCCCAGTCCTGCTGGGGAAGAGACACCCTACAGCGCAGCCAGTGCAGCTCTGTACACATCCATAACACAATAGCAGACAGACATTAGGCCTGGATATGCTAAGCTGCAACCCACCACCATCTGACATTCTCCTGCAGCAAGTCATCAGCCATTGCACCCCACAAGCTGCTCCAACAAGACACATACCAGCTGCAAACGGTGTGCTAGTTAGTCCACAGTGCATGTTCCCAGTGGAGATGCATGCACCCAGAACTGGGATGTCAGCATACACAGCAAGCAGTTAAATCAGTGACTGGGCCCCAAAACAAAACCCATATCTATCACATGAGAGAAATACCATATAGCACTATGGGGGTGCCTAGCCATGCTGTGGTCACTGCACAGTCAGGGTGAGAGTAATCTCTCGGCAGGACATACTGAGGTCACCCTGTCTGTGTAGGTGTTGGCCGGGCACTAATATGGCCCTGTCAGTGCCCTATGCCCTGTGCAGATGCACCCTGGCCAGGCCACCCTGTCCGGCCTATACCCATGGTACCTTGCTCCTCATTATGCACATTGGCAGCCCAATACTGGCAACATTGCTGGCAGTGTGGGCTGTGGAAGGTGTTTGCAGCCACCACACACTGGATAGGAAGACAGCCACCCCCACACCTATGCCAGCATTGTGCTACTATAGAGGAGTCCAGCAGCCATACCCACCACACCAGTCCTGGGCACAGTACAGGCATGGATATGGTACGCACTACTGTTGGGGGTCACTCCCCAGGGTGGTAAACACTGTCAGAGACCAGACCTGCAGCGCACACCGCGGACATCACAATGATTTGTTATGGTGGAGATCAATGAGCAACATGTGCTTAACGTAGGAATTGATATCTGCCAGTTATCATGAGCAACGTTTGGTAGCTGTGTACCATATACCCAGGTGTAGGGTGGCATTGCTAAGGTATGCAACTGCTAGTATTGGGGGATACAGGCAGGGCCCAATGTCCTGCCTCTCTAGGAGGCATTGGCCAATGGGGCCTGGAGGGGGGGGGGTTGTGTCTGGCCCTGTTGGCTGCTGCTGTACGGCAGAGTGTTCCAATTCCAGTCCTGGTGTTCCAACCACTGTTCGGGTTTTCATGCTGTTCCTCATGAATATGCATGAGCTACATCAGCATACCATGGGGGTGGTGCATAGATATGCAGCACAGGCATCTTTAGTAGAGGCAGCATGGATCCTGAATGGTGTGGGGCCCTCCAGGACTGCATTTGGGAGACTCTGCTCTGGGTAATGCGGCTGTTTATGGTGTCTGTGTTTGGTATGGTAAAATATAGGCGTGTGCACCATGCGTATGTTCTCAGCAATAAAGGTTTCTCCTTACTATCACGGTTTAGTTGTAGGAAAAATATGTGGACTGGATTGGCAGTAGCCCCAGCTGGGCTTTGAACTTGTGACCTTCTGTTCCTGCACATGCTGTCTGTGTGCACTGCACCACCATGTTGCCACAGATATGCTGTGTTCCCTGGGGAGTCCATGACTGTACATCCGACAGAGCCTGTCTGTTACGCTGGACGGTGCCAGCCTGCACAGGCCGAGGCCACTGTCTGCTGTGGTTTGCAGCCACTGGCCCCTCCACCACCTGTACCCTTCCGCCAACATGCAGACATGTCCCTATCTGGGAAAAAGCATATGACCTGATTGAGTTGTGGCACTCCAGGACTGAATTTGGGGGACTCGGCTGTAGGTAATGCCCATTGTTATGGTTTGTGTGCGGTGTAGGGTAAAATATAGGTGTTGTAACCATGCTTATGTTCTCTGCAATAAAGGAGTGTCTGTACTATCACTGTTTAGTGGTGGGTAAAACTATTGGGACTGGGTTGGCAGGAGCCCCAGCTAGGATTTGAACCTGTGACCTTCTGGTCTTACAAGCACTGGCTGTGTCTGCTGCACCACACTATGGCCACAGAGACAGTGCAGTCTCTGGAGATAGGAAACCTGACCGCACGAGTCAGACACCCTGCTCTGCACAATTTTACTGTGGGCTCGTTTACCTTGTATGGGGACAGGGGTGCAATTAAACCTCATAAATGGCCTCCATAAGAAGAGGAAAAAAACCAAAGCCAAGCTGGGCAACAGTGATATCAATGGCCAACATGAAAAACACTCCCAGGAAAGCTCCATTGACATGCAGTGATTTTTGAAAGGGTCTACGGAGCGTAGACCCTTCCAAAAATCATTTCTTTTTTGTGGAGCTTTCCTGGGAGTGTTTTTTATGGTTGCCCATTAATATCACTGTTGCCCAGCTGGATTATAATTTATTTGACATTTGTTGTGGTCATTTTAAATTTATATTTGCTATTTTGTTCTGTGCACATGTATCACACTGCTCACGTTTTGCAGGTTTCCCCGGTTTTGCTGTACATTGCTGACGGAAATGGTTTCTCTTCCCTTTAATTCAGCTCTAACGCGAGGGTTTCACTCGTGGTGTTTTTCATGCCGAAATTCAGCCCCGCTCCTGTGCGGAGAGCCTCTCCCCTCCCACTCTCCACCCATCGACCCCGTCCCCCCGCCCCTCGGGAGCCTTCCTCCGCCCTCCGTAAGCGTTTCCCCGCCTCAATCGCACATGAGCGCCCCGCACACGTGCGGCGGCCCGTTAATGTGACGCGCACGCGTGCACGGCGCTTAAGAGCTCTTAATTGCATCATTAGCGGCCGCTCTTGTGCACCGCGCATGTGTGCGCGGTTTAGTAAACATACCCCTAAGTTGCAGAGAGATCTTTTTTTTGTTGTATAGCTTTGAACATACAGTACTATTAAAATATTATGATGACACATAGTTGGAATATTTCCAATTATTTATCAAGATATTGTACACAACATACCTAAAATGCAAGGGTGCCAATAGTGTTGACCGCAACTGTACAAGACCCTAGAAACAAATTGGGAATTTCATAAATAGTAGCAACCAGAAAACTAAACACTTCTAAAGTTAAAAAGCATCTTAAATATCCAAGTCTTGTCATGTTCCAGTGCCAATGTCCTTCATTTAGATGTTCCTGGAGCAGTATTTTCCAGCATCCTAGAAACATCCAAAATCTCAAGAAACAGTTCCTCCATCCCTTGAAAAATCTCCACTAGCCACCTGACTGCTTTTAAAGAGAAGGCAGAAAGTAATGGTCATTGGAGGAATGGCCTCAGAGAAGACTTAACACCTCCATTTAATACCTTTGAAACATGTTCATTAGAAAATCATCTATCACTAAAAAATAAACCTTAGGTTGAGATCTGATCAATGTGCTGGTTCACTATTTCCATTTCCAATTCCAAACTGGACTATTTTGTCCACTACAAATATCCACCCTTTCATCCCATAGACAGATTCAGGATACTATCAATATGATTCAAAAGAGAGGTTTCTATATGACATAACACCAATCAGAACTGGAATTATTACACTGTATTATACCTTGGGTGGAACTAACAAGCTAGAATATTAAAACCCCTCTCCTACAGTCAAAGGCTTGCTACATTTTAAGATCTTCATGTCAATGCAGCCTGGACTCCACTCACCACCATCGACTCAATGCAAGGGACCCCACTAAGAGGGACTCCTCTACTGCTGCCTTTAAGTCCACCATGCTATAGCCAAACACTCCTTTCATCTGCAGTATCAATATCCACAACATTAATCAGTATCAATGAATCATTCTCCCAAGGGCACATGCCAGACGCCCTCAAAACTACAATCATCCGACCATCCTTAAAAAAGCAGAACCTCGATCCTCTAGACCCAGCATCCTACAGACCCATAGCAAGCCTACCTTTCACGGCCAAGATAATAGAAAAGATTGTACAACAGCAGCTTCAAGAACACCTGGATATCAACAACATACTCGACCCACAGCAGCACGGCTTCCGTCCACTACATGGAGTTGAGACCCTCATGACCACACTGATGAACACCCTCCTCATAGGAACACAAGAAAAACACTCTGGATATGCCATGATCTTACTAGATATATCTGCAGCTTTCGACACCATCTCCCACAACATCCTCATACACAGACTACAGACAATTGGGATCAAAGACACCGTACTGAAGTGGTTCCAATCCTACCTGACTAACAGACAACAATTAATCCGTACCAGCACCTTGACCTCCCCCCCCCCCCCTTCCAGCAACACCAGGGAGTACCTCAAGGATCCACACTGTCAGCCATGCTCTTCAACATTTACCTTCAACCGCTATGCTCAGTCATACGCACTCACAACGTCACCTTCCACATATATGCTGATGATATCATGCTCTACACCCCTATCACGACCACAAACCCAACAAACATCCATCTATCAGCATGCTTCTCCGAGGTGTCCAACTGGTTACAAGCAAACAACCTATCCATCAACATAAAGAAAACTGAAGCCCTAATAGTGACAAAAGACCCGGACTTCACACCACCTATTTACCTTAGTGTGGGAACCACAAGCATTTAAATACAGCCACAAATAAGATACCTGGGCATTATTATTGACCAAGCCCTCACCTTAAAACAACAAATCACTAAAACCTCTGGAATTATATTTCACAAAGCAAGAACAGTGCAACGTCTCAGACCCCTTCTCGAACATCAAGACTTCAGGACGGTAATGCAAGCTATGACACTCCCCCATCTGGACTACCACAACATCATCTACCATGGCCTTCCAGCCACACAGACCAACCCTCTCCGAACAGCATTGAACACCACTGCAAGAATCATTCAGTGCGCAAAGAAAACCGACCACATCACTCCAATTCTGAAAGACCTACACATACTCCCCCTCGAAGCAAGAACTAAATACAAAGCCTTCCTACTCACCCACAAAGCCATCCATCAAACACAGAACACCCAGCTTCGCACCCTACTGTCTCGTCCAGCCCACGGCAGATCTACCAGACAAGCCTCCCGCAACTCCCTCACCGTCCCTCACAAAAGGACCAAATGCTCTCAACGGACATGCAATCGAGCCTTTGAACTTTATGCCCCATCCCTATGGAACTCTCTGCCGAGACATCTCAGAAATAATACTGATCTACTATCTTTCAGAAAACAACTAAAAACCATCCTCTTCCAAGAATACTTCAATACGACTCCCATCAAAAAATGCCCCAACCCCTGATATTGCCCACCATGATCCAATGACTCAATGTGCCTCTAATTCTGTCTATGTCCAATGTTTATCTCATGTCAGAATCATCAATGTTGCTCCCCTGGTGAAGGCCCCACCCTATATTTAATTTCCCCCCCTTTTATGTAACGCCACTTTGACTCGGTGAAAAGCGGGATATAAATACAGTTAAATAAATAAATAAATTAGTATGCCACTCAGCCGAATCATTTGATGCTCAATTAGGCAGTTCCAGCATCAATGGAAGGAACGCCCATCCAGGGTAGTCTCAAGTCTAAGCCTCTCTCCATTAGATAGTACCACTCCACACTCGCGTTATAGTTCACATAGCGAACAGTACTGCCACTGAGCACCAATGTACCAGAGGACCGAGGAGAACCGGTTATCACTGGCCCTTTCCTCTCGATTACAATGACAGGGAGGAAAGGACAAGACCAAGCTTTGGAGCTCACTGAGTATTCCCTTATGTTAGCCAATTTGGCTCCCCCATGTACATAGAATTTGGACTATTAAATATGCATATATATGGAAACATGCCAGAGAATTTCAGAAACATGCAACAGTTCTCTTGCCACTGAATCTATTTCTGAGGGTAATTTTATAAAGCCCTGTGTAGTTAATGCACATTTTTTTCTGCATGTATTTCATGTTTATTTTATAAATTGCACACATACTCCCTTATTTTATACTGTCACGTGGTCAAAAGGTGGGTTAAATCTAGGCACCAATCACTTTCATTAGTACTATGGATAGTGTAAATGCCTGCACCTAGATTTGTCAATAACGCACACAAATTCTAGCATTTAATAATTTACTCATGCATTAGTGCGCTCCATCACGCTCTGCCGTGCACACGCCCACAGTAAAAGCATACATTTATGCACCATTGGGATTACACAAACACTTATGAGATAACAACTGGCTAAAATATCCACTTAAGCACCTATTAAATGCCCATTAACCAATAATATACAGTGATTTGTGCACTTAGATGGTACACAACTTTACGCAGCTTCTTCATGTTTCTACTTCAAGCTATTCTTGACATTGTTTTCTGAGCAGGCATTAGGATTAATCTAATTTTATTTCATTTATATATTCCACTTAGCTGACAACCTGATTGCAGTATCTTTCTAAAAACAATAAAATGACAAAACAATGGGGGGGCGGAGCCTGATGTCCAGCGGGTTAGACGCTTCGCGCTGAAGCTCCCGAGAGGCCTACTCAGAATCCTGACTTAATACCTACCTAAACTTAATATTTTGCTCCGAACTTACCGGGGTACCTCGGGGGGGATGGCGGCCCACAAACCAGCGCGCTTAGACTTCGGGTCTCCCTCTTCTTCACACGGAAAACGCTCCAAAACAGAGTTGTCTTCCCCACAAAAGATAGTTCCACTTCGGGAAAACCCCGAAATGCAACAGGAGATCTTGGAGGAAATACGCGGTGTGAAGGAACTGGTACAGTCCAACGGAGAAGCGCTCCGAGCCATGCGAGAAGACTTCGGTATGCTTCAGGACCGGCTTGAAGGTCTTTCACTACGGCAGGACAACATGGCGGGGGTCCTCGACTCGCACGCGGTGCGCTTGGTGAAACTGGACAAGGCTGAACGTCAGATACAGAATCTTCAAAAAGAATTAGAGGATAGCAATAATCGAGCCCGTCGCAACAATGTAAGGCTCATTGGAGTACCGGAGGGGGCCGAAGCAGGAGATATAAGAGAATTCCTGGTCAAAACTCTTCCCTCCTTGCTGAAGATCACTTTTCACAGAGATCTGGAAATTGACCGAGCACATCGTGTTCCTACCAACATGGCGCTCAATCGGACGACCCCCCGGCCTATCATCTTTCGATTACTGAGATATCAGCAAGTTGAGCAAATTCTAAATGCTGCCCGGGCGAATCATCATCTGGAGTTTGAAAGTCATAAAGTCTCCTTCTTCCCTGACTTGGCAAAGCCCACAGTTGACCGTCGGAAGAGACTCCTTGCTTTTCGCCCTAGACTTCAACAGCTACAGGCTCGCTTTGGCCTATTGTATCCAGCGAAGCTCAGAGTGACTCTCCATAACCAAACTAGAACATTCGAAGATCCTGATCTACTAGCAACATTTTTAGATTCCAAAGAAGCAGACCAGATGCGCTAATCCAACAACTTGGATCTGTAATCCGCCGGATCTGCCCGCCATTTTGAATGGCCCGACGCGGTGATCACAGCCTGGAACAGAGACTGCCTGGACTTTTCTTTCTGTCTATATATAACTTTCTTGGTCTCCTATCCCTCCATGATGTGCTCCTCGGTTGGATTCGGAACACGCACAGCTATACAGGTTCTATGTTTCAATTTAGGCCTTCTCTGGGGATTCTCCCCGCAGACATATGGTCGCCAGTAATTTCTGGGGTTCTGCTTCTTCTCTAATGCACTTCGGTGCTTATTTTTTCATAAGGGGCGCTTCATTGTTTTTCATTAGCTTATTTTCTATCATGTCATGTGTACAGCCATATACAGTTAATATGAGGGACATTGTGAAATTATGTGCGTTATCATGTTCTTTCTCAGAATTTTTAACTTTTCTGAATGGCCTTATGTAAGATCTTATCACTGAACGTAAAAGGCATCAATAGTCCAATCAAAAGAAAGAAAATCCTTAGCTATCTTAATCATGAGCATGCTGATTTAGTGTTTCTTCAGGAAACGCATTTAAACTCCGCTGAAACACTGAAACTTAATGCTAAGCCTTACATGGTGGCTGCCTACTCTCCCGCCGTTTCCAAACGGTGTGGGGTAGCCATCTTGGTTAAGAAGTCTTTGCAAGCTACTGTAATGGATACTAGCTCTGATAAGGAGGGTAGATGGGCCCGTGCACACCTTAAGGTTGGAGATAGTGAATTCACGTGTATTTGTATTTATGCTCCGAATGTGGATAACCCTGCTTACTATGCAAGTATTGCGCAGTTGGCACAGGCCTCTGCCAATACACCATTAATACTTGGCGGCGATTTCAACCAAGTACTTGATCCTTTGATAGATAGACAGCCGCCTAGAACGAGAGGTCCACCCAAGAGTCTTGATACCCTTACAGCTCTGATGAAAGATCTTGCGTTAGTAGATATATGGAGGCTGCTTCACCCCTCCGACTTCGAGTTCACCTTTTTCTCAGCCCCCCATCACTCACAATCTAGAATAGATTTTTTTCTTATCTCCAAAGCACTGATACCCCAAGTGGACACGGCTAGGATTCATCCTCTCCATATTTCAGATCATGCTGCCATATCTTTCTCATTACATGTCACTACGCAAGGTGAACATCCCCGTGCTTGGTATTTTGATAGATCCCTACTAGACCAAAAAGATTTTCAGGTTGACATAAAGGCCGCTATCCAAGACTACTTTCATTTTAATTCACCCCATGACACTGCGAGCTGGGCTTGGTGGGAGGGTTTCAAGGCATCTATCCGTGCAACTATAACTAGCTATCAAATCCGACAGGGGAAACAAAGAAAGCAACATTTACTGATTCTAGAACAACAGATACAAGCTGGAGAGCGTCTCCTCACGTCCCGTACTGACCCATGTATTTTACTTCGCTTACAACGCCTTCGTTTTCAATACAATCAGCTTTTATATACCGCTGCTGCTAAAAATATTGAATCACAACAAGGGATGTACTATCGGGAAAATAACCGTGCTGGCAAATTGTTAGCCAATGCCCTGAAAGGTCAAAAAGAAGCCAAGCGTGTTACCGCTCTCCGCAATCCGTCGGGGGGGAGATTGGTCACTAAAGATACAGAAATATTAGAACTCTTTCGTGATTTTTATACTCGGCTTTATCAATCTGAATGTGACTTCGAGCCAGAAGCATTTGAACGATTACTATCAGGGGTACAACGACCGACCCTATCTGACGAAGATAGAGAGGCCATGGACAAACCATTCACTTTATCAGAAATTCAATCGGCACTCAAGAGATGTGCCACAGGTCGAGCCGCAGGCCCGGACGGTCTCCCAGTCGAATTCTACAAAACTTTTAACGCTGACTTAGCTCCGTTTTTGAAACTTTATTTTTCTGCTCTGGCCGAGGGGGGATCTCCTTCTGGATCCTTCTCAATGGCAAATGTAGTAGTTTTTGAGAAAGAGGGGAGAGATCCGCAACTAACAGCTAATTATCGTCCCATTTCCCTACTAAACGCAGACTATAAAATATTTGCCACCATTCTCTCCACCCGGCTCTCTGACAAGATGTCTACTTTAATACACCCAGATCAATGCGGTTTCATTCCCGGTAGATCAACCGCTGATAATGCTAGGACCCTATGTCATGTACTGACTGCCGCAGTTAATCTTGATCGACCATTGGTTGGCCTCTCACTTGATGCTGAGAAGGCCTTCGACCGCTTAGAATGGCCCTTCTTGTTTGCAACTCTCCGCTGGTATGGATTCGGAGAAGGCTTTCTCCGATGTCTCCAAACCATGTATGCACAGCCTACAGCTAGTATCTGTGCTAATGCTTTAAAGTCTCAGCCATTTCCCCTGCAACGCGGTACTCGCCAGGGATGCCCACTGTCTCCACTTCTTTTCGATCTCGCACTCGAACCCTTAGTTTTACTAATCCGGCAATCCAAGGATATTCATGGAGTCCCTTTCTCTCATAGGGAAATCAAAATTTCAGCATATGCTGATGACCTTATGCTCTTTGTCTCCCTAGACTCAGTGCCGGCTGTCCTAGAGCAAATTGGTAAATATTCACAACTCTCGGGCTATAAGATAAATTGGACCAAATCGGTAGCCTTTCCACTAAATCCTCTGATCCATCAGGCAGATATGCAGTCCTTTCCCTTTTTATGGCAGCCTCGCATGGTCAAATACCTTGGGGTGCACTACTGCTCTCCTTTAGAAGACACCATCACCTTCAATGCTAAAGATTTAACCTCTAAGGTCCGGGCGCTTACTCAACGCTGGACCCCTTTAACACTTACTTGGTGGGGCCGCCTAGAAACCTTTAAAATGATGATTGTTCCCAAAGTGAACTACATTTTAGAAATGTTGCCATGTCTCCTACCTCGACGTACATATAAAGATTTAGAGGGTCTTCTGACTAGATACTTATGGAAAAACAAGACACCTAGGATAGCGAAACAAAAGTTACAAGCAGATAAAGAAAATGGTGGTGTCAGATTCCCTGATTTCCTGAAATACCACCACTCTTTTCTTCTCAAACAAGGCGCTCGTTGGCTGGAAGACCTAACACCGAGTAGACCAGTGTGGCTAGATATAGAGGAGGACCTTTGCAAACCAATTCCTCTTACTTATCTCCCTGGTATGACTCTCCCATCAGACTCCCACTATCCACCAATGCTCTTAGACACTTTAGGTGCCTTTAATACCCTTGCGCAATCTCTAGACTCCCGACTTTGTCCGCTAGATAGACTCCCGCTTTGGCACAATGCTCGATTTCAAATACAAAATAAACCGATGGCGTGGAGCCCCTGGTACACTAGGGGCATTTGGATCCCTAACCAGCTGTTCTCCGATGGTCGCTGGAAAACTTTTAGCGAATTACAAATTGAATTTGGTCTCCCTGCGAAACACTACTTTCAGTTGGTGCAACTTCAGCATTGTCTTCGTAGTGCTAAGGTGCTCCCGCCATCGGAAACCCATACCCAAGGATTGTCGGAAATTATCCGATCTATCGGGAGCTTATCGGGTGTAGCATCTAACTTCTACAAAACTTTATGTAATACTGTTAATAGAGGCACTCCTACAGCACAGAAATCCTGGGAGCGGGAAATGCATGTAACTTTGACCCCGGAGCAATGGAGCCTAGTCTGGAGCAAGGTGACACGGGTCTCTCGATCCGCCTCACTCACTCAGACACTTTTCTTTCTAGCCCACCGATGTTTCTATACTCCTGACAGGTTAGCCAAATGGAACGCCACCCAGAGCAATAGCTGCTGGACATGCCATGCGGCCATTGGTTCACTCACTCATGTTATGTATGAATGCCCCGCATTACAGTATTACTGGAGTCGGGTCTGGGGTCGTATTCAATCTATTTTGCACTTTCATGAGCCCCTCTCTTGGAAGATAGTGGGACTCCGCTCAGCTGCGGGGATCCCCTCTCTTTCCAAATCGGCTTACTTCCTTTTAGACTTTATGCTGGGCATAGCTATATCCCTAATTACGAAATACTGGAAAAATAGCTCCCATCTGAGCCCCAATGAATGGTGGAATCATGTCTGTCTCTACAGTAAATATGAGCAAATACCTCGTATGTTAGCTTCTTCCGCTCAGACCCCTCACCACTTGTCTAAATGGAAGATGCTCAACGACTATGTTCAAACTGCTAAATGCTCTCATCTGACTGTTTAAATCTGTGTAAATCTCTGTCACATGATCATTCTGTATCGCAGATACTATTTCTGTTTGTGTTGATGTACAATTACTGTTGTTTGTAAGCGCTTATATGATGATACTTATCAGTTTAGAGAAGAAGCATAGGGGTGGGGGGTAACTGGGGTTGCTTTTTCCTTATTGTATGTTTGTATTTGTTTCCTTTGGTGTGTTGTTTCTTTTTGCTTGTTGTAAAATGAAAATAAAAGTTTAAAAAAAAAAAAAAATGACAAAACAATAACAATACAAATATCATACCAAATTATCACTAACATAGGAAAGAAAAACAAATGAACTGTTTTAAAATAAAACTAAATCACCATATTTCTTCTAACTCTGAGCAATGTAAAGCTATCCACAGGATCACCAGGAGTTGACAGACTCAATGGAACTTAACGATATGGATAATTCCAGAGTTAGAAGAACTATTTAGCTATCATGGTGATCAGCTTAAATGATACATCGACTGTAGTGTTTAACTTAGAGGCACTGAATATATGTACCTATCTGTATAAGTAGTGGGACTGAATATACAGTGCTGACACGCTGACAGCGCTATTTAATTTAGGTCTGCTATTCAGTAGACCTTTTGATTCAGGTCTGAGCAATGAATAGCGGGGATGGACGGGGAAGTTAGTGGTGGGAAAGGGGTGGATCAGGGGCAGTGTAAGGACTGGCAATGGGCAGTCGCCGGCCCCAAACGTACAGGACCAAGGTGGAATAACTTCCCCAATGCAGCAGGAATAGCAGGACTGGGGCTGGGATGGGGCGGCAAGCGGCAGAGGGATTCCCCGCAGGCCGACCCTGGCTGGCCAGAATGGGGGTTGGGCTGCGGAAAAAGCACTTTAGGAGCCGGCGGCCAGGGATTGCGACTTTAAAATGGAGCTGTGGTGTCATGGCAACTGGAAGCCATGGCGCCATGGCTCTATTTAAAAGCCCTGACTGAGTTAGCCTGGCAAGGCCTGTACGTGCAGGCTGGGCTAAATCGCGGACCTGGCCGGCATGTACAGGCCTGTTCGCGATTTTGATCCCATGGGGCTAGACGTGCCCCACAGGTTCAGAATTATGACTCCCTCTGTGTGCCCTCCGTTCTGACCAGGCGCACAGAGGGCCTGTACATCCCGTATGGAATTAGGCCCTAGGTGAATATCACCATTACCTACCATACTAGGAAAGGATTCAAGGAATGACAGTTATCAGGAAAGGCAGAACTGTACTTTCTTCATCACCCATGTCAGACCAGTTGGATGTTCCAAAGGTTTCCTTTAAGTAGGGCAGGAGAAGGCCATGAGAACCCTTCTACTGTACAGTATTAAGCCCAGTTTTTTGTGTTTCCTTTGAACGCTGGATGCTATTTTAATCACAGATACTAGTAAGATATCCACTCACTCACCGAAGTATGTACTGGTGGGACACTTTCTCAGCCATCAAGTCGTTATCCTTTGTGTTAGCCAGTCTCCTATGGCTTGGTGAACTTTGATAATGTGAACTGGTGAGGAACATTTGTCTAGCCCACTGAGAGGAGAGGTATTAACACCTTCCAAGTGTGAATTCTGGGCAAAATGAATCCTCCCCCCCTCCCACCCCGTGGTCCCTGTTCCCTCATCAGGAGTGAAGCAAGTTATAGAAATTAATTGCCAAAAACACACCAGTGAAGAAGCTCATATGCCAGACTGCTTTACAAAAACACACAAAAAAACCCTAATGAATCCTTCAGGCCATAGATTCCAGCTTTATGCCAGCCAATTAATAAGGTAGTGTAACACTCCAGATGCCTTTACAAGAAGGCCAAAGTTACTTTGGGTGAACTGCTCAACTTGTGTTACATTGTACGTCATTACCATTGCCATGTCTTGGTCTTTCAGTGTCAGATCTGCTAGGCGACCAACAGGTCTCAGAGAATGTCCCAAGCTCCCTCTGGGCCAAGCAGCAAAATTCTGTGCCTCCCTACCTCTAATGAAGGCCAACGACATTGGGCTTTACGCAGGCAAGCCCCCGATGCTTTCCAATGGAGTAGCCAGAATTGTGGGTCTTAAGCACATATAGCCTTAGGGCTTCCAGAATGCCCATGTAATACCTTCTACATCTGTGCAACAAAGCCGAGGTTCTAGGAAAAAATATCCATGGAGAGATTCTAGAATCCTATATGAGGAGCCAGTGCTGGCCCTGGTAATCACCACTAAACAATGAAGGTAAGAATCTTCTTCCAAGAAAGTCATGTCAATGTTGAGCCAAGTGAGACCCATGGGAGGTGCTGTAAAAGTATGTCCAATGTCCCATCCAGGGCCAAAGAGTTAAGAAACAACCACTATTAAACCACCTGCTTACAACCACAGATTTATTTATTTATTTATTTAATTTATTTATTTATTTCTTCTATACCGCCCCTTCCAGAGATCAAGGGCGGTTTACATGGAACAAGTTAACAAATTATGTATACTTCGGTATACATTTACATTGAACAGAAACTTTCTAACTTTTTACAAATAACAATAAATGCGATAAACTGACCAAACTATTTACATAGGTTATTTACAAGTGGTTATATACAATGTGTTACAGAATAATCATAGGTCATGCGTAAGTGGTGGAATTTATTTCCATTTTTTTTTTATCATGTTCTTTTTGTGTGTGTGTGGGAGGACTGTGTGGGGTTAGCTAATTGCGGTTTTGGGAGTTTTTGAGTTTGTGTGTCTGTGGATGCTGTGGGACAGGACTTGGGGGGTAGGGGATTTGGAAATGTTCGGAGAATAGGTAGGTTTTGAGTTCCTTCCGAAATTGGGAGAGGTCTTTTATTATACGGAGGCCTAATTGGAGATCATTCCAGAGCATGGGGGCAGTGAACGTGAAGGCTCTGGCACTTGAGGATTTTTTAGTCTTCGTGAATGTTTTTGGCATATCAAGTGAGTGGGCTGCGTTTTGTCTGCGAGCTCTTCATTCGGATGAGGTCTATAGTAGTGTTGATAGGTGTGAGGGGGCGATGTCGTTTAGGAGCTTGAAAGTTGTTAGGAGAATTTTGTATCTGATTCGGCTGTTTATAGGGAGCCAATGTAGTTCTAGGAGTATAGGGGTCACATGGTCTGTTAGACGAGCTTTAGTAATTACTTTTGCACAGATGTTCTGGGCTCTTTGTAATAGGTATGTGTTTTTTTGTGGTAGGCCAATTAGGAGACTGTTGCAATAATCAAAATGGGGTGTGATGAGTGTATTAACAACCGATCTAAAGTCATGTGTGTCAAGGAGGGGCCTTAGGTGTTGTATGGTTTTGAGTTTATGAAATATGGTTCTTACTGTCTGCTTTATGTGCGGTAGCATGGTGAGAGTATGATCTATTATTACACCCAGGTATTTTACCTCTTTTTTAACAGGTATAGATGTATTGTTGATTGAGATTGTTGTTGGAAAAGTGTCCTCGGTCACGGGTGTTCTTGTAACGAACATTGCTTCCGTTTTCTTGAGGTTAATGCTTCCGTTTTCTTGAGGTTAAACCACAGATGCCATTGATCATTCATATTCGCTCCATACAAGTCACATTACAAGGCTGGTTTATACGTGCAGAGATCCACAACGTTGACCTCAAATAATATCCTCAGTGGTGTCCTTGTCAGTAGTGCCAGTCTTCATGCAGTACCTCTGCCTAGCACCACCATATCTTGACCGCAACATGTCCTTTTGCAAGCAGAATCATCATCACTGGTTAGGGACTCCAACAGGTTCCTTTGCCAACCATGGCGCACGATGACCATTCAGCAGACTCTGCATCAGTCATTACTGCTCCAAGAAATGACTTTCTCTGCTGGTCCACACCACTGGATTACATCTTCGATAGGTACCGAAATCTATCCAAGGACGGATCCCTGCACCCTCAGGATTGATAAATACTGCCTTTATAATAATGTAGTTAACTGCAGGATTGTCCTTTGTAAACACTGATTTTATTATACTTTGACACTGGTACGCAGATGCTACCAGCAAGTGTGGCCAATCAGCAACCAACCAGATCGATAAGCATGGCTTATACTTAGGGTGGTGATGAGCGCCAAACCACTCTCAGTGCTACAAACATTAACAGGTGTTTTAACTGCCCCTAAAGGGACCAGCATTTACAAGGGCTGTGATCCCTCAGTGACTGTATCATTAATAATGTCTGGTTGAACAGGCACCATCCTAACATCAGCAATGGGACCGATGTCCAGTGTCACCTGGGAAGTGGAACACAAGTCATACCTGCCATCTATGACATTGAAATGTAGTGATCCAATGTCAAGAATGATGAGCTCTGGCTCAGTGAAGAATACCAGCCTCAAGTTCAAATGCCATAAAGTTGAGCACTTGTCTTCAACTAGTGTTGTCATTATGAAGAGCAAATAGTCCTGATGTAGCGCTGTCCATTAGCATGAACTGCAATGAGAAATTCTTGTCTCATATTAGCACCAACAGCAATGAAGGCTCTAGCATAAGGTGTGGTGACAAGCAGTATAGATCCATGCGATGAACGGCTGCAGAAGTGGCAGCTCTGAGGGTCAGTCATACCCCAGCACTCTGAGAACCAGTCACTAATACAGATGACAATGATGGGAGCTGGTTTCTCTGAAGAATGCACAAAGGAAAAAAATGAGCGAAAGCTTTACTTGCATGAGTGCAAAGGAGTACGTCTATCTGCTCTTGTGACATCAGCTCAGTCTGCCCTGAAGGACACTGACTTACCTGTAGTGCAGCTAGCAGAGGAAGACACTAGCTTAACTACAGTACTGCATATTAGAAATGACTCCCCCCCCCCCCCGTTTATTCTTTTTGCTGCTGGCAATTTTTATCTGTTTTGGAACCCTTTTAACTTGATCAGACTCTTCAAGAATCCCCAGGAGAAAGCCATAAGGTCTAAGCATTCCTGCCTAGGATTCAGGGTGCACCTGGAGGTACCCTGCTGGGGGAGGAACAGCCCATCACTGGCTGGCTGCCAGAGAGAACCCCTTAAGGCTCTGGAACTACAGAGTAGGTACAAGAGAGACAGCCTGCCCTGCCAGAACCCCTTTGGCAATGCTGCACCAGACACGTCCTTCGTGTGCTGGAAACTGGGCAATACTTAACTGCTTACTGACTACACTAGCATATATAGGGGAAGCAAGCAGATTTGCTGTGTCTCTGCCTGTTGACAGGAGGGCAAATCCCATTGGTCTGTCAAAGATGAAGACAAATGGGCTGTTCAAGGATTTGATGGTCTGATATTATCTGTACATATATGAATAGCCAACCTACACATTTTTACTGCTGGCTTTTTCTGAATATTGGCACACATCTTCCACTATTTTTCTGAATGTAAGATAGTTAAAATGTGAGCTAGCTCTGAAAGGAAGACGATTCTAGACTAAGAGCACATCCTCGAGTAGCAGAATTCTCTAAGGAAAGAGATTTAGCTGTACATACAATCAGATGCATGGTCTTGAATTGGCCACTGGACTCAGACGCAGTGTAAGGTATATAGCTCCATACTGACTTTGTGCCATAACAGATGTGATGTGAGGTCCAAGAATCTAAGTTGGAACTTGCTGAACAGCTTCTAGGAAACATATATATTATTTTCCGGAAATAAGGATGCAGCTCGGGCTCAAGTTCAATGATACAGGCCATCTCCTTGTGACTTTGGACAAGTCACTTAACCCTCCATGACCTCAGAAAAATCCAGATTATCAATGTCTCTGTTTAATGTGCATAACCAAGTTAAGTTACAATGTAAACCACTTTGACTGAAATGATAAAGCGGTATAAAAATACCCCGTTAAATAAATAAATAAATAAATAAATTCTCCAGCCTTAAAGAATTGAAATATCAGTGGCCAGACAAGAAAATTGAGCAACAGATGGTATCAAACTAGTCATAACTCATCCAAGCCAGACTTGGCCACACAAAGAGGTGCACAAAGCAATTTGAATATCATGCATTTCAAGTATATTTCTATGCTTTAAGCTACGCCACAATTTGAATATATTTTTTTAAGAAAACAGCCAGATCATCAGTAGCACAGACACAAAGTGCCAAAATGCTTGCTGCAACATTGTCTAAACTGCAACCATTAGCCACATTCCTTAAACAAACATGCCATTAAGGGTTCTTTGCTTTTAAATTAATGATGCTCCATATCATTCACTTGTAACCTCTTAGGATCATTTACGGCTTCAACCAATTTCCTGAGTTATGGTTCCCACACTCATTTGAATGGTGGTTTCAGCAAGCAGAAGAGTAATTTCCTTCACAATAAACTTAAGGCACCAGACACAATGAAAGCAAATTTTGTTTTACCAGACTCATAAATGTCCTGCGATTACTCCTTATTCCCTTTGCCTAGCTCTTGCAATGTATTCACCATGTATCCATTCTTAATGCTTCCAGGGCTGTTCCATTAGTGAAAAAATCATGTTGGAAATGGCAAGGGAAGGGGTGTCAGAATGCATGCA
Organism: Ichthyophis bannanicus; assembly: GCA_033557465.1. NCBI lineage: Eukaryota > Metazoa > Chordata > Amphibia > Gymnophiona > Ichthyophiidae > Ichthyophis > Ichthyophis bannanicus. The sequence continues at coordinate 856,672,440 of CM066032.1, forward strand.
ACACATATCCTAGGGCTACTTACATTTAACTTTCGCTGAATGCCTACTGCAAGTCCAGGAGCATTATACTGGGGATTCATTTAGTAGAACCTTATTAAAGTGATTGATTTGGCTCCTACAGGTAAAAGATCAGTCTAACACAGACAGAAAGTGGCTAAGCTACTACTACTACTATTAATAATTTGTATAGCACTTTAAGGCGTACGCAGAGCTGTACAAACATATAAAGAAGACAGTCCTTGATCTAAGAGCTTACAATCTAATCAAGACAGACTGAACAATACAAGAGAAAGAATGGGGGTTCAAACAGGGAAGGAGACAAGGAGAACAAGGGATTAGGATCCAAATGCGGCCTCAATGCATGCATTTGAAGAGGGGGAGAGAAGAGACTTGACGAAAAGATAGAGGAAGTTAGTTCCATGCATAAGGAGCAGCAAGGTGAAAAGATAGAAATCTGGAGTTTGCAGAGAGAAGAAAGCCAGAGGAGGAACGGAGTTCACAAGGAGGGCTGTAGGGAAAGAGAAGAGAGGAAAGGTAATGAGGAGCAGCAGAATGAATGAATTTATATGTTAGAAGGAGAAGTTTGAATTGGATACGGAAATGGAAGGGGAGCCAGTGCAGTGATTTTAGAAGAGTGGTTATATGAGTGTATCATGGCTGGCAGAAAATTAGCCATGCAGCAGAGTTCTGGATAGATTGAAGAGGAGAGAGATGACACTGAGGGAGACCAGCAAGGAGGAGATTGCAATAGACAAGATGGGAGGTGACCAAAGAGTGGACAAGAATCTTAATAGTGTGTTCCGAGAGGAAGGGATGAATCTTGTTAAAGTGTAGAGAAAGAAAACAGGTTTTAGCTATATATGTTGAATATGTGTGGAAAAGGAAAGGGAGAAGTCAAAAATGACGCCAAGGTTGCGGACAGAGGAAAAAGAAGAGTGTTAGCAACAGTGATAGAGAAAGGAGAAAGGTGGGGAGGAGGGTTTAGGGGGAAAAATAAGAAGTCCAATTTTAGCCATATTCAATTTTAGGCAGTGGTGAGACATCCAGATGACGATGTCAGATAAGCAGTGAAGGAGAGGAGAGATGTCAGGTGTAGATAGGTAGATTTGCGAGTCATCAGCATAAAGTGATTCTGAAAGCCATGGGAAGAGATGAGGGCAGCAACAGACTGGGTATAGAGAGAGAAAAGAAGAGTGCCCAGAACAGACCCTTGACGTACACCAAATGAGAGAAGGACGGCAGTAGAGGAGGAACCTCCAGAACAAACACTGAAAGAGCAATGGGAGAGATAAGAAGAGAACCAAGACAGTACAGGACCTCTAAAACCAAGTGAGGATAAAAAGTGTCAAGGAGGAGGAGTTGGTCAACAGTATCAAAAGCAGTAGAAAGATTGAGAAGAATGAGAACTAGTAAAGGCGTTTGGACTTAGCGAGGAACCGATCCCTGGAGACTTTGGCAAGAGCTGTTTCAGTAGAATGAAATGGATGAAAACCAGATTGAAGTGGATCAAGGAGGCTTGAGAGGAGAGAAATTGAGACAGCAGCAGAGAAAATGCATGTTCAAGAATTTTGGAAATGAATGGGAGAAGGGAGATGGGTCAATAATTAGAATGACAAGCAGGCTCAAGTGAGGGGTTTTTTTAGGAAAGGCATGATTACAGCATGCTTGAAGGCTGTAGTGGAAAGAGAAAGGCTGAGAATATGTGAGATGAAAGGGATGACTGAGGAGGAGATGGAGTTGAGGAGATGGGTGGGAATAGGATCAGAAGAACAGGCAGTGAATTTAGAGGTGAAAAGAAGAGAGGTTTCTTCAGATTTTAGAAAAGGATGAAAGAGTGACAGAGTGAAAGCTGGTAATGGAGAAGGGGGAAGAGAGGGTGAAAAAGATTTGGTGGGGAATTGAAGAATAATCTTATGCACTTTGTCATGGAAATAGTTTGCTAGGGTTGGGCAGAGAGAGGAGGAGGATTGGAGGTGGAGATGCCTTAAGGAGAGAATTGAGAGTAGAAAAGAGACAGCAAAGGTTGGAGGCAAGACATTTAGTCAGATGGAGAAAATAGTTTTGCTTAGCGAGTGCAATGGTGGACTGGAAAGAAGAAAGCATGAATTTGAAATGAAGAAAGTCAGAGAACGGGATTGGAGCCAAGTGTGCTCAGCTGAGAGGACACAGGAATGTAGGTAGCGGGTAGTTGAAGACAACCAAGACTGAGATTTTGGTGTGCCTCATAGGACGTGGAATGAGCGGAACAAGGATATCCAGAGTAGAGGAGAGAGCAGTATTATATGAAGTTACGACTTAATCAACAGACTTCGAGAAAAAAGCGGAAGAGAGAAGAGATGAGACAGTAGTGGATAGAGTCAATGGATCGATAGCATGAAAATCCCTAAAAAGATGGGAGGAGATTTGGCGATATTGAGGGGGGTTGTAATGAAGAGTGAAACTTAACAGGTGATGGTCAGATAAGGGAAGAGCAGAGGCATAGAAATTAGAAGGTAAACAGAGTAGAAAATGAGATCAAGGCAGTGACCAGGCTGATGAGTGAAGACAGAAGAGCAAAGCTGGAGGTTGAAAGAGGAGGTAAGGGAAAAAAACATGGAGGCAAAGGGACCAGAGGGGTTATCAACATGAAAATTAAAGTCACCAAGAATAAAGGAGGGGGAAGAAGAATCCAGGAATAAGGAGCACCAAGAGTCAAAAATCAGTGAGTTAAGTAGAAGAGGACTTGTCAGGGGATCTATAGATGACAGCGATCCATAGAGGTAGGGGATTAAAAAGATAGATGGAATGGACATCAAAGGAGGGAAAGGAATGAGATTGAGGGAAAAGGAGGGGGTTGAAATGGCAAAAAGGAGAAAGTAGAAACCCAACACCACCGCCACAATCATTGGGATGAGCAGAGTGGGAGAACTGATAGCTGCCATGGCAGAGGACAGCAACCAAAGTAGAGTCATCAGGGAGGAGCCAGGTTTCAGAAAGAGCGAGAAGATGGAAAGCGCGAGAGATAAAGAGATCATGGGTAAAGGGAATTTTATTAAAAATAGAATGAGCATTCTATAAAGCACATGAGAAGGGAAGAGAGGAGGGAGAAAGTAGAGGGATGTGGATGAGATTAGGGTGGTAGAAAGAGGAACTAATATGGGAGTGAGAGAGAACAGAAGGGGGACCAGGATTGGGATTAATGCCATCAGAGGACAGAAGAGGAAGGAGAGTGTGAGGGAGAGAGGAGACAGCACATTGGAAAGAGGGATGAGGTTGTTTTAGAGAGAAAGGAGAGGGATGAATGAGAGGAAGGAGAAGCTGAAGCTCAAAAGCTGAGAAAAGGGTGGAGGATAAGATGGGGAGGAAATAGGGAGAGTGGAGCGAGCATGAGAAAGAGGAAGGGGGTATTAGGTTGGTGGAGTGAGGGAAGAAGGTTAGGAAGGATAAGAAAAAGGAACAAAGAATGATGTGGAGCCATAAGAAATGGCAGAGAGGGTAAGTAAAGTCAGAAGGAGAAGGATAATAGGTAGTAAGGGAATAAAGATAAAATAAATGAAAAAATAGAATAAATGAAATATTGTACTCAAGGAATCAGATAGTTAATTGGTCAGTTATACTTAGCAAGGAGTCTGTTAATTGGTGCCCTACACTGCCATGCCTAAACATTTTAGAAAGTCTGAGAAATAAATCAAATGATAAACGTAGGAAATAAACAGCTGAGTGGGTAAGAGAATATTTGCTTTCTATATTTTTCAACCTCTCTCAGCAGTGCAGCGAGCATCCATGTAGACCAAACCAGAAGGCATCTATAGCTTAGACACTTCAGTGGACCTGGTCAGGGCACTTGGCTTGTAATTCATACATTTTCTGAAAACAAGATGCTACAGTTTCTGAATTATTTTTTTTTTCATCAGTAGGGGAAACTACGCTAAATATTTCAGTGCAGATTTTTTCTAATAGCACTTCATTCATCCAAGCATGTAGATTGGATTTTACATTTTATTACTTGCCTTTTTTTTTTGAAGCAGAGCTCAACATGAGTTACAAGCAGATTCACAAGTGGACTTATAAGCTAAGCCATACTTGAGGCAATAGAGGGTGACTTTTATTTAACGTCTTTTCTATACCGCGCTCTTTAAAATCAGCTCGGTTTACAGTCAACAGCAAATTTGTACAGAGCAGGCAGCACCCGTACTGTACTTACAAAGAAAAGGTTTTGCAACTTGGGTTAACTGGGGAAACTATGTATGGCTACTCATTTAAGTAACTATATACAGGCTAAGCAGGCTGTATACAGGCTAAGCAGTGACGATATACGTGTGCATACCAGGATGTCTGGTAGTGCTAATGTACAGGGCTGAGACTGTGTGTTGTGAGTGTTTTGGGGCGGCTGTCTTGGTGGTTGCATATGGCTGGATGTTGTGTCCCCCTGTTGTGAGAGTAGTGCTGGAGGAAAAGGTGGTGTTTCAGAGCCTTCCTGAATTGGATAAGGTCAGTAATGGCCCAGATGTCGGGCGGGAGGGCATTCCAACATGTGGGTGCATAGTACACGAAGGCTCTGTTTCTTGTTGCTTGAGAGCACTTTCGTGACTTAACTTGCTCAAGGTCATAATCAGTGTTAGTCAGAGAAACAGGACTGAACCCTGTTTTCAGCCTGCTGCTATAACTGCAAGCCCATTCCTGGTTATTTATACCGCTCCACCCCCAAAAAGGTTGGGCTCAGCCTCCAAGCTGCTGGAAGGGTTGCGTAACCCAGAAGTAAAGGGACTGGACTGGAGTGACGATAAGGAAGGCTCCGTTTCTTGTTGCTTGAGAGCACTTTCGTGACTTAACTTGCTCAAGGTCATAATCAGTGTTAGTCAGAGAAACAGGACTGAACCCTGTTTTCAGCCTGCTGCTATAACTGCAAGCCCATTCCTGGTCGAAGAATCGAGAGAGGAATTGCTGCTTTAAAGGCCTAGATCTGTTTTCAGCTTTCTAAATGCATATTGCAAATATTCACCCCTATTCACAAAGGTGTGTTACTTTAATGTGAAAAACAAACATTAGTTACCACAGTTCCTATTGTTTCTTATGGGGCCTATTCACTGAATGTGTTTTCCATATTACAACTCTAAACTAGCCTTTGTAAACATGGAGAAGACTGGGCCAGGACATGGTTGATTTCTGACTCTGCTTGAAGGCATACTGTAAAAAGGCAAGACGCTTTAATTTAATTTAACAAAAGATTTACAGCCTACCTAACACAGTAGTAGTTCTAGGCGGATAACAATAAAATCACATTACAGCATTCCAACTGAATTTTTACATTAATTTTCTGTCTAACAAATGACTTTTAAATAAAATAGTTTTGAGTGACTGCCGGAATACCATATAAATGGGTGAATGTTTTACCTCATAAAGCAATCTATTCTATTCTACGGCTGCCACATATACAAACCATAGATTCAATTCACGTTTAAATTTAAATGAACAGTAAACAGTAAAATAAAACTGCACCCACCATATAAGATGGAATATTTCCATTTAAAATCTTAAAAATAATTTAAAGAGAATCCTAGCTGTAGGAATGTGGGAGATGCCATTTCTATAGTACCTAAAAGCAGCATAGACTAGGAATTGAAGGTGTGGGAGCTACTTAAAAGATATGGGGGCTGGTTCACCCATTTTGGAAAGCAAGGCCAAATCAATCTCTCCACTGCTATTCTGGAATTTGAAAAATGGATCATTAGGATTCAACATATAATTGAATAGGATGGTAAATGTAAAATGTGGGATTTTGGGCAAGTCCCTATCCACAGCACAAAATGCATTATCTACGATGCATTAAGCTCTTTTCAGACATGAAAAGCCATTTCCTCAACTCTATAGAGAGTGCATGTCATTAGACATATGCCATGTACAAAGAAACCGATGTTTGTGGAGATGGAACAGCGAGCGTTTCTGCTCCCTTCCAAAAGGCTGCTAATTATTCCCACAAAGAGGCAAGTGTCAAGTGATATCGGACAGAGACACATATTTTCAGAGTAGCAGGCCCTGTGGTGGTGGTGGTTCCAGAATGGGGTAAAATTTGGTTTGGGGTTATGAAGGACGGGGGAAAGTTAATTCTCAAAACTCTCATTTAAAGATGACTTCTCACCTCAAGAATGCCATCCAGTATTACACTGCATAGTTCAGGAGTTAGTTCATCTGTTACTTCAGTCATATCAGGCAGAGAAAAAAGAAAAATGCAAAACAAAGATGGAGACATTTTACATACCTGCTAATTTCCTTTCCTTGAATCCTGCTAGATTACTAAAAGCTGTTGTAGTCTGCTTCCTCCTGCTGGCTGGGGAGCATAACCCACTCGTCTGGGCTGGTCTAGCAGGATAAGGAAAAAATATTAGCAAGGTATTCCTTTCTTTATCCACCTCTCTTCAGCCTTTCCTCACACTTGGGTTCCTTCAGACAGAATCCTCTGCGAGGACACTCCACTTTCCAACTCTTGAAAGATTCTCAAGCAGTATCCCCCTCTTCTCTCTCGGTGTCTGTAAATACTACTCCACTCACTCTCTTGCCAGTTCCCTGAATCTAGAGGGCGCCTATATATATCTTCCCCCCCTCAAATGGGTTGGGACTCTGACACCCAGAAAAATAATATTTCAAGTTGCATGTCTTCTTTTCAGCTCCTCCTAGGATGGTTATGGGCTCCTATGAAGTATCTTGCTCAAAGTATCTTGCTCAAACCTGGGGCACATTCTACTCACCCTCAACAGAACAGATATCCCACATCATTTCTACAATCAATACAAGCACTGCTCCTACAGACCCGTGCCCAGTGTCATGGGTCAAAGCCACCAAATCCAGCCTCATTCCCACCATACATAAAATGGTACACAACTCGCTCACTCAAGGAATCATGCCAAAGCAACTAAAGCTTGCCTCAGTAAGACCAATCACAAAGAAAACAACTCTCGACAAAAAAGATCCAGCAGCATACCGACCAATCTCCAGCATACCCTTCCTCGCAAAAATCATCGAAAAAACGGTTCAACTACAACTTCAGGAACACATCGACAAACACGAAACACTCGATGACAACCAACACGGATTTCGTCCCAACCATGGAGTCGAAACGCTACTGATCTACCTCTTCGACAGCATCCTAAGAATAATTGACAACACCAGGAATGGAATCATAATGATCTTCATTGACATCTCCTCAGCCTTCGACACAGTAGACCACAACACGCTCCTGGAAAGACTAAAGAACACTGGTATACACGGTATCACATTGAAATGGTTCCACTCATACCTAACCGAAAGACAACTACAGGTCAAGTTGGGACACAACACCTCCCGACCCATAAACGTCCAACAAGGAGTACCTCAAGGATCCGCACTCTCAGCACTCCTATTTAACATCTACATCCAACCAATATGCAACATCATGAAAGAGAACAACATTCAATACACAATATATGCAGACGACATCATGATATACACCCCGATATCAATCGACAACCCGGACTTCTCCAAGATAACAGACTGCCTCACCCAAATGGCGAGTTGGTGTCAAAACAACAACCTCGCAATAAACTACAACAAGACCGAAGCTTTAATCATCACTCGGAACCAAAGCTTCATACACCCACCAAATATAAAGATACAAAGCACTACTATATCAATAAGATCAGAAGTGAGATACCTCGGAGTTACTCTGGACAATAAACTCAATCTCAAGCCACACATAAACAAAACAATCCAAAAAGCCTACTACAAGATGCGAATCATCAGGAGACTGAAACCGCTCCTCGCCCCAGAACACTTCCGTACCATCTGTCAAGCACTGATAACCCCACTACTGGACTTCTGCAATCCGATATACCTTGGACTACCGAAACAAGCCCTCAAACCACTCCAACTGGCACAAAACACTGCAGCACGAATCATATCAGGAACCGCACGACAGGAGCACATCACACCCACCTTAAAGGACTTACACTGGCTTCCAATCCGTGCACGCATCAGATACAAAACAATCATAAACCTATTTAAGATAAAACAGCACACATCAGCCAACAGCCTGCACACCCTCATACAACCAGACACCAGCACACGTCCCAGAAGAAAACATACACACAACCGAGTCAGCACCCCAAGTGAATACAAACACACACGCAAGGACACAACAGACAGAGCACTCTCCATGGCTGCTCCAACAATATGGAACAAACTACCGGACGATCTGAGGGCTACTACAGACCTCAAGGACTTTAGAAAACAGCTGAAAACCATGCTGTTCATAGAACACTATGGACACATCACATAACCTCAGAGAATGTATAACAGCACATGATACCGCCTAAACAATGTATGTATGGAATATGTTTTTTGCACCACTGTATATAGCCCACTCTGTACATAGCTCATACCAATCTAGCACACAATACAACACACACTCAACTTCACCCTCACTGCATGTATAACACACTCACTTTACTCGATTGTTTGCTGTGATACCACCTTGATTATTAAGATAAGGTGGTTTAGAAATACTGTTAAATAAATAAATAAAATAAAAGTTTCTCTTTTGAGTATCAAGGGTGGAGGACATGAAAGATCCTCCCTAACCTGTCCTGTTTTCTTCCTTTGCTGAGTTGACATAATGAGGGCCCATCTTTAATAGGGCCAGAGGCTCCCATTTCTTTAACCTAAGCCTGGTAGGTAGGAAAAAGGTGACTACATCAATTCCTCTTTACGCTTGCCCTGGGCCGCCGCTGATTAGGGAAATTATGCACTCCCTTAGGTCAGCTTGGCAGAAAAACAAGCTCTCCTCCAAAACACTCCCCTTTCATGATATCAATGACATCACAACTCCATCCTGGCTTTCATGTAGGAAGTCAGAAAAATTCTTAGTTATGCTCCATGATGAGCCTTGGGGCAAGTGGTACCCCTGCCAGACAAATTAATGCATTCTACTTCAGGAAGGACATGCCACAAACATCACTGGAACACTGAGGCACCTAGTGACCCTAGAGTAATACCTGGATCTGTGGCATTGCTTTGGCAGTTGTGATGGACACAGTAAGGTGGAGCACATTGTGTTAATAAGCAATATCATAGCTCCCACTTTATCAGACTAATGTTGATGCCCATTTTTTTCTGACAAGAACTTTTGCAGCTGTCAGCCTCAGTTTGCCTACCTTCTGGAAGCTGCTCTTGTCACATATCAGACTACTGCTGGCAGGTCCTCCTACCAGCTCCAATAACTGATTATTTTCTCTGCATTGCATACATGAAATTTAGGAGTATCAACACGTTGTGAATGAGACCAATGTATACTGAACAAGCGAGAGTAAGCTAAAGTGGACTTGTAGCTCACTACCGCCTGGTTTCTAATATTCTCTTTCTTTCCAAAATCCTTGAAAGACTAGTTGAGAAATCTAATGTTTTTTACCCACGAGAATCAAGATTCTGCCCTGGCCATAGCACTGAAACCATTTTGCTTTCCCTCCTTAGTGAAACCCATGAATCCATTGATAGAGGTAATATCTCTCTTGCTGTCTCACTTGATCTCTCTTCTGTTTTCAGTTTGGTGAATCACACTATCCTGCTCTCTTGCCTGCAAGATATTGGTCTCTAAGATACTGTTCTTCAGTGGTTTCAATCCTCTCTCTCCGATTGCACATATTCTATTAGCGTTGCTTCTTCTGCATCCGCTACTTCCCCCTTATTTGTGGCGTTCTCTTCAACACCTTTCTAGCCCCACTGACTGCTCTTATTCAGCAATCTGGTGTCTCCGCATACTACTATGAGGACGACATCTTACTGCTTTTCCATGCATATCCAGCTGCTCCTGATCCGTCTACTCTACAGCTGTCTTTCCCAGGTGGCTCTCTGGCTGAAATATGATCATCTTAAGCTGAATGCCTCAAAAAAAACCCCACACCCCTTTGGCCATCTGGTCTTCCTAATTATCAACTTTGCTACCTTCAGACTGTCCAGAATACAGCTCTATAGTTACTAGCTCATGCATCCATGTCTGACCACTTTACCCCTCTATTTACTCACTTCCACTAGTTACCTGTCCAATACCACATTCAGTTTAAGATCCTCATGTTGGTCCATAAAACTCTACATTCTGGAATACCCCCCCTAACTCTCCTCTTCTGTCATCCCCCACACCTACGCCTCTCCATGACTTCTGCGTTCCATTCATGGTAATCATCTCTATTTTCCCCCTGCTTCCTGTGCTCAGAATAAAACTACTCATCACTCTACTTTTTATTTCCTTGACTCTAGTTTATAGAACTCCCTGCCATCCAATTTTCACCTCAAACTGTCCTACGTTAAATCCCTCCTCAAAACCCATCTATTCCGTCTCGCTTTCGACTTGGGTCCTTAGTTATGCAGGCTCCTGCTTCCTCCCTCCTGTCCTGAGCCTCTGTGATACCCTTTTATGACCTATCCGCTCCCTTTCCCTTTTTGTTTCTGCATTTGCATCTGTGTTTTCTCACTTTTTCCTCTTTTCTGTCTTAATTTGGAGGGTTTTTTTTCTTTTTCTTTTAATGGGGTTCTTTCCTCCTTTTAAGTTTTATTGTACACCGCTCTCCTGGTTTGAAGAGCAATCTAGCAAATTCTAATAAACCATAGTTTGTTGTGACCTTGTGTAAGCTGTGAACTACATGGTGTTCTCTTGTTTTTCATTCATACTCAGATCTCATCACCACCATTCTGCTTGTCTTGGACAGCAAGACATCCCTTTTTCTGGTATGCCCGTACAAATTTCATTCTTGCACAATAGACTGCTCCAAAGGTGAACCAGGGAAGCCGCACGAGGCCCCGGCTCACCTCTGCACAGCCGCCAGCGTGAAAAGCGCCATTTTCCCTCACGCTGGCAGCTGTTACTGTGAAGCACATGAGTGCCAGGAAATGACCTTTAACCTTTCCAGGCATTCAGCACGCTTCAAAGTAATAGCCGCCAGTGTGAGGGAAAACGGTGCTTTTCACGCTGGCGGCTATGCAGAGGTCAGCCGGGGCCTCGCGCAGGCTTCGGTGGCTCACTTCTGAAGCAGTTTAGATAGGCATGGGGGTCTAGGATAGGACAGGAAATGGCTGATGGGGTGGGGGGGCAAGAATTGGAAATGGGCTGATGGAGTGGGGAGCTTGGACTGGATGTGGCTAATAGGGGGCTAGGATTGGAAATGGGCTGAAGGGGGAGCTTGGACTAGAAATGGGCTGATGGGGGGCTGGAATAAGACTGGAAATGGCTGATGGGGCTAGAATAGGACTGGAAATGGGCTGATGCGGGGGGACGGGACTAGAAGGGAGCGGATGCTGGACAAGGCTGGGACTAGAAGGGGATGAGGCTGGGGGAGTGAGGATGGAGGGGGGAAAAGATACTTTGTAAGGGAGGGAAGAAAAATCTACGATTGGCTGGGTATAAGGAGAGTAAGTGGGGAATGAGGATAGAAGGGTGAAATTTCAGTGGATGAAAAAGAAATAAAGAAAGAAATGGAAGTAAGAGCCAAAGGGGAAAGATCAGTATGTTAAAGCAGATGTAGGCAGAGAATGGGAAAAATCTAGAAGAAAGAAGAAAGGACAAATGGATAGCAGACAATGGAGAGTTAGCCGAAGACACAAAGAAACCAGAAGAAAGTGATAGGAGCAATTGCAACTGAAAAATAAAATGCCCAAACAAAATGTAGAAAAATACTTTATTTTGAATTTATTAACTGGAATATGTCAGCTGTGCGAAATGTGCATTGCTAACGTCTTTGCGTTTTTGTTCAATACAAAAGGAAATTAATTTATAGTTTTATTTCTCAAGTGTTGTATGTTCCAGCTTTGGCCTTTGAGGTTTCCAGTTTAATTATTGTCTTTCTATTTCTAAATCGTGATTCCTTGTTCTTTGTTTGGTGATGGTCTATGTTCTGCATGTGTAACCAAGCTGATGTATTCTGTTTATGTAGTTTCTATTTGACAGTGCCACTTGTTCTCTTTCCCCAGTAGAAGATGTATTGGTATTCTCTGAGATGTATTGGTTTAATATTTGCAGTATTGCCTTTTTGATAGGTAGGGTTTGGTGCTTTGTGAGTCCTGGTAGTGCTGTTATGATACGGCAGGTTTGCTACGGGTTCTACATGGGCAGTATTTATAGTACTTCCTAATGTGCTTAGAGTATAGTAATGTAGAAATCTGGTAGCCTTTCTTTATCCAGACACTCATTTACTAAAGTTAGTGCACATTAACATTATGCAAATATTTAAGCAAATGAGACCCCTTATGCAAATGAGGCCCCACAATGTCTTTGCACTTGGTCCCGCACCCCTCCTTGGGCCACCCCTAGCTCCCATGGTTTGGATCGCTCTCTCTCAATGAAAGTCTGCACAATCTAAGGATTCTAAGGATTTCAAGAAACTCCTGAAAACACACCTGTTCTAAATACACTTTCAGGACATTACATAAGCAAGCAAACACCTCTACTAAATTATATACAAAGATACTGCTAAGATATAGCCCATCTTCACACCTCCAAAAATAAACTCACCAAAACAACAATAACCACACCAAAGCAATTACACCAACCGAAACATATGCCCAGTACTTGTGTATATATATGTTATTATGTCTTGGATTTACTGGTATTTATCATTAATGTAATAATTATATTGGATTCTAATAGTCACATTGTTCCTTACATGCAGTTAAATGTTCTTTATAATGTTAACATGTTCCAATGTTATATTCTGTTACATATAAGCCATATTGAAAACTGGAAATGCGGTATATAAACTTACTTCAGCCATAAATGAATGAAGGGTCAGTAAAAGAACTGCAGGTGTTACAGTGGATTTTGGGATACCTGCAGTGGGTCAAGGAAGCATGAGATCCAACTCTGGTTGGTAAAGTAAGCCACCCCTTTATATAGCTCTTGTGCGACACTTATGTGAGGTTACCAGAATGCTATGCCATGGTGATAGTGTCTATATGGTATACCAGTATGGGTGATATTCTGTTGTGGTGATATTTTTCTGCAAGTATTACACACATTCCATGGATGTTGCTTCCGCATCTGACCTTCATGCCGATGAAGTGACATTCTCATACAAATGATGTCCCAGTGCAATATCAGAAAGAAAAAACACAAAACAACAACAAAAAAAAGCACACACATCCAAGTTCAGAACAATTTCACAAATGTGGACGTGCCCTATACGGACATCACAAGGGCATCTACATAGACATTCCAGGAATAGTATTCCAGACCATGGATGTCTAGGAATAGTCTAATGGTTAGAGTAGTGGAGTAGGACCAGGGAAGCCAGGGTTCGAATACCACTACTGCTATCATTGAGACTGTGAAGAATACTGGGGATGGTGAAGTACCATCTTCTCTACATACTGTGGATGTTTTTATGGTCAAAGTGAGCACTTTCAATGCTTGCTTTGGCCATAAAATCTTTAGACACAACTCCTGACATCCAGGACACTTCTGAAATCAGGCGGTGACGTCCATATTCTTGAGAACACCCTGGCCACACATCCACCTTGCCCCCATTCAGAATTGGATGGCCTCATGCTGGGGACATGCACAGACCTGGCTTCTAAAATGCCTCTGGAGAAGTCTCCGTGCTTTGCACATCTCTATGCCAGTTTTCAGATGTCCAAAGCATGAATAGGGATTCTAAAATAACTCCCATTGTGTCTTATCTGTCCTCGTTTTGATTCGGTGCACCGAGCAGGTTGCCTGCATAAGAGAAGATGCTCAGGAGGAGGAGGAAATCCTCATCTCTTGAGGAACTGTTGCTAAAAGGAAGGAGGCTCAACATACACGGTTACAAGTTATCACAATAACTTCTACCTTGATGAATATTGTTGTTCTTATGGATTAGAGCCTTAAAAGAATTATTCATTACAAACTGTATTCTACAAAATATTCTACAGTGCTTTTTTTCTGTTAAAAATAGTTTATCCTGTTGGACTCAAATGCCCTCTTTATCATATAGTGCCACCCCTTCTTCAATTGAATCCACTCTATCATTGTGATATAAATTTGTACACAGTATCCCATTGAGGTTTCTGAGATGCCAATATCTACCTCTTCATTCAGTGTTAAATATTCTAACTCCCCATTTTATTTTTTTAGACTTCCAGCATTTATACACTGGCATTTCAAAGTATGTTATCTGTTCATACTTGTAACCTGCTTCTCAGCTGATAGGGGTAATTTGGAATTTTCAACTGTCTTTTTTTTACTTAAATGTACCTGGACTACTTTTACCTGTATTGCAGCCTCTATTGGGATGTCCTACTTTGTACAGTAGTATCCTTCAAAGATATTCAGGAATGCAGGGGGAATAAATGTGACTGCTTTCCCCCAATATCTAGTTTGACAGCTGCTGTCTCTCCTTTTTAAAGGTTAATGCCAGCAGCCTGCTTACATCCTTTTTAAGGAAGAGTCCATCCTTCTGAAAAAGGCCCCCTCTTCCCCAGAATGTTGCCTAGACAAATCTAAAGCCCTCTTCTCCGCACCCTCCTCTATCCCTCCGACATCACTCAGCCAGTCCTGATCAGGTCAGAAGCCCAAAAGTGGCCCATTTATTCTACACCATCGCAGCGTTCAGCACTGAAAATATCTCCTTTGCTGCCTACTGTATTATCTTGCTGCGACTGTGCTGGTTGTATTCATTTTATTCCTGCAGGCTCAGTGCCATTGAACTTAACTGGCTGTTTGCTGACTCCTCCCTCCCTCTGACATCACTCAGCCAGCTCTGATCACATGACCAGATCAGGTGCTCAGAAGTGGCCCATTCATTCCACACCATTGCAGCATTCAGTGTCATGGCGGGTGCGTCAAAGCAGCAGGACATGCTCCTTGGGCAAACTCCTTGGGGTGATTAGCGATTCCAAACAGCAGTGTGCCAGGTCACTACATTTCTCTGGCTTAGTTTAGTTTTTCCCGTCCTGGTCCTATGTACTCCTTTCTATTTGCTTTCCAATGTCATCAATTCCAGTCATCTATGGACACTGCCTGCCAACTCCCTATCGTCCCTTTCGCTGTCAGGACTTTAGTAAGGTGAGATTTTATTTACCAGTTAATGTTGCTTCCTTGAGTCCTGCTAGACCATTCCAGACAAGTGGGTTGTGTTCCCGTACCAGCAGATTGGTGGACAAAAAAAAAACAATGAAAAGCCCAGATTTCAATGACATCACTCTAATGCCTCTGTTCGCCTCAGCCACCAGAGATCCCTTCAGTATTCGTCCCAAAGCATATGAAAAAAGCATGGCAAGCCCCACACAGCCTCCACTGTGGGCAACAGTAGAGAACCATGTACAGGAAAGCATAAACAGAAGGCTGTCAGTAGAAGATAAACAAGCAGAACCAAGGGTATCACAGCAGAATAGAGCAAATACAATTTCAGGGGTGGGCCCTGGACTGGGCTAGCAAGACTCAAGGACAGGACATTAACTGGTAAGTAAAAGCACCTTCCATATCATCCTGCTAGACCAGTCCAGACAAGTGGGATGTACAAAAACTACAACACCACTGGGAGAGAAGAAGACCTTGGCTTTTCATTGGTTCTGTGTCTCTACCAATCTGCTGATAGAGGAACACAACCCACTTGTCTGGACTGATCTAGCAGGATGATATGGAATCTAATTTCCTCTTCCCCCATCTCTGTATCTCATGCTCCTTGCCTCTCTGCTCTGTCCCACTGTAACTGCACCCTTCTGACTGCCTGTTCTATTCTTGCAGAGGGCCCCATCCTTTCTGATCTACTCTGTTCTCATTCCTTGGATTTATTATTTGTCTTGAAATCCTGGCTTCAAGATGGGGAGGACACCTCCTGTATCAGCTCCTTCTGTTGGGCTTTTCTTTCTTCTCCACTCCTCATCTATCTCAATCTGGAGGGGGCGTACTTGCTATCACTCCTCCTTACAACTAGTTGAAATTTCCTCTTGCATTCTTTCTTACCCTGAATCATTGCTCCTTGCATTTAAATCTTCATCTGTGGTTCATTTTCTGTCCTCTATCATCTTCCTACTCTTCCCTCGAGTTATAGGACCAGCTTCTTTCCACACTCTCAGAAGCCACTATTCTCTATCCTAGTCTAGTGATCCTGGGAGATTTTAAATGTTCATTATGATTTCCCTGGTAAGTTGAGAGACAAACTGCATTGCATCAGCTTGTCTCCTCCCCTACCCATGCTTCTGGTCATATATCCTAGACTTCACAATATTCACTTCCCAAGCTTTCTCTTTCCCCCTTTCGACCTCCTCTTTCCTCCTACTTCCTTGGTCAGATCACTACGGAGTCTTCTTTGATTTCCTGTTTTCATATCCTACTACTGTCTGGGGTTGCTCACCCATTCGTGGCTCTTCCTATTGCAGGATCACTCCTGCTACCTTGTCTGCTTTTCCCTCTCTGATACTATCTTCTCTCCCACTTTCGATGACCTGACCCCTAAGGATTAGGTTTTTAGCTAGAATTCTCTCCTCACTTCTGCATCCCCAATCTGTGCTCTCAAAGCGTCACCAGCCCTGGTTTCATATTGGTATCTGCCTCCTCAATAGACAATTGAGGCAATCTGAGAGACATTGAAGGAAGACTCATTCTCCCAGCTCCTTGGCCGTCTTTAGTTATTTTTATGTTCATTATTGTTCTGCCATCTCATCTGCTAAGAGAATATATTTCAGCATTGCTATTGCCTCTTCTTATGTCCTTATGCTTCAAGGAATTGGATGAACATACGATATTCCTTACTCGGTCAGACCAAGGCCCATCAAGCCCAGTATCCTGTTTCCAGCAGTGGCCAATCTAGGTCACAGGTACCTAGCAGTTTCCCCAAAAGACACAGGTTCCATAATGCTTGTACTGGGGCAAGCAGTGACTATCACGGGTCCCCTTTAATAATGGTTTATGGACCTTTCTTCCAGGAACTTGTCCAAACCTTTTTTAAACCTAGCTACACTAACAGCTTTTAGTACATCCTCCGGTAACGAATTCCAGAGTTTGATTACACATTGAGTGTAAAAATATTTTCTCTTAGTCTTAAATAAGTTACCCTGTAGCTTAAGGCATGTCCCCTAGTCTTTCTATATTTTGACGACATAAACAAATCGATCTATGTTTACTCGTTCCACTCAATTTATAGATGTCTATCATATCTCCCCTGAGCTGTCTCTTTTCCAGGTTGAAGAGCCCTAACCTTTTTAGCTTCTCTTCATAGGAGTATCCTTCCATCCCCTTTACCATTTTGGTGGCTCTTCTGTACCTTTTCTAATAATGCTATATCCTTTATAAGATACAGCAACTAGAATTGCACACAATATTCAAAGTGCGGTCGCACCATGGAACGCTACAGAGGCATTATAATATCCTTTGTTTTATTCTCCATTCCTTTTCTTATGATACCTATCATTCTATTTGCTCTGTTGGCGGCTGCTGCTGCGGCACACTGGGCGGAGGGTTTCAACATGCTATCCACGATGACGCCTAAATCTTTTTCCTGGGTGATGGTTCCTAACGAGGAACCTTGCATCATGTAACCATAGTTTGGGTTGTTCTTTTCTAGGTGCATAATTTTGCACTTGTCCACATTAAATTTCATCTGCCATTTGGATGCCCAGTCTTCCAGTTTATCAAGGTCCTCTTGCAATTTTTCACAATCCTCATGGGTTTTAATAAATTTTAATAAATTTTGTGTCATCTATAAATATGATTACCTCATTTGTTATTCCCATTTCCAGGTCCTTTACAAATATGTTAAAATCAGCAGACTCAGCACAGATCCCTGGGGTACTCCACTATTCATCTTTCTCCATTGGGAAAATTGGCCATTTAGCTCTACCCTCTGCTTTCTATCTTTTAACCAGTTCCTGATCCACAATAGTGCACTGCCTCCTATCCCATGAGTTTTTTTATTTCGCCAAGAGTTTCTCATGAGGGATCTTGTCAAAGGTTTTCTGAAAATAAAGCTGCTCTTCTCGGTTGTTTCTCACCTTCTATGCCCCTCTGTACTGCAGGTTCCTCTTTCTGCCCCATCTGTGGATCAATTTGGCAATTTTT
The DNA here is from genome assembly GCA_033557465.1 of Ichthyophis bannanicus. Taxonomy (NCBI): domain Eukaryota; kingdom Metazoa; phylum Chordata; class Amphibia; order Gymnophiona; family Ichthyophiidae; genus Ichthyophis; species Ichthyophis bannanicus. The sequence goes on from CM066032.1 coordinate 856,690,474, forward strand.
TCACTGACAAGACTGCTGATCTCTGCCCCCAGCTTGTTGCCCCTTTTTCCTTGGCCTCCACATCCCAGCTTTCCTCCCCAATGTGTTCCTCCTCTTCTCAGGTCGTACTCAAAAATGGTCTTCTTTTAATCTGTCCTCTCTCTCTTCCCTCTCACACCTTATTGGTTCAATGCATAAAACTACCTGTCCATCTGATCCAATTCAGTCATCCTGGATCCCTCGACACTCTTGCTCTTCTTCTTAGAGTTCACTATATTTTTTTGAGCTGCCTTTCTTCGGGTGTCATGCCCACTCCCTGGAAGGCTGCTTTGATCTGCCCTTTCTTTTAAAAAAAAAAATCATCTCTCAATCCCTTCATTCTAATTACAGGCCTGTCTCTAACCTACCCTTTCTTTCTGTCTAAGGCACTTGAGCGCCTGATCCTCTCTCAACTCTTGGATCGTCTTGAAAAGACTTCACCCTTGGCAATCTGGTTTTCACTTCCCTTCTTAGTGAGGATCACCAATCTTTTTGATCGTGTTGATGCTTCCCTCTTTGTGTCTTTGGATCTCTCATCAGCTTTCAATCTGGCTGACCACTCTATTCTTCTCTTGTCTTTCAGATATTGGTCTCCATGGCACTGCTCTCAAATGGTTTCAATCTTTTCTGTCTGACTGCTCCTTCTCAGTTTCCTTCAATTCTCTCACCTCTTCTTCCCACCCTATGGTCTATGGCATGCCCCAAGGTTCTGTGCTTGTTCCCGTTCTTTTTAATATTTTTCTGGCTCCTCTTACTCTGATGGTGCAACAGTTTGGTGTCTCTCTTATTATGTGGCTGACACCCTGCTTGTTCTCCATGTCAATCCTATAGCTCCTGATCTTCGCCTCTCAATGAGTGCTTCTCTGCTGTTGCTTCATGACCATCGTTTGGTGCTCAATATTCATAAAACTGCCATCATTTGGCTATCCTCCTCCTCTAGTGTTCCTACAGCTGCCCCTATGCTTTATGATATATTGATTTTTCTGTCTTCCACCCTCACTTACTTAGGTGTTACTCTGGATTCTGCTCTACATTTCCATGATCACATTAGTCATCTCATTCAATGGTCCTATTTTTCCCTTCGCCAGATCTGTTCTATTCATTCTTTCCTTTTACCATCTGCTCTGCTACACTTCTCCTCATCCTTGTCATCAGTCGTCTTGATTACTGCAAAATAATCTTTGCTGGTCTTCCTGGACATGAGATTATGAGGTTACAACTAGTGCAGAACTCTGTAGTCCATATCCTCACCCACGGCTTTCGTTCCGATCACATCTCTTTACTGATGAGCCAACATTGGCTTCCCACCCGCTATAGAATTCAATACAAAATTCTGATCTTGACCCATAACGTCTTAAACAGTGGTCTCCCTTCTTATCTCTCCTCTCTGGAGTTTCTTCACACTCCATACAGGGCACTTCGGTCACCACACCAATCGCCTACATCTTCCCTCTGCCTCACAGGCTATGTCTGTATGTCTGTATATATTTATTTAAAAGGATTTATATACCGCTTTATCTTGAAATCAAAGCGGGTTACACAGCAAACCAATTAAATACACAGCAAACAAATCAAGTGGTTGGGTGTGTGGGTGTGGGTGTGGGCATGCAGTGAAAAATCGAGGCGTGTGTGTGTGTGCGTGGAGGTCGATTGCGTGTTGAGCTATATACAGTGAGCTATGTACAGGAACTATTTACATTTTTACAAGTACATTTACATTTTTACATTTAGATATTTTGTTTGGACAGTTCATGTGATGATATTGTAGTGTTCTGTGAAGAGCTCGTTTTTAGCATCTTCCGGACGTCTTTGAGGTCTTTTGTTAATTTCAGGTTGTCGGGGAGTGAGTTCCTTCACGCGTAAGCGGCCAGGGATAGTGCTCTTCTTGAAGATATGAATCCACATGCCAATCATTCCAGTTCCTTGCACCTTCCCTCTGGAATGCTCTCCCCCCTGATCTCCGTCTGGAGCCCTCTTACCCTAGGTTCACAGCATTACTCAAACACACTTGTTCTAATTAGCCTTTTCTATAGTATAATAAAGATTACCTGCTGGCCTGCCATTGCCTTTTCTCCCTTTCTCAACTTTCTCATTTCCTCCTTGTGTGGTATGAGCGTTCTTTCCTATGCAACTGGAGTTCCTTTCTGTTTCTTGATGTTGATTTTATTGTAAGCTGCCTTACTGTTTAGTTAAAATTTGATAAACTGCCATATTGAAACTATCATCTCATCCATACATTGAGACTCCAGAGCTTTGCCTGCCTCTTGGGTCCCACAGGTGGAACAGGGAACATTTCTGCTAATGCAACCTTGGAGATTCTGGATTTCAGCTTTGTACCTAAAAACCTAAATCTGGCTCCCTGAACCTCCCTCCAATACTTTCTACTTCGTTGGTGACCACATGTACCAAAACAGGATTCTAGAAAGATAGCTGGCTCCTCCCCAGCACTAAGTAATGGATGAGTCTGCCATCTTCATACCAGGCAGACAAGTTACCAAGTGATCTTCACACATACCAGTCACCTGGCTATCTATATTCCTAATGATCAAATCACCAATTAAAATGATCATCTCCTTTCCCTCATGGGCATAAGCGGAGTCAAAGGGGTGTGTACCATAAAAGTTCATGAATATGACTTGATGTACATCTCTTTGGGGGAGAGAATAAAGTTCCCTCCTCAAGTCTGGCCGAGTACCTTTACGTGGTGACCCTATTGTATAACAGTTTTACAAAATCTCAGCAAGGAAATACTATGATAGGAAGTATGATAGGAATAAAAAAGAAAAATACATACTAGCCGCACGTTGCCCAGGATAAAAAGGTGCCCACCCGAAGCTTACGCACTAGGGCTAATGAGGGTGGTTGCGATAGTGCATGCACTGCAGATATAGCTAAAAATCGCTACCACAGATAAAGGCCTTGGTGAGCCTGTTTCTGGACCCACCATGGCAGGAGATAAACCACAGAAATATAGGAACTTTCCAAAAAAATATAAGAGCATATAAGAAAGTGAAATAGCTGCTACAGATGTATAAAAATGAGAGAATCAGTGCCTGGTGATAGAATCAGCTGTCAGAAAACAACGCGCAGAAGTAGAGGGCACTTATAAATGTGTAAAGACGCCTCCCACTAAATGTCATTGCTAAACGGTCAGGGAGACTTATAAATAGTAGTCAATGATTCTCTAAATAGAGATATTGTGTATATGAGGGTTTAAATAGTGTGGGCTGCTGTTTGCGATTTATTGTTTTACTTTATGATTTCAGGTATAAATTCACCATCGGCTTGCTAAACTTGCACTTTAAGCTCATGGTACACATATGTTCAACCACCACATAATATCTAATAAGATGTTTCAATGACTGTTTTCTTGCACTTTACTTATCAAAAACATGAAGTTGATTTGACTGTCCTTTTCAATGAGTTTATTGTAGTTTTAGAATTATTTTATTCTTTGCTTTTTATAGCTCTATTACAGCTTGTTGCACTTGCACTTTAAGTTTATGGTAAACAGATGCTCTCTCTCTACGTATCACTCAAAGATACTTTAATGACGGGTTTTTTAATGTTTTTTTTACACAAAACATGGGGCTGGTTTGATGGTCCCTTTTAATGGCTTTATTGTAGTTTTCAAATTAGTTTATTTTATATAGTCCTACTATAGTCTGTGAAATATTTATGCGAGTCCTTCACTCTGTTTTTACAGTTATTATAGCGTGCCATTGTTGTTGTTGTTAAGTGCCGTCGAGTCGGAGTCGACTCATGGCGACCCTCTGGATAGCTATCCTAAATTGTGTTCGGTCTTGAGTCATTGTTGACAGACTGGTACCCGTAGCTGCTGTTATTGTATCGATCCATCTCATTGCTGGCCTTCCTCTTTTGCGTTGACCTTCTATCTTGCCAAGCATGATGTCTTTCTCTAATGATCTCTCTCTTCGCATGATGTGTCCAAAGTATGAAAGTCAAAGTCTTGTCATCTGAGCTTCTAAAGAACGCTTAGGATTGATCTCCTCTAGTACCGACTGGTTTGTTCTTCAGGCAGTCCATGGTATACACAGTATTCGCCGCCAGCACCATAATTCAAAGGCATCAATTTTCTTCCTGTCTGTCTTTTTCACTGTCCAGCTTTCACATCCTTATGATGTTGTTGAAAATACCATGGCTTCCCATTCAACAACTCTTACCCCTCCCACCCCTGTTTGCAATTGAATTGTTTTACAAAACCATAATAAAATTATAAATATGAAAATACCATGGCTTGAACAAGTCAAATCTTTGTATGGAGAGAGACATCTCTGCTCTTGAGAATCTTATCTAGGTCTTTCATAGCCATTCTGCCAAGAGCAATGCATCATCTGATTTCTTGACTGCTTGTTGCTTCTTTATTGATAGTTGATCCAAGTGCCATTAAGGTTGAGATAAGCGGTCTCCATTTGTTTTTCTCTTTATTATGATTGCCCTGTAATTGTGATTATAGTGTCTGTTCTTTTCTTGCAGAATAGAACCTCACTTTTATTACTTGTGTGAATTCTTTCGATTATGTTTTTTTGATCACAGCATTCTACAGTTTTTAATTTTTTATTTGACTGTCCAATTAGCTACTCTGCTTTTGTTTCAGCTTTTTTGATGGTCTGCCACTCATATTTTTATGACCCTTGCATTTGTTGCTTCTTCCCCTCTTCCTTCCCCCACTCCGCTTCTTCCCGTTTCCTCCCCCCTCCTCCCCTTCCCTCTCCTCCCCTCCCTCTCCTCTCCTCCCCCTCCCCTCCTTCCCTTTCCCTGTTCCTTCTCCTTCCCCCTTCGTCCCCCCGCAAATTGATTTGTCTATATGTATGCTGAAAATATGTCAGATAGTCCTTGGTTTTATATTAAATTTTATTGTTTTTATCAGAATTTGTGTTTGTTAATCTATGTCTTATTTGTCCCTTTAGATTGGGAAGAGTGATTTAGCACCGCCCCTTTTGGGACGGGTTCTACGCAAATATGTTCCCTTGGTAATGTATTTTACATTTTTAAGTTTTCAAATTTGTATGTGCTTATTAATATTTCTATTGTGACTTATTTATTTTTTACTTATATTTTAACTTTATGTATTTGTGTGTCCATTTTTAGACCCCTGATGAAGGCTTAATGCTGAAACTTTTTAAGTTGGGTCCTCAATAAAATAAAACACTTCCTGTCAGCCTACTACAATGTGGCCGTGGTTTTGTTCTTCCACTCTTTACCTGGCTTGTGCAAGCTTTAGCACAATTTCAAAGTGAAAGCATATATGTATTACTATTTTGAAAATTACTTCAGAGAATTGATGCATGTATACATCTATTATTTACCACCCACAAAATTTCAGGGATATATGTTATAGGCACACACATATTTCCAAAAGTCTGCACATAAATGCAAACTCCTCACAAACCTGCCCCCTGGAATGCCTCTGTTTTACCTGCTTTTTTAAAATATCTTCTTGATGACTGTGGAAAGGCCCTTACAGAGCACTTTTGTCATCTGTAAATAGCCCACCCTGTATATAGCTCAAACAAATCAAGCACCCAACACATCCCTCACACAACTAAGTTTTATCCTCACTGCATGTACAACACACACACTTTACCTGATTGCTTGCTGTGATACCACCTTGATTATTAAGATAAGGCGGTTTAGAAATACTGTTAAATAAATAAATAAATAAATAAATCTGAAGAGGAGGCTATCCTTAGTCAAATTCATGATGAACTTTGTGATATATGGATACGTTTTCTTTTACCTGTTATACAGTAGAATATTAGGATGAAGGCTAATCTAAAGCTGAAACAAAATGCCAGTGTAATGCATTTGGAGGTGCATTATAAACCTTTTGGGCATCTAAAATGGAATAGAGTATGTGTACTCAGGTGAAGCATTTGGACATATGTGCATCAAGTATGTGCTTACATTTATATCTTCTGTCAAGAAGTAATGTCCACACCTTCAAAGTAAGAGTACCTGCTGCTGAATCTGCGCTGGAATTTATTAAGTCATTTAGGCACCTCTTATAAACATTACCCACTTGGTATTTGCCTCTGCCAACCCAGTTTATATTTTCCTTTTTCCTCTCTTGGATATGTAGCTAAGAGGAAAGGAAAGGCAAGCCCTTTCAGGATTCTCTACATCTTATTTGGTAAAAGGCTACTCCGAGTGACTGCAGGTGAGACTTCTATTACAGCTTCAGGCAGAAGAGTTCAAGAGCTGCTGCTAACCGAGGCATCACTCTCTCCTTCAGATCGACTCCCACCCACATAGCTACCTTCACGGTAAGCACGGACTGCACGCCCGCACTGACTGCAAAGCGCTGTGCACGCCCACGTTCCATCCAGTCCCCACCCAATCTGTGCTATTCAGTTAGCATGGGAGTTCTTGTACAGTGCCCCACGTTAACTGCTAGCGCACGGCATTTACTGCACATCAAATCCCATGCTACTGGTTAGCGCACATTAGTAAAGCATTACAGCTGTAATGCTGTAGTTTGTTAAGGTCCTCACCAAAAAGCATTTGCATCACAGCTCAGAGTTCTGAAAATCCATTCATCCAAGGCTCTCCTGCCCCCCAAAGTAATTGCTGGAAGAATTTTGAAATCCCTGATAAATTTTGCATTTACTGTAGATGTTGGTATATATAAGAGGAAACAAGGACACATGGCCAGTTAAATCATTTTCAAAAGATGCTTTTCATCTATCACATACAAAGTAACAACTCCAGATTCAGCTTTTCTAGTCTTCAGCCCAGGTATAGTAAGTGGTGTGACCAGCCATAGAGCTGCATGAACTCCTAGTAATAGATGCCACGGCCTGAGGTGAAAACGATATCATGGATCTAGTTACAGGAAATTACTAACTATCTCTGTGGAAGATCTTGTTCAAGCATTACCATGGAAAGTCGTCCAAAACTATTTTCCCTCACTATAATTAGCCACAGCTAAGCATCAGAGAAAAAAAAAAGACCATTAAAGCTATCAGAAAAGACATTTAGAGGGTGAATTTATAAATCTTTGGTGCATAAAAGGGCTTTTATAAAATTAGGTCACTCTTAAAAAAAAAAGTGTTCGCAGAGCGAGCTGGCACACATTTGTGTACAGAAGGCATGCTCAGGGAAGAAGCTTGGGTGGATGTGGGCATTGTCTCAATTTATGTACAAGTTAGAGTAGTTACTTACCTGTAACAGATGTTCTCCAGGAGCAGCAGGAATCAGTCCTCACTTATGGGTGTCATCGACACCGATGAAGCCCCAGCGGAGCATTTCCCCAGCTTTCCATGAAAGCCTTTGGGAATGCTGGCACGCATGCGCGGTTCTCTTCCCGCCTAAAGGTGCCATCTTACCTCAGTCAAATGACATAGCTAAGAACAGCACACAAAAATTGAAAAATGAACTATGTACAACTGCAACTCCAAGGGGAGGAGGGAGGGTAGTGAGGACTGATTCCTGCTGCTCCTGGAGAACACCTGTTACAGGTGTGTAACTACTCTTTCTCCAGGACCAAGCAGGAAGTCAGTCCTCACTTATGGGTGACTCCCCAGCTCTGGGCTACCAGGAACCCAGGCTGCACAAGAGAACTCCCTCTAGTCTCAGCAACACAGAAAAGGCTTTTCAAGAACACACCCTCCACAGGTAGCCCAACCAGAGGGCAGGAGTTGCCTAGACCTCAAAGAGATTCCTGAGTACTGCTTGGCCAAAAGCACTGTCCCTACGGGACTCCCTCTCCAGACAGTAGTGGGCTGCAAAAGTCTGGCTTGAAGACCAAGTAGCAGCCCTGCAGATGTCTTGCAATGGAACAGAGCGGAGATGAGCCACTGATGCAGCCATTGCCCTCACACGGTGGGCCGTGACCCTACCCTGCAAAGGAAGGTCAGCCGCCTTGTAAGCCCAGGTGATACAGTCAGCCACCCAGATGGACAAGGTACGCTTGGACACAGGCCTTCCCAAGTTATTGGGGTCAAAAGAAAGGAAGAGCTGAGAAGCCCTCCTGTGACCTTGCGTACGTTCAAGGTAGAAGGATAAGGCCCTCCTACAGTCCAAGGTATGGAGAACTGTTTCAGCCTGACTTGCATGAGGCCTAGGGAAGAAAGTAGGAAGAACCACCTCCTGGTTGAGGTGGAAAGAGGAGACAACCTTAGGAAGGAACTTAGGGTGAGTCCTGAGGACTACCCTGTTTTTATAGAACCTGATGTAAGGTCTATCACAGACCAAGGCCTGAAGCTCACTCACTCTCCTAGCCGAAGTAAGGGCTATCAGAAAGAGAGTCTTCCATGAAAGGAAGCGTAGAGGGCAAGTAGCCATAGGCTCAAAAGGTGGTTGAGTCAGCTGCTGCAAGACCACATTCAGCTCCCACTCAGGAGCAGGAGGACGTATGGGAGGTTTGAGCAGTAACAAACCTCTGAGAAACCTGGACACCAAAGGGTGCACAGACAAGGAATGGCCCTCTACTAAGGAGTGGTGAGCTGCCAAAGCAGAGAGGTGGACCCGAACAGAGTTGGACTTGAGACCTTGATTGGACAAGTGCAGCAGGTACTGAAGCACTACAGACACAGCACAGGAGAAAGGATCCTCTGCACGTAACTGACACCACACAGAAAACCTCTTCCACTTGAGAGCATAGGTTTTCCTTGTGGACTGTTTCCTAGAAACTAGGAGAACCTCCTCAACTTCCTTAGGCAGGCCCCAGGGAGCCAACACTACCCTTGCAGCCTCCATGCCATCAGATGGAGGGACTTGAGATTGGGATGCAGTAGAGAGCCCTGATTCTGAGAGAGAAGGTCGGGCTGCAATCCCAGAGGCAGAGGGAGATCCACCGCCAGTTGAAGCAGGAGGGGGAACCAAGGCTGCCTGGGCCACCTGGGAGCCACCAGGAGGACTGAGGCCCTGTCTTGGAGAATCTTGAACAGTGTCCGGGCCACCAGGGGGGTGGGAGGAAACGCATAGAGTAGGCCCTGAGTCCAGGGAATCAGAAAAGCATCTGCTGCTACCCTCAGAGGATGCGGTTGCCGGGAGCAGAACCGTGGCAGCTGGTTGTTTAGAGGACTGGCAAACAGGTCTATGGAGGGAAGACCCCACTCCAAGAAAATCTTTTGAACCACTAAAGGATGTAGCTGCCACTCGTGTGGTTGCAGAATCCTGCTCAATTTGTCGGCCAGGAAATTCTCCTGGCCTGGAAGGTAAACTGCCTTGAGGAGCATGTTGTGTCTCAGGGCAAAGGAACAGAGGACTTGTGCTTTCTGACAAAGGGGTTGGGAACCAGTCCCGCCCTGCTTGTTCACATAAAACATGGCTACCTGGTTGTCTGTTTGGATTAAGACAGACTGATGGGCCAGGGAAGCAGTAAAGGCCTTGAGGGCCAAGCGTATAGCTCTGAGCTCTAGGAGATTGATCTGCTGGGATGCCTCCCAAGGAGACCACAGACCCTGGGTGCACTTGTCTAGGCAGTGTGCTCCCCAACCCAACAGAGAGGCATCGGTGGTCAGCACCACTGTATGAGGAGGTATCTGAAAGGGCATCCCCACCAGCAGATTGGGGGGGGGGGGTGTAACCACCAGTTGAGGGATGTCAGAAAACGGTGGGACACTCTGATCCTGTCTCTGAGGCTGCCTGAGGCCTGAGACCACTGAGTCCGAAGGCACCACTGGGCAGGCCTCATATGGAGCCTGGCATTGGGGGTCACCTGAACTGTGGGTGCCATGTGGCCTAGAAGCCTGAGACAGAGTCTGGCGGAGACCAGGGACCTGTGCAGAAACTTGCTTGCAAGGTCCATGAGCCTTTGTGCCCGGTCCACTGGTAAGAATGCTCTTGCCAGCTGAGAATCCAACCTTGCCCCTATGAATTCCAAGTTCTGGGAGGGGAGCAAAGTGGACTTTGCGAAGTTGATGACAAAGCCCACCTTTTGGAGCAGGTCTATGGTTCTGTTGGTGGCCTGCTGGACTTCGAGAGACGTCTGGCCTCTGATGAGCCAGTCGTCCAGGTAGGGAAAGACAAAGATGCCCTGATTTCTCAGGTAGGCTGCTACCACTGCCAGGCACTTGGTGAAGACTCTGGGAGCGGAAGTCAGCCCAAAAGGCAGTACCCTGTACTGATAGTGGTTTCCTCTCACAATGAACTTGAGGTACTTTCTGTGGTCTGGATGAATGAGGATGTGAGTGTAAGCATCTTTTAGATCTAAAGAGCATAGCTAATCTCCCTGCTGGAGGTAGGGCAGAAGAGTTCCAAGAGTAACCATCTTGAACTTTTCTTTCACAAGAAACTTGTTTAGGTTTCTGAGATCCAAAATGGGTCGAAGACCACCGGTTCTCTTTGGCACCAGGAAATACCTGGAGTAAAAACCGTGACCTTGGAAGTGGGGAGGCACAGGCTCCACTGCCTTGTCCAGCAACAGACCTTTTAGCTCCTGGAGGAGAAGGGCTGTATGCAGGAGAGGCCTGGAAGGCTCCCCTGGAAAGTGTGGCGGAGGTAGTTGGTGAAAATACAGGGCATAGCCTCAATGTACTATGTCCAGCACCCAACTGTCCAGAGTTATCAGGGGCCACTGGTGGGCGAACAAGGCTAGGCGGCCTCCTGTGCAGGGCTGGGTCTGCAAGGGAGGTTTGGCTGTACTCAAGGAGTCAAAAAAACCCACCCTGCTGAGTGGGAGCAGGGGCCGGAGGCTTGGGGGTAGTCTGCCTACGGGGCCCATTACCCCGGCCCTTGGCTTGCTGACCCTGTGGGGCAGGTTGGGCAGCCTGATAATGTGGGTACTGTCTGTAGGCAGTGCCCTTCCTCGGGTAAAAGGGCTTTTTACCCGGGCCCTTCTTTTTATGTGAAGGGGCAGAGGTCTTCCTGGACAGCCTTGTCCTGGTGAGGTGCTCAGTCTCGAGCTGTGCGGCCTTCTCGGCCACAGGCTTGCCAAAAAGGTTTTCACCTCGGCAAGGGACATCGACCAACTTGTCCTGAACCCATGGCTCGAGGTCCGATGACTGCAGCCACGCCTGGCGTCGAGCCACGATGCCGGCAGCCGCTACTCTGGCCGAAGCCTCAAAGCCATCGTAGGCAGCGTGGGACATGAACTTAGAGCATTCCCGTATCCTCGAAGACAAGGACTTAAAACTCTGCAAGGGTTCCCCGGAGAGACCAGCAGAGAACCCGGCCAACTCCTTGGCCAGGTCTCGTAAATACATGCCCATGTACAGCTGGTAAGTCTGGACACGGCAAGCAAGCATGGAGCCCTGAAAACACTTTCTGCCGACTCCATCAAGGCTGCGGGCTTCCCTGCCGGGAGGCACCGCAGAGTGCATCTTCTGACTTTTCAGACGATGCATGGCCGATTCCACAACCATAGAATGGTGCGGTAGCTGTGCTTTCTGGAAGCCAGGACTCTTGCGGAGTCGATAAATGGAATCAACTCGCTTGCTCAAAACCGGCGCCGAGGCCGGTGCCTCCCACATCCGGAAGAGGAGCCGCTCCAGCATCGGAGGGACCGGGACAGTAAAGGCCTCCTTCGGAGGAGAGTCGTACTGCAGAGCATCGAGCTCCTCGGCTCGAGGCTCTTCCTCTGGGTCAGCCGGGATAGCCAGGGCAGCGGCCATATCCCGGATAAACTCCGAGAACCTAGTATCCTCCGGAGGGGATCTACTCCGGGGTTCAGACTCAGGTGAGTCCGAAGGGACACACCGAGTCTTAAAGGTGTCAGGAGACTCCTCATCTTCGGTTTCCCATGCAGACTCGTCTGAAGTCGAGTCGGGGTCCGATGCCGCAGGGCCCCTGGGCACTCGCCCCGACGCCAGAGGCACCGGCATCGAGACCCTCGGTCCCGAACGGGAGGTCGAGGGAGACCTCGACCGAGGATGACCTCGAGCCGCAAGGGACTCTAGTATCGGCTCGGTCTCCGGGGTCGACTTGGAAGTCGATGTCCCAGTGGTCGGGGCAGATGCACCAGACAGGCTGGCCATCAATGCCCGCTGCTGATCCATGAAGGCAGACATTCTGCTCTCCAAGGCTGTCAACCTGAGACTCAGCTCGGGTGACGCAGCAGCCCCCGACTCGGGCCCCGGCGGCGCCAGGCCCGACGTCGGTTCTCGGGGAGGCGAGTCCTCGAGGACAACAGGACTTATGTGTCCAGCAGACTCCGGTTCTATACGAGGAACTTTGGTCGGCTTCTCCTGGTCCACGGGCCCGGGACGACAGTCGGGGGTCTTAGACCTGGACCTCGAGGGTCCAGGGACCTCCACCGACGCCGCCCTCGCGAGCCGCTTCTTCCTCTTACGTTCCCTCTCGGGAGACCCCCTGTCCGAGGAGCTCCGACGCCTCTCGGGATCGGAATCCCGAGGTGTCGAAGCCTCAGACGAGGTCCGGGCACGAGCAGAGGTCGAGTCGGAGAAAAGCCTTTCACTTTGCTGCTGACGACTTCGGAGGGCCTTGGAAGACATTTTTCCACATGGCCCGCACGTTTTAGAATCGTGGTACGGGCCCAGGCACCGAAGGCAGCAGTCGTGTGTGTCGGTGAGAGACATAATCTTTTTACACCGATCAAACTTTTTAAAACCACTGGAAGACATGGGGGAAAAAAGGGTCCCCGCGAGGTCAAAAGACCGGCCTTCCAGGGAAAAAGAAAAAAGTTTAGGCGCGAACGCCTAGCCACTAAGGGCAAAAACCAAAAAATAAAAAGGGGGTTCGATACCGGTGTACCGATCCCGGCGGGAGGGGAACCGACGTCGAATCTGAAGAAAAGAAGCGAAACAACGCTAGAAAAAAATCTACTTTTAACCGGGAAAACAGGACACACGTCCGATGGGCTTCACGGAAAAAAAGAGACTGAGGTAAGATGGCACCTTTAAGTGGGAAGGGAACCGCGCATGCGTGCCAGCATTCCCAAATGCTTTCATGGAAAGCTGGGGAAATGCTCCGCTGGGGCTTCATCGGCGTCGATGACACCCATAAGTGAGGACTGACTTCCTGCTTGGTCCTGGAGAATTATAAAATATGCACGTCTGTGCGTAAAGGACGTACTAACATTTACACCTGCTCCTAAGCACAAATATTGCCCACGCCTTCAGTCTCCCTATGGGTCTTTTCAAACTAGGCACCCTGTTATAAAATTAGCCCTTTAAGATATGAAGTGCTGGGGAAGCAGAATTGGGACCAACTAAAGTTCAGGATGGGGAACAAAATTTCCTCCCTGCCTTCAATGCTACTCTGACGTTGGAATAGGCAAAACAAAAAGTAGGGGGAAACACAAATAGAGGGAAAAAGAGGGAAGAGCAGGAGAAAAACATTAGAGAAAGGGAGCGATATTTAAAAACAAATTGTTCAAACTATAAAACCACAAGTAATTCAGTTTTTACAAAAGTAGATGTCAGATATTAAAAATAAGGAAATGAAAACCATGCTTGGGTATAGATTTTGGAGAACTTCTTAGAGGTGGTTTCAAACTCATGCCTCTGCACAGCACCCGCCAAGAACAGTCTTATGCCCTGCTGGCCACTAACGAGTGTTAGTTTCCATTAGCACGGTCAGCAGCTTCAAATTCCGTGGGCTCACTGGCCATGGCAACTAGCACACTCAGTCATCCTGAAAAAAGTAAAAAAACGTTCAGTTCAACTCCTTGGCTGGCAGCTGCTGTAGCAGCACAGCACAGATTCTTCTGCCACTAGAAGAAGAGGTTCCATCAGTCACTCCAGAATGCTTCTCATCTGTTCAGCAACTGCTTGGATGGGGCTCCATCAGCCATCCTGTGCTACCTCACTTCTCATGACCATCCATTGGCATGATTACCTTCTTCCTAAGTTGGAAGTTTCACATTTCCATATTACCTCATAATCTGTTCTTTATTTGACCACAGGGGAAAGAGTTATTATCCCCTTGGGTGGATGGACAGATGGATTTAACTGCTGGTAAACAACATTTTGTTCTTTCATGCTTTCTGAAGTTTCAAAAAATTTTGAAAAAAAAAATTGCCCAGTGCTGCAGTTAATTTATACTTTTTTGGTTGCTTCTGATACTTCATTTCATATTAAAAAGTAATTACAAATATGAAGTAAGTAGCATGCTCAGCAAAGCTTTTGTTAGAACTATCTTAAGCGGCTGCAGAACACCAATAAAATATTTCAATAGGATGGCATCCAGCAATGAACTGTATAAATAAATACTCAACCTACCAGGAATGTGCAGAACTAAACTGCAGGACGGTTGTTATTAAGAAATGAATGAGAGAGACATTTTCACATTGAAAGGCGAACAGTGCAATTTATAGTAGGGCAGCCAAAGAACCTATTAGTGCTACTCAAATGACGTTAGAAAACATGTTTTTCTATTCTTTACAAAAGAAGCAATTTACTACTACCTCCAAATACAAAAGAATTCACAGTGGCGATGCCATATAAGATCACAAATGCTAAGGAATCAAAGGCATATACAGTGTTTTCCCAAGCACCCCCATCCAATGCTAAATGCAATTCTGAACACGCATAGCCCACCAAGTCTTATTTCACTTCCAGTATATGTGCTCAGCTTGTACCATTCCGGTAATAATTCAAGGTGAGTTACATTTAGGTACTTGGGGGAGGGTCTACAAGGTATCTCTCCCTGAGTTTTATTGCTAGTATGCTGACCCAATCATTGTGTTAGTTACTAAATTTCACAAAGTAATGGTCTTGAAGAAATATACTGCCGCTTGGTAAATATCGCCATAATGGTTAATATGGAAATACCAGGATAAATTAGCTTATTTTGCACAACCACCCATGTTCTGATGTAAATTAATCTCCTGACTCATTGGGGAGTAACATGAGCCAGATAGATTCAGAGCAGAATCTCATGTTTGCGAAAACTAATTAGGGAACAAACTAGGAACGGTTGATTGGTGCCTTCTAGGGAACTGGAGACTCCTCTCCCAGCAGTTGGGTCGTCTGTTGATGTTTTTGTATTAGTCATTGTCAGGGGTAATATTCATAAGGAGTTATGTGTTCACTGGCAGTTGACGAATACCTGGCTCCCTTATCCATATATTTTCAACAATTATATATAACAGGCCATTTAAATCTATAAATAGTCCAATATTATCTGTTTAATAATGTGCCAGACTAGAGGAGGAGTGACAGTGGCATTATCTCTTTAATTTAGCACTACGTATATTCAACACTGCTATATGTATAAGTGCCGGCGTTGGTTCTTAACTTAAAATGTTGACTATGTAAGCTAAAATCTGACCCGATTGTCAACAGCTATGTATGACTTCTGTTCTCTTGCCCGATTCCACTTCCTTTAACATGAAGTGGCATTGGAGCATGAACAGCCGAAGCACGAATGGAAGTGCAGCCCAAGAGAGAAGGTAACTCCAGTGCCGCAGTGCTATTTTAAAAGCATGATAGTCAATGCATGCCCCGGAGAGGGGCAGCAACAATGGGGGTGGAGGCTGGAAGAGGGGCATTGCTGAGAATGAAGTTCACCTAGGGTGCCTCATACCCTTGTACAAGCCCTGACTGAGAAGACCAGAGCCCATGAACAAGTTGACCCAGACAGTGGGCTCCCAACCTTTCAGCTGACATCTGTGGTGACTATCACCCAAACTTGTATTTCTAGAGGCATCCCGATCAACAGATGGCAACTACCAAATTTGCTGATCCTTGATCTCTCGGGGAGAGAACGGGTCTGGTCTCACACCAATGAGCAAGACGACCAAAGAGATAGCAGGTGACTCAAGGGCCCAAGGGCCAGTTCTAGGATCAATGAACTAGGCCCAAGGAATTGAAGGTAGTCCCCACCCCAGGGAGCCAAGCAAGTAGAAAAGGTCCCGAGTTGTCCGCAGCAAGAGAGACTTCTCCAGTGGGAGAAAAACCCTCGATCTATGAATGCCAAACCAGGGTACTCCAAGCCTTGTGAGGTGATGGATTGGGGGGGGGGGGGGGAAGAGGAATCAGGCTGCCCTTGGGATAGAGTATCACCAACTCATCCCTTCCAGTCAGCAAATCACCAAAGTGGCATCATCCCTGGATTTCTCCAAGGAGTCTGACTGAATCAACCAGCTGTCCAAATACAGGAGAAGAGCACGGATCCCCTGACTACACAGAAAAACACCAGTCACCTCTGAGAAGTTCCAAGGAGCTGTGGCTGGCCAAAGGTGGAGTCCAAAACTGGATATGGCATCCCAAAATATTGAAGTGAAGAGATCACTGGTTTTGCTCTCGTTGGGACTAGAGAAATATGCTTTGATGAGATGCAGGAGGTGAGAAACTTTCCTTAGCAGACTGGTGCAATGAATAACCCGATTGTCTCCATGCAGAAATGTGGAACTCTAAGCTTGGAATAGAGCATCTTCAGGCCCAGGATAGACTGGAAGGAAACTACCTTCTTGGGCACCAGAAATAGATGGAATAACACCACTAGCCCTGCTCTGTGGAGGGCACTGGTAGAATAGCCTCCAACTGCAAGAGGAAACTCTACAGTGCCTCCATTGCTGCCCACTTGAGTGGGAAGCCACAGGGAGACTCCACAAAGCCATTCTCTAGCGGCTCTGCAAACTCAAGTGCATAGCCCTGACTGAGGCTCTCATCTTCAAACCATCCAAAACACTGTTCTTCGTGCTCTCATTGGTGCTAAGCATTTTGATACTCTCACCTCTCTTTTCATTCAACATCACTGATTTCCATAGTCACATCAAATTCAATTTAAGTTACTTACGTTGACCTAAAAGGTGTTCTACAATAAGACTCCCCACTATCTCTCTGCCCTGATCATTCCCTATATGCCTAACTGTACCCTTTTTGATAACCGGTTGGTTCTTCCATCAACTCATCGGTTCCACTATGAAGCCACCCACTGCTCTGCTTTTTTGTTACCTTGCCCCAGCACTCTGGAACAGCCTTCCAGTGTACATACAACTGGAGGCCTCCATCTCATTATTCAAATCTCATTTACTTATTTAAGCAAGCTTTTAGCTTGGAAGAAGCAGGGGGCACTGCCTGACAGTAGGACATCATGTCACCATTGATTTTATATAGTTAATGAGCTGACCTCCCTTTGCACCTCTTTTTATCTTATCTTACTTTAAGTATCACAATTGTAGTTCCTTTCTTTTGAGATTTTATTTAAATATGTTTTTTATTGGTGTAACCGCTCTATCTGCTAATGCAAAAGGTGGTATGTCAAATTTTAAACAAACTAATACCCACACCGGCAATGTGCTGGGCCGACAAGGCTAGGAAGTTCTTTTTTGCCCAGTAAAACAGAAGATCCATGTCCAGAACCACTCAGATACTCCTTGTGCTGCCTTGTCAGTTGACATAAGCCACTGCCGTTGGCATTGTCTGAAAACACTCAAACTGCCCGGCCCTTAACCACAGGCTAGACATGCAGAAGAGTCAACCTGATGGCCCTCGCCTCGAGGTGGTTGATGAATCACACTGCTTCCCTGTGGTTCCAATGGCCCTGGGCTGTACAATCTTGACAATGGACTCCCCAGCCCAAAAGCCCATTGTCAGCATGATCCAGGAGAAATAGTCTAGATTTATGCCTTTCCTCAGATGATAGGGCTACCGCCGCCGCCACCACCACTGCAGGCTGGTCTTCATCATCAATGGGAGTGGAGGCCTGCGCTCGAACTCCTGTGAAGCTGGGGACCACCAAATCAGCAGGAACTGCTAGAGCAACTTCATGCAAGCACGTTCCCATGGCACCATCTCTATGGTGGGCACCATCAATCCGAGAAGCTGAAGATAATCCCAAACTCTGCGGGCCTGCTGCGCACAGGACAGCACCAAGCAATCCAACAGTCTTCTAACTTTCTCCTCTGGCAAAAAAAAACCTGCCCACTTGAGTGTCGAAACGTGCTTTTAGAAACTCCAAGGACTGGGAAGGCATAAGCTGGCTCTTTTCCTGATTGATCACTCAGCCAAGGCTTTCCAAAAAAGGACACCATTTGGGACATCACCCGAAATGCATCTGACAGGGAACGGGCTCGAATGAGACAGTTGTCTAGATAGGAATGGACACAGATCTCTTGGAGAACATCCTCGGAGCGGTGGATAACCCAAAGGGGAGGGCAGCTAACTGACAATGAGAGCCAAGCATGGCAAAACGCAGATAGTTTTGTTGATCAGCCCGGACTGGGATAGGAAATACACCTCGGCCAGGTCCAGAGAAGTCAAGAACTCCCCTCGGTGCACTGCTTGAATCATAGAGCGCAAGGTTTCCATCAAGAAGTGTAGGATGTGTAAGTGCTTGTTGACCCCTTTGAGGTATAGAATGGGCCAGAGGGAATCGTCCCTTAAGGGCACCACAGAATAGATGGAGTATCTTCCCTTGCCCTGCTCATCGGGTGGAGGGGGGGATAGGCACCATTGCCTTTAGGCACAGTAACTTGCCCAAGGTGGTCTGCACAGCAGCACCTTTAATCGCAGATCCACAAGGGAAGATGACAAAAGTATCCAAAATTGGCTCTTTACATTGCAGGACATAGCCAAACTGAATGGTGTCTAGCACCCCACGATCCTTGGTAACCCAGGCCCATTCCTGAAAGAAAAGGCAAAGCCTGCCTTCAACTGGAGGAACTAGGGAATGGGCCCCCAAACCATTGTGCAGCCTGGGAGGGTCCTCCCCTGGAGGAGACCAAGTCCATGAGCCCATGTGCTCCACAAAAGGTCCCATGGGAGCCCCATAGGAAGCCTGAAGGAGGCGTTAGATTCCTTTCTCTGCTTCAACAATGATATATGGGGAAACAGAAGAAGCAAATTATCCATCGGGCCAACTATAGTTGCAGGGGGGGGGGGGGAGACAGCAGACATCTTCAGGTGAAGGAGGTGGGAACTCCAGTTTCAGGTACGGAACTCCTCTCCACTTCTCACTTGGGGGCTACATCAAGCACCCCAGACTGCTCTCCACCTTCCCCTCCAGTTATAGAGACTCCCCTCGATGTGACTTCTGGTGGTCATTAATTGCAACAAGCAGCGAGGTGGACACCCCTAATATTAGACACTGGGGAGGTTCCTGAGTCTCAGGTCTCCTTGGTGGATATATGGAGGGTAGCTGCACACAAACAAACTTTGGTGACCATAGTTTCTCCACTTTGCCAGTTCTCACAGTGGCTAGGTTGGGGAAAGTAGAGGATCAGATAGTCTTGCTTGCTAATCAAATTCAGAAATGTGATACCCAGTGCTCTGCCTTTCAGGCAGTTAATACCTCCACTGTAAAAGGATAGTCTTGTAATACACCAGAAATTAGAACTTTGTGAGAATTCTTTAAGAGCGAAAAATATTTTTGAATTTTCTTATCCATCATTTGTTGTTGCCAGATATCCTGTTGCGTAAATACTTGAAAGAAATATTGTCTTTACCTAATGTGGATATGATGGGTTTTTCAGGCAGGAGTGTTACTAATGAACCTCTGGGAGGATATGATGTATTACAGTCTCAGTCTACTTTTAATATTCCTGCCCATGTTACATTAGTGTTTTCTTTTTGTAGTGAGCAGGATAAAGTGGCTGTTTTCAAATGTTATCTTAGGAATAAAGAGGAGTTGTTTTGTGGAGCTAAATTACAGTTGTTTCCTGACATCAAGGGCCACACAAATGCGCAGGAAAGCCATTTTTGGCTCTCAAGCCCAAGGTGTTGGCCCTTGGGGGTGGGGTTTTTTCTCCGTTACCTCTGTAAGTATTTAGTGACACTTCTGGGGTCTAAGTATGTTTTTTTGGACTTCTTGCATTTGAAGGCCTTTCTGTCTGATAGGGATATAAGAATAGGTAATTTTGGGTGCGGTTGGGGTGGTATTCAGTAAATGGCTACATGCATAGGAGTTTTCCTTGTATTCCCTTAATGATTTGCCTTTATGTTTTCTTTCCATGATGTGGGCTGATGGATAAGCATGATTTCCTTTGATAGTAATGTTGTATAGTGATTTTCTATTGTGTTTCTTATTACCTTTTTTTTTTTTTATAACCGATTCATGAAAACCGTATAAATAGGAGGACTGAGAATGATCCTGAAACCCGGAAGAAAGGCTTTCCAGGCCAGTAAAGAGTAGTTACTCACCTGTAACAGGTGTTCTCCAGGAGCAGCAGGAATCAGTCCTCACTTATGGGTGACGTCGCCG
Source organism: Ichthyophis bannanicus (assembly GCA_033557465.1). Lineage (NCBI taxonomy): Eukaryota > Metazoa > Chordata > Amphibia > Gymnophiona > Ichthyophiidae > Ichthyophis > Ichthyophis bannanicus. The sequence goes on from CM066032.1 coordinate 856,710,565, forward strand.
ACGGAGCCCTCGCGGAGCAATTTCCCCAGCTTTCGAAGAAAGCCTTTGGGATTGCAGCACGCATGCGCGGTCCCCTTCCCGCCCGAGGGTGCCATCTTGCTCAGTCAGATGACATAGCGAAGACAGCAAAACAGAACAGAATGACTGCAACTCCAAGGGGAGGAGGGAGGGTAGTGAGGACTGATTCCTGCTGCTCCTGGAGAACACCTGTTACAGGTGAGTAACTACTCTTTCTCCAGGACCAAGCAGGAAGTCAGTCCTCACTTATGGGACTCCCAAGCTCAAGGCTACCGGAGGCCTTAAGCTGAAAATGAGCTCCCCCAAGCTCAACAGCACAGAAGGAAGGAATCTTCTCTGAATACGCATCCGGCCGGTAGCCAAACACCGGGGCCGGAGGGTAGGAGTTGCCTAAACCTGGACTGTCGAAGAGCCTTGTCTTTCTACCTTGATCGTACGCGTGAGCATAGAAAAGCTGCTCAGCTTTTCGTATCTTTTGACCCCAATCGGTTGGGGGTTCCTGTCTCCAAGCGTACTTTGTCCATCTGGGTAGCTGACTGTATCGCCTGGGCTTATGGGGCAGCCGGCCTCTCCTTAGAGAGTCGAGTCACGGCCCACCGTGTCAGAGCGAAGGCTGCGTCAGTGGCTCATCTCCGCTCTGTTCCATTGGCAGACATCTGCTGGGCCGCTACTTGGTCTTCAAGCCAGACTTTTGCGGCTCATTACTGCCTGGAGAGGGAGTCCCGCAGGGACAGTGCTTTCGGACAGGCAGTCCTCCACAAAGAGATTGTGAGAGGAAACGAAGGGAGTAGGTAGCCATGGGTTCAAAAGGCGGGCAAGTAAGCCTTTGTAAAACCACATTGAGATCCCAGTCGGGAGCTGGAGGGCGCAATGGGGGCTTAAGCAGGAGCAGGCCCCTGAGGCGCCACCAAGGGGTGCGAGGAGAGAGGTTGGCCCTCCACCGGCGAGTGATGCGCAGAGAGAGCACTGAGGTGGACTCTGACCGAATTGGATTTGAGGCCTAGATCGGAGAGGTGAAGCAAATATTGCAGTACCACCAATACTAAGCAGGCGAAGGGGTCCTCAGAGCGCTGAGAACACCAGGCCGAGAAGCGGCGCCATTTAAGGGCGTAAGATTTCCGGGTGGAGGGTCGCCGAGACGCCAGGACGACAGCCTCCACCTCCGGAGGAAGTAAGAGTGGAGCTAGGACTACCCTTTCAGCAGCCAGGCCATCAGATGAAGGGCCCGGAGGTTGGGGTGTAGAAGAGTGCCCTGATCCTGGGTCAGGAGATCGGGCTGAAACCCCAGAGGAAGAGGGGTGTCCACCGCTAGCTGCAGGAGCAGAGGGAACCAGGGTTGTCTCGGCCACCTGGGCGCTACCAGGATCACGGAGGCCCTGTCCTGGACAACTTTGAACAGCGTCCGGGACACAAGTGGCGTGGGAGGAAAGGCATACAGTAGGCCCGTGGACCACGAGATAGTGGATTTCTGGCCTCTTCACAATCTTCTGAAAGTAAGAGTACTTCTTCACTCCATGCTCTTACTCTTATCCAGGGCAAGAGCATGGAGCTGAACCAATTTTTCCTCCTCCTAAGGCTACAGAAAAGACTGAAATCTTGTAGAGCCTCCCATGTCATGCTCAAGTGAGCAAGTCAATCTTTAAGTGGTCTGTCACGAGTGGTTTTTTAAAATCAATCTTTTGATTTTCTTCAGAGAGGAGAAAATCCACCCACTAACTGCTGGAGACAAAGAAATATTGAGAAGACCTCTGGTGGCTGAGGCAAATAGAGGCATAGGAGTGATATCATTGAAACCTAGGCTTTTCATTCGTTCTTTATCTCCAATCTGCTGGTAGGGGAACACAATCCACTTGTCTGGACTGGTCTAGCAGGCCAATATGGAACAGAGTTTCAAATTTTGTTTGTTTTAAAAGAACCATCATGCTATAATCATAAACACCAAATGGAGAAATTTGACTTTCAAAATGGGACAGCATGTGCCTGGGAGAGTCCCTATGATTTATTCAAGGGCCATATTAAGCAGTTCCATCGGTGAAGATATGAGACAGATGAAATTTAGAACCAGGCAATTCCCATATGATGGAATGAACTCCCAGGTGATCCAAGATCAGAGTTGAATTATGGAGCATTCCATTAAGAAGTCTCTTTTCTATATAGAAGAGCATCCTGGAGGAAATAGTTGCCATGTTGCTGTGATTTGCTGTTGCTTAGGGTTAAGTGGGTAGCAGGTATGTGAATTTGTAAGTACACATTCAATTCGTTAGTGTGCCTTTAAAAATTTAGTATGTGCAAAGTCATTTAATGTGAATTAACCTACAAATTAATATGTATAATTGATTTGTGTGACCTAAAAGTTGTAATCCTTTTAATTTTCTTCAAAAAAAAATTAAAAAATTAAAAATTCAACTTCCCCCCAAATCAGAAAAAAAAAAATCCCCCCCCCCAAAATGTTTTACCTGTCCACATCCCTTGTGGGTAGTGAATGAACTGATATGGATTGGAGGGGGGGGGAGTAGGGAGAAAAATATTATATCAAACCAATGTTTCTAATTTGTTTTCTTTGTTATCCACTGCTTTGGACTTTTCAGCAAATCAGGAAAGTGTTATGAAGTTTTTTGCATAAAAAATAAAGTTTACATGCCGATTACATTTATACTGGGTCTGGCTTGGCTACTGAAAGATAGCACCGACTATTGAGCATGTTGAAGTCTCATCATTGTACATATCCCAGACTTTGCAGCAATAACAAGTGCAAAATAATGTGAGCAATTTTGCTGTCATTACTGACCAAAAAATTACCAGTAGATTTATGCTTGCTTTCTCTGGGGGTACCTTTGTTGGCAAGATATTGCACATAGTTAATTTAGAACTAACAGGCATTGTTCTAATTCCACCCTTTTTTTTTGCTCCTGAGACGGCATGTTTGGCTATACAATTTTACCCACAGATTTATTGCCCATAGTTCCAAATTCCATGGATAAAACAGGTGTACATTTGTCAGCACATCTTAAAATAATTTAATGCACATTAAATTCATTCTGCGCCATCTTATCTATGAATTTAACATACTGAAAAGTTCTAATGTGCGTTATGTTTTGTTAAAATTAATTTATGACATGAAGGAACACCCAAAAATCAGAGTCCAAAATATACAGTACAAAAATGAACCATAAATTGTTGGCTCTACACATTTTAATAAAATCCTTTAACCCAAGTAAAAGTATTTCCAAAAGTGGTAGCAAGAAGCCGCAGCTTTTGGAAATGCTGCCGCTGCCCGCCTCCCCCCTCCCAAGACCAAATTGGCGGCAGCTGGAGGGGGTGGAGGGGCAGCAAGGCCGGTGTTTTTGCTAAGGCCAGCCATGGGGAGGAGTTTGGGCAGAGTATGGTGGAGTCACAATTTAAGTGCATATTATTTGTAAAATACATGCATAGGTGCATAAAGTATGTTCTAACAGGTATGCCTGCTCTCGAGCAGATGTAATGTCCGTACTTTCAATACAGGATTGATTTCTACAGGATTTGTGCTAATATTTTCTAAAGACACATAGGTACTTTATAAAATAGGTGACAAGCAGGTACCTTCTTGCCCAATTAACCTAGGTGCCTAATTATAAAAAGTCGTGTATGTGAGTTCTGAGGCAGCTGCAGAACATACAGTGTAGTCACAGTGATGCGATGGTGGAGTACTTGAGAACTGTCTTTCCTTTGAATCCTGCTAGACCACTCCAGTCTGTTATGCTCCCTAACCAGCAGGTGGAGACAAACAGCTTTCGGAGATGCCATGTCATCACTACATTACCCTTTGGTACAGCACTATAATAAGCCAGTATGACACTTCTCAAGCAGAAAGAATGAATGAAAGACAAAGTATTAACCAACAACAACAACTTAGAACATAATGATTGGATCTGTTAAGATAATTGCACTGTTGGTATCAATGCCTGATGCAGAAAGTCTCCCAAACCTGTATGAACAGTCTTCCAGATGGATACTAGACTGGTCTAGCAGGATTCAAGAAAGGAATTATGAGCCGAGTAAATTTCTCTTTCTTTATCATCCTACTAGACCAGGCCAGACAAGTGGAACGTAACCAAGCAGTCATAGCCCAGGGTAATAGGAAGACACACAGGACAGGAGTGCCCTGACAAAAGGCACCATCTACTCTGGCTCCCACATGCAATCTATAGGGCTTCACAAAGGTGCTCAGAGATGACCAAGTAGCCGCCTTACAGATGTCCACCGAGAACACCAAGGCTTTCTACACAGAAAGTAGGCTGAACTAATAGCCTTCTAAACAAGCAGGAAAATTTAGGACTTGACTTGGCCATTGCCAGTCCTGTCCTCAAACTGTCAAAGAAACAAAGACAGAAAGAATTTGTAATCTATAGGCATCTCAATAATGCCCCCTTCATGTCCAGACACAGTGAGGGGTTCACCTGATGGTCCCCCTTTGAGAAGGAGGGCAGGATGACAGTCTGATTAAGATGACAGAAAGAACAGCACAATCCATAGAGAGACAGACACCATCGAGATGACCAAAAAAAGGCTCCCTGCAAGACAAGGCCTGCAGCACTGACAGTCACCTGGTGGATGCAAGAGTCAACAGGAAAGCCATCTTGAGGTTCTGAATGGGCTCAGAGAGGGATCTGAGCCCATTCAGAATGGTTTTCCTTCAATTCCAAAGAAAGACTCCAATGAGAAACAACATGATGCAGTGCCGGACAGATTTGCTTCACTACCCCGATTGGGAGATGGAATGGTGCTCCATGCCACCAAGGACATCCCTTGAATATGCCCATGATAGCATGCTAGGGCCACTACCTGAAGCACGAGCATGTTCAAAGGAGAAGCCCCAGTCCAAACCAAACTTAAGGACAAAAGAGCGTCTATGCCCACCTGCCTGGTCCCAAGATGAAACATACCTCTCAAAAGGTCCTCCATTCTCTCTCACATAGGCCACGGAAGTAGAGGCCCTCCAAGTCTTGAAAAGAGAGTGTCTACTACTGCCCCAGCATATCCTTTCATGAACAACCTATGCCTGATAAGGACCAGATCATGAGAAGGGAATGGGATACTCCATACCAGGGGTCCTTTCTGCAGAAGGCCCTCAAGACAGAGGGGATCCCCCCCATCAACAGGCACAAGAGATTTGCATACTATGGCCTGTGTAGCTAGTCTGGTGCCATTAGAATAATCAAACATGGATGAAACTGAATCTGTGCAGAATACAGCTTCCCGAGACTATGCAGGAGGGGGGGTGGGGAGAGAGAAAGACATACAGAAACCCTTCCTAGGGCATTCAAAGTCTGTTGCCTGCAGATCCTTCCTGCTGATAAAAAGGTTATCCACTTTGGCATTCTTGTAGTGGTCATCAAGTCAAATACTGGAAGGCCCCACCATATCACTTGGAGATTGAATGTTTGAGGCTTATCTGCCACTCACTGGAATCCATGGTACTCCAATTCAAGAAGTTATCCCGCACATTATTGATGCTTGCATGTGGACTGCTGAATGTTTATTAATATAAGCCACTGATATGGTGTCATCCAAGAACACTCAGTGAGCTTTGCCCACCAGGAGAAACCAGAAACTCTCCAGGGCTAGATGAATTGCTCTAGCCTCCAGCCAGATGATTTCCTGGTGGCTTTCTATGGGGACCAGCAGCCCTGAACAAACTCCCCAGCACTTCAGGCTGGCATCCATGGTGACTAATCACCCAATCAGGCATCCTATCCATCACAGAGTGAGACTACAACCACCAGACCAACTTTTCTTGTTCTCCTAGGAAAGAGGGAAGTGCTGATCTAACTACTGGGAACAGGGAGACCAGTGAGTAAACAGGTGTCTCTGCAGGGGGCACAGACTGGCCTAAAGGATCAGCTCCAGGGTAGACACTATGGACCCCAAGATCTATAGGCAGTACCAGGTCCGGGTTTAAAGGTTTGGTGGCCAGACCAAAAGGAGCCTGAAATTGGAAATGACACAGAAGCAGAAGAACTGCTGATATTGCTCCCTAATGGTAATATGAAAGTACACGTCAGAAAGGTCCAGGGAGGTAAGTAACTCCCCCTTGCCAGAGTGATGCAATGACTGATCTTATGGTCTCCATGCAGAACTGAGGCACTCAAAGGATGGCACTAACCATCTTCAGGTCCAGGAGGATCTGCCCTTCCTTGGCACACAAAGTGGATGGAATAATGTCCCTGGCCTCACTCTGCGAAAGGCATGGTACAATCATCTGTGACTGCAGGAGGTGCTGCAGAGTTTCCTCTGTCACCACTTGCTTGAGCAGGGCACTGCTGGGAGACTCCACAAAGGCATCCCAAAGTGAGGCTCTGCAAACTCCAACACATACCCCTAACTTAGGACCTCAAGGTCTGATGTGATATGGGCAAGGCCAGCACAAGGGTTTCTGCTGCCCTAGGCAGAAATCCTGGCCTCGCCACCCCCCCAAGCTGCTTCTGTTGCCGCCCCCCCTCCCCAGCTGCCGCCCTCCCCCAGCTGCTGCTGCCAATTCCGTCTCGGGAGGGAGAGGCGGGTAGCAGCAGAGGCAGTATTTCAAAAAAGTGGTAACTTTCTATTGCCACTTTCTTGCCTGCATCAGGCCATGTGTGCTGAAGGACATGACCTGCCGCAGGCAAAAATGTGGCGGCAAAAAGCCATTGCTTTTGGAAATATTGCTGCTGCCGCTGCCTGCCTCCCCCCAAACTGAATCAGTGGCAGCTGGTGGGGGGGCGGCATGGCTGATCATGTATGCCACTACTGCCACCCACCCCGGTCATCCATGCTAGGCAGTCACCTAGAAGACAAGCCAGCCCTAGATATGGGCCCATTCAGAGTAAAAGAGTTGGAACCAACCACCGACCAGCTGTACTTAAGAGGGGACCCACCAGATCTCACTGGCTCCAGAGAGGGTCTCTGCTATCTGTCGAGAATACCAGGACTTCTGAAACGTCTGACCCTTTTCAGATTTAAACCCATAAGAGGGACAAAGGCCCCGGGCTCCACACAGTCCCCTACATGAGACACTCTCCTGGACTTGTCTTTTGGAAGTCTCTGTGGGCAAACTTCTCCAAGCCCACCTCAAAGAACAACCGGCTCTTAAAAAGGGAGAATGTACAGCTGTAACTTGGAGGCAGCATTGTCAGAATCATTTCAAAGTCAAAGACACCGTCTGGCCACTACTACCGCTGCCATGGATTGGGTAGGAATTCTGTCCTCCCCAAAGTTGATGAAAGGCTTGCCACTCAAACCTGCAGAGAGAAGGACTCCAGGATCCCGGAGGACCTTCATGGACCTGCAGGCTTGAGGCTGAGGCCACCGCATGATGTTCACCGTCTGCAGAGGCCATGCAGCCATTGAAAATAGCAAAGTATTTGCTGGCAGAAGAAAAATGGGGGGAAATGCAACAAAGGCATAATGATGATATCATTGAAGTTGCTCCTCCACCTGCTAGCTGGGAAGCACAACCCATTCATCTAGACTGGTCTAGCAGGATGATAAGGAATGATCAGATGTCGGAGCCCTTCTGTGTTAGGGGATACTAATTTCTTTCAAGGTCTCACCTTTGAAGGTTTCCTTTCGTCCCAGACACAGCACTCTTTGAAAGTTTATTCATAAAGATGCATATGTTGTTTCCTTGGTCTGTCAGAATGTTGTACATGCTGTATAAAATTGCACTTAACACAAAAATAAAAACAAGAAAACGAAAATACAAAGCAAACAAATCATGAAAATAAAAATCATATCTGGCATAATGTCTAACCATATTCTCAAGTCACTGGATGGTTCAACATACTTCAGACCAAGATTATTGTACCTGATATAGGTGATTTCTGAAATAAAAGGAAGCCCCTTTTCTAGAAGAAGAATTTAACTCTTACCTCGCCTTAGGAGTTATGCCATTCCACAATGGGCAATGGCTGAAAAAGGCCCAAGATTTGTTAAACACCAGTCATATTTCCTGAGTTAGGGATCCTCATTAACCATTCTTGGCCGATCACATACCTTTCTAAGGACACAAAAGACAGATGGCACTATACAGACATTCATGCTCAAATGAGATCATTTCCTGTGTCCTTCACACCTGGAGTGTATTAGCTCTCCTAGTACATCCCTCTGCACTGACAAGCAAGCCCCATATGCCAGTCTTAGGCATATATCCCACAGAAGCCAGCAGAAAAAGCCTAGAGAAAAAAAAAGACCAGAGCATGCTCATTTTATCTACCTTCCCCTTAATAATTAAAAACAACCTCTCCCTAATTAGCCAACATATTTGAGATCTGTGTATATGAAACTATCATCACTATGTTATAAGAGGACATTTTTCACTATGCCCATGCTAAATTGTTTTGGATCGCTTGTTAAATTGCTCTTTAACATGCACATATTTTTTTTGCAAGCCAGATTAAAATATCTTGGCATGAGTTTTATTGCGTAGCCCCTTAGGGATTTAAGCCGATCATCACTCACTCAGTCAGTGTTAAAATGCCCAGAGAACAATGCAGCCATCCAATGCACTAAAAATGGCCCCATGGTTTGTGTAAGTATTCCCCCTTCGAAGTATTTCAACTTGTCAGCTAAGTTTCTCTTTGGTATGCCTCTCCTGACGAACCACCCTCCCCAAAAAAAGCAGCGAGACTCATTTTTCTTGATCCAGACAGGTAGTCAAATAAAGCTGCCCTTATCATTCATTATAGCACAGATCAGCTTACACACCCTGACACATATTATAAAGGAAAAAAAGAGAGAGCCAAAAAAGAATAGAATGGAAACAATACAAACAAGATATTTAAAAAACACTGGTTGCCCTTACTATTTTGAAGGTTTAACATACTTTACTCACCTTAAATGTTTGCTTCTGAGCCAAAATACGATGAAGCCATACGTAACATAGCAATTGGCTTCCTCTGTCTGGACTCCCTGCCAGTCATCTGTTTCTCCATTGTCTACTTCTCAGTATGCACCAGGGTTTCAAATTTGAACCAAAGAGCACAGATGAGTGCATCTTCTAGATATGTCATAGGAATGGGGAGGGGTTGAGGGAGAAGCATATGGAGCAGCACAGCTACCTAATTAAATCTGATTTCCAAAGTTCAGCCATTTTATTGTTAGCAAGTGCACCAGTAAAAACCTCATGCTCCATGCTGCTGCAAGGTAAGTGTGCATTAGGATCCACAGCCATAGCATGTAGTGTACCTCTTTCACCATGCAGAAGACTATTTGCAGCTTCCTCCTTCCCAAACGGACTCCCAATGGCCCTTCTCTTTCATGCTCCGAAGCCACAACAGCTGATGAAACCAGCATGAAGATTCCAGATAAGAACCACCTGCAGGTGAATTGCAGATCCTGGTGCCTCGAGTCACTGAGGCCATGGACTGTTGCTCAAATCAATCTGTGTTGCCGAGCCCTTTAAAGGGCGGGGACACTGGTATGCAAACGCATGAGCAGATGCAGCAGACAGACATCGGAGCCAATTTGAAGCTACCCGTCTAGAACAGGGGTCTCCAAATCCAATCCTGGAGAACCACAATTAGTCAGGTTTTCAGGATGTCCCTAATGAATATGCATTTGATATATTTGCATGAACTGCTCCCATTGTATTCAAATTTTCCTCATACATATTCATTAGGGACATCCTGAAAATTTAGCTGGTTTGCGGCCCTTCAGGACCGGATTTGGAGATCCCTGATCTAGAATATGCCAACCACCTGCCAAGTACCTTGAATCTATTGACTTCCCAGTGCATGAGAGGTGTACCAGCGTTCTGATGCAGTCTTGCAATGAAGCATATGGCAGGAGATTACCAAACCAGAAGTCATTCAAGTGCTTACATTAAGGCCCTAGAAAGACTAAAGTATCTTCAGAATAGAGGGCCACTGCAGGCGAGCAGAATTAATACAGACCAGATAACATCAAGCAAAAGAGAGATTATAAAGTATGTCGATACCAATACAAATTGAAATGATCCAATGCCCCATCTCAGCAGGCCATCTCCATGACTTTCACAGAAGAGAGAGGAGTTTATCATAGAGCTGTAAGTATATCCAGATAGACACCATTGCCCGTCCTACAGGATACATGAAGACAATAATGAATACTCAATGCAGTCACTACTCCTCATGTCACGAAGACATCCAAGACTGGCCATTGCGACTGATCACCTATTGTACACACCATTTTCTTCACTTGTGATAGGAGGAACTATGCCTATTTTCATTGTTCAAGTCGCAAAACACTCACAATAGATTGTATTGGACCAACTACTACTATTGCAGCTCACTGAGGAACAAACATCAGATATAACTGCAATGCTCACCTGAGCTGCTTCAATGACAGACATATTGCCTACAATGCATGTGAACAAAGTTACAGTCCAATACCAACCAATCAGCTTGTATGTGGTTCCCTAGGACAACACTATTGACAAGTACTCAGTAATCATGAACATCTTCAAATAGATCAACTTTGACATGATTAAGAGCTGTTATCTACTGTTTTGTCTTCACGGGTTCATGCAGTAACAGGCAATTTGGAATCCTGTAACACCATGAGTCCCTGCAGGATATACAGCCTGTTCTGATGGCCAAAGACCTTCACATATATGTTGTAGATAACCTTGTTGCCAAATCTTCCACAGCAGAGGTATCATCTGATAACAGACAAAAGGAGAGGAGAAACCATCAGACACAAGTCTCTCCTAAAGCAATACAAAATGTTATCAAAACAGTCCTGTCCTTGTGCAACCCCTACTCGGTGAATCCACTGAAGCTCAGTATAAGAGCTAAAAAGCTAAAGAGATCAAAGGAGATGATGTCATCGCCTATCTCTAACTCTTCATAATCCACTGCGTAGGATGAGAGGTGGAGAGAAACTACAACAGACAAAACAAATACTTCATCCTCAAACACTGAGTTATGGGAAAGCACACCCTATTCATTAAGGAAAAAGAATATTTTGATATATTTAAAAATTGTTAGAGGGTAGTGCAGGAGGATTATGAAAGAGCAAGCTAAGGAGCGCGACATTATACACAGCTACTAGATCTATTGCTCATAATATACAGAACTGCATATTACCTTTGAATATATGTTTACCACTGCCTGTAGAAAAGAACCATTCTAACTGGGACCCAGTAGTCACAGCACATAAGGAATATGTATTACGACATGCATTATTATCTTATGGCTAACATTTTAGAGATAGAACTGAAATAAAAACGCTGATTTTGTGGGGCGCTGAGAACTCGAGTCTATAGCAGAAAGATGTTGTATACATTCAGGAGCAGGCCATCCTCTGCACATGACATATGCAAGCAAGTCAACAAAAGCTTCTGCTCGTTCCACGACTAAGTTCAGACCACTGAGGTCATTTTCAAAGCATCTGAACATACAGATTGGCAATGTGTACATGGCAATTTTAGAAAGCAGTTATTTCCATGAACAGATGGCCAGGATACAAAGTTCAAACTGGCAAATTACGAGCTCTGCTTGAATGTGTGGGTGTCTAAAATCTGCCATCTATGTATATAAGCAGTCAAGTACATGGACATGCTGTAAACAAATGGCACCTAGGTATGAAAACTCCGGCACCTACAATCATACAGCCCCCAGTAAAGTAGTAGTTTTAGCCATAGGTAGATTTATAAACTCTCTGGGGTCCTAGTAAATACAAATGTATTTACTAGCGCTACATAGAGATTTTACAAAATGCTTCACGTTCAGAGCCTTTTGTAAAATAAAGGAGGAGACAGAGCATCTCTCTATCTGGACAGCTGAATTCCTATCTCAGTGATCTATGCAAGACCAGGCCTTCCCATGTGTTTCATTTTGTAACCACCCTCCCCCTCCCCCCCCCATGTCCCAGAGCAATAAGAAACCCCCTCAAAACCCGGTCTCAATGGAAAGAGGATTAGCGACTTCCTGAGAGCACCCATTCCAATAAAGATCAGACAGCCCCTGGCTGAATCACTGGTCAACAAATTTTTACAAAAGTCATGTTACTGAATAAAAATAGTCATTTATTATCAATTTTTATATGCTGAACACAAATATGATAGTGAAATTGCAAAGTTGGCTCTGGTTTTTTTTGTAATCTACAAGAATTAATGTTTACATCACAAAATGCATGTCAATAGTAAATATAATAGGCCTTCGGTTAATACCTGTAAAAAACCAAGTCATAGACTACTTCTTAGATTTTTTCGCCTGTCTCTTGTACAGCTGTTCGGGAGCTTCTCTGGGGAGTGTCCAGCAGTAGTCAGCCAGCATTGTAGTGGACCATTTTCCCTGGTATCTTTGCTCCATCGTTGCAATAGCCTGGTGAAAACGTTCGCCCTGTTCATCACTAACCATACCACAGTTGTCAGGAAAGAAATTGAGATGGGAATCAAGGAAATGGATCTTTAGAGACATATTGCAGACAAGTTTCTGATACTGCATCAGCATGTCTTCTACTAGTTCCTTGTAGTTTTCTGCCCTAACATTCCCGAGAAAGTTTGACGACACTAGGCGAAAAGCATTCCATGCTTGTTTCGCATCACCCTGCAACAAGTTGTTGAACCGGTCTCGAATCTGAGGACCCACAAAAACTCCCTCTTTAATCTTTGCTTCGCTGAGTCGAGGGAATTTTTCATGCAGGTATCGGAAAGCTGGCGAAGTGCGGTCCATGGCTTTCACGAAGTTTTTCATCAAACCTAGTTTGATGTGAAGGGGTGGTAGCAGGATTTTGTGAGCCTCAACCAGAGCTGGGTGCTGGATATTCTTCTCTCCAACTGTTACATTTTCTCTACGATTCCATTTCTTCCGCAAGTAGTGCAATCCCTTGCTCGGCTATCCCGCTCACATAAGAAACACATGTATTTTATATATCCCTGCTGCAGTCCCATTAAAAGGGCAACTACCTTCAAGTCACCACAGAGGTGCCAGCTGTACTTGTTATAGTTAATGGAAGTCAGTAGATGCTTTAAGTTATCGTATGTCTCTTTCATGTGGACGGCATGCGCTAATGGAATAGATGGAAGATGGTTTCCATTGTTCAAAAGCACAGCCTTCAGACTCAGTTTCGAAGAGTCTATAAATAGTCTCCAGTCTTGTGGGTCATGAGTGATTTTTAAGGCATTCATGAGGCTTTCAATATTGGAACAGAATACCAGATTACTTTCCTTTCCGACTGCGTATAGTACACTGCTGACGTCAGATGGCTTCAGCAGCTGTCTGGCAGTAGTATTGCATTGCATCAGAAAATGATGCAGTCAACTCTGGATGATGTGTGCATGCAGGTATTATGCAATGTGATGCACTATTACATCATTCAAGGCTTATTTGGGATGTTGTTGATGTCCTACTGGATAAATTTACACGGTGAAACGTCAAAAATGAACTACATGCAATACCTTCAAAATGAGAACAATAATTTTTTTTTAATGTTATATTCGTGTTCAGCTCACCAAGATACTACAGATTAGGGCCTTTTAAAGTCAGTAACGATTTCAATGTTGACCAGTGATATATCTAAAGAGCTGCTTGATTACTGTGTGAGGCTTTCTCATAGATTTTACCATACCATTTTTAGGCTCTTTGAAAAGAACTTTATGTTAATAAAGCAAACTTCACTACCCACATGTCCATAACTATTCACAGCAAAACTTGATAATGAATTAGCACTAAGTCGCATGTACCATCCATTTGATCATCCACCACTACTATAAATATGGAGGCACATACAATACAGTACTCCTTGTTTGACAAGGACTTAGATGTTATCAAAGCAGCTGGGCATAACACACTCATAAATGAATCCGATATAGATCAGCTTCACAGAAGGTACTCAGGGAGTACCAGGTAGCTGCCTTACAGATATCTTCCAGAAACACCAAGTCGGACTCCACTCAGATGGAGGCCTGTGCACTAGTGGGGTGAGCCCCAACTCTCTCCAGCCCCCACATTCCAGTCAAAAAGGTATGCTGAACCAATGATCTCTTTGATCCAACAGAAAAATCAAGGACTTAGTCGCTTATCTGTCCTTTCCTTGTACCACTGAAGAGAAGGAAAAGATGGTCTGACCGATGAAAGGAGTTGGTAACCTCCAAGCAACCGAGTAACGCCGTCCTCATATTCATCAGACAGAGAGGGGGTCCAACGGAAGATTCCCCTCAGAGGAGGAGGGCAGGATGACTGCCTGAGTGAGGTGAAAAAAACCCAAACAAACCCACAACAGCACCTTTCAAAAAAAAAAAAAAAGAAGGATGACACTGCAAGATGACAGAAGTTGTCACGATGACCAAAGGAGCTCCCAATAGGATACAGCATGCATTTCAGATATTTTGGCAGATGCAATAGGCACCAGGAAAAAGCACTTAGAAAAGCCTTGCAAATGGATTCAAGGCAGAGCCCTTTTGATGCCTTCAACACCAGAGAAAGGCTCCACTAAGAGACCACTGGACACGCTATTGGATAAATCTGTTTTATCCACCTAAGAAAGTGAGAAACATCAGAGTGTGCCACCAAGGAGATGAGATGCCTTGGATATGCCCCCAGAAACATGCCAGGGCTGCCACTTGAACCTTCAGAGAGTTCAGGGCTAACCTTAAGTCCACACCCGCATTCCTAGCCTCTAGGGCTTAAGAGGAGCACCACCTCTCAAAATCCCTCCCAACTCTCACACAGGCTATGGAGGTTGAGGTCCTGTGGCTCTTGAGAAAGCTAGCCACTGCTTCTCCAGAGTTACCTCTCAGACAGCTTAATTACTCTCATCAACTCTTTTGGATACGGATTTAGCCTGAATCCTAAAGAAAGTAACAACCCAGAGATAACATCCCATTTACTATTTGTAGATGACCTGAAGCTCTACAGTTCCAGAGACCAGCAATTAGCAGAGCAACTCTGTGTAGTGAAAAGATTTTCTGATGACATCAGGTTGACTTTTGGCCTAAACAAATATGCTAAGGCAATTTTTTTTTTTACAGGAAAAACTGAGCAAAACAGAAAACATCTTCCTGGGTAAGGGCTGCGACATCAAGGAATATGAACAGGAAGGCATATATAAATATCTTAGAGTAGAGGAAGGAACGACACAAGCAGAAATTACTGAGAGAAAAGATCGGTAGAAATTAATATCATTATTGAAAAGTGCCTTATCATCATGGGCTGTTTGGTGGCAAGTTCTTTTCTTTTTGTTTGGTTGATGGACTTAAGTAGTAAGTAAGTAGTAAGTGGTGATTTTTGGTGCAGTTTACTTAGGACACACTATTAGGCTTTACATTAACAGTGACCTTGTTTGTTTTTTTAGATGAAGTTTTATGGATACATTCTACCCCCCTGATGAAGCCAAAGCGAAACACTGTATAGGCGTCTGGAGTGGTATTGGAGAGAATAAATTATGTTTGCTGATTAGTATCCATTGCTGTTATCCTAGATTTTTGGCAAGCTGTGAAAAGAAACACATGAATGTTGCAGGCTGTGTGAACAAGGTGTACGCTGTCAAATTTTGTTGGATTACATTGTTGCAATGAATGGAATACTGATAACTCATTTTTGAACGAGTCTGATGGGAATATGAAAATACACCTCAGCCAGACCTAGGAAGGTAAAGAACTCACTTGGCCAAATGGAAACATTAAAAATCCGATGGTCTCCATGCAGAAATGAGGAACTCTTGAGTTTGGCATAGATAGTTTTCAAGTCCAGAATATGCCGGGAGGACCCTCCCTTCTTAGGCACTACAAAGTAGATGGAATAGCAGTCTTGACCCTGCTCCGCAGAAGGCAAGGTTAAATAGCCTGCAACTACAGGAAACACTGTAGAGATTCTTCAACTGCCTCCCGCTTGAGTGAGGAAGCAGAAGGGAGACTCTATAAAAGACATCTCCTAAGGGGTTCTGTGAACTCCAGTGCATAACCCTGATTCAACTGCTCCAGAACCCATTAGCCTGATGTGATAGGGGCCCATCCCGAGAGAAACACTTGAGCCTCCCTCCAACCTGCTGCAACTCATAAGGTACTCACCAAAATCTCATTGTGGGGACTTACCAGCTCCAGCTGGTCATGAGACCACTGAGAGTTCAGAAAGTACTGACCCTTCTTAGGACCTCTTCCTCCTATGGACCTAGGCCCATTTGGGTTCCTAGATGACAGAGAACCTGCAAGTTCCACTCAACGCCCTCAGAGAAGCAGATCTAGCACCCTTGGGCCTGCCTTCCAGAAGCCTCAGTGTAGTACTCTCTCAATTCCTTTTCTAATTTTGGTTTTCTCTCTAAAGAACAACTTACCTGCGAAACAAAGCTTGCTCAGCTGCAACTTGGAGCCACATCTGCTGACTAATTACAAAGTCACAACCACTGCCGCCATGTGCTGTAAAGAGATCCTGATCAAGTCATAAAGGCATTCACCACATACATGGCTCCTGACTCCAATCCAGAAGCCTCCAGGCTGCCCATAGGGCCACTTCAGAGCCCAAGGCTGAGGTCACAAAGGCATACCTCAGGAAGTTTTTTACCTCCTGTCATGAAACTCTGAGCGCAGCGCCTCCTTCCATTACAATGGTCGTGCACTTTGTCATCATTGTAACAACAGTATCCATCCACAAGAGCTCCAAGATTGATCCAGCTTGTCCTGGGGCAGGGGATACAACTAAGATAGAAGCCTAAAGGTCCTAAGGCCTGGATCCAATTCTCCCACTGAGAGACCATGAGTTCCATCAGCTAAGGTAAAGGAAAAAAGCCAGAGGGATGTCAGATACATTCCAGAAAAGAGTCCACCCACGATGGTGGTGCAGGCTTTGAATTCTCAAGGCATAAGGCTGCCATTGCATCCTGAATCAAAAGTAAAAGGCCCTCAGTGAAAAAGATGGATCATAGAGATCCTCACCCTCCACAAGGGGAAGCTCCCTTTCCTCCTCAGACTCCCCTTCTGAAGTAAAAGGTCCTCTTCAGCATCCCAACAAACCACCATAGGAACAAAGCTAGGCTCCTGGAGGAGTGCCTGAGCAAAAAAGCAAGATGGGGCACTTAACCCCCTGGACAGCCATCCACCTGAGGGTCTGGAGTGCCCCATAAGGGAGACCAGGGACTCAGACCCCTGCAAAGGGTGTAACCAAGTGGCCAAAAATGATTGAAACATCTCATGAGCTATTTCAACACCTGCTGCTGCTCAAATTCAGCCAACAGAGTCTACTGGAGCCCAAGCCCATAGCCTCCTCGACCCTTTGCAAAGCCCCTATATGCTGTTACATGAGGGCTGCCATCTCTATGGCCAGGAAAAGGCATGGTGGACTAAGAGGAGGAACCAGAACCAGCACTGGGTCCTGGCCCACCCATGGAGAGTCCTGATGTTGAAAAACTCAGGTTTCTGACATTCCTATCACACAGGAGTCTGTCGCGGAGCTGACCTTACATATGCCATAGGAGACACAGCACCAGGCACATGTCATGCTTTTCATGGCTCTACGTGCCTAAAAACACTTTGGAAAGAATAGTCAAAAGATGGTGTAGGCCACAAAAAAAGGAACCGCTAAAAAATTGACACCACCATGGTGAAGAGGGAATCCCAAAAAAGAAATACCAGCACCTGAAAAGCCAACTGTGGAAATTCAATCTGGGCTTCCCTAACCACCCACACAAGCCTGGGAGGCCCTGCTACTGGGGAAACAAGGACTAACTGATTTAACCCTTTTAAAATCTACTTTATACAAGCAGAAAATGAGAACCAAATACTGCCCAGTTGAAATTAATGAGCTAAAGGAAAAAAAACCTTAGAAAAAAACGATTTTGAAAAAAGGCGTGCATGCAGATAAGGGATAGCATGAGAGAATGGGGGGCCCTGAGCCCAACTTACCAACCTCCCTCAGGGCCCTGTGGGGGTCGTCCTGCTTCTCTTTGGCTCACCAGTGCTGGAAGCCATGGAAAACAGCTCTGGGAAAAGGGCGGCTATCAGCTCTAGGAGACAAACCATACTTGCACTCTAAGCAATGGTGAGCCCTACCAGAGTCAGTCGCACTGGCCACAGCACCATAGTGTGGGAATAGTCCACACATTTTGCCACCTGCTGGAAGCAGGCAAATATTGGCTTCTCTCACTACTGCACCAGCAGATATATAATCTTCTGACGTCCTCTACATGCTGGCACGGAACAACCCCCTCGTTTGGACTAGTCTGGCAGAATGGAAAGGAATTTGAAGCACATTCAGCTGACAGGTTTTCTTTCTTTGCTAAATCTGGGTAATCTAAGCAACAGTTTCTTGGTCAGAACTTTTGAAAGGATGGGCCTGCACAGTCTCTGTCCAGCTCAGCAGTCAAAACTCAGTAACTCACAACATCAATAGGCCTATTATGGTTGGTACTGGGGTATATATGTTCATCCGACTTCAAGACTTTTCCATTCAGAACATTTTTTACTCAGACCTTCTTTTCTTGCCCAAGAATGGATGAGTTGGCAGCTTTATCTAAATCTGGTTAACATGGTACTGGCTTAAAACTGTGTGACATTCACTTATTTGAGGAACTTTGAAATTAATGATCAGAAGGTCTCAGAATGAGCAGTGGGTTTAGAGGTCACACACTGTCTTACCAAAGGTATCCCATTTTGACACATGCCTCATTAAAAACACCTAGCAAGATGTAGATCTTCGACCAAAGACCAGCAACATGCTGACCGACTCCACTCCTTCGACTCGATTTCAGTTCACTGCAGTATTTAAATCAGCCTTGGCAGAGAAAAAGGGTGCAAGCCAACTGAATATGGGACACATGCATTTTGCTGTACAGCTTGGCCTACCGACTGATCTAATCAAAAGTTAGGGTGCTGGCAGTCTATGTCAAAGAACAGCCTCATCCATTGGGTAGCCAAGAGAGTGACCGCCTGCCCCTTAGGTCAATACAATTATAGTGAGGCAGGAGAGGCAATCGGTGGCACCAACTTCTATCCATTTATTAGGCAACAGCTCATGATCAGTCAGATGGCATGTTACTATGCCTGGAGGTAATGACTTGGGTATTACGTCTTATAAAAATCTTATAGAAACAGCAGTTGCCATATCACCCAGCTCCAGAAGCGAGTCTTTGCCAGTTTTAGTTTTAAATGTGCATTGCAATGTAGTATGGTATTTGTGGTCCTTGATTTTACTTATTGACATCCGATGCCTTCTGGGACCTACAACACTGAATAAGATTGTCAGAAATGCAGGACTGGCAGAAAATCTTACTCCTGGAACTGGGCAACTTGGCAACTCTGAAACAGTAAAAACTGGCCTTGAGCAATTTGCAAATCCAAATATATTAGTTATTTGGTCCAACAAAGTCCTACAGCTTAAAAAGGGCAAACAAAAAACTACGGAGCTATAGCCTTAAAACTAATAGGCACATTAATAGGTACAAAAATCAGGCAGTTGGCAAATTATACATGAATCGGCATTCTCTGAAATACCTGAATTTGTTTTTAGGGGCAACATGAGTAACCTTGCTGTCATAGTTCTAAACTTAACTAAAAGAACTATAAATGAATAAATAAATAAAACTCTTTAATGACTTCCTTGAAAAGCTGTAGGTGGTTCTTCGGATCAGCAAATAAAACACCATGAGCTTGATTTAGTCGAAAAGCATTCATCAAGTGATTCAGCTAGGGGCAGGGGTCCCTAAATTGGAGAAATGGAGCAATTCAAGTTACTCAGTGTCTGTGGCAGGTACTCGAGCCAAAACAAAATGGAGTCAATATTGAACAGCAGTGCCAGCCACAATGTTTAAAAGAATACATGTGGAAGCCAATTCTGGGTTGTGCGGCCTGGGGATGCACCCGATTCTCCTCCCATGGGGGCTAGACAGCCACACAGGAGCAAAGTTACGGCATAGTGGCTGGACATCCAGGATGTGCCCCCATTCAGGAGCAGTGTTGCCCGTAGTCCGACCCCCGATCGGGCCTTCTATGATCAGGTAGGGCTGTGGGGCAGCCCTTGCACCCCCTCACCTGTTCTCCGTGCCCTGGCTCCAGAAGCCCCCGACGTCCAAGGGGATATATTCCACCTCAGAGGTGGACCCCCCCCCCCATTTAAATGGCCGACCAAAGACATACATGTCTGAGGTCATGGCGCCACTCTCACTCCGCCTGCAGCCCGCTCACAAACAGAGCTTCCCACACAGCTCAGATCTACATGTGGGGAGCTCTATTTCCCAGATGCAGGCCAGACGTTTAGTGGGTCTGGACGTCTGGATCAGACATCTAGACCCACTATTCGTGGCTCAGAATAGACCCCATATACAGCCCCATTGCACATATTTTCAATGGTCTTAAATATGCATGTATTACGCTGATCATCGCTGGCTAACATTTAATCTCTACAATTCTAGCCTAGGCCATTCACCTTAGGACCGCTTTTCAGCAGGCCTATAATAGTCCAAAGGCCAGCGCTTCCTAAGCCTATCCTGGGGGACTCCCACCCAAGCAGATTTTCAAGTCATCCACCATGAATATGCACGAGTGAGACTCCTGTGCCTGCTGATTTTTCTCATGCATATTGATTGTGGATACCGTAAAAATCTTGACTAGCTGGGGGATACCCTAGGACAGGTTTAGGAATCACTGGCCTAAGCTATATGTGTAGCAGCTGAATACTGCAGCTATGTGTATTCTGGGTTCCTAGCCTGCTCCACCCAGGCACTATACCGATAGTGCCTGAAGAGTTACAGCGATTTTCGCTGGCACTATCCAAAGGAGATAATAAGACAGCAGGGACAGAAAAGGGCCTAGCTTGTTTCACCATGTGAGCCACTTCCATGCCCCCCCCCCTCCCATCAACAAGTGAGTGCAATACATTATTCTCACTCAGTTTGCTAAAGCATGTGGGAGAGGGAGTCATTATTCTTGCTAGTTATTGGCTTAGCCGACACCCCACCCTGCTAATAAAGCTGTTGCCATTACATATCACACATATTGCGTTTGTGATATCTGAACTCTAATTTTATAGATCAATATAGTAACCGCAGCTACGGATCCCACTCTATCAATAATTAGTCTCCTGATTGAATATCACACAGGTCAAGACAACTATCCACAGGGTTGTCCATAAGCCAGCATCTTGCCAGAAATTAACACCTCCTCTAATTTTGCACTGTTATATGGGAGAGAACTATGAGATAGAAACCTTTCAGACCTATGCAAAGAATAACACCCGGGTTTCTCAGGATTAACTCTAAAAGTAGACACGAGTCTAGAAAAAGCCTGTTAAGTCCAGTCATTTTCCCCTGTCAGTTTCAAATCCATGTTTTTTGATGTTTCTTTCTATGCTTCGGTCTTCTCTCCAGGGCAGTCAGAAGATGAGAAGACTACATAACATCTGTGATGTTTCCCACTCCCTCAACCCCACCTTCAAACTCAGACCCACAGAGCAGCTCACTGAACTGACCCAGGAGGCTGCAGAAAGAAATCCCTGGGAGCTAGGGGGCTGTTGCTCTTTGGGTAAAAAACGCAAAGCATCCTAGACCAGATTCACCGAGCTCATTTCCCTACAGAAAGATTAGGCAAAAAGCCTTAGTGAATCAGGCTGAAAGCTTCCAGGAACTATACCACAGCTTGCAGGACCTGCACCAACTCCCTCAGTAACTGCTGAATCACCTGAAGCAATGTTAATTTTATCAGAACTGTTATTTGTTTGCTCAGTGCAGGCTAGATTTGCTGGTGTAACAGTTGTTTCATGGATCAAGGGGCTTCCTCCTAGCTTTAAAAGGCCTTATTATGAGTGCACATTTAAACTGTTTGTTTTCTTTTATTTCAGTAAGGCTCTATTTCCTACAGAAACCATCAATAAATCCTCCCACCTAGCAAAGGCCAACTCACAGCATCCACTACATCTGCTTTTCTAGCAGTCAAAGAGATGTACATTCAGGTACTGTATATTTTTTTCCCTTGTCCATGAAGGGCTCACAATCTGTTTTTGTACCTGAGCCAACAAAGGGTTAGGTATCCTCTAGTCCAAGGTAACTTACCCCCAGTAGGCCACTCCTTCCTCCACTATTTTTTTTTCCTGTTCTCCTAGTTATTCTACTGGCAGGTCACATCAACCTCCTCTCTGTCACAGTGGCAGTTCTTCCACCCAAACAGGTGTCGGCATTCTAGGACGGTCATTTTAAAGGGTTTAGTTGCGACTTTGACATCTAAAGATGTGCTCGTGGATGTCAAGATCAAGGACACTCTGTAGCCATTCTACAAATGAGGTGTGTCCGGGAGGAGCAATGGACTTACATGCCCTTGTTTGATCTCAGAAACGTCGGAGATGTCTGCAGGCACATTCATGTTTATACCTACTCCAGGCACGAATAGGCATCAGGAAAATGCCTGTTTTCACCTTAAAACATCCAGAGAGAGTGTAGAGAAGATGGAGAATTAAGTGACTAGCCTTAGACTACTAAGGCCCACACTGGATATGAACCCTAGCCACCATGCTCTGAAGCCACTAGTCTAACCATTATGCTATTAGATATCTTAGTTCTGAAATGCTATCCTGGAGATATCTATATAGACATTTGATATATGTGCATGTCAGGAACATCCACATTTATCATGCCTGAACTTGCATGTGCCTGCTTTATTTTCAGATGTTCTGTCTTTGACGTCCCAGGTTGCACTTGGGTGTCCCATTGTGAAATGTGACTCTAGGGGGCTTGTTGTGGTGCCCCTGAAATCAATGGGGCCGCGGCTCCGATAACGATCGGAAACTGCTACCGCGGCTTTGTAAACAAGCCCCTAGGTTTTTCCAGCCCTCTGACAACCTTGTTTTCTACGTACATCTGTATCTCTATTTATATTTAAACACAATATATCACAGACATGCAAAAATGACAGGGGCACCACAACCCTAAATACCCGCCTCATAAGAAATATATGTCTCATCTGTGGACCGTTAAATCCTTAGAGTATTACTTTAAATGGAGAAATAAGGGGGCCGATATTCAGTGGCAGTGGTCAGCGCTTTTGAAGTGCCTGGCCGCAGCTGCTTTAATTAAACCCGGATATTCGGTGCAGGAACTTATCCAGCTACTGCCAATGAATATCCGGTTTCACCAGAAACAGCGATTGCTAGCTGGTTAGCAACGATAACTCTGCCACTAACCAGATAGCAAATATTGCAAAAAGGACAGCCATTCACCAATCCTAATTTTATGCGGTTTAGCTATCTGTTAGCAGCTGAATATTGCCACTAAATGGATAGCTGTGGGGACCACCACTGCTCTGCTCACAGACCGCCCCCGTTTTAACTGGACATCTTTCCTGCGGTCTCTGTGGATACTCTGAGGCATGACCTGCATAATGCTGTTGAATGTTGAAATCATCATGGTTTAACCCAGTGGTTCTCAACCCAGCCCTCAGGTACCCCCATGCCAGTCAGGTTTTCAGGGTATCCACAATGCATATGCATGAGAGATCGGCATGCACTGCTTCTATTGTATGCAGATCCCTCATGCATATTCATTGTGGATACCCTGAAAACCTGACTGGTCTGAAGGACAGTACCAGAGGACTGGGATGGGAACCACTGGGTTAACCGGTTAGCGGGTCCTGATAACTGGCTAAATCCTTTTGAATACCTCCCTCTGGCTTTCTTAACTAAACCAAGATGCTTCTGTGCTGCTCATCTGGCATGAAAGTTAACACTATGAATAAGAACATGGAAGGAACGACAACTTTATCATTTCTTCTGCATTTCCTCTTTTGAAAAGTGGCCACGGCTCTATTCACCCGTCTGGTGAACTCAGTTTTCACAATTGCTTCCTTCCCCCTAACATTAACAGACAATCCTCCACAAAGACATTTTAAAAGTTAATAGTTTTAACTGCATTATCACAAATCAGCGTTTCTGGAGCTGTTTATGAGATTATTCTTGCCTGGGACTGCTGACATAGGCTCGTAGCCCCCTACAACAGCTCACTTCCAAAACAGTATTCGAGCTAAAATGAAACGAGAAAAATCCTTTAAAGCAATGCCATAACATCCTAAATCTCTCTTTCATAAATCACCCCTACTACCTTAAGGCAAACAACTCACTCACACCTTGGCACCGCACCAGTCACTTGCAAGCTCTCAGCTTCACTCTAACAGAGACAGGGCCAGGGGCACTAAACATTTTCCAAAGGGTCAGACCTACTAAAAGAGTCTTCCCACTTTCTGTTTATGGGGAAAACGTTTGGCCCATCTGACCCAAAACTAGAGAGGGGTGGGGATAGGGGGAGGACCCATTGCTACATCTGAACCTCAGAAAGGACTGTGATCCTATAGCTGTCACATGGTTGCCAGACAGCTAGCAATCCCATCCCCCCTCCCCCCCTGTCACCCCACCACTTCACCAGCCCTTACCTGTCCGACTCTGCACTGCTAGGGATAATCATTTACTCACCATTTCCTGTTTTAAGAGGTGGATTCTCGTCTCCAGCCTCTCCAGTGTGCTGGAGTTCTGCAAAGCGGCAGGCGTTTGGGTAAACTTGGGGTGATCCTCCCTGGCTTCCTTAAGGCGGCTGCACTGCTCTTCTCGCAGGGATTTCAGCAGGCTCTCGGGTATCTTGCGCCCCAGTTTGATTTCTATGTCCTTCAAATCAGGCAAGGGAGAATCTTCCATTCTTTCCTCACCCGAGTGGTAAAAAAGTATAAAAAGCTAACAAGACTCTTGGTCAAATAATTTATCTGGAAACGTTTACAACGAATCAGTGGTGATGATTGCTATAACTTGCTGTCCCTGGTTTTGTTTGGTCCGTAGTGGCATGCGTCAGGTGGCAGCAGTGAAAGGGGTTCTTAACCTCCTGACTGGTGCAAGTAGCCATGCAACAGGAGAGGCGACTTCCTTTCTTTTCTTAGTATTATTTTTGAAGAGCGGAGCAAAAGGATCGCAAACAGGTTCTTGTGCCCGTGCTCTGAAAGCAGGCAACCAGCAGCTTGCCGCTGTCCATCTGCAACTGAAACCGAGGCATTCAAAAGGGCTAAAAAGCCGGCTGTGTGCACTCTGTCCACTTCGGCACTGCCGGCTCTTCATCGGCAGAATCCCCTCATCCTGTAAGAGACACAGTGCACGCTGGCCACAGGATATTAGCAGGACAGCTGCTGGCTAAACTCCGCCGTGATCTAAGCAGCCTGCACTGCCCCACAGGAGACAGTTTGATCAGAGGCATTGTGTTTCCTGATCTGTTGTAACTTTACACTCCACCCTCCCCAGCAGGTGGAGAGACTGGCTGGCCCTCCTACCGTAATTCCCAGAGTAGGGGAGCACACGCTCGCCCTGCACACCTCACTGCAGCACTTTATAAGTTTGCGGCTGCAATGCCAAAAAAGTGGGAGAGCGTTTTTGTGTTCTATAATTGTGGTGTTTTTAACACTAGGAAAGGAAAACTAGACAAGAGTTAATAAAGGCGTAAATTGCATAGGTACAAAAAACAGTTGACTTTCTTACTGGGTTTGGCTCAAAATAATAAAAGAACTAGCAGGCGATTAACAGTGCACATATTGCATGCCCTTCTCTTGTTTTAAGAGCTGTAACTAAGAACTAGGTGTAGTCCAGAGGCGGTTAAGTAACACTCCTGAAATGCAGCTACCAAATCAGATATTTGGAATATCAAGGATGGGAATAATGAGATCTACTATTTATATTCTCTTATATACTGTGCTATTCTGCATCAGTGTGGTTTACATTGAACAAACTGAAATTACATTGAACAGGGCATTATAACTTGGAGATAACTATTTTACAGGGGACATGGAGGGTTAAGTGGCTTGCCCAAGACCACAAGGAGCACCTGTGGGACTAGAAACCCCAGTCCTTCCAGCCCAAGGTTGCTGTCTTCTAGTGGGATTTGAACCCTCAACCTTCCAGCCCCAACCTACCTTGCCCCAACCACTAGGCCATGCCTCCACTCCTGACAGGCTTAACCTGATTTTGCACATCCCGGTTAACCTAAATGGGGAAACCGGTTGACAGGTAAGGAGTAAGGCATAGGCAAAGTAGGCTCCTAATCTTTATGAGGGACTCTTTGAGATGTGCTGATTCAGTGGATCCCAAGGCAGATTTTTAGGGAAGCCAAGGGTGGCCCATCCCAAAGAGTGAGACTGAAGGCCAGCCCCCATCAACCATCAGGCAAACTAAGCAGTCACCTAGGGCAGCAACTTCAGGAGGAGGGGGGGGGGGAGTGGAGAGCAAGATATTCAGAGTTAAACAATACATTTTGACAGCCAAAAGGGTGTAAAGCTTAATATCTGCATAGGATGCCAACACCTTGAACCATCTCTGGGATCAGTTCTGCTGAAGGCCAATAAGTGAGGTTTCATGGGGAACAAGCAGGAAGTCAGTCCTCACATATGGGTGATGTCGGCACCAATGAAGCATATGTGGAAGCATCTCCCCAGTTTTCAAAGAATGCCTTTGAGAGATGCACCACACATGTGTGGTCCACTCCCTGCCCAAGGGTGCCATCTTGCCTCAGTTTCCTTTTTTCCTCTGAGCCTTCCGGATGCTGTTCAATTTTATCCTCAAGTTTTATTTATTTATTTCATGCTTTTTTACCAGGTCACAGCAGTTGGGGGATACATTTAACACAAGAGGATATGAGACACATACACTAGAGGGAACATGGGCAATGGAGAGTTAAGTGGCTTGCCCAAGACCACAAGGAGCACCTGTGGGACTAGAAACCCCAGTCCTTCTGGCCCAAGGTTGCTGTCCTCTAGTGGGATTTGAACCACTGACCTTCCAGCCTGTGGTACCTTGCCCCAACCACTAGGCCACTCCTCCCACTGTTTTGTCCAGTTTGCCACTCCTCCCAAGTTTTGTCCAGTTTGCATATCGGTTCCTTCCCGCCACCAAGCCAGCTCGCTTTGGCATCACTCCTCCGGTCCATTTGTTTAATTTTTCCTTGGTTTTCCATTGAGGTATCCTCAACCAGCGTTCGTGCCCTTTTGCAGCCGAAGGCCTTGGACCCTTGCTGGGAGGCGGGGACCCCCTTTTTCCAATGGCCTCCAGTGGCTTCAAAAAGTGTGCCCGGTATGGCAAAATGATGTCACTCAACAACCCACATGACTGCTGCCTTTGATGCCTAGGTCCGGAGCACAATGACTCCAACTACGAGCTCTGCAGAACCATGATCTCAAAGGCCTTAAAGAACCGCCATCAGCAACAGGGAAAGTTCTTACAGAAGTCCGACTCCACCCCGGAATCTCCGGTGACACCACGCTCCAGGGCCTCCTCCGATACCTCGGTGTCCCGCAAAGCCAGAACTTCTTTGGAGTCCCGTGGCCATGGGTCCTCCGAGTAGAAGTCCCTGGAGGTGGAGCATAAGAAGAAAAAAATCCTTAGACTGCCTCGGAGGATGGATCCAGGAAAAAGGTGAAATCCCACCCTAGGTCCTGCAGTAACAAGTGTGAGTCCAGCGAGTCAAGGCAGGAACGGCCCACCAAGATGCCCCGCAAGGAATCGTCGGCTCCCACCGACCGGTCTCAGGTCTCCAAGACCATCCTCATCAAGGACTCTCCCTCAACAGTACTGATGCTGGGCCCGAGGTCCTTGGTGCCTGCTTCGAAGGCTGGAGAGCCAACTGGCATGGAGACCAGAATGGCAGCCCTAGAAAGCAGTTTATCTGCCCTAGTGGCCATGCAGCTTGTCCGGTTCATCCATCCCGATGATGGGACCCTCGACATCGGGCTTCCCTGGACATCGAACCGGTCCTCGAGTGCCATTGGCCTCGAGAGAGCCCCTGACCCCAGTTAAGGTCCTGGTCCTGTTCCTCGGGACACCGGTCTTCCCCGGCGAGTGCCCGTGGCTCGGACCGACGATTCTCCAGAGATCAGGCACTGCAAAGGGCAGTCCTCGACCAAGGTGATTTTGAAGCATCTGAGTTGTACTCGGACTTAGAATCCGAATGGGAAACTGAGGATGAAGAATCCCCAGTCACGTGGCACCACCAAATCGTACCCTCGGACCCGTCTCCCCAGGTGACCTGATGCTGTTCCCTCCCGAGGACATGGCATTCCTCAATTTTGTGAGGGATATGGCCAAGCTCTCACTATCGAGACCAAAGCCGAAGAGGACCCGAAAACCAAAGAATTAGAGATCCTACAATATGAGGCACACCTGAAGGAAACCCTTATGGTCCCTAGTGCCCCCAAGCCTCGACTGCCTCCTCTTATGCATGTGGCAAACACCGGCATTGGTACCAATTGTTAACAGGTGCTTCAATGCCATGTATCGAGTATGCTGAAGCCCAGGTTCCAAAAGACTCAGCTTCCCCATAATTCCATGGTCCTAGAGTCGGCCATGCGTAGGCTCAAAAGCCAAAAAACCCCATGCGTCATGTCCACCCAGCAGGGGGGCCCGAACCCTCAATGTCCTTGGCTAGAAAGCCTTCCAGGGCTTGATGCTAACATGCTGAATCCAGTCCTACCAGCTTTATATCAGCATGCATCTGAAGGAACTGTTGAAGGAGCTCGGGGGATTCTCGGCAGGCCTCGAGAACGAACCCCTGCAGAGGTTGAAGTCTCTAACCTCGGCAGTAAAAGAATGCTCAAAGTTTCTGTCCTGAGCAGCCTATGATGGCTTCAGGTCATCGGCCAGGGTGGCCACTGCCAGTATCAGGGCACGACGCCAAGCATGGGTACAGGACAAACTAATCGATGTCCCTTGCATAGGTGAAAACTGTAGCGGAGATAGAGACAGAGTATGTCACGAGAACCAAGCTCTTGAAAAAAGACCTTGGTGCAACCCCATAAGAAAACACCAGCAAAAAAGTCCTTCTCCAGGAAAAAAGGGGCTTTGGTAGCACTCCGTACTTCCAGGCCTTCTTGGTACCTCAGCAGGGCCAACAACAGAAGGGCCAGGGACATGGTCCCAGAAAACAAAAAGCCCCGAAGCCTCAGGCATCGGCTCAGACCAGCCTGGAGGAAGCTTTGGACTGCCTGGGCATGACTTCTACCCCCCAAGAAGTCCTCTGCAGCCCAAAGGGGGGCGCCTAGACCTGTTTGACCACAGGTGGACAGCCATCACCACTGATACCTGGGTGTTACAAGTGGTCAAGGAGGGATACCTCCTCCACCTACATGGGCCATCACCCTTGTACTTCCCAGGAGAACACACCAGGCCTCTCCTCCACCAAACCTTGCTCCTCACTGAGCTAGCAGGACTATTCCGGGAAACAGCAGTGGAGCCAGTGCCACAATCTCTCTGGGGCACCGGTTTCTACTCCAGGTATTTCCTCATCCCCAAAAGGACTGAGGATAAATGCCCTGCAGCACCTGGTGTTTGTCATAAACTACCCCAAGACCTACCTCACTCCAGCTCAGTGCCTAGAGTTCATAGGGGTGCAGCTGGACACCCTCCAGGCAAAAGCCTTCCTCTCTCAGGAGAGGTCAGAACGCCACAGGGAACTAGCTGCAGAAGTGCAATGGTGGACACTATCTGCCCGGCTTCTCCTCTGCCTGCTGGGACACATGAGCTCCACGGTCCACATGACATCAAATGCCTGCCTGCACATGACAGCAGTCCAGTAGTATCTCCGCTCTCAGTGGACCTCAGCTATAGGCAGGTTCAAGGACAGAGTGCAGGTGACCTGCCAGCTAGCAGGCTCTCTTGGATGGTGGCAGAACCCACATCACCTTCAAGCCAGAATGCCCTTCCAGGCACCCACCCCCCAGAAAGTTCTCACCACGGTCGCCTCTCTAATGGGCTGGGGAGAGCATTAAGAGAGCCTCCAAACACAGGGCTGCTGGTCCTAGAGGGAATCTAAAATGCAGATCAACCTGCTGGAAGTCAGGGTGATATTCCTGGCTCTCACAGCCTTCCACCACCAACTACAGCACCGTGCAGTGCTGATCCAGACCAACAATCAGGTTGCAATGTTCTACATGAACAAACCAGGAGGGACAGGGTAGTACCCCCTCTGTCAGAAGGCGGTAGCCCTCTGCTCCTATACTATATGCAGAGGGATGCTCCTGAGGGTGGTCTGCCTCCCGGGCCAGGACAATGTCTTAGTGGACAAAATGAGCAGGTTACTCCAGCCACACGAGTGGTGCCTAGATCCAGAGGTAGCCTCGTGGCTGTTCCAGCTCTGGGGTGTCCCAGTGATGGACCTGTTCGTGAGCATGGACAACACGCTGTTACCCCGTTTCTGCTCCTGCCGACTGCACCCATCCCGGGTACGCCTCCTGTATGCCTTCCCTCCAACACCACTGATAGCCAAGACCCTGCTCAAGGCTCAGCGTGACAGAGCATCACTAGTGCTGATAGCCCCTCGGTGGCCCAGACAACCCTGGTTCCCACTGCTCCTCTCCCTATCGACAGTACCACCTATTCCCTTGGTCTGAGCCCCAGAACTAATCTCGCAGGAGCAGGGCTCCCTCCTACACCCCACTCTCGCTCACGGCTTGGCTGCTGAAAGGGTAGCATTAGCCCCCTTCAATCTCCCATGAGACATGGAAGAGAGATTCTCCTGGCCTCTCCTAAGGCCTCCAAGAGAAGGGCATATGCCTTCAAATGGCACCATTTCTCATTGTGGTGCACAGAAAGCATATGAACCCATTCTCCTGCTCAGTGCAGGTGATACTCCAATACCTGCTCCACCTATCGCAGGCAGGACTGAAGTCCAACTCAGAGTATATCTGCATGCCATCACAGCACATCACCACTCCATCGAGGGGAAATCCCTCTCAGCTCAGCCCCTTGTGTCTCGGTTCCTATGGGGCCTCATGATGTCCAAATCCCCCGTCCACCCTCCAGTGGCGGAGTGATACCTTAATGTGGTGCTCTCACAGCTCACCAAGCCTCCATTTGAGTCTCTGGCCACCTGCCACCTGCGGTACCTCTCCTGAAATTCACCTTCCTGGTAGCACTCACATCAGCCCACAGAGTCAGCGAGCTCCAAGCTCTGATGGCAGAGCTTCCTTACACAATGTTCTACAAGAACAAGGTGGTGCTCTGCAAACACCCCAGGTTTCTGCCAAAGGTGGTGTCCCCATTCCATCTCAATCAGGAGGTGGTTCTCCCCACCTTCTTTCCCAGACCTCACGCTGGTAGGGCGGAGACCATTCTCCATACTCTGAATTGCAAGAGAGCCCTGTCCTTCTACCTGCATTGGACTCAGGGCCACCGCAAAGCTCAACAGTTTTTTGTATCCTATGAACCCAGCCGTCTGGGGCTCCCAGTGATTAAGCGAACTCTGTCCACTTGGGTGTGGTCTGCATCACCCTTGCCTACGAGCAAGCAGGGATCTCACTGGAATAGTCACAGCACACCGTGTCAGGGCCATGGCTACTTCCGTGGCCAATCTGCATTTCGTCCCCATGACGAAAATTTTCCAGGCTGCCACCTGGTCTTTGGTTCATACCTCTGCAGCTCAGTATTGCCTGGAGAGGGAGTCCCAATGGGACAGTGCTTTCGGCCAGGCCGTACTCCGTAATCTTTTCGAGGTGTAAGCAACTCCTGCCCTCCGACCCTTTTGTGTTCAGGCTACCAGAGTGCTGCTTCTCACTGGACACTTGGGTCTTGTGTGAGTCACTTTTGGGGCTCAACTGCTGCTGATCACGGTTCACCTTTGCAGGTCGTAGCCTGTAGCTGGGGAGTCCCATATGTGAGGACTGACTGTCTTCTTGTTCCCGGTGAGTAAATCCTGTAACCGGTGTTCTCCGGGAACAGCAGGAATCAGTCCTCACAACCCTCCCTCCTCCCCTTGGAGTTGCTTCTTTACCATCTTTTATTTTTTGCCATCTTAGCTATGTCATTTGACTGAGGCAAGATGACACCCTTGGGCAGGAAATGGACCATGCATGCGTGGTGCATCTCCCAAAGGCTTTCTTTAAAAGCTAGAGAGATGCTTCTGCACAGGCTCCATTGGCGCTGATGTCACCCATATTTGAGGACTGATTCCTGCTTGAGAACACCTGTTACAGGTGAGTAACTACACTTTTTCTCAGGGCACATACGCGGGATAAATCTGTATATTGTATTGTTCTGCAAATGAAAGGAGCATCACAAAAGGATATTTAGCTTTCCACTACTACTACTACTTATCTGTATAGTCAGGACCAGCCTGTCCACTAGGCTAACTAGGCAGTCATCTAGGGCAGCAGGCCAACCGATCCCTCCCTCCAAATATGGCACAGCTGCCGTTTCCATACTGCAGGAGGCCTGAAAGCAATGGCACACATGTGTGCATTCATGGCAAGGCACTCTTGCTCCCCTCCGCTGTGAGCACACATACTGCTGCCTTAAGGCTCTCTGTGACAAGGAAGTGAGGAATTGCCATGCTGCCCCCTCCCGCAGGTGAGACAAGGAATGTCAGGAGATGTGGCGGCATGGCGATTCCTCCCTTCTGTGCCATGGCGAGCATCAAGGCAGCAGCAGCAGCTTGGTGAGCTGGGGGAGGGGGGTGGCATGAGGGCATGGGGCTTGCCTAGGATAGCAAAAGCCCTTGAGCCGGCCCTGTGTATAGCGCTACAAGGTGTATACAGTGCTGTGCATGAAGAATAGGTACCCAGACTGGCAAAGTTTTCAGGTTTGAAAAAAACTTTTCTTTATTATCCCAGGAGTAATAAAGAAAAGGTTTTTTCAAACCTGAAAACTTTGCCGGTCTGGGTATCTGTTCTTTTTGTCCCTTTGCATCTTACAGATACATTGGTTGCTTTTTTGGTCTTTACAGTGCTGTGCATGTACATGCAAGAGACAGTCCCTGCTCTAGAGAGCTCACGGTCTATCTAAGACAGACACTTATAACAAGCAGGTGACTAGGGTACAACAAAGGGGAAATGGTTATTGCTCACAAAGGTGGTAAACAGGAGAATAAGGGGGTCAGGATCCAAAAGCAGCCTTGAAGAGGTGGGTTTTTAGCAAGAGTCATTACACACAGGACATAGGTTGGTGAAAGAGTCATTTCATTTTAACTTGTAATTTTTCCCTCCTTTCCCCTAGAGCAGAACTAGCTGATTTCCCAGATGAACCATACCAAAAAATAGAATCCGATTCTAGTTTCATCTCAGCAGGACCATATCGACCTAGAAATGCACCCTGTCTGAGTAATGCACACATGCATCTGGCACCACCCCTCCCCGCCATGTGCAGTAATTCACTCTTTTCGAGCCTTCTGGAAGCCCAGTGATATTAGTGTAAGGTTATTAGATTTTTTGCAGGCAAAAATTGTGGTTGGGGAGCGGAGGAAGGGACACCTTAGTTCTAGGTTTGAGCCACAAGACATAAAGGAGGGAAATGAAGTCATTACCTTGCTCCCCCCATCCATCCCATGACAGCAAAAACATCATTTCCAAGCAGACAAATCGACAGAGAAATAGAAATAGTGATGCATGCCTCCATACTGTACAAAATATAAAGATATTTTATTTATTTGGTTACATTTTTATACTGCTACTTCCAGTGATCAGAAGCGGTTTACATATAACATATTGAAGTAAATTCTCAAAACTGTCATATTCATATCACTAAATTGAAAAAAAATCTTTTTCTACCTCCTGTGTCCCCAGTGTTGGAATCAGGGGGCAGGAGGATGCCAAATAGGTGGGGTCAGGGACACAGCTATAAAATTGGGGACAATCCCAACAAATTGGGGACATCTGGTGACCTTATATTTGCGCTCCTTCTGTACTCACAAGGACCAGTCACACAGCCCTTGGTATCTCAGTAACCACCTTTGTGCATAGTCCACAGCTGGGGTTGACAATTAAGAAATAACATGATATACCGAGCCCAATGCCTCATCCACAGTCTGTCCAAAAATTCAACTGAAACCCTAAGAAGACAGACTTTGGATTCAACGCAATGTAGAAGTACAGTAGAAATAGCAATGCATTTTCCCTGTACTGTGTAATATATAAGGATAGATGTAAATTCCCAAACTGACACATTCCAGTCGCTAAAACTGAGAATAAAATTATATTTTCTACCTTTGCTGTCTGATGATTTTATTTTTCTAATTAGTCCCAGTCTCTGGTTCTGCTTTGCTCTGTCTGTCCTCTTAACTTGGTTTTCAGGGCTTCCCATCCACTCGTCATTTCTTTTTTTCTCCTCTAGTATTCTTTACTTTTTTCCCCATATTCATCTCTGACACTGATCTTTTTCTTCCAGATTTCTTCCATTTATTTTCCTGTCTTTCTATCCACCCATCTTCCTAAGGTGTGCAATTCTGGAGACCGCACCTTCAAAAGGATGTGAACAGGATGGAGTCGGTGCAGAGGGTTGCTACTAAGATGATTAGTGGGCTTCATTATAAAACATATGAGGACAGACTTAAGGATCTTAATATGTACACCTTAGAGGAAAGGCGGGATAGAGGTGATATGATTGAGATGTTTAAATACCTCCGTGGCATAAATGTACAGGGGGAGAGCCTCTTTCAATTGAAAGCAAGTTCTGCTACGAGGGGACATGGGATGAGGGTGAAGGGAGATAGATTCAGAAGTGATATGCGGAAATATTTCTTTACAGAAAGAGTAGTGGATCCGTGGAATAGTCTCCCAGTGGAGGTGTTAGAGATGAGGACAGTAACTGAATTCAAAAAAGCATGGGACCAATACAGAGGATCTCTAAAGGTAAAAAGTGGACTGTTGTAGTTGTTGTTATGGAAGGACAGACTAGATGGGCCTTGTGATCTTTTTCTGTCATCATGTTTCTATGTTTCTATGTTTCTATTTTACTGCACCCATCTATAGCTTTCCATCCCCCCTCTCCCTTTCCTTCCCCACACCTGTGGCCAGTCCTTTGTACACAAAACTCTGCAAAAAGTCAAGCAAAGTTCAACAGGATGTCATGTCCATGACTTACAGGAACCTGAAAACAGTACTGTGTTGCAGCAACAATTGCCTACTTTGGGAGAACTTTTTCCTTCACAACCCTCAAATTCCATCAGTGTTGCAGCTCCTAATGTAACCTGTGGGTTATTTCTTTCTTGATTTTTATTAGAAGTACCTTGGCCAGAACTGCAGAACATAAGATATGCCATACTGGATCAGACCAAGGTCCATCAAGCCCAGTATCCTGTTTCCAAGAGTGGCCAATCTAGGTCATACGTACCTAGCAGTTTCCCCAAAAGACACAGGTTCCACAATGCTTGTACTGGGTCAAGCATTGATATCCAGTGTGGGGCTGTGCTCAGTAAACAATAAGAGAAGTGACTGGTTAAAAGTGGTTTATTTACCTGTGGTCAGCTGGGATGTATTGTGTGTCTCCCTGCATCCTGTAAAGCAAGGGTTAAAGCTTCTGTGATTCTAGCTTTCCTTCTGTGGGGTGGTGAAGGGAGAAACTGAAGTCAGTTACCTGAGCTGACATTGTTGTGTTGCTTATGCAAGGCTACCGGGTGACTGGAAAGTTTTGTTTCTGACTAGAGGTGAGTGGCACTGGTGCTGAAAGGCAAGAAAAATAACTTTTATGGTGGGCAGTGATCCCGGAAAGTTTGGGAGTGCAGAGTTTGCGCATGTGGCAAACTATTAGCCAACTAGAATACAGGAGCTAGATAATAAAAAATGCCGGTGACGGCTGTGTAACATGAGAATCAAAGAAAGTGAGGGAAAAAAACACAGAGCTTGGGAGAGAGAATCGGGATGCCAACAACGAAAGAGAGCAGGAACGAGCTCTGCTAGCCTCGATTTATTAAAAAAAAAAGTACAGACACAAAATACGAGGTATACAAGGAGGATGTAGTCGATCAGTACAGCAAGGGCGGAGAAATATCCTCTTTTTTGCCTGACGTGGCCAATCGGTGCTGCAAGGGCAGGAAGGAAAGCCTCCTCTTCTTCCCCGCCCCCTGAGAGCCGTGTGCATGTGCAGGTCTCCCTGCTGCAGCATAATAGTACCACTGCCCTCCCCGCACAGATCATCACAAATACGTTTAATTATTAATCTTTGCTTTTTATGTTTGTGTTTGCCCACTCTGTCTGCAGGTAAAAGAATGGGCTGATGGAGTCTGAGTTTGTTGTGTGATTGTCAGACTCTGTTGTTTTGCTTTGACTGCAGCTGTTCTCTGCTGCCCCTTCTATTCCTGCTTCTGCTTCTACTTTGCCTGGTGGTTGGGCTGCCTCTGAGAGAAGGTGTGTTTTGGGGGTGCTGTTGGCATATGTTTGAGAGACATGCAAGGATCTCAAGGATGGCAGAGGAAGGAGAAGAAACAGCGTAGAGAGAGAATAAGGATCAAAATAGTAGAGTGGAGGAGTAATCTGGGACCAGTAACACCAGGGTTCGAATCCCAGTGACACTTATGACCTTGGGTAAGTTACTTAACCCTCCATAACTTGGGGCATATTGCCAACTCTACTGCCACTCCCCCCCCCCCCCTTCTCCTTTGTTGCTCCATTTTCATATAACCAACTTTATTTGCGGAAATAACAGTGCCCTCCAGCTTCACCTCATGTTATTCAGTAACCCGCACCTCACCTTAACAATGAACCAAACAGTAACAAGCACCATACCTTAACAATAAACCAATCAACCAACCTGGCACTGGGGACTCCACCCAGAGGAGTACCACACTGCTGCCGCCTACTTCTGCCTAGGCCCATGCCGTGACCTAGATATAGCTCTCTCCGCCGCCAACTGCTCCGTGTTGGTGCCCGAGGCAATCTTCTGCTCTTGTTCCTTGAAACTGAGCCCAGGCACCCCGATCTGTGGTACTTGACTTCCCAAAACCAGGCCCAGGCACCCCACTCTGGTACCTGAGCCCCCTCCATAGTGTGGTACTCTCCCTTTTGTCGATGAGGACCCACCACCAGAAGTGCCGCTGTCCGATTCTGCCATTGTGAGCACCAAGCCAACTGCCTTCTGCAGTCTGGCGTCAGACATCCAGCCCCACATCATTTAGGTCTGTACATCCCTTCTAAATACGGCTTCGAGCCCCACTACTATGCCCTTATGCTTGATCACTTCCCCCCAGGGCCCTACCGAAGTTGACACCCTCTGCATTCAATTTCTTCCTACTTTTCTCTATGCCTTCATTCTGCATCGTCCCAGTCCAGGTCTGCTGGGGGAGGATCTGGGACCAGATAATGCCTGCCCCCAGGACAGAGTGAATCCAAGCCAGGTCCTTCTTGACCTTGATGATCAGGTCAATGCCTTTTATTGAGACCAAGTCATTACCACCTAGGTGGATGATTATGATGGCCGGAGGAGGGGGGTGGCTCGCACCTAGCTTGTAAGTGTGGGTGGGCCTCAACTGGTCCCACACCATCACCTGCTTACCCAGCCACTGTATGCGCATGGAGTCCGTAGGAAAACAGCTGTTTCCCGTTATGGCTGGCCACTGCTCTCCTCCTGGCTCAGAAGACATAGGAATGGGAGTGGAGGAGTGGCCTAGTGGTTGGGGCAAGGTACTTCAGGCCAGAAGGTCAAGGGCTCAAATCCCACTAGAGGACAGCAACCTTGGGCCAGAAGGACTGGGGTTTTTAGTCCCAAAGGTGCTCCTTGTGGTCTTGGGCAAGTCACTTAAACCTCCATAGCCCATGTTCCCTGTAAAATAGTTATCTCCAAGTTATAATGCCCTGTTCAATGTAATTTCAGTTTGTTCAATGTAAACCACACTGATGCAGAATAGCATGGTATATAAGAGAATGTAATAATAAAATAAAATGTCCCACAATCCAAATTGTAGCTACCCTTATGCCTGCCGGGATAAGAGAAGTGTGTTACATCCTTGGGTTTTAGTGCCTAACGTACAGCCTAAGTTTATTAGAGGCCCACTGCCCAATGCTCTGTATCTGTGTATCCCCAAACCTCAACCTGGGAGCAGTAGTGGCTGCACCTAGTCTAAAGGAATGCATTGTCAGGTCTGGGGTATTGAGCCCAGCTCTTACCAGGGTCCGGTGCCACAGTGCCTTGAACTAGACATGACCCATCCTGGTGTCACAGCAGAGCCCCTTCTCCAGAGGACTGCACCTGAAGGCACTCCTTCATAGACCTCACCGGGCACAGGTCGCTGAAAGTCATGGCATGCAGCCATACCATCCTGCCCTTGCTGCCCTGGTCATTTTTGGAATACCTCAGTAACGGCCCAATTCTGTCCCCTCCTGTGGTGACGCCTGAGATCCATAGGGCAGGACCCCATATGTCAAACTGGAATCTAGGGGTAACCTCATTTATCCTGAATGTGCCGAAGAACATGACCAGCAAAGCCACCTTGAAGAGCCACTCCTCGAACCCATCTTTTGCTACTTCTGGAGCCTGAAGGATGGCCTCCCTCATCATGTGTAGCATGACTAGGCTGCACTGGTCAGGCTGTAGGGGGGACTCCCTGGACCATCCCTCCATGACTTTCTTAACCATTAACTCCTTAGTGGTATCCTTCCGCCCCCTCCCTGTTTCAGGAAAAAGGCCACACTGGCCAGTATCATCCGGGCATGACAAACCAAACTACCCTCTTCTCTCAGCATGCTATGAATTCGAGCAAATGCCCTAGCAATACTTCCCATAAGGGACTGAAGCCCCGTAGCTCGGCGAAGGTCTGGAGCTTGCCCCAAACTCGCCAATATGCCTTCCAGGTGCTGTCAGACAAGGACTCCCTCAACATCCTGATGGTACGCTAAGTTCAGCTGTCCACATCTTCGCCGGCATGCAGCTGGGTGATGGGTGATGCTGCTGGGGCCAGGCGCCGTAGGCGTGGTAGCTGAAAGTGAAAGAGCTTCAGTGATCTTGTTAGTTTCCTCAGGCACCTGGCTGACTGTTATGTAAATATTCAGCTCTGGGCTCAGCAACACCAGTTTCCTAAGCAGACCCATCATCCTCCCGGCCCTGGCTGACTGCTTGTTGATCATGTACATTACTGCAGCATTATTGGACCGGAACACAATCCTCTTTTTTGCCAGGAGTGACCCCCATATCGCCAGTGCTACTACTATGGGGAACATTTCCAAAAAAGTGATGTTCTTAGTTATCCCTAGCCTGTGGCAATCCTCTGGCCACCTGTCTTGACACCACCGCCTCTGAAAATAGATCCCAAAGTCAATATCCCCTGATGTGTCTGTGAAGAACTCTAAGTCTCCATTGCTCACGGGGGTGTTCCCTCCATATATTCCTACTGTTATACTTCAAGAGGAACTCCTGCCAGACCGCCAGGTCTTGAATGCCCACCCTGATCCTGAGGAAGTGGTGGCCCCTGTGCTGGATGACTGCTCTGCCCATTGCCATGACCCTGCATGCAAAATTCAAGAGCCCTATCAGGGATTGCATTTGCTTCAAAATAACCTTCATGGAGGCAATCAGCTGCACGGATGCCCTTAGGTCCGCCAGCTTCCTGTCTAGTAGCCGGGTCACCATTGCTACAGTGTTTATTTATTTATATTTATTATTTTATTACAGGCTCTTATATACCGCTCTATTCAGAATCAGCGCGGTTCACAATGTAACAACATACCATAACAACAAACTGTTAGGTTTTACAGAGAACAAGGTCAGAGAACTTGGAATAAAACATGGAACGTCATTACTGCAACTATTTACAAGAGTATTTACAAGAGTATTTACAAGTATACATTACAGGATTTGTTCTTAGTTTGGGTAGTGATTAAGATTGGTTAGTTGGTCAAGTAATATTGGGGGAAGAGGTGGGATTTGAGTGCCTTCCTGAAAAGGGATAGATCATTGATAGCACGAATCTCTGGGGGTAGAGCGTTCCAGAACTTAGGGGCATAGAATCTGAAGGCCCTGTTAGATGTCACTGATAGGTATTTTGTCGCTGCTTTAGGGATGATTAGAGTATTTGTTGATATCGTTCTTCTGGATCTGTTGGGTGGGACGGCCTGAATGAAGTCTATTAGGGAGGAGGAGGTGATGCTTTTAGTGGCCTTGAAAGTTAGGAGTAATGTTTTGAATAATATTCTGCCATGTATGGGGAGCCAGTGGAGTTGCTCTAGGATGGGTGTTATATGGTCCCTTCTTGATGCTCCGTAGAGGACTCTAGCAGCGGTATTCATGGCGAGTTGCAGAGGGTTTAATGTGGAGTGTGGGAGGCCTTGGAGAATGGCATTGGCATAGTCAAGGTGTGGTAAGGTTAAGGCTTGAAATATAGTTCTGAAGTCATCAGGATCAAGCAGGGGGCGAAGATGTCGAAGAGTCCGGATCTTGAGGTAGATTGCTCTGACTACGTTGGTTATGTGTAGTTTCAGATCCATGCGTTGGTCAAAAGTGACTCCAAGGTAGCGAATGGACGGTTTTGATTGGAGCTCAGCTTCTTTCACCTTTATATGGGGTGGGGGGGTGAAAAGTGGGTCCCTGGTGATGAAGAGAACCTCGGTCTTTTTATGTTGAATTCGGAGGTTCTGGGATTGAAGCCATTCGGATACTGCATCAAAACATTTAGCAAGCGGGGAAAGGTCCATATGAACTGTGGAGAAAGGCATATATAGGAGGATGTCATCTGCGTATATCAAGCATTCAACCTTGAAGGACCTGATGATGTTGCAAACCGGTTGTATGTATATATTGAAAAAGAGTGAGGATAGGGATGATCCTTGTGGTACGCCTTGCTTTTGGTGGTATGGTGTGGATGTTGTGGTCCCTGAGGTAACGTACTGCCATCTCTGATCAAGGTATGACTTGCACCACTCTAGGGCAGTGTTATTGATGCCTTTTTCTTTTAGTCGCCCTATTAACAGATCGTGATGTACAGAGTCAAAAGCCGCAGCAATGTCTAAGAAGATGAGAGCAAAGCCTTGGCGGATGTTATCAATGCCTGTGATGATGTTGTTGCAGAGAGTGGTGAGGAGGGTTTCAACACCATGGAACTCTCTGAAGCCATGTTGGCAGTGGTCCAGAGGGGAGACGGTGTCAATGTGGTCCTGTAACTGTCTTTGAGCTTCCTTTTCAATTATTTTCGCTAGTAGGGGAATGCTAGCTATGGGTCTATAAGATTCAACCTTTTGTGGGTCGAGTTTGTGGTTTTTCAAGAGGGGTCTTATGGATGTTCTCTTGAGGGCTGGTGGGAAGGAGCCGGTTGTAAAGGATAAGTTCATCATTTTAGTGATGATGGGGCTGAGATCTTGGCGTAGTTCCTTTATCCAGTGGGCTGGGCAAGGGTCAGTTTGTGCAGTAGTCGTGTTAAGCGCAGTGTTGATCTTGATCCCTAAAAAGGACAACTATTGTGTCGGTCCTTCTGTTTTTGTTACTGCTAGTGGCACCCCGGGTTTGTCCATCTTTTGCTGGAAGACTCGTAGGTGATGACTGCAGGATTGCTCATTGTGGGCTAGCAGCAGGAAATCGTCTAAGTAGTATATAATATTCCCCTCACTGATTCCCCCTTCTACTGTCCATTGCAGTGCTGAGCTGAATTCTTTGAATGTGCACGACACCGAGCATCCCATAGGAAGGCATTTATCAAAATAGTATAGGCCCCCAAAATGAAAATCCATCAAATGGAAGCCCAATGGGTTGATTGGTAGCAGCCAAAAGGCCCCCTCCACATCCGTTTTGGCCAACCAGGCTCTGCACCCATGTGCCCTCAGCAGGCTTAAAGCCTGGTCCAAAGAGGCATACTTTACTGAGCACACAGCCTGGTCCAAGTGATCGTTGATCAAGTCACCCTCTGGATATGACAAGTGATGGATTAGTCAGACCTCGCCTGGGTTCCTTCTTAGGTACCAGACCCAGTGGTGAAACGATCAAGTTAGGGAATGGCCTGTGGAGAAATCTGGTTAACATGGTACTGGCTTAAAACTGTATGACATTCACTTATTTGGGGAACTTTGAAATTAATGATCAGAAGGTCTCAGAATGAGCAATGGGTTTAGAGGTCACACACTGTCTTACCAAAGGTATCCCATTTTGACACATGCCTCATTAAAAACACCTAGCAAGATGTAGATCTTCGACCAAAGACCAGCAACATGCTGACCGACTCCACTCCTTCGACTCGATTTCAGTTCACTGCAGTATTTAAATCAGCCTTGGCAGAGAAAAAGGGTGCAAGCCAACTGAATATGGGACACATGCATTTTGCTGTACAGCTTGGCCTACTGACTGATGTAATCAAAAGTTAGGGTGCTGGAAGTCTACGTCAAAGAACAGCCTCATCCATTGGGTAGCCAAGAGAGTGACCGCCTGCCCCTTAGGTCAATACAATTATAGTGAGGCAGGAGAGGCAATCGGTGGCACCAACTTCTATCCATTTATTAGGCAACAGCTCATGATCGGGCCTTCTATGATCAGGTAGGGCTGTGGGGCAGCCCTTGCACCCCCTCACCTGTTCTCCGTGCCCTGGCTCCAGAAGCCCCCGACGTCCAAGGGGATATGTTCCACCTCAGAGGTGGACCCCCCCCCCCCATTTGAATGGCCGACCAAAGACATACATGTCTGAGGTCATGGCGCCACTCTCACTCCGCCTGCAGCCCGCTCACAAACAGAGCTTCCCACACAGCTCAGATCTACATGTGGGGAGCTCTATTTCCCAGATGCAGGATCAGACATCTAGACCCACTATTCGTGGCTCAGAATAGACCCCATATACAGCCCCATTGCACATATTTTCAATGGTCTTAAATATGCATGTATTACGCTGATCATCGCTGGCTAACATTTAATCTCTACAATTCTAGCCTAGGCCATTCACCTTAGGACCGCTTTTCAGCAGGCCTATAATAGTCCAAAGGCCAACGCTTCCTAAGCCTATCCTGTGGGACTCCCACCCAAGCAGATTTTCAAGTCATCCACCATGAATATGCACGAGTGAGACTCCTGTGCCTGCTGATTTTTCTCATGCATATTGATTGTGGATACCGTAAAAATCTTGACTAGCTGGAGGATACCCTAGGACAGGTTTAGGAATCACTGGCCTAAGCTATATGTGTAGCAGCTGAATACTGCCGCTATGTGTATTCTGGGTTCCTAGCCTGCTCCACCCAGGCACTATACCGATAGTGCCTGAAGAGTTACAGCGATTTTCGCTGGCACTATCCAAAGGAGATAATAAGACAGCAGGGACAGAAAAGGGCCTAGCTTGTTTCACCATGTGAGCCACTTCCATGCCCCCCGCCCCCCTCCCATCAACAAGTGAGTGCAATACATTATTCTCACTCAGCTTG
The DNA here is from genome assembly GCA_033557465.1 of Ichthyophis bannanicus. NCBI lineage: Eukaryota > Metazoa > Chordata > Amphibia > Gymnophiona > Ichthyophiidae > Ichthyophis > Ichthyophis bannanicus. The sequence continues at coordinate 856,753,592 of CM066032.1, forward strand.
CTAAAGTATGTGGGAGAGGGAGTCATTATTCTTGCTAGTTATTGGCTTAGCCGACACCCCACCCTGCTAATAAAGCTGTTGCCATTACATATCACACATATTGCGTTTGTGATATCTGAACTCTAATTGTATAGATCAATATAGTAACTGCAGCTACGGATCCCACTCTATCAATAATTAGCCTCCTGATTGAATATCACACAGGTCAAGACAACTATCCACAGGGTTGCCCATAAGCCAGCATCTTGCCAGAAATTAACACCTCCTCTAATTTTGCACTGTTATATGGGAGAGAACTATGAGATAGAAACCTTTCAGACCTATGCAAAGAATAACACCCGGGTTTCTCAGGATTAACCCTAAAAGTAGACACGAGTCTAGAAAAAGCCTGTTAAGACCAATCATTTTCCCCTGTCAGTTTCAAATCCATGTTTTTTGATGTTTCTTTCTATGCCTCGGTCTTCTCTCCAGGGCAGTCAGAAGATGAGAAGACTACATAACATCTGTGATGTTTCCCACTCCCTCAACCCCACCTTCAAACTCAGACCCACAGAGCAGTTCACTGAACTGACCCAGGAGGCTGCAGAAAGAAATCCCTGGGAGCTAGGGGGCTGTCGCTCTTTGGGTAAAAAACGCAAAGCATCCTAGACCAGATTCACCGAGCTCATTTCCCTACAGAAAGATTAGGCAAAAAGCCTTAGTGAATCAGGCTGAAAGCTTCCAGGAACTATACCACAGCTTGCAGGACCTGCACCAACTCCCTCAGTAACTGCTGAATCACCTGAAGCAATGTTAATTTTATCAGAACTGTTATTTGTTTGCTCAGTGCAGGCTAGATTTGCTGGTGTAACAGTTGTTTCATGGATCAAGGGGCTTCCTCCTAGCTTTAAAAGGCCTTATTACGAGTGCACATTTAAACTGTTTGTTTTCTTTTATTTCAGTAAGGCTCTATTTCCTACAGAAACCATCAATAAATCCTCCCACCTAGCAAAGGCCAACTCACAGCATCCACTACATCTGCTTTTCTAGCAGTCAAAGAGATGTACATTCAGGTACTGTATATTTTTTTTCACTTGTCCATGAAGGGCTCACAATCTGTTTTTGTACCTGAGCCAACAAAGGGTTAGGTATCCTCTAGTCCAAGGTAACTTACCCCCAGTAGGCCACTCCTTCCTCCACTATTTTTTTTTCCTGTTCTCCTAGTTATTCTACTGGCAGGTCACATCAACCTCCTCTCTGTCACAGTGGCAGTTCTTCCACCCAAACAGGTGTCGGCATTTTAAAGGGTTTAGTTGCAACTTTGACATCTAAAGATGTGCTCGTGGATGTCAAGATCAAGGACACTCTGTAGCCATTCTACAAATGAGGTGTGTCCGGGAGGAGCAATGGACTTACATGCCCTTGTTTGATCTCAGAAACGTCGGAGATGTCTGCAGGCACATTCATGTTTATACCTACTCCAGGCGCGAATAGGCATCAGGAAAATGCCTGTTTTCACCTTAAAACATCCAGAGAGAGTGTAGGGAAGATGGAGAATTAAGTGACTAGCCTTAGACCACTAAGGCCCACACTGGATATGAACCGTAGCCACCATGCTCTGAAGCCTCTAGTCTAACCATTATGCTATTAGATATCTTAGTTCTGAAATGCTATCCTGGAGATATCTATATAGACATTTGATATATGTGCATGTCAGGAACATCCACATTTATCATGCCTGAACTTGCATGTGCCTGCTTTATTTTCAGATGTTCTGTCTTTGACGTCCCAGGTTGCACTTGGGTGTCCCATTGTGAAATGTGACTCTAGGAGGCTTGTTGTGGTGCCCCTGAAATCAATGGGGCCGCGGCTCCGATAATGATTGGAAACCGCTACCGCGGCTTTGTAAACAAGCCCCTAGGTTTTTCCAGCCCTCTGACAACCTTGTTTTCTACGTACATCTGTATCTCTATCTATATTTAAACACAATATATCACAGACATGCAAAAATGACAGGGGCACCACAACCCTAAATACCCGCCTCATAAGAAATATATGTCTCATCTGTGGACTGTTAAATCCTTAGAGTATTACTTTAAATGGAGAAATAAGGGGACCGATATTCAGTGGCAGTGGTCAGCGCTTTTAAAGTGCCTGGCCGCAGCTGCTTTAATTAAACCCGGATATTCGGTGCAGGAACTTATCCAGCTACTGCCAATGAATATCCGGTTTCACCAGAAAAAGCGATTGCTAGCTGGTTAGCAACGATAACTGTGCCACTAACCAGATAGCAAATATTGCAAAAAGGACAGCCATTGACCAATCCTAATTTTATGCGGTTTAGCTATCTGTTAGCAGCTGAATATTGCCACTAAATGGATAGCTGTGGGGACCACCACTGCTCTGCTCACAGACCGCCCCCGTTTTAACTGGACACCTTTCCTGGGGTCTCTGTGGATACTCTGAGGCATGACCTGCATAATGCTGCTGAACGTTGAAATCATCATGGTTTAACCCAGTGGTTCTCAACCCAGTCCTCAGGTACCCCCATGCCAGTCAGGTTTTCAGGGTATCCACAATGCATATGCATGAGAGATCGGCATGCACTGCTTCTATTGTATGCAGATCCCTCATGCATATTCATTGTGGATACCCTGAAAACCTGACTGGTCTGAAGGACAGTACCAGAGGACTGGGATGGGAACCACTGGGTTAACCGGTTAGCGGGTCCTGCTAACTGGCTAAATCCTTTTGAATACCTCCCTCTGGCTTTCTTAACTAAACCAAGATGCTTCTGTGCTGCTCATCTGGCATGAAAGTTAACACTATAAATAAGAACATGGAAGGAACGACAACTCTATCATCTTTTAATTTCTTCTGCATTTGCTCTTTTGAAAGTGGCCACAGCTCTATTCACCCGTCTGGTGAACTCAGTTTTCACAATTGCTTCCTTCCCCCTAACATTAACAGACAATCCTCCACAAAGACATTTTAAAAGTTAATAGTTTTAACTGCATTATCACAAATCAGCGTTTCTGGAGCTGTTTATGAGATTATTCTTGCCTGGGACTGCTGACAAAGGCTCGTAGCCCCCTACAACAGCTCACTTCCAAAACAGTATTCGAGCTAAAATGAAACGAGAAAAATCCTTTAAAGCAATGCCATAACATCCTAAATCTCTCTTTCATAAATCACCCCTACTACCTTAAGGCAAACAACTCACTCACACCTTGGCACCGCACCAGTCACTTGCAAGCTCTCAGCTTCACTCTAACAGAGACAGGGCCAGGGGCACTAAACATTTTCCAAAGGGTCAGACCTACTAAAAGAGTCTTCCCACTTTCTGTTTATGGGGAAAACGTTTGGCCCATCTGACCCAAAACTAGAGAGGGGTGGGGATAGGGGGAGGACCCATTGCTACATCTGAACCTCAGAAAGGACTGTGATCCTATAGCTGTCACATGGTTGCCAGACAGCTAGCAATCTCATCCCCCCTCCCCCCCTGTCACCCCACCACTTCACCAGCCCTTACCTGTCCGACTCTGCACTGCTAGGGATAATCATTTACTCACCATTTCCTGTTTTAAGAGGTGGATTCTCGTCTCCAGCCTCTCCAGTGTGCTGGAGTTCTGCAAAGCGGCAGGCGTTTGGGTAAACTTGGGGTGATCCTCCCTGGCTTCCTTAAGGCGGCTGCACTGCTCTTCTCGCAGGGATTTCAGCAGGCTCTCGGGTATCTTGCGCCCCAGTTTGATTTCTATGTCCTTCAAATCAGGCAAGGGAGAATCTTCCATTCTTTCCTCACCCGAGTGGTAAAAAAGTATAAAAAGCTAACAAGACTCTTGGTCAAATAATTTATCTGGAAACGTTTACAACGAATCAGTGGTGATGATTGCTATAGCTTGCTGTCCCTGGTTTTGTTTGGTCCGTAGTGGCATGCGTCAGGTGGCAGCAGTGAAAGGGGTTCTTAACCTCCTGACTGGTGCAAGTAGCCATGCAACAGGAGAGGCGACTTCCTTTCTTTTCTTAGTATTATTTTTGAAGAGCGGAGCAAAAGGATCGCAAACAGGTTCTTGTGCCCGTGCTCTGAAAGCAGGCAACCAGCAGCTTGCCGCTGTCCATCTGCAACTGAAACCGAGGCATTCAAAAGGGCTAAAAAGCCGGCTGTGTGCACTCTGTCCACTTCGGCACTGCCGGCTCTTCATCGGCAGAATCCCCTCATCCTGTAAGAGACACAGTGCACGCTGGCCACAGGATATTAGCAGGACAGCTGCTGGCTAAACTCCGCGGTGATCTAAGCAGCCTGCACTGCCCCACAGGAGACAGTTTGATCAGAGGCATTGTGTTTCCTGATCTGTTGTAACTTTACACTCCACCCTCCCCAGCAGGTGGAGAGACTGGCTGGCCCTCCTACCGTAATTCCCAGAGTAGGGGAGCACACGCTCGCCCTGCACACCTCACTGCAGCACTTTATAAGTTTGCGGCTGCAATGCCAAAAAAGTGGGAGAGCGTTTTTGTGTTCTATAATTGTGGTGTTTTTAACACTAGGAAAGGAAAACTAGACAAGAGTTAATAAAGGCGTAAATTGCATAGGTACAAAAAACAGTTGACTTTCTTACTGGGTTTGGCTCAAAATAATAAAAGAACTAGCAGGCGATTAACAGTGCACATATTGTATGCCCGTCTCTTGTTTTAAGAGCTGTAACTAAGAACTAGGTGTAGTCCAGAGGCGGTTAAGTAACACCCCTGAAATGCCGCCACCAAATCAGATATTTGGAATATCAAGGATGGGAATAATGAGATCTACTATTTAAATTCTCTTATATACTGTGCTATTCTGCATCAGTGTGGTTTACATTGAACAAACTGAAATTACATTGAACAGGGCATTATAACTTGGAGATAACTATTTTACAGGGGACATGGAGTGTTAAGTGGCTTGCCCAAGACCACAAGGAGCACCTGTAGGACTAGAAACCCCAGTTCTTCCAGCCCAAGGTTGCTGTCCTCTAGTGGGATTTGAACCCTCAACCTTCCAGCCCCAACCTACCTTGCCCCAGCCACTAGGCCATGCCTCCACTCCTGACAGGCTTAAACTGATTTTACACATCCCGGTTAACCTAAATGGGGAAACCGGTTGACAGGAAAGGAGTAAGGCATAGGCAAAGTAGGCTCCTAATCTTTATGAGGGACTCTTTGAGATGTGCTGATTCAGTGGATCCCAAGGTAGATTTTTAGGGAAGCCAAGGGTGGCCCATCCCAAAGAGTGAGACTGAAGGCCAGCCCCCATCAACCATCAGGCAAACTAAGCAGTCATCTAGGGCAGCAACTTCAGGCGGGGGGGGAGTGGAGAGCAGGATATTCAGAGTTAAACAATACATTTTGACAGCCAAAAGGGTGTAAAGCTTAATGTCTGCATAGGGTGCCAACACCTTGAACCATCTCTGGGATCAGTTCTGCTGAAGGCCAATAAGTGAGGTTTCTCTGGGAACAAGCAGGAAGTCGGTCCTCACATATGGGTGATGTCGGCACCAATGAAGCATGTGTGGAAGCATCTCCCCAGTTTTCAAAGAATGCCTTTGAGAGATGCACCACACATGTGTGGTCCACTCCCTGCCCAAGGGTGCCATCTTGCCTCAGTCTCCTTTTTTCCTCTGAGCCTTCCGGATCCTGTTCAATTTTATCCTCAAGTTTTATTTATTTATTTCATGCTTTTTTACCAGGTCACAGCAGTTGGGGGATACATTTAACACAAGAGGATATGAGACACATACACTAGAGGGAACATGGGCAATGGAGAGTTAAGTGGCTTGCCCAAGACCACAAGGAGCACCTGTGGGACTAGAAACCCCAGTCCTTCCGACCCAAGGTTGCTGTCCTCTAGTGGGATTTGAACCACTGACCTTCCAGCCTGTGGTACCTTGCCCCAACCACTAGGCCACTCCTCCCACTGTTTTGTCCAGTTTGCCACTCCCAAGTTTTGTCCAGTTTGCATATCGGTTTCTTCCCGCCACAAAGCCAGCTCGCTTTGGCATCACTCCTCCGGTCCATTTGTTTAATTTTTCCTTGGTTTTCCATTGAGGTATCCTCAACCAGCGTTCGTGCCCTTTTGCAGCTGAAGGCCTTGGACCCTTGCTGGGAGGCGGGGACCCCCTTTTTCCAATGGCCTCCAGTGGCTTCAAAAAGTGTGCCCGGTATGGCAAAATGATGTCACTCAACAACCGACATGACTGCTGCCTTTGATGCCTTGGTCCGGAGCACAATGACTCCAACTACGAGCTCTGCAGAACCATGATCTCAAAGGCCTTAAAGAACCGCCATCAGCAGCAGGGAAAGTTCTTACAGAAGTCCGACTCCATCCCGGAGTATCCAGTGACACCACGCTCCAGGGCCTCCTCCGATACCTCGGTGTCACGCAAAGCCAGAACTTCTTTGGAGTCCCGTGGCCATGGGTCCTCCGAGTAGAAGTCCCTGGAGGTGGAGCATAAGAAGAAAAAAATCCTTAGACTGCCTCGGAGGATAGATCCAGGAAAAAGGTGAAATCCCACCCTAGGTCCTGCAGTAACAAGTGTGAGTCCAGGGAGTCAAGGCAGGAATGGCCCACCAAGATGCCCCGCAAGGAAACGTTGGCTCCCACCGACCGGTCTCAGGTCTCCAAGACCATCCTCATCAAGGACTCTCCCTCAACAGTACTGATGCTGGGCCCGAGGTCCTTGGTGCCTGCTTCGAAGGCTGGAGAGCCAACTGGCATGGAGACCAGAATGGCAGCCCTAGAAAGCAGTTTATCTGCCCTAGTGGCCATGCAGCTTGTCCGGTTCATCCATCCCGATGATGGGACCCTCGACATCGGGCTTCCCTGGACATCGAACCGGTCCTCGAGTGCCATTGGCCTCGAGAGAGCCCCTGACCCCAGTTAAGGTCCTGGTCCTGTTCCTCGGGACACCGGTCCTCCCCGGCGAGTGCCCGTGGCTCGGACCGACGATTCTCCAGAGATCAGGCACTGCAAAGGGCAGTCCTCGACCAAGGTGATTTTGAAGCATCTGAGTTGTACTCGGACTTAGAATCCGAATGGGAGACCGAGGACGAAGAATCCCCAGTCACGAGGCACCACCAATTCGTACCCTCGGACCCATCTCCCCAGGTGACCTGATGCTGTTCCCTCCCGAGGACATGGCATTCCTCAATTTTGTGAGGGATATGGCCAAGCTCTCACTATCGAGACCAAAGCCGAAGAGGACCAGCAAACCAAGGAATTAGAGATCCTACAATATGAGGAACACCTGAAGGAAACCCTTATGGTCCCTAGTGCCCCCAAGCCTCGACTGCCTCCTCTTATGCATGTGGGAAACACCGGCATTGGTACCAATTGTTAACAGGCACTTCAACGCCATGTATCGAGTATGCTGAAGCCCAGGTTCCAAAAGACTCAGCTTCCCCATAATTCCATGGTCCTAGAGTCGGCCATGCATAGGCTCAAAAGCCAAAAAAAAACATCTGTCAGTACCACCCAGCAGGGAGGCCCGAATCCTCAATGTCCTTGGCTAGAAAGCCTTCCAGGGCTTGATGCTAACATGCTGAATCCAGTCCTACCAGCTTTATATCAGCATGCATCTGAAGGAACTGTCGAAGGAGCTCGGGGGATTCTCGGCAGGCCTCGAGAACGAACCCCTGCAGAGGTTGAAGTCTCTAACCTCGGCAGTAAAAGAATGCTCAAAGTTTCTGTCCTGAGCAGCCTATGATGGCTTTAAGTCATCGGCCAGGGTGGCCACTGCCAGTATCGGGGCACGACGCCAAGCATGGGTACAGGACAAACTAATCGATGTCCCTTGCATAGGTGAAAACAGTAGCGGAGATAGAGACAGAGTATGTCACGAGAACCAGGCTCTTGAAAAAAGACCTTGGTGCAACCCCATAAGAAAACACCAGCGAAAAAGTCCTTCTCCAGGAAGAAAGGGGCTTTGGTAGCACTCCGTACTTCCAGGCCTTCTTGGTACCTCAGCAGGGCCAACAACAGAAGGGTCAGGGACATGGTCCCAGAAAACAAAAAGTCCCGAAGCCTCAGGCATCGGCTCAGACCAGCCTGGAGGAAGCTTTGGACTGCCTGGGCATGACTTCTACTCCCCCAAGAAGTCCTCTGCAGCCCACAGGGGGGCGCCTAGACCTGTTTGACCACAGGTGGATAGCCATCACCACTGATACCTGGGTGTTACAAGTGGTCAAGGAGAGATACTTCCTCCACCTACATGGGCCATCACCCTTGTACTTCCCAGGAGAACACACCAGGCCTCTCCTCGACCAAACCTTGCTCCTCACTGAGCTAGCAGGACTATTCTGGGAAACAGCAGTGGAGCCAGTGCCACAATCTCTCTGTGGCACCGGTTTCTACTCCAGGTATTTCCTCATCCCCAAAAGGACTGAGGATAAATGCCCTGCAGCACTTGGGGTTTGTCATAAACTACCCCAAGACCTACCTCACTCCAGTTCGGTGCCTAGAGTTCATAGGGGCGCAGCTGGACACCCTCCAGGCAAAAGCCTTCCTCTCTCAGGAGAGGTCAGAACGCCACAGGGAACTAGCTGCAGAAGTGCAATGGTGGACACTATCTGCCCGGCTTCTCCTTTGCCTGCTGGGACACATGAGCTCCACGGTCCACATGACATCAAATGCCTGCCTGCACATGACAGCAGTCCAGTAGTATCTCCGCTCTCAGTGGACCTCAGCTATAGGCAGGTTCAAGGACAGAGTGTAGGTGACCTGCCAGCTAGCAGGCTCTCTTGGATGGTGGCAGAACCCACATCAGCTTCAAGCCAGAATGTCCTTCCAGGCACCCACCACCCAGAAAGTTCTCACCACGGTCGCCTCTCTAATGGGCTGGGGAGAGCATTAAGAGAGCCTCCAAACACAGGGCTGTTGGACCCAGAGGGAATCAAAAATGCAGATCAACCTGCTGGAAGTCAGGGTGATATTCCTGGCTCTCACAGCCTTCCACCAACAACTACAGCACCGTGCAGTGCTGATCCAGACCAACAATCAGGTCGCAATGTTCTACATGAACAAACCAGGAGGGACAGGGTACCCTCTGCTCCTATACTATATGCAGAGGGATGCTCCTGAGGGTGGTCTGCCTCCCGGGCCAGGACAATGTCTTAGTGGACAAAATGAGCAGGATACTCCAGCCACACGAGTGGTGCCTAGATCCAGAGGTAGCCTCGTGGCTGTTCCAGCTCTGGGGTGTCCCGGTGATGGACCTGTTCGTGAGCATGGACAACACGCTGTTACCCCGTTTCTGCTCCTGCCGACTGCACCCATCCCGGGTACGCCTCCTGTATGCCTTCCCTCCAACACCACTGATAGCCAAGACCCTGCTCAAGGCTCAGCGTAACAGAGCATCACTAGTGCTGATAGCCCCTCGGTGGCCCAGACAACCCTGGTTCCCACTGCTCCTCTCCCTATCGACAGTACCACCTATTCCCTTGGTCTGAGCCCCAGAACTAATCTCGCAGGAGCAGGGCTCCCTCCTACACCCCACTCTTGCTCACGGCTTGGCTGCTGAAAGGGTAGCATTAGCCCCCTTCAATCTCCCATGAGACATGGAAGAGAGATTCTCCTGGCCTCTCGTAAGGCCTCCAAGAGAAGGGCGTATGCCTTCAAATGGCACCATTTCTCATTGTGGTGCACAGAAAGCATATGAACCCATTCTCCTGCTCAGTGCAGGTGATACTCCAATACCTGCTCCACCTATCGCAGGCAGGACTGAAGTCCAACTCAGAGTATATCTGCGTGCCATCATAGCACATCACCACTCCATCGAGGGGAAATCCCTCTCAGCTCAGCCCCTTGTGTCTCGGTTCCTATGGGGCCTCATGTTGTCCAAATCCCCCGTCCACCCTCCAGTGGCGGAGTGGTACCTTAATGTGGTGCTCTCACAGCTCACCAAGCCTCCATTTGAGTCTCTGGCCACCTGCCACCTGCGGTACCTCTCCTGAAAGTCACCTTTCTGGTAGCACTCACATCAGCCCACAGAGTCAGCGAGCTCCAAGCTCTGATGGCAGAGCCTCCTTACACAATGTTCTACAAGAACAAGGTGGTGCTCTGCAAACACCCCAGGTTTCTGCCAAAGGTGGTGTCCCCATTCCATCTCAATCAGGAGGTGGTTCTCCCCACCTTCTTTCCCAGACCTCACGCTGGTAGGGCGGAGACCATTCTCCATACTCTGAATTGCAAGAGAGCCCTGTCCTTCTACCTGCATTGGACTCAGGGCCACCGCAAAGCTCAACAGTTTTTTGTATCCTATGAATCCGGTCGTCTGGGGCTCCCAGTGATTAAGCGAACTCTGTCCACTTGGATGTGGTCTGCATCACCCTTGCCTACGAGCAAGCAGGAATCTCACTGGAATAGTCACAGCACACCGTGTCAGGGCCATGGCTACTTCCGTGGCCAATCTGCATTTCGTCCCCATGACGGAAATTTTCCGGGCTGCCAACTGGTCTTTGGTTCATACCTCTGCAGCTCAGTACTGCCTGGAGAGGGAGTCCCAATGGGACAGTGCTTTCGGCCAGGCCGTACTCCGTAATCTTTTCGAGGTGTAAACAACTCCTGCCCTCCGACCCTTTTGTGTTCAGGCTACCAGAGTGCTGCTTCTCACTGGACACTTGGGTCTTGTGTGAGTCCCTTTTGGGGCTCAACTGCTGCTGATCACGGTTCACCTTTGCAGGTCGTAGCCTGTAGCTGGGGAGTCCCATATGTGAGGACTGACTATCTTCTTGTTCCCGGTGAGTAAATCCTGTAACCGGTGTTCTCCGGGAACAGCAGGAATCAGTCCTCACAACCCTCCCTCCTCCCCTTGGAGTTGCTTCTTTACCATCTTTTATTTTTTGCCATCTTAGCTATATCATTTGACTGAGGCAAGATGACACCCTTGGGCAGGAAATGGACCATGCATGCGTAGTGCATCTCCCAAAGGCTTTCTTTAAAAGCTAGAGAGATGCTTCTGCACAGGCTCCATTGGCGCTGATGTCACCCATATTTGAGGACCGATTCCTGCTTGAGAACACCTGTTACAGGTGAGTAACTACACTTTTTCTCAGGGCACATACGCGGGATAAATCTGTATATTGTATTGTTCTGCAAATGAAAGGAGCATCACAAAAGGATATTTAGCTTTCCACTACTACTACTACTTATCTGTATAGTCAGGACCAGCCTGTCCACTAGGCTAACTAGGCGGTCATCGAGGGCAGCAGGCCAACCGATCCCTCCCTCCAAGCATGGCACAGCTGCCGTTTCCATGCTGCAGGAGGCCTTAAAGCAATGGCACACATGTGTGCATTCATGGCAAGGCACTCTTGCTCCCCTCCGCTGTGAGCACACATACTGCTGCCTTAAGGCTCTCTGTGACAGGGAAGTGAGGAATTGCCATGCTGCCCCCTCCCGCAGGTGAGACAAGGAATGTCAGGAGATGTGGCGGCATGGCGATTCCTCCCTTCTGTGCCATGGCGAGCATCAAGGCAGCAGCAGCAGCTTGGTGAGCTGGGGGAGGGGGGTGGCATGAGGGCATGGGGCTTGCCTAGGATAGCAAAAGCCCTTGAGCCGGCCCTATGTATAGCGCTACAAGGTGTATACAGTGCTGTGCATGAAGAATAGATACCCAGACTGGCAAAGTTTTCAGGTTTGAAAAAAACTTTTCTTTATTATCCCAGGAGTAATAAAGAAAAGGTTTTTTCAAACCTGAAAACTTTGCCGGTCTGGGTATCTGTTCTTTTTGTCCCTTTGCATCTTACAGATACATTGGTTGCTTTTTTGGTCTTTACAGTGCTGTGCATGTACATGCAAGAGACAGTCCCTGCTCTAGAGAGCTCACGGTCTATCTAAGACAGACACTTATAACAAGCAGGTGACTAGGATACAACAAAGGGGAAATGGTTATTGCTCACAAAGGTGGTAAACAGGAGAATAAGGGGGTCAGGATCCAAAAGCAGCCTTGAAGAGGTGGGTTTTTAGCAAGAGTCATTACACACAGGACATAGGTTGGTGAAAGAGTCATTTCATTTTAACTTGTAATTTTTCCCTCCTTTCCCCTAGAGCAGAACTAGCTGATTTCCCAGATGAACCATACCAAAAAATAGAATCCGATTCTAGTTTCATCTCAGCAGGACCATATCGACCTAGAAATGCACCCTGTCTGAGTAATGCACACATGCATCTGGCACCACCCCTCCCCGCCATGTGCAGTAATTCACTCTTTTCGAGCCTTCTGGAAGCCCAGTGATATTAGTGTAAGGTTATTAGATTTTTTGCAGGCAAAAATTGTGGTTGGGGAGGGGAGGAAGGGACACCTTAGTTCTAGGTTTGAGCCACAAGACATAAAGGAGGGAAGAGAAGTCATTACCTTGCTCCCCCCATCCATCCCATGACAGCAAAAACATCATTTCCAAGCAGACAAATCGACAGAGAAATAGAAATAGTGATGCATGCCTCCATACTGTACAAAATATAAAGATATTTTATTTATTTGGTTACATTTTTATACTGCTACTTCCAGTGATCAGAAGCGGTTTACATATAACATATTGAAGTAAATTCTCAAAACTGTCATATTCATATCACTAAATTGAAAAAAAATCTTTTTCTACCTCCTGTGTCCCCAGTGTTGGAATCAGGGGGCAGGAGGATGCCAAATAGGTGGAGTCAGGGACACAGCTATAAAATTGGGGACAATCCCAACAAATTGGGGACATCTGGTGACCTTATATTTGCGCTCCTTCTGTACTCGCAAGGACCAGTCACACAGCCCTTGGTATCTCAGTAACCACCTTTGTGCATAGTCCACAGCTGGGGTTGACAATTAAGAAATAACATGATATACCGAGCCCAATGCCTCATCCACAGTCTGTCCAAAAATTCAACTGAAACCCTAAGAAGACAGACTTTGGATTCAACGCAATGTAGAAGAAGTACAGTAGAAATAGCAATGCATTTTCCCTGTACTGTGTAATATATAAGGATAGATGTAAATTCCCAAACTGACACATTCCAGTCGCTAAAACTGAGAATAAAATTATATTTTCTACCTTTGCTGTCTGATGATTTTATTTTTCTAATTAGTCCCAGTCTCTGGTTCTGCTTTGCTCTGTCTGTCCTCTTAACTTGGTTTTCAGGGCTTCACATCCACTTGTCATTTCTTTTTTTCTCCTCTAGTATTCTTTACTTTCTTCCCCATATTCATCATCTTTTTCTTCCAGATTTCTTCCATTTATTTTCCTGTCTTTCTATCCACCCATCTTCCTATTTTACTGCACCCATCTATAGCTTTCCATCCCCCCTCTCCCTTTCCTTCCCCACACCTGTGGCCAGTCCTTTGTACACAAAACTCTGCAAAAAGTCAAGCAAAGTTCAACAGGATGTCATGTCCATGACTTACAGGAACCTGAAAACAGTACTGTGTTGCAGCAACAATTGCCTACTTTGGGAGAACATTTTCCTTCACAACCCTCAAATTCCATCAGTGTTGCAGCTCCTAATGTAACCTGTGGGTTATTTCTTTCTTGATTTTTATTAGAGGTACCTTGGCCAGAACTGCAGAACATAAGATATGCCATACTGGATCAGACCAAGGTCCATCAAGCCCAGTATCCTGTTTCCAACAGTGGCCAATCTAGGTCATACGTACCTAGCAGTTTCTCCAAAAGACACAGGTTCCACAATGCTTGTACTCAGGGCCGGCCCGTCCATTGAGCAAGAATGTTTTTTGCACAGGGCCCCGCGTTTCAGGGGGCCCCGCGCAAAGAACATTCTGCTTTTTTTTTTATTACATTTAAAAACAAAAACCTGGCTCTAGCTGCTGCCGCTGCCGCGTCCGTCGCAGCAGCGGCAGAATGGCGTGTCCCGCGGGGCCCCTTCTCCTCTTCGAGCCCTCTGCAAGGGCTTTCAGATTCGCGAAGGGAGAGTTGTGCTCCCTCGCGTCTCTGTAAAGCCCGCAGGGGCTAATGGGAAATTTCCCATCAGCCCCTTTAGACGCGAGGGGCTGAATGGAAATTTCCCATTAGCCCCTGCGGGCTTTACAGAGACGCGAGGGAGCACTCTCCCTTCGCGAATCTGAAAGCCCTTGCAGAGGGCTCGACGTGGAGAGGGGGCCCCGCGGGACACGCCATTCTGCCGCTGCTGCGACGGACGCGGCAGCAGCTAGAGCCAGGTTTTTGTTTTTAAATTTGCCGGAAGGGAAGGGAAGGGAAGGGAAGGGAAGGGGGGGGGGGCTGATGGAGGCTGTCTGGAAATGGGGTGATGGGGGGTTAGGACTGAAAATTTGCAAGGGGGGGAGCTAGGACTGGAAATGTGCAAGGGGGGGTTAGGACTGGAAATGTGCAAGGGGGGGGTTAGGACTGGAAAAGGGCTGGGACTGATGGAGGCTGACTTGAAATGGGCTGGGGGGGGGGGTTAGGACTGGAAATGGGCTGGAGGGGGGGTTAGGACTGGAAGGGGGGTGGGGCTGATGGAGGCTGACTGGAAATGGGCTGGGGAGGGGTTAGGACTGGAAATGGGCTGGGGGGGGTTAAGACTGCTAATGGGCTGGGGCTGATGGAGGCTGACTGGAAATGGGCTGGGGGGGGTTAAGACTGGTAATGGGCTGGGGGGGTTAAGACTGGTAATGGGCTGGGGGTTGATGGAGGCTGACTGGAAATGGGGTGATGGGGGGTTAGGACTGGAAATGGGCTGGGGGGGGGTTAAGACTGGTAATGGGCTGTGGGCTGATGGGGGCTGTCTGGAAATAGGGTGATGGGGGTTAGGATTGCTAATGGGCTATGGGGGGGGGTTAGGACTGCTAATGGGCTATGGGGGCGCTAGGACAGGAAAAGGGCTGATGGGGAGGGGTTAGGACTTGAGGTGGGCTGATGTGGTTAGGACTAGTAATGGGCTGTGGGCTGATGGGGGGGGGTTAGGACTGGCAATGGGCTATGGGGGGCTGATTGGAAATGGGCTGATGGGGTTAAGACTGGAAGTGGGCTGATGGGGGGTTAGGACTGGTAATGGGTTATAGGGGGGGGGCTTAAACTGAAAATGGGTTGATGGGGGGCTAGGACTGGTAATGGGTTGGGGGATTGCTATGACTGGAAATGGACTGAGTGGACGGGGAGGCTTGAACTGCAAATAGCTGATGGGGAGGGAGCTTGGAATGGAAATGGGCTGTGAGGGAAGGGAGCTAGAACTGAAAATGGGCTGATGGAGCAGCTAGGATAGGACTGGAAATGGGCTGTTGGGGGGAGCTAAGATTGGAAATGGGCTGTGGTGGGGGCTTGAATTGAAATGGACTCATGGAGGGGCTAGAACTGGAAGTAGGCTCATGGGGGGGCTTGGACTGGAATTGGGCTGAGTGGAGGGGAGCTAGGATTTGACATGGGCTGATGGTGGGGCTAGGAAATGACTAGAAATGGGCTGATGGGGGGCTAGGATTGGAAATGAGCTGATGAAGGGACTCAGACTGAAAATGGATGGGGGAGCTAGGACTGGAAATGGGTTGATGGGGGGCTAGGACTGGAAATGGGCTGATGCAGGGACTAGAAGGGAATGGATGCTGGGTGAGACTGGAACTAGAAGGGAGCTGATGTTGGGGGAGGATTAGAATGGGATGGGGCTGGGAGAGTAAAATGGAGAGGGGAAAAATATTTTGTGTGGGAGGGATGAAAAATCTACAATTGGCCGGGTATTGGGAGAGTAAGTGGGGATTGAGGATGGAGGGGTAAAATTTGTGTGGATGAAATAAGAATGAGGAAAGAGCAAAAGGATAAAGATTAGTATGTTAAAGCAGATGTAGAGAGAGAGGATGGAAAGAAAACTAGAAGAGAGAAGAAAGGACAAATGGACAGCAGACGATGGAGAGTTAGCAGAAAACATGAAGAAACCAGAAGAAAGTGGCTGGAGCAATTGCAACTGAAAAAAAATGCACAAAAGGTAGAAATATATCTCTTTATTTTGAATTTATTAACTGGAATATGAAAGTTCTGGGAAATGTGCATCATTAACGTCTGCGCTTTGTTTGGTACAAGAGGAAATTGATTTATAGTTTTATTTCTACAGTGTTGTTGTACATTCCAAGTTTGGCTTTTGGGGTTCCCAGTTTAAATTATTGCCTTCCTGTTTCTAAATTGCGATTCCTTGTTTGGTGATGGTCTATGTTCTGCATATGTAACTGAGCTGAGGTATTCTGTTTATGTAATTCCTATTTGACATTGCCACTTGTTCTCTTTCCCCAGTATTCTCTGAAATGTACTGGTTTAATATTTGCAGTGTTTCCTTTTGATAGGTAGGGACTGGTGCTTTGTGAGTCCTGGTAATGCTGTCAGGATACAGCGGGTTTGCTATGGGTTCTAAATGGGCAGCGTTTGTAGTAGTTCCTAATGTGCCTGGCGGTTGGCACTGGATTATAGTAATGTAGAAATCTTTTAGTCTTTCTTTATCCATACACTCATTAAGAGACATGTTTACTAAAAGTTAGTGTATGGTAACATTATGCAAATATTTATGCAAATAAGGCCACTTATGCAAATGAGGCCCCGCACCGAGTCTCCGCACATGGCCCCGCACCCCCCTTGGGCCGCCCCTGCTTGTACTGGGTCAAGCATTGATATCCAGTGTGGGGCTGTGCTCAGTAAACAATAAGAGAAGTGACGGGTTAAAAGTGGTTTATTTACCTGTGGTCAGCTGGGACGTATTGTGTGTCTCCCTGCATCCTGTAAAGCAAGGGTTAAAGCTTCTGTGATTCTAGCTTTCCTTCTGTGGGGTGGTGAAGGGAGAAACTGAAGTCAGTTACCTGAGCTGACATTATTGTGTTGCTTATGTAAGGCTACCGGGTGACTGGAAAGTTTTGTTTCTGACTAGAGGTGAGCGGCACTGGTGCTGAAAGGCAAGAAAAATAACGTTTATGGTGGGCAGTGATCCCGGAAAGTTTGGGAGTGCAGAGTTTGCGCATGTGGCAAACTATTAGCCAACTAGAATACAGGAGCTAGATAATAAAAAATGCCGGTGACGGCTGTGTAACATGAGAATCAAAGAAAGTGAGGGAAAAAAACACAGAGCTTGGGAGAGAGAATCGGGATGCCAACAACGAAAGAGAGCAGGAACGAGCTCTGCTAGCCTCGATTTATTTAAAAAAAAAGTACAGACTCAAAATACGAGGCATACAAGGAGGATGTAGTCGATCAGTACAGCAAGGGCGGAGAAATATCCTCTTTTTTGCCTGACGTGGCCAATCGGTGCTGCAAGGGCAGGAAGGAAAGCCTCCTCTTCTTCCCCGCCCCCTGAGAGCCGTGTGCACGTGCAGGTCTCCCTGCTGCAGCATGATAGTACCACTGCCCCCCCCCCCCCCGCACAGATCATCACAAATACGTTTAATTATTAAACTTTGCTTTTTATGTTTGTGTTTGCCCACTCTGTCTGCAGGTAAAAGAATGGGCTGATGGAGTCTGAGTTTGTTGTGTGATTGTCAGACTCTGTTGTTTTGCTTTGACTGCAGCTGTTCTCTGCTGCCCCTTCTATTCCTGCTTCTGCTTCTACTTTGCCTGGTGGTTGGGCTGCCTCTGAGAGAAGGTGTGTTTTGGGGGTGCTGTTGGCATATGTTTGAGAGACATGCAAGGATCTCAAGGAAGGCAGAGGAAGGAGAAGAAACAGCGTAGAGAGAGAATAAGGATCAAAATAGTAAAGTGGAGGAGTAATCTGGGACCAGTAACACCAGGGTTCGAATCCCAGTGACACTTATGACCTTGGGTAAGTTACTTAACCCTCCATAACTTGGGGCATATTGCCAACTCTCCTGCCACTTCCCCCCCCCCCCCCTTCTCCTTTGCTGCTCCATTTTCATATAACCAACTTTATTTGCGGAAATAACAGTGCCCTCCAGCTTCACCTCATGTTATTCAGTAACCCGCACCTCACCTTAACAATGAACCAAGCAGTAACAAGCACCATACCTTAACAATAAACCAATCAACCAACCTGGCACTGGGGACTCCACCCAGAGGAGTACCACACTGCTGCCGCCTACTTCTGCCTATATAAGAGAATGTAATAATAAAATAAAATGTCCCAGAATCCAAATTGTAGCTACCCTTATGCCTGCCGGGAGAAGAGAAGTGTGTTACATCCTTGGGTTTTAGTGCCTAACGTACAGCCTAAGTTTATTAGAGGCCCACTGCCCAATGCTCTGTATCTGTGTATCCCCAAACCTCAACCTGGGAGCTGTAGTGGCTGCACCTAGTCTAAAGGAATGCATTGTCAGGTCTGGGGTATTGAGCCCAGCTCTTACCAGGGTCCGGTGCCACAGTGCCTTGAACTAGACATGACCCATCCTGGTGTCACAGCAGAGCCCCTTCTCCAGAGGACTGCACCTGAAGGCACTCCTTCATAGACCTCACCGGGCACAGGTCGCTGAAAGTCATGGCATGCAGCCATACCATCCTGCCCTTGCTGCCCTGGTCATTTTTGGAATACCTCAGTAATGTCCCAATTCTGTCCCCTCCTGTGGTGACGCCTGAGACCCATAGGGCAGGACCCCATATGTCAAACTGGAATCTAGGGGTAACCTCATTTATCCTGAATGTGCCGAAGAACATGACCAGCAAAGCCACCTTGAAGAGCCACTCCTCGAACCCATCTTTTGTTACTTCTGGAGCCTGAAGGATGGCCTCCCTCATCATGTGTAGCATGACTAGGCTGTACTGGTCAGGCTGTAGGGGGGGACTCCCTGGACCATCCCTCCATGACTTTCTTAACCATTAACTCCTTAGTGGTATCCTTCCGCCCCCCTCCCTGTTTCAGGAAAAAGGCCACGCTGGCCAGTATCATCCGGGCATGACAGACCAAACTACCCTCTTCTCTCAGCATGCTATGAATTTGAGCAAATGCCCTAGCAATACTTCCCATAAGGGACTGAAGCCCCGTAGCTCGGCGAAGATCTGGAGCTTGCCCCTAACTCACCAATATGCCTTCTAGGTGCTGTCAGACAAGGACTCCCTCAACATCCTGATGGTACGCTAAGTTCAGCTGTCCACATCTTCGCCGGCATGCAGCTGGGTGATGGGTGATGCTGCTGGGGCCAGGCGCCGTAGGCGTGGTAGCTGAAAGTGAAAGAGCTTCAGTGATCTTGTTACTTTCCTCAGGCACCTGGCTGACTGTTATTTTGATATCAAAGTGCAGAATTCTTTTTTGCACAGAATTCCCACAGGCCATACAGATTTCAGGGGTATGGAGAAGAGAAACATAATGAGATGTTATGGAAAAGAGAACCAAGACAGCAGTCAGAAGGAGATATGGTAAGAGATTAAGGAGTATGTCTACTAAAGGGCATTATCTGTTAATGCGGTGATAACGCACCACTGTAACAGCTAACACGGACCAAATGCAGCTATCACGGGGCATTTTCTGCAGTATTTTCCTACCGGGCATTAGCAGTGCTCATGGGCGGGGTTTGGGTGGAGTGCGGGCATGCCTGCCACAAGTGGTTACCGCAAGCGTCTGCAGCGCCTGGTAACTGCACATTTTGCAGATGCCGCAGGTGCAGCTGATGTCACCTCAGTAGCTGGTGTTAGTTGCATCCTTCATGCTGTCACTGCATTCTCTGCTGGGGACACATGACATTTGAAGCTAACATGGCACTATTTGCACTAACCCCAAGCATTAGCTGCAAATGCCTAATGCCCTTTATTAGACATACCCCTAATTAAAGTACACTGGGGAAAAAAGACAGAAGAGAATTTATTTTTAGTTCAGAGATTATATTGCGACTTCTGCATGCTTTAAGTTATTATATTTTGTATTTTTTGTAGTACTGAACTGCATGGTTTGATATTTATTTTATTTATCTGAAAACATTTACAGTTGTGGCCAACATTATTGACACCCTTGCAGTTCAACCCCTTAATGTTCAATATCTCCTAAACAAAAGTGGCCAGTGAAATGGTTTTGACTATATATGCGCACATATTTGACACATTAAAGAACCAAATAAAACAAGACAAATTAAAAAAGGAAAAACTGGGACATTGTCAGGACATGATTTGGCACCCTTATAACCCATTCAAATCAGTTTGAACAGAAGAACCACGTTCCCACTGTAGTAAAATTAGACACATCTGTGATAAATTGTCTGTACTCACATGACTTGAATCAACCAATGAAAGATGGCTCTGATGTTTTGAAAAGGCCACAATCACTACCTGTTCCATTTTCACAATGGTGAAGACAAGAGAGTTGCCTGAGACTATCAGAAAAGCCATTATCACCAAATATCAAACTTCAAAGGGGTACAAGGCCATCTCCAAAGACCTTGTCATTCCTGTGTCTACAGTTCGCAATGTTATTAAGAAGTTTTTTACTCATGGAACTATAAAGAACCTCCCAGGATGTGATGGGAAGAGGAAAATTTAATCCAAGAAGTCTTCAAAGGTTAGTGAAAACTGTTGGAAAAACACCACATACAACATTCAAAGAGCTTAAGGCTGACCTGGAGCAATCTGAAGTGGTGGTTTCAACCCACACCATATGCTACACACTAAACAAAGACGAGCTTCATGGGTGAAGGCCAAGAAGGACCCCACTGCTCAAAGACAGACATAAAAAGGCATGCCTAATCTTTGGCCAAACCCACCTTGAGAAACCACACACTTGAGCTATTTGGAAATGCAGACCAGTGATATGTTTACAGGCAAATAAATGAAGTTTTTAAGGAAAAAACACTTCCTGCAGTTAAATATGGGGGAGGCTCCAGTTGCCCCCACCACTTCCATCGGGATGGCATTCCAAGCATCCACCACCCTTTCAGTGAAAAAGTATTTCCTGACATTGCCTTTCAGTTTACCCCCTTACAGCTTCATGTTATGTCCTCTAGTTTTACAGCATTCCCTTCTTTGTTTTTTGTTTTTTGTGTATAAAGTTTTATTGAAAGTCATAAAAATATAGACAACACAGGATAACTCCAGCACTAGCATCTTATGACAACACAGTTCCATAAACCGTATGAGATGACTAATATACAGAGCTTGGTTATAGCTTAAACAGCTGGTAAAGCGAAAAAGGAAGGAAAAGCAGAAAAGGAGAAAATACTCAGACCTGAAGAGATCCAATATTTCCCCAGCAGCGGTTATAACACCAAGCACAATCCCAACATCCTTAACAAATGAAGCCATCCCTAAGGGAGAGACTTCCATTACCTAAACCCCATCCCTTCCCCCGAACTTCCCCACCAATCCCCCCTTCCCTCCCCCCATCCCCTCCCTAACCCACCTCCCCCCCTACCCTAATATCCTAATACACTATCAACCTTTGTCTGTGTCACAACCCCCAAGAAGAAGAGAGAGAGAGGAGAGAGAGAATCGCCTCACTTCAACCCCCATAGCAAAACAGGAAAGGAGAAGCAGGAAGAACAGGCCAACCTCTGCAATCTAGAACTCTTACCCCCCTTCTCAGCACCCACAGGAAACCCCCATTATTCCGGATCCATACCACCCATCAGTCCGCATCCCAAAAGGTAGGCAGCCACCCATCTTTACCCGACTACAGGGATAAGAATTTACTCCATAACGTATTCACCTTATCCATCCTCCCACGTAGTTCCATCGTTAATTTTTCCATACGATAGAGATCCCACACCTTAACCATCCACTCCGCCTGAGTGGGAACCGTCTGCCTCTTCCAAAAGCGGCTAATCACCGATCGAGCGGCTAAAAACAGGCATTGAGCTAACCGGGTATGCTCTTTGGATAGTATTTCCGGATAAAAGTAACCCAAAACACAATGCTCCACATCATAAGGGATGGAAATCTCTAGTTTCTGGGTGACCACAGCATGAATCTGACCCCAAAAAGCCCGTATCATCGGGCAGTTCCACCACATGTGTGCGAAGGTGCCTACCCCCCCCACAGAGTTGCCAACACAGGGAATCATCAGACCTCCCCCATCGATAAAGGTCCACCGGAACTACTGACATCCTCAAAACAATCCGAAGTTGGGTATTGTTGAGAGAGAGGGAAATTGAGCATGTGTGCATATGGTGAAACACATCCTCCCAGAAGTTCTCTACTTGGGGCTGAATGAGGTCTGCCCACTGCTTACACCGCCTTGGAATTGGCTCTACTTGAACAACCGCGTTCACTAACGTCCGATATAATTTCGCTAAGAGTGCGTTAGTAGAATTTGCGAGGAAAAGCAATCTCTTCCAGGGCGCAGGGGCCAACGCAGCAGCTGTCCGCAACTCCGCAGAGGAGAAACAATAGCAGCACTGCAGGTATTGAAACCTTGAAAGTGAGCTTTGAAACCTCGATTCTAGTCTTTCTCGAGAAAGCTTTGGCAAAAGTCCATGTAAAGAAGCTAGCTGTAACGAACCTAACGAGCGTTGTAAAGAGGGAGGTAAGCTTCTTACAAAGGCAAAGGATCCCAAAGAAGTACACTGAGACCACTTCGAGGTGCGAGCAGTTTTAGCGCAAACTTTACGCCAAGCCGTCCAGACCAGTCCTAAAAAAATATGGGAGCGAATTACCCGAAGCACCTGCGGCTCGTATACGAAGGGAACTGAGATCAATGGGATAGGGGCAACGCTTGAAGCTTCCAATTCCACCCAACTCGACACCCCTCCCAAACGCCACAAGGGAATCGCCCGAAGGCACACGCATAAGTAATAAAGCTCAAAATCGGGGAGACCCACCCCCCCTCCTACCTTGGGCCTAACCATGCTACTCCAACTTAATCTCGGTCGACTCCCCTTCCAAACAAATTGCATAAGTATTCTGCGCAGGCGAAGAAAGAAAGACCTCGGAACTGAAATTGGTAGTTGCTGAAATAGAAAAAGAATTTTCGGTAATAGTAACATCTTGATGGTATTCACCCTACCAAGCTAGGAGATCGATAGCGCTTGCCAGTGTGTCGTCTCCTTTGCCAATGTAGCAAGAAGCGGAGCGTAGTTACGTTCAAAGAGATCCTCCACTTTCTGAGGAATCTGTACACCCAGATATTTGAAGCCATGTACCAGAGAAAAAACAGAATCTCTCTGTAACTGACACTGCCCTCGTAAAGCGACACAAGGCATCAATACCGATTTTGCAAAATTGATTGTATATCCCGACATCCTAGAAAAATCTGATAAAATGGAGACCAACTCCGGCAGAGTCTGGTCCGGCTCTCGAAGAAAGATTAGCGTGTCATCCACATACAATGAAATTGTATGAAACTGGTTCGCCAAGGGAATTCCCAGTCGAGCTTCCCGCATTCTTAATTGTACCGCCAAGGGTTCCAACGCTAACGCAAACAAAAGAGGTGAGACGGGGCATCCCTTCTGGGTCCCTCTCTCTAACGCAAACGGTGTTGATAGAAACCCATTAACTTGTACCCTGCTCGACGGGGCATTATATATGGCTGACATCCATGTAAGAAACGAAGGCCCGAACCCAAAGTGTCGTAAGACACCAAAAAGATATCGCCATTCCACTTTATCGAAGGCCTTCTCTGCATCTAAAGACAGCACCCCATAATTTTCCCCCAGCCGCCTAACTCCCAGTAGTATGTTAATGAGACGCCGGACATTATCGGAGCCCTGGCGCCCTGAAATAAACCCAGTCTGATCCGGGTGCACTAGTTCTACTATCTTGGACTTTAGCCGGTCTGCGAGGATCTTAGTAAAAATTTTGTAATCTACATTCAACAACGATATAGGTCTATAATTGCTGACTTGTAAGGAATCCTTACCCTCCTTTGGAATTACTGTGATTAAAGCTTGCCGCTGCATTTCAGGAAGAGAATGACTCACAAGTATAGAATTATAAACCCTAGTTAACACCGGCGCCACCTTCTCTGCCAATGATTTATAGAATTCCGCCGGCAGTAGGTCCGGGCCTGCGGCCTTTGCAGATTTTGATTGCTTTATGGCTATTCTCACTTCAGCAACAGTAATTTCTTTATCCAGGGCAACTCTCTCTGCTGACGACAGTTTCGATAGCGGAAGATCTGACAAAAACTGATCTATCACGGAGCTCTCTGCCACAAGATGAGATGAGTATAACTCTTTATAAAATCTAGCAAATCGCTCAGCAATCTCCAGGGACTTGCTCACCGGCTTATTTTGTTCATCTACAACCGCGGACACTCTGCGATTCACACGTTGTCTCTTCAATTGCCATAATAGTAGTTTATGGGCTTTGTCTCCATGTTCAAAAAAATGCCGTCTCATTCGCAGCATCGCAGAGGATATGTCCTTTGTCTCCAAGGCTGCTAGCTGACCCCTCAGTGCAGTTAACTGGCGGAAGACCGAGGGTCCTTTACCTTGTTTATGCTGTCTTTCCAGAATCTCAATCCGCGACCTAAGATTGGCCTGAAGGTGTTCCCCCTGACGTTTGTATGAAGTTGCCAGAGAAATAGCCTGCCCTCTAATTACGGCTTTCCCAGCCTCCCACAGTAAGGAGGGGGATATCCCTTCCTCGTCATTGTGAGCTAAATATTCCTTCCATTTCTCCCCCAGCTGCTTCACAAAACCCTCTTTCTGCAGCAAATGTCTAGGGAAGGACCATGGACGTGGGGGGTCCTCTGATTTTGAAACCTCCCAGTTTAAGGCAATGAAATAATGATCAGAAGACCCTTTCGCGCCTATCCTAACTTTATCAATCTGTCCTGCCAACGATTGAGAGGTAAACCACATGTCAATACACAAATACGAGTGATGGGCCGCGGAGAAAAAGGTATAATCTCTTTCCCCTGGGTGATGAGAACACCACACATCCTCTAAGGCAAGAGACGAGACCAACGCAGACAACGTAATAGATGCTCCCGACAGTGTGCTGGGGCCTGAGGACCTATCCATCTCGGATATAACACAATTGAAATCTCCTCCCATCAGTATATCTCCCGTCACTTTAGTTGTTAAAATCTCAAACAAACCCTCTAAGGATCTCACTACATCCGCGGGGGGAATATACACATTCATCAAAGTGATCATCGCCCCCTCAAGCATGCCTGATAATATCAAGAAACGCCCCTGAGGATCTTGAATTTGACTTACCATTTGAAATTGACATTTCTGAGAGAACATAATCGCCACCCCCCGTTTGTGAGATGAAAACCCAGAGGAGTACACCACAGGAAATTTTCGGGACTGCAAACAGGAGTGGGCTCCCGGGGCCAGATGAGTTTCCTGCAAAAAGACAACATCGTCATGTTCTCTAGTCAGCCCCTCCAGCACCCTGCGTCTCTTTATCGGGTGATGCAAGCCCCTCACATTCCAGGATATTAGCTTAACCATTATCACTATGGGCTCCTCGAAAAGCTATCCGAACGTTTGTCCCGGCACATTGTACCCTCACTAGCACCAGTTTCCTACCCTCCTAGCACCTCCACCATCGCTGCACCCTCTCTGTTACCCAAAACTTTATCCCATCCCTCTCAACTGTCATCCAATCAGTGAAGCTACAAATCCCCCTCTCTTCCCCCCCACCTTGACCTATCATACATATTCTCCCACTCTCTTCTCCCCCCCATCCCTCCCTCTATCCCCCTTCACCCCCCCTCCCCCTCCCTCCACCCCCCTCTCCCTTACCCCCAACCCAAAATATCCCAACTCCCTATTTATTGCTCGAAAGGAACCCATCCTATTTTCCTAAAGAGAGTTAAAAAAATGGGTGGTGTATCTTTCCACCCAGTAGGGGCACCAAGCCTTATGGTCCCCTACAAACACACAGCCATCACTCTTTCCCCTAGCTTCGCCAAACATCATATCCCTGTATGAAACTTTAACTAAGCACTAACTTCCTATCGCTACTGTAACATCCAAACACTGGCCCCGATCCCCCACCCCCGACCCTTTAAGAGAAGGGAGAAGACCTGATAAGGTACAAAACAGATTAGGCCCCAATCCCCCCTGCGAAAGACACATACTTAATATCATGAGAAAGTAACATCTTTATCTACTCCACATCTCCCAAGTAGGAAAATACTCAAAATCTTAGCATAACAAAGTAGAAACTATCTCTCCTTCAAGTGGGGGAGGTGGTGTCCATTCCAACATTTCCAGGTCCCTCTGTGTCCGCTTCCGAAGAGCAACGAGTTCTCGGAACTTTTCGTCGCTTAGGCACTGAGACTTCCCAGTCCCCATTTGGTTTACGATGTGTTGGTGCTCGGTCTCCATACTGGATAGAGTCCAAGAAGCGTAAACAGTCAGAGAGTTCGGAGATTTTCTTCCGAGATCCTTCCCACTCAAAACATAACGAGAAGGGGAATCCCCACCGATATGAAACTGACTGCTTCTGAAGTACCTGCGTTAAGGGACGAAAACGTTTCCTCCGCTCTAGAGTTTGCTGAGCGATGTCTTGAAAAATCTGCAGTTCATGGCCCTTAAAAACAAAGGAGCGTTCCCTTCTTTGGAAGCGGTTTGTTTGTCCATTAATACTCTTTAAGTATTTAAAGGTCTGAATCATGCCTCCCCTGTCCCTCCTCTTCTCCAGAGTGTACATATTTAGGTCTTAAAGTCTCTTCTCATTAGTCTTATGACACAGGCTCCAAATCATTTTGGTCGCCTTCCTCTGAACCGCTTCCAGCCTTTTTATATCCTTTGCGAGATACGGTCTCCAAAACTGAACACAATATTCCAAGTGAGGCCTCATCAGTGACTTCTACAATGGCATTAGTACCTCTTCCTTTCTACTGGTAATTCCTCTCTGTATGCAACCCAGCATCCTTCTGGCTTTTGCTACTGCCTTGTCACACTGTTTCGCCACCTTGAGATCATCAGAACCAGTCACACCGAGGTCTTTCTCCTGGTCCCTGCACATCAATCTCTCACCCCCTATTGCATACAATTCCCTTGGATTTCTGCTTCCCAAGTGCATGACACTGCACTTCTTCACATTAAATCTTAACTGCCAAGCATTAGACCATTGTTTCAGCTTTTGTAGATCTTTCCTCATTTTATCCACTACCTGAGGGGAATCCACTCTGTTGCAAATTTTGGTGTCATCTGCAAAAAGACAGACTTTTCCATTCAGCCCTTCAGCAATATCACTTACGAATATATTGAACAGTACCAGTCCCAAGACCGAACCCTAGAGCACACCGCTAATTATCTTCCTTTCATCCGAGTGGGTTCCGTTTACCATCACCCGCTGTTGTTTGTCATTCAGCCAATTTCTGATCCAGTCCACCATCTTGGGACCCATCTCCAAGCTATTGAGTTTGATAAGCCTGCTTTAAGGAACAGTATCAAAGGCTTTGCTGAAATCCAGGTAGATCACATCCATTGCATGCCCTTGATCTAGTTCTCTGGTCACCCAGTCAAAGAACTCAATAAGATTTGGTTGGCAAGATCGTCCTTTGGTAAAACCATGTTACCTTGCATCATGCAACCTATTGGGTTCGAGGAAGTCCACTATTCACTCTTTCAGGAGCGCCTCCATTACATTTGTGCAGTTTTTGTCACCATATCTTAAAAAGGATATAGCGGAATTAGAAAAAATACAGAGAAGGGCGATGGAAAGTTACCTCTATCAGGAAAGACCTAAAAAAGTTAGGGCTCTGCAGTTTGGAAAAGAGATGGTTGAGAGGAGATATGATAGAGGTCTGTCAAATAATGAATGGAGTAGAATGGGTAAAAGTAGATTGGTTGGTTGTTCCTTCAAAAAGTAGAAGGATTAGGGGACATGCAATGAAGCTACAATGTATCACATTTAAGACTAATTGGAGAAAATATTTTTTCACTTAATGCATAATCAATCTCTGGAATTTGTTGTCAGAGGATGTAATAAAAGCTGTTAGTGTAGCTGGGTTTAGAAACATAAGCCATGTGGTCTTTTTCTGCCGTCATGTTTCTATCTGGTCTGCCCTACAACAGTCCCCTTTTTTACCTTTAGAATAGAAACATAGAAACATGTTGGAAGAGGTTTGGACAGCTTCTTGGAGAAAAAGTCCATAAACCATTATTAAAGTGGACTGAGGAAATCCACTTCTTACCCCTGGGATTTATTTATTTAATCATTTTTTATGCTGCTTTATCTTTCAATCAAAGTGGTTTACATTACAACCCAATAGTAGACAAAGAACATTTAACGAGTATACGGGGAAAGCTCAAGCAGGGGAGGGGGAGGGTAGACCAGTAACAAATTAACTTATGTACAGTGTCATATATTTGACAAAACTATGTACTGTTCAGGTTTGTGGCATTTGGAGAGAAGTGTTGGTCCATAGCCTTGGGTTAACAGGAGGTAGTTTGGGTGTTTTTGTCAGTCTGGAGGTTAAGTGATGTGGCCCAGGTAGTTTGTGTACAGTAGACTTTTGAGCTTCTTCCTGAAGTCTTTGATATTGGTTATTGCACGCATGTTATCAGGAAGTGAGTTCCATATTGATGGGGTATAGAATGAGATTGCTTTTGTGGATGTGGATTGTTTGGTTTTCTGATAATCGTGAGGTGTGATGCTGGGCTGAACTGAACTCGAGGAGAGGGATAAGCATCATGGAATCTGTCTACCTTTTGGGAACCTGACAGATGCTTGTGACCTGGATTGGCCATTGTTGGAAACAGGATACTGGGCTTGATGGACCTTTGGTCTGCTCTAGTATGGCAGATCTTATGTTCATATGAGTATCTCCTCTACATCTTAGTCAGTAAAGACAGAAGCAAAGAAATCATTTGGTCTCTCTGCTATGACCTCCCTTAGTGCCTCTTTTAATGCTGTATCATCTAATAGTATTTACCTGAAAGAGATTTTATTATGAGTTTTTTCAGTACTTCCATGGCAAACTTCTTAAATTCTATATGCCTACCTTATCAACGCCTTACATCTAACTTGCCAGTGCTTATGTTTCCTGTTATCATTTGGTTCCATTTCCTGAAAGATGCTTTTTGGGGGAGATGCTGGACTTGATTGGGAGAAGAAGAAGAGGAAAGGGGGAGATGTGGGGCTGGACTGGATTGGAGACAGGAGAAAAGGGGCAGATACTAATCTAGACTGGGAGGAGAGGAAGGGGAAAAGTGGAGAAATGCTGGGCTGGACTGGAGGAAGGAGTAAAGTAGATGCTGGCTGGCTGGACTGGACTGGATGAAGGGGGAAGGAAAGATGCTGGACTGGACTGGGGGAGTTAAAAAGAAGAGATGCTGAGCTGGACTAGAAGAAGGAGACAAGGTGAGAAGCTAGGCTGAACTGAACTCGAGGAGAGGGAAAGAGGGAAGGTGCTGGGCTCTTCTGGAAGAAAAGGTAAGAGGGAAATGCCAGGCTGGGAGAGGAATGGCAAGATGAGTGGGAAGAGGATGGAAATAAAGCTCAGGAGTTGTAAAAAGAGGTCTTGCTAAGAGTGGGTGGAGATAGAGACTGAGGGTTGAGAGAACAACTGGCAGGGAAAGAGCTGGCGCTAGTGAGAGGATGTGAGATACAGAAAAGTAGATGATAGCTGGATAAAGAGTGAGTACAGAGGAGGGGATTGGGAAGAATTGGAATGGGTAAAATATAAAAGGGAGAAAGAAGCTGGGGAAGGAATGAAAGGGCTAGAGAGAGGGAAAAAGTTGGTGATAGACAATTGATAGGTGAAAGATAACAAGAGGGAAATTGAGGGCTGGAGGGTGAGAAGGAGGGTGCAATTTGTTCCCTGTAACCAAGTTTTTGGAATTCAGTTCAATATAAACCGCCCCTGATCAATGGAAGGGGTGGTATATAAGAAACATTTAAATAAATAAATGAGTGGGTAGGCAAAAAAGAGAGAAAATGAAAGAAAGAAGTGAAATGGAAAGGTCAATGTCGGAGACAGATATAAGGGAAAATTGGATGGAAACAGGAGCAAAGAGGTGAAATGGCAAATACTGTAGGAAAGCAAAAAAGAGAGACTGGGACCAAGAGAAAAAAAGACATTTTTAGACAAAATAATTTATTAATTAAAATATGTCAGCTTAGGAAAATGTATCCACCTTCAAGGGAAAGTGGAAAGTGTAGAGTTGGTGATTTTTATGTCCTCATGTGAATGTGGCATGTGAATGTGGCATAGCACTGCCTGTTTGTTCCTTAAGAAGACCCAGTCTTCCAGACTGAAGATTGTGCTCTATAGATCGGGTGCTAATCAGTTTGTGGAGCAAAAGATCGTGCTTTTGGATTGAGTTCCTCTCATTTGGATGTCAATTGAGGTCTTTTGTAAGATTTGGGGTCCACACATAGAAGATTACTTGAAGACTACTTGATTGATGATATATTTTGGTGCCTGTTGATATGGAGCTATGGTACATGGAAAGATAATGTGATTATGGATGTGTAGTGTATATGAAATACATTTATCGAATGTCATTATATAAAATTTCATGAAAGTTATACAGATAAACAAGATAAACAACACTATTTGACTCATGAATGACATGGTGATATGAAAGATATAATGCTTGATGTTATAGTTTTTGGTATTAGAATTAATTGAATTTTTTGAAATTATTGTTAAAGAAATGTAATTTGTGAATCTAGCCAGAGTGCAGGTCATTTGTACAACTGATTTTATTCATTCACTTTGAGTGATTTGATAGGGATGGTTTTATAATAAATAAAGATTAAAGAGTTTTTCACACACTCCATATTTGTGATTCCATTAGTGAAGATATTATTTATTATACAATACTTCCATACCTTGAAGGTGGATAGGTTACATTATGTTTGTTTTTTGGTAATATATAATTTGTAACTATTTTGGTGATTTGTGTTTAGCTTTGGAAAATGTGCATCTCTGATGTCTTTGTATTTTGCTGAGTACAAGAGAAAATGTATTTGTTTCCGTTTCTCTCTTATCGTGCTAAATGGAAAGAGTATGGCTTCTTGGTGTTTGCAGTTATATTTCTGTCTGCATATTTCTTTTTCTTATTTGTAGTCCCTTGTTCTGTATTGGGTGAGGGACTGTCTGTGTTTAGCATGTGACTGCAATGCGGTATTCTGCAGGCCCAATATTCAAAGTGTTTAACATGGTTAGCAGAGCTGTTAACTGCGTTAATTGAGGTGAACTGGATATCCATGGCTGCCAGCTCTACATACCCTAATGCTAAGTGGTTAGCATCAGGGTATGTTGGGGAGATTTTAGGGCAGGGGTGGCAGCAGTGATATTGAGCTGTTGCCTGGTTAGTGATACGCGGTGAAGGTGAGGCACAGGAAACCCTGGTCTATCTTTCATCGTGTATTGTTAACCAGGCAATGACTCAATATCAATACTACCCAGTTAGCGAGTGCCAAAGGCGGCAAAACCGGATATTCATTGCTGGAGTGGATATGACCCCAGCATTGAATATCCTGGTTTAACTTTCAGTGTTAGCAGCACTAGCTGCCGGTGCGAAATATCAGGCCCTTTCTGTATAATGGTCTGTAGTAGCCCTGCTTGTTCTCCAAGTAGGAGGTGTTTGCTTTTGTAGGATCCAGTATAATATCTGTTACACTGCTTTTTCATCGGTAGGGTTGGTCGTACTCGGGGTAGTTTCTCCAAATGGGTTAGTTTTGCGTATACTATGGCGGTCGTGAACCTCACTTCTAAGTCAGGATATGTGGAGTATGCTCTTAGTCTCTCAAATTTACTGCTAATGCTTGCCGTAATACTTGGCATCGTACCAAAGAGAGCCTCCTGCTGGAGTTCATAAGATGTAACATGTATAGGTAGTTTGTCATGATATGCTTGGAAATTCTTCTTTATCAAGCCTGTGGCTTCCAATACAGTGGTAAATATTTCTGTATCTTTATGCCACATTTTCTTGGTTTCTGACTGTATTTCTTGGTACTTCAAGATCTTCTGCCTCTCCACGCAATTCACAGAATAATCACTCAGTATCATTGGTCCTAGCTGGGCTATTACGGTATGCAGTATTATGGTTTGGTAGGTTTGCTATAAGCTCTGAATGAGCAGGGTTTTGTAGTACTTCATGCTGTATATAGCACTTGGCACAGGAAGGAAGTCATATAGACATCTGGTAACCTTCCTGTAACCTCACTGCATGTGTAAACGGTGTTCAAAACACTTAAAGTATTGTTGGAACAAAAAAGAAATTTAGGAAGGGCTCCATTAGAATCCTCTGAGGGAGGCTGCACAGCAATCATTGCATAGGACAGCAAAAAAAGGTAACATTGACCTTGGGTGGCCAGCATTTTTTTAAAATGCTGACTGCCATGACTAAACATTGGATGGATGATTTTTACTATTTTATATTTTTATGTTGTTTATATTTTACTTATTTTTATTTGTATCGTTTTTTTATTCTTTATCCTCCCATCACAATTGTTGTGGATGACTTACTCATTCATTCTCAGTTAGCCTTAACTTGGGTTTCCTGGTATGAATGCTCACAATTCTGAATTAGTACGTACCCTTATTTCACTATAAAAACTGTAAAATTCATCTACCAAAACATTTCAGAGGCCCAAGATGATATCCATGAGGAAGAAGCCAGGAGTGCATTCTCTCCTCTTCTCCCTCTCCTATGGCTCCATATCACTTTGTGTTCTTGATGTCGTCTCCCTAATCTTTTCCCCTCATTCTGATAATTCCATGGCCCTACTTATCATTACCCATTCCTTACTGTCCCCACCAGGGCCGGATTTACCTTGAGTGAGGCCCTACGCCAACAAAAATTGTGGGCCCCCAGCAGGGGCGGCCCAAGGGGGGTGTGGGGCCTCATTTGCATAAGGAGCCTCATTTGCATAAATATTTGCATAATGTTACCATATACTAACTTTTAGTAAACGTGCCTCTTAATGAGCGTATGGATAAAGAAAGACTAAAAGATTTCTACATTACTATAATCCAGTGCCAACTGCCAGACACATTAGGAACTTCTACAAACACTGCCCATTTAGAACCCATAGTAAACCCGCCGTATCCTAACAGCACTACCAGGACTCACAAAGCACCATACCTTACCAATCAAAAGGCAACACTGCAAATATTAAACCAATACATTTCAGAGAACAACAATACATGACCTACTGGGGAAAGAGAACAAGTGGCAATGTCAAATAGGAATTATATAAACAGAACACCTCAGCTCAGTTACACATGCAGAACATAGACCATCAAACAAGTAATCACAATTTAGAAACAGGAAGACAATAATTAAACTGGGAATCCCAAAAGCCAAACTTGGAAAGTACAACACTGTAGAAATAAAACTATACATTAATTTGCTCTTATACTAAACAAAGTGCAGACGTTAATGATGCACATTTACCAGAGCTGACATATTCCAATTAATAAATTCAAAATAAAGAGATATTTTTCTACCTTTTGTGCATTTTTTTCAGCTGCAATTGCTCCAGCCACTTTCTTCTGGTTTCTTCTTCGTGTCTTCTGCTAACTCTCCATCGTCTGCTGTCCATTTGTCCTTTCTTCTCTCTTCTAGATTTTTTTCCATTCTCTCTCTACATCTGCTTTAACATACTAATCTTTATCCTTTTGCTCTTTCCTCATTCTTATTTCATCCACACAAATTTTACCCCTCCATCCTCAATCCCCACTTACTCTCCCAATACCCGGCCAATTGTAGATTTTTCATCCCTCCCACACAAAATATTTTTCCCTCTCCATTTTACTCTCCCAGCCCCATCCCATTCTAATCCTCCCCCAACATCAGCTCCCTTCTAGTTCCAGCCTCACCCAGCATCCATTCCCTTCTAGTCCCTGCATCAGCCCATTTCCAGTCCTAGCCACCCATCAGCCCATTTCCAGTCCTAGCAACCCCCCAACCCAATACCAGTCCTAACCCCCCATCAGCCCACTTCCAGTCCTAACCCCATCAACCCATTTCCAGTCAGCCCCCCATAGCCCATTGCCAGTCCTAACCCCCCATCAGCCCACAGCCCATTACCAGTCCTAACCCCATCAGCCCACCTCCAGTTCTAACCCCCTCAGCCCATTTCCAGTCCTAGCCCCCCAGAGCCCAGTACCAGACAGTCCCCACCAGCCCACAGCCCCTTACCACTCCTAACCCCCCCCCAGCCCATTACCATTCTGAACCCCCCCCAACGCCCATTACCAGTTCTAAACCCCTCCAACAGCCCATTACCAGTCCTAACCCCATCAGCCCACCTCCAGTCTTAACCCCCCAGCCCCTTTCCAGTCCTAGGCCCCCCATAGCCCATTGCCATACAGCCCCCATCAGCCCACAGCCCATTACCAGTCTTAAGCCCCCCCCCAAAGCCCATTGCCAGTTCTAAGCCCCCCCAACAGTCCACAGTCCATTACCAGTCCTAACCCCCTCAACCCACCTCTAACCTTAACCCCCCCAGCCCCAGCCCCTCCAATAGCCCATTACCAGTCCTACCCCCCCACCCCCGTCGGCCTAAAGTAAAATTTAATTAAAAAAAAAAAACTGCTGGCTGCCGCCGCGGGGCCCCCTCTGCTGCCGCGGCAGCACCGACTGACCCGCGGGGGCCCCCTCTACAAGCTGAATCCGTCGGTTCGTTCCTTCCTTCCTCCCTCCCTCCGTGCACGCTGTGAGAGGCGCGAAGGGAGAGTGTCTCCCTCGCGTCTCTGTTAAGCCCTTTATATGCACATTGTGGCGTGCACAATCTGTCTCCAATAAACTTGCCTTCATTCATGAGCTCTTTATCTCTAATACTCTGCATCTCCTGGCTCTTACTGAAACTTGGCTTCTCCCTGAAGATTCTACTTTAGTCGCTGCCCTCTGTCATGGAGGCTACCTATGTTCCCATACACCTCAGCACATTGGCTGTGGTAGCGATTTTGGGTTCCTAATCTCTCATTCCTGCCAATTTCAGGCCCTCCTTGTGCCTCCATCTAATTCCTTTGCTTCCTTTCAAATCCATGCCATCTGCCTATCTTCTCCACTACCTCTTCGGATAGCTGTCATTTATCGATGACCCCCTTCCCCCCCCCCCACAAGTCTACCTCTGCCTTTCTCACCGACTTTGACTCCTGGCTCTCCATTTCTGGATGCACCTTTTCTTCCCTATTCTTGGGGATTTTAACTTTCACATTGATGACTCTTCTGACCCTTTGGCCTTAAAGTTCCTTTCCCTAACCACCTCATTCAACCTCCAATTGTGCTCTACCACTTCTAATCATAAGCATGGCCACTGCCTTGACCTTTGGCTTAAATCATGTAGCCTTGCTGACTACCTGGTGCAGACAGAGCAGGACAACCACATGCCACTGGATAGATGAGAGCTTTATTGGTGTCCACTCCAACCTGTTTTTTGGCCAATGGGCTGACCATAAATAACTGAATAAATGAATAAATTAAAAAACATAGTGATCAATTTAAAAGATTAGTAAAAAGTCATATTAAAAAGTGATGAGATTTCTGGCAGGAAAATTATGCCAGAAATCTTGATACATAATAAAACTCACCAAATAGAGAAAGACACTCAAGGTGTGCTCTCTAATACTAAAAGCAAAGGCTGAGTAACTAGAGGAGGGAGAACCACAAAGTCTCAGTAAAAAAACATGGTACCATCACAATGTAGGGAGGGAAGCACTGTTAGGGGAACAGAACAGTAAATACCAAGGGTATAAGGGATTAAGAAAACTCAGGAATCCAGAACATTTACAAACCATCCCAAACTGTATCGTTGAGAAAAGGATAAGTAAATACACTAGATGACCTCACAGTGTACTCAACAAAGAGCCGTCTTGGGAGTTTATAATGTATCTATCCAATTCTAAAAGATGAATTAGTGAAACAATAAAAGACATTTAGTCAGCACTTAATTAAAAGCTATTGGAGCCAAATCAATTCATCGTTCTTGTTATCTTAAAAAACAGACGTTTGTACTGGTTCTCATCTTGTATTGTTGCTGCAGCGCCTTAGCTAACTGTTTTCATGCAACAGTTGTCATGCAGTACACTGTGAGGTCATCTATTGTATTTACTTACCCTTTTCTCAACGATACAGTTTGGGATGGTTTGTAAATATTCTGGATTCCTGAGTTTTCTTTATCCCTTACACCCTTGGTATTTACTGTTCTGTTTCCCTAACAGTGCTTCCTTCCCTACAGTGTGATAGTAGGATACTTTTTTATTGAGATATTGTGGTTCTCTATCCTCTAGTTACTCAGCATTTGCTCTTAGTATCAGAGAGTGCACCTTGAGTGATTTTTTTTAATTGGTGAGTTTTATTATGTATCAAGTTTTTTTCTGGTATAATTTTCCTGGCAGAAGTCTCATCACTTTTTAATATGACCATTCACTCACCTTTAAAATCAATCATTATGTTTTTAATTTATTAATTTATTCAGTTATTTATTTATTTAATGATAGCCATATGAATGTTATAAAGACTATATGATGGTTATCTCTCTAATTTATTGTATTAGAATGCGTTTGATGCTCCCCTTTTTTATTGTTTTTTTTATTATGTTTGTTTTTTGTTTTTAACTAATTAGTATTCATTATACAATGAGAATCTGTTTCTTTGTATATTTATATTCTTAGTAATTTTTGACGTCA
This sequence comes from Ichthyophis bannanicus, assembly GCA_033557465.1. NCBI lineage: Eukaryota > Metazoa > Chordata > Amphibia > Gymnophiona > Ichthyophiidae > Ichthyophis > Ichthyophis bannanicus. The sequence goes on from CM066032.1 coordinate 856,789,992, forward strand.
TTGTCCCCTGAAGAAGGCCATTGGCCGAAACACGTGTTGGGCTGACCCATAGATAAAGCTCTCGTCTATCCAGTGGCAGGTGGTTGTCCTGCTCTTTCTGTACCTGGTTCTACTGCATATGGGGTGTTTTTCCCTGTTTCCCTTGGTGACTACCTACATTTCAAATTCATGCTAACCCCTTTCTAGCCAGCCATAGCACTCGCCAGATAACAGTACGATGTCCATCTGACTAACTCTTTGACCCTTGCTGTCTCTTTGCTATGCTCAATTCTCTCCTCAAGGTCCCTCTTCCCCTAATCCCTCCTTCAATGTCTTCCCAGACCTTGGCTGACTATTTCCATGGCAAAGTCCAGAAGATTAGCCTTGAATTCTCTGCAGGATGATCTCCACCTCATCTTTCCCCTCTTCAATCCCAAATCTGTCCCTTAACTTCGGTCACCCTTTCTTCCTTTTCTGAAATCACTAAGGAGGAAACTGCAAATCTCTCCTCCTCCAAACTGACTACCTGCTCCTCTGTTCCCATTCCCACCTATCTATCCCTTCTGCCATCATCCCTTCCATTGGTCATTTCCTTAACCTATCACTTTCCAATGCACTGTTCCTGTGGCCTTCAAACATGCTGTGGTTACACCTCTCCGCAAAAAGCCTTCACTAGATCCTACCTGTTCTTCCAGTTGTTGGACTATTTATCTCCTCCCCTTTGCTTCAAAACTACTTGAATGAGCAGTTCACCATCACTGTCTTGACTTTTTCCTCTGAAGCCCTTCTGGATCTACAGCAATCTGGTTTTCGTTCTCTACATTCCACAGAAACGGCTCTTGTCAAAGTCCCCAGAGACTCGTTCCTCACCATATCCAAAGGCCTCTACTTGATTCTCATCCTTCTTGATCTTTCTGCTGCCTTTGACACTGTTGATCACTGTCCTGGTTTCCTTCTTATCTCTTCCATCACACTGTTACAGTTGTGGTCAACATTATTGGCACCCTTGCATTTTAGATAAGTTGTATACAACATCTTGAGAAATAATTGGAAATATTCCAACTGTATGCCATCATAATATTTATGACAATCCACCAACCCCCAGTGAAAACAATATAGAATCAAATTAACCAAAATTTCACTGCAATAGTACCATTCAAATACTTTTTCTTTTTGTCGGAGCTAAGCCGTGGGAGGGATATGATGTTTAACTTATCCCCCAACCAGACTGCTAGCTACTTTTTATCTTTTTGGTCCTGTAATGTGTAGACCTTGCTTTATAGGTAAAAATACTTCTTATTACTTAACTGAAATGTCGTAATAGTTCCAAACAGATCCGTTGCTCAAAAAATTCCCAAGAGCATGACGCACGCGTTTCGAGCCATCAGGCTCTGTATCAAATGCTGGCAATCAATTCTTATTCAGGCAACGAAGTATCCAGAGACGCCGTCAGTGCGGCCAAGGTACAGAATTTGTTCAATGAATGCGGAAGAGTATGTTTCACGTATTTAAACAGGAGCCGTCCAATGAGAACAGGGGAACACCCCACTGATTAGGGGAATCCCTGCTTTGATTGGGCTAGTGTGGAAAACGTAAAAATAACGTCAATGAATGCCTTGCCATTCAATCACTCGACTATGTTCAAAGGTATACAACATAAAAAAAGATGTCTGTGCAACTTAGACATAGAGCCCAATTCTGGTATGGGCACGTCTAGGCAGTCCAGACGGCCCCAAGCAAGACGGGCCCATTTGGACACGATTCTGGACCGCAGGAACAAAATGTTCCTGTGATAGCCAGAATCGGGCCCAAGGACGGCCCTGTATGCCCCTGCCACCTGCGGGGATGTCCTCCCCTGCAGGTGCCTCTGACTCTGGTGTCCTCGGTTCCCCTTCTCCCCGCCGCCTGACCAATGCTGGATTGGGCGGTGCGGACACTCCCACACCTGGCCCCAGCCCCAGGAAGGGATTCCCAGGCCTGATCTCTGGGTTTTCACTGCTTATTCCACTTTTGAGGTGGAATAAGCAGCGCGTCCCCACAGACCCGGCAGGACGTACAGGGCCGTGACCTGAATCGGTCCTGTACGTCCTACCAGGCTGGCACGCCCCCGCTCTTCTCCAATCCTGCCACTCCCACCCCCACTGGCTCTCTCCATCCTGAATCGGGCCTTTAGTAATTTCTGAGAAAAAGCCAAAATATGACCTGGACAGGATTAATGACACCGTTCACTAATATTTGGTTGCACAACCGTTGGCACTGATGACAGCCTCCAAACCTTTCTTGTAGCCATCGATAAGTTTCTTACCTCTGACTGCAGCTAGTTTCTCCCACTCTTCAACTGTGATTTGTTCCAGCTCATGAATGTTTCCAGCTTTCCTTTTAGCAGTGGCAGATTTCAGCTGTTTTCCAGAGGTTCTTGATTGGATTGAGATCAGTACTCATTGCTGGACAGTTTAAAACAGTCCATTTTTTTCCTTTTTAACCAACTATTCTTTTATACTTTAGGATGTATGTTTTGGGTCATTGTCTTGCTGGAGAACCTATGACCTCTGACCCAGATCTAGCTTTCTTACGCTAGGTAGCATATTTTGCTGCAAAATACCTTGGTAGTCCTCTGACTTCATGGTTCCTTTAATACGTTCCAGGTCTCCAGTTCCTGAGGCAGCAAAACAGCCCCACAACATTATGGAACCTCCACCATATTTAACTGTAGGAAGGGTGGTTTTTTTCCTTACAAACTTCATTTCTTTACCTGTAAATGTATCATCGGTCTGCATTGCCAAAGAGCTCAAGTTTGGTTTCATCTGTTCATAGGACATTTTCCCAGAAGGATTGTGGTTTCTCAAGATGAGTTTGGGTAAAGATCAGACGTGTCATTTTATGTCTGTCTTTGAGCAGTGGGGGCATCTTTGGCCTTTGCACATGAAGTACTTCTTTGTTTAGTGCATGGCGTTTGCTGCAGGTTGAAACAACCACTTCAGATTGTTCCAGGTCAGCCTTAAGCTCTCTGGATGTTGTATGTGGTGTTTTCACTAACCTTTGAAGACTTCTTAGATTAATTTTCCTTTTCCCACCACGTCCTGGGAGGTTCTTGATAGTTCAATGAGCAGAAAACTTATTAATAACATTGCAAATTATAGACACAGGAATCCCAAGATCTTTGGAAATGGCCTTGTCCCCCATTGAAGTTTGATGTTTGATATTGGCTTTTCTGATGGTGTCAGGCAGCTCTCTTGTCTTAGCCATTGTGAAAATCGAACAGAGAGTGAATATGGCCATTTTAAACATTAGAGCCATCATTCATTGGTTGATTCAAGTCATGCAAGTACTGACAATCACATGTGTGTCTAATTTTACTGCAAGGGGATCGTGGTTCTTCTGTTCAAACTGATTTGAATTGTTTGTAAGGGTGCCAATAATCATGACCAGGGAGTGTCCCAATTTTCATACTATTTCCTTGTATTTCCTTTAATTGGTGTTCTTTTATTTGATTCTTTTATGTGTCAAATATGTGTGCATATATAATCCAAAGTTATTTCACTGGCCACTATTTTTTCAGGAGATATTGGGCATTAAGGGTTGAACTGCAAGGGTGCCAGTAATGTTGGCCACAACTGTAGTGTATGTTCTGGTGAATCCTTCACTATTGCCATCCCGTTTTCAGTTGGTGTACCTCAGGGCTCTTTTTTGGGACCTCTCTCTTTCTCTCTCTATACTCAATCCCTTGGTGCATTTATTTCCTCCCATGGTTTTCAGTACCATTTTTATACTGATGACTTTCAGATCTATCTTTCTGTGCCTGAAATCTCTCCAGGAATTCAGGCCTGCTTATCTGACATTGCTGCCTAGATGTCTCACCGCTGTCTGAAACTGAACATGGCCAAAACTGAGCTCCTTATCTATCCCCCTTAACCCACCTCCCCCTTCCTCCCTTCTCTGTTTCTGTGGATAATACTACACTTTTCCCTGTTTCCTCAGTTCGCAACCTAGGGATCATCTTTGACTCTATTCTCTCTCTTTCTTTGCACACATCCAACAATAACTAAAACCTGTCACTTCTTTCTCTACAACATTGGCAAAATTCATCACTTCCTTTCTACACACACTACCAAGACCATCATCCATTCACTAGTCACCTCTCGTCTTGACTATTCTAATCTGCTCCTCACTGGTCTCCCTTTGAATCATCTTTCTCCCCTTCAAACTGTTCAAAACACAGCTGCACGGCTTATCTTCTGTCAGCGTCACTATACTCATGTAACTCATTGAGTGGAGGAGTAGCCTAGTGGTTGGGGCAAGGTACTTCAGGCCCAAAGGTCGGGGGTTCAAATCCCACTAGAGGACTGCAACCTTGGGCCAGAAGGACTGGGGTTCCTAGTCCCACAGGTGCTCTTTGTGGTCTTGGGCAAGCCACTTAACCCTCCATAGCCCATGTTCCCTGTAAAATAGTTATCTCCAAGTTATAATGCCCTGTTCAATTTAATTTCAGTTTGTTCAGTGTAAACCACACTGATGCAGAATAGCACAGTATATAAGAGATTATAAATAAACCCCTCTTCTCAAGTCACTTCAATGGCTCCCTATCCAGTTCAAACTTACCTACAAGTGCATTCATTTTGTGGCTCTTCACTACCTTTCCTCTCTTATCTCACTCTACGCTCCTCCTCGGAAACTCTGCTCCTCTGGCAGGTCCCTTTTATTTGTGCCCTTCTCTGCCACTGCCAACTCCAGACTTCATTCATTCCACCTTGGTATCCCATATGCCTGGGACAGACTACCTGAGTTGGTGAGTCAGACTCCTTCTCTGGCCCTATTCAAGCCCAGGCTGAAGACCCATCTCTTTGAGGCTGCTTTTGGATCCTGATGCTCCGCATTCTCCTGTCCACTACTTATGTGCATCTTGCTATACTCTAGTACAGTGATTCTCAACCCAGTTCTCTGGGACCCCCAGGTTAGTCAGGTTTTCAGGATATCCACAATGAATATGCATGAGATAGATCTGCATGCACTGCTTCCATTGTGGATACTCTGAAAACTCAACTGGACTAGGGGTCCCAGAGGACTGGGTTGAGAACCACTGCTCTAATATTTTCATTTTGATTAGATTGTAAGCTCTGATGAGCAAGTGTTGTGTCTTACATCTATATGTACAGCGCTGCATACACCTTGTAGCACTATACAGTGCAAATGATTAGTAGTAGTATTGTAGAGTGGCAGATTTTTGAGTCTGGGTTATCGTGCAGCATGAAAGGAGGAACAAAGATGCGATTTACCTTCTGAGAATCATTCAAAAGTGTACCAAAGGCCCGACGGACTGATTTGCTGCTCCTTTGACATCTTTTCCTGGGATCAGTTTGCAAGAGGGTGGCAGCAGTGTGGAGGAGAGATGCACTCCCTCCTTTAACAAAGTCTGGAACTGTCCCCCAAAGAGAAGAAGCCCCCTCCCCAATCTATCCATGGCTTACCATGCTGAAGTGCCAAGTCCAGAAAGTCCAGAGCAGAGAGTGTTGGTGACACGGAGCCAGACGCTGAATCTTACTCAACTAGTTTAGCAGCATTGCACTCTTCAGGGTTTGGTGTTTCAGGAAACTCTGCCAGGGAGCAGAGTCTGAGTCGGCAGCGTCATGAACAGGTCAGTGTGCTGGAAGCCACTAATAGATTTTAACGGAAGGCACAGGAGCAGAACTGGATCTTTCAGCCAGAAAAAGTGGCTACCTCCTCGCTGGAAGAGATATGGAAGCTAGTGATACATCTGGGACAGTCCCTTTCAACCCAATTGGCAGTTATGAATAATAAGTATATGACACTAGAGATTAATGTGGAGCTGTACAAGAGCCAGCATATAGCTTTTTCTGGCAAGGTTACTGGTTTGGAGGATAAGATCAAGTAGATGAAAGGCTCTCAGGGGCTGTTTATTCGAGATGGGAAAACTAGAGAACTTAGAATATGTTATAAGATGCAATGTCTGATGCATTAAATTTCCTGAGACTGAAGGAATATCTCCCATGGAGATGTATAAGAAAAGTGTCACTCAGGTGTTTAAAATCTCTGTAGGATCAGTTCTACTCATCACTAAGGCATATTACTTGTCATCTTAAAAGAGGAATGAAATAGAGGGTCAAGATGAAAAGCCCCTTTGTCTCAGGATCCTTTGGACCGCTTTTCTAGAAACAGGGCCAGTGCTAAGGTTACTGGCACCCCCATGCAACCTGTAAATTGGCGCCCCCCCTCCCTCATTATTAATGTTGGCTACACTCCTCCCTCCTTTTTCCCAAAACTTCTTTGTGAACTTTTTTCACATAATACTAGTATTTCTCCTTTAAATCCAATGTTGTAAGAAAATTGCTGTGAAGGGGAAAATGCATAGCCAGAATAAAAATAACTATTGAGCAGTAAATACTTAGCATCATTATGAACAGGTTGTGATAGTCCAAGTGCATGCTAAATTTTAGATATGAATCAAAATAAAAATACTCAGTTGGACGGACAGCTCAGATATTTTACTCATTGAAAAATATGTAGGAGAAAGAATTTGTACAGAAGCAAGGAATCAAAAACATAACCATGTAGTCAATGTACATCTAGAACTATAAGCAAAATTGGTGAGAGAAAAGCAAGAATAACATGAACACTTTACAGACAGACCAAGGAGTATGTTTCATGCTTTTACCCATTACTCTTAGGTTTTCAGGATTTCTTTCCCAAAATTATACTTTACTCCAGAGTGAGATGTGAGAGAGAACTCACATGCAGGCATCTGTATTGTCAGCCGAAACTAATATAATAGATACACGCAAGTAGTGTGAGTGCAACTAATACCACCTCAGTGGGTGGCCTTAGTTGCAGCAGCAGCTGTTTTGCCACATTGAAATGCGGTAACTGCAGGGGGATGTAACTGCCTCCCTACAGTTAGCCTATGACCCATGTTGGTAATGTGATCCACACATATGTTACTAGTGCAGAGCTTAGGAAACATGCTGCTAAATATACCAAACAAGAGGGGCTCAACAGCACCTATGCAGCACCTCCCAATTCCACTAAAACAAGAGTTGGTGCCCCAACACGGCATTTTCCATCTTCACAAAACAAGAGAGACTCAGTAGCCCCTACACAGCACTTCCCACCCTCAGAAAAACAAGAGGGACTTTGTGACCCCAACACAACACCTTCCACTCCAACATAAAAACCAAGAAGGGCTTGGCAACAACATCATAACGCCTGAAACTGAGCACTGGAGCAGCATGGTCATACTCCTTGGGCAAGCTCCTTCGGGTGACTCCAAGGGCGACACCAGTAGTAGTGTCTTTTCTGATGGTGATGCTTTCCTTACTTCATCTGTGTCTCGAGGTAAATTCTCTGTTTACTGGATGCTCTTTCTATGCATTTGCCTATTTAATATGTCCCTCATTCCTTTCCACTATGGCTTGGCATTCTTTCCACCGAGACGTCTTTGTTCTGTCCTCTAGAATCCCCCGGCAGCCTTCCAACCTTATCGTCTTCCCGATTATTCGCCAGTCTGCTGCTGTGCATTCCTCCATTGTCCCTCTCCGTGCTGCCCTCTTAAATTGTCGCTTCTTGTGGGCTAACTTTACCTGTCCACGATTTCATGGAATCTCACTCCACAGATCTTCCATTTCTAACTCAGACCTGGTTAAGGGAGGGGGAGAACCCACTCCTTCACCAGTGCCTCCCCCCGCGCTTTCAATCTCTGCAGATTCTTCTATGGCTTTAACTTATCCTGAATCTCTTCTGTTTTGTCTGGATGGATCCCCTCCTATTTTTTTTCTTTTGACTTATGTGCCTCCATTGTTTCACCTACATTTGTGGGATTCTCTGTTTCACACTTTTAGGAAGCCTCTTTTCTCTCTCCTCACTTGATAATATTGGGTGATTTCAATATTTACTACGATTCGCCTAGGTCCCATGATTCCTCTCTTTTCCAACTTTTCACTGACCTCTCCTTCTCTCAGCATGTACCATTCCCTACTCATTCAGCGGTTCACACTTGACCTTATTTTGTCCCCTCCAGGGTTGTCTGATGTCCTTTTCTCCCTCTCCTCACTAGCTTCCCTGGTCAGATCAGTTGGTGATATTTTTCTCAGTTCCTTATTTCCCTACAATTATTCTTCTGGTCATGGTCTGCCTCCAACTATGCCCCATACCAAATTCTCTCATAACATCTCCTCTACCATGGAATGCTTTCCCTCCACTACTAATGTTTTCCCCTCTAATTTCTCTTCCCTCCCAGTGGATACTTAGGCTCAGCTTTGGTATTCCACATTATCAGATACTCTTGATCGCATTGCCCCATTGCATCCTTGTCGTCATTTTTCTCATCCCAAACATACCTGGTATCGTCATGACCTCTCACTTCACCGTCGTCAACTTCATCATGCTGAGCATCTATGAAGGAAGGACCTGTCTCCTTCCTCTCTTCTCTGATTCCAGTACTCCCATGAACAGTACTGCATTCAGGCTCACACATCGAAGAGGGCATGCTACACTCATCTGATTGCTTCGGCCCAAAATTCCACCCAATTGTACTCTGTCATAAACACACTCTCAAGACTCTCCACCCTACCTACATCAATCGCTCAATGTCCCCTGCCCTCACCATCTGTTCTTCCTGATTACTTTGATGATAAAATTCAGTCCCTTAGGTCCGGATTTGCTGACTGCCCACCTCCACTTTCTCCTTCACAATAATCCGATGAACCCGCTGTCCCTTCGGGGTCACCTGGTGGTCCTGCTCTTCTCTGTTCCACTCCTGGGAATCATTTTCACCTGTTTCTGCTCCTGAATTGCTTAAAGTGGTACTCTTCCCGTAAGACCACCTCTGTCTCTGATCCGTTTCCCTCCATATGGTTTTCCACTCTATCGCTTGCTCTTCTCCCACTTATCCTTCTTTGATAAACAATAGTTTGTTCTCCAGTATATTTCCCTGCTCCTTCAAAGCCACTAGAAAAACGTGTGTTTTCACAGCTCTCTTCACACATGGCTTCTGTTCGTGCTTTCCACCCACATCAGTCTGGTTTCTGTTCAGGTCACAGTGATGAAACTATCCTGCTTACCTCACCAGTAAACTCTATCAGTGTCATGATCGGGGTGATATCTCAGTAGTGGTTTCTCTGGATCTCTCTGATGGTTTTGATTTTGTGGATCACTCTACTCTCTTCTCTCATCTTTAATGAGTTTGTTTTGCACAGTACAGTTCTAAAATGGTTTTACTCTTTTCTTTCACAGCTTTCTTTTTCTGTTATGCCTGGTGATTCTTCCTCCCCCTCTTTCTCTCTTCTCTGTGGTATCCCTCAGGGCTCCATGTTGGCTCCCCTTCTTTTCAGTGTTGTCCTGTTTCCTTTGATTCTCATTATTCAACAAGAATTAATTTCACCAAAATCCGTTGAAATTATCAAAATACCATAATCCACCAAATTTCAACAAATGTGTAAGACCCCAGAACAAACTATACTAATTATTTTGTTGGAGTTAGTCGTCAAGGTGAGTGGACAAATGACCACACACCACCGCAATGTCTCCGTTTTAATAAATGTAAAAATAAAGCTTTTGCGCTTTTAGTACTTAGCTCAATTGATGAACTGTTTAGAGATAAATGCCAGAATGTTTCAAGCAGCGACGTGCAACACGTTTCGGGTCGTCTCCAAAGTTTCAATGATTCAATCAACCCTGCTTCAGGCGTGTAGAAAGGCTGGCAAAACCTTATAGCAAATCACAGAGCTTTTGCAGAAATGAACCGAAGTAGGGAGCCTTATAGCTTACTGCCTGCTCGGCATCTGACGTCACTTACATCATGTGATCAAAAAGCCACCAATCATGACAAAATTGTAAAACATTGCAATTATGAAGGGGGAACCCACTCCAGGAGAACACCCGATAATAAGCAATGTAATTTCTTGATGTCTCAGAACAAAACTTAGATCAAATAACTAAAGGATAGTGTGCCAGTCAATTTGCATGTTTAAACCATTAGGAGCCACCGTATTCAACCGATGGATCCATTTTTGTTCACGAAGCTGTAAACGCTGTTCGCAATCACCACCTCTAGGATCATGTAAAATGTGATCCAAAACTCGCCAACGTAAAGAGGAAAAAAGATGAGAATGTTCCAAACAATGTTATACCATTGGGGCTGAAACCACTTTCAAATGCAGCCGTGAGGCATGCTCAGACAGCCGCAATTTAATCGGACGCCACTTGCGGCATATTGTTCGTGAAGCAAAAATTCTTGTAAAGTTGAGCAGTTTGTTTATTTGTATAGAGTGATTGAACATCCAGCTAAAGTACAATCTTATATAAAGGACACAGGGGATTTTCTAGCACAATTAATGACCTGTACGGACATCTCTTCTTATAAATATTTGGTGTCCCTGGATGTTCAATCACTCTATACAAATATACATCAGGGTGAAATACTAGCTTATCTTGTAGATTATCCTCTAGAATTACCTGATCGTATTCCTCGTGCTTTTGTGCTGGATTTGTTAGCTTTGGTTCTAAATAATAATTTTTTCTTACATTGCTAGCAATATTATCTGCAAAAATCAGGTATAGCGATGGGTGCAACTGTTGCCCCTTCAATTGCCACCATATATATGGTAGTTTTTGAAACTACTTATGTATATTCAGACCCGGCTTTTCGTTTTGTTCCCTTCTGGAGGCGATTCATAGATGATGTTTTCTTTCTCTGGACTGGCACTAGACATGATTTGGATCTTTTCATTTCTCGACTTAATACTCATAAGAATAATATTAAATTTATAGCACAGATTGATTCTCATCGTTTGGAGTTTTTAGATGTAACAGTATATTTAACTCCTTCTGCTATAGAGACGACTCTGTATCGGAAGCCAGTGCAGCGCAACACCCTGCTAAGATTTGAAAGTTTTCATCCGACATCTCTTAAATGTGGGTTACCTTTTGGTCAATTTCTACGTTTACGTCGAAACTGCTCAACTTTACAAGAATTTTTGCTTCATGCACAAGAATTGCGGTTGCGGCTTACACAACGGGGTTATCCTTCTTCAGTGATTACAAAAGCTTACAAAAGAGCTCGATTCGCCCACAGAGATTGGCTGTTGCTCTCGGCTTCCCCTATATCATCACAGGGGTTTTGCCTTACACGAACAATATGCCGCAAGTGGCGAGGCTATTGAAACAATTTTGGCCAATCTTGGGACTTCATTCCTGTTTTCAGAACAAAACTTTGCAAATAACGTATGCCAGAACAGCAAACCTGCGTGACTTATTGATGAAAACCACTCATAAACTCGATCATCCATGTTGTGATCAAATGGAAGTGGGGCATTTTCCATGTATGCAATGTGGTTATTGTGCTCAAACTGTATCGGGAACAGAATGGTTGGATATTCATACGTCAAAAATCTTTAGGTCATTTGTTCACACGGACTGTACTTCCACGTTTGTGGTCTATTTAATAATTTGTCCATATTCTAAATATTACATAGGGCGAACGAAGCGTCCGATTAAATTGCGGCTGTCTGAGCATGCCTCACGGCTGCTTTTGAAAGTGGTTTCAGCCCCAATGGTACAACATTGTTTGGAACATTCTCATCTTTTTTCCTCTTTACATTGGCGAGTTTTGGATCACATTTTACATAATCCTAGAGGTGGTGATCGCGAACAGCGTTTACAGCTTCGTGAACAAACATGGATCCATCGGTTGAATACGGTGGCTCCTAATGGTTTAAACATGCAAATTGACTGGCACACTATCCTTTAGTTATTTGATCTAAATTTTGTTCTGAGACATCAAGAAATTACATTGCTTATTATCGGGTGTTCTCCTGGAGTGGGTTCCCCCTTCATAATTGCAATGTTTTACAATTTTGTCATGATTGGTGGCTTTTTGATCACATGATGTAAGTGACGTCAGACGCCGAGCAGGCAGTAAGCTATAAGGCTCCCTACTTCGGTTCATTTCTGCAAAAGCTCTGTGATTTGCTATAAGGTTTTGCCAGCCTTTCTACACGCCTGAAGCAGGGTTGATTGAATCAATGAAACTTTGGAGACGACCCGAAACGTGTTGCACGTCGCTGCTTGAAACATTCTGGCATTTATCTCTAAACAGTTCATCAATTGAGCTAAGTACTAAAAGCGCAAAAGCTTTATTTTTACATTTATTAAAACGGAGACGTCGCGGTGGTGTGTGGTCATTTGTCCACTCACTTTGACAACTAACTCCAACAAAAAAATTAATATAGTTTGTTCTGGGGTCTTACACATTTGTTGAAATTTGGTGGATTATGATCTCATTATTCATAAGAACATAAGAACATAAGATATGCCATACTGGGTCAGACCAAGGTCCATCAAGCCCAGCATTCTGTTTCCAACAGTGGCCAATATAGGTCATATGTACCTAGCAGTTTCCCCAAGAGACACAAGTTCCACAATGCTTGTACTGGATCAAGCATTGATATCTTCGGTCACTTCTTAATAATGGTTTATGGACCTTTCCTCCAGGAACTTGTCCAAACCTTTTTTAAACCCAGCTACACTAACAGCCTTTACTACATCCTCCGGTAACAAATTCCAGAGTTTGATTACATGTTGAGCATGGCATCTCCTCCTACTTTTATGCTGATGACATTCTTCTCATTCATCATACCAATCCTATTGTCCCTGATTTGTCTCCACTAAATGCCTGTCTGCCAAGTATTTCTCAATGGTTTTTCGATAATTTTCTTTGATTAAAACCTACCAAATCCACTGCTCTTTGGATCACTTTTAGTAGGCCTCCACCTCTTCTGGCCCTTTCACTTCCTGGTTGTCCTATTCCTCTGGTTGATTCCATGTGCTACCTGTGTGTTATTCTGGATTCTTCACTATCCTTCTGGGCTCATATCACTTCAGTTGTCCATCGTTTTCTTTGCACTTCGTCAAATTCGTGCCGTTCGTCCCTTCCTTTCCTCCTCTTCCTTGGACTACATTGCTTCTCTCCCTTGTCATATCCAGACTAGATTAATGCAATGTCTTTTATCTTGGTCTTTCTCAATCACAAATTCACCACTTACAGCTTATACAAAATACCACAATCCATATTCTGTCACAGCATCCTGGTTCGATCATGTTACCCCCATGTTGATTCATCACCATTGGCTCCCTATCAAATCTCGTCTGCAGTTTAAACCATTGACCTTAGCCCATCGCACACTACATTCCGGTGCTTCCAAATATCTATCTGATTTGCTGTTTCTTCATTCTACTCACCGTTGCCTTTCTGATGTCCATACAAACAGACTATATTTGCCATCTGTGACACAGGCTGACCGTTTCTACCAGCTCCTCTGCCTTCTATTTTCTTACCCCTGCCTCATGGAATATGCTGCCCCAAGCCCTATGACTGGAAAAGTCCTTTCCCAAATTTAAGACTCTGTTAAAAACTCATATATTCAACCTAGCCTATGACATACCAGTTCCTTGACAGTCCCTCCTTGTCTGGATTCCCTTTTTTCTCTAGTTTTATTCCTCCTTCTATCCTAGTAAGTATGATGAGCTTCCTGTCCTGTCCAGACCATTTTAGTTCTTTTTTCAGTTTCTGATTTTATTTCTGTTATGTATTTTAACTTGTACACTACTCTGCTATGTTTTTATCGAAGGCCGGTTAAGCAAATAAAATAAACCATAAACCATAATGTAAATATACATTCTGCAAAAAGCAAAGGAAATGCAAGATGCTTGCACACCAAAGAACTAAAAGGAAAAGTGAGAATCACAGCGCAGCTGGTATAAACTGCGTTATGGTGCGTTATGATTTTCACTTTTTCTTTTTGAATATATATTCGGCATCCACAGAAACCTCTCCAGTCATTTCTTCCCGGTCCATTATTCCCCAGTCTTTTGCTCTCTCTCTCTCCACCCCATCCAGGGTCTCTATCTCTCTGGATCTCTTTCCCTTCATCCAGTACCTCTGCTCTCTCTCCCCCTATCCTTCGATGTCTGACCTCTCCCTTCCTATCCCCCTGAAACCAGCACTACCCCATCTCCATACCATACCATCCCCTCCCTATTACTCCCATGTCCAGAATCTTTCTCTTTCTTGACCTATTTACTCTGAGGCAAATTCAGACATGTGCGTCCCTGGACCATCCGGACATCCAGACAGCTCGGGGATGCACCCGATTCTGCTCCCATGGAGGATAGACGTCCCTGTGGGAGCAGAATCACAACTCAGTGGCTGGACGTCCGGTAGGTGCCCCGATTCCGGCACCCCGGACGTCCAGCCATTTCCCTGGCTAACTCCATGTTCACTGGCTGCCTCCACAACATTCTTTTGCCACAGCCTGATCCCTGATCGGGCCTTCCATGGCTGGCGTTGGATTGCGGGGAATCTCCTGCATCCCCTCACTTCTTCGGTCCAGCCCAGCTCTGCCTCCTCGACATCCGGGGGGACTTATTCCACCTCCAAGGTGGATTAAGTACCCTGTCTAACCTGCTGATCCCAGACATACAGGGCCAGCATCAGAATCAGCCCTGTATGTCCGAGGTTACTTACCCTCCCACCGCCTGCCCTCTCTCCTTTCCCGGCCACCTCCTCCCGCCCATGAACAGAGCTCCCTGCATAAGTTGGCTATACATGCAAGGAGCTCTGTGGCCGCCAGTGCGATCCGGACGTTTAGCAAGTCTAGACATCAGGGCAAGACATTCAGACCCACTAAATGAGGATCGGAATCTACCCCCTATGAACATATTTTCCCCTCTTTCCCCTTATTACCCCGTGTCCAGCATCTTTTGTCTGTCTCCCTCTGGTCTCCCCTTCCCAAGTCCAGCATTTTCCCATAGTCTCCCTATAAACCCATGGCCAACATCATCACTCCATTTCCTCTCCTTGCTTCTCCCTATGTCCCTTTCCATGTCCAGTATCTCCCTTTATCTCCCTAGTGCCCCACCTCAATCTCATCCTTATTGCCTCCCTATTTTCCCCCCTGTATCCATCTTCTCCCTTCCGATTCCCAGTGCCCATCCACATCCACCTCCCAATGCCTCCCCATGTCCACCTCTTGTAAGTACAAGGGGCAGAGTTTTGTATGTACAAGGAGCAGCATGTCCTGTGGGTAGGGGCTATGCAAGCCATGATCCCAGCCCAGAGAGGCAGGGCACAATTTCTGCCTTGCACATCCCCTGCCCCCAGGACATGCTGCTCCTGTGGGCAGGCTCTGCTTCTCTGGGCCATGATCACTGTCTCTCACAGCTTTCTGCATGTGGGAGCAGCATGTCCCATGGGCAGGCTCTGTTTCTCTGGACTGCAATCACAGCTTGCACAGGCTCTGCCTGTGGGACATGCTACTCCTGCAGGCAGAAGGCTATAAGAGGCCGCAATCACTGCTCACAACCTTCTGTCCATGGGAGCTGTGTGTCCGGTGGGTAGGCTCTCCACTAGACTGCCGGCACTCCGCAGGTCATCCTGAATGGGGAGTGGGGATGAGCGACTAGTGATGGCAGCCTCCTGCCCCCTTACCAGGTAGTGTTGGCCCTGTTTGGAGACTTCCGATATGGAGTTGACAGTTCCTGTCAATCTGGTTATTTCTTTTGTCTTAGATCCAGGGACAAGGGACCCAATTTTATTATATAGGCAGGTTTTGCACCATGTCAGTGCATAGTCTGCCCACTGACCCCCTTAACCTGGATTTTCACTTCCACAGTGACGGAAGTGAAAAGCTGAGCCTCGGCGGCTGCCAGCATTTCTGGCCAACTAAGCGGGTACAGCAATTTTCGATGCTACCCGGTTAGCCCCAGTGCCTCAAAGATAGGGAAATCTCGCCTATCTTTGAGGCACTGGGGCTAACCGGGTAGCATCGAAAATTGCTGTACCCGCTTAGCCCTTTCCTCTGCTACAGAACGCCCCCGACACGCCCCGATGCTAACCTGATAGCATCATGGCACGTAAGGAGCTTACCCGCGGACAGACAAAGGCACTAACTGTGTAGTTGCCTTAGTCTAACCTCAGTTAAGGCATTTACACCTGTAACTAGGGCAGCTAACCATGTAAATGCCTTCAAAAATCGGGCCCTAGTTTCTTAAGTTCTGTTTCTATCAACGAGCAGTATTATTCTTGGTTTTGAAAATACCTGTATTTCCTGATATGGCAAAGACCACACAGAAAAAGTATAGGCATGTCCTTCTTATGAGGCCAAGGGTATTTGTTTTCATCTGTATTTGGAAAAACTTAGAGAAGCTAGCAAAGTAGTCAAGAAGGCAAAGATTCAAAAGGAGGAGGAAATAGCCAATGCAATAAAATGGGGGGATAAGACATTTTTCAGATATATTAGTGAGAAGAGGAAGGGCAAAAGTGGTATTGTCAGACTCAAGGGTACAGGGGGGGGAATATGTAGAAGCTGATAAGGATAAAGCGGAATTGCTTAACAAATATTTTTGTTCTGTGTTCACAGATGAAGAACCAGGAGCAGGACCTCAGAAAACACCCACAAATAAGAACAGAAGCGAGGGACATCTTGAACAATTTTCAGAAGACTGTGTTCGTGAGAAACTAGCTCAACTTAAAGTAGACAAAGCGATGGGACCAGATGGGATACACCCTAGAATACTGAGGGAACTTGGGGACGTTCTAGCAACTCCACTGACTGACCTTTTCAATGCCTCGTTGGAGTCGGGAGTGGTGCCAAAGGACTGGAGAGAGGCTCATGTGGTGCCTTTACACAAAAGTGGAAGTAAGGATGTGGTTGAAAACTACAGGCCGGTTAGTTTAACTTCAGTGGTGAGTAAATTAATGGAAACGCTGTTGAAAGAGAAAATAGTGAGGTATCTGGAGTCCAGCGGATTACAGGATCCGAGGCAGCATTGATTCACCAGAGGCAGGTCTTGTCAGACAAATCTGATTGATTTCTTTGACTGGGTGACCAGGGAGTTGGACCGAGGGAGAGCTCTAGATGTGGTGTATTTAGATTTCAGTAAAGCCTTTGACACTGTTCCTCACAGGCGACTTATAAACAAACTGAGCACCCTAGGGATGGACCCTAAAGTTACTGCTTGGGTTAGAAATTGGTTGGGTGGGAGGCGACAAAGAGTACAAGTAAATGGAGCTCACTCTGAGGAGAAGGATGTTACCAGTGGTGTGCCCCAGGGATCTGTCCTTGGTCCGATTCTTTTTAACATCTTTGTTAGTGATATAGCGGAAGGGCTGTCGGGTAAGGTTTGCCTCTTTGCGAATGATACCAAAATCTGCAATAAAGTAGACACCCAGGAAGGTGTAGATAACATGAGGAGGGATCTGGCTAAGCTTGAAGAATGGTCTAGAATTTGGCAACTGGGATTTAATGTTAAAAAATGTAAGGTCATGCATTTGGGCTGCAGCAATCCAAGGGAGCAATACAGTATAGGAAGTGAAGTACTTTTGTCCACTAAAGAAGAGCGGGACCTAGGCGTAGTTGTGTCCGATGATCTTAAAGTAGCTAAACAGGTAGAAAAGGCGACGGCAAAAGCTAGAAGGATGCTTGGGTGCATACGGAGAGGAATGGCTAGCAGAAGAAAGGAGGTGATAATGCCTCTGTATAAGTCTTTGGTGCGACCTCATTTGGAGTATGGTGTGCAATTCTGGAGACCGCACCTTCAAAAGGATGTGAACAGGATGGAGTCGGTGCAGAGGGTTGCTACTAAGATGATTAGTGGTCTTCATTATAAAGCATATGAGGACAGACTTAAGGATCTTAATATGTACACCTTAGAGGAAAGGCGGGATAGAGGTGATATGATTGAGATGTTTAAATACCTCCGTGGCATAAATGTTCAGGGAGAGAGCCTCTTTCAATTGAAAGCAAGTTCTGCGACGAGGGGACATGGGATGAGGGTGAAGGGAGATAGATTCAGGAGTGATATGCGGAAATATTTCTTTACGGAAAGAGTAGTGGATCCGTGGAATAGTCTCCCAGTGGAGGTGGTAGAGATGAGGATGGTAACTGAATTCAAAAAAGCATGGGACCAACACAGAGGATCTCTAAAGGTAAAAAGTGGACTGTTGTAGTTGTTGTTATGGAAGGACAGACTAGATGGGCCTTGTGGTCTTTTTCTGTCATCATGTTTTTATGTTTCTATGTTTCTATGTTTCATATGAATATGGGTTTTTCCTGATCGCTTAGTTTTCTTTTTCATTTTCTCTCCTTAAGACTTTGGGCCCCTTAATATAGCACACTGATTTCACAAAGGGATGTGTTTTTCCTTATTTCCTTTGCTTAAATATTTGAAAGCACAGTGTGAATTTTCTGTTTCAAGGATTTCTTGAGTGAAGTGCAATGATATAACATTTATTTAATAAGACAGAATCATTTCATTGTCTTAGCCTACCACTTATATCTCTTGTAGGGATGCCCGTATTCACTACTCTTGACAACTCCTGCATTCATTAGAAACACTTGTTTCATTTTTGGATTACTTATGTAATAGTTACGTATTTTGTTTTTGTATGTATTAAGGCAGTATGCTACAGGTAGGGCAACAATATGGGCAATTACCTAGCCAGGATTAGGGAACCTGTTACCTGATTCTTTATGCTTAGAGTCTGATTATTCAAAGTTTTGGAAAGGCCTGAAAGCTTATCTGTTTGCTGAAGCCTTTGGGTGATGATTGTTTTGTGAAGATTTTTTGATGGGGCTGCTTTTCTATTTGATGAGGTTTGCTGTTTTTATTATGTTTTCTTTGTGTCACCTTTGTTAGTCAAACAGCATATTTTTTACATAAATATATTTATGCTGTGCCGAGCAAGAGGCTTATATATATATAATATATATATATGCAGCTCTAGGATAGATTGTAAGATGGTTAACTTAAAAAGCAACTGGGTATGTAATAGTTACTTATTTTTCTTTTATTTAACATGTTTTATATGCTGCCTTCTCCTTAAATCAAAGCAGTTTACATTCAAACTTTCAGTTTGCATAGAACATATCAAGTGGGGGGTAATGAGGGCAGGTTAAAATAGAACAAAGTGTTAAAGGGGGTTGTATATGATATTACAGCATGCAGGATAACTATGTACATTTGGAAAAACGCAAGCAGGTATGAACAGGCAATAGGTTGGTTTACCAGAGTCTCACTCCAGTGAGGATAGTCAACCATCCTTTTTATGTTATGTTCCCATAGAAGACTATGAACAAAAAGGTTTTTAAGTTCTTTCTGAAGTCTTTGGTATCGTGTAGTGCTCGGTAGCCTTCCAGGAGGGAGTTCCATAGTGTTGGTGCATTCAGTGAGTTTGTCCTGTTAGCCGTTGACTGAGTTGCTTTTGGGTAATCACTGGGTGTGATCAACATGTTCTTGGTATTTATTCTTCTTGGCTGGTTTTCAGGGTCCCACTTTATGAAGTCTTGAAGTGTCTTAGCTGAACTATCGTGCAAGATTTTGAAAATGTCAAGAGTAAAATTGTACCTGATGCGACTCTTAATTGGGAGCCAGTGCAATTGTTGTAATATGGGCATAATGTGATTGTGTTTCACTATACCTGTGATGACACATGCAGCCATATTCTGGGCCATTTGAAGAGGTTGGATTGTTTGAACTGGTAGACCTTGATATAGTGAGTTGCAATAGTCTAAGATCAGCGTTATGGTAGCCTGAATCACCGTGCAGATGTCAGTATGGCTAAGTAGTGATTTCTGTTTCTTCATGATCATCATTTTATGATATGCAGATTTGGTTGTCTTGTTAATGTGTGACTGTAGATTCAGGCTCTGATCCAGGGTGACTCCAAGGTACTTAATCTCCTTTTTGATGCTTATCCTTGTATTTTTTAGTTGTATTGTGCTTTGAGGGGTGAAGAGCATGTTGCGTGTAATTATGAGAGCTTCTGTTTTTTTGTAATTTATACTGAGGTTGTGGTCGCTGAGCCATGCAATCATGTCTGTGAAGCAGTTGGTTATTGAGCAGCCTTTTCTGACCCTTTTCAAATCCAGGCTGAAAACTCACCTCTTCACTGCCGCTTTTGGATCTTGACTCACCTGATCTCCTTGTGTTTCCTTTGTGTTGTCTGTCTTGACTAGATTGTAAGCCCTGAACAGGGACTGTCTCTTACATGTCTGTGCAGCGCTGCGTATGTCTTGTAGCATTATACAAATGCTCAGTAGTAGTAGTAGTAGAGTAGTTGGGTTTCTCAATGTTAATGGAGGTGTATATCATAATGTCATCGGCATACAGCTTGTAGAGAATGTCATGCTTTTGGATGATATTATAGATAGGCTGGATGTAGAGGTTGAATAGGAGTGATGAGATAGTTGAACCTTGTTGAATACCCTGATGTGCGCTGAAAGGTGTGGGTGTTTTCCCTCCACATTTCACAAAGTCTAGATCATGGGGGAAAATAGAATGCACTCAGTAGTGAATGATTTGGAGTAAGTTATCTTCAAAGAATACTGGTAAAAGAATTTAGAAACCCAATAGAAGATTGTAGTAAAAGTTGAAATAGCCTAGTTGGATTCAAATAAAGAACAGGCAAATATCAATAATTCTTAGTTACCCCTATCAATGGCTACACAGGTTGTAAATATAAATAAAAATATATACTTTAAGCTGTATATAAATGCTAGAACTCTAAAACAATGTATGGCTTTAAATGAAGAGATAGACATGAAGAGTCAATTTTATAAAGTCATTTTTGCATGCATGTGACCACATATACATACAAATGGCCTCTTATAAAGCCCAGACTGGCATAAAAGGACATGAGCATGTGGACCTTACTAGTAGTTGTAGCCAGGAGCACAGCTGAAGTTGAGCATGGTTGCAGTCTACAAGTATGGGTATTGATTCTAAACTACATTAATCTAAACATTTTTACATGCAAACTTTTAAGTGCATTTATTTACACCTGCTATAGATACTTTGGACTCTGTCTTTGGACCTCTCCTTTTCTCTCTCTCCAGTCAGTCCCCTTGGTGCACTTACAGTATTTCCTCTCATGGTTTTCAGTACCATCTTTATGCTGATGACTCTCAGATCTACCTTTCTGTGCCTGAAATCTCTCCAGGAATCCTGCATGGGTGTCTCACCGTTGTCTGAAATTGAACAAGGCCAAAACTGAGATCCTTATCTTTCCCCCTAAACCCACCTACCCCCTTCCTTCCTTCTCTATTTCTGTGGATAACACTGCACTCTTCCCTGTCTCCTCAACTCGCAAATTTGGGGTCATCTTTGACTCTGCTCTCTCTTTCTCTGCAGACATCCAACAGATAGCTAAAAGCTGTTGCTTCTTACTCTATACCACTGGCAAAATTTGTCCCTTCCTTTCTGCACACACTAAAACACATCCATTCTTTAGTCACATTCTGTCTAGACTATTGCAACCTCCTTCTAAAACAGTTAAATAAATAAATAAATAAAACATTCATCTCTCTCCCCTTCAATCTGTTCCAAGCTCAGCTGCATTGCTAATCTGTCAGCCTCGATATGCTTATACTGTGTAACCCCTCTTCTCAAGTCGCTTCATTGGCTCCCTATCCGTTTCTGTATCCAGTTCAAACTTCTCCTACTGACCTATAAGTGCACTCATTCTGCTGCTTCTCACTACTTTTCCTAACTTATCTCACTCTACACCCCTCCTCTGGAACTCCGCTCTTCTAGCAAATCCCTTCTATCTGGGCCCTTCTCTTCTACTGCCAATCCCAGACTTCAATCTTTTCACCTTGCTTGAACAAACTACCTGAGTCTGCACATCAGGCTTCATCTCTGTCTCTTTTCAAATCCAGACTGAAGACTCACCTCGTTGAGGCCACTTTTGGATCCTTATCCACTTAGGGGCTTGTTAACAAAGCCGCGGTAGCGGTTCGCGATCGTTATCGGAGCCGCGGCCCCATTGAAATCATGTAGACATTTGAATAATTTAGAATAATTTTTATCGTGCTTTTGTAATTCCAATTCTCAAAAATCACCAATCGAAATAATATTCTTCACTTAATGGCGGCCACTTAGATGGCATTATGTGCACCTACGCTAAGGGCAGCAAGCACAGTTAACATGGGCTACTAATGCCTGCTGACCACGGTGTGCCAGCAGCACTTGAATGCCATCCCTAACCTGTTCGGTCCCCAGCCCAGTGAGTGTGAATTTTGGAGCAAGGGACTGCACTGCTTTAGTGCGGTGCCCAAACTGCATGCTAAACCCTGAGCTTCTGGGTAGTGCTGTTTAGTAAACATGTCCCTTAATGCACATTGCGGCATCTGTTATCCTTTGTTTTAGCACTATCCTTTGACTGGGAATTATTAGAATATCAATCTTATAAGATTTGTTGTCAGAGAGAGTGATCCTAAAAGTTGCATTTTTAATGCAGCCTCAAATTAACTCATCTGTAGTCCATGAATCATGGATGTGTACCTCTCCATCTGGAGAGTTGTGTCTGGGGAGATGGCCAGCAGGTCTGTTTGTTAAATCTTTGCATGTCTTTTATGAATCCTAGGTTCCTGATGGATTCCTTTGGCATTTGGGTCAAGGTTTCATGAATAGAAAGGTGTAGTTGATATTTAACCTGGTATTACATCATCTTGAATTGTGCATGAATAGGGATTAAAAAAAAGATTGGTTAGTTTTCTGGAATGCAGTCTCTGTATTGTAAGACTTGAATTTCAGGAGGTAAGACTAGCCGTGCTTTGTGTTGTAAAAACATTCCTAATTATGCATGAACTGTATACTCTTAAAATGATATGTCAGGACAAACCATTTGTATTGAAAGGCAATTCATTCACATTGTTCAACAGAATTGTTGTAGACATATGAAATGCTTGTGACGCTACTGAACTTGGAACATCACAAGCTTTTGATTTCAAATCCTTTCTGTAAATGTCATGAGTGCCCCAGGGGTAGCCTGGGTACTGTGTCTTTAAACAGAGAGTTTGTAGTCATACTATCTTACCTGCCCTGCTGATTACCAGGCACAAGTTCATAGGATATCAACACAGTCCTAACATGCTTGGAAAGAATGACTGTAGGGAAGAGCATTTTATATAATTTAGGACAGTTCTCTGGCTAAGCAAGGCAATTTTATTCACCGTTTGGCTTCAACCCTTCCTAAAGTGATCTTAGCGTCATGTATGTGTTGTAAAAAAAGACAACCTGAAAAGTTAGTTGAAAGACAGTCCTGGGAGTGGTCATGGAAGGTATGCTTTTTAAAATGAATGAATATGTAAAGATAACAGCTTTGGAGACAGGGTCTTAAACTGCAGACATCAACAAACATAAATGCTTACTATTGTAAACTTAAAAGTTACAGTTTGCTTCCCTTCACTTTTTTAAAATACATAGCATTGGGTTTTATGCTCAGCTTAATGATACATGGAGAAAGCTGAATAGTGGCGTACCTTAAGGATCTGTGCTGGGCCCACTACTTTTTAACATAAGATCTCCAAATGGGAGATGAAATTTAACGTGAGCAAGTGCAAAGTTATGCACTTAGGGAAGAAGAATTCAAACTATGGTTACATGCTGCAAGGTTCTACATTAGCAATCATCACCTAGGAAAAGGATCTGGGATAATACATTGAAACCCTCTGTTAAGTGTGCAGCGGCGGCCAAGAAATCAGGCAAAAATGCAATGTGTGTCTTTGAGTCAGTCCTGACTCCTGGTGACCCAGAAGCTCCTGGGTTTTCTTGGCAGTGTCACTGGAAGTAGATTGTCATGCCTTTCTTCTGAGGCAATGGAGGGTTAAGTGACTTGCTCAAGGCCACAAGGAGTGCTAGTGGGAATTGAATCCTGATTGCTTGGTTACCAAGCCAGTGTTCTAACCACTAGGCTACTCCTCCACTCCAAGAAGTTAGGTAAAATGCTAGAAATTATAAGGAAAGGAATAGAGAATAAAGCCAAGGAAATAATAATGCCTCTGTATCACTCCATGGTGCGACCACACTTTGAATATTGTGTGCAATTCCGGTCGCTATTTCTTAAAAAGAATATAGAAATAGAAAACGTACAGAGAAGAGTGACCAATTTGATAAAGGGGATGGAAGTATGTCCCTACGAGGAAAGGCTTAAAAGATTAGTTTTGTTTAGCTTGGAGAAGAGTTGGCTGAGGGGAGATATGATAGAGGTGATCAGTGGAGTGGAACAGGTGAACCAAGATCGGTTGTTTACCCCTTCAAAATGTAGAAAGACTAGAGGACACATAATGAAGCTACAATGTAGCACATTTAGGACTAAAAGGAGAAAATGTTTTCACTCAATATGAAATAAAACCCTAGAATTTGTTGCCAGAAGATGTAGTAAAAGCAGTGTAGCTGGGTTTAAAAGAGGTATGAATGAGTTTTTGGAGGGAAAGTCCATTAACCATTATTATAGTGCATTGGGATGAGCATCATAGAATCTGTGCACCTTTATGAGAACCTGTCAGGTAGCTGTGACCTGGATTGGCTACTGCTGGAAATATGATACTGGGCTTGATGGATCTTTTGTTCTGACCAAGTATGGTTCTTATTATACTTTTTGTTAATATTTAATAGAGTTCAATACCTTCCAAAATTGTGTTAAGGAAAAAAATATCGGGATCAATATTCAAAGTCACGAATTCAGATAGCAACAACAGCTGTTCAGATCAGTGCTGGGGTTGAGCAGAGATGGTCCCTGGACCAGAGTTTTCTGGATAATGATGAGAATCAGCCCACTATCCAAATAAACTATTCAGATAACGTATGACAGCAAAAAGGCTGCCCTAACTTTATCCAGGTTGAATATCTCCACTATCTTGATTGTGCCACCAATCTCCAGTTTATCTGAATACTCAGTGCCAGCCACTATCTTGATACAGATCTAAATATCCAGGTTTCTTTTTGGCTGCTGTTGCCTGTGTTTAGAAAAACCACTGATCGCGGTGGCTTAATACTGGCCCGGCCGGAATACAGGAGATGAAAAAAACAATATATGCAGAGAGATTTTATGCTATTAAAAATGCCCTATACTGTATTTAAGAAATAATTTAAAAAAGAATAATTAATAAAATTGGATGTTTCCATAAATGAAGATTTGGATTTCTAGAAACACATGTTGACCTAACATGGCTTTAGTTTAACATTCTATTAAGAATGACATATTCACTCTAATGCAGGGATTCTGCGCTCAGTCCTCAGGACACACCTAGCCAATCAGGTTTTCAGAATAAGCACAATAATATGCATGAGAGAGATTTTCATGCACTGTCTCCATTGTATGCAAATCTCTCTCATGCATATTCATTGTGGTTTTCCTGAAAACCTGACTCGTTAGGTGTATCCCAAAGACTGGGTTGAGAACCCCTGCTCTAATAATTGATAAAGTAATCTGTTTACACCATCCTCTCTTTTTGGTCTCAGGAGAGGGAATATTTTTATAAATTGTGTTTGTTGAATAGTGATTGCCGTAAAAAAGAACCTAAGGAACCCTATACAGGAATTATATTTATTTAGCTGTATTTATATCCTGCTTTTCACTGGGTCAAAGCAGTCAATTGGGAGATACATTTAACACAAGGGGATATGACACACATACACTAATACTTACAGGGAATATGGGCAATGGAGGGTTAAGTGGCTTGCCCAAGACCACAAGGAGTGCCTATAGGACTAGAAATCCCAGTCCCTCTGGCCTGAGATTGCTGTCCCCAGGTGGGACTTGAACCCCTGGCCCTCTGGCTTGAAGTACCTTGTCCTAACCACTAGGCCACTCCTCCTTTTCAGTTCCATTCATTTCCATAGCAATCACCCTTGCAGTTTGTTTTGGATTCCGAAAACTTTGTTTGTCATTGGGTCCATTAAAGTCCATGAGACAAGGCAAGCAATTTAGCATTCTAGTAGTAGGGGTTTCCATCCATTTTTAATGAAACTTGCATAAAAACTGCTGAAAGGTATTGGCCACAGAGACAACCTACTCCGGATATCGGCGTAGTATGAAGACCCCCCAGCACCGAAAAATGAGCCAAGGGCACTAAAAGTGGAATAAAAACTCCATTATTGTGAGAGGGAAAGGCAACACAAATTGGAATTTATTTATTTATTTTATTTATTTAACAATCACTTACATACCGCACCTTCCCAAGGATCAGGTGCGGTTTACAAAGAACAAGTTAAGGGACAGAGCAAAATTTGTTTCTTTACATGGAACATAGTAAACTATGTACAGAGGCAGAACCTTGAAAACAAAACAAGCTTAGTTTCAGTTGAAACTGGGTCTAGGTGCAATAACAAAACAACTTTATAATGTGTTACAACTATATACAACTATATACAAAATATTGTGTTTATACTATGTGAAATGCATAGTTGTAGAGTGATTAAAAGTTGTAGTTAGAGTAAGGATTCACCGGAGAGAGGCACTGAGTATCGGAATAAGGGTATTGATATAATGAATGAAGATCTAAGGCAGAGAGAGGAGGCAATGCAACACCAACATTGGCAGAAAGACACCAAAGCAATAAGGAAGAAAAGTTTGGGCATTGGTGTTTAGAGGGCAGGTCAACCATAAAGATTTAAACCATGGAGGTTCAATTAATAGGTATCCTGAATTACCTGGATGACACAATTTGCTAGCCAAGAAAATGCTGTCCTGCAGTGTCCAGTAATTGAGGGCTAGGTGGCGCAGTGGTGATTTCTGCTGTGTCATGGAGGGAAGAAAATCCCCAAGTCCAGTACTACAGTAGGAGTTAAACAGCACAACAACAGTGGAATAAAGATCCAAGACACCAAGGAAGATGCAAAGCAGGATCTTTGTATAAAGATGCTGATTGCAAAGGATGCCAATTGATGGCCTAGTTCAGTGTTTCTCAAGCTAGTGTGCCCCTAGCCAGTCTGCAGGAGAGATTTACATGCACTGTCTCGATTGCATACAAATCTCTTTCATGCATATTCATTGTGTATATCCTAAAAAACAGACTACACCAGGACCGACTTGAGAAACACGGACATAGTTGGTCAAACAAGATAGGTGGCAGAACCCGGTGACTCCCTTCGGCTTTTTGCTGTCACTGCTTTGCCCTGTTCTTCATAGCACAGTGAAACCCTATGCATCTCTTTGTGCATGTGTAATCAGATGTGTACTTATGGATGGACAAACAGACGGGTGGATGGACATGTGTACCCTTCCAAGATGCAGTTGCTTTAGAGAAACATACCTAAAAGTGTTCAAAAGTACCAAAGGAATATGTGCACAGGTTCTAAAAACTGTTAAGAGATGGAATAAAATGAATAGTAATACCAATAATAGCACATGTGCACAAATCATAAAAACCATAAAATTCCAAAAGAGCAGAGCATAAAGATAAAATTCCTTTAAAGTGGAATCAAAACCTTACAGCTCCAGGACTTCTCTTCTACAGGACTTAATGGTACTTTTGCCATAAGGAGAACCTTCTCCGTGCAACAACTGGCAGAAATGACCAACAAATGTATAAACAGAAGGAATGAACTGTGGTTTAAAAAACATTTATTCTTAATAATACCTAGCAAATATAAGAACTGCCAGCAATGGTTCTGAGCTGGGAAAACTCACCCACACTGCGTCATCCAAATCATATAGTAGCTTTAAAAGGAATGCAAAAAAAAAATCCTAATAGTGAGACGGCACGAGCCATGGGCAAACTAAAATGCTAGTGTTCCTGCCAGATTGGTTTGATTGTGGCCTGGCAATGCTCTAAACTTCAAACGCTTTATTACAAACCACTCAAAAAAAGGACAAACAAAGCAAATCAAATGCCTTTTGAAAAATTTCCCTCTGGCACGTGCTGCCTCACTATTTATTAGCAGCCCTTTGCCTTTCCATTGAAAGCAATCGTATGATGCAGATTACCAGGTCTGGGTATGTTTTCCCAGAACCAAATCGTTACCAGCAATTCTCATCTTTGCCAGGCTTTATTAAGAATAAATATTTTTTAAACACAGCTCGTTGCTGGTGTTTACTGTATGATTAAACTGCAAGACATTCCTTCTATTTATAGCTAGCAATTTCTGCCAGTTGTTACAGGATGAAGACTCTCCTTATGGCCTAAAGAGTATTAATTCTTGCAAAGACTGACCCTGGGGTTGTAAGTCTCCATTTCATTTTCAGAGACAAGTACGCTACTAGCCCTTTTGGCTCTTTTTCTTTTGATTTCCATGGGTTTTATTTTTATGACTCATGCTTGGGTTATTATTTCATCTCCTGACTTTTATAGGATCTGTGCACATATTCGTTTTTTATTTTAGACTCAGTTTTTGATACATACAGTATGGGGGACATATTCAAAAGCATTTACGCAGTCTTCAGTCTGCAAACTGCATGTTCCTCTCCCTGGATATTGAGTGGCACTTACCTGGTTAGTGGCTGACTTCAAATTGTGAGCTAAAACTCTATTCAGTCAAGCTGGATATTCAGTGCGGACATCCGGATATGGCCTGGCACGGAATATCCAGCAATGGCCAGCCAATTTATCAGTGCTGGCCATCTCTGTTGAATATACCCCCTATATTTTAACTATTTATTGTTTTTCATTTTTCGTTTTTTTATTTTTATTGCTCCTCTAATAATGTCGTCATCAGAATTTTGTACTTCAATTTTTTATAGAATTTTGATTTTGTTCATAGTCCTGTCTCAAGCACACCTGGTCCTTTAAACAATCGGATCACATACAGTACCTTTATAGCAGACCATGTTAATCACAAGAACTGGGATATTCATCAGCTGAATGCCCTGTTGCTAGTCAGCTAGAATTAGGGCATTCTGGGGACAAAGCAGAGGTGACATCCAGGATAACCGACCAGGAAACGGTGATATTCAGCTGCTGCCTGGTTATCCCTAATAGGCGGAAATTATACACCTTAAAGTCTAGACTAACTTTTGCTGCAGAAGCTAACTTGGCAGCAGCCAAATATCACTACTGCCCATTAAGCTTCGCTGCTCTACAGCAAACCCAGATATTCAATGCCGGAGGCCAGATATTGCCCCAGTATAGAATATCCAAGTCTTAAGTTCAG
This sequence comes from Ichthyophis bannanicus, assembly GCA_033557465.1. Lineage (NCBI taxonomy): Eukaryota > Metazoa > Chordata > Amphibia > Gymnophiona > Ichthyophiidae > Ichthyophis > Ichthyophis bannanicus. The sequence goes on from CM066032.1 coordinate 856,818,912, forward strand.
CAGCATGGCTAGCCGCTTTACCAGGGCTAGATGCCACCGTTGAATACCACCCCCCCCCCCCCTTGGTTTTCAGTGTACTGTTCAGTTGAGGTCCTTTTTATAATTTTTTTCCACTTTCCCCTTCCTTCTGTCTTTTTTTTTCACTTTTTGCTTTTGATTCAGTTTTAGTTCTTTTTGAGTTTTTAGTTTAGATGGACATCCCTAGAGTCTGTCCTACTCCAACTGTGCTTATGTCGTCAGGCTACCCATGCTCCAGTTTGAGCATTTTCTATTGAATTGTGCTGTATCTGTTTCTAATTGTATGTTGTTGTTGTTTTTTATTTATTTGTATTATACTTCATACCCCCAATGCAAGAATATGGTCAAAACATGTTGGTTTTTTATTTGCACGTTAAAGTATAGAATAATACACACTTCAGAAGAATCTAGGAGTGTACTGCTTCCTTGCCAATAAAAACAATAAACAAAGCGAAAGAACCAGGCTGCTTTGAAATGCTCAAGTTGACTGCAGTCATTTGAAACTTCTTTTGTTTTGAAAGTCCTGGCAAGGTTTTTGTGGTATTCGAAAATGCTCTAATTACTAGCCCCAACTGTAAAAGATTTCAGTATGCTTAAAACATATTGTCAGCTTATTATAATAAACTGCTTTAATAGCAAATCTTGGTTACAACAGACTAAAAATATGTCCGTGGGACGAGAGGCTCATATATTTGTAGATCGAAGCCATGTTTTACTATAACTCATCCTTATAACAATGAACCTTGGCTTTCTATCTCTTCGCTATTCAGAGGGAAACTCTATGAGGTATGTTTACTAAAACCCCGGTAATGTGCGCGGCCCGCTAGTGTGCGGGTGCCATATAAGGAGTGGGCGTTGCGTCCTGGAAAAGAAAAGCCGTGATTGACATATGCGCTAAGGTGCGCGGCGCCCATGTGCGCCCCGCACATTAGCGCATGAGGAAGCTGCGCGGGAGGCATAAGTGGCGCGCTGATGTGCACACAGAAGAGCAGAGCCACAACACAATGGTTAAGACACCTACCAATAATGCAAGGATCAGGGGCTCAGTCCCCCACAGTGCCTAATGAAGATGGCTTACTGAGGTGTTAATTTATGAGGCATGTAAATAATGGGTGGCATAAGGCGGTGTGCTAATGTTTTCGGAGGCATTTTAATACTGGGCGGCATAAGTGGCGCGCTGATGTGCACACAGAACAGCAGAGCCACCACACAATGGTTAAGACACTGATCAATGGTGCAGGGATTAGGGGTTCAATCCCCCACAGTGCTCAATATAGATGGCTGGCTGAGGCATTATTTTAGGAGCTAGTCTAGTATTGTGCGGCATAAGGTGGCGTGCTATTGATTTAGGAGGCTTTTCAATATTGGGCGGCATAAGGCGGCGGGCTAATGTACAAACACAGGAACAGAACCACAGCAGAATGGGTAAGACACTGACCAATGATGCAGGGATCAAAGGTTCAATCCCTTGCTATGCCCAATGAACAAGGCTGACTGAGGCATTACATATTATGGGGAAGAGTGCTTTTGGAGTCGTTTTATGTTTATTTTAATTATCACTACTAGCAAACGCACTCCCAAAACGTGTTTACATAAGGCGCCCTATAAGGCACATTTTAAAGTGCACTGTCAGCCAAGGCACCCTAGAATGTTGCTTATAGGCCAAGAAAGGTCAACGCATCTTTGGTAGTAGACTGGCTAATCTACTGAAGAGGGCTTTAAACTAGATTCGTTGGGGATGGGTGAAGAAAGCCCCCAGGTAAGTGAAAGCCCCCAGGTAGGTGATACATTAAATACCTTTATGGAAATGGGTAACAGGGGTAACACATGGAAAGCAGTGTGTATTAATGCCCGTAGCATGGGAAATAAGATCCCTGAAGTTGAAGCTTTGGTGGGAGTGGCTGACTTAGATTTAGTGGCAGTTACAGAAACATGGTTCACAGAAAACCATGACTGGGATGTAACTATACCTGGCTATACTTTATTCAGAAAGGACAGGGTAGGAAGAAGGGGAGGAGGAGTGGCACTATATGTAAAAACTACTATTAAAGCTTTGGAATTACAGAGCTTAAAAGGGAGAGAGGAGGCATTGTGGGTTAAACTAGAAAGAGGGAAAGAGAAATCTATTTGCATTGGTGTGATATACAGACCTCCCTCACAAGAGGAAGAGGTGGACAGAGAGTTAATTGAAGACATACGCAGCATTGCTAGGAAAGGGGAAGTGCTACTGCTAGGAGATTTCAATATGCCAGATGTTGATTGGCACATTCCTGCTGCAGTATCATCTAGAAGTAAGGAGATCCTGGATTCTCTACAGGGAGAACTATTCAGGCAATTGGTAACAGACCCCACACGTGAAGGGGCCATACTGGACTTGGTGCTTACCAATGGTGAGAGTGTTTCTGATGTTGTAGTGGGAGATCATTTTGCATCCAGTGACCACCAGATGGTGTGGTTCAGTATTAGGACTAGGGCTGTTAGAATCCATTCCAAGGTGAAGATCTTAGACTTTAGGAAGACTAACTTTGCGAAGATGGGCCAATACCTCAGGGAGTCGTTAGTGGGATGGGAACAGCTGGGGGATGTAGAAAAACAATGGGCAAAACTGAAAGGGGGTATTTTAAAGGCAACCAACCTTTTTGTTAAAATGGTAAATAAAGGCAAAAGGAAAAGGAGACCGCTATGGTTTTCGAAGAAAGTAGCTGAAAAAGTGAAGAAAAAGAGGGAGGCCTTCATGAAATACAAGAGATCACAGATAGAGGAAGACAGGCATCTGTATTTGGAAAAACTTAGAGAAGCTAGCAAAGTAGTCAAGAAGGCAAAGATTCAAAAGGAGGAGGAAATAGCCAATGCAATAAAATGGGGGGATAAGACATTTTTCAGATATATTAGTGAGAAGAGGAAGGGCAAAAGTGGTATTGTCAGACTCAAGGGTGCAGGCGGGAATATGTAGAAGCTGATAAGGATAAAGCGGAATTGCTTAACAAATATTTTTGTTCTGTGTTCACATGTGAAGAACCAGGAGCAGGACCTCAGAAAACACCCACAAATAAGAACAGAAGCGAGGGACATCTTGAACAATTTTCAGAAGACTGTGTTCGTGAGAAACTAGCTCAACTTAAAGTAGACAAAGCGATGGGACCGGATGGGATACACCCTAGAATACTGAGGGAACTTGGGGACGTTCTAGCAACTCCACTGACTGACCTTTTCAATGCCTCGTTGGAGTCGGGAGTGGTGCCAAAGGACTGGAGAGATGCTCATGTGGTGCCTTTACACAAAAGCGGAAGTAAGGATGTGGTTGAAAACTACAGGCCGGTTAGTTTAACTTCGGTGGTGAGTAAATTATTGGAAACGCTGCTGAAAGAGAAAATAGTGAGGTTTCTGGAGTCCGGCGGATTACAGGATCCGAGGCAGCATGGATTCACCAGAGGCAGGTCTTGTCAGACAAATCTGATCGATTTCTTTGACTGGGTGACCAGGGAGTTGGACCGAGGGAGAGCTCTAGATGTGGTGTATTTAGATTTCAGTAAAGCCTTTGACACTGTTCCTCACAGGCGACTTATAAACAAACTGAGCACCCTAGGGATGGACCCTAAAGTTACTGCTTGGGTTAGAAATTGGTTGGGTGGGAGGCGACAAAGAGTACAAGTAAATGGAGCTCACTCTGAGGAGAAGGATGTTACCAGTGGTGTGCCCCAGGGATCTGTCCTTGGTCCGATTCTTTTTAACATCTTTGTTAGTGATATAGCGGAAGGGCTGTCGGGTAAGGTTTGCCTCTTTGCAGATGATACCAAAATCTGTAATAGAGTAGACACCCAGGAAGGTGTAGATAACATGAGGAGGGATCTAGCTAAGCTTGAAGAATGGTCTAGAATTTGGCAGCTGGGATTTAATGTTAAAAAATGTAAGGTCATGCATTTGGGCTGCAGCAATCCAAGGGAGCAATACAGTATAGGAGGTGAAGTACTTTTGTCCACTAAAGAAGAGCGGGACCTAGGCGTGGTTGTGTCTGATGATCTTAAAGTAGCTAAACAGGTAGAAAAGGTGACGGCAAAAGCTAGAAGGATGCTTGGGTGCATACGGAGAGGAATGGCTAGCAGAAAAAAGGAGGTGATAATGCCTCTGTATAAGTCTTTGGTGCGACCTCATTTGGAGTATGGTGTGCAATTCTGGAGACCGCACCTTCAAAAGGATGTGAACAGGATGGAGTCGGTGCAGAGGGTTGCTACTAAAATGATTAATTGGCTTCATTATAAAGCATATGAGGACAGACTTAAGGATCTTAATATGTACACCTTAGAGGAAAGGCGGGATAGAGGTGATATGATTGAGATGTTTAAATACCTCCGTGGCATAAATGTTCAGGGAGAGAGCCTCTTTCAATTGAAAGCAAGTTCTGCGACGAGGGGACATGGGATGAGGGTGAAGGGAGATAGATTCAGGAGTGATATGCGGAATATTTCTTTATGGAAAGAGTAGTGGATCCGTGGAATAGTCTCCCAGTGGAGGTGGTAGAGATGAGGACAGTAACTGAATTCAAAAAAGCATGGGACCAACACAGAGGATCTCTAAAGGTAGAAAGTGGACGGTTGTAGTTGTTGTTATGGAAGGACAGACTAGATGGGCCTTGTGGTCTTTTTCTGTCATCATGTTTCTATGTTTCTATGTTATAGAGGGTGCCGTATGTGGTACCGCAAGGTCACAGTACTGTTTTTTATGGCAGCACTGTGCAGTATAAGGAATGAAAGGCATATGTAGGTGTGCTGACAGGCAAGGAGGAGCAGCAGTGGAGCACAATGGTTAAGGCACTGACTGCTGATACAGGGGTCATGAGTTTGCTCCCCAGTGTGCCTAATACATAAGGCTGGCTGTGTCATCAGCCTTGCATTGTACATATTTTTTCCTGCAGCACTTTATTTTTATTTTATTAATTGCTGCCAGCAAACACGCCCTCACGTGCCGTAATTGAAGGTGCCATATAAGGCACCCTATAAGGCACTCCATAGGGCACATGATAAATTGCACTGTCCGCCACAGCACCCTAAAATGTCCCCTATAGGGCACCCTATACGTTGCGTCACAGGATAATGTATAGTGCACCTTATATGGACGGGAACCATAAGGTGCCCAATAGGGCACCCTATAAAGCACCCTCAGAGGCACCTAATGGGTACAGTATGCTGAGGGTGTTTTTGCTGGCATCAAAATATGTACATTAAAAAAAGATAATGCATTGGACAACCCTATCAAATAACCCCACTGTGGGTTTGAACCCATGACCTCTGGCTTCACAGGCAGTGAAGTAACCATTGGGCTACAGCTTTATAGCTGCTAACCTATACCTGGCTGGCTGCAGAGAGCCTGCATGTCACCACACAGACAGTCTGCTGTGGTCACCAGGATAGGGTTAGCCCACCCATACCCATGATGCACTGCACATGCAAATCAGCTGTCCACAGATAAACACAAGATGGGCAATGCACCCCCACAGCACCTCGGCCTGGTAGGGGGAAGTGACCATGTGCACCCACACAGCACCTCGGCCTGGTAGGGGGTACTGACCGTGTGTTGTACTGGCACAGAGCAGCTACACACCGTCACATTGTGCGGGTACTGTGCTCACCCTGAGGGTGCAATGAGGCGCCCAGGACCAGGTCCACAACACCTTCCATAAGTGAAAGAAGCCATGCCAGAGGTCTGAAGCAGTGTTAATGTGTGAGAGAGGTAGTTTCTGCACTAACACTTTGGATCTCTGTCTGTTTTAGTCAGGTGTAGCCCCCATGGACCCCCAGGTGGGCCATGCGCCGCCACCACCACCACCCTTTCTTCCCCCAGGACCGAGGGTGGCAAACAGGGTTTCCTATCAACAGATCCACATTCTACCTCCCTGCAAAGGTGGCAATAGAGGGGTCCATAAACCCCAGTCCTGCTGAGGAACAGACCCCCCACAGGGCAGTCAATGCAGCTCTTATACACATCCAGAACACAATAGCAGACAGACATTAGGCCTGGATATGGTAAACTGCACCCCACCACTGTCTGATATTCCCCTACAGCAGTGGTTCTCAAACTAGTCCTCCTTGAACCCCTAGGCCAGTTGGGTGTTCAGGATAGCCCTAATGAATATGCATGATATGTATATGCATTAGAGATATCCTGCCAACCTGACTGGTTTGTGGCCCTCTAGGGCTGGATTTGGAGACCCCTGTCTTACACCTCTGTCATTTAAGATCATGAGTGGGCAAGGTGCAGATCTCCAAGACATCTAAAAAGTTAGATAGAATTTGTCACATGCCTCTTTGCTTCTCACCACCACCAAAATATTGTCTATTAGACAACTTTTTGGTGGTGGTGAGAATTGAGTAGGCATGTGACACATTCTATCTACCATTTTGATGTCTAGGACATCTGCACCTTGCCCACTCACAATCTTAAATGACAGAGGTGTAAAGCAAGGGTCTCCAAATCCAGCCCTAGAGGGCCACAAACCAGTCAGGTTGGCAGAATATCTCTAATGCATATATATCTCATGCATATTCATTAGGGCTATCCTGAACACCCAACTGGCCTAGGGGTTCAAGGAGGACTGGTTCAGAACCACTGCCCTACAGCAAGTCATCAGCCACTGCACCCTGCAAGCCACTCCATCAAAACACAAACCAGCTGCAAACAGTGTGCTAGTTAGCCCATAACCCTGTCCTCGGGACCCCACTAGCCAGTCGGGTTTTCAGGCTATCCACAATAAATATGAATGAGATATATATGCATTAGAAATAGCCTGCCAAACTGACTGGTTTGTGGCCCTCCAGTGCTGGATTTGGGGACCCCTGCCGTACACCTCTGTCAAGTACGATTGTGAGTGGGCAAGGTACAGATGTCCTCGACATCAAAAGGGTAGATAGAATGTGTCACATCCCTCCTAGTTTCTCACCACCACCAAAAAGTTGTCTAATAGACAATATTTTGGTGGTGGTGAGAGGCGAGGAGGTTATGTGACATATTCCATCTAATCTTTTTGATGTCTTGGACATCTGTACCTTGCCCACTCACAATCTTAAATGACAGAGGTGTAAGGCCGGGGTCCCCAAATCCAGCATTGGAGGGCCACAAGCCAGTCAGTTTGACAGGCTATTTCTAATGCATATATATCTCATTCATATTCATTGTGGATAGCCTGAAAACCCGACTGGCTAGTGGGGTCCCGAGGACAGGGTTGAGAACCACTACCATAGTGCATGTTCTCAGTGGAAATACATGCACCCAGAACTGGGATATCAACATACACAGCAAGCAGATAAATCAGTGACTGGGCCCCAAAAGGAAACCCATACCTATCACATAAGAAAAATACAATATAGCACTATGGGGGTGCCTAGCCATGCTGTGGTCACTGCACAGTCAGGGTGAGAGTGATCTCTCAGCAGGACATACTGAGGTCACCCTGTCTGTGTAGGTGGTGGCCGGGCACTAAAATGTCCCAGTCAGTGCCCTATGCCCTGTGCAGATGCACCCTGGCCAGGCCACCCTGTCTGGCCTATACCCATGGTACCTTGCTCCTCATTATGCACATTGGCAGCCCAATACTGGCAACATTGCTGTCAGTGTGGGCTGTGGAAGGTGTTTGCAGCCACCACACACTGGATGGGCAGACAGCCACCCCCACACCTATGCCAGCATTGTGCTACTATAGAGAGGTTCAGCAGCCATACCCACCACACCAGTCCTGGGCACAGTACAGGCATGGATATGGTACGCAATACTGTTGGGGGTCACTCCCCAGGGTGGTAAACACTGTCAGAGACCATACCTGCAGCACACACTGCAGACATCACAATGATTGTTATGGTGGAGCTCAATGAGCAAAATGTGCTTAACGTAGGAATTGATATCTGCCAGTTATCATAGGAAACGTTTGATAGCTGTGTACCATATACCCAGGTGTAGGGTGGCATTGCTAAGGTATGCAACTGCTAGTATTGGGAGATACAGGTAGGGCCCATTGTCCTGCCTCTCCAGGAGGCATTGGCCAATGGGGCCTGTGGGTGTGTGTGTGGGTGTGTCTGGCCCTGTTGGCTGCTGCTTTATGGCAGAGTTTCCCAACTCCAGTCCTGGTGTTCCAAACACTGTTCGGGTTTTCATGCTGTCCCTCATAAATATGCATGAGCTACATCTGCATACCATGGGGGTGGTGCATAGATATGCAGCACAGGCATCTTTATTAGAGGCAGCATGGAACCTGAATGGTGTGGGCCCTCCAGGACTGCATTTGGGAGACTCTGCTCTAGGTAATCAGTCATACACCAAGGACCTGAGATTAATTAAGCTTCAGGTGAACAAGGTATATTAAACTTCTTAGGTACAGTTTTAGTGGTATAAATATCCATTGCACCCTTTAGTACATATAGAACTTAAAGATCTAAACACAAACTTAAAACTAAGATGCAGACAGCAGTCCAGCAGCGGGATGTGGGCTTTCCAGTCTTTTGCATTGAGTGTCACATGTATGATTTTCTCCCAGCTGGTGAGAGGTCTTACGTGTGCACTAGGTGCAAGGAGCTCTCTGCTCTCAGGGAACAAGTCCGTTCTCTAGAGGCTAGAGTAGCAGACTTGGAAAACATAAGACAGACAGAGAGGTACATAGACGAGACCTACAGGGATATAGTCCTGAAGTCCCACCTCCAGTCTGGCAGCATCCCTGTTGCCATGGAGGAGAGAGGTCACGTGACAGGAGAGCATCACCCTGGTGTGGCAGGAAGTGATCCTGTAACTAGGACCTGTCCTCCAGGTGATGTAAACCCCTCTCGCACCGAGGAGGTTTCTCCAGGGCCAAGTGCCCATGCGGGAAGGGTTAGGACAGCAGTTATAGTTGGTGATTCGATCATTAGGCATGTAGATAGCTGGGTGGCTGGTGGACGTGAGGATCGCCTGGTAACATGCCTGCCTGGTGCGAAGGTAGCGGACCTCACACGCCACCTAGATAAGGTCTTAGATAGTGCTGGGGAGGAGTCTGCTGTCTTGGTACATGTTGGTACCAATGACATAGGAAAATGTGGTAGGGAGGTTCTGGAAGCTAAATTTAGGCTTTTAGGTAGGAAGTTGAAATCCAGAACTTCCAGGGTAGCGTTCTCCGAAATGCTTCCCATTCCACGTGCAGGACCCAATAGGCAGGCAGAGCTCCGGAGTCTCAATGCGTGGATGAGACAATGGTGCAGAGATGAGGGGTTCGGATTTGTTAGGAACTGGGGAACATTCTGGGGAAAGGAGGGGCTCTTCCGAAGGGATGGGCTTCACCTTAACCGGGATGGAACCAGGCTGCTGGCATTAACCTTTAAAAAGGAGATAGAGCAGCTTTTAAACTAGATAATAGGGGAAAGCCGACAGTCGCCCAAGAGCGCATGGTTCGGAAGAATGTATCCTTGAAGGATACTACAAAAAGCAGAGAGGTTCCAAAAAAGAGTAAAGTAGCCCAAATGCCCTCGAGTATGGAGAAGACAGAACTTAAAGATCCCAAATTACCCATGTCTACCAATAGCCAAATTAATATGAATAAAATACAGTCTCTAAAATGCTTGTATGCAAATGCTAGAAGTCTACAAAACAAGATGGGAGAGTTAGAATATATAGCACTAAACGAGAGGTTAGATATGATTGGAATATCAGAGACATGGTGGAAGGAGGACAACCAGTGGGACACTGTGATACCTGGGTACAAACTATATCGAAATGATAGAGCTGATCAAATTGGTGGAGGGGTTGCGCTCTATGTTAGAGAGGGCATTGAGTCAGAAAGGATTAAAGTTTTGCAAGAAACAAAATTTGCTGTAGAATCTCTATGGATTGAAATTCCATGTAAAAAGGGGAAGGCGATGGCAGTGGGGGTGTACTATCGTCCGCCTGGCCAGAATGAACAAATGGATGATGAAATGCTCAAAGAAATCAAGGAAGCTAGCAAAAGTTACAGTGCAGTAATAATAATGGGTGATTTCAATTACCCCGGCATCGACTGGGTCAGTGTCACAACAGGACATGCTAGGGAGATAAAGTTCCTAGATGAAATAAATGACTGCTTCTTGGAGCAGCTGGTTCATGAACCGACCAGAGGGGAAGCAATATTAGACCTAGTCCTTAGTGGAACACCAGATGTAGTGCAAGAGATAAGGGTGTTGGGGCCACTTGGCAATAGTGATCATAGCATGATCGCCTTTGATTTAATTAGTGGAGGAGGGATAGTAAGGAAATCCACAGTACTACCCCTTTAACTTTCGAAAGGGAGACTATGATAGAATGAGGAAAACAGTTAAGAAAAAACTAAAAGGAGCAGTTGCAAAGGTTAAAGACGTACATCAAGCTTGGGTGTTGTTGAAAAATACTATCTTGGAAGCCCAGACCAGCTGTATTCCACGCTTTAAGAAAAGTGGAAGGAAGTCCAAAAAATTGCCAGCATGGTTTAAAGCTGAGGTCAGAGAGGCTGTTGTTGCCAAAAAAGCATCTTTCAAGAAATGGAAAAAAAGAGCCAAATGATGAAACCTGGAAACAGCACAAGCACTGGCAAGTCAAATGCAAGGCATTGATAAGGCAGGCAAAGAGAGAATTTGAGAAGAAGCTTGCTGCGGAAGCAAAAATGCGAAATAAAGACCTTTTCAAGTACATTCGTAGCAAAAAACCCGTGAGAGAGTCAGTTGGTCCATTAGATGATAAAGGGGTTAAAGGAGCACTAAGAGGCGACAAGGCGATAGCGGAGAGACTGAATGAATTCTTTGCTTCGGTCTTTACTGAGGAAGATGTAGGGATGTTACCCACGACTGAAGTGGTATTTAAAGGTGTGGAAGAATTGAAGGAAATATCGATACATCGGGAAGATGTCCTACAACTATTAGATAAACTGAAGAGTAGCAAATCACCTGGGCCTGATGGTATACATCCAAGGGTGTTGAAAGAACTGAAATTTGAGATTGCAGACCTGCTATCAGTAATCTGTGAACTATCATTAAAATCATCTCTAATACCTGAGGATTGGAGGATCGCCAATGTAACACCAATTTTTAAAAAGGGTTCGAGGGGTGATCCGGGAAACTACAGACCGGTGAGCCTGACATCAGTACCGGGAAAAATGGTAGAAACCATCATAAAGAATAAAATTACTCAGCATATAGATAGTCATGACCTAATGGGAGACAGCCAACATGGCTTTAGACAAGGAAGATCTTGTCTTACTAATCTGTTATGTTTTTTTGAAGGAGTGAATAAACAGGTGGACAAAGGTGAGTCGGTTGATATTGTGTATCTGGACTTTCAGAAAGCCTTTGACAAGGTCCCTCATGAGAGACTTTTGGCAAAACTAAAGAGTCATGGGATAGGAGGCAGTGTACTACTGTGGATCAGGAACTGGTTAAAAGATAGAAAGCAGAGAGTAGGGCTAAATGGCCAATTTTCCCAATGGAGAAAGGTGAATAGTGGTGTACCCCAGGGATCTGTGCTGGGTCCGCTGCTTTTTGACATATTCATAAATGACCTGGAAAGTGGAATAACGAGTGAGGTTATCAAATTTGCTGATGACACAAAACTATTTAAAGTTGTTAAAACCCAGGAGGATTGTGGAAAATTGCAAGAGGATCTTGATAAATTGGAAGACTGGGCATCAAAATGGCAGATGAAATTTAATGTGGAGAAGTGCAAGGTTATGCACCTAGGGAAGAACAACCCAAACTATGGTTACACGATGCAAGGTTCCACATTAGGAACCACCACCCAAGAAAAAGATTTAGGCGTCCTTGTGGATACCATGTTAAAACCCTCGGCCCAGTGTGCAGCGGCGGCCAAGAGAGCAAATAGAATGCTAGGTATGATAAGGAAAGGAATGGAAAATAAAACAAAAGATATTATAATGCCTCTATATCGTTCCATGGTGAGACCGCACCTTGAATATTGTGTGCAATTCTGGTCGCCGTATCTTAAAAAGGATATAGCGATTTTAGAAAAGGTTCAGAGAAGAGCCACCAAAATGGTAAAGGGGATGGAAGGCTACTCCTATGAAGAAAGGCTAAAAAGGTTGGGGCTCTTTAACCTGGAAAAGAGACGGCTGAGGGGAGATATGATAGAAGTCTATAAATTAATGAACGGAGTGGAACGGGTAAACGTAGATCGATTGTTTACCTTATCAGAATATAGAAAGACTAGGGGACATGCAATGAAGCTACAGGGTAAACTATTTAAGACTAATAAAAGAAAATATTTTTTCACTCAACGTGTAATCAAACTCTGGAATTTGTTACCGGAGGATGTAGTAAAGGCTGTTAGTGTAGCTGGGTTTAAAAAAGGTTTGGACAAGTTCCTGGAGGAAAGGTCCATAAACCATTATTAAGAAGGGACCCAGGATATCAATGCTTGAACCAATACAAGCATTGTGGAACCTGTGTCCCTTGGGGAAACTGCTAGGTACGTATGACCTAGATTGGCCACTGTTGGAAACAGAATACTGGGCTTGATGGACCTTGGTCTGACCCAGTATGGCATATCTTATGTTCTTATGTTCTTAATGCGGCTGTTTATGGTGTCTGTGTTTGGTGTGGTAAAATATAGGCGTATTAACCATGCGTATGTTCTCAGCAATAAAGGTTTGTCCTTACTATCATGGTTTAGTTGTGGGAAAAATATGTGGACAGGATAGGCAGTAGCCCCAGCTGGGCTTTGACCCTGTGACCTTCTGTTCTTGCACACACTGTCTGTATGCACTGCACCACTGTGTTGCCATAGTTATGCTGTATTCCTTGGGGAGTCCATGACTGTACATCCAACAGAGCCTGTCTGTTGTGGTGGACATGCCAGCCTGCACAGGCCTAGGCCACTGTCTGCTGTGGCTTGCAGCCACTGCCCCCTCCAGCACCTGTACCCTTCCGCCAACATGCAGACATGTCCTTATCTGGGAAAAAGCATATGACCTGATTGAGTTGTGGCACTCCCGGACTGAATTTGGGGGACTCAGCTGTAGGTAATGCCCATTGTTATGGTTTGTGTGCGGTGTAGGGAAAAATATGGGTGTTTGAACCATGCTTATGTTCTCTGCAATAAAGGAGTGTCTTCACTATCACTGTTTAGTGGTGGGTGAAAATGTGGAGATTTGGTTGGCAGGTGCCCCAGCTGGGATTTGAACCTGTGACTAGCTGGTCTTACAGGCACTGGGTGTGTTTGTTGCACCACACTGTGGCCACAGGGACAGTGTAGTCCCTGGAGATAGGAAACCTGGCCTGACGAGTCAGAAACCCTGCTCTGCACAATTTTACTGTGGGCTCATTTACCTTGTATGGGGACAAAAATGCAAATAAACCTCAAAAATGACCTCAGAAAAAGGGGAAATAAAACAAAACCAAGCTGGGCAACAGTGATAGCAATGGGCAACATTAAAACACACTCCCAAGAAAGCTCCAATAAAATGTAGTGATTTTTGGAAGAGTCTACGGAGCGTAGACCCTTCCAAAAATCATTTCTTTTTTTTGGAGCTTTCCTGGGAGTGTTTTTTATTGTTGCCCATTGCTATCACTATTGGCCAGCTGGATTATGATTTTTTTAGAATTTTGTTGTGGTCATTTTCAAGTTTTATTTGCTATTTTGATCTGTGCACATGTATCACACTGCTCACGTTTTGCAGGTTTCCCCGGTTTTGCTGTACATTGCTGACGGAAATGGTTTCTCTTCCCTTTAAATCGGCTCTAACGCGAGGTTTTCACTCGCGGTATTTTTTTTGCCGAAATTCAGCCCCTCTCCTGTGCGGGGAGCCTCTCCCCTCCCACTCTCCACCCATTTACCCCATCCCCCCGCCCCTCGGGAGCCTTCCTCCGCCCTCGAAATGCCTTTGCACGCCTCTACCGCACATCAGCGCGCCGCGCACTTGAGTGTGCGGCGCACACTTGTGCATGCGGCGTGCACGTGTCCGGGGCACCAAAAACGCACTATTAGCGTGCGCTAAGGTACCTTAGCGCACGCTCAAGTGCGCCCCGCACAATTGCGCGGTTTAGTAAACATACCCCTATAATTCTGTGTAATATAAACATAAGGGCTACTGAATACACATTTTCGTTTGATCTAATTGGCCTTGGTTTCTATTCATTACTGTTATCCTATTTTTATGAGTAGACTTTTATAGTTTAGCAAATGAAAATTGTAAGGATAATAAACTTTATCCCAAAGCATTATGCTCTCCTCGTTGTTACATACATGTATACCAAAGATTCTGTATCTCACAGGACCTATTTCCAAATGTATACACGAGGAGGCTGATAAGTTTCTTGCCTTGTAACGAAACAGAAAGCTACGGGCACACTTCAGTTCTGGAGATCCGAATGATCTCTTTGCAGTTTCTTTTTAATTGGTTTTATTCAAGATGATGCATTTATGGTAGGAATATGTATACATGTGTAAAAATTCCAGAATAAACTTCTATTGGTTGTGTTTTGGTTTGATAAAGAGAAGTGTGATCAGTTGTATTCCACTGGCAGAAGAACACCACTCTGACCTGATCTTGTTTATCAGGGTCAAACCCTGGGACCGGTGTTAGGGAATGCCAAACAGGGCAATTACCATGGGCCCCTACGCCATAGCGGGCCCCGTGCCTGCCTCAGGCTGAAAGAAACAGCTTGCAGGCAGACTTTGGGCCCTGTCAACAGTTTCTGTCCTAGGCACCTGCATATCTAACACGGGCCGTCCAGGCCCAGATGTGTCTGGTAGAAACCCTTGTGCCTCCAGAAGAAACGTACTGTGATGGAGGAAATGACTCGGCACTTTTTAATGGCTCATGCAAGGATAATAAACAATATACATAATTATTTGTTTCTGTACATACAGATTGTACTGATATGACTGGACACTAAGGCAAGGATAAGGAGCACACCCACCCTGACATAATACTGTTTGCAAGCTACCTAGGTTACCCTTACAGTTCCACCCTTTCCCTTATGCAGCAAATGATGCAACCAGGGATGTTTAATCCTGAAGACTCACTCTGATGTAATACTGGTTGCAAGCAACGTAGGTAACTCTTACAGTCCCACCCTTTCCTATCGGATGACACAACCAAGGATGTTTAATCCCTTACTTACTGTCTGTAAAGCTTTACAGCGTCATCTCCATGGCCTTAATTTTTTTAGGTCCCCTGTTTATAGTCAGCTGAGCCCTCTCAATAGCTTGCATATAAAGAGGTTTTCATCTAGTCCCAGACAGGAATAAAATAGTGTGCCATTAGCATGAAGTCGAGTGCTCAGTACTGTAAATACTGTGGAAGATGAGCAAACCTTGCACATGCTGAAGCATCATTTGTATCTGATGACCCTCCATTTATATGCATAGACCTGCTAATTTTAGCATTCTCGTACTAACGTCTTTTTGCATCATGTTAACATGCACGTTAAGGCCTAAATACATAGCATGGTATTCCTCACACATAAGAGGGTTTTAACATGCATGTTAAAGTTCACTTCATAGACCCTTATGTTAGGTGACCTAGTATGGCACTGTAACTGCAAAATCTTTGCATTAACTGTTGGAGATTGTATCCATCATTTAGCCATACAGTTACTGCAGAGAAAATTGTACATTGAATTCATGGAAGATAATGTAATGTAGTTAGCTGCATCTCTTGAGGTCATCGTTGTGCTAACAGTGACCACTACATACAGCCCAGGGAATTTTGTGCTAAAAATTTCAAAATTATGCAAAGTTATTCAAAAGTAGATACTTTATTTTTCACACAAATAGATTTAATAATGCTATAAAACTTGCTTACAAATAGACACAAGCACATCTGCAACAATTATGAGAATATATTCCTGGAATCAAATGCCTCAAGCCACAGTGTGACTAGGAGTGTACAGTGACTTAGTGCAGTGTGTTGGGTGGGAAGATGGTGTGGTGTGTTTGTGAGCATGGGAGTCTGTGGTAGTAAGTGACTGCTTGCAGGGTGTCTGAGACATGCCATAAGTGACTGCTAAGTATAATATGTTTGAGTGCATGGAATGAGTGGGTGGAGTGTGTCTGTAAGAGAAGACAAGTTGGTTTATTATGTCTGAGTGGGTGGGGAAGCTTCCATAAGGGAATGTATGTGCTTGTCCATGGATGAGTGGGAGTGGGCAGAATACATGGGTGGAGAGTGTTTTGCAGATGAGGTTTTTTGAAATCTGGTTGTCTAGAAGAAGTTGCAGTTTAAGTCTGTGTGTTTGCATAGTTTAAAGTTTGTAAATGACAATAAGTAGGTTGGTGTGTTTTGGCTCTGTTTGTGTGTGTGTCTGTGTGTGTATGAACACTGAACTTTTATTTATTTGTAGTCTCTCTCTCTTTTCCCCTCACTGTTAGCTGTCCCTTACCCCCTTTGTATTTATTTTTATTTAACTGTTTTTTAAAAACAGTTTTTCACCAGGTCACAGCGGTGTACATTCAACAGGGATTTCACTTAGTTACAATAAAAAATTACTTACTCGTGTGTACAGAGGTAAACAGTGTACACAAGGTGCATCAGAACTATTGATTGAACATAATGAGTGGACAACTTTAACCTACTTGGATCAACTATCAATAAAGAAGCAACAAGCAGTTAAGAAATCAGACGACACATTGCTCTTGGCAGAATGGCTATGAAGGACCTAAGCAAGATTCTCAAGAGCAAAGATGTCTCTCTCCATACAAAGGGGTATGTTTACTAAACTGCGCACGCGTGCGTGGCGCACAGTAGCGCACGGCAATGACGCACTTAAGTGCTTTTAAGTGCCCCGCACGTGTGCGCGTGACATTAACGGGTCCGCGCACGTGTGCGGTGCGCTGATGTGCAATAGAGGCGGGGAAAGGCTAACAGAGGGCGGAGGAAGGCCCCCGAGGGGCGGAGAGACGGGGTCAATGGGCGGAAAGTGGGAGGGGAGAGGCTCCCCGCACAGGAGCGGGGCCGAATATTCAAGTGAAAACTACCGCGAGTGAAACACTCGCGGTAGAGCACATTTAAAGGGAAGAGAAACATTTCCGTCAGCAATGTACAGCAAAACCGGGAAAACCCAAAAAAACGTGAGCAGTGTGATACATGTGCACAGAACAAAATAGCAAATATAATATGAAAATGACCATAACAAATTCTAAGAAAATTATAATCCAGCTGGGCAACAGTGATATTAATGGGCAACAATAAAAAACACTCCCAGGAAAGCCCCCCAAAAAAGAAATGATTTTTGGAAGGGTCTACGCTCCATAGACTCGTTCATAAAGCACTGCATTTTAATGGAGCTTTCCTGGGAGTGTTTTACATGTTGCCCATTGATATCACTGTTGCCCAGCTTGGTTTTGGTTTTATTTCCCCTTTTTTGGAGGTCATTTTTGAGGTCAAATTGCACCTCTGTCCCCATACAAGGTAAACGAGCCCACAGTAAAATTGTGAAGAGCAGGGTGTCTGACTCGTGCGGCCAGGTTTCCTATCTCCAGAGACTGCACTATCTCTGTGGCCACCATGTGGTGCAGCAGACACAGCCAGTGCCTGTAGGACCACAAGGGTCACAGGTTCAAATTCCTAGCTGGGGCTCCTGCCAACCCAGTCCCCATAGTTTTACCCACCACTAAACAGTGATAGTACAGACACTCCTGTATGGCAGAGAACATAAGCATGGTTCCAACACCTATATTTTACCCTACGCCGCACACAAACCATAACAATGGGCATTACCTACAGCCGAGTCCCCCAAATTCAGTCCTGGAGTTCCACAACTCAATCAGGTCATATGCTTTTTTCCAGATAGGGACATGTCTGCATGTTGGCGGAAGGGTACAGGTGGTGGAGGGGGCAGTGGCTGAAAACCACAGCAGACAGTGGCCTAGGCCTGTGCAGGCTGGCACCGTCCACCGCAACAGACAGGCTCTGTCAGATGTACAGTCATGGACTCCCCAGGGAACACAGTATATCTGTGGCAACACAGTGGTGCAGTGCACACAGACAGTATATGCATGAACAGAAGGTCACAGGTTCTAAATCCCAGCTGGGGCTACTGCCAATCCAATCCATATATTTTTCCTACAACTAAACCGTGATAGTACGGACAAACATTTATTGCTGAGAACATACGCCGATATTTTACCACCCCAAACACAGACAACATAAACAGCCGCATTACCTACAGCAGAGTCTCCCAAATGCAGTCCTGGAGGGCCCCACACCATTCAGGATCCATGCTGCCTCTACTAAAGATGCCTGTGCTGCATATCTATGCACCACCCCCATGGTATGCTGATGTAGCTCATGCATATTTACGAAGGACAGCATGAAAACCCGAACAGTGGTTGGAACACCAGGACTGGAGTTGGGACACTCTGCCGTAAAGCAGCAGCCAACAGGGCCAGACACACCCCCCCCAGGCCCCATTGGCCAATGCCGCCTAGAGCGGCAGGACATTGGGCCCTGCCTGTATCCCCCAATACTAGCAGTTGCATACCTTAGCACTGCCACCCTACACCTGGGTGTATGGTACACAGCTATCAAACGTTGCCCATGATAACTGGCAGATATCAATTCCTACGTTAAGCACATGTTGCTCATTGATCTCCACCATAACAATCATTGTGATGTCTGCGGTGTGCGCTGCAGGTCTGGTCGCTGACAGTGTTTACCACCCTGGGGAGTGACCCCCAACAGCAGTGCGTACCATAGCCATGCCTGTACGGTGCCCAGGACTGGTGTGGTGGGTATGGCTGCTGGACCCCTCTATAGTAGCACAATGCTGGCATAGGTGTGGGGGTGGCTGTCTGCCCATCCAGTGTGTGGTGGCTGCAAACACCTTCCACAGCCCACACTGCCAGCAATGTTGCCAGTATTGGGCTGCCAATGTGCATAATGAGGAGCAAGGTACCATGGGTATAGGCCAGACAGGGTGGCCTGGCCAGGGTGCATCTGCACAGGGCATAGGGCACTGACTGGGACATTGTAGTGCCCGGCCACCACCTACACAGACAGGGTGACCTCAGTATGTCCTGCTGAGAGATCACTCTCACCCTGACTGTGCAGTGACCACAGCATGGCTAGGCACCCCCATAGTGCTATATGGTATTTCTCTCATGTGATAGATTTGGGTTTCCTTTTGGGACCCACTCACTGATTTATCTGTTTGCTGTGTATGCATCTCAACTGGTAACATGCACTGTTGATTAACTAGCACACTGTTTGCAGCTGGTATGTGTTGCGATGGAGCAGCTTGCAGGGTGCAGCAGCTGATTTTTTTTTTAAATTTTATTTTCTTATATACCGCACTCTTTAGTATCAGTGTGGTTTACATGGAACAAGGAACCATAAATAACAAATATCTGTCTTTACAGAGAACAGGGATGTATAACTTGGGGAAACGTGCAACACAACTATTTACATATGTAACAGTAAGCTTTGAATAGTGGCTTATGAACAGTCTACGGCTAGATATGAAGAGTAGGCACTATGATACGAAGGTTTCTAAAGGAGGGGTGTGCCTATGGTGGATTAAGATTGATCTGGTAGCATTGTATAAATAAGTAGTGTTTGAGTGCCTTCCTGAATTGCATGAGATCGGTGATGGCTCGGATTTCTGGAGGCAATGTATGCCAAGACTTGGGAGCATAAAAACTGAAAGCTCTGTTGGATGTTGTTAGTGTGCATTTTGTTGATGCACTTGGGATATTTAGGGTGTTTTCTGATGTGGATCTTCTGGATCTGTTGGGCAGAGTGTGCTGCAGTAGATTGACTAGTGATGAAGCAGTTATGCCGTGTATAGCTTTAAAGGTAAGTACGAGGGTCTTGAATAGTATTCTTCCGTGTGATGGGAGCCAGTGGAGCTGAAATAAGATGGGCGTGATGTGGTTATACCTCGCTGCTCCAAATAGAACTCTAGCAGCGGCGTTCATGGCAAGTTGTAGGGGATTCAATGTAGACTGTGGGAGACCTTGGAGAATGGCATTGGCGAAATCAAAATGGGGTAGGATAAGGGCTTGATATACAGTTCGGAAATCACTTGGGTCTAATAAGGATCGGAGGTGTTTGAGTGTCCGGATCTTGAAATATACGGCTTTGACAATGTGGGATATGTGTAATTTCATGTCCAAACGTTGATCCAATGTGACTCCTAAGTAACAAATTGTAGATTTTGTTTGGAGTTCGGCTTCTCTCACTTTTATATGAGGTGGAGGGGTAAAATTCTGATTTTTCGTGATGAAGAGTACCTCCGTTTTCTTATGTTGAATACGGAGGTTTTGAGATAGAAACCATTCAGATACTGCGTCAAAACAATCAATAATAGGTGAGAGGTCCATTTGCTTTGTGGAGAATGGCATGTAGAGGAGGATGTCATCGGCATATATTTGACATTGCACATTGAAAGATCTTATGATGTTACAGACGGGTTGTACGTAAATGTTAAACATGAGAGATGATAATGATGATCCTTGTGGGATGCCCTGATTTTGGTGGAAAGGCTTTGATTTCGTTGATCTTGATCTTACTTGCTGCTCTCTTCCCTCAAGGTACGATCTGCACCAATCAAGGGCGAGGCTGATAATGCCCTTTTCTTTTAGGCGTTCAATGAGCAGACCATGGTGTACTGAGTCAAATGCTGCAGCTATGTCGATGAAGATAAGTACACAACCTTGAATGTTGTCAACAAAGGTGATAATGTCATTGAGAAGGGAGATCAGAAGGGTTTCCACGCCATGGAATTCCCTGAAGCCGTGTTGGTGGGGGTCTAGTGGGGCTGCAGTATCGATGTAGTCTTGTATTTGTCGTTGTGCTTCCTTTTCAAATATCTTAGCTAGGAATGGTATGCTAACTATGGGTCTGTATGATTCCACTTTGCTAGGGTCAAGTTTGGGTTTTTTTAGAAGAGGTCTAATTGAAGTCTGCTTGAGTGCTGAGGGGAAGGATCCTGTTGTGAATGATAGGTTTATCATTCTTGTGATTAGTGGACTGATATCACTGCGTATATTCTTTATCCAATAGGCTGGACAAGGGTCAGTATGGGCAGTGGTGGTGTTGATGGCCGCAATGGTATCTTCAACATGTTTCTTGGGTGGTGTGGAGAACATTGAGAGGTAGTTTAGGCAGGTGGTGTCTTGATGATTGAAGGCAGCGATTTTGTTTGTTTGTAGTATTTTTGATTGCAGATGGTCCGCGAAGGCTTGTGGGTGGATCTCCTCAGGAGGGCATGGGGATGGTTCCTTAGATAGGGATTTGACTATGTTGAAGAGATCCTGAGGTTTATTTAGGGATCTTTTGAGTGTATCAGTGTGGAATTGTTTCATTTTTGTCATGACTGTTATTCTGTGTGTCGAGAGTTGTGCGTTGTATGCTGTCTGGTCGTCTGTGGAGCGAGATCGATGCCATCGTTTCTCGAGTTTTCGAAGGTATAAGAGGGAGGTCCGCAGATCAGGGGAAAACCATGGTGCATGTTTTCTGTTGCTTGAGGTTTTGCTATCGAGTGGTTTGTGTGCAATGGAGCTGAGGTTGTCATTCCATGATGCAATAAGGTTTTCCAGATTGAGGGTAGTGTCATTGTATAGAGGGTTGGTTTGTGCAAGTATGAGTTCTTTGTTGAAAGTACGGAAGCTTCGAGATGTCGTTTTAGTGGGATTGTTAGAGGTTCTGTTATGTGATTTGTTAGAGTTCACGGGGATAATGAAGGTAATTAATTTGTGATCTGACCATGGAACTGGGATCAGTGTTGTTACAAGATCATTATCTGATTCACATGCTGATAGGGGAGCAAAAATCATGTCAAGGATGTTCCCTTTTGTATGTGTGGGACTTTTGATTAATTGCCTGTATCCTAATTTGACCATTGCTTCTAGTAGGGCTGAGGCATGGCCACAGTGCAGAGAGGGGAGATTGAAGTCCCCTAATATCCAATTTGGTTTGCTGATTTGGGTAGAGTTGGTTGCTAAATCCAAAATGTTAGGAAGATTGTCAGGGGAGGATGAGGGTGATCTATAAAGAAGGTTGATGGAACAATGAACATTGGCAATGGAGAGAATGTCAAGGTTGTTTGAACTTGTAGAGTCTATTGTGGAAAACTGCAGGATGACTTGCTGCAGGAGAATATCAGATAGTGGTGGGGTGCAGCTCACCATATCCAGGCCTAATATCTGTCTGCTATTGTGTTAGGGATGTGTATAGAACTGCATTGACTGCCCTGTGGGGTGTTGGTTCCTCAGCAGTGCCCTGGTGTGATGGTCCCCTCTACTGCCACCTTTGCAGGGAGGTAGAAGGTGGATCTATTGATGGGGGATCCTGTTTGCTGCCCTTGGCTGGGGGGGGTTGGTGTTGCATGGCCCACCTGGGGGTCCATGGGGACTGCACTTGACTAAAACAGACAGAGATATCCAAGGTGTTAAGTGCAGACACTACCTATCTCACACATTAACACTGCTTTGTACCTCTGACATGGCCTCATTCAGTCATGGATGGTGTTGTGGACCTGGTCCTGGGTGCCTTACTGCCGCCTCAGGGTGAGCACAGTACCCGCACAATGTGATGGTGTGTAGCTACTCTGTGCCAGTAAAAGACACGGTCAGTACCCCCTATCAGGCCGAGGTGGTGTGTGAGTGCACATGGTCACTTCCCTCTACCAGGCCGAGGTGCTGTGGGGGTGCATTGCCCATCTTGTGTTCATCTGTGGACAGCTGATTTGCATGTGCAGTGCATCATGGGTATGGGTTGGCTACCCTATCCTGGTGACCACAGCAGACTGTCTGTGTGGTGACATGCATGCTCTCTGCAGCCAGCCAAGAGCTTGCTAGCAGTTATAGAGCTGTAGCCCAATGGTTACTTCACTGCCTCTGAAGCCAGAGGTCATGGGTTCAAGCCCACAGTGGGGTTATGTGATTGGGTTGTGCAACTCATTATCTTTTTTTAATGTACATATTTTGATGCCAGCAAAAACACCCTCAGCGTACTGTACCCATAAGGTGCCTCTGAGGGCGCCCTATAGGGCACCTTATGGTTCCCATCCATATAAGGTGCACTATACATTCCCCTGTGCCGCAACCTATAGGGTGCCCTATAGGGGACATTTTAGGGTGCTGTGGCGGACAGTGCAATTTATAATGTGCCCTATGGAGTGCCTTATAGGGTGCCTTATACGGCACCTTCAATTACGGCACGCGAGGGCGTGTTTGCTGGCAGCAATTAATAGCACACAAATAAAGTGCTGCAGGACAAAATATGTACAATGCAAAGCTGATGCCACAACCAGCCTTACGTATTAGGACCACTGGGGAGCAAACTCATGACCCCTGTATCAGCAGTCAGTGCCTTAACCATTGTGCTCCACTGCTGCTCCTCCTTGCATGTCAGCGCACCTACCTATGCTTTTCATTCCTTAAACTGCACAGTGCTGCCATAAAAAACAGTACACTGTCCTTGCAGTACCTCATACGGCACCCTCTAAAGCGCCCTATAGGCAACATTCTAGGGTGCCTTGGCTGACAGTGCACTTTAAAATGTGCCTTATAGGGCGCCTTATGTTAACACGCTTTGAGAGTGCGTTTGCTAGTAGTGATAATTAAGATATGAATAAAATGCCTCCTAAAGCAATCTTCCCCATAATATTTTAGGCCTCAGCCAGCCTTCTCCATTGGGCACTTTGGGGGATTGAACCCCTGATCTCTACGCCATTGATCAGTGTCTTAACCATTGTGCTGTGGTCCCGTTCCTGCAATTGCACATCAGCGCGCCGCCTTATGCCGTCCAATATTAAAAGCGTGCCGCCGTATGCCGCCCATCATTTATATGCCTCCTAAAAAAATGCCTCAGCCAGCTGTCTTCATTGGGCACTGTGGGGGATTGAACCCCTGATCCCTGCACTGTTGGTTAGTGCCTGAACCATATGCCTGCCATCATTGACATGCCTCCAAAATCATTAGTGCGCTGCCTTATGGCCATCAGAGCACCGCCTTCTGCTGCCCAATATTACACTGGCTCCTAAAGTAATGCTTCAGCTAGCTGTCTTCATTGGGCACTGTGGGGGATTGAACCCCTGATCTCTGCACGGTTGGTCAGTGTCTTAACCATTGTGCTGTGGCTCTGCTCTTCTTCCTGCACATCAGCACGCCACTTATACCGCCCAGTATTATACTGCCTCCATAAACAGCACGCTGCCTTATGATGCCCAGTATTAATATGCCCCCAAAAATATTGGCTTGCTGCCTTATGATGCCCAGTTTTTATGCACCACATAAATTACCACCTCAGCCAGCCTTGCTCATTGGGCACTGTGGGGAATAGAACCCCTGATCCCTGCACCATTGGTCAGAGTCTTAACCATTGTGCTGTGGCTCTGCTCTGTTTCTTGTCCTTCAGTGCGTTGCTTATGCCTCCCACGCAGCTATCTCATGCGCTAAGTTGCGGGGCGCACATGGGCGCCGCGCACCTTAGCGCATATTTAAATTCCAGCTTTTCTTTTTCAGGACGGAACGCCCACTCCTTATATGGCATCCGCACTCTACCGCGGCCCGCACTCTACCGGGGTTTTAGTAAACATGCCCCAAAGATTTGACTTGTTCCAGCCATGGTATTTTCGGTAACGTCACATGGATGCAAAGTTGTACAGTGAAAAAGATAGGAAGAAAATTGATGCCTTTGAATTATGGCGCTGGCGTCGAATACTGTGTATACCATGGACTGCCCGAAACACAAACCAGTCAGTACTAGAGGAGATCAAACCTAAGCTTTCTTTAGAAGCTCAGATGACAAGACTTCAACTTTCATACTTTGGACACATCATGCGAAGAGAGAGCTCATTAGAGAAAGACATCATGTTTGGCAAGGTAGAAGGTCAATGCAAAAAGAGGAAGGCCAGCAATGAGATGGATCGGTACAACAACAGCAGCTATGGGTGCCAGTCTGTCAACAATGAGCCGCCTGACTGAAGACTGAACACAATTTAGGACAGTCATGGACTTCCCAGGGAACACAGCATATCTGTGGCTACACGGTGGTGCAGTGCACATAGACAGTGTGTGCTGGGACAGAAGATCACAGGTTCAAATCCCAGCTGGGGCTACTGCCAATCCACTCAACATATTTTTCCTACAACTAAACCGTGATAGTACGGACAATCATTTATTGCTGAGAACATACACCAATATTTTACCACACCAAACACAGACAACATAAACAGCCGCATTACCTAGAGCAGAGTCTCCCAAATGCAGTCCTGGAGGGCCCCACACCATTCAGGATCCATGCTGCCTCTACTAAAGATGCCTGTGATGCATATCTATGCACCACCCCCATGGTATGCTGATGTAGCTCATGCATATTTATGAGGGACAGCATGAAAACCCGAACAGTGGTTGGAACACCAGGACTGGAGTTGGGACACTCTGCCGTAAAGCAGCAGCCAACAGGGCCAGACACCACCCCCCCCCCCAGGCCCCATTGGCCAATACCTCCTAGAGAGGCAGGACATTGGGCCCTGCCTGTATCCCCCAATACTAGCAGTTGCATACCTTAGCACTACCACCCTACACCTGGGTATATGGTACACAGCTATCAAATGTTGCCCATGATAACTGGCAGATATCAATTCCTACGTTAAGCACATGTTGCTCATTGATCTCCACCATAACAATCATTGTGATGTCTGCAGTGTGTGCTGCAGGTCTGGTCGTTGACAGTGTTTACCACCCTGGGGAGTGACCCCCAACAGTAGTGGGTACCATAGCCATGCCTGTACTGTGCCCAGGACTGGTGTGGTGGATATGGCTGCTGGACTCCTCTATAGTAGCACAATGCTGGCATAGGTGTGGGGGTGGCTGTCTGCCTATCCAGTGTGTGGTGGCTGCAAACACCTTCCACAGCCCACACTGCCAGCAATGTTGCCAGTATTGGGCTGCCATTGTGCATAATGAGGAGCAAGGTACCATGGGTATAGGCTGGACAGGGTGGCCTGGCCAGGGTGCATCTGCACAGGGCATAGGGCACTGACTGGGACATAGTAGTGCCTGGCCACCACCTACACAGACAGGGTGACCTCAGTATGTCCTGCTGAGAGATCACTCTCACCCTGACTGTGCAGTGACCACAGCATGGCTAGGCACCCCCATAGTGCTATATAGCATTCCTCTCATGTGATAGATATGGGTTTTCTTTTGGGACTCAGTCACTGATTTATCTGCTTGCTGTGTATGCATCTCCACTGGGAACATGTACTGTGGACTAACTAGCATGCTGTTTGCAGCTGGTATGTGTTGTGATGGAGCAGGGTGTGGTGGCTGATGACTTGCTGCAGGAGAATATCAGATGGTGGTGGGGTGCAGCTCACCATATCCAGGCCTAAAATCTGTCTGCTATTGTGTTAGGGATGTGTATAGAGCTGCATTGACTGCCCTGTGGGGTGTCTGTTCCTCAGCAGGACCAGGGTGGATGGTCCCCCTCTACTGCCACCTTTGCAGGGAGGTAGAATGTGGATCTATTGATAGGAGACCCTGTTTGCTGCCCTCAGTCTGGGGGGGGCTGCACCTGACTGAAACAGACAGAGATATCCAAGGTGTTTGTACAAAAACTACCTATCTCACACATTAACACTGCTTTGGACCTCTGGCATGGCCAGTGTTGTGGACCTGGTCCTGGGCGCCTCACTGCACCCTCAGGGTGAGCACAGTACCTGCACAATCTGCCAGTAAAAGACACGGTCAGTACCCCCTACCAGCCGAGGTGGTGTGTGGGTGCACATGGTCACTTCCCTCTACCAGGCCGAGGTGCTGTGGGGGTGCATTACCCATCTTGTGTTCATCTGTGGACAGCTGATTTGCATGTGCAGTGCATCATGGGTATGGGTGGACTACCCTATCCTGGTGACCACAGCAGACTGTCTGTGTGGTGACGTGCATGCTCTCTGCAGCCAGCCAGGGGCTTGCTAGCAGCTATAGAGCTGTAGTCCAATGGTTACTTCACTGCCTTATGTTAACACGCTTTGAGAGTGCGTTTTCTAGTAGTGATAATTAAAATATGAATAAAATGCCTCCTAAAGCAATCTTCCCCATGGTATTTTAGGCCTCAGCCAGCCTTGTTCATTGGGCACTTTGGGGGATTGAACCCCTGATCCCTTGTTCAGTGTCTTAACCATTGTGCTGTGGTTCTGTTCCTGTGATTATATATCAGCGCGCCGCCTTATGCCGCCCAATATTAAAAGGCCTCCTAAAACATTAGCGCGCTGCCTTGTGCCCATCATTTATATGCCTCCTAAAATAATGCCTCAGCCAGCTGTCTCCATTGGGCACTGTGGGGGATTGAACGCCTGATCTCTGCACCATTGGTCAGTGCCTTGACCATTGTGCTGTGGTTCTGTTCCTGTGCTTATACATCAGCACACCGCCATATGCCTGCCAACATTGACATGCCTCCAAAATCATTAGTGCGCCGCCTCATGGCCATCAGCGGCCCAATATTACACACTGGCTCCTAAAGTGATGCCTCAGCTAGCCATCTTCATTGGGCACTGTGGGGGATCAAACCCCTGATCCCTGCACTGTTGGTCAGTGTATTAACCATTGTGCTGTGGCTCTGCTCTTCTTCCTGCACATCAGTGCGCCACTTATACCGCCCAGTATTATACTGCCTCAATAAACAGTGCGCCGCCTTATGCCGCCCAGTATTAATATGCTGCCAAAAACATTAGCGCGCTGCCTTATGATGCCCAGTATTAATATGCCCCCAAAAACATCAATGTGCTGCCTTATGACGCCCAGTATTTATATGCGTCATAAGATAATGCTGCAGCCAGCTGTCTCCATTGGGCACTGTGGGAGATTGAACCCATGATCCCTGCATTATTGGGCAGTGTCTTAACCATTGGGCTGTGTTTTGGTTCCTGTGCTTGCACATCAGCGAGCCGCCATATGCCTGACAATATTAAATTGCCCCCAAAAACATTAGTGTGCTACCTTATACTGCCTCCACAAACATTAGTGTGCTGCCTTATGCCACCCATTATTTCAATGCCTCCTAAATTAATGCCTCAGCCAGCCATCTTTATTAGGCTCTGTGGGAATGGAACCCCTGATCCCTGCACCATTGGTAGGTGCCTTAACAATTGTGCTGTGGCTCTGCTCTTCTGCTTGCCCATCAGCGTACCACATATGCCTCCCGCGCAGCCATCTGCTGCGCTAAGGTGCGGGGCGCACAAGGGCGCCGCGCACCTTAGCGCATATTTAAATTCCAGCTTTTCTTTTTCAGGACGGAACGCCCACTCCTTATATGGCATCCGCACTCTACCGCGGCCCGCACTCTACCGGGGTTTTAGTATACATGCCCCTATGAGATTTCAACCTCCCAACAGACACCAGGCCAAGAAGAAAGTTCTAGAGGAAGGGATTACTTAACCTCTCTTCTAGTTCAAGCCATATTAAGTGCAAACCTACGGCCCCCTCCACCCATCATGAACCTTGATTTGTAAAAATGACAGTACTAGGCCTGAAAATCAGAGAAAATCACCCCCCCCTTCCTCTTTTTAAGATTTAAGCTTCCTGAAAGCAATTCTGGGCGATCATTTTCCCATAAAAACTAAGCTAGAATCCTTTCAATTTGACGATAGACGCTCCCTGTAAGGAGAACTGATAACATTTCAACTATACAATTCACTTTAGGAGTGATAATCATAATTATAGCTTTAAAACGATCTCACCAATAAAAGAGACCACTTTGCTATTATACTGCTGATAGCTCGTTGAGTCAAATAGGGTAAATGAGATTACAAAATGAACAGAAATGTAAACCTTAGGAATAGTAGACTCACTAGTTCTAGAACAAAGTCCCTTGGAAACTAGGAAAAAAAACCAGTACGTGATATTTGAAAATCCATAAGGGATAGAGCTTTCCTCCTTAAAATGGCTATCCCATTGTTCTTAGAATGGGCAGCTGAGAAACTCCTAAAGAGTATGTCTTTCTATTTAGCCTCAGCGACTCCTCTCCATTTAAGTGTGTCTCCTACAGCAGTAAGATGTCAGCATTTTCTTTCCAACCATACCGCAAAAAGCTTTCCTTCTTAGTGGGATTATTAATGCCCCAACATTAGTTAAACAATCTTAAAGGCAAACATTCTGACAATATAGTTCTGATTAACAGTCAAATGTTGCAGAAACATACCAAATTGTAGCATTTAGTTTACATTTTAGAACAACTTCTTAAGTGCCCTTAAAGTGTTAGTTGCCCCTATAGCCCAGAGAAGAAAACCCAACAAAAAAGGAACATTTTAACCCCAGCCCTGTCATATGATCAATCCTAATAAGAGCACCTAAAACTGGAAAAACATCTTCCCAAAACCACCTAAACCCAGGGGGGCTATATAACACACAAAATAATTAGCGGGTGAGCCCACCAGGACAAGACGGATATGGAGGGCAAGAAACCTAATATTTCCGCTCTTCTATGTCACTCAAAATATCGCACTCTGTAAAAGAAAGAAAGAGAAAAAATAAAAGAAACATCTCAGCCAGGATAATACCCTGGAGCTCCTTCACACAATATAGAATGGATGTCCCAGTATATAACAATGTTAGATAATGAAATGTCGTTCCTACGTGGATAAGTCACCTTACACGACCTCAGACCAGTCAAACGCCCATGATAGTAAGCTCCACAAAGCTGCAGCGAACAAAAGTTGCAGAATAACTTTCACCGCATTACCACCAACTCTTTAGTTTCCAGAAATGCATATAACTCCCTGGGATCATCAAAAGTTTTAGTCTGGTTTTGCAGCGTGACTCTCATGCGGGGAGGATATAGCAGTTTAAAACAGGCCTGCATTTGCACCAACCGTGGACGAAACGCTAGAAAACCTTTTCTCTGATCCACCATCGCCTTCGCGAAGTCTGGGAAGAACCGGAGTTTATGTCCCTGATAATTCAAAGTTGAAAGTGCTTTGGCTGCTCCCATTATTTGCAATACTTGCTGAAAACGTAAAACTTTCAAGATGGGGCGTGGACGCTTGCCCATGACCATAGACTGAGTAGGCACTCTATGGGCGCACTTGATCTCGAATGGCATAGCAAATTGCAACCTCAACACACCTGGAATCATGGCCTGCAAAAAGGACACCAAATCAGGACCCTCTGCTCCTTCAGGAACTCCTAGTATTCTTATGTTATTCCTCTGAGAGCGATTATTACCATCTTCCACCTCTCTTTGTAATGAACATATCAACTTGGCCTGCTTTTCAATGGCCTCGAGCCTTTCTCCATGTGAAGCCACCACATTCTCCACCTTCTCCAAACGAGCCGTATTTGACTCCAAAGAGGATCAGAAAGTGTTGATATCTTCCTGCATTGCACATAGCGATTCTCCATTAGCTTTGAAAAAGTCCTTGAGCGCCTGAATTTCAGCCAGGATCTCCTGCAAGGTCTCAGGACAATCTCGAATGACCGCCATCTTATGAGGTGAGAGAGGTTCCGTCTTGGTTCTCTTTGCACTAGCATTTTGGGATACTTGGTAATCCAGCCGCGTCTATTTGGAGCCAGACATATCCGGGATCGAATGGTGTCAACATAGGTAGAAACTATTTGATTAAAGATTCGCAAAAGTCAGGATTCTTGTCTACTGCCCTCTGGAGCACAACTCTTACACGTCCATCTTGACCAGAAACCAGGCTCCGCCCCCTTAGCTCTCTTTCTATGGTCTATCCATCTGCCATTTCTTGTCTCTCCTTTTACTTTCTTCATTTTCTTCCATCAGCCTTTTTCCAGTCCCAGTAACCCTCCCCAGTATCAGCCCCCTTTAAAGCCTCCCCTCCCAGTACCATCTAGTATCAATCCCCTTGCATTCCCAGCACCACCACTCATGTCTATTTCCTTTCAGTCCCCTTCCTTCCCTACTGTCCAGCCCCTTCTAGTCCAAATACCATCCCAGGTATCGGTGAACTTCCAGTCCCAGTGCCCCCTCCCATGTCAGTTCCCTTTCAGTCACCCTCTCCTCTGTCCATCCGCCTTCCAGTTCCATCCCAGTTGTCAGCTCCTTTCTAGCCCCATCCCCGGGTGTCAGCTCCCTTCCAGCCCCCACCTTCCCTCTAGCCTCCTCCTTCGTCTCTTTTCCGCTCCCTTCCAACCCCCATGTCAGCTCCCCTCCAGCCCCCACCTTCCCCTCTGTCAGCTCTCTTCCAGCACCCCTCCTATTACCCAGCCACTTTCCAGCCCCATCTCCAAGTGTCAGCTCCCTTCCAGTCCTGCGTGTCTGTTTCCCTCCAGCCCCCCATGTCAGCTCCCTTTCAGCCTCCCCACCCTGTGTCAGCTCCCTTCTGACTCTTTTCCTTCCCTTCCCGCCTGTATTAGCTGCCCTCCCTCTCTTCCCCTCCTCTCACTGATTCATCCTTCAGAGGTGGGTGGCGGGCGGCTAGCAACAACGCCTCCCTGTTGCCAGCACCATTCTGCTGCACTTACCTGGCTTACTGGTTAGTGCCAGCCCTTGGTCATAGTTTCCAAAAAGGATGTTGCACGTTTAACTGGAAGAGAAAGGAGGTTGAAGTCTCCTAGTAACAATAGGTCTTTGTTTATTTTGTTGCTTCCTAGAACTTTTTCTAATATGTTTGCGAGATCATTGGTCGTAGTGGTAGGAGGACTTATGTGAGGCAGATTGTTATGAGTCTTTTATGGAGGCCATGTTTAGTCCTCCTGTACTCTCGGTAGTTTCTTTGTGGAAGTGTAGATGGGATTTTGTTAATATGAGTACTCCTCCTTCTCTTTGGTGGGCCCTTAGACAATTAAAAAGGCTGTAGTTGGGTGGTTTGAGTTGGTTCATTAGAACTGTATCCATTTCTGAGAGCCAAGGTTCTGTTATACATAGTGGGCCTGATATTTGAAAGGCATTTACATGGTATTCAGCCAAATAAACTATGTAAATGCCTTAAATGGGGATATTCAATGGTATCTGCATGGTTAGTGCCATTGAATATCCCCTATTAAGTCCCTACATGCCCCGATGCTATTCGGTTAGAATCGGGGTACGTTGGGGGTGGTCTGGGGTGGAACAGAGGTGGTGACTGCTGCTAACCATGTAGCGATGATATTGGACCGCTACACGGTTAGTGATCTGTGGCTAAAACATGGCCAGCTTTTAGCTTGCCTAGATCTAGCCGCAGATCGCTAATTGTGTAGTGGTCCAATATCACCGCTACACAGTTAGAATCTGCGGAGGACTCCACTTGGCGCCGAACCTGGATGTTCAATGCAATTGCTGTGACATTGAATATCTGGGGTTAGGGATGAGCGGGCAAGGCTATGTGCCGTAGCAGTGCATAGCCTGCTTACTTCAATATCAGGCCCAGTATGTCTAAATTTTGAGAGGTTAGGTAGTCTTTGATGATAGGAATTTTGTTTTGTGCAGAGCGCATGTTTGAGTGTGCATTTGAGCATATGGGTGCTCTCAGTAGAGTCGGCTGCAGTCTGAATGAGGTCTTTTTGAAGTGCTATGGTAATTAGGTTGTGCGTGTTCTGTTGCCTGATGTGGTGGTAGAAGTTGCCTATATTATTGCTGCCATATGTTCTATATGTTGGGATTTGGGATGTGGGAGTCAGCAGAGTTTCAGAGATGAGGGTTAGTGCCAAGAGGGCAAGTATTGTGTATAAGGATGCATATAGCAAGAGCATGATTTCCACAGGGTAGTAACTGTAGAAATGTTGTTCAAAAAGATGTTGGGGATGTGTTCTTCAGTGGCTTGTGTTTGATATGATTCCCAATTGTAGTGGTGAGGATCCTGTCTGCATCGGTTGTGTAAGGGAGTGGGATTGCTGTCTTAGGTCACTCTGAGGTCCATGGCCCTTAGGCATGGGCGTGCCTGAGATGTGAGATCTTTATGCTGGTGAGGTGGTACTTAGTGATGATGTCTATAGTAGGTGGAGCTCACCTCCATGTGTGTGAATCGGCTGTAGCATTCCTTCCTGTTGGTATGCCGATCGTGAGGCCCCCGGGTCTAATCAGATGTGGCTGTAATGTTGGCAGCGCCAGTGAGTCTGTTCGTATTCCCCTGCAGTCTGAGATCTTTATGCTGGGGAAAGTGGCTTTGAGTGATGATGCCTATAGTAGGTAGAGCTCACCTCCACATGTGTAAACCAGCTATAGCATTTCTTCCTGCTGGTGTACTGATTGTGAGGCCCCAAAGATCTAATCAGTTGCTGCTTGCGATGTCAACTGCATTGGTGAGCCTCCCTTCAATGAGGATGCTCTCTCAAGCAGAAACCACCAAAGGTATGAGAGACAGAGGAGGGTAGTATATATGGATGGGAAATGCCCAGGTAGAACCATTAGAGGTCTCCAAATAAGGCAACACCATAAATATCTCTATAAAGCACTTACATGTTTGATGCCTTTTGGAGGCATCATAGTGATCTTGTTTGTCATTACCTGTGGTGATGCAGAGCTAATGGAGAGGATATGAGAACCCAGACCACTGGTGGACTCTGTTTAACTTGAGATTTCCAGTTTTACATGTTTTTGTTTTTGTTTTGCCCATTTGGCTGGACACTTGTGTGCTGAGAGTATGACTTGCCATTGTTTGTTCTCTATATTGGGGTGAATGTATGAGAGACAGGGGAGGAAATTATATATGAATGGGAGATGCCAAGGTAGAACCACTAGAGGTCTCTGTCTCCAAATAAGGCAGCACCTTAGAAGCACTTGCATGTTTGATGGCATGTACATACTGGCATTATAACATGCGTAGAATGTTCATACTTTGGCAACACACCCTGGATATGTCCTCAATATGCCCCTTCTTTTACTTGCACACAATTACACATAAACTCTCTTGAGCACAGTCAGTCTCCCCCTGTATAAAATTGCTTGCTCTACATAGCCCTCCCTGTATGTACATATCTTCCACTTTCATATGTCTATACCCTCTGTAAGTCTTTTAAAATTGCCCCATGGGGTAGAGTTCTAGTAACCATATTGGGTGAAATATTCAAAAGGCATTTACATGTTTTACAGCCCAGTAAACCATGTAAATGCCTTAAATCAGGATATTCAATGGCACTTACATGATTAGTGTCGTTGAGTATCCTGATCGGGGCATGTCATGGGCATTCTGGGGCCGAGCGGAGGCGGACACTGTTACAAACCAGGTAGTGGAGATCTCGCATGCTCCCCAGTTATCAACCTGCGCCTAAAAGATTGGTGAGAAAGAAACCTTGCCTATCTTTCAGGTGCAGAAGCTAATCGGGAAGCATGCAATATCGCTGCTGCCCAGTTAGCTACTGCAGCTTCTGGCATGTGCAGCGATCCCCAGATATTCAATGCCAGGGCCGCATATGACCCCAACTTTGAATATCTGAGGTTAAGGGTCAGCAGGCATGGCTATGTGCAACAGCGGCGCATAGCCTGCCCAACTAAATATTGGGACCATTGTTCTTGGAGAGAGTTCCTGTCTTTATAGGTTGTGATATCTTTGATGTGGTAAGAGCGGGTAGATGCATTTCAGGATGATTTATATCTGCTTTCCAGGCTCTTCTCATGTAATTATCCACATCCCCCTCTCCCCCTCCCTGCTAGAATGAGACCTCTGAATTGCATTATATAGGATGAGCACTGTTTTGCATGAGGAATATCTGTAAGTGAATCACTTGGTGCCTAGCGATGAAATCGGCCTGGAAAGATAAAGGCCCTGGTAACCCGACTCCAAGATGGCGGAGGATTCTGCATCCAGCCCGGGATTGCTGGCGAGAGACAAGCTCATGGAAGAAGTCACAGAGGCTATAATCAAGGAAATTTGAGATGGTTTGGCAAGCTTTTAGCTGATGCTGAGCACCGGATCTCCGGCATCGAGGATGCAGCCTAGGAGGCAGCGCTTGAGTTGCAATTGCTGAAAACCATAGTAGCAAGAGAATCTGAGAATATTGACAACCTCAAAAATCATAGCTGATGTCATAAACTGGTTTGTTGGGGTACCCGAATCAGTCAAGGACAGTGAGCTAAGGGGTTTCTTGGAGACCTGGCTTCCTCTTAATCTTTCTCTGGGTGAGGACTGCAGTGCTTTCACCATAGAGCATGCCCATTGCATGGAGCCAGCGCATGAAGGTGACACCAAGCCACAGATGGTACTAGCCTGGTTCTTGAACTATGTGTAAAAAGAAGAAGTGTCGTGGACTGCAAAACAGCATAGGCAAGTGATGCATGAGGGCAAACGGCTACTAATTTTTCAAGACTATTCAGTGTAACTGGCCTAGCAGTAGAGGGAGTATTAAGAACTCTGCCAAAAGTTTGCTACAGAAGTAAAGTTTACGCTGCAGTATCCAACATGTGTCTGACTGGTGCATACTGGTGCAAATAAAGTCTTTGGAGATGTGGAGTTAGCCTCGGAAATATGTCAATACTATGTTCTCTAACCCTGCAACCTCACCAACTAGAAAGAGTGATTGTGGCCTGTTTTTGTCTGCTTGCTGTGGTGGCTGAACTGCCCGTGTGCTATTGCGAGGGAGCAGCATTTGGCAAGGAGCTGTGTCCCAGGGCAGAGTGGACAACACACTATGGAATGGACTTTTTGGGGGGGTTACCTGGACTACTGATTCTTTCCTTTTGGTTTTTGTTGTGTTATTTGGATATAATTATTCCTAACAACCTCTGCTTTGGACTTGAGTGTGGAACTGGTGTAGAACTTGGTGAGGTGCAGTTGCAGCCTTTCTGGCCTTTTGGAGACATCATAGTGGTCTTGTTTGTCATTACCTGTGGTGATGCAGAGCTGATGGAGAGGATATGAGAACTCAGACCACTAGTGAACTCTGTTTAACTTGACACTTCCAGTTTTACATGTTTTGTTTTATGCCCACTTGGCTGGACACTTATGAACTGAGAATGTGACTTGCCATTGTTTTATATATACAGGGGAGGGTTTTATATATAGATGAGGGCTGCTCAGGCTTTGAAGGGGATTGGAGGGGTTATTACTGGTCCATTGCAGAGTGCTGGGGATTGATTCTAACTTAAAGGGCATGGTCTATGTTATCTTTGCCCTTTGGAAAGGGAGCCTTCTGCGCCCTCTTAAAGGATGAATTAGACAGCTGAGCTTTGGTTGCAGTGGAATGGGTCCAGAGCTGTTGAGCTAGGTAGGCTGATTCTGTAAGGAGGAATTAGGGTCAATATGGGACAGCTCAGAGGAGGTGTTGGTGGGTTCTAGGTCTGCAGGTCCCAGGTTGATGGGTGGGGATGGCTCGGCATATCACTGTATTGACCCCAAGTAATCAGGATGAATATGGGCAGTGTTGAGAGCTGTCTAATACAGAATTAGGTAGGGGGAATTAAGAGGGAGGGGTGGTTGTAGAGGGGGAGAGGAGATGTTTGGCCTGTGTTCAGAGTGTCAGAGTGAGGGATGTGAGGTGTTGAATTGAATGTGTGTGGGGGAGGAACCTAGGCTGAGGTGATTTCTTCTCAACCATAAGGCTGCTAAGAAGTACATTGTGTAAAGGACTGAGATTTAGAGTGACTTGAGTTATTTCATGGAATGCATGTGAGTTGGGTTCCTTGATTAAGCGCCACAAGGTGCTGTGGACCTTGAGTAGACACAGGGTAGCTATAGCTTTTCTACCTGAGACTTATCAAAGTGCAACTGAGCTTGCTAAGCTATATCACAGTTGGGTGGAGCAGGTGATTGGGGGCCCTGCAGTGGACAAAAAAATGTGA
Source organism: Ichthyophis bannanicus (assembly GCA_033557465.1). Lineage (NCBI taxonomy): Eukaryota > Metazoa > Chordata > Amphibia > Gymnophiona > Ichthyophiidae > Ichthyophis > Ichthyophis bannanicus. Next base: position 856,855,567 of record CM066032.1, read on the forward strand.
CTTAGCTATCTCATTTGGGAAGGGGCTGCATTATGAATGTAAACAGCAGCTGTTGGACCCAAATGGGCATTATGTCATAGTGAAGGATCAATGTTGAGTAGCTCAATTATGTTTTGTAACCTGTATGCTCTCAATTTTGACTGATATTTTTTCTTTAAATTAGTCATGGAAATAAAAAGGTTGCTAGATCATCACATTGTGTTGAGTGGAGACCTGAATGGAATTCTGGATTCGGATGCTTCTGATGTGGAGTGGGGTGCTTCCCACATGTAAATGACAAGGTGCCTGAGTCATTTTATGGATAGGCTTAAGCTGGTGGATGTGTGGTGAACACTTCACTCATCAGAATGAGACTATATTCACTTATCTAGAGCTCTACATACTAGTTCTAGTACAGATTACTTACTGACCTCTGAACTGCTTTTTGTTAGAGTCACTATCCATCTTTAGACCCATGTGAGGTCTCAGATCATGCTTTAATTTGGGTTGACCTAGAGTGTAGGCAGGAAGACCAGTGGCTTCGGCCTTGGAGCTTTACCTTAGAGCTTTGCAAAGATAAGTGCTTCATTCCTTACTTGAAGAAGAGATGAGAGGACCTTCTGGAGAATAATAAGGAGCATGTGGATACTCCAGTGCTCTTTTGGTAAACCGCTAAGGTGGATTATGTAGGAATATGATTGTGTATGTAGTCCGACATTATAGAACTTTTGCTAAGTTTCTGACATTGGAGAATAAGACCAGGCAGCATTGAACATCTTGCTGCATTAGCACACTAAGAAATCACTACTGTACTATAAGTTTCAGCTTTATCAATTTGGAGACAAAAAAGGAAGGCTGCTGGCCAAAAGTTTGAAGGGAATGCAAGAGTCTTAGTTTGTGGTGGCATTGATGGATAAGAAAGAGAGGATACGTAAGGGTGTGCAGGATCTGGGGAAGGTCTTTCAGGACTATTATAAAACCCTCTACACAAGAGATGCAGTGTCTCCATCTAGTGGGTATAGTGCAGAATTTTATAAATTAATGCAGGACAAATTTTGCCCCCGCCCCCTTTAGAGGCCATTATCAATGCCATAATGGATTTCAGAGAGTCCCCTTTGATGTTAATCATGCGTATGTAACAGTTATTCCTAAGAGAAGCAAAAACCTGATGAGACCAGAATCGTATCAACCCATTACCTTACTAAATTTTGTTTTGAAGTTAGGGGTATGTTTACTAAAGGGCGCTATTTGCGCTGGTATGTTATCGCGCGATAATGGCACTTTACTGGGCGATAAGGTATGTTATTGCGTGATAATGGCACTTTACTGGGCGATAAGGTACCTTATCGTGCGATAACGTGCGCAGCGGTGCAAACGAGCGCTGAGGGTGGAGAAAGGCTCCCGGAGGGCGGAGGAAGGCTCCCCAGGGGCGGAGATAGAGGGTCAATGGGTGGAGAGTGGGAGGGGAGAGGCTCCCTGCACACTAACGCTGTGGATTCCGGGTCTGAAAACTAACGCCAGTGAAACCCTGGCGTTAGAGCAGATTTAAAGGGAAGAGAAACCATTTACGTCAGCAATGTACAGCAAAGCCAGGGAAACCTACAAAAAGTGATAAGTGTGATACATGTGTATGGAACAAAAGGGCAAATAAACATTGAAAATGACCTGAACAAAATGTAAAAAAGAACATAACCAAGCTGGCCAATAGTGATATTAATGGGAAACAGCAAAAAATACTACTGAGAAAGGTTAAAAAAAAGATATTAATTTTGGAAGGGTCTATGCTCTGTCCCCATACAAGGTGAATGATCCCACAGTGAAATAGAGCTGATCAGGGTTTCCCCTTGTTATTGGGCAGGTTTCCTATGGCGTGCACATGTTCCACAACAGCAGGGTGGGCATGTCGGAACGGGCAACTGGACAGATGCTGGAAAAGGGGATACAGAGGGCTGCAGGCGGCACATGCTGTGGTGCAGCTGGGCCACAGTGCGGAGTAGGGTGATGCCTAGGTGGCCCATAGGAATGCTGAAACAGTAGAGCAGCCAGACAGCAACTGATGAGGGCCCAACATGGGCACGAGTGTGTTTCCCACAGTGTCACAGGGGATAGTACCCAGCAGGTACCCCCAAGGGCACAGAACATTGGCAGGCGGTGCTGGGGGGAAGCGTGGACGTCTATGCAGGCACCCCTACCCCAGAACCCACACTATAGGCAGCCACCTACCTGGCCTGAAACTGCGCACCACCAGCATAAGGACATGTCAGCATGGCGACAGAGAGGTACTGGTGGTGGAGTATGCAGTAGCATCTGCCCACAGCAGACCATGGCCTAGCCCTGTTTAGGTGGGTGCCATGCACTGCAACAGACAGGCTCTGTCTGACAAACAGTCATGGTATCCCCAGGGAATAAACTGTCCCTGTGGCAACAGTGTGGTGCAGTACACACAGCCAATGTGTTCAGGAGCAGAAAGTCATAGGTTCAAGTCCCAGCTGTGGCTCCTGCCAACCCATTCCCCTTTTTTTAACCAGTACTAAACCGTGGTAATAAAGAGGAAACCTTTACTGCAGATAACATAAACATGCCAGAAACGCTATATTTTACCCTACAGAGCACAGACACCATAGACATGTGCAATACCTCGAGCAGAGTTTCCCAAATGCAGTCCTGGAGGGCCAAACTCCATTCAGGCGTCATGCTGTCTCTAATAAAGATGCCTGTGCTGCCTTTGTATGCGCCGCCCCCACGGTATGCAGATGTATCCATGCATATTCATTAGGGACAGCATGAAAACCCAAACAGTGTTTGGCCCACCAGGACTGGAGTTGGGAACCTCTGCCCTAGAGCAGCGTCCAACAGGGGCAGAAACACCCACACCCACAGGCGCCATTATCCAAAGCCTCATGGAGAGGCAGGATATTGGGCCCTGCGTGCAGCACCATCTCCCAATACTAGCACTTGCATACCATAGCACTGCCACCCTAAACCTGGGAATACGGTACACATATATCAAAAGGTTGCTATGATTACTGGCAGATAGCAATCCCTAGGTTAAGCACAATCTGCTCATTGAGCTGTATCATAGCAACCTCTCTGATGTCTGTGGAGTGTGTTTCAGGTCTGGTATCTGACAGTATTTACCACCCTGGGGAGTGACCCCAACAGTATTGCATACCATAGCCATGCCTGCACTGTGCCCAGGATTGGTGCGGTGGACAGGGCTGCCAAAAGCCTCTATAGTTGTACAATGCTGGCATAGGTGTGGGAGTGTGTGTTGGTCTACCCAGTGTGTGGTGGCTGCCAACACCTTCCTCAGCCCACGCTGCTTGCACTGTTTCCAGTGTCAGCCTGCCATTGTGCATAATGAAGAGCAAGATACCATGGGTATAGCCCGGACAGGGTGGCCTGGCCAGGATGTATCTGCACAGGGCATAGGGCAATGGCTTAGACATTGTAGTGCCCGGCCACCACCTGCATGGACAGGGTGGCCACAGCATGTCCTGCTGGGAGGTCACTCTCACCCTGATGGAGCAGTGACCACAGCATGGCTAGGTTACCCCATAGTGCTATGTTATATTTCTCTCAAGTGATATTTTGGGTTTTCTTTTCTGGGGCCTAATCACTGACTTATCTGCTTGGTGGGTGTGCTCACATCCCCTCCAGGAACATGCACTATGAACTAGCTAACAGATTCCAGTTATATGTGTATGGCTGGAACACCATGCAGGGTGCAGTGGCTGGAGGCTCACTGCTGGAGAATGTCAGATGGTGGTGGGGGGGCAGCTGAGCATTTCCAGGCCTACTGTCTGCTATTGCCTTATGGATGTGTACAGATCTACATTGACTGCCCTGTAGGGTGTCTGTTCCCCAGCAGGACTGGGGTTGATGGTCCTTTCTACTGAAACCATTGCAGGAAGATCCTGTTTCCCACCCTGAGCCATGGGGGTTGGTACATAATCTGCCTATGGGTCCAAACACACCTCCCTCTCTCTCCCATGGCACCAACACAAGATATGCACTATTGTGGGTGCATCAGAACACATAAGGACTAGGCATGATTGAGAAACACCAGATGCATCCTAGGTGCGTGTGGGTGTGGACAGGAACTACCTATCACACACACTGGCACTGATGGGGACCTACAGCATGGCCTATTTCAGCCATGAAAGGTGCTGTGGACCTGGTGCTGGCCGCCCCACCTCGCCCTCAGGGCGAGCACCATACCCACACAATGTGACGGTCTGTAGCTACTCTGTGCCAGTAACACACATGGTCATTACCCTCTACCAGGCTGAGGTGCTGTGGGGGTGCGCACGGTCAGTTCCCCCTAACAGGCCGAGGTGCTGTGGGGGTGCATACCCCATCTTGTGATCATCTGTAGACTGCTGATTTGCATGTGCAGTGCATCATGGGTACGGGTGGGTTACCCTTATCCTGGTAACAACAGCAGACAGTTTGTGTGGTGACCTGCAGTCCTTCTGTAGCCAGTCAGGGGTTTGTTAGTAGCTGTAACCCACTGGTTACTTCACTGCCTGAGGTCATGGGTTTGATCCCCCAGTGGGGCTTTTTGATAGGGCTGTCTGAGGCATTTTCTTTTTTTAATTTAAATTAGTGCTGCCAGCAAAACCCCCCACAGTACTGTAACTTTAAGGTGCCTCATAAGGTGCCCTATAAAGCGCTCTATGAGGCGCCCTATAAAGCGCTCTATAAGGCACCATATAAAGTGCCCTATAAGGCGCCTTATAAGGCGCCCTATAGGGAACATTATAAGGTGCCTTGGCGGACAGTGCACTTTATAATGTGCCCTCTGGAGTGCCTTATAGGGCGCCTTATGCGGCACCTTAGGTTACGGCACTGTGAGGGTGTGTTTGCTGGCAGCACTAATTTAAATTAAAAAAGAAAATGCCTCAGACAGCACTGATTTAAAGTAAAGGGTAATGCCTCAGACAGCCTTACTCATTAAGCCCACAGGGGGATTGAGCTCACGACCCCTGTTTCATCAGTTAATGTATTAACCATTGTGCTACACCTCTGTTGCTGTGTTTGTAGGTCAGCGCGCCTAATTTAGGCTAATGCGCATTAACGTTCCACGGCTCCCTCTATCGCATGAAAACATACCTTATCACACGATAACACTAGATGCTACCTTAAGACCGGAACGCCCACTACCTTATATGGCATCCTGCACACTATCACCGGGCACACGTTAAGACTGCTTAGTAAACATACCCCTTATTGTCTAAAATAATGACTGACTGGTTGGCCCTGCTTCTACCAGACTTGATTCCTGACAGCCAGGGGGATTTGCGAGGAGTTGCAGTGCAACAGTCAATGTGTGGAACATTTTGGTCTTATTAGAGTAGGTTCAATACATGCAAGTGCCTTCTCTGCTAATCAGTTTGACATGGACAAGGTATTTGACAGAATGAGTTGAGTTTATTTGAAGTTTTACAAGCTTATGATTTAGAAGAGAAGTTTCATTGGAGTGGTAAAACCCCTTTATTCTTTTCCAAAGGTCACAGTTTTGGTGAATGGAGGGGTCATGGATCTGTTCAAACTATAGCAAAGTACTCATCAGGAATGTCCACCATCATCTCTCTTTGTGTTGACTTTATTTATTTATTTATTTATTTAAACAGATTTATATCCCGCTTTTTCCTTCAATCAAAGCGGTCACAGTACAATACAATACAAGGTTAAACAGAGGTGAATGAAACATATACCACTCTTCATACAATCAGAGCGGTAATAAAAGGGATTACATAACACAGGGAGTACATTACAGTACATACATAGAATAACTATACAGAATACGTTACAACATGGGTTTGAATCCATAAGGACATAAGATATGCCATATTGGGTCAGACCAAGGTCCATCAAGCCCAGTATCCTGTTTCCTACAGTGGCCAATCTAGGTCATACGTACCTAGCAGTTTCCCCAAAAGACACAAGTTCCACAATGCTTGTACTGGGTCAAGCATTGATATCCTGGGTCCCTTCTTAATAATGGTTTATGGACCTCTCCTCCAGGAACTTGTCCAAACCTTTTTTAAACCCAGCTACACTAACAGCCTTTACTACATCCTCCGGTAACAAATTCCAGAGTTTGATTACATGTTGAGTGAAAAAATATTTTCTTTTATTAGTCTTAAATAGTTTACCCTGTAGCTTCATTGCATGTCCCCTAGTCTTTCTATATTCTGATAACGTAAACAATCAATCTCCGTTTACCTGTTCCACTCCGTTCATTAATTTATAGACTTCTATCATATCTCCCCTCAGCCGTCTCTTTTCCAGGTTAAAGAGCCCTAACCTTTTTAGCCTCTCTTCATAGGGCAGGGGTGTCCAAACCTGTCCTGGAGGGCCGCAATCCTGGCAGGCTTTTGGGATAGCCCTAATGAATATGCATGATATATATATGCATTAGAGCTATCCTGCCAACCTGACTGGTTTGTGGCCCTCCAGGACTGAATTTGGAGACCCCTGCTTTACACCTCTGTCATTTAAGATTGTGAGTGGGCAAGGTACAGATGTCCTAGACATCAAAAGGGTAGATAGACTTTGTCACATTCCTCCTCACTTCTCACCACCACCAAAATGTGGTCTATTAGACAACTTTTTGGTGGTGGTGGGAATCGAGAAGGAATGTGAGAAATTCTATCTACCCTTTTGATGTCTAGGACATCTGTACCTTGCCCACTCACAATCTTAAATGACAGAGGTGTAAAGCAGGGGTCTCCAAATTCAGTCCTGGAGGGCCACAAACCAGTCAGGTTGGCAGGATATCTCTAATGCATATATATATCATGCATATTCATTAGGGCTATCCCAAAAGCCTGCCAGGATTGCGGCCCTCCAGGACAGGTTTGGACACCCCTGTCATAGGGGTATCCTTCCATCCCCTTAACCATTTTGGTGGCTCTTCTCGGAACCTTTTCTAATAACGCTATATCCTTTTTAAGATACGGCGATCAGAATTGCACACAATATTCAAGGTGCGGTCTCACCATGGAACGATATAGAGGCATTATAATATCTTTTGTTTTATTTTCCATTCCTTTCCTTATGATACCTAGCATTCTATTTGCTCTCTTGGCCGCTGCTGCACACTGGGCCGAGGGTTTTAACATGTTATCCACAATGACGCCTAAATCTTTTTCCTGGGTGGTGGTTCCTAATGTGGAACCTTGCATCGTGTAACCGTAGTTTGGATTGTTCTTCCCTAGGTGCATAACTTTGCACTTGTCCACATTAAATTTCATCTGCCATTTTGATGCCCAGTCTTCCAATTTATCAAGATCCTCTTGCAATTTTCCATAATCCTCTTGGGTTTTAACAACTTTAAATAGTTTTGTGTCATCTGCAAATTTGATAACCTCACTCGTTATTCCCTTTTCCAGGTCATTTATGAATATGTCAAAAAGTAGCGGACCCAGCACAGATCCCTGGGTTACACCACTATTCACCTTTCTCCAATGGGAAAATTGGCCATTTAGCCCTACCCTCTGCTTTCTATCTTTTAACCAGTTCCTGATCCACAATAGTACACTGCCTGCTATCCCATGACTCTTTAATTTTGCCAAAAGTCTCTGATGAGGGACCTTGTCAAAGGCTTTCTGAAAGTACAGATACACTATATCAACCGACTCACCTTTTTCCACCTGTTTATTCACACCTTCAAAAAAACATAACAGATTAGTAAGACAAGATCTTCCTTGTCTAAAGCCATGTTGGCTGTCTCCCATTAGGCCATGACTATCTACATGCTGAGTAATTTTGTTCTTTATGATGGTTTCTACCATTTCTCACTGGTCTGTAGTTTCCCGGATCACCACTGGAACCCTTTTTAAAAACTGGCGTTCCTCCAATCTTCAGGTATTACAGATGATTTTAATGAAAGTTCACAGATTTACTAATAGCAGGTCTGCAATCTGATATTTCAGTTCTTTCAACACCCTTGGATGTATACCATCTGGCCCAGGTGATTTGCTACTCTTCAGTTTAGCTAATAGTTGTAATACATCTTCCCGATGTATCGATATTTCCTTCAATTCTTCCGCACCTTTAAATACCATTTTAGTCATGGGTAACATCCCTACATCTTCCTCAGTAAAGACCGAAGCAAAGAATTCATTCAGTCTCTCCGCTATCGCCTTGTCGCCTCTTAGTGCCCCTGTAACTCCTCTATCATCTAATGGTCCAACTGACTCTCTCACAGGTTTTGTGCTACGAATGTACTTGAAAAAATCTTTATTTCGCGTTTTTGCTTCCACAGCAAGCTTCTTCTCAAATTCTCTCTTTGCCTTCTTTATCAATGCCTTGCATTTGACCTGCCAGTGCTTGTGCTGTTTCCAGGTTTCATCGTTTGGCTCTTTTTTCCATTTCCTAAAAGATGCTTTCTTGGCAACAACAGCCTCTCTGACCTCACCTTTAAACCATGCTGGCAGTTTTTTGGACTTCCTTCCACTTTTCTTAAAGCGTGGTATACAGCTGGTCTGGGCTTCCAAGATAGTATTTTTCAACAACACCCAAGCTTGATGTAAGTCTTTAACCTTTGCAACTGCTCCTTTTAGTTTTTTCTTAACTATTTTCCGCATTTTATCATAGTCTCCCTTTCGAAAGTTAAAAGGTAGTACTGTGGATTTCCTTACTATCCCTCCTCCACTAATTAAATCAAAGGTGATCATGCTATGATCACTATTGCCAAGTGGCCCCAACACTCTTATCTCTTGCACTAGATCTGGTGTTCCACTAAGGACTAGGTCTAATATGGCTTCCCCTCTCGTCGGTTCATGGACCAGCTGCTCCAAGAAGCAGTCATTTATGTCATCTAGGAACTTTATCTCCCTAGCATGTACTGCCGTGACACTGACCCAGTCGATACCGGGGTAATTGAAATCACCCATTATTATTACCGCGCTGTAACTTTTGTTAGCTTCCTTGATTTCTTTCAGCATTTCATCATCCATTTGTTCATTCTGGCCAGGCGGTCGATAGTACACCCCCACCGTCATCACCTTCCCCTTTTTACATGGAATTTCAATCCATAGAGATTCTACAGCAAATTTTGTTTCCTGCAAAACTTTTATCCTTTCTGACTCAATGCCCTCTCTAACATAGAGCGCAACCCCTCCACCAATTTGATCAGCTCTATCATTAGAGTTTGTACCCAGGTATCACAGTGTCCCACTGGTTGTCCTCCTTCCACCATGTCTCTGATATTCCAATCACATCTAACCTCTCATTTAGTGCTATATATTCTAACTCTCCCATCTTATTTTTTAGACTTCTAGCATTTGCATACAAGCATTTTAGAGACTGTATTTTATTCATATTAATTTGGCTATTGGTAGACATACGTAATTTGGGATCTTTAAGCTCTGTCTGCTCCATACTCGAGGGCATTTGGGCTACTTTACTCTTTTTTGGAACCTCTCTGCTTTTGGTAGTATCCTTCAAGGATACATTCTTCCGAACCATCTGCTCTTGGGCGACTGTCGGCTTACCCCTATTATCTAGTTTAAAAGCTGCTCTATCTCCTTTTTTTTTTTTTTTTTGAAACTTTTATTTTCATTTTGTAACAAACAAAAGAAACAACACACCAAAGGAGACAAAACAAGAATACAATAAGGAAAAGTAAACCCAATTACCCCCCACCCCCATGCCTCTTCTCTAGCCGATTATGTCAGCATGTGAGCGCTTCCAATTAACAGTGATTATACATCAAAAACGGTCAAAAGGGTATCAACGATACAGAATGATCATGGGACCAAAGTATATACAAATTTAGACAGTCAGATGAGAGCATTTAGCAGAATGTACATAGTCATTGAGCATCTTCCATTCAGACCTATAATGAGAAGTCTGAACGGGGGAAGCAAACATGCAAGGTATTTGGTCATATTTACTGTAGAGACAAACATGATTCCACCATACATTGGGGCTCAGATGGGAGCTATTTTTCCAGTACTTCTTAATTAGGGAAATAGCAATGCCAAGCATAAAGCCCCAAAGGAAGTAAGCCGTTTTTTTGGAAAAGAGGAGATCCCCGCAGCTGGGCGAAGTCCCACCATCCTCCAAGAAAGGGGCTCCTGAAAGTGCAAAATAGACTGGATACGACCCCAGACCCGACGCCAGTAATACTGTAGTGCGGGACATTCATACATAACATGAGGTAGTGAACCAATGGCCGCATGGCATGTCCAACAACTATTGCCCTGAGTAGTGTTCCATTAGGCTAATCTGTCAGGAGTGTAAAAACACCGGTGGGCTAGAAAGAAGAGTGTCTGAGTGAGTGAGGCGGATCAGGAAACCCGTGGCGCTCTACTCCAGTCAAGGCTCCATTGCTCCAAGGCCAAGTCACATGCAATTCTCTCTCCCATGCTTTCTGCGCTATAGGGGTATCGCAAGTTATAGCATTACATAAGGGTTTGTAAAAATTGGATGCTACACCCGGTGAACCACCGATAGATCGGATAGTCTCCGATCAACCTTGTATAGGGGATGCCAATGGCGGAAGTACCTTAGCACTCCAAAGGCAATGCTGAAGGTGCATCGACTGAAAGTAGTGTGTCGCTGGGAGACCAAATTCAATTTGCAATTCACTAAAAGTTTTCCAGCGACCATCATGGAACAACTGGCTAGGAATTCAAATGCCCCTGGTGTACCAGGGGCTCCACACTATAGACTTATTTTGTATTCGAAATCAAGTAGTGTACCAAAGCGGGAGCCTATCGAACGGACAGAGTCAGGAGTCTAAGGATTGCATTAGAGTATTAAAGGCACCTAAAGTGTCTAAAAGCATTGGTGGATAGTGGGAGTCTGATGGGAGAGTCATACCAGGGAGAAAAGTAAGAGGAATCGGTTTGCAAAGATCCTCCTCTATGTCTAGTCACACAGGTCTACTCGGTACTGGATCTTCCAGCCAACGAGCGCCGTGTTTGAGAAGAAAAGAGTGATGGAACACTTGATTAAAATCACCACCAAGTATTGATGGAGCATTGGCAGAGGCCTATGCCAACTGCGCAATACTTGCATAGTAAGCAGGGTTGTCCACATTCGGGGCATAGATGCAAATACACGTGAATTCGCTATCTCCAACCTTAAGGTGTACACGGGCCCATCTACCCTCCTTGTCAGCGCCAGTATCAATTACAGTAGCTTGCAAAGACTTCTTAACCGGAATGGCTACCCCGCACCGTTTGGAAACGGCGGGAAAGTAGGCAGCCACCATGTTAGACTTAGCATTGAGTTGCAGTGTTTCAGCAGAGTTTAGATGCGTTTCCAGAAGAAACACTAAATCAGCATGCTCATGGCTAAGATAGCTAAGGATTTGCTTCCTTTTGATTGAACTATTAATGCCTTTTACGTTGAGTGATAAAATTTTACATAAAGCCATTCAACAAAGTTAAAAGTTCTGAGCATGATAGCACACATAATTTCCCAATGTCCCTCATATTGACTGTATCTGGCTGTACATATGACATGAAAGAAAACAGGCTAAAATAATACAATGGAGCGCCCCACATTAAAAAAGAAAACCGCAGTGCGGTAGAGAAGAAGCAAAACCCCAAAAATTACTGGCGACCATGTGTCTGCGGGGAGAAACCCCAGAGAAGGCCGAAATGGAAAAAACACATAACCTGTAGGACTGTGCGTGCTCCGAATCCGACCGAGGCACACATCATGGAGGGATAGGAGACCAAAATCAAAAGGTCATATAGAGAAAGAAAGGAGGTCCAGGTAGTCTCTGTGCTTGGCTATGACCGCCGCATCGGGCCCTTCAAGATGGCGGACAGAGCCGGCAGATAAAAGTCCAAGTTTTTGGATTAGCGCATCTGCTCTGCTTCTTTGGAGTCCAAAAATGTTGACAGTAGATCAGGATCTTCGAATGTCCTGGTTTGGTTGTGGAGAGTCACTCGGAGCTTCGCTGGATACAACAGGCCAAAGCGAGCCTGTAGCTGTTGAAGTCGAGGGCGAAAAGCAAGGAGTTTCTTCCGACGGTCAACGGTAGGCTTTGCAAAATCAGGGAAGAAGGAGACTTTGTGACCTTCAAATTCCAAATGATGATTCGCCCGGGCAGCATTTAAAATTTGTTCCACTTGTTGATATCGTAGCAAGCGAAAGATAATAGGCCGGGGGGTCGTTCGGTTGAGCGCCTTGTGGGTAGGAACACGGCATGCACGATCGACCTCCAGTTCTCCACGAAAAGTGATCTTCAGCAAGGAGGGAAGAGTTTTGAGCAGGAACTCTCTTATATCTCCGACTTCCACCCCCTCCGGTATGCCAATGAGCCTCACATTGTTGCGACGGGCTCGATTATTGCTATCTTCTAACTCCTTTTGAAGATTCTGTATCTGGCGCTCAGCCTTGTCCAGGTTGCCCAAGCGCACCACGTGCGAGTCGAGGATCCCCGCCATGTTGTCCTGCCGTAATGAGAGACTTTCAAGTCGGTCCTGGAGCACTCCAAAGTCTTCTCGCATAGCTCGAAGCGCTTCTCCATTGGACTGCACCAATTCCTTCACACCGCGTATTTCTTCCAAAATTTCCAGGTGCATTTCGGGGTTTTCACGAAATGGAGCCATCTTCTGTGGGGAGGACACCTCTGTTTTGGAGCGTTTTCCGTGAGAAGAGGAAGGAGACCCGAAGTCCAAGCGCGCTGGTTTATGGGCCGCCATCCCCCCCGATGTACCCCGGTCAGCTCGGAGCGAAATAGTAAGTTTGTATAGGTATTAAGTCAGGATTCTAAGTAGGCCTCTCGGGAGCTTCAACGCAAAGCGTCTTACCCGCTGGACATCAGGCTCCGCCCCCATCGCTCTATCTCCTTTTTAAAGGTTAATGCCAGCAGCCTGGTTCCATCCCGGTTAAGGTGAAGCCCATCCCTTCGGAAGAGCCCCTCCTTTCCCCAGAATGTACCCCAGTTCCTAACAAATCCAAACCCCTCATCTCTGCACCATTGTCTCATCCACGCATTGAGACTCCGGAGCTCTGCCTGCCTTTTGGGTCCTGCACGTGGAACGGGAAGCATTTCGGAGAACGCTACCCTGGAAGTTCTGGATTTCAACTTCCTATCTAAAAGCCTAAATTTAGCCTCCAGAACCTCCCTACCACATTTTCCTATGTCATTGGTACTGACATGTACCAAGACAGCAGACTCCTCCCCAGCACTATCTAAGACCTTATCTAGGTGGCGCGTGAGGTCCGCTACCTTCGCACCAGGCAGGCATGTTACCAGGCGATCCTCAAGTTAGAACAAAGGTATATTTATGAGTTTAAAAGTAAGGAACCATATGGTTTAAATCAAGAGATAGACCTCTCGGTTTTCCTGTGAAAAACCCCCATATTGCATCATACATACAAACTTTAGCACATCATAGTTTCCTTCATTTTTTTCTCTTTTTTAAGGATATTACTATTTTATCTGCTCAATAATTGTTATGTACCAATTGCCATGGTGTCGGCTTGTATTTGGTTCATTCCTTTAATCAAGTAATTTGTTTAGGTAAACTCCGCCTACCTTTAGCTCCTCCCCTTTTGGCGCGAACAGCAAGGGTTTAATGTGTTCCTCGTGAGCAGTCGCGTTTCATTTTACAGAAGACAGTGCAGCAACAGCGTTTCTGCACCTAGAGGTAATTTTTCAGTCCTTTATGCTGAGTTTTAAGTTTTCTTTAAGTTGGTTTATCTACAACTATTATGTTTGATTACTTTTTACTGCAGTAGGGTTGAGTAGAGAACGTCATTGTATGTTCTTAGTAATTCGCCGGTTTTACCTCTTCGGTTTTTATATGCACCTTTAGATGAGAATTATAACGTACTTTAGTATCAAGACAATACAACATTTCTGATTTTCTTGAATAGTTATCCCTATCTTATAGATAACTAAGTTGTTTTTAGAGGGTACACTATAAATATCATTTATCCAAATAGGATTCCTATTTTTACCATACTTAGCCTGTATAATGTCTCGATAGTCGGCAGTGACCAAGTGAGCTATATATATTTTTGTAGCAATATTCCGGTTTGGAGGGTGCAAACTACGATACACTTTTATAGAAAATTGACAGTCCCACAAAAATTGATCACACCTGTAGATATCTATAAACCTTAACATTGATTTTTAAATAGCAAGAGTTTCCCCTCTAAGCAACACAGCAGTTTTTTTAGGCACACATAAGTAATGGTTTTACTTCTTTTATAGCACGGGCCACAGCGGCCTCCATTGTCTTAATGCGATAATATGAAGCACATTTATTTTCTCGTGTTCCATCATCTTGGAAGTTGCAGGTTAAGATATTTTTAGAAAATCCTCTTAACAATACTGCGGTGTTTTTAGGTACGTATGAGTCATGGTTTCACTCTCTTTTTATAACACGGGGCACAACGTTCTCTGGCCTCTACTAGCTCAACGTATTAATATGAAGTACATCCATATTCATGGGATGCAATGTATAATCTTTACTATATATACAGAAGCAGCGAAAGAATTGGTTTATTACAGGTAGTGGTTATTTGTCTGTAGGCCCTTTATACGGCTCCTGTCCACATGTGAATATTCAAATGTCACGCAGTTTAGTGTTTATACAGCATACATTATTTTTACTGCTGCACTTTGCCATTAGTCTTAATATAGTATGGTTTCATGCTTTTTAATTTACAGCCAGATGATTTGAATGCCTATTAGATTTTATTCTTCTTTTTAGCTTGTCACAATTGGATGTGATATGTATAATACTCTTGATTTTAACTATACCATGACGTTTTACTGTTAGAAAGACCTCTGTTGAAGTCATTTTCTGATAGCCATGCTACAACAGGTTAGGTTCCTCATGTTTTTATTTTCATTAGTTCAAATTGAGTTAGAGGTTTGGTATGACCACATGTTTAGTATTTCATTAAGTTTTTTCATATTCATAGTATTTTCCATAGTTTTTTCATATTAACATTATTACTGTTTTATTTTATATGATAGATTGAGTATGTAATATAGATACCAATATGTTACCTTTTTGGCTCTGATCTGTATGTATCTTAATACAACTGATGTGTAAGTTTGTTTATTTTAATCTATAGCTTGATATCATCAACCTCTTATGACAAATTAGTGAAATTATCATTGTCTCATGTGAGTATTCACCCAAGTATAACGTTTTGTCTGAGTTCTTATCTTTGGTTTTTATATCCTTGGTTGTCTGTCCTTTTCATATCAAGTACTTTTTAGTGTATATCTTTCATTGTTATTTAACAAGTGTATATACAATGTCTATGTTTTTATGAGAAAATGTATAGTTTTGTGTTATACGTTAAGCTTAAATTCAATGATTTTATTTTAAAGTTCATTCAAATTCCTTTACATGTATCAGTTTTACTTGTTACTTTTTTCTCTCTTCTTTTAATGTATGTTATCTTACATATTGATCTTGTTGAGTATTTATTAATGTTACAAGTTTTCTATGTTTTAATGTTTTTAGCTGCTACCCCCTGAGGAAGGCACTCCGTGCCGAAACGCGTTGGGGACTATTCTAAATAAAGCCTTTTAGAACTCATTCTGACAGTCTTTGACTCTTGCTCTTTGTGTACCCTCTGTTCCGCACAGGTCATGCATGTCATCCTGAGGCACCTTGCAGTCCCTAAGGCACACTAACCTAGGACACCATAACCTTGTTAGGCCACCTTAACCTATGGTTCCATAGCCCAGGGTGCCTTCTGCGGTGACTTGTCCAAGGGTGCCTAATATGGCGCTTAGCCTAGGAGGCCCTATAGGGCACCTTCTGAGGCACCTTACATGGCACCTTACAAGGCACCTTACAAGTCACCTTACATGGCACCTTATAAGGCACCTAACATGGCACCTTATAAGGCACCTTACATGGCACCTTATAAGGCACCTTACATGGCACCTTATAAGGCACCTTACAAGGCACCTTACAAGGTGCCCTATAAGGCACCTTACAAGGCGCCTTACAGGGTGCCTTGCAAGGCGCTTTACAAGGCGCCTTGTAAAGCTCGTTATTCTAAAGCGCCTTGTAACGTGTTAGCTGTCAGCTTGCTCTAATGATGCAGCGCCCATGCCTTTATATGGGCATCTCTACCTTTACCGCGGAACCTACCGCGAATGACATTACCGCAGTTTAGTAAACAAACCCCTTTGTATGGGGAAAGACATCTCTGCTCTTGAGAATCTTGTCTAGGTCCTTCATAGCCTTTCTGCCAAGAGCAATGCGTTGTCTGATTTCTTGACTGTTTGTCCTTTCTTTATTGATAGTTCATCCAAGTAGGTTAAAGTTGTCCACTATTTCAATTTCTGCTCCATCAACGATGAACTTATTGATTTTGCCAGTTGTCGATATCTTTGTTGTCTTTACATTAAGGTGCAGGCCCATTTTAAGACTATGGGGCTTGTTTACAAATCTGCGGTAGCGGTTTATGATCGTTATCGGAGCTGCGGCCCCATTGATTTCAATGGGGCCGCAGCTCCGATAACGATCGGAAACCACTACCGTGACTTTGTAAACAAGCCCCTATATTCCTTGAACTTGAGAAGCAAATGTTTCAGATCATTTTCACTTTCAGCCAGTAATGTGGTATCATCAGCATAGCGAAGGTTGTTGATGAGTCTCTCATCAATCTTTACATCTCTGTAGTCTTCAAACAGTCCTGCTTCTCTGATGATTTGTTCTGCCTATAAATTAAACAGGTAAGAGAAAAGTATGCAGCCTTGTTGTATGTTTTTGCTGATTTTAAACCATTCTGTTACTCCTTGTTCCATTTTGAACTGTTGATTCTTGATCAATGTAAAGGTTGTGCAAGAGAATTATCAGATGTTCTGGGATACCCATTCATCTTAATGTGGCCCAAAGTTTCTCATGGTTTACACAGTCAAAAGCCTTGCTGTAGTCCAATAAAACACAGATAGATATCCTTTTGGTATTCTTCAGTCTTTTCAAGGATCCATCTCACATCCGCGATGATGTCTCTCGTTCCTCGCCCTTTCCTGAACCCTGCTTGCACTTCAGGCAGTTCTCGTTCCAGGTATGCTTGTAGTCTCTGCGGAACAATCTTGAGTAGAATGTGGGATCAGAGTGATTGTGCTATGATTTCCATAGTCAGTTAGATCACCTTTCTTCAGTATTGATATAAACACAGATTTTTTCCAGTCAGTTGGCCATGATGTTGTCTTCCAAATTTCCTGGAAGAGCCTTGTAAGTATGGTAACAGTTGCATCAGATTGCTGTAATACTTCAATGGGAATGCTATCAATGCCTGGTGCTTTGTTCTTTGATAAGGCTTTCAATGCTGCTTCAACTTCTTCTTTCATCACCAATAGTTTTGGATCATAAAGTACAGGTTGATACAGCTGTTGGTCCACTTGATCTTTATCATATAATAACTCTGTATATTCTTTCGACCTTTTCTTGATCTTCTTAGGATCATTCAACATGAACCCTTGAGCATCTTGTAACATTCCAATTCAAGGCTGGAATTTTTTTCTTTAACTCTCGTAGGTTTAAGAAAGCTCATCTTGTTCTTCCTCTAATAGTTTCTGCTTCTATTTCCTTGCATGTGTCATTGCAATACTTCTTGTCTTGTCTTGCTGCACCTTTGAAATCTCTGAGATCTGTGATTGCCTCTCTTTCTCCTCTGGCTTTAACTTTTCTGCATTTCTGGGCAAATTTCACAGTTTCTTTGGTCATTCATTTTGACCGTATTTGCTTTTTCACCTTTTGTAGAGATTTCTTACTTTCTTCCAACACAACCTTCTTGATGTCATTGCATAACTCTGAAGCTCTTCTGGATTTGTATCTAAAGCAGCAAATCAATTTTGCATGCAGTCTTTAAATTCCAGTGGTATATTCTCAAGGTAATATTTTGCTACATTCATGAGTGGCTTGCTCTTTTTCAACTTTAGCTTGAGTTTGCATTCTAGTAGTAGGCGATCTGTACCACAGTCAGCTCCAGGTTTTGTCTTTGTTGATGTTATAGAGCTTTTCCATTGTTGACTTCCACAAATGTAGTCAATTTGATTTTTGTACTATCCATTGGGTGAAGTCAATGTGTACAGTCGCCGTTTGTGTTCCTGGAAGAAGGTGTTTGAGATGAATCGATCATTGGTCCTGCAGAACTCTATCAGTCTTTCTCCAGATTCAATTCTGTTGCCAAGTTTATATTTTCCAACCACTTTGCCTTCTTCTTTGTGGCCAACATTGCTTTCCAGTCACCCCTGACTTTCAGGATATCCTGTATTTTATGTTCTGTCAATTTCAACTTGTACTTTTTGATAGAACTCATCCACTTCATCCTCTTCTGCAATTGTTAGTAGGGCATATACTTGAATTATAGTTGTATTGATGGGCATTCCTTGTAGATGAATAAAAATTAAGCATTCACTGATTGCACTGTATTTCATTACAGTTCTTGCAAATTTCTTCTTGATTAGAAATGCAACACCATTTCTTCTTTGTCTTTCACTTCCTGCATAGTAGACTATGTTTATTTATTTATTTAACTGTATTTATATCCCGCTTTTCACCGGGTCAAAGCGGTGGATGTGATCATTAGATGCAAAGTGCCCAATGCCAGTCCATTTCAGTTCACTGACACCCAACAGATCGAGTTGTACATATTCTACTTCATTCTTGACGACCTCCAACTTCCCTTGGTTCATGCTATGTATGTTCCATGTCCCAATATATGACATCTTTGCATCTTCTGACTCTCATTTCATGCACAGCTACATCAACAATCAGACTTTCCAAGAGCTTTGATCCAACCACATCATAAATGCTGGCTTTGCTCTGATAGGTTTTCAGCTCCTCCCCAGTAGCCAGTTGAGTGCCTTCCCACCTAGGAGTCTTATCTTCCAGCACTATAGTGCAATTTGTTTTGTTGGACTATCCATTGGGTTCTCGTGGCAAGGTATGGAAGTAGATTGCCAGGCCTTTCTTCCGCGTAGTTTAATTTTAGTGTTGTTGCTGTTGTCATAAAAATGTGATTCTCCGCCACCAACACCGTGCCATTCTGCTGCTGCCCAGATGGGTGGTTTGTCTTGGTCTGGCACCTTAGCTGAGACCTCTCCATTTTGGGAGACCCTGCCAGTAGTTAAGCTACTTAGCCCTCAGTATCACTGATACACAGAATCCCTCACAGCATGACAAGCTGCAAACCAAGCAAAACTACAGAGAAAGGCTGAACTTTTACAGAGCTCTGCTAGTGAGTGGATTTTTGCCTCCTGGGACATCTTACTGTGAGTTCTAGCTGTTTATTTAATTATTTACTGTTTGTCTAACTGTTGTTTGTTTAATTATTTAGTGTTTGTCTTAGTGGTGTGCAAGTTCAGCCTTCTCAGCTGTACTTACCTTGCCTCTCTCAATTAACTGGGCCTTGTGTGGTAGCCATTTTGAATTAATCTCTCTCCCCAGAGCCTGCTGTTTGTTAAGCTTTTCCTGTCCTTGCCTGCCTGAGTGACTCCTCCCCCTGTTTGTGTGGTAGCCATTTTGAATTAATCTCTCTCCCCAGAGCCTGCTGTTTGTTAAGCTTTTTCCTGTCCTTGCCTGCCTGAGTGACTCCTCCCCCTGACCCCCTCCCCCTGAGGTATCCTGTAACCTTGTTCCTGTTTTCTCCACGTGTGCATAGGCTGTTTTAGTTTGCTTTTCTCTGATCAGAGAAAGGCTGAACTTTTACAGAGCTCTGCTAGTGAGTGGATTTTTGCCTCCTGGGACATCTTACTGTGAGTTCTAGCTGTTTATTTAATTATTTACTGTTTGTCTAACTGTTGTTTGTTTAATTATTTAGTGTTTGTCTTAGTGGTGTGCAAGTTCAGCCTTCTCAGCTGTACTTACCTTGCCTCTCTCAATTAACTGGGCCTTGTGTGGTAGCCATTTTGAATTAATCTCTCTCCCCAGAGCCTGCTGTTTGTTAAGCTTTTCCTGTCCTTGCCTGCCTGAGTGACTCCTCCCCCTGTTTGTGTGGTAGCCATTTTGAATTAATCTCTCTCCCCAGAGCCTGCTGTTTGTTAAGCTTTTTCCTGTCCTTGCCTGCCTGAGTGACTCCTCCCCCTGACCCCCTCCCCCTGAGGTATCCTGTAACCTTGTTCCTGTTTTCTCCACGTGTGCATAGGCTGTTTTAGTTTGCTTTTCTCTGATCAGAGAAAGGCTGAACTTTTACAGAGCTCTGCTAGTGAGTGGATTTTTGCCTCCTGGGACATCTTACTGTGAGTTCTAGCTGTTTATTTAATTATTTACTGTTTGTCTAACTGTTGTTTGTTTAATTATTTAGTGTTTGTCTTAGTGGTGTGCAAGTTCAGCCTTCTCAGCTGTACTTACCTTGCCTCTCTCAATTAACTGGGCCTTGTGTGGTAGCCATTTTGAATTAATCTCTCTCCCCAGAGCCTGCTGTTTGTTAAGCTTTTCCTGTCCTTGCCTGCCTGAGTGACTCCTCCCCCTGTTTGTGTGGTAGCCATTTTGAATTAATCTCTCTCCCCAGAGCCTGCTGTTTGTTAAGCTTTTTCCTGTCCTTGCCTGCCTGAGTGACTCCTCCCCCTGACCCCCTCCCCCTGAGGTATCCTGTAACCTTGTTCCTGTTTTCTCCACGTGTGCATAGGCTGTTTTAGTTTGCTTTTCTCTGATCAGAGAAAGGCTGAACTTTTACAGAGCTCTGCTAGTGAGTGGATTTTTGCCTCCTGGGACATCTTACTGTGAGTTCTAGCTGTTTATTTAATTATTTACTGTTTGTCTAACTGTTGTTTGTTTAATTATTTAGTGTTTGTCTTAGTGGTGTGCAAGTTCAGCCTTCTCAGCTGTACTTACCTTGCCTCTCTCAACTAACTGGGCTTTGTGTGGTACCCCCATCCCCCTGCTGAGGGTTCAGGACAGGGTACCTTGTAACTGCCCTCTTTAATAGGACTTATCTCCCCCCCTCCCTCCCCAGCACCCACCCACCCCTGGGGAAATTGTAGTTTTATAGGTACTTGGACATCTTAGAGGAAAGGGGCTGCTCTCAGGTGCAGCTCTTAATCCAAATCAGTCATACACAGAGGACCTGTGATTAATTAGCTTCAGGTACACAGGGTGTATTAGGGGTATTAGATACACTTTTATTAGTATAAGCATCTACACCAATCCTTATTATATACCGATTTAAAAGACCTAAACACAAGCTTTAAACTAAGATGCAGTCAGAGGTCCAGCAACGAGATGGGGGTTCTCCAGTCTTTTGCATCGAGTGTCACATGTATGATTATCTCCCAGTTGGTGAGAGGTCCTACATATGCACTAAGTGCAGGGAGCTCTTTGCTCTCAGGGAACGAGTCCGTTCTCTAGAGGCTAGAGTAGCAGACCTGGAAGACATAAGAAAGACAGAGAAGTACATGGACGAGACCTACAGGGATATAGTCCTGAAGTCCCACCTCCAGTCTGGCAGCATCCCTGTTGCCATGGAGGAGAGAGGTCACGTGGCAGGAGAGCATCACCCTGGTGTGGCAGGAAGTGATCCTGTAACTAGGACCTGTCCTCCAGGTGATGTAAAACCCTCTCGCACCGAGGACGTTTCTCCAGGGCCATGTCCCCATGAGGGGAGGGTCAGGACAGCTGTTATAGTTGGTGATTCAATCATTAGGAATGTAGATAGCTGGGTGGCTGGTGGACGTGAGGATCGCCTGGTAACATGCCTGCCTGGTGCGAAGGTAGCAGATCTCACGCACCGCCTAGATAG
The DNA here is from genome assembly GCA_033557465.1 of Ichthyophis bannanicus. NCBI lineage: Eukaryota > Metazoa > Chordata > Amphibia > Gymnophiona > Ichthyophiidae > Ichthyophis > Ichthyophis bannanicus. The sequence goes on from CM066032.1 coordinate 856,877,251, forward strand.
GATCATAGATAGTGCTGGGGGGGAGTCTGCTGTCTTGGTACATGTTGGTACCAATGACATAGGAAAATGTGGTAGGGAAGTTCTGGAGGCTAAATTTAAGCTTTTAGGTAGGAAGTTGAAATCCAGAACTTCCAGGATAGCGTTCTCCGAAATGCTTCCTGTTCCACGTGCAGGACCCAAAAGACAGGCAGAGCTCCGGAGTCTCAATGCGTGGATGAGACAATGGTGCAAGGATGAGGGTTTTGGATTTGTTAGGAACTGGGGAACATTCTGGGGAAAGGGGGGGCTCTTCCGAAGGGATGGGCTTCACCTTAATCAGGATGGGACCAGACTGCTGGCATTAACCTTTAAAAAAGAGATAGAGAAGCTTTTAAACTAGAAAATAGGGGAAAGCCGACAGTCACCCAGGAGCGCACGGTTCGGACAAAGGTATCCTTGAAGGATACTACCAAAAGCAGTGAGGTTCCAAAAGGGAGTATAGTAGCCCAAATGCCCTTGAGTAAGGAGCAGACAGAGCATAAAGATTCCCAATTACCCATGCCTACCAATAGCCAGATTAATATTAATAAATACAGTCTCTAAAATGCTTGTATGCCAATGCTAGAAGTCTAAACAATAAGATGGGAGAATTAGAATATATAGCATTAAATGAGAGGTTAGATATGATTGCACTCTCAGAGACATGGTGGAAGGAGGATAACCAGTGGGACACTGTGATACCTGGATACAAACTATATCGTAATGATAGAGCTGAACAAATTGGTGGAGGGGTTGCGCTCTATGTTAGAGAGGGCATTGAGTCAGAAAGGATTAAAGTTTTGCAGGGAACAAAATATGCTGTAGAATCTCTATGGATTGAAATTCCATTTATGAAGGGGAAGGTGATGGCAGTGGGAGTATACTATCGACCACCTAGCCAGAATGAACAAATGGATGATGAAATGCTCAAAGAAATCAAGGAAGCTAACAAAAGCCACAACAGAGTAGTAATAATGGATGATTTCAATTACCCCGGTATCGACTGGGACAGTGTCACAGCAGGACAAGCTAAAGAGATAAAGTTTCTAGATGAAATAAATGACTGCTTCTTGGAGCAGCTGGTTCATGAACCGACCAGAGGGGAAGCCATACTGGACCTAGTCCTTAGTGGAACGCCAGATCTGGTGCAAGAAATAAGGGTGTTGGGACCACTTGGCAATAGTGATCATAGTATGATCATGTTTGATTTAATCAGTGGAGGACAGATAGTAAAGGAATCCACAGTACTACCTTTTAACTTTCAAAAGGGTGACTATGATAGAATGAGGAATATAGTTCGGAAAAAACTAAAAGGAGCGGTTCCAAAGGTTAAAGACTTACAGCAAGCTTGGGTGTTATTTAAAAATACTATCCTCGGGGGGGGGGCGGAGCCTGATGTCCAGCGGGTAAGACGCTTTGCGTTGAAGCTCCCGAGAGGCCTACTTAGAATCCTGACTTAATACCTATACAAACTTACTATTTCGCTCCGAGCTGACCGGGGTACATCGGGGGGGATGGCGGCCCATAAACCAGCGCGCTTGGACTTCGGGTCTCCTTCCTCTTCTCACGGAAAACGCTCCAAAACAGAGGTGTCCTCCCCACAGAAGATGGCTCCATTTCGTGAAAACCCCGAAATGCACCTGGAAATTTTGGAAGAAATACGCGGTGTGAAGGAATTGGTGCAGTCCAATGGAGAAGCGCTTCGAGCTATGCGAGAAGACTTTGGAGTGCTCCAGGACCGACTTGAAAGTCTCTCATTACGGCAGGACAACATGGCGGGGATCCTCGACTCGCACGTGGTGCGCTTGGGCAACCTGGACAAGGCTGAGCGCCAGATACAGAATCTTCAAAAGGAGTTAGAAGATAGCAATAATCGAGCCCGTCGCAACAATGTGAGGCTCATTGGCATACCGGAGGGGGTGGAAGTCGGAGATATAAGAGAATTCCTGCTCAAAACTCTTCCCTCCTTGCTAAAGATCACTTTTCATAGAGAACTGGAAATCGATCATGCATACCGTGTTCCTACCCACATGGCGCTCAACCGAACGACCCCCCGGCCTATTATCTTTCGCTTGCTACGATATCAACAAGTGGAACAAATTTTCAATGCTGCCCGGGCGAATCATCATTTGGAATTTGAAGGTCACAAAGTCTCCTTCTTCCCTGATTTTGCAAAGCCTACCGTTGACCGTCGGAAGAAACTCCTTGCTTTTCGCCCTCGACTTCAACAGCTACAGGCTCGCTTTGGCCTGTTGTATCCAGCGAAGCTCCGAGTGACTCTCCACAACCAAACCAGGACATTCGAAGATCCTGATCTACTGTCAACATTTTTGGACTCCAAAGAAGCAGAGCAGATGCGCTAATCCAAAAGCTTGGACTTTTATCTGCCGGCTCTGTCCGCCATCTTGAAGGGCCCGATGCGGCGGTCATAGCCAAGCACAGAGACTACCTGGACTTCCTTTCTTTCTCTATATGACCTTTTGATTTTGGTCTCCTATCCCTCCATGATGTGTGCCTCGGTCGGATTCGGAGCACGCACAGTCCTACAGGTTATGTGTTTTTTCCATTTCGGCCTTCTCTGGGGTTTCTCCCCGCAGACACATGGTCGCCAGTAATTTTTGGGGTTTTGCTTCTTCTCTACCGCACTGCGGTTTTCTTTTTTAATGTGGGGCGCTCCATTGTATTATTTTAGCCTGTTTTCTTTCATGTCATATGTACAGCCAGATACAGTCAATATGAGGGACATTGGGAAATTATGTGTGCTATCATGCTCAGAACTTTTAACTTTGTTGAATGGCTTTATGTAAAATTTTATCACTCAACGTAAAAGGCATTAATAGTTCAATCAAAAGGAAGCAAATCCTTAGCTATCTTAGCCATGAGCATGCTGATTTAGTGTTTCTTCTGGAAACGCATCTAACCTCTGCTGAAACACTGCAACTCAATGCTAAGTCTAACATGGTGGCTGCCTACTTTCCCGCCGTTTCCAAACGGAGCGGGGTAGCCATTCCGGTTAAGAAGTCTTTGCAAGCTACTGTAATTGATACTGGCGCTGACAAGGAGGGTAGATGGGCCCGTGTACACCTTAAGGTTGGAGATAGCGAATTCACGTGTATTTGCATTTATGCCCCGAATGTGGACAACCCTGCTTACTATGCAAGTATTGCGCAGTTGGCATAGGCCTCTGCCAATGCTCCATCAATACTTGGTGGTGATTTTAATCAAGTGTTCCATCACTCTTTTCTTCTCAAACACGGCGCTCGTTGGCTGGAAGATCCAGTACCGAGTAGACCTGTGTGACTAGACATAGAGGAGGATCTTTGCAAACCGATTCCTCTTATTTTTCTCCCTGGTATGACTCTCCCATCAGACTCCCACTATCCACCAATGCTTTTAGACACTTTAGGTGCCTTTAATACTCTAATGCAATCCTTAGACTCCTGATTCTGTCCGTTCGATAGGCTCCCGCTTTGGTACACTATTTGATTTCGAATACAAAATAAGTCTATAGTGTGGAGCCCCTGGTACACCAGGGGCATTTGAATTCCTAGCCAGTTGTTCCATGATGGTCGCTGGAAAACTTTTAGTGAATTGCAAATTGAATTTGGTCTCCCAGCGACACACTACTTTCAATCGATGCACCTTCAGCATTGCCTTTGGAGTGCTAAGGTACTTCCGCCATTGGCATCCCCTATACAAGGTTGATCGGAGACTATCCGATCTATCGGTGGTTCACCGGGTGTAGCATCCAATTTTTACAAACCCTTATGTAATGCTATAACTTGCGATACCCCTATAGCGCAGAAAGCATGGGAGAGAGAATTGCATGTGACTTGGCCTTGGAGCAATGGAGCCTTGACTGGAGTAGAGCGCCACGGGTTTCCTGATCCGCCTCACTCACTCAGACACTCTTCTTTCTAGCCCACCGGTGTTTTTTACACTCCTGACAGATTAGCCAAATGGAACACTACTCAGGGCAATAGTTGTTGGACATGCCATGCGGCCATTGGTTCACTACCTCATGTTATGTATGAATGTCCCGCACTACAGTATTACTGGCGTCGGGTCTGGGGTCGTATCCAGTCTATTTTGCACTTTCAGGAGCCCCTTTCTTGGAGGATGGTGGGACTTCGCCCAGCTGCGGGGATCTCCTCTTTTCCAAAAAAACGGCTTACTTCCTTTGGGGCTTTATGCTTGGCATTGCTATTTCCCTAATTAAGAAATACTGGAAAAATAGCTCCCATCTGAGCCCCAATGCATGGTGGAATCATGTTTGTCTCTACAGTAAATATGAACAAATACCTCGTATGTTTGCTTCCCCCGTTCAGACTTCTCATTATAGGTCTGAATGGAAGATGCTCAATGACTATGTACATTCTGCTAAATGCTCTCATCTGACTGTCTAAATTTGTATATACTTTGGTCCCATGATCATTCTGTATCGTTGATACCCTTTTGACCGTTTTTGATGTATAATCACTGTTAATTGGAAGCGCTCACATGCTGACATAATCGGCTAGAGAAGAGGCATGGGGGTGGGGGGTAATTGGGTTTACTTTTTCTTATTGTATCCTTGTTTTGTCTCCTTTGGTGTGTTGTTTCTTTTGTTTGTTACAAAATGAAAATAAAAGTTTCAAAAAAAAAAAAATACTATCCTCGAAGCCCAGACCAGCTGTATTCCACGCATTAAGAAAAGTGGAAGAAAGTCCAAAAAACTGCCAGCATGGTTTAAAGGTGAGGTCAGAGAGGCTGTTGCTGCCAAAAGAGCAACCTTCAGAAAATGGAAAAAAGAGCCAAATGATGAAAACTGGAAACAGCACAAGCACTGGCAAGTTAAATGCAAAGCATTGATAAGGCAGGCAAAGCGGGAATTTGAGAAGAAACTTGCTACGGAAGCAAAAACACGAAATAAAGACTTTTTCAAGTACATTCGTAGCAAAAGGCCTGTGAGAGAGTCAATTGGACCATTAGATGATAGAGGGGTAAAAGGGGCAGTAAGAGGAGACAAGGCTATAGCAGAGAGACTGAATGAATTCTTTGCTTCGGTCTTTACTGAGGAAGATGTAGGGGTGTTACCCAAGACTGAAGTGGTATTTAAAGGTGATACTGCAGAGGAATTGAGAGAAATATCGCTACACCGGGAAGATATATTACAACTATTTGATAAACTGAATAGTAGCAAATCACCTGGACCGGATGGTATACATCCCAGAGTGTTGAAAGAACTGAAATATGAGATTGCAGACCTGTTATTGGTAATCTGTGAACTTTCATTAAAATCATCTGTAATACCTGAAGATTGGAGGGTCGCCAACGTAACACCAATTTTTAAAAAGGGTTCCAGGGGTGACCCGGGAAATTACAGACCGGTGAGCCTGACGTCAGTACCAGGGAAAATGGTAGAAGCCATCATAAAGAACAAAATTACACAGCATGTAGATAGTCATGGCCTAATGGGAGACAGCCAACATGGCTTTAGACAAGGAAGATCTTGTCTTACTAATCTGATCTGTTTTTTTGAAGGTGTGCATAAACAGGTAGACAAAGGTGAGTCGGTTGATATAGTGTATCTGGACTTTCAGAAAGCTTTTGACAAGGTCCCCCATCAGAGACTTTTGGCGAAGCTAAAAAGTCATGGGATAGGAGGCAGTGTACTATTGTGGATCGGGAACTGGTTAAAAGATAGAAAGCAGAGGGTAGGGCTAAATGGCCAATATTCCCAATGGAAAAAGGTGAATAGTGGAGTACCCCAGGGATCTGTACTGGGTCCGCTACTTTTTGACATATTCATAAATGACCTGGAAAAGGGAATAACTAGTGAGGTAATCAAATTTGCAGATGACACAAAACTGTTTAAAGTTGTTAAAACCCAAGAGGATTGTGGAAAACTGCAGGAGGATCTGGATAAATTGGAAGACTGGGCATCCAAATGGCAGATGAAATTTAATGTGGACAAGTGCAAAGTTATGCACCTAGGAAAGAACAACCCACACTATAGTTACAAGATGCAAGGCTCCACATTAGAAACCACCACCCAGGAAAAAGATTTAGGAGTCATCGTGGATAACATGTTAAAACCCTCCGCCCAGTGTGCAGCGGCGGCCAAGAAAGCAAATAGAATGCTAGGTATCATAAGGAAAGGGATGGAGAATAAAACAAAGGATATTATAATGCCTCTGTATCGCTCCATGGTACGACCGCACCTTGAATATTGTGTGCAATTCTGGTCACCGTATCTTAAAAAGGACATAGAGTTATTAGAAAAAGTACAGAGAAGAGCCACCAAATTGGTGAAGGGGATGGAAGGCTACTCCTATGAAGAGAGGCTAAAAAGGTTAGGGCTCTTTAACCTAGAAAAGAGGCGGCTGAGGGGAGATATGATAGAGGTGTATAAATTAATGAATGGAGTGGAACGGATAAACGTGGATAAATTGTTTACGCTATCAGAATATAGAAGGACTAGGGGGCATGTAATGAAGCTACAGGGTAAACTATTTAAGACAAATAGGAGAAAATATTTCTTCTCTCAACGTGTAATCAAACTCTGGAATCTGTTACCGGAGGATGTAGTAAGGGCTGTTAGTATAGCTGGGTTTAAAAAAGGTTTGGACAAGTTCCTGGAGGAAAGGTCCATAAACCACTATTAAAAAGGGACCCAGGATATCAATGCTTGGCCTAGGACAAGCACTGCAGAACCTGTGTCTTTTGGGGAAACTGCTAGGTACGTATGACCTAGATTGGCCACTGTTGGAAACAGGATACTGGGCTTGATGGACCTCGGTCTGACCCAGTATGGCATTTCTTATGTTCTTATGTTCTTATGATAATAGGGCAGCAGGAGGAGAGGGGGCAAAGGAACCACTCTGGACAGTAGGAACTGTGCCTCAAGCACACATACAGGAAAGTATCAGCTGGCCAGTTCAGAATACAGAGGATTGACTAGGAATGGACCCAACTGCCTGCACAGCTGAGAGCATAGGGGCTAACACTGCTCATTACCTCCACTCACAGACTCAACCAACCCAGCAACAACCTAAACCTTCCACCCACCAACGAACCTCGACTCCTCACCACCAGAGCAAGACCTGAAGCAGACTCCATCGCCTCCCCAGCAAGCAGACCCTATCTCCACCGAGATCTGCCCCAGGACCCCGAGGTACACCTGCAACTATGCCACCCTTCCTGGCTCCAATACACCTCCTAACACCATTCCAGATCAACTTGGCCTACTATCACATTATTGCCAGCACACACCCTAACCGCCCCACTCCAAACACCACATCTACCCAACCTACAAACATCACCAAACCCCCCTCTACATGGGGCAGCGCTCACACACCTCCCACACCAACCCACACCCCTAACCTCACAAACAGCAACGCTCTCTCAATCACCCTAATAAATGCTCGCTCAGTCAGAAACAAACTCCCCATGCTCCAAGACCTGATCATATCCCAAAAGATCGACATCCTCTGCATAACCGAAACATGGCTGACTGATGCCGACACAGTACTCATGAACCAACTGACACCTAATGGATACAGTCTGCACAACTTCTCCCGAGCTCACGCCAGAGGAGGAGGAGTAGCCATCATTGCAAAATCCGACCTCCATCTCAGAAACCACACATCAGAAACAACCAACGAAGCGGACATACTCACTCTCACCAACAAACACCTTTCCATATGCCTAATCTACCGAGCACCCACTGCACGTACCAATCTATCAGACATACTAAAACATGTATCAGAGAGTACCATCACCACCAAAGAACAGCTAATCCTCGGAGACTTCAACTTCCCCTCACTGCAAGATAAACATACCGAAGCCTTCATCAGTGCCATGGATCTTACATGAACCAACACACGAAAAAGGGAATACTCTTGACCTGATATTCATGAACTCCCAAAGCGCCTTCTCATGCAAGAACCCCAAGATCACATGTGTACCATGATCTGACCACCATCTCATTAACCTTACCTACATCTACCAGCGCACCAACGTCAAAGAGACCAACCAACTTGCAAGAAGATTTAAGCCAATTAACAAAGAGCACTTCCTAGCACAAATATTACCTAAACTCCAAACAAACTCCTCGAAAATCGAAGACCTAATCAACACCTGGAATACTGCAATCTCTTCTGCATCATATACAACGACAAACAGCACCAAAACCAGAGCTACTGCAACAAGAGCCCAATGGTTCACCCCCGACCTACGGAGACTAAAGACCCAACTCAGGAGAACCGAGAGAAAATGGAGAAAGACCAAAAAAGAAGCTGACAAAGCAAGATACATGAATGAACTAGATACTTACCGCACAGAAACAGATAAAGCAAAAAAGACCTACCACTCAAAAATCATAAATACTTCAATAAACAGACCACATGAGCTCTTTGAGATTGTCAAGAAGCTAACAAAGGCACCCAACCACTCCAACCAGCTCCAGAACATCCCACCAGAACTACTAGCACACCAATATAAACAACTCCAACAACCACGCAACCCACAATTGAATGCAACAACAACGACAACAACCTACCCTGCTACTAAAGGCACAGACTGCAGTACATTCGAAACAGTCACCAAAGAAAAGATAGAATCCACTATCTCCTGCCTAAACACCGCTACCTGTCCATTATATCTCTGCCCTGTGGAGTGGATAAAGAAATCTAAAGAGGACATAAGCGCAGCCCTAACCCACATTGTCAATGAATCTCTCAAACAAGGACACATGCCAGACATCCTCAAAACCTCCGTCATTCGCCCAACCCTAAAAAAACACAACCTGGACCCCCTCAACCCCGACTCCTTCAGGCCTACAGCAAGTCTCCCATTCACCGCCAAAGTCATCAAGAAGATAACTCAACAGCATCTCCAAGACCACCTGGATACCAACAACTTCCTGGACCCACAACAACACGGATTTTGCCCATTGCATGGAGTTGAGACCCTCAGAATATCACTACTGAACACCCTAATCAAAGGTACACAGACCAAACACTCTGGATATGCTATGATCTTCCTAGACATATCCGCAGCTTTTGACACCATCTCCCACAACACCCTCCTACACAGACTACAGGAAATTGGCATAAAGAAATCATGCTACAATGGTTCCGCTCCTACCTGACCAATAGACAACTGATCCGCACAAGCATGGCAACCTCCCCCCCTTTCGACAGCACCAAGGAGTACCCCAGTGCTGCACACTATCCGCCATGCTCTTCAATATCTACCTGCAGCCACTCTGCTTGATAATACGTGCTCATAACATCAACTACCATATCTACGCAGACGACATAATGCTTTATGGACCCATCACAACCACCAACCCAACAAACAGTCACCTGTCAGACTGCTTCATTGAGGTCTCCAGCTGGCTACAAGAGAACAACCTATCCATCAACATTAAAAAAACAGAAGCCCTCATGGTGATCAAGGACCCTAACTTCACCACGTCACCACACCTCATCTTGGGAACCACCCAAATACAAATTCAACCCCACATAAAATATCTGGGAATTATCATTGATCAAACCCTTAAATTTAACCAATAGATTAAAAAGACTACCAGAACAATATTCCACAAAGCAAAGATGATACAACGGCTCAGACCACTCATCGACATACAGTCATGCAGGTTATGACGCTCCCCCACCTGGACTACTATAATGCAATTTATCACGGACTACCCGCCACCGACACTAACCCCCTATGAACTGCCTTAAACACCACTGCAAGAATCATCCAGAAAGCGAAAAAACATGATCACATCACCCCAGTCCTGAGAGAACTTCACATCCTGCCGCTTGAAGCAAGGATTAAATACAAATCTCTCCTACTCATCCACAAAGCCCTCCATCAAACGCAGACTTCTGAACTCCGGACTCTACTACCCCAGCCTACCCTCAACAGACCAACCCGACAGACCACCAGCAACACTCTCACTATCCCCCACGAACGAACTAAGTTCAATCAACTAACCTGTAACAGAGCATTCGAACTGTACGCGTCCTCCCTCTGGAAATCCCTTCCGAGCCAGATCCAAAGCAACAGAGACCTCTCCACATTTTGGAAACAGTTAAAAACCATCCTGTTTCATGAATATCTTGGACCTGAAACAGACATCTCTCACTGACTGCACATCCAGTCCTTCTGACCTAACTCCTCTGCTACCAACTAAGAGACTTATGTCAACTGTCTAATTCTGTTACTTTCTGTTCAGATCATCAATGTTGGCCCTCATGGTGATGGCCCCCCTTCTCTGTCGAATTGATTATTGTCCCCCCCCTTTTTTGTTAAACCGCTTTGACCCGTTGAAAAGCGGGATATAAATGCATCTAAATAAATAAATAATTACAAGAGGATAGGGCATGCAAATTGGAAAAACAAAGACATACTGAGAATATGTGCTGTGTCCCTAACTGTAGGAGATAGGGTGCAAATGTGACATTTGGAAAGGCAGGGTATGGGATCAGGCAGAGTGTCCACAGTGTCCATCATGGGGGACCAAGATATGAACCCCTTCACCCTGAGGTGTCAAGGTTGCCTGTTGACCTTGACTGCAGAACATATAGTACAAGTCCTTTGGTATGAGCTAAACCTCTCATTCTCTTCTCTGATCATGACTTAGACAGCACCAGAACCATTGTGGCATGTGTTTCCCCATGTTGGGGGAAGGGGGGGGTGCCAGATCCAGGGTGTCTGGACACTGAGCACACTCAAGGCAGCCTGCAGATGGGCACAATAGGGTAAGGCAGAACCCTCTATGTGGCCTTCCTTCGGCAGCTTTGGGGGGGGGGGGGGTGGCAGCACACATCCATCCACCCACTCACTCACAGAGTGCCCCACCACACCTGAGAAGATCACAAGAGCACCCAAGGTCCATGGGTAGCTTCAGCCACTGGCCAAGAAAAGGACACCAACCAGTGAGTTCCAACACTGGAGACATGCCTTCACTGATAAAAGTGCTACATAGCTGCTTAGAGCTGGTAAGTCTCCGGCACATCCTTAATGGTCACGGTGAGGGGCTATCTGCACTGCAACATTCCCCCCACTCCCATGCAGGGGAGACAGAGGTCAGATGGCTCTTTTATTGCCAAAATGTCATGTTGTCTCCTCCACTGTTCTCTGCTGTTCCAACTCTGGCTATGAGGTTAACCCTGACTGGAGCACAGACCCTATCCCTTGACATCTCCACAGCATACAACAGCAGTTGCCCTCTGACATCTATTCCTTGCATATGCAAATGTGATTAGCAGTCTATCAGGACAGCTGTTGATGTGTTTGTGGATGTTTGTGCACTGTTCCATCAGGATCACTCTGACCTGTAGGCCCTGGTTTTGTGGCTGTCAGGCTTTTGTGGTCCACTGCCCTGTCAGCTGCACCATGCCGCCTTTCCAAGTTGTTGTCCTTGGCAGTTGCCTTGTTACGCTCACATCTCCTTTTGGCCCATCCTCTTCTAATGAGTTTGCCCCGCTTCTGCCCTTTATATTTCTTAACACTGGTTTCTGAACCATGCAGCCAGAATGCATGAGTATGGTGAGTGCATCTAGCACCTGGTCAGAGGCTGGTATTAGTTGCACCCGTGCTAACAGCATGTTAGTGCAGCCAGTGCATGACTACCACGCCAGCCCCATCGCGCACATTGACTCTGCCTTGTCTCTGCCTTAACCCCACCTATTCAAGTGCTGCTCAGCCAGAATAAGATTTTTAGTGCATTCGGCTTTGGGTTGCTCACTTCTGGCTACCACTTGGCCCAAAAACACGCTAAACCCTGCGCTAAACTCCGCACAACCAGCTAATGCACTTAAGTTTATGTTTATGTTTATTTATTTGATATACCGCCCTTCTTTGAAACAAACCAGAGCGGTTTACAATAATTCAAAATATACAAAGTGGGCCCAAGGAAATGCAGAAAGGAAGTTACAGTTGGTGACAGGATAGTAGGTAGGGCATGCAAGACAAAAGGTAAGCAGAGGTAAGGCAGGAGAAAGGAAAGGGGGAGGGGAGGTCAAAGGCTAAGGCGAAAAGGTGGGTTTTTAGGTTCTTCTTGAAGGTGGTGTGATGGAGTTCAAGTCTGAGGGGGTGGGTAAGGAGTTCCAAAGTGCAGGTCCGATGAAGAAGAATGCAGAGGAGCGAGTGGACTGTAGGTGTGCACGTGAAGGAGAGGGGAGGTGAAGGCGATTTACGTGAAATGATTGGAGGGCACAGGTGGGAGTGTGGAATTGGATAAGGTCTGCTAAGTATTGTGGAGTGTTGGTGTAAAGTACTTGATGGACCAGGATAAGTACCTTGAAGCGGATACGGAAGGCAAGGGGCAACCAGTGCAGGTGGAGAAGAAGCGGTGTTATGTGATCCCGTTGTGTGGTGTGTGTAATAATACGGGCGGTGGTGTTCTGGATTCGCTGTAATCTGGCAAACTACAAACATTGCGACATCTCCGACCCATGCTGCAACCGGATGACTTCAGAACAGTTTTTCAGGCAATGGTGACCCCCCATTTCGACTACGGCAACGTGATCCTGCATGGACTACCCAAACACACGCTAAACCCATTACAGTTGGCAATGAACGCTGCAGCACGCTTCCTACATGGATCCTCTGGAAGAGATCACATCACCCCCATTATTTATTTATTTAAAACTTTCTTATATACCGCCTCTTCCATAGATCAAAGGCGGTTTACATATAACAAGTGTAACAAGAACAGGTTTTACATAGAACAGATTTTTTTAAATTATTTACAATCAACTTTTAAATAAAAAGCGGTTTACATATAACAAGTGTAACATCTTAAAAGACTTCCACTGGCTCCCAATCTACTGCCGTCTCCCCTATAAAGTAGTCATGATGACCTTCAAGGCCATTAACAAGACGTCAGCCACCTCCCTATTGGACCTCCTCCACCCCACTCAAGCGAACAGAGCAAGGAGAACATTCGCCACCAACACCCTTCAGATCCTCAACGAAATAACAAAATGTACCCAGGCAATAAAAAACCGAGCTTTCAAATTCTATGCTCCCAGCTGTTGGAATGCACTCCAACCACCATCAGAGCAATCACAGATCTCGCCCAATTCAGAAAAGCACTAAAGCATCACCTCTTTCTCCTACACTACTTTCAACCCAGTAATTTAACACCACCAACCATACACCTTGCCATGTCAAGTTTGTATATAACTGTAAAAAGGTGTAGATAGTTACCCCAATTGAGTCAAGTTGTATGTACCTGTTCATTGTAAGTGCACAGCAGTATGTCTGTTATGCGCAGAAATGTTAAATGTAAACCGCACTGATTTTAAAGAGCGCGGTATATAAAAGCAAGAAATAATAAATAATAGCTGTGAGTGTGAAAGACCAGAGAGAACAGAATTGTAAAAGTCGATGCGAGACATGACCAGGGAAAGCAAGAGAGTGGTGGGGCCTGGTGGAGTGAGAAAGGGGCGGATAGCACGGATCTGACGAAGGAAGAAAAAGGAGGTCTTAGTGACGTGAGAGATGTGGGCCCGAAAGGAGAGATCAGAATCAAAAGCATGTCCCTTAATTTGTTAATTTTGAAATTGTATAAATGAAAAATAAAATAAGAACATCTCTTATTAAGATATAAAAAAAATTAAATTGACATCAGGCACAGTATTCAGAACAGAAATTGTAATGAATAGGGACCAAATGTAAAACTTGCTCCATTCTGGAGGGTTTAGACATTTTAAGATACTGAACATAAGAACATAAGAACATAAGACATGCCATACTGGGTCAGACCGAGGTCCATCAAGCCCAGTATCCTGTTTCCAACAGTGGCCAATCTAGGTCATACGTACCTAGCAGTTTCCCCAAAAGACACAAGTTCCACAATGCTTGTACTGGGTCAAGCATTGATATCCTGGGTCCCTTTTTAATAGTGGTTTATGGACCTTTCCTCCAGGAACTTGTCCAAACCTTTTTTAAACCCAGCTATACTATCAGCCCTTACCACATCCTCCGGTAACAGATTCCAGAGTTTGATTACACGTTGAGTGAAAAAATATTTTCTCTTATTTGTCTTAAATAGTTTACCCTGTAGCTTCATTACATGTCCCCTAGTCTTTCTATATTCTGATAGCGTAAACAATTGATCCACGTTTATCTGTTCCACTCCATTCATTAATTTATAGACCTCTATCATATCTCCCCTCAGCCGTCTCTTTTCCAGGCTAAAGAGCCCTAACCTTTTTAGCCTCTCTTCATAGGAGTAGCCTTCCATCCCCTTCACCAATTTGGTGGCTCTTCTCTGTACTTTTTCTAATAACGCTATGTCCTTTTTAAGATACGGTGACCAGAATTGCACACAATATTCAAGGTGCGGTCGTACCATGGAGCGATACAGAGGCATTATAATATCCTTTGTTTTATTCTCCATCCCTTTCCTTATGATACCTAGCATTCTGTTTGCTTTCTTGGCCGCCGCTGCACACTGGGTGGAGGGTTTTAACATGTTATCCACGATGACTCCTAAATCTTTTTCCTGGGTGGTGGCTTCTAATGTGGAGCCTTGCATCGAGTAACTATAGTGTGGGTTGTTCTTTCCTAGGTGCATGACTTTGCACTTGTCCACATTAAATTTCATTTGCCATTTGGATGCCCAGTCTTCCAATTTATCCAGGTCCTCCTGCAGTTTTCCACTTTCCTCTTGGGTTTTAACAGCTTTAAACAGTTTTGTGTCATCTGCAAATTTGATAACCTCACTCGTTATTCCCTTTTCCAGGTCATTTATGAATATGTCAAAAAGCAGCGGACCCAGTACAGATCCCTGGGGTACTCCACTATTCACCTTTTTCCATTGGGAATATTGGCCATTTAGCCCTACTCTCTGCTTTCTATCTTTTAACCAGTTCCCGATCCACAATAGTACACTGCCTCCTATCCCATGACTTTTTAGCTTTGCCAAAAGTCTCTGATGGGGGACCTTGTCAAAAGCTTTCTGAAAATCCAGATACACTATATCAACCGACTCACCTTTGTCTACCTGTTTATGCACACCTTCAAAAAAACATATCAGATTAGTAAGACAAGATCTTCCTTGTCTAAAGCCATGTTGGCTGTCTCCCATTAGGCCATGACTATCTACATGCTGCGTAATTTTGTTCTTTATGATGGTTTCTACCATTTTCCCTGGTACTGACGTCAGGCTCACCGGTCTGTAATTTCCCGGGTCACCCCTGGAACCCTTTTTAAAAAGTGGTGTTACGTTGGCGACCCTCCAATCTTCAGGTATTACAGATGATTTTAATGAAAGTTCACAGATTACCAATAGCAGGTCTGCAATCTCATATTTCAGTTCTTTCAACACTCTGGGATGTATACCATCCGGTCCAGGTGATTTGCTACTATTCAGTTTATCAAATAGTTGTAATATATCTTCCCGGTGTAGCGATATTTCTCTCAATTCCTCTGCAGTATCACCTTTAAATACCACTTCAGTCTTGGGTAACATCCCTACATCTTCCTCAGTAAAGACCGAAGCAAAGAATTCATTCAGTCTCTCCGCTATAGCCTTGTCTCCTCTTACTGCCCCTTTTACCCCTCTATCATCTAACGGTCCAATTGACTCTCTCACAGGCCTTTTGCTACGAATGTACTTGAAAAAGTCTTTATTTCGTGTTTTTGCTTCCGCAGCAAGTTTCTTTTCAAATTCCCGCTTTGCCTGCCTTATCAATGCTTTGCATTTAACTTGCCAGTGCTTGTGCTGTTTCCAGTTTTCATCATTTGGCTCTTTTTTCCATTTCCTGAAGGTTGCTTTTTTGGCAGCAACAGCCTCTCTGACCTCACCTTTAAACCATGCTGGCAGTTTTTTGGACTTTCTCCCACTCTTCTTAATGCGTGGAATACAGCTGGTCTGGGCTTCGAGGATAGTAGTTTTAAATAACGCCCAAGCTTGCTGTAAGTCTTTAACCTTTGGAACCGCTCCTTTTAGTTTTTTCCTAACTATATTCCTCATTCTATCATAGTCTCCCTTTTGAAAGTTAAAAGGTAGTACTGTGGATTTCTTTACTATTTGTTCTCCAATAATTAAATCAAACATGATCATATTATGGTCACTATTGCCAAGTGGTCCCAACACCCTTATTTCTTGCACCAGATCTGGCGTTCCACTAAGGACTAGGTCCAGTATGGCTTCCCCTCTGGTCGGTTCATGAACCAGCTGCTCCAAGAAGCAGTCATTTATTCCATCTAGAAACTTTATCTCTTTAGTTTGTCCTGCCGTGACACTGACCCAGTCGATACCGGGGTAATTGAAATCACCCATTATTACTACTCTGTTGTGACTTTTGTTAGCTTCTGTGATTTCTTTGAGCATTTCATCATCCATTTGTTCATTCTGGCCAGGCGGTCGATAGTACACCCCCACTGCCATCACCTTCCCCTTCATAAGTGGAATTTCAATCCATAGAGATTCTACAGCAAATTTTGTTCCCTGCAAAACTTTAATCCTTTCTGACTGAATGGGCTAATAACAACAGAAGACACATCATACCTCCTTTTTCTTCTCTCTATGCCCCAAGCATCTTTATTGCTTTTCTCATTGACTTTTCTCCTGTATGGCCACTTTAAGATCATGCGCTATGATCACCCTCATGTCCTGCTCTTCTTTTGTACATTGAAGTACTTCACCCTAAAGATGGCATTTGCTACTGTCACGTGCAGTAGCTGGCATACTCTTGTTTTAACTTGATTTGTTTGCTAACCAGATCTTTGATTCTGCAGTCACGGGGGAAGAGAAAGGGTAGGACTTCGGGGAATTCCTCAGTTTCTGGGAAGCCTGCTTCTGGGTTGCAGATAACCCTTGAGTAGATTGATATTCAGCTGTGCAGAGGAAGTTCCATTGCTTTGGTGGAATCCACAGCATTTGGAGAAAACAGCATACTAAAGGGTCTTTGCTGCGATCGTAGCTTTTCTTTTTCTTTTGCCTGCGGGGGACGGGATTCCTGCGGGGAGCTTGCTGCATGCCGGCCGCGATCATGCTCTTTGCCATGATAGTGGAAAAGACCCTTCCTGTCTGCCCACAGTGTGGGAGTTAGGGAGGAACATGGATCTCCCTCAAAGATAAAGGCCTTCCACCACCCCTGGCCTTATTCATGCATTGAACATCAAAAAACAGGCTTAGAGACATCTCCAGAGCCATTTTAGAAGCTGACTCTGAGGACATCCAAATCTGAATGGGGTCATAGAGGAGATGTTCTGAGGAAGTGTGGCCAGGGCATTCCCAGGAACTGGGACATCCCAGCCTGATCTCAGAAATGTCATGGACGTCTGGCATCATGTCTAATCTTAGACATGTTCTAAGGTGTGAATAAGCACCTGAAAAGTGCTTGTTTTAGCTGAAAAAACATTCCAAATGGTGTAGAGAAGAATGCTGTCAATCATCCCCAGTACTCAGCACAATGTCAACAAGGGAGGAGTAGCCTAGTGGTTGGGGCAAGGTACTTCAGGCCGGAAGGTCGGGGGTTCAAATCCCACTAGAGGACAGCAATCTTTGGCCGGAAGGACTGGGGTTTCTAGTCCCACAGATGCTCCTTGTGGTCCTGGGCAAGCCACTTAACCCTTCATTGCCCATGTTCCCTGTAAGTATTAGTGCATGTGTCTCATATCCCCGCATGTTAAATGTATCCCCCAATTGTGTTGTGACTGCTTTGATTGAAGGATAAGGTGGTATACAAAAACTGTCTAAATAAATAAAAATAAAACAACAGTAGCAGCAGGATTTGAACTCCAGCTACCCTATTCTTAGCCAACTGCTCTAGCCAGTAGGTTATCGTAGATGTCTGGGCTGTGTAATGCCATTCTGGGGATGTCTATGTAGATGCCTCCACAAATGTCCATATCAGGGCCCGTCCAGAGCCCTGCCCTGTTGAGGCATTCCTAACAGGGGCTCTACAGGTCAAACAACAATACCTAAGCTCCATGAACAGAACAATGGCTGGGAAAAATTGTATCGCTAAAGCTGTTGCCCCCGTTACAGCTTCTGCCTCTGTCCAGACAGAGGTCCTAATGCCAGTTGAAGGACTGGTTCCATGTGCAGGGTGCCTGCATGCTGAAGCTCTGAGGAAACAAGTGGAGGAACTCAGAGAGGAGGTGGCGTGGCTGAGGAGCATTCAAGACAGTGAGAAGTACATTGATGAGATGCTTCTTGCAGCAACCAAGCTCTCCGGCAGAGGAGAAGATGGGTGCCAACAGAATATCAATGGTTGGACATAAGTCACCAGGGCCTGCAAAATCACCAGTCCAACTTCTCCAGCCCTTGAATTGAAGAACCATTATGCAGCCCTGGAAGTGGAGGAGGTGAAAGCATCCCTGGAAAGGGAAGAACCAGAGCTCAAGTACACCAAAGTTGCAGAATCAGTGACCACAAGGAAGTGAAGGGTAGTGGTGGCTGGAGACTCTCTTCTGAGGGGTACTGAGGCATCCATCTGCCGACCAGACTTGATGTCCAGAGAGGTATGCTGTCTGCCTGGTGCCAAAATCCAAGATGTTACGGAGAGCTTTCCGAGACTCATGAAACCCACTGACTATTGCCCAATGTTGCTAATCCATGTTGGAACAAATGATATTGCCAGGTATCCCTCAGAACGTATCAAAAGTGACTTCATGGCTCTGGGACAGAGGCTGAAGCAGTTTGGTGCACAGGTGGTGTTCTCTTCAATCCTCTCTGTTGAGGGTAAAGGTCAAGGCAGAGAGGCTCGCATCCTGGAGATGAATGCATGGCTGCATGGATGGTGTCATCGAGAGCGTTTTGGTTTCCTAGACCATGGGATGCTGTTCCAAGGGTTGCAGAGCAGAGATGGCATCCATCTGTCCAAGAAAGGTCAATGCGTCTTCGGTAGTAGACTGGCTAATCTACTGAAGAAAGCCCCCAGGTAGGTGATACATTAAATACATTTATGGAAATGGGTAACAGGGGTAACATATGGAAAGCAGTGTGTATCAATGCCCGTAGGATGGGAAATAAGATCCCTGATGTTGAAGCTTTGGTGGGAATGGCAGACTTGGATTTAGTGGCAGTTACAGAAACATGATTCACAGAAAACCATGATTGGGATGTAACTACACCTGGCTATACTTTATTCAGAAAGGACAGGGTAGGAAGAAGGGGAGGAGGAGTGGCACTATATGTAAAAACTACTATTAAAGCTTTGGAATTAAGAGCTTAAAAGGGAGAGAGGAGGCTTTGTGGGTTAAACTAGAAAGAGGGAAAGAGAAATCTATTTGCATTGGTGTGATATACAGACCTCCCTCACAAGAGGAAGAGGTGGACAGAGAGTTAATTGAAGACATACACAGCATTGCTAGGAAAGGGGACGTGCTACTGATAGGAGATTTCAATATGCCAGATGTTGATTGGCACATTCCTGCTGCAGTATCATCTAGAAGTAAGGAGATCCTGGATTCTCTACAAGGAGAACTATTCAGGAAATTGGTAACAGACCCCACACGTGAAGGGGCCATACTGGACATGGTGCTTACCAATGGTGAAAGTGTTTCTGATGTTGTAGTGGGAGATCATTTTGCATCCAGTGATCACCAGATGGACTAGGACTAGGGCTAGGGCTGTTAGAATCCATTCAAAGGTGAGGATCTTAGACTTTAGGAAGACTAACTTTGCCAAGATAGGCCAATACCTCAGGGAGTCGTTAGTGGGATGGGAACAGCTGGGGGATGTAGAAAAACAGTGGGCAAAACTGAAAGGGGATATTTTAAGGGCAACCATCCTTTTTGTTAAAATGGTAAATAAAGGTAAAAGGAAAAGGAGACCGCTATGGCTTTCGAAAGAAGTAGCTGAAAAAGTGACGAAAAAGAGGGAGGCCTTCATGAAATACAAGAGATCACAGAGAGAGGAAGACAGGCATCTATATTTGGAAAAACTTAGAGAAGCTAGCAAAGTAGTCAGGAAGGCAAATATTCAAAAGGAGAAGGAAATAGCCAATGCAATAAAATGGGGGGATAAGACATTTTTCAGATATGTTAGTGAGAAGAGGAAGGGCAAAAGTGGTATTGTCAGACTCAAGGGTGCAGGAGAGGAATATGTAGAAGGTGATAAGGATAAAGCGGAATTGCTTAACAAATATTTCTGTTCTGTGTTCACAGATGAAGAACCAGGAACAGGACCTCAGAAAACACCCACAAACAGGAACAGAAGCAAGGGACATCTTGAACAATTTTCAGAAGACTGTGTTCGTGAGAAACTAGCTCAACTTAAAGTAGACAAAGCGATGGGACCGGATGGGATACACCCGAGAATACTGAGGGAACTTGAGGACGTTCTAGCAGCTCCACTGAATGACCTTTTCAATGCCTCGTTGGAGTCGGGAGTGGTGCCAAAGGACTGGAGAGAGGCTCATGTGGTGCCTTTACACAAAAGCGGAAGTAAGGATGTGGTTGAATTCTACAGGCCGGTTAGTTTAACTTCGGTGGTGAGTAAATTATTGGAAAAGCTGCTGAAAGAGAAAATAGTAAGGTTTCAGGAGTCCAGCGGATTACAGGATCCGAGGCAGTATGGATTCACCAGAGGCAGGTCTTGTCAGACAAATCTGATTGATTTCTTTGACTGGGTGACCAGGGAGTTGGACCGAGGGAGAGCCCTAGATGTGGTGTATTTAGATTTCAGTAAAGCCTTTGACACTGTTCCTCACAGATGACTTATAAACAAACTAAGCACCCTAGGGATGGACCCTAAAGTTACTGCTTGGGTTAGAAATTGGTTGGGTGGGAGGTGACAAAGAGTACAGGTAAATGGAGCTCACTCTGAGGAGAAGGATGTTACCAGTGGTGTGCCCCAGGGATCTGTCCTTGTTCCAATTCTTTTTAACATCTGTGTTAGTGATATAGCGGAAGGGTTATCGGGTAAGGTTTGCCTCTTTGCGGATGATACCAAAATCTGTAATAGAGTAGACACCCAAGAAGGTGTGGATAACATGAGGAGGGATCTGGCTAAGCTTGAAGAATGTTTTGGAATTTGGCAGCTGGAATTTAATGTTAAAAAATGTAAGGTCATGCATTTGGGCTGCAGCAATCCAAGGGAGCAATATAGTATAGGGGGTAAAGTACTTTTGTCCACTAAAGAAGAGCGTGACCTAGGCGTAGTTGTGTCTTATGATCTTAAAGTAGCTAAACAGGTAGAAAAAGGTGATGGCAAAAGCTAGAAGGATGCTTTGGTGCATACGGAGAGAAATGGCTAGCAGAAAAAAGGAGGTGATAATACCTCTGTATTAGTATTTGGTGCAACCTCATTTGGAGTATAGTGTGCAATTCTGGAGACCGCACCTTCAAAAGGATGTGAACAGGATGGAGTTGGTGCAGAGGGTGGCTACTAAAATGATTAGTGGTCTTCATTATAAAGCATATGAGGACAGACTTATGGATCTTAATATGTACACCTTAGAGGAAAGGCGGGATAGAGGTGATATCATTGAGATGTTTAAATACCTTCGTGGCATAAATGTTCAGGGGGAGAGCCTCTTTCAATTGAAAGCAAGTTCTGCTACGAGGGGACATGGGATGAGGGTGATGGGAGATAGATTCAGGAGTGATATGCGGAAATATTTCTTTACGGAAAGAGTAGTGAATCCATGGAATAGTCTCCCAGTGGAGGTGGTAGAGATGAGGAAAGTAACTGAATTCAAAAAAGCATGGGACAAACACAGAGGATCTCTAAAGGTAAAAAGGGGACTGTTGTAGTTGTTGATATGGAAGGACAGACTACATAGGCCATGTAGTCTTTTTCTGTCATCATATTTCTATGTTTCTATGAAATCATGCCCTCACCTGGACGTGCCTGCATTTTTTCAGATGTTCTGGCTTAGACATCCCAGATTGCATTTGGATGAATCTTCTAAAATTCCCCTCTATATGTATAAATATCACCAATTAACTATAGAGGCCTCTATTTTCATTTAATTCAAATTTGGGGAGGGAAATAAACAATGTGAATTAATCCCTAATCTCTTTTGGAAAGGGTTTGCCAAAAAATACTTTAAAAACCCTAAACATAAGAATATGCCAGGGAGCAGGTGTAAATCCCAACATGGACAATTTTGGCCATGCACGTGTATTCCTTATATAAAATGGGAAATACAAGTGTAGATTTTTGATTCATTCCCTTTCCGCACCCCCAACATGCCATCTTGCAGCTTCGACTTGGTAAGGAGATCCACATGTAAATTCAGTTCTTTCAAAAATGACCATTTACATGTAGATGTCATTTCCTTGTGTAAATACCTCATTTCACATGTTGAAATCATGAATAAGGCTTCTAAAATAGCCCCCTTAATTGACAGTAAGTCATGGCAACTCACAGTGCTCTTCACAAAAAACAATATTTTTCTATAGCTAGCTATGATATGCCAGAAATGACACCCTTTGAAACATAAAACTCAACATGGAGGACCTGATGATCAATTCTTGGCAGCTACAGCTTTTGACCTGACAATATCATAGCTCAAACATCTGGCAGTAGAAATAGTTCCTATTGTTTTTTGTTTTCAGAACCCGCTATATCTTGTAAACTGAGTAATAGTTTTAGGATAAAGGTAAAAGAAACTTTCTTAAACCATTCTATCAGCCTCTAATGTTTGGAAGGGGGCGTGTGCCCATTTACCTATCGATAGAATAATATTAATCAGCCTTACACTAGCTGGTGCACTGGAGGGAGGAGTGGCCAAGTAGTTGGAACAGGTTGCCTCAAGTGGGTGGGCCAGGGGTTCAAATCCCACTAGAGGAGAGCAACCTTGGGTTGGAAGGACTGGGGTTTCTAGTCCTACAAGTGCTCCTTATGGCCTTGGGCAAGCCACTTAACCCCCTGTTGCCTCATGTACAAAAATGTAGATTGTGAGTCCTTTGGGGGCAAGAAAATATATGTACATACAATACATGAATGTACACTGCTTTGATCCCTGGAAAAAGCAGTATGTAAGCCTAGCTAAATAAATAAATAACTGGAACATAGGTGCACTTAAACCATCTGTTGTGATTGAATTAAATGCACCCACACTAATGGCAGCAGGCTTGGTTAGTGCAGCCCAAAATGCCCATGCTAACTGCAGCATGCCATCAACACCCAGATTAGGCCCCAACCCACCCAACTGAGTGCTAACTGGTTACTTTGGGCTTTTTAGTATGGGGCCCTTAGCATGTATTAAACCCTGTGTTAATGGTTAGCACACTTTGCCTCTCCATTATCTTAAGAATGCGTAAATATAAAATCTTTCCTTCATTATTTTTAATTTAACTAATGTTAGCTTTGCTATATATAAGTGTTTAAAACTGTATCTAAGTAGGCCAAAAATTCAGTTATAGTGAAAGATGGAAAATACGAGGCAACATTTTATGCCAAAAGGCATATCTTATTCATAATTTTATATCAACTGAAAAAAAGCAACAATATTCTTTGTGTGGAGGGGAACTTTAGAGGGGATGTCCAAGTGTAATCTAGGATGTCTAAACCAGAATTTCTGAAAAAAAAGCAGGTACGTCCAAGTGCAAACTTGATTTCACAAAGATGGATGTGTCCCATATGGACGTCTGTGGGGGCGTCTACATAGCCATCCGCAGAACTGTAAATCAGAACCTGAACTTCTAGGATAACTTAATCATTAGAGCAGTGGGCTGCAGCCAGGGTCCTAATCCCACTGCTGCTGCCATTGATATTGTGCTGAGTACTAGGGTTGATGAAGTGCTTTTTTCTCTGCATCTTCTGGATGTTTTTCAACCAAAGGACCTGGAGCAGGTCTAAACTTAGACGTGACAATGGATATCCTTGATATTTCTGAAATCAGGTGGGGACATCCAGGTTTCTGGGAACACTCTGGCCACACCCTTGTTCAGACTTGGACGGCCCCAGAGCTGGTTTCTAAAATGGCTCTCGAGATGTCTCTGTGCTTTGTACATCTCTGTGCCTATGTTTGGATGTCCAAAGCACAAATAGGTCTTCCATAGAATCTAAATTAAAATTTGTTTTTAATTTGTGCCTCCTCCATGAAACTGGGAAGTCCTGCTGCTACTATCAATTGCTGGAGGCCTGTATCCCTGAAATCCTTTCAAGCATGTATCAACCTCATTGAGCAATTTATCTTTTGTACGTTACAGTATAATTATATGCCATTCATTCAGATCTTATAGTCAAGAACCATTAACAGTTTTTCAAGCTTGCGAAAGAAAGGTTTGCTCAGAAGACAGAAATTATGCATTGCAGCGCATGCACCAATGGCACACTAAACTTACGCCCAAGCCTAAAGAGAATATGAAAAACTAATTACTTTATTTTTCAGAAAGAATAGTGACCATCTTATGAGCTGATCCAAGGAAAGTTCTGTAATTTACAAAATGTACATAAAGAAGGGAATTTTAGAAGATCTGTCCAAGTGCAATCTGGGACGTCTAAGCCACAGCGTCTGAAAAAAATGCAGGCACATCTAGGTGCAAATGTGATACCATAAAACTGAATTTCAGACCTCCCCCCAGACATCTAGGATAGCCTAATGGTTAGAATAGCGGGTAAGGAACATGGCAGCCAGGGTTTAAATCCTACTGCTACTATAGTTGTAATTGTGCCGAGTACTGGGGATGATAGAGCGCTTTCTTCTGGATGTTTTTCAGCTAAAACAATGACTTTTCTTTTGGAGTAGCTCTATAATTAGATGTGACACTGGATGTCTATGACATTTCTGTGATCAGGTGGGGATACCCAGTTCCCTAGGAATGCCTTAACCACACCTCCAGATTCATGGTCATGCCTCCTTCATGCCCCCATTCAGATTCGGATGTCCTCACATTGGGGACGTCCCCACAACCAGCTTCTAAAATGACTCTGGACATAAAGACGTCCAAAGCACAGAGATTATGTCCATTTTTGGACATCCAAAGCTCGAATAGGACTTCTAAAATGACCCCCAAAGTGTACATTTGAAGTTTTAAATGTCCTCCCAATTGATAATAGGGATATTCAGGTAGGATATTTGATAGCAGACTATGGGTTGGATCTACTTGGTGCTACACAAACCTGGATTGGAGAAGGAGAATCGGTCTCTTTAGCCTAGGCATGTCCTCCAGGTTATAGTTATCTTAAAGTTCACAGAGAAGAGGCATGGAGGTATAGCATTTAAGTTATTTTTTAATTGTGAACAGCATCCCATGCTTTCTACTCCTGGTCAGGAAGTTACTTGTCCGTAGTGTAGTTGATTGTTTGCTGTAGCAGTCATGTATTGTGCACCTACAGCAAGCTTTTTGTGTTGGGATTCTCTTGCTTTATTTTTTTCTGATGTTGCCTTCAGGTTTCCCCATTTGGTTGTTATGAGAGATGTTTAAGATTCATTTAAATAGAGCCCAGTCCCAGACATGGGAAGATTTTAGGGTCCTGTTCAGTTAGATACCACAAATGTCATTCTTGTGCCATACATGTTATTGAGACAATGTGTCCCCTTTCTTCACCGTAAGTATCAGAAGAAAGGGATGTGAAGATTGCTAGGGAGGAAGGTGTCTTTTTCTTTTTTGGTTCTCCTACTCTGAAAGAACTAGGGACCCTTGTGGGATCGTTCTCTGGCAGTTGAGATCCTCTGTCTGTATTTTGGTGAAGGGGTGTAAAGAAGTTGTATTTTCTCAAACTGCAGCATTTTATAGTGTGAAGTCACTTAACCTTCCATTGCCTCAAGTGCAAACTTAGATTGTAAGCCCTCCAGGGACAGGGAAATAACTACTGTACCTGATTGTAACTCACCTAGAAACACTATTGGAAAAGACATGAGCTAAATACATGGAGCCCAATACTGAAAGGGGAACGTTTGACCCATTTGGACATCCAAAATCTAGATGGGCCAGATTGGATCCCAATTCTGTAACTGTGGGAGCCAGATGGTCCTGCGGGTGTAAAATTGGGAGCTAGATGGGCTGGTCATGCCTCAATCCCATGGCCCAGGATATCCATCCCCCTCCCTAGCTAGCCCTCTCCATCATCCTGCAGGAGCCCCAGTGCCTTGGTGTCCTGTCACCATGACACTGAGATACCATGCGCAAGCACAGGTAGGGCTGTCGCCATCCTGCACTTCATTCCCTTTCCACCTGGACCTTGGCAGGAGCAGCCAGGGCCAGTATCAGGTGGCAGGGATCTACCTCTAGCTGTCCCGCATCTTCGGCTGCCCTGCATGCCCTGGTCCCCGATATTCATGGGACTTATTCCGCCTCCAAGATAGAATAAGTCCAACAGAATTTCTGCACTGCCAGACATACAGGGCCGCGACCGGAATCGGCCCTGTATGTCCAGTGTCATGGGGCCGCCTCCACACTGTCCACTCTCTTCCCTGTCACCACTCCTTCCCGCCCCCATCCAGATCTCCCCGCACAGTGACCCTGAACGTGCAAGGAGCTTTGGACCAGGAATCAGATCCCAGTGGCTAGAGGAGGTTGGACATCCATCCCAGACATACGACTCAGCTATTCGGCAATCTGCATGCTGGTCTTAGTAAATAAGGTGTTGTGCCAAAAGAGTTGAAACAAACAGTGGTTGAGACATTCTAGTAAAAAGCAGTTCAGATAAGAATTATCTCAATTCTTCTTGATCTGTTTCAAATCTACTTTTCTTGAGTCAGGTACCTCAGAAGTTGTACACAGGTTTCCATAAAGGTCATGCTACAGAAACAGTTTTTAGTGTCATTGACAAGTGACCTTCATATAGCTATGGAAGGAGATAAGTTATATGTAAACAGCTCTTGTTATTGTTTTGTGTAAACCACACTGATTTCAAGATGGAGCGGTATATAAAACTGAATAAATAAATAAAGACTTGGGGGGCGGAGCCCGATGTCCAGCGGGATGGTCGCATAACGCTGAGGCTCCCGAGAGGCCTACTCAGAATCCTGAATTAACACCGGACATACTTGAATTTCTGCTCTGATCTTGCCGGGGCACATTGGTGAGATGGCGGGGACCAAACCCACGCGCCTGGAATTTGGATCTCCAGCGGCTTCTCACGGCAAACGCTCCAAAACTGAACCCCCGTCCCCGCAGAAGGGGCTGGCTTTGCGCGAGGGCCCCGAAATGCAGCAGGAAATCCTCGCAGAGATTAGAGGGGTTAAGGACCTCGTGCAGTCAAATGGTGAAGCGCTCCGCGCGCTGCGGGAAGATCTTGGTGTACTGCAAGGCAGGCTAGAGGGGCTCTCTTCGCGTCAGGACAAAATGGAGAGCATATTAGACTCCCATGTGGCCCGGTTGTCCAAACTCGACAAAGTTGAACGTCAGGTACGGGCCTTGCAGAAAGAAGTGGAAGATGGCAATAATAGAGCGCGCCGCAACAACCTACGACTCGTGGGCATACCGGAGGGAGCGGAATCGGGAGACATGAAAGAGTTTTTATGCAAAATCCTCCCTTCCCTGCTCCAAATCACTTTTACAAAAAAATTGGAGATCGATCGCGCTCATCGTGTACCCACAAACATAACGCTCAACAGGAAGACCCCGCGGCCTATCATCTTTCGACTTTTGAGATATCAACATGTGGAGCAAATTCTCAGGGCCTCTCGGGCAAAGGGCCATATGGAGTTTGAGAGCCACAAGATCTCCTTCTACCCTGACTTGGCTAAACCCACGGTCGACCGCCGAAAGCGCTTTCTGGAATTCCGGCCGAGGCTTCAACAACTACAAGCATGCTATGGCCTGATGTATCCGGCCAAGCTCCGAGTCACGCTTCACAATCAGACAAGAACATTTGAGGACCCTGATCTACTAGCGGAGTTTTTGGATTCTAAAGAAGCTGACTTGATGCGCTGACTTCCAGAATATTCCTGCAAGTATTCTCATATCCGCTGTACCTGCCATATTGGATTTGCCGCGGCTCAGCAAAGAGTCTGGCGAGGGCGGTCTGTTGCCTTATTTTGATGATATCTGTGACCCGACTCCATCTACCCACAGTAGCCTCGATGAGTCTCAGAGACAATGTTAATTATGGACTCTGGTGTTTCTTTTCTCTTTTCATGTCTCTATCTTCCTCTCTAGGGCCTCCTCCTGCAGACATATGGTCGCCATATTCATTGGGGGTTTGCTTCTTCTCTAAGTTACTTTGGTACATACTTTTCAATATGGGGTGAATTAGCCAGCATACTCGGTGATCATGTCATTGTTGCACAGCTTCTGATTATGTTGTATGTTTTCAAGCGCCCTTACCTAAAATGTCTATTACCGATTGATGGCACCATGTAAGACTTTCTCATTGAACGTAAAAGGAATCAATAATCCGATAAAACGGAAGAAAATCCTAAGCTATCTAAGTCATGACGCTGCGGACCTGATTTTCCTCCAAGAAATGCATTTAAATTCGAAGGAAACTCTTAAACTCAATATTAAACCTTACATGGTGGCCGCCTATTCCCCAGCCGTTTCTAAGAAATGTGGGGTTGCCATACTGGTTAGGAAATCTCTGCAGGCTACTATTATTGCGACTAGCTCAGATACAGCAGGTAGATGGTCCAGAGTTCACCTCAAGATAGGTAGCCTTGAAGTTACATGTATATGCCTTTATGCTCCTAATGTGGATGACCCTGCCTTTTTTGCTACCATTGCTCAGGTTGTGCAGGCCTCTGCTAATACTTCATTGATAATAGGGGGGGATTTCAATTTAGTTCTTGATCCCCTGATTGACAAACAGCCGCCTAGGACAAGTGGTCCCCCCAAGAGTCACACCACGCTTACCGCTTTGATCAAAGATCTTGCTTTAGTGGATCTATGGAGGTTACTACACCCCAATGAGCTTGACTTTACCTTCTTCTCTTCCCCTCACAAATCCCAGTCTCGCATAGATTTATTTCTAATATCAAAACTGTTAGTTCCTCAGGTGGACACTGCAAAGATTCACTCCCAACATATTTCAAATCATGCTGCTATTTCTTTTCAATTACACACTACTGCACCCCAAGGGAATTCGGGGGCCTGGTTCTTTGATAGAGCCCTGTTAACTCAGCCAGAGTTCCAGTTAGAAATTCGAGCAGCCATACAGGATTACTTCCATTTTAATTTACCCCAGGATACTGCGAATTGGGCTTGGTGGGAGGGTTTCAAAGTGGCCATAGGAAAATAGCCAAATGGAACACAACTGCTAGGGACCAGTGTTGGTCTTGCCATACTGCTGTGGGAACCCTCGCTCATGTTATTTATGAATGTCCGCAACTACAGGTTTACTGGGGGCGGGTCTGGGGTCGTATTCAATGTATCTTACATCTTCACGAGCCTCTCTCTTGGAAGATTGTGGGACTCCGCTCAGTGGCGGAGGTCCCCTCTCTTCCTAAGAAGGGTCGCTTTCTCCTTGATTTCATGCTGGGTATAGCCATATGTTTAATCACGAGGAATTGGAAGGATAGCTCTCGACTTACTGTCAATGAATGGTGGAACCTCGTCTGCTTATATAGTAAATATGAGCAGATATCTCGGAGAGCTATTCCCCATACCTAAACTCACTCTCGCTTGTCTAAATGGCAGATGCTTAATGATTATGTACACTCTGCTTATTGTTCCGACATGTCTGTTTAATGTGCACTCATCATGTTTCAGATCACCGTTAGGTTTTGTAACACAATAATGTCAGTACACGCCCGCCTCGGGAATGATTAGTTTTCTGGAGAAGAAGCAGGGGGGAGGGGGGTGGCAGGGGTTTACTTTGGTGTATGTATCACATTTTATGTTTCTGTCTTTTAGTTGTATGTCTTCCTTTCCTTTGTTGTTATAAAATGAAAATAAAGAATTAAAAAAATAAATAAATAAAGACTTGCTAGTATTCTCAGACCTTTCCACATCCTTTGATATTTTTGGCCTTGGTCCAATTAAAGGCATGGAAACCAAGGGATTAGGGACCTGGCTGCAAGCTGATTTAGTAAATAGGGGGAAAAGGTCTTTTGCGAAGACTCCTTTTCGGAAGCATTTCAGTTGCCTCATAGTCTCCGCAAGGGTTAGTATGCAAGAAAAACAATCATGAAAAAATGTACCACTTAAAGAGCAACAGATCCACTGAAGAAAAGATCTCTCTTTAAAATTGTTTTGTTAGATTTATCTCCAGGAACAAGCAGGAATGTAGTCATCACATATGGGTATTGTCGGTACCGACGGAGCCTGCGCGGGAACGTTCCCCAGCGTCCAATCAGAAAGCTTTTGGGAGCATCCCACAGCGCCTGTGTGCTGCCTTCCCGCCTTTCCCAACTGCCTCTCTCCAGTTCTTCTTTTTCCGCGGAGCCATCAGGTCGTGTTCCTGTCACCGCAGAAGAATTCTTTTTTCTTTCTTTCTTTTTTGTGGTCGCGTCTGCCTTCCTCGACGCTCTACTGGTACCATCGTTTTTTTCTTTTCTTATTTCTGTAAAAAAAATATATTCTCTTTTTTCTTTTTCTTCAGGTGCACACGCCTTTTTGGGCTTAGGCCCAAAAACGTTTCCTTACCATGGAAAAGCCTGCCTCAGGTTTCAAAAAGTGCACCAAGTGTGGCGGTACCATTTCCGTCTCCGACACCCATGAATGGTATCTAAAATGTTTAGGTCCTGACTACTCCATCACGGATTGTATGTCCTGCGCTATGATGTCTAAAAGAGGTCGGCAGAACCGAGCTGCTAAGCTCAGTACGCTGTTTCCCTCTGATGCAGCTTCGGTGGCATCGACGTCTTCCAGGGCTTCTTCTTCCTCCCATGGATCTCAGGTAACTAAACATAAATCCAGCCGGTCCTCGAAGGGTAGATCTCCTTCTAAGCATCAAGATGCCTCTGGCAATGCCCTTGAGGATTCTGCACCGGCGAAATTACCTCGGCGGGAGGCTTCGGCTTCCAAAGCATTATCGGGGTTCCATGATGTTCTCGAGGCCTCGACCTCGGCAGAACTACTGGTGCCATGCTCTGGGGTACCGGCGGTCTCCTCCAGTACTGACATCCAAGCATTGGCAGCGTCGATAGACCAGAGAGTTCTGGCTATGGAACGCAGTCTGGCGGCTTTCCTTGCGGCATCGAAGCCCTCGGAACCGAGACAGACAATTCCACTGGTACCGACACCGGCCTCGGTATCGGTATCGGTACTGGTATCGATAGCATCGACATCGGCATCGGTGTCTGCTTTGCCGGTACCCAGTCATCCGATGACCTCCGGTACCGGCAAAGCAGATGGGGGCAAATAACAGCAGAGCATTGGACACTCTCCATCATAAAGGAGGGGTACAAGCTTCATTTTTCAAGCATGCCCCCTCACACAATAGTAAGGCAGTTCAATTCTCCGACCTCTCTCATCAACCTGTTAGGTAAGGAGGTCGCTATCCTTCTTGCCCAAGGGGCAATAGAAGAAGTACCCCTTCATCAACAGGGTATAGGGTTCTATTCCCCTTATTTTCTTATTCCAAAGAAACAGGGGGTTCCAGACCTATCTTAGACCTCAGAGAATTGAACAAATTCCTTGTCAAGGAGAAATTCAAAATGATTTCTCTCGGATCTCTGCTGCCATACCTTCAGAGTCAAGATTGGCTTTGTTCTCTAGATCTCAAGGATGCGTACACCCATGTTCTCATCCATCCAACTCATAGAAGGTTCCTTCGGTTCCTTTTTCAGGGAAAGCACTACCAATACAGGGTGCTTCCTTTTGGCCTGGCCTCAGCACCAAGGGTGTTCACGAAATGCATGGCTGTTGTAGCAGCATTTCTCCGCACTTTAGGGATATTCGTCTTCCCTTACTTAGACGACTGGCTCATCCGAGCCCCAACAAAGTCAGAGGCCAGGACTTCTCTATCCTGCACAATGCGTATTCTTCAGTATTTAGGGTTGGTAATAAACATGCCAAAATCCAGTCTGACTCCCACTCAGTCTTTAGAGTTCATAGGAGCTTTCCTGGATACCACAAAGGCAAGGGCCTATCTCCCCCAGGCCCGTTGCCTTTGCTTGGTGCAGTTAGCTTCTCAATCAGTGCTAAAGCCTTATCTAACTGCTCGAGAAATGTTACAACTACTAGGCCACATGGCATCCACCATGCATGTGGTTCCCTATGCTCGCCTCCACATGAGGGCAGCTCAGTGGACTTTATCCACCCAATGGACCCAGGCATCAGGGTGCCTGTCAGACAAAATAGCAAACACAAGTCGCCTCATTTTGTCCCTCCAGTGGTGGAAGTCCACTCAAAACCTGTTGCTGGGGTCCCCTTTTCAGCAACCCTTACCTCAAGCAACTCTCACAACAGATGCTTCTCCAATGGGTTGGGGAGCTCATCTGCAAGACCTCTCCACCCAGGGCACCTGGTCTCCACAGGAGAGTTATCTACATATCAATCTCTTGGAGCTCAGAGCAATCTTTCTTGCTCTGCGAGTGTTCCACACCCTGCTCAGCTACAAGACAGTCCTCATTCATACGGACAATCAAGTAGCCATGTTCTATGTGAACAAGCAGGGGGGAACAGGCTCTCTGTCGCTTTGCAACGAAGCTTTGCGACTATGGGCCCTCGCCAGAGAGCATCAGATTCATCTTCTGGCAGTGTATCTTCCAGGCATTCAAAACTCTTGGGCAGACAGACTCAGTTGAGTTCTGCTTCCACATGAGTGGTCTCTGCATGCAGACCAGGTGACCAGGATATTTCAACTTTGGGGAACCCCGGACATAGACCTCTTTGCAAGTCCGTGGAATGCCAAACTTCCCCGGTTCTGTTCCAGAACTCCGGCTCAGGGGGCTCAGGCCAGGGATGCTTTCCTCCTTTACTGGGGTCATGACTTCCTGTATACCTTTCCACCCATTCCCCTAATTCCCAAAACCCCGTTCAAGCTTCAGAGAGACAGAGGCCATATGATTCTCATAGCTCCACATTGGCCACAGCTAATGTGGTACCCTCTGCTTCTACATCTCTCTCAAGCTCCCTCCCTGGAGTTAGGGTCTGCTCCAGATCTCCTATCCCAGGAGGACAGAATGTTATGGCATCCCAATCCCCAGTCTCTACATCTCAGGGCTTGGTTGCTGAAGGCCTAGATCTCCATGATCTTAATATCCTTCAGCAAGTGAAAGATATTCTTCTTGCTTCCAGGAAACCTTCCACAAGACGCTCTTATGCTTTCAAGTGGAAAAGGTTTACCATATGGTGTTCGCAAAAGGCTCTTAACCCCCTTGCGATACCTCTGGAATCATTGCTCCTTCATTTATCCAATGCAGGTCTTAAGACTAATTCAGTAAGAGTCCATTTGAGTGCCATTGCAGCTTCCCTTAAGCCTCTAAATAGACAGCCTATTTCCTCTCATCCTCTTATAGCAAGATTTATGAGAGGCCTTCATCTAACTAAGCCTCCCATTAGGCCACCACCGGTGGCATGGGACTTAAACCTGTTCTTGGGCAGCTCATGAAGCCACCTTTCGAACCTTTAGTTACTACCTCCTTGAAATTCCTTTCGTGGAAGGTTATCTTTCTCATTGCAATCACATCAGCACACCGCATTAGTGAGTTGCAAGCGCTAGTAGCTGATCCACCTTATACAAGATTCCATCATGACAAGGTAGTCCTTAGGACTCATCCACATTTTATGCCAAAGGTGGTCTTGCCTTTTCATCTGAACCAAGCGGTCTACCTACCTGTGTTTTTTCCAAGGCCTCATACATCAAATGCAGAGAGGAATCTTCATACCTTGGACTGTAAAAGAGCTTTAGCTTTTTACTTACAAAGAACACAGCAACATAGAAAGTCCTCTCAACTCTTTGTTGCTTTTGATCCTTCTCATTTGGGACTTCCAGTCTCCAAGAGAACACTGTCTAACTGGATTGCTCAGTTTATTTCCTTCGCCTATCAGAGTAAGAACCTTTCTCTGGAGGGCCATGTCACAGCTCACAATGTGAGAGCCATGGCAGCCTCAATGGCTCATCTGCACTCTGTGTCTATCGACGACATCTGTCGAGCAGCCACTTGGGCCTCGGTTCATACCTTTACAGCCCATTACTGCTTGGACAAGGACTCCTGCCGGGTTGCCTTGTTTGATCAGGCTGTTCTCCAACACCTGTTCCATACCTAATCAACTCCTACCCACCATCCCTGGTAGGATGCCAGAGATCCATGGGGGGAAGTGGAGCCCTGTTCAGGGACACACAACTTCTGGGGTCTCTCCCTGGCACCTAAAGCTAGGGAGTCCCCATATGTGATGACTACATTCCTGCTTGTTCCTGGAGATAGCATAGTTACTCACCTGTAACAGGTGATCTCCGGGAACAGCAGGAATTTAGTCCTCCCAATCCACCCACCTCCCCTAGGAGTTGTATCTCTCTATCTATCTCTTTCCTTTCCCTCTCTCTCTCAGCTTTAAAACTCAACTGGAGAGAGGCAGTTGGGAAAGGCGGGAAGGTAGCACGCAGGCGCTGTAGGATGCTCCCAAAAGCTTTCTGATTGGACGCTGGGGAGCGTTCCCGCACAGGCTCCGTTGGTACCGACGATACCCATATGTGAGGACTAAATTCCTGCTGTTCCTGGAGATCACCTGTTACAGGTGAGTAACTATGCTTTATATCCGCTTGCGTAAATAGAAAGTTAATTCTGTTGCATAATACACCTTCCATTATATAAGTTAGAGGTGATTTTGTAGGATAATGTTTTAAATGCAGATAAATTATAGTGTCTTCAGCAGTGGATTTTTAATTATGGAAGAGTAGAAGTAAATCAGTGAATGCACATTTCTCAGTCTATTGGTGTAAATATAAAAGATTATAAATGGGGGAAGAAGGGAAATTTCAACAGAATGAATCTCTTTCCCATTATCAGTAACAAACTGGTTAGCAAACA
The DNA here is from genome assembly GCA_033557465.1 of Ichthyophis bannanicus. Lineage (NCBI taxonomy): Eukaryota > Metazoa > Chordata > Amphibia > Gymnophiona > Ichthyophiidae > Ichthyophis > Ichthyophis bannanicus. Next base: position 856,912,044 of record CM066032.1, read on the forward strand.
TATTCTCTTGGAAATAATTGCCAAGCACATTAACAGCTCCGTTAACCAGTTACGACAAGTACAAGGCTGCATCAGAGCTAAATTCACTGACACACCCTAGGCGGTGCCCCCTTTTCATCATTCGTTTGATCTTATAGCCCAGGGGAAAAGTAAAAGGTGTAATAAAAAAATTGTTCAACACATATTATTTTCCAAAATAGCTATTATAGCATGCCCGATTTCCTTCCTGTCCTAGGCATGGAAACTGAATTATTTTCTCACACTTGGGTGTTCCCGTGTAGCAATTAAGTTTATGCTGGCACTGCAGTACTGCTGCGTGCGGTCCCTACCTAACAATTTTAATAAGGAATCTCTTCACACGTACAAAAAAGAAAAGAGTAAAAAATGGTTCTCTTAAAAAATGAAAGAATAGGAGCCAATGTTCTAAAATAAATTTGGGGTGCTAAACTCTGCACCCACAGAGCTGACACCTATGGATGGAAATGCTGCCACTAGTATTTCAGAAACCATTTTAGAGATATTCAAATAAACTGATCCATTACTGTGTATTGTATTTGTGATGACGGAGGGGGATGAAAGGATCTTGCTGTGCATTCTGGGTGCCTCCTATTAGATCTTGGCTTGTTAAATTCATAAATGGATTTATTTGGTCTGATTCGCTGGATATTCAGCACTTGCTGCTAAAGATATTCCAGTTGTGTAGTGGGAGCAGTCTGTGTATAACTCCATGTATATCACTGCCTCCTACCCCCTTATCCGGAATTTCCGTTGATTCTGTTTGCTTCTCTGCCTCACGCCTGCTGGTTTAACAAGTGTATTAATTGCAAAGCCTCCAGATAACTGTAAACCGCTTTGACTGAAATGATAAAGCGGTATAAAAAAAACACCTTGTTACATAAATAATTAACTATCAGGGGTGTGGACAGCCTGTTTCCAGCAGTTATCAGGGCCATGCATACCCAGGGCCATTCCAAGCCAGAAATGTGCCCTGTACGACTCATGAACCTGGCGTCTCCTGCCCTCCGAACCCCATGCAGGAACTTTCGCTTATTGGGTTTCCTGAAAGCCCAGTGATGACATCAGCTCCCCTTCTGTACTTGCACCTTGTTCAGCTGCTAATTCAGCCTTCTCAGCTGTACTTACCTTGCCTCTCTCAATTAACTGGGCCTTGTGTGGTAGCCATTTTGAATTAATCTCTCTCCCCAGAGCCTGCTGTTAAGCTTTTCCTGTCCTTGCCTGCCTGAGTGACTCCTCCCCCTGTGTGTGTGGTAGCCATTTTGAATTAATCTCTCTCCCCAGAGCCTGCTGTTGTTAAGCTTTTTCCTGTCCTTGCCTGCCTGAGTGACTCCTCCCCCTGACCCCCTCCCCCTGAGGTATCCTGTAACCTTATTCCTGTTTTCTCCACGTGTGCATAGGCTGTTTTAGTTTGCTTTTCTCTGATCAGAGAAAGGCTGAACTTTTACAGAGCTCTGCTAGTGAGTGGATTTTTGCCTCCTGGGACATCTTACTGTGAGTTCTAGCTGTTTATTTAATTATTTACTGTTTGTCTAACTGTTGTTTGTTTAATTATTTAGTGTTTGTCTTAGTGGTGTGCTAATTCAGCCTTCTCAGCTGTACTTACCTTGCCTCTCTCAATTAACTGGGCCTTGTGTGGTAGCCATTTTGAATTAATCTCTCTCCCCAGAGCCTGCTGTTAAGCTTTTCCTGTCCTTGCCTGCCTGAGTGACTCCTCCCCCTGTGTGTGTGGTAGCCATTTTGAATTAATCTCTCTCCCCAGAGCCTGCTGTTGTTAAGCTTTTTCCTGTCCTTGCCTGCCTGAGTGACTCCTCCCCCTGACCCCCTCCCCCTGAGGTATCCTGTAACCTTATTCCTGTTTTCTCCACGTGTGCATAGGCTGTTTTAGTTTGCTTTTCTCTGATCAGAGAAAGGCTGAACTTTTACAGAGCTCTGCTAGTGAGTGGATTTTTGCCTCCTGGGACATCTTACTGTGAGTTCTAGCTGTTTATTTAATTATTTACTGTTTGTCTAACTGTTGTTTGTTTAATTATTTAGTGTTTGTCTTAGTGGTGTGCTAATTCAGCCTTCTCAGCTGTACTTACCTTGCCTCTCTCAATTAACTGGGCCTTGTGTGGTACCCCCATCCCCCTGCTGAGGGTTCAGGACAGGGTACCTTGTAACTGCCCTCTTTAATAGGACTTATCTCCCCCCCTCCCTCCCCAGCACCCACCCACCCCTGGGGAAATTGTAGTTTTATAGGTACTTGGACATCTTAGAGGAAAGGGGCTGCTCTCAGGTGCAGCTCTTAATCCAAATCAGTCATACACAGAGGACCTGTGATTAATTAGTTTCAGGTACACAGGGTGTATTAGGGGTATTAGATACACTTTTATTAGTATAAGCATCTACACCAATCCTTATTATATACCGATTTAAAAGACCTAAACACAAGCTTTAAACTAAGATGCAGTCAGAGGTCCAGCAACGAGATGGGGGTTCTCCAGTCTTTTGCATCGAGTGTCACATGTATGATTATCTCCCAGTTGGTGAGAGGTCCTACATATGCACTAAGTGCAGGGAGCTCTTTGCTCTCAGGGAACGAGTCCGTTCTCTAGAGGCTAGAGTAGCAGACCTGGAAGACATAAGAAAGACAGAGAAGTACATGGACGAGACCTACAGGGATATAGTCCTGAAGTCCCACCTCCAGTCTGGCAGCATCCCTGTTGCCATGGAGGAGAGAGGTCACGTGACAGGAGAGCATCACCCTGGTGTGGCAGGAAGTGATCCTGTAACTAGGACCTGTCCTCCAGGTGATGTAAAACCCTCTCGCACCGAGGACGTTTCTCCAGGGCCATGTCCCCATGAGGGGAGGGTCAGGACAGCTGTTATAGTTGGTGATTCAATCATTAGGAATGTAGATAGCTGGGTGGCTGGTGGACGTGAGGATCGCCTGGTAACATGCCTGCCTGGTGCGAAGGTAGCAGATCTCACGCACCGCCTAGATAGGATCATAGATAGTGCTGGGGGGGAGTCTGCTGTCTTGGTACATGTTGGTACCAATGACATAGGAAAATGTGGTAGGGAAGTTCTGGAGGCTAAATTTAAGCTTTTAGGTAGGAAGTTGAAATCCAGAACTTCCAGGATAGCGTTCTCCGAAATGCTTCCTGTTCCACGTGCAGGACCCAAAAGACAGGCAGAGCTCCGGAGTCTCAATGCGTGGATGAGACAATGGTGCAAGGATGAGGGTTTTGGATTTGTTAGGAACTGGGGAACATTCTGGGGAAAGGGGGGGCTCTTCCGAAGGGATGGGCTTCACCTTAATCAGGATGGGACCAGACTGCTGGCATTAACCTTTAAAAAAGAGATAGAGAAGCTTTTAAACTAGAAAATAGGGGAAAGCCGACAGTCACCCAGGAGCGCACGGTTCGGACAAAGGTATCCTTGAAGGATACTACCAAAAGCAGTGAGGTTCCAAAAGGGAGTATAGTAGCCCAAATGCCCTTGAGTAAGGAGCAGACAGAGCATAAAGATTCCCAATTACCCATGCCTACCAATAGCCAGATTAATATTAATAAAATGCAGTCTCTAAAATGCTTGTATGCCAATGCTAGAAGTCTAAACAATAAGATGGGAGAATTAGAATATATAGCATTAAATGAGAGGTTAGATATGATTGCACTCTCAGAGACATGGTGGAAGGAGGATAACCAATGGGACACTGTGATACCTGGATACAAACTATATCGTAATGATAGAGCTGAACAAATTGGTGGAGGGGTTGCGCTCTATGTTAGAGAGGGCATTGAGTCAGAAAGGATTAAAGTTTTGCAGGGAACAAAATATGCTGTAGAATCTCTATGGATTGAAATTCCATTTATGAAGGGGAAGGTGATGGCAGTGGGAGTATACTATCGACCACCTGGCCAGAATGAACAAATGGATGATGAAATGCTCAAAGAAATCAAGGAAGCTAACAAAAGCCACAACAGAGTAGTAATAATGGGTGATTTCAATTACCCCGGTATCGACTGGGACAGTGTCACAGCAGGACAAGCTAAAGAGATAAAGTTTCTAGATGAAATAAATGACTGCTTCTTGGAGCAGCTGGTTCATGAACCGACCAGAGGGGAAGCCATACTGGACCTAGTCCTTAGTGGAACGCCAGATCTGGTGCAAGAAATAAGGGTGTTGGGACCACTTGGCAATAGTGATCATAGTATGATCATGTTTGATTTAATCAGTGGAGGACAGATAGTAAAGGAATCCACAGTACTACCTTTTAACTTTCAAAAGGGTGACTATGATAGAATGAGGAATATAGTTCGGAAAAAAACTAAAAGGAGCGGTTCCAAAGGTTAAAGACTTACAGCAAGCTTGGGTGTTATTTAAAAATACTATCCTCGAAGCCCAGACCAGCTGTATTCCACGCATTAAGAAAAGTGGAAGAAAGTCCAAAAAACTGCCAGCATGGTTTAAAGGTGAGGTCAGAGAGGCTGTTGCTGCCAAAAGAGCAACCTTCAGAAAATGGAAAAAAGAGCCAAATGATGAAAACTGGAAACAGCACAAGCACTGGCAAGTTAAATGCAAAGCATTGATAAGGCAGGCAAAGCGGGAATTTGAGAAGAAACTTGCTACGGAAGCAAAAACACGAAATAAAGACTTTTTCAAGTACATTCGTAGCAAAAGGCCTGTGAGAGAGTCAATTGGACCATTAGATGATAGAGGGGTAAAAGGGGCAGTAAGAGGAGACAAGGCTATAGCAGAGAGACTGAATGAATTCTTTGCTTCGGTCTTTACTGAGGAAGATGTAGGGGTGTTACCCAAGACTGAAGTGGTATTTAAAGGTGATACTGCAGAGGAATTGAGAGAAATATCGCTACACCGGGAAGATATATTACAACTATTTGATAAACTGAATAGTAGCAAATCACCTGGACCGGATGGTATACATCCCAGAGTGTTGAAAGAACTGAAATATGAGATTGCAGACCTGTTATTGGTAATCTGTGAACTTTCATTAAAATCATCTGTAATACCTGAAGATTGGAGGGTCGCCAACGTAACACCAATTTTTAAAAAGGGTTCCAGGGGTGACCCGGGAAATTACAGACCGGTGAGCCTGACGTCAGTACCAGGGAAAATGGTAGAAGCCATCATAAAGAACAAAATTACACAGCATGTAGATAGTCATGGCCTAATGGGAGACAGCCAACATGGCTTTAGACAAGGCAGATCTTGTCTTACTAATCTGATCTGTTTTTTTGAAGGTGTGCATAAACAGGTAGACAAAGGTGAGTCGGTTGATATAGTGTATCTGGACTTTCAGAAAGCTTTTGACAAGGTCCCCCATCAGAGACTTTTGGTGAAGCTAAAAAGTCATGGGATAGGAGGCAGTGTACTATTGTGGATCGGGAACTGGTTAAAAGATAGAAAGCAGAGGGTAGGGCTAAATGGCCAATATTCCCAATGGAAAAAGGTGAATAGTGGAGTACCCCAGGGATCTGTACTGGGTCCGCTACTTTTTGACATATTCATAAATGACCTGGAAAAGGGAATAACTAGTGAGGTAATCAAATTTGCAGATGACACAAAACTGTTTAAAGTTGTTAAAACCCAAGAGGATTGTGGAAAACTGCAGGAGGATCTGGATAAATTGGAAGACTGGGCATCCAAATGGCAGATGAAATTTAATGTGGACAAGTGCAAAGTTATGCACCTAGGAAAGAACAACCCACACTATAGTTACAAGATGCAAGGCTCCACATTAGAAACCACCACCCAGGAAAAAGATTTAGGAGTCATCGTGGATAACATGTTAAAACCCTCCGCCCAGTGTGCAGCGGCGGCCAAGAAAGCAAATAGAATGCTAGGTATCCTAAGGAAAGGGATGGAGAATAAAACAAAGGATATTATAATGCCTCTGTATCGCTCCATGGTACGACCGCACCTTGAATATTGTGTGCAATTCTGGTCACCGTATCTTAAAAAGGACATAGAGTTATTAGAAAAAGTACAGAGAAGAGCCACCAAATTGGTGAAGGGGATGGAAGGCTACTCCTATGAAGAGAGGCTAAAAAGGTTAGGGCTCTTTAACCTAGAAAAGAGGCGGCTGAGGGGAGATATGATAGAGGTGTATAAATTAATGAATGGAGTGGAACGGATAAACGTGGATAAATTGTTTACGCTATCAGAATATAGAAGGACTAGGGGGCATGTAATGAAGCTACAGGGTAAACTATTTAAGACAAATAGGAGAAAATATTTCTTCTCTCAACGTGTAATCAAACTCTGGAATCTGTTACCGGAGGATGTAGTAAGGGCTGTTAGTATAGCTGGGTTTAAAAAAGGTTTGGACAAGTTCCTGGAGGAAAGGTCCATAAACCACTATTAAAAAGGGACCCAGGATATCAATGCTTGGCCTAGTACAAGCACTGCAGAACCTGTGTCTTTTGGGGAAACTGCTAGGTACGTATGACCTAGATTGGCCACTGTTGGAAACAGGATACTGGGCTTGATGGACCTCGGTCTGACCCAGTATGGCATTTCTTATGTTCTTATGTTCTTATGTTCTTGCACAGCCGTAGGTGTGGCCCTGCGCATACCTCAACATGCAGCTCAATTATCATGGATACACCTAACGCCACCCACCGAGATCATGTAAGGTGAAGCCGTTCTAATTGCAACATTGACAGCAAGTGAATGTCCTCCCACAGAAACTGCAGTGTGCGCTCCATGCCCACTGTCTGTACCTAACCTGCCCATTTCCCACCCCAATGTGTAATATGCAGCTAGCATGGGAACGGTAACTATCACGCCTCTGCGCTGTTACCATGTGCCCGAGTGCCCATTTACCATTGCTTAGTGCACTGCTGTGAAGAGACCTTACTATGTTGAGGCTCAGTAATCAGAGGGCTTCCATTGCTCCTCTTTTTCTCTCTCGCTTGCTTCATTTTCTCTCCTTTTCTAGGGATGTGTATTGATTTGGAAATGAAATGAAAAAGTACTTCAGTTTATTATTTAATGAAATGAATGAAAACAACCAACAGAAATTTATTTCTTATTCATTTTGTTTGGTTTCCTATTAAAAGTTATGGAAGGAAATAATCAGCTCATTATTTGGCTGGGGGGAGGGGGAGACAGCATTTTTTTTTTAATGCTGGCAGCCATGGCAAATCAGATGTGGATATTCCACATCGGTATCCAGATAGGGCAGCAATGAATATCTGGACACTGTGGCAGAACCAGCACTGTTAGTTCAGTATGAATTTCAGTCAGGAGCAGCCCAAGGGGGGCATGGGGGCCATGTGCAGAGACTTATTGTGGGCCCTCATTTGCATAATGTTAACGTGCACTAACTTTTAGTAAACATGCCTCTTAATGAGTGCCTGGATAAAGAAAGACTACCAGATTTCTACATTACTACAGGGTGGCCCAAAAAAAGTGAGAACATCTCGTAAATTAAAAGCTTAAATAGTTTACTTATTTACCTTTTTTAGCTATATAACGTCTTTATTTTGACAATTTCCGGTTGCCATCTTTGTTTTTTAAATTTGTCAATAGTTTACATCTGTCTTTTTGAATTTTTAAATAACTTATATGCTACGAAATGTTATCACTTTTTTTGGGCCACCTTGTATTCTCCAGTGCCAACCGCCAGGCACTTTAGGAAGTACTATAAGCACTGCCCATTTAGAACCCATAGCAAACCCGCCATATCATAACAGTACTACCAGGACTCACAAAGCACCATAACCTACCTATCAAAAGACAACATTGCAACATTGCAAATATTAAACCAATACACCTCAGAGAATACCAATACATTTCCTACTGGGGAAAGAGAACAAGTGGCATTGTCAAATAGAAACTTCATAAACAGAATACCTCAGCTTGGTTACACATGCAGAACATAGACCGTCACCAAACAAAGAACAAGGGATCACAATTTAGAAACAGGAAGACAATAAACTTGGAACCCCAGAAGCCAAACTTGGAATGTACAACAATACTGCAGAAATAAAACTATAAATTAATTTCCTCTTGTACTAAACAAAACACAAAGACATTAGTGATGCACATTTCCCAGAACTGACATATTCCAGTTAATAAATTCAAAATAAAGTATTTTTCTACCTTTTGTTGTTTGTGCATTTTATTTTTCAGTTGTAATTGCTCGTCACTTTCTTCTGGTTTCTTTGTGTCTTCTGTTAACTCTCCAATATCTGCTGTCCATTTTGTCCTTTCTTCTATATTTTTTCCATTCTCTGTCTACATCTGCTTTAATGTACTTTCCCCTTTTGCTCTTTCCTCCATTTCTTTCTTTATTCCTTTTTCATCCACTCATATTTTACCCCTCCATCCTCAGTCCCTACTTACTCTCCCAATACCTGGCCAATTGTAGATTTTTCTTCCCTCCCACACAAAATATCTTTTCCCCTCTCCATCCTTATTCCCCCAATGCCCCCAGCCCTATCCCATTCTAGCCTCTCCCAACATCAACTCCCATCTAGTCCCATTCTCCTATCCCCCTGCATCAGCCTATTTCCATTCCAGTCAACCCCCCCATCAGCCTATTTCCAATCCTAGCCCCATCAGCCCTTTTGAGTCCTATCCTAGCCCCCCATCAGCCCATTTCCAATCCAAGCCCCCCATAAGCCCATTTTCAGTCCTAGCTCCCCCAACAGCTATTTCCAGTCCTAGCCCCCCCCCCCCCCCGAAGAGCCCCATGGCTGTCCAAATGGCTTTAGAGGGAGACGGTGAGGCCTTGGCTCACCTCTGACAGCTGCTGAAGTGAAGAGCACCTTTTTTCTTCACTTTGGTAGCTATGTTGTAGTATAGGCCGCTGGCATGCTGCATTATGGAAAACAGGAAATTCCCTTTGACCTCCTGTGTGCCAGCAGCCTATATTACAACACAGCTGCCAAACTGAAGAAAAAAGGTGCTCTTTAGTTCGGCGGCTGTCAGAAGTGAGCCGGGGCCTCTCCGGCTCCCTCTCAAACCAACCCTGCCAGTACAGAATAGGCTGTGCGTGATATTGTTGGCGCGGGGCCCCCTGAAGTGCGGGGACCTGTCCGAACAATATTCTCTCATAATGAATGGGCCAGCCCTGATTTCAGTGCTGCTATATATATCTATAGCTATACAGACAGACATTTAGGATAGCTTTTTGCAGTCCTAAGCTATCTGAAGAAAGGCACTGAAAGTCATCACTATACAAATAACTGAGGACCGCCCATGCCACCCTGGACTACCCCATCAGAATGCAGAAAATATTGAGATGGTGACAGCGAGAATATTCAGCAACACTGTCTATATGGAGCTGCTGAATTTCACTTTCAGGGGCTGCTAAGTGTTTTTGAAAACTGACCCCTAATGTTTTTTTCTTTTCTAAGTCAGCCAGCTAGTAAGGGGAAGGAAAAAGCCAGACAGATCACTTGCCAGAAATTTTCCAATCAAGCTATCCTCATTTATAAGCCAGAGAAGGCACCATTTGGAGTATCTTTGTACAGGATTTCAGAAATTCAGGACCTTGTTTCTATGTTCTTACTGAAGCAAAAGTTCGTTATTCAAGATCGTTTACGTAGTCAGCAGTGGATATTAACCATAGGAGTGGGGCTTTTTTTATATTAGGGGCCATAAATACATACATTTTTGATGGACACCGTGATGACAATCCAAAATTTCATCCACTTTGGGAAACAAGTGGCTGAGGACATTCGAAGAGTGGGGCCTCAATTTGTCTGTACAGAGGCAATCTGCTGCTGCTGCTGTCAGGATCAATGTATTTAGGATTACCACAGAAATAGCAAGCCTCACTTTGAATGGATAAATTATCTGTTTTAAGTTCAGGACCTCATATTTAGCAGTCCTACATAAATGCATAGATAAAGTAGATAAATCAGCTACTTATCTTTATCATATACATCCGAGGGTGTTGAAAGAACTGAAATATGAGATTGCAGACCTACTATTAGTAATCTGTAAACTATCATTAAAATCATCTGTAATACCTGAAGATTGGTGAATGGCCCATGTAACTCCAAATTTTAAAAAGGGTTCCAGGGGTGATCCAAGAAAATAAAGACCGATGAGCCTGATGTCAGTACCAGGCAAAATGGTAGAAACCATTATAAAAAAAAAAATTATTGAACATGTAGATAGTCATGGTTTAATGGGAGAAAGCCAACATGGCTTTAGCCAAGGAAGATCTTGTCTTACTAATCTGTTATATTTTTTTGAAGGTGTGAATAAACTGGTAGATAAAAGTTAGCCTGTCTATATAATGTTTCTGGATTTTCAGAAAGCCTTTGACAAGGTCCCTCATGAGAGATTCTTGATGAAATTAAAGTCATGGGATAGAGGTAGTGTACTAATGTGGATCAGGGACTGGTTAAAAGATAGAAAGCAGAGGGTAGGGCTAAAAGGCCAATTTTCCCAGTAGACAATGGTGAATAGTGGAGTACTCCAGGGATCTGTGCTGGATCTGCTGCTTTTTAACATATTCGTCAATGACCTGGAAATGGGAATAACAAGTGAGGTAATCAAATTCACAGATGGCTCAAAATTATTCAAAGTTGTTAAAATGGAAGAGGATTGTGAAAAATTGCAAGAGGACTTTGATAACTTGGAAGACTGGACGTTCAAATGGCAGATGAAATTTAATGTGGACAAATGCAAAGTTATGCACCTAGGAAAGAACAACCCAAATTAAGGTTAAACGATACAAGGTTCCACATTAGGAACTACCACTCAGGAAAAAGATTTAGGCATCATCGTGGATAACACGTTGAAACCCTCCACCCAGTGTGTGGTGACGGCTAAGAAGGCAAATAGAATGCTAGGAATCATAAGGAAAGGAATGGAGAATAAAACAAAGGATATTATAATGCCTCTGTATCGTTCCATTGTGCAACCACACCTTCAATATTTGTGAAATTCTGGTCACCATATCTTAAAAAGGATATAGCAAAATTAGAAAAGGAGCAGAGAAGAGCCACTAAAATGGTAAAGGAGATGGAAGGATACCCCTATGAGGAAAGGCTTAAAAGGTTAGGGCTCTTCAACCTAGAAAAGAGATGGCTGAAGGGAGATATGATAGAGGTCTATAAATTAATGAATGTAGTGGAACAGGTAAACATAGATCGATTTGTTTATACCATCAAAAAGTAGAAAGACAAGGGGACATGCAATGAAGCTACAGTGTAACCCATTTAAGAATAATAAGAGAAAATATTTTTTTAATCAACGCATAATCAAACTCTGGAATTCGTTACCAGAGGATGTAGTAAAAGCTATTAGTGTGATGTTGTTGTCAATAAGTGCCATTGAGTAGGTGTCTGCTCATGGTGACCCTCTGGTTAGTTGTCCTAAACTGTGTTTGGTCTTCAGTCAGGCGGCTCATTGTTGACAGAGTGGCATCCACAGCTGCTGTTATTGTATTGATCCATCTCATTACTGGACTTCCTCTTTTGTGTTGACCTTCTACCTTACCAAGTATGATGTTTTTTGACTATTGATCTCTCTCTTCACAGGTGTCCAGAGTATGAAAGTCAAATTCTTGTCATCTGAGCTTCTAAAGAAAGCTTAGATTTGATCTCCTCTAGTACTGACTGGTTTGTTCTTCGGGCAGTCCATGGGATACACAGTATTCATCGCCAGCACCATAATTCAAAGGCTTCAATTTTGTTCCTGTCTATCCTTTTCACTGTCTGACTTTCACATCCATATGATGTTACTGAAAATGCCATGGCTCGAACGAGTCAAATATTTGTATGGAGATAGACATCTCTGCTCTTGAGTATCTTGTCTAGGTCTTTCATAGCCATTCTGCCATGAAATCATTGGATTTCTTGACTGCTTGTTGTTTCTTTATTGATTGTTGATCCGAGTAGGTTAAAGTTGTCCACTATTTAGATTTCTTCTCCATCATTGATGAACCTATTGATTTTTCCAGTTGTTGGGATCTTTGTCTTCTTTACATCAAAGTGCAGGCCCATTTTGAGATTATGTTCCTTGATCTTGAGAAGCAAATGTTTCAGATAATCTTCACGTTCAGCCAGTAATGTGGTATCATCAGCATAGCGAAGGTTGTTGATGAGTCTTCCACCAATCTTCACACCTTGGTTATCTTCATGCAGTCCTGCTTCTCTGATGATTTGTTCTGCATATAAATTAAAGAGGTAGGGGGAAATTATGCAGCCTTGTCCTACACCTTTGCTGATTTTAAACTATTCTGTTTCTCCTTGTTCCATTTTGAACTGTTGCTTCTTGATCAATGTTGTGCAAGAGAACAATCAGGTGTTCTGTTATATGCATTATTCTTAATGTGGCCCAAAGTTTCTCATGGTTTACACTTTCAAAAACCTTGCTGTAATCAATAAAACATTCTTCAGTCATTTCAAGGATCCATCTCACATCTGCAATGATATCTCTCGTTCCTTGCCCTTTCCTGTACACTGCTTGCACTTCAGCTAGTTCTCGTTCCAGGTATGGCTGTAGTCTCTGCTGAATAATCTTCAGTAGAATCTTGCTGGCATGTGGGATCAGAGCGATTATGCGATAATTTCTAGTTAGTTGGATCACCTTTCTTTAGTATTGGTATAAACACAGATTTTTTCCAGTCAGTTGGCCATGATATTGTCTTCCAAATTTCCTGGCAGAACCTTGTAAGTATGGTAACAGCTGCATCCGATTGCTGTAATACTTTAATGGGAATGCCATCAATGCCAGTCGTCTTGTTCTTTGATAAGGCTTTCAATGCTGCTTCAACCTTTTCTTTCATCACCAATGGTTCTTGATCATAAGGTACAGGTTGAAACTTCTTTTGGTCCACTTGATCTTTCTATGCGCAGCTACATCAGCAATCAGACGTCCCAAGGGCCTTGATCCAACGACATCATAAATGCTGGCTTTACTCTGAAAAGTCTTCAGCTCCTCCCTGCTAGGCACCCAGCTTCTAACCTTGGGTCTCATCTTCCAGCACTATATTGCAATTTGTTTTTTTGTGACAATTCATTGGGTTTTCATGGCAAGATACGGAAGTAGATTGCCAGGCCTTTTTTCCACACAGTTTAATTCTAGTGTTGTTGCCTTTGTCACAGAAATGTGATCCTTCGCTGCCAACACCGTCCCATTCTGCTGCTGCCCAGATGGGTGGTTTGTATTGGTCTGGCACCTTAGCTGCGACTTGTCTGCACACAAGCCATCACAACATGACAAGCTGCAAACCAAGTGAGGGGCTGTTATTGTAGCTGGGTTTAAAAAAGATTTGGACAATTCTGGAGGAAAGGTCCCTAAACCATTTTTAAAGAGGATCCAGGAAATCCACTGCTTACTCCAATGCAAGCATTGTGGAACCTGTGTGTCTGTTTTGGAATCTGCCAAACCTGGTTTGGCCACTATTGGAAACAGGATACCAGGCTTTGTGGACCTTGGTCTGACCCAGTATGGCATTTCTTATATGAGTGCCAGGTCTCAGAATACTGACCGCAAAGTATTTAGGAAGTAAATTTAGGGGCACAGTATGTATATGTGCTTCCTGCTTTAGTGCTACTTGTTGTGATAGTAACAAAGCCTATAACAAAGTTCTCTGCTAGTCCCTGCTTCATTTCTACTATCTTATGGACCAATGCCAAAAACTAGTGTGGGCTTTATGAGCCCATAACGCTATGTATAAGCACACTTTACGATCCTTTAAATGCAGAAAACAGACGTAAACGCCGATGGAAAAACTAGCACCCAATTAGCGCCATGCGTATTTAAATCTATTTAAATGTATGTAAATTATTAGAATGTATTTTAATCAGCTGGTCAGGTATGCAAATCATGACTATGCCCGATGCAGAGACAGGCATAAATGATTTTGCAACCAGGCATAGCACCAAAGGTTTTACTGCAGAGTCTGAGTAGACGTAAATGTCTAATGTGTGCCCCCAACAGTATTTTGATGGCACTTGTTGCTTTCCCCAATGCCTAGATCATCTTCTTCTCAGATGATCAGGCATCGGGAAAACCTCCAATGCCATCAAAATACTGCCAGGGGCCGTGCCCGACAAAAAAGAATCCCTGGTAGCCTAGCAGCCCAGTGGTGGCCCAACAGTATTTTGATGGCATCGGGGCGATTGTGGCATTGGAAAAAAGTCTCCGATGCCATCAAAACACTGTTGGGGGCCAGTGCCCCAACAGAAAGTAATCACCTGGTGGTCTAGTGGCCTCTGTACCCCCACCCCCATCCCCAAGTAAAATAAAATATTAAAATTACTGGGTGGTCTAGCATAGTCTACCTTATATGGCAGTCTGGGGTTTTTTTTTACTTGGGCTTTATTTTATTTTACTGGGAGGTGATTTTTTAATTTTATTTTACTTTTGGATGGTGGTACAGATGAATACTTTCTGTCGGGGCACTGGCCCCTGACAGTTTTTTCTTGGCCATCGGGGGCATTTCCCGATGCCGTGATCATCCCCAATGATATCAAAATATTGTCAGGGGAGGGGGCACTGGGCCACCAGGGATTCTTTTTTGTCAGGGCCAGTATTTTAATTGCATCGGGGGCTTTTCCCGATGCTGCGATTATCCCCGATGCCATCAAAATACCATCGGGGCTGATATGAAAATTAGCTATGCAATGCCTGGAGAACCAGACAGACTAGTACAGACTTCTTGTGCACATGAGTTTGACTTGCTCTCCCAGTTTAACGCTGCAGTGACTCATTTGCATGTGCAATTACCGCGTTGGGCATTTGCATACCCTATCCTTCCTGCATCGCACGTTAAATTGTGTGCGATGTCAGGAATGTAAAAAAATCGATCCAGTGCAAGTCTAGTGCCGGCTTTCTGCATCGGCCCATTAGTTTCTTGCTGTGTGCATATTTGCTGTGTATTTGTCTGTGCTGTCTCACTGTTATTGTGTCAGAGTTGCAGTGAGCGCACATCATCTGTCAGTGTTTTTCTTAAGGCAAGCTGTCTGATAGTGTGTTTCAATGCACTGCACTGTACCAGTTTGCTTTCTCTCTATCTCTGTGTGGTTTCAGTGGAAACTCCCTGCAGCTGACACACTTACAGAAGCCAATAGGGAGCAGACAAAACTGTGCCACTGAAATGAGCTAACTTTCTAACAATAGTTACCACATCTGTGTGTGGGGACATAAACCTGCAATGCTGCCAGCTAGCTGAAAATTACTCTGGTAAAGTCTCCCAGATTTTTCCTTTCCCTGTAATGTTAGTGTACTTAGCTTGCTTTTACCTTTTTACCTTTTCCCTTTCATCTTTCCTTCTTTCCCTGCCTTGTCCTGCTATTTCGCTTTTTCACTCAGACTTGCCCCTGAAAATGTTTCTTCTGTGCTCTCCCTGCATCCCATCCAAACATTATCTCCTTTCACACCTCTTCTCTTTAGTTATCCTTTCAAGGCTCTATGCCCTTATTTCCCACAGACCTAGCATTCGTCTACCTAGTGCTTTTAAACTAGATAATAGGGGAAAGCCAACAGTTGCCCAAGAGCGGATGGTTCAGAAGAAAGTATACGTGAAGGATACTACCAAAAGCAGAGAGGTTCCAAAAAAGAGTAAAGAAGCCCAAATGCCCTCGAGTATGGAGCAGACAGAGCTTAAAGATCCCAAATTACCCATGTCTACCAATAGCCAAATTAATATGAATAAAATACAGTCTCTAAAATGCTTGTATGCAAATGCTAGAAGTCTAAAAAATAAGATGGGAGAGTTAGATTATATAGCACTAAATGAGAGGTTAAATGTGATTGGAATATCAGAGACATGGTGGAAGGAGGACAACCAGTGGGACACTGTGATACCTGGGTACAAACTATATTGTAATGATAGAGCTGATCAAATTGGTGGAGGGGTTGCGCTCTATGTTAGAGAGGGCATTGTGTCAGAAAGGGGAAGGTGATGGCGGTGGGGGTGTACTATCGACCGCCTGGCCAGAATGAACAAATGGATGATGAAATGCTCAAAGAAATCAAGGAAGCTAACAAAAGTTACAGCACGGTAATAATAATGGGCGATTTCAATTACCCCGATATCGACTGGGTCAGTGTCACGGCAGTACATGCTAGGGAGATAAAGTTCCTAGATGACATAAATGACTGCTTCTTGGAGCAGCTGGTCCATGAACTGACGAGAGGGGAAGCCATATTAGACCTAGTCCTTAGTGGAACACCAGATCTAGTGCAAGAGATAAGGGTGTTGGGGCCACTTGGCAATAGTGATCATAGCATGATCACCTTTGATTTAATTAGTGGAGGAGGGATAGTAAGGAAATCCACAGTATTTCCTTTTAACTTTCGAAAGGGAGACTATGATAAAATGCGGAAAATAGTTAAGAAAAAACTAAAAGGAGCAGTTGCAAAGGTTAAAGACTTACATCAAGCTTGGGTGTTGTTGAAAAATACTATCTTGGAAGCCCAGACCAGCTGTATTCCACGCTTTAAGAAAAGTGGAAGGAAGTCCAAAAAACTGCCAGCATGGTTTAAAGTTGAGGTCAGAGAGGCTGTTGTTGCCAAGAAAGCATCTTTCAGAAAATGTAAAAAAGAGCCAAACGATGAAATCTGGAAACAGCACAAGCACTGGCAGGTCAAATGCAAGGCATTGATAAAGAAGGCAAAGAGAGAATTTGAGAAGAAGCTTGCTGTGGAAGCAAAAACGCGAAATAAAGATTTTTTCAAGTACATTCGTAGCAAAAAACCTGTGAGAGAGTCAGTTGGACCATTAGATGACAGAGGAGTTACAGGGGCACTAGGAGGCGACAAGGCGATAGCAGAGAGACTGAATGAATTCTTTGCTTCGGTCTTTACTGAGGAATATGTAGGGATGTTACCCATGACTGAAGTGGTATTTAAAAGTGCGGAAGAATTGAAGGATATATCCATACATCGGGAAGATGTCTTACAACTATTAGATAAACTGAAGAGTAGCAAATCACCTGGGCCGGATGGTATACATCCAAGGGTGTTGAAAGAACTGAAATATGAGATTGCAGACCTGCTATTAGTAATCTTTGAACTATCATTAAAATCATCTCTAATACCTGAAGATTGGCGGATCGCCGATGTAATACAAATTTTTAAAAAGGGTTCGAGGGGTGATCCGGGAAACTACAGACCGGTGAGCCTCATGTCAGTACCGGGAAAAATGGTAGAAACCATCATAAAGAATAAAATTACTCAGCATGTAGATAGTCATGGCCTAATGGGAGACAGCCAACATGGCTTTAGACAAGGAAGATCTTGTCTTACTAATCTGTTATGTTTTTTTGAAAGTGTGAATAAACAGGTAGACAAAGGTGAGTCGGTTGATATAGTGTATCTGGATTTTCAGAAAGCCTTTGACAAGGTCCCTCATCAGAGACTTTTGGCAAAACTAAAGAGTCATGGGATAGGAGGCAGTGTACTACTGTGGTTCAGGAACAGGTTAAAAGATAGAAAGCAGAGGGTTGGGCTAAATGGCCAATTTTCCCAATGGAGAAAGGTGAATAGTGGTGTACCCCAGGGATCTGTGCTGGGTCCGCTGCTTTTTGACATATTCATAAATGACCTGTAAAGTGGAATAACGAGTGAGGTTATCAAATTTGCAGATGACACAAAACTATTTAAAGTTGTTAAAACCCAAGAGGACTGTGGAAAATTGCAAGAGGATCTTGATAAATTGGAAGATTGGGCATCAAAATGGCAGATGAAATTTAATGTGGACAAGTGCAAAGTTATGCACCTAGGGAAGAACAACTCAAACTATGGTTACACGATGCAAGGTTCCACATTAGGAACCACCACCCAGGAAAAAGATTTAGGCGTCTTTGTGGATAACATGTTAAAACCCTTGGCCCAGTGTGCAGAGGCAGCCAAGAGAGCAAATAGAATGCTAGGTTTCATAAGGAAAGGAATGGAAAATAAAACAAAAGATATTATAATGCCTCTATACCGTTCCATGGTGAGACCGCACCTTGAATATTGTGTGCAATTCTGGTCGCCGTATCTTAAAAAGGATATAGCGTTATTAGAAAAGGTTCTGAGAAGAGCCACAAAAATGGTTAAGGGGATGGAAGGATACTCCTATGAAGAAAGGCTAAAAAGGTTAGGGCTCTTTAACCTGGAAAAGAGACGGCTGAGGGGAGATATGATAGAAGTCTATAAATTAATGAACGGAGTGGAACGGGTAAACGTGGATCGATTGTTTACGTTATCAGAATATTGAAAGACTAAGGGACATGCAATGAAGCTACAGGGTAAACTATTTAAGACTAATAAAAGAAAATATTTTTTCACTCAACGTGTAATCAAACTCTGGAATTTGTTACCGGAGGATGTAGTAAAGGCTGTTAGTGTAGCTAGGTTTAAAAAAGGTTTGGACAAGTTCCTGGAGGAAAGGTCCATAAACCATTATTAAGAAGGGACCCAGGATATCAATGCTTGACCCAGTACAAGCATTGTGGAACTTGTGTCTTTTGGGGAAACTGCTAGGTACGTATGACCTAGATTGGCCACTGTTGGAAACAGGATACTGGGCTTGATGGACCTTGGTCTGACCCAGTATGGCATATCTTATGATCTTATGTTCTTATGTTTTTATGCCGCTTAAATGAATATTCAGAGGGACTAACATGGTTAGTGCTGTTGAATATCCACGAGTAAAGCCGCTATATGCTCCGATGCTAACTGTGTAGCATCAGGGTGTGTCATGGGTGTTCCAGGGTGGAGCGGAGACCGCACCTGCTGCTAAGCAGACAGCGGCAATATTGCACCACTGCCCGGTTAACGGCCCATGGGTAAAGATAAACACAGAAATAGCTGTCTTATCTTTACTCGCGGGAACTAACCGGGCAATGGTGATATTAAGCCACTGCCTGGCTATCATCTGCGGCCTTTAATATAATCATTGTTTTTGGGGATTGTTATTGCACGGTTAGCATCTGTGGCTGTGCTGCGACCCTAGATATTCAATGCCGAGGCCACATATGACCCATGTTGATTGTTCAGTGCCAGTGGCTAACTGCTGTAATCTTGCTAGCCGCCAGCGCTATCAGACCCTAGACCCCTTATTGTGCCAAACTGACTTAGCATGCATGAACCCATGAGCTAATATGCATAAGTCAATCTGCATGCCTTCTAAAGGTCAGGAATCAGGAATAAAGGTCAAAGATATCAAAACATTTAGCCCTATGCACAGCACTAACTGCTTTTTGCCCTCAGTGAATAAATTGTGAATAGTTATTTTTTATTTATTCAGTCCTGTACCTGAATGGCAGAATTGCTTATCTAACCAAGGGGCAATGGAAGTTCTAAGAAAGCACAGTTACTTACCTGTAACAGGTGATCTCCGGAACAGCAGGAATTAGTCTTCACACATGGGAGACGTCGCCGACGGAGCCCGCACAGGAAAATGCTCCCCAGCATCCAATCAGAAAGCCTTTGGGAGCATCCCCCGCGCCTGTGCGGTGGCTTCCCGCCCTTCCTACTGCCTCTCCCCAGTTGAGTTTCATAGCTGAGCCGGCAGGAGAGGAGAGGAAGGAATAGAGAAAAAGAGATACAACTCCCAGGGGAGGTGGGCGGGTTGTGAAGACTAATTCCTGCTGTTCCGGAGATCACCTGTTACAGGTAAGTAACTGTGCTATCTCCAGGAACAAGCAGAATGAGTCTTCACACGTGGGGACTCCCTAGCTTAGGATGCCCGGGGAGATCCCATAAGCGCAGCCCAGACGGGATGGCATTTGCCCAGCCTGAATCTCCGGCATCCCCTGAGGGATGGAGGGCAGGAGTTGAATAGAGGAACAGCGAATCCAAAGACTACGGAGGCAAGTCTTTAGAGTGCAGAACAGGTACCATTAGGATACAGCAAAAAAAAACCCCAGACTACAGGAGTAGGCAGAGGGGTGCATGAAGAGAATCATTAAGCATGTAATGAGTAAATGACCTAGTACCATACAGAGCTTACCGGCCATTAAGTTTCTAATGAATTAATGGTTTAGAACCCTGTACTGCTTACCCACCGGGTTATCGGAAGTAGTCCTGTGATGAAGGCACTGTAGATGCAGTAGCGAGGTCATCAAGGAAACTTCACCGCAGCGAGGAGGAAGTTCCAAATCCGGAAGGCCATGGGATCCAGGCGTCAGCTGGGTCAGGAGAAGGACGGCAGGTCTTCCAGGGGGCTCACGGCAAGCTGAGCACTCCCTTAGGAGTAGAGTCCATAACTCAGAGGACCAACAGTGGAAGACAGGCTGAACTAGAGAGCCTATCCCGGAGAAGTAGAGGGTACCCCGGAGCAGAAGGGGTACACAGTCTGCCCTAGCGAGAGATAGGGAGACAAGGGTCCGGACCTCCGGGAGGAGGACCTAACTGAAAAAGGGGACTGTTGACTTCACAGCAGTAGGGTACCACCAGTCCGCGGGCCGACGGGGAATAGGCAGGCGGACTGGCCGGACCCCCGGGGGGGGGGGGAGTACCGGCCATAGGGAGAAAAAGGCGGTAAACACAGGTACTGTGGGGATCCCACAAAGGCGCCTGCCAAGTAGGTGATATCTAGTATATCTAAGCCGGTGGACATGGGGACGCCCCCTCCGGTACTAACGCAGGCACGCCGGGGGGCCTGCCTCCATGAGCAGCACTCAGGTAAGGCGGATCTTCCATCGATCCCCAGAACGTCCACCTGGAGAGGTGGCCGCAAGATCCGTCAGGGGAGGGATCTTTCCCAGAGGGCAAGGGCAGATCGGCGAGCTAAGAGCGCGGTAGCGCGGGTGACGGAGGATAGCATCAGTCCGGTAGAATGCCGCAGGGGTTGGAGGCCCTAATGTGTCCCCAGGACCTGCGCGTAGAAATTGTCCCCCGCACAATCGGGGACGTGAGGGTATAGTCCCTGGTGAGTATAGGGGGACTATAGCGGCTGGAGGGGAATTCCAGTATGGAAGCAATCAGCAAGAGGATACTGGCTGAGAGGGATTCGGGGACATACCGAAGAGTAAGTAGGGCGACCGTGGGCCAGAGCGATCACGGCGTAAGGTGGTCTCTCTTTCCCACGGAGGAGAAGACCTGAACCCCTAGATAAGTCCCCGAACCATTTTCCAACTGGACGAGCCCCAGAGTAGAGCTCTAGTCTAAACTTCTGGTAAGGAGGTTAAGAGCAGGCAGCCGCCCACCTGAGCCTAAAAATGCTTAGTATGAGAGTCCTGGCGCGGGCCCGGGGACATCAACCTGGGGTGAGAGGTCCCTTGCTTGGGCGCGCCTGGAGGGTGGGAGGAGGGCTGACATTTCCTCTTCCTAGGGAAGGGGGGTCTGGAGGGGCATTTACCACCACTGGGGGGAAGCCGGGCCCTAGGCTGGCTGCTAACTCTGGGAATGTTAGCGAAGCACTGTGCGACCTGACGTAAGGCTTCGCTATTGAAGAGATGATCTCCGTCGCAGGGAGAATTACCCAGGATGTGCTGTGCCCGTCGACACAACTCGGACGCCTGCAACCATGCCGTGCGGCGTGCTCTAATGGCAACAGCAGAGGCTCTGCTGACCGACCGGAAGGAGTCCAGTGAAGCACGAGAAAGGAACCCGGAGATATTCCTGCAATGATAAAGAAGCAGGGAATATTCAAAGGCCTTGGTTGCAGATACGAAGGTGGATAACCGAGATAACCTCTCGGTGACCTCCCGAAGTGACAGACTCATATAAAATATATATGAAATAATTCTGGCCGCCAGCATAGACATTTGGAAGGCTTGACGTCCTAGAGTATCTAGCGTCTTCGAGGCACGGCCTGGAGGGCGAGAAGCATGCCTCTCCTTGCTTCCGGCCTTCCTCAGCGCCGATTCCACCACAATGGACCGATGTGGAAGCTGGTGCTGCCGAAACCCCGGGGACGGAGGCACCCGGTACAGAGCCTGCATCGCAGTCGGCGGCGCCGGAACCCTCAAAGGCGACTGCCAAGCCCCCAGCAGGAGATCCTGCAGGGCGGGATGCAGAGGAAGCATCGCGGTTGCCTGTTCCGCAGGGCCTGGGCTCGGGTCCGGGATAGGGATGGCCAGCAAGTCTGCCATGTCAAGGAGGAAATCCTGAAAAGGCGGCTCTGCCGGAGCAGTTATGGCGGGAGAGGCCGCCAGGGCACTAAGAGGCCGCTCGGGCCGATCCCCGCTGGGCAGAGGAGGGGACCAACTGACCCGGATCGGGGCAGTCAACATGGCGTCGTCGGCTCCTGAAATTGATTCCAAGCTAGGCATCGAAGAAGTCGATGACACCGACAGCGCCGCAGGAACCGGCCTCGACCCCGAACCCGGGGGCGGCGCTTCCCCCCGTGACTGGAGCGAATCCACGGCCGCCAGAGGGCAGGGGCCAGTGGTCTCTGCTCTGCGCTGCGGGAGAGGACAGGGGCCAATCCTGAGACGTGCCGTGGCCAGGCTTTCAAGGCTGGACAACGACTCCAGGCTGGGCATCGAACCGAGCGAGGAGATCGACTCCTTCCTCGAGGCCCCCGGTGGGAGTGACCACACCGGTGGTGGAGATCCTGGAGCGCGGATCGGAACCACGCCGGCCGGTGCTGCGAACATCAAGGGCCCCTGAGGACGGTGCTCAGAGGAGAGGGGGTCATCTGACGCCAGCGCCGATGTCGATGCACTGCCCGGTGCCGGGCTCCCTCTCGAACCCGTCCGACCCAGCGAGAAATCCTTCCGGGGCATATGGCCCGTCCCCTAGCTGACCCCGGTCACCCGACGACGAGTCCCTGCGGGGGGGGGGGGGAGTGCAAAGCCCCTGCGCCGACGTTGGGGTACCGTTGCGGGGCGGCGCAGACCCAGATTGGGTCAAAGCAGTCGAAGACCCCGAGGCCCCTTCTCTAGGGAAGGGCGGGGCCCTCGACGGCCGCGTCGATGCCGGGGAGTCGCCCGTGCACTGGCCGACATACCCCGAGGTCCCCGGGGAAGGTCGATGGCGGTCCCTCGTGCTCGACGCCCCTGCCGTCGCTGGCAGAGCGGCGCCGCTTGAACCCGGTACCACCCTTGCGCAGGGCTGGGATACCGGCAACCCAGCGCGGGTCGAAGTGAGCGGCCCCGAGGGGAGGGAGGCCAGATGACCATCCCCGGCGCGGGGCAGAACCACTGATGCCCGTGCCCTCGAAGTGGGTACTACCCCCGCGCATGACCTGAACGTAGGGCCATCAGACAGTGTCAAGTCGATCGGCCCCCGAGGTGCCGAGGGCAGTGGCTGGCGAACCCCGGTGGGAAGCGGGTCACTTGACATCGACGCCGACGGGTCGGCACTGCCCAAAGCGGATACCACCCCCATAGGAACGCCATACCAGCGCGAGTCGGTCGGCCCCGGAGGCGCCGAGGACCGCAGCCGCCAATCCCCGGTGAGGAGCAGAACGCTCGACACCGACGCCGAGGGGTCGGTACCGCCCGAAGCGGGTACCGCCCACGCGCATGGCAGGGCTGAAGGAACGCCAGGCTGGACTGAGTCAATCGGCCCCGGAGGCGCCGAGGACAGCAGCCGACGATCCTCGGTGAGGAGCGGAGCGCTCGACACCGATGCCCGGGGCTCAGTACCGCCCGGAGCGGCTACCACGCCCGAGCATGGCTTGGATGTAGGGAGGTCAGACCCGGTCGAGTTGATCGGCCCCGAAGGCGCCGAGGACACCGGCTGACGATCCCTGGTGAAGAGTGAAACACTCGACGCCGACGCCGATGCCGGGGAATCGGCACCGCTCGAAGCGGGTACCTCCCTCGGGCATAGCTCGGGAATGTTCTGTGAGGAGCGAACCTCAGGAACATCCCGAAACCCCGTAAATGCTTTGGAGCCCGAGGACTCCCGCCGGGGTATATCAGCCAAGGAGGACTTGGGTTGGCCGGAGCCTTCGCCATGCCGCGCATGAGACTCGCCCCTCAAGACTCGGCTAGTCTTAACAGACTGTTGTGTGGTTACCTGATCCTGGAGAGAAGAACAACCCGACGACCGCGCCTTGGGTGCGAAGACGTCGTCGAGGGATACCCGAAAGAGGGAGGGTCTTCTCCCGACACTGTAGCCCAGGGAATCCGGGGAAAAAGGGTCAGGCCCCAAACAGGAGAGGCACCAGGCATTGGAGTCCACGTGGAAAATTAAGTCCCCGCCGTGAGGCTGGGGGGAAGAAGGCTCCATGCCCCGGTCCTCAGCGCCCGAAGGGGACGACGAAAATTAAATGAAAATAATTAAAAGAAAGAAAGAAAAAAAAAAAAGGAGGGGGGACGGAGGTGCCACCGTCGGCGGGAAAGCCGTGACTACAGAAAAAAGGAAAAATTTCTGCGGTGGCAGGAGGAACGTCCTGCCTGCTCCGCGGAAAACGAAAAACTGGGGAGAGGCAGTAGGAAGGGCGGGAAGCCACCGCGCAGGCGCGGGGGATGCTCCCAAAGGCTTTCTGATTGGATGCTGGGGAGCATTTTCCCGTGCGGGCTCCGTCGGCGACGTCTCCCACGTGTGAAGACTCATTCCTGCTTGTTCCTGGAGATTCTATCTAACATTCAGAGGAGGCCAAAAGGTTTTATGTGGGTAAACACATGCTTAGTTGCATAAAATGGGTTTTTATTAATTGTCCAGCCTTACTGAGCGTGAAAGTATGCTCGCTGTGAAACCAAAAGCATTCTTTTACCCGCAGGAGAAAGGGGCATTCTGGGGGTGATGGAAAGATGTGTGTTTGGGGGGAGGGAGAGGGTTAGAGCAGGCTGAGATTTGACTTTCAAATCTCTCTGCCTATTTATCCCTGTAGACCCAACTTGCACAAATAGTTGATGCAAAGTCCATAGGCAATTTTGTACCCATAGATTTTCATAGAGAAACTAGTATAATGGGATTTTGAAAATTGTCCCCTTAATAAGCAACACTGTTAAATCACCTTGGGTTAGATTTACTAGAAGGTGCTACCATGTTACCACTAACAGATATTAAAGTGCATTATTTTTCATACATCCTATTTAGTGTAAGGGCACCTGTTTATTAATAGGACATGATGAAAGCACCTCTTATTTGGCAGCTTGACATTTAGAGGTAGTACCACGAGACACCTTCTTTCTTCCTCCAAACTCACTACCTGCTCCTCTGATCCTATTCCCACCCATCTCCTGAGCCCCATCTCCTCCACTGCTGTACCTTCCATCTCTCATATTTTCAACCTATCGCTCTCCACTGCAACTGTCCCTGCAGTGTTCAAGCATGCTGTGGTTATGCCTTTTCTTAAGAAACCCTCACTAGATCCTACCTGTCCTTCTAACTATCGACCCATCTCCCTCCTCCCCTTCATTTTTAAACTACTCGAACATGCAATTCACCACCATTGCCTCGACTTTCTCTCCACTCAAACCCTCCTGGATCCTTTACAATCTGTCTTTCATCCTATACATTTACTGAAATGGCTCTTGCCAAAGTCTCCAGTGACTTGTTTCTGGGAAAATACAACGGCCTTTACTCAGTCTTCATCCTTCTTGACCTTTCTGTTGCTTTTGACAATGTTGACCACAACCTTCTCCTCAATACCTTGTTCTCACTTAGTTTTAAGAGTTCTCTGTACCATCCTGGTTCTCCTCTAATCTATTCCATCACTCTTTCAGTGTTTGTTCTGGTGGATCCTCCTCTTCTGCTATCCCACTGTCAGTTGGTGTACCCCAAGGATCTCTGAGTCTACTCCTTTTCTCTCTCTTGACCCAGTCCCTTGGTGCACTTATCACTTCCCATGGCTTTCAGTACCATCTTTATGCTGATGACTCTCAGATCTACCTTTCTACACCTGAAATCTCTCCGGCAATCCAGATCTCCCTGTCTTTCTGACATTGCTGCTTGGATGTCTCACTGCTGCTTGAAATTGAACATTGCCAAAACTGAGCTTCTTATTTTTCCTTCTAAATACTTCTCTCCCCTTTCTCCTTTCTCAGTTTCTGTGTATAACTCTCTACTCCTCCCTGTTTCCTCAGCTCGCAACCTTGGGGTTGTCTTTGACTCCTCTCTCTCCTTCTCAACACACATCCATCTGATAGCTAAAACCTGCCATTTCTCTATCCACTCAAAAAAGTCCCAACTATAAGGTGATGCTATCAATCCCACACATTACAAATCACCAGAATGTCCCCAAAAAATAATACTCAAAATTTTTTTTGTTGTTGTTGGAGCAATACCGAGGGAAGACAGTACTTATAGCTGCTCCCAACCAAAAGGTAGACTCCCTTGTATTCAATATAAGTTCAGGTTGAAATGGTGGTAATCCAAAATAGCTATACAACACTTAGCTTACAGTCCTGTGAAGTAGAATCAACCTTAAAGCGTAAGCACGACGTGCATGTTTCGGGATCTCCACCCCTGTGTCAAGTGCTAGTTTCTCCCACTGTAGCTAACTGCCAACAAATGCTGATTTTTAAAGGCCACATTGCTCAAGGAACCTATGCTTCCAATTGGCTGTTCAACATCACTCAAACCAGAACCTCCAATGGAGAAGGGAAATGCCCATCAATCAGGGAAACCCCTAACTCCAAAGGAATGAAGTCAGAATAAGCTGGTCCAATCGATCTCTCTGTTTAACCCAAATGGGTGGACTGAATTTAATCTATGGATCCAATGTTGTTCAGTCCATTAAAGTCGTGCCAATCAATCTCCCCTTCGAGGATCCAAAGGTATGTGATCAATTACGGTCCAAGTGAAATCCTCAAAGCTATGATTATCAGACAAACAATGTTCCACTATGGAAGCAGAGATCACTCATTGGTGCTCCCGCGAAGCGTGTTCCCCTAATTGCACCAGTATCTGATGTGCCATTCTTCCTACATATAGTAATGCACATGGACATTGCAAAACATATACCACAAACGTGGATGTACAAGTGGTATACCATCGACGTGGAAAAGAACGTGAAGAAGCTGGGTGTTGCCAAACTACCCCTGTCATACTAGTAGAACAATATGAACAAGATCCACATGAAAAATGTCCCTTAATATCTTTTCCAGGAAACTGTATTTGATCAATAGGAGAGGTAGACCGTACGAGCAGATCTTTCAAATTGGGGCCCCTTGAAAAGGCAATCATAAGGGACTTGTTGAAGCATTTGTGCAAAGACAAAATTGGCCAGTGTTTCCTAAGAATCAAAACTATTTTGGTGCTGAAAGTCATGTAAGGCAATGTTCCTACAATAACATCCATTGGTGCAGTAGCTGTTGAAAATTCATCATCCAGAAGCCATTCCCGATGTACATGATACGCACGGCGATACGCTGTGTAACCACTGTAGCAGGGTAACCCCTGAATAACAATCGCTGTTTCAAATCCAAAGCATGTTTCTTAAAATCCAGCATAGAAGAACACAGCCACAGCAATCTAAGAAATTGTCCTAATGGTAATCTCTTCCGCAGGGGGCCAGGATGAAAACTTTGATAGCTCAATAAACTATTGTGCTGCACCTTTTTCCGAAATAATGTAGTTTTCAACTCCCCTTCTTCCTTGAAAACCAACATATCCAAAAACTCAATCCTTTGTTGATCTACATGAACCGTGACCAAATACAGATCCGCAGTGATTTCGTGAATAGTTGACAATTGTTGTAGAAACTGAGCAGAATCCCGTATAAATGACTTGACCAACCTCGCTTCCTGCTTAAGGAAAAAATCACAAAATTGAGATAACGATTCTAAAACTGAACCACGGTATGAAACTATAGGTTTACCAGGAGGGGATACCAAAGAATTATGTATTTTCGGAACTGTATATATGGTCGGAATCTTCGGAAAGGGTAACAACAAAACACGGTATTCCATGTCAGTAATCCATCCATTATTCAAACCCCTAGTCAATAACAATTTAATCATGTTATATAACTCCGGGGTAGGATCCCCTGAGAGTACCCGATAAATATTAGTATCCTATAAATGTGTCCAAAGTTGTTTAATATAATCAGAAGTCGGTTGAAGAACAATAGCTCCCCCCTTATCAGCAGCACGAATAGTTACTGCAGGATATTGCATAATTTGTTTCAAAGAATTACGTCCTTCTCTATCTAAATTAGAGTAGCGAGGCCATGGAGTTTGTTCTAATATACCCAGATCTCTCAATACCAAAGGGAGTCTACCGTCTGGTTGGGGGCAGCTATAAGTACTGTCTTCCCTCAGTATTGCTCCAACAAGAAATTTTTGAGTATTGCTTTTCGGGGACATTCTGGTGATTTGTAATGTGTGGGATTTCTTTCTCTATAACATCAACAAAATTTACCCATTTCTTTCTGAACACACTGCTAAGACACTTATCTACTCTTTAGTCACCTCCCGTCTAGACTATTGTAACCTACTACTTGCTAGTCTCCCTCTGAATAATCTCTCTCCCCTTCAGTCTGTTCAATACTCTGTTGTGCGGTTAATCTTCCGCCATCCTCGAAATGCTTATATTACCTCTCTTCTCAAGTCACTTTATTGGCTCCCTATCCATTTCCACATCCAGTTCAAACTTCTCCTGCTGACCTATAAGTGCATTCATTTTGCAGCTCCTCACTACCTTTCCTCTCTTATCTCTCCCTGCACTCCTTCTTGGGAAATCTGCTCTTCTGGCAAAATGCTTCTATTGATTTATTTAACAAATTTTGATATACCGCTTTTCTACAAGTCAAAGCAGTTTATAAAGACCTGAGTTTTTACAATGAACAAGTTATGAACAGCATTAGAACTCTTACAATGAATATGGAAAGTAATTCAGTGAACTCATAGCAATGAACAAACAAAACTATATACAAAGGGAAGAAGGGTTGGCGAGTGTTGGGGTTTTGGGGTCATGGGGGTTTTATGAGGGTGGGGGGAGTGGAGTCATGGTGTTTCATGAGGGTGGGACAGTGGGAGGATGTTCTTGTGAGCACGAGTTTCTGCTGATTCTACATTGGTGATTGCTCATTGCCAATATGCTTCTGGAAAAAGATGAGTCTTGAGTTATTTGTGAAAGTCTGTGGTTCAAATTGCTTGACGTAATGTATTCCAGAGGGTGGGGGTGTATAGTGAGAATTCTTTTGCTCTTGTAGCCTGCCTGCAATTGTGAGTCTGTGGTGGGATGCCGAGGAGCTTCTGGTTGCTTTTTCTCCTTGGTCTATTAGAGTTCGAGTTGTGAATTAAGATGTGTAGTTGCTCTGCTGATTTCCCATCCAGAGTTTTGTGGATGAGTGTTAGAACCTTGTATTGTATTCTTAAGTTGATGTGGAGTCAATGGAGGTGTTTGAGGATGGGAGCGATGTGGGTGTGTGTAAGGTTGGAAGATGGTTCTAGCAATGGTATTTTGGGCTAGTTGCAATGGATGCATTGTGTACTTGGGTAGTCCTTGATAAATGGAATTACAGTAATCGAATAGAGGAGTGATGGTGGCCTGGCAGACTGTACAGAATGTATTGGTGGATAGGAGGGGGGGGGTAGGTTTCGGATGGTTTTTAGCTTATAATATACTTCTTTGGTGATGCTGTGAATTTGTTCCTTGAAGGTCAGTTGTTGATCAAGTATGATTCCGAGGTACTTTATGTGGGAGCTGACTCGAATCTCAGTGTTGCCAAGTTTGACAGATTGGGGGAGTGGGGTGAAGTTGGGGTCCTTTGTTATGTGGAGGCGATCTGTTTTACTGAGATTGATGGATAGATTATGATGATGGAGCCAGTTTGATGGTTTCAGTGAGGCAACTTGAGAGTGTGGAGTAATCTGGAGTGGAAGTAGAGAATGGTGTGAAAATCATTATCATCAGCGTATATCAGAAATTGGGCTGGGAATTGTTGGAGGATATCACATAGAGGTTGAATGTATATATTAGGCTATATGATCTTGGAGTTGTGTTTGTTCAGTTTTTTTCAATGATTTTGGAGGTGAAGGGTATATCTTTGCCCTTCTCTTCCATTGCTAACTCCAGACTGCTCCTTTCACCTTGCTGCCTTGCTACTTCTTATACCTGGTAGAAACTACCTGAGTCTGTATGTTAGGTACCTTCTCTGGCCCTTTTCAAATTCAGGCTGAAAACTTACCTTTTTGCTGCTGCTTTTGGATTTTTACTCAGCTGGTCTCCTTTGTGTTTCCTTACCATTCCCCTTAGATTATCCAGTGTCTACTACAGCTACTGTGTTGTCTTTCTTGACTAGATTGTAAGCTCTGATGAGCGGGGGACCATCGTTTACAGGTGTCTGTACAGCACTGTGTACATCTTGCAGCACTATACAAATGCTCAGTAGTAGTATCTCTAGAGGTTGACCACTGCTATTTTGAATCCAGATCTTGACATGGCAGAAGCTGCTGGGATTGTTTCTGCCAAGCAACTATCCAGCAGGGAAATCCACGCTAGGTGCTGGAGGGCTTGCTCTTTAATGTCAGAGAGTGGTTTGAGAGACTTGTCCTTTAATTTCAGGCAGTTTGTGAGTAGATGTGTTGCTCTTGTGTAAGGTGGGTATAGGAATATGGGGATTTGTGATTGGTAACAGGGGCTGTGGGGTTGGGGAGGTTGTGCTTGGTGTCAATCCCTTTAAGAGCCTCCTCTGAGCACCAGGTTGCACATTAGTGGTCTGATGTTCCCCAAAAGGAAAGATAATCTCACAGCTGCTTTTACTTTTCCAGTTTTCAAAGTTAAACCCAAGCTATGTCTCATTATTATGTTGCATCTTATTATGTAGCTTGTGTTGTGTGCTAAGGGCAAATAATGCATGATTTTGGCCAAATAGCATGTGTTAAATGGCAGAAACTGTGCTTTATTCCCTTAACATTAGTAACTACCCCTTGTAGAGAATTACCCTTATACCTCACTAGTGTACCACTATGTATTGTATATATAAGAGAATCTGCACCAAATAACATGCAATGGAATCTACGATTATCACTAATTTCTGTACTGCTGCTAAACATGCATGCACCTCCATCTTAAGGATCAAGAGCTGAGTAAAGTGGTCATGGGAAAGGCCCCCAAGTCTCTAGCAGAGCAGCACAGACATGCTGCTGAGCCTTCAGCTTGCCACCAAATGCATGCTCCCTTGAAGGAACAAAGATGATGTTGAAACACTCTTTCTCAAGATATTTTCTGTCTACTGCTGTGTTCAGATAGGTTTGCAACAACAAACATTTTCATCCAAATAAAAAGTATAGATTTAATGGACATAGTGGGCCTCACACTAAGCTAAATCTCTCAACCCTAATTCTGGCCAAGACCATAGGCAGTCAGAGGTCTACAGTATATTCAGTTTATCATTAGATGGATATTCATCCATACCATCAGTCTAAGTTATCCATTTAAATTAGGACAGTTAGTATAAGCTTAACTGAATGGTGACAGCATATTGTTGCTGTCCACTTAAGTTTAAGCCATGCCCCTGGAATACCCCCAATTCCTCTCTTCTTTCTGTATAACGTTTGGCTAGGTATCAAACTGTTTAGTTAAAGTTCTGTCTTGGCTATCCTAAAATTGTTATCCCTAAAAATGTATGCCGTTAACTTTAAAGTTATGTGCATAAATCATTTTGAATGTCAAACGCTGAGCGTCTGTGCTCAGACACTTGCAGGGAGATACATAAAGGGAGTGTGTAGGGGCATTGAGGACATGTGTTTGATATATGGCATGAATACTCAGAGGCTGCAGTGTTTAAATCCTCCAGGTAGTAAAGTCCGGAGATGACTGATTTGCAAGTGGCTACAGAAACTAGGGAGTGAGGATGTAGGCAATGTAAGAGTGTACCAATGCGAAGGGGAAGGGGGAAAGGATTTTGGATTTAGGTCATGCATTTTTCAGTAGTAATTCAAGATGAGTTACATTCAGCCACAGTAGGTATTTTCCTATCCTTAGAGGACTTATAATCTAGGAAATTGCATTTTTTTGTCTTTGACTCATTGGCTGTGACTTGCATGCCTGAGCTGCTGACAGAAATTTATAATGAAAAACATGCCAAAAATGATTTCTAATATGCATAGACAAGTGTTTTCACTTCATGCCTGTCCTTTGTGCTTAGATCAACAATTGGGATTTACTCAGTGACATAATTCTATCTTTGGTCTATATAAGCATGATGTCAACCAAAGAGTTGCATATCCAATGTTGGTAACAAGGAGGAGGAAAGAAAACTGAGGTCTCCTAATGTATTTCCCAGTCATGAACAAGGTCTTGGAAACCGCAGATATGCAGCACCCTTCCAGCACAAGTTTTGAATTAGAATTCACTTTGTCGTCCCCCATCACATGATAATCCAAAAGCGGTAATTTTACAAGGAGCTGCCTAATGTTCTGTGCATTTATGAACATAAATCACAGTATTTTATGCACATAAATCACAATACTACAGGGGTAGAGGAGTAGCCTAACGGTTAGAGCACTGGCTTGATGACCAGGGTTCAATTCTCATAGGCACTCCTTGTGACCTTAGGCGAGTCATACAGCCCTCCATTGCCTCAGAAAAATGCCTGGCAATCTACTCCTGGTCACACTGCCAGGAAAACCCAAGAGCTGCTGGGATGTCAGGAGTCGGCATTGACTCAAAAGCATGCATTTTTGTCAAGTACACATGTAAATTATAAAATACTATGGGGGATATTCAAAGCGATTAACACGGATAGCACTTGCTAACTTTATTAACTGCGCTGACCAGGATATTGAGCGGCACTAACATGGCTAACATCAGGGCAGAGTGGAAGTGGTAACCGGCAGCAGTGATATAGAGTCGCTCCGGGTTATTGCAAAGCAGCAAAATTGAGACTATCATGCAGACCTGGATATTCAGTGCTGGTGCCTGGATATTGCCCCGGCATTGAATATCCGGGTCTTTTGTTCAGCGGCAATGACTAACCATTTTAGCAGCACTAGCTGCTGTCCCTGCATATTGGGCCCTATAATTTTTTTGCGGTCTTGAAAAATCAAGGCATGGGCATTTATGCCAGCTCTAGGGCTGCTGTAAGTGATCATGCCTTAGTTTAACAAACATATTTGGCTGCTTATATGTTTGTTTATTACATTTGATATACCGCTCAAGCCAAAGCATCAGAGCGGTTTACAATATTACATAAAAGTTACAGAAAATATGAAAAGAATGCCATAATTAGATAGGACAGAATAAGAGATACAGTGATAGTTAAAGGAATAGAGGAGACAAGAAGAAATGCTCCACATAGCATCTGAAGAGGTAGATATCATACCACCAGGTGTTTAAGCTCCCACTCACAACCTCCGCTGTCGACATCACCCCTCCACCGCTCCGATCTCCACAGCAAGCAGAACCAATGTCGCAGCATTTTAAATGGCCCCGCACGGTCCTACGCCTAAGGGCCACGCCAAAGGGCCCTCTGGCGCGGGCCCGCAAGGCGCGGGCGCACCAGTGGAAATGATGGTTTTAAAGCCGTTAAAGGCAGCTGGTATGGGCAGGCTGAAAGGAAAGAGGTGGAGCTCCCGCTCACACACTTCCGATGCTGGCTGGCTGCTGCTCTCCCTGTCTCTGCGCGCCAGTGGAAGTGACGGTTTTATACTACTATACTGTAAAGAAAAGTAGGCTTGACATAGGCATGCATGGAAGAATGCACATTACTAGGTGGGTCTTTATATAATTACCCTGAAAATGTCCTTCTGCATGATATTTGACAAACAACCAGATCTGGTATCATTAGGGCCTGTGTCTTTGGTACCTTCTTTCTGTTGTACTGGGTTAACATTCTATATTGATTAAAATGCAGGTACTTTGCATTTTAGAGAGTTCAGTGTTCTGCCTATTTGGTGCATGAATCATTCTCACGGATAGCTCTGGCAGCATTGGAACATCAGCAAACATGAACAAATTCTAAGTGGGGTTCAAGGCCACTGCCTGACACATTTTTGATAAACAGTTTTTACATTCAGTAAATAGTGTTGCACATTCTAACACTGATTATTCAAAGTGTTTGCATTTTGTCGACTGTATGAGAACAGCAGTTTTGAGCATAGTACTTATTGAGTACTTACTGGAAACAAGCCACCGTGTAGGAAAGCTATGTAGATAACATAACCTGGATATTCAGAGGATATACCTTGATAAGTGTACAACTGAATATATCCCAGGACCGGCAGGAGAGCTGGAGAGGGGTTTGAGAGACTTGTCCTTTAATTTGTCTAGGGTACCTAGGGTACCTCATATCCTTGCACCGGCCCTGCCAGTTACACTTATCTGAACAACTTTAGAGTATCTTTTTAGGCAACTTGAGTTATCTGATTGACTTTAGCCATTCAGTGTTGAAATATCAATACCGACCGGCTAAAGTTTAACTGCATTCTGAGGACCCCCCTTACAGGTGATGATCAGCCTGGACAAAATTTAGCCATTGAGCTGGTGGGGCAATCTAAATCAGTAAGGTTTGTGTTGCTAACTTGAAAAATAAACTAGACAAATCCTTTGAATAACAAAGTCAATCTTTCTATTTTAAAAATATTATAGAGATCATCAGTGCATTTTTTCCTAGAAAAAAAGGTGCCGGTATTCATATGCAGGGCTCTTTTATTAATACATGAGGATCATGGGTCAGTTTTAGTAGACAATGGAAAAGGTTCCGGTTCCCTGTATCACCGCGTACCCCTCATAAAAAGCCCTGGAGACCATCATCATAATAACAACGTAATGAGCAGTATTCATAAAGGTTCTTTCCCATTCAGAGCTGATGGGAAAAATTCCTATTAAATAAAGCCCAGGCATAGGTGAATGCAATCTTTTTAGTCCAATACTGACATCTAGAGGCCATATTTATAGTTACAGGCAGGAAAACAAATATTCCTAATGAGTTTGCTATTCTGCCCAGTGTTTACAGTATTTTGATTTTCAGAAAGTTTACAAAAGCAAACAAGAAGGCATGAGGTGGAATCCAAAGGCATGAAAAGAGAAAGCTACCCGAATTGTATATTTGTAATCAAACTCTGGAATTCGTTACTGGAGGATGTAGTAAAAGCTGTTAGTGTAGCTGGGTCTAAAAAACATTTGGACAACTTCCTGGAGGAAAGGTTCATAAATCAAAGGGGAACACAGGAAATCCACTGCTTGCCCCGGGACGAGCGTTGTGGAACCTGTGTGCCTTTTTGGGAACCTGCCAGGTACTCGCGACTCGGATTGGCCACTGTTGGAAACAGTATACTGGGCCAATATGGAAATTCCATACTGACCCAGTATGGAATGTCTTATGTTCCCTTATGTTCTGGCCATTAACACATGCCCTGATGTTCAGAGCACTATCTTAAAGGAGCCAGTGAGTTAGGAAATGTACAGGAGGAGAGCCTCTTTCGATTTAAAGCAAGCTCTGCTATGAGGGGACATAGGATCAGCCCCGCTCAGATCACCCCCGCTCTTTTCCCTCCCTGTATATGATAACTGCTTTGCTATGTGCATAGTTTATCTTTCCTTCAAACAACCCTATATTTATCTCCAAGTTGCCTTCCCATGTTTAATGTAAAAACAATTCTTATGTAATTGTTATGTTGTTCTTTGTAAATCGCTTTTGACAAAGGCGGTATAGAAAAATTGTTAAATAAATAAATCATAAAAATAAACAAATAAATAGGATGAGGGTGAAAGGGGATAGACTCAGGAGTGATATGCAGAAATATTTCTTTACGGAAAGAGTAGTGGATCCGTGGAATAGTCTCCCAGTGGAGGTGGTAAAGATGAGGACAGTGTCTAAATTCAAAGAAGCATGGGACAAACACAGAGGATCTCTAAAGGAAAAAAGGGGACTCTTGTAATGGTTGATATGGAAGGGCAGATTAGATAGGCTATGTGGTCTTTTTCTGCCATCATTTTTCTATGTTTCTATGTATTCGCTCCATCACAAATAACTCCTTCACAATGTTAGCCTCCCAAAGATCTTGTTCCACTACAGCACCATCTATTGGAGAGGCTTGTCTGGGAGGGCCCAGGAGGTAGGGTGTCTTTGAGACCTGAGGGTATTGACTGGGGGTCTAGAGGGGCCTTGGTGATGGGGGGGGGGCTGTAACTGAGGATATTGAATGTGTCTTTGGGGGGCTGGGATCAAGGAGGGGGAGGTCTTTGAGGGGGGGGGGAGAAGGGGGACTGTGCTGTTATTTCTACCTCACTGGCCCCTGGGAGTAGCAGGGCACGTGTAAGTGGCTTGATGCTTTTGGGAAAGAAAAATAAACGCAATCTTTCAGCTAGTGTTATTCTCCAGGAATAACACAGCTTGCAAACTTCAATGCAAGCTGCATTATTCAATTTACAAATAATGAGGTGTTTTGCTTTGTATCTCATTGATTGCTGTCATGCGTTGTGGCAAACTAAAACGTTATGGTTAAATAACACATGGTTTTTCATTTTATAGACATGTTAAGGGGCAAAGGTCATGTGTTATTCTCTTAATGCACACGGGTAACTACCCTCCTAAATCTCTGCTGATCATTTTGTGCAAATCTCAGAAAAGACCATGGAAATAGATGGCACCACAGATTTTTGAAACACTAAAGGTGGGTGCGTGGCATCTCAACTTTTATTTTATTCATATGCATCTTAATCCTTCCACATTTAAGATTAAGAAACATTTCCAGAAAAAAAAACAACATTTGCTTCAATGAATAAAATGAATCACATCCTATGTTAAAAATAGCCCACTCCAGAGGCCCTGGGAATCTTGGAAAAGTTGTTTACACCCTCACTTAGAAAAGGGTAAGGGGTATGTTTACTAAACCGCGCAAATGTGCGGGGCGCACTTGAGCGTGCGCTAAGGTACCTTAGCGTACGCTAATAGTGCATTTTTAGTGCCCCACACGCGTGCGTGCCGCCCGCACAAGTGCGCTCCGCCCGCACAAGAGCGGGGCGCGCTGGTGTGCGATAGAGGCGTGGAAAGGCACTGCGAGGGCGGAGGAAGGCTCCCGAGGGGCGGGGGGACGGGGTCAATGGGTGGAGAGTGGGAGGGGAGAGGCTCCCCGCACAGGAGCGGGGCTGAATTCCGGTAAAAAAAATACCGCGAGTGAAACCCTTGCGTTAGAGCCGATTTAAAGGGAAGAGAAACCATCTCCGTCAGCAATGTACAGCAAAACCGGGGAAACCTAAAAAACGTGAGCAGTGTGATACATGTGCACAGAACAAAATCTCAAATAAAACCTTAAAATGACCACAAGAAAAATTGAAAAAATTTATAATTCAGCTGGGCAACAGTGATATCACTGGGCAACAATAAAAAACACTCCCAGGAAAGCTAAAAAAAAAAGAAATGATTTTTGGAAGGGTCTACGCTCCGTAGACTCTCAAAAATCACTTCATTTTATTGGAGCTTTCCTGGGAGTGTTTTTTATGTTGCCCATTGCTATCACTGTTGCCCAGCTTGGTGTTGGTTTTTTTCCCCTTTTTTGGAGGTCATTTTTGAGGTTTATTTGCACTTTTGTCCCCATACAAGGTAAATGAGCCCACAGTAAAATTGTGCAGAGCAGGGTGTTTGACTCGTGCGGCCAGGTTTCCTATCTCCAGGGACTTCACTGTCTCTGTGGCCACAGTGTGGTGCAGCAGACACAGCCAATGACTGTAGGACCAGAGGGTCACAAGTTCAAATCCCAGCTGGGGCTCCTGCCAACCCAGTTCCCATAGTTTTACCCACCACTAAACAGTGATAGTACAGACACTCCTTTATTGCAGAGAACATAAGCATGGTTCCAACACCTATATTTTACCCTACACCGCACACAAACCATAACAATGGGCATTACCTACAGCCGAGTCCCCCAAATTCAGTCCTGGAGTGCCACAACTCAATCAGGTCATATGCGTTTTCCCAGGTAAGGACATGTCTGCATTTTGGCGGAAGGGTATAGGTGGTGGAGGGGGCAGTGGCTGCAAGCCACAGCAGACTGTGGCTTAGGCGTGTGCAGGCTGGCACCGTCCACCGCAACAGACAGGCTCTGTCGAATGTACAGTCATGGACTCCCCAGGGAATGCAGCATATCTGTGGCAACACGGCGGTGCAGTGCACACAGACAGTGCACCCCCCACACCCCCGCCGTGCACCCCCCCCCGCGCACCACCCCCCCCTGCGCACCACCCCCCCCGTGCACCACCCCTGCGCACCCCCCACCGCGCACCCCCCCCTGCGCACCCCCCCCGCGCACCCCCCCCTGCGCACCCCCCCCTGCGCACCCCCCCCTGCGCACCCCCCCCTGCGCACACATAACTCATGTGGCCATGGCCTCCACACAGGATATGCTCAATGGGGGTGTATCAAATTGGTCAAGGGCTAAACGTCACAGAGAAATAAGAGATGGACACAGGTGTATTTAGCAGGGCATCTACAAAACCTACCCATCACACACTGTCACTGATGGGGACTCACACCATAGCCTATCTCAACTAATCCAGGTGCTGTGGACATCATGCTGGGTGCCCCCTCTCACCCTCAGGGTGAGCACAGGACCCGCACAATGTGACGCTCAATACCAACTCTGTGACAGTAACCTACCCGCTCAGTACTCCCTACCAGGCTGAGGTGGTTTTGGGGCTGCATACCCCATCCTGTTGGTATTTCCAGACTGATGATTTGCATGAGCAGTGCATCATGGGTCTGTGTGGTTTAACCCTATCCTGGTAATCAAAGCAGACAGGTCATGTGGTGGCCTGCAGTCCCACTTTAGCCAGAGAGGGGTTTGCTAGCAGCTATGGAGATGTAGCTCACTTGTGACGTCAATGCCTGTAAAGCCAGAGGTCATGGGTATGATACCACAGTGGGGTAATTTGATATGGCTGTTTGAGCCTTTTTCCTTTGTAATGTATTTTGGTGCTGCCACCAACAACACCCTCAGTGCTGTAGCCTGAAGGTCCCTCAAAAGCCCCCTATATGTTTTCTGTAATAAAACATGAAAAGGTGCTGTGGTGGACACTGCACCTCAGAATGTTTCCTCTGGAGTGCCCCATAGGATGCATTATGTGGCACCCTAGGTTATTGAATTGTGCCAGTGTATTTGCTCTCAAAACAAATCAAACAACAAAAGCCCTCATAAACCACTGCTGATATCAAAGAGTAATGTCCCAGCAAATCATATTTAATAAGCCCACTTTGTGAAGGAACCCACGAATCCTGTACCATAAGGTGGTTTTGCAACCAATGTGCCACACCTCTGCCACTATGTCTGTATGTCAGCACACCTACGTACGATCAACGTGCATGAACGTCACATGCCTACCTCTATCGGATCATTATGTGTGCTACGCAACCTAACGTGCATGTCCTATGTCCAGAGCAGAAGCCCCCCCCCCCTTATGCCATCCTGCACATCATTGCTGGCCTCACATTGAGATAAACCACTGAACATGCTCCATTGGGACACATATCCCCATATCACCAGGGTGACTGATAGGCCACTGTGATGGGCTCATAGGACCCCTGGTGATAGGGAGGATGTATTAAACTGTTTAAGCACACACAAACATATCACGAGGGTGACTGATAGCCCACTCAGAGGGTCTCTCAGGACCCCTGGGGATATGGAGGATGTATGAAACTGTTTAGGCACACACAACCATATCACCAGGGTGACTGATAGCCCACTCTGATGGCCTCTCCTGACCCCTTGTTGTAACATTATTGGCAGTCACTGCAATGTGAATAACATAGCACATTGCATCATACAAAGCACTAAGAACCAGTGTGGAAGTGTTGATAAGTTCGAATCTGAAGTGTGTAAACACAAGAAGCTCAAAATATTTTTTGTGCTTTTTAAATATGTGACACACAGCAGTGTATATAAAAGTTGTGGTACGCATGTGCGCAATTGGGGTCGCCAAACTGAGCGTGTGTTTGCGGGGCGCAGTTGCACGAAATACGTCGCTCATCTGCGCCAGTTGCGGGGCGCATTTGCATGAAATACGTCGCTCATCTGCACCAGTTGCGGGGCGCATTTGCATGAAATACGTCGCTTATCTGCGCCACGCATTTGCATGAAATACGTCGCTCACCTGCGCCAGTTGCGGCCCGCATTTGCATGAAATGACGTCGTTCAGCTGCGCCAGTTGCGGGGCGCATTTGCACGGATTACGTCGCTCAGCTGCGCCAGTTGCGGGGCGCATGCGTGTGAATGACGGAGCGTGCGTGCGATCATGTGATCATTCTTCAAAATGTCACACAGGATCAGAAAGCCCTCATTCACCCCCCGCGAGCTCAGACACCTGGCCCAGCTGATCGCTGGAAGGCAGCATAAGCTGTTCCCGGGGGCGTCCAGGGCAGGGACATGGGGAAACTCCGCAAAGCCTGGGAGCGTGTCAAACGCAGGTTCAATCGCGAGGCAGATTTCCCACGGGAGGTAAGTGTATGGAGACAGGTCAGTACATTATTTTATACAGCCAGTGTTTATTGCAGCTGTCCATGCTACTGTGTTTAGATAGTCTGTCACAGTAATGTGTAGCAGGTGAACCTACATTCCATCTTGTCTCTGTATCACATCTGAGTGGATTGCCTGTACCCAGGAGGTGTTGGACCTGGTCATGATGCTATCCTGGTGACATAGCAGCTGCTGCTGCTGATGTGCCACAACATGCTGTAACACAGCTAGGCCATAGATCTGCTTAAGCGGCTCTCCAAAACATCATGTGGCTATGGTGGGATCTGTACCTGCAGGGGAACACATTTTGGCCACCACAAGGGTATGTGAAACGTGACACAAATGGTATGTCAGTCACCCTGGTGATATGGATGTCTGTGCCAATGTTGTTCAATACACCCCCCTATCCTCAGGAGTCCTGAGAGCCCATCAAAGTGGGCTGTCAGTCACCCTGGTGATATGGGGTTTTAGGCGTAAACATTTTTATACATCCGCCCTATCCCCAGGGGTCTTGAGAGCACATCAGAGTGAGCTATCAGTCATCCTGGTGATATGTTTGTGTGTGCTTAAGCAGTTAAATACACCCTCCCTATCTCCAGGAGTCCAGGGAGCCCATCACAGTGGGCTATCTGTCACCCTGGTGATATGGTTATGTGTGCTTAAACAGTTTGATTTAGCCTCCCTATCCCCAGGAGTCCAGGGAGCCCATCACAGTGGGCTATCTGTCACCCTGGTGATATGTTTGTGTGTGCTTAAGCAGTTAAAACACCCTCCCTATCCCCAGGAGTCTAGGGAGCCCATCACAGTGGGCTATCTGTCACCCTGGTGATATGGTGGTGTGTGTTTAAACAGTTTGATTTAGCCTTCCTATCCCCAGGGGTCCAGGGAGCCCATCACAGTGGGCTATCTGTCACCCTGGTGATATGGTTGTGTGTGCTTAAACAGTTAATACACCCTCCCTATCCCAAGGAGTCCCGGGAGCCCATCACAGTGGGCTATCTGTCACCCTGGTGATATGGTTATGTGTGCTTAAACAGTTTGATTTAGCCTCCCTATCCCCAGGGGTGCAGGGAGCCCATCACAGTGGGCTATCTGTCACCCTGGTGATATGTTTGTGTGTGCTTAAGCAGTTAAAACACCCTCCCTATCCCCAGGAGTCCAGGGAGCCCATCACAGTGGGCTATCTGTCACCCTGGTGATATGGTTGTGTGTGCTTAAACAGTTTGATTTAGCCTTCCTATCCCCAGGGGTCCAGGGAGCCCATCACAGTGGGCTATCTGTCACCCTGGTGATATGTTTGTGTGTGCTTAAGCAGTTAAAAAACCCTCCCTATCCCCAGGAGTCCAGGGAGCCGATCACAGTGGGCTATCTGTCACCCTGGTGATATGGTTGTGTGTGCTTAAACAGTTTGATTTAGCCTTCCTATCCCCAGGGGTACAGGGAGCCCATCACAGTGGGCTATCTGTCACCCTGGTGATATGTTTGTGTGTGCTTAAGCAGCTAAAACACCCTCCCTATCCCCAGGAGTCCAGGGAGCCCATCACAGTGGGCTATCTGTCACCCTGGTGATATGGTTGTGTGTGCTTAAACAGTTTGATTTAGCCTTCCTATCCCCAGGGGTCCAGGGAGCCCATCACAGTGGGCTATCTGTCACCCTGGTGATATGTTTGTGTGTGTGCTTAAGCAGTTAAAAAACCCTCCCTATCCCCAGGAGTCCAGGGAGCCGATCACAGTGGGCTATCTGTCACCCTGGTGATATGGTTGTGTGTGCTTAAACAGTTTGATTTAGCCTTCCTATCCCCAGGGGTCCAGGGAGCCCATCACAGTGGGCTATCTGTCACCCTGGTGATATGTTTGTGTGCGCTTATGCAGCTAAAACACCCTCCCTATCCCCAGGAGTCCAGGGAGCCCATCACAGTGGGCTATCTGTCACCCTGGTAATATGGTTGTGTGTGCTTAAGCAGTTAAAACACCCTCCCTATCCCCAGGAGTCCAGGGAGCCCATCACAGTGGGTTATCTGTCACTCTGGTGATACGTTTGTGTGTGCTTAAACAGTTAAATACACCCTCCCTATCCCCAGGAGTCCCGGGAGCCCATCACAGTGGGCTATCTGTCACCCTGGTGAT
This sequence comes from Ichthyophis bannanicus, assembly GCA_033557465.1. Taxonomy (NCBI): domain Eukaryota; kingdom Metazoa; phylum Chordata; class Amphibia; order Gymnophiona; family Ichthyophiidae; genus Ichthyophis; species Ichthyophis bannanicus. The sequence goes on from CM066032.1 coordinate 856,954,403, forward strand.
ATGGTTATGTGTGCTTAAACAGTTTGATTTAGCCTCCCTATCCCCAGGGGTACAGGGAGCCCATCACAGTGGGCTATCTGTCACCCTGGTGATATGTTTGTGTGTGCTTAAACAGTTAAATACACCCTCCCTATCCCCAGGAGTACAGGGAGCCCATCACAGTGGGCTATCTGTCACCCTGGTGATATGGTTGTGCGTGCTTAAACAGTTTGATTTAGCCTCCCTATCCCCAGGGGTGCAGGGAGCCCATCACAGTGGGCTATCTGTCACCCTGATGATATGGTTGTGTGTGCTTAAACAGTTAAATACAGCCTCCCTATCCCCAGGAGTCCAGGGAGCCCATCACAGTGGGCTATCCGTCACCCTGGTGATATGGTTGTGTGTGCTTAAACAGTTTGATTTAGCCTCCCTATCCCTAGGGGTGCAGGGAGCCCATCACAGTGGGCTATCTGTCACCCTGGTGATATGTTTGTGTGTGCTTAAGCAGTTAAAACCCCCTCCCTATCCCCAGGAGTCCAGTGAGCACATTACAGTGGGCTATCTGTCACCCTGGTGATATGGTTGTGTGTGCTTAAACAGTTTGATTTAGCCTTCCTATCCCCAGGGGTCCAGGGAGCCCATCACAGTGGGCTATCTGTCACCCTGGTGATATGGTTGTGTGTGCTTAAACAGTTTGATTTAGCCTTCCTATCCCCAGGGGTCCAGGGAGACCATCACAGTGGGCTATCTGTCACCCTGGTGATATGGTTATGTGTGCTTAAACAGTTTGATTTAGCCTCCCTATCCCTAGGGGTGCAGGGAGCCCATCACAGTGGGCTATCTGGAACCCTGGTGATATGTTTGTATGTGCTTAAGCAGTTAAAACACCCTCCCTATCCCCAGGAGTCCAGGGAGCCCATCACAGTGGGCTATCTGTCACCCTGTTGATATGGTTATGTGTGCTTAAACAGTTTGATTTAGCCTTCCTATCCCCAGGGGTCCAGGGAGCCCATCACAGTGGGCTATCTGTCACACTGGTGATATGGTTATGTGTGCTTAAACAGTTTGATTTAGCCTCCCTATCCCCAGGGGTGCAGGGAGCCCATCACAGTGGGCTATCTGTCACCCTGGTGATATGGTTGTGTGTGCTTAAACAGTTTGATTTAGCCTTCCTATCCCCAGGGGTGCAGGGAGCCCAGCAGAGTGGGCTATCTGTCACCCTGGTGATATGGTTGTGTGTGCGTAAGCAGTTAAAACACCCTCCCTATCCCCAGGAGTCCAGGGAGCCCATCACAGTGGGCTATCTGTCACCCTGGTGATATGGTTATGTGTGCTTAAACAGTTTGATTTAGCCTTCCTATCCCCAGGGGTCCAGGGAGCCCATCACAGTGGGCTGTCACCCTGGTGATATGGTTATGTGTGCTTAAACAGTTTGATTTAGCCTCCCTATCCCCAGGGGTGCAGGGAGCCCATCACAGTGGGCTATCTGTCACCCTGGTGATATGGTTATGTGTGCTTAAACAGTTTGATTTAGCCTCCCTATCCCCAGGGGTGCAGGGAGCCCATCACAGTGGGCTATCTGTCACCCTGGTGATATGTTTGTGTGTGCTTAAGCAGTTAAAGCACCCTCCCTATCCCCAGGAGTCCAGGGAGCCCATCACAGTGGGCTGTCTCTCACCCTGGTGATATGGTTGTGTGTGCTTAAACAGTTTGATTTAGCCTTCCTATCCCCAGGGGTGCAGGGAGCCCATCAGAGTGGGTTATCTGTCTCCCTGCTGATATGTTTGTGTTTGCTTAACCAGTTCAATGCATTCTCCCTATCCCCAGGAGTCCTGTGACCTGCGTAATGTGTCCTGTCAGTCACCCTTTTGCTAAGGTGTATGCAGCTGATGATGTGTGCTAGGACACCCAACCCCCAGGGGGCCAGATCCTGGATTGCAATGGTGGGTATGTCATTAAGATAATGTGGTTGTTTATGGCAGGTAGGTTGCACCTCTCCCATAGTCTGTGAGGTCACCATCTCATCACACATGTCTTTGATGTATCCAGATGATATGCTAGGTGCAGATGTCTATGTGTGTAAAAGCACCCCATCCCCATGAGCTATGAGATGTGCTTACAAAGGCCTGTATCAGAGCCATGTCCCCATACCGTTATGCTGAGCTAGGTTACACATCTTCCCACCTACTACAAATCCAAAACCTTGAGACAAATGGACATCACTGATGGTGTTGGAAGGATACATTCACCTGTTGTGGTTGAACAGCACAGAAAGAAACCCCCACATGAGCACAGGTGCCAACAGCCTATTCTGGTGGTTTGGCCCATGTCCATGGTGTTGCCAACCACACCTGGTGTCAGCATAGAAGAGCCAGGGCATAGGAACATAACAACATAACATAGCCCATACTGGGTCAATCCCTCCTCCCTCACACACAGTATGCTCTCTGCAACAGTGTCAAAACTAGGTTGTACATAGCTAGCAGGTTCCCCATGAGAGACACGTTACACAATGCATTTAGTGGGTCAAGCATTGCTATCCTGGGCCCTATAGAAGCCCAAATGTCATGGTAGTGGCCCCTGGCAAGGTGAATAGGGCCACCCACACAATGTTTCATGTAGGGACACAGCACCGACGATTGGTAGGATATCAGGTTGCCATTGGGGTTGGGTCCCAGGATGTCCAAAGATCATGACAACACAAATGTGTGAAACAGACCACATGCGTGGTTAGGGGGGTTAGCATGGACACCATCATTGCCAATCAAAATGTGGCATGGTCCTGCAATGTCATGCAAGGGGGCCACAGGGTAGTTCAATGATGTGTTCAGGGTGCCAGGCACACTGCACATAGGTGTCACTGCACACATGTGCACAGACAAAGCTACGAATGCAGGTGGCACTGGGAACAGAAAATGGGCTGGAACAAGCAGGAAGTAGGCCTTACATGTCGTTCTCATTAGTACCAACAGAGCCTGTGTGCAAACAGTCTCCAGTGTCCAATTGGAAGTGCCTGTGTGCGGTGATCTTGCCTTTGCAAAATGGCTCTCTCCAGGTCATTGGTTTCCACACATCCAGCAGGTCATTGTACCTGGTATCGCAGAAAACCAGCTATTGTAGTGAAACACCTGTGGCACTGTCTGCCTGTTTCTCTGTATTGTAACCGATATTCTACAAATTATAAATATTAAAAGGTCACATTCACCCACACAATGAAACCGTTACAACAAAAGAGGAAAAAACACTTTGTAGGACTCCCCCTGGTTTGCCATTAGGCCCTAATGCCACATCAATCATGGAGAAGCACTCCTGGGCTGCAGAGCATATGTTGATAATGTGCAGCTACTTTCTCAGTCACAGACAACCATGTCTGGTATTGCAAATGCTAATGGCTAGATCCAAAAATGTCTGAATGTATGGCCTGTGGGATGGTAGCCAAGAGTGGCTGGCATGACAGAGCAGCCAACCTCAGTACCCTCTTCCCCAACAATGTGGCCTGGGGCACACACATTTTGTCAGGGGCATCCTCTTCCTCACGTGGAGCTCAGGTAGCCAAACACAAATCAGTCCGTTCCTGAAAGGGTACGTCCCCCTTGAATATTGGACTGCCACTGGCATTGCCCTTGAGGAGCACGCGCTGGGCAAACAACCCCCAGTGGGAGTGCCTAGCCCCCAAAGCCACTATGGGGCTTCATGATGTTCTGTAGGCCTCATCCTAGTCCAGGAACCTTGCACCATGCTCTGGGGCCCTGGCTTTGACCAGTACACATACACAGACATCGTCAGTGTTGTTTGACCAGAGGATCGTGGCCATTGAACGCCATCTGGCAGCTCACCATGTGCCATCCAGGACCCTGGTTCCACCACAGACCCTGCAAAGTGCAACAACGGCTTGTGCAGCAATTGCATAACCGGCATTGGCAAATGCACCATAGGTGCTGATGAGTACCGGTATCCACACACCAGTACCATGTCACTACGATACTGTGGCCAATTGGTAACAAAACCTCACTTTAACTGAGCCTCCATAGAGAGGATACATCCAATCTCCTGAGGGGTCTGATGACTGTGACAGCTCAGAGGGTAACGATGTACCTCTCCAGGACAGGCCTGCCTCTCCCAAGAGGAGAATGTTCCCTACGCAAGATATGTCCTTCCAGGATCTCCACACACATGTTGTTGGGGGCGTCTCCATATCATTAGTAACACAATGTGAGCACAGGCCATGGGAGACAGAGATTCACCTATATCACCAAACACCATATGGGGCCGACATCCTGCCATTCCAACAGATCTTACGGAATCTCAGTTTGATAATGTGGAAGATTCCTCTGAACACCTCCCCACATTTCCACATGTGCCTCCGTCACCTGGTCTGCAGTAAGGACACCTCCCTGATTACGCCATCCTGATTGAGTGTGCTAGGAGGAGAATTAAACGTTACAAACAACATGCCACCAAACCTCCTGGTAGGGAGTGTAAGCCATTATTTGCCTTTGGTGGCTGCGTCGTCCATACATTCAAGCTGTCAGACAGGACAGGTGCCTATATCATGTACACGGGAATGTTCCTGACGGAGCTCAAACAACATTTACAACTTCTAAGTCACCATCTCGCACATCACAGAGGTCACTACTATGAAGCACCTGTCAAGCATGGTCAGAACATTTCACATGTTGTGAATAGGGCAGCTTCTGACTGTTTTTCATGCAAAGGCAGAGTCTCCCCCATTGCTATTGTGGCAAGGACACATGGCTGGCTGTAAGCCTCTCACCTGCAACACTGGGTACAGGCTAACTGGTCAACATCCCCTGTAGTGTTGAAAAATGTATTTTATAAGCCGGCAGGACAATATGACCTCAACAAGCCCGTCACATATTGTAGATCCTGCAAAGATGAGAGCTGTAGAAAAGCCCTTACCCCACAAAATAAAATTATAAGACAGTCCTATGGTTAGTACATAACACCTGCAGTACAAGCTGCTTCAAAGGGTCAACATGCTACTATGCAGAGGAAGCTGACAGCTAGTCAGCCTCAGCAGACCCAGCAGCCTCACCCCCCACAGGCCTTTTGCCTCTGTGATGGAGTACTTGCCCTTCCTGGCCCTCCAGGGAAAGCTACTTTCCTCAATCACAGGAAGATTAGGTCACCTCATCCCCAGATGGAGGGAGATAACATCACAACCCTGGACTGTGTCCATCATAGAAGAGGGTAGAGGCGTCATGCACATAGCCGCCCGCCTCCATCAATAGTGGGGGCATTCACTTTGCAAACCTCACCCAAAAGGAATCCAAAGGTAACACATTGTCTACCTCAAGGAGCAATGGAAGAGGTACCTCATCCCCAACAGGGTGCTGGCTTCTCACCCCACAATGTCCTCAAACCTACAGGAGAAGGAGGTCACAGACACATCTGACATCTCACAGAACTGAAGACGTTTCTGTTCCAGATGACATTCAAAATGAACTTGCGAGGAAACGTACTTCCTGACCAATACAAGCAGATATGCCTGTGTTGTTTAGATCACACGGTTGCGTACACACATCTTCTCTGCCAACAAGCACACCGGAGGTTCCTTTGGTCCCCCCATCAAGGAAACCACTATCGAAAAATTGTTTTTCCTCCAGCCGTGGCTCAGCACCCAGAGTATTCACAAAGTGCATGTCTGTGTTTGCCGGTTTGGTCCATAACAAGGGAATAATTTGGTGGCCCTACATGGACGACTGCCACATGCACCCACAGTCACAAACACATGTCCAGGCCTCTCTCGCATACCCAATGCGTGGACTCCAATATGTAGGCCCTGTCAGCTATCTTGTGGAATCTTGTCTGACTCCTACATAAACGCTGGAGCTCATAGGTGCACGGCTAGCTATCAGACTGACAAAGACCTACCTGACTCAGCCTCAATGTCCTCGCATTGTGCAACGTGGTTGGACAGCACTACAACAAGCGCACCTTTCACCTCGAGAGATGCATCAGCTGCTAGGTCACATGGCATGTACGGTGCATGTGGTTCCCTACGCGTGTCTCCACATGAGACCAGCCCAGTGGCCACACTCTCTTCCTAGTGGACGCAAGCAACAGGCTATCTCTCAGATGTGCCAGTAAACACAAACCCCCATACCCTGTGCCTGGACTGGTGGCAGACAGCACACAAACTAATGGAGGGGTCACCTGTCCAGCAAACCCCTCCTCAGATCCCATTAACAACATATGCGTCTAAAGTGGGCTGGGATGCACATGTACTGGACACCTCCACCCAAGCCCCCTGGAATTGTCAGGAGAGTCAGTTCCACATCAATCTGTTTGAGCTCTAAGCAACTTGCCTGGATATTAATGTCCTCCATTCCCTTCTACAGGCTAATAGGATACTAATTTGCGCAATCATGTAGCTATGGTTTAGGTGAACAAACAAGGAGAAAAAGCCTCTGTGTCCCTTTGTAACGACGCTCCTCAACTGTGGGTGTTTGCCAGACAGCAGCAGATCCATCTCCTGGCAGTCTATCTCCCTGGCAATCACAACTCTTAGCCATACAAACGCAATTGTGTTGTGCTCCTGCACAAATGTTGTGTACACATGTACCAACTCTGTTGAGTAGTGCAACTCTGGCCAACGTAAGAGTCATACATCTTTGCACGTCCATCATATGCAAAACCTACCCGGTTCTATACACCAATCCCAGCTCAGAGCTATCAAGTGAGGGATGGTGTCCTCCTTAACTGGGGGCAGATATGCCTATATGCCTTACCTACCATTGCCTTGATTGCATAGAGCCTATTGCAACCCCTGAGGGACAGAGGCTACATCATCCTCATAGTCTAACGCTGGCAACAACAGTTGTGATACCCTAAGATTCTACATATGACCCTGGTTTCACCCCTGTATGCGGGGTCAAGTCCAGACTTACTGTCGCAGGAGGAGGGGAATGTATAGCATACTAAACCCCCGTCTCTGCACCCGAGAGACTGGCTACTGATGGCTGAACCTGCTTTGGCACTCCCCTCAGTCAGGAAGCGCATGATGTCCTTTGTGCTACCAGGAACCTTCCACAAGGCAATCCTGTGCCATCAGGTGTACATGACATTTCATGTGGTGATAACAAAAGGCCTGGAACCCCTTTTGTCAGCCGTTTATAAACATGTTTTTGCCTTGCGCCATCAATCATCAACCAATGGTCCCCAAACAGAGTGAGTCAGAGTCCATTGATGTGGCATCGCTGCTTCTTCTGAACCTATCTCTGGTCAACCCATGTCATCCCATCCTCTCATATTGGGGAACATGAGAGGCCTGCATCAAACAAGACCTGCCCTTACACCACTTCCAGAGGCATGGGATCCCACTCTGTTGCCAGGGCAGCATTTGCCGCCGGCCTCTGAGGCCACAGACACTACATCCTTAAGGTTTGTGACCTGGGAAATAAAATACCGTCTTGTCATCACATCAGCAAGTCGTATCAGTGAATCCCTAGCTCCATTGCCTGATCCACACCACACAATGTTTGACCATGAACAGGTCATCCTACGGCCACATCCACACATCATGCCTAAGGTGGATTCCTCCTTTCATTTGCAACAATAGTTGTAGTTACCTGTAGTGTTTAAACAGTCGAATGCTGCAAATTCAGAGAGGACGCTTCATACCTTGGACTGTGAATGAGCTGTGGCATTGCATCTGCAGAGGACCCAGCAACAGCAAATGTCCCCTCAACTATGCAGAGTCTCAGATTGATAGCATTTGGGTACAGTAGTGTCACAACAATCTCTACCCAACTGGATTTCTCAGTGTATTACCCGTTATCTAACCTAGATAACACCATTCACTGGTGGCCCATGTTCCCACTCACAATGTGAGAGTCATGGCAGACTCATGTGCTCACGTCCATTCTGTACATATTAACAACATATGTTGAAGCAACTACCTGGTCCACCTTTCACGGTCCACGTAAGCTTGGATGACGGCTCCTGCAGGCATGTTCTGGTTGGTCAGACTGCTCTGCAAAACATCTCTCATACGTAACACACTCCTAGCTGCCACTCCCACAGGATCCTTGAAACACATGGGTGGGAGAAGAGGCCACCCACACACCCTCACCACTCTGGGGATCCTTTCCTGGCGTTTACATCTACTGTTTCGCCACATGTGTGACCATGTATTGCGTGTAGCTGGTGATAGCATAGTTAATCACCTGTAACAGGTGATCTCCTGGAACAGCAGGATGAGGTAATCACAACCCAACCATCTCCCCTTGTGGGTTGTGTCTCTCTCTGTCTCTCTCACCTTCCCAATGTCTCTCTCTCTCCCTCCCTGTGTAAGCTGTAAACTCTACTGGAGAGAGACATGTTGGACAGGGGGGAAGGCAGCGCACACGCACTGTGGGATGCTGCCAAAGTCTTTAAAAAAGGACGCTGGTTAGCGTTCTCACACAGGCTCAGTTGGCAGCGACGCTACCCACATGTCATGACATATGCCTGGTTCACATGGAGATCCCCTGTGACACGTGATGAACTATGCTATGCATGACCACACACACAGCAGTGGAACAGGAGCAGCAAGACGCTGGCCACACTGATGTATGTTTATGTTGGCCACCCACCAGAGGTGATCATTCACTAATGCCCCCACCTTTCTTTTCACATCCACAGGTCGAGGACCTTCGGAAGAAGGGCAGGGAGCTGCGTCTCCACCATGGGGCCTACCTCCAGCGCCTCCAGGGTGAGAGCCCGTCACAGGGTGATGTTGAATATTGACAAAGTGGCTGATCAGTAACAGATGTTCCATTGGCCAAGAAGCCTGTGTGGTGCCTGCATAGGTACAAGTGCTAGTTTTCACACATAACAATGTGCTGATGACTGTCATTTTCCACAGATGGTGATGTCCCTGAAGAGCAGCCCACCACCTCTGCATACGTGTTACGGAGACCAACAACACCGCATCATGTGGAGGTGGTGGTGCTGGAGACAACGGAGGAGGAGGAGGAGGAGGCGGTGGAGGAGGCAGCGGCAGATGATGAAGATGTGGAGGAGGGGGCAGATGGGGATCCGGAAGTGGTGGTTGGGGGGGAAGCAGGGGAGAGAGAGGGTGTGGGTGATGTGGGGGTGGTGGAGGTGGTGGAGGGTTTTGGGGAGGAGTCAGGGGGGAGGATTGGCCGCAGGGGGTGTGGGAAAGTGACCAGGAAGACAGGGCATCACAGGGCACTGTGGGCTCCCGCCAACCATACCAGTTGCCTCTACCATCCAGGGCCGCACACAGGTCCTACGCAGATGCCACCACACAAACACCAGGGACGATGTGTGGGTGTGGTGGCAGATGCGTGGCCAACCTGTATGTGGCCCTGGATGCAATGGAGCAGCGAGTACATTTTCTATGTCACTCGCACCAGTGGCTGGCAGGAGCCATTGAGAGGGTGGTTGCTGAGGTGGAGCGTCTGCCATGTCGGCAGCCACCCCCTGAAGGGCGTCACAGGCGTCATTGATGGCGCCTGTGATGTCCACACATGTGCCCTGTGCTGCCCTGTCTTCCATCACTGGGCATGCAGGGGGAGGGTGTGGCTCATGTGGGGGTGGGGGGAGGGGTGCGGGAGGTTGTTCAGGGCGGGTGGGGTTGGATGGGGCAAGGAGGGTGTGGTTTGGGGGGAGGGTGATGGGTATTCTCCCCCTCCCTGCAAATGTACATATTTTCCCTTTTTTTACAATATATATACACATTGTTTATGAATTAGAAATGGTCACGTGTCTCACTTAGCATAGGACTATGGATGCCAGCATGGGATATGTGTGTGGACAGGGATGTGCAGAACAGGTAGACATGGGTAGCATACATCAATTGGCTCCACATGCAGTTTTGGGGCCAAACCATGTGTGTAAGGGTCTGATCCCAGGGTGTTGCATGAGATGTTGCAATGTAGCGAGCGTCCCGGGAACATCCATGTCACAGGGATGGGCGTAGATGAAACATATTTGTAAGCATAAATCAGCAGCCAACATACGCATGCCACCCATTTCTGCCTCTGGCACATGCATGCCTATGGTGGGGGGGCAGGCATGTAATCAGTGTTATAGGCAGGGGCAATGGTCACACATATGCAACCAATGTCGGGTGTATGAGGGGGTGGACACGGTGATGAATCAGAAAACTGAACATGCAACCTCAAACATAGTCCCCCTGTCGCAACATGGGTGTGTATGTAAACTGCCCCGCTGCAGCCCAGAGGCAGTGAACACACAATGTGCACGTTACACATGGCATATGCTTGCATCTGTGACGTAATACCTGTCTGTGAAAACACACCAACAGCAAGGGGCCTGGGTGCAGGTCAAATAGTCAGGGACTTGACATGCATTTGCACACTACATAGGGGACGACAAGGACACACATTGGAAACACACATTGCATGTAGTGTGTGACAGCTGTTTATTGTCAAAACAATCTTTTTATATTTTTTTCTTCTAGATCTGGGAAAAACTCTTCTTTACTGCACTAATTGCCATCAGGGTGGTTTACATGGAACACAAACATGAGACACTTTTCATATGTCTGGACATAAAATATAACAGGGAATGGAACTTTGAAAAACAGAGAAAAATATATACATAGGGGTTTCAAATGAACAATGAAACACAGACAACCATATGCTTTGTTGGTTTACATGTTGCTGGAAACAGCAATTAGTGACGGCGTGGCCGCCCATGCCTGCCACGTGGCATACCCCGCCCCCCCGGTGCTACACCCTCATCTGGTGCCTGTGGTGGTGGTGGTGGTGGTGGTGGTGCAGGTACTGCTCGCCTCATCACATCCAGCATTCCCTCAAGGGCCTCACAAATCCGAGTTAAGGGCATGGCTCGGACCTCCTCACATAATTGCTGCAGCTCCCCACAGACCTCCCTCGTGTTCTGCTCCACTACACTGCGGATCCTGTCAAGCACCCGACGATTGCCTGTGGGTGGGACACAGGGTGGTCTATGAGATACCTCTCCAGTAATCCACCGTCATACACAAACATGTCAAGCACATCCCACAAGATTGTTATTGTGATAGGGCAGACTCTAGTAGACACATGGATAGGGGTAAGATACATCATTCTCACAGTAGTATAAGCCATAGAAACACAAAGGGCACGTTACAGTACTTTGATGTGGAAGGCAAACACAACAATCCACAGGCTGCGCTGACACACCCACATACTGCAGACGTAGCAACAGGATTGCGCAAAGAGAGCAATCACATGTCCATCGTGTACGGGAGGTGGAGCATGCACCAGGGACAACAACCACAGCTGGAGAGCATCAGTGATGATCAGAGGAAGGTCTAGGAAAGGCATCCCAAGTCAAGCCACAGTTTGAGGGATAAACACAGTTTGTAAAGGTTACAGGAGATGTGCTATTGACTCAGAGGGATGGAGTGTTAGCACAGGTATATCAGACCTTACCTGCACAAGTGCACTGCTGCTTCACGTGTATGATACCAGAGGGGATCACATACACCTTGTGTAACACAGAGGAGGGGTTGGGTACCAGTTCTTGTACACCTTGGTAAACATATGGAGGGTTTGGACAGAGCAGGGGGAGCAACAGAGGGGGCATCAGAGGTGGACATACCCCAGGAACGCAATGACAGGGTTATGTTACGCAATCCACAGCTGGTGGTACTCACTGGGGAAGGGCGGTGATAACCTGAGTTGGGGGGGTGTTTCTCTGATTTCATTGGGCAGCAGGGGTGGTAGCTTGGAGTTGGCTAGTATTTTGAAAAAAACATAGGTCTTTAGCTGACCTATGTGATTGTGTGGGTGAGTCCCAAACAGGGCCGGTCCATCCATTGAGCAAGTATGTATTTGCACAGGGTCCGGCGTTCCAGGGGTCCCCACGCAAGGAACATTGTGCTTTTTAGCAACATTCCAAAACAACATTCAAAACCTGGCTACTGCCGCTGCCGCCACAGCAGCAGCAGAATGGAGTGTCCCACGGGGCCCCCTCTGCTCTCTGATCCCCTCTGCAAGGGCTTTCAGATTTGTAAAGGGAGAGTGTCTCCCTTGCGTCTCTGTTAAGGCCACAGGGGCTAATGGAAAATATCCCATCTGCTCCTTTAGACACAAGGGGCTGATGGATAGCGTAGCAATAGCCCCTGTGGACTTAAAAGAGATGCAATGGAGACAATCTCCCTTTTCTATACTGAATGGCCCTGCAGAGGGGCTCAGCAGCCAGAGAGGGGCCCCCGGGACACTCCATTCTGCTACTGCCACAGCGGCAGTGGCAAAACCCAGTTAATTTCGTAAAAACGTCACATAGGCGATGTGGGGGGGTGAGGACGTGACGTGAGGTGGGCTGTGGGTTGGGGGGGGGGGGTTAGGACAGGATATGGGTTGTTGTGAGGGGTTAGGACTTTAGGTGGCCTTTGGGGGGGGGCTAGGACCCCTAATGGACTATGGGGGGTTGAGACTAGTAATGGACTGTGGGTTGATGGGGCATGTCTGGAAATGGGGTGGTGGAGTAGCTGGGAAAGGACTGGACATGGGCTGTTGGGGGGAGGTATGAATATTATTTGACTGTGGTGGGGGCTTGGATTGCAATAGACTCATGGAGGGGTTTGAACTGGATGTAGCGTCATGGGGGGCCTTCGTCTGGGATTGGGCTGTGTGGCGGGGAGGTAGGATTTGACATGGGCTGATGATGGGTATAGGAAATGACTAGATATGGGCTGATGGGGGACTCGGTTTGGAAAGGAGATGATGAAGAGCTTTGATCAGGAAATGGATGGGTGAGCTAGGCATGGAAATGGCCTGATGCATGGACTAGAAGGGAATGGATGCTGGCTGAGGCTGAAACTAGAAGGGAGATGATGTTGGGGAAGGATTGGAATGGGATGGGGCTGGGAGAGTTAAATGGAGAGAGGTAAATACATTTTGTGTGGGAGGAATGATAAATCTACAATTGGCTTGTTTTTGAGGATGGAGTGACAAAAAGTGAGAGAATGAGATAGGAATGAGGGAAGAACTTAAGGGGAAAGATGGATATGTTAAAGCAGATGTAGAGAGAGAGAATGGAAAGAAAAGTAGAAGAGAGCAGACTGAACAAATGGACATCAGACGATGGTGAGTTAGCACAACTCATGAAGAAACCTCCTGAAAGTGGCTGGAACAATTGCAACTGCAAAAACATGCACACAAGGTTGAGAGATATTTGCTGCTTTTGAAATTTTAACTGGAATATGGAAGCATTGGTAAATGTGCATCATTAACGTCAGCGCTTTGTTTGGTACAAGGGAAAACGAATTTATCAATGTACTGATTTGGCATAGATTTGTATACCGCTACTTCCATTTTAATTTATAGGTTTATTTCTACAGTGTTGTATTACATTCCATGTTTGCCTTTTGAGTCTCTCAGTTTAATGATTGCCTCACTGTATGTAACTTGTGATTCCGTGTTTGGTGTTGGTCTATGTTCTGAATGTGTAACTGAGCTGAGGTATTCTGTTCATGTAATGCCTCTGTGCCATTGACAATTGTTCTCTTTTCCCAGTACGTTCTGAAAAGTCTTGGTGGAATATTTGCAGTGTTGCAGTTTGATAGGTGGGGTATGATGATTTGTGAGTCCTGGTAATGGGGTCAGGATACGGGGGGTTTGCTATGGTGTCTACATGGGCATCATTTGTTGTATTTCCTAATGTGTCTGGCAGTTTGCATTGGAGTATAGTTATTGGCAAACTTTTAGTCCTTCTTTATCCATACACTCATTAAGAGACATGTATACTAAACATTATTGTATGGTAACATGCAACAATTCATGCAAATATGGCACTGATGCTCATGGGGACCATCATGGAGTATCCGCACATAGCCCCGCAATCTCCCTGGGACGCCCCTGCTCCCAACCTATGCAATCAGGTGACTCATTGGTTGAGCTACAGAAGGTGACATGTTGATGGCCTTGTCTGTATGCAATGCAGTCTAGCTTATTTGTTGACGTACACGCAGCCTTGCGGGACGTGTTTTTCCCCCAAACCCAAATTTTAATTCTGTAAGATCCTGTCACCTCTGTAAATCCTTGTATATGGGTGAACTAACACATTTGGCCAGCTCTATTCATATGCTATGATTGCTTCTCACCTGCAGATGCAGACTGTGGGGAATGGAGGCTCTGTGACGTTACATCACAGAGGATGGTTGGGTTAGTTTATCTCTGCTCTGATTGTTTGATGACTATGTGTCAGCTGACATCCTGTTGTCTGCAGGACATCTGGGTGTCTGCAATGAGGCAGACTGTTGCAAGGGCAATGCTTGTATTTATTTATTGGCTGACAACATGCTGGACCTTAAACAACATTCCTCATATGTCTGCATCTGTAGGTGTCAACTGACCTTAGGCTATTCTGGTGTGTGACACAATAACATCATCTATCATAGGCCATACCCTTTTATTTTCTCCACTACATCCCATCTACGTGAAACATACATGTAACAGCTGTGGAAGGAATCTTGCCACATCCACCACACAAACACCAACTAGAGACTAGTGGTTTCTGTGTTGTGGTTGTGACAGTCTGTTGTCACCCACCTTCGGCATCGTGCCGTGCTGATGCGCCGTGTGCCCTCAACTCCACCATCATCACATCAGGGTCAACTGTATCCGTGCCTGCTGCCTGCCTGGGGTGTTGGCTGTCCTCCATTGCTGCAGCCCGCAGTGTAGTTCTGCTGGTGATGGGTGGCTCCAGGGGCTCATCTCCGGCACTTGTGCTGCCCCCTGAGACAGCAGCCTCAGCCTCCACAAGACTCAGAGGGACTGTTATATCGAACTCCTCCTTCACCTCCCCCTCCTCCTCCTCCTCCGCCTCCTCCTCCTCCTCCTCCTGGGCCCCCATTTCACTGTAGTCACCTGCATTGTGAACAATCAGAGACAGCACACATATGTTTAATCAATCCACCTATGTATACGTGTGTGCTACAGACACCACAGACATGATGGGGGGGGTGCCATGCATGTGTGCTGCATACAGGACCCAATACACCCTCCCATACATGTGTGTCCCCACCATGTACATGTTCCATGGGCACATGTGTGTGCTGTTCCCATACACAGCTTGCATGTTTGCCATGTTCCTGTTCCTGGTCCCATTTATTTATTTATTTATTATTTATTTATTACAAGTTCTTATATACCGCACTATTCGGCATCAGCGCGGTTTACATTATAACATAAAGACCATAACAACAAGCTGTTTGGTTTACATCGAACAGGAGTACAAACTTGGAGAACCGGGGTAAACTATATACAAGAGATAATTACATAGAACAGAATAGAGTCTTAATAATATAAGAACGGCATGGTGTGTTCATAAGTGGGTCACTTCCTCTGGTTCAATTGCTGGTAGGGTAGTATTGAAGGAAGAGGTGGTATTTGAGTGCCTTCCTGAACTGGAGTAGGTCAGTAATGGTCCTTATGTCGGAGGGTAGAGCGTTCCAGCATTTGGGTACATAGAAACTGAAGGCTCTGTTTGAGGTTGTCATGTTGCACTTTGTCAACGCCTTCGAGGTTGTCAGTAGGTTTACGGCTGATGTTCTTCTGGATCTGTTGGGGGGTACAGTGTGAATCAGTGTGAACCCATTCCACATGTGTCCCCATCCCATCCCTTTCCCCATCTGTGCCAAATATGTCCACACATGCCTGCTGATACCCCACCCTTACACCTGTTTTTGCCATCCACTGTATGTCTGTGTGAGATTTTGATTAGGACACATTTTTGTCGGACATACTATCTGCTCAGTGCTACATGTGATTGGCAGTGACCCATTGTGCAGCGGACTAAAACTAGCCAGCACCTCTGGCCCACTGAGAAGCACATGCAGCACTGTGCAGATAGTATGTCACACAAACATGCCCTGATCAATGCCCCTCACAATCATACAGGGGATGGCAATCATAGGTGTGGTGGTAGGGTACTGACTCGTGTGTGGGGGCTTTTTCGGGACAGATGGGGAGAGGGATGGGATGAGGGACACATCTTTAATGTTGCCGCTGGACATGGCAACAAAACAGGTTGTGCAGGGGTATATCACACACATGTGCCACCAGGATAGCAACATGGTGGGGATTGGGTGACAGGTATGGGAGGGTCTGTGCAGATGACTGAAGTGTACCCATTGGAAATTTCAGGCATGACCTGACAGTTAGCATACATACCTGCGTGAGGATGTGCTGTGTCGAGGGCCTCAGGCAGACCACGGAGGTAGATATGGCCCAATCTTGTGGCCAGAACTTGTTCCAGGGGCGAGAGAGATGGTATAAAGGGGCCCCCGCCACCTGTACCCAGAGCATGTTGTCTCTCGGCTACCATGTGCTGCCGCACCCCTCTTTTAATATCTGAAAACCTCTTTTTGAGGCTTTCAACATCTCGGGGGGGGGGGGGGCCCTGCCTCAGACAGTGCAGCACGCACCTCCTCCCACACTGCCATCCTGGTGGCCACAGTTGTGCGGCTACTGAGCCAGCCAAATAATATGTCATAGTTCTCTATGACATGTGATAGAAGGATGTGGTTCTCCCTCTCGTTGAACCTTACAGCCCTCTTCCTCTGTGGTCCAGGCACAGGTATCCTTTTTCTTTTTGCCGTTTGGCTGTACTGTGCAGCCTGTGGCCCAGCAGATGGTCCAGCCTCTTCCTCCCTAGCCTGTGCAGTCACTGCCCTGGGTGTCTCTACACCAACAGGTTGGGCCACCTCCTCCACCCCCTCACCCTGACCCTCTCTCTCCCTCTCCCTCTCCATCTCCCTCTCCATCTCCCGCTCCTCTCACCGCACCCCCAATCACCTAAACGCAACACTCCAAAGACCACACTATACACCACAATACAGATTACAATACCACTACAATACAGGACACACTACACAACACAATACAAACGGAAAACTTTTAAAGTACACAACCCAAAGCTAAAGAAATAATCCTACACTATTCCCACCACAGCCTTTATCTCTCTTTCTCTCCCTCTCTCTTCTGCACCACTACCACCACAGCCTCTCTCTCTCTAACTCTATGTAATTCCCCCTCCCTCTCTCCTCTGCACTACTCCCACCACAGCCTCTCTCCCTCTAACTCTCTCTAACTCTCTATCTGCCTCTTTCCTCTTTCCTCTGCACTACTCCCACCACAGCGTCTCTCTCTGACTCTCTCTATAACTCTCTCTCTCTGACTCGAACTCCTCAAACAACCCTCAACTTGGTCCACGTGTGCAGGCTTATTTATAGGGTTTTTGCACGTTTTTTTTGTTGCGCATGCGCAATTGTGCGGGCGTGGTGCTTGTGTGCCGCGCGCGTGGGCGACTCTGCGCATGGGTGTCCGACGTGGCCACACGCACATGTACGGAGGGACGCACATGCACGGGACGCACACACAGCAGCCCATGCGCAGTTGCACACGTGCAGTGCGTTAGCACTACTGCGCATGTGTCACTCATTACGCATGAGCAGTACGGCGAGTGCCGCATGGGCGGCTGTGTGCGTCATGCGCATGTGCGACTCGCCGCGCAAACCAAAAAAATACTATAATTAAGCGTGAAAACCTTGTCCACGTTGAGGGTTGTAGGCGATGAAGAGTAGGTGTGTGTTTGTAGAGAGGAAGGAAGAGAGTCAAAGCAGGTGTAGGTGTTGATTGTATTGGTGTTGGTTGTATTGGGTATTGTATTGTATTGTGTGTGTAATGTCTTGTGTGGTTTGTAAGGTGTGCACTGTTTAGGGAGGTTTGAGTGTGTGTTTGAGTGTGTTTGTGTAGCCAGACGGGAGGAGTTTATGGCGGCTATTTATGTTGCTGCATGTGTCCTGAGACGTGGACAGATGCTGCGGTTGCAGGACAGGGGAGATGGTGTCCATGGTGCTGAGGCACAGGGCATGGGTGTAGTCCCGCAGCAACTCAGACCTGCAGCTGTGGGGGCGGTCCAGGCAGGGGCTGTGCGTGCACGGCACAGAAGGCGTGCTGAGGTGCAGGCTCGGCAGCCTCGCCTCTACAGGTCCAGGGCCCAGCTCCAGGACATGCGTGAGGACCAGGTCATCTCCCTGTACTGACTGAGCACAAGGGCTATTAGGGAGTTCTATGAGGATCTAAGACCTGACCTCGAGCCCCTGACTGATCGGTCCCATGCCATACCAGGTTTAGTCAAGCTCCTTGCTGCCTTACATTTCTTTGCCTCTGGTTGTTTCCAGTCATCTGTGGCCGCAGTGGGTGGCATGAGCCGCCCCACCTTCTCACGATGTCTCCACCAGGTACTGCGTGCCATGGTCAGCCGGGTGGGGAATTATATAGCCCTTCCCCACACTAGGCAACAATGGGGGACCCTGAACCAGGCCTTTGAGGCGTTAGCCGGGATACCACACGTGATGGGAGCTATTGATTGCACACATGTTGCCCTGGTCCCGCCTAGAGACAGGGAGGTAGCGTTCCGCAACCGCAAACACTACCATTCCCTGAATGTTCAGGTTGTATGTGATGCAAATCTGCATATTCTGAATGTGGTCCCTAGGTTTCCAGGGTCCACCCATGACTCCTATATCCTGCATCACTCGGCACTATTCACACAATTTGAGGAAGGCCGGTATGCCGACTGTATATTGCTGGGTGAGTATTTCATGATTAGTAATCTAGGTATGTCTGTCTACATTTAGTTATGTAACATCTCATATGTAGCAACCTTTTTTTTAAACACTGCAGTTTACAGATAAGAGATGTTGGACAGACAGAGGACTGTTGTGAGTTAACATTATTACAGGAGTATAGACGTATAGTAACAGGGAAAACAATTAACAAAAGACCATCAGGATCAGAACATTATATGATCATAACATGCACATGGTGTTCATGTGACTACACCCCTGTGCATATGGCTATCCTGTTGCTGGATCCCTCCTAGTGTGTGTGTGTGCCAACTGCCCACATGTGATGGGGGGGGGGGGGGGGTTGGTGCCCTTCGCGTACACCTGTGATGATGGTTAATTGTCGTCTAATTTTTGTATGTCATGTAACGTTTATGTTATTGCCAATCCATACAACTAACCCTTGTCATGTGTGTCTTAGGTTCACCCACTCACTCTGTACTGTAGTTGACACCCAGGAGGCAGTATATAACACGAGGTGGTGTCTGGAAATATCTGATGGATTTTCTGGAGCTTTCCACCTGGGATGACACGTTTGCATATGTATGATCACGCATCTTGCCTATGTCAAAGCAGGGGTGCAACACAGTATAGGGGGTGCAGTACCTTTGCCCACTGTAGATGAGCGGAAGCTAGCGTCATGGTGTCTGCTGATCCTCATGTAGCTGACCATTATGTAAAGGTGACGGCAAAGTCAGGGGGGCTACGTGGGTGCATACAGAGAGGTATTGGTACAAGATACACAGGAGGGTACTCTGCCTATGTATATGTCCTTGGTGCAAACCCATGTGGGGTACAGTGTGCAGGTTTGTAGACCGCACCTTCAAAAGGATGTGAACAGGATGGAGACAGTGCAGAGGATGGCTATTACAACAATTTGTGGTCAGCAGTATATAGCATATGGAGACAGACTACCAAATCTTGATAGGTAGACCTTAGTGGACATGATGTATAGAGGTGATATGGTTTACATTTTGCAAGACCTCCATGGCATACATGTTCTGGGTGTGGGCCTCCCTCAAATGGCAGCATGTTTTTGCTTGGTTACTATTCAGACATACACTTTGAATCTGTGATCAGTGGATCGGTGGTATAGTCTCACAGTGGAGGTGGTGTAGATGTGGACAATAACTGCATTACAATACGCATGTGCCACACACACAGAATCTTTAAAGGTATAGATGGAACTGTTGTAGTATTTGCCATGGGTGTACAGACTCGATAGGCCATGTGGTCCTTTTCTGTCATCATATGTATATTTTTCTGAGCTGACTAGTTGTGCTGTCATATGTTTCTGTCAGAATGTGTTCTGCGTTTGTTTCTCACGTCTATAGAAGTGTCAATTGTGTTGCACATGAACTCTTGCATTCACATGCAACATTCTTTTCTGCAGGTGATGCAGGATATGGGTGTCGCCCCTGGCTGCTGACCCCTGTGCGTCAGCCACGGACACGTGCAGAGCGGAGGTACAATGAGGCCCATGCCTCCAGCCGCTCTGTCATAGAGCGCACCTTTGGCGTGTTGAAGAGTCGCTTCAGGTGTCTGGATAGGACAGGCGGGGCCTTACAATATAAGCCAATGACTGTGGCAGAGATAATCATAGCCTGTTGCATCCTGCACAACATTGCTCTCAGTCACGATATCCCTGCAGATATTAATGAGGATCTGGAGGAAGATCCAACGTGCCCCCCTGTACGTGCCAGTGGTGACACACGAGAGGGCACAGAAGTCAGGCGGAGGTTGATTGCAGATATCTTCTCATGTACGTATTGCCTATCTTCACACCATCATGTTTTTTCCTATGTGTGTAATGGTTATAGAGGTTGATGTTTGTGTAAAAATATAATTCGGAGGCCACACTGCATTAACATTTGACTGACAATCAAAATGTCACATATAGGCATGAGTGTGCAACAGACAATGTGGGCAGTGCACAACAGCAGTTGGTGGCAGATGATGTGGGTGGGTGTTCATACGCCTGTGGGAGGTTTTGAGGGTCACATTCCCAGTTAGTGGCTGCTTATGATAGCAGCTGCTGTGCAAACGCAATTATTTGTTTAGATGATATGGGTGGAGCACAGTGTCAGCCATATGGTGCGATGTTCACAGTGGGAGGGCAGTCCATGTTTGGGGACAGTTGTCCAGTGGGGTGTGCTTATATTATACAAGTTTGCTGTGCTTTTGTGGGTGTTAAGCTCCTGTCAGCTGGCTATGTGTGTATGTTTGTTATGTGTGTCGCAACATGTCATACATAGCACAATACACATGCTTAGTACTAGCATGTCAGGATGGTATTAACTATATGTGAGGGGTGTTAATGTCACCCTACAGTGTGCCTGAATGTATAGGTCAACACGTAGCCCTGACATGGATATGGTGAAGGATAGGGACTTGTGCAGTGTCCAGCCAGGGGGACTATCATTGCTACATTGTGTTGTTGGAGAATACCCCTTCAGTGCAGTGTTGCATATGTACACACATACAGAGGTGATCCGGCCCAGATCAGCAACGGGTGGGTTACAGTGGGCAAGTGGAGCGCTGAATGTGTGGGTGGCGTGTGGTTTACCAGGTTTTTCAGGGAGGACATGGCATATCTCGCTGATGCTATCTCAACATATGCCATCATGCCTCAGCTACAGGCTGTGTATGTGTGTAGGGCAGGAGAGTACAGTCCACATCAACAACTACATTGCGGACCCTAGCAAGGGGGGGTTATGTCGGCATACACACACACAGACTTAAGTGTGATCTATTTTTCTGAGGTGCACATATAGGCTATCCATGCTTTGACATTCTCACTGACACACAGTGGGATGGCATGCAGCCATCATGGTTTGGTCACAAGCAGACATGGGGGGTGTGGTTTTTCTGACATGACAAAGACATTGCCAGCTATTTGTGCACATCATCAGCACACAGCGGTCAATATTATTCAAGGTATGAGATGTACACACCAGGATATGTATTTGGTCAGTGGATACAGGAGGTGCGCCTGCATATTTCCATGTGTTTCAGCAATTGTCAGTGGGTTAACATACAACATTGGAACAACACTTAACAAGGAGAGGGGGCTTTGTTGGCAATATGGTGAATCAGGGCTAATATTGCAACCTTGGGGTGAGGTGGAAACATGGTGGGAGCAGACACCTCTATTGACCTGTGTGTTCAACAACAGTGAGGTAAGGGAGGGGACAGAGAGATTACGGACACCTGTCGATAGCCGCCAACACCTCCGTGCTGCCTCTCACATGTGAGAGATCTGTACATTGTGATAGAGAGCAGTCAGTCATTATGTGATTTTGTGGGGTCTGACAGCTGGGGACAGGAAGGTGCAGTGTGTGATGCACAGCTAGAACATGACATATGTTTGTTTCTCTTGTGTTTCCCACTACACAGGACATACTTCGTGAAGGTGCTGTTGCTGTGGTGCATTGGCACGTGACTGTACATCACCCAAAATGCAGTGATTTGGGGTTGGTGGATCTACAGCAACATTCTGTGTGCCTGCAGTCAGGGGGAAAACATGTCCTCAGTGATCTATCATATTGGGCAGATGTTGTGATTTACTTTTTTCACCTCTTCCTCCCTAACCCATCTCTTGCTGTTGTCACACGTATCCCCATGTGTTTGTGTTCAGTATGTCCTCTGCCACACTCTCTATGGGACATTTACAACAGAACTGCATGTGTGTTTAGGTTCTTTATGTTTTGGTGGTGGCCTACACTTGCTCCCTACCCCAACATTGTACCATCAGCCAACAACAGGGTATCACTGCATGTTCACTGGGCCTTTATGTCTACAAATCTCCACTTGTGCACATACAGGCCATGTGTTACAGCTGGCACGCAGAACTTTGCATACTGTGTGGGTGCGTGTTTATAGGTTGGCTGTGTGATTAGGCAGTGTTCAGGCATAGTACATTATCATGTGCTGTGAGGGGTCTGTGCACCTGGGGGGCAGTTGTGACTGTGCTACCTCTTCCGTAGTGCTGTTTACCTTGTGAACATTATCAACATGTGTTGTGTGCTGTGAGCAGAAATGTGTCTTGTGTTCTGAGGAACCACTGTTGAGCACCTTTATTTTCTCTCAGATATTAACATAATGTGGACATGTCTCAACAGTGGCTTGACATGGTGATTCTACACGTTTTGCTGACATTGTCTCCCTTCACTGTGACCTGATATTGCTGTTTAGTGGCTCAGGGGATTGATGACGTACACCTGATGCACACACAAGGTAGGTTGCACCTTTGTTATTTGGGGGATTACATCTGTCTTTACCTGTTGATGATTTAATATTTGTCTCATGTGCATGTAATGTTGCCTCTATGGTCACATAAACAGATGCATATAAGTTTTAGCTGTGAGACGCCTGTGTGACATGAGCATGGACACAACCATATCCATGTGACACCCGTGTCTGCGGTTACGATTCATGATGTCACCAAAATGCGTTTTTTTTGGTGTTGCTATCATGACATGTTTGCCTTTGCATCCCTTTCTTCTGTATTTCCTAAGGTGTGACAGCCTGCAATTTGTGCTGTTTTTCCAAGGTGTCTAACAATACAATACTTATCCTCTCCTGACACAGGGCAGAGGACATACCGGACACATCTCTTACAGGGCATCTGGTGTCACCATCACCCACCTGTTGGGGGAAACAACACCATGGAACTTTTTAAGGTGAATTGAGCCATTGGATGTTTGACCTCTGAGAGTGGGACACATGACTGGGATGGACAGTATTACTCTTGGACTGCTGCTTTCCCCAGAACAGAGCTGTCCAACACACTGTTGCTGTGATGCTTTTGCTGGGAGTCCTGCCCATTGTAGAGGACACACATGAACTTTCAAGGACTGTGGCATATTGGAATGTGACACTTGACTATGCATGCCCAGAGTTGCAAGAACACTTTTAACCTGACCTGTTGGATTGCAGATACACTTTGGACTTTGGACACTGATCCCCATGTGTGCAGCAGTGACTGACATGGACACTGTATGTGGTACATTCCTACACAGTTGTGTTATTGTTGAGTTTTGGCCATGGGTGTGACATGGCACACAGGATACGCTCATCTGTTTCTTTCTACACAAGCATACAGCCATGTTTTTGGCATAGGGCCAACGATGGAGCGGTCCTATTGTCTATGTCCACCTGCTTTCCACCTGGACATGATACAGGTTTTGCCTCAACAATGCTTTCAAGCACACCACCATCTTGGATTGATGTTTGCAATGAGCCAAGGGTGTTTACGTGCATGTGTGGCATCACTGTATCATGTTGGAATGTGGATGGTGCTTGTGTATATGACTGAGTATGTTTGTGAAACACAACATGTGGACCTATGGCTTCTGTGTGGTTCCCTGTAAGATGTTTGGCCATCATTTCCTTCTTCACATGCTGGTTCTTGTGTATGTTTATTGTGCAGACGTGACAGTCTGCATGTATGTACACACCTTGCATTGCACGTCTGCACGGTCCTGGTTATGCCCTGTGGTACGGACACTCACATTGCCACATTATGTTTGGAGTGTGGCAGTGTGGGTGACCGTTGTATTTCTTCAATTGTGCATTCCGTGTATCATGCTATATGTGGCCAAACACTGTCTACCCAACAAACAGTGCAGGGGGACCTCCTTCATGGTGTTATCTCTGCAGGTTTCTGCAGGTAGTTTAGTTTGTATTCTGTCTGTGTTCATGTGCCTGTGCTACCTGTTAGCATATGCTCATTGTGATTTTGATGATTGTTTGGGTCTACATTGTTGCAGCTTTGATTCCTAGATCAGGCATTAGGTGAGAGCTGAAACATTACTTTCAGAGCGTGTTTTTAACATTAAAACATTGTGACAAGATATGCTGTTTTAGTTTGTGTGCCTCCTGTGTTGCCTGATGGATATGTTTTGAGGGACAGATGATATGTGTTTGGTCCTCAGCATGCAGCGCCTACTCTCTACATGCACTCATATGTGCGTAACACATTTGCGGCATGCAGCAGCAGGTGGGGGCTGGGGGTCTGCTGCCCAGTGCATAGCATGCACCTGATGCACATTATATCTCCTGCCCTTCATTTGTGGTCAAGCAAGTAACCTTTCTGTAGGAGGTGGGTTTATGCCCTGCTAAAAGTGTTTCCGTCTTTCACCAGGGATGCGCTCACCTTGATATTATGATGGCACTGTCTACACTATCT
Source organism: Ichthyophis bannanicus (assembly GCA_033557465.1). Classification (NCBI taxonomy): domain Eukaryota; kingdom Metazoa; phylum Chordata; class Amphibia; order Gymnophiona; family Ichthyophiidae; genus Ichthyophis; species Ichthyophis bannanicus. Next base: position 856,979,206 of record CM066032.1, read on the forward strand.
GTGATGTATAACCCAAATAAAGATATATATTTGACAGACATTTGTCTCTTTTGCTGATTGATCATGGTGACATGCAATGCAATGTGTGCCTTTGTATCAGTCCTGACTCCTTGTGACCCAGAGACTCCATTGTTTTCTTGTCAATGTCACTGGATGCAGATTATCAGGTCTTTATTCCAAGGTAATGGAGGGTTACGTGACTTGCCCAAGGCCACATGGAGTGCTAGTGTGAATTGAGCCCTGGTTGCTTGGTGACCAAGCCACTTTTCTAACCACTTTTCTAACCACCATGGCAGTCCTCCACTCTTTGAGCACATTGACACTTGTATGTAGTCATTTGCTGGTCATGTACATGGGCCACCTGTGCTCACATCCTTGTACAGTGACAGCTGTGTATCTGCCAGCCATATACCACATCACTGGGTATTACAGGTTGCCATACACACCCTCCCTTTGGGGTATTTGTATTACAGTGTGCTCAGTGTGCTGTTTCTGGGAGTGGCTACAGGCATGTGTTTTAACTCTGTAGTTTGCAGGTTTGAATCCCACATGTGGTTTATCTTTTTATTTTCTGTTGTGCTAACTGGACCATAAGGTACCACCAGGTTCCTCACCTCTACACACACACTTCCCTCTTTTCACTGTACACCAAGGTGCATCCTGTGTGCTGCCTAGCCATCAGATATTCTCTGTTACATAGGTCTCTCACTTTATGGTGTTTACATGGCAGTGCACCTGGGGGTTTGGTATTGCTGTGATTCAGCTGGTGTGTGGTACACCTGATTGCATGTTGAGCTCTCTCCTGTCCTGATCCAGATTATTAACCTGCTCCACAGAGCGTCCTGTGCTGCCCTTGGGGTTTAGTTTTTTCCTCTTTTGCATGCTGTATCCACTGCAGAAAAGTTCATTGTGTGTGTGCATGTGTCCCTGGTCCCAAATACTGACTGCAATTTGATCTGTACACAGCAGATCTGCATGTGCATTTGGCCATGATTACTGTTGGGGGTTTGCTTGTCCTGACAGCCAGCAGGCGTCTTGTGTAATGCCCTGCACTCTTTTTGTATGCAGCCTTTGCTAATGAGCTCACGTTGGTGGTGTGGCCTACCGGTTTATGCATTGCCATTTGTGGTAGTGGTCATAGGTGTGCTTCCTCTCTGCTCTCTTTGATTTGTATGCTTGTCCTGCAGAAGTGGTTTTCATTCGTATGACAGTCATATCTGTGCTGATCTGTGCTGTGAGCACATTGTACCCTCATCTGAGTTGTGAACCATCCTTCTGTCCATCTTCTGTCTGCCAGCTGTGTGCTATCCAACCGTGATGTGCATGCTGCTAACCCACGTCCTGCACTCCTACACATTCCTGCATTGCAGCTCTCCCTGCTTGCCTCTCCTGTGTGTGCTCTGCATAGCACTTCTACTCCACAGTCATGCTGCTATTTCACCTATCCTGCCATTTCAGCCTCCTCTGCTGCACACATCTTCCCATCCTCTGTCACACACTGTCATTATAGCATGCTACATTACCATCACTCTGTGCATGGCTCTAGCTGGCCCCGATATGTTTGTCCATTTTTATAGCTGCCACATGGGCTGGAGCTGATTTCTGCGGTCCATCAACAGATCTACATCCTTCTTTTACTTTTGTATTGTCTGTCTTTTCTGCTCTGTGCAGTGTTTGGGTTATGTGTGTGTTTGGCACATACCTCTCTTGCCATTCAAATTGGGGGATGTTACTGCTCTTGGCTAACGTTTTGGAGTTCACCTATACATCCTTGGGGCATCTTCTGGCACACCTTCGATTCAGGCAGCTTATGGGGTGCCTACTATTGTGCCTTGGGAGTTGACAACCTTTCAACATGGCCTCTGGGGAAAATTACAATTTGCCTTTGCTGACGAGGTATGTTGAGGATGTGCCTTCTGATGCACCCTAAAAGGTGCATTAATATATGGCACTAGGGTGTGGTTCTTTTTAGATGGCAGCACAGATTGCTGTACAGTTGCACGCAGAAAAAGGACGTACCTCTGCCAACCTTATTCACTGGGGATTTCAAACCATGACCCCTGCACCATCATTCACTGTCTTAACAAGTGTACTACACTGCTGTTCCTCCTTGCATGTCAGCACACCTACTTACGATTTCCATACCTTACAATGCACAGTGCTGCCATCAGAAACAGTGCTCTGACCTTTCCCTGCCTCATAGGGCACCCTATATGGCGCCCTATCGGCCACACTTTCAGCAACATTGTAGGGTGCCGTGGTGGACACCGCATTTTAAAGTGTGCCCTCTGGGGTAACTTATGGGGCACCTTATGTTACACTGCTTTGAGAGTGCATTTGCTAGCAGTAATAATTACAAAAAATAAGATAATGGCCTCCTAAAGCAATACTACCCCTAACAGGTAATACCTCAGCCAGCCTTGTTCATTGGGCACTGTGGGGGATTAAACCCCTGATACCTGTACCATTGGTCAGTGTCTTAGCCATTGTGCTGTGGTTCTGTTCCTATGCTTATACATCAGCGCGCCACCTTATGCCGCCCAATATTGACATGCCTCCTAAAACAATATTACCCCTAACAGGTAATGCCTCAGCCAGCCATCTTCATTGGGCACAGTGGGGGATTGAACCCCTGATCCCTGCCCCATTGGTCAGTGCCTTAACCATTGTGCTGTGGTTCTGTTCCTGTGCTTGTACATCAGCGCGCCGCCATATGCCTGCCAACATTAAAATGCCTCCAAAATCATTAGCGCGCCGCCTTATGCCGCCCAATATTACACTGGCTCCTAAAGTAATGCCTCAGCTAGCTGTCTTCATTGGGCATTGTGGGGGATTGAACCCCTGATCCCTGCACCATTGGTTAGTGTCTTAACCATTATGCTGTGGCTTTGCTCTTATTCTTGCACATCAGCGCGCCACTTATGCCTCCCGCGCAGCTATCCCATGCACTAAAGTTCAGGGCGCACATGGGCGCTGCGCACCTTAGCGCATATGTAAATTCAGGCTTTTCTTTTTCAGGACGGAACGCCCACTCCTTATATGGCACCCGCACACTACCGCGGCCCGCACTTTACCGGGGTTTTAGTAAACATACCCCTAAGACATGGCTATCATTATGCATTTTTGAATATGTAGAATTGCTTTGGTGATGTCATCACTGTCTGGAATACTGTAAGTATGTTCTATCCATGGGGCCTGCTCAAACAGAAAGAAATCAGCAGTGCTTGCTTCCAGGTCAGCCACCATACTACATTTGGATGACTTGAAAAACGGACAGCCTATTTCTATGGAGATTGAGTGGGGAAAAGGATACATAAATTGAAAAATAACTATCTACAGTATATAGTACAATAGAAAAAAATTCCATCTGTATATTTATAAGGAAGTCACAGAGAATGATATAGATAAGCTTCAAATATATGTAGAAATCAAAAGAAGAAAACAGTCCCATCCCCAGTGCATACTTTGTCTCTCTCTGACTCCCTTTTGGCCAGCACTATATAAGAAAGATAACTATTTCCTTTATAAATACCATGTACTGTGTACATTCTGGAAAGTGCACCTTCAAAAACTACTAAATAAATACTAAAATGGTCAGTAGTCTCCACCATAGAGTATATGGGTGCAGACTTTCAAGATCTCAATGTGTATACTCTGAAGAAAAGCAGGATGGGGAAATATGCTATAGACATTTAAATACCTCAATGGCAAGGAGTAGGGAAGGGAAGAGGGAAATTCTGGGGCAGGGAAGGCAAGGGGGATGGTGGGCTACCTGGAGAGCTCAGGAAAAGCAAGGGAGATGTTGGACACTTGGTGGAAGCGGATGGTAGAGAAGGGAAGGCGATGTTGGACACCTGAGGAAGGAAAGAGGAGAGGGGAATGCTGGGGAGCACTAGGTGGGGTAAGTTAGGTAAGGGGAGATGCTTGGGGGGGGGGGGGGTGGAGGGAAGGCACATCTAGGGCATCTGATAGCCTTGGGCCGGCCCTGTGGGTCGGCAGAGTGGATAGGCAAGATGGTCTTTATCTGCCATCACCTTCCTGTGTTACTATGGAGGTTATTTAAGAAGATGTATTCCAAGTGGAAATTCTGGCATTTACATGTTTAAATGGTGATTCTAGAAAGGGCTTAGTTTACATGTGATTCCCCATAATACATAGGAATTACAAGGGGGCATGCAGAGGACATAGTCTAGGCAGGTCAAAAATTTCCACATGCAATGCCCTTTCCATAAATGGAAAGCATGTATATGGCCGACAATTTCCACATCAGGGTTTACAGTTGCACATACAGGTTTTTGAAAAGTACTTGTTTCTTTAGGGAAAGAATTAAGGGAGTTATCCTCCTCAATCCCTATTATTTCACTTTCCAAATTGAAAATAAATAAAGATTGCAACCTCTATATTTAATTACATGGAGATCTACATTTAATACCACTGAGGTATGTATAGGTTTGAAAAATGGCCCACTTCCTTATCATCCTGCAGATTGGTCCAGATAAGTGGATTATGCATCCCAGCCAACAGTTGGAGTGGTGGTGCAGCACTAGAATTTGCCAGTATTCTTTGCCTCCAGCAGATGGTTGATGTGTGGTTTGGTGCAGCTGCTGAGACTTGGTCTTGTAGAGTTAAATAGCCAATTTTCAGAATGGAGAAGTGAATAGCGGAGTACTCCAGGGATCTGTGTTGGGCCCTCTGCTTTTTAACATACTCATACATGACCTGTAAAAGGAAACAATGAGTGAGGTGATTCAATTTGCAAATAACACAAAATTATTGAAAGTTTTTTTAAAACACAAGAGGATTTTGAAAAATTGCAAGAGAACCTTGAGAAACTGGGAGACTGGGCGTCCAAACAGCAGATGAAATTTAATGTGGAGAAGTGCAAAGTTATGCACTTAGGGAAGAACAACCCAAGCTACAGTTACACAATGTAAGGTTCCACATTAGGAATCACCATGCAGGAAAAAGATCTGGGCATCATCGTGGATAATACGTTGAAACCTTCTGCCCAGTGTGCAGTCGCAGTCAAGAAAGCAAATAGAATGCTAAGACTCATAAGGAAAGGAAAGGAATGGAGAATAAAATCAAGGATATTAGAATGCCTCTGGTCGCTGTATCTTAAAAAGGATATACTGTAGCAGAATTAGAAAAAGTACAGAGAAGAGCAGTGCTTTTACAGTGCTCTGCTAGAAAAGTGGATATTTGCCTCCTGTGACACCTTGCTGTGAGTTCTAGTTGTTTATTTAATTATTTATTGTTTGTCTAACTGTTTATTTAATTATTTATTGTTTGTCTTAGTGGTGTGCTAGTTCAGCCTTCTCAGTTGCAACTTACCTTGACTCTCTCAACTAACTGGGCTTTGTGTGGTACCCCCCTCCCCCCTGCTGAGGGTTCAGGACAGGGTACCTTGTAACTGCCCTCTTCAATAGGACTTATCTCCCTCCCTCCCACCCCAGCACCCACCCTCCCCTGGGGTAATTGTAGTTTTATAGGTACTTGCATATCTTAGAGGAAAGGGGCTGCTCTCAGGTGCAGCTCTTTATCCAAATCAGTCATACACGGAGGACCTGAGATTAATTAATTAAGCTTCAGGTACACAAGGTGTATTAGGGGTATTAGATACACTTTTATTAGTATAGGCATCTACACCAATCCTTATTATATACAGAATTTAAAAGACCTAAACACAAGCTTTAAACTAAGATGCAGACAGAAGTCCAGCAACGAGATGGGGGTTCTCCAGTCTTTTGCATTGAGTGTCACATGTATGATTTTCTCCCAGTTGGTGAGAGGTCTTACGTCTGCACTAAGTGCAAGGAGCTCTTTACTCTCAGGGAACGAGTCCGTTCTCTAGAGGCTAGAGTAGCAGACCTGGAAGACATAAGAAAGACAGAGAAGTACATGGACGAGACCTACAGGGATATAGTCCTGAAGTCCCACCTCCAGTCTGGCAGCATCCCTGTTGCCATGGAGGAGAGAGGTCACGTGACAGGAGAGCATCACCCTGGTGTGGCAGGAAATGATCCTGTAACTAGGACCTGTCCTCCAGGTGATGTAAAACCCTCTCGCACCGAGGACGTTTCTCCAGGGCCATGTCCCCATGAGGGGAGGATCAGGACAGCCGTTATAGTTGGTGATTCAATCATTAGGAATGTAGATAGCTGGGTGGCTGGTGGACGTGAGGATCGCCTGGTAACATGCCTGCCTGGTGCGAAGGTAGCAGACCTCACGCACCGCCTAGATAGGATCATAGATAGTGCTGGGGAGGAGTCTGCTGTCTTGGTACATGTTGGTACCAATGACATAGGAAAATGTGGTAGGGAAGTTCTGGAGGCTAAATTTAAGCTTTTAGGTAGGAAGTTGAAATCCAGAACTTCCAGGATAGCATTCTCCGAAATGCTTCCTGTTCCACGTGCAGGACCCAAAAGACAGGCAGAGCTCCGGAGTCTCAATGCGTGGATGAGACAATGGTGCAAGGATGAGGGTTTTGGATTTGTTAGGAACTGGGGAACATTCTGGGGAAAGGGGGGGGGGCTCTACCGAAGGGATGGGCTTCACCTTAATCAGGATGGGACCAGACTGCTGGCATTAACCTTTAAAAAAGAGATAGAGAAGCTTTTAAACTAGAAAATAGGGGAAAGCCGACAGTCACCCAGGAGCGCATGGTTCGGACGAAGGTATCCTTGAAGGATACTACCAAAAGCAGTGAGGTTCCAAAAGGGAGTATAGTAGCCCAAATGCCCTTGAGTAAGGAGCAGACAGAGCATAAAGATTCCAAATTACCCATGCCTACCAATAGCCAGATTAATATTAATAAAATACAGTCTCTAAAATGCTTATATGCCAGTGCTAGAAGTCTAAACAATAAGATGGGAGAGTTAGAATATATAGCACTAAATGAGAGGTTAGATATGATTGCACTCTCAGAGACATGGTGGAAGGAGGATAACCAGTGGGACACTGTGATACCTGGATACAAACTATATCGTAATGATAGAGCTGATCAAATTGGTGGAGGGGTTGCGCTCTATGTTAGAGAGGGCATTGAGTCAGAAAGGATTAAAGTTTTGCAGGGAACAAAATTTGCTGTAGAATCTCTATGGATTGAAATTCCATTTATGAAGGGGAAGGTGATGGCAGTGGGAGTATACTATCGACCGCCTGGCCAGAATGAACAAATGGATGATGAAATGCTCAAAGAAATCAAGGAAGCTAACAAAAGTCACAACAGAGTAGTAATAATGGGTGATTTCAATTACCCCGGTATCGACTGGGTCAGTGTCACAGCAGGACAAGCTAAAGAGATAAAGTTTCTAGATGAAATAAATGACTGCTTCTTGGAGCAGCTGGTTCATGAACCGACCAGAGGGGAAGCCATACTGGACCTAGTCCTTAGTGGAACGCCAGATCTGGTGCAAGAAATAAGGGTGTTGGGACCACTTGGCAATAGTGATCATAGTATGATCATGTTTGATTTAATTAGTGGAGGACAGATAGTAAAGGAATCCACAGTACTACCTTTTAACTTTCAAAAGGGAGACTATGATAGAATGAGGAATATAGTTCGGAAAAAACTAAAAGGAGCGGTTCCAAAGGTTAAGGACTTACAGCAAGCTTGGGTGTTATTTAAAAATACTATCCTCGAAGCCCAGACCAGCTGTATTCCACGCATTAAGAAAAGTGGAAGAAAGTCCAAAAAACTGCCAGCATGGTTTAAAGGTGAGGTCAGAGAGGCTGTTGCTGCCAAAAAAGCAACCTTCAGGAAATGGAAAAAAGAGCCAAATGATGAAAACTGGAAACAGCACAAACACTGGCAAGTTAAATGCAAAGCATTGATAAGGCAGGCAAAGTGGGAATTTGAGAAGAAACTTGCTACGGAAGCAAAAACACGAAATAAAGACTTTTTCAAGTACATTCGTAGCAAAAGGCCTGTGAGAGAGTCAATTGGGCCATTAGATGATAGAGGGGTAAAAGGGGCAGTAAGAGGAGACAAGGCTATAGCAGAGAGACTGAATGAATTCTTTGCTTCGGTCTTTACTGAGGAAGATGTAGGGATGCTACCCAAGACTGAAGTGGTATTTAAAGGTGATACTGCAGAGGAATTGAGAGAAATATCGCTACACCGGGAAGATATATTACAACTATTTGATAAACTGAATAGTAGCAAATCACCTGGACCGGATGGTATACATCCCAGAGTGTTGAAAGAACTGAAATATGAGATTGCAGACCTGCTATTGGTAATCTGTGAACTTTCATTAAAATCATCTGTAATACCTGAAGATTGGAGGGTCGCCAACGTAACACCAATTTTTAAAAAGGGTTCCAGTGGTGACCCGGGAAATTACAGACCGGTGAGCCTGACGTCAGTACCAGGGAAAATGGTAGAAACCATCATAAAGAACAAAATTACACAGCATGTAGATAGTCATGGCCTAATGGGAGACAGCCAACATGGCTTTAGACAAGGAAGATCTTGTCTTACTAATCTGATATGTTTTTTTGAAGGTGTGCATAAACAGGTAGACAAAGGTGCGTCGGTTGATATAGTGTATCTGGACTTTCAGAAAGCTTTTGACAAGGTCCCCCATCAGAGACTTTTGGCGAAGCTAAAAAGTCATGGGATAGGAGGCAGTGTACTATTGTGGATCGGGAACTGGTTAAAAGATAGAAAGCAGAGGGTAGGGCTAAATGGCCAATATTCCCAATGGAAAAAGGTGAATAGTGGAGTACCCCAGGGATCTGTACTGGGTCCGCTACTTTTTGACATATTCATAAATGACCTGGAAGAGGGAATAACTAGTGAGGTTATCAAATTTGCAGATGACACAAAACTGTTTAAAGTTGTTAAAACCCAAGTGGATTGTGGAAAACTGCAGGAGGATCTGGATAAATTGGAAGACTGGGCATCCAAATGGCAGATGAAATTTAATGTGGACAAGTGCAAAGTTATGCACCTAGGAAAGAACAACCCACACTATAGTTACACGATGCAAGGCTCCACATTAGAAACCACCACCCTGGAAAAAGATTTAGGAGTCATTGTGGATAACATGTTAAAACCCTCCGCCCAGTGTGCAGCGGCGGCCAAGAAAGCAAATAGAATGCTAGGTATCATAAGGAAAGGGATGGAGAATAAAACAAAGGATATTATAATGCCTCTGTATCGCTCCATGGTACGACCGCACCTTGAATATTGTGTGCAATTCTGGTCACCGTATCTTAAAAAGGACATAGCATTATTAAAAAAAGTACAGAGAAGAGCAACCAAATTGGTGAAGGGGATGGAAGGCTACTCCTATGAAGAGAGGCTAAAAAGGTTAGGGCTCTTTAACCTGGAAAAGAGACGGCTGAGGGGAGATATGATAGAGGTCTATAAATTAATGAATGGAGTGGAACGGATAAACGTGGATCAATTGTTTACGCTATCAGAATATAGGAAGACTAGGGGACATGTAATGAAGCTACAGGGTAAACTATTTAAGACAAATAAGAGAAAATATTTTTCACTCAACGTGTAATCAAACTCTGGAATCTGTTACCGGAGGATGTAGTAAGGGCTGTTAGTATAGCTGGGTTTAAAAAAGGTTTGGACAAGTTCCTGGAGGAAAGGTCCATAAACCACTATTAAAAAGGGACCCAGGATATCAATGCTTGACCCAGTACAAGCATTGTGGAACCTGTGTCTTTTGGGGATATTGCTAGGTACATATGACCTAGATTGGCCACTGTTGGAAACAGGATACTGGGCTTGATGGACCTCGGTCTGACCCAGTATGGCATATCTTATGTTCTTACAGAGAAGAGCCACCAAAATGGTAAAGGGGATGGAAGGATGCCCCTATGAGGAAAGGTTTAAAAGGTTAGGGTTCTTCGACTTGGAAAAGAGATGACTGAGGTGAGATATGAGGTCTATAAAAGAAGGAGTGGAGTGAAATGGGTAAATGTAAATCAGTTGTTTACCCTGTCATAAACCAGAAGATCTAGGGGACAAGCAATAAAACTACAATCTAGCATATTTAAGACTAATCAGATAAAATATTTTTTCACTCAACATGCAATTAAATTCTAGAATTCGTTCCTGGAGAATTTTGTAAAAACTGTTAGTGTAGCTGGGTTTAAAAGAGATTTGGACAAGTTCTTGGAGGACATGCCCACAAATCATTATTAGACTAGGGAAATCCACTGGGATCTGTCTATCTTTTGGGAACCTGACCGGTGCTTGTGACCTCAATTGGCCACTGTTGTAAAAAGGATAATGAGCTTAATGGACCTTTGGTTAGACCCAATATGACATTTCTTATGTTCTTATCTCTCTGGACTCAAGCTAAGGTCTTGTGGCCCCTGTAGTAGAGCGCTCTTGGCCCATTGGCATTTCAGAGGCTTGGGTATGCCATCATCTCCTGAAGCTTGAGGATCTCCTGGTTCCAGCACTGTTGCCTATGGACTCCAGCATTAGTGGGTGAGAAAAGTCAGACCAGTAATCCCTCAGGGGGTTCTGTTGGGAGTAATAAGGGCCCTTGCCTCCTTCTCAGCTTGGCCTTTCCTCCACCTTTTTCTCTAATTTGTTCTGTTTTTAAACCTGTTTTTTTCTATTAGTTTCAGTTCCCTTTTTCCTATGGGAGCAGCTCCTGCGAATAAAGTAGGTTGCTTTAAAAAATATAGGGTAGGCTTTCCCAGCTCTGAGAGGACACTGGGAAGCCCTGTACAGGCCTACCTGGTTGGCAGGGGGAGGGAGGAGGGTGCTTCCTGGTCATTATTTGGACTCCCTTTTCATGGCTGTCTTGTTCAGTGGCATTTTTCTGTATTTGAGTGCAGCTGTAGTGCTGAGATTTTAGTGGTGCTCTGTTTAGGACAATCTCCACATTATCCTCATGGCTGGCTCCTAGTGACCCGAATGTGATAGAGATGCCTTGAGGAAGGTTTTTGTGCATCTTGGATGGCCCAATGGTCTCCATGGGGGATGGTGAGGGTGGGCTGCCCCCAGCTTCTTTATTTTTCTAGGTTTGAGACATAGTTATGAAAGCATTTCATAAGCTACTCCCAAGCCATATATGCTACCTATTAGGCAGTGTTTGCTAATTCAGATTACCTGTCTTATCCCTTCAGAAGATACAGGTGGCACAGGGCCCTCTCATATGCATGATAGGGGCATGAAGCTCCCTAAGGTGTTCCTGTCCTCGGGCATGGTTCCAGGAAGGCCAGCCTCAGTGTCCTTGTTTGGGGATTGGAGAGATGAGGAGACTTCACTGTCCCTTGCCAGTCTGTCTCCTTGGTGTGGGGAACCATGCAGTGATTAGCTGGTTTCTATGTGAGGACCTCCCAGCCTTAGTGACTGCAGGCTGGTCCTCTGCTGAAAGGCATGCCTATGGAGATGCTGGACAGGATTATCATAACTCTAGATGCCAATCTCCTAGACTGGAGGATGCATTGTTAGAGCCAATTTGCCCAGGGGCATCGGTTGCAGCAGGAAATCTCCTGGACAATCAACTGGTTGGAGACGAGGGTGATCCATTTGGTTCTTGATAATTTTCAGCTACCAGCATTAGGCATACCAATCATAGCATTCTTCAACAATGCACAGTGATGGTGTACATGAACAAATAAGGGGCATTTACATCAAGGTTGTTGCAAGAGAAATACAGCCCTATGCAGCTAGGTGGAGGTTTGCTTGATGACTCTGTGCATGGCACATATAGCAGGCACTGAAAATGTGCAAGCAGACTTGAATTAAAATGTTCTCGACCTTGGGGAGAGGAAGTTTAGCCTGTGGATGTTTGAGCTCATAGTGAGGTGTTGGGTTCCTGCAGTATTCAACCTCATGGCGACCCAGGTGAATGCCAAGACAGAATGCTTTTCAGCTGCAGAAGGGACTTCTGAGAATTTGGGCTAAATGCTTTGATTCAGCCTTGTGCATTTTTCTGCTGTGGCCAATAGTGAGTTGGTTACTGGATAGGATCCAGGCCCATCTGGAGCTGGTCATCCTGGTGGTTCCCAATTCACCATGCAGGCCATGGTATGCAGATCTTCTGGGGCTTCTGGCAGGGTCTCCACTACAGCTACTGTAAAGTTGCAGCCTCCTGTGGCAGGGTCCTCTTCTCATTCTTACAGTTGGGCTTTTGAGTGATATTAACTTAATGTGTAAGGGTTACTCCATGTTCTTGGTGGACATCTGAAAGGTTGTCAGTATATATCTTTGTGAAACAATACAGATTGGAATTGGGCGCTGCTGCAGATTGCACCTTTGGCGAGGTCAGTCTTTAGTGGGCCATTATCTTCCTCCACACTGGGTTCTAATTGCTTGGGTATGTCCCACCCATCTGGACTAGTCTAGCAGGATGATAAGGAAGGAAACATTTTCCATACTGTTAATCGCCTATCCTTGATTCTTGCTAGACCAATCCAAGACCCCAGCCCATCTACTGTATGTGTCAAGGATTTCTGATACATTTTCTGTGCTGTCTGTCTTGCAAAGTTAAGTGACAAGTGAGTCGTTCCATTTAAAAAAAAAAAAAGGTTTTACATGGTGGAGAGAATGGAGGAGGAGTAGCCTAGTGGTTGGGGCAAGGTACTTCAGGCCGGAAGGTCGGAGGTTCAAATCCCACCAGAGGACAGCAACCTTGGGCCGGAAGGACTGGGGTTTCTAGTCCCACAGATGCTCCTTGTGGTCTTGGGCAAGCCACTTAACCCTCCATTGCCCATGTTCCCTGTAAGTATTAGTGTATGTGTCTCATATCCCTGCGTGTTAAATGTATCCCCCAATTGTGTTGTGACCGCTTTGATTGAAGGATAAGGCGGTATACAAAACTGTCTAAATAAATAAAATAAATAAATGTTTCTCTATTATTCATGTTATCCATCTGAGCATTTTTAAGCGCTCTCACCTCTACTTTGGAAGTGTCATACTGGCATATTCCAGTACTGCACCACCACCTATAAACTGATTCATCTTTTACATATTGACATAAAACTCCGATCTTATCATAATATAGACTTTCATGGCCTTTAATCTAGCTGCTGTAAAAAAAAATATATAATCACACATTTTTATATATAAATATTCTATACTGCGAAGTTTACACAGAATATGTAAAGCACTTCATTATTCTCAAACCTTTCCAAATCCACATACCACATTCTTTGCTATGCTGATAAAAGATTTTTAGCTAATAGCCAGGGAGAGTTGAGCCTGTTTATGAAACTTAAACAAAAAACCTCTTCCACTCAGTAGAGATGTTTAACCCCCTAGTTTCAAATTTGAGTTTTTTATGGGACATTGTGCAATAATTTTTCTGATGAGTTTAAAAGAAGTATCGTGAAATAGGGATTATAAAAAAGTATTTTTTATGAACTACATTTTTTAATGTACTTATGAATTTTTGGATAAATCTTTTGATGAAATTCAATGGGGTATTCTGGAATAGTAGTTAATGAACTTTAATATATGATTTTTTGTTAATAAAGAATGAATTTAATAAGAACATTAAATAAATACTGAAGATTAAAGGGGATCTTTTTATGATCTCTAATGGTGGCTCTGAGCTTTACACAGGAAGTTTATAATTGTGAGTGGCTATTAAGTGACGAGATCCTTATTCTCCTTAATTTTTAATATATCAGAGTGTTGTAAGGTTTATATACTGTTTTTGTAACATCTCTGTATACCCATTTATTTCGGCCTTTAAATAAAGACCAGAAAGAGATGGACGATTGCAAATTATTCCTGCTAGAAGCCTAAAAAATAAAATAGGAGAATTAGAATATACAACACTAAATGAAGAGATAGATATAATAGACATCTCAGAGACCCAATAGAAGGAGGCTATACAGTGGGACACTGTGATACCAAGGGCATAAATTATATTGAAATGATATTGTAATGATAGGATGTATTAAATCGATGGAGGGGTGGCGCTATATGTTAAAGAGAGCATTGAGTCAAACAGAATAAAAGTTCTACAGGAAATAAAATATGCCATTGAATCCTTATGAATAGAAATCTCATGTGTGAAGTGAAAGAAAATAGTGATAGGAGTTGACTATCATCCATCTGAACAAAATGAGAAGAAAGATGATAAATTGTTATCAGAAAATGGAGAAGCTAACAAAACTGTCAACACAATAATAATGGGTGATTTCAATTACCCAAACATTGATAGGATAAACATCATGACAGGGCATGCTATGGAGGTAAAGATCCTAGATGAAATAAATGACTGCTTCATGGAGCAGCTGGTTCAGGAGCCAACTAGAGAAGGAGCTATTTTGGACCTAGGGGCCCTTATGCTAACCGTTGCTAACAGTCAACATGCATTTTAGCGAGCAGTAACTGGTCACGGTGAACCCTACTGTGCAGTCAGACCTGCTACTGACCACTGAAATGAACACTAACTGGTACTCGCATGCTACTGTGGACAGTGGATGGATGTTGCTGTTAAGTGCCGTCGAGTCCGTGTCGACTCATGGCGACCCTCTGGATAGTTGTCCTAAATTGTGTTCGGTCTTCAGTAGAGGTGTGGAGTATGGGCGAGGCCAACACTGCAGTGCATAAAAGCAGTTACTGTGCCACGCAGCATGGGTTCACCTAATAGCACCTCTATAGGTGGCTTTAGGTGCTCCCAAATTACTTTGCTCATCAGTAGGGTACCCCAACTCGCATTAGCTGCTGAGAGCATACAGGTCATGCTTCCGAAAACTAACGCGGATGTTTTGTACTTAGCGTTCATTGGTAACACACATTAAATGCAAACTCTTAGTGGTGTTTAGTAAAAGGGTTCCTTAGTTCTTCGTAGAACACCAGATTTGGTAAAGAAGCTAACTGTTTTGGAAGTACTCAGCACTAGTGGTCACATTTGACTTAATAACTGGAGTGAGTATGCAAAGGAAATCTACTGTGTCAGTGTTAAAATGAGGAAAATGGTTAGTAAAAAAGCTAAAAGGAGCAGTTGAAAAGGCTGAGATTTTACAGGCTAAGAGAAATTAAGGAAGCTAACAAAGTTTACAACATAGTAATAATGAGAGATTTCAATTACCCCAGTATCGACTGGTCAATGTCTCATCAGGACATACTAAGGAGATAAAGTTTCTAGATGAAATAAATGACTGCTTCATGGAGCAGCTATTTCAGGAACTGACACGAATGGAAGCTATTTTAGATCTTAGTGGAACGCAGGATCTGGTGTGAGACGTAATGGTCACTTGGCAATAATCATAACATGATCAAATTTGATTTAACAAGGTCGGTGGAGTTACCCTCTAGTTGTGGAAGAATCGAGTTAAGGAATTCATCCTTGTCCCACCTTTTAAACTTCCTGGTCATTGTTAGTGAAATATGATCCTGTAGAGGGGCCTCATCGTAAGGAATGTGAAAGTTGAGGATTTTATGGTCAGATCAAGATATTGAGAGGATCACTGGAGGCAGGAGATGATTGGCTTGGTTGTGTAGGTTCTTAACAAAGATGAGGTCAACATAAGAACATAAGATATGCCATACTGGGTCAGACCAAGGTCCATCAAGCCCAGTATCCTGTTTCCAACAGTGGCCAATCTAGGTCATACGTACCTAGCAGTTTCCACAAAACCTTAAGAAAACGGAAGCTCTGTTTGTTACAAGGACCAAAACTTCACCCCCCCTCCAACCCATCTCACCCTGGGAACACCACAAATTAAGGTCCAGACTCAAAGTATCTAGGCATCATACTGGACCAAGCACTGTCCTTCAAACAACAAGGATATTACCTTTCTCATGTGTTGGCTTATTTACAATTTGTAAGTAGTCTAGTGCTTCTATTGCTTTGATAAAGGAATCAGCGGTCTTTTTTGGGCAGGAGGGGAGGTTTAAATCTCTTAAAATTACTTGCTTGCCATGAGAGAAGAGGTCACAGGCATGTTGGAGGATGTTCAAGAGATGATCATTTGCGTCAGTGGGAGATCTGTATAGTAGACAGATGATCAGGTGTTTATTTGCAGTTATGAGAATATCAAGTCCTGAAGTCAATAATGCCTTGGTCTGGCTTAGACCTAAATGACCTTTAGCTCAAATAAAGACTCCCCCATCTCTGCGATCATTTCTGGGGCAATGGAGTAGGTAGAGGTTTGATGTTGAGAGGGAGTTCATTAGGACTGTATCATTGTTCATGAGCCAGGATTTAATGACACACATGATGTCTAGTTTCTGATCATTAAAACAGTCAGATAGGATTAGGATCTTATTTCGGGAAGATCTTGTATTGAGTAAAGCACATTTCCAGTAAGTGGAGATTGAGTATTGTGTGCAGAGATAAGCTGAGACGTAGTGCGCAGGTCTAACTCTGATTAGTGCTCTTGGATTTCTTCCTCTTTGTTTTTGTGTAGTGATAAGTAGCTCATGATTTATTGATTGATTGATTTGAAAAGCTTATATACCACATTTCCAATGATCAATGAGATTTACAAGTAACATTAACATAATATTATAGGGAACCAGTTAACATACAAGGAATCAGTAAGGAATATAAGTAACCAGAAAACATTACAAAGGACCAGTAAACATTTCAATGTTTATAACAGGAGTTGAGTGCACTAATTAGTCTATATTTATGTGACACCTTCAAAATATATTCTGAATAGGGGTGTTTTCAATAGCTTCCTGAAGTCCTTAATGTCTGCGATAGTTCTAATTTTTACGGATAAGGAGTTCCATGATCCCGGAGTATATAAGGAGAATGCTCATTCACAGGCTGATTGGTTGAATTTAACGAAGTCTGAGGGAGATGTGAGGAGGTGATCTGTGGTACTTCTTCTCTGATGATTGCTAGAGAGTTTCCTTAATATAGTTTGCAACTAATCTGAGGACTGCTTATGAAAGATTTTAAATATTGTCATGATGTTTTTATACTTAACTCTTAGTAAAGGTAGCCAGTGGAGCTCTTTCATGATGGGGGTGATCCCCTTGATGTCCCAGTGAGAACTCTAGCTGCTGTGTGCTGAGCAAGCTGTTACAGGAGCAGATGGGATTTTGGCAAGCCTTGGCAGATTGCATGCAGTAGTCCATGTGGGGGATGTATCATTGCTTGGAATACAGACATAATGAGGATTATGTTATACAATTGGGATGAAGTTCACAATATGAGTGAAAGTTCCAGCGTGACCAATGAGTAGGAAGAGGATGGTTAGTATCAATAGGAAGGTGATTGTGTTCATGTTGGGTGGTAGAGTAAAGTGGTTGAAGAATCCTAAACTCAGGACTGGATATCATTGGGGCAGGAGGAATTCAGAGTCAGGTTAAATGATCTGCTGATCTGTTACCAATAGGGAAATGAGTTCACTGGGAAGCTGACTGTAAAGGAGAAGAGATAGCAGTTCTGTTACTGCTTTCTGAGGGCACTTTCTGAGTAACATTTAGGAGGTAGGGAAGTGTATTATAGTTTAGCAGAATATGTAAAAAGAGTTATTGTTGGTAGAACCTGATCCATGTAGTAATGGTGTATGATGAAGTGACCTTTACGAAGAGGTGAAGAGGGGGTACCCACCCGCAGCTATTGGAGGGTTAGAGGCAGATCATTTGATGGGCATTCACTCCTGAGGTCCACTCCAAGGGCCATGCATGCTTTAAGGAGGGTGGCCAGTATGCTGAAGCAGCGTTGATATCGATTGGTGAGCTTACCACCTTGCCTGGGTCTGTAGAGCCAATTGAGAGCTGACAGTAGCTACTGGGCAGTGGAGCCACCGTTGTGGCCAAGGAAGAAGAGAGGAGGTGCTGGGTATGGCAAGCAGGCTTTAAGGAGGATGGACGGTGCGATGAAGCAGCGCTGAGGGGTGGAGCTTACCACCTTGCTTGAGTCTGCAGGGCCGATTGAGAGCTGATGGTAGCTACTAGGCAGTGGAGCTGGTGAGTAGAAGAGTTCTGATGTGGCCGAGAGAAAATATTTTTTCACTCAATACATAATCAAACTCTGGAATTCTTTACTAGAGGATGTAGTAAAAGCTGTTAGTGTAGCTGGGTTTAAAAACAGTTTGGAAAAGTTCCTGAAGGAAAGGTCCATAAACCATTATTAAAGGAGACTCGGGAAATCCACTGCTTGCCCCAGGACAAGCACTGTGGAACTTGTGCATCTTTTTCGGAACTAGGTACTTGCGACCTGGATTGGCTATTGTTGGAAACAGGATACTGGGTTTGATGGACCTTGGTCTGAACCAGTATGGAATTTCTTATGTTCCTGCAGTTCTCCTTAGCAGCTGTATCCTGTGGAAGCTGCAACTAACCAAGAGCTTTCTCAGGTAAGCCTACCTAGAGAAAGTTAAAGTAATCAATATGTGGACATGTATCACTTGTTTTAAATAGGTCTTATTAAGCAAGGAATGGGTTTGCCTCACCATATATAAGGCTAAAAAGGACTTTGTAAAGATAAACTTGGGTCTACAGTGATAGTCTTAATTTGCAGTACTTGTTTTCCCAAATGTAATGGATCACATGGCCTATAATCTTGGCATTTCCCCATAAGACAAATGTTTTTTCTATGTTCACTTTCAACTGTTTTTTTTTTACATATATTTGCCAATACTATCTAAAAGAAGTGACAACTGAGATACAATCAGCAACAAATAATTAGTTATTGGAAATCATCTGCATATTAAAAATGAGATCACATACGAATATACTGAACAGTACTGGGAACAGAGGTGGGTGTTGAGGCATAACTCATCTTGCAATCCAGCTCTGGGATAATTCACTTTGTAAGTCACCTTTGTGACTTGATATAAAAGAAAATCATCAAACCAGTTCAAAACCATTTTGTTCATTTCCCATTTTGGCCATTTTCAATAGTAACATGGAATGGTTCATCAAGTCAAATGTTATTGATAAGTTTAGTTGCAGCACCAGACCTCCTATGCCTTCATCCCCATCATTAAGTTCAGCTTGTTATATTCCATTTCTTCTCATATTTTTTCTGGCAACCTTCTATTTCCAGTTTTCCATTCTGCTTTTTTAAATTGGTAAGTCATGGGATCATCTTTCACCTTTCTAGGGCTATCTCGTCCACTACACAGGCTAGGCAGCTGCCTAGAGTGGCAGATTTCTGTAGGTGACATGGCGCCAGTGGCAGGCCATGTGCTTTAACACACATTTCCTGCTGCACCGCTTTCCCCCGAGTGGCGAGGTCAGGGGGGATGGCTCAGCTTGGTGGCAGCAGCAGGCCATGTGTGCCAAAGCACATAATTTACTGCTGAGCCGAGCCATGTCCTCCCAACCCTGCCACTGGAATCTGTGGCAGTGGGGGATGGCGGTGAGGCTCATTATGGTGGGGGGGGGGGTAGGGCAGCAGGGCTCAATGCACGGGGAGGGCAGCATGGCTGGAGCTTCTGCTTAGGGCAGTAGAAACTCTTAGACCAGCCCTACATCTTTCACCTAACACTTTTACTCTTAAAACTATTAAGTCCATGTATTCATTAATTCCATAAAACCATTAGTTCAACCACTCATTAAATCAAAGAAACTCATTCTACTTCAGTATTAATGCCCCAGCGAGTAACAGTATTGAATTTAAATATCCACCATTGTTCTGAGTAATTCAACACTTTATCTCTACCTCCTCCTTCCCAGCATATCCCTGTCCAGACACGCTAGGCCAGGGCATCCATGGCCCAGACACTCTGTATCAGGGTATTCCTGGCCTGGGGACCCTGGATGCTACTAGACCTCCCAGAGCAATAATATTTAACTAATCTAGGAAGGCATCCAATGGCATCTCTCTCTTAATGTCTCCATCTTTGAAAATGGTGGTGTATGAGCCCTAGCGGTGCATTGACATATACTCTTGGAGGCATATTTCACAGTGGGATGTCCAAGTGCAATCTGGGACATCAAAAAGTCAGAATGGCTGAAAAAAAAGTAGACGTGCAAGTTCAGGCACTATTTTGGAACTGTGGACGTGCCCAACATGCACATATATTAAACGTCTAAAGAGATGTCCCCAGAAGAGTATTTTTAAATCAAGATGTCTAACAGATCAATAGCATAATGGGTAGAGTAGAGGCTTAAGAGCAGGGAGGCAATGGTTTAAATCACAGTATAGGCATGTGTGATCTAAGGCTAGTCACTTAATTCTCCATCTTCCCTATACTCTCTTGATGTTTTAAGGTAAAAACTACACTTTCCTGATGCGTATTTGTGCCTGGAGCAGATATAAACATGTTGGTGCCTGCAAATGTCTCTGACATTTCCGAGATCAAACGGGGACGTGTAAGTCCATTGCTCCTCCCTGGACACGCCTCCACAACATCCCTATGCCTACTTGGACGTTCCGGCACAGGAGACATCTGTGAACATCATATGTGGATTGGCTACAGAGATGTGCCCATGATTTGATGTCCACATGCATGTCATCAGACCTCCAAATCACATCTAAACCTTTTAAAATGACCTTCTTAGAGATTGCTGCCTTGATCTGTTCCACACCAGCTGTACCAGTGTCTGAGAGGCCTGCTCCAGTGACGTCAAGAAGGGGGCCTATAAGAGTCTGTGTCCCTGGGATAATGGTGAGATTGCTGCCTTGATCCATTGAATACCAGCTGTACTTGTGTCTGAGAGGCCTGCTCAAGTGACATCAGGAAGGGGACATGGTTGCAGGTATGGGCTTGTGCCCATGGGTGTGTGCTCCGAAGGAGCATATCCAAAGGGGCAGAGTCTGCCCCTTTGGAGCCCCTTTGGAGCATGAAAGAGCTCATAGAGGCTTGAAGGTTTCAAAGGGGACTTGGTACTGCAGTGTGCGTGGGTCCGAAGTGGAAGTGGAAAGGAGGAATGGCTGAAAAGAAGTCAGTTAAAGTAACCGGACCTATGGATCAAGATTGCTTTGAACCATCGGAGATAGTGTCCTCCATGAGTACCGACTCCCCTTTGGATTCTGCTGCATTGGGCTTGACCCTACCCAGTTGTACTGAGACTTTAGCCCAGCCCGGTTTAGCCACACCTGTTGGTGGTGGCCTCCTCGCCTCGGACTGATGGTTTGACTATTCTCCCTGAGAAGGAGTCTTTTCTTCCCCTCGCCAGGGCTATAATGTTTTCCTCAAGTGAATTAGGTGGGACTGCTCCAGTATCTAAGGACATATCCTTGAAAAACATTTGGGATATTGTATCCAAATGGAAGATGCTTTAAATGATTCCTTTAAACAGTTCTCCGCCTTCTCCTCTGAAACTGTTTTGAAGCTCTCTGAGCATAATTCTGCATTGTTAAATAGTGAAAAAAGGTGTGACAAATTGGATTCCCAATGCGCGGTTTTCCAATCTGCCCCTGTTTCCTTGGTGAAAAATTCTTTAGTGGTTCACAGGAAATTGGAGAATATGGAGAATTTGGCTAGGGGGAATAATATTTAATATTTAATATTTGCACAGCCTGAGTCTATAATGTTGTCAAATACAGTATATACTACATGTATTTGTGAAGGGCATCTGTAGCTCCTGGAAAAGAGGGTGAGATGGATTAGCTGTCTCCTGTAGATAGTTTAGACCTGTCAGCATTTCTTGAGTCATCGCTTGACAACATATCTGGTCCTGTTACTTTGCTTGTATGTTTCTCTCTAGAGACTGATAAAAACACAGGAATATGTTTACTAATCAGTGGTAGCGGTTTCTGTGTGATATCGGAGCCAATGGGGCCGCGGCTCCGATATTGCACGAAAGCCACTACCGCTGATTAGTAAACATACCCCAAAATTATGAAGTTATATTTCCACAAAAAAATGTTCTTTTCTGTGGGCAGCACATAGATATTTTTCCTGATGTTACTAAAGCTACCCAGATGAGACGGGAGACCTTTCTGGGGCTGGAGCCTAAGATTTTGGCCCTGGGGGGCTTCCTTTTTCAAAATTCCCCTATAAATATCTTGTGAATTATCAGGGTGCTAGGTATATTTTTCTTGATCTGATGCAATTAGAGGTGTTTTGAGAGGGAAAGCTTCTTGATTTATGTGTTATTTCATATTTTTGTTCAGTATAGCTATGACAAATAGTGCACAGGATGTAATTTGGCATTTAATTTGATCTGTAGTTATTTCCGTGATGTAGACTTTTAAATTTATTATTTTGTTGTATTTTTTACTTTCTTATTTATGAGTTTTCCTGATTTACATTTTTATTGATTGTAAAACTTTATTGAATAATTAATAATAATAATAAATGACCCTCTTAGGGAGTTACTCTACCAAATTAGGGAGTGGTGCATCTTAACACACCTCTAAAGGTTGGATGCAGCCATTTTGGAAGATGGTGGCACTGAAGAAAAGAGTGAATGGGTTTCGCTCTTGCCTCTTGATGTTAGAGATGGGTGGGGAGGGGGTCAGTGGATCCACTTGGGCCACCATGTTGTTTTTGTGGCATTGGAAGGCAGGGTGGAAAGTGAAAGGGGCCACTTGGGACCAGGGATATATTCAAGTGTGTGTGTGTGGGGGGGGGGGGGGGGTGAGAGGTCCGGGGCTCACTTGGATCACAAGGGGTTTTTTTGTGTGGTGGGGGGGGGGGGAGTGCAAGGAGGCCACTTGGGTCACTAGGGAACTTGAGCCACCTGAGGTAAAGTGCTGAGATTCACCTCAGATGATCTTTTTGCTCCTGTACTACATTTTTACTCCAGTCCTCAGCAGGATTAAAGATTCAGGATACTGGGCTTGATGGACCTTGGTCTGATCCAGTATGGCATATCTTATGTTCTAATTATAGCACATTTTGTTTCATGGGAAACAACTTGGTCTTGTGTTTTGTATGTGCTTGGCACCACCCTTTAGCAAAGTGGTTTTACAATTGATTTTTATGCGTGGAAAATTCTTATTGCAAAAGAAGTAAGATTCTCACAGGAAATCTTGAGGATATTGCAGCTTACTTGATCAGGGCCTCTGTGGTAACTAGGCCTGCCACTATTGATGCCATTTTAACAGAAATATAAGTGTATTTGTCTTGAACTAATATCCACTTGAGCATGTGACAAAGAAGAGAAAAAGGCATCAAAACTGGGGTCTTTACTAAAGTTTCACACATTTATGTTTCTAAATACTTCATCCGGTTTTCACAAATATAAGTCTTGAGTACAGATAAACTTAGTGAAGATTTATTCAAGTGACAACAGTTGAGGCACTGGATTTTATTACTATTAGATTATGTACCATTGTATAGCATTCAGTTTCTATAGATACATGAACTGGAATAATTTTTTCAGGAGACTAATTAGAAGAAAACATATAATTTGCAGTATCTATAGCCAGAAATACTTTGGTAATAACAATTTGGATTCACACATACTTTTCACACCTTTTCATCCAAATTTCAAAATCATAGCACATAAGGAACTTAATGGCAGCCACAGTCAGGGCAGTTACCATGGCAACTTTAAGCAGTTGCTTTTACATGAGATGATAAAAATGACCCTGCTCCCCATTCCCCAGAGCAGAAAATCATCATGTGCACCAAAAAAATTAACAACATAAATTGGGGCTTTGAAACATCAGCCAAAGGGTTACTCATTGTTTATAGGACTTTGAATGCAAAACTTTGAATTCCTACTGTGTTCTGCCTGTGTCCTTTCACTATAAAACTCTTGGAGGCGTGTGCTAGAATTCAGTGCTAGTTGATAGCAACTGTGACCATGGGACAGGTCAGTTTCCCTGCCCTGCAATTCACTGTCAACTCTAACACACCCTTTTCCTTGTACTTTCATAAGAAGCCGTCTAGAGTTAGATGGCAAGAACGCACCTAAATCTCGGGTATTTTAATCATTTACATGCGTACGTGCTACTGAAAACTATAAATGACTTCTTTTGTGATGGACACTAACTTGTAAGTATATACAGAGCAGTGCCGTACCTAGCCCTATGCGAGTGGTGCAGCCACACAGGGCGCAAAAAAATAGGGGCGCATTTGGGGTTGACAGCCTCAGATTCCTCCCCATGCTGCCTGCCTTTGCCCCGCTGCTGCCAACTGCGCTTTTCGTTTCCCCTTCGTAGCAATGGAGTAGACCTCAAACTGAACCCACCCCCCCGCAGGTCATTCCAACTCTGTGTTTGCATGTTGTTCTGATCCCTCCCTCCTCAGATGTATCCTCCTATCAGAGGAGAGAGAGATCAGCCCAGCTGTTCAAGTGCAGAGTTACAAAGAAAGACGCGTGTTTGAATGGCTGGTCTGCTCCCTCCCTCCTTTGATGCTATCTTGTGTCAGAGGAGGGAGGGATCAGACCTGCATGCAAATGCAGAGTCAGAAAGACCAACGTTTTTTTTTTTCCAATTGAATATCTGCTCCGCTGTTGCTGTCGCCGCTGCCAAGGGAACACAAAAAGCAGTGGGGGCTGGGCAAGGGCAGGCAGCATGGGTGGGGGCTGGCTGGACATGGAGGTAAGATGGGGAAATGCTGGCCATAGGGCAAATGACAAACCTGTGAAAGGGGGGGGGGGGGGGTGCGCCACATTTCTGGCTTGGTATGGCCCTGATACAGAGTTTGAGTGGAGCATGGTGGAGAGAACAACTTTGCATTTAAATGATAGAGCTCTAGTTTTGAAGCCTTATTCGCGATTTATATATGCATAATCAGGGATAAACAAGTGTAGATCCCGTCTAATGGACGTTTTGAGGGGGTTGTGTCAAGGGTGTGGTCTGGTTTGGCTTGGGAGGGACAAAAATCTACATGTATATTCCCAATTCATATAGGGAATGCATGAGGAAGCCAAAAAATTTCCACCTCAGAATTTCCACCTGGTTTCTGGCACATGTAGGTTTTAAAAAATGTTGTGTGTTTTGATTAACCCTTTACAAGAGAGATTAAGGAAGTTATCCTAAACCCCCCTCCCCCAGTTAATTCCCTCCTCCTTGGCAGTTAAGTTGCAGCATCTGCACATTTAAGTTTGCAAAATGGCTCACATGAACGTGTAAGCGCTAACATTTACACGTACAAGTTATAAAATGCCGGCATTGACATGTGTAAGTTGCCAGGTTTCCTCCATCAATTCTTTAATAAAACCCCACAAACAGGTGCTATGGTGTTGCTAAGGCCTTTTTATTAAGGAATCATTTTATTTATTTAGCAAGTTTTCGAATCCAACTTATTCTATATTCAAAGCGGTTTACATTAAAACACTAGAACTTTACATTGAACAGGAAAGTTAAACTTGGGAGCTTAAACAGGGTACAATAGAGATATTTTATGTATCTCAGACTAGGAGAGTTCAGGTATGGGCTACAGTGAATAGTATAGGAATACCTTGAACGAATACGTTGGAGACCATAAAGTTAGTGTATGACAGGGCTAGTGTTAGAGTTGTAGTAGAGAGTCAAGGATGACCTTGTGCAGGATAGAGGGCAAGAGTGGGGGTGTGAGGGAGGCATATAAGCACAGTAGAGTCATAAGAATCGGAGGGGGGAGGTGGGGGAAGAGGAGAATTGGACAGTGACTTGAAGAAATGGCTCATGGATTTAGGCTATAGTATTCTGAAAAAAAGAATGTTTTTATAGCTTTTCTGAAATCCAAGTCTTTAATAGCTCTTATGTTGTCGGGGAGTGTGTTCCAAAGTGACAGAGCGTAGATTGAAAGCACCCTGTTACATATTACTTGCTTAGCTTTGATTTTGGAAGTAGGGATAAGCAGTAAGTTATTCTTGGAAGTTGTCGAGCTCTCTTTTCTGGGTCCTTACTGATAAGTGATTGAGGTGCCTTTATATAGTTATCTTTGTAAAGGCATCTTCGGGCTAACAGTTTTTGCCTATGGTGGGAAAAACTAGTGTAGCTAAAGCTTTCCGTCATGGGAACCTGATTTGACAGTGTTTCTCGCTGTGCTCCCTATGTTGCCTTCATAGGAAGAAAGTAAGTTTAAAACAGGTTTGAAACACTTTTTTAAACGTTAACATTCTTTTGTGGGGACGGTTTCTGCAATGCAAGCTGCACTTGTAAGTGCCCAAGAGACAGACTGTGAGTGCATGTGGGCCCATAGTCAGGGGCGGCTCAAGGTAATCTGCTGCCTGAGGCGAAGTATGAAATGGCGCCCCTCCCCCACCTTAGAGGGGGTGGGGCTTTTTCAGAAATCCAATCAGAGACTGAACCAAACCAAAAAGCTGATTAGATTATATGGAGGAAATGCAAGATGTTTGCACACAGGGCTGTAACAAGCTGCAATTGCGTCCTGTGCAACTTGCAGCTAGGGCCCACGCCCCCACTCTCCATCCACCGCTGCCTGCTCTTTCCCTGCTGCTGCTGCCCTCTGTTTTTTTCAATGTGGCGCCGGCAGCAGGGAAAGAGCAGACAGCGCTAAACGGAGGTATGGGGAGGAGGAGGGGGCATGCGTCCGATCTGAAAGGCGCTGACACTTTAAGCAGATCTGTCCCTCCCTGCTCTGACATTGCTACGGAGGAGAGAGGTACCAGACCTGCTTAAAGTGCTGCGAAAAGGCTTGGGGGTGCGCATTTCGGCTGCCTGATTTTGTTCTGCCAGTGGCGGCAGGGCAACAGCAGATAGCCGAAATGCGCCCCTCAAGCATTTGTGCCCTGTGTGGCTGCACCGCTTGCACAGGGCTAGGTATGGTCCTGTTTGCACACCAAGGAACTAAAAGACAGCAAGAACCAACAGCACAGCTTATAAAACTAAATTATAACTCATTTTTATTTTGTTGTGATAAACTGCGTTATGGTTCTTGCTTTTTCTTTTTCAACATATATTTTGCATCCACAGTAGGTGCAGAGCAGAACCAGGACATTCACCCACAGAACTCAATATTTTAAAAAAAAATCTGATTCTGATCATCTCACTAACAACAACAACAACAACCACTATTCTCCAGTACCAGGCATATTGTGAACTAATACAAAACCCTACAACAAAGAGAAAACCTATCATACCATACCATATCAGCACAAACTTCCAAAACTCACATAAGGAGCCCTTCCAAAAAAGTGTCACTGTAAATACTACAGTGGGCCCTGGAACCTCAATACGCCTATTTGAAAAGCTGAACTAGTCAAATTACTACAGTACAGTATAGATCTTTATGTACAAACTCCATGTTAACAGAACACTTGACCTCAGTCACACACTCACAACATCGACCCTCACCAAGTACAGAATAAGTAACCACAATCTAAAGTAAAAATAAAAATATGTAGACAAAATTTTAACTGAAACCCCAAGAAGCCAGAGTCCACATGCAGTGCAACATCAGATAAATAAGAGATGCAGTTCCCCAATACTGTGTAAAATATAAAAATAGCGCAAAGTCCAGTCACTAAAATGAAATAAAATTATTTTTTCTACCTTTGTTGTCTGACCATTTTATTCTCTGATTATGCTGGTCCCAATCTGAGGCTTCTGCTTTCCTGTCTTCTCTTAGCTCTCTTTCTGTGGTCTATGGTCCATCTGCCATTTCTTATCTCTTTTGTTTTCTTCACTTCCTTCCATCAGCCCATTTCCAGTTCCAGTAACCCTCCCCAGTATCAGCCCCTTTTCCAGTCCTTCCCTCCCAGTACCTTCCAATGTCTACCACCTTGCATTTCCACGACTGCCACTGGTGTTCACTCCCTTCCAGTCCCCCTCCTTCCCCACTGTCCAGCCCCTTCTAGTCCAAATACCATCCCAGGTATCAGCTCACGTCCACTCTCAGTGCCTCCTCCCCAGTCAGCTCTCTTTCAGTCGCCCTACCCTCTGTCTATCCCCCTTCCAGTGCCATTCTCATGTCAGCTCCCTTCCAGCCTCCTCCTCATTACCCAGCCACCTACTACTCCCATCCCCAAGTGTCAGCTCCCTTCCAGTCCCTCTTCAGTACATCCCTGGTGTCAGCTCCTTTCCAGCCTCCTCCTTCCCCCGTGTCAGTTCCCTTCCTGCCCTCTCTTTCCCCTAGCAGACCCTCTTAGTATCCGCTCCCTTCCAGTCCTATTCTACCATCCCCCTGCATCAGCCCATTTGTAGCCCTAGCCCCTAGTTTTCTTCCAGGGCCAGCAGCACTCTCCTCCCCTCCCCCATTAGCCCATTTCCAGTCCCAGCCCATTTCCAGTCCTATATCCCCTTATCAGCCCACTCCATTCCTAGCCCCCCAATCAGCCCATTACCAGTCCTAGCTCATTTCCAGTGCTAGCCCCCCATCAGCCCATTACCAGTCCTAACCCCCCCAATAAGTCCATTTCCAGTCCTAGCACCCCAATCAGCCCATTTCCAGGCCTAACCCCACCAATAAGCCCATTATCAGTCCTAGCCCCCTCCTAATCAGCCCATTTCCAGTTATAACCCCCCTCCTGATCAGCCTATTTCCATTCTTAACCCCCCATCAGCCCATTTCCAGTTTTAACCCCCATCAGCCCATTAGCAGTCCTAGCCCCTCCTGATTAGCCCATTTCCAGTTCTAACCCCCCCATCAGCCCATTTCCAATCCTAGCTCCCACGATAGCACATTAGCAGTCCTAGCCCCCCTCCCGATCAGCCCATTTCCAGTTCTAACCTCCCCATCAGCCCATTTCCAGTCCTAGTCCCCCTGATAGCACATTAGCAGACCTAGCCCCCTCCTGATCAGCCCATTTCCAGTTCTAACCCCCCCATTATCCCATTTCCAGTTCTAGCCCTCCCCCATCTGCCCATTACTATTTCCTGTGCTACTCCCCCCCACAAGCCCAGCCCAGTCCCAGACCTTCTTTAGGGAACTACAAAAAAAAAAAGGCAGCAAAAGCTGCTGTTGCTGTAGCGGCAGCAGCGGCAGCGGCAGCATGAAGTGTCCTGCAGTGGCCGCCTCCCTGAAAGAGCCCTCACATAGCACCCCCCCTCCACGCCGGCTCAGCTTTGCAGAGCCATGTGAAGGGAGAGTGTTTTCCTTTCCTGTAGCTCTATTAAAGCTAAGCCCACCGGCACTGATGGGAAACAGGAAATGCTGTTTCCCATCAGCGCCTGGAGTCTCAGCTTTAAAAGAGCCACGGGAAAAGGAAACGCTCTCCCTTGGCATGACTCTGCAAAGCTGAGCTGGCGCAGGGGGGTGGGGTGCTGTGTGAGGGCTGTTCCGGGGAGGCGGCCATTGCAGGGCACTTCATGCTTTTGCAGCTGTTTTTTTTTTTTTATTATTTTGAAGGCCTGGTGCGGCGGTCTTTTTGGTGGAAATTTTTGTCACCCCCCAAAAAGTTGCCGCCTGAGGCTACTGCCTCACTCGGCCTCATTATAGAGCCGCCCCTGCCCATAGTGGCCTACATTTGTAACATCCCTGAATATTGTTTCCCCCTAAACAACTTTGGACATTGAGCATTGAACATAGTGGCATGCATAGTGGCATGACTTCCATATAATGTCATGTCCTTAAGCCATGGTCACTGCAAAAATGGCCAGTGCAGCACAGGCACTCTCCCAAGCTTCAGACCCAGTTGGCCCCCCTCTCAAAGTCCACATAGAAGTATGGTGAATTGGACATGGGGTTGTATGTTTGTACAGTTGCTGGCTATACATATGCCACCATTCCCTGCCTCTTGCTACTATAAGGACATCTTTGTGGCTGTCACACTCGGTGCCCACAGTGAGCAGATGAGGCTGTCATTCATCGCCGCTGATGTGAAACATGCAGACACTGAGTGAGCACTCATAGGTTCTGTGCTTTGGGTAGCAATGCTACTTTCAAAGGGCACATGGAAAAGAGATATGGCACTGTTCCCCCGATCTCCACCCCTACCCCAACATTCACCTCCAGGCACTGCCTTCTCATATTGTGGTGGGCAATGAACAGACACACATGACATTCTGTGGCACATATTGCCTGCTGGTATTGGGCACAAACCATTCAAAGGTCAATTTCCCAGTGTCACAATCAAGCAGACATGTGAAATTTGTCTCTGGAACCGTAAGACACATTGTGGTTCTGGAATAATAGATGTACAGCAGATTGCTGTGTTCGATGATCAGTAGACACTCTGAACAGAGTGTATAGTGTGTGAAAGTTTGCCTGATATGGTTCTGCCTGTATGTGCATACTGTATATCAGGGCCGGCCCGTCCATTGAGCAAGAATGTTTTTTGCACAGGGCCCCGTGTTTCAGGGGGCCCCGCGCAAAAAACATTCTTCATCATCCCAAGTTTAATAAAAAACAACAAAAAACAGCTGCTTCTGCCGCGGCAGCATCAAGAGAGCCGCCACGGGCCCCCCCCCCGCCCGCCAGAGCCTCCCTGCATCGTAGGTTAGCGTTCAATCCCCGAACGTGGGCTTCTTTCAGAGCCGCGAGAGTTTCCTTTCTCGCGGCTCTGTTAATCCCGCCGGGGCTGATGGGGCTGAAAGAAACCCGCGTTCGGGGATTGAACGCTAGCCTACGATGCAGGGAGGCTCTGCCGGGCAGGGGGGCCCCGCGGCGGCACTCTTGATGCTGCCGCGGCAGAAGCAGCTGGTTTTTTTTAATTTTTTTATTTGGGATGATAGGGGGGAAGGGGGTTTAGGACTGGTAATGGGCTATAGGGGGGGAGGCTAAGACTGGAAGTGGGCTGATAGGGGAGGGTTAGGACTAGTAATGGGCCATGGGGTGGGAGGGGTGCTAAGACTGGAAGTGGGCTGATGGGGGGGGTTAGGACTGGTAATGGGCTATGGGGGGGCTGACTGGAAATGGGCTGATTGGGGGGGGTTAGGACTGGTAATTGGCTATGGGGGGGCTAAGACTGGAAATGGGCTGATGGGGAGGTTTAGGACTGGTAATGGATTATGGGGGCGGGGGGCTAAGACTGGAAGTGGGCTGATGGGGGAGGGTTAGGACTAGTAATGGGCCATCGGGGGTGCTAAGACTGGAAGTGGGCTGATGGGGGGGTTAGGACTGCTAATGGGCTATGGGGGGCTAAGACTGGAAATGGGCTGATGGGGGGTTAGGACTGGTAATTGGCTATGGGGGGGGCTAAGACTGGAAATGGGCTGATGGGGGGTTATGACAGGTAATTGGCTATGGGGGGGCTAAGACTGGAAATGGGCTGATGGGGAGGTTTAGGACTGGTAATGGGTTATGGGGGGTGGCTAAGACTGGAAGTGGGCTGATGGGGGAGGGTTAGGACTAGTAATGGGCCATGGGGGGGTGCTAAGACTGGAAGTGGGCTAATGGGGAGGTTTAGGACTGGTAATGGGTTATGGGGGGGGGGCTAAGACTGGAAATAGGCTGATGGGGGGGCTAGGCCTGGAAATAGGGTGATGGGGGGTTAGGACGTAATGGGCTGATGGGGGGTTAAGATTGGTAATGGGCTGGGGGGGCTAAGACTGTTAATGGGCTGGGGGGTTGCTAGGACTGGAAATGGGCTGAGTGGAAGGAGGGCTTGAACTGCAAATAGCTGATGGGGACGGGGGCTTGGAATGGAAATGGGTTGTGAGGGGGAGGGAGCTAGGACTGGAAATGGGTGAGTGGGGGGGGGCTAGGACAGGAAATAGGCTGATGGAGGGGCTAGAAAAGGACAGGAAATTGGCTTTTGGGGGGGTGCTAAGATCGGAAATGGGTTGTGGTGGGGATTTGGATTGAAATGGACTCATGAAGGGGCTAGAACTGGAAGTAGGCTCATGGGGGGCTTGGATTGGAAATGGGATGAGTGGAGGGGAGCTAGGATTTGACATGGGCTGATGGGGGGCTGGGATTGGAAATGAGCTGATGGAGGGACTCGGATGGGACTGGAAATAGATGGGGGAGCTAGGACTGGAAATAGGCTGATGGTGGGTCTAGGATAGGACTGGAAATGGGCTTATGGGGGCTAGGACTGGAAATGGGCTGATGCGGGGACTAGAAGGGAGCGGATGCTGGGTGGGACTGGAACTAGAATGGAGCTGATGTTGGGGGAGGATTAGAATGGGATGGAGCTGGGAGAGTGAAATGGAGAGGGAAAATATTTTGTGTGGGAGGGAAGACAAATCTACAATTGGCCGGATATTGGGAGAGTAAGTGGGGATTGAGAATGGAGGGGTAAAATTTGAGTAGATGAAATAGGAATGAGGAAAGAGCAAAAGGAGAAAGATTAGTATGTTAAAGCAGATGTAGAGAGAGAATGGAAAAAAACTAGAAGAGAGAAGAAAAGACAAATGGACAGCAGACGATGGAGAGTTAGCGGAAGACACAAAGAAACCAGAAGAAAGTGACTGGAGCAATTGCAGCTGAAAAAAAATGCACAAAAGGTAGAAAAATATCTCTATTTTGAATTTATTAATTGGAATATGTCAGCTCTGGGAAATGTGCATCATTAACGTCTGCGCTTTGTTTAGTACAAGAGCAAATTAATGTATAGTTTTATTTCTACAGTGTTGTACATTCCAAGTTTGGCTTTTGGGATTCCCAGTTTAATTATTGTCTTCCTGTTTCTAAATTGTGATTCCTTGTTTGGTGATGGTCTATGTTCTGCATGTGTAACTGAGCTGAGGTATTCTGTTTATGTAATTCCTATTTGACATTGTCACTTGTTCTCTTTCCCCAGTAGGTCATGTATTGTTGTTCTCTGAAATGTATTGGTTTAATATTTGCAGCGTTTCCTTTTGATAGGGTATGGTGCTTTATGAGTCCTGGTAGTGCTGTTAGGATACGGCGGGTTTGCTATGGGTTCTAAATGGGCAGTGTTTGTAGTAGTTCCTAATGTGTCTGGCGGTTGGCACTGGATTATAGTAATGTAGAAGTCTTTTAGTCTTTCTTTATTCATACACTCATTAAGAGGCATGTTTACTAAAAGTTAGTGTATGGTAACATTATGCAAATATTTATGCAAATGAGGCCCCTTATGCAAATGAGGCCCCGCACCGAGTCTCCGCACATGGCCCCGCACCCCCCTTGGGCCGCCCCTGCTGTATATGGAGCAGAGTCCCCTGAATTGCACTCTATGACTACAGCATAGGACAAGAGCAACATACTCGTACATGCAGGTACATCACAGACTTTGCAATGTTACCAACTAGATGACTGAAGTGAACATTCACAGAGGCCAGCTCTCCACTAGAATCTAATTCTCTATATGCTGCAGCTGCATCGAGAGGCCTGGCAGTGTTGCCACCGATATAGTTATTGTGGCAGTTGGCAGTAATCAGGCCTCTCACCTGAGCAAATAGGTGTGTCATGAGGCCTGGAGGCTCAGTCGAAGATGACGGTTGCTGCACACACATCTGTCTCCCCAGCTCACTGCAGTCAAATCAGCAGGCAATATGGGAGCTGTACAGCAGTGTCAGGTTGTGAGGTAAGTGTAGATGAATGCTGAGAGGATAAGAATATAAGAAAGTCCATCAAGCCCAGTATCCTGTTTCCAACAATGGCCAATCCATCTCACAAGTACCTAGCAGTTCCCAAAAAGACACTCAAGTTGTATTGGGGCAAGCAGTGGATTTCCTGGGTCCTCTTTACTCCAGGAACTTGTCCAAACCTTTTTTAAACCCAGCTACACTAACAACTTTTACTACATCCTCTGGTAATGAATTCCAGAGTTTGATTACGTGTTGAGTAAAAAAAACCAAAACTTTTATTAGTCTTAAAAGGATTACACTGTAGCTTCATTGTCCCTGGTCTCTGCTTTTTGATGATGTAAAGAATTGATCTACATTTACCCATTCCACTACATTCATTTCCATTCATTAATTTATAGACCAGCCCTAAGCTTTTAAGTCTTTCCTTATAGGAGTATCCTTTCATCCACTTTATCATTTTGGTGGCTCTTCTCTGTACCTTTTCTAATCCTGCTATATCCTTTTTAAGATATGGCGACCAGAATTGCACACAATATTCAAGGTGTGGTCACACCATAGAACGATACAGAGGCATTACAATATCCTTTGTTTTATTTTACATTCCTTTCCTTATGATTTCTAGCATTTTATTTGCCTTCCTGGTTGCCACTGCACACTGGGCAGAGGGTTTCAACGTGTTATCCATGATGACACCTAAATCTTTTTCCTGGGTGGTGGTTCCTAATGTGTAACCTTGTATTGTGTAACCATAGTTTGGTTTTTTCTTTCCTAGGTGCACTTTGCACTTGTTATAGCAATTTAAATGGCCTAATATTATCTGCATAGTTCTTTAAAATGCATGAATACACAAGTTATATACATTCATTGTCTGCCGGTGAACATATAACTTGCTTTGAATATTGTCCTGGATATTTTTTACAAAGTTGCTGGAGTGATTGGAGCCTTTATGAGATATATGACTGAGTGTAAAACTGAAAGACACTGTGACTGTGAACAGGCCATCTATAGAGGGAGGAGTGGCCTAGTGGTTGGGGCAAGTTACCTTGGATCATAAGGGCTGGGGGTTCAAAATCCCAATGGAGGGCCACAACCTTGGGTTGTTGTGACTGGGGTTCCTAGTCCTATTGGTGCTCCTTGTGGCCTTGGATAAGCTGCTTAACTCTCTGTTGCCTCAGCTACAAAACATAGATTGTGAGCCCCTTTGGGGACAAAGGAAATATATATATATACCATACCTGAATGTACACTGCTTTGACATGGTGAAAAGCAGCATATAAGCATTGCTAAATAAATACATCTACTCACTAGGACTCTAAAGAAATGTTCTCTCCTGCCCCTCAGGACTCAAACAGCCAATACAACTCTCATCTGTGGACCACAGAGCTGCCAATGACATGGCCCACTGGAGATGGGGTATGTTCTACTACTCAAGAACAAGAAACACTAAAAAAAAATATACCAAAAGAAATAAGTTCATCATCAGTGCACAAGTATAGGAAGGCAAAGATCAGATAAGTTCCTACCATTTTACATGTGGATTCCCAAAATTGCAAGGGGGCATGCTAGGGACATAGACTGTGCAGGACAAAAATCTATGCATGTATTTCCCATTTCATATAGGGAATGTAACTCTAAGTACAAAATTGTCCACATGCAGATTTAGACATGTGCTCCTCATCCTTCATGGCAGTGGCAGGGCAAGACGCTCTCAGTGTGACTATGGGCCTTGAATCTTCCACAGATGCAAACACACTCATGGCCAGGCACTCCCACCTTCTTCTGACAGGAAGTTTGCATTGGAGGAGGCAAAATTGGCAGGGTATGAGTGCATGCATGCACTAAGGTGCACCAAGAGCAGCTTGTTCTTCCACTGCATTGAAGGATGTGGAGGGGCAGAGGTGTCACTCTCTTCAGGCCTGCTGCCCTGATTACATTGACTCCTTGGAGGATAGAATCTTCTTTCGGGAAAAATTAACCACCAGTGCTGATGTCCCTCTACTTAATCCATTTTTACAATGCTTCGAGTTCCAGGTCATGAAGAACTCAATAGACACTCCTGGTATTCTAAAAACAAAATACCCGAATATTTAGAAAATGGAGATTAGAAACGATATCAGAACCTGCTCACATTGTGGGTCCTGAGGCAGAGTGAAGGCAGCTTCTGGCATTTCTTCCTACAGAAGTCGTTACACAGAGTAGCATCACTTTAGATGATTAACATTCGTATACTAGGGAGGCTAAGAGGCAGGCAGCACAATAACCACCATTTGAGACCCTTCTTGTTAGACCACACCCTTCTCTTCTCACACTTCTTAATAGTGGGAGTCTCCTGCCCCCCCTCCCACCACTTTGTACTAACTAGAAAACGTGACAGGAGAGCATCACCCTGGTGTGGCAGGAAGTGATCCTGTAACTAGGACCTGTCCTCCAGGTGATGTAAAACTCTCTCGCACCGAGGAAGTTTCTCCAGGGCCATGTGACCATGAGGGAAGGGTTAGGACAGCCGTTATAGTTGGTGATTCGATCATTAGGCATGTAGATAGCTGGGTGGCTGGGGGACGTGAGGATCGCCTGGTAACATGCCTGCCTGGTGGGAAGGTAGCGGACCTCACGCGCCACCTAGACAAGGTATTAGATAGTGCTGGGGAGGAGTCTGCTGTCTTGGTACATGTCGGTACCAATGACATAGGAAAATGTGGTAGGGAGGTTCTGGAGGCAAAATTTAGGCTTTTAAGTAGGAAGTTGAAATCCAGAACTTCCATGG
Source organism: Ichthyophis bannanicus (assembly GCA_033557465.1). NCBI lineage: Eukaryota > Metazoa > Chordata > Amphibia > Gymnophiona > Ichthyophiidae > Ichthyophis > Ichthyophis bannanicus. Next base: position 857,015,104 of record CM066032.1, read on the forward strand.
TAGCATTCTCCAAAATGCTTCCTGTTCCACGCGCAGGATCCAAAAGGCAGGCACAGCTCCGGAGTCTCAATGCGTGGATGAGACAATGGTGCAGAGATGAGGGTTTTGGATTTGTTAGGAACTGGAGAACATTCTGGGGAAAGGAGGGGCTCTTCCGAAGGGATGGGCTTCACCTTAACCGGGATGGAACCAGGCTGCTGGCATTAACCTTTAAAAAGGAGATAGAGCAGCTTTTAAACTAGATATTAGGGGAAAGCCGACAGTCGCCCAAGAGCGGATGGTTCGGAAGAATGTATCCTTGAAGGATACTACCAAAAGCAGAGAGGTTCCACAAAAGAGTAAAGTAGCCCAAATGCCCTCAAGTATGGAGCAGACAGAGCTTAAAGATCCCAATTTACCCATGTCTAATAATAGCCAAATTAACATGAATAAAATACATTCTCTAAAATGCTTGTATGCAAATGCTAGAAGTCTAAAGAATAAGTTGAGAGAGTTAGAATATATAGCACTAAATGAAAGGTTAGATATGATTGGAATATCAGAGACATGGTGGAAGTAGGACAACCAGTGGGACACTGTGATACCTGGGTACAAACTATATCGTAATGATAGAGCTGATCAAATTGGTGGAGGGGTTGCGCTCTATGTTAGAGAGGGCATTGACTCAGAAAGGATTAAAGTTTTGCAGGAAACAAAATCTGCTGTAGAATCTATATGGATTGAAATTCCATATAAAAGGGGGAAGGCAATGGCAGTGGGGGTGTACTATCGAGCACCTGGCCAGAATGACCAAATGGATGATGAAATGCTCAAAGAAATCAAGGAAGCTAACAAACGTTACAGCACAGTAATAATAATGGGTGATTTCAATTACCCCGTTATCAACTGGGTCAGTGTCACGTCAGGACCTGCTAGGGAGATAAAGTTCCTAGATGAAATAAATGACTGCTTCTTGGAGCAGCTGGTTCATGAACCGACCAGAGGGGAAGCCATATTAGACCTAGTCCTTAGTAGAACACCAGATCTAGTGCAAGAGATAAGGGTGTTGGGGCCACTTGGCAATAGTGATCATAGCATGATCGCCTTTGATTTAATTAGTGGAGGAGGGATAGTAAGGAAATCCACAGTACTACCTTTTAACTTTCGAAAGGGAGACTATAATAAAATTAGGAAAACAGTTAAGAAAAAACTAAAAGGAGCAGTTGCAAAGGTTAAAGACGTACATCAAGCTTGGGTGTTGTTGAAAAATACTATCTTGGAAGCCCAGACCAGCTGTATTACACGCTTTAAGAAAAGTGGAAGGAAGTCCAAAAAACTGCCAGCATGGTTTAAAGGTGAGGTCAGAGAGGCTGTTGTTGCCAAAAAAGCATCTTTCAGGAAATGGAAAAAAGAGCCAAACGACAAAACCCGGAAACAGCACAAGCACTGGCAAATCAAATGCAAGGCACTGATAAGGCAGGCAAAGAGAGAATTTGAGAAGAAGCTTGCTGCGGAAGCAAAAATGCGAAATAAAGACCTTTTCAAGTACATTCGTAGCAAAAAACCTGTGAGAGAGTCAGTTGGTCCATTAGATGATAAAGGGGTTAAAGGAGCACTAAGAGGCGACAAGGCGATAGCAGAGAGACTGAATGAATTCTTTGCTTCGGTCTTTACTGAGGAATATGTAGGGATGTTACCCATGACTGAAGTGGTATTTAAAGATGCGGAAGAATTGAAGGAAATATCGATACATCGGGAAGATGTCTTACAACTATTAGATAAACTGAAGAGTAGCAAATCACCTGGGCTGGATGGTATACATCCAAGGGTGTTGAAAGAACTGAAATATGAGATTGCAGACCTGCTATCAGTAATCTGTGAACTATCATTAAAATCATCTCTAATACCTGAAGATTGGAGGATCGCCAATGTAACACCAATTTTTAAAAAGGGTTCCAGGGGTGATCCGGGAAACTACAGACCGGTGAGCTTGACGTCAGTACCAGGAAAAATGGTAGAAACCATCATAAAGAATAAAATTACTCAGCATGTAGATAGTTACAACCTAATGGGAGACAGCCAACATGGCTTTAGAGAAGGAAGATCTTGTCTTACTAATCTGTTATGTTTTTTTTGAAGGAGTGAATAAACAGGTGGACAAAGGTGAGTCGGTTGATATTGTGTATCAGGACTTTCAGAAAGCCTTTGACAAGGTCCCTCATCAGAGACTTTTGGCAAAACTAAAGAGTCATGGGATAGGAGACAGTGTACTATTGTGGATCAGGAACTGGTTAAAAGATAGAAAGCAGAGGGTAGGGCTAAATGGCCAATTTTCCCAATGGAGAAAGGTGAATAATGGTGTACCCCAGGGATCTGTGCTGGGTCCGCTGCTTTTTGACATATTCATAAATGACCTGGAAAGTGGGATAACGAGTGAGGTTATCAAATTTGCAGATGACACAAAACTATTTAAAGTTGTTAAAACCCAAGAGGATTGTGAAAAATTGCAAGAGGATCTTGATAAATTGGAAGACTGGGCATCAAAATGGCAGATGAAATTTAATGTGGACAAGTGCAAGGTTATGCACCTAGGGAAGAACAACCCAAACTATGGTTACACGATGCAAGGTTCCACATTAGGAACCACCACCCAGGAAAAAGATTTAGGCGTCATTGTGGATACCATGTTAAAACCCTCGGCCCAGTGTGCAGCGGCGGCCAAGAGAGCAAATAGAATGCTAGGTATGATAAGGAAAGGAATGGAAAATAAAACAAAAGATATTATAATGCCTCTATATCGTTCCATGGTGAGACCGCACCTTGAATATTGTGTGCAATTCTGGTCGCCGTATCTTAAAAAGGATATAGCGATTTTAGAAAAGGTTCAGAGAAGAGCCACCAAAATGGTAAAGGGGATGGAAGGATACTCCTATGAAGAAAGGCTAAAAAGGTTAGGGCTCTTTAACCTGGAAAAGAGACGGCTGAGGGGAGATATGATAGAAGTCTATAAATTAATGAACGGAGTGGAACGGCTAAACGTAGATCGATTGTTTACCTTATCAGAATATAGAAAGACTAGGGGACATGCAATGAAGCTACAGGGTAAACTATTTAAGACTAATAAAAGAAAATATTTTTTCACTCAACGTGTAATCAAACTCTGGAATTTGTTACCGGAGGATGTAGTAAAGGCTGTTAGTGTAGCTGGGTTTAAAAAAGGTTTGGACAAGTTCCTGGAGGAAAGGTCCATAAACCATTATTAAGAAGTGACCGAAGATATCAATGCTTGACCCAGTACAAGCATTGTGGAACCTGTGTCCCTTGGGGAAACTGCTAGGTACGTATGACCTAGATTGGCCACTGTTGGAAACAGAATTCTGGGCTTGATGGACCCTGGTCTGACCCAGTATGGCATATCTTATGTTCTTATGTTCTTATCTCTGTCTTCTCCACTCCATTTGCTAATACAGAAGAGGCCCTTTATAATACTAGGCTTCTATATCCTCCCTTTCCACTTTGTGGAGTATCCTTTGTGATACTGGTCCTTGTTCTCTTCCCCATTTTCCACTCTTTGGGAGAACCACCATGATATGGGCCTATACCTCCCTCAATCCTCTTTCCTCTCCCGAGATCCCACCCCCAATACACCAGTTTTCTCTTTTCCCCTCCCTGTTTTAGTATTCTGTAATTATGACTCATTGCCCCCTTTACCTTTGTCAAAAATGGTTGCTTTCCTCAGGGGGATGGGGGTGGGGAGGAGAAGAGCAGGGCCTGCCCTAGGGCTGAGGCAAGGTAGTGGGTACCCTAGACAAACCTTCAGTCTTCTCACCCCCTTGAGATTTTGATAATTATTCACAAGAATGATGATCATCTGGACATCATCCTTCTAACATCATACTTGTAAATATTAAATTCTGCCTTGTATATATGTGTTTGTCTGCTCTTCCTGTAGTTAAAATAAATGTTCCAAAGGATGTTCAAGTATATGTGTGGCTGTCAGATCTATTGTTTGGATTTGAATGCTGCTGTTCTTTGCTGCCCAAGCAAGTGCCTAGTATCACTGATTGTTGGGCTGGCCCTGTAAGTCCTAAAATTTAATTATTATTTTATAACAGTGTAACACTCAGCCTTCAAAGGCCATATAATATATCATTATACACAAAGGATGGACAGCTACTATACCAGCAGAATAAATTAAATAATATCCAAAAATAATATTCATTATTTTTTATTACTATAACTCAGACATACATCATCAATAATATAAATTAGTTTTATCAAAAAGAAATTAAATCATGCAAATTTCATATAAAGTTATTTATTATGACTCATACAATATTTTTCTACAAAAACATATACATATTCGATTGTCCCCATTCACACTACACCAAACACTCATTCAAAAAAACATCCAAAAGCCAACACTAGCTGCAAGCTGTGAGCAGTGAGTGAGAATCAGCTGTGCCTACTTAGTTGGGAACTGTGTGTGAGAGAAAACTGCAGCCAATCTGAGCACTTTTCAAATCATTTAGAATCCCTTCAGCAAAGGCTCCAACGATCCTGTGAGCAGTGAGTGAGAATCAGCTGTGCCTATTTAGTTGGGAACTGTGTGTGAGAGAAAACTGCAGCCAATCTGAGCACTTTTCAAATCATTTAGAATCCCTTCAGCAAAGGCTCCAACGATCCTGTGAGCAGTGAGTGAGAATCAGCTGTGCCTACTTAGTTGGGAACTGTGTGTGAGAGAAAACTGCAGCCAATCTGAGCACTTTTCAAATCATTTAGAATCCCTTCAGCAAAGGCTCCAACGATCCTGTGAGCAGTGAGTGAGAATCAGCTGTGCCTACTTAGTTGGGAACTGTGTGTGAGAGAAAACTGCAGCCAATCTGAGCACTTTTCAAATCATTTAGAATCCCTTCAGCAAAGGCTCCAACGATCCTGTGAGCAGTGAGTGAGAATCAGCTGTGCCTACTTAGTTGGGAACTGTGTGTGAGAGAAAACTGCAGCCAATCTGAGCACTTTTCAAATCATTTAGAATCCCTTCAGCAAAGGCTCCAACGATCCTGTGAGCAGTGAGTGAGAATCAGCTGTGCCTACTTAGTTGGGAACTGTGTGTGAGAGAAAACTGCAGCCAATCTGAGCACTTTTCAAATCATTTAGAATCCCTTCAGCAAAGGCTCCAACGATCCTGTGAGCAGTGAGTGAGAATCAGCTGTGCCTACTTAGTTGGGAACTGTGTGTGAGAGAAAACTGCAGCCAATCTGAGCACTTTTCAAATCATTTAGAATCCCTTCAGCAAAGGCTCCAACGATCCTTTGAGCAGTGAGTGAGAATCAGCTGTGCCTACTTAGTTGGGAACTGTGTGTGAGAGAAAACTGCAGCCAATCTGAGCACTTTTCAAATCATTTAGAATCCCTTCAGCAAAGGCTCCAACGATCCTGTGAGCAGTGAGTGAGAATCAGCTGTGCCTACTTAGTTGGGAACTGTGTGTGAGAGAAAACTGCAGCCAATCTGAGCACTTTTCAAATCATTTAGAATCCCTTCAGCAAAGGCTCCAACGATCCTGTGAGCAGTGAGTGAGAATCAGCTGTGCCTACTTAGTTGGGAACTGTGTGTGAGAGAAAACTGCAGCCAATCTGAGCACTTTTCAAATCATTTAGAATCCCTTCAGCAAAGGCTCCAACGATCCTGTGAGCAGTGAGTGAGAATCAGCTGTGCCTACTTAGTTGGGAACTGTGTGTGAGAGAAAACTGCAGCCAATCTGAGCACTTTTCAAATCATTTAGAATCCCTTCAGCAAAGGCTCCAACGATCCTGTGAGCAGTGAGTGAGAATCAGCTGTGCCTACTTAGTTGGGAACTGTGTGTGAGAGAAAACTGCAGCCAATCTGAGCACTTTTCAAATCATTTAGAATCCCTTCAGCAAAGGCTCCAACGATCCTGTGAGCAGTGAGTGAGAATCAGCTGTGCCTACTTAGTTGGGAACTGTGTGTGAGAGAAAACTGCAGCCAATCTGAGCACTTTTCAAATCATTTAGAATCCCTTCAGCAAAGGCTCCAACGATCCTGTGAGCAGTGAGTGAGAATCAGCTGTGCCTACTTAGTTGGGAACTGTGTGTGAGAGAAAACTGCAGCCAATCTGAGCACTTTTCAAATCATTTAGAATCCCTTCAGCAAAGGCTCCAACGATCCTGTGAGCAGTGAGTGAGAATCAGCTGTGCCTACTTAGTTGGGAACTGTGTGTGAGAGAAAACTGCAGCCAATCTGAGCACTTTTCAAATCATTTAAAATCCCTTCAGCAATGGCGCGCCCGTGCCTTGCGGGCCCGCGCCTGAGGGCCTCGCAAGAGGGCCCTTTGGCGTGGCCCTTAGGCGGTGGACCGTGCGGGACCCACTATCTGCTGCTATATGCTCATTCTGTTCAGCGATATGCTGTTTGTAGTTAATGTAAGGTAATGTAATGTAAGTTATGTACTGTGTTCCCTGTTTGTACTCCTAGTGTTTTGTTGTGATGTAATGATAATGCAATGTATGTTTCCCTCACCTTTGTTTAACTTTGTGCTGTATTAACCGCTTTGATTGAAGGAAAAGGCGGGATACAAAACATGTTAAATAAATAAATAAATAAATAAATAAGATGTACCCAGCAAAGGATGATAGTATCGACAAGCATGAATAAATCCTGAGTCTTCTTTTAATAAATCCTCCAAATGATTCAATTGTCAAAGTAGCATGGTAATGGGAGTATATACATCAAAACAACTCCCAACAGCTTGTAATGTGACTCCTGAAAATAAGGCACCAAACCCACTGGCATAATCACCTCCACCAGCACTGGTCAATCCACCTCCGGCAGCATCTGGAATTCCGGAACTGTGTAAAACTTAAAAATAGTAATTACACTTACCTGGTAATTGTAGTTCCTTGAGTGACGACAGCTTAGTCCTCTACGTATGGGTGGTGCACCTCCTCCTGCAGCATGAAGACTGGGCCAATCAAATTTCAGCATCACTGGAACCAGCATCCTGACTATCCCTTGTACTCCAGTGAACGACTGTCAAAGCAAACTCAAAACAGATAGCTAACCTTTAAGACAAAAAAGGTAACAGTGTAATTTGCTATGCAAGATGCGGAATATCCGCATGTTTTTTTTTTTTTTTTTTTTTGGTTTTTGGTGTAAGGAAAATTACCGTAATCACATGGAACTGCATCCAGCCCTATAAGAGGGCCAGGAAAAAACAAAAAACAGCCAACCAAGAGTCCCTCGCCTGCCGCACCAAAAGCAGTCAGCGAGAGCAAAGAAGACCAAGAAGAAAACCTCGAAAGACTTACTTGCAAGACTAAGTTCTGCACCAAAAGCGTGCCGAGGTTAAAAAGATAGCATTCCAAGGGAGGGAAGGAGGACTAAGCTGTCGTCACTCAAGGAACTACAATTACCAGGTAAGTGTAATTACTATTTCCTTATCGTTCCTCCAGCTTAGTCCTCTACGTATGGGATGTAACAGAGCAGCCTTAACGGGAGGGATTCTGCCAACCGGCACGCAAGACAGCGGAACCGAAACAGGCATCCCGTGCCGCCAAGACATCAAGACAATAGTGCTTACTGAAAGTGTGTAGGGACGACCACGTCGCCGCTTTACAAATTTCCTCTGGCAAAACCCGGCTATATTCTGCCCAGGACGCCGCTTGAGTTCTGGTAGAATGAGCCCTCAAGCCCATCGGCGCAACACGCCCCTGTAACAAATAGGCAGAGGCAATGGCCTCCTTAATCCACCGAGAAATGGAAGCTTTCACCGCCGCTTCACCTTTCCTGGAACCGCCGAACAGGACAAATAAACGGTCAGACTTGCGGAAAGCTTCAGTAACCGTTAAATACCGACGCAACACTCTTTTAAGATCTAAACGACTAAGACCGCGATCAGAGGCCTGCCCGCCTGACGCGTGCAACACCGGGAGCGAGATCACCTGATTCAAGTGAAAAGGAGAAGACACTTTAGGCAAAAACGATGGTACTGGTCTCAGCACCACCTTCTGCTCCGAGAAAGATAGGAAAGGCTCCCTGCAAGAAAGAGCGTGAAGCTCGGAAATGCGGCGCGCCGAACAAATCGCGACAAGGAATACCGTCTTAAGGGTCAAATCCTTCACCGAAATGCGAGAAAGAGGCTCAAACGGGGCGACCGTAAGTGCCCGCAAGACCAAGTTGAGGTCCCACGGCGGGACGGAAACACGCCGTGGAGGGCGCAGTTTAGAAACCGCCTTCAGGAAACGAATTACATCGACATGGGAGCCCAGCGCGACCCCTTGTACCTTACCCCTGTAACAAGAAAGAGCCGCTAACTGCACCCGCAAGGAATTGGCGGCCAAACCTTTATCAAAACCGTCTTGTAAAAATTCCAACACCACCGGGAGAGAGGCCGTAGCTGCCCGAACTTGATGCCTGGAACACCAATCTTCAAAGATACGCCAAACCCGGACATAAGCAAGCAAAGTGGATTTCCTACGCGCCTGAAGTAACGTTGCCACCACGGACTTCGAATAACCTTTCTTCCTCAACTTCGCCCGTTCAATAGCCAGGCCGTAAGCGAGAACCTCGCCACCTGCGGCATGCGAAGAGGACCCTGGCACAACAGATCCAGAGTAAGAGGGAGTCGCCACGGAGAATCGATCAGTAGGCGAACCAGATCGGCATACCAGGGACGACGGAGCCAATCCGGTGCTATCATTAATACTGGTCCCCTGTGAGACTTGATGCGCTGAATCACACGACCCAGAAGAGGCCACGGGGGAAACACATAAAGAAGGCCTGTGGAAGGCCAGGTCTGCAACAGAGCATCGATGCCCTCGGACATGGGTTCTCGCCGGCGACTGTAGAAGCGAGAAGCTTTTGCCGACCGAAAGGTGGCCATCAGATCCATGACAGGCTGACCCCAACGATGAACCAACTGTTGGAATATGGTGGGACTCAACTCCCATTCGCCGGCATCCATCTGAACGCGACTGAGAAAATCCGCTGTGACATTGTCTTTCCCGGCAATGTGTGCTGCCGAGATCGTCAGCAACCGAGGCTCTATCCACGCAAAGAGAAACTGGGCCTCCGCTTCCATGGCCACACTGCCGGTACCGCCTTGCTGATTTTTGTAAGCCACAGTCGCGGCATTGTCGGAGAGGACCCGCACCACCCGGCGCGTCACCAGGACCTCGAAACTTTGTAGCGCGAACCGCACGGCTCGCAGTTCCAAATGATTGATCGACCAGCCGCTCTCCTGCTGGGTCCAGAGACCCTGCATCACCTGCTCCCCGCAGTGCGCGCCCCATCCCGTTAGACAGGCATCCGTCAACAGCGGAACCCAGTCGGGCTGTTCCAAGGGCATCCCCGCACGAAGCGAGGATGGGCGCAGCCACCATTTCAGATCGTTGCGAACCATCCGTGGACAGGGAAGTCGCTTGTTCAATGAATCGACCTGATTGGACCAGCGGCGGAGCAATGCTCTCTGGAGAGAGCGCATGTGGAAGCGAGCCCAGGGCACCACCTCCAGTGAGGCCGCCATTGTTCCTAACAGCTGGAGATAGTGCCAAGCCGATGGGGCTGAGATCTTCCGAAAGCGGCGCACTAGAGCCTGGAGAGAGAACACCCGTTGTTCCGGAAGAAACACCATTCCTCTGCAAGTATCGAATAGTACCCCCAGGTACTCGAGTAACTGAGTCGGATCCAAGCGACTCTTGCCGGGGTTGAAAATCCAGCCGAGGGACTCCAGAAGCCTGACGACCCTCACCGTGGAGGCCTCGCACTCCGAACGAGTCTTTCCGCGTATCAACCAATCGTCCAGATAAGGATGAACCAACACACCCTCCTGACACAAAGCCGCTGCTACCACTACCATGATTTTGGTGAACACCCGAGGAGCGGTGGCCAGACCGAAAGGCAAGGCCTGGAACTGGAAGTGACCCCACGGAAGAGCGAATCGGAGATACTGTTGATGGGACTGCCGTATAGGGATATGGAGATAGGCCTCGGTCAGGTCGAGAGAGGTAAGAAATTCGCCTTTGCGGACGGCGACAATTACGGACCGCAGGGTTTCCATCCGAAAATGTGGAACTCGAAGACAACGATTCACGCCCTTGAGATCTAAAATAGGACGAAGAGTACCACCCTTCTTTGGCACCACGAAATAAATAGAGTATCTGCCGAGACCGTACTCCTCCGGCGGAACCGGAACCACTGCTCCTAACCGGAGTAATCGATCGAGAGTATGCCGGATCTGAGCGGTCTTGATGGGGCCCCGGCAGGGGGATGCTACAAAAGAATCGAGAACGGGACGGGCAAGATCCAACGCATACCCGTCTCGAATAATCTCCAAAACCCAGCGATCTGACGTGATACGGGCCCAAGCCGATTGAAACTGCTGAAGACGACCCCCAATTGCAGTAACCTCTGCCTGGACCCGCAGCCCTTCATTGGGGCTTGCGAGCGCAGGAGCGGCAGAAGAGGCCGCGGCCGCGAATCCTCTAGAGGCTCCTCGGAAACCTCGAAAGCTCGGAGACCTCGAGAGGTACCTACCGCGCTGCGTTCCCACAAAGCGGGGAGACCGGAATCTACGAAAGTCCCAAAACTGCCCCCGAGGGGAAGGAAGGGATCTACCTCGCCTCGGGCGATCTTCGGGAAGCCGACCTCCCTTAGATTCCCCCAGCTCTTTGACCAACTTATCAAGATCTTCACCAAAGAGGAGCTTGCCTTTAAAGGGCAACTTTCCCAGGCGAGATTTAGAAGAAGCATCCGCCGCCCAACTCTTCAACCAAAGGACTCTGCGGGCCGCCACCAAGGAACCCATGCTATTCGAAAGTGCCCGGATAAGGTCGTAATGGACATCCGCCAAATACGCCGACCCCGACTCCAAGCGCTGAAGTTCGTTCAAGTCCTCGGCCTCCGCGGGCTCCGCATGACGAAGACGCTGTACCCAGCGAAGACAGGCTCGAGCAATCCACGCCCCACAAATGGAAGCCCGTAACGCTACTGCGTCCGCCTCAAACGATTATTTCAACAACCCGTCCATTTTGCGGTCCTGAGGCTCTTTCAAGGCCGCACTACCTTCGACAGGGATCGTGGTCTTCTTAGTTACAGCCGAGACCGCCGCATCCACCTTAGGTAAACAGAACCGGTCGAGATTTTTGTCTGCTAATGGATAAAGCTTATGCATGACTTTCATCCCCCTGAGCCCCGATTCAGGGGCATCCCACTCTGCTTGAATCATTTGATCAATGACACTGTGCAAGGGAAAGACCACCTGTGTCTGACGGACCGCCTGAATGATAGGATCCACGCCATCTTCTTCCGTCACTGGCGGTGGTGGAGCCAGGCCAAGAGTTTGAAGCGCCTCAGAAAGAAGCGCGGGCAACTCTTCCCTGCGAAAGACGCGAATGATCTTCGCCTGATATTCGGGCTCAGGGAGCTCGCCTTCCTCTAAGGCCTCCTCTTCAACGTCTAACTCCGGTTCCTCACCCTCTATCCAATCCGAATCGGACACCAAGGGCTCCTGCAGGCGCTGCCGCTTGGCCGCTCGCACACCAGATAAAACACTGCCCGGAGCAGTAGGCTGCGCGGTCGTTCCCTGACCAGGAAGGGAAGGGACGGCCAAGCCCTGTCGCCTGCGACAAAAAGCGTGATGCATTAATAAAACAAAGTCGGGAGAAAAATCCTCCAAGAAGGAATCACCCCGGAAATCCGCTTGCGTCCCCCCGACAGGAAGAGAGGGGGTCGCCCCCGAAGGGCCTTCCAAGGGAGAGTCCGTCGCCTAAGCCACGGGAGAGGACTCAGAAGCACCTGCCAAGGAAGTCTCCAGCCGCTGTTCCATACTGAGAGATACAGAGGAGCAGCGCTGACAGACTCCCGTCTCTAAGGAAGCGCCCCTCCGAGAGCCACAGATGACACAGAGGGACCCCGATGGCATGAAGTCAAAAAACACACGGTCCCCCACGGATGAAAAAAATAGAGTACCGGACCGCAGATAGGACGGGAGACAACCCGGAGTCCCAGGGGCAGCGGACCACCAACCCAAAGCTGGGGCCCGCCCAGAAGGACAAAGGCACAGACTCTGCCTTCTATGTGCTTTATGGAAAACTGTATGCTTTGTTGGGCTTCTTTCTTTTCTTTTTTTTATCAAAAAAGCTATAGCCCGTGAAGCCTCAATCCCCAGCAGCTCAAACACTCCCACAAGCAGAGAGCCGCGAGATTTGCAAAATAAACAATCAAAGAAATAAAAGAAACCAAAAGAAAGCAAAAGAAAATAAACCCCAACGGAAGAGCAGATAAAGGGCCCGCCACAGCGGATGCCTAGGAGTCCTGGGAAAACGAACCCGGAACGTGACCTGCCCGGAGAGAATAACCGCGACAGTCAAAATGGCCGCGGCTTCCCCTCAGTTCAGGCGCGCTTCAGAATTTGGCGCCAAAAGTTCTGGTAGCGCCGAACCATGAGGCCCCGTCACGGAAAAAATTAAGGAAATAAAGAAATAAAGAAATCCGGGGGGCGGAGCCTGATGTCCAGCGGGTTAGACGCTTCGCGCTGAAGCTCCCGAGGGGCCTACTCAGAATCCTGACTTAATACCTACATAAACTTAATATTTTGCTCCGAACTTACCGGGGTGCCTCGGGGGGGATGGCGGCCCACAAACCAGCGCGCTTAGACTTCGGGTCTCCCTCTTCTTCACACGGAAAACGCTCCAAAACAGAGTTGTCTTCCCCACAAAAGATGGTTCCACTTCGGGAAAACCCCGAAATGCAACAGGAGATCTTGGAGGAAATACGCGGTGTGAAGGAACTGGTACAGTCCAATGGAGAAGCGCTCCGAGCCATGCGAGAAGATTTCGGTATGCTTCAGGACCGGCTTGAAGGTCTTTCACTACGGCAGGACAACATGGCGGGGGTCCTCGACTCGCACGCGGTGCGCTTGGTGAAACTGGACAAGGCTGAGCGTCAGATACAGAATCTTCAAAAAGAGTTAGAGGATAGCAATAATCGAGCCCGTCGCAACAATGTAAGGCTCATTGGAGTACCGGAGGGGGCGGAAGCAGGAGATATAAGAGAATTCCTGGTCAAAACTCTTCCCTCCTTGCTGAAGATCACTTTTCACAGAGATCTGGAAATTGACCGAGCACATCGTGTTCCTACCAACATGGCGCTCAATCGGACGACCCCCCGGCCTATCATCTTTCGCTTACTGAGATATCAGCAAGTTGAGCAAATTCTAAATGCTGCCCGGGCGAATCATCATCTGGAGTTTGAAAGTCATAAAGTCTCCTTCTTCCCTGACTTGGCAAAGCCCACAGTTGACCGTCGGAAGAGACTCCTTGCTTTTTGACCTAGACTTCAACAGCTACAGGCTCGCTTTGGCCTATTGTATCCAGCGAAGCTCAGAGTGACTCTCCATAACCAAACTAGAACCTTCGAAGATCCTGATCTGCTAGCAACATTTTTAGATTCCAAAGAAGCAGACCAGATGCGCTAATCCAACAACTTGGATCTGTAATCCGCCGGATCTGCCCGCCATTTTGAATGGCCCGACGCGGTGATCACTGCCTGGAACAGAGACTGCCTGGACTTTTCTTTCTTTCTTTCTATATATACCTTTCTTGGTCTCCTTTCCCTCCATGATGTGCACCTCGGTTGGATTCGGAGCACGCACAGCTATACAGGTTATATGTTTCAATTTAGGCCTTCTCTGGGGTTTCTCCCCGCAGACATATGGTCGCCAGTAATTTCTGGGGTTCTGCTTCTTCTCTAATGCACTTCGGTGCTTATTTTGTTATATGGGGCGCTTCATTGTTTTTCATTAGCTTATTTTCTATCATGTCATGTGTACAGCCATATACAGTTAATATGAGGTACATTGTGCAATTATGTGCGTTATCATGTTTCTTTCTCAGAATTTTTAACCCTTCTGAATGGCCTTATGTAAGATCTTATCACTGAACGTAAAAGGCATCAATAGTCCAATCAAAAGAAAGAAAATCCTTAGCTATCTTAATCATGAACATGCTGATTTAGTGTTTCTTCAGGAAACGCATTTAAACTCCGTTGAAACACTGAAACTTAATGCTAAGCCTTACATGGTGGCTGCCTACTCTCCCGCCGTTTCCAAGCGGTGTGGGGTAGCCATCTTGGTTAAGAAGTCTTTGCAAGCTACTGTAATGGATACTAGTTCTGATAAGGAGGGTAGATGGGCCCGTGCACACCTTAAGGTTGGAGATAGTGAATTCACGTGTATTTGTATTTATGCTCCGAATGTGGATAACCCTGCTTACTATGCAAGTATTGCGCAGTTGGCACAGGCCTCTGCCAATACTCCATTAATACTTGGCGGCGATTTCAACCAAGTACTTGATCCTTTGATAGATAGACTGCCGCCTAGAACGAGTGGTCCACCCAAGAGTCTTGATACCCTTACAGCTCTGATGAAAGATCTAGCGTTAGTAGATATATGGAGGCTGCTTCACCCCTCCGACTTAGAGTTCACCCTTTTCTCAGCCCCCCATCACTCACAATCTAGAATAGATTTTTTTCTTATCTCCAAAGCACTGATATCCCAAGTGGACATGGCTAGGATTCATCCTCTCCATATTTCAGATCATGCTGCCATATCTTTCTCATTACATGTCACTACGCAAGGTGAACATCCCCGTGCTTGGTTTTTTGATAGATCCCTACTAGACCAAAAAGATTTTCAGGTTGACATAAAGGCCGCTATCCAAGACTACTTTCATTTTAATTCACCCCATGACACTGCGAGCTGGGCTTGGTGGGAGGGTTTCAAGGCGTCCATCCGTGCAACTATAACTAGCTATCAAATTCGACAAGGGAAACAAAGAAAGCAACATTTACTGATTCTAGAACAACAGATACAAGCTGGAGAGCGTCTCCTCACGTCCCGTACTGACCCATGTATTTTACTTCGCTTACAACGCCTTTGTTTTCAATACAATCAGCTTTTATATACCGCTGCTGCTAAAAATATTGAATCACAACAAGGGACATACTATCGGGAAAATAACCGTGCCGGCAAATTGTTAGCCAATGCTCTGAAAGGTCAAAAAGAAGCCAAGCGCGTTACCGCTCTCCGCAATCCGTCGGGGGGGGAGCCTGGTCACTAAAGATACAGAAATCTTAGAACTCTTTCGTGATTTTTACACTCGGCTTTATCAATCTGAATGTGACTTCGAGCCGGAAGCATTTGAACGATTACTATCAGGGGTACAACGGCCGACCCTATCTGACGAAGATAGAGAGGCCATGGACAAACCATTTACTTTATCAGAAATTCAATCTGCACTCAAGAGATGTGCCACAGGTCGAGCCGCAGGCCCGGACGGTCTCCCAGCTGAATTCTACAAAACTTTTAACGCTGACTTAGCTCCGTTTTTGAAACTTTATTTTTCTGCTCTGGCCGAGGAGGGATCTCCTTCTGGATCCTTCTCAATGGCAAATGTAGTAGTTTTTGAGAAAGAGGGGAGAGATCCGCAACTAACGGCTAATTATCGTCCAATTTCCCTGCTAAACGCAGACTATAAAATATTTGCCACTATTCTCTCCACCCGGCTCTCCGACAAGATGTCTACTTTAATACACCCAGATCAATGCGGTTTCATTCCCGGTAGATCAACTGCTGATAATGCTAGGACTCTATGTCATGTACTGACTGCCGCAGTTAATCTTGATCGACCATTGGTTGGCCTCTCACTTGATGCTGAGAAGGCCTTCGACCGCTTAGAATGGCCCTTCTTGTTTGCAACTCTCCGCTGGTACGGATTCGGAGAAGGCTTTCTCCGTTGTCTCCGAATCATGTATGCACAGCCTACAGCTAGCATCTGTGCTAATGCTTTAAAGTCTCAGCCATTTCCCCTGCAACGCGGTACTCGCCAGGGATGCCCACTGTCTCCACTTCTTTTCGATCTCGCACTCGAACCCTTAGCTTTACTAATCCGGCAATCCAAGGATATTCATGGAGTCCCCTTCTCTCATAGGGAAATCAAAATTTCAGCATATGCTGATGACCTTATGCTCTTTGTCTCCCTAGACTCAGTGCCGGCTGTCCTAGAGCAAATTGGTAACTACTCACAACTCTCGGGCTATAAGATAAATTGGACCAAATCGGTAGCCTTTCCACTAAATTCTCTGATCCATCAGGCAGATATGCAATCCTTTCCCTTTTTATGGCAACCTCGCATGGTCAAATACCTTGGGGTGCACTACTGCTCTCCTTTGGAAGACACCATCACCTATAATGCTAAAGACTTAACCTCTAAGGTCCGGGCGCTTACTCAACGCTGGACTCCCTTAACACTTACTTGGTGGGGCCGCCTAGAAACCATTAAAATGATGATTGTTCCCAAAGTGAACTACATTTTAGAAATGCTGCCATGTCTCCTACCTCGACGTACATATAAAGATTTAGAGGGTCTTCTGACTAGATACTTATGGCAAAACAAGACACCTAGGATAGCGAAACATAAGTTACAAGCAGATAAAGAAAATGGTGGTGTCAGATTCCCTGATTTCCTGAAATACCACCATTCTTTTCTTCTTAAACAAGGCACTCGTTGGCTGGAAGACCTCACACCGAGTAGACCTGTGTGGCTAGATATAGAGGAGGACCTTTGCAAACCAATTCCTCTTACTTATCTCCCTGGTATGACTCTCCCATCAGACTCCCACTATCCACCAATGCTCTTAGACACTTTAGGTGCCTTTAATACCCTTGAGCAATCTCTAGACCCCCGACTTTGTCCGCTAGATAGACTCCCGCTTTGGCACAATGCTCGATTTCAAATACAAAATAAACCGATGGCGTGGAGCCCCTGGTACACTAGGGGCATTTGGATCCCTAATCAACTGTTCTATGATGGTCGCTGGAAAACTTTTAGCGAATTACAACTTGAATTTGGTCTCCCAGCGAAACACTACTTTCAGTTGGTGCAACTTCAGCATTGTCTTCGGAGTGCTAAGGTGCTCCCGCCATCGGAAACCCATACCCAAGGATTGTCGGAGATAATCCGGTCTATCGGGAGCTCATCGGGTGTGGCATCTAACTTTTACAAAACTTTATGTAATACTGTAAATAGAGGCCCTCCTACAGCACAGAAATCCTGGGAGCGGGAAATGCATGTAACTTTGACCCCGGAGCAATGGAGCCTAGTCTGGAGCAAGGTGACACGGGTCTCTCGATCCGCCTCACTCACTCAGACACTTTTCTTTCTAGCCCACCGCTGTTTCTATACTCCTGACAGGTTAGCCAAATGGAACGCCACCCAGAGCAATAGATGCTGGACATGCCATGCGGCCATTGGTTCACTAACTCATGTTATGTATGAATGCCCCGCATTACAGTATTACTGGAGTCGGGTCTGGGGTCGTATTCAATCTATTTTGCACTTTCAGGAGCCCCTCTCTTGGAAGATAGTGGGACTCCGCTCAGCGGCGGGGATCCCCTCTCTTCCCAAATCGGCTTACTTCCTTTTAGACTTTATGCTGGGCATTGCTATTTCCTTAATTACGAAATACTGGAAAAATAGCTCCCATCTGAGCCCCAATGAATGGTGGAATCATGTCTGTCTTTACAGTAAATATGAGCAAATACCTCGTATGTCAGCCTCTTCCGCTCAGACCCCCCACCACTTGTCTAAATGGAAGATGCTCAACGACTATGTTCAAACTGCTAAATGCTCTCATTTGACTGTTTAAATCTGTGTTAATCTCTGTCACATGATCATTCTGTATCGTAGATACTATTTCTGTTTGTTTGATGTACAATAACTGTTGTTTGTAAGCGCTTATATGATGATACTTATCAGCTTAGAGAAGAAGCATAGGGGTGGGGGGTAATTGGGGTTGCTTTTTCCTTATTGTATGCTTGTATTTGTTTCCTTTGGTGTGTTGTTACTTTTTGCTTGTTTTAAAATGAAAATAAAAGTTAAAAAAAAAAAAAAGAAATAAAGAAATCCAAGGCAAAAAATACGCGAAAGGGACCAAGACAGAGACAGTGGCACAAACGGTGTCTGCCTCCGCGAAGTCCGTCAGTACTGCCAAGCGCCCAGAGTCCTACCTGATCGGAACTGAAGCGCTGACCAGCCGCGAAGGAGCTCTGTCCCGAACAGTCAAGGGAACAGAGATCCAAGCCCAAAGGAAACCAGAACACAATGAAAACAGCAAGCGGCTTGTGGCTGAACAGGAGAGAGACCTCGGCTGAGCCCCCCCTCCTCCAGAGTGCCGTTTAGCACAGAGAAAACTTTTTTTTTATTTTATTTTTTAAAGAGACAGGTACTTCTCTCTTAATAAAGAAAAAGAATCCCCAATAGGGAGAAAGGTAACAAAAAATGAAAGGTTAGCTAAACTAATCCCTAAACTAATAGACTTGTGAGCCCAGCCAGGCTCACACACATCTTCCTGCTGCATGAAGACTGGACACACTGGAGTACAAGGGATAGTCAGGATGCTGGTTCCAGTGATGCTGAAATTTGATTGGCCCAGTCTTCATGCTGCAGGAGGAGGTGCACTACCCATACGTAGAGGACTAAGCTGGAGGAACGATAAGGAACTGCTAATAGTGCAGGTTCCACTCCAGCACATCAAAACCCCATACAGAGCCAGTGCGGCTAAGGGCACAGATTCTGTATGTCTGACTTATAGCAATAAAACATTGCATTCATTGTGAATATTATTTTTGGATATTCTTTCATTTATTCTGCTGGTATAGTTGGTGTCCATCTTTTTAGTATAAATTAAATGATATATTATATGGCCTTTGAAGGCTGAGTGTTACACTGTTATGTTATAATATTTGGTATTGTATTTGTAACAATTGTGGTGTTGAATTGGTAGTATTGAATTTTAGCATGCATGTTGTGAAATGCTGGCACTTACACATGTATTTTGCTGGGTTTCCTCTGTCTGTTTTTACCCATGATTGTATTTGTGAAATGGCTCCTCCCATTACACCAGGAAATACATCCCCGTGCATTCCTACATTTCCATTTGCAGAGCTGTTTCTAAAATACTGTTGGAACTGCATTCATCCTGACCTTGACGTCTCAATTCTAATCTCCACATACTATTTAAAATATACCTTTAGGTTTCTAAGATAGTCAGGCATTGAGGTTTCCTGGCCTTTGCAGATTCTGAAAAACTTTAAATTTGAGCATCCTTTTTTGAATTATATATATATATATTGTCATGAAGTGGGTATCAATAAAGATGCAAACCTGAAAAGAAACCCTGTTTCTCAGAGAAATCTAGATGTGCAGTTACCTCAAGGCACAGCTAGAGGGGGCAGGAGTGATCATACAGGAGCTAAAGAGCCCAAGAGAGCTAATGACTTGCACCTGGGAATGAGCCCGGGAGTTTCAAAGGAAAGATTCCTTTATAAGCAGAAGCTGAATGCTAGCAAAAGGGGAACACCTCTATTGAGAGAGACAACACCTCTATTGAGAGGAACAGCTCCAGAGGAAGGGCAGAACTGGAACCGGATCCAGAAAGGAGGAACATCTCTACTGAGGGGAACACCTCAAAGGAGAGGACAGAGAGAAGGAATAGCTCTGAGGGAAGAAGCAGCACCAAGAGAAGGAGAAGGACTTGGAGAAAGAATCCTACCTGAGCAAGCCCAAAGGAACAGAGTTCACAAAGGTGGAGTTCAGAAGGGCCAGGCTAAGCGAGCAGCTGTTCAAAGGGAGTCTGCTGGAGAAAGCACTAAGGCTAGAGAGTGTGCCACTCCCTGTTCCCACAACGTTCCTGATTCAAAGGCAGAGAGACGGATCCACAGGACCAGAGAGATAGGTTTGGAGGAAAGCCTGCAGTCTCTGGGTAATACTAGTCAAGTTTTACCAGGCACCAAAGGAAAAGCAGTTTCTGACAAAGCTAAGTTCTTACCGAAGCACAAAGTTGAATCCACACCAGGTTTTACCAAGCTGCCAGAAAGCACAGCCCTACCTAGAGCCTGTTGGCAGAGAACCTGTTGCAGGAGAAACATTTCTGGGAGAGAAAGTTTCACGGATTCAAACCACAGAGGCTCCAGGTATGAAAGCTTTATTCATGATACTGAATGCTTAACTCCTAGAGGCACTGCTAAAACAAATACTCAGTTTGTAAGGAAGAAGAAACCAGGGTGGTTTCAGAAAATTCCCAGAGAACTTAAAACACAGTCTTATTGGAGGCAAGAGCCTAGAGACACTTCACGTAGACCTGTAGCAGACAGGGACAGTGACTACTCTGATGATGAATGTAGTGGAGCAGAATCCATGGAAATTGAATATATAAATGCTGTTCCCATTCCTCTCCCAGAAGAAATGGATTGTGGTTTGTGCATGGCCACAAGCCTAGAATCTGTAGCCACTGTATAACTGAGAAGAAGTTTGTTTAATTCTTATTGTGTTGGAATGAAGTGAATTCCTCTGATTAACCCTTGCACTAATTGTGGAGTTTAACAATTAGTCAGCTTGTTAATACTGGTACCTTTTGAAACAAAGGACATTCTTTTGATTTTTCAATGTCTTATTTGAACCCTTGCACAGACGGGGAATAAAGCCTTGTTTTCCCTACACTTGGTTTGATTATTGAGCTCTCATAGGAAGCTGGAAATAAGTAAGACCATTCGCCATTCGTGGACCTTACATTTCATCACGCTCCCTAAATATTTTCTATCGTGGAGCATGCCCATACTTCGAATGGTCACCAGGGGATGCCCTCACGACAATATATATATATATATTATATATATACTAACAGCAAAACACTGTTAAGAACAACCAGAATAGACCAGTTTTACAGGGCAGTGCAGTTCCTGAATCTGTTTTAGGCTAGTAATGTATAGATCAAATTTTCAGAAATCTGATTATGCTGGATCTCTTCTGAATCATGAGCACTTGACAAAATTAAATCAAAGCTCATTGTTTTGTTTCTAAGGAGTCAAGTCAATTTCTGGCTGGAACAGCTAAAGGCATAGTTCTGTTGTTAGTGTTGGAAGTCATCATCAATAAACTCTAAGGGGTATGTTTACTAAAACCCCGGTAATGTGCTGGCCGCGCTAGTGTGCGGGTGCCATATAAGGAGTGGGCGTTTCTTTCTGAAAAAGAAAAACCGTGATTTAAATATGCGATAAGGTGCGCGGCGCCCATGTGCGCCCCGCACATTAGCGCATGAGAAAGCTGAGAAAGCTGCGCGGGAGGCATAAGTGGCGCGCTGATGTGCAAGCAGAAGAACAGAGCCACAGCACAATGGTTAAGACACTTACCAATAGTGCAGGGATCAGGGGTTCAATCCCCCACAGTGCCCCATGAAGACAGCTGGCTGAGGCATTTCAATATTGGGTGGCATAAGGTTGCATGCTATTGCTTTAGGAGGCATTTTAATATTGGGAGGCATAAGGCGGTGCGCTGATATGCAAGCACAGGAACAGAACCACAGCACAATGGCTAAGACACTGACCAATGGTGCAGGGATCAGGGGTTCAATCCCTCAAAGTGCCCAATGAACAAGGCTGGTTGAGGCATTACCTGTTATAGTTAATATTGCTGTAGGGGGCATTTTATGTGTGCTGACATGCAAAGAGGAGCAGCAGTGGAGCACAATGGTTAAGACACTGACCAATGATGCAGGAGTCATGGGTTCAATCCCCCATTGTGCCAAATGAAGAAGACTGGCTGAGGCATTACCTGTTATAGTTAATATTGCTGTAGGGGGCATTTTTTTTTTAAATTAGTGCTGCCAGCAAACACACCCTCAAAGTATTCTAACATAAGGTGCTGCATAAAGCGCCTCATAGGGTACCCCAGAGGGCACATTTTAAAGTGCACTGTCCACCACGGCACCCTAAAATGTCCCCTATAGGGCACCCTATAAGTTGTGTCACTGGATAATGTACAGTGCACCTTATATGGACGGTAACCATAAGGTGCCCAATAGGGCGCCCTATAAAGCGCCCTCAGAGGCACCTTATGAGTACAGTACACTGAGGGTGTTTTTCCTGGCAGCAATAAGGTACATTAAAAACAGATAATGCTTAGAGCAGCCCTATCAAATAACCACACTGTGGGTTTGAACCAATGACATCTGGCTCCACAGGCAGTGAAGCAACCATTGGGCTACAGCTCTATAGCTACTAGCAAGCCCCTGGCTGGCTGCAGAGGGAGTGCATGTCACCACAAAGACAGTCTGATGTGGTCACCAGGATAGGGTTAGCCCACCCGTACCCATGATGCACTGCACTTGCAAATCAGCTGTCCACAGATAAACACAAGATGGGGTATGCACCCCTACAGCACCTCGGCCTGGTAGGGGGAACTGACCATGTCCACCCCCACAGCACCTCGGCCTGGTAGGGGGTACTGACCGTGTGTTTTACTGGCACAGAGTAGCTACACACCGTCACATTGTGCGGGTACTGTGCTCACCCTGAGGGTGCGGTGAGGCACCCAGCACCTTCCATGGCAGAAATAGGCCATGATGCAGGTGCAAAGCAGTGTTAATGGGTGAGATAGGTAGTTTTTGTAGAAGCACATTGGATATATCTGTCTGTCTCAGTCAGGTGTTGCCCCCATGGAACCCTAGGAGGATTATGTACCACCACCACCTTCTTCCTCCAGGGCTGAGAGTGGCAAACAGGGTCTCCCATCAACAAATCCACATTGTACCTCCCTGCAATGGTGGCAGTAGAGGGGACCATCAACCCCAGTCCTGCTGGGGAAAAGACACCCTTCAGGGCAGTCAATGCAGCCCTGTACATAACCATAACACAATAGCAGACAGACATTAGGCCTGTATATGCTAAGCTGCAACCCACCACTATCTGATATTCTCCTGCAGCAAGCTTTCAGCCACTGTACCCTGCAAGGCACTCCATCAAGACACATACCAGCTGCAAACAGTCTGCTAGTTAGTCCATAGTGTATGTTCCTGGTGGAAACACATGCACCCAGAACTGGGATAGTAGCACACACAACAAGCAGACAAATCAGTGACTGGGCCCCAAAAGAAAACCCATAAATACCACATGAGAGGAATACTATATAGCACTATGGGGGTGCCTAGCCATGCTGTCATCACTGCACAGTCAGGGTGAGAGTGATCTCCCAGCAGGACATACTGAGGTCACCTTGTCTGTGTAGGTGGTGGCCAGGCACTAAAATGTCCCAGTCAGTGTCCTATGCCCAGTGCAGATGCACCCTGGCCAGGCCACCCTGTCCGGGCTATACCAATGTATCTTGCTCCTCATTATGCACTTTGGCAGGCCAATACTGGCAACAGTGCTGGCAGTGTGCGCTGTGGAAGGTGTTTGCAGCCACCACACACTGGATAGACAGACACACACTCTGACACCTATGCCAGCATTTCGGATCCGGATCAATGAACATCGCAGCCGCCTTCGGTGTAAAAAACTAGAGGCACCTATAGTAGCTCACTGTTTGGAGCATGATCATCAATTCGAACAATTGCGGGTATTTTGCATAGACCAAGTGGCAACTGGTTTCTTAGGCAAAACTAGAGATCAATGCCTGCTCCAGCGTGAACAGCGCTGGATATATACCCTTCAAACAGTATACCCAGGTGGGCTGAATGCCCAAATTGACTGGTCAGTGTGTCTCTGATACATATTTTTTTTAAAAAATGAGAAAAGTTATTTCATTTTGTTAAGCTCTGCCTTATTCCATACCCATGGCTTTTGTGTCCCTCAACATCGGCTTTTTTACTTTACCCTCCCTTAATTGTGCTGACTGAAGAAAGTGGTGATTCAAGAGCAATAGCAGTAATAGAATGAGTTCGAGCCCTTTAAACCGTGTCAACTAAGGTTGAGTCGGTAGAACTGACGTCATAGAAGAGTTCGCTGATAAAAATCAACTATTGCTATTTATCACGCATGCGCTGGCGTCTTCCGTATGTGAGACGAGTCCGGAGAGATTGTAAAATGAGGTATGGTTTTTGATAGCTAAACCCAGCCTTCGTGAACTAATGCAACTGATTAATTTTACATGGTATAGAAGTATTGATTGGATTTTCTTGCCTTTTAGAACTCACTGGGTCAAGCAGTTTGAATGATAACTTCAGGCACTACTCCCCCGATGAAACCGCGTAAGCGGTGAAACGCATTGGCGCTATTGATCGGCGTCGGGATGAGATTACAGTCCTTATGGACTTCACAGATAAGCGTTCTGCTTTATTTTGAAATTAATTGGAAGTTTCCAGCATATTAAGCATATTAAGCATATTGAACGCAGTTTCCAGCCTGTTTCAATTCAAACAAATTTCTTATAATATATTTAAAAAAAAGGGGAAATAACTGGGTCATTGATGCAAGAAGGGGGCTAGTCGGTTGTTGAGACATTGTTTCTCTCCGACGTTTTTTTCCCCAAACAAGTCAGAGACCCATTTCCCATAAGATAAAATTAGAAAAATTATAAAAAAAGAAAAAAATAGTGATACTTCTTTGGTTAGAGAGTGGAACAATTTATTGTGATAGTACTATAGAGGAGTTCAGCAGCCATGCCCACCACACCAGCCCTGGGCACAGTACAGGTATGGATATGGTACGCAATACTGTTGGGGGTCACTCCCCAGGGTGGTAAACACTGTCAGAGACCAGAGCTGAAGCACACACCGCAGACATCAGAAAGGTTGTTATGATGGAGCTCAATCAGCAAACTGTGCTTAACGTAGGAATTTCTATATGCCAGTACTCATAGCAAACGTTTGAGAGCTGTGTACCGTATACCCAGGTGTAGGGTTGCATTGCTAAGGTATGCAAGTGCTAGTACTGGGAGATGTACGCAGGGCCCAATGTCCTGCCTCTCCAGGAGGCATTGGCCAATGGGGCCTGTGGGTGTGGGTGTGGGTGTGTCAGCCCTTGTTGGCTGCTGCTTTACGGCAGAGGTTCCCAACTCCAGTCCTGGTGTGACAAACACTGTTCTGGTTTTCATGCTGTCCCTCATGAATATGCATGAGCTACATCTGTATACCATGGGGGTGGTGCATAGATATGCAGCACAGGCATCTTTATTAGAGGCAGCATGGAACCTGAATGGTGTGTGGCCCTCCAGGACTGCATTTGGGAGACTCTGCTCTAGGTAATGCACCTGTTTATGGTGTCTGTGCTCGGTGGGGTAAAATATAGGCGTATTAACCATGCGTATGTTCTCAGCAATAAAGGTTTGTCCTTACTATCACGGTTTAGTTGTGGGAAAAATATGCGGACTGGTTTGACAGTAGCCCCAGCTGGGCTTTGAACCTGTGATCTTCTTTTCTTGCACACACTGTCTGTAGCGTAGACCCTTCCAAAAATCATTTCTTTTTTTTGGAGCTTTCCTGGGAGTGTTTTTTAATGTTGCCCATTGATATCACTATTGCCCAGCTTGGTTATGTTTTTTTCCCCTTTTTTCAAGGTCATTTTTGAGGTTTATTTGCCCTTTTGTACCGTGCACATGTATAACACTGCTCACTTTTTTGGGGTTTCCCCGGTTTTGCTGTACATTGCTGACATAAATGGTTTCTCTTCCCTTTAAATCGGCTCTAACGCGAGGTTTTCACTCGCGTTATTTTTAGCTTGAATTTCAGCCTGGCTCCTGTGCGGTGAGCCTCTCCCCTCCCACTCTCCACCCATTGACTCCATCCCTCCGCCCCTCGGGAGCCTTCCTCCGCCCTCAGAATGCCTTTCCACGCCTCTATTGCACAACAACGCGCCGCGCACTTGTGCGGACCCGTTAGTGCAGCGCGAACGTGTGCGGGGCACAAAAACACACTATTAGCGTGCGCTAAGGTACCTTAGCGCACGCTCAAGTGCGCCCCGCACAATTGCGCGGTTTAGTAAACATACCCCTAAGAGTGGCAGGCAAATTAACATTAAGAAGTAGCACTGTGGTCAACATTATTGGCACCCTTGCATTTTAGGTATGTTGTGCACAATATCTTGAGAAGTAATTGGAAGTATTCCAACTGTATGTCATCATAATATTTTAATAATATGTTCAAAGGTATACAAGAAAACAAAGGGTGGCTGTACAACTTAGGGGTATGTTTACTAAAACCCCGGTAATGTGCGGGCCGCGCTAGTGTGCGGGTGCCATATAAGGAGTGGGCGTTTCAGGCAGAAAAAAGCAAAACCGGGATTAGTCATGCGCTAATGTGCGCCCGCACATTAGCACATGAGAAAGCTGCACGGGAAGCATAAGTGGCGCGTTGATGCGCACGCACAGAAACAGAGCCACAGTACAATGGTTAAGACACTGACCAATGGTGCAGGGATCAGGGGTTCAGTCCCCCACTGTGTCCAATGAAGAAGGCTGACTGAGGCATTTTAATATTGGGCGGCATAAGACGGCGCGCTGATGTGCATAAGGCGGCGTGCTATTGCTTTAGGAGGCATTTTAATATTGGGCAGCATAAGGCGGCGCACTGATGCACAAGCACAGGAACAGAGCCACAGTACAATGGTTAAGACACTGACCACTGGTGCAGGGATCATGTGTTCAATCCCCCACTGTGCCCAATAAAGAAGTCTGGTTGAGGCATTACCTGTTATGGGGAAGATTGCTTTAGGAGGCTTTTTATTTTAATTACTACTACTAGCAAACGCACTCTCAAAGCGTGCTAACATAAGGCGCCCCATAAGGCACATTTTAAAGTGCACTGTCCGCCAAGGCACCCTAGAATGTTGCTTATAGGGCGCTTTATAGGGTGCCATATGAGGTACCGCAAAGTCACAGCAATGTTTTTGATGGCAGCACTGTGCAGTTTAAGGAATGAAAAGCATAAGTAGGTGCGCTGACATGCAAGGAGGAGCAGCAGTGGAGCACAATGGTTAAGACTCTGACCAGGAGTCATGGGCTCAATCCCCCACTGTGCCTAATGAAGAAGGCTGGCTGGGGCATTACCTGTTATATGTAATATTTGCTGTAGGGGGCATTTTATTTTTATTTTCATTAGTGCTGCCAGCAAACACACCCTCATAGTATGGTAACATAAGGTGCTGCATAAGGCGCCTCATAGGGTTCCCCAGAGGGCACATTATAAAGTGCACTGTCCGCCACGGCACCCTACAATGTTGCTGAAAGGGCGGCCTATAGGGCGCCATATAGGGTGCCCTATGAGGCACAGCAAGGTCATAGCACTGTATTTGATGGCAGCTCTGTGCATTTAAACGCATGGAAATCATAAGTAGGTGCACTGACATGCAAGGAGGAGCAGCAGTGTAGCACAATGGTTAAGGGGTCATGAGTTTTCTCCCCAGTGTGCCTAATACGTAAGGCTGGCTGAGGCATCAGCTTTGCACTGTACGTATTTTTTCCTGCAGCACTTTAGTTGTATCTTATTAATTGCTGCCAGCAAACAGGCCCTCACGTGCCGTAATTGAAGGTGCCGCATAAGGCACCCTATAAGGCACTCCATAGGGCACATTATAAAGTGCACTGTCCGCCACGGCACCCTAAAATGTCCCCTATAGGGCACCCTATAAGTTGCTCCACAGGATAACATATAGTGCACCTTATATGGACGGTAACCATAAGGTAACCTATAGGGCGCCCTATAAAGCGCCCTCTGAGGCACCTTATGGGTACAGTACGATGAGGGTGTTTTTGCTGGCAGCAATAATGTACATTAAAAATAGATAATGCTTTGGGCAGTCCTATGAAATAACCCCACTGTGGGTTTGAACCCATGACCTCTGGCTCCACAGACAGTGAAGTAACCATTGTGCTACAGCTGCTAGCAAGCCCCTGGCTAGCTGCAGAGGGAGTGCATGTCACCACACAGACAGTCTGCTGTGGTCACCAGGATAGGGTTAGCCCACCCGTACCCATGATGCACTGCACATGCAAATCAGCTGTCCACAGATAAACACAAGATGGGGTATGCACCCCCACAGCACCTCGGCCTGGTAGGGGGAACTGACCATGTGCACCCCCACAGCACCTCGGCCTGGTAGGGGGTACTGACCATGTGTTTTACTGGCACAGAGTAGCTACACACCGTCACATTGTGCGGGTACTGTGCTCACCCTGAGGGTGTGGTGAGGCGCCCAGCACCAGGTCCACAGCACCTTCCATGGTTTAAAGAGGTCATGATGTAGGTACAAAGCAGTGTTAATGTGTGAGATAGGTAGTTTTTGTAGAAACACCATGGATATATCTGTCTGTCTCAGTCAGGTGTAACCCCCATGAGCTCCTAGGAGAATTATGTGCTACAACTCTCCTCCTCCAGGGCTGAGGGTGGCAAACAGGGTCTCCCATCAACAGATCCACATTCTACCTCCCTGCAATGGTGGAAGTAGAGGGGACCATCAACCCCAGTCCTGCTGGGGAACAGACACCCTACAGGGCAGTCAATGCAGCTCTGTAGACATCCATAACACAATAGCAGACAGACATTAGGCCTGTATATGCTAAGCTGCACTCCACCACTATCTGATATTCTCCTGCAGCAAGCCTTCATCCACTGCACCCTGCAAGGCACTCCATCAAGACACATACCAGCTGCAAACAGTCTGCTAGCTAGTCCATAGTGCATGTTCCTGGTGGAAATGCATGCACCCAGACCAGGAATATCAACATACACAACAAGCAGATAAATCAATGACTGGGCCCCAAAAGGAAACCCATTTGTAAACCACACTGATTAAAAGAGCACAGTATATATATATAAGAAAGAAAGAAAGAAATATCACATGCAAGAAATGCTAGATGGCACTATGGGGGTGCCTAGCCATGCTGTCGTCACTGCACAGTCAGGGTGAGAGTGATCTCCCAGCAGGACATACTGAAGTCACCCTGTTTGTGTAGGTGGTGGCCGGGCACTAAAATGTCCCAGCCAATGCCCTATGCCCTGTACAGATGCATCCTGGCCAGGCCACCCTGTCTGGGCTATACCCATGGTACCTTGCTCCTCATTATGCACATTGGCAGGCCAATACTGGCAAGTGCTGGCAGTGTGGGCTGTGGAAGGTGTTTGCAGCCACCACACACTGTATAGACCAGGGGTAGGGAACCCTGGTCTTGGAGAGCCGCAGACCAGTCAGGTTTTCGGGATATCCCTAATGAATATGCATGAGATATATATGCATTAGAGATATCCTGCCAACCTGACTGGTTTGTGGCCCTCCAGGGCTGGATTTGGAGACCCCTGCCTTACACCTCTGTCATTTAAGATTGTGAGTGGGCAAGGTGCAGATG
This sequence comes from Ichthyophis bannanicus, assembly GCA_033557465.1. Classification (NCBI taxonomy): domain Eukaryota; kingdom Metazoa; phylum Chordata; class Amphibia; order Gymnophiona; family Ichthyophiidae; genus Ichthyophis; species Ichthyophis bannanicus. The sequence continues at coordinate 857,044,269 of CM066032.1, forward strand.
TCCAAGATATCAAAAAGGTTAGATAGAATGTGTCACATTCCTCCTCACTTCTCACCACCACCAAAATATTGTCTATTAGACAACTTTTTGGTGGTGGTGAGAATCGAGGAGGAATGTGACACATTCTATATACCCTTTCGATGTCTAGGACATCTGCACCTTGCCCACTCACAATCTTAACTGACAGAGGGCCACAAACCAGTCAGGTTGGCAGGATATCTCTAATGCATATATATCTCATGCATATTCATTAGGGATATCCCGAAAACCTGACTGGTCTGCGGCTCTCCAGGACCAGGGTTCTCTACCCCTGGTATAGACAGACACACACTCCCCACACCTATGCCAGCATTGAGCAGCTGTAGAGGTATTTGGCAGCCCTGGCCACCGCACCAGTACTGGGCACAGTGCAGGCATGGCTATGGTAGGCAATACTGTTGGAGTCATTCCCCAGGGTGGTGGACTCTGTCAGACACATGACCTGTAGCACATTCCACAAACATCAGAGAAGTTGGTATGATCCAGCTCAATGCGCATATTGTGCTTAACTTAGGAATTGCTATCTGCCAGTGATCATAGCAACCTTTTCATATATGTGTACCATATTCCCAGGTTTAGGGTGGCAATGGTAAGGTATGCACGTACTAGTATTGTGAGCTGTATGTCAAGGCCAGATATCCTGCCTCTCCATGAGGCATTCGATAATGGAGCCTGTGGGTGCAGTTCTTTCTGCTCCTGTTCAGCCGCTGCTCTAGGGCAGAGATCCCCAACTCCAGTCCTGGTGGGCCAAACACTGTTCATGTTTTCCTGCTGTCCCTAATAAATATGCATGAGATACATCTGCATACCATGGGGGCGGCGCATGGAAATGACGCACACACATCTTTATTAGAAACAACATATACGTGAATGATATGTGGCCCTCCAGGACTGCATTTGGGGGACTCTGCTTTAGGTAATGCACATGTTTCTGGTGTCTGTGCTCTCTAGGGTAAAATAGAGGTGTTCGAACCATGCTTATGTTCTCGGCAAAAAAGGTTTCAGTCTTTACTACCATGTTTTCTTCATGGGTAAAATATGGGGACAGAGTTGGCAGGAGCCCCAGCTGGGTTTTGAACCTGCAATCTTCTGGTCCTAAAGGCACTGGCTGTGTCCGCTGCACCACAGTCTTATCACAGAAACAGTGCATTCCCTGGGGAGGCCATGGCTGTTTGTCAGGCAGGGCCTGTCTGTTGGAGTGCACTGTACCCACGTGAAGGGGGCTAGGCCACCGTCTGCTGTGGGCAGCAGCCACTGCCCCCTCCACCACCAGTACCCCTCCGCCACCATGCTGACATGTCCTTATATTGGAAACAGCATATAACCTGATTGATTTGTGGCCCTCCAGGACTGCATTTGGGGGATTCTGCCGTAGGTAATGCGCATTTCTATGGTGTTTGTGCTGTGTAGGGTAAAATATAGGCGTTTGAGCTATGCTTATGTTCTCAGCAATAAAGGTTCAGTCTTTACTACCATGTTTTCTTCATGGGTAAAATAAAGGGACAGGGTTGGTAGAAGCCACAGCTGGGACTTGAACCTGTGACTTTCTGCTTTTAAACACACTGTCTGTGTGCACTGCACCACCATGTTGCCACAGCTGCAGTCTATTCTGTGGGGAGTCCATGACTGTACATCCGATAGAGCCTGTCTGTTGCAGTGGACAGTGCCAGCCTGCACAGGGCTAGGCCACTGTCTGCTGTGGCCAGCAGCCACTGCCCCCTCCACCACCTGTACCCTTCCGCCAACATGCTGACATGTCCTTATATTGGAAACAGCATATGACCTGATTGATTTGTGGCCCTCCAGGACTGCATTTGGGGGACTCGGCTGTAGGTAATGCCCATTGTTATGGTGTGTGTGTGGTGTAGGGTAAAATATAGGTGTTTGAACCATGCTTATGTTCTCTGCAATAAAGGAGTGTCTTTACTATCACGGTTTAGTGGTGGGTAAAATATGGGGACTGGGTTAGCAGGAGCCCCAGCTGCGATTTGAACCTGTGACTTTCTGGTCCTATAGGCACTGGCTGTGTCTGCTGCACCACACTGTGGCCTCAGAGACAGTGCAGCTCCTGGAGATAGGAAACCTGGCCGAACGAGTCAGAAACCCTGCTCTGCACAATTTTACTGTGGGCTCATTCACCTTGTATGGAGACAAAAGGGCAAATAAACCTTAAAAATGACCTCGAAAAAAGGGGAAAAAAACATAACCATTGATATCACTATTGGCCAGCTTGGTTATGTTTTTTTCCCCTTTTTTCGAGGTCATTTTTGAGGTTTATTTGCCCTTTTGTACCGTGCACATGTATCACACTGCTCACCTTTTGGAAGTTTCCCCGGTTTTGCAGTACATTGCTGACGTAAATGGTTTCTCTTCCCTTTAAATCGACACTACCGCGAGGGTTTCACTCGTGGTAGTTTTTACTTCGAAATTCAGCCCTGCTAATGTGTGGGGAGCCTCTCCCCTCCCACTCCCCACCCATTGACCCCTGCTCTCCGCCCCTGGGGAGCCTTCCTCCACCCTCCAGGAGCCTTTCCACGCCTCTATCGCTCATTTGCGGGCCACAAAAACGCATCATTAGCGTGCGCTAAGGTACCTTAGCGCACGCTATTGTGTGCTGCGCACTTGAGCGTGGTTTAGTAAACATACCCCTTAGACTTAGTAATTTCTGAGAAAAAAAACGAATAATGATCTGTACAGAATTAATAGCACCTTTCACTAATATTTGGTTGCACAAACCTTGGCAGTGATGACAGCCTCCAAATATTTCTTGTAGTCATCTAAAGGTTTCGTATATCTGTCTGATGAAAATTTTTCCCTCTCTTCAAATATGATTTGTTCCAGCTCATGAATGTTTCCAGGATTAATTTTACCAATGACAGATTTCAGCTCTTTCCAAAGAATCTCGATTGGATTGAGATCAGGACACATTTATTTATTTATTCAACAAATTTTGATATACTATTTTCTACAAGTCAAAATATTTTCCATAGAACTGAGCTGATAAGTGAATGGTTGAAGGAATATTAAGAACAATTGACAATAAACGTTGAGAACATTACAACTGTGAACAGTGAATGAATAACATTTTAAAGCTCTAACATTTGCTCAAAGGCATATGTAAACTATGTACAGAGGGAAGTAAGGGTTGAGAGTGTGAGGGGTGTGGGGTGGTGGATGCTTTATGGGAGTGGGTGGGGATGAAGTGTCAGTTTGTAAATGGTTGTTCTGTACAGTAATTGGTGAGTGTCCATCTCTGAGGTTTCCCGGGAACAGAAGGGTCTTTAGTTGTTTTTGAAATTCTGTGATTCACTTGATATTGCTAATTGAGAAGGGTAGTGAATTCCAGAGGTGGGAGCGTAGAGAGAGAATGTGCTTCTTCTTGTGTCTTGCTTGCAGTTGCGAAGCTGCAGTGGAAGACTGAGGAGATTTTGGGTCCTCTTTCTTCTTGGTCTGTCAGAGTTCAATGTGTGAACTATTGTTTAGAGGTGCTCTGAAGATTGTTTGCAGAGGATTTTGTGAACGATGGTTAGAACTTTGTAATTAATTCTAGAAGTGATGGGAAGCCAGTGGAGGTGTTTGAGGATAGGAGTGATGTGGGTTTGCCCTGAGGCTTGGAAGATAATTCAAGCAACGGTATTATGAGCAAGTTGTAAAGGGAGAAGTGTGTGCTTAGGTAAGCTTTGGTAAATGGAGTTGCAATAGTCGAATAGAAGTGTGATGGTGGCTTGGCAGACTGAGTGGAAAGTATCAGTAGAAAGGAGAGGGCATAGATTTTGGAGAGCTTTAAGCTTAAATTATATTGCCTTGGTGATGCTTTGAATTTGGGGTTGGAAAGTCAGTTGCTGATCAAGTATGATTCTAAGTTATTTTATCTGGGAGCTGACTCAGATGTCATTGTTGCCGATTCTGATGGAAGCAGGGTGATGAGGTTGGGGCCGTTTGTGATGTGGAGAAGCTCTGTTTTATTAAGATCGACTGATGGATTGTGGAGGTGAAGCCATTTGATTACTTCAGTGAAGCAATTTGAGATCATGGAGTAGTCAGGTGCTGCTGTGGAGAATGGTACAAAGATCATTATATCATCCATGTATATCAACTTGGAGCTGTTGGAGAATAGTACATAGAGGATGAATATAGTTGTTGAACAACAGAGAGAAGAAGAATGATCCTTGGGGCATTCCTTGGCGTAGGGTGAAATCATTTGATGTTTATGATTGATGTATCGCTGTCTGCATTGCCAAAACACTCAAGTTTCATTTCATCTGTCCACAGAACATTTTCCCAGAAGGATTGTGGTTTCTCAAGGTGGGTTTTGGCAAAGATCAGACGTGCTTTTATATGTCTGTCTTTGAGCAGTGGGGTCCTCCTTGGCCTACTCCCATAAAGTCCTTTGTTTAGTGCAGGTTGAAACCCCCACTCCAGATTGCTCCAGGTCAGCCTTAAGCTCTTTGGATGTTGTATGTGGTGTTTTTTTAGAAAGTTCACACTAACCTTCAAAGACATGTTGGATTAATTTTCCTCATCCCACTGCATCCTGGGAGGTTCATGACAATTCAATGAGCAGAAAACCTCATAATAACATCGCAAACTGTAGATACAGGAATCCCAAAGTCTTTGGAGATGGCCTTATATCTTTTTGAAGTTTGATGTTTGGTTATAATAGCTTTTCTGATGGTCTTGGGCAGCTCTCTTGTCTTCACCATTGTGAAAATGGAACAGGGAGTGAATGTGGCCATTTTAAACATTAGAGCCATCAAATTCACTGGTTGATTCAAGTCATGTGAGCACTGTCAATTGATCACAGGTGCGTCTAATTTTACTGCAGTGGGAATGTGATTCTTCTGCTCAAACTGATTTGAATTGTTTATGAGTGCCAATAATCATGGCCTTAAATATAAAGAACCCACCAGTAACGCCTCAATGTATCTCCTAGAAAAATGCTCACTCCAAATAATCCCCAAAGTTACTCTTACACTTTAACGGACAGAATACAATGTCTCTTATAGTATATTTTTTTGTTGTATCATCTGTAATGAGGATGTAAAACATACTCTTGTAACAGACCCTCCATTTTATTCAATTTTAAAAGGTCTTTCGACCGACTTCGCATGGGGCTATATGGCCCTCTAGACCAACCTCCGCAAATAATCTATATAAAGCTGACACTAAAGTCTCGCCATTCAAGTAGAGTTTTTCCAAAGTCTCTGTGAAAATATAGGTCTATCATAGGAAAACCAAACTACTCATCTGAACAAATGGAAGTTCTTGTGGTGCGGTGGTAGGTATTCTTTTCTCACAATCCTGCGAGATTGACTATCTTGGTTCCAGTTGGCTAGGAATTTATAACTTCCCCACCGAAAAGATTTCCTTTTCGACACTGAAACTTCAGTTGGGTAACTGCAACACAAAGCACTGTGTTTCAAGCCTATAGTCTTCATGGCCCTTTATCCAGCTATGTACACCCAACTTCCTGTTCCGATTGGACGTACTAACGTCACCTGAACTCAAGGGCAACAGATGGATACAATGAAGGCATCTGACATTCAATCTTAATTGAAATTAATCTCAACGTAATGACCACCATTCAACCTCCGTGTTTAGTCCCAATGGGGCTACAGTTTGAAGCATGAAAATCCATCCCTGTTCTTTATAGTGCAACAAACATTGACGATCTCATCCTCGCCTCAGCGGGGGGACCATATCCAAAATCATCCACTGTAACTGATCAAATGTATGTAATTGTTGTACACAATGCTGAACCAACGGTACTTCCAGCACCTTGGTATTTATACGAGATCTATGTTCTTGTAAATGCTTCCTGATCATTCTAGTTGTCATACCCACATAAATCATAATGCATGGGCATAAAATTAAATAAACTACATGGGTGGAAGTACAATCTGTTGAGTACCGCAAAGGATACTTTCTGTGATTTCATGGATCCAGCCATTCAATACCCTCAATTCTATTCAAACAAAAATCACAGGACCCACAAGCTCGATGACCCCCCTCGTTCCAAAGGTATATCTATCCTAGCACTGGTGTTAACTACACGATCCGCTGTGTTAGTGCTCCATTGATATGCAAGCTGTAAAGGCAGTTGAAAACATTGGTGTGTTGTTAAAATATGCCAATGGGACTTCAAAATCCTCGAGACTTCCATTGTATGGGGCATATAAGGAAGTACTCCAGTAAAATTCCGTGTTGACTCATCCTGTAGTGAACTAGAAACATCCCACCATTCAGGGTTGTTATTCAATGCTCGTTTATAACTATTTATCAATCGATCAGGATAACTGCGAGCCCTTAATCGGTTCTTCAAATCAATAGCATGCCTCTTATACTCGGCTACTGTGGAACATAAACGTCGAATGCGTATAAATTGCCCTATGGGAAGTGCTTGTCTAAGAGATCGTGGATGAAAACTGGTAAATTGTAATAATGTGTTACGTTGAACAGGTTTCCGATATAAGGTAGATTGAAGCCGCATGTTCTCTTTGTATAATACCATATCCAAAAACTCAATCCGAGTATAATGATGTTTAGTCTCGAATTGAATGTGTTCATGCAATGTATTTAACCATATGAGAAAATCCTGTAATCCCGTAGTAGAACCAGTCCAGATGAAAAACACATCATCTAAAAAATGCTTCCAAAAGGATATGTGCTGGAACTCCGGTGCGTCGTACAGGTGAGTGTCCTCGAAGTGAGACATGTACAAAGCTGCCACTGAGGGAGCTACCGTAGCCCCCATCGCCACTCCAAAACTTTGATGATAATATGTCTGATCATATATAAAGAATACTCATGGCCTGGCAATGTCCCAGTTGTTATACTATTTCCTTTTTTAATTAGTCTTGGTTTTATTTGATTGTTTTATGTGTCAAATATGTGCGTATATATAGTCCAAAGTCATTTCACTGGCTACTATTATTTTAGGAGATATTAGACATTAAGGGATAGACCTGCAAGGGTGCCAATAATGTTGACTACAACTGTATATATCATGCAAAGTTTTATAGTGTCTACTCACATGGTGAAATACAAATACAAATTAGTCAGCACTCGGTGTCCTTTATTTAGAAACCAATCAACATCTGATATCGAAGGAACACATTATCAAGAAAGCTCACTCATACGACAGAATGAGTTGCACTTTGGATCTTTTCATATTCTTCAGAATAGCGAGCATATTGCTCATCAAGAAGGGGGTGATTCAACTCATTCTTGTTTCTTCTGCCTTGGTTAACACATGTAGCAAAAGCAAACACCAGAGCAATCAGAATCAGTGCCACCACTATTGTGACCGTAATGATTTCTGTGACATTGAGGGTACGTCCTATCAGAAGAAACACAAATTAGGACACAAATTAGATTTCAGGACCTCGGCTGATCAAGGCTTTAGCATTTTTGGGGAGGGAGCATGTTTGGAACGGTAAATGAATATTGCATTTAGATGGCTGCTCTCATATTTCAGGATACACTGATAGTAATGAACTAAGGCCATTTGAATCCCTGTGGCATTATTAGGAACTAACACAATTATAAAATAAGCCTAAAGTCAATCCAGAATGAACATAGATTCTCGGCCACCATAACAAATCCTTCACTTTCATTCTAACAAGGACTCTGACTCCAATCCTGAAACCTCAGAAAGAAAGATCAGGGCATTCAGATAATGTTAATGCAGTCTGACTGGAATTCATGTCTTCAGGATGGCAGTGATAAGTAGACCAATACAACATCTCAATAATTAAACATACTGGAGTTGATTTTCAATAGCAGTGGCCAGCGCTTTTTGAAGCAATGGCCATCACCGTTATAACTTAATCTAGATATTCAATGCTGGTGTCATATTTGGCACCCAACACTGAATATCGGGGTTGCAGGGTTAGTGATTTAGTTAACTGGTTATGTATGATATTTAGTCAATAACCGGTTATCCGGGTAACGTTAGGCAGGCCTGTTTTCAGCCTAACTTTAGCTGGTTAGGGATAACCAGTTATCAACTGAATATCAGAGATAATCAGCTATGCTTGGTTGCTGCCCCTGTTCCACTTCCTGAAACACCCTGACGCTAGCTGGCTAATGTCAGGGTGTTCAGTGGCACAAGATGCACATATTCAGAAGCACTAACCACATTAGTGCATCTGATTATTTTGACTAGCATCATTTAGGCGATTTTCAGGTCTGTAAACTACCTAAATGCATTTGAATATTGACCCCCAATGTATTTAGAAAACATGTACAATTTTTGAAAGTCACATAACTTAATACCTTTTTTGTCTAAACGTTTTTGAACATTATATTGTTCTTGGTCAGACCTTTCATTTTGTATGTCTTTTTCTGATTCTCTTTATTTTTTCCAACCCAACTGAACTTGGAAAGAAGTATACAAAAGGGTTAAGAATGTCTGTCTCTAGGTTTGGGGGCAAAACAACTCTCCAAAATATTATTAATAAAGGATAAAACTTGGCATGTAAGACTGGTAAGAAGTATACTAAAGCACGGTATCTGGAAGTGTGGGGTTTAGTGTATGAATAACGCGCATCCTGGGCCATGGTAGCTGGGAGCACGTGGCAAATGGGCATCTGCACTAAAGATGGCATGCTACCGGTGTACGTTATCAGTAGCCACAGGGGTCAGAAGCAGCAGTAGCAGCAGTGAGGGTGGGAATGGAGGCGATGGTGCAGGTTGGAAGCAATAGCGGCAGAGGTGTAGTTTGGGGGGCAGTAGTCCCCCCAAATGTTGCAGGCACTAATGGTAATCTGATACCGCTGCTCCCACTTTTAGTTTGGCATCCATACCCTTTCCCCCTCCCCCCCCCAAAAAAATAAGAAGACAAACTACACTGATGAGTAGCGGCTATGACGATGTGATTAGAAATAGCTGTGCATACCAGAAGCAGAAGTGCTTCAGCTTTCAGGTCCTAGGAACAACTGCAGCATCAGTTGGTAAGAAGAGGGAGGGATACAAACTGTGGGAACCAACTGGAGGCAAAGAGGGATAATGACTGACTGATGGGAGGCTGTGAAAGAGAGACTGGTGAGTCTGGCTAGGAATGAAAATGAAAGGCTGGCGGGGATTGGCTGGGAAGAAGAGAAAGAGAGAGAAAGCCTGGTAGGACTGGCTGAGAAGAAAAGGTGAGAGAAATTGTGGGGCTTGACTGGAGAGAGGGAGACAGGATATTGTTGGGACTGGCTGGAGGGAAAGAAAGAGACTAGTTGGAACTGGCTAGGATAGAGGGAGAGAGAGAGAAATTAGTGGAGAGTGGATGGAGAAGAGATAAAAAGGGTTAGAGGGGAGATGTCTGGGAAGCATGAAGGAGATGAATTACAATGATCAGACTGGATAGCTTCAGCTGGACTGCACAGGACCCCTCTTCCACTTTCCATGGCACAGCAAAATGACTCATTTATGTCTTCACTCTCTGGAGTCAGTGGCTTGGTGGAATGCCTCTAGCCAAGTGGGGAAACTGCTAGGTACTTATGACCTAGATTGGCCACTGTTGGAAACAGGATACTGGGCTTGATGGACCTTGGTCTGACCCAGTATAGCATATCTTATGTTCTTAAGTTGTATAGACCTATAGCATGAAGTTGATGGTTGGGTTCTTTTGGGATGCTGATACTTTTCTTGAAGGCATCTGAGTCTCCCTTTGCATCCCAAGGCTTATAGTAAATACTATGGGGTATGTCTACTAAGCTGGGTTAATGGACCTAGTTGCAGATTTCCTGGGTTAACCATTAGCCTGTCTTAGTAGACATACCCCTAGGAGTACTACCACCCAATGTTGTGTCCTGATTCAGTACATCTGTGTAGTTATAGGGATGCACTGTACATGCTAACTGTACAGTATACTGTCATTAATTTACATTTGTACTTACAAGGAAAGAAAAATGGTAGATAAGTGCTATAGTTGTATAAACACTTACTTGGCCACTGAACCTCATATGTATATCCCAAATTTTCGGGTGCAGTTACAAACATTTCATTATTGGTAACTGGAGGCCAGAATGGCACCATATTATACAGTCGATTATGTCCAATTGGGGCATTTTCCAAAGGAAAGAGTGATATATCTGTTTAAATATAAACAATAGATTAGATTTCTGTAGTTTTTTTTGTATTTTCTGAAACTATTTGTAACATCTGAAATTGTTGAGTACAGCATTTGAAATAGAGACACATTCTCTTTTGAAATAAGCTCTTCTAGAATCTTCCAGTGATGCTTGAATATAAATACCTTTCCCAGGAATGATATGTCTGACTAGACAGCAATTTGTAAGTATAGCAATTTTGTAAAAGAAATTGCTGTTAGCAGACACACTTTGTACAGGTACAGGTATTGTGAGCACAGTACCTGTATAAAGAGAGATAAGAGTTCTCATTCTTTCTGTCCCTCAGCTAAACTTATAGAAAATTATGGAACATAAAAACAACTGTAAATAAGCAATGAGAGGGAAATGGTAGAAAAACTCTCTAGAAATATGTATAATATACTGCTAAGAAAGTATTCAGTTTAATATATCTTTTTGTTCAAACGTTTATGGTACTAGTTTCTAAGATGCCAAATACTACACTAATGACCAGAACATATCCAAATTAAAAACAACAAACACTTTAGGACATGTTTACTAAAGTGTGGTAAGTGATTTTGCAGCTACTGTGCATCATATGTAAAATTCCATGCAGTAGCTGCAAAACTGTGTCGTATCTGCAGAAGGATCAAACAGCATCAGCCCTACAGATGCTGCACAGGGTTAGCCATTACTACACTATCCCACGATCTCTGCATCATCAGGTAATTGGGTACTCCTGTGCTGCCTGCTGATACAGGGATCACAGGCTATAAAGCAGGAGCAAGGGGAGGAGAGAGCAGGTACTTGCTCTGCCCTATCCTATTGCATCTGCAACCTGCTGATCCCCCCCCCCCGTACCCCCTCCTCAGGTTCCTCTTTCCCCCTCCAGACAACTCCCAACACCTTAGGAAAACTCTCCAGGGTGTCTTTGGACCACCTCCCTAAAATAAAAGATCCCAGCTAGTCAGTTGGGCTCCCTTCCTCCCCCCAACCTCAAAAATTATGGCTAGTGAGTTGGATCCCCCCAACCACTCCCAGCCCTTATCTTTGAAATCCCTGGTGGTCTAGTGGGAAGGGGGCAGGAGCAGCCCCCCCTTGTTCCTGCCCCATCTTTGGTGCCAACAAGAAATGGCATCAGTCGTGTGGTGCTGCCCCCTAGTGATAAGACGTTAACATTGTATCACTAGGGGACAGCACCATAAAGAATGGACTGCGACCTAGGTCTCTGCTGCTGGCTCTTAAATTTTTAAGATGGCTCCTAGATTCCAATAAAATTTGTCAAGGCCTGGCTTAGATACATTTTCCATAGTAGCAAATCAAATCTTTGGAAAGTACAGGAGCCTCATGTTCTCCAAACTTCCTACTTATTATAAGTAAATAGTCTTTAATATGGGAACTCCCTCACTTGGTTTGCAGCTTGTGATGCTGTGAGGGCTTGTATGACCGAAGAAACTCTGAAAATTGCCCAAAACCTCAGAGTAACTAAAGCTAGAGGAGATGGAGAGGCAATTGCAGAACTCAACAGAGATTACCAACCTGCAGCAAGACAAGACAAGGAGAAGTACTGCAATGACACATGCAAGGAAATAGAAGCAGAAACTATTAGATGAAGAGCAAGATCGGCTTTCCTAAAGCTACGAGAGTTAATGAAAAAAGTTCAGCCTCAAATTGGAATGTTACAAGATTTATTTTATTTATTTATTTTATTTCACATTTCTTATATACCGCCTTTCATGATATCAAGGCGGTTTACATTGAACAAATTGGAATTACATTGAACAGGACATTATAACTTGGAGATAACTATTTTACAGGGAACATGAGGCAATGGAAGGTTAAGTGGCTTTCCCAAGACTTCAAGGATCTATGTTGAATGATGCTGAGAAGATCAAGAAAAGGTGGAAAGAATATACAGAGTTTTATATGATAAAGATCAAGTGGAACAACAGCCGTTTCAACCTGTACCTTATGATCCAGAACCATAGGTGATGAAAGAAGTCATCGAAGCAGCATTGAAAGCCTTATCAAAGAACAAAGCACAAGGCATTGATGGCATTCCCATTGAAGTATTACAGCAATCTGATGCAGCTGTTACCATACTTACAAGGCTCTGCCAGGAAATTTGGAAGACAATATCATGGCCAACTGACTGGAAAAGATCTTTGTTTATACCAAAACTAAAGAAAGGTGATCCAACTGAGTGTGGAAATTATCGCACAATTGCTCTGATCCCAGATGCCAGCAAGATTCTACTGAAGATTATTCAACAGAGACTATAACTATACCTGGAACAAGAACTACCTGAACTGCAAACAGGGTTCAGGAAAGGGCGAGGAACGAGAGACATCATCATGGATGTGAGATGGATCCTTGAAAAGACTAAAGAATACCAGAAGGATATCTATTTGTGCTTTATTGACTACAGCAAGGCTTTTGACTGTGTAAACCATGAGAAACTCTGGGCCACAACTCTGGGCTAAGAAGCATGGGTATACCAGAACACCTGATCATTCTGTTGCACAACCTTTACATTGATCAAGGAGCAACAGTTCGAATGGAACAAGGAGAAACAGAATAGTTTAAAATCAGCAAAAGTGTACAATAAGGCTGCATACTTTCCCCCTACCTGTTTTTATATATATATATATATATATATATATATATATAACAAATCATCAGAGAAGCACGATTGTATGAAGACAAGAGGTTTGAAGATTGATAAAAGACTCATTAACAACCTTTGCTATGCTGATGATACCATATTGCTGACTGAAAGTGAAGACGACCTGAAACATTTGCTTTTCAAGATCAAGGAACATAGTCTTAAAATCGGCCAGTGCCTTAATGTAAAGAAGACAAAGATCATGACAACTGGCAAACTCAATAACTTTATCATTGATGGAGAAGAAATTGAAATTGTGGACAATTTTAACCAACTTGGATCAACAATCAATAAAAAAGCAACAAGCAGTCAAGAAATCTTGGCAGAATGACTATGAAGGACCTAGATAAGATTCTAAAAAGCAGAGATGTCTCCCTCCATACAAAGATTCACTTGTTCAAGCTGTGACATTTTTACTAACGTCATATGGATGCAAAAGCTGGACAGTGAAAAAGATAGGAAGAAAATTGATGCCTTTGAATTATGGTGCTGGCAACGAATACTGTGTATACCATAGACTGCCCGAAGAACTAACCAGTCAATACTAGAGGAGATCAAACCTAAGCTTTCTTTAGAAGCTCAGATGACAAGACTTTGACTTTCATACTTTGGACACATCATGCGAAGAGAGAGATCATTAGAGAAAGACATCATGCTTGGCAAGATAGAAGGTCAATGCAAAAGAGGAAGGCCAGCAATGAGATGGATTGTTACAATAAAAGAAGCTATGGATACCAGTCTGTCAACAATGAGTTGCCTGACTTTAGACTGAACACAATTTAAGACAACTATCCAGAGGGTGCCCATGAGTCGACACCGACTCAACGGCACGTAAAAACAAGGCCTGCTCTATCTGATTAACCATCTTCCAGATGTCTTCTGGGATACCTACCTGGGACCTCTAGTGCTTCTCTTCCCCAGTATCACTGAAATTACAGGAAGCAGCATAGGATCACTGGCCACATCTGAATTTACCAACCTGGACCAGTATGGTCCTTCCTTACTGAGCACAAGCTGCAGAGTCTGAAACAATTTTGGGAGTCTCTGGTGGTTTCTTCTCCACTATCAAGGCCTGTTATTCCTGACAGGCCAAAACACAACTGTGTGCCAGTTTTCCATTCTCACTGCTTGGAGCTCCTGACTGCAGCACAATCAATGTGGCACTAGTATTCTTGTCATTGGGAGAAGCTAAGCATCGCATCAAGCTCCTTGGTTGTGGAGTTTCCCATGATAAGAGCAGTAGTAGTCGGATACACTGATGGCCCCCAAAAATGAGGTATCCATTAGCCCTGCACCATCATGGCTTACTTGGCGGGATTAGAGTTTATCTTTGCCTTTCTCTTCCCCATCAGTGACAATTCAGATGATTTTGAATATAGGAAAAAGAGAGGAAAATGCAATAGCTCTTGAAGCATGTCCTGTAGTGAGGTCCCACATTAACATTTGTTTTATTCAAATATGTGAAACAAAGGAAAATATATTTAAAAAAACAGAGAAAAAGTCCAAAAAGGATTCAAATAAATGGAAAAATAAGTTCTATCTACATCCCTAATGTTTTCACTTGCAGTTGTCCTATCCACAGTACACTGGCCATGCAATATTCAGCCCTTGCATTGCTATCATGATTTCACAGTCCCCTTCCATACAAGCCAACAAGAATAGGATTAGATATCACTGGAAACTCATCTTTCACACATCAGGGTTTCATTACTGTATCACCTGCCCTGCATTGCCTTAATAGGGGGGAGGGGGTAGTTGTTTTCCACCCACACCTATAAGCATCCTTTCACATCTACAATACAACTACCTCACATAGAGGGTAACTCTGTAAGGGGCAGCTGCAGTAGATTTATGCGTGAGTTTATGTGCAGAAATCAGGGTATTCTAGGGATTTATGCACAGTCACTATTCTGAAAGTATATGCCATGGACTGATGGTACACGTTTTCAATATGGGCACGCAGAGGCTTTTGGGTAGGCCATAGGCAGAATGCATCTATATGTGTGTACTTTACAGAACAGACTCCAGCACACGTAAGATAGGCACGGTCATTTCCACCCGCTCTAAAACTGGTGTAAGTGGTCACAATGATATTTACACGTGTCCACGGTCACTGAGGCTGGTATTCTATAAAGCAAAATCAGCACAGATTTGACTTTATAGAAGAGGCACCAGTAACACGCATACATATGCATGTACATCTAGGTGCTTCCTACAGAATTAACTCTGTAAAGGATAGTGTAGTGATTTCTACTCTAGGATAGTAACATAGTATATGAAGGCAGATAAAGACCAGCATGGTCCTTCTAGTCTGCCCAGCAAGGTGGCAAGAGTAGGTGCGCCCATGGCTCCGTGCAGGTCACCTCTACCCATGCCTTTGTTTAGGGGTGCACCCACCATTCTGTGTAGGTTATCTCTACTAGTTGGGATATCAGCGACAGTTAAGTTTATTTTGACTATCCTATTTCTAGAAAGGGATCCACTATGTCTGTCCTAAGCCATTTTGAATTCTGTCATTGTATTTGCCCCCATAACTTCCATCGAGAGGGCATTCCAAGCATCCACCACCCTTTCAGTTAAAAAGTATTTCCTGATATTGCCTTTCAGTTCACCCCCTTACAGCTTCATGTTATGCCCTCTAGTATTACAGCTTCCCCATCTTTGAAAAAGGTTTGTTTGTTCATTAATACTCCTTAAGTATTTAAAGGTCTGCATCATATCTCACCTGTCCCTCCTTTCCTCTAGAGTATATATAAATTTAGGTCTTGGAGGCTCTTTTCATGTCTTCTGGCGCAGGCTCCAAATCATTTTGGTCACCTTCCTCTGAACCATGTCCAGTTTTTTTATATGCTTTGTGAGATATGGTCTCCAAAATTGAGTACAATATTCCAAGTGAGGCCTCACCAGAGACTTGCACAGTGGTATTAGTACCTCCTTCTTTCTGCTGGTAGTTCCTCTCTGTATGCAACCCAGCATCCTTCTGGCTTTGGCCACCACTTTGTCACACTGTTTCGCCACTTTGAGATCCTCAGAAACAATCACTCCGAGGTCCTTCTCCTGGTCTGTGCACACCAACCTATTGGCCCCTATCTCATACAATTTCCTTGGATTTTTGCATCCCAAATGCATGACACTGCACTTCTTCACATTAAATCTTAACTGCTAAGCATTAGACCATTCTTCCAGCTTTTGCAGATCTTTCATCATGTAATCCACTCCCTCAGGGGAGTCCACTCTGTTGCAAATTTTCGTGTCATCTCCAAAAAGGCAGACTTTTCCATTCAATCCTTCAGCAATATCACTCACAAATACATTGAACAGTACTGGCCCCAGGACCAATCCCTGGGGCATGCCACTAATCACCTTCCTTTCATCCAAGTGAGTTCCATTTACCATCACCTTCTGTTGTCTGTCAGTCAATCAATTTCTGATCCAGTTCACCACCTTGACACCCATCCCCAGGCTGGTCAGTTTATTAATAAGCCTCCTATGAGGAACATTATCAAAGCCTTTGCTGAAATCTAGGTAGCTCACATCTATCGCATGCCCTTGATCTAGTTCTCTGGTCACCCACTAGTGGTTGGGGCAAGGTACTTCAGGCCGGAAGGTCAGGGGTTCAAATCCCACTAGAGGACAGCAACCTTGGGCCGGAAGGACTGGGGTTTCTAGTCCCACAGGTGCTCCTTGTGGTCTTGGGCAAGCCACTTAACCCTCCATAGCCCATGTTCCCTGTAAAATAGTTATCTCCAAGTTTATAATGCCCTGTTCAATGTAATTTCAGTTTGTTCAATGTAAACCGCACTGATGCAGAATAGCGCGGTATATAAGAGAAAGTAAATAAATAAATAAATAAATAAGATATGTTTGGCATGATCATTCTTTGGTAAAACCATATTGCCTCGGATCATGCAACCTATTGGTTTAGAGAAAGTCCATTATTCTCTCTTTCAGGAGTGCCTCCATTACTTTTCCCGCCACCTAGGTAAGGCTTACTGGCCTGTAGTTTGTCAGTTCTTCCCTATTACCATTTTTGTGACGAGATACCACATTGACCCTTTTCCAGTTCTGCGGAACTTCTCCTGTCTCCAGGAGTATATTAAAAACATCCTTTAAAGGCCCTGCAAGAACGTCTCTGAGCTCTTTCAGTATCCTGGGATGTATCCCATCCGGCCCCATGACTGTCCACTTTAGGCTTTAGAAGCTGTTCAAACACATCATCTTCTATGAATGGTGTAGTATACTCCATTTCCATTGGTATATTTGTGGTCTTTCTCCAGGATTTTTTAAAGTAAAAACAGAAGTATTTGTTTAGCATTTTCACTTTTTTACTGTCACTTTCCACAAATCTGTTCTCAACACTTTTGAGTCTTGCAATTTCACCTCTGATCTTCCTCTTCTCCCAAATATACCTGAAAAAAGTTTAATCACCATGCTTTAGATCTTCGGGCATCTTTTCTTCTGCCTTTGATTTTGCTATTCTTATTTCTCTTTTTGTCCCTCTTAGCTTTATCCTGTATTATTTTTGGTGTTCCTTTGTTTGCGAACTTCTGAATTTGTGTAAGCTGGTTTTTTTTTGTCTTTATTTGTGCAGCCACTCCTTTAGAAAATTGACTAGGTTTCCTTTTCCTCTTGTTTTTATTTACTTTCCTTTCTTATGTATCTGTTGCCCCTTTTATTGCCTCCTTTAGTTTAGCCCAATGCAATTCCACTTCCCTTATCCCCTCCCACCCTGCCAACTCCTTCTTCAGGCATTTGGCCATCTTCCTAAAGTCAGCATTTTTGAAGTCAAGGACTTTGAGCTTGCTGTGAGGGGACTCTGCCTTGGCTTTCATCTCAAACCACAATGTGTGGTGATCGCTGGGCACCCACCCAGACATTTGACACATTTTCTCTGTTGGTGAGTACTAAATCCAGCATCAAACTTTCCCTGGTCGGTTCCACCACCATTAGTCTGAGCAATGCATCTTGGAAGGCATCCACAATTTTTTAAATTCTTTCCAGATTTGCAGAAGGAATACTCCAATCCACATCGGGTAGATTAAAGTCACTCAATATGATCACTTTCCCCTTCATGGCTACCTTTGCAATATCAATAGTAAAGTCGGTATCCATTTCTTTGTTTTGAGTTGGAAGCCTGTAGACTACACCAACATGGATGATAGTACCATCTCCTTTTTCCAATACAATCCACAGCGCTCCTTCTTTTCCCCATGTCTCCTGCATTTCAGCAGCTTTAATACTGCTTTTGACATATAGGGCTACTTCTCCTCTTTTTCTGCCTTCTCTCTCCTAAATAAATTATAGCCAGCTATGGCTACTGTATATCCCATTCATGTGACTTGTTAAACCGTGTTTCTGTAATGGCCACAAAGTCCAAGTCCATTTCCACCATTAGGCCTTCCAGGTCAGGAACTTTGTTGGCTAGACTTCGAGCATTTGTGCTTATTGCTTTGCAGCATTTGTTGACTGGCTTGCCTGTATTTTGCATGGATATTGTTCTACACGCCTCTTTCCACTTGCCATTGATGTGTGGTTTAAAAGTGTGGCTGTTTCCAATGTTATTATGCTTTTGCTGGGAGTGACGTCCTGAACTTGTCCATCTCCATCTGTCACCCCCTTTCCCTAGTTTAAATGCCTGTCCACAAACTGCCTAAATTTTTCACTTAGGATCCTTTTCCCTATGACAGACAGATGTAGTCCATCAGCACAGTATGGTCTCTTGTTGATCCATGACTTACATACTTCTGCTACCAGTGTTCGAAACATGGATGCATGACAATATTTAGGGAGATAACCATGTCATTTAGAAATGTATATTCAGTCTGGAAAACAAAGTTTTATTTCTGCTGTTAACTTTTCTCCTCCAAACCTGTAGTTTATCATCATCATAGAGAACAGGATGTCTCTCAGCAGTGCTGAAGCAATACATACAGACACACATACAGTACTGGTAATGATTTAGCCTCTGAAGGTGTTTGACTTATGCGTTATGCTCCTTGTTCAGAGACAAGATCATTGCTTCCTGGGTGCCAAGAGGCAGAAATGAAGAATGCAAAAGTGCTCCACTGGTTGATGGAGGATCCTCGGGGTTATGAAGACCTGCAGCATTAGCTGTGACTGCTCCAGGTGGTCTACCCAGTAAATGCTTTCTCCTTCCTTTCTGTTTGCTCATTTCTATACTATGGTTTTGTTTCCTTTCTGTGTTTTGGGTGTGGTCCTGTAGAGAATGAAGTGGAACGGCATGTTCTATTTCTATGTTCTCTGCATAGAATCTGTTATGTCCATCTTCTTTCTTGTTTACATTGTGTTTCTCCTCTTCTGTTCATCACAGCTTTGTATTGTTTATTCATGTTTCATAGTGTAACTGTTATCCCTTGTCACTGAGTTGCTTACCACTTCTCTCTTCCCAGACTCTGAAAGGACTGATGATTCCAAACAATTCCTTGCAGGATAAGGTACATTTATCATTTGTCTGTATTAAATTAATTTATCTGTATTTAATTGACATTTGGAAGCCAATGCACTAACCTGTGGAACTTTCCATTACTTAGTGGCCTTTCTTTGTGATATTTAGCTGTGGATGCAAAGTAGCTCTGGAATCATCTGCATTCATAGTTTACAGTTTATAGTATATTTAAAACTTGCTATACTGCTTTTCGCAGAGATAGCAGAGCAGCTTTTAAACTAGATAATAGGGGAGAGCCGACCGTCACCCAAGAGCGCATGGTTCGGAACAATGTATCCTTGAAGGATACTACCAAAAAAATGAAGTTAGGGCACATCAGCAGAGAGGTTCCAATAAAGACAAAAGTAGCCCAAATGCCCTTGAGTGTGGAGCAGACAGAGCTTAAAGATTCCAAATTTCCCCTGCCTACCGAACCAGTTTAATATGAATAAATGCAGTCTCTAAAATGCTTGTATGTAAATGCTAGAAGTCTAAAAAATAAGATTGGAGAGGTAGAATATATATCACTAAATGAGAAGTTTGATATGATTGGTATCTCAGAGAATGGTGGAAGGAGGCCAAGCAGTGGGACACTGTGATACCTGGGTACAAACTATATTGTAATGATCAAATTGGTGGAGGGGTTGCGCTCTCTGTTAGAGAGGGCATTGAGACACAAAGGATTAAAGTTTTGCAGGAAACAAAATTTGCTGTAGAATCTCTATGGATTGAAATTCCATATAAAAAGGGGAAGGTGATGGCAGTGGGGTTGTACTATCGACCGCCTGGCCAGAATGAACAAATAGATGATGAAATGCTCAAAGAAATCAGGGAAGCTAACAAAAGTTACAGAACAGTAATAATAATGGGTGATTTCAATTATCCTGGTATTGACTGGGTCAGTGTCACGGCAGGACATGCTAGGGAGATAAAGTTTCTAGATGAAATAAATGACTGATTCTTTGAGCAGCTGGTTCATGAACCGACCAGAGGGGAAGCCATTTTGGACTTAGTCCTTAGTGGAACACCAGATGTGGTGCAAGAGAAAAGGGTGTTGGGGGCCACTTGGCAATAGTGATCATAGCATGATCTCATTTGATTTAATTAGTGGAGGAGGGATGGTAAGGAAATCCACAGTACTACCTTTAAACTTTCAAAAGGCAGACTATGATAAAATAAGGAAAATAGTTAAGAAAAAATTAAAAGGAGCAGTTGCAAAGGTTAAAGACTTACATCAAGCTTGGGTGTTGTTTAAAAATACTATCTTGGAAGTCCAGACCAGCTGTATTCCATGCTTTAAGAAAAGTGGAAGGAAGTCAAAAAAACTGCCAGTATGGTTTAAAGGTAAGGTCAGAGAGGCTGTTGTTGCCAAAAAAGCATCTTTCAGGAAATGGAAAAATAGAGCCAAATGATGAATATGAGAAACAGCACAAGCACTGGCAAGTTAAATGCAAGGCACTGATAGGGCAGGCAAAGAGATAATTTGAGAAGAAACTTGCTGTGGAAGCAAAAACACATAATAAAGACTTTTTCAAGTACATTTGTAGCAAAAAGCCTGTGAGAGAGTCAGTTGGACCATTAGATAATAGAGGGGTAAAAGAGACTGAATGAATGAATTCTTTGATTTAGTCTTTACTGAGGAAGATGTAGGGAGGCTATCCATGGCTGAAGTGGTATTTAAAGGTGATACTGCGGAAGAATTTAAAGAAATATCGATAAATCAGGAAGATGCATTACAACTATTTGATAAGCTGAAGAGTAGCAAATCACCTGGACTGGATGGTATACATCCAAGGGTGTTAAAAGAACTGAAATATGAGATTGCAGACTTCTATTAATAATCTGTGAACTATCATTAAAATCATCTGTAATACCTGAAGATTGGAGGATCTCAAGTGTAACACCAATTTTTAAAAAGGGTTCCAGGGGTGATCCGGGAAACTACAGACCAGTGAACCTGATGTCAGTACCAGGAAAAATGGTAGAAACCATCATAAAGAACAAAATTACTCAACATGTAGATAGTCATGGCTTAATGGGAGACAGCCAACATGACTTTAGACAAGGAAGATCTTGTCTTACTAATCTGTTATGTTTTTTTGAAGGAGTGAATAAACAGGTAGACAAAGGTGAGTTAGTTGATATAGTGTATCAGGACTTTCAGAAAGCTTACGACAAGGTCCCTCATCAGAGACTTTTGGCAAAACTAAAAAGTCATGGGATAGGAAGCAGTGTACTAATGTGGATCAGAAACTGATTAAAAGATAGAAAGCAGAGGGTAGGGCTAAATGGCAAATTTTCCTAATTGAAAAAGGTGAATAGTGGAGTACCCCAGGGATCTGTGCTGGGTCCACTGCTTTTTAACATATTCATAAATGACGAGTGAGGTTATCAAATTTGCAGATGACACCAAACTATTTAAAGTTGTTAAAACCCAAGTTTATACTTGATTCATTATGTTGAAAATTTCACAAATAAATAATTAAAAAAAAACAAAACAAACAAAAACCAAGAGGATTGTGGAAAATTGCAAGAGGATCTTGATAAATGGGAAGACTGGGCAACCAAATGGCAGATGAAATTTAATGTCGACAAGTGCAAAGTTATGCACCTAGGAAAGAACAATCCAAACTATGGTTACATGATGCAAGGTTCCACATTTGGAACCACACCCAGTAAAAAGATTTAGGCGTCATCGTGGATAACATGTTAAAACACTCCACCCAGTGTGCAGCGACGGCCAAGAGAGAAAATAGAATGCTAGGTATCATAAGGAAAGAAATGGAAAATAAAGCAAAGGTTATTATAATGCCTCTTTATCGTTCCATGGTGTGATCACACCTTGAATATTGTGTGCAATTCTGGTCGCCGTATCTTAAAAAGGATATAGCGTTATTAGAAAAGGTACAGAGAAGAGCAACCAAAATGGTAAAGGAGATGGAAGGCTACTCCTATGAAGAGAGGCTAAAAAGGTTAGGAATCTTCAACCTGGAAAAGAGATGGCTGAGGGGAGATATGATAGAGGTCTATAAATTAATGAATGGAATGCAATGGGTAAACGTAGATCAACTGTTTCCATCATCAGAATATAAAAAGATTAGGGGACATGCAATGAAGCTACAGCTATTTTTTTTTTTCAAGTTTAAATCCTTTTATTCAAGGAAAATCAAGGAAATACAGGAAACAATCAATACAAAAAAAACATCAAAAGAACATAATATTTCAAATCCAGTCCACAAAAGGAGTGTGATACAATAAAACAGCGTAAACCCTGCGATGAGGAGCCAATAATATATGTAATCCCTTTTTTACTAAGCAGGTGTCCAACACTCTAATAGGCAAAATTAACAAGCTAAATCCTCATTCTGAATCCTAATAAAAAAACCTCCAAGAATACCATAAACAATCCTCAAGCCAATCCTTGTAAGAAAACCTCCAACTGGGAGGAATCAAAAAAGATAAATGACTTCCCCTTATGAACAATTACACACTTACAAGGAAATTTCAATGAGAAGGAGGCTCCCAGCGCGACAACCCGAGGGCGAAGCGCTAAAAAAGCTTTCCTTCTCAATTGAGTACTGCGACTCACATCGGGAAATATCTGTAACGGTTGGCCGAAGAATTTTTCATGTCTGTTCTTAAAATAAGATCTAAGAATTATGTCTTTATCATTTTCTAACACAAAAGATACCACTAGAGTAGCCCGAGTAGGTATCTCCTCTGTTGATGTTTCTAAAAAGACAGATAAATCTAAACTTTTAATAGACAATTGGTCAATTTCGCCAGTTACAACATTGCCCCCCTCCGGATCTACTACCCCCCGCTCTCTAATCCCAGAAGGTAGATAATATAATTTAGACACTAAAATAGAATCAGGGTTAGAGATACGTAAAACATCTTTCAAATATTTGGAGAGCAATATTTGTGGAGAAAGAAAGTGAGTACGGGGAAAGTTCAAGATACGAAGATTCTTCATCCGTAAAGCATTTTCAAGTAATTCATCTTGACGATGAAGAACCAACGAATCTTGAACTGAAGATGTCAAAACTCCTTGCATAGTAGATAATTGAGTCTCCATCTTAGTCTTAGTAGACTCCAACACTGCCAATCTATCATGATGTTCAGTCAACGATTCGACAGTCTCTTTAGTAAATTGAGAGATTTTCACCAATGAAGACTTCAAAGATATTTCTGTACGAGAGACTATCTGCCAGATATCTTGAAGAGACACATCCTTCGGCGGAAGCA
Source organism: Ichthyophis bannanicus (assembly GCA_033557465.1). Lineage (NCBI taxonomy): Eukaryota > Metazoa > Chordata > Amphibia > Gymnophiona > Ichthyophiidae > Ichthyophis > Ichthyophis bannanicus. The sequence continues at coordinate 857,067,745 of CM066032.1, forward strand.
TATTCTCAGAACATGAAGTAAACTCAATAGGTATAGGTAAGGACTTACCTAAAGAATTCAACCTCAAAAAAGAATCAGAAAGTTTTGTCGGTCCAGAAGAGGCCACCTCCTCTAAATCGGAGGCATCAAGTACGGACTCCATGCTGGGTAGAGATAAAACCCTACGCGGATCAGGAGACAAGCTGAGCGTACCAGGACTAGCTGTACTAGAGGAGTCCACCGAAGAGTCGACTGCCGGGGGAGGAGCCACGGACTTGAAATGACTGTCCATAGGCCCGACCACCTTTGTCGACTTACCGGTCGAGGTAACCAAGAAAACTTTCTTTTTTCGCTTCCCCATTAGCAGTGATGCAACAGCCTGGAATTATTGCTCCTCAAGCTCCTCAAGGCGCCGAAGGGGCGCCAAAGGGGCGGGTCTGCCCCTTTGGACACGCCCCTTCGGAGCACGCCCCCCGGGCACGCGCCCGCGGTGCGCGTCCCGCGGTGTGGGCACGATTTAAATAGCCCACAGGATCACGTGTCCTCCGGTGCTCACCGGCACGGTCCAGGCAGCCCCTCTCACAGCACGGCTCAGGTATGGAAGAAAGTAAAACACACACTCAACTCTCCGCGGTGGGGGCACAATTTAAATAGCCCACAGGGTCACGTGTCCTCCAGTGCTCACCGGCACGGTCCAGGCAGCCCCTCTCACAGCACGGCTCAGGTATGGAAGAAAGTAAAACACACACTCAACTCTCCGCGGTGGGGGCACGATTTAAATAGCCCACAGGATCACGTGTCCTCCAGTGCTCACCGGCACGGTCCAGGCGGCCCCTCTCACAGCACGGCTCAGGTATGGAAGAAAGTAAAACACACACTCAACTCTCCGCGGTGGGGGCACGATTTAAATAGCCCACAGGATCACGTGTCCTCCAGTGCTCACCGGCACGGTCCAGGCAGCCTCTCTCACAGCACGGCTCAGGTATGGAAGAAAGTAAAACACACACTCAACTCTCCGCGGTGGGGGCACAATTTAAATAGCCCACAGGATCACGTGTCCTCCAGTGCTCACCGGCACGGTCCAGGCAGCCCCTCTCACAGCACGGCTCAGGTATGGAAGAAAGTAAAACACACACTCAACTCTCCGTGGTGGGGGCACGATTTAAATAGCCCACAGGATCACGTGTCCTCCAGTGCTCACCGGCACGGTCCAGGCAGCCCCTCTCACAGCACGGCTCAGGTATGGAAGAAAGTAAAACACACACTCAACTCTCCGCGGTGGGGGCACGATTTAAATAGCCCACAGGATCACGTGTCCTCCAGTGCTCACCGGCACGGTCCAGGCGGCCCCTCTCACAGCACGGCTCAGGTATGGAAGAAAGTAAAACACACACTCAACTCTCCGCGGTGGGGGCACGATTTAAATAGCCCACAGGATCACGTGTCCTCCAGTGCTCACCGGCACAGTCCAGGCAGCCCCTCTCACAGCACGGCTCAGGTATGGAAGAAAGTAAAACACACACACCAAGCTACAGCTATTTAAGACTAATAAGAGAAAATATTTTTTCACTCAACGTGTAATCAAACTCTGGAATTTGTTACTGGAGGATGTAGTAAAAGCTGTTAGTTTAGCTGGTTTTTAAAAAAGGTTTGGACAAGTTCCTGGAGGAAAGGTCCATAAACCATAATTAAAAGGGACCCAAGATATCACTGCTTGACCCAATACAAGCATTGAGGAACCTGTGTCTGTTGGGGAGACTGCTAGGTATTTATGACCTAGATTGGCTACTGTTGGAAACAGGATACTGGGCTTGCTAGACCTTGGTCTGACCCAGTATGGCATATCTTATGTTCTTATGTTCAAATATGTAATAATAATAAAAACATAAAGATGTATGTATATATATATATATATATATTTTTTTTTTTTTTAAGTAGAATATAAAAGTAGAATAGCGTCATATAAGCAGGGTCGGAGCTACCATAAGTGAAACTAGGTAGTCGCCTAGAGCACTGGCTTTCCATGGCACCCATTGCCGCTGCTGTCGCCACAATAGCTGCATTAATTGCAAACAGCCCTACAGTGCGTAACGTCAAGTTTTGGCACTGTGGGACTGTTTGCTCCCACCCCTCTCCAATGCTTGATGCCAACATCCTGTTTGCACAGGAAGCGGCATCAGGCATCAGAGAGCAGTAGAAGCAAACAGCCCCACGGTGATGAAGCTTGAAGCTAAGTGCTGTGGAGATGTTTGGGGCTGTTGCCGCCACTGTCGGTCCCAGAGAGGGTGGCAGTAGTGGCAATGGGCACCGTGGGAGGGTGAGATGCACCACAGAGGAAGGATGCAACGGTTGAGGTTCACCTAGGATACCAAGCCAAAAAGCAGGTGTGCAGACAGTGACCAGTTCCTTTATTTTGACCAAACCAAACACAAGATAAAAACATGAAAAATGATCATAGCTACATAACATAATACCTATATAAACACGGCTGTTAAGACATAACATAGAAACTGTTCTAATACATAAAGATGTGTATACAGCAAGAACACAAGGCCGATAAACAAACAGATTACAAATTAACCAATGGGCAAAAATTATGCCCTACTTTATTTTTATCTTAAATATAAATCAAAAGATAAACAAAAAAAAGAAATTAGAATAACATTGAGATGAGAGTAATTTTTTCATGTTTTTATCTTGTTTTTACATTTTCTTTTATGCTATTCTCAGTTTATTACTTATTATTTGCTTTTTTAATTATTTCATTATATTTTATTTATTGATTCACTATTTATTTATTGATCAATATTTATATGTATTTGTATTATTATTTATTAATATTGTCTTTTGTCTCTTTGAGGCTTTGTTTCCTCCTGAAGAAGGCCTGTTGGCCGAAATGTGTAGGGGTGTTTGGTTTGGTTGGAATAAAGGAACTGGTCACTGTCTGCACACCTGCGTTTTGGCTTGGTGTTGTTTATGTAGGTGTTTTTGCTCTCTGTTGGATCACTCCGTTCACTTAGGGTACCTCATCTCCTTGCACCAGCCCTGCATGTAAGGTAAGAACAGCCCTAGAGGATAGTGAAAAGAGTAAAGAGCGAATTCCAGCAGTTGGGAATAAACCCCATCTAGACTACTTCAAATGTTAAATTAATTAAGTCTTTATGGCTTTTTCAAAACTTTCTAAATGAGGATTCTGTCCTTATATAAGTGGGCAGGGAGTTCCAGGGGGTAGGGGATAAAAAAACAACACTGACAGGTTGATTATAAATGGCTGAATTATTGGAGGGAATGAGAAGCAAATTTTGGCCTTGGGAATGGAGACACCTGAACAGTACATAGGGAGTAAATAAATCTGATAAGTAACAGGGGAGACCTGAGTAAAATGACTTATGTGCAAGAAGAAGAGCCTTGAATTTGATGTGATATGATATGGGGAGTCTATCATTATCTTTCAAAAGTAGAGTGACATGTTTGAAGCTCTTAGAATGTATGATAAATTTAATTGTTATAGTTTGGATAAGTTAGAGTTGTTTGATAGCTGATAGTGGAAGATCATCTAGAAAGGCCCCCAATCTAGAAAGGCCCTCACACTGCAGTGTAAATAGTTTATGTATATAGTTAACCCAGTTATCCAAGTTTGTACTCCTGTTCAATGTAAAACCTGACAGTTTGTCGTTATGGTCGTTTTGTTATGATGTAAACCGCGCTGATTCTAAATAGCGCGGTATATAAGAAACTGTAATAAATAAATAAATAAATAAATCATTATGTAATGATTTACAATAGTCATGGCGACTGATTACTAATGAAATGACCAGGGTTGTTAATTCTGGTTTATCAAGGAAAGGTCAAATGGCTCAAATTGACCTCAGGGATGAAAAGCAGAAAGAAACTACTGAGGAAATCTGTGTCTTAAAGGATAAATAAGAATTAGTGTAGATTCCTAAAATTTTCAAAAAGGGCTGTAGCATAAGTGGGTGGCCAGCAAGAATAGGTGGTATTGCTAGCGGGGATTGCATGATCTATGAACCACATTGCTCTAGACTTGGCCGGGTTAAAAATAAGGTGATGATTGATCAGCCAATAGGAGATAGTGTGAAGACAATGATTGAAGGAGTGGAGATTTGGAGAGAAAGGATCTATATAAGCTATCAGCTGAATATTATCAGCAAAGCAATGGCTTGAGAAACCTAAACAAATAGGCTTAGAAACACATTAAAGAGAATGAGAGAGAGAATGGAACCTTGGGGGACTTCATAATGTAAATCTTAGAGAGTCAATATAAAAAAAAACTTTACTAGTGTTGCCATGGCGAAGGACTATGTGTATACCTGGCCATTTGAACACAAGTAAAATTTTAAAAACATATGCTCCTATCCATGTGGAAACAGTGATCAGTTAAAGGGACTAGGTGACATAGGTAAGAGAGAGTGGTAGTATTTAGGGAGAGTAATTATAGCCCATGGTTCATTAGCCATGGGGTGCTGCAGGTGGGATCTGTGACTTCATGGCTCTAGGACAGAGAGTGAAGCAGATAAGTGCACAGGTGTGTTCTCTTCAATCCTCCCAGTACCTCTATAGAAATTGGTAAAAGGGGCAACATCTGAAAAGCGGTATGTATAAATACCTGTAGCATGGGAAATAAGATCCCAGATGTTGAGGGTTTAATGGAAGGGGCTGAATTGGTTCACGGACAATCATGACTGGGATGTAATTATACCAGGCTATACTTTATTTAGGAAGGATAGGATATGAAGAAGTGGAAATGAAGTGACACTATGGGGGTCATTCCGTGCAGCGTTTAGCGGGGATGTATGTCCGGTCTGGACATATATCCCCCGCCAAATGCTTGTGCCTGATGCCAAACCCAAAGCTCCCCGCATTTACAGAGGAGATGTGTGGGGAACTCTGGATGGGGGTAGGAGGGAGTGGGCCAGTGGAGGAAGGTGGGCGGATCAAAGGTGGGCCCATGATCCTGGACATACAGGGCAGATTCTGGTCATGGCCCTATATGTCTGGGGTTGAGGAGTTAGACGGGGGACTTATTCCACCTCGGATGGTGGCCATCAAGGTAGGACCTTCCCGAGCAGGTGAGCAGTGCAGGGAGATCCCTGCTGCTGGATCCCGGCCTTGGCAGGCCCACTCCGGGGGTCAGACAGAGGGGAAAATCTCTTTTGTTGTTGTGCAGGGAAGCGGGGCTCCTGCATTGCATACCGGTGCTATGGTGATGGTGATGGGATGCCACGTCACCAAGGCTCCATGCAGTAGCATTGGAAGATTTAGATAGGGTGGGAACTGGACGTGCAGCAGGGCAGAATTGGGGCATGTCCTGCCCATCCAGACCCTTTGCATCCGATTCTGCTCCCGTGGGAACGTCTAGTTCCTGCAGATGCAGAATCTAGTGCAAATCCGGCCCATCCAGATTTTGGATGTCTGGACGGGCCAGGCATGTCCTGATCAGAATGGACCCCTATATGTACAAAATAATATTAAAGCTATAGAATTACAGGCTTAAAAGGGAGAGAGGAGACACTGTGGGTTAAACTAGAAAGAGGGAAAGAGAAATCTATTTGCATTGGCGTGATATACAGACCTCCATCACAGGATGAAGAAGTGGATGGAGATTTAATAGAAGATATACACAGCATTGCTAGGAAATGGGAAGTGCTACTAATAGATGATTTCAAAATACCAGATGTTGATTGGCACATCCCTGCTGTGGTGTCATCTAGAATTTCAGAGATCCTGGATTTTCTACAGGGAGAACTATTCAGGCAACTAGTAACAGAACCCATATGTGAAGGGACAATACTGGATTTGGTGCTTACCAACGGTGAAAGTGTTTCTGATATTATAGTGGGAGATCATCTTGCATCCAGTGATTACCAGATGGTGTGGTTCAGTATTAGGACTAGGACTGATAAAATCCATTCAAAAGCGAGGGTCTTAGACTTTAGGATGTCCTTAGCAGGATGGGAACAACTGGGGGATGTAGAAAAACAGTGGGCAAAACTGAAAGGGGATATTTTCAGAGCAACCAACCTTTCTGTTAGAAAGGTAAATAAAGGTAAAAGGTAAAAGAGGCCACTATGATTCTCAAGAGAAGTAGCTGAAAAGGTGAAGAAAAAAGGGGAGGCCTTCATGAAATACAAGAGATCACAGAGAGAGGAAGACAGACATCTATATTTGGAAAAACTTAGAGAAGCTAGCAAAGTAGTTAGGAAAGATTCAAAATGAAGAAGAAATAGTCAATGCAATAAAACGGGAGAAAATACATTTTCAGATATGTTAGTAAGAAGAGGAAGGGCGAAAATGGTATTGTCTGGTTCAAGGGTGAACATAAGAACATAAGAACATAAGATATGCCATACTGGGTCAGACCAAGGTCCATCAAGCCCAGTATTCTGTTTCCAACAGTGGCCAATCTAGGTCATATGTACCTAGCAGTTTCCCCAAGAGACACAAGTTCCACAATGCTTGTACTGGGTCAACCAAACAGACCAAGACAAAACCTCCACAAAGAATACCTTGATCATCCCCCATGCCAGAATAAAATTCAGCCAACAAACCTGTGCCCGAGCCTTCCAACTCTATGCACCCTCAACCTGGAATGCTCTGCCGAACCCCTTAAGATACATCATTGACCTCAACACTTTCAGGAAGCACCTAAAGACCCACCTCTTCATGGAACACTTCAGTCCCACCACCTAACTCTCCGGATCCATTCTGGCTTATGTATATTACCTGACACTCTCTATATATAACCCCTTCCCCCCCCCATACAATGTACATAGTTGATCAACTGTATATTTAACAAATGCATGATGTACATAGTTAACTATTCACTGTAACTGTAAGCATTCTTGCTTTGCGTAAACTGCTTTGACCCGGTGAAAGGAGGTATGTAAATCCAGCTAAATAAATAAAATAAATGATAAATTGGAAGACTGGACTTCCACATGGCAGATGAAATGTAATGTGGACAAGTGCAAAGTTATGTACCTAGGAAAGAACATCCCAAACTATGGTTACATGATGCAAGGTACCACAAGCAATGGAGAATAAAACCAAGGATATTATAATGCCTTTGTATTGTCCCATGTTGCGACCACACTTTGAATATCATGTGCAATTCTGATCACCATATCTTACAAAAGGATATAGGAGAATTAGAAAAGGTATAGAGAAGAGCAACAATAATACTAACGGGGATGAAAGGATACCTCTATGAGGAGAGGCTTTAAAAGGTTGGGGCTTTTCTACTTAGAAAAGAGACAGCTGAGGTGGGCTATAATAGAGATCTATAAATTAATGAATGGCGTGGAATGGGTAAATGTAGATCAGTTGTTTATGCCATCAAAAACTAGAAAGACTAGGGGACACACAATGAAGCTACAATGTAACCCATTTAAGACTAATAAGAGAAAATATTTTTTTACTCAATGAATAATGAAACTCGTCACTGGAGGATATAGTAAAAGCTGTTAGTGTAGCTGAGTGTAAAAAAAGTTTGGACAAGTTTCTGGAGGAAAGGTCCATAAACCATTATTAAAAAGGACCCTAGGAAATCCACTGCTTACCCCTGGACAAGCATTGTGGAACCTGTGTGCTTTTTTGGGAACCTATCAGGTACTTGTGACCTGGATTGGCCTCTTTTGGAAACAGGATACTGGGCTTGATAGACCTTGATCGGACCCAGTATGGCATTTCTTATGTTCTTATGTTCCTATGTAAGTTAACCAGTTGGCTCCTGGTGTTCTCATAGACAGATTTAAGCCCATTTCCAGCCACATTCTAGTTGGCTTGTTTGCAACTGAATATCAGTTCAAGACATCTGACTTAAACATTGCTGGCAATCTTAAAGTGCTCTTTTCTGATTTGAATATCAGCTGGCATTCAAAAAGAGCAAGTTATGATTTTCATTGGTACTACCACAATTTAGCTGTTAAAGAAATTATGCAAGACATACACTTGACCAAGCTGTGCAAGGTGGAAAACTGATTCTTACCTGCGTTATGTCTTCTCAGCCATTCATCAAAAATTGCATCAGTAAAAGTGTGTAAAAGGACAAAGATAGGATCATTGGGAGACAAATGTGTTTGTCCTCCAGTTCCATTCAGAAAGAGATGAGCCAAATTATGAAGACTTCGAACTGAAGGGTTATATTTCCCAGAAGGGTCACTGTATCCTAAGAAAAATAAAAAATAAAAAACAGATTTCATGTAATCATAAAAACATTCAAGGTCAATATTCAGCTTCAGCACTTAGTGTGCTTCTTTTTAAATATCTTCTCTTATAGCTAAATTAAATCCAGATGTTTGGTGCCATTATACAGATAATGGCTGGTGCTGCGTATCCAGAAACTATGGCCAGCACTGGCACTATTGCTGCTATACAGATAATTCTCAGCTATACCTCCACTCTATTTCGAAAACATCCCGGCACTATTGGATACCTCCGAGGCGGGTGAGACAGGAGATTCAGCGGCTCTGTCTGTATAGTGGTGCTGAATGTTCCTCTCAGCAGTACTTATCCATATAACAGGTGCTCTATAAGGATAAGTGCTTTTTGAAAATTGATCCAATTAGTGAATATTTTACAGTTTTTAAAATTCTAAGCTCCATGGTTGGATAAAATCCCCAAAGCATGCATTCTTTAATTACTTACAGAACATAGAAGCATAGAGGCCCTTTTATTAAAGTCTAGTAAGTTTTTGCACTTCCTGCATGTTAGGAGTAAAAAGTAAAGTGTAAAAGTCATGTGCTGCATTTCACCCAGCATTTCACCCACAGTTACTGCATTGAAAAGTTCCTTTATGCATGGTGTCATTTGCAATTAATGTGGGTGAATTTATTGACCCCTTTTGTACAGTTGGTAAGTGCACAAGTGCTAATTGCAACATCGATAATTAGCACACCTTAATCCCCCCACGCTGACTGCAATGTGCAGTTCTCACCCACTCCCTCCCCCTATGCTGCTCAATCACCACCCCTTTGTGTGCTAAGCAGTAAACGAGGGACTTTTACTGTGCTGACTGCTTTTACTGCACAGTAGCCATTACTGTGAGCCTATACTAACTGCTTAGAGTGCACTAAAATGATCATTAGTGCACTTTAGAAAAAGGCCCCATAGAAAATGATGGCAAATAAAGACCATACGGCCTATCTGGTCTACCCATCCACCAATTGCTCAGCTCTAAATTCTTTGAAGATTTGTTTTCTTGTTTAACAAATTCTATTGCTTCCTTCCCATTCTTTCTACTCTCCGGAATGTTTCTCCAAGTTGAATGATGGAGACAAATTCTGAATGTTTAGTTTCATATTTCAGCACTGTTTGTGTGTTTGAATCTGATGATGCTGTTAAATAGGCCTAAAGATCTACAGTATGATAGTAGCTGAATTTGTACACTCATTTTCTAGAAGGTCCAGTCCTCCTCCGGCTCTAAGAATGTACAGTCTTGGCATACGCTGATACATGTGCTGTTGCAGGTGCAGATAGTGCAGATACACTTACTGCATGGTAAAACGTTTTTCTGTGCAGTAACTGTAAAGGAACATGCTGGGAATGCCTCCAACAATTAACACACAGGCTTTGCATTAATACATGGTAATTTGGTCACTTACCATACAGTAAGTACAAATCTTTAGCACACTTTAGTAAAAGAGTTCCTTTGTCTCCGTGACAAGCTTCTTTACCAGTTCTCTTTTGGCCTTATCTTATTAAAGCTTTACTCCTAACTTGCCATTCTTTACCATTTTCTTTATTTGAGTTTACTTTCCATGTTTTGAAAGATGTTAATTTAGCTTTGTTATTCCAATGAGTCAATGTTGACGTCTGGTGATAGTTGTCCATGTTGTGATTATCCACTGGGATGTTTTGGCAAAGTATGACCAGAAGTAGATTGCCAGGCCTTTCTTCTGCACAGTAAACCTACAGCACCTGGTATTCCAAAGTGGTATCCCATCCAAGTACTAAGCAGACCTAACCCTGCTTTGCTTCCAAGATCCGATGAGATTGGGCATACTCAGGATGGCATGGTCATAGTAAATTTTGCTTTATTAGCCTTTTTTTAACCTCACCATTTATTCCTGGTGGCACTGTTTTGGTCTTCCATTTACGTTTTCTTTTCAATTTAATCTTTATTAAAATGTACTCGTAAAAAGAAAACAATTACTATTCCAATTACAGAATATACTCGCAGGAAAAGGAAGACGCACAACATCATAAACAATAAAATAATTAAAAGTAATACTCATATGCACAGTCTTCTAACACAAATGAATATTTGGGGGAAGATGAGTCATTTAACAATATTAAATCCAAAATAAAAAGGAAGTTTAAAAAACTTCCAATCTTATCTCACTCTGCATATACTTCAATACCTTTTTTCAAATCAAGCAAATCTAGACACGAGAGCCGGTAGAATGAACTTTGTACAATCATTTATTTAAAGCATCTTCTTGAGACTGAATCAGTGCTTGCAATACCAGAACACCTGATCGTACTCTTGCACAATCTGTACATTGATCAAGAAGCAACAGTTCGAACGGAACAAGGAGAAACAGAATGGTTTAAAATAAGCAAAGGTGTAAGACAAGGCTGCATACTTTCCCCCTACCTGTTTAATTTATATGCAGAACAAATCATCAGAGAAGCAGGATTGTATGAAGACAACAGAGATGTGAAGATTGGTGGAAGACTCATCAACAACCTTCGCTATGCTGATGATACCACATTACTGGCTGAAAGTGAAGATGATCTGAAACATTTGCTTCTCACAATCAAAGAACATAGTCTCAAAATGGGCCTGCACCTTAATGTAAAGAAGACAAAGATCATGACAACTGGCATAATCAACAGGTTCATCGTTGAAGGAGAAGAAATTGAAATCGTGAACAACTTTAACCTACTTGGATCAACTATCAATAAAGAAGCAACAAGCAGTCAAGAAATCAGACGATGCATTGCTCTTGGCAAAATGGCTATGAAAGACCTAGATAAGATTCTCAAGAGCAGAGATGTCTCTCTCCATACAAAGATTCGACTTGTTCAAGCCATGGTATTTTCAATAACATCATATGGATGTGAAAGCTGGACAGTGAAAAAGATAGGAAGAAAATTGATGCCTTTGAATTATGGTGCTGGCGGCGAATACTGTGTATACCATGGACTGCCCGAAGAACAAACCAGTCGGTACTAGAGGAGATCAAACCTAAGCTTTCTTTAGAAGCTCAGATGACAAGACTTCGACTTTCATACTTTGGACACATCATGCGAAGAGAGAGATCATTAGAGAAAGACATCATGCTTGGCAAGATAGAAGGTCAACGCAAAAGAGGAAGGCCAGCAATGAGATGGATCGATACAATAACAGCAGCTACGGATACCAGTCTGTCAACAATGAGCCGCCTGACTCAAGACCGAACACAATTTAGGATAGCTATCCAGAGGGTCGCCATGAGTCGACTCCGACTCGACAGCACTTAACAACAACTTAACAACACATTGCCCCTGTTAGTGGATTTTTTGCACCAAAGTCTCTAGGAGAGCCAAAAAGTCCCCATCTTGAATCTGTAACAAACTTCCACCACCAATATTTTTATAGAAGAAGAAACATAATAAGCATTCAATACAGTAGAAGATGGACAGCGTCAAGATGCAAAACATCCAAAAAATAAGACTTCAACATTTCTAGAGTAGAAACCATATTACAAAAGGGAAAATTCACAAATCTAAGATTACATGACTTCAAAGAGTTTTCCGACTTTTTGATTTTATTTTCTAGCATTATATTTCCCTTCATCAAAGCACTGTTCATCACTTCCAGTGTCACAATCTTTTTCATATAGCCCCCTATCATGCCCCCTTGAGATCTTAATTCACCCTCCTGAAGTGATACGTTATTAACTGTTTCACCTGAAAACTTACATACATGAGAGAATAGCCAGATAGAGTTGCATCCATTTTAGCCATAACCCTCCAAATTTCTAAGTTAGTCACTTCTTTCAGGGGAGTCATGGATATAGGAGATTTTAACCCTGAAACACCCGAAAACATCACTGGCTTTAAACATCACTGGATGTCAAGAAGTTAGTAACTCCAATCTCCATTTGTTCAGGAGGCAGTTCAGGGGATGACACCATTGTCACCGATTCTTCTGTAGAAATGATACTACCTGAACACAGTTCAACCATACTCGCTATCCCTTGCCCCAACTGGGTGGACACCAGGTCAGCAGCTATACCTGAGTTCATTGCTGGAAGGAGAGGTGGTGAGCCAGAGTCCGCACATAAGGAGGAAGCCTCTGGGCTCATCTGACTCATTTTACCAGATGAAAAAATTCATGACCTGGACAATAACTCACTCTGTGTCAGGATAAATGAATCCATTGGTCCCTGTACCAGTATCTGGTTCCCCAAAGCACTATCCCTCAATTTAGCCTTCCTCTTTCCCATATTAAACAAAGAAATGAAAAGACAGTACCTGGATTGTAGAATATTCACAAGGCAGATTACCTCCTTCAATGGGGAGCGTTCCCCTTTGGTGATGCCCTTTTGGGCACTTGACCTGTAGGCATGCAATCGTGAGCTTCATACCATGGCAGCACAGGAAATGATGTCGCTCACTGTGCAGGGAGCATCATTTGAGGCTGCTTGCTCCTCCTCCTTTCAGCCCTTCTGCAGATCGCATTTGCATCCCCCCAGTATGTCATGGCAGTATGCAGATGAAGTAGCCACAGCACAGGAAATGAGGTCACTCACTGCACTGGGAACGCGGTTCAGAGCTGCTTGCAGGTGTGCCAAGTCCTGGGGGTTTCCTCCCTTACTCCTTCTCTCAGCTCCTTTGCAGATCACACTCATATTCCCCTCCATTTACTTTTTCTAATACATGGAATATATTTGGTCTGGACGTCGAAGATGAAATGTTTAAAAAGTGTCCAGTAGGTATGTACATTTGTAAGCATACATTTGGTTTATATGGGAGCCTAAAAATTTAAATTATGTAAATCACTTTTGAATTCATATACCTATGAATTAGTTGAAAAAAGAATGTGTGAAAAAATATGAAAAAAACCCATGAAAATTGCAAATAGTTCATTTAAAATGAAGACTGACCAAACTTTTCTTTTAGCCATGCACATTCCTATATCCATGTCACATGCAAACATTTTGTTCTTTCCAAATCTTTCGTCAATTTATCATAGTCCCCCTTTTTAAAGTTAAATGCAACGGTTGTCATTTTCTTCCCTCCAATGACGTCATATTTATTTGTGTTTTGATCACTGTCAGGTTATGATCACCACCATCATTTACCGCTCACACTAGATCTTACTTTGCATTGAGGACTAGATTTAGAGTAGTTTCCGCTCTTACCAGTTTTAAGTAAGCTGTTACATGAAGCAGTCATTTTTAGCAGCCAGAAATTGTATTTCCCTGGCATGTCCTAATGAGATATCTATCTTAGAGGCTCTAGATTTCAATTTTCTACTAAAAACTATATGTGGCTTCCGGAATATGCCTACTGCACCTTCCTATATTTTTGATACTCATATGTACCAAGACAACTGGCTTCTCCACAGCACTATCTATTATCCTAACTTACGCATGAGTTCCATCAGGTAGGCGAGTTACCAAGTGATCTCATGCCTACAAACCCACTAGCTATCTACATTCCTAATGATTGAATTTCCAGCTACAACAGCAATCCTAATTCTTCCCTCCTGACTACATACCCCTGGAGAAGATACTGCATCACCTGGAGGGCAGGTTCTAGCTATAGGATCACTTCAGTCACATCAAGGCGATGCTCTCCTTTCAGGGACCTTACTATTTTGAGATAGCAATGAGACTGCCAAACTGAAGGTGGGGCTACTGTATTATGCCCCTGCAGGTCTCCTTTACATACTTCTCTGCCTCAGCTTCTCCAAGTCCACTCCTCTTGTATCCAGAGCTTGGACTTGTTTTCTGACAGCTAAGAGCTATTGATAGTAGGCATGTCTAATCCCAATGGGCTATGTTTTCTATAATGTAAAGAAACATGGAAGACATGGGCATAGAATATGTTTAGTCGGATGTTATTACTTTATAGCAGTTATGGTTAAGGGCAATGCACATGTCCAGTAGAAAACGAAACTGCATGTAGAATATCTGCATATAACCAGTGGAAGGATGAGATTTTCCTCAGTTCTGCATAGACCTCACAGGAAACAGTAGACCTCTGCTCCCAACAGGATATAATAGAATAGCTTTAGACCAAGGGACAGTGAAATTCGAGTGGGTTGAAGGACTCATGTTGTGGGTTTTTTCCTTCCAGATGGAATAAGAGACTTCTAGAAGAAGTGGAGCCAGAGAATATGACTAAAGAGGAAGACTGTTTCAGGAACTGAACCTCAATCATGAAAGTGAGTGAGAAGTAACAAAATTTTAGAACACAGATTAAAGTAATTAAAATGTGAAATGTTCTTCTTTTTTGTCTTATAATCAGTAAGACAATTATAAAAACATGTCATTTTAATTTGTGTGAAGGCATATTTGAGATAGGATGTGCAAATCAAACTTGAACCGTCGAGGTAGAATGTGCTCCATTCCAATGGAATTTTAAGAATAGCTCTGTTAAACGAGGAACCATTTATAAAATGCACTTCCATATGCAGCTTAAGATACCATTCAGAAATATACATGTGGGGATAATTGATGAGGGGCTCTGGTGACTTAGATGTGTAAGTGCCAGCATTTCATAATGAGAACATGTAAACTATGGCACTTAAACATATATCTAAGCCATTTTGCAAACAAGGATTTGCAGATGCTTCTAAGAAAGTACAAAGAACTCTCTCTTGCCCTCATGTCAATTTGAAGGAGGAAATAAACATTGGGGGATTAAGAGACATATCCCCTTAATTTCTCATGTAAAGGGATAGCTAAAAGGAACACTTTTTAAAACTATATTTGTGCCAAGGTGAACTATATTTGTGCCAACTATATTTGTGCCAACACTTTTTAAAACTATATTTGTGGCCAATTTTAGGTTTAGACATGTATACCCTATATGAAATAGAGAATACACGTGTAGGGCCTGATATTGAGTTAGGAGGGCTATGCGTCCCTTTGGTGCATAACCTTCCTGCTGACATCTAACCCCAGATATTCAATGTTTGGGTTATATGCGACCCCGGCATTGAATATCTGGGATTGCTGCACTGCCTCTCAGTCACAGTCGATAACTGGTCAGCAGCAATATTACATTCTTTTGTCTTGCCTATCTTTTAGGCTCAGAATGCTAAACGGGCAGCATGCACTATCACTGCTGCCAAGCTATCGATTGTCACTGCCTCCTCTCCTAACTGGAATGCCCCAATGCTAAGCAGTTAGCATCCGGGCATGTAAGGGAGAAGAAAGGGGATATTCAATGGCACTAACCATGTTAGTACTGTTGAATATCCCAGATAGTGGCATTTACACGGTTTACAGGGCTGTATTTCATTACATTTCTGGCAAGTTTTTTCTTAATTATAAATGCAACACCATTTCTTCTTTGTCTTTCAATTCCAGCATAGCAGACCATGTGATCATCAGATGCAAAGTGCCTCATGTCAGTCCATTTTTTGCTGACACACAACAAATCGAGTTGTACACGTTCCATTTCATTCTTGACCAACTCCAACTTCCCTTGGTTGATGCTTCGGGTGTTCCATATCCCTATATATAAGACATTTTTGCAGCTTCTAACTCTCATTTTATGTGCAGATATATCAGCAGACAGATGTCCCAAGGGCTTTGATCCAACCACATCATAAATGCTGGCTTTACTCTGAAATGTCTTCAGCTCCTCCCCAGTAGCCAGTTGAGTACCTTCTGAACTGGGGGTCTCATCTTCCAGCCCTTTAGTGCAATTTGTTTTGTTGTGACTATCCATTGGGTTTTTGTGGCAAGATATGGAAGTAGATTGCCAGGCCTTTCTTCCACGCAGTTTAATTTTAGTGTTGTTGCCATTGTCACAGAAATGTAATCCTCTGCTGCCAACACCATCCCATTCTATGCTCTATGACATACAATGCAATCAGTGAACACTTAATTTCTATTTGTCTACAAGAAATACCCACCAACACAACTATAATTCAAGTATATGCGTCAACAACAGCTGTAGTCGAGGATGAAGTGGATGAACTCTATGAACAAGTATAAACTGAAATTGACAGAACATGCAAACAGGATATCTTCATAGTCTTGAGTGACTGGAATGTAAAAGTTGGCAAATATGGACAGCAACAGAAAAGAAGCTGGAAAAAGACTGATAGAATTCTGCAAGACCAATGATTTATTCATCTCAAACACTTTCTTCCAGCAACACAAGCAGTGACTGTACGCATGGACTTAACCCAATGGATTGTACAAAAATAAAATTAATTACATTTGTGGAAGTCAACGATGGAAAAGCTCTATAAAGGGAAGGCTGGGGGGGGGGGGCCACGTCCCCACTGGCTGCTGGTAACTGGGTCACGTCACGGTGCGTGGTCCCGGTGGCAGATTAGGCAGGCATGCCGGGAGGTCGAGGCGCGGGGTTTAAAGGGATTGGCTCCCGCGACGCGAGTGAGGCCGGTGGGAGCCAATGAGAGGGCGTGAGGCGGCCGGTATGAAAGAAGGGGGGAGGAGCGGAGGTAGCAGTCATGCAGGGCAAGGCGAGAGGCAGCGTGGATGGCATGCGGTGGTGGACCTCATTCGAAGGGCAGAGTGAGCGATCGCAGACGGAGGGCCAGTCAGATGGGGTCAGGAAGCTAAGATGGCATTGGAAGAGCAGCAGGCAGTTTCGGGGCTGAGCGGAGTGGTGGTGTTCCGAAGAACAGCGGCACGTGTTACAGGGAGCAGACAAGCCAGGAGCAACAGGGGCTTGCCTGGGCGTGGTGGCTGGGGGGCAAAGCAGGCAAGTGTCGGTTGAGAGGGAATAATTAAAAGAAAAATGAAAAAAAAAGAGAAAGAAGTAAGAAGGGGAAAACCGGGTTCTGCAGAGGGCTTGTGGTGTGTGACTTTCTGGATAGGCCAGGATGCCTTCAAGGTGCGGGGGGGGAGGGGCGCAGGAAAACTAAGGGGAGTGGGCAGGGGCCCTAGGGCTGGGAGGCAATGGGGGGGGGGCAGGCTAGGGCTCCGCAAGTTGAGACTGCAGGTTCCGTAGGGGCTTGGGAAAATGAAAGTGTGGGGGAGCAGGGCAGAAGGGCTCAGGTGAGGGGTCTCAAGGTGGGGGGGGCAAGACTTGGTATGGTTGGGGGCGGAGGGCCGACGGGTCGGAGTGGAAGGGCAAGGAGGGGTTCTCGGTCCCAGTGTGCTCGGGGGATGGGGCAGGCACCCCCTTATGGAGGCGATAGTGAGCCCGGTTGGGGGCAAGAAGCGGAGGGGATAGAAGTGGGGAACCAATCCAGGTTGGGCCTGGGTAGGGGGGCAGGAGAGGCCCCGGGAGCGGGGCAAGGGTGGGCGGTAGTACCAACGTTTGGGGGGAGGGGGGCGAGACCGGTTGATTGGGGTGCTCAGCCCGATGCAGGGGGTCAGGGTTTGGCAGGGCAGATGGGCTGGCCGGGGATGCCAAGGGGATATTATCATGCGAGGGATCCTTATGCGTGGGAGCATTGGAGGGGGGGGTACTGGGCTTGTCGGGGACGGAATGGTTGGGATCGTGGCATCCCCCTTGGTCCGCAGCGGTTCCTCCCCCGGTCTTGTCTTTTTTGCCTCAAGAGGTATCTCCAGTGGGACAGCACCCAAGCGGGTTCGGAGCGCAGAGGCCGGTGTAGGTACCGAACATGGAGGCTGGAGATGCAGCTCGAGACACAGCGGCGGACCAGGCGGTGGAGGACACGGAGGAGGGTCCGCATGGTGAAGATGAGCAGCTGAGAGCACCAAGGACCAGGACGGAAGCGGCAGGTGAGTTATCAAATGTGCAAGGGGAGGGAACAGAAAAAGCAGCGGGGTCATTGGATGGCACGGGAAGAAAGGCGCGGAGAAAACGAAAACACATTTGTCTGCGGCGGCACAGCTCCGATTCTTCCTCATCGTCATTGCGGGAATCCTCGTCAGCGTCATCAGAAGACGAGCGGGTGGGGCGGACAATTGCCAGCAGGGTGACAACAGGGGCAAGGGAGGGGGAAAGTACCCCCACTCTAGCCTCATTTTCGGAGTTGCAGGAAGGAGTCCCTCAGAAGCTACGGCAGAAAATTCTCAAGAGGTGATATATAGATATCTTCCGTCTGTTGGAAGGCCGGAGGCGGTCAGGCGAGAGTAAAAAAAGAGGAAAGAGGATGAGAAGGCGGGGAGGATAAAAAAGGTCTCGCTTAGTGTAGTCAACTAGGCAAGGGCTTTTTTGCGGTTGGCGAGTGTATGGGGGTATCAGTATCCAGAGCAATATGGAATACTGCTGGCTTATGCTGATTCAATTTTGGAGGCGGCTCAGACGCACGAAGGTTGGGCATGGCTCAACTATGACGAAAAGTTCAGGGATAAGATGTAGGAGAATAAATGTTTGTCGTGGGGGACGCAGGATATTAGTTTATGGTTGACACAGATGTCTGAGAAATCTGTGGGTGGGGGGATGGGGGTGCAAAGGCAGGGGTTGCGTCAGCGGCAGGGACAATTCATTCCTTTCAAGCGGGGGGTGCCCCTACGCCACAGAGGGGGGGGGAATAATGGAGCTGGGGACCTCTGTTGGCGCTTTAACAAGTCGTTGTGTCCCTTTCCCAACTGCAAGTTCCAGCATGCATGCTCCATTTGTAACGGGGGTCATTCCGCCATTAAATGCGCCAAGAAGGGAGTCGCCACCCCCTCCCGGTCTCCAAGTAAGAAGGAGTGGTTCGGCCTGGCCTCGATGCCAATTAGGCTCGAGGCCTTGCAGCCGTGGCTTCGGAGATACCCGAGGCGAAGGGACAGGGAGGTGTTGGAAAAGGGATTTCAGGAAGGATTTATAATACCAGTGCAAGGAACGGTACAGGCAGGGGCTGTGCGTAATGCCAATTCGGCTAGGCGTTTTGCGCATATAGTGAGAGCTAAGTTGATGAGCGAGATAGACTTGGGTAGGATTGCTGGGCTATTTACGGAGCACCCGTTCACAAACTTTGTGGTTTCCCCGCTGGGAATTAATCCAAAAAAGGAACCAGGAAAGTTCAGATTAATTCATAACCTGTCCTTTCCGTCGGGACAATCAGTAAACGATCACATCCCAAAGGAGCTGTGTGCAGTTAGATATGCTTCTTTCGATGCGGCAGTTGAGTTGGTTCGAAGATACAAGACAGGGTGTGCGATGGCGAAGGTGGACATAGAGTCTGCGTTTCGGTTGCTGCCAGTGCATCCGTCGGCATTTTATTTGTTAGGGTTTTGTTTTGAGGGGCACAGTTATTTCGACAAATGTTTGCCGATGGGCTGTTCGGTGTCCTGTGCCTACTTTGAGAAGTTTAGTACGTTTATGCATTGGGCTTTGGTTGAAGAAGTGGGATGTGCGAATGTGGTACACTACCTGGACGATTTCCTTTTTGTAGGGGAGGCCAGTTCAACCCGGTGCCGAGAGCTATTCATGGATTTGTAGGTTTGGCCAGGCGATGGGGGGTTCCTTTGGCGACGAATAAAATGGAAGGCCCGGCTACAAGAATCACGTTCTTGGGAGTGGAGTTGGATGCAGTGGACATGGTGGCTCGATTACCGCCAGAGAAGGTACGGTGGCTACGGGTGTTAGTGGCTAATGTGTTGGGCTCGCGGAAGACAACATTAAGGAAGATGCAGTCCCTGATAGGCTCCTTGAATTTCGCATGCAGGGTGATGCCGATGGGGCGGGTGTTCTTGCGTTGGTTGTCAGCAACTACAGCGGGAGTGGCGAAGCCTCATCACCGGATTAGGGTGTTAAGGAGCATACGGGAGGATTTGGGGGTGTGGGACGTGTTTCTGAAGGAATTTAATGGAACGTCGGTGCTGATGGAAGCAGAGGTCACCAGTGTAGACTTACAGTTATTTACGGATGCGGTGGGGGGGGGGGGAGGACTGGGGATCTATTTTGGTGGGTCCTGGTGCACAAGCAGTTGGCTGCTGGAGTGGCACGAGGCAGGGTTAACTTCCAATATAGCATATCTGGAGTTATTTCCTATTTTAGTAGTGCTGGAGCGGTGGCAGGATAGACTGCGTAACTGAAAGGTAGTCTGGTGGTGCGACAACGCAATAGTGGTCAGAGTAATTAATAATTTTTCTCCACGCTGCCCTAAGGTAGCGGCATTGATGCAGGAAGTAGTTTTAGCCTGTTTACGATTGAATGTGTCAGTGAGGGCCCGTCATATTCCAGGTAGCACTAATAGGATCGCAGATGCTCTTTCTCATTTTAAGTGGGAGCAGTTTCGGATCCTGGCACTGGGGGCAGACACCGAGGGAGCGGTGGTCCCAGAGCGATTATGGCGAATTGGCCTGGGGAGATGCTGAACTTTTGAGGAGTGCGGTGTCAAAGGCAACATGGTTGGCGTACGGGCGAGGATGCGACAGAGTGGTGGACTTCTTGAAGACTCGCGGATGTCACCCGGAGCAGGCGTCGGATCTGATCATAGCACAATATGTGGTATGGGCTAGGGCTGAAGGAACATCGAAAGCAACAGTACAAACACACCTGGCGGGGTTCGCATTTTTCGCGAAAGTGGTGGGTTGGGGCTATCATGGGGGATTCTTGATGCGTCATCTGCTACAGGGGTGGGAGTGGTCCTCTCCGACCCCTGCGGATGGCAGGGGACCAATTACGCACGATTTGCTCGCTAAACTCTGTGAGGTGTTACCAGGGGTGGCGGCGTCACCTTATGAAGCTGCGCTTTTTCAGGCAGTTTTTTGCGTAGCATTTTTTGGCGCCTTCAGAGTCAGCGAGCTAGTGGCAGACTCCAGCCGGTCCAGGACGGGGAGGGGTTTGGAGAGAAAACATGTGAGGGTGTCAGAGAGTGAGCTACAAATATGGCTGGCGCAATCCAAAACAGATCAAAGGGGAAAAGGGACATGGGTGATTTTGAAGGCGTTCAGGGGCATGGGGACCTGTCCGGTGGCAGCCGTACAAGCGTATATGAGAATGCGGCCGGAGGGGGAGGGTTGGTTTTTCATGCATGATGACGCTCGGCCGCTGACACGTTTTCAGTTTGCGGCCATGCTGAGGTTAGCGCTGCGTAGGTTGGGCTTGGACCCCCAGCGGTTTGCCCCACATTCCTTTCGCATTGGTGCGGCTACCAGTGTGGCAGCGGTGGGGTTAAGTGGGCAAGAGATTCAGCGAATTGGCAGGTGGCGTTCACAGGCGTTTCAGGCTTATGTATGTCTGGGGCAGGGGGGATGGGGTCGCAGCTGCTAACTGTCATATTTCTTTTCAGATGGAGGACAGGCTCCTAGTATTTGCTGGCTTGTGGGGCACTCGTTCATGCATTGGGCAGGTCAACGTGCAGCAGTCAGGCCAGTCGGGCTTAACCTTGGACTTAACCTGTCGGAGGTGACCGTCGTATGGCTGGGCGAGCACAGTCTGCGTTGGACACGGCTGCTGCCTTTGCTTCGGCACCACGAGAGGGCCATGGCGTGGCCTGAAATAATATTGCTTTATCTAGAGGGCAATGACCTGGGAGCATGGACCTGCAAGCAATTGATTAGAGCATCAAAACGGGACTTGGGGGAGGTGGTACGAATGTTTAAGGATGTCATATTGATATGGTCAGATATTATTCCAAGGCTATCCTGCTGGGACCAGCGAAGGTGGTCGCGGGGTCTAACGAAAATCAATCATCAGATTGGGCGATGGGTTTGTGAGCATGGCGGTTGCCAAATAATGCATCCCTGGGTAGAGGTAAATTGTGCCGGTTTGTTCAGGCAAGATGGGGTACACTTATCCCCGGTGGGGGTGGATTTGCTCATTAATGACTGGCAGGAGGCATTGGAATATGTGGTTTGGAATAGGGGGCGCTGGTCACAGCTGGGGTTTGCGGGGCGGCACAGGGACCTGGAGGTCGCCTGAGCCGGTGGCGGGATCCCGGAGGTTTCCGGGGTCCGGAGCCTTTGGCAATACTCAGGGCGGGGGTGGGGTACCCCTGGCCCGGACAACCCCTGAGAGCTTTTGCTAATAATATGGCGAAGCCGGAAGAAAGGGAAGGGTATTGAAGAATAGCCATGGACCGGTATCCGGCTACTTACATGGCTTGCTACTTACATGGCTGGTGAGACAGCTTTACACTGGAGGGCTGGTTAGGCGGCAGTTTGTTTAAAATGTTGTTGGATTATGTTAAAATGTTAATAAAGCTGCGACCAGTTGACATCCCAACAAGAGTATATGGTGGTTATTGAAGGGAAGGGTAGGGGGAGGAGGCATAGCTGAGGGAGGCACCGGGTATAGCGTACCTCGGTTAAGGGAAGGCCGGGGGGGCCACGTCCCCGCTGTCCGTGGGTAACCAGGTCGCGTCATGGTGCGTGGTCCCGGCGGCAGATTAGGCAGGCATGCCGGGAGGTCGAGGTGCGGGGTTTAAAGGGATTGGCTCCCGCGGCGCGAGTGAGGCCGGCGGGAGCCAATGAGAGGGCGTGAGGCGGCTGGTATAAAAGAAGGGGGGAGGAGCAGAGATAGCAGTCATGCAGGGCAAGGCAAGAGGCAGCGTGGCTGGCATCCCACCGTCCCGCCCCAAGAAAAAGAAAAGAAAAATAATAAAAAAAAGAGGGGGGGTTGGGGGATTAAGAGAGAGAGGTTTTGCAGCAGGGGGAGGGCGAGATCCCAGAGGTTTACAGAGTCCGGAGCCTTTGGCAATACTCAGGGCGGGTGTTGGGTACCCCTGGCCCAGACAACCCCTGGGGACTTTTGCTAATAATATGGCGAAGCTGGAAGAAGGGGAAGGGTATTGAAGAATAGCCATGGACCGGTATCCGGCTACTTACATGGCTTGCTACTTACATGGCTGGTGAGACAGCTTTACAATGGAGGGCCGGTTAGGCGGCAGTTTGTTTAAAATGTTGTTGGATTATGTTAAAATGTTAATAAAGCTGCGACCAGTTGACATCCCAACAAGAGTGTGTGGTGGTTATTGAAGGGAAGGGTAGGGGGAGGGGGCATAGCCGAGGGAGGCACCGGGTATAGCATACCTCGGTTAAGGGAAGGCCAGGGGGCCACGTCCCCGCTGTCCGTGGGTAACCAGGTTGCGTCGTGGTGCGTGGTCCCGGTGGCAGATTAGGCAGGCATGCCGGGAGGTCAAGGCGCGGGGTCTAAAGGGATTGGCTCCCACAGCGCGAGTGAGGCCGGAGGGAGCCAATGAGAGGGCGTGAGGCGGACGGTATAAAAGAAGGGGGGGAGGAGCGGAGATAGCAGTCGTGCAGGGCAAGGCAAGAGGCAGCATGGCCTGCATCCCACCCTCCCGCCCCAAGATAAAGAAAAGAAAAATAATTAAAAAAAGAGGGGGGTTGGGGTATTAAGAGAGAGAGGTTTTGCAGCAGGGGGAGGGCGGGATCCCGGAGATTTACAGGGTCCGGAGCCTTTGGCAATACTCAGGGCGGGGGTGGGGTACCCCTGGCCCAGACAACCCCTGGGGGCTTTTGCTAATAATATGGCGAAGCCGGAAGAAGGGGAAGGATATTGAAGAATAGCCATGGACCGGTATCCGGCGGAAACGGAAGTGCGTCACCTTGCTACTCACATGGCTGGTGAGACAGCTTAACACTGGAGGGCCGGTTAGGCGGCAGTTTGTTTAAAATGTTGTTGGATTATGTTAAATTGTTAATAAAGCTGCGACCAGTTGACATCCCAACAAGAGTGTGTGGTCGTTATTGAAGGGAAGGGTAGGGGGAGGGGGCATAGCCGAGGGAGGCACCGGGTATAGCGTACCTCTGTTACATCAATAAAGACAAAACCTGGAGCTGACTGTGGCATAGATCATCAACTACTAATATGCAAACTCAAGCTAAGGTTGAAAAAGAGCATGCCACTCATGAATGTAGCAATATATGACCTTGACACTATACCACCGGAATTTAAAGACTGCCTACACAATCAATTTGCTTATTTAGATGCAAATGACAGAGCTTCAGAAGAGTTATGGGATGACATGAAGAAGATTGTGTTTGAAGAAAGTGAGAAATCTCTACAAAAGGTGAAAAAGCAAAAATGGCCAAAATAGATGATCGAAGAAACTCTGAAATTTGCCCAGAAATGCAGAGAAGCTAAAGCCAGAGGAGTAAGAGAGACAATCACAGAATTCAACAAATATTTCCAATGTGCAGCAAGACAAGAAAGGAGAAGTATTACAATGAAGCATGCAAAGAAATAGAAGCAGAAACTCTTAGAGGAAGAACAAGACTGGCTTTCCTAAACTATGAGAGTTAAAGAAAAAATTCCAGCCTCAATTTGGAGTGTTACAAGATGCTCAATGATCCATGTTGAACTCGCTGAGAAGATCAAGAAAAGGTGGAAAGAAGATACAGCATTATTATATGATAAAGATCAAGTGGACCAACAGCTGTTTCAATTTGTACCTTTTGATCTGGAACCATTGGTGATGAAAGAAGAAATCGAAGCAGCATTGAAAGCCTTATCAAAGAACAAAGCACCAGGTATTGATGGCATTACCATTGAAGTATTACAGCAATCTGATGCAGCTGTTACCATACTTACAAGGCTCTGACAGGAAATTTGGAAGACAAGATCATGGCCAACTGACTGGAAAAGATCTGTGTTTATACCAATACTAAAATAGGTGATCCAACTGACTGTGTTAATTATTGCACAATCTCTCTGATCCCACATGCCAGCAAGATTCTACTGAAGATTATTCAGCAGAGATGTCAACCATACCTGGAATGAGAACTGTCTAACATGCAAGTAGGGTTCAGGAAAGGGCGAGGAACGAGAGACATCACAGATGTGATATGGATCCTTGAAAAGACTAAAAAATACCTAAAGGATATCTATATATGTTTTATTAATTACAGCAAGGCTTTTGACTGTGTAAACCTTGAGAAACTCTGGGCCACGTTAAGAAGCATGGGTATACTAGAACACATGATCATTCTCTTCCTCAACCTTTACATTCATCAAGAAGCAACAGTTTGAACAGAAAAAGGAGAAACAGAATGGTTTAAAATCAGCAAAGGTGTATGACAAAGCTGCATACCTAACCCTTACCTGTTTAATTTATATGCAGAACAAATCATCAGAGAAGCAGGACTGTATGAAGACAACCGAGGTGTGAAGATTGGCGGGAAACTCTTTAACAACCTTTGCCATGCTGATGATACCACATTACTGGTGCTACCCAGTTAGCCCTTTCCTCCACCCCTGCTTCGTCCCAGGATGCCCCTAACATGCCCCAATGCTAATCGCACAGCATCTGGACGTGTTAGGGATTTATCCAGGATTTTTGAAGGACGCTACCTGTGTAAATGCCCTTTGAAAATCACAGATATGGTTACCCATGTAAATGCCTTTGAAAACCAAGCCCATCGTCTTAAAATGGGCATGCACCTTAATACAAAGAAGACACAGATCCTGACAACTGGCAAAATCAATAAGTTCATCGTTGATGGAAAAGAAACTGAAATAGCGGACAACTTTAATCTACTTGGATCAACTGTTAATAAAGAAAGGACAAACAGTCAAGAAATTAGACGACACATTGCTCTTGGCAGAATAGCTATGAAGGACGTAGACGAGATTCCCCAGAGCAGAGATGTCTCTCTCCATATAAAAATTCAACTTGTTCAAGCCATGGTATTTTCAATAATGTCATATAGATGCGAAAGTTGGACAGTGAAAAAGATAGACAGGAAGAATATTGATACCTTTGAATTATGGTGCTGGTGACAAATACTGCTTGAAGAACAGACCAGTCAGTACTAGAGCAGATTAACCAAAGCTTTCTTTAGAAGCCAGACTTCAATTTTCATACTTTGGACACATCATGCGAAGAGAGAGATCATTAGAGAAAGACATCATGGTTGACAAGGTCAGCACAAAAGAGGAAGGCCAGCAATGAGATGGATTGATACAATAACAGCAGCTATGGGTTCCAATCTGTCAACAATGAGTTGCCAAACTGAAGACCGAATACAGTTTTAGGACAACTATTCAGAGGATTGCCATGAGTTGTCACTGATTTGACAGCACTTAACAACAACAACAACAGGGCTATAAACCATGTAAATGCCTTTTGAATATCAGGCCCGTAGATATTTGACCCACCCGGGGTATACCCCTTATACATCCTGATATGTCTCCATTCACTTTCGATGTGTGTAGTCAGCAATGTGTAAATTTCACCCTCATAAATGTATACTAGATCTGTGAATTTAATCAATTAATAATGAAGGCAATATTTAAGACATAACAATTTATCTTTCTCTCAGTACCTTTATCCTGAGAAGCTGGTGGTAATTACCAAAAGGAAACGGAAACCACAATAGACTCCGTGTACATGCTACACAAATGCATATGACCTCCCTGGTGTAGGAAAGGGCTGTGATTTAAGGAGGCTCCATGCAAGAGTATTAGGCACTGCAGGTTGATTTTTAACCTTATGAACCCCCTACATGCTTTGACTTATGTACTATTAGTAGGTTCATCACTCTCCAACCAGCTGTGGCGGCTCAGCAGCAGGACTTCCTTCTTTGATAACTCTGGCAAACATTCACCTCCTCTTTTTCCAGTATTTTCCCTTTCTTCCTGTCTCTCCCTGCTTAACAGCCTGCCTCCTTTCTCTTTCCCAAACTTCTGCCTACTATCTCTCTCTCTCCCCCACCATCATCCCAGGACTACTATTATTCATATAATGCTTGCAAATGAGTACGATTGGGGCCCTCATTGTTTTTCTTATCCTTTGCTGCTACCAATCTTTTTATTACTCTCTTCTACAACTTCCAGACTTGTGCTTCTTCCTCCTGCCTATCTTCACCCTCAAACCCAGCAGCTCCCCGCTTTCTCTTTTCTGCCCTGCCTCCAGTATCTGCTACCTGCATCTCCCTGTCAATCCCTCTGGATAACTGAGTAGCATGAGTTTGTTCCACCACTTCCCATAAAATGCTTCTTTTTTGCCAGCCCCCTCAAGTGTCTTTCAGTGTTACGGGCTGGCACTTCCTGCTTCTGATTTTGTAATGCATGAGGACAGTAGCAGAGTGCAGAGCCATACATTTTGACACACTTGGCAGTGCTAACACTAAAAAGGCACCAGGTGGTGGTGGTGTGGGGGGGGGGGGGCGGAGGGGATGCAGGTTGGCTCCTGAACTGTGCCATCTCCTAATCTTTGGCTAGTGGGGCTCAAGGATTCCCATTAGCCATGCTGCTTTGCCCTGCAGTTCCTTTCTATTTTTGACTGATGGGGGCCAGAGAGTTCCCACTAGTCACTTTGTTCTGCCCTCCAGTACCTCTATTTTTGGTTAGCAGGGCCCAGGAATTCCCACTAGCCATGGTACTCCACTCTCTGGCTTCTTTTTTCTTCTATTAGTGGGATCCTTGTGCAACATTTTTTACCACTTCCAAATTTTGTTAGTCTAGTTGGCTATCTGGTTCACCTAATGATAAAGCCAGCCAGGAATTTAAGAATACTGAAAATGTTTCAAGGTGCTTTTGTAGAAGTTTTCATTTGCATATTTATTTCTATGAATATTCCCTCTACTAATTTGGTGCAAAAACTGTGCTTCTTCAGAATTATAGCAGCATAAGAATTTCTAAGCTATTTGCATGTTTTTGACCAATTTGATGAGTGTCTTCCATTGCTAGTCCTGTTTTATATAGATCAAAGACATTGGGGTATGTTTACTAAACTGCGGTAATGTCACCCGCGTTAGGTTCCACGGTAAAGGTACAGATGCCCATATAAAGGCATGGGCGGTGCATCGTTACAGCAAGCCATATCAGCTAATGCACGTTACAAGGCACCTTAGACTAACGCGCGTTACAAGGCTTCTTATAAGACACCTTACAAGGCACATTACAAGGTGCATTATAAGGCGCCTTGTAAGGTGCATTATAAGGTGCCTTGTAAGGTGCCTCATAAGGCACCCTATAGGGCTCCTTCGGCTAAGCGCCGTATTAGGCACCCCTGGAAAAGGCACTGTAGAAGGCACCCTGGGCTATGGAACCATAGGTTAAGGTGGCCTAACAAGATTACGGTGCCCTAGGTTAGTGTGCCCTAAGGGCTGCAAGGTGCCATAGGATGACATGCATGACCTGTGAGGAACAGAGACAGATGTAGCCCTAACACTAGATAGAGCACTCAAGAAAGGCAATGAACAGATGAGTGAAGGAGGGAGAGCTGGGAGCCGCTGGACCTGCCATATCTGCGGGCATCCCATGCGGCTGCCAGTACTGATGACAAACATGGTAGAGGCAACTGTACCGCAGCACAGGGTGTTGGCAATGTAAAGTACTGGAAAGACAGTTGGTGGCAGACGATGGGAATACGTGTCCCCCAGTGGAGGCGGAGGTGGCAGGATAGTTACAATGATGGGTGGACAGAGGAGTGCTGGTACCATGCAGATCAGGCACAGGCGAGGCAAGCACGATGAGGCGCAATGCAGGAAAGGGTAGCAGTGTAGGACATGGGGTGGCAGCCTGCACAGGCAGACAGGACTCTACACAGCTGACAGATGCAGATAGACGGACCGAGGGAATGTTGGCAATTGTGGCGAGGGTATTATGGGTTGGCAGCACAGATCTGCAAAAAAATGACTGTTACAGGCATGCACACTATTTGAATAGGACAGGCATGAGAGGAGGGAACAATGAAGAATTGAACCATAAACACTGCCGAGAATGGCATTGTAGTAACCAGTAGGCTATACCTCCGTGGTGTATTCACAGCAATGGCTGGGTACAGAAGAACTGCAGGTCACCGCACAAATTGTCTGCTCTGAGTGCCAAGATAGGGTAACCCCACCAGTACCCATGATGCAATGCACATGCCGAATAGCTGTCTACAGCTGATCACCAAATGGGGTCTGCACCTCTCCGGTACCTCTTGTAAAGACAAACTGACAGTGCGTGATACTGGCACAGAGTAGCTACAGACCATGCCATTGTGCAGGTTCTGTGTTCACCCCGAGCGATAGGATGGGTGCCCAGCACTAGGTCCGCAGTACATGTGGTGCTAGAGACAGGTCCTGCTGTATAGCCCCATCACTACCAGTGTGTGACAGGTGTTCCTTGCAGTGCAGCTGAAGGTGATTTGGTGTTCATCTGTATCCTGCAGTCACCACCCAGATTAGTGTGTACCCTGTGTTAGGGTCTGGCTGACATGGGCACCTGTTATCAGGGCAGAGGGGTTTCCAGACTTGCATGAGGTTTGTGTAGCAGTGCCTTTATAGGTCAAAGTGATATACACTACATACCCCAAAGGGCCCACATCACCCCTTTTGTAGGTAAGGGACAGGTGCCTCAGCCCTGGTGATGCAACCTCCCTCCTGCTGGTATAGGACAGCCCTCCAGGGTTGGTGGGCCAGAGCCAGAGCCATACCTGTGACTGGGGCAGTGGCAGACCAGCAGCAATGTTGGGGTTAGGTCTAGAAAACCCCAACTGCCTCACACCACTCTCTGCCAATCACCAGTAGACTGCACGTTATATGTATTCCAACCATGCACAGTCTAATTACAGACAGTCCACAGTGCATGCTCACAGAGAACCTATGTACACCAAGCAGGCATCTCAGTGATCGTAACCCCAGCACCAAGAACATAAAAGGATCACTGGAGGCAGATAGTGTGGAGTGCTATGTGGGAACCTAGACATGCCATGGTCACTGCTCGGTCAGAGTGAGTGCCCTCCCAGCATGCCATGCTGTGGCCACCCTGTCCATGCAGGCAGTGGTCGGGCACTACAGTGTCCCAGCCATTACCCCACACCCTGTGAAGATGCATCCTGACCAATCCGCCCTGTCCGGGCCATACCCACAATACCTTGTTCCTCATTATGCACTTATTCAGGCTAACGCTGGTAACAGTGGGACATTTTGGGGCCAGTGAAGGGTGGGCAGCCACAAAACAACGGATAGACACACACACACACACACACACACACACACACACACACACACACACACACACACACACACACTCCTATTGTAGCATTGTGCAAAGATAGGGGTGGTTGGCAACCCTGCCCGCCACACTGGTTCTGATCACAGTGCCGACATTGCTAAACTGTGCAGGAGGTAGTAGTAGTGCTCGGGTGCATCTTTGGATTGTGGAGGCTGTATGAGTGGGTGTTTATACCCCTGTTCGCCACTGCTTTGAGCTTTGCACATGTTGCTGTTGTATCTGCATTGTAGGGTAAAATATAGAGACATGCTCTGCAGGAACCACACCTGGGACGTGAACCTGTGACCCTTTGATTCTGGACACACTGGCTGGATGTACTGCACCACACGGTTGCCACAGATGCATGGCAATCCCTGGAGCTACCTGTACTTTTCCTCAGCTAGACCTTTTATGTTGCACTGCACACCATGTACTGGTACAGGGTATGGCCTAGGTCCACTGCAGGCAGGTGCCACTGCCCCCTCCAGCACGGGCACCCCCCCCCCCCATCATGCTGACATGACCATATGCTGTCGGTGCTGGTAGTGCACAGTCCCAGGCCATCCACTGTGTCGGTAGGTGGTCGCCTAGGGAGCGGGGTCTGGGGCAGGGGGCATACATGAGCATCCTCACATACCCCCATCACCGCCTACCAATAGTATGTCCCTTCCGTTTGGGGGAGGGTTGGCTGGGGGGATGTCAGGTCATTGCCCTGGCAACTGCTAGCTTGGGTGGACCAGGTAGGTGTAGATGGATTGTGTTTGGCCTTTGTCAGCTGCTGTCTTGCTTATTTCCGGTTTCTATGTTCCTATGTGCCACCCAGGTGCCTGCCTAGTCCACCCTGTGCCCCAGCTTCCCCTGCTACATGTCCCGCCTGCAGCCCCCTTTGCCCCATTTGCACCATCGCCATAGTGGCCTTTCATAGTTGGGCACTATGCTGTTGCTTCAAATGGAGCACTACTATAACGTGTCTTGGTTTCCCTGCCTATGCTGTACATTGCTGACACTGAAATTTATTTATTTATCTGCATTTCTTATATACCGCGCTATTTCAATCAGTGCGGTTTACATTTGAACAAAATATGCAGCAATAGTTTCTCTCTCCTGCCAATGTGCATCTAACGGCAGGTTTTCATTCGCGGTAGGATTCAGCCCTTCAGTTCAGCGCATTAGTGTGCAGGGAGCCTCTCCCCACCCACTTCCCACCCATTGACCCCTTCTCTCCGCCCTCTCTCCACCCTCTGCGGTGCTTACCGCCGCCAAGAACACTAACGCTCATTAGGTAAAGTTAACGCGCGTTAATGTTACATGGCATGCGTTAACGTTACCTAATGAGCGTTAACGTAGCCACTGCTACGTTACCGCAGTTTAGTAAACATACCCCATTATGTCCTTAGAATCCTCTCAGCTTTAATCATTTGGAAACCGTCTACCATCACTGCTCCTCACCCATCTATGTTTATATCACACCTAACCTCTATTCACAGTAGTATTTGATTCCTGACCTCTGCCCTATTTTAATTTGAGATCCATTACCTTCAATTGCATTCCGAAAACTTTCTGAAGAATTGGAATAAAATGGAGGTGTGTCAAATAAGCCAACTTCTAAGCAGAGTGCAACATCCTGAGGCTCAGGGAGACGCTGGACCATTGGTCTGGCTACATTTCCAGCAGGACGTCTTCGAATTGGTCCACCCTCAGTACCTGAAATAGAATGTCAGTACGAAACATGGAAATATTAGTAAATTTTCAAAAAGATAAATATACAGTATTATCCTTCAGTGGTCATCTTTTGGGAGGCGATACAGTAGAGATTTTATCACACATTTATTATTACTTGAGATTTTGAAGATGGCCCAGAGATGAATACTTAATGCAAAAATAAAATGAGTGAAAGGATAGGCTTCTTTCCTAGTACTTAAAGCTCAAAAAAGATCAGATACAGGATTGGATGCAACCAGGTTGTTTGATGTATCCATTTTTGAGTCAATAATTTAAGCCTACTACCACTACAAATCTTGAAAATGAAAAATGATTTAGAAACCAGTGACATACTGTGGGCCTCAACACACATTACCTCAAGCCCCCTGCTCTCCCCACAGAGGATCCAATCCTTACCTACAGAGCACATCTGGTGGTGCAGCCTCCACTTTGCCTCTCCCCCATCATCCATCCAGCATCTCCACTTTCTCTCATCTCCATCCCCCTATGCAGCATCCCCCTTTTTCCCATCCCCTTTCCTCCTGGGGCAGTATCTGCTGCTTTTCTCATTTCCATCCCCACTTCCATCCAGCATCACCTGTCTCTGTCACTGCTGCTAACACTGCATCTCCTGAGGCCTCTCAGTCATTCCTGTGCTCAGGTCTCTGTCCCCTTCCCGGCCCCTCCGACACAAGCTTCCTGTTTCTGAGTGGCGGGGACACGGCAGGGCCTTGAACGCGCAAATAGTTCAGAAGCCTTGTACTTAACTTTTGTTTTCACTGCCTCCAGGTATTTCTTGAGTGCCCTCTCTCTGTCTGGCGCCTGAGGGCATTACCCTCTCCCCTCCTTGGTACACCAGTACTAAAAACTTTACCATTTTGTTATATCTCTTGTTATTTTTTTTATGTAATACATTTTTATTAAGCAGATTCAAATAACATACATTCTGACACATCAAACCATAACAATGTAATACAATCGCTACCCGTTTTACAGCATTGTCAACCATCTAATAAGGAACAGGTCAAAATATCGTCCACTGATAAGCATCCAGTGCACATAACAAAGCTTATAAATAGAACCCCGTATCAGAGAACCAACCACCCCCGTACTAAAGCCCCCCTCCCCAGACATCAACCCACGTCAGGATAGGGTAAAGATACAGTATAGTTCCGAACAGGTACAGAAACGATACAAAAGCAATATAATACAATTCAATTCAATTCAAATTAGTTCAGAACAGAACAAAAACAAACACCTAGCCCTCCCACTTAGATGCATCAGTGGCAAAAATATTTGCGAGGCCAAGGCAATGCAACTACAATTCCCTTACATTCCCCAATTCTTCATAGCTATAACCCCTCCTTCATCAAAGCAATAAAGAGCTGAGAGTGGAAAGGCTCACTCAATCCCTTAAGGAGACAGAGGTGTGCAAAAGACTCTACTCAATTGTCCCCCCCCCCATCCCCACTAATCCCACCCATTCTTCCCCCTTCCCCTCCACCCCCGCCACCCCTCCCCCCCTCCCAACCCTTCTGACCCAGCAACCCCCCCCCCCAAAAGAAAAAGGGAAGGAAGAATAAGAAGAGAAAAGGAAAAAGTAACAGATCCTAGGGAAGAAACAGTCTAAAGAAAGAAAAACCGCAGTCCATAGAACAGCCCAAGTTCCCTGACCCTCAAGTGTCCTCCTGAAACACTAAGCTCCAAAGCTCCTCTTCCAGAAAAGACTGTCCTCAAACCGAAGCAGTCATTTTCTCCAACCTATACATTTCCCAGCATTTAGAGCGCCATTCTATAAGAGACGGTGCTCTACTGCACTTCCAGAAACGAGCAATCACTGATCTGGCCGCTTATAAGAGGAATTCCGGAGGACGCTTATAAGGGAATTCCGGAACCCCCCCCCAATAAACAAGACTCCATGTCAAAGGGGAGGGTAACCTGCAACCTTCCAGTGATATGCCCCATCACCATCCTCCAATAACTCTGAATGTGAGGACACAGCCACCACATATGATCAAAAGTCCCATGGTGTCGACACAATCGCCAACAAAGCGAGTCATCAGCCCTTTTCCATTGAAAAAGATCAAACGGTGTTATAGATAAACAATAAAGTATCCGAAGTTGTGTATGGATTAACCCCAACGATATGGAACATGAATGTGAATAAGAATAAACTTCGAGCCAGAACTCCTGCTCCTTCCCCGGTAAAGTCGTCTCCCATCTCTGCTGAGGAAGTTTCAGAGTAGGAAGGACATGTGAGTCATCCGCTATATGCCTATACAACCGAGCAATAAACACGGTGAGTTTCCTGGACACATAAAGGTCTTGCTCCCAACATCTAGGGCTCCTAGATAGATCACCTACCGAAAATTGGGTACTCAAACAATGAGATATTTTGCAGATATCGAAACAAAGAGAGTTGAAAACCCAGACGCTCCTCTAGCCCCCACTTAGGTGCTGGACGCGAGTTCTCATATAAGGAAAGTCTCATCATTAGAAAATCCGAATCTAATCCTTTATTCATATTTCGGATAAACCCCAAGGCTCCCAAAATGGTAAAGGGCAAGTGGGAAGCAGATAACCCCGTCTGCTTACAAATCCTCCTCCACGCCTCCCAACAAGGGCCAAGAAACACATGTGCCTTCACCTGAAGTACCTCTTGTGGGTCGCTAAGAAAGGGTACAGCTACCAACGGAATCGGACTTAACCAGTCCTTTTCTAACGAAGCCCATTCTGCCCCTGGGTGAATTCTCCACAACAATAATGATCTCAGACAGATACAAGAGTAATATAACTCCGGATCAGAAAGACCCATCCCACCAGACCCTTTTGGAAGTGTGAGTATCCGCCAGCTAAACTCAGGACGTCTCCCCATCCATAAAAATCGTGTTACGGCCTGACAAAGGATCTTAAAAAACTTGCCCGGAAGAGCAATAGGCAACTGCATAAACAGAAAAAGTAACTTTGGTAGGACCACCACGAAACCGAACATGGACTCCAGCGTTCCATATCCACCTTGATCGATTTCAGAAGGGGAATATAATTCAGACTATACAGATATATCCCGATGAATTACAATACCCAGGTACTTAAAGTAGTCCACCACCGGGAAATTACCCGCATTATGGTGAACTTCGGTGGAGGAGCAGGACAAACAACGAAGTAGGGTGGACTTCTGTCTGTTGATAGTAAAACCGGAAACCAAAGAGAAGCATTCTAAGATACTTAGCACAATAGGTAAAGATCTGGAGGGCTCATTCAAGTAAATCAATGTGTCATCCACATATAAGGAAATGGAATGCCATTCAGAACCCAGATGGATACCTATTTCCTCTGCTCTTAACCTGATATGAGCTGCTAAAGGTTCCATTGCAAGGGCAAACAATAAAGGAGAAAGAGGGCATCCTTGTCTTGTGCCTCTCCCTAAGCGATAAAATGCTCTATGATCCCACTTTGAATTTTATCCTCTGCAAAACATTGATTAATCTGCAAACATTCTCAAACCCATATCTATTTTTTATGAAATCCGTTTGATTCGGGTGAACAATATCTGGAATGAGCTTGGCTAAGCGGTTAGTTAGAATCGTGGTAAAGATTTTGTAATCCAAATTCAGTAGAGAAATCGGTCGATAGTTGGAGCACTGCAATGAATCTTTGTCAGCTTTAGGAATTACAACAATATTTGCTTGATAAAAGGAGTCAGGAAGAGATTTTTTGGAAAGAATTTCATTAAAGACCATTAGCAAAGTTGGAGCAAACAAATCCGGGAGTGTCTTATATAGTTCCGCCGGCAAGAAATCTGGTCCTGCCGCCTTAGCAGACTTGAGGTTCTTCATTGCGTGCTGAACCTCTTCTAATGTAAACGGGCGGTCTAGGTGATCCCTTTCTTCCACTGATATTTGAGGGAGAGAAGCCTCCTTCAACCATGCATAGATGTCCATGTGTGCTGCTGACGTCTCACTAGCATATAGATGCTCATAGAATCTAGCAAAAGTGGACGCAATATCATGGGATCGATATAGAATCTGACCCTGTGGAGATTTAATAGCATCCACTCTATGACGTTGCCATTGACGTTTTAATTGCCACATCAACAGCTTTCCTGCCTTATTTCCCTGCTCATAATAGTGTTGTTTTCTGCGCAGGAATAGCGACGCCACTCGTTCGGTCTCCAGCGCCGTTAATTCCCCCCTACGTCTAGTCAACAAATTCCACACCTTGTCACCACCCCACTTCCTGTGTTTTTTTTCCAATTCCGCAATCTCTTTCCTCAAGTCCTCCTGTTGAGCTACTAAATGTTTCTTAAAAGCACTCGACATGGAGATAAGCTGCCACCGCAGAACCTCTTTCCTCGCATCCCATAAGAGAGCTCTAGATATTTCTGAGGAGTCGTTAAAATTCAAATACTCCATCCATCCTTTCCGAATCCCAGCGGCAAACTCCGGGTTAAGTATAGGATAGATACCAAGCTAAGTACAGGATCAATACCAAAATGGCCCCCTCCCTCACTGCCATAGTTAGCTGCCACCTCCTCCTTGGATGGCTCAGTAACACATTGGCCCTAACACCTACCCACAACCACATACCAATACTACAGACACGAGAGGAGATGGTCCGGTACCTCTCATCACAGGTCAATGGAAGCTACCCATACACCCCACCAGCACCTACTACACATCGCACTTCAACACACAAAAAAAGCCAAGCCAAAGGAAATCCCACAGCCCCAGAACCTAAAATGCGCCCTCATAAATGCATGCTCAATCCGCAGGAAATGGCTGGTGATCTCTGACTTGATACCCCTCTATGACCTCGACATTCTCCTGATCACGGAGACATGGCTATCCAGTGACGACGCAGTCCTCCTCAACCACCTCTTACCCACCAACTTCTCAACACACAGCTGCCATAGAGACAGCAAAAGGGGTGGAGGAGTACTCATCCTCTCCAAAACTGACGACCAATTCCGCCTGATCAACGCAACCAGCACAATGAACCTCGATACAGTCTTCATAGCCAACAAATACTGCTCCATCAACCTAATATACAGAGCACCATCAACCTCCACGGATGACCTCTCAACAATAATCGACCTTGCCTGCAATGCCTTGGACCCTTGCACCCCAACCTGGCTACTAGGTGACTTCAATCTACTAACCCTGCAGGACACACAAGCCGTAGCCTTCCTCGAAGCCCTCAAGGAACTAGGTTTCCAGCAACTAATCAATGAACCCACTCACGTAAAAGGAAACATATTGGACCTGATATTCGCCCCACAAACAGCCTTTGAAAATGCTCACATCCCTATACTGTCCTTCACCGCGGTACCATGGTCCGACCACAAGCTAATCAACTTCCAGATACCAGTATCGAACCACCACCAGAAGTACTCCAGAAGTCCGAGTAGCACCACCAGGACATCATCACGGAGTTTCCTACCTTTCGACAAGGAAACTATCCTGACCCAATCCCACACACTCCTTGCCCTGACAACACCCAACCTCGACGAGCTGATCTCCAGCTGGAATAACAGCCTCAGTACCATTGCACAATGCCCTCCATCAAACAAGCCTCCAAGGAAACGAGCCACCGCATCCTGGTACTTCATTGAGTTAAGAACATCTCTCCTCTGCCTAAGGAAGCTTGAAAGATGCTGGAGGCGTTCACGCTCCTCGGCAGACCAGAAAGCATATAATCTTCACCTGGGAAAACACCGCAAAGCAATCACAGGGAGAATAAGGCAATTCCACACCGATACTCTAAAACGCTCACTAAGCAAACCACATGACTTGTTCAACCGTGTCAAGAACCTTACAAAAGAACCGGGTCCAGAACAAACAAGTATGATTCACCCTCAAGAATTTGCAGATTTCCTGCAATCAAAACTATGCCAGACCAACAAGTCCTCAGTACCCACCACCACCCAAGAACCAACATACACAACACCACTGACCACCTTCTCCACCCCGTCCAAGAAGCACATCGAAGACACAATCGCCTCGATCAACACCTCCACAGCACAGACGGACCCCTGTCCTGCCTTCTGGATAAAAGAGCTATGTAGCGAATTCAGCCCATTCATAGCCAGACTCATGGACCTGTCTTTCGCAACCGGCTTGTTCCCCCAAAGCCTCAAACACACATCCATCAGACCATTGCTGAAAAATAACAAGCTCGACCCTCAGAAGGTTGAATCGTACAGACCTATATCGAGCATACCACTACTAGCCAAAATAATTGAAAAAGAAGCCCAATGCCAGATACAACGCCACATTGACGACACCGCTCCACTGGACCCCTGCCAACATGGATTCAGAGAATCCCATGGTGTGGAAACTCTACTCACTACCCTCTTCAGCAGCTTAATTACCGGAATCGATAACGCCCATCAAGGGTTTGTCCTCATCTTCTTGGATATAGCCGCCGCATTCAACTCGGTAAGCCATGAGATTCTCCTGAGGCAGCTCGAAGAGAAGGGTATCTGTGACACAGCACTAAACTGGTGCAAATCATACCTGTCTGACAGATGGCAGCACGTACGCTCGGAAACCTCAACATCAGAACCTTTCCACCAGAAGCAGGGCGTCCCACAGGGTTCCTCCCTCTCCGCCCTGATGTTCAACCTTTACATGCAGCCAATCTGTAACCTCATCCGATCATTCAAGGTTAACTGTCTGATATATGCCGACGATGTACTACTCTACATGCCTTTCTTAACCGACCATCCAGACTTTTCCCCACTGACAGACTGCTTCAACGCAGTGGCCAACTGGCTCAAGACCCAAAACCTCCGAATACAGCACAAGAAAACTGAAGTTCTTTTTATCACGAGGAACCAAGATTTCATCCCTCCAGCCTGCCTAAAAGTCAAGGAAGCTGAGCTACAAACCAAGTCCACAATCCGATACCTTGGGGTCACCTTAGACCAATGATTAGACATGAAAGCGCACATTAGCAACATGGTAAAAGCAGTCTACCACAAAATCCGGACTCTCAGACACTTACGCTCCTTGCTAGAACCAGATGACTTCCGGACAATCAAGCGCTGTTCATCCCACATTTCGATTATGCCAATGCGATCCTACAAGGGCTCCCACGAGCCACGCTGTGTCCACTCCAGCTAGCAATGAATACCGCAGCCAGAGTGCTATATGGTGCCTCCAGGCATGACCATGTGACGCCCATCTTGAAACAGCTCCATTGGCTCCCTATCCACAGCAGACTCACCTTCAAGACTCTACTGCTGACCTTCAAGGCCATCAACGGGCTCTCCTCCACCTCACTCACGGAGCTCACCCACATGACTCCCCCCAACAGGGCCAGGAGATCTGCTGCAATAAACACACTGTTAATCCCTAAGACAGTAACCCAATGCACCCAGGCAACAGTAAACAGGGCATTTAGATTCTGCGCGCCCAGATGCTGGAATGCCCTACCAACTGACATCCGGGCAATCCCTAACCTAACACAATTCAGGAAGGCCTTAAAGCACCACCTCTTCCTCAAACACTATCTAGACGTAGGTGTGCCAACAACCATCTCACCTACACCAACACACCATCATTAATCTACGATAGGACCTGATAAGATGCCTATATGTAAATAGTTACCCCAGTTTATCCAAGTTTTAAGCACCTGTTTATTGTAAATACGGAGCAGTCCCTGCACCGTTTAGTTTCTGTTTCATGTTAACCGCACTGATGTCGAATAGCGCGGTATAAAAAAAGACTGTAAATAAATAAATAAATAAGTAATAACCCTCGAGGCAAAGACCACGTCTGAGCTGAGGGATCAGCTTCCCCCAAGGTAAGACCAATAGATATAATTGCTTGATCAGATGGCCCCATGGTCCCAATATTTGCCTGAGTCAGCCATGAAGTCCCTGATCTTGACAAAAACCACATATCAATATGAGAATGGCACCTGTGTACCTGTGAATAGAAGGTGTAATCCCTTTCCAAAGCATGTAGGTGCCTCCATACATCACATAAATCAAACTGCGAAACCCATTCCTCCAATGACTTCCCCAAAATATTTCTTGGGGTCCGGCTCCCTGAACGGTCCAATTAAAGTCTCCTCCTATGATCAACGGTCCCTGACTGAATTTCTGAATTGCCATTGAGAGGTCAATCAATGAACTCCCCACTGCTGCTGGGGGAAGATACACATTTACAAAAGTTAGCGCTAGCCCATGAATGGAACCCATCAGAATCAGAAATCGTCCCTCCGGGTCAGTAACTTTATTAAGCAGCTGAAAGGGGCAAGTAGAGGAAAACAGAATAGCAACCCCCCCCCCATTTCCTGGTGGAGTAGTTAGCTAAGTGTATTTGTGGGAACCGACTTTTGGCAGAATCAAAGTGATCATGCTTAGAAAAGTGGGTCTCTTGAAGAAAGATTATCTCAGCTTTCTCTGCACAGCTGGTCCACCACCCTTCTGCGCTTACAAGGGTTATTTAAGCCATGCACATTCCAAGATATAGCTTTAACCATTCCCAATCCTAGAACAAAGCCACTTGTGAACTTTCATCCTTATCAATACCTCCTTCCCTAACCTCCCCAGTCATTGAACAACAAACCTCCTTCCCCAGAATCCCTTAACATATCTTACCCCACCGTGTAGTTGAACATGAAGGGTACTTCGAATGTGCAGAGAAAAGTGTCTGATGCGTAGGTCAGAAGAGTTCCCCCACCCCCTCCCTTCCCCCCACCCTCCCACCCCTGCCCTCCCCCACGTTCCTATATTTGCAGGAAGTATACCAAACAGATATATGTCGCAAAGGTGGCGACACCTCTAATGTCCCCAGAGAAGGCATTGTGAATAAGTGTGTGACATATAAACCCCAAAACTCCTCCCAACCTGCATCCCAGCTATATGGAAAAATATAACCCTATAAAATGCTTCCTTATTACTTAGTGTGTTTCATCCACTAAATTCTTCCCAATCTCCTGCCCCCCTGCGCTGTTCCTCCTGGATCCCCACTCTCCACCCCCTCCCTTCTCTTTTCCTCCTACGTCCTCAGCCTACTTCTGTACCTGAGTTAGGTCCTTAAAGCCCATTCTATACAATATATGATTGGGAAGAATGAAAAAGAGAACACCCCCAGACCCCAATTCCCACCAAGCAAGTGACAAACACTCTAAGATCATGTAGGCGTGGAAGTGTCCATCTCTTTCTGCAAATTGGAGTCTGGGTCTGAGTTAGATGACTTGCAGGATCTTGGAACCTTGCGTCGCTTTGGCAAGGACATCTCCCACTCTCCATTCGTGCTTCTCTGACGTATTGGTCGCTCTCCATGTTGCATCAGATCTAAGAACTCCATTGCTGCCGACAGATCCAAGATTTTTTGAGCAGAGTTGTTCCAATCAAACAACAATGCAAAAGGGAAGCCCCATATGTATGAAATTGCATGTTTTTGCAGCTCCTGGGTTAAGGGCTTGAAACTTCTTCGTCGCTCTAAGGTATACTGAGAAAGGTTCTGATAGATTTGAAGCTCTTGACCCTAAAGACCACCGAACATTTACCCCTTAGACTTCTCATTATGCCACTTTATCTTCAAAGAAGCTGAAACAGATGATTACTGCACGAGGTTGTGCTTTGGAGACCCGTCGGGCCCCAAGAGACCGGTGTGCTCTTTCCAACCACACTGGTTTTGGTGCATTCAGCACACAGAAGGCATAAAATTCTTGGACTAGAGCTACCGTATCCTCTGAGCCTCCTGGTTGCTCTAAGAGTCCAAATATTCTCAGGTTATTACATCTTTGCCTATTTTCAAGTTCATCTTGTCTTTCCTTTAGGTCTTTCGTGAGTTGGTCCAATTTCACGATTTTAGATTGGAAGACCACAGTCGAGTCCATTTGTTCCCCTATATTGATCTCGGTCTGTGTTACCCTGTCATCAAGTGATTTTAAATCTTCTCGAATATCATTCACCGCTTTAGTAAAGTCCTGGCGGAAGTGCTTGAACTCCTTCAGGATCTCCATAAAGTCTGCTTTCGTGACTGGAGACTGCGGACCCGAGGCGTTGGCTTTGGAGACAGACATACCCTCTGCTGCATGTGAAGATTGTATATTGAGAGAGTCTGAAGATCTAGCAAACTTGGATAGGGAAGATGCATACGACTTTGTAGTGGCCATGTTCTCCAGGCAGAACCGGGCTGTCTGTCCAGCAAGCTCTCGTGCCCTGAGCACACCACCGCAGTTGAGTAAGACTGACTCACCTCAGCAAGAATCCGTCAGGTCTTCCCCACCACCAAGGAGCTACAGTAGCCTGGGAAGCCTCACACCTCCACCGAATGCAGTAAAGAATGCCTTTAATTCGATCCCCCAAGCCAATTGGTTCATCAATATGAAGGCAAAGCTCGTTTTGCAGCAGAAGTAGTGAGACCTTTGACAGGAATGAACCCCTGATTCAGCTTCAGCTATCCCAAAGTTTCTGGTAATCAAGAATCCTGAAGTACTTCAGCAAAGAGTATGCCGTCAGCTCCTCGTTTGGAAGTAAATATTCCCTTCACCAACGCTCCTTGTAAGGCTGGGAATAATAGAGGGGTGAATTAGACCAAGAAAACTATTATATGAAAAATTATATTGAGAATTATCTGCAGTACTCACAAGATACACAAGGGGGCACTCTCGGATAAAGCATCAGTATTGAAGTAAAGAGGAGCAGATGCACTGCTAGATATCTCCTGGCAGGCATGAGCAGCAGCTTTCACATTTAAGGAGAATAATCTTTCACGCTCTGGCAAAGCTTCTGTTGGGTGCCCGGCAAACAGATCGCAATTTCACTTTTCATTCCGGCGAGATAGAAACAAGTGTTGGAGCCCTTTAAATTGCGGCAGCCATTTTGTCTGTCATAACTTGCGTTCCAGCGTTGCTTTCCACGGAGCGGTGGCCATTTTGAAGGGGGAGACAGCACTCACTGCACACATCAGCGGGACCGCGGCTGTCGTCAGCACCACCATGCATTCCAGAAAGAGCACACAACACCTTTCCTGCCACTGCTAGGATCCCCTTCTGCATTCCACTGTGGATCCCTCAGGTACGTCTGTCATGGTGGCGATTTAGCTTTGTAAACGAGTTCAGAAACGCTAGGAGCCGACCCTTGAAAACTTGTAAACCCTGCAGAGAGCTTCTATCGCATCACTAGCGTTTCGGTGGGCATCTGTTTCCCATCTTAAGCCCCGGAACGTTGTTTATATCTTTGTGGAAACTCACTGTGACAATAGATCTTCAGACAGGATAGGCAGTTAGTCAAACAGCTTGAGGCAGGGAATCTTCCCAGTATCTTCGGTGAGATTGGCCCACAGCCTCACTCCAGCTGAAATGCAGCCGACAATTCTTAATATTCGTCGGCTGAGGATTCCCTCCAGGAGCTCCACCGAAGGAAACAGAATTTTTACATCTACTAGGAGGCGGAGAGATCTGACAAGAGCCCCTTATATATTTAGCATAGCGCTATTAATAGAAGCGTTTTTGAATCAAAACTTCGTTTCTGGAACCCAGATGACAGGGAATTGAAGGGAGAAGTTGAGGAGCCTCAAGTATTCGTGGCCATCTTGGCTGGGCTCACGAGCGCTCTCCCCCCCCCCCCCCCCCCCATATCTCTTGTTATACTTGAAAGTTACATTACAATATGAATGATTTTAAATTTTGTGAACTTGGCGTTACATATCTTGGCTGATAATCTGTGGGGGACCGGCCACATAACTTTAAATGGATAAATTACCCATAAAGGGAGTAATTTTATAACAGGCCACCAAGATCTACACATAAACAATGTATATAAATCTAGGTATTTTAGTCATATATGTATATAATTGGCCACTTATGCGCTTAAATAATGCAGTTGCGATTCTGTAAGCATGTGCACACATCAGGTCATGCTTATTTACAATGTAGGTGTGCATAGAGGCAGAGTTGGGGTAGTGCATGGGCAGAGCATAAATTATGAGCCACTATCATTTATGTGCAATCCTTGCAAATCTAGGCAAAGGCATTTGCAGCAGTCCTAGGTTTGGTGCAAGTGATTGTGCATTAAGGGGGTTATTTTATAAGCTCGATAGGTGTCGGAAAAGGGTGGGCCACATGGGCCTTGCCCCTACCAAAAATCACAACTAGCAGGCAGCAGGCGTCCTGCTGCCCTTGATAAGCTCTATTTGTGCTTTGGACATCTGAAAAAGGACACACAGATGTCTGAATCAGAGAGATGTCCCCAGAGCCATTTTAGAAGCTGGTTCTATATCACGAGGATGCCTAAGTTACGAAGGAGCCATTCTGGCCATATTGGATGTGTGCGCCCGATTCCAAAAATGGCTAGCACATTCCCACCCACAAGTGGGACTGTCCATGTCTATTCCTGCTCTAGGGCATGAATAGGCATTAGAAAAGCACTCGATCTGCCCTCCAGACACCTAGAGAGCATAGAGATGAGGGTATTTTGATACTCCCTATCCTTGTTTTCAGATTGGCATGATGATGCACATCCCCACATGCATAATAATTTCCATGGACATACATTCAGAATAAGAGAGACATCCCCGCTACAAGGGTTTGAAGCAGGGATGTCTCTGGCCATTTT
This sequence comes from Ichthyophis bannanicus, assembly GCA_033557465.1. Classification (NCBI taxonomy): domain Eukaryota; kingdom Metazoa; phylum Chordata; class Amphibia; order Gymnophiona; family Ichthyophiidae; genus Ichthyophis; species Ichthyophis bannanicus. The sequence goes on from CM066032.1 coordinate 857,112,014, forward strand.
GGTGATGTCCAAATTGCTAAAGTTGGGCTGAAACTCCAGAATGTCTGGATTTTTATTGATGTTTTGCCCTGGATAACCCTGATTGCATTGAGACGTCCTTTCTACCACTTTAAATTAAGACTTTTCGACCATTTGGACCCATAGTTTAAAAAGTAAAATATATGTGTACTTATAACACAGGTGTGAAATATGCATAGAAAAACATGTTAACTAGGTGGGAGTTTATAAAATTACCTTTTTAAAGTTATACCTACCATTTGGCCGTTGCTTAGATGTATAAGTTACAGATATGACCTTTCATGCCACCTCTGGCCCATGCCAATCTCATCCTTTTTAAAATACATAAATTCTAGTCATTCAGTGACTTAAACAGCCAGAATTTACACTTTCTGTGTTTTTGTAGGGGAGGAGGAGACAAAGGCTTAAAAAACATTTATGCAAGTGGCACCTGCTATCAGCTACATAAATGCTTTTCAATTCTGACCCATTTTTTCACTAACAATTAATTTTAATGTGCAAATAGCCTCTTACTGTGAGTGAGACTTACTGTTGCAAATGGTTCCCAGTGTGTCATAATCTTCTACGCTTTCACACACAATTCGCCATTCAGCAAAGACGGAGTTAGGACTTATCAGAGTAGAGTCGAAGTTACTTCTTGCTCCCATGAATTCATCATTGCAGATATCACACCTGTTTCCGCCAATAGCAAAATTCCAGTAGGGAAGAGCGAATGAGGGATCCTGTAGCATTTCCTGAATATCCAAAACATACTTTTGTGCATTACGATCATCAGCCACACCACTCTGATCACTTATAATACAATGACTAATATATAGAATGTGACTGTCAGGAAGCTGAATTATTAGTGAATTGGCAGGTAGAACAGAGCACTATAGGCTCCTCCATGTATTAAAGGAGTGTGTATTTTAAATGTAATAGCCTGGTCAAATGTTTGAATGCACTGCTGGATTCAGAGCTGGCTCTAAGGGCTCATATTTTCATGTTAGTGAAGTAATCTTTTGTCGATTTGCAATGTAAAAACTGACGGGAATTTTTTGTCCAGCAATCAGATTTTGGTACTCTGATGTGTACGGTGATAAAAAGAAATAGGCCTGATTATGGCATCAACTTATGTTGTGGGCTGCCAAAGTATGAGCTTAGATGGTTGCAGTTAATTCAGAACACAGCTGTTTAGTTGTTGGTGTCAAATAAAGACCTCTGAACATATGTCCTCATTTTCTTTACCCTGCATTGACTGCCTATGGAGCTACGGAGTCAAGTTGAGATTGTTTAGCTAATATCTAAGGCACTCTGTCACGATGGGCTGCGTTATTCATGGGATGTTTATGAACTTATGTGTTGGCTAGAGCCCCTTAGATCCTCACAGCACTGCTATTATGTGTACCTGAGGGAGTGGGATTTCAGGGTACGAAGTAGCCTGCTTTTGTAGTCTAAGCCCCTCTGCTTTGTAATGCTGTACCCTTGAAGCTGCATCAAGAGACAAATTATTTAAGATTTCAGAGAATAATGAAAACTTGGCTTTTTGAGTGGTGGGGTTAACAGAAAGCATGATTTTTTGGGAGGAGGGGCAAAGGAAGCTGCTATGGAGTATATTATGGAGGAAATGAGGAAGTTTAGGATAATATAGGGAGAAGGAGGGAATTATTTCTCTTTTATTATTTTATATTCTGTTTCTGTATTGGGTTATTTTATGCTGTAATGCACCTCGTTCTTAAATGTAGAAAGTAAAATACAGAGATCGACTATATTCAGTTTATTTTGACTTTTTCCATCAATATTAACCCATCCATTTAAAAACAGTAACAGTTTTTATGAACACCCAATGATATACTGAAAACAAACCCTGCACTCTACCCATCTCCTGTCTAACTCTTTTTGAGGGGGGAGGAATTGTGAGGAATGAATTGCTTTTGTTTCAATGTATTTTATTCTACTAGTTATATTATTGTAAACTGCTAAGGGGTATGCTTCTTAAACCGTGGTAACGTAGCAATGGCTACATTAACTCACATTAAGTAGCGCACGTTAATGTTACTTAACGTGCGTTAACGTCATCGGCCGTGGTAAGTCCTGTAGAGGGTGGAGAGAGGGCAGAGAGAAGGGGGTCAATGGGCGGGGAATGGGCAGGGAGAGGCCCCTGCTACACTAACACGGGGAAATGAAGGGCCGAACATTACCAGGAGTGAAGACCTGTCGTTAGATGCATATTTGCAGGAGAGTAAAACCATTTCAGCGTCAGCAATGTACAGCATAAGCAGGGAGCCCAAGAAAAGTGATAGTAGTGCTCCATTTTCAGCAACAGCAACAGTGCCCAAGTATGAAAGGCCACTATGGTGATGGTGCAAATGGGGCATAGGGGGCTGCAGGCAGGACATACAGTGGGGGAAGCTGGGGCACAGGGTGGACTAGGCTGTCGCCTAGGTGGCACATAGGTACTGTCACACCCTCATCGGGCCCCTCCGGTGGAGACTGGTATTATGGCTTAATACCTTTTCTTGGCTTTCTATATGCTATAGATAGCCCTGCCTGGCCCTCTGTGGGTGGTAGTTGTACCGTCTTCTTGTAATCACTCAAACACACAGTTCACACTTTAAATCAAGGGCTTTATTCCCCGTCCAATGAGGTATTCTTTTTCTTGAAGAACAAAATAATCAAAAGCCACTCTGGCAAATAACAGAAGCAAACATTGAACAAAAAGTGCTTTCCTCAGCTTTAACTTTTTAACAAAAGAAAAACAGTTCTCTTCATGAGCACTTAATCCTTTTCTTTTGCTGATATAAATCAATCAGGATTCACTTTAAACCAAGCAACTTCTGCCAGTTACTGTGTTGCTGTTTAAACCTTCCTTGTACATGTATTTTCTTATCTCAGTGAAAACTCTTCCTCTTCAGTTGTCACTAACGAGCATTCCATGGGTTCAGTGTTATCTGGTACATTAGAAATATCATATGGCATTACAGGATAACCATTTGTACCTACGTTTTCTGTAGCAGCTGTCCTGCCGAGCTCACTCTGGTTAATCACGTCAGCTACGTGACTGCTTCCTGGCTTTAGGCTAAAACACTGCTGGGTATTACCGTATACTCTGGATAATGGCTTGTAAGAGCACTCCTCCTGTGTAAAGCTATGAGGTAACTGCCCATAAACACTGGTATTAGAGTCAAACAGCTTGTGTCCTGCCTTGAATGGGTTAAAGGCTAATTCCTCTGATACAGCTGTGGGAGTTTTCAATGCTGACAACGGCACTCGAGAGAAGTCTGAGCATTTAAAGTTGCTAGCAGAATTATAAGGTAAGAGACCTTCCTTTCTCTTGTAACTGCCCGTACAAGGAAAGAAGTTGTTTCCTTTTCCCTTTATCTCTGCTCTAGGCTGGCTTCTTCTATTAATCCTGGACTTAGCCCATTCGGGTGTAAAACAGTCCTGTTCCACTTTGAATGCCTTCCTTCCTGCAACAGGATTCCTCCCTCTTCTCTTCTGGCTTTCACACACACACTCTGTGTTCAACAGCTGATCTCCACACGTACTCACATAGTCCTGAGACTCATTCAAGCTGTCCTCTGGTATATGTTGCTGACACTCTCTCTCATTTCCTTCCTTCCCCCAACTTTGGTCCTGGAGATGAGATTGGCTTATAGTGTTTCTTTCTCTTTCCCTCCGTTCCCACGACTGAGGTTGTTGCTTCCACCTCTGTCCGTGCTCACTCTCCCTCACTGCTTGTGAGTGTGCCTTATGTATCTGTCCCCGGGTTCCACCCCTTCTCAGCTGATCCCTATCAGGTAAATCAACCTCCATTCTCATGCTGGCTGGGTGTGTCTTTTTACCCTTTTTCCACGTGTGCTGTGGTTGCTCATAGTAACTATTTGACATGTTTTTGTTTACCTCATCAGGTTCTGCCTGATTTTCTCCGTTAATCTCCATTTCCTCTGGGTCCCCTGGGTTTACCTTGTGACACATTCCCCCCCTTAAAACATTACTTGCTGCCGCCTTTTTAGGTGGCCAGCATGTAATTCCATTCCTAATTCTACATTGCTGTTCACAAAAGGCAAAATGTGCTGTGGCTGACCTTTCTCTCCAGGGTTTCAATACATTTATATGGTATACCTGTCTACGACCTTTATCGTTTTCAATGAGATAGGATACAAATCCTACCTTTTTTATCACTGTGCCAGGCCCCTTCCAGTGAGTCTCAAACTTGGGACCAGGGTCTGCCACTTGAATTAAAACCTTATCCCCTGCTGCCAGCTCTCTAGCCTGCGTACCTTTATCATAGTAAAATTTTTGTCTTTTCTTACTCTGATTCAAATTCTCCCTTGAGGCTTGGGAAGTCTTTTCCAGGCGAGTCCTTAGTTCTTTTAAGAACTGCGGGATGCCGATTTCAGGTATCTTGGGTTCTACCCATTCTTCACGCAGAATGTCTAGTATCCCCCTAGGTGTCCTCCCAAATAAAAGTTCAAACGGTGACACTCCCAAGGAGGTTTGGACCCGTTCCCGACAAGCGTATAATACAAACGGAAGGAGCGTATCCCATTCCGCCATCTCCCCCCTCCTTAATCCTCTTCTCAGTAGGTGTTTAATTGACTGGTTAGTCCTCTCCACTAACCCATTGGTCTGAGGGTGATACGCCGCTGTTTTTATATGGCGTATTCCGAACGCCTCCCAGACCTTGGCAAGGTATTTGGAAACAAAATTACTGCCCTGATCTGTAAGTATTTCCTGAGGAAATCCCACCTCACAAAACAATTTTATCAGTTCTTGTGATATTATTTTGGCCGAAATGTTCCTGAGTGGAATGGCCCACGGGAACCGTGTTGCATAGTCCACAATGACTAGGAGGTATTGATAACCTCGGGGTGTTCTTATTAATGGGCCCACAATGTCTACTCCCATTCGGCGTATCGGTGCCGTGATGGTCGGCAACGGTATCAAGGGTACGGCCTTGGGTCTTACTACAGAAACCCTTTGGCAGGTAGGGCACGAATCACAATACCGTTTTGTTTCTTGGTATACCCCTGGCCAATAGAAACGTGCCAAAATTTGGTCAAGCGTTCCTTGAACGCCTTTGTGGCTACCTACTGGGTGGTCATGCGCTAAACGCAACACTACCGACTTGAAATTTACAGGTACCACCAGCTGTTTACGTATCGCATCTGTATATGGATCGAGACTCTCTCTATACAAGATTTCCCCATCTAGAAAGAACCGGGGTAACACTGTCCTTTCTTTTTGGGCCCACTCAAAAGCTCTTTTGAGTGCCAAATCCTCTCTTTGTTCTTTTGGGAAGGATGGGAATTTTTGTACCAGTGCGGCAGGCACCCACGGTAATCCCTCCCCCGTTTCCAATTCCCTTCTTCCCTGAGTTCTTTGACTCCTTTCATGGCGCTTTTTGGCCTTAGCCTTTTTCCCGCCCTCACTCGGACTCTGGACCAAGTCATCGTGATGAGGAAGTGTATCTGTCCCTTCTTCTCCGGAACTTCCACATCAACCTTCTCTTCCGGTTCAGTTTTTTTCCCTACCGGGGACTCCCTAGTTTCTACTTTACTAGTTTGAGATCGGGTAGAGACTAAACCCATCTTCAAACCCATCCCTTGTTTTAACCCCTTTTGGAAAAACGGCCAATCACGTCCTATAATTAAATTCTGCGGTAGTTCAGAGACTACTGCTACCTGTAATTTTTTTTCGATGCCCATTCCTTTGACATGCACCTGATATAGGGGATATGGAAACTGTGTCCCGTGTATACATTGTACCTGTACCTGTTCTTTTTCCTGATTCAATATATCAGGGTTAGACTGTTTTATGGTTTCCCAAAGTTTCCGTGAAACCAAACTTTGTTCAGCCCCTGAATCAAGAAAAGCCATAGTATTTATCCCCTCTATTTGAACTTGTAGAAAAATACCCTCTGGTGTTTGTTTTTCCACCCCTGTTACAAAGACCATCCTAACTTTACATTCCCTCCGAATGTGTCCAGGCTTTCCACATTTGTAACATTTCTTAATGTTTGTGGAGAAAACCTCTTTGGCCATATTACCACTAGGTGCCTTAATTCTTTCATACCTCTTCCATTCATCTGATTCATCCATACCTGCTACTTTTAAAAGGTTTACCCTGGATGTATCAGTTCTCTTAGCTTCCCTGAATATTTCAGCCATCCTAGTTGCTTCCTCCATATTGGAGCAATTCTGTAACGTAAGAAACGTTTTCATCTCTGGGGTTACTGCCAACAAGAACTGTTCTAGAATAATTTCGTCTAGAATTGATTCTACTGGTTTTCCCTCTGGATCTAACCATTTATAGGCAAGATTCCTAAGCCTTTGATACAATGCTTTCGGGGTTTCAGTTATATGCATGTGTGCCTCTCTAAACAATCGCCTATAATGCCTAGGTGAAAGGCCTAGTCTGTCTTTTACAGCCTTTTTAATTTCTACATAATTATTAGCCAGGCTGGCCGGCATAGCTTTAAATGCAGACAAAGCTTCACCGCTTAGGGTCATTGCAAACCGCATTGCCCATTGCTCAGATGGCCATTGAAGATTACTAGCAATCCTCTCAAAAGCTTCTATAAAATCATCCGGATTGTCCTCCGGTTTTAACTGTCCCAAAGACAAAGCAAAGTTAGTGTTCATCTCTACTTGCGGTATTGATGTAGTACGTGCTACTTCTTCACCAGTTTTTTTCAGCAGAGCGTCCACAGCTTCTAATAGCGGCCTTTGCTGCTCCTTCGCAGAAGCTATGTATTGCTCCTGTAAATGCTGCACCATTCGGGCTTGCTTGTCCCACTGTTCAGCTATCCACGACATCACGTCCTGTGGTTCCATCTTCTCCAGACGCTGTTCCTGTAAGAAAAAGAAAAGAGAAAGGCCCACCAAGTGCGGTATCTTTTATACAGGACTTTACTCTAGACTAGAGCGCCCCCTCTTTCCTCACAGGATATCCTATCCCCGTCCACACAGGCTACTATTACCTTAGTCTCCTGGCAGACTCAAACATGTGAGAAAAGGGTCTTTTCCAGTCCTCTGGCCGACCTGCCAGCGAATATTCCACTGCACTTGTCTTGTGATGCCAATATTCTCCTTCCTTTAGGCAATGTCTTTTTGTTTCTTCTGTTCCAAAAATATTTTGCCTCCCCAAAAAAAATATCCTCACTCCTACGCCATTTTTTATGTCACACCCTCATCGGGCCCCTCCGGTGGAGACTGGTATTATGGCTTAATACCTTTTCTTGGCTTTCTATATGCTATAGATAGCCCTGCCTGGCCCTCTGTGGGTGGTAGTTGTACCGTCTTCTTGTAATCACTCAAACACACAGTTCACACTTTAAATCAAGGGCTTTATTCCCCGTCCAATGAGGTATTCTTTTTCTTGAAGAACAAAATAATCAAAAGCCACTCTGGCAAATAACAGAAGCAAGCATTGAACAAAAAGTGCTTTCCTCAGCTTTAACTTTTTAACAAAAGAAAAACAGTTCTCTTCATGAGCACTTAATCCTTTTCTTTTGCTGATATAAATCAATCAGGATTCACTTTAAACCAAGCAACTTCTGCCAGTTACTGTGTTGCTGTTTTAAACCTTCCTTGTACATGTATTTTCTTATCTCAGTGAAAACTCTTCCTCTTCAGTTGTCACTAACGAGCATTCCATGGGTTCAGTGTTATCTGGTACATTAGAAATATCATATGGCATTACAGGATAACCATTTGTACCTACGTTTTCTGTAGCAGCTGTCCTGCCGAGCTCACTCTGGTTAATCACGTCAGCTACGTGACTGCTTCCTGGCTTTAGGCTAAAACACTGCTGGGTATTACCGTATACTCTGGATAATGGCTTGTAAGAGCACTCCTCCTGTGTAAAGCTATGAGGTAACTGCCCATAAACACTGGTATTAGAGTCAAACAGCTTGTGTCCTGCCTTGAATGGTTAAAGGCTAATTCCTCTGATACAGCTGTGGGAGTTTTCAATGCTGACAACGGCACTCGAGAGAAGTCTGAGCATTTAAAGTTGCTAGCAGAATTATAAGGTAAGAGACCTTCCTTTCTCTTGTAACTGCCCGTACAAGGAAAGAAGTTGTTTCCTTTTCCCTTTATCTCTGCTCTAGGCTGGCTTCTTCTATTAATCCTGGACTTAGCCCATTCGGGTGTAAAACAGTCCTGTTCCACTTTGAATGCCTTGCTTCCTGCAACAGGATTCCTCCCTCTTCTCTTCTGGCTTTCACACACACACTCTGTGTTCAACAGCTGATCTCCACACGTACTCACATAGTCCTGAGACTCATTCAAGCTGTCCTCTGGTATATGTTGCTGACACTCTCTCTCATTTCCTTCCTTCCCCCAACTTTGGTCCTGGAGATGAGATTGGCTTATAGTGTTTCTTTCTCTTTCCCTCCGTTCCCACGACTGAGGTTGTTGCTTCCACCTCTGTCCGTGCTCACTCTCCCTCACTGCTTGTGAGTGTGCCTTATGTATCTGTCCCCGGGTTCCACCCCTTCTCAGCTGATCCCTATCAGGTAAATCAACCTCCATTCTCATGCTGGCTGGGTGTGTCTTTTTACCCTTTTTCCACGTGTGCTGTGGTTGCTCATAGTAACTATTTGACATGTTTTTGTTTACCTCATCAGGTTCTGCCTGATTTTCTCCGTTAATCTCCATTTCCTCTGGGTCCCCTGGGTTTACCTTGTGACAGTACATAGAAACTGGAAATCAGCAAGACAACAGCTGACCAAGGCCAAGCATGCCCAGTAGTCTGTGTTCCACAGTGCCCCATCCAGGGGACATTACCTAGCAAGTACCCCAAAGGTCACACAGGTACCACTATGTCTGTAATAGGGCAATCAGTGCACATCTGGGGACCACTCTAACAAGGGTCCACAGAACTTACCCAGGATGCGTCCCAAACAGTCCGTAAACCCAGCTAATGGAACACCCTTTACTGCAGCCCCTAGTAAGGCATTGCAGGGTGTGACCACATGTTGTCGGAAACATATATACACCCAGTAGGCCAAACCGGGTACACTGTACCTGATGTGCATGCCCAAGCCTGTCCACAGGCGGCTGTCACAGCACAATCTACCTACATCTGGCTGAGGAAAAGTAAAGGTAGCCCCAGGGACTGCTGTGCATTAGTGGCAACAGTGTGGTACAGTACACGCAGCCAGTGTGTTCTGGAGCGGAAGGGCACAAGTTTGGGTCCCAGCTGTGGATCCTGCAGAGCATGTCCCTATGTTTTACAGTTTTACAGTTCACAGCAGTGGTAACAGAGACACAGTTCTCCTCTCCCCCAAAGTTCCTTCACTTTGGACTTCACAGCAGTAGCAGAGAAACAGTTCTCCCCTCTCCCAAAGTTCCGGGGCGCCAAAGTGGGACAGAAAGTCCACGTTCAGAAATGCCTTGCTAGTCCGATGTCTGACCTCATAAAGAAAGGGTTGGAGGGTGAGGAACTAGTGCAGGATCCAATTGTTGGTGTCCTTGTGTTGCACCAGCCACTTGAGTAGTTGATGGTCTGTAACCAACGTGACAGGGTGACCCAGTAGATAATATTGGAATGTCTCTAGGACCCATTTGATCACCAGGGCCTCCTTCTCAATTGTAGCATACTTTTGTTCCCGGGTCAGCAACATCTGGCTAATAAATGCCACTGAGTGTTCTTCACCCTCCACATCCTGTGCCAGGACAGCCCCAAGACCCACAATCAAAGCGTCTCTTTGGACAATGAAGGGCCTTTTGAAGTCTGGGCTGACCAGGACAGGTCTAGAGCACAAAGCTGCCTTTAACTTTCCAAAGGTCTCCTCCAACTTGGTACTCCAGAAGACCTTGTCCAGAGCCTTCTTTTGGAGGAGCAAGGTCAAGGGTTCGGTGGGTGCCGCCATCTGCAGAATGAACTGGTGATAATATCCGACCATACCCAGAAAGGCCTGTACTTGCTTCTTATTTGCAGGCACCGGTATTTGGGAAATGGCCTCCATCTTCTTGACTTGCAGTCGTACTTGACCATTCCCCACTGTATATTCTAGATATTGGGACTCTTTGTGTCCAGGAAGCATTCTCTTGGGTTGGCCGTCAGCCCGGTCTTCCTTAGACTTATCAGCATGGCCTGTAGATGGGACAAGTGCATTCTGCATTCGTGACTGTATATTGTGATGTCATGAGGTAGGCAGCTGCATTTTCCCCAGGGGGTCTTAGTAGGCGATTGACCAGGCGCTGGAACATAGTCGGAGCTCCATGAAGTCCAAAAGGCAGGACCCTAAAGTGAAATAGACCTTGGAGCATTGAGAATGCAGACTTCTACCTGGTGGCCGGGGTTAGGGGAATCTGCCAATAGCTCTTTGTCAGATCCAACATTGAAATAAATCGGGCTCCCCAAGATGCTCAATAAGGTTGGCTACCTGGGGCATGGGATAAGCATTGTACTTCAAAACCATATTTACTTTCCGGAAGTCGATGCAAAACCAGATGCTTCCATCCGGTTAGGCACAAGCACAATGGGGAATGACCAGTCATTTTGGGATTCTTCTATCACACCCAACTCCAGCATTTCTTCTATCTCTTTTGCCATGGCTTGCCTCCATGCTTCTGGAAGTCGGTAGGACTGTTGGCATACCTTCATGCCGGGATCCATGATGATATCATGGTAGGTGAGATGGGTATGTCCTGGAACCTGGGACAACACATTCTTATTCCTCTGGACCAGCTGTTCTAAGTCCCCCTTCTGAGTAATTGTCAGGTACTCTCCAAACGGAACTTAGTCAGGTTTAGAGGACCACTGTACAACGGGCCCAAACTCCTCTTCATGGAATATTGTTGCTAGAGCCAGAGTCCACTTCTTCAGAAGACTGATGTGGTAGAACACTAGCTTTTTCCTTTTATCTGGTTGTGCAACCTTGTAATTGACGGGCCCCATCTGTTCAATGACTTCATATGGGCCCTGCCATTTACAAAACAGTTTACTCTCCGAGACCGGGAGTAACAGCAACACCCGGTCCCTGGGCTGGAAGGTCCACTGCACAGTCCTCTGATTATAGGCCCGGACTTGGCTCTCCTGGGCTTTCTCCAGGTGCTGTCTGGCTGATGCTTCCACTTTCTTTATAGGTTCCTGCATTTACAGGATGCAATCCGCTAGATTCTGACTGGGGTTGGGTTCCTTTTCCCAGGTGTCTCGCAGTATCTGCATGATTCCTCGGGGTTGTCGACCATACAGCAACTCAAAGAGGAAAAACCCAGCCAAGCTCTGGGGTACTTCCCTGATAGCAAACAGAAGATAAGGGAGTAACAGATCCCAGTCTTTCCACTCTTCATTCACAAACTTCTTCAATATCTGTTTTAATGTTTTATTGAAGTGTTCGACCAGGCCTTCGGTTTTGGGATGATATTCCGATGTCCACAAGGTCTTGACCTTCAATAGGTTGCACAATTGTTTCGCTGTGCGAGAAACAAATGGTGTTCCTTAGTCTGTGAAGATTTCCACTGGTATCCCGGGTCGGGAAAACAACTTCCAAAAAGCATTGGCTAATGTAGTGGTCCTTGTATTCCACGTGGTTATCTCTTCCGGGTATTGCATGGCATAGTCCATGACCATCAAGATGAATCTATTTCTATTTCCCCTGGGAGTATGCTCCAATGGTCCCACCAAATCCATCACAACTCTTTCAAATGGGGTCTCGACAACAGGCATGGCACGGGGGGTGGGGGGGGGGCAGGTCTAACCCTTATGGGACTGTGAAGTTGCCCAGTAGGACAGGACTGGCAAAAGAGCAGCATCTGTTTGTAAAGCCTTGGCCAGTAAAACTGAGCCAGTATCTGCTCTTGGGTCTTGTCCATCCCTAGGTGTCCCCCCCAAGGGATGACTTTGAGCAAATTCCGTTATCTGCCGGCGATAGGCTTGGGAGCCACTAACTGTTCCAGCTCTTCTCCCTCTGTTGTTCCCTGAGTAACTCTATAAAGGAGATACTAACAGACTAAAAAGTAGGGAGAAGTTCTCGGGGAAGGGTCCAGGCTCTCTACTGGGGTCCCTTCTAACTTGTGAACTTGGTCCTAGACATTCTTAAGAGTGTTATCTTCCCTTTTGGATCTTTTAAACTGGCCCAGATTTCCTATCCCAGCCTATCCCAGTGGGTGGTTCTTGTTCCCCAGGGCCTCCCATTGGGTGCTAGGTTCCCCTAAGACTTGTCTCAGTGTTCTCTGGGGTACTCCCCTCCTCCACGGAGCTTTCATTCATAGCCACCCCTATATTTGTATTATGGCGGGCCCTTTTCCACCGACATTGCCTCCTGGATTTGGGGCTCTTGAGTTTCCCAAGAAACAAATCCAGGTCTTCTAAGAGGAAAAGTTCTGGGAAGTCCTCCTCGGTCACCTTGTCAAGACTGCCTTTCCTCCGGTCCCAGACATCCATGAATCTAACTTAGGGAAGGCCCAGCCTAAAACCACTGGATAGGCCAGGTGGGGCATGACCACTGCTTCCAGGGTCTTCATTCCGGTGGCCATTTTTAGCTCCATTTGCGTCATCAGATAGGCCCGTTGATCACCATGCACACAACTTAGAGACACAAAAATGCAATGTGTGCCTTTGAGTCAGTCCTGACTCCTGGTGACCCAGCAGCTCCTGGGTTTTCTTGGCAGTGTCACTGGAAGCAGATTGCCAGGCCTTTCTTCTGAGGCAGTGGAGGGTTAAATGACTTGCCCAAGGCCTCAAGGAGTGCTAGGGGGAATTGAACCCTGGTTGCTTGGTTACTCAAGCCAGTGTTCTAACCACTAGGCTACTTCTCCACTCCTTAGAGACACAAGGTTCTCATAATTAATTTGATGTCTGGTCCTGGTGTCCCTGAATACAAGGGTCCTTACGGTTCCCAGTCCATGAGGGCTTGCAGGTGAGTGCCCTCAAGTTCCACCGGTATTACAAACAACCCATGGCTCATTAGGGGTGCTTCCACAATACCACACTCTTGTGAGGCCTTAATATGTGTGTCCATGGGTTCCCCTATTTCTATGGGACACTCACGGGCATAGTTACCTTTTCCTCTGCATCTGAAGCAGGTCAATTGCTGGCCCCAGCTGCTTGTGTGGCTGGGAAGCATGGAGTCCTTGGTACAGTGGTCGTCAAGGGTTCTGGTCTTGATGCCTGGCCCCTTTGGGACCCGGCCGGCCTTGTTCCCCTCATCCTGGGTGTCTCAGCTACGATCTGTGCTTCATAAAAGCCTTCTGCTATCTCTATAGCACTGTCCAGGGTCAGTTTCACAAACTGGCGCACCCACTGTCTCATAGGGGAAGACAAGCCTTCTAAAAATTGTTTGAGCAGGACGATCTTGGATACTTCTGCTCCTGCTTATCTTCTTGCTGAAACCACTTCCATGCCATCTCCTTCAGCCTATAGAAGAAACTCTGGGGATTCTCTGTAGGCCCCAGAGTTCCCTTCTGGAACCTTTGGTGATAGGCTTCTGGCATACAGCTCGCTCACTTCATTTTAGCAGTTTTTACTGCTGCATAGGGGGTCCTTCCATCTGGGTTGACCTCTTGGTAGGCAGCTTGGCAGTTTCCTCTCAACAGATTCCCTAGGTAAATAGTTCACATCCCTTCTGGCCACCCAGCCAGTTAGGCGGTTCATTTAAAATTTATCAGGATGGAGTCCAGTCCTTTGCCCTGCACCATTTTTGGCAAGGGGTGGCACTGGCAGGTGTGGCTGCTGTCCTTGGAGTATTTGGGATGTTTGTGCGAGTGAACTTTGTTGTAGTTCCAAAGACATTTGTAGTAATTGCTGTTGCTGTTGCTGGGTCCCTTGCGCCTGCAAGAACTCTTATGGCATCTAATGCTGTTGCTGCTGGTATTGCTGTTGTTGCTGCTGTCCTTCCACCAGGGCCTGGAGTAATCTCTCCATTCTGGTTCCATCAGTTCCCATCCATCCAGTTAGGAGAAAGGGGAAAGAAAAACTCCTGCCTGTCCGGCACTAACTATACAGAAGGTGTGCCCTAACTCCAGCCCCTTTAGCTGTGTAGCAAAACTCCTCTTCCATGGGGTGGAGGTCTGAGCCCTGGAGGGACATGGAGTGTTCTGTCCTTCAGTTAAGAAGAATCCCACCACTACCACCATATGTAGGTTGCTGCGACACAAACCCCCATGGAGCCAGGCAGAGGGTTAAAGGAAAATGCTTTATTTACAGGGAGTTCACAGCATTGGTAGCAGAGACACAGTTCTCCCCTACCCCAAAGTTCCTTCACTCTGGGCTTTACAGTAGTAGCAGAGAAACAATTCTCCCCTTCCCCAAAGTTCTTTCATTCTGGACTTCACAGCAGTAGCACCACAAGCCTGCTGACCAACGTGGAAACACCCCAGCTTCTACCTTCCCGTAGGATCCCCTTAAAGGTAGGTGGTCACTCCATACTCTAGAACACCTTCGGCTCTTCTCTCCCCCTCTTTGTCTCTTCCCTTCTGGTTAAAAGGGCTGTCCCCAGCCACACCTTTCCAAGATATATTCAAGCCGGATTCTTTATAGGGGCCTGGCTTCTGGTGCTTAAAGGGGCATGTCTTTAGTCTGGCTGGAAGTGCAACAGTATGGGGGATGGGGAACTTCTTATTCACTCCTTCACGCCTAGATTCCCATGCATGCTTATGCACAGAAAACACAGTATTTTAGTGGCTCCCATACATAAATGTCCAGTTACACATGTAAAGTGGTATTTTAGAAGGGATATCTAGAAAGAATCTGGAATGTCCAAAACAGAACATCCAAAAATCAGTGGCAGCAGTGATAGAAGGCACGTGTCTTCTGAAATTGCTCCATCTCCACCCCGAAAAACGAACGTCCTTATAATTGGCTATGAAGTTGGGCCTCATGCAGGATGAAAGGCTTGGTACATGCATGGCATGGTACATGCATGGCTTGGTACATGCATGGCAACATCCACATTTCACAAATTAAATGGCCTCAGAACCAGGTGCTAGAATTTGTTGGCAGGGGTATTTCAGAAGGGGTCAACTAGACTATGAAACATGCTCGTCCTGGTCTGCCATTTCAGATACTTAGTCCTAAGTCCTGCCATCAAATTCTAGTACCTGGTTCTGAGGCCATTCAATTTGGGGACATCCACATTTGTGAAATGGCCTACACCCATGCATGTACTGAGCCTTGCATCCTGCATGAGGCTCAACTTCATAACCGATGTAGGTGGGCCAGTAATATGTTTGGAGTTTGTATTTACACTCAGGTTTCTTGGAGCAGGAAATAACTGTGGCAATGTAAGTGCATTATACACTTTCACCTGGAAGGGTCACATCCATGAAATAAGCACTTTTTTTACTTTATTCATGGAGCAGGTATAGGCATGAACGTCTCACCATCCAGGTCCAGACGTGCTTGTGTCATTTTGAACTCGTATCTTGACATGCATCTCTCTTGCTCTGCCAAGGCTACACCTTCACCACACTCCCATGCTACATGGACGTTCTCGCTTCTAAAATGTTCCAGGGACATCTCCTACTTGTAAATTGGATGTTTTCAGATGTCCATCTCTCAAATAGGGCTTCTAAAAGTATCCCCACAATATAGTCAGTCGCACTTCTGTAAATGCACATATCAGACCAATGGCACATACGTTTTAATATGGGTATGTACAGGGGTAGAGTGTTGGCAGAGCACAAATTTATGTGTGTAAGTTATAAAATACTATAACTTATGAGCATTCTTCAAAATTCTCAGTGCAGGCATTCATTGCGCAAGAGGGGCAGACGTACCGCTTATCATTTTGTTTATCATTTATCATTTTTTACCATTTGTTATACCACCCTTTGTCAAGAGACATCAGAGTAGTTTACAAGATAAAACCAGAAAGTGAACTTCAATTACTTGATAGGAAGAAAGACAACAACAATAACATTAAAAATAACTAATGATTCCTGCTTTACTGCTGTACATACTGTCCATCATCATCACTTGCAGCAAAGGCTGTGGAAAACAAATAAGTCTTCAAATCTCCCCTATATTTCTTGTAAGAAAGCTCAGAGTGCAGGGCTAATGGCAAGGTGTTCCACAATGAAGGAGCTATAAAGGAATAGGCAGCTTGCCTTATGAATTCCCACCTAGAGCAGGCCACAGCAGGAAGATATTCAGACTCAGAACGAAGGGAGCATTGGTTGACAGGGAATAGTCAAGGAAGCGAGATATGATGGGTCACCAGTGTAGAAAGCTCTACAGACCAAAAATAGAATCTCGAATTGTATTTAATAACATAGAGGGAGCCAGGGATACTGGTATAGCAATGGAGAAACATAGTGGGCCTGATATTCAAAAGGCATTTACAAGGTTTACAGCACAGTAAATTAATGAAACACAACCGTCTGAGGGAAAGCTAAACCAAAATATAAAAAACGCCCTTAGTAAACAACAATATTTTTGTTACAGCACAGTAAACCATGTAAATGCCTTAAATCGGGATATTGAATGGCACTTCCAGGGTTAGTGCCATAGAATATCCCTGGGGCATTCTGGGGTGGAGTGGAGGCGGTGACAAGCGGTAACTGGGCATAGCCTGTCCAGAAGAATATCGCGCCCAGTATGTTTATGTTTATTTTGAACTTGATGAACCACCCTTCACTAAAAAATACTTGTGAGAATGACACAAGACCCTAATAACTGCATTCTGGATGATTTGAAGGTGCTTCAAATCTATGCACTGGAGACCACTATAGACAGGAATCAAGGACTGTTGGGCAGCGGTATCTATATATCTACATGCATACCGAAATTGCTGCAAGGCAAAGAAAGTTGCCTTATCAACTGCAGAGACCTGAGATGCAAAAGTGAGCTCAGAACCAAGTAACCCCCAAAATACCTAAATGAATCAACCAAGGTCACTACAGTGCAGATAGAATATGAGTGGCAGACAAGTGGAGGGATTAACCTGACATCCAAGAAGCAACAGCTCTAGAGAGGTTAAGATGAAAGTAATGGGTCTGCAACCATGTGGCCATTTGTGTAAGTGCTTATGCCTAGATTAACATGTGTTTTTGACCACTTAAACCTCTATTTTATAAAGTAAAGTATGCGCATATCTTACTTTATAAAATAGGCTTGAAAATATGCATGTGAAATGTGTAATTTTAGGATGATCCTTGTAAAATTACTCTTGTACTAAACAGTATTAATGCTAACATAGGCATTAACATATTACATATGTATTACTGTCTAATGTATATTAATCTTGCATTTAGCCCAGTGGCTTAGTGGTAGTGCTGTGTACTACCTAACCCATTGGATCTTGAATTCCATGGGTAATCTTGGACTGGGAATGCCGCAAAACAATGTTTGCAGTCCCCAATAGAAGGGGAGAGGGAGCTCGGTCATTGCATGATGCATGGTCCCTGGCCCAAAACTGCCACTGGAATAGCATGTGAAATTCACTATTGAGTGGAAACTCTACAAATGTTTCTTAATGTGCTACTTCCTCAACTAGTGTGCGTTATTTGTGATTTAACAGAATATTCTGGGTTTTAGCAAGAGAACCACCATTTGTAGTTATTCATCTATGTATTCAATAGAATTTTATGTGTAATTCTCAGCATGCAAAAAAATGTTGTTCAAATAAATAGAATTGCTGCAATACAAAACATGCAAAGCAGTTAAATTAAGTACAAAATAGGCCTCATAAATATTTTTTTTGTATAAAAGCTCCCCAAAACTCTACCACAATGAAGTACAGTTTTTTGCAAAAGTTTGTGTTGGTAAATTTCATGTACTAGTTTTCTACCAGGCTCATCAACATGAGTAGAAAATAGTGCACACAAATTTCTAATTAATGCATGCAAAATAGTGCATTTTAGTATATGATTGTCCAGGTATGCTGGGAGAATATAGAATAGGGGAGAAAACCTCTGATAGTTATGAATGAAGGCTCATGGCACAAAATTCCTTGATGGAGTTAAAAGTACAAAGGAAGAGATGGAGATGGCTGGGTCAAAAAGAATTACAAAGCTATATTAAAAATAGTCTATTTTTGGCCTTAATGAAGATTAATGTGATAAAAATTAAATATGAAAAATTATGCAAAGCCACAGCTTAAATGTAAAGCGGATCACATTAACGCTCATATTTCGGTTAATGCTGTTATACATGTGGCCATGTGGATTTTACTATTTGTTATTGTAGCACAATTCACATACTATTTACTACAGGGGCCTGATATTGAATGACATTTACACGGTTTAAAAAGTCGTAAGGACATCTTCTGGGAGGGAGGGAGAGAACGTTCTGGTCGAGAGACCTGATCTGAGTCTCTCTGCCTTCCTAGAAGATTCCCAGGATGTCATTAGCACCAGAGTCATCTTAGTGGCTTCTTTTGTCAAAGACATTGATGAGGTTTTAATTCTAAACAGTTCTTTTAAGTTTAAGGAATCCCTTTTTTGTGGTGCTAGAATACAATTGTTCCCTGATGTTTCTATACCACTCAGGTTAGAAGGAAGACTTTTCTTTCTTTCAAATCTCCAGTATTAGTTCTTGCTGGTATCTTCTACCTTAGATTCCCCTGCAAATGTCTGATTACATTGAATGGGGCTAGATATGTTTTCCAAGATCCATCCCGCCTGGAGAAGCTTTTGAGGGATTGAAAGGCTACTGCCCCTTAGAACAGGGTTTAGGAGGTAGATAGTGCTTTGGCACTGTATTGGCAGTAATTGTGTGGTTTATGCTGCTTGATTGCTTTGTTGCATTGCTATTTTTGTTGTTTTGTTGGATGCTCCCTATGATGTGGGCTAATTTTCCCTTCTTTATTTTTTGGAATTGATATCTTTTTGCTGTTTTCTTTGAGTGGGAATTTTGTTTCCTTTGTTCTTATCTGAACTGTAAATGTTTAAATACAAATTAAAAAAAAAAGCTGTAAACAGTGTAAATGCCACTATAGTGTGATATTCAGTGGCATGAACCTGATTTGTGCTGCTGAATAACCCCCAGATCTGCTGCTACACACCCTGATACTATCCATGTAGAATCAGGGTGTGTCGTGGACAATCTGTGATGGAGCAGAAGTGGCACCCTTTGCTAACCGGGCAGCAGTGATACTGAACTGCTGCCTACATTGCCCGGTTAGCGACCCATGGGTAAAGATAGGTGTGGGAAAACCTTAACTATCTTTACCCATGGGAGCTAACCAAGCAGCGGCTCACTATCGCCGCTGCTGAATTAGCTGCCATTCCGTTCGGCTCATTGTGGCACATTGCAGCAGACCTGGATATTCAATTCCGGTGCCCAGATATGGCCATGGATTGAATGTCTGGGGTTAAAGTTTGGTGGCAATGACTACGCGCCTTAGAGACGCACAACTGTCACAACTCAGTTTTGCGCCCCAAGTTTTTACACTGTTTAGTAAGCATCATGTAATAACACACAGGGCTGTACCGAGGGAATGCACTGTAATAACACACAGGGCCATACCGAGGGAAGATCGCGCCCTGTGCGACTTGCACATCGGGCGCGCGCCCCCCCTGCGGCAGGAGAGAAGAGGCGCGCCCAATGTGCAAGTCGCCGGCATGCTAAGCAGATCATTCCCTCTGGAAAGATCTGCTTAGCATGACGGCGGAAGGCTTAAGGGGCGCATTTTAGCTGTCCTGCCATTGCCTGCCGCTGCTGAGAGAAGAAAAAGTGGTGGCGGCAGGCAACAGAAGACAGCTAAAAAGCGCCCCTTAAGCCTTTGCACCCTGTGCGGCCGCACCGCTCGCACAGGGCTAGGTACGGGCCTGATAACACATATAGAAAATGGATATTATAAAGTACAGTGAATACATTTTAGTAATTAGTGCAAAAAAGGTTGAGCAACACTACTATATGGGTTATACAGTAGGATTCATACAAGAAGATATTCTTGTACATGAACATTCAAAAGCACATATATTTCTTCTTTTGTACAACTATCTTCGTATGATTTTATAATTCGTTCATTAAATGATCTCAGAATCTGCCAATAATCCAATTGTCTTGGTGGTTACTGGAAATCTGAGTTATATAAAAGGGAAAAGCTAGAAGAGATTAACAACTACGAGAATATTGGGAATGTTCTTACCTGCAGGTCTCTTTCCAGCTGCAGAATATGGTATCTGTGCCAGGTAAGGAATGCTGGTCCCTCATGAGAGAAATCTACTTCTCCAAAACTTTGCTGTCCAGCACCTAAGAATGTCTTGCCAACAGAGTAATAATGGGTCCATACAAAATAATTGTAAATTGAAATATTTTCAAACTGTGTTGAGTTGCCTTCTGGTCCCATTATTTCTTCGTATCTCCTAGTAGCTATGACATAGACGGGATGCACTGTTCTCTTGGCCAAGTCTAGGGCATTGATAAAACGACGCCTTTCCCCTGTACTTAGATCTAGAATGTTCCTTCTGACTAAGGATGCAAAACAAAATGGTAAAAAAGATTAAGATACAGTATTTTGTGACTACTTGTACACTAACTAAAATCATTATACTGACTGTATCTAATTTTGTAAAATAAACTCTTCATTAAAAACTATTAAAATTTACTTAGTAGCAAAGGTCATTCTACTCTAATATGCATTTCAAAAACAAATTGTGCCAAACTTAATTTGAAGTAGAAAATATGTAAATAAAAAGTGAATGAAACAAAAAAATTGATCAGAGTTCATTCACACAGCAACATAGAATATGATGACAGAAAAAGATCGTTACGCCAGTATTCAGTCACTGCAGTCGATGTGTTTTTTTGAACACCGACTATAGTGGTAAAAAAATCCTGATAATCAGCAGTGATATTTGGACTGCAACTAGCACTGAATATCCAGATAGAGTGGCGAGGGTTGCCGCTATCTGGATAGCAGCGTTATTCAGTCAGCCAGCCAAGTAACTTGTTAGAACAGCAATTAGCTGAATATCACTGCTTATCCAGGTAACAATCAGCTCTGCTCTTGCTCCACTTATGAATCACCAGATAGTGCTGAGGTGGTCAGGATGAATTTCAGTGGCCCTATTCAGATAATGCTGCTAAAAATCACTGGATAGCCCTTAGTGGCAGCCAGCGCTGACCTGGATAGCAAGTCCTGCTGTCTGGATGAGTGCTTCTGATCCCCCTCCCCCCATATGTCCTATTCAATCTATCCATGCAACTGCATTAATTCTACAATAGTTTCCTCTCCCTCAAAGATTCTTTGCTGTTGTCCCATGTTTTCTAGAATGCTGATATAGTTCTTGTCACTACCACTTCCACTGGAGACTGCTCCAGTGTGCTCCATGCATCTACCACCCCTTCTGTAAATACACATTTCCTTACATTATTCCAGAGTCTACCCCCTTTTACTCACATTCTTTGACCCCTTGTTCCAGAGCTTTCTTTCACTGAAAGAGGCCGGACCTTATACTTTGGAGATATTTAAATGGATTCTGGTAATTTATGTATAAGGTCCAATTCCATCCCGGACGTAGAAGCCCTGTGTATGTCTGTTCTGAACCAGATGTACAGAGGGTGTCGCGATTCTGATCCCGCGGGGCACGTCTAGCCCCGTGGGATCAGAATCGCAAACAGTCCTGTACGTGCAGGCCAGGACTGAGATTCTGTCCGGCCTCCACATACAGGACATGCTGACTATCTGAGTTAGGGCTTTTAAATAGAGCCGCAGCGCCATGGTGTCCGGTTGCCAGGGCATCGTGGCTTCATTTAAAAGCCGTGATTCTGGCTGCCATAACAAACAGTTTATTCCCCACAGCCCGACCTCCGATTTGACCTCCCAGGTCCAGGGTTGGGCTGCGGGGAATGCTCTCTGCCCCCTGCCAACCTTTCCCGGTCCCAGGCCCACTGATCCCCGACACCCAGGGAAGTTATTTCACCTCTGAGGTGGAATAAGTTCCCCATTTAAGTGTGGTCCTGGACGTACAGGACTGACATTAGAATCAGCCCTGTATGTCTGGGGCTGGCGACTACCCACTGCCTGCCCTAATGCCGCCCCTGATCCTCCCCTTTCCTGCCTCTGTCTAGCTTTCCCATACAACTGGCCAGTGGGAGGGAGCACGAATAGTGGGGATGGACGTCCCGTTGGGACGTTCATCCCCGCTAGTCATGGCTTGGAATGAGCCTGATAGTGTTTTGTGATTAAGATAAAAAAAGTTATTAAATTGTAAGCAAGTCCACTATGCACAAATTAATTAATATTTCTATAACCCTTCTAACATGCATCAGAAAGGCTCTGACAGGAATATGATATGAGTATTTTAAGGGGGCTAAGCTTTTCTGTCACTTTTTAAATCTTCCTCGCCAGTTGGCATGCCTGAAGAATCAAAATTCCTTTGCTGTTAAAAGAACAGAGAGTGTATCCTTCTAGACCAGGGGCCCTCAAACTAAGGCTCATAGGCTGGATACGGTCTTTAGAACACATTTTTCCAACCCTCTATGCCAGAGGTTCCCAACTCCAGTCCTGGAGGGCCAAACACCATTCAGGTTTTCAGGCTGTCCCTAATAAATATTCATGAGATGCATTTGCATGCACTGCCCCCATTGTATTCAAATGTATCTCATGCATATTCATTAGGGACAGCCTGAAAACCTGAATGGTGTTTGGTCCTCCAGGACTGGAGTTAGGAACCTCTGCTCTATGACTTTGATGTTCCTAGATCCGATCCAGCCCCAGAGCACTTCTTTTGTTACCTTTTTGCCCATGCATGCATCCTACCTCTGTTTCTCTCTCTCTCTCTCCCTCAGGGCTTTCAGCCAGCAAACTGTGAGCAGTCCAGCCTTGGTCTATATAGTTCTTCCTTCCCTTCCGAACTTTCCCACTGCTCATATCTTCCTCCTCATTTCCTCTGCTGGGAAAGTGCCAACAGTTCCATGGATAAGGTGAAAACGATGTGGCCAGGAATAGCCACTGCCTCTGGAGCCTGGGACTGCTAAACCTGCCAAAAATTTATTTTACCTACTATCTCTGATTCCTACAGTTGTAGCTGTACATTTGTTAAGGGCTGGAAACTGTTGCTAACTGGGGAGGAGATGCTCACTACTCTTGGCGACATAGGACTCAGAGTGTGTTTGTCTCCTTGCTTCAAGATTGCAACACTAGGAGGTTTGCAAGTATTTTTTGGCTTCTGAGGATTCAGAACTAGGGAGTGTGTGGATGTGTACAGGTATACCCTGCTTAGGATAGCATGACTGGGGTGCATGTGTGTTAGGGGCATCTCTATAATGAGGCAAAGTGAGGCAGATGCTTCAGGTGGCAAAGTTTTGAGGGCGGCAAAAACTGCCCCCAAAACAGCCACCTCACTTCGCCTTCAAAAGTTAAAAAAACAAAAACAAAAAAAAAGTGGAAAAGTTGCTGCCACTGCCGAGTCCACTTCTTGGCAGCGGCAAACTCACCGCCTCCTTTTCCTGCAGCTGTGGCTCCCTGTCTCTTAGGGAACCGCGGCTGTGCTGGTAATTGCAATTTAAATAAAAAAGAAGCCGGTGCGGAGCCTTCCCACCTCTTGAAGGACTCTGTGCAGTTTTGTCCTGCACCCAAAGAAAGTTATAACTGTGGGAAGTTGTAACAACTTCCTTTGGGGGTGGGACAAAGTTGCACGGAGTCCTTCAAGAGGCAGGAAGGCTCCACACCGGATTCTTTTCTAATTTAAATTGCAGATTACCAGCACAGTCGTGGTTCTCTAAGAGGCAGGGGGCCGCAGCTGCAGGAAAAGGAGGCAATAGAGGAACTAGCATGGGGAAAGGTGGAGGCTGGTAGCAGGCTGACACGGGGAGAGGGGAGGAAGGGGCAGGGAATTGACAAGGGAACAGTGAGATCTGCAATGGGCTGACATGGGGAAGAGGAAGGAGGCTGGAAGGGGATTGCCAAGGGAAAGGTGGGGGGCTGACAGGGGGGGCTGGAAGGGAATTGACATGATGTGAAGGTGGGTCGGCAACTGGGTTGACACTGGGGGAGGAGGGGGCTGACACTGGAGGAGAAGGAGGCTGGAAGGGAACTGACAAGAGAAGGTTGAGTGTGCAATGGGGCTGACCCATGGGAGAAGGGGGCTCAAAGGGAATTGACGTGAGGGGAAGGTGAAATCTGCAATGGGGCTGACATGGGGGGGGGGAGGAGAGGGCTGGAAGAGAATTGACAAGGGAAAGGTGGGGTCTGCAATTGGGCTGACAGGGGGGCTGGAAGGAAATTGGCATGAGGGGAAGGTGAGGTTTGCAATGGGGCTGACATGGGGGAGGAGGGAGCTGGAAGGGAATTGACAAGGGAACGGTGGGGTATGCAACTGAGCTGACAGGTGGGGCTGGAAGAGAATTGATGTGAGGGGAAGGTGGGCTCTGCAATGGGGATGACACAGGGGGAAGAGGGAGCTAGAAGGGAATTGACATGATGGGAAGGTGGGGTCTGCAACTGGGTTGACACTGGGGGAGAAGGGGGCTGACACTGGGGGAGGAGGAGGCTGGAAGGGAGCTGACAAGGGAAGGTAGAGTATGCAATGGGGCTGACCCGGGGAGAAGGGGGCTCAAAGGGAATTGACATGAGGGGAAGGTGGGGTCTGCAATGGGGATGACAGAGGGGGAGGAGGGGGCAGGAAGGGAATTGACATGACAGGAAGGTGGGGTTTGCAACTGGGTTGACACTGGGGGAGAAGGGGGCTGACACCAGGGGAGGAGGAGGCTGGAAGGGAATTGACATGATTGGAAGGTGGGGTCTGCAACTGGGTTGACACTGGAGGAGGAGGGGCTGTAAGAGAACTGACAAGGGAAGGTGGGGTCTGCAAGGGAGCTGACATGGGGGGAAGGTGGGGACTGTAATGGGGCTGTCACAGGGGAAAGTGGGGCTGGAAGGGGGCTGACATGGGGGGAGGTGGCTGGAAGGGATCTGATACCTGGGGATGGTACTGGAGAGGGACTGGAAGGGTGATGATATTAGGGAAGGGAGGAGAGGGATGGAAGGGAGCTGACATCTGGGGATGGGACTGAAGGGGGTGTAAGGGAGCTGACACTTGTGATGGGACTGGTAGGTAGCTGGGTAATGGAGGTGGGGGCTGGAAGGGAGGGGACACTGGCACTGGGATGGTATTTGGACTAGAAGCGGCTGGACAGTGGGGAAAGAGGCGTACTGGAAGAGAATGGACACCAGTGGAAGTCCTGGGAATGCAAGGGGGTTGAAAATGGAAGGTACTGGGAGGGGAGGACTGGAAAAGGGGGCTGATACTGTGGAGTGTTACTAGGACTGGAAAAAGGCTGATGAAAGGAAGTGAAGAAAACAAAAGAAGAGACAAGAAATGGCAGATGGATATAGACTATAGAAAGAGAGCTAAGAGAAGACAGGAAAGCAGAAGCCTCAGATCAGGACCAGCATGATCAGAGAATACAATGATCACACAACAAAGGTAGAAAAAATAATTTTATTTTCAATTTAGTGATTGGACTTTGCACGATCTTATGGTGAACTACATCTCTTATTTATCTGATGTATTTCGTGCAAAGTCTGGTTTCTTGGGGATTCAGTTTAATTTTTGTCTTCATATTTTTATTTTTACTTTAGGTTGTAGTCACTTATTCTGTACTTGGTGAGGGTCTGTGTTCTGAGTGTGTGACTGAAGCCATGTGTTCTATTAACGTGGAGTTTGTACATAGGGATCTATACAGTACTGTAGTAATTTGACTTGTTCAGCTTTTCAAATACAGTCAAACCTCGGTTTTCATGATTAATCCGTTCCAAAAAGTCTGACTAAAACCGAAACGGACTAAAACCGAAGCAAGATTTCCCATAGGAAATAATGTAAATTCAATTAATCCGTTCCAGACACCCAAAAATATTGACAAAAAGTACATTTTATAGAGAATAACTATATTTTTACATACAGAAAACAATGAGAAATACATATAAATGACTAATGAAATGGATAAATGAACATTTAACATCACATTTAACTTTATTGAAGACTCTTGTTGAGGGGAGAGGGAGGAGGAGAGGTTATTGTTTGGAAGGGGAATCCCCCTCCATAAGGACCTCAGGTATCAAGGCCCTATCCGGGGTTACTTCCCTTCTTTGTCTTTTACTGGCACTAGGACCAGCTTGAGAGTCACTGGACCCCTGTCGCACAAAAAATCTGTCCAGAGAGGTCTGTTTCTGGCGTCTCTTTAAGATTTGCCTAAAATGGAACAAGGCATTGTCATTGAACATGTTGCAGACACGGCTTGCAACAGCTTTGTTAGGGTGAAATTTCTCCACAAAACTTTGCAATTCACTCCACTTTGCACACATGTCCTTAATCACTGAAGAAGGCACCTTCTCTTCTCTCTCTTCTTCCTCCTCCTCTGAAGCAATTTCCTCAGCTACCATCTGTTGCTGTTCCACTTGAAGGTCTTGCAGCTCTTCAGTGGTTAGCTCTTCCCTGTGGTCCTCCACCAACTATTCCACATCCTGGCCACTCACATCCAACCCCATGGACTGCGCCAAAGACACAATAGATTGCACAACAGGCGTAGGGTCATCAGGGTGAGCCTCAAACCCTTCTTCAAAATTCTTCTCGAGGACACATTCTGGCCACAATTTTCTCCAAGCACAGTTCAACGTCCTGGAAGTTACCCCCTGCCAAGCCTTATCTATAAGGCTTATGCAATTGAGGATATTGAAGTGATCCCTCCAGAACTCTCTTAGGGTCAATTCAGTGTCCGAGGTCATTTCAAAGCACCTTTGAAACAGTGCTTTGGTGTAGAGTTTTTTGAAGTTTGAAATGACCTGCTGATCCATGGGCTGGATGAGAGGAGTGGTATTAGGGGGCAGGAACTTCACTGTGATGAAACTAAACTCCTCCAACAATTGGTCTTCCAAGCCTGGAGGATGAGCAGGAGCATTGTCCATTAGCAGGAGGCACTTGAGTGGCAATTGATTTTCCAGGAGGTATTTCTTCACACTCGGGCCAAACACTTCATTGACCCACTCAATGAAAATTAGCCTCGTGACCCATGCCTTACTGTTAGCCCTCCACATGACACACAATTTACTCTTGATAACATTGTTTCTCTTGAACACTCGGGGATTTTCAGAGTGATACACCAGTAAAGGCTTCACTTTGAAATCCCCACTAGCATTACCACACAACAAAAGAGTTAGCCTATCCTTCATAGGCTTGTGTCCTGGCAGTGCCTTTTCCTCCTGCATGATGTAGGTCCTCTTTGGCATTTTCTTCCAAAAGAGGCCTGTTTCATCACAATTGAAGACTTGTTGGGGGAGGAATCCTTCAGCCTCTACGTACTCCTTGAATTCATCAACAAATTCTGCGGCCCCAAGTTTGTCCGAACTTGCAGCCTCGCCATGCCTTACCACACTGTGTATGCCAGTTCGCTTCTTAAATTTCTCAAACCAGCCTCTGCTGGCCATAAATTCAGTAACATCAGCACTCGTTCCAGGCATTTTCTTTGCAAGATCTGCATGCAACAGCCTTGCCTTTTCACAAATTATCGCCTCTGAAACACTATCTCCCGCTAACTGTTTTTCGTTGATCCACACCAACAACAACTTCTCAACATCTTCGATTGTTTGCGATCTCTGTTTCGTTAGCGCATTCACTCCTTTCGCAACATCAGCTTCCTTAATTTCGTTTTTCTTCAGCAGCATGGAACTGATCGTTGATGCAGACTTCCTGTACATCCTGGCGAGATCGGCCACGCGTACGCCACTTTCATACTTTGCTATGACTTCTTTCTTGAATTCTATCGTGTTTCTCACCTTCTTTATCAAAGGGTTGGCATTCGGAACTTTCTTTGGCCCCATGGTGGCTTATTTAGCAGTCACACTCAATGAATGCGGGGTGATGCTCACTCAACGAGAAACAAAGGCAGACTGAATCACAAACGCACTTTGTATGGGCGCTGGATTCCGGGAAATGAGTGGCCGAGTCACGCAAGCAGGCGGACGAGTTTGATACAGACCATTTTCAGATCACTGCTCCCCTCAAAGTCTGTGTCAAGGCACAATGAGAACTTTTAGCAATTTGCAATCAGGAAGAGAGTCAATCCCACTTCTGGCCACAAGATGGTGCTGCAGAGGTATTTTTGGCAGACAAATTCTTTAAACTGCTGTGAAGGGAGAAAGGTTAACAGCACAGTCAAGATTCTTCAGCAAAAAAACATCCTCAAATTTTTAAAGAAAACAGAAAAAAAAAAGAAGGATCAACAAAAAAAAAAAGGCACCAGCCACAGCCACCGGAAACACCACTCTCCCGCTCAGCATGCGTTCCAGAGCCATGTGGCAATGGCTGCAGCAGCACGAGCTCCCGAAGTCTGAGCCAGCAGTAGAACAGCTCCTGTCACTTCTCTCAGCAAACACACAGATACAGTACCTTAGGACACCAATGTGATCGCTGACTCCGTCTCAACAGCATACCCCGCAAGAGAAAGAACTGCCTGCCACATTCATTCAACATCTCCTGCTACCTCCGAGCCTGAGGGGGCGCTCCAGAGAACAGGCAGGCGGTGGAGAGATCGGGGCCTTCCTCTCTGCAATCCTTCCATGTCTGGCTCGAGGATGTTGCTCACCTGGGCAGGCACACGCAACAGCTGGGTTTGAAGTCTGCCCCTCCAGATCTCCTTCACACACACGCGATCGGTGAGTCCGGGGGGGGGGGTAATGCTGCCGGGACTGGGCAGGCAGTGTACAGTACTCTGTTTGCAGGCACACGCGATCGGTGAATCGGGGGGGGGGGGGGCTGTACGAAAACCGAGGCTATCGACGAAAACCGAGACAACATCTGAGTGGGGAAAAGACGTCGAAAACCGAAACCGACGAAAACCGGGGCAACCGATAACCGAGGTTTGACTGTAGGTGTATGGATGTTCTAGGGATTACAGCAGTATTTATAGTGCGTTGTTTTTCTGGGTAGGTTCCTTATGTGAGTTTGGGAAGTTTATCCTTGTATGGTATGGTAGATTTGGCCTTGTAGATATTCGGTGACTTTTATAGGGGTTTATATTGGTTCCCAATATGCCTGGTACTGGAGAATGTTTGTTGTTGTTGAGATGACCAGAATCAGTTTTTTTTTTTTTTAATATATTGAGTTCTGTGGATGAAAGTCTTAATTCTGCTCTGCACCCATTGTTGAGGGAGAGGTTTCTGTGGATGAAGAATACATATTCAAAAAGAAAAAGCGAAAACCATAACACAGTATATGACAAAATAAAATGAGTTATAATTTGGGTTCAATTCCCACTAGCACTCCTTGTGGCCTTGGGCAAGTCACTAACCCTCCATTGCCTCGGAAGAAAGGTCTGACAATCTACTTCCGGTCACACTGCCAAGAAAGCCCAGGAGCTTCTGGGTCGCCAGGAGTCAGCATTGACTCAAAGGCATACATTACATTGCATTATAAACTGTGCCGTGGTTCTCACTTTTTCTTTTACAGTAGCTCCTTGGTGTGCGAGCATCTTACATTTGCTTTGTTCTTTTGCAGAATATATATTTACATTAACACCATACTGGTCCAGTGTGCAGTTTCAGGAGTTATGTTGGGGTTGCCAAGCCCTTCTTGGTTACAAAGTCTTTCTTGTTTTTCAGAGGGTGGGAAGTGCTGTGTTGGGGCGCCAAGTTGCTCCTGTTTTGTGGAAATGGAGGTGCTTTAGGGTGTTGGTTGTGGAGGGGGAGGAGGGGGGGGAGACTGGAATATGTATTGTCTTTGAGATTTGCAGTTTTGTGTTCTTTATGCTGCCAGACTCAAATTTAAAATATTTTGTCATGGCAGATTAAAGGAAATTTCAAATTTTAAGGGAATGTCTCAGTTTAATTTTGTTTAGTAGCCTGATAGCTTCACCGCTGCTGAGTTCCGGACTTTTCCAGCTCTAGCACAATCCAATCCAACGTTTGAATTCATGGATACCAGGATTAGTTTCTCATTTTATATCTTCCCTCCTCATCAATATTCTAGTCATAGCGAAATAAATCTGATGTACAGATTGGCGATGGTCTGATTGGGGGGGGGGGGGGGAGGTGCTGTGTAAGTGGCTTTTCATTAATCAAATTTAATGGGGGTTTTTATTATGCATTTTATTGTAACATCAGTTTTACTAAATGGCATGTATATGTCTGGAAGCCACCTTGGATTTTATATTGGTAGTATATATATTTTAAAATAAAGCAAGCTAAATTTATGCAAATAATGCTGCAATGACTCTCCATACATGGTTCTGCATCACCATCATGCTGCTCCTGGGAGGAAGTAAATAGGGGAGGGTGCACTAAGAGGTAGAGGAAAGCAGAAACCTCAGATTGAGACAAGCATGATCGAGAATAAAATGGTCAGACAATAAAGGTAGAAGAGAATTTTACAGTCTAGGTGCTATCTTCATATTTTATAAAGTACAGGGAAATGCATCGCTTTCTATTTCTCTGGCCTTGCATTGTATGCAGAATCTGACTTTTTGTGGTTTCAGTTTAATTTTTATCTATATATGTTTGTTATTAGGTTATGGTCACTTATTCTGTAGTTTGGTGAGGGTCTGTGTTCTGAGTTTGTGGCCAAGGCCAGATCTTCTGTTAACATGAAGTTTGTACGTAGGGATCTGTTCTGTAGTAATCTGAATTGTTCAGCTTTTCAAATATGTGTTTGGATGTTCCAGGGCAGTATTTACAGATATGCTTTTTTTTGGATAGGCTTCTTATGTGAGGTTTGGAAGTTGAGCTGGTATGTTATAGTAGGTTTGCTTTACAGATCCTCAGTGACTTTGTTGTAGGGTTTTGTATTAGTTCACAATATGCCTAGTACTGGAGAATTTTTATTGTTGTTAGTGAGATAGAATCAGATTTTTTTTTTAAGAAATTGAGTTCTGTGGGTGAATATCCTACTTCTGCTCTGCACCCATTGTTGAGAGAAAGGGTTCTGTGGATGCAAAATATATGTTCAAAAAAGAAAAAAAGCAAGAACCATAACGCAGTTTATAACAACAAAATACAAATGAGTTATAATTTGGTGTTATAAACAGTGCTGCGGTTCTCACTTTTTCTTTTAGTTCCTTGATGTGCAAATATCTTGCATTTCCTCCACATTTTCTAGTCTGCTTTTTGGTTTGGTTCAGTCCCTGACTAGAGTTTTCAGAAAGACACCCCCCTCCCTGCTCCGGAGGGAGGGGGGGGCACCATCTCATCTCTCGCCTCAGGCAGCAGATTGCCTTGAGTCGCCCCTGGTGTTAGTGTTCTCTGCTCTCAGGGAAGCAATGCTGGGAGTGTATGTGCAGGTGCTCCCAAACCCAAGAATGCAGGACCAGGGGAAAGAGGTAGAGGTGAGAAAGAGAAGGACAGTGGTAGAAGTAAGATGACTGGAAGAGAGAGGGAGAAAAAGAGTAAAATAAGTGAGAGGGAGGTAAAAGATAGAGGTAAAGAAGGGGAAAAGAGAGAAGAAAGTATATTTGGGAAATAAGTGGAAGACAGTGTGCCATTCACAGACTACCCAACTTCACCATTCGCTTACCTCTCACCCCTGGGAACTTTGGTCCCTGACTCCTTTCTTCCACAATACTTTAAATCACTGAAAAGGCCAGACAAGAACACTCTTCCCCTCGCTACCAGGTCAGCAATCTGGCCCAGCTATCTGGCCCTTTCCATGCTTTTAAATGTCCTATGTGGTCCTTCGTGTGAAAAGCTTGGGACCCCTGTTCTACAGTAAACACCAATGTTTTTCTGTCAGTACAGGCCGCCAAAGTGGTGGCTGCCATCTTCCCTCCCTTTTGGTAGCTCTACTGCATTGCCTCTGCCCTATTAGACCATCAAACAGGAGCCTTAAGCCAGAATTCCTTTGTTGAAGTGTGTACCACATATTTCCCTCAGCTTCTCTGAAGAATTTCCAGTATACCTTTCCATCAAATATGAGGAAAATCTAAAAATTCCATCCAACTCAAAGCAGTCTAAATTTCTCTTGGTTTGAATTCATCTTTAATTTTCTACACACTTCTATTTTTGTCATTCATGCATCAAGAAAAAGCACTGCGTGTTAATTATCCTTGATTTTTGTCCTTGTTTCTATGAACATAACAAGAAAAGACAGATGTCTGAATAGCGTTAAAGCGATATACGGAGCAAGTAGGAAACATTACTCACTTAGATATTTCTTTGCTGCATCCACTCACCTGCTAGGACAGGCTGCTCACAGTTGTCCCCTGTCCAACCTGGCTTGCATGAACCACAGTTGTATCCAGAGAAGTTGCTATTGCAGCGGCAGGTCCAGCTAAAAAAGCGAGCAGGCCAGTGCTCGCGGTCATCCCGGCCATCGTGTGGGTACTGGGGGCCATGCGGCCGTGAGTCTATGGTGACTGGTACACACTGACCCCTTCCCTGTGAGAAGCCACAGGGATCTGTGGTCTCCGGGATTAGTGAGGGGCAGCACGCTCTGCTCTGGAGGATCTCAGGGGTAATGCACTGCCGTGGGAACTGTGCCCCACCTTGAGGCAAACACAGCAACAGTAGAAGCAGTGGGAGATCATCCCAGGGATTAATTCTCTGCAGCATGGTGAGAGGAAAGAGCACAGCCAAAGGCAAGAAGCAAAGCAACGACTTCTTTCACCCACTACCTGAAACAGATGGACTCTGAGTCTTGAGGTTCACGGACAAAGCTAAAACAACAGTGGAGAGAGAATTAAAGTGAAATGAAATAAAGTTTTAAGACACTTCTTTAATCAAAAACATATTGGAATTATGAAATATGTGTTACACTGTGTGATCAATGAACTGATTGCTTGTCTTCTTATTTTGAAAACGCAGAACTGACAATTTTGGGAAACACTGAGAAGGGATTTTTTTAAAGGGACATGAGGGACAACTAAACTCTACGTATAATATTGTTGTTAGATAAATCAATAGCATTTTTAATCAAAGATGGGTCATTTTAAAAGCCTTGGATGTCCAAAAACAAGCATGCAGGTGTCCAAATCATAGAGACATCTCTGGAGCCATTTTACAAAAGACACCTCTGGTGCAGGGACATCCAAGTAGGCAATAGATTTAGATGTCCCCACTCAATTTCAGAAACATCAGGAACCCTGTCCAACTTTCAACCTGCTCTAGCCACAAATAGGCATCAGGAAAGTAGATGTTTGGCCGTGAAACATCCAAAGGGTATAGAGAATATAGAGAGTTAAGTGAGTTACCCAAGATCACAAGGAGAAGTTGTGGGATTTGAACCCTGGTTGCCCTGTTCTTGGCCTACTACTCTAACCACTATGGGGATCATTCCAGAACAGGAATAAGCTCTTTGGACATATTTGCAACACTCGTGGTCCTGCATGTACACGGCGCTAGCACAGGGATCTCAGGGGGGGGGGGGGGAGGTGGAATGGGACGTGCTCAACAGTGGAAACGTGCAATATGTATTCAGGAAAGACCCATGTACATTCTGCATGTTTCAAGGGACATCCACAAACTTACAAATTACAGGCCCATGAGCCTAACCTCGGTGGTGGAAAAAGTAATAGAGGCGCTTCTGAAAGAGTGAATAGTGGACTTTCTCAAAATCAACAGGTTGCATGATCCGAGGCAACATGGTTTTACCAAAGGACGATCTTGCCAAACAAATCTGATTGAGTTCTTTGAATGGGTTACCAGAGAACTAGATCAGGGGCATGCGATGGATGTCATCTACCAGGATTTCAGCAAAGCCTTTGATTCTGTGCCTCATAGGAGGCTTATCAATAAACTCAGTAGTTTGGGGATGGGTCTCAAGGTGGTGAACTGGATCATAAATTGGTTGACTTACAGACGACAGAAGGTGATGGTAAATGGAGCTCACTTGGATGAAAGGAGGGTGATTAGCGGGGTGCCCCAGAGTTCGGTCCTGGGCCCGGCACTGTTCAATGTATTTGTGAGTGATATTGCTGAAGGACTGCATGGCAAAGTCTGTCTTTTTGCAGATGACACGAAAATTTGCAACAGAGTGGACTCCCCTGAGGGAGTGGATAACACGAGGAAAGATCTACAAAAGCTGGAAGAATGGTCTAATGCTTGGCAGTTAAGATTTAATGCGAAGAAGTGCAGTGTCATGCACTTGGGAAGCAGAAATCCAAGGGAAATGTACGCAATAGGGGGCGAGAGGTTGGTGTGCACGGACCAGGAGAAGGACCTTGGTGTGATTATTTCTGTGGATCTCAAGGGGGCAAAACAGTGCGACAAGGCGGTGGCAAAAGCCAGGAGGATGTTGGGTTGCATACAAAGAGGAATTACCAGCAGGAAGGAAGAGGTACTAATACCACTGTATAAGTCACTGGTGAGGCCTAACTTGGTATACTGTGTTGAGTTTTGGAGACCATATCTTGCAAAGGATGTAAAAAGACTGGAAGCTGTTCAGAGGAAAGCGACCAAAATGATTTGGAGCCTGTGTCAGAAGCCTTATGAGAAGAGACTTGAAGACCTAAATATGTACACTCTGGAGAAGAGGGGGGGACAGGGGAGATATGATTCAGACCTTTAAATACTAAAAGAGAAATAATGAACAAACAAACCTCTTCCAAAGAGGAGGAAGCTGTAAAACTAGATGGCATAACATGAAGCTGCAAGGGGGTAAATTGAAAGGCAATGTCAGGAAATACTTTTTCACTGAAAGGGTGGTGGATGCTTGGAATGCCCTCCAGATGGATTTGGTGGGTGCAAATACAGTGACAGAATTCAAAATGGCATGGGACAGACACAGTGGATCCCTTTACAGCAACAGGATAAAATCAAAATAAATTTAACTAATTTCTCAACATACAGGGGTGTCCTACACGGAGCCGTGGGTTCACCCCTAAAACAGACATGGGGAGGGTGGCCTGCATGGAGTGGCAGGTGCACCTGCTCTTGCCAGCTTACTGGGCAGACTAGATGGACCATACTGGTCTTTATCTGCTGTCATTTACTATGTTACTATGTTACATTATACCAGTGGAAATGTGGAATAAGGCCAGAACTTAGAAACCTTTCTGCTCTGCTTTGCAATGCATCCCATAGAGCTGTATGGCTGCGACAAAGATGTTTTGAACTGGTGTGTCTGCAGTCTGGAAGACCACACGATGCAGTTGTAAAGAATAGAATGCAGAGTGGGGGAATGTTGTATGGTAAAGACACCCCTATAGAAATATTCAAAGGTGCAATGGTGATTATTCCAGCTATGCTGACAATTACTGTGTGAGCTAGAAGAGGTGATCTAGTTGGGTACCCAAACAATTCCTGTCATCCGAGAAGTGGGACTATTGATGTAGGGATTACATGTGGGTGAGTATGGGATGATGCATGTGTGGGTGAGAAACGCAGATCGGATTAGTAGTCCTGTGATCCCATACCATCATGTTATACCAGTTGTTTTCTAGAGGTGCAGGGCAATTGTACTGCAGATGTATATTTTGTGTGACTGCAAGTGAGAGAGTGTATGTGTGTTAGAGGGATGCAAGGGGGACCTGGTATGTGCAACTGCAGTTTTGGGGGCACATCAGTGCCTGGCCAGTACCTGGTCGATAGGGCTGACCGCAGCATGACCAGGTGCCAGTGTGATCAACCAGGATACTGTAGAATGGGGTCTCTACAGCTAAATGTCATAACATATCCCTGCTAGCAAGAAGAGACCCTCAGAATGAGTTCATGCAACAGGGCACACAGCACCATCGGTGGTCTTACAGATGTGCATATTTGTATTGGCAGATGTTGGTGCCCTTAGGCATCTAGTAGTGTTGTTTGCGCTGGTACATGAACCCAATCTGAAGATCCCTATTTAATGTCAGGGATAAGCTTTGACATTTAGCTGTACAGGACCATTTTTTATTTCTTCTGGTTCATACATAATATTGTACAAATTGCTGTTAGAGATGACCAATGCAAGCACAACTAAAATGTTCACCTACTGCCATATATGTTGTGCTGCAAGGTATGTCAGGTCATTCATATCACTCTCTGCTTGCTGTTGTAACATCTCTTGAGTGCAAAGAGATCACTTTGCAATTTCCTGGTCATGCAAAAGACTAGCTTATATGGTCTGTTTTGCATCAGCACATCTGTATCATCCATTTTCATGGGCAGTTGGCATGGGCACCATACTGTCAGTGTGAGGAGCAGCTTCGGGGATGCATGTTTTAACTAAGGAGGAATGGCCGCATGGAGACAGGTAGCAGCGGAGCCATACATCTTTTCAAAATTCACCGAGGGCAAGGACATCCATTCTGCTTGCTACGTATATCTGTGTCCCGGGGTTTGTGTGTGCCATACCAAGCATGTCTCTGTCCCTGATTATGGAACTGCAGGCTCGTTCAAACTCACACATTCAGAATTAGGGTCAAACAAGGCCTGTTTTTCATTTACTCATGTCCGCATCTTGCCACAAACTGGGGTTTGCTCAAGGCAGTTTGTGCTTTGTCCAGATCTACCAACATGGCCTCTAAATTCGAAATCCATTAGAGATCAAAGCAGTTGCCCGTGTAAGGGAATTGAAAAGTATGGGAGTCAGATATAGGTGAACTGCCTCCGCATCGACACTGGGGGGAATTTTGGGGTCCCCTGATATGTGTTACCAGATCAGCCTCTTTGACCCAATCACTGTACTTTTTAACCCATCGGGCCTTCATTACCCCCATCCTACTATTGAAGTGGCACAAAGAGCAGGGCAATGTCTTGTAGGTTACATATTGGCACTCTATCCCACCTGTTCTTTGAGTGCCCTAACATTCAGTTGTTCTGGGAATGCATCTGGGGCAAAATGAAAAGTAGTCTATAATTAAGGGAGAACCTGACTTATCATGTAGTTATTTTTCATTCACTTGCAGACAAAGCAGCCATTAAGAAAGTAGATTGGTTTCTCTTTGACCTTATGATTAGTATTACACTGAAGCTGATTATCAACCATTGAAAGAATTCCTCTGATCTCGAATGGCATCATTGGTGGAATATTGTCTGTTTATATCACAAATGTGAAACTGCATATTCTATAGCTTGTAATTGCACTGTCCAATGTAAATTGAAGTGGAAATCTTTGGACGACTATGTCTTGGCGCCTCTCTGATGTGCACTTATATATATGCAACTTATTGGCTATTATGCTTGACTGTAAGGGTCCAGGGAAGGGGAGGGGTTGTTACTCTGTTCCACAGTTGTATAAACTGTTTGTTTGTGTTCTTATAAAGCTATAAATAAATGCTTTAAAAAAGGCACATTGCCTTTATAAAATTGGAATAAACTAAGTGCCTTCATGTACTTTCAGAATAGCTGCCTGTTATAAAATTACCTTGTGCTAACAGGAATATTTATATACAGTACATAGGCCCTTTAAGGAGCTTGCTTAGCAAATTCAGGTATCACAGCATTCAAAATAAAAATGCTCTGAAACAAATCAATTAAAAATAATAGATCGTGTCTATATATGAAAGGACATTGAATGAACTATATTTTTGTTTTGAACCTATCTAGAATAATTTGAATTTTTTAGATATATACAAACGTTTGAGTCTTAGGAGCATGTTTACTATTGGCTTTAACACGCATTAATAAAATTAACGCATGTTAAGTATCCACATGTTAGCGCGCATTAACCTGTATTAAACATGCTCCTTAATATTTGAAAGATTTGCTCCATGTAGCTTCTTTGAACTTTGTGGCTAATAAAAGATGGTATACCTTCCAAAATATCCTCATTAAAAAACTTGACGTGTTTAGCGATCTTCAAAATCTTTGTCTTGCATTGGAGTTAATAAATGAAAATAAGTCGACTCATTACCATGGATGTGTATTTGTTAGCAAGCATTCAGTTCATTAGCATTTCTTAAAAGATTTAGTGTGAGCAGAATCGATTAAGAATTGTTATCCTACAAATTAACATATACATACTCCACTTGTGCATGTCAAACAATTCTAATGTGAGTTAACATTTTTATTGAAGTAAATGTCTGAAACAAACTGATAAAACATGCCCAAAAATTGGGAAAAAGTCAGAGAAATCCCAAAATTGAGACATTTTGGCTGTGCACATCACAGGTTAGCGTTGATCAAACCAGATCAGAGCTATAGATACTCATTTAGTCTCTTTGGAACATTTATAAATCAAACAAATGGTCTATATATGTTTCATGTATGAGTAATAAAAAGAAATGAATGAGCCTGATTCATCTATGCATTCTCTTCTTGAATGTTAAAAGAGTTCTTAAATCTTTACATGGTAGCTTTTCACAAACATAAACTACTTTACCTTTTGGCAAAGAGGCATTCATGGAAAATTTCAGGATTTTTTTCTAGCAACATTAACATCATGACAAAAGACAGTTAACTGCACAAATAATCAGCTGCATTACATAGTCACTCCATTAGACAGCAATTTACAAATAACTAGGTACTTTACAACCCTATCCAAGTCAGATTGCTATTTGGATCATTTATTCTAGATACCATACCTGCTGACTGTGTGCTAATCCTATGCTGATACTCAGAAGTAAATGGTTTGTTTCTGTTTCCTTACTCCCAAAGTTTAGCAGTTTCCTCCAAATTCAACTAGCATAGCAGCAAAGGTTTTAGGCTCTGGTAATCCTAGTCCTGGAGTGTGAAGCCGGACCCCTTCCCCCCCTCTCCATAATCTCTTTATACGTCAATGAGCCCTGCCTGACTCCGCCAGCACATGATTGCTTTCATGCTGACTCCCTTGTGATTTTAACATTTTAGCAGGGGTTGTGGTAATTAGAAACAAAGAAAGCATAGAACAGTTTGAAGAGTTCATTTTTCTTAGGTCAAAGTAAGAGAGTCCTAGGTAATAAATTGGATCGATTCTTTCATTTAAAAAAAGTAGATTATAACATTTTTAAATTTTCATTAGACCACCAATTGCATGGCACATTTTGATTACAGAGTAACAAGAAACCATGATGGGTCTGCTGAGCCTTCAGACTGAAATCTTTCGATAATGTCTTCCATTGCTTTTCATCATTATTCTCTGCCACCTTGCTCCTGTTTTTAGATACGCCAGTGGTCAGCTTGACTTGCAACAGTGTACGGTGTAAACAGTCTGTCCTAACCTTATCTGGTTAGCTCTGGATAGCGGGTTGAAAATCATCGCTATCCAGATTGAGCCGGCAGCCAGCGCTGAATTCAGATAGCCAGCTGTGGCCATGATCCAGTTACCGGCGCTGAATATCTGGATTTATTTCAGCCACAGTAGCCGGTATTTAAGAAAAGTGCTGACTACCCCTGCTGAATATTGACCCCCATATTTTTAAATATTAAATTTAAGATACATATATATCTATATATCTTGCTCTCTCTCTCTCTCTCTCCCTCTCTCTCTAAATATATCATGTCAGAATTTCTGATAAATTGAGATAGATTGAAAAAGTTCAAGAAATCCATCTACATAGGCTGAAGGTGATCTCTGAAATGTCTAGCTGCCTAGACTGAGTAAGGATATTTCCTCTAACAATTGACCATACAAATTCAAATTCTCTTGCTTCCACAACAAAAGAGACACCAGCTCTCAACATTAGCAAACATTTTGTGAAGTAACACAGAACCTTGCAAGAGTCATTCAGAACTTACACAGCAAATCTCATCGGTCTCTGTAATTTAAAAAAAAGAAAAAAAAAAAACAAGGGCAAAGAAATCTAAGTGGAAATCATGACTCAAGAGAAGTAGCTCTGCCTCATAGACAGAAATGTGTATATCCTTTCTGTTTCATTTTACATAAATCAGGAAATATCCATATTTTATTTTCTAGAAAGGTTTTTCTTTAAAACAGAAATAAAATCTTAAGTCTTTTAGATCATATTCCAGACTGAAGACAGTTATTAACTGGTAGCTTGGGCTTCTTTCCGCTCTCCTGAAATCTCAGAAAAAAAATTCAGTCAAGTTCAGATAGACCTTGCTCTTCATTTACTTTAGCGTCCCTATTTAAAAAGTCCTTTTTTGTTTAAACCAATTAGAATATTAACAAATAACAGTCTCTGTGCCCTGTACTATAGCAGCGTCCCCAAGGCACGGTTCAAAACCCTCGCACATATTTCTCAAAGGATGTTCACATATTTTTACATTTTTAACTGATTCCTCCTTCCCAATGCACCACACTGTGAGATCCAAAACCATATTATCCTTCCAGCCATTCAAGATTAATTTTGGTGCAATTGATGGAATTGTAAGAAGACCTGAATCTGCATTTGTCATTGCTGATTTTACTCCCAAGGTTTTCCATATTACAATCCAATACATTAACTCTTTCTGCAAATTAACAATAGCACATATGTGCTTCCACACTGCTTCTCAAAAGGACACATGACTTATACAATACAATTAACATGTGGGAAAAAGTACAAATTTCCATCTTACATGACCAACTATGGTTACTGCCATCTTTCATAACTTTAGCCACTTCAGCAGTCTCCAGATGGCTTTTTGAGCAGTGAAAAATGAAGTTTCCACGAGTGAAGCTGATAATGAACATCACACTTGTTTTTCCCATAGTATTTCCTACTGTTTAGGGGTCAAGTCAACACCCAAGTCATTTGCCCATTTCTTTTGAATGCCCATCACATCTTTAGCTAATCCTTCTAGATGCCAGCTCACTCATCCTCAGAGTTATCCTTGTCCCTGAGACAGGTCTCCAGACAATGTGACGACTGTACTCATCAGTACAAGAACGTCCCTAGAATTCCAAACTACTGCTGACATATAGTAAAAGACTTTGGGCCCAATTGTCAAAGGCATTTACATGGTTTAGAGACTTGTGAACCATGGAAAATCCTAAGCAGCTGAATATCCTCAGGTACTGCCACTATATGCTCCGATGCTACGCGGTTAGCATCAGGGTGTTCTGGGGCAGTACCCAGGGATAACCAGTTCATGGCAATATTCAGCTGCTGTCCGGTTATCCCTCAATAGCAAAAGGTAGGTGCACTGAAAGCTGTCCTAACTTTTCCCACAGACGCCAACCGGCACCCGCCGCTGCTGCCCGGTTAGTTTCCAGTTTCAGTGGCTGAACCGGATAGTCAATGCCGGGTGCTGGATATGTCCCTGGCATTGGCTATGCGGGTTTGGTGTTCAGCAGTGATGGCTAGGCACTGTATTTACTCTAGCTGTCACCGCTGTATATTGGGACCTTTACTTTTTGACCTATGAGCA
The DNA here is from genome assembly GCA_033557465.1 of Ichthyophis bannanicus. Lineage (NCBI taxonomy): Eukaryota > Metazoa > Chordata > Amphibia > Gymnophiona > Ichthyophiidae > Ichthyophis > Ichthyophis bannanicus. The sequence continues at coordinate 857,153,049 of CM066032.1, forward strand.
CATGACCCAGCTTTGAAATGCCCACTCTTTGCCAATTCTTCCAATTCACAGGCACACCATTGATTTTCAAAAGCCTGTTATGTGAAAGTGGTGTATCTGGAAACACTATTTCTGAAGTACATAAAGAAGTTCCCAAATCCTAGAATGCCGAAAGACTAGCAGCATCTACAAGTGATGACCAACAAAACTTGAACACATCCTTGACAGTAACTCAATCGGATATGGGGCAACTTAAGGGGTATGTTTACTAAATGACGGTAAGGGAGCAGTCTTTTCCATGCGTTAATGGCAGCGATAATGGGTTACCGTGCAGTAGGTGTTCTGGGTGTGTTAGAGGTGTTCCAGCATTAAGGGGTGCTAGTGGATATTTAGTGGGCAGTAAAGGGATAGTGCATGGTAAGCTAAGCATTCATTTTACCACACAAAAAAAGGCTGCAACACCAACATAGGATAAAGGAGCATCAATGGAAGACAATCAGAATGTGATGGATGGATGGACAGGTGGTAGTTAATGGACCCCTCAGAACCTTTGCCACCTGATGTAGTGCTGAGTTAGTGGGATGTGTGGATGACACAAAAGAATAATGTATCGGTGTGGTTTGTACATGTAAATGTCATTAATATCAGTGTTTTGCCTATGAGAGGCATGAAGCGTGTCTGGGTGGAGTCAGTAAGTTATTGATGTGGGCAGCAAAAGAAGGACTGAGCATGAGTGGTGATGTGGAACCATCACATGAGTGTTCTGAATTATCTGTTGAACAGTTGCACATGTTCTGGTATGTGTCATGGTGTTGCAGTTGCATGTCAAATATATGACTGAACATGATGGACATATGGTGAGTGTGGATCAGTGATTCTGATGGTGGTAACAGAGAGTGTGATACTTCTGTGCAGGTGTGATCACTTTGTCCTAGAAGTAGGTGTGCCATGGGAACATGGAGAAAATATTCTAGTTCAGGGGTCTCAAACTCAAATTGCTTTGAGGGCCAAATGAGGACTTGTAAAGTAACCTGCGGGCCGCATCGTCAGAACTTTTTTTTACAATGGAAAAAGTCAATAAAAAAGTCAACATAATAAGAACATAGTGCTGACTCATAGTACCCAGAGGGGGGAGTTTACCTTGTGTTCTCTTCAGAGTCACCCACCGGATGTCTTACGTCTCCACCGGATGGATCAGCTTCCCGCTCGGGCCATGTGGAATGCAGGACCCCTCATGCGTTCCACCTCCTCATGGTAATGGCCGCAGCCATCCAGGGACCGAAAATCACCCTCAGGCAGCCAAATCTCAGGGCCAGAACAACAGCAAGAGCTCCTCATTCACCTCTCAACATGCCAGCCTCTCTTGCATTCCATCTGCACTCAGTAGCACTTTTTTTAATACGGGTGAGTTTTGCCGTTAAACCAGGCTCTCCAATCTCTCCATCAGCTCATTTTCAATCCCAGCCCCCCATCAGCCCATTTCTAGTCCTTTCCTAGCCCCACCATCAGCCATGTCAAATCCTAGCTCCCCTCCACTCAGCCAGTTTCCAATCCAAGGCCCCCATGAGTCTACTTCCAGTTCTAGCCCCTCCATGAGTCCATTTCAATCCAAACCCCCACCACAGTCCATTTCCAATCTTAGCTCCCCCCAATAGCCCATTTCCAGTCCTATCCTAGCCTCTCCATCAGCCCGTTTCCTGTACTAGCTACCCCCCCCCCACTCAGTGCATTTCCAGTCTTAGCTCACTCCCCTCACAGCCTATTTCCATTTCAAGCCCCCCTCCCCATCAGCTATTTGCAGTTCAAGCCCCACTTCTACACAGCCCATTTCCATTCCAAGCCCCCCTCCCCAACAGCTATTTGCAGTTCAAGCCCTCCCTTCCACTCAGCCCATTTCCATTCCAAGCCCCCATCCATATCAGCTATTTGCAGTTCAAGCCTCCCCTTCCACTCAGCCCATTTCCAGTCCTAGCAATCCCCCCAACCCATTATCAGTCCTAACCCCCCATCACCCCATTTTCAGTCTTAGCTCCCCCATAGCCCATTACCAATCCTAACCCCCCCAAAAGCCCACAGCCCATTACTAGTCCTAACCCCATCAGCCCACCTCAAGTCCTAACCCCCCCATAGCCCATTACCAGTCCTAACCCCCCATCAGCCCACTTCCAGTCATAACCCACCATCATCCCATTTTCAGTCTTAGTTCCCCCCCATAGCCCATTACCAGTCCTAACCCCCCCCCATCAGACCACAACCCATTACCAGTCCTAACCCCCCTCCCCCCCATCAGCCTAGGGAAAGTTTAAATTTAAAAAAAAAAGCTGGCTGGCTGCTGCTGCTGCAGCCATGGCAGTGGCAGAATCGAGTATCCCGCGGCCTCCCCTCTGCCTGGCAGAGCCCTCTCTCCCTGCATCAGTCCCTTTGGCGCAGCTTTCAGAGCCACGAAGAGAGTTTCTCCCTCGCGGCTCTGTTAAGCCCACCGGGGCTGATGGGAAACGGGCATTTCCTGTTCCCCATCAGTCCTGGCAAGCTTAACAGAGTCGCAAAAGGGAAATTCTCCCTTCGCGGCTCTGAAAGCCACGCCGAAAGGACTGATGCATGGAGGGAGGGAGGGAGGGAGATAGGGCTCTGTCGGTCAGAGGGGAGGCCGTGGGACACTCGATTCTGCCGCTGCCATGGCGGCAGCAGCAGCAGCCAGCCAGCCCTGTGCCGCAGGCCGCACAAAATTGTCTTGGCCCTCGGGCCGCATGTTTGAGACCCCTGTTCTAGTGGGTTTATTAGTTGCCTTACCTGATCCCAAAACCAATCAATTAACCAGATATGCATGGTAGAAATAAATGTTCAAGTTTGTGTTGCGCCCATAATATGGAGCAGGTAATGGGGTGTGATGATTGCAGCTGTTGGGCATTGAAGGAGTGGGACATGGCTGCATGTACAACATAAATGTGTCTGATGTTCCAATAGCTTGTTAAATTTAGGGTGCCACATATAGGTCATGTGCCGAATGTGTATCATACATTTGCTGTCCCAACATCATCAGGCCTCTGCAATGTTGTAAGGCTGAGGCAAGAAAGTATTCCTGCCAGATATGCATGACTGCAATGTGCATACCTGACCTATGTTAAGCTCCATTGTGAAATGCCTATATTGATAAAATCAGACCTTGGTGTGTGACTGACAGTAGTGTGAGATAATTGTAAGAGAACTCTGATGAAAACATTTGGAATTTGAATATTGGTCCACTCTCTACAAAGATATAATTTCCTGTTCATTGTAATTCCTTGGCTTTGTGTATTGTAAACTGTTTTGACCTGGTGAAAAGCGGTATATAAGTACATCTAAATAAATAAATATGAAGACAACAGAGATATGAAGATTGGTGGAAGACTCATCAACAACCTTCGCTATGCTGATGATACTACATTACTGGCTGAAAGTGAAGATGATCTGAAACATTTGCTTCTCACAGTCAAAGAACATAGTCTCAAAATGGGCCTGCACCTTAATGTAAAGAAGACATAGATCATGACAACTGGCATAATCAACAGGTTCATTGTTGAAGGAGAAGAAATTGAAATTGTGAACAACTTGGAGTGGAGGAGTGGCCTAGTGGTTGGGGCAAGGTACTTCAGGCCGGAAGGTCGGGGGTTCAAATCCCACTAGAGGACAGCAACCTTGGGCCGGAAGGACTGGGGTTTCTAGTCCCACAGGTACTCTTTGTGGTCTTGGGCAAGCCACTTAACCCTCCATAGCCCATGTTCCCTGTAAAATAGTTATCTCCAAGTTATAATGCCCTGTTCAATGTAAACTGCACTGATGCAGAATAGCGCAGTATATAAGAGAAAATAAATAAATAAATAAAACTTCAACCTATTTGGATCAACTATCAATAAAGAAGCAACAAGCAGTCAAGAAATCAAACGACACATTGCTCTTGGCAGAATGGCTATGAAAGACCTAGATAAGATTCTCAAGAGCAGAGATGTCTCTCTCATACAAAGATTCGACTTGTTCAAGCCATGGTATTTTCAATAACATCATATGGATGTGAAAGCTGGACAGTGAAAAAGACAGACAGGAAGAAAATTGATGCCTTTGAATTATGGTGCTGGCGGCGAATACTGTGTATACCATTGACTGCCCGAAGAACAAACCAGTCGGTACTAGAGGAGATCAAACCTAAGCTTTCTTTAGAAGCTCAGATGACAAGACTTCGACTTTCATACTTTGGACACATCATGCGAAGAGAGAGATCATTAGAGAAAGACATCATGCTTGGCAAGATAGAAGGTCAACGCAAAAGAGGAAGGCCAGCAATGAGATAGATCGATACAATAACAGCAACTACAGGTACCAGTCTGTCAACAATGAGCCGCCTGACTGAAGACCGAACACAATTTAGGATAGCTATCCAGAGGGTTGCCATGAGTCGACTCCGACTCGACGGCACTTAACAACAACAACAACAAATAAATAAAAAAATAAAGACAATGTTGCAAGCATAATAGTAAACATTCACACAGTCTTACAAAGGAGGTTGTATCAATGAGTCTAGTGCTATGTGTCTGCATGTGGTCTATATATGGTATAGAGGGGAGAATGTGCAGTTCAGTTAGGGTCAGATACACCAATCTATTTCACTCTGTGGCTCGCACATGTTCTTGGGCATAGTAGCTGCAGTGTCTGGGTCTACAGCAGAGTGAAAAGCAGTTTGCCTGTCGTATATTTATAAACATAATGAGCATGCTATATATATATCTACGAGCATGAAATATGGATATAAGGACCTTGTGTAATATAGACCCTGCATTATTTTGCCCCAAAGAATGAGGAGGGATACCAAAAACACCCATTTCAGACATTGAGCATTTAACCGGTGTCTGGTGTGTCCAATGAACTGCTGTAACCATCATGCAGACAGAGCTTAAAGATCCCAATTTACCCATGTCTAACAATAGCCAAAATAACATGAATAAAATACATTCTCTAAAATGCTTGTATGCAAATGCTAGAAGTCTAAAGAATAAGATGGGAGAGTTAGAATATATAGCACTAAATGAAAGGTTAGATATGATTGGAATATCAGAGACATGGTGGAAGGAGGACAACCAGTGGGACACTGTGATACCTGGATACAAACTATATCGTAATGATAGAGCTGATTAAATTGGTGGAGGGGTTGCGCTCTATGTTAGAGAGGGCATTGACTCAGACAGGATTAAAGTTTTGCAGGAAACAAAATCTGCTGTAGAATCTATATGGATTGAAATTCCATATAAAAGGGGGAAGGCAATGGCAGTGGGGGTGTACTATCGAGCACCTGGCCAGAATGAACAAATGGATGATAAAATGCTCAAAGAAATCAAGGAAGCTAACAAAAGATACAGCGCAGTAATAATAATGGGTGATTTCAATTACCCCGGTATCGACTGGGTCAGTGTCACGTCAGGACATGCTAGGGAGATAAAGTTCCTAGATGAAATAAATGACTGCTTCTTGGAGCAGCTGGTTCATGAACCAACCAGAGGGGAAGCCATATTAGACCTAGTCCTTAGTGGAACACCAGATCTAGTGCAAGAGATAAGGGTGTTGGGGCCACTTGGCAATAGTGATCATAGCATGATTGCCTTTGATTTAATTAGTGGAGGAGGGATAGTAAGGAAATCCATAGTACTACCTTTTAACTTTCAAAAGGGAGACTATGATAAAATGAGGAAAACAGTTAAGAAAAAACTAAAAGGAGCAGTTGCAAAGGTTAAAGACGTACATCAAGCTTGGGTGTTGTTGAAAAATACTATCTTGGAAGCCCAGACCAGCTGTATTCCACGCTTTAAGAAAAGTGGAAAAAGTCCAAAAAACTGCCAGCATGGTTTAAAGGTCAGGTCAGAGAGGCTGTTGTTGCCAAAAAAGCATCTTTCAGGAAATGGAAAAAAGAGCCAAACGACGAAACCTGGAAACAGCACAAGCACTGGCAAGTCAAATGCAAGGCATTGATAAGGCAGGCAAAGAGAGAATTTGAGAAGAAGCTTGCTGCAGAAGCAAAAACGTGAAATAAAGACCTTTTCAAGTACATTCGTAGCAAAAAAACTGTGAGAGAGTCAGTTGGTCCATTAGATGATAAAGGGGTTAAAGGAGCACTAAGAGGCGACAAGGCGATAGCGGAGAGACTGAATGAATTCTTTGCTTCGGTCTTTACTGAGGAAGATGTAGGGATGTTACCCATGACTGAAGTGGTATTTAAAGGTGCGGAAGAATTGAAGGAAATATTGATACATCGGGAAGATGTCTTACAACTATTAGATAAACTGAAGAGTAGCAAATCAGCTGGGCTGGATGGTATACATCCAAGGGTGTTGAAAGAACTGAAATATGAGATTGCAGACCTGCTATCAGTAATCTGTGAACTATCATTAAAATCATCTCTAATACCTGAAGATTGGAGGATTGCCAATGTAACACCAATTTTTAAAAAGGGTTCCAGGGGTGATCCGGGAAACTACAGACCGGTGAGCCTGACGTCAGTACCAGGAAAAATGGTAGAAACCATCTAAAATTACTCAGCATGTAGATAGTCACAACCTAATGGGAGACAGCCAACATGGCTTTAGACAAGGAAGATCTTGTCTTACTAATCTGTTATGTTTTTTTGAAGGAGTGAATAAACAGGTGGACAAAGGTGAGTCGGTTGATATTGTGTATCTGGACTTTCAGAAAGCCTTTGACAAGGTCCCTCATCAGAGACTTTTGGCAAAACTAAAGAGTCATGGGATAGGAGGCAGTGTACTATTGTGGATCAGGAACTGGTTAAAAGATAGAAAGCAGAGGGTAGGGCTAAATGGCCAATTTTCCCTATGGAGAAAGGTGAATAGTGGTGTACCCCAGGGATCTGTGCTGGGTCCGCTGCTTTTTGACATATTCATAAATGACCTGGAAAGTGGAATAACGAGTGAGGTGATCAAATTTGCAGATGACACAAAACTATTTAAAGTTGTTAAAACCCAAGAGGATTGTGAAAAATTGCAAGAGGATCTTGATAAATTGGAAGACTGGGCATCAAAATGGCAGATGAAATTTAACGTGGACAAGTGCAAGTTTATGCACCTAGGAAAGAACAACCCAAACTATGGTTACACGATGCAAGGTTCCACATTAGGAACCACCACCCAGGAAAAAGATTTAGGCGTCATTGTGGATACCATGTTAAAACCCTCGGCCCAGTGTGCAGCGGCGGCCAAGAGAGCAAATAGAATGCTAGGTATGATAAGGAAAGGAATGGAAAATATAACAAAAGATATAATAATGCCTCTATACCGCACTTTGAATATTGTGTGCAATTCTGGTCGCCGTATCTTAAAAAGGATATAGCGATTTTAGAAAAGGTTCAGAGAAGAGCCACCAAAATGGTAAAGGGGATGGAAGGATACTCCTATGAAGAAAGGCTAAAAAGATTAGGGCTCTTTATCCTGGAAAAGAGACGGCTGAGGGGAGATATGATAGAAGTCTATAAATTAATGAACGGAGTGGAACGGGTAAACGTAGATCGATTGTTTACGTTATCAGAATATAGAAAGACTAGGGGACATGCAATGAAGCTACAGGGTAAACTATTTAAGACTAATAAAAGAAAATATTTTTTCACTCAACGTGTAATCAAACTCTGGAATTTGTTACCGGAGGATGTAGTAAAGGCTGTTAGTGTAGCTGGGTTTAAAAAAGGTTTGGACAAGTTCCTGGAGGAAAGGTCCATAAACCGTTATTAAGAAGTGACCGAAGATATCAATGCTTGACCCAGTACAAGCATTGTGGAACTTGTGTCTCTTGGGGAAACTGCTAGGTACATATGACCTAGATTGGCCACTGTTGGAAACAGAATACTGGGCTTGATGGACCTTGGTCTGACCCAGTATGGCATATCTTATGTTCTTATGCTAAACAAGCACAACACCTGACATGGGAAGAAGTGCTAAGAAACAGAATGCTGTATCTGTGTGTCATGTATAAACAGCCTCGTAGATCCACATTACTCTTATAGGATGTTGCTGCACTTCAGTCTATGTGTATAAGGAGAACACGATTAACAATAGAAACATAGAAACATGACAGCAGAAAAAGACGACATGGCCTATCTAGTCTGCCCTTCCATATCAACCACTACAACAGTTCCCTTTTTTCCTTTAGAGATCCTCTGTGTTTGTCCCATGCTTCTTTGAATTTAGACACTGTCCTCATATCTACCACCTCCACTGGGAGACTATTCCATGGATCCACCACTCTTTTAATAAAGAAATATTTCCGTATATCACTCCTGAATCTATCCCCTTTCACCCTCATCCCATGTCCCCTTGTAGCAGAGCTTGCTTTCAATCGAAAGAGGCTCTCATCCTGTGCATTTATGCCACAGAGGTATTTAAACGTCTCAATCATATCACTTCTATCCCGCCTTTCCTCTAAGGTGTACATATTAAGATCCTTAAGTCTGTCCTCATATGCTTTATAATGAAGACCACTAACCATTTAGTAACCACCCTCTGTACGGACTCCAACCTGTTTATATCCTTTTGAAGGTGTGGTCTCCAGAATTGCACATAGTACTCCAAATGAGGTCGATCCAAAGACTTATACAGAGGCACTATCATCTCCTTTCGTCTGCTGACCATTCCTCTCCGTATGCACCCAAGCATCCTTCTAGCTTTTACTGTTACTTTTCTACCTGTTTAGCTACTTTAAGATCATCAGACACAATCACACCTAGGTCCTGCTCTTCTTTAGTGGACAAAAGTACTTCATCCCCTATACTATATGGCTCCCTTGGATTGCTGCAGCCCAAATACATGACCTTGCATTTTTTAACATTAAATCTCAGCTGCCAAATTCTAGACCATTCTTCAAGCTTAGCTAGATCCCTCCTCATGTTATCTACACCTTCCTGGGTGTCTATAGCAGATTTTGGTATCATCCACAAAGAGGCAAACCTTACCCAACAGCCCTTCTGCTATATCACTAACAAAGATATTAAAAGGAATCAGACAAGGACAGATCCCTGGGGCACATCACTGTTAACCTCCTTCTCCTCAGAGTGAGCTCCATTTACTTGTACCCTTTGTTGCCTCCCACTTAACCAATTTCTAACCCAAGCAATAACTTTAGAGTCCATCCCAGGGTGCTCAGTTTGTTTATGTCACCTGTGAGGAACTGTATCAAAGGCGTTACTGAAATCTAAATACGAGGTGTGACAATAAAGAAACAAGACTGTGGTAGCCACGCCCATGACTCAATACCATTTGACTAACTGCTTATATCACTGCGTTGTACAACATCTCGCCACAATTCTGCTATAATATTTTTCATCTCTCTCACTCTGTTTTTATTTTTTAGGTTTTTTTGTAGCACACTGCTCCATCGCTTTATCACACAACTAGAGGTGGCAGAAATATGGAGCAAAGAATCAACTTGAGATTTCTGTTTAAGTTGGAGAAGGGCCCAACTGAGTGTCTCCAACATCTCCAAAAGGCTTATGGAAAAGATGTAATGTCAAGGCCGTGAGTCTTTGAGTGGCATAAATGCTTCAAGACTGGTCACGAGGAGGTGGAGGATGACCCCAAGTCAGGACGGTCTTCCACGACAAAGATGGCTGAGAACATTGACAGAGTGAACCAGCTGGTGCGGAGTGATCACAGATTGATGGTGCGGATAATAGCTGAAAAACTCAGCCTGAACAGGGAGTCAGTACGGACCATCTTGGTATAGGAGCCAGGGATGCGGAAGGTGTGTGCCAAGATGGTGCCCAAGCTTTTATCAGACAACCAGAAGGAGCACTGGATCAATGTTTGTTGAGACTTCCTAGAGTTCGTTGGCCAAGTCATCACAGGAGACGAGACTTGGGTCTTCCAGTACAACCCTGAAAGCAAGAGACCGAGCCTGCAGTGGAAGACTCGACTGTCACCCAGACCCAAAGAAGGCGCACATGTCCAAATCAAGAATCAAGGTCATGCTGATCGCATTCTACGACCAGAAGGGAGTGATCCATCATGAGTTTGTGCCTGAGGGTCAGACAGTCAACCAGCACTTTTACCAGCAGATCCTCAATCGCCTTCATGACCGGGTTCAGCACAGCAGGCGGGCTCTGTGGAGAGACAAGTTGTGGATGCTCCACCACGACAACACGCCCACACATACCACGCTCAGTGTGAGGAAGTTCTTGGCCAGCAAACAGATCACAGCTCTCGACCACCCTCCTTATTCTCTAGATCTCACACCATGTGACTTCTGGCTTTTCCCCAGGCTGAAGACTGTGCTCAAAGGAACTCATTTTGCCTCTGTAGAAGAGATCAAGGCCACTGTGACGAGGGAGCTGAGGGACCTCAAGAAGGAGGACTTTACGAGTGCTTCTGTATGTGGCAGAAGCAAATGCAGAAGTGCATTATTAACTCTGGGGGGGGGGGAGGGATTACTTTGAAGGGGACAATACGTAATTTCTCTGTAGATTTTGTAATAAAACATTTATGGGACAGTCTTGTTTCTTTTTTGTCACACTTCGTACACCACATCTAGGGCTCTCCCTTAGTCCCACTCCCTGGTCACCCAGTCAAAGAAACACCATTGTCTTTCCCTTGCACCGTGCCATGTAGAAATGTGCAGGGACGCATTCTCACTCACAAGCACTGCAGTGACAGGAAACAGCTCCACAGGGGGGCAAACATGGGGGCATATCAGAGTGCATCCATGGTAACACAATTACAGCAAATATCAGGTTGGCATTAACTGCACAACATTGTATAAATAGTTATAGGACATGTTGCTCACTTACATGCACACTGCATTGCTACATTACAGTGTCACCCTAACAATTAGACAGACTCAGAGACACAGGTGGTCAGAATTTGTAGGTTGAAAGTGTGAAATGGCTCTTTGTGGCCCAAACATATTTCTGCAGTATCCACCCCTTCCCTGTCTGCCGGCATTATAAAGCTGTCTTTACCAGTACAGTCACTACCAGCACACAATGTTCTTGGCATGCTCTTCCAGGCAGTCATACATCGGGCAGTTCATGCTTTTTTTAAGATAGTGTGAGGACACGTTATTAATCTATCCCTATTAATAAGATTGGAGTTTTTCTCTCCTGTTTACTTGCTGCTCTTATACTGCCTACCTAATTTGGATGCAGTGGCTTGGGATATGGTATATTCTACTATAACTGAAGTAGTGTTTCAGTTTCCCAATCTTTTGATTCTGAGTGACTTCAATGTGCATTTTGATAACCTCCTGAAGTCATGCAAGGATAACTAAGGATGTCTTTCACTGCCATCTATGTTGTGATGTGTGGTATGTCATATCAAATGCATTACTTTCTACCTGCTTTTAAACTATATTGTAGCGTGCACAGAGCTATCTTCACAGTGTTAACAAACTGGTATAAATAGTCTAGTTTGCACCACCATTTCTATATCATCAGTATCCATATGTGGTTTGTATCACCACAACACTGTCAGTGAGTGGAGCAGCTTAGGAGATGCATGTTTTACATGGAGGCATGGCTGTGTACAGGTCTATTGTGGAGATGGGCAGGTTCATGAATGTCTAATGAGCACAGGGACATACAAAGCCATTTGTTGCATATAGCCATGTCCCATACACTATAGTGCTTATGTGCAATGATGAAAATGTGTATGTCCCTATTCCGAACTGCGTATCTGTCTAATGCGGAATTCCGTTTAAATCATACAAGTTTATGATTTGGACATGCCTGCGGCCAAGATGTACATGTAATGGAATTGGCCCCTATGTGAACAATCAAATACATGGGAATACATATACCATTTCCAGAAAGGAGAATGAAACAAAAAGAAAAAATTAATTTTATGAGTGAGCTGTTGAAGGTTCAAGTTTATCTCCAGAGGAAGACTTTCAAATTCCAAATTTAAAATGTTCGGAATGTCCAAATGCTGACTTAAGATGGCAATATGAAAAATGACATGAAATTTAATCAGACTATAAGGGGCATGTCTACCAAAGGGCATTAGCTGCTACCGCAGGGCTAATACAGATTTATCACATGGTGTTTGCAGCTAACGTGGGAGAAATGCAGATATCATGGGCATTTTTCTGCAATATCTGCATTTTGTGTGGTGGAGACAGGGAGAGGTAGGATTGAGGTGGGGAGTAGGTATTCCTATTTTTCGTAGCCTTCATGCAAAAATATTTTGTGTGGTGGCTGCCAAAAATAACCCAATTATGGCTGCAGATAACACCACCTCAGTAGGTGGTGTTATCTGCAGATGATCGTGTTTGTGCAGTATCGTGGCAAGCAAGCAGCCCTTTTTAGCCTAATCAGGCCCCCCCCGCTCTGAAACTAGTCAGTTCCACAGATGTACAGATCTGTGGCACAAATAACATTAAAAAATGTTGTCACATCCCCGTCGGGAACTATTCAGGTGTGATCAGTGCAGCCCTGAAAAGGTATAGCAAAATCCAAGGAGCACTCACACTTGCAAAATCCAAAGCTACAAGAAGCAAGGTGAAAGAGTGATAAGAACCTACTGACTTAATGTGTGTATGAAATGAATTTATTATTCTGTTTCCACTCTACATGGCCATGTTTCTGCGCGTACCTTCATCAGGGGTGAATTGAATTCTAAAGTTACCACAAAGAAATCCACATATGGCTGTATATGGAAATCTCAACAAATAGAAATTAAACCATCCAGTGGTTTCTTATACAGGGTAGTCAAAAAAAAGTGAGAACATCTCGTAAATTAAAAGCTTAAATAGTTATTTACCTTTTTTAGCTATATAATGTCTTTATTTCGACAATTTCCGGTCACAATTTTTTTTTAAAATTGTCAATTGTTTACATCTGACCTTTGGAATTTTTAAATAACTTATATGCTACGAGATGTTCTCACTTTTTTTGGGCCACCCTGTATATTCCATCAAAGACAATGAGTAATTTGCTTGTAGAGTGGCAATACAATATACAGCCATGTATAGACATATGTGGATTTCTCAGTGGCAACTTTCTAATCTAATTCATCCCTGATGATGGTGAACACTGAAACACATTCATGTATGGTGGAAACAGAATAATACATTAATTTCATGCACACATTAAGTCAGTGGGTTGCTATCAGTCTATCACCTTGATTTTTGTGGTTACTCTCGACAAGACATAATATAGAAACATGACAGCAGAAAAAGAACATATGGCCTATCTAATCTGCCCTTCCATATCAAATACTATAGTCCCTTTTCCTTTAGAGATCTTCTCTGTTTGTCCCATGCTTTCTTGAATTCAGATACTGTCCTCGTCTCCACTATCTCCACTGGGGGACTATTCCACGCATTTACTACTCTTTTCGTAAAGAAATATTTCCGCATATTATCCTGATTCTATCCCCTTTCACCCCCATCCTAGGCCCCCTCTTTGCAGAGCTTACTTTCAATCAAAGGAGGCTCTCCTCTTGTGCATTTATGCCACAAAGCTATTTAAACTTCTCTATCATATCTCCTCTATACCACCTTTCTTCTAACATATACATATTAAGATCTTTAAGTCTGTCCCATATGGTTTATAATGAAGACCACTGACCATTTATTTAGTTAACTTTTTTAAACCACTGTATCTATCAGTCACAGCAATGTACATGAAACAGATAGAATGAGTAACTTTACATGGAACAAGTTAACAATGAATAAATTAACCATAGTAAACAAGCATTAACATAGAGCTAAGTAAACAGATGATGTGGTGGAAGGTAAATGAAGGGGTAAACATATTAGGGAAAAATGGGGAATTCTGTGTGCTATGAAGTCATTTTAGTAGCTACTCTCTGCTCCGACTCCAACCTGTTTATATATTTTTGAAGGTGTGGTCTCCAGAATTGCACACAATACTCAAAATGAGGTTACACCAGGGCCCGGTAGTGATCAAAGACAGAGCTAGTGAGAGCTCTGTGCACCCAATCGCTACCTGTTCTTCATTCAGACTTACTGCGAAGGCCCACAATACCTGCATTGGAAGGCAGCACAGGACTTCCCACACTACCTTCCGATGCAGGTATCACGGGTGTCCATGTTAAGTCCAACGCCTCTGTGGTATCTGGAGGGGGAAAGATGGGAATGCTCTCTGCAGGTGTCATGGGGGTTTGGGAATTACCATGAGCCTTTTGCAGCTATCACACCATGATAGCTGCAAGAGGCTACCACGGTTTAACAGAGCACACAAAAGTGAGTAGTGTGAAGGGTCACAGGTGCTTTAAAACCCTATGCATTTCGGCAATGTTGCCTTCTTCAGGGGGTAAAACCTCAAAACAAAAAAAATAATACCAGAGAAAATGATAACAATAATAAACACAAAAGTAAATCATTAATTAAATAATTAAAAACAAAAGTGTGATAATTAAAAACAAATAAAACCACATAGAAGTACTAAAATCTAAAAGTAAGGCTGAGTGAGCTGAGTGTTCCATAAGCCTCTATAGTGTGTGAGGCCTAAATAATACTTATATAACTGCGAATAAACTATATAATTACAAAAAACAGAACCCAGTTTTAAATAAACCTTCTACCCAAAATCAGTGAAAATAATCTGTGTAACAACTTTTTTTGTTGGAAAGGTCAACCAAGCAAAGAGGAATTCACCTCTCACAGTAATACGACGTGTCACGTTTCGGAGTGTTCACAGTAATCCCCCTGCTTCAGGTCAAAGCCACAGTGGCTTTGACCTGAAGCAGGGGTATTACTGTGAACACCCCGAAACGTGACACGTCGTATTACTGCTGTTTGTGGCGTTGTTGGAGCAGCCTTTTCAAGTTTATGATTCAGCTAAGTAACTGATGCTGTCTTTAAAAAAGAAAAAGTTTGTCTTTTATTTATTAAAATGGACAGGCCACAACGGTGAGAGGTGAATTCCTCTTTGCTTGGTTGGCCTTTCTGACAAAAAAAGTTGTTACACAGATTATTTTCACTGATTTTGGGTAGAAGGTTTATTTAAAACCGAGTTCTGTTTTTTGAATTCTTTATTTTCGTTTTATAACAACAAAGGAAAGGAAGACATACAGCTAAAAGACAAATACATAAAGTGTAATACATACACCAAAGTAAACCCCTACCACCCCCCTCCCCCCTGCTTCTTCTCTAGAAAACTAATCATTCCCGAAACGGGCGTGTACTTACATTATTGTGTTACAAAACCTAACGGTGATCTGAAACATGATGAGTGCGCATTATACAGACATGTTGGAACAATGAGCAGATTGTACATAATCATTAAGCATCTGCCATTTAGACAAGCGAGAGTGAATTTGGGCATGGGGAATAGCTCTCCGAGGTGTCTGCTCATATTTGCTATATAAGCAGACGAGGTTCCACCATTCATTGACAGTAAGTCGAGAGCTATCCTTCCAATTCCTCGTGATTAAGCATATGGCAATACCCAGCATGAAGTCAAGGAGAAAGCGACCCTTCTTAGGAAGAGAGGGGACCTCCGCCGCAGAGCGGAGTCCCACAATCTTCCAAGAAAGAGGTTCGTGAAGGTGCAAGATAAATTGAATACGACCCCAGATCCGCCCCCAATAAACCTGTAGTTGAGGACACTCATAAATAACATGAGCGAAGGTTCCCACAGCAGTATGGCAAGACCAACACTGGTCGCTAGCATTTATGTTCCATTTGGCTATTTTTTCTGGGGTATAAAAGCATCTGTGTGCAAAAAAGAAGAGAGTTTGGGTAACAGAGGCAGACCGGGAAATCCGCACTACTTTGCTCCAGAATACGCTCCATTGCACAGGGGTTAAAGTGGTTTGCAGTTCGCGCTCCCAGGCTTGTTGGGCTCTGAAAGTGGCCGTGTCTGCACCCTGACATAACATTTTATAAAAGTTAGAGGCTACCCCATGTGTACTACTTATAGAGTGAACTATCTCTAATAGCCCATCCTCAGTAGGGGCAGAGGGCGGCATGATTCGAGCACTTTTAAGGCAGTGTTGAAGCTGCATCAATTGAAAGTAATGTTTCGCTGGTAGCGCAAATTCCTTTTGTAAATCAGAAAAGGTTTTCCAACGAGCTGCAGAGAAAAGCTGTTGGGGTGTCCAGATCCCCCTTGAGTACCAGGGTTTCCATGCTATCGTTCTATTTAGGACTTGAATTCTGGGGTTATTCCATAGCGGGAGTCCGTCCCGAGGACATACGTTCGGGCCCAGTGATAGAATGAGAGTATTAAAGGCCGCAAGAGTATCGACAATCATTGGTGGATGGCGAGTGTCTACTTGATAGGACATACCGGGGAGATGGGTCAACGGAATTGGGCTACTAAGCTCCTCTTCTATGTCAAGCCAAACTGGTCTGCTATCTGTTGAGGCATCTAGCCATCGGGCACCTTGCTTAAGTAGGAAGGCTTGATGATATCTAAGAAAAGCAGGAAATCTGGTACCCCCTCTTTCCTTTGCAGACTGTAGTTTTTGTTTAGCAATCCTTGGTGGCTTGCCCTGCCAGAGATAACGGACGAGAAGGCCCTCAATATCTTTATAAGTATGTAACGGGAGTAAGCATGGCAGCATTTCTAAAATGTAGTTCACTTTGGGGACTATCATCATTTTCACAGTTTCTAAGCGGCCCCACCATGTAAGAGATAAGGGAGACCAACGATTTGTGAGCTCGCGGACTTTGGAGACTACCTCTTTGGCATTAAAACTGATAGTATCTTCTAAAGGAGAACAGTAATGGACCCCAAGATACTTCACCATGCGGGATTGCCAAAGGAAGGGAAAGGCCTGCATGTCAGCCTCATGTACCCAGCGATTCAGTGGGAATGCGACAGATTTAGTCCAGTTGATTTTATAGCCCGATAATTGTGAGTATCCGTCAATCAGATCCAAGACAGCTGGAACCGATTCGAGGGATACGAAAAGCATAAGGTCATCTGCATATGCAGAGAGTTTAATCTCCCTATGACTGAAGGGGACACCTCGAATACGTGCGGACTGTCTAATAAGGAGGGCTAGGGGTTCAAGAGCTAGATCAAAGAGCATTGGTGATAGGGGGCAACCTTGACGCATACCTCTTTGGAGATTAAATGGCTGAGACTTGATGGCATTTACACAAATACTGGCAACGGGTTGAGTATACATGACTTGGAGATATCGGAGGAAGCCCTCCCCAAAGCCATACCATCGGAGAACTGCAAATAAGAAGGGCCATTCTAGACGATCAAAGGCTTTTTCGGCATCCAGGGAAAGACCCACCCATGGCTGATCTAGATTGGCAGCACTGGATAGCACATGACACAAGGTCCGAGCATTGTCAGCAGTTGATCTACCGGGTATAAAGCCGCATTGGTCGGGGTGAATTAGGGTGGCCATCCTGTCAGATAACCGGGTGGCCAAAATTGTAGCGAAGATCTTATAATCGGCATTGAGTAGGGAGATTGGGCGATAGTTGGCGGTTAGTAGTGGGTCTCTGCCTTCTTTCTCAAATACTACCACATTAGCTGCAGCAAAGGATCCCAAAGAGGATGTATCTACCGCAAGGGCAGTAAAATAGAGTTTTAAATAGGGAACTAAGTCTGCACTGAACGTTCTGTAGAATTCGGTCGGGAGACCATCGGGCCCTGCGGCACGGCCCGAGGCTGTGCGATTAAGGGCAGATTGGATCTCTGAAGTAGAAAAGGGTTCATCCATCGCATCTCTATCATCTTCAGAGAGGGTCGGCCGCTGAATGCCAGAGAGCAATCGCTCGAATGTCTCTGACGAGAACTCACATTCAGATTGATATAGGCGGGTATAGAAATCCCGAAAGAGCTCTACTATGTCGGAGTCTGTGGTCACTATGCCCCCTCCCTGTGGAGCACGAAGGGCCGCTACGCGTTTGGCTTCTTTTTGACCTTTCAAGGCGTTGGCTAAGAGTCGACCGGCTCGGTTATTTTCACGATAATATGGCCCTCGCTGAAGCTCAATACTCTTAGAAGCTGCAGTTGAGAGGATTGAATTATATTGAAAACGGAGACGCTGTAATCGAATTAATACACATGGATCAGTACGTGAAGTTAGAACTCGTTTGCCTGCTTTTATTTGTTGGTCTAGTATGAGTAGCTGCTGTTTGCGTTGTTTCCGCAGGCGGATTTGATAGCTAGTGATCGTTGCTCGAATGGCCGCCTTGAAGCCCTCCCACCAAGCCCAATTCGCAGTATCCTGGGGTAGATTAAAATGGAAGTAATCCTGTATGGCTGCTCGAATTTCTAACTGGAACTCTGGCTGAGTTAACAGGGCTCTATCAAAGAACCAGGCCCCCGAATTCCCTTGGGGTGCAGTAGTGTGTAATTGAAAGGAAATGGCAGCATGATCTGAAATATGTTGGGAGTGGATCTTTGCAGTGTCCACCTGAGGAACTAACAGTTTTGATATTAGAAAGAAGTCTATGCGAGACTGGGATTTATGAGGGGAAGAGAAGAAGGTGAAGTCAAGCTCATTGGGGTGTAGTAACCTCCAAAGATCAACTAAAGCAAGATCTTTGATCAGGGAGGTAAGCGTGATGTGACTCTTGGGGGGACCACTTGTCCTAGGCGGCTGTTTGTCAATCAGGGGATCAAGGACTAGATTGAAATCCCCCCCAATTATCAATGAAGTATTAGCAGAGGCCTGTGCAACCTGAGCAATGGTAGCAAAAAAGGCAGGGTCATCCACATTAGGAGCGTAAAGGCATATACATGTAAATTCAAGGCTACCTATCTTGAGGTGAACTCTGGACCATCTACCTTCTGTATCTGAGCTAGTCGCAATAATAGTAGCATGCAAAGATTTCCTAACCAGTATGGCAACCCCACATTTCTTAGAAACGGCTGGAGAATAGGCGGCCACCATGTAAGGTTTAATATTGAGTTTAAGAGTTTCCTTCGAATTTAAATGCGTTTCTTGAAGAAAAATCAAATCCGCAGCTTCATGACTTAGGTAGCTCAGGATTTTCTTCTGTTTTATCGGATTATTGATTCCTTTTACGTTCAATGAGAAAATCTTACATGGGGCCATCAATCGGTAATAGACATTTTAGGTAAGGGCGCTTGAAAACATACAACATAATCAGAATCTGTGCAACAATGACATAATCACCGAGTATTCTGGCTAATACACCCCATATTGAAAAGTTTGTACCAAAGTATCTTAGAGAAGAAGCAAAACCCCCAAAGAATATGGCGACCATATGTCTGCGGGAGGAGGCCCTAGAGAGGAAATAGAAAGACATAAAAAAAAGAAAAGAAACACCAGAGTCCGTAATTAACACTGTCTCTGATACTCATCGAGGCTACTGTGGGTAGATGGAGTCGGGTCACAGATATTATCAAAAGTAAGGCTACAAACTGCCCTCGCCAGACTCTTTGCTGAGCTGCGGCAGATCCAATATGGCAGGTACAGCGGATATGAGAATACTTGCAGGAACATTCTAGAAGTCAGCGCATCAAGTCGGCTTCTTTGGAATCCAAAAACTCCGCTAGTAGATCAGGGTCCTCAAATGTTCTTGTCTGATTGTGAAGCGTGACTCGGAGCTTGGCCGGGTACATCAGGCCATAGCGGGCTTGTAGTTGTTGAAGCCTCGGCCGGAATTCCAGAAAGCGCTTTCGGCGGTCGGGATAGAAGGAGATCTTGTGGCTCTCAAACTCCATAGGGCCCTTTGCCCGAGAGGCACTTAGAATTTGCTCCACGTGTTGATATCTCAAAAGTCGAAAAATGATAGGCCGCGGGGTCTTCCTGTTGAGCGTTATGCTGGTGGGTACACGATGAGCACGATCGATCTCCAAATCTTTGACAAAAGTGATTTGGAGCAGGGAAGGGAGGATTTTGTATAAAAACTCTTTCATGTCACCCGATTCCGCTCCCTCCGGTATGCCCACGAGTCGTATGTTGTTGCGGCGCGCTCTATTATTGCCATCTTCCACTTCTTTCTGCAAGGCCCGCACCTGACGTTCAACTTTGTCGAGTTTGGACAACCGGGCCGCATGGGAGTCCAATATGCTCTCCATTTTGTCCTGACGCGAAGAAAGCCCTTCTAGCTTGCTTTGCAGCACACCAAGATCTTCCCGCAGCGCTCGGAGTGCTTCACCGTTTGACTGCACGAGGTCTTTGACCCCTCTAATCTCTGCGAGAATTTCCTGCTGCATTTCGGGGCCCTCGCACAAGGCCAGCCCCTTCTGCGGGGACGGAGGTTCAGTTTTGGAGCGTTTGCCGTGAGAAGCCGCTGGAGATCCAAATTCCAGGCGCGTGGGTTTGGTCCCCGCCATCTCACCAATGTGCCCCAGTAAGATCAGAGTAGAAGTTCTAAGTATGTACGGTGTTAATTCAGGATTCTGAGTAGGCCTCTCGGGAGCCTCAGCGTTATGCGACCATCCCGCTGGACATCAGGCTCCGCCCCCCCCGAGTTCTGTTTTTTGTAATTGTAGGTTTTGACCTGGTCACAGGTATTTTGTTTTTTTGCAATAAACTATATAAGGCAGAAAGAGAGACATGGAGGACATAGTTATTGTAACAACCCAATTGGGAAAATGGCAGCTTCCCATTAGAGCAGCAGGACAGAGGAGAGATCTCAAATCCCGCTGTGTGGCTTGGAGTGCCAAGGTTAAACCAAAAACATAGTAAGTGTAAGGAAGAAAATATTGAGTATAATGATAAGAGTACCACTGCAGATTCATAATAAGCTGATATCACGTTCAAATTAAAATAACCCACTCATATTGGAAAGCCCAATACTGAAATGGGGGACCCAAGGGGCTCCAGCTGAAATAATGAAAAACGTGATGGTCAAAAACTTCAAGATTAGTATCGGGGAGCAATAAGTGCTTATTTTCAAAGTAGTTCACCCAAAAAAGAAAGGCTCATTCCGGCTAGTATAACTTGGGAAATAAAAATGGAAAATAAAGTCTAGAAGTGAATCACGTAGATGTAATACAAATCCCTCCAAATCACAATATCATGCTAAAACCAAGGCTAGATTGTTTTCACCAGAACCTGGATTAAAACATAATACTACACATAGTCGCAGTCAGGCTGAAGATCAATTAAGTAATTCAGTTCCCCACTTTTCCTTAGAAATACCACATAACCAACAACATATTCAACAACAGGGTTTTCAGATGGATTCCCTATGGAAAGGAGGAGGGATGAAGGGTTTTCAAAATCACAGAAACATAGAAACATAGAAAAATGATGACAGAAAAAGACCACATGGCCTATCTAGTCTGTCCTTCCATATCAACAACTACAACAGTCCACTTTTTCCCTTTAGAGATCCTCGTGTTTGTCCCATGTTTTTTTACTTTAGATACTGTCCTCATCTCTACCACTTCCACTGGGAAACTTCCATGGATCCACTATTCTTTCCGTAAATAAATATTTCCGCATATCACTCCTGAATCTATCCCCTTTCACCCTCACCCTGTCCCCTCATAGCAGAACTTGCTTTCAATCGAAAGAGGCTCTCCCCCTGTGCATTTATGCCACAGAGGTTTTTAAACGTCTCAATCATATCACCTCTATCCCGCCTTTCCTCTAAGGTGTACATATTAAGATCCTTAAGTCTGTCCTCATATGCTTTATAATGAAGACCACTAACCATTTTAGTAGCCAACCTCTGTACTGTCTCCAGCCTGTTTATATCTTTTTGAAGGTGCGATCTCCAGAATTGCTGACAACACTCCAATGAGGTCGCACCAAAGACTTATACAGAGGCACGATCACCTCCTTTTTTCTGCTAGCCATTCCTCTCCCTATACACCCAAGGATTCTTCTAGCTTTTCAGTCATATTTTCTACCTGTTTAGCTACTTCAAGATCATCAGACACAACCATGCCTAGGTCCCGCTCTTCTTTAGTGGACAAAAGTACTTCACCCCTATACTATATTGCTCCCTTGGATTGCTGTGGCCCAAATGCATGACCTTGTATTTTTTAACATTAAATCCCAGCTGTCAAATTCTAGACCATTCTTCAAGCTTAGGTAGATTCCTCCTCATATTATCTACACTTTCCTGGGTGTCTACTCTAATGCAGATTTTGGTATTATCCACAAAAAAGGCAAACCTTACCCGACAGTCCTTCTGCTATATCACTAACAAAGCTGTTAAAAAGAATCTGACCAAGGACAGATCCCTGGAGCACACCACTTGTAACTTCCTTCTCCTCAGAGTGAGCTCCATTTACCTGTACCCTTTGTCGCCTCCCACTCAACCAATTTCTTACCCAAGCAGTAACTTTAGGGTCCATCCCTAGGGTGCTCAGTTTGTTTATAAGTCACCTGTGAGGACGGTGTCAGAGGCTTTCCTGAAATCTAAATACACCATATCTAGAGCTCTCCCTTGGTCCAATTCCCTGGTCACCCAATCAAAGAAGTCAATCAGATTTGTCTGACAAGACCTGCCTCTGGTGAATCCATACTGCCTCGGACCCTGTAATCTGCTGCACACTATTTTCTCTTTCAGTAGTGTTTCCAATAATTTACTCACCACTGAAGTTAAACTAACCGGCCTGTAGTTTTCAACCACATCCTTACTTCCGCTTTTGTGTAAAGGTACCACATGAGTCTCTCTCCAGTCCTTTGGCACCACTCCCGACTCCAATGAGGCATTGAAAAGGTCAGTCAGTGGAGCTGCTAGAACGTCCCCAAGTTCCCTTAGTATTCTAGGGTGTATCCCATTCCCATCCTGTCCCATCACTTTGTTTACTTTATGTTTAGCTAGCTTCTCATGAATTGTTAAAGATGCCCCTCACTTCTGTTTCTGTTTGTGGGTGTTTTCTGAGGTCCTGTTCTTGGTTCTTCATCTGTGAAAACAGAACGGAAATATTTGTTAAGCAATTATGCTTAATCCTCATCAGCTTCTACATATTCCTCACCCTTCACCCTTGAGTCTGACAATGCCACTTTTGCCCTTTCTCTTCTCACATATCTGAAAAATGTCTTATCCCCCCATTTTATTGCATTGGCTATTTCCTCCTTTTTTTTGAATCTTTGCTTTCCTGACTACTTTGCTAGCTTATCTAAGTGTTTCCAAATATAGATGCCTGTCTTCCTCTCTCTGTGATCTCTTGTATTTCATGAAGGCCTCCCTCTTTTTCTTCACCTTTTCAGCTACTTCTTTCGAAAACCATAGTGGACTCCTTTACCTTTTACCTTTATTTACCATTTTAGCAAAAAGGATGGTTGCCCTTAAAATATCCCCTTTCAGTTTTGCCCACTGTTTTTCTACATCCCCCAGTTGTTCCTATCCCGCTAACGACTCCCTGAGGTATTGGCCCATCTTGGCAAAGTTAGTTTTCCTAAAGTTTAAGAACCTCGCTTTTGAATGGATTCTAATAGCCCTAGTCCTAATACTGAACCACACCATCTTGTGATCAATGGATGCAAAATGATCTCCCACTATAACATCAGAAACACTTTCACCATTGGTAAGCACCAAGTCCAGTATGGCCACTTCACATGTGGGGTCTGTTACCAATTGCCTGAATAGTTCTCCCTGTAGAGAATCCAGGATCTCCTTACTTCTAGATGATACTGCAGCAGGAATGTGCCAATCAACATTTGGCATGTTGAAATCCCCTATCAGTAGCACTTCCCCATTCTTAGCAATGCTGTGTATGTCTTCAATTAACTCTCCATCCAACTCTTCCTCTTGTGAGGGAGGGCTGTATATCATGCCAATACAAGTAGATTTCTTTTTCCCTCTTTGTAGTTTAACCCACAGTGCCTCCTCTCTCCCTTTTAAGCTCTGTAATTCCAAAGTTTTAATATAAATTTTTACATATAGTGCCACTCCTCCTCCCCTTCTTCCTACCCTGCCCTTTCTAAATAAAGTATAGTCTGGTATAGTTACATCTGAGTTATGGTTTTCTGTGAATCATGTTTCAGTAACTGCCACTAAATCCAAGTCAGCCACTCCCATTAAAGCTTCAACATCTGGGATCTTATTTCCCATGCTACGGGCATTTATACATACCGCTTTCCATATGTTGCCCCTTTTACCCATTTCCATAAAGGTATTTAATGTTTCACTTATCTGGGGGCTTTTACTTACCTGGGGGCTTTCTTCACCCATCCCCAATGAATCTAGTTTAAAGCCCTGTTGAGTAGATTAGCCAGTCTGCTACTGAAGCCAAGTCAAACTTTCTTGGACAGATGGATGCCATCTCTGCTCTTTAACCCTTGGAACAGCATCCCATGGTCGAGGAAACCATAACGCTCTCGATGACACCATCTACGCAGCCATGTAGTCATCTCCAGGATGTGAGCTTCTCTGACTTGGCTTTCACCCTCAATAGGGAGGATTGAAGAGAACACTACCTGCACACCTCTTTGCTTCACCCGCTGTCCCAGAGCCATAAAGTCACTTTTGATACACTCAGAGGGATACCTGGCAGTATCATTTGTGCCGACATGGATTAGCAACATTGGGTTTGATGAGTCTTGGCAAACTCTCTGAAACATCTCAGATTTTGACACCTGGAAGACCGCATGCTTCTCTGGACATCAAGTCTGGTTGGCAGATGGATGCCTCAGTACCCCTCAGAAGAGAATCACCAACTACAACTACCCTTCGCTTCCTTATGGTAACTGATTCTGCAACTTTGGGGTATTCAAGCTCTGGTTCTTCCCTTTCCAGGGCTGCTTTTGCCTCTTCCACTTCCAGGGCTGCATAATGGTTCTTCATTTCGTAAGAACATAAGAAAATAAGATATGCCATACTGGGTCAGACCAAGGTCCATCAAGCCCAATATCTTGTTTCCAACAGTGGCCAATCTAGGTCATAAGTACCCAGCAGTTTCCCCAAAAGAGACAGGTTCCTCAATGCTTGTATTGGGTCAAGCAGTGATATCCTGGGTCCCTTATAATAATGGTTTATGGACCTTTCCTCCAGGAACTTGTCCGAACCTTTTTTAAACCCAGCTACACTAACAGCTTTTACTACATCCTCCGGTAACAAATTCCAGAGTTTGATTACACATTGAGTGAAAAAATATTTTCTCTTATTTGTCTTAAATAGGTTACCCTGTAGCTTCATTGCATGTCCCCTAGTCTTTTTATATTCTGATGACGTAAACAACCGATCAATGTTTACCCGTTCTACTCCATTCATTAATTTATAGACCTCTATCATATCTCCCTTCAGCCGTCTCTTTTCCAGGTTGAAGAGCCCTAACCTTTTTAGCCTCTCTTCATAGGAGTATCCTTCCATTCCCTTTACCATTTTGGTGGCTCTTCTCTGTACCTTTTCTAATAACGCTATATCTTTTTAAAGATACCGTGACCAGAACTGCACACAAATATTCAAGGTGCAGTCGCACCATGGAACGATACAGAGGCATTATAATATCCTTTGATTTATTTTCCATTCCTTTCCTTATGATACCTAGCATTCTATTTGCTATCTTGGCCGCTGCTGCACACTGGGTGGTGGGTTTTAACATGTTATTCACAATGATGCCTAAATCTTTTTCCTGGGTGGTGGTTCCCAATGTGGAACTTTTCATCATGTAACCATAGTTTGGGTTGTCTTTCCTAGGTACATAACTTTGCACTTGTCCACATTAAATTTCATCTGCCATTTGGATGCCCAGTACTCCAATTTATCAAGATTCTCTTGCAGTTTTCCACAATCCTCTTTGATTTTAACAACTTTAAATAGTTTTGTGTCATCTGCAAATTTGATAACCTCACTCGTTATTCCCTTTTCCAGATCATTTAGGAATATGTTAAAAAGCAGCGGACCCAGCACAGATCCCTGGGGTACTCCACTATTTACCTTTATCCATTGGGAAAATTGGCCATTTAGCCCTACCCTCTGCTTTCTCTTTTAACCAGTTCCTGATCCACGATAGTATATCACCTCCTATCCTATGACTTTTTAGTTTTGCCAAAGGTCTCTCATGAGGGAACTTGTCAAAGGATTTCTGAAAGTCCAGATACACTATATCAACCGACTCACCTTTATCTACCAAGTGACCAGAAGGAAACGAAGGGTAGTGGGGGTTGGAGACTCTCTTCTGAGGGGTACTGAGGCGTCCATCTGCCGACCAGACTTGATGTCCAGAGAGGTATGCTGTCTGCCTAGTGCCAAAATCCAGGATGTTACGGAGAGTTTGCCGAGACTCATCAAGACCACTGACTATTACCCAATGTTGCTAATCCATGTTGGAACAAATGATACTGCCAGGTATACCTCGGAACGTATCAAAAGTGACTTCATGGCTCTGGGACATAGGGTGAAGCAGTTAGGTGCACAGGTGGTGTTCTCTTCAATCCTCCCTGTTGAGGGTAAAGGCCAAGGCAGAGAGGCTCGCATCCTGGAGATGAATGCATGGCTGCATGGATAGTGTCATCGAGAGCGTTTTGGTTTCCAAGACCATGGGATGCTGTTCCAAGGGTTGCAGAGCAGAGATGGCATCCATCTGTCCAAGAAAGGTCAACGCATCTTCGGTAGTAGACTGGCTAATCTACTGAAGAGGGCTTTAAACTAGATTTGTTGGGGATGGGTGAAGAAAGCTCCCAGGTAAGTGAAAGCCCCCAGGTAGGTGATACATTAAATACCTTTATGGAAATGGGAAACAGGGGTAACATATGGAAAGCAGTGTGTATTAATGCCCCGTAGCATGGGAAATAAGATCCCTGAAGTTGAAGCTTTGGTGGGAGTGGCTGACTTGGATTTAGTGGCAGTTACAGAAACATGGTTCACAGAAAACCATGACTGGGATGTAACTATACCTGGCTATACTTTATTCAGAAAGGACAGGGTAGGAAGAAGAGGAGGAGGAGTGGCACTATATGTAAAAACTACTATTAAAGCTTTGGAATTACAGAGCTTAAAAGGGAGAGAGGAGGCATTGTGGGTTAAACTAGAAAGAGGGAAAGAGAAATCTATTTGCATTGGTGTGATATACCGACCTCCCTCACAAGAGGAAGAGGTGGACAGAGAGTTAATTGAAGACATACGCAGCATTGCTAGGAAAGGGGAAGTGCTACTGATAGGAGATTTCAATATGCCAGATGTTGATTGGCACATTCCTGCTGCAGTATCATCTAGAAGTAAGGAGAACAGACCCCACACGTGAAGGGGCCATACTGGACTTGGTGCTTACCAATGGTGAAAGTGTTTCTGATGATGTAGTGGGAGATCATTTTGCATCCAGTGATCACCAGATGGTGTGGTTCAGTATTAGGACTAGGGCTGTTAGAATCCATTCCAAGGTGAGGATCTTAGACTTTAGGAAGACTAACTTTGCGAAGATGGGCCAATACCTCAGGGAGTCGTTAGTGGGATGGGAACAGCTGGGGGATGTAGAAAAACAGTGGGCAAAACTGAAAGGGGATATTTTAAGGGCAACCAACCTTTTTGTTAAAATGGTAAATAAAGGCAAAAGGAACAAGAGACTGCTGTGGTTTTCGAAGGAAGTAGCTGAAAAAGTGACGAAAAAGAGGGAGGCCTTCATGAAATACAAGAGATCACAGAGAGAGGAAGACAGGCATCTGTATTTGGAAAAACATAGAGAAGCTAGCAAAGTAGTCAAGAAGGCAAAGATCAAAAGGAGGAGGAAATAGCCAATGCAATAAAATGGGGGGATAAGACATTTTTCAGATATATTAGTGAGAAGAGGAAGGGCAAAAGTGGTATTGTCAGACTCAAGGGTGCAGTTTAACTTCAGTGGTGAGTAAATTATTGGAAATGCTGCTGAAAGAGAAAATAGTGAGGTTTCTGGAGTCCAGCGGATTACAGGATCCGAGGCAGCATGGAGTCACCAGAGGCAGGTCTTGTCAGACAAATCTGATTGATTTCTTTGACTGGGTGACCAGGGAGTTGGACCGAGGGAGAGCTCTAGATGTGGTGTATTTAGATTTCAGTAAAGCCTTTGACACTGTTCCTCACAGGCGACTTATAAACAAACTGAGCACCCTAGGGATGGACCCTAAAGTTACTGCTTGGGTTAGAAATTGGTTGGGTGGGAGGCGACAAAGAGTACAAGTAAATGGAGCTCACTCTGAGGAGAAGGATGTTACCAGTGGTGTGCCCCATGGATCTGTCCTTGGTCCGATTCTTTTTACATCTTTGTTAGTGATATAGCAGAAGGGCTGTCGGGTAAGGTTTGCCTCTTTGCAGATGATACCAAAATCTGCAATAGAGTAGACACCCAGGAAGGTGTAGATAACATGAGGAGGGATCTAGCTAAGCTTGAAGAATGGTCTAGAATTTGGCAGCTGGGATTTAATGTTAAAAAATGTAAGGTCATGCATTTGGGCTGCAGCAATCCAAGGGAGCAATACAGTATAGGACAGTGATGGCTAACCTTTTTGAGCCCGAGTGCCCAAACTGCCGCACAAAACCAAAGAATTTCCTCAAAGTACCAGCACGTCAATTAAACCTTAACAACAAGATTTTAGTATCTAAAAACTCTTTATAAAGTTGCCTGAACTATGTAACATCATTTGTAAAGTTTGGAATCTTTGTATTGTCAGAGAATCAATTTGATTCACAATCCTTTGGTTTTCATTTCAATTTATTGGCAATTTATAATGTTTTAATGATTTCATTCAATTTAGAAACAGGAAGGCAATAATTAAACTGGGAACCCCAAAAGCCAAACTTGGAATGTACAACAACACTGTAGAAATAAAACTATAAATTAATTTCCTCTTGTACTAAACAAAGCACAGACACTAATGATGCACATTTCCCAGAGCTGACATATTCCAGTTAATAAATTCAAAATAAAGAGATATCTTTGTACCTTTTGTGCATTTTTTTCAGTTGCAATTGTTCCAGCCACTTTCTTCTGGTTTATTTGTGTCTTCTGCTATCTCTCCATCGTCTGCTGTCCATTTCTCCTTTCTTCTTCTCTTCTAGTTTTTTTCCATTCTCTCTCTTCATCTGCTTTAAACATAATAATCTTTCTCCTTTTTTAGTCTCCCAATACCCGGCCAATTGTACATTTTTCTTCCCTCCCACACAAAATATTTTTCCCCTCTCCATTTCACTCTCCCAGCCCCATCCCCATCCCCTTCTAATCTCCCCCAACATCAGCTCCCTTTTAATTCCAGCCCCACCCAGTATCCGCTCCCTTCTAGTCCCCACATCAGCCCATTTCCAGTCCTGGCCCCCCCATCAGTCCATTTCCAATCCTATCCGAGTCCCTTCATCAGCTCATTTCCAATACCAGCCTCCCATCAGCCCATTTCTAGTCCTTTCCTAGCCCCACCATCACTCAGCCCATTTCTAATCCAAGCCCCCCATGAGCCTACTTCCAGTTCTAGCCCCTCCATGAGTCCATTTCAATCCAAGCCCCCACCACAGCCCATTTCCAAACTTAGCTCCCCCAACACCCAATTCCCAGTCCTATCCTAGCCCCTCTATCAGCCCATTTCCTGTCCTAGCTCCCTCCCCTAAGAGCCCATTCCAAGCCCCCCTTCCCATCAGCTATTTGCAGTTCAAGCCCCCTTCCACTCAGCCCATTTCCATTCCAAGTCCCCCTCCCCCTCAGCTATTTGCAGTTCAAGCCCCCCACTTCCCCTCAGCCCATTTCCATTCCAAGCCCCGTCCCCATCAGCTATTTGCAGTTCAAGCCCCCCACTTCCCCTCAGCCCATTTCCATTCCAAGCCCCGTCCCCCATCAGCTATTTGCAATTCAAGCCCCCTTCCACTCAGCCCATTTCCAGTCCTAGCAACCCCCCAACCCATTACCAGTCCTAGCCCCCCATAGCCCACTCCCAGTCCTAATCCCACCAGCCCATTTCCAGTCCTAATCCCCATCACCCCATTTTCAGTTTAAGCCCCCTCATAGCCCATTACCAGTCCTAACCTCCCCATCAGCCCACTCCCAGTCCTAATCCCACCAGCCCATTTCCAGTCCTAATCCCCCATCACCCAATTTTTAGTTTAAGCCCCCCATAGCCCATTATCAGTCCTAACCCCCATCAACCCACTTCCAGTCCTAATCCCACCAGCCCATTTCCAGTCCTAATCCATCACCCAATTTTTAGTTTAAGCCCCCCCCATAGCCCATCACCACTCCTAAACCCCCCCAGCACCCAGCACCACTCCTACCTCCCCCCCCCCGCAGCGCCCATCACCACTCGTAACCCCCCCAGCCCAGCCCAGCCCAGCCCAGCCCAGCCAAAATTTAAAATAAAAAAAAGCTGTCTTCTGCCACTTCCGGGGCCGCCGCGGCAGAATCGAGTGTGCCGCGGGGCCCCCCCTGTGCCTGGCAGAGCCTGCCCTCCAGATCCTGCCTTCCCCGGTATCAGCTCCCTGTTTCCAGCTTGTCACACGCGCCGGCTTTCAGAGCGCGAAGGGAACTAGTTTCCCTTTCGCGGCTCTGTTAAGCCCGCGGGGGCTGATGGGAACTTCCCATCAGCCCCCGCGGGCTTAACAGAGCAGCGAGGGAGAAACTCTCCCCTCGCGCTCTGAAAGCCGGTGCGTGTGACAAGCTGGAAACAGGGAGCTGATACCGGGGAAGGCAGGATCTGGAGGGCAGGCTCTGCCAGGCACAGGGGGGGCCCCGCGGCACACTCGATTCTGCCGCGGCGGCCCCGGAAGCGGCAGAAGACAGCTTTTTTTTATTTTTTTAAATGCGGACCTTCCCGCGTGCCAGCTGCAAGGCCTTCACGTGCCACAGCTGGCACGCGTGCCATAGGTTCGCCATCGCTGGTATAGGAGGTGAAGTACTTTTGTCCACTAAAGAAGAGCGGGACCTAGGCGTGGTTGTGTCTGATGATCTTAAAGTAGCTAAACAGGTAGAAAAGGCGACGGCAAAAGCTAGAAGGATGCTTGGGTGCATACGGAGAGGAATGGCTAGCAGAAAAAAGGAGGTGATAATGCCTCTGTATAAGTCTTTGGTGCGACCTCATTTGGAGTATGGTGTGCAATTCAGGAGACCGCACCTTCAAAAGGATGTGAACAGGATGGAGTCGGTGCAGAGGGTTGCTACTAAAATGGGCTTCATTATAAAGCATATGAGGACAGACTGAAGGATCTTAATATGTACACCTTAGAGGAAAGGCGGGATAGAGGTGATATGATTGAGATGTTTAAATACCTCCATGGCATAAATGTTCAGGGAGAGAGCCTCTTTCAATTGAAAGCAAGTTCTGCTACGAGGGGACATGGGATGAGGGTGAAGGGGGATAGATTCAGGAGTGATATGTGGAAACATTTCTTTACGGAAAGAGTAGTGGATCAGTGGAATAGTCTCCCAGTGGAGGTGGTAGAGATGAGGACAGTAACTGAATTCAAAAAAGCATGGGACCAACACAGAGGATCTCTAAAGGTAAAAAGTGGACTGTTGTAGTTCTTTTTTTTTTTTTTTTTATTGTCATTTTTATAGATTTTTACAACACAGCAGCATAACACCAATACTAAACAACCATATACATCTATACAGAAACAGACTCTTCCCCATCCCCCCTACTTCCACTGCCCCAACCCCCCTCCCCATCCCCCTCCCCCCCCCCCGTCTCCTCGTGCGCTCAGCATAACGTAATGACTCAATACCCATGGCGCACCCTATGGCCATAACTCCATACACCCTAGCAGAAGAAAAAGAAGAGAAAAAACATGATCATAATCACACTCAACATCAACACGGCAGCACTCTGGCCTTAATAGCATAGTCATCTAAACATTGCCATTTCGACTTTGCGAGGACGGACAGATCCCTTTTCCCACCAAAGAGGGCCCCTTTCAGACAGTTCTGTCGATGCTGTTCTTTCTCGTAGCCAGCATATACGCACATTAAATTCCACCAATACAGCACATCCAACTTTGTTGAGTCTTTCCAGCAGTTGACAATCAACTTAATGGCTACAGCCATCATAAAGTCAAACAAAAAAGCAGTGTCCTTAATTAGGGATATGCCTTCATCCATAGATCGAAGGATTACAGTCCTCCACGATACTTGTCCTTGTACTCCTATAATCTCTTGCATCTTGCATCAAACACTCCTCCAGAATACCCGAACATGCGGGCAGGTGAACATCATATGTTCCAAAGTACCAGGAGAAAACCCACAGGACCAACACGTATTTCTTACGGACGGATCCCACTTTGTAAGTTTAACCGGGGTGATGTATACTCTATGCGTAAAAAAAAACAGCGCCTGCGTAATTGATGCCCCCCTAGATACCCGATTAACTCGCTCCCAAATTTTTTCCCACTGCACCTGCTGCATACTATCCCCCAACTCAAATTCCCATGCCTTGCCTGATCCTGACCCATTCCCGAGGGACATATCCCGTAAGAGCCCATAAAATTTGGAGGATGCACCCTTCAACCCCGCATGCTGTTCAGCCACCTCTTTTAATTTCCATTCCTCCTTCAACTCAGCCGCACGGATATGAGCTTTAGATAAACAATGGGTTAATTGTAACCACTGAAAATATAACCGTGCAGGTAACGCAAACTCTAGAGCCAGCTCCTCAAAGGACTTCCATCTCTGTCCCCGAGCAAGCTGCCCAATTTGCCAAATACCCCTATTTGCCCATTCCTTCCACAGCGTCAATTTATGCCCAATCTTAAACCTAATATTGTACCACAGTGGTTGAGGACCAGCAGGGGGGTCTTCCAAAAGCTGCCCCAATTCATGATACGAATGTTGGGTGGCCCGTATTACTCTACCCGCCTCAAAGAGCTCCGGGAGCCTCATACCGATTAGCAATGCTAACGGAATGGGAGCAACTAAGCGCTCTTCTACCCTTAGCCAAACCGGTTTCTCTCCCCTCGACTCCGGCTCTACCCAACACGCACCTTGCTTAAGTCTAAACGCATGATGATACTTTCGAAAATCAGGAAATTGGACTCCACCCCCACTGGTTTTAACCTTCAATTTCCTGAGGGCAATTCTGGGTGGCTTACCTTGCCATAAAAAATTTGCTAACAACCGCTCTATTTCCCCGTAAAAATGTAAAGGAAGCTCAATTGGAAGCATCTCTAAGACATAGTTAACCTTAGGCATCAGAACCATTTTAATCGACTCTAGCCTACCCCACCAAGACAAATGAAGTGGCGACCACTGAGCGGTAAAGGTCCTAATAGTATCTGTCATTGCCTTAACATTGAAAGCAATGACATCATCTACAGTTGTACCAAACTGGACCCCAAGATACTTAAAAGCACCCGGAGCCCAGACAAAGGGATGGTCCTCAACCAACGCTTTCGCCATCCATCTGTTCATGGGAAACACCACAGATTTCTCCCAATTTATTTTATACCCTGATAACCGCGAGTACTTTGCAATAACATGCAACAATTCTCCAAGCGAAGAAGGCCGCAGAAACAGCAGGAGATCGTCCGCATAAGCAGAAACCTTAACTTCCAAATCCTGAATCTTAATGCCCTGAATTCCCGCGGCCTGACGGATCAACAGCAAAAGAGGCTCCAAAGCGATGTTGAACAACAGTGGGGAAAGAGGACATCCCTGCCTAGTGCCCCGGTATAGAGGGAAAGAAGCAGATAACACCCCGTTAGCTAAAATTCTCGCCGACGGATGAGAGTATAACATCTGAACATATCGAATGAATTGCTCCCCAAACCCAAACCAGCGCAACACTGAGAAAAGAAAGCCCCACTCCAACCTATCAAAAGCTTTCTCAGCATCCAGAGAAAGACCCGCCACTGGGTCCGACAAATTTCCAGCGACCGACAATAGGTTCAACAGCAAACGTGCATTATCCGACGTCGCTCTCCCTTTAATAAATCCACACTGATCAGGGTGAATCAAATCCAACAGAGCCATTTCAATCCTCCGCGCCAGGATAGATGAGAACACCTTATAGTCCGCGTTCAACAAGGAAATCGGCCTGTAATTTTCAACCTTCACCGGGTCCCTTCCTGGCTTGCTCAAAACAACTACCGTAGCCTCATTGAAGGCTCCTGTAGCCGGCAACTGAGCCTCCAGGCGCTCAAAATACTCCCTCATATAGGGGATCACCTCTTTACTGAATACCTGATAAAACTCCATTGGGATCCCGTCGGGACCTGCCGCCTTCCCCCTAGCAGCTGTTCGAATCACCTCCCCTATCTCCCCAACCGTGATGCGCTCATCAATCTCAGCAGCCTGCTTAACTGTAAGAGAGGGATGTTGCAGATGTTGTAGCAAAGAACGAAACTCCTCACCACCCATCTCTCCTTTGGAGGAATAGAGCTGTTCACAAAAAACCCGAAAGGCCTCCGCTATTTCTACATCCTTGAGCAATAGGTCCTGCTGAACAGTTCTTATAGCCTCTATTTTCGCCTTTCCTTCACGCGGTTTCAAAGTACGCGCCAAGAGGCTACCCGCCTTATTCCTCTCAAAATAGTAGCCAGATTGCTGCTGAGACAAATTTTGGACCACTTCAGCACTAAGAAGTTGGTTATATTGATATCTTAAGCGCTGCAGCCGTACCAAAATACAGGCCTCCGACCCCCGCACCAGTAACCTTTCACCCGCCTTGATTTGGAGGTCCAAAGCCGCAAGCTTAGCTGCCTTTGCCCGGCGCTCCCGGATGGTATAACTCGTGATGTTCGCTCTACAAAAGGCCTTAAACCCCTCCCACCAAGCCCATCCCGCGGTAGCGTCTGGATGATTCAGATGAAAATACTCCTCAATGTTCTGCTGCATAAAAACTCGAAACTCCTCCTCCTCCAACAACGAGCGTCTGAAAAAGAAACCAGATCGCGGAGTACTATCAGAGGTTAGGGCCAACCGCATAGTAACAGCCGCATGATCAGAGACATGGGTAGCTAAAATCACCACTCTATCAATCACAGAGACTAATGACTGGGAAACTAAAAAATAATCGATGCGAGAATGGGATTTATGAGGGAGAGAAAAAAAAGAATACTCTCTCTCCACGGGGTGCATAAGCCTCCAAATATCCACGAGAGCGAAATCTCTCATTATGGAAAGTACCGTTGCTACGGCGCGGCCCTGCCGGTGGGGTTTAAAGGGTGCACAATCCAATAATGGATCCAAGACAAGATTGAAGTCTCCTCCCACTACTAAATCATCCTGCACATATTCTTGTACCTCCTGCGCCACCCTCTGAAAAAAGGAAGCATCATCAATATTCGGTGCATAAAGATTAAATATTGCCAACCTCCTCCCCTGTATCTGCAAAAGCACGGCGGCCCAGCGACCCTCTAGGTCTGCCCTCAAGCGCTCAACAGTGGGAGCCAAAGCCCTCCTAACCAAAGTTATAACCCCATTCTTTTTGGACCTAGCCTCAGAGTAGGCCACCACCAAATACTCCTTCGTTGCAAGTTTCAGAGCTTCAGAAGCCATTAATCGCGTTTCTTGTAGGAGAACTACATCAGCCTGCTCCTTTTTACAATAGAGGAGTATCTTTTTCCTTTTAATAGGATTATTAATGCCTTTCACGTTCAGGGATAGAAAATTAAGAGAACCTATGGTGCAAGGTGCAAGAGACACTCAGCCAGAGAACTGCCACAGCTAATAACAACAAACAGAAACAACCATCTCTGCTAACATGATATAGTAAAACATGTAAATATATATTCAGCCATAGCGCACAAGGAGACATACACCCACCCCTACACAAGGATCTAAACGGGTGAGCCAGCTGTAACTGCAGCCGCCCTAGCTACCCGCCAACATCCTCAATCTTCGAATACTCCCCCTTCCACCCTGTTAATACCCCCCCAGCACCCCAACCAACTTACTATCTCTACAAAATAACACAAGTTCCCCAGAAATAACACCCTCACATATCCAACCAGCCAGCATTTGCCCCCTGTACCGTTTCCCACAGTACGAAATTAGTCACCAAAACAGCATATCAGATGCAGTTCAGTTTCCTCATCGCATGACCGCGGCCTCTTGCTCTTCAAGGAAGGCACGCAATGCAGATGGATCTTCAAACATCCGGGTCTGATTATGGAGGGTCACACGCATCTTAGCCGGGAAAAGTAAACCATACCGAGCCTGCAGGGCCTGCATCTGGGGTCTCAGGGCAAGCAGCCGCTTCCTCCGGTCAACCGTCGCCTTGTGAAAATCCGGGTAAAAAGCAACCTTTTTGCCTTCCAGCATAACATTGGGGAGCGCCCGAGCAGCAGCTAGGATCTGAACCGCCTGGGAGTGACGCAACGCACAAAAGATTATAGGCCTGGGGTGCTTCACCTGAGGGCCCGGGTGCGACGGTATCCGATGAGCCCTCTCGATCTCAAAGGGGAGCTCAAATTCAATCCTCAGCAATTTCGGAACTGTGGCTCTTAGGAAAGCTTTGATGTCGCTGCCTTCCGCTCCCTCCGGCACCCCAATAACGCGGACATTATTCCTGCTGGTTCTATTATTCAGATCTTCAAGGCTCCGCTCCAGATTTACAATTCTTTTAGTGTTTGCCCCAACTTGCTTAAAACGCTCCTCATGGGCCGCCACCTTACAATCCAGACCACTTAGTCGCTCAGCCAAAGAAGCAATTTGGTGCTTGAGTTCTTTCAACTCCGCGATATCCGCCTGCACGCCACTCAGGGTTTCCCCATTGACCGCCACCATCTCCCGCACTGCGCGGATCTCGGCCAACACCTCACGCAGCCCCGCAGGGCCCTCTCCAACACCCGCCATCTTTTGCGGGGAGGGCGGATCAGGTTTAGATCTTTTTGTTCCCGATCCCGTTGCCGCGCTGTAATCCAAACGTACAGGTTTGCTTGCCGACATTTCCCCTCCAAGCTCGACTAGGAAACAGCGAAAGAAAAACCTCCGACGGGGTGCTAGGGAGCAGGATTGCGATCAAGGATGCTGAGCACAGGGCTTAGGCAGCCATCTTGAAACTGGCTAGCACCGCCTCCCGGACTGTTGTAGTTCTTGTTATGGAAGGACAGACTAGATAGGCCATGTGGTCTTTTTCTGTCATCATGTTTCTATGTTACCTGTTTATTCACACCTTCAAAAAACACAACAGATTAGTAAGACAAGATCTTCCTTGTCTAAAGCCATGTTGGCTGTCTCCCATTAAGCCATGACTATGTACATGCTGAGTAATTTTGTTCTTTATGATAGTTTCTTCCATTTTTCCCGGTACTGACGTGAGGCTCACCAGTCTGTAGTTTCCCGGATCTCCCCTGGAACCCTTTTTAAAAATTGGCGTTACATTGGCGATCCTCCAATCTTCAGATGATTTTAATGATGGTTCACAGATTACTAATAGCAGGTCTGCAATCTCATATTTCAGTTCTTTCAACACCATTGGATGTATACCATCTGGTCCAGGTGATTTGCTACTCTTCAGTTTATCAGATTGTACATCTTCCCGGTGTAGCGATATTTCTTTCAATTCTTCTGCAGCATCACCTTTAAATACCACTTCAGTCATGAGTAACATCCCTACATCTTCATAAAGTAAAGGTCAAAGCAAAGAATTCATTCAGTCTCTCCGCTATAGCCTTGTCCCCTCTTACTGTCCCTTTTACCCCTGTATCATCTAATGGTCCAACTGACTCTCTCACAGGCTTTTCGCTGCAAATGTACTTGAAAAAGTCTTTATTACATGTTTTTGCTTCCACAGAAAGTTTCTTCTCAAATTCTCTCTTTGCCTGCCTTATCAATGCCTTCCATTTAACTTGCCAATGCTTGTGCTGTTTCCAGTTTTCATCATTTGGCTTTTTTTTCCATTTCCTGAAAGATGCTTTTTTTGGCAACAACAGCCTCTCTGACCTCACCTTTAAACCATGCTGGCAGTTTTTTGGACTTCCTTACACTTTTCTTAAAGCGTGGAATACTGCTGGTCTGGGCTTCCAAGATAGTATTTTTAAACAACACCCAAGCTTGATGTAAGTCTTTAACCTTTGCAATTTTTCCTTTTAGTTTTTTCTTAACTATTTTCCTCATTTTATCCTAGTCTCCCTTTCTAAAGTTAAAAGGTAGTACTGTGGATTTCCTTACCATCCCTCCTCCATTAATTAAATCAAACGTGATCATGCTATGATCACTATTGCAAAGTGGCCCCAACACCCTTATCTCTTGCACCAGATCTGGTTTCCCCTCTGATCAGTTCATGAACCAGCTTCTTCAAGAAGCAGTCATTTATTTCATCTAGAAAATTTATCTGCCTAGCATGTCCTGCCGTGACACTGACACAGTCAATACCGGGATAATTGAAATCACCCAGTATTATTACCGTTCTGTAACTTTTGTTAGCTTCCCTGATTTCTTTGACCATTTCATCATCCATTTGTTCATTCTGGCCAGGCAGTCGATAGTACCAACAAAGGAGCAGTGTTCCACGTACCAGGACAGGAAACCAAACCAACCGTGGATGTTGTAGGAAGAACTTGTTTATTGGTAATTAACCAGCCAGGCCCGACACAGGCCGTGTTTCGCAACACCTTCTTCAGGGGCACATTGGCTAAACATTCAAATATTAAAAACATTAAAAATAATAATAAATATGAACTTATACATTGATATTAAAAATAATATAAAAATAATAATGTATTATAATCGAGGGGCTAAGAATGATAAGTAGAAACATATGAACAGTGAAACTTACAAAGCTATATTATGAATTACTTATAAAATACATAAACAATCCATAAAAAACTTTAGAACTATGGGTGGAGCATAGGAAACATATAGGGGTCTGTTTACTAAAAGGCCGGTGGTGTGCGGTCCGCGGTACCGAGCGGGTGCCGTATAAGGAGTGGGCGTTCCGTCGTGAAGAACAGAAGCTGTGATTGACAGATGCGCTAAGGTGCGCGGCGCCCGTGTGGTTAGTGCCCTGTGACATTACGGAGTTTGATCTGTGCACATG
Source organism: Ichthyophis bannanicus (assembly GCA_033557465.1). Classification (NCBI taxonomy): domain Eukaryota; kingdom Metazoa; phylum Chordata; class Amphibia; order Gymnophiona; family Ichthyophiidae; genus Ichthyophis; species Ichthyophis bannanicus. Next base: position 857,191,781 of record CM066032.1, read on the forward strand.
GTTCACACTGCTCACGGTTTTTGGGCTTCCACTATTGTGCTGCACATTGCTGACGGAAACGGTTTCTTTCTTTTCCCTGCACAGCACCTCTAACGCGAGTGTTTTCACTGGCGTTATATTTCTTTGCAGATTCGGGCACGCTCCTGTGCGGCGAGTCTCTCCCCTCCCACATTCCGCCCACTGACCCCGTCTCTCCGCCCCTAGGGGGCCTTCCTCCGCCCTCATTTCGCCTTTGCACGCCTCTTTCGCACATTCCCGCCCCGCAAATGTGCGCGTTGTCGGCGCACGCTTGCGGGACCCGTTAATGTGCCGCGCACTCGTACGGGGCGCTTAAGAGCACTTAAATACATCTTTTAGAGCGCTCATGTGCGCCCCGTACAAGTGCGCCGTTTAGTAAACAGACCCCATATATCCTTAGGTGCATCTTAAACCTATAAAAAATATATATAAACATTTATAAAATATCTCATAAATAATTGATAACATTATTTGAATTAAATAAATAAATAAATAATGACATCTTACTAATAAATATCTTGGAACCAATAAAATGAACTAAAAAACAAAACCTAATAGAAAATCATAAAAACTCAAAATTGTACTGTCAGGAGTGTGACACCGAACAAAAAGAAACCATTTAAAACCCAAAAGGGGAAAGGGACAATGGAAGAATAATGATGCAATCATAACCGGTATATTAAAAATATCCATAAAAATCACTAAGAAAATATATTTAAATTAATAAAACCATAAGAATAATAAATAATAATAAAAAAATAATAAAACTGGAAGGACAACAAAAAGAAGGGGAAAAAAAGGGGGTATAAAATACATGCCTGTTCCAGGAACCTATTTGTATGGTCTTGATGAATATTCAGATAGTCTGAACCAGACTGTACAAAAAACAAAACAATGTAATATAGATTTATTGTAAATGGTGAAATAAAAATTGTTCAAGGAATATACGTATAATTGATGAGTATTTAATGTTTTCAAAATGACTATGCCTGACCTAGATCACGTGGGGATAGATAAATTGGCTATAATAAGTTATTGAAACGATCTTTAAAATGTCATGTATCAATAAAAAACTGAAGAACATACACCAAAATCTGTCTCAATATAGAGATTGTTGTATAGATATTTACCTTTTATTTTATATTTTGTTTATCTAGAACACCTCACAAATCTCACCTGTCATGAACACTTTAATTCTTATAGCAAAATCTATCTTAAAGAAATTGATGTAAACCAACCAATACGTCACTATCAATATGTTTGTATAGTGTTTGTATAGCAATCACACCCGACTGAGAACCAATGTACGTGACTAAATGAGAAAGTGAAGGGACTTGCAACAACCCACAAATATGATGGAATGTTTTTCAGTTGAGGTATTCTTAATTTAAATATATTTTCTTAGTGATTTTTATGGATATTTTTAATATACCGGTTATGATTGCACCATTATTCTTCCATTGTCCCTTTCCCCTTTTGGGTTTTAAATGGTTTCTTTTTGTTCGGTGTCACACTCCTGACAGTACGATTTTGAGTTTTTATGATTTTCTATTAGGTTTTGTTTTTTAGTTCATTTTATTGGTTCCAAGATATTTATTAGTAAGATATCATTATTTATTTATTTATTTAATTCAAATAATGTTATCAATTATTTATGAGATATTTTATAAATGTTTATATATATTTTTTATAGGTTTAAGATGCACCTAAGGATATATATGTGCCCCTGAAGAAGGTGTTGCAAAACACGGCCTGTGTCGGGCCTGGCTGGTTAATTACCAATAAACAAGTTCTTCCTACAACATCCACGGTTGGTTTGGTTTCCAGGCAGTCGATAGTACACCCCCACTGCCATTGCCTTCCCCTTTTTACATGAAATTTCAATCCATAGAGATTCTACAGTGAATTTTGTTTCCTATAGAACTTTAATCCTTTGTAACTCAATGCCCTCTCTAACATAGAGCGCAACCCCTCCACCAATTTGATCAGCTCTATCATTACGATATAGTTTGTACCCAGGTATCACAGTATCCCACTGGTTGTCCTCCTTATACCATGTCTCTGAGATACCAATGATATCTATCTTCTCATTTAGTGCTATATATTCTAACTCTCCTATCTTATTTTTAGACTTCTAGCATTTGCATACAAGAATTTTAGAGACTGTATTTTATTCATATTAATCTGATTATTAGTAGGCAGAAGTAATTTGGAATCTTTAAGCTCTGTCTGCTCTGTACTCAAGGGCATTTGGGCTACCTTTGTCTTTATTGAAACCTCTCTGCTGATGTACCCTAACTTCATTTTTATGGTAGTATCCTTCAAGGATACATTGTTCCGAACCATGCACTCTTGGGCGACTGTTGGCTTTCCCCTATTATCTAGTTTAAAAGCTGCTCTATCTCCTTTTTAAAGGTTAATGCCAGCAGCCTGGTTCCATTCCAGTTAAGGTGAAGCCCATCTCTTCGGAAGAGCCTCTCCTTTCCCCAGAATGTTCCCCAGTTCCTAACAAATCCAAACCCCTCATCTTTGCACCATTGTCTCATCCACGCATTGAGACTCCGGAGCTCTGCCTGCCTTTTGGGTCCTGCGCATGGAACGGGAAGTATTTTGGAGAACGCTACCCTGGAAGTTCTGGATTTCAACTTCCTACCTAAAAGCCTACATTTAGCCTCCAGACCCTCCCTACCACCTTTTTCTATGTCATTGGTACCGACATGTACCACGAGAGCAGACTCCTCCCCAGCACTATCTAAGGCCTTGTCTAGGTGGTGCATGAGGTCTGCTACCTTCCCATCAGGCAGGCATGTTACCAAGCGATCCTCACATCCACCAGCCACCCAGCTATCTACATCCCTAATGATCAAATCACCAACTATAATGGCTGTCCTAACCCTTCCCTCATGGGCACATGGCCCTGGAGAAATGTCCTCTGTGTGAGATGGTTTTACATCACCTGGAGGACAGGTCCTAGCTATAGGATCACTTCCTGCCACACCAAGGTGATGCTTTCCTTTCATGTGACCTCTCTCCTCCATGGCAACAGCGATGCTGCCAGACTGGAGGTGGGACGTCAGGACTATATCCCTGTAGGTCTTATCTATCTACCTCTCTGTCTTCCTTATGTCTTCCAAGTCTGCTACTCTTGCCTCCAGAGTTCGGACTCGTTCTCTGAGAGCAAAGAGCTCCTTGCACCTCTTGCACACGTAAGACCCCTCACCAACTGGGAGAAAATCATACACGTGACAATCAGTGCAAAAGACTGGAAAGCCCCCATCTCACTGCTGGACTGCTGTCTGCATCTTCATTTTAAGGTTGTGTTTAGATATTTAAGTTCTTTACTTACTAAGGCTTGCTGGGGATGCTTATACTAATAAAACTATACCTAATATGTTTAATGTAGTTTGTTCACCTGAAATTTAATTAATCTCAGGTCCTTAATGTATGCTGATGAGAATAAACTGCTGCACATGAGAGTGAATATGGCACCTCCTTTCTTTTAAGAGGTTTAAGCACCTATAAAGCTATGATTATCCCAGGGGTGCTGGGTGTTGTGGAGGAAGGGAGGGAAAAAGACTTATTAAAAGCTGGCTGCTACACAATACCCTGTCCTTTGCTTCTAAGGTAATCTGTGACGAATCTCCAGGGGGAGTCCCACAGCCCTTGCTTGGATAGAGGGAATCTTGGGTTCTAAATTTAACCAGAAAGCTCTCCTCTGTGTTTTAAATTTAAACTGAAAACTCTTTGCTGCTACTAGGCCCTGACCGATTTAACAATTACATTGGGTTCACAGATTAATCAGCTTTAATCTAAAGAATTACTTTCCCCCCAAGATTTAGAAAAATTCCCAGAAGTAATACTTAGGGGCATGTTTACTAAAAACCGCTAATTTGCGCGCCGCAAAATAGCGCACTAAAAGCGGTACTTAAGAGCACTTAAATGGCCCGTAAACGTGCGGGTCACCACCGCACGCGTGCGCATCACACGAACGCGCCCCGCACAAGTACGGGCCCGCAAATGTCCGATAGAGGCGTGGAAAGGCTAACGGAGGGCGGAGGAAGGCTCCGGAGGGGCGGAGAGACGGGGCTTATGGGCAGGGAAGGGGAGGGGAGAGGCGCCCCGCACATTATCGGGGCTGAAATCGCAAGTAAAAAATAGCGCGAGTGAAACACTCGCGGTACAGGCCATGTAAAGGGAAGGGAAACCATTTTCGTCAGCAATGTACACCTAAACCGGGGAAACCGTCAAAACGTGAGCAGTGTGATACATGTGCACAGCACAAAAGTGCAATTACAAATATCAAATGACCACCACAGAAATAGTACAAAGAGGAGGTCAGCTGGGGAACAGTGATAGTAAAGGGCAAAACCAAAAAACACACCCAGGAAAGCACCAAACATATAAATGAATTATGGAACGGTCTACGGAGCGGAGACCTTTCCCAACACACATTTCCTTGTTACGTACGTTCCCTGTGAGTGGTGTTTATGGTTGCCCATCAATAGCAAGGTTGCCCAGTTTGTTTATATATCAACCCCCGTCTGCGGTGGTCAGTTCCGGGGCTCAGTTGCACGTTTGTCACCAGACAGGGTGAATGAGCCCACAGTAAAAATGTGCAGAGCAGGGTTTGCGACTCCATCCTGCCAGGTTAACTATCTCCAGGGACTGCACTGTCTCTGTGGACACACTGTGGTGCAGCGGACAGAGCCACTACCTCTAGGACCATAAGGCACAGGATCAAATCCCAGCTGGGGCCCATGCCAGCCCAGTTCCTATGTTTTACCCACCACTAAACAAAGATAGCACAGACACCCCTGTATTGCAGGGAACATAAGCATGGTGCAAACACCCATATTTTGCCCTACCCCGCACACACCCCATAACAATGGGCATTACCCACAGCCCAGTCCCCCACATCCAGTCCCGGAGTGCCACAATGCAATCAGGGCATATGCATTCCCTGAGAGTAGGAATGCCATCATGTTGGCGGACGAGTACAGGTGGTGGAGGGGGCAGTGGCTGCTAGCCACAGAAGACAGTGGCCTAGCCATGTGCAGGCTGGCACCGTCCACTGCAACAGACAGGCCCTGTCGGATGTACAGTCATGGACTGCCCAGGGAATCAAGCACATCTGTGGCAACACAGTGGCGCACTGCACACAGACAGTGTGTGCAAGAACAGAAGGTCACAGGTTCAAAGCCCTGCCAATCCTCTCCACATATCTTTACCCACAAGTAATCCGTGATAGTAAGGACAAAACATTATTGCTGGGGACATACGCATTGCTCATACGCCAATTTTACACCCCACTGATCACAGACACCATGATGAGGGGCATTACCTAGAGCAGAGTCTCACAAATGCAGTCCCAGAGGACCACACACCATTCAGGTTCAATGCTGCCGCCCATACAAATGCCAGTGCTGTATATCTCTGCACCACCCCCATGGCATGTAGATGTAGCTAATGCATATTCATGAGGGACAGCAGGAAAACGCGAACAGTGTGTTGCAACCCTGGGCTGGATTTGGGAACCTCAGCCGTAAAGCAGCAGCCAACAGGGGCAGACACACCCACACCCACACCCACACCCACAGGCCCCAATGGCCAATGCCCCCTCGAGAGGCAGGACATCGGGCCCTGTGTGCATCTCACAATACTAGCATGTGAATACCTTAGCAATGTCACTGTACACCTGGGTATACGGTACACAGCTTCCGAACACTTGCTCTGAGTATTGGCAGATAGATATCCCTACGTCACGCACATTCTGCTCCTTGAGCTCCATCATGACAATCTGTCTGTTGACTGCAGTGGGTGCATCAGGTCTGGTCTCTGATAGCGTTTACCACCCTGGGGAGTGACTCAAAACAGTATTGCTACCATATCCATGCCTGTACTGTGCCCAGGACTGGTGTGGTGGCTAATGCTGACAAACGCCTCTACAGTAGCACAATGCTGGCATACGTGTGGGAGTGTGTGTCTGTCTATACAGTGTGTGTTGGCTGCAAACACCTTCCACAGCCCACACTGCCAGCACTGTTGGCAGTATTGGCCTGCCAATGTGCATAATGAGCAGCAAGGTACCATGGGTATAGCTCTGACAGGGCGGGTTGGCCAGGATGCATCTGCACAGGGCAGAGGGCACTGACTGGGATAGTGTAGTGGTTGCCCACCACCTACACATACATGGTGGCCTCTGTATGTGCTGCTGGGGTTGCACTCCACCCTGACTGTGCAGTGAAGACTACATGGCTAGGCACCCCCATAGTGAATGATAGTATGTCTCCCATGTGATATATATGGGTTTTGTGTTGGGGCCCAGTCAATGACTTAACTGCTGGTGTGCACTGCCATCCCAGTTCTGGGTGCATGCATTTCCAACAGGACTAACTAGCAGACATATGTCAGCTGGTGTGTGTCCTGATGGAGTGCCGTGCAGTGGCTGATGGCTTGCTGTAGGCGAAGATCAGATAGTGGTGGGGTGCAACTTAGCATATCAAGGCCTAATGTCTGTCAGATATTGTGTTATGGATGTGTATGGAGTTGCTGTGACAGCGCTGTAGGGTGTCTCTCCCACAGCAGGACTGGGGTTGATGGTCCACCCTACTGCTACCATTGCAGGGAGGTAGCATGATGATGATAAGAGACCCTGCTATCCAACCTGAGGGGGAGAAATGGTGGTAAAGAGCCCACCTAGGTCTCACATAAGGGGTGCCCCTGACTCTGCCCGACAGAGATATCCAAGGTGTCTCTGCAGAAACAACCTATCTCACAGAGTAATAGTGCTGTGAAGCTCTGGCATGGCCTCATTCTGCCATTGAGGTTGTGGTGGACCTGGTCCTGGGTGCCCCCACGCACACTCAGGGTGAGCACAGTACCCGCACAATGTGACGGTGTGTAGCTACTCTGTGCCAGTACAACACCTACTCAGTACACCCTACCAGGCCGAGGTGATGTGTGGGTGCACATGGACACTCCCACCTACCAAGCTGTGGAGATGCCGGGGTGCATTCCCGATCCTGTGTCTATCTGTGGACAGTTGATTTGCATGTGCAGTGCATCATGGGTATGGGTGGACTAACCCTATCCTGGCTACCACAACAGACTGTCTGTGTGGTGACATGCAGGCTCTCTGCAGCCAGCCAGGGGCTTGCTGGCAGCTATAGAGCTGTAGGCCAATGGGTACCTCATTGCCTGTGAAGTCAGAGGTCATGGGTTCAAACCCACAGTGGTGTAATTTTGTAGGGCGCTGCACAGGTATTTAACATTTAATGTGCAGATGTTGCTGGCAGCAAATCAACCCACAGCGTACTATACCCACATGGTGCCCTTGAGTGTGGTTGATAGGGCACACAATAGGCCATCTGTTAGTTTAGGTCCATATGAGGTGCACTAGTCTCCATCCGGAGACAAAACATATATGGTGCCCTATAGGGGACATGCAAGGGTGCCTTGGCGGACAGTGCACTCTAACATGTGCCTCATGAGCTGCCTCATGTCAACATGATGTGCGAGTGCGTTTGGTAGCTGTGCTAAATAAAGGAAAACTAAAAGCCACCCTACAGCACTACTCACCAAAAACATACTGCCTCAGCCAGCCCTGTGCACTGAGCACTGTGAGGGATCGAACCCCTGATCCGTGCACCATTGGTCAGTGTACCCACCATTGTGCTGTGTCCCTGTTACTGTGCTGACACATCAGTACGCCGCCTCATGGCCATCTGCGCGCGGCCCTAAGCTGCTCACAATGAAGTTTCCCGCACACTGCCGCCCCAAAAAACAGTGCGCCGCTTCATGCCGCCAAGAATGAATAGTGCGCCGCCTGCTGCTGCTCAAAATTAACACTGCTCCGCCCTATGCCGTGCAAAAGTAAGATGCCCCCTAAAACACCTCTACCTATTAAAGGTGATGCCTCAGTCAGGCGTTTATGTTGTGCACAAAGGGGGTTTGAACACATGGCCCCTGCACCATTGGTCGGTGTCCCCACCATTGTACCACAGCTCTGTTGATATTGTGGTAGGCGACGGCCTATGATCCATGCTAATTGAACTAAGCAGACAGGCCTAAGCAGCTTGACCTGAAACTGAGGCCTGTAGTAAGGCCCAGAGGAATGAAAACCCCCCTGAATGATGACACCATAGAATTGAAACTTAACTCAGTTTAACTGAACATAGCTAAGCAGAAACGAAACTGAGAAAATATAGAAAAACAAGTTTAATTGGTACTGATAAGGTGTGCTATGCTTCTATGGAATTAATTAACTCTGCAAAAAGCAAGGTTACAGTGCCCTGCTTCCCATATGTTTTAACAAGCTAAGCGACCTTGGAGGAGAGATGTAACAAGTTAGAGACACTGACCATTGTAATTGGGACTAGAAGGGGGGCAACCAGGTGCTGAGCCCAGACCAGGGTCCCGATTGGGTAGCCATATCAGTACCGGGACCAATAGATGGGTGAGAGGGGTTACTTGGACCAATGAAAGGTATGCCTATGTCTAGAATGGAGAAGCACGCTATAAAAGTTGTTGTGTTGCTAGAAACCATTGCGCAGCCATTTTGAAATTGCTTATTGCTTGAGCCATGTGCACATTAAACTGGCTTTGATCCTTGAAACGACTCCTGGTTTTATTTATTGCATGCTTATCTGCTGCTACATTTCGTGTGTGTCCAACAGCGCGCCACGTGGCCTTCCGGGCCGCAAATGTGGACCCCGGCCATTAGCGCCTGGCGCACCAGTCAGGCCGCGTTCGACCCCATGTTTTATCTCCACGGCCTGAACCCCACACTCCGTATATGGCACAGGCACACCAACGCGGCCCCGCACAATCTCAGGGTGCACTAAACATACTCCATTGGTGCCATGTGTGACTGCTGAGATCAATGCACATACATATCTCCAACACCCTAACCCTTGGGTGTGCAAGTTGCGTGCATTTCCAATGTATAACATAACATCCACGCAGCCATGAGGAACGCAATAGCAACACAATGTCTGGAGCGCAGCCATGCGGAGTGCATGTGCGCGAGCCGCAATGCGCAAATGCGGAGGTTGCGTCGTCAGCGTCGTCACGTCCAGAAGGGCAGAAAACAAAATGGCTGCCAGAATGCGCAAACCTGCATTCAGCCACACCGAACTTTGCCACCTGGCCGCATTGGTTGGGCCAAAGATGGAGAAGCTGTTCCCAGGGGCCGCCAGGGGAAAAAACACAGAAAAGGTCCAGAGGGCCTGGGAGAGAATCAAAAGGCGTTTCAATCGTGTGGCAGACAACCAAAGGGAGGTGAGTGCATTGCCACAGGTCATAATTACCATAGACACAGACAGGGTTGTTTGCATCTGTCAATGGTGCTGTGTGTAGGTATTCCAGATCAGTAAAGTGTAGCTGGGGGACCCACATGCCAAGGTCTATATGTAATGAAAACAACTAAACCATCTAAATTGAGCTTATACTAAATAGTGAAACCACCAAACATTCAAAAGAGAGGTCTATATGTAGCACATATGAGTGTTTTGCCATCTACCCAGGTGTTTAGGGACGTAGTCACAAAGGGCATGATGCCATCCTGGAGTCCTTGCTGCTGCTGTGCTACAAAACACTGTAACACACCTAGCCCATAGAGCTGCCTGGGATGGGTCCAGAGACATCATGTGCAACTGGCCGTGTTCTGCATCCTCAGGGCTGCACACATTGGCCACCCTCAGGGGGTGTGAAACGTGCATCACATGGTCTGGCAGCCACCCTGGAGCTATGGGGTGTGTGCCAATGTTGGTCAGGGCAAAACCCCTATCACCAGGACCCTTGAGAGCCCATCAGAGTGGGCCCACCATCACCCTGGAGATATGGGGATGTCTACTAATGTTGTTTAACCCATCATCCCTGTCCCCAGGGGTACAGAGAAGCCATCAAAGTACACTCACACCCACCCTGGAGTTATGGGGATGTCCACTAATGTTGTTTAACCCATCATCCCTGTCCCCAGGAGTACAGAGAAGCCTTCAAAGTGGGCCCTCTGTCATCCTGGAGTTATGGGGATGTCTACTAATGTTGTTTAACCCATCATCCCTGTCCCCAGGAGTACAGAGAAGCCTTCAAAGTGGGCCCTCTGTCATCCTGGAGTTATGGGGATGTGTACTAATGTTGTTTAACCCATCATCCCTATCCCCAGGGGTACAGAGAACCCTTCAAAGTACACTCCCACCCACCCTGGAGTTATGGGGATGTCTACTAATGTTGTTTAACCCATCATCCCTGTCCCCAGGGGTACAGAGAAGCCATCAAAGTACACTCCCACCCACCCTGGAGTTATGGGGATGTCTACTAATGTTGTTTAACCCATCATCCCTGTCCCCAGGAGTACAGAGAAGCCTTCAAAGTGGGCCCTCTGTCATCCTGGAGTTATGGGGATGTCTACTAATGTTGTTTAACCCATCATCCCTGTCCCCAGGAGTACAGAGAAGCCTTCAAAGTGGGCCCTCTGTCATCCTGGAGTTATGGGGATGTCTACTAATGTTGTTTAACCCATCATCCCTGTCCCCAGGAGTACAGAGAAGCCTTCAAAGTGGGCCCTCTGTCATCCTGGAGTTATGGGGATGTCTACTAATGTTGTTTAACCCATCATCCCTGTCCCCAGGAGTACAGAGAAGCCTTCAAAGTGGGCCCTCTGTCATCCTGGAGATATGGGGATGTCTACTAATGTTGTTTAACCCATCATCCCTATCCCCAGGGGTACAGAGAACCCTTCAAAGTACACTCCCACCCACCCTGGAGTTATGGGGATGTCCACTAATGTTGTTTAACCCATCATCCCTGTCCCCAGGAGTACAGAGAAGCCTTCAAAGTGGGCCCTCTGTCATCCTGGAGTTATGGGGATGTGTACTAATGTTGTTTAACCCATCATCCCTGTCCCCAGGAGTACAGAGAAGCCTTCAAAGTGGGCCCTCTGTCATCCTGGAGTTATGGGGATGTCTACTAATGTTGTTTAACCCATCATCCCTGTCCCCAGGGGTACAGAGAACCCTTCAAAGTACACTCCCACCCACCCTGGAGTTATGGGGATGTCCACTAATGTTGTTTAACCCATCATCCCTGTCCCCAGGAGTACAGAGAAGCCTTCAAAGTGGGCCCTCTGTCATCCTGGAGTTATGGGGATGTGTACTAATGTTGTTTAACCCATCATCCCTGTCCCCAGGAGTACAGAGAAGCCTTCAAAGTGGGCCCTCTGTCATCCTGGAGATATGGGGATGTCTACTAATGTATTTTAACCCATCATCCCTGTCCCCAGGTGTACAGAGAACCCTTCAAAGTACACTCCCACCCACCCTGGAGTTATGGGGATGTCCACTAATGTTGTTTAACCCATCATCCCTGTCCCCAGGAGTACAGAGAAGCCTTCAAAGTGGGCCCTCTGTCATCCTGGAGTTATGGGGATGTGTACTAATGTTGTTTAACCCATCATCCCTGTCCCCAGGAGTACAGAGAAGCCTTCAAAGTGGGCCCTCTGTCATCCTGGAGATATGGGGATGTCTACTAATGTTGTTTAACCCATCATCCCTGTCCCCAGGGGTACAGAGAACCCTTCAAAGTACACTCCCACCCACCCTGGAGTTATGGGGATGTCTACTAATGTTGTTTAACCCATCATCCCTGTCCCCAGGGGTACAGAGAAGCCATCAAAGTACACTCCCACCCACCCTGGAGTTATGGGGATGTCTACTAATGTTGTTTAAACCCATCATCCCTTTCCCCAGGGGTACAGAGAAGCCTTCAAAGTACACTCCCACCCACCCTGGAGTTATGGGGATGTCCACTAATGTTGTTTAAACCCATCATCCCTGTCCCCAGGAGTACAGAGAAGCCTTCAAAGTGGGCCCTCTGTCATCCTGGAGTTATGGGGATGTCTACTAATGTTGTTTAACCCATCATCCCTATCCCCAGGGGTACAGAGAACCCTTCAAAGTACACTCCCACCCACCCTGGAGTTATGGGGATGTCCACTAATGTTGTTTAACCCATCATCCCTGTCCCCAGGAGTACAGAGAAGCCTTCAAAGTGGGCCCTCTGTCATCCTGGAGTTATGGGGATGTGTACTAATGTTGTTTAACCCATCATCCCTGTCCCCAGGAGTACAGAGAAGCCTTCAAAGTGGGCCCTCTGTCATCCTGGAGATATGGGGATGTCTACTAATGTTGTTTAACCCATCATCCCTGTCCCCAGGGGTACAGAGAACCCTTCAAAGTACACTCCCACCCACCCTGGAGTTATGGGGATGTCCACTAATGTTGTTTAACCCATCATCCCTGTCCCCAGGAGTACAGAGAAGCCTTCAAAGTGGGCCCTCTGTCATCCTGGAGTTATGGGGATGTGTACTAATGTTGTTTAACCCATCATCCCTGTCCCCAGGAGTACAGAGAAGCCTTCAAAGTGGGCCCTCTGTCATCCTGGAGTTATGGGGATGTCCACTAATGTTGTTTAACCCATCATCCCTGTCCCCAGGAGTACAGAGAAGCCTTCAAAGTGGGCCCTCTGTCATCCTGGAGATATGGGGATGTCTACTAATGTTGTTTAACCCATCATCCCTGTCCCCAGGGTACAGAGAACCCTTCAAAGTACACTCCCACCCACCCTGGAGTTATGGGGATGTCCACTAATGTTGTTTAACCCATCATCCCTGTCCCCAGGAGTACAGAGAAGCCTTCAAAGTGGGCCCTCTGTCATCCTGGAGTTATGGGGATGTCCACTAATGTTGTTTAACCCATCATCCCTGTCCCCAGGAGTACAGAGAAGCCTTCAAAGTGGGCCCTCTGTCATCCTGGAGTTATGGGGATGTGTACTAATGTTGTTTAACCCATCATCCCTGTCCCCAGGAGTACAGAGAAGCCTTCAAAGTGGGCCCTCTGTCATCCTGGAGTTATGGGGATGTGTACTAATGTTGTTTAACCCATCATCCCTGTCCCCAGGAGTACAGAGAAGCCTTCAAAGTGGGCCCTCTGTCATCCTGGAGATATGGGGATGTCTACTAATGTTGTTTAACCCATCATCCCTGTCCCCAGGGGTACAGAGAACCCTTCAAAGTACACTCCCACCCACCCTGGAGTTATGGGGATGTCCACTAATGTTGTTTAACCCATCATCCCTGTCCCCAGGAGTACAGAGAAGCCTTCAAAGTGGGCCCTCTGTCATCCTGGAGTTATGGGGATGTGTACTAATGTTGTTTAACCCATCATCCCTGTCCCCAGGAGTACAGAGAAGCCTTCAAAGTGGGCCCTCTGTCATCCTGGAGATATGGGGATGTCTACTAATGTTGTTTAACCCATCATCCCTGTCCCCAGGGGTACAGAGAACCCTTCAAAGTACACTCCCACCCACCCTGGAGTTATGGGGATGTCTACTAATGTTGTTTAACCCATCATCCCTGTCCCCAGGGGTACAGAGAAGCCTTCAAAGTACACTCCCACCCACCCTGGAGTTATGGGGATGTCTACTAATGTTGTTTAACCCATCATCCCTGTCCCCAGGGGTACAGAGAAGCCATCAAAGTACACTCCCACCCACCCTGGAGTTATGGGGATGTCCACTAATGTTGTTTAACCCATCATCCCTGTCCCCAGGAGTACAGAGAAGCCTTCAAAGTGGGCCCTCTGTCATCCTGGAGATATGGGGATGTCTACTAATGTTGTTTAACCCATCATCCCTGTCCCCAGGGGTACAGAGAACCCTTCAAAGTACACTCCCACCCACCCTGGAGTTATGGGGATGTCTACTAATGTTGTTTAACCCATCATCCCTGTCCCCAGGGGTACAGAGAAGCCATCAAAGTACACTCCCACCCACCCTGGAGTTATGGGGATGTCTACTAATGTTGTTTAACCCATCATCCCTGTCCCCAGGGGTACAGAGAAGCCTTCAAAGTACACTCCCACCCACCCTGGAGTTATGGGGATGTCCACTAATGTTGTTTAACCCATCATCCCTGTCCCCAGGAGTACAGAGAAGCCTTCAAAGTGGGCCCTCTGTCATCCTGGAGATATGGGGATGTCTACTAATGTTGTTTAACCCATCATCCCTGTCCCCAGGGGTACAGAGAACCCTTCAAAGTACACTCCCACCCACCCTGGAGTTATGGGGATGTCCACTAATGTTGTTTAACCCATCATCCCTGTCCCCAGGAGTACAGAGAAGCCTTCAAAGTGGGCCCTCTGTCATCCTGGAGTTATGGGGATGTGTACTAATGTTGTTTAACCCATCATCCCTGTCCCCAGGAGTACAGAGAAGCCTTCAAAGTGGGCCCTCTGTCATCCTGGAGTTAAGAGGAACACTAATAAAGATTTTTAACCCATCATCCCTGTCCCCAGGAGTACAGAGAAGCCTTCAAAGTGGGCCCTCTGTCATCCTGGAGTTATGGGGATGTCCACTAATGTTGTTTAACCCATCATCCCTGTCCCCAGGAGTACAGAGAAGCCTTCAAAGTGGGCCCTCTGTCATCCTGGAGTTATGGGGATGTGTACTAATGTTGTTTAACCCATCATCCCTGTCCCCAGGAGTACAGAGAAGCCTTCAAAGTGGGCCCTCTGTCATCCTGGAGTTATGGGGATGTCTACTAATGTTGTTTAACCCATCATCCCTGTCCCCAGGGGTACAGAGAACCCTTCAAAGTACACTCCCACCCACCCTGGAGTTATGGGGATGTCCACTAATGTTGTTTAACCCATCATCCCTGTCCCCAGGAGTACAGAGAAGCCTTCAAAGTGGGCCCTCTGTCATCCTGGAGTTATGGGGATGTGTACTAATGTTGTTTAACCCATCATCCCTGTCCCCAGGAGTACAGAGAAGCCTTCAAAGTGGGCCCTCTGTCATCCTGGAGATATGGGGATGTCTACTAATGTTGTTTAACCCATCATCCCTGTCCCCAGGAGTACAGAGAACCCTTCAAAGTACACTCCCACCCACCCTGGAGATATGGGGATGTCTACTAATGTTGTTTAACCCATCATCCCTGTCCCCAGGGGTACAGAGAAGCCATCAAAGTACACTCCCACCCACCCTGGAGTTATGGGGATGTCTACTAATGTTGTTTAACCCATCATCCCTGTCCCCAGGAGTACAGAGAAGCCTTCAAAGTGGGCCCTCTGTCATCCTGGAGATATGGGGATGTCTTCTAATGTTGTTTAACCCATCATCCCTGTCCCCAGGAGTACAGAGAGGCCTTCAAAGTGGGCCCTCTATCACCCTGTGGATATGGGGCTGTTTGCCAATGTGGTTTAAACCATCCCCCCTATCACCAGGTGTACACGGAGCCCAGCTGGGTCGGCCAGCAAGCACCATGGGGATATGGTGCAGTATGCCTATGCTGTTGGAACCTGTCCCTCCATCACCAGGGGACCTGATAGCTGCCTAATTATTCCTGGGCAACACCCTGTTCTCAGTTTGTATCTTGCTGATGTGGTGCTGTAGGACACACCAGACCTAGGGGGGTGGGAAAGCAGACTGTGACGGAGGGTATGTCAGTCGGATATGTTTCTAGGCTATGGTGGGTAGGTTGCACATCTCACACAGTCCTTGGGGTGCACGACAGTCGGCCTGTGAGAACGACAGCTGACGAGCACTCACATAGTGATGATCTCACACCTCCCACAGCCATTTCAACTCATGTGGAGACACACACAGGGGTGCAATATTTGATCAGGCGCAGTCCAACAGGTATCCCATCCATACCGGACTCTGAATCGCACTGCACTGTGTTGACAAGGGAACCATGGATGGTCAAATAACACCTCCACAGGGCCCACACACAATGGGATCCTCTCCCATGCTCGCACAACTAGGGTGCCCCCACCAGTGGGGACCATGTTCCACACCTCCACGTCCAACACATTCCTACATACCTGTATCAGCTGATAACCCTGAAAATAAGGGATCTGTCAACACATACACAACATTGCCCCCAGGGGATGTGACACCCTCGCACACACTCCCTGTCCCTCTCACACTCTCCCACCCCCTATACCCCACCCCTTTGTCTCCCTCTCTCCCCCACCATTGCAAACATGACGTGCCTAGGGTGATGATATGGGGTGGGGGGTGGGGAAGCCTGTAGGTGCTGGGCAATGCTGCTGGCTGGTGTCCCATATGATGATGCCAGCAGACCCCCGACAGGCGCCGTGGGTCCCGCCCTCACACTCATAGGCAGGCCTATGCACACATTTCCCAGGGATCACCTGTCACAAGTGTGTGACTGTGCAGGAAATACAGAACACACAGCAGGGCACACGGAGCAGGGTGACAGTGGCCAACCATGAATATGGGTATGTTAACTATCCACCTGTGCAGAAGGGTAGGTAATGACCCCAAACAATGTTTGTTTATCAACAGGTGGAGGATCTGAGGAAGAAGGTGCGTGAACTACGGCAGTTCCATGGAGACTTCCTGGCGCGCTATAGCAGGGGGCCACAGACACCCAATGATGGTGAGACTGGACAGGCATGACTCTCAGTTTATGATGTCACATTGGCCCACCAACGTGTGTGTTTAATGCATCTGTAGATGTGTAACGTAACACTCATGTACGTTTTGATATGTCTGTTAACTTTAACAGGGGGAGAGGAAAGCAGCGGCGAGGGCCACACATCGGCCTACTCACTCCGGCGGCCCACCACCCACCGTGCAAGGGAGGTGGAGGTGGTGGTGGTGGAAAGCGAGACGGAGGTGGAAGAGGGATCCCAGATCGAGCTGGCGGAGGAGGAGACGGAGGAGGAGCAGCAGATGGGGGAGGGGGGGAGGAGGAGAGGGAGGAGGAGCAATGGACGGTGGTGGGGGGTGACGAGATGGGAGAGGAGGAGAGGCCCCCACAGGCACACCCAGAGGGTGATGCTGCTGGCAGGAGGGCGGCTGCGGGTGAGGGGGGCAATGTGCAACCTGTGTGTGGGGGGGTGCTGGGTTGGGCAGAGAGGGTGGCTGAGAGTGTTTTGGGGGGAGGACAGGGTTGGGGGGGGTGCGGGGGAATACAGCACAGCACAGGGCTACGTGGGCCCCCGTCAGACACTGCAGGTGGAAGCTGGGGATAGGCGTCGTCGCACAAACATGTCATCCACGGCCCACAGCATATTGCATGCACATGCCAGCACACAGACCACGGGCACCATTTGCCTATGTGCTGGCAGGTGCATGCATGATGTGCTGGGGGCAATTGATGATGTGCGGCGCGACGTACGCCTAGTCTTTCATGCACTGCAGTGTCTGACGGGGGCTGTCCGGCAGGTGTCCGCCGATGTTGCGCAGCTGCAATGTCGGCGGGCATCTGCCGAAGGGCGTCACAGGCACCTCTGACAACACCTGTGATGTGCACATGTGCCCTGTGCTGTGCTGTGTTCCACGCACAAAATGGGGATGTTTGTGTGGTGGCATGTTGCCAATGTTTAAATGTTCTATAATAAACATTTGTTTTTGTTATGTGGAAACATGGTCATGTGTCTCCCTCAACCACCCACCATGGATGAATGCCTGGGATATGTCTGTGCATCTGGACAGGCTGTGGAGGCTGACATGGCTGGCAGACATGGACTGCTTACACATGCCGTCATGGGGCGTAAACGTGTGCAGTGGCTAAGGGCCAGGGAAGCCGCATGGGATGTTGAAGTGTGAGGGGGATCCCAGAAACAGCCATGCTGTTGGGTGGATTGAACTGCTAACAAATGTGTCAGCGGAGGGAGGAAGCCAACATAAGCATGCTACGCATGTCTGCCTGTGCCACATGCATGCCTTGGGGGGTGCCAGACATGTTCCCACTGTTGTCTTTGATATAGGCTATGACCACAAATATGGAACCAGGTATGCTGGCAGAGGGGGGGAGGGGGGTGATGCCGCTGACGACAGACCATGAGGTATGGGAACAGTACACCTCAGACAACATGGGTCAGTGTGTGTGTGGAGAACCCCTACAGCCAAGGGGCTGTGACTATGGACTGTGTAGGTGACACATAGCATGTCGTGCCGTCTGTTCTGCAACACCTGGTGGAGCAGCTAATGCGACAGCAAGGGTCTGCTGATCAGCGACACGACATGCATGTGGACACCACATAGGGGACCAAAGGGACACAAATTGCAATGACACGTATCATGTATGTTGTTCAAAACATTTATTTACACACCTAGGAACCACGGCGTGGCCTGCCCTTTCTGGCACGTCGCAAAACCCTACCCCCTTGTGCTGCACCCTCCCCCTCATCTTGTGCTTGTGGAGGTGGTGGCGGTGGTGGTGGCGGTGGTTGTGCATAACTCTGCAGTATGGCACGTATCCCCTCCAGGGCCACACACATTCTTTCAAGTGGCATGTCCCTGATATCCTGCCGCAAGTGGCAAATCTCCAGCGTGTTGGCATCGATAGACTGGCGCACAGCTGCCAATTCACGACAGATGCCTGTAGGGGGGAAGCAAGGGTGGTGTGTGATATACCTCCCAAGAAACACACAACAAGATGACTCATATAACACATGATTGTCATTGTGACTGTACAAACTATAGTATGCACGCGGATATGGTTATGAACACGCAATGTCAGAAAGGTGTATGTCAATGCCACACACAGCACATGGTTGATCTATGTGATGTGGGTGGCACACACAGGGATACACAGGTTGCCCACACACCCCCACGTGCTGCAGATATTGGAATAGGCCTGTGGACACATAGCACACACATGTCCAGTGTGCAGTGTGGCGGAGCGTGTTCGATGGACAGCAAACACACCTGTGGATACGTCGTGCTGCAGAGAGATAGAATGTGCACAGCCAACCCATGTGGGAGCACATTTGGGGGGATACACACAGCATGGACAGGGTACAGGTGTAGCGCCATTGACTATGAGGGGTGGGGTTCGTGCAGCAGGATCACATCCCGTACATGGGCAGGTCCACCAATGCCACATGTGTCTGACGGCAGAGGGGTCCACATACACCCAGTGGTGAAGGATCTGGGGTCAGATAACAGTGCATGTACACCTTGGTACACATGTGGAGGATGCACAACGTGCATGGAGAGGACCAGATGGTGCAGCACAGGGTGACACAACGCAAAATGGCGACTACAGGGTCATGCTGAGCATGCAACAGCATGTGGTGAGCCCTCGGGAGGAGTGAGTCACAGAGATAGGGGGGGGCCCTCCCTTAATGTGTTTGGCAGCAGGGGTGCCACCTGTGAGCTGTCTAGTCCATCAGGACCCAGCATGGGGCACCAGATAACCTGTGTGATCCGGGGGGTTCATCACAAACCATGCATTGTGCACCTCAGTGTCACATATACATGAACGGGACATGTTGCGAGCCCTGTCTGTATGTCCACCAGCCTAACGTAATTGTGGACATACATGCTGCCTCCAGGGACCTGTAAGCCTCCCAAACCATGGGTACAGGATCTTAGACCGTGTCCTGTCTGTACATCGTGCTATATGTGTGTCTGATGTCATTCCAACTGAGAGTGTCATGTGGTAGGAGTGGTCTACACCTGGTGATGCAGACCGTAGGGGATGGGGTCTGTGTGACGGTGCATGACAGACATGTATGTTTATTTACTTATTGTTTTGAAGTACTTTAAAACGTTTATATACCGCGCTATTTGTTAGCAGTGCGGTTTACATACAACAAGGGTGCACAGTCAGAGGCCTGTTCTGTGCTTACATTGTAACAGGAGTTTAAACTTGGAACATACATTGTAACAGGAGCATAAACCTCGAGCAACAGGGGAACTATGAACATATGTACAAAATATAAGTAGATTTGGATTGTATATACAGGAGGTCTAAGGCGGGTTCAAGATACTTGTGACAGGGTGCGGTTTGTAGACATTGGCAGGTGGGTGAGATGAGGTGGGGTGGATGCATGAGCAAAGTGAAGTAGGAAGATGTGGTGTTTCATTGCCTTACGGAACTGCATAAGGCCTTTGATGGATCTACTTTCAGGTGGAAGTTCGTACCAACATTTTGGGGCATAGAAGGCGAATGTCCGTTTCTTGGGTCTAGGTATGTCATCTCTGATTCCCCATGGCCCATGTGACAGTTAACATGAGTAGTTACTGGGCCACGGCTGGGCTACAGTGCTGAAGCTCAGTTGTGCAAGTGCTATGCTATTCGTGGGGTAATGTCACACAACATGATGCAGCTGAAACTGCATACCTAGTAGGTCTGCATCCATAGGTGTACACTCACCCTAGGCTCAATGTTCCCTCTAATTGTCTGTAGGCTGTGTGCGCATAACATATCAGCTGTGCAGCTTTTGCAGCAAGGTTCAATTGTTGTGCGCCACATAACGACACTCGGAGTTATATACTTTAAGATTTGACTACACGTCAGCATACAGTATGTACACCACATTGATTTTAATTAAATGAAATGAATATGGACAATTACTAAATGAAGCGGAATATGTCTAGTAATTACAATCCCAACTTTTAACTTTTAAGGACGACTATGTTGTTTTCTATCAGAATCAGGACCATACGTTTTGTGCGCTCTGCTGTAAAGTATGTGCGCTCACTCACTCGGCGAGGTGTGTGCGCGTGCACACGCGCACAGCTTAGAGGGAACAGTGCCTAGGCTGTTATGGTGTGTGTCACATTAACATCCGCTAACATACGTCGTAACATTGCTTGTTGGGCAAATGTATCCCGTCTACTGGAGACACACATGTGACAGCTTTGGACGGTATATTGTCACATCCAGCACAGACACACCCCACACAGAGAGTAGTGGGTTGTGCGTTGTGCCTGTCACGTTCCGTTTTTACCAGTGGTCCCTCTCAGCTGTGCACATGTGTGTGCGCACACGACTTGCCGAGCAATCACACTACTGTATGACATAGCCCACGGAGAGAAGGTATGTGAGTCAGCTCAACAGCAACAACTACGTGCTCAGATGTCTAGATGTGTGTGTAGGTATGGTTTGCACAGGTTATACCATAGTTTGTACTGCATGCATTGTGCTGCACATACTGCATCCGGACATGTACTCCACAGGTAGGTTGTGTACACCCCATTGCCTCTCTGTGGTGTGTAACACATTAACATTAATGCCATGGGATGCACAGCTGATATCTAATGGGCACACTGCATACAGAACATTGGGGGTGACATTGCTTCTCACCCACCTTCTGCATCCTGCCGTGAGGATGTTGCATGGGCTCTGAGCTCCCCCATGAGGTCATCCTCGACCACATCATCCTGCTGTGGTGGTAGGCCGGTACCTGTTCGACTAGACACCATTGGTGGGTAGGTGCTCATCTGTGGCTGCAGGGGACTCTCCCCGGAACATGGGCGTGCCACCGACATTACAGGCTCCGCCTCCTCCTCCTCCCCCTCCAGGATGTGAGGGACGGCCACATCATCCCCCTCCTCCGCACCCTCCTCGTCCACCGCACCCTCCTCCGCATGTGTCAGCATGGTGCTGTAGTCACCTGTATTGTGGGCAAACACAGATAGCACACATATGTTTACGCACTACAGCTATGTACACGTGTGTGCTGCAGACAACACATACCTGATGGTGTGGGGACCCAGCATGTGTGCTGCATACAGGGCCCCCTACACACCCCCATACCTGTCTGTAGCCAACATGTACGTGCCCCAGGGGAACAGGTGTGTGTATTAGGTCCGCACACCTAGTTTGTTTCCCATGCCTCAGCTACAGCTATAATTGTGCAGTGATCCCCCATGCCGTCTGTCACCCCATCTGGCCAACATCTGTCCACTCACGGCTGCTCCTTTCTCACACTTCCACCTGTATTTTCTACCCCGTGTTTGATTGTGCATGCCATTGAGCAGGCCATATGTCCCTGGGACATACTGTGAGCATACTGCTACATGTGTCTGGCAGTGACCTACTGTGCATCGAGCAGCTAATGTAAAGCATCTTGTGCCCATTGACAGGCACATGTATCAATGTGCGTATGGTATGTCACATAAACATGCACCCCTCACAGGCCAATGCTATATTACAGGGGATGAGGAGCACTGTTGGGGGGGGGGGTAGGTAAGGGCCTGGTACACGTGGAGATGTTTGTGACAGGTCAGGGGCCTGAGGGGATGAGGGACACATGTTGATTGTGTCCCTGCAGCATGGCAGGCAAACAGTGTGACGCCAGACAATACAAAGGCGTGTGGAGCTCTGAGGGACAGACACATATTATCTTTAGAGACATATGTCATTGTCCCAACACAGGCCATGTTTCCGTGACGTCCACAGGGGCTGAGGGTCGACAACACATCTGCCGTTATCGCATCCGCAACCGTGTATTACTACACCTTGCCAATGCATTGTCATATGCCGGCGACAGGGAAGGTCCCCATACAGTATGCTGTTCTTGGGGGACTGCTGTAATGCCAGGCGTACATACAATGCTGTGGAGACCGCTTTTACCGCCATTCACTGTGCTATCCACAGCCTTTACAACAACGTCACATATGTCCACATCTTTTCTACCTTGCTCAGATGTACGTGTGCGGTGAGGGAGGGTGCTAGCACAGTTATAGATTTAACGGATTATGTGATCTGCATTGCCTCTACGCCTGCCATATCTTCAGTCACCAACTGCTCCATGATGTAGGTGAACCGTTCCGTTCGACCGCTGTTAAAGGTTGTTGGCAAGGGTGTAGGTGTACATGTATGAATGAGGTGGAGGAGCACATGTCAGGGACACGTACTGCCCCTGCGGCTGCCAGCACAACCAAGCATATGTTGGGTACGTGGCATTTGTGTTTGCCACAACTATGTATTTGTCCTACAGGTCTCCCAGAGTCTTTGTATTGGCTTGATGTTACCTTTGGGGTGCGCGTGTGTGTGTTTGTGTTGGACAGGAGTGTGCAGGGGTACAGCACAGACCCCTGACACCAGCATGGGTACATGATGGGGCTTGGTAGAGATTTATGGGGGTGCATGTGCAAATGTCTGCCATCTACACAATGGCTATTTCACCAAGGTATGGAGAGGTGAAATATATGCGTAGCATACGTACCTGCATGCGGATCTGCTGTATCCAGGGCCACAGGAAGGCCATATGTGTATATCGGCCCAAGCCTGTCTGCAAGCTGCTGCTCTAGGGGCGTGAGCATGGATGGTAGGGGGCCCCCTCCACCTGTGCCACTGGCATGCTGTCGTTCTGCACACAGGTGCTGGCGCACCCCTCTTTTGATATCAGAATACCTCTTCTTTAGACAGTCAATGTCCCGCAGGGGGCCTCCTACCTCGGCAACTGCTCTGCGTATCTCCTCCCACACCGCATTACGGCCTGCTGTACTTGTGCGGCTGCTCTGCCTCCCAAACAGAGCATCATAGTTCTCGAGGACCGTAGCGAGGAGGTTGTGGTTCTCAGAATCTGAGAACCGTGTGGCCCTCCTCCTCTGGGTCTCAGGTACAGGGGCCCTTTTCCTCTTCCCAGTGTGGCGGCTGGGTGCAGCCTGGCCCTGTGTTGATGGCCCTGCGTCTGGCTCAGCCGCCATAGCCCCTGCCTCCTGCGCAACTGGTTGCCGCACCTCCTGCACTCCCTCACCCTCCCTTTCCCTCATCCTTTCTCTGTCACTCTCTCTATCACTCCCTCTATCCCTCTCCCTCTCCCTCTCTCTCTCCCTCTCTCTCCCACCCTCCCTCTATCCCTCTCAATGTCCCTCTCTCTCTCCCTCACTCTCACCCTCACCGTGCCACTTCCACTCTCCCTATGGCTCTCACTCTCCCCCTGCCGCTCCATCGCCCTCCTCTCCCCACTCCCCTGGCCACACGCAACCTCACCTCACCTCACCCCTTCTCCCACTCCTACGCCACACACGTCACAGACAAAACAGATGTGAGCACAATACTACAAACACAACACAATAAACTGAACAGTACACACCACAATACAGAGACAATTGACGACACTCCACTACACTGACACCTGCTCCAATACCTCCTGCTCTCACACTTCGCTATCCTACCTCTCACTCCTCACTCATCCCTCAACGTGCAACAGGCGCGCAGGGTGATTTATACGTTTTAGACGGTTACCTACATTGCGCATGTGCAACTGTGCCACGGCGCTGCTTGTGCGCGGCGCGTATGTGACATTGCGCATGGGCGTGCGTTGGTGGATGTGTGTGTGCGCGATACGCATGTGCAGCTGTTAGCGCATGTGCGTTTGAGTGCGTGTGACGTCACGCACGTGACGCATACGCACAGGCGATGCATACGCCCATGCGTAACGAGTTGCACATGCGCGCCGCCCACAGACAGACGCCCATGCGTAAGGGGTTGCACATGCGCGCAACACACACACAGACGCAAATTAGGGCATTGCTGCACATGCGCGCCGCGCACGGCCATAACCGCGCATGCGCAAGGTACGTACAACATAACCTGGATAAATATGACTGCAGATTAGGTCCACATTGAGGGTTGTTTCGTAGGCGCGGTGTATGTTGGTTGTGAGTTACAGGGAGAGAAAGGCAGCTGTAGTGTATTGGATTCTGTGTGTCTGTATGGTATTGTTCTGTATTTCTCCGTTTACTGTGCTGTATTGTGTGGATCTAGTCTTGTGTGTTGTCTGCTGTAGTTGTGCTGTACGTTACATTGTATTGTGCTGTTTTGTGTGTCTCCTTTCATGTGTGGGTTGTAAGGTGTCCAGTGTTTAGGCAGGTGTGGGTGTGTTTTTGTGTGTGTGTTTGTGTGTGTCTGTAGTTCATGGCGGCTGTTTATGTTGCTGCATGTGCCCTGAGACGTGGGTGGATGCTGCGGTTGCAGGACAGGGGAGATGGTGCCCATGGGGCTGAGGCACAGGGCATGGGTGTGGACCCGCAGCAACTCAGACCTGCAGCTGTGGGGGTGGTCCACACAGGTGCGGTGCGTGGTGGACGACGCAGACGGCGTGCTGAGGTGCAGGCTCGGCAGCCTCGCCTCTACAGGCCCAGAGCCCAGCTCCAGGGCATGCGTGAGGACCTGGTCATCTCCCTGTACCGACTGAGCACAAGGGCTATTCGGGAGCTCTATGAGGATCTGCGACCTGACCTCGAGCCCCTGACTGATCGGTCACATGCCATACCAGGTTTAGTCAAGCTCCTTGCTGCCTTACATTTCTTTGCCTCTGGCTGTTTCCAGTCATCTGTGGCTGCAGTGGGTGGCATGAGCCGCCCCACCTTCTCACGCTGTCTCCACCAAGTACTGCGTGCCATGGTCAGCCGGGTGGGGAATTACATAGCCGTTCCTCACATTGGGCAACAGTGGGGGACCCTGAACCAGGCCTTTGAGGCGTTAGCTGGGATACCACACGTGATGGGAGCTATTGATTGCACACATGTTGCCCTGGTCCCGCCTAGAGACAGGGAGGTGGTGTTCCGCAACCGCAAACACTACCATTCCCTGAATGTTCAGGTTGTATGTGATGCTAATCTGCATATTCTGAATGTGGTCCCGCGGTTTGCAGGGTCCACCCATGACTCCTATATCCTGCATCACTCAGCACTGTTCAGGCACTTTGAGGAGGGACAATATGGGGACTGTATATTGCTGGGTGAGTATTTCCATCTAACCTATTATGTGCTGCATATATGTATTGGTTTATGTAACATCTGTTATATAGGGCGCTGTTTGCCAGCTTTGCATTTGAAAACGTACCTCACGTTCAAAAGACATATGACTGTTATGTGTTTACATTGTTACAGGTGTGTATATGTGGATTAACAGGGGACCTAATTTGCATTGAGACATCAGGATTGTGATACGGTTTGATCATACCCTGCTCATGTTGTTCTGGGAACTAAGCTCAGGTGCAGATGTGTGTCCTGTTGGTGGATTGGTACTGGTGTGTGTGTGTGACATCTGCCCACATGTGTGGGGGGGAAGGTTGCTGCCCTTCACACACACCTGTGATGGCGGCTCATTTTCTGGTCCTTTTGTTATTTCATGTAACGTTTATGTTCTGGACAATCCATACACCTAACCCTTGTCATGTGTGTGTGAGGTCCACACACTCACTCAGTACTGGGTTGTCACCACGGGGGTCGCGTATATACTGGGGGGGGGGGGACTACATATGATGGGTTTCCCTGACCTTTGCATCTGCGAGTACAGTTTTGCATATGGATGGTCATGCATTTGGCCTGTTTCACCGCAGGAGAGATACCTTTGGCCACTGCAGATGTGTGGGACATAGGCGACGTTGTATGTGCTGATCCTAATGTTTGTTGAGCATTGTGGACAGGTGACAGCAGGGGCAAGGGACTACATGGGTGATTACAGAGAGGTATTGGTCGCACATACCCAGGTAGGTGCTCTTCCTCTGTCCATGTGATTGGTGCAAGCTCATGTGGGCTACGGTGTGCACCTCTGTGTGCCACAGTTTAAAAAGGCTCAGAACATGATGGAGACAGTGCAGAGGGTGGCTACTGGAAGGATAGGTGATTAGCAGGAGCCAGCATATGGAGTCAATATGCTCATATTTGAGATGTGGACCTTGGAGGACAGGGGGTATAGCGGTGATGTGGTTGTGACCCTGTCAGACCTCCCTGGCATACATGGTCTGGGTGCGAGGCTCCATTGGATTACATCACAGTTTTGGGTTGTGTACATTGCTGACATATACGTTGAACAGGTGATATGTGCATTGGTGGTATAGTCTAACGTTGGAGGTGGTCTAGATGAGGACAGGAACTGCAGTACAATACGCATGTGCCACACATAGAGGATTTCTATAGGTACAACTGGGACTGGTTTTTTTATGGCAGTATGTACGGGCTCCATAGGCCATGTTTACCATTTATATCAACATATGTATATGTTTCACAAATGCATAGTTGGTGTGTCATATATGTCTGTCAGGATGTGTTCTGCATTTGTTTCGCACGTCCATACCTGTGTACATGAGAGGTAACATGCACTCATGCATTGACATGCAACATTTCTTTCTGCAGGTGATGCAGGGTATGGGTGTCGCCCCTGGCTGCTGACCCCTGTGCGTCATCCACGGACACATGCAGAGCGGAGGTACAATGAGGCCCACGCCTCCAGCCGCTCTGTCATAGAGCGCACCTTTGGCGTGTTGAAAAGTCGCTTCAGGTGTCTGGATAGGACAGGCGGGGCCTTACAATTTATACCTAGGACTGTGGCAGAGATTATCATTGCCTGTGGCATCCTGCACAACATTGCTCTCAGGCACAATATTCCTGCAGAGATTAATGAGGATCTGGATGATGATCCACCATGCCCCCCTGTTCGTGCCAGTGGTTTCACACAAGAGGGCACAGCGTTCAGGCGTATGTTGATTGCAGAGATCTTCTCTGGTACTTATTGCATATATTCCCACATATATGTGCTGTTCTGTGTGTGTGATGGTCATAAAGGATTTTGTGTCGGAACATATCACCTTCAGGTGCAACACTGCATTGTCATTCAACTTAACATCCCACGGTCACATATAGCCATGCTGTGTGACCAACAATGTGGCCGGCGGCACAACAGCAGCTGTTGGTGTATTATGTGTGTGGGTGTTGCTACACCTTTCAGATACTTTGTGGGTCACATTCCCAGTTAGTTGGTGGTGGTGATAGCAGGTTGCTGTGAAAAGAAGAGCGTTTCGTTGGTTTCATGGTCTGGATGGAGCACGGTGGCAGGCATATGTTTGCGGTAGTCACAGTGGGAGGGATGACCCTGTTTGTGGACAGTTCCCCTGCGGGGTATTGTTTCTATTGTACACCTTTTGTCCACTTGTGTGGGTTGTTATGCTTGTGTGAGCTGGCTATGTGTGTATGTTGGCTAGGTGTGGTGACACATGTCCATACATAGCCACAGAGCACATGCTTATGACTGCTTTCCAATGATGTTATTAATTATGTGCGACGGTTGTTAATGCAACCCCACAGTGTGCCCTGATGTATACCTTATCACGTAGCCTTGACATGGATGTGTGGCAGGAGGGGGACCTGCGCTGTGTGGCAGCCAGGAGGCCATATCATTGATAGCAGCTGTATTGTGGAGTGGCCAGTCAGTGCATTGTTGCATATGTACACACATACAGAGGTGATGGACGTCAGATCAGCAAAGGGTGGGTTACAGTTAGCCAAGTGGTACGCTGCATGTGTGTGTGTATATTCAGTTTAGAGGTTGTCCATGAGGAACATGGCATGTGTAGCCGATGCTATCTCAACATATGCCACATTGCTGGATGTGTCATCAGACTCTGGGATTTGTATGCAGAGGATATGGTAAGGGCTGTTATTGTAGCTGACTTTGAATGGAGGTTTGGACATGTTCCTGCAGGACAGGTTAATAGACCACTATAGATGTAGCTACCCCGGATAATCGGTGCTTGACACAGTACAGGTATTGTGGGACCTGTGTCTTTTGGGGATACAGCTAGGTACGTATGACCTAGATTGGCCACTGTTGGATACAGGATACTGTGATGTCTGCTGCTCGGAAGAACCCAGTATGACGTATGGCATATCTTACATGCCGTGGATGTGTGTAGGGCAGGATAGCACAGTCCACATCAGCAAGTACCTTACGGACCTTGCAAGGGATGTTACGTCCACATACACACAGACACCTAGATGACAGTTATTTGGTTATGGTGCACATATAGGCACATCCATGGTTTGACATTCGCACTCTCACACAGTGGATGACATGCGCCATTATGGTCAGGTCACAGGCAGACATGGGGGTGTGGTTTTACAGACGTGGCGCTGACATTGCCATCTATTTGAGCGCATCATCAGCACAAAGCTGTCAATAATATTTGGGGTGTGTGAGGTACACTGCAGGATATGTCTTTGGCCCAATGGATACAGGAGGTGTTAATGCATATCTCCATGTGTTACAGCAATGTACAGTTGGGTAACATAGAACAGTGGAAGGGCAGTACACACGGAGAGGGGGTATTGGTGGCAACATGGGGGGGGCAGCCTGATATTGTGACCTTGGGATGGGCCATAGACATGGGGGAGCAAACACCTATCTTGACCAGTGTGTACAACAACAGAGTGGTGAGGGAGATGACAGGGGGATTGGGGTTACCTTTATATAGCAACGGACACTTCCGTGCTGCCTCTCCCATGTCACAGTTCCGTACAGTGTGATAGTGCACAGCCAGTCCATAGGTCATGTTGTGGGGTGTGACAGCTGGGGGACAGGAGAGGTGCAGTGTGTGTTTCACACCTTGGACATGAAATATGTTTGTTTCTCTTGTGTTTTCCACTGCACAGGACATACTTTGTGAGGAAGCTGTTTCTGTGGTGCAGTGCCACCTGACTGGACAGCAGCCACGATGCTGCGGTCCGGGGTACTTGGATCTACAGCTTACATTGTGCCTGCAGTCATGGGCCCAACATGTCGTATGGTATGTGTCATACTGTGCAGATGTTGTGGTGGTTTTATTTCCTTAGGCCTCCCTTACCTATTTATCTTGCTGTTGTCAGACATATCCCTATGTGTTTGTGTACAGTAAGTCTTCTGCAAAACTGTTTATGGCATTTGTACGACATAGTCCATGTGTATGTGTTTTCGTCTGACTTACAGGAAAATGCACTTGCTGCCTCCCCAACACTGTTATCTCAGCCATCACCGGGGTATCAGGGCAGGTCACTGCGCCTTTATGTCCACAAGTTGCCAGTTTGTGCACATACATGCCATGTATCACAGCTGTCCCGCAGACCGACGCATACTGTGTGGGTGCATGTTTATGCGTTGACCTGTGTGCTGATGCAGTGTCCAGTCATGGTACATTATCATGTGCTGTGAGGGGTGGGAGCACCTGGGGGCAGTGGTGACTGTGCTACCTGTACCGTAGTGCTGTTTACATTGTCAACATTCTCAACATGTGGTGTGCGTTGTGAGCATAACTGTGTATTGTGTTCTGAGGGACCACTGTTGAGCAACCTTTTTTTATTTCAGGTATCGGCATGATGTGGACATGCATCAACAGTGACTTGACATGGTGATTCTACCTGTTTGGCTGACATTGTCTCCCTTCACTGGTACCTGATGTGGCTGTGGAGTCGCTCAAGGGATCGATGACGTACACATAATGCACACACAGGGTATGTTGGACCTTTGTTATTTGGGGGTACATGTGGCTGTACCTGTTGATGAGTTACTGTTTGTCTCATGTACATGTCATGGTGCCTGTCTATGCACACGAACAGATGCATATAGTGTGTAGCAGTGTGACATGGATATGGACATGCCCATATCCATGTGACACCCATTCTGCATTGACATTTGATGTGTCAACAATATGCATATTATTTCATGTTCATATTATGTCATGTTTGCCTTTTCATCCGTTTCATCTGTATTTTCACAGGTGCGATTCTCTGCAATTTGTGTTGTTTGTACAAGGTGTCCAACACGACCATACGTATCCTCTCCTGACACAGGACAGAAGGCATCAGGCGGACATTTCCTACAGTGCCTTTCTGGCGTCGGTCCATCACATCAGCCTTTTTGGGGCAGTCAGACGCACGGGCATGAGAATGGTTTCTGGGCATGAATGGTGCCATTGGATTGTGGTTTGACTTATGCGAGTGGAACACATTGCGCTGTGATGGACAGTATTGCTTTTTTTGGACCACTGCTAATTGGCCCTGACGGACCATGTACACCACACGTGTTTTCCTGTCATTGCTGGGGCTGGGGGTCTGCGACATATGCAGGGGACACCGTAGGAACTTTCACGGACTGTGGCATATTGGAATGTGACCACTTGGCTAGGGGCCAAGCACCAGGGTTGCCATGGAGACGTTTGAGACTGCCGTCACCTGTTTGGATTACCGATATACGACTTGCTCTTTTGGACGCTGGTGTAGCAGGGATCTGACATTGTCAGTGTATGTTGTTAGCAATTCCTCCCCAGTTGTGTAGTTTGTTGTGGGTTGGCCATGTGTGGTGGACATTGCACCCAGGATACGGTCATTCTGTTTAGTTTCACTCGAGCATACGCCATGTTAGTGGCATTGGGGTGACAAATTAAATAATGGAGGCGGTCCATATTATCTATGTCCGATCCCTGCCCTCCCCTGGAACATGAACCGTTTTTCTCCCCCAGCACCAACCCCTTTCAATGCCCAACAACATCATTGATTGATGTTTAGCAATGGCAAGGGTGTTTACATTTATGAGTTGGCCTATCACTGTAAATTCATGTTGGTATATGGCGGATGGTGGTTCTTGTGTTCTGACTGCTTATGTTTGGGGGGAGCCACATGCTATGTGGCCCTATGGCTTTTTGATGTATTTCACTTAGGATGTTTGGCCTCATGTCCATCTTAACATGCTGGTCATTGTGTTTGCGTTTACTGCACATCATGACACTCTGCATTTATGTCCACAAACACCTTTAAATTGTCCCATCTGGTATCGGTCCTGTTTATCCCGCCGCGGTAATGACACTCTCATTGCGCCATTATAATTTGGTGTGGGTTGGCATTGTGGGTGTCTCTATTGCCCTCCTTTTCAATTGTGGCATTCCATGTACCGGGTTATATGTGTCCACACACTGTCTAACCGACAAACACTGGAAGGGGCACTCCTGCATGGTGTTATCCTCGGGAGCTTTCTGCAGGTTGTTTTGTTTGTATTCGCTCTGTGTTCAATGTGCCTCTGTTGACCTGTTAGCATATACTCATTGTGCTGGTGATTGATTTGCTGTATCGACATTAAGCGGCATTTCTTATTCCTAGATCAGGCATTAGGTGAGAGGTGTGACACCTTACGTTCAGGAGTTTGAGTTTTTCACTTGACATCATGATGATGTTTTCAATTTGTGA